>CM065311.1:5055189-10055189 GCA_033032175.1 Saturnia japonica | reverse complement strand
AAAAAAGCTGGCATACGATGTAAGAATATTTGAATTAATGAACGGTGACCATTAAAACAATGGAAATCGCCTATGCTAATGAAATTAAAATTAAATTATCGATATCCAGCTTTTAAGAGGAATAGCAGACTGCATATGTGCATTTAAGTGGATCATCCAATATTTTTACATTTAAGTAAATGATTTATGGCATGAATATTCAATAATTGCTTGCATAAATACTAGTTCAGTATTTATATAATGCTAGCGACAGTAGCGACCAGCCCCTAGCTTCGCACGGATGCAATTTATAAAGTGCTATCTTTTATGTTTCAGTAAGCGCTATTTAGAGTTTATAGCTTTAGTATTGATAGTTCATAACTTTATAATTACGAAAAGTACGCTTAACTCGCGACGTGCAATTTATAATCCATAAGTAGGTCGCGGCGTGGGTGGCAGCAGCGGTACGGAGAGCCGACCAATTGCCGTTTTGCTGCGCGTGATTTCTTTGGTTGCGCGTAATTTTAAATGCATGAGATCTTCTACAGTATTCATTTAAATAATATAATGTTTATGCCAATTTTAATTTACATTCAATGATTAAGTTAACTAACATATTTATCTGGATAAGGATTAATACTGAATTAGGCGAAAAGAAATTCGCAAATAACTTAATATTTTAATTATTATTTTGAATATAAGAATAGTTACTGTGAGTTAACATTAGGAAATAGACATAATATGCCATCGAGGACTTTTCTCTAGGCTTTTTGAAGAACTACAATTATTTAATAAATTACTTTGATATTTTTTTAAGGTTTAGCCATCGTAAGCTATCTAAGCGACTGTAAAATCCATTTAAGCGACCGAAAATCGATTTATTAACGACTTCATTACAAAACATTGGATTTTCTCTATTACACAGAAACTGTAATGTAATATACTGTAAAAACTAACCTTGCGTAAAAAAATCTCTAAATAATAGTAAAACCCGATTAAAAATCCGTTGCATGGTTTATAAAAAGCAAACGGATAAATAGGCAGACGCCGATAGCGACTTTCTTTTATAATATTACTTTTCTAATTAATTAATTCTTTTATAATTTATAATATTATTTTATAAACCCAAAAGATTTTTTTCGTTAATAAATTTGCTCCCGAAAATGATATATAAACCAATTTTACGTACTTTTTTGCTACTTCGGAAACCAAAGGGTTAAAATAAAATAGACAACAAAGATATAGAAGCAGCAAACGGACCATCCGAACATGTGAAATATAAAAAGAGTTTTGTTTAAATCGGAATAAGTCCTCACATAAGAAATGTTTTAATATATTTTAAAGGAAAATATAAGTAGCCAATGAAACATATTACAATTTCAATGAATTAGTGCTAACTACCAATAGGTAATGTAAAAAGTAATATATTTTAACAGTTAAATTTCTGTTAAAGTTAGGAAAATTGGATAACGAATAATGGGAGGCGGTTCCGTAGAGACTACAAAATGAATTTAAGAGAAGGACAAATGGATAAATGTAGTAAAAAGACAACGTCGTTGTAACAATAAGTCTTATAGATGGCCATAACATGAATATAACAAACTAAAGAACTGGCCTGATTGAATCATCCGCTGTTCTTTGTCATAAATCCGACAGCGGGCAGCCCTCTAACAATGCGTCCTGAAATCGTTTCATTTCTCATTTTGTTACTCTCCCCTTTAATCTCGCATCCGTAGAAAAGTGGATCAACGTTGCAAAAGGGCATTGCAATGCAGATACTAGACGTGGTTTTGATTAATCTATTGTGAAAGTAATATTAGAATTCGCTTTATTCATCTTAATCAATTGCACGGAAATAATTGGAACACTGTAATTATTTTCTTACTTATGTTTATAGTCATGAGAAAATGAGACTGTTTTATATATTATTATGTCTCGATAATGTTTATTTTATCGTCTATCGGACTTCTAGTCACTTAATGCATACTTAATGAAACCTGAAAATTATACAAAAATACTTGGAAGCCTATCCATAGCCCCTTTTCAAATTATTGAGTTTTTTTCACAAATTATAACTAGTTTTTTTTTTCATTTATTTCAAGTAGAATTACTATTAATACCACGTCGTTAACATCAAAATAATGAAACTTTCAATATTTTGTAACCCAGATGGTTTGGGGGATGTGTGAATTTATAATAATATTTAAAAAATCCCTTAACATTACTTGTAATCGAGAGCCCTAAATAGTAACAATTTTCGAGTTTATAATTTGAATAGTTACGAAACATCCATACAAGTTTTTTGTGCTGTATTACTACTATGTATATTTTCATTCATTTCTAATAAAGACTCCATGCCAATTTTGGCAAATGTAGTGTAGACCGGAGATCGGATCCGATGTCGAACCTCGGGAGAGGTTATGTCCAGCAGTGGACTGCTATAGACTGATAATGAAAAACTCCTAATACGCATTTTCACGCGTCTAAAATTCTGTTTAACAGGAATTTTGCATAATAAATTCATTTAATCAAGCTATATTTGTTGATGTAGAAAAGTTGCTATCTGCAAACGTGAATGGAAAGAAGTATGCATGGAATAAAGCTATCAGATAAAATTTCTAACAATAATATCACAAGAAAAACAAGAATACCTAATAGATGTACGGGGAAGAATTACAATACTCAAATAGGACTGGGCAGGACATATCTGTAGGATGAATAATAATAGGTGGGCAAAACGTTTAACGGAATGGGTACCAATGGACTAAATAAGGAGAAAAGGGAGACCAAGTAATCCAATCTCCATCTTTTGATGGAGAGAGATTTTCAGTCACAAATGTGGACCTGATTGGATGCAAAAGGCACTAGAAAATCATCTGTGGAAAAGTTTAGGAGAGGCCTGCGCCACAGATGCGACGCGACTACTATATTATAAATATTTAAAATACATTGTATAACGTAGGTTAATCTATTATGTAAGTTAATTGTAATAATAAATACAGACTAATTTTATTTTATATTTATATTTGTTTTTGTGAATACATACAAATTATGAATCATCTAAAACCTGATAATATTATGATATATATTTTTAATGAGCAATTTTAATACCGAATAACTTCATTATAATTAACTTAAAGATCATATCGATGAAAATAATGATATCCGTAATAATGATACAAAAAACGACAAAAGGCTGAAATGAAACATACTCGATGAGACGATGACAGGAAAATTTTCGACAAAATAGAAAACTAGTTTCAATAATTTTGAAAAGTTCCCTTGTGTATCTTCCTTCCAATAAAAAAATAATCATCTAAATCAGTTAATAAAAAAAGAAGTTATGCCATATACATTCGAATTGAGTAACCTCCCGTCTTTTGTTGATGTTGGATTAAAATACAACGACAATTAAATAAACGCTCACGACAAATTAGCAAAATCGATGTGCATATCTGCGTGGTCTGTTTGGCAATGAAGTACGATGTTAAGCACTAACAAGTCTTAATAAAATTGGAACAAGTGTTTTCGCGACATAATAAAAGCAGACGAGCGCGGCCGGGCCGGCCAATGACCAAAACAGTATTCCCATCGCGGTAACTCCATTCGCACCCGTGTCAACTTCGAGCGAAACAGGCGGCAGGTTTTTATTTGCTCTAACCGATTTGAGGTAAGGCACTTTCCGACTTTCCAAGCCCTTCCAGAATGCTCTCACCTGAGGTTAATTTTGTACAGTTTGCCTCTATATATATAAACCTTAAAAACTACGATACGGTGAAAATGATTTAGAATGGTTTTTCAATAATAGTTGAGTTATGGGATAAACTTGGCTCTTGGGCCATAAGTCATAAATAAGTAGCAGAAATGAATCTAAGATTGGCAAAATTCTCGTAATTTTCAATAAGTTATTTACAAAAAATTACGTCATGTAAATAATTATTAAAATACGTTAATTTTAATAGCATGCCAATAATAACATAACATAACTAATAGGAAATGACTAAATATAAATCAGTAAAAATACACACAATCCATATAACATTTGTAATTCCTCTTATAAAAGAGTAGAAAATCCGAGAAAACCAAGATTACAACCGCTAACCAACTGATCTCGGGAAGGAAGAAAACAGAATGTCTCGCGACTTGGATAATGTTAAATTTATTGCAGCGCTAAAATGTCTACGGATAAAGTGCGGAAACGGAACGCGTCGCGTCGCGTCCCGAGGACTGTGGGCTCTGTTCACCCTTGTAAACACGTTTTATTGGCTTTATAATATGTTTTACGCGTGACGTTTTACAAACGATCCCCAGAGAGCGTCGAATTATTTTTACAGCACGTACTCGCCGGTTGCGCGGCAACATCGGAAAATTCTGTACACGAGGGATTTTGTAATTACACCTCTTAAACAAACAGTTTTTGTTTTCTGATATGCGTTCGAAACGGAAGGATTTCAACGTTTTAATTGTTTGTTGAAAACGGTCGAAGCTGCGATGATATGTCAAAAGAAAAGTATGTTTCATTATTGGTTAATTTTTAATGAATTTAGACCCTTCGAGGCACATGATTTATAAAATCAGTGTGATATGCGTGTAGTAAATGTGAATCACGAGCCAGTAGAACAATTGCGGCGTTTAATACCAGTCAAACGGTTGATGAAGGTCTACGCGGCCGTTTCGTTCGTCTCGCTTCCTGTCACCCTCGAATACCATAAACCGCTGCCAATATAACTACTAGTTTTATTACTTTTGAATGAATAAAGTATTTAACTAAAAATAAAAGATAAAATATAGAAAATAAAAGATAAAATATAGAAAAGGTAATAATTAATAAACTATTAAGTTAATTTGCACGAGTTGTTATGTTATTATTTTTAATTAAGTACATTAATTATCCTATTTTTATAATAGCACGGTAAAGCGACGGCACTATATTTGATGGTAACCATAGATTACAAACCAGAAATAACAGTGACCATCGAGAGATCAGTAATCCATCGTAGGTCGTTCTTGCCATGCCAGCCTGCAAGCCTCTTGGCAACTGGATATTAAAAGACAACCACCTTGAAGGGTTCACTATGTTGTTCGTAAGCCTGTCGGATATAGATCCCTATCACCCTGCTAAATTACTGGATACAGACCGGCTGATCTCCGAACGCAACGTACCTAAACGTGCCAATATGACGGATGCTACTGGTATATGGTGATCGCGAACCAGCCGGATACAATTGTCGTGTCCTACCACTGTTTATCTTTCTTTTTCCTTTATCAATTTAACTTGTTTATTAAAATTTAACATTGCTTTTTCAAATATGAACTGTTTCAGACTATCATAATTAGCTTTCACTTTCATTTGCATTTGCCGTTTTTGTTTTACTATTTAGTTTTATATATTTATTTACTATAAGTGTGTTATTTCTTTGTTTATCTCCAAATTAAAACACTGTGGTAAATATATTAACTATACCATAGGACCTTAATAATGTTTACTAATGCAAATCTGAACTAATTTAACATTAACTTAAAGATTTCATCAAACATACCGTGAATTTTGTATGTGTTATGTCGTGTTATTTTTTACATATGGCCAATAAAATTGCATTTAACATTAACGTGAATATCCGATGTAGTTATAAAATACATGAAACATACATAAACTAACATAAATGGATACATAAATATATCATGAGTAAAATCATCACTCTGTTAACTAATTTTCGGCATCACTACAGACGGCTGTCGAAAAAAATAAATCTTCTCGAGGAAACGAAGGTACAAATATAAAGAGGTAAAGAGCTGTTTATATAAATGCAAAACAGATCGGCAGCTTGTCAGATCGGCTCAGTGCAGATCCTTCTGATCGAATATGGATTTAGAGTCGCCCCAATTTCGCACGCTTCGCGACGCACCCTCCTGCCCTATTGACGCAGTCGGACAGCTAAAAAATAATATCCAGTAAAAGATCTACTAGCCCAATTTCAATGAATGTTTCGATACAATTTTAAAATGTTTGTCTCTATTGCTGCCTCTTCTATATAATTGAAATTTAAAGAAAATGTTAATAAATTTGTACTACTTTCCTAGTTGATGATTCCTTTCACATATTATTTTCTACATTTAATTTAGAAATATAAGTGGTAAGAGTAATTCTCTATATATAGAATTTTATACTATCCCTGAATACGATAGGTGGGACTGTAACTGAGATAATAACTAGATAGGGAAAAACAACGTTTAAGGGGCCTACTAGTAACATCTAAATTTACAGTAAAATATCAGAAATGTTACCCTTATTAAATAATTTGTTGTGTTTTGATATCACTTTTTTTTCTTTTTTTTTTTTAACTGACTACTCTGTTAGTCTTAGGGGCCCTATCCAAAAACAGAGCTGCTGCGGCTTTTACAGCTTCACCGGACTTGTTTTGATATCACTCATCAATCTATTTATAAATAACGAAAATGTCCTCATAAGTAGTTAACCGCAGGTGAGTTTTGCTTGTGACCGAATCGAATCGTAGCGATATTAAAACTTTCCACCCGCTGTGCAACGCCCTTTCATATACGAATTCACCTTCAAAACCAAACTTGATTTGCTTTTCCGAAGTACGAAATGAATTTTACTTTACATTCCTTTTTATAAAATGTGTGACAAAAATCGTAGGATAATTACAAACTTTATATTTATTATTTAATAGAGATAAATGTTTAAAATGTTTTTGCAAATTATTTTATACGTAGTCATTTTTGGGAAAATCTTAACTTATAATATCCTACATCACCAAAGATATTTAAACCTTTAAAAAGTAACAAATAAATTAAAGATTGAGAACAAAAAATAAATGCTTACATACATAATCATATAAAATAACAGTCAAGCGCCTTAAGTGAATCTATAAAAAAACGTTTTATATTTAATTTAGCGCAGTATACTTAGTTGGATCCTAATTCAGAACCAGCAGTGAAAAAATAATTAAGGAAACATTCGGTACAGCCTGCCTTAGGCTGCTCGAAACGTCTGGCTAATTACATTTTTAAAAGTATATAAAAATATGGAAGTTTTCATATAGAATTTTGATATTCTATTACAAATTGTCATTTGCAAAATCATTATGTACAATGAAGATTGATTTTTCAAATAATGATTTTATTCCTACTCAAACATTCTTTATTATTTTATCTCTTTAATTATTTATTTATGTAATAGTGTACATTGTATCTTGATTATTAAATAGTTTATATAAAATTTAATACTTTTTACCTTTAATAACGACAGTGATTTTTATACAAATATTCGTATGTTTCGTGAATTGTTGATTCAGTTATAAAAATAATCACTTGTCGAAACATCTAATTATTAGTTTCGTGAAACATTGAGTCGGTATTCAGAACTATCTCAAATCCAGACGTTGCACACATTAACTAGTTTTACGAGAAGGAAGACTGCCTCTTAATTTGTATTCGGTCCTCGGCCCAGCCGGGAGGAGCGGGCGTGTTCTTCTTTTGTAGCTTCAGGAACCAATTTGTATACCAGTAAGAAAATTAAAAACTTTGGGATGTTTTTTCAGTTACTTTCCCGGTTCAATAAAAACCTTTATGTCAGTAGAAAATACGTTCAATGTTCCATTCGAAAATGTTTGTCCGTATGCTGTATAATTATATTTATACAAAGGTTTTTGAAACTTAATTCTGGGTTCCACTTATAGAAAATCAGAGTACAAAATCTTTTATTGAAATAAAGTACTAGACTGCCTTGCGATTCATCTAAAGATAAGTTGTTATTGCCACCTATGGCTAGCTCGAACCAATTTTAAATAGTATCATACTTTTAACTAATATATTTAAGAATAAATGAATGAAAGAAAAAATTAAAGATCATATTGTTATGTCAAATGGTATTACCAACAAGCAGTTCCAAACCAAAATATAAGTAGTGCAAAATAGCTATTTTGCAGAAGTATGTGTAGCAAGTGGACTACTGTTGTGGACTCTCGAACAGTCCTACACATTAAGCAATTACTAGCTCTATCATCAGCATGGTAAACATGATATATACTCTTTATATTTACGATCGTTCTTCCGCTGTATGCTATCAAATTTATAAAATTATTAAGCACTAAATTGTAATAATCTAAAAGTCTCCATATATGGAAGGTTTCTCTTGAACATTTCCCTCCAACAATTTGCTATGTAGACTATTTCTCAATTGCAACTGCCGAAATACAAGATAGAAATATTTCGACAGATTTTCCACCTGAAGATGGTAACAGTTTTTAAAGTTTTTTTTTCTTTATCGATATAGGTTAAGCTTTGTAAACGCAATCTCACCTGGTCTTAAGTGGCCCAAGATGGTAGCACGCTAAGTCTATTGTACGACTGGCCCACAAGTACAGGTGCCGGAACACACCTATTAGTGCTCGGCGACAGATTTTCATCTTGAGGTTGGTAGATATCCAAGCAAGCATTAGAAAAAGCCCCACTAGCATGCTATGGTTTCATCATGATTTTTTCCTTTACCAAAAGTTAACGCTCATTGCAGGGATACGACTTTACGTCGATCGATACGATGCCCGTACACACTACAGTTGAGCAATAAATATATACATATATTCAAAATTAATAAAACAGAATATCTTTAGTGACAATAAGCAAACGAGAGTAGTTACTGCCCTCGCTAACTAAGACACCGTAACATATCAGTCGGCTTTTGACCGCGGCCTGTTTAACCAGACTGAAACATCGAACAATTAAAAAGTAAATGTAGATAGATCTATGCAGTCTACTAGACCCGCTTTAAATACGTAGTTATAATTAAAGGTGGTAGCTAGTGAAGCGAGTATAAGAAAATAGCTTACCACCTTGCTATGGGTTCATCACGATGTTGCCTGTCACCAGAGGCTAAAGTTAAATGCAATATTCGAACCCACGTCGATCCAGGTCCGAGTGCACTAGCAATGCTAGGCTCAATAGCCATCAACGCATCGGAAAACAACAGATACAGCATTATTGTTTAAACATAGTATATTTATACTGCTATTCGCATTCGCTATTATGTGTTTTAACACAATAAATACACCCCTATAAAACAGAAAAGCCTTCATTTACAACAATTGATTCCTCAATTGATAGACTATATGAATTGTAAATAGTATGAGTAAAAATAAAATTACGGAATGTAAATATCTACTGTGTAAAAATAAACGCATGCGGAGTCCCAGGCACACCACTAGTAGGTAATAAATTTCAAATTATTAATTTATTTATTATTAGTATATGGTTACAACATACAATGATAATTGATATAAGTAGTGCTAAGGGAAATAATATGTAGCTTTTTTGGAATGATATTAAAACATATACTGAGATATTATACACATGGTACACCCCATATAAAACTAACTTAGTAAACCTCTACAGTTATTTTGTACAAACGTAATACAAAACAGAAAAGCCCTCACTTACAACAACTGAAGCTATCATCACAACCTTGCAGATAACTGAAATTGTATCTGGAGAAATTTACTTTAATATCATACCCAAAAGTTAAAGAATTTCTGAATTAAATGGTAAGTGACATTAAGACAGATGTTAAGAGCCGGAACAATAATTAAGAGGCTGTCGGTTTGAAACCGCGTCGCGTCGCCGGCGAGATTTAATTAGTGAGAGAACAATCTAGTATGGCACGCCTGCCGTGGTCAGCTCTACTCTTGTTTGTTGGCCACAATTTATTTATTAATATCGTAATTATTACAAAATAATTATCAATTTATAACACATGAATTTAAAAAGTAACAATTTTGAAAAAAAGGTATATATTATATAAATAAAATGCTGTTCGTTGGTAAACGTATCAATTGATAACGGTTGGGCCGATTTGTCCATTTCTTTTTTTAACGTTAGTAATATAATAAATAGTAGGAATAAGATTTTTAAGGATAAAGGAATTGAAAGGATGCACGGACATTTACAAAGTTCTGGAACAACAGAAACTACTTTTTGTTTGTATTTTTTTTTTTATGAGCTCAAGACCTTCATTTAAAATTTAAACTACGGATTAGGCATCTAATTCTTTTTGAATTTGATCGTTATGATCCTGGAAAAAAATTTAGAAAAAAAATTAGGATAGGTGGTGTCGAATCATTGACTACTGGAAAAGGTAGATTAATGCTTGCTGGGCCAGCTATCCATACTGATATTATAAATGCGAAAGTTTCTCTGTCTGTCTGTCTGTTATGTTTTTACGTTTAAACAGCTCAACCAATTTTGATAATTTTGGTATAGAGATAGAATGGGTCTTGGAAAAGGACATAGGCTAATTTTAGTGACGAAAATAAAACTTTAAGTGATTAAAGTTTGTAAGAAGAAAATATGGAAACACCAATGCTCATGTGCGGTCATGGTGAAATTACATCGGCTTTAACGCCAACGGTTTTGCTGATTTATTGACATTGATATACCTTACATTAAATTCATAATATAGATATCACGTAAACTTAAATTTTTTTTTAACTCTTTAACTACGCAGTACGGCATAATTACTGTTTTATTTTATGATTGAAACATGATGTGTCGCTGTCGACCGCGGATCGTGAACACTATGGATGAAATGGAATACCATAAATCCATTGTAATTAGGTATTACTTTTAGGTGGCTTCACCCACGCGTTGTAAACGGGCCTGTTTTAAATTATCTGGATTATACAGTTTTGCTACAAGCGAATACTTTCATTGTGTTATCCCACATGTGGTGAAAATAAAACTTGAAGAATTGTAAGTTTGTTTGAAGAAAAAACTTATATGTCTCATATTAGGTACCTATATCAAAATTCATATTTATGCTTTCGGTAAGAAATAAAAGGGGTTTCACGTTTTTGAAAAAAACCTTCCTGCAAGGCGGTACAATAAGAGATAATTTTAATTATTTTTGAATTTTATTGACACGGTTAACATGTTGGATTCATATTGGAATATAGTTACAATACCATAATACACACGGTGATAAACCTATGAATGTTTTTTTTTTTTTTTGTCGTGTTCTGAAATCATCAGTGTATATGCAGTAATATAGCTTGGTGGTAGGGATCGCGACCACCATACACATAGTGATCAACAATCTATGATTTTTTTGGTTTGTCGTATAACGTAATCAGCCGGTGTTTATGCAGTAATACGCAGACGAAGTCGCGGGTACAAGATAGTTATTATATAAAAATGGATTTTGATATTATAGACACCAACTATATAATAACAACATCAATAAATGAGATTGATAAACTCCAACACCGTTGAAATATCACCTTGCAGAAAGTTAAATGCTATCCCTTAAACGCGATAGTTGGCGCTGTACTCGAGTTATTGATTACTGGAAAGGGCAAAATAATGTCTACGGGGCCAAGTAATATACTATAAATTTTACCTATTTAATAACAATTTATGTTTTTACTAGTATAAAAAAAAGGATACTACGTAATTAGAAAAATCTACTTTATTTCTCTCGGTCATAAAATTCATATTAAAAGTGGCGTTAATTTGAGGATATGATAACTAGGAATAATTAATTACTTACTATATATACACCTTAGATAGGTAATTATATTATGTTATTGCTATTTTTTCATCGCAAAGTAGGTAGTGCCGATACGACGTACGTCTACAGATGTTTCGTCGCAACTATACACAAAGTTTGGACTATACAAAAACTATGAAACCGTAACTTGAAATCTCTAAAAATAATATTTCTGATAATTGTTTGTGATAATATTAAATCAAGTCGCGATATTAATGAATATGCTTAGATTTTGACACCGTTTCTATAGGCTCATACACAATTATATTATACTAGCAATCTGCTTCGGCTTCGCACGGATAGCAGAGTAATATAAATAACTCTATTGGTTTACGCAGAGCACGCCAGTAAAGCTCCCAGTCGACATCTTCAACAATCATTGTCATATTTCAGCTAATTTACCTTAAACCTAATAAAATTACACAACTATACCTTCCTCATGAATCACTCCGTCTATTAATGAAAACCGTATGAAAATCTGTTCGATTGTTTTTGTGTCGCGACGGCGAACTTTGTTTTTAATATAGTAAGTCTTATGCTATCGGTAACATCAAACATCTGTAATGTTTGTTATATTATTGCAATCTGGTGTTATTAAAATGTGATATACTTTACAAAAAAGAAACCGATAACACGACACGTCTGGGACTGCTGGCAAATCCGATTTCCCTATCTCCCCATATTTGTATTCGAAGCCCGATTCATCTAATATTTCCTTCCAACTCTACCAATGCTATCCGCCTTCCTTCCTGACACTGAATCTAATCGGAATTGATATTAAAACTTTCCTTATAAACCACTCGTACTTCCCAAATATGAGAAAATATCATAATAACTAAACAAGGTTAAAATGGCACAAATTATACTTATTATATTTTCTTTTATTTGTTTTTTAAATTACTATAGATATTAAATAGTCTGTAGGATGTGACATCTTCATTGACATGAGGTGTAATTTAAGGAATCATATATTTTATATTCAGTAAAATTTCAATCAAAATCAGTATTATTTTTATTCTACGAAAATAGACGCTTGTTCAACTGTTGCGATTGATTCAACTAGTGCGTTACCGACGTTGAAACCCCTGCCCAAGTACCTCTGGAAACACTACTCACCACGGGATACAATACAAGATTATTTGACTGCGATCTTCTGTAGGGTGAAGGTGTTCCACTAGTCGAGCTGCTCCAAGTAGAGAAATCTCCAAAGCAATTTGAAGAATCATTGACGAGTCTTTATAGTCACAAAGCTTAAAAAATGTATATATATATATATATTGTAATTATTCCGAGGTACGTTTATTTATTATTATGCAATAAGATAATTAAGTAAATAATAATAGAATAATTAATTAGTAAATAAAAATAATTTTAATTAAGTAATTAATAAATAATAATAGTAAGATTATTAAGTAAATAAGTACCTATATATTTTAGGAAAATAATAAAAAAACTTGAGTGTGACGTAAGTTACCTACTCTTTGGATATTTTTTAAATAAAATATTAAATTTATTATATAAACATACTCCTAATTTAATTATTGTGTCTTTCAAAATAGAATAGATTTTAATAGTTTTTGTGCGTAATGAATTAACGTAATCGGTTAACTAATCGCACACATAAAAGTGTTGACAACATCAGATAGTTGCCAAATGCTGGAGTAAATTTCGGATTATCTAATTTATTTAACTGTTAGTGAAGCGCATCGAAAACAAGATTCTCATACGTAATAATAAATGTCCTAGGCTTAGTTACCCCCTATTGTTATTACTTGTTAGTTTCCAAAGTAAACAAAACCATATGTAATTCGTGATATGGTCTATAGAGTCTAGATCTTTAACCCTTTGGCTCTCAAGGTCAAATTTATGCTATCCACGGGAGCAGAGTTATCAAGTGAAAGATTTACGCTGAAGGTGACATATTCTATTGGTAGGTTTAATAATTCATAAATACATTAGTCTGAGTTTACACATAATTTAAACTTTTTAAATAGGTAGATAAAACGAAACATCATGTGTACGTATGTTCTTCTGTTAAATTTCTTAAATGAATGAATTAAATATTTGATATAATTTTCTCCTACATAAATGTTTTGGAGGTATTCTACATCTATATGTAATGGATGTGCACCTACGTACAGTGAGATCAAAGAGTGTGAGAATGTTGCTGTAACAGTCAATTTGCCTTAAGTTAGGTCCTGGGTTCGAATCCCATGTCGAGCAAAGTGTTATTGGGGTTTCCTATGAAATTCTCAGTAGCAGCTCGGAGTTTGGTTTCGTGCCCGATTAATGGCAATAGGCTCGCCCCCTATTACATCGGACCTAAAAACATACTCGGCGAACTATGGGTGTACATTAGTACAAGTTTGCCTAACCCTTCGGGGAATACAGGCGTGATTGTATGTAGGTATCATGGAAGTGGCCTTCATTTTTAGTCTAACTTTGTTTCAAAAAACATTGTTATTCTTTTTCGAATAGTACTTACTATATAATAATTTTAGTATTACTCGTTAGTCTCTCGTTTTTATTAATAATGTGTAATTTCGTGCTAGAATACCACTAGCCAATCTCTGCGGTACAAAATTTTAACAGCATATTTTCATTATCTGTTCTGCTTTTAACGAGACCCTTTCACATCCACATGACTTCTTTCCCATCAAAACAAGTTCACAAAAATTACTAGACGGTCTAAAACCGGATTAACATGGATTTCACAGTTCGTTTATAACTGCCTACACGTTTTGAAATAAACGAACTAGCTGTCTTCCATTTTCATACATACTTAATTCATATGTCCACGTCTCTCGCTGATGGCAGAAGGGACCTCCACACCACGTTTCCCGAGTATCATATTCTAAAAAGATTTATTGATATGACACACAAAAAAGCCATATGAATATAAATAAGGGACCCGTAAGAAAAAGCGCACAAACTATTTTAATCTAAACAAGAAGAAATATCTCGAGCTGTTTTGTAGCTAGAGTCGCAAGTAGCATAAAATATTTATCAAAAGACTCCCGAATGCGACCTTCTCCCTGGGGACCACCGCATCGGCGTGTACCCGCTACACACCCAACTGCTTAGCACCTTTGAATAACGATTACTTATGTCTGTTGTTGACTAGCACGGTAAGTCGTTCACTAAAAAAATATTAGGACACACGTACAATATTATAAACCACTTCTAAAAAATCTATATTAATAAAGCAGTTTTGTGCATGTGTTTTTTCCCCTAATTTTCTAATAGGAATCTTTTAGTTATAACTGGTAACGATTAGACTGATCAATAATATAACATTACATTTTTTTGTCTGTCTGTCTGTTTGTATATCCGAATTTAACTGAAAAACAGTTGGACCGTTTTTATGAAATTTTGTACACGAGAAACTTATAATAATGCTCAAAAGAGAGCAGCAATGCTGAAATAAGAGTTATAAATATTTAGAAATGGTAGAAAAATGAAAACATTTTTTCTCCTCTGATTGTGGTACTTTTTGTAAACGGGAAACATATTATTTCACAGTTAGTTCTATAAGAAAATCCTTAAATTTTCAACCGATTTTGATGAAATTCTGTACACGGGAATTATTATGTTGTTTCAAAATTGTTAAACTATGAGCATTATATATAAAAATAAAATAACTGAGCTTTACCGTTATGGGCGCATCATGAAAAAACTACTGGATAGATATTGGACAATTTTTTTTTTGTTTTACTACATAATCACTTGCTTATTATCAAAAATAAAAATTACCACGACATCTTCATTCAATAAAAGTTTATAAATTTTTTCATAAACTACAATTTTTATAAGTTCTACACTTTCTTCTGCCGTAGCGCGCGTCTAAGCCGAAGGTACTTGTCACATATAGTTGATAGTAATACTTTTAGAAATTGCAAACTAAATATCAATTCTCAACCGATTTTTAATAATTTTATTATTAATATTTTTTACTGACGTTATAAATATGTTTATCGAAATAATGTGTTTTCATCTGAGGCACGTGAATAAAGGCAATTTAGGCGGGTGTACGATTTTGTTTCATTTTAAAGGTTGAGTGGCGGAAAAATGATGCAACGGACCGGGTGAATGTCCGCTGCTCTTCCTTTGTACGGCATCGTTTGGCCGAATGAATCGCTTGTTTCAGTGTGTTCAAATTTGTCACAACTGTCCTATATATTATTCAATTATATAATACTAGTACCCACCTACAACTTCGTGGGTATTAATTAGAATATAGAATTAAATATGAATAAAATATGTCCCATATCATTTAGGGATAATGTAGATTCCTATCGGTGATTAAAGTTTTAGAATCGCATCAGTAGCTCCAGAGACTATTTTCTACAAACAGACAAATTTTATCTCTTTATAAAACTATCCCTTCATAATAAAAGTATAGGCAAGGATTAAGCTATTTATTAAAATATCATTTCAAGCCGCCCCCGCCCGCACGTTCGGTTAGCAATTTCTATAATTGTATGACATTGATACTTAACATCTCATAGTTAGGACTTACCGAGTTTTTATAAAATAAATTAATTTTTTAAACAAATGTATTGAAGGAGCGCGCGCGATAATATGCTTCTAAAACTTTTTAATTAGTTACCGAAAACTGTTTTGAGTTCCAACCTCAATAGCTCTCTAGGCACCTTTTGTAAGAAAAACTTTATATTATTCGTTCTTATAAAATCTTAAATATAATTACTTATTAAAGAAAACATTAATTTTGAAAATCATTTGTTTAATTATGATTAAACATAAACTTATCCCAAGAAAAGCAAGGTTTATAAATCGGGCCAAGTCTTCCGGGAATTTCATATTATCGATAAGCAGAAAAGGCCTATCATGTTCATTGAGTTTATTGCTCTTAGTGTTTGCTCCTAGGTCATGTTCATATGAACGCGTGTCAGAGCGCGTTAACGGTGCGCTTAGAAAACAATATATCTGAACGAGGGCTTCGTGTTTCACAGAACTAATTTTCAATAAAGCTGCTTTTTTCAATATCCTTTACAGTTTGGCTGGCCTCTTTGGATTCCAAATCACGTACTATATATAGATCTTAGATTTTTGTGGACCATTACAAAATGCTCATCAGATTTAATAACTTTTACTGAGGCGGCATTTCGATAGTACTTATAGTTTAACGGTGTTCTCAAGATTTCACATCTAAAACCCAGTACTGCTAGACAGAGGCGTGAAAATAGGGAGAAATGCTTACAGTAAAGATGGTTAGGTCGTGCCTTGCACTAGACTTGAGATGGGATTCGATTTCGGGATTTTTCATTTTTTTATAAGCTGATCGCTAACTCAAATTAAAAATTTCAAGTTTCTGAGACTGCTAGAAGTACCTTAGAAAAGTGAAAAAATTAAAGAACTTTGATAGCAATCATTCGTAAAAAATAAGGTATAATTACTAGGTATATTGGCAATGTAGTATATCTAAAAATCTCTAAAAATTCAAACTTCTTGCGTTATACACAACGAAGTTACATGGGGTCAAAAGTGCCGTAAGTCGCTTCGAGAAAAGGATGGTACGGCGTGCCATGCGCTCGATTTGGGGGGGGGGGCACTGCCATATCTCCAGATTACTATGTATAAGCAGATAAAAAATTAAACTTTACTAAGCTTTACTAAACTAAACTAAGCGAGTAAGCGTGAGTACACACTTAAATAGTTACAATAAATTGAAGACACATGACACTAATCCTTCATTCTAATTTTAAAGATGATATAAAATTTTGTGTAGCAGTACTTACTAACTTGTGTTCAAATGAATGCCCATAGAAAAATCATCAGTTATATAGGGCAAAACGTCGCGCGCCATGTGGCCGGCGCGGCGGCGTGGCCGCTGCCCTACGTAATATTTCCGCTGGCAATTCCCCATAATTTTTCAAATATCCATAACCTCACTCTTTATAACACAACAAAAACAAACAAAACGTTCCACAGGTTTCATCTATACAGAGAATCACGCTTGTTCGACATGATGAATTATGAAAATCTTTAAATAATTGAACAGTCTTTATAACATATTTTTTTATATTAATTGATAAAATTCTGGCTATCAGCAGCATAACAGTAGGAAGATACTGATCAAGTTCAATTTACAGTTAGTAAAATTAAAGATAAAGAGCTAGATTGACGAATGTATGTAATTCTTGCTGTGTGTGGTGAACTAGTGTATGTAACGTATGCTTCCCGTGTACAAAATTTTATCATAATCGGTTAAGAATTAATAAAAAATCAGATTGTTTTTACGATTTCTAAAAGTATTATTGAAATTTCTTAGAGCTTATAAATTGACCAAAGACATAATCTTACTGTGTACATAATTTCATAAGAATGGGTGAAGCCGTTTTTGAGAGATATTTTACTTTTAGTGATATATTTTATGACGCTCTTTACATGCAATCGTAAAAGGTGGGTAATTGCCTTCAATTCACAACTTTCATTCCTTTTTTAACAACAGAGCTTCCGCCTACGTATGATTTCCTATCTCTGTATACTAAACACGCTGCTATACCGTTTTCAAATTGCTTTTAGTGAGAACGCGTCTATTTATAAAACGTCATTGTTAAAATCAGACTGACTGACAGACAAAAAAAATTAAGTGCATATTCGCGATCCTTTCTATAGGATATTTCTCGAGAAATTTGAAAGAAAAATACATGAATAGACAGAACAACACAATTTATTGAAACAGTTGTAGTATTTCTTGGTCTGGACAAAATAATTTCACTATAATATTTATCATATGATAAAAATAATGAAAAAAAAATCATGTGTGTAATTCACACGTGGTAGAAGTCAAACCTTCACATCTATGTTTTTTTTTAATTCAGAGAATGATCAAATACACACTAATTTAAAGTTTATGAAAATGTACCTACAAGTAATCACAATCATTGTTCATAATATGCCTTTTCCCATCTAATAACTAGACAAAGTGGGATCTTCTGACAAGATTTTCACTCTCTTGTCAGACCTATCGACCTATCTAGGGAGTTTGTTTGACATCTCAAAATTCGTACTTTTCAATGTTCGTACCTACTTTTGTAGTGTTGGAATTTGCAACTTACATATTTTTATTTTAGCACCCTCTAGGGAGTTTTTGTGACAAAATGCAAACTTGTACTTTGGTAACGTAATTTGCAAAATCCATAATTTTATTTTATTAGAGTTCTCATTTTAGCGTTTTCTATTGTTACTTCTGTACGAACTAGAATTGCTGAAATTTCTCATCATTGATCATTCAAAAATTATTCCCATACTGTTTGTACAGAGGCCGCTAATCGAAATAATTTCATTGTTATGACTAAAGTGACCTAACACAATATCAATCAGTAACAGAATGTTATGTGTTGTCTAGAAAGTTTTGTTTAGTGCCTTTTTTGGTGAGGTAATAAAATTGATTATTGCGTGCCAACAAACTTCTTTTGTAATATTTTACCATTGTCTAAAACTTTCCCGGGAGTTCCTATCTCATTTTCTCCCACGTTAAGTCTTATGAATTTATGTGTCTCTCTCTTTTTACTGTCGCTTTTTCGTTTCATCGGCTTTTAAATCACAAGGATGCTATCGAAGTTTTCATTTCAAAAATTGAAATTTTAAAAGACTCAGATTATTGACACGTATTTAATTATGTACCTATGTATTAAAATAAACATATCATCGACAGTATGAAGAAACTTTGATAAATATAAAGTCCGGACCACAAATGTTAAAAGCAAGTAATAAAAATTTATAAAAGCAAACTCTGTGTATTGGACTTAAATCCATGAAAATTAAATGAAATGTATTGATGGCACTTTGAAAATATTTTCAGTCTCAAAGGGAAATTGTTCGTTTTCATATTGCATTATTAAACTACACTACATTCGAGCAATGCGAACGCGTGCTTAAAAAGGCACCTACCTATATTATATTATTTTCATACATTATTTTTGATGAGGCGTATATGTTTAAATATGATACGAAATTACGGATGACGATAACAGCGTATTAGAGCTATCGCGGCTAAAGGATTCGCAACTAATATCTTTTCAAGGACAACTATCTTGTGATTACCGTAGTCGTTTTTACCCCATATACATATACGAGTACAAGCGTCGACGTCAGCCGATATAGCGAAAGCCACTATCGATAGAGTCCTCGAAGGTCGCTGTTTTCCATGAAGAGTAGGTACCATTTACTAAAGAACATTCATTTTACCCAACTCATATTAAAATACTAGTAAGTATAATATAATGTTGATTATATTAATTTGCTTGTATAGAACTATTTATTTTTAAGAAAAAAGTAATATTTATAATAACTTTTAATTGTAATTGATTAGAGCGTATTGTATAAATATTTATAAAAATATTTATTACAATTATGTAAAATAATCAATTAATTATACTATCTTAATAACTACATAATACATTATTTTAAAATAAACAATTCATTTTTAAAACAAATTCTATGTACTCGTTTCACATCAATAATATGCACCAAAAATAAATTTCATAGTTCTATAGTTACTAGCAATCGCCCTAAAGTCGAAATTCGACCAGCTACTTTTTATCATAGACTATTTTCTGTTTGATATTTGCAGTATTCATGAACCTAAACAAGGAGTATTAACTAGGAGTTTTGGCGGGATCTTGAAGTGACATGTTGTGGTTTTTATTTTTAATTTAATAATTTAGGGTTTTGTTCCTTTATTATGCAATATTGGTGGCGTTTTGCGTGATATAGTTTGGTTTTTGTGCATAAGTGAAGTGGATTATAAATATAAGCTGAAAGCATTCATTCTGATATCCTATAAAATTTTCCTAGAAAGTTCTAACATGGGAGCCACCATCTTGTTAGGATACTGAATCATCATAACACATGAATAATTCACTCGATAATTGCAGTAATGGTCTTCATTAAAGAGGACCGGTTAACAAGTTAGGAAGAAGAAAGAGAAGACTACATCACTTGCTGTCACTTTTCGTTGAGTGACAATGTCAATATTTTTGGGGATCTAAGTTCAAGGGCATTGGTCGAAATAGGATTCGCAGTATTAATTTATTTTATTTAATATATTAGTAACAGATATTATAGGTACATTTTAGCTCTCTACACTCCTGCTCCGTATAAACTTTAACCATGCCAAATCTTACAGTCACACGCAATACGCTTATAAAGGGGTAGAAAGCTTATGCTTCACGTATTAATATAGAGATATCCAATAATTCAACTATATTATTGTTGTACTGTAAGGAATATAATTATTTATATAATAGTTATAGATTAATTATTGGTTTCCACTGGCACTTTATGTAGATACCGCGCTACCTACGAACAATAGCTCCTAGAATACGACATCTTAATATCGTAGTGTGTAGTGACTATTTGAAATGAAGCTTGTGTAAAAGACAGCACTATCGGTATGAAACTGATTCCAGTACGCCGGTTCGGCGTAGTCGTTATTGCCGTACGTCGACAGTATGCAGTTGAAGAGCCGCAGAAACAAATCATTAATTCTGTTTATAGACTTAAAAGTAAAAAAAAATATTATAAGAGAAGGAGAACAAATACTTTAGACAGCTAGATCACACAAGAATAATAACCGTACGTAGTTACAACTATTGTCATGTAATTAATGTTAATAAATTATTCTCCAGTAACAGGAGACAAATTAGACGCAGGCTGCTCGACTAACGACGGACTATTTGGATTAAATGGAGGGTTGATGTTTATGATTTACGGAGGCTTGTGTAATTGTGGCGCCTGGCAGTCGCGGTCCGCGCTCGCATTCAAAATAGCTTCTGCCCTACCTGAAGCATAATAATATGACAAGGCAGAATCGATTTAACTGACCAATCATAAACCGTGGGCTTACGACAAATCTGAAACTATTTAGTCAATAGTAATAATACTCATTTAATCCAAAGAAATCAAAATTATGTATTTATACCTACACAACAAAAGCAAAAAATCAGTGTGTGGCTATGTCGAGGGTTTCCTCGTGCTGTGTGGCCGGCGTGTATCTATTTTACGTATTTACGCACGTGTCCGCTTGAACGATTTTTTACGTTTCCGGCACCACTTCACTCTGTCATTTGATGTTTTTTGATGTTTTATGTGTATCACTGGATGATGATGATGTGATCCCTTTCCAGCCGTATACAATTTCTAAAGTTTGACCTGGTTTTTGACAAGGAAAGGCCGACACTGTATTAAGGTTTCTTAATTTTTTTAATTTAGCAACATAATATGCACATTACCTATTCACAATAAATATTCTACTAATTAATACTACTAATTTAAACAAACTGGACACTATGTGACGCTGCGATAAGACCTCGAAATAGTAGCGCACCCCCCCCCCCCTCCGCACCTACATCACATTCGTTTATCGGATTTATGAGCGTATTACTCACTCCACGTAACGAATTCTTTGATTATTTAAGTATTGAGTGGTGGCCATTATCAAATGCGTAACTCTTTCATATTATAGAGTTTTTTATCTTCCAGTGACTTCAGTGTTAAATGGTGATTTTTGTGACATCTCAGATTTCTTGTTCCATGTTATTATTTTTAGTTCTACTTCACTTGTGCACAATAATAATATTACACAAAATACCACAATTACAACATAAGACCAATTATCGCATTATTATTAATTAAAATAAAACGTTGTCTTCCCGGGAAACCGAGAAGCCATCTGTTCAGCTGCCAATGTGTTCCCTCCTTCTTATGATATTGGGTCCTTCGAAGCTAACGTGCGGCCAATGGATTGCCCATGTTCACCGTTGTGCTATGATTGTACTGCACTTACGTTTAGGGACAGTACCGTCAATTTGCTGAGCTACTATAAAGTAAGAAGTTGCTAAAAACTCTATCTGGTATCTAGTCAGTTTAAATAAATAATATCAAAATTAAATTTTTTAATTCATTTAATGTCAAAATAATCGTAGAAAATACATTTTATTATAAAAATTTTATATTAATTTTATAACTTTCATAAAACTTATGAAGTTTATTGCAAATTTATTATTTAACAAACTTGAATCATATTATTAGATTAACGCAGATAGTTTAGGATAGCATTGGTCGCGTAGGACATAGGTCGAATGATGAGGCGCGGCGCGGCGTGAGTCGCGGCGTCGGTACTGTTCAACACGCCACCTCGCCGACACTTGCAAATTAACACTATAATTACAATGCTTTCTATAGAAATTAATTCACGTTTAACTTTATTAAAATCATCTTGATTTTATTCTGAATCACAATATCTTTATAACTCTTCATTTAATAAAATGTTATTAAAGTTTTTTAAAACTACGATTTTTATAATTTATAAGCATTAAACGTTCTTCTGTCGTTCACACGAGCGAAGCCGCAAGTACAGCTAGTACTAGAATATAATAATCTACAGTTACTTAAAATGCATCTAAAAATCAATTATCATTAGCCTTCCTAATTATTATTGAACAATAATAGATAGTAAATGGGGCCGAAACCGTAACCACGACTTTATAATATGTATAGTTACAAAAATACAAAATATTCTTATTACCAAAACAATCTTATTAACATGTTTAGCTTTAACTAAGGTCCCAAACTGGGCTAAAGAGGACTAAGGAGGACAAATATACAATTTGAATTGAAAACTGAAGTAGTTGGCTTACTTTGTTAAATTTTTTCATACCCTTCAATTGTAGTATTTTTATTGCTTTGAAATTACAATATAATTAATATAACAATAATATCAATATTTAAATTATTAACAATCAAACTACTGGTGAATCAGCTATGTATAACTACTAAATTCGCATTTTCCTCACATACTGCCATTCCTGGCAAAATCCGCAATTGAGTTTTAATAAATATTACTGAATCATAATACTACTGAAAGTACAATATACACATACTATGTTTCATTTGTGACATATAGATTCTTGATACAGACGGATTTTTTTTAATGAATGAATAACTGTCCCACCTCTAGGGCTTGCAAAAAGTTAGGTTTTGTTGCAGGGACCACTTATCACGTCGATAGCGTGCTTGTTTGCTATTCCATACTATAACAAAAGTACAACATTGATTTTTTTAATACAATTAACGTAGCTAACAAGCATACGACTCGTCTGGTTGTAAGCGGCTACCGTAGTCTATGGAAGAATGTAATACTTTAGGTATCACGCTTTGCCGACCTTGAACCACCCTACCGTAAGGAATTCTGAAAACCCTACTCACCGCAGGAACACAATACAAGGCTATTTGTTTACGATCTTCTGAAGGGTAGAGGTATTCCACCAGTTAGGCTGCCCCAAGTACAGAGAAATTTAACCTAAACTAACCTAATCTCTCATAGTAATTGCGTTTGGGAATCATGTGGTTGTTTTAAATAATATTAAACCTTGTACATGACGTCATATATTGTCATAATAAAACAATAACGTACTGCATAATTACGTATGTTCTCAATACACCGGCTTGTTGATTATCCATTAAAGCATCTCGCCATAAGACAAACAATCGTGTTATGATAGTACATTTCTAGCATAGATAGCAAGCTTCAAATATACTCACATAAATACATAATTATATGTTGATATAATTAATTATATTGATGGTATTTACAGTAAGTCAATTATTATTTATAAAAAAATTGTTCGTATCTACATATCAATTAATATTATAACAATTTGTAACTATTATATGATCAAATAGGCGTTGAATTATTTTTCTTTACATAACAATAATTTGAGTAGGTATATTTACGCAATTAATACAATTGAGGTGTCTGTTTTTAATGTCAAAATAACAGTTTTTTATTAAATTCATATGTAGGTATATACGGTACTTATAACAAAACACCAATTTTTGTTTGTCTGTCTGTTTATTCCAAGTAATCTCCGAAATGGTTGGACCGATTGTAACGGGACTTTCACTGGCAGATAGCTGATATTATAAAGAGTAATTTAGGGTACTTTTATTTTAGAATTATAATTCGGGTTCACACAAATAAAAAGAAACTGGTCATGGGTGAATCAATATTGACGCTCAAATGGCTAACGCCGAATAAACAATAAGAGATATATCAAATTAATTTACTACATAATTGTAGATATTAAAAAGTCTGCAAGAGCATATGTCTATCTTGTAACAATTATCCACAATAAGCATTTTTATCTTTAAAATAACCGGGAGCAGGGGTAGCATGTTCGCGCATGTGCCCGATAGACAGCAATCTGATGTCCACACGAGCGTAGCCGCAGGCACAGCTAGTATTGTTATAAATATAAGATAATAATATAGCGTAATGTAGACTACTTAAGATTTTTTTTAAAGTATATATTGTCTTTTATTTAGAATTGATTTGCTTGGTTTATTTTAGGCCCATAAACTAGACAGCGTCGATAGAGCTACGTTCAATAATAGGATCAGGTAAAAATAAGCTGACTGCTACCATTAATAAATTCACCCTAATAACATTTTAGATTCCAGATAAAGGTCAACAAATAAATACGTAGTAGGTTTGGCTTTACAATGCTTTTTATTAATATACCACATTGCCATGTATTTAATAGATTAATTTATGTGAAGTGAAACACTCTCAGTTCGTCATCCGCAAAACTTTATTTTCGATTCTTGTTTAAACTAAATCTTCTCGCGTGTTAGTGAATTATAAATTAAAATGTTTTTAACAGAACTGTTCTCGATTATAAATTAATATAATCCTTACAATAATATATAAAACAAAGTATTTATGTAGGTAATTTAATATAAAGTAACGATTTAATAAATCAAATTAATAATTCATCACATGTTAACACAAACTAAATAAGGAAACGGCTTTTACTCAGTTTAGAAAGACAAGTTTTCTGATACATACGTATCGAAGAACTAAGAGACACAGCTTGTTTGTCCTCGCAGACTAATTAAAAAGTTTGTTTGGAGAACTTTGCAACAGGGAGTAGCATCGTAGTTAAGTCGGTGATTTGATACTGAAATAAACTTGATTGCTCGTTGAAGTAGTAAATCGTGTATAGTATAAATACTATTTCTATTTCCAGAAATAAAGCTAAACTAAAATTATGAAATTTATATTGTGTAACTTCCCATAAGGTAACGTAAGTTTAGGCTTATGTTACATTGTAACCTGGGAGATTAGGTTATATATAGAAAAATAATCGCAAACTTGGTTAATAATGAATAAGTAATATTAATCATAAATCCAATAAAGAATAACGAGATATTTGTCTGCTTAATTTACTACAAATACATTTTAAGAGAATACCAAATAAATATATCAGTTATCTAAAACATAGATCTGAATTACATCGAAG
Organism: Saturnia japonica; assembly: GCA_033032175.1. Lineage (NCBI taxonomy): Eukaryota > Metazoa > Arthropoda > Insecta > Lepidoptera > Saturniidae > Saturnia > Saturnia japonica. The sequence goes on along the minus strand of CM065311.1, from coordinate 10,029,320 downwards.
ATTAACTCAGTATCTACCTCTATGTATGAACAACAGTAAAAAGTAAAATCACGAATAAGTATCATTCCCTCTAGCTACACTAGCGCCATTTTGGTGAGTTTTTGACATAATTAATCCTCTTAGTAGTCTGTAGACATTTTTTTATTATTGTAAGTGTGTATATATATGTATTGGTTATATAGATATAATAAATAATCGACATGTCTTTTAAAATCATACAAGCTTTTGAAAGCAATGATGGCTCAGTTGGTAGCGTGTACGGACTCCGCGTCGATCGACGTGAGTTCGAATCCCTGCAGTGAGCCTGAGTTTTCGGTGAAGAAAAACATCGTGATGAAACCACAGCATTGTAGTAGGGCTTTTTTTAATACCCGCCTAGCTAGCTACCACCCTCAAGTTGAAATTCTGTCACCAAACACATTTAAGTATGTTCCAGCAGCTACACTTGAGAGCCAGTCTTCCACTAGGCTAAGCGTACTACCATTTTAGGCCACATCATCACTTTAGATCAGGTGAGATTCTGGTCACAACGCTTAAACCTATAGCGATAAAAAATACATTATCATAAAGATTCCAATATTTTTATTAACATTCTACATGTTCAATGAACATTGAATAACGACGAATAGTTGTGTTCATTTTATCATATGATTAATGAAAAAAACATACATAATAAAAATTTATAACATTCTTATGCTTCTTGGACCAAAACAATTGAAGAATAAAATAGAAAAAAAGAACATAAAGATGAGTTCGTAACGACATCGGCTTAGTTGTGCGCTAGGAACGGTGCCACCGTATGAATATGTATGGACCGTGGACACGATCCTGTAGATAATGAAATCTGCACACGGCAGCAGATCAGATTACTGTCTAGCACAATTAGCAAACGTTCCGCATAAAGATAGGAAAATTGAGTTAAGTTACGTTTTATTATTAATTTTAAAACTTTCAAAACTTCTATTGTTTTTTTATACATATTAAATTTATCGATAACAATATTTTGCTGATTTTGTATCTCCCTTATTATTTACCCCTATTAAAAGTGTTGTACTTTAATATGACTAAGTTTAATAATAAAACAATTATTGGTGGAAAAAAATGCATTAAAAAAACAATAACGCAATTAAACAATGATGGCTCAGTTGTTAGCATGTACAGACTCCGCGTCGATCGACTTGAGTTCGAATCCCTGCAATGAGCTTGAGCTTTCGGTGAAAGAAAACATCGTGATGAAACCATGGCATGGTGGTAGAACTTTTTCTAATGACCGCCTTGCTAGATACTACCCTCAAGTTGAAATTCTTTCGCTAAACACCAATAAGTATATTCCGGCAGCTACACTTGAGCGTCAGTCTTCCACTAGGCTTAGCGTGCTACAATCTTGAGCCACATCGTCACTTAAGATCAGGTGATGGTAAAAACCTATAATAATAAAACAAAATATTCTACGAATAAAACGTTTTACGAATTTAAAGTATTTGGAATTAATATTACTTTTAATTTGAATATCGCAAGATATTACATTAATACATCTATAAAACATTGCCGTGAAGACGTAAGTGAATATGGAATATGAAACGGTTTTGTGAATGGGTCTGAAGATGCGCGATAGTAAAACCAAGGCGTAAGCACGTGCTTCCATCGTTTTACCTAAATGTATTATTATGGTATTTATATTAAAAATAGACATTTTACGTTAAAAAATATTTTTATCTATAACATTCATGTCACATTCTATACAATTATGAATATTATATTTATGACACTATAAGCCTATACATTTTTCAATAGCGAATAAGCATTTTTTCAAGAAGTTGGGCACGGGGTAAATTAATCTTCAAACATTAATTAAATTCAAATACATGCAAGCGAATTTTGTACCAAGATGCAAACCTAGATATATCAGATCGATATTTCACTAATGCAATTATTTCACTATCACATTTATTATTATACTATTAAGACACTTTCTTGTGTAATAAGTTTAAGTACCTACAAGTATTGTCTACTATAATCATAACTCCTAATACAAGATGTTCTTGTTCCAGAATTAATTAAAAATAGTTGACGAAGAGAGTACATTTTTTGAGCTACAATACACAACACCTGAATACCCTTATAAAGTTTTCGTAAGTTGTATTTCAAGATTCACAAAAATTACGTGAATAGCTAATCAATAGATGATTCAATTGATTATATTGTGTAAACAGATAAAATTACCTTAGTAATTAGTGCGAAGTGGCATGTGGGGGCGTAAGTAGTAAGTGATTGCCATCGCGCTACCCGGCTACGCTGCTACGGGGCTACGCCACATCGTCGCGCCACCGCGGTAGTAGCAGTGCGCGAAGCCGGCTCACGCGTCCTCCGGTAACATAGCTAAGCCCACTGCTACGCCCTAATAAATTGCGATTTAACTTGTCTCCCGGATAACGCCAACTTTTCCGTGTTTGTTCTGAGCCCGACACTTTTTTCCGCCTCTTCATTTCCTATCTCTTACTTTTGTATTTTCCGTTCTCTCCTCGTCGAGATAAACAGGCGAGAAACGTTGAAAGGGGCTTTACAAATTCAAATTGAACTTATCACACAACTTTTTACATTTGTTTCTGGTCTGGAGTTCGAGGGAAAAGAGCGAAGAGGCATTTAATAGTACAATCTTGGAAAGATTGATGATTTTGTATCACACCTCGCTTCGGGCGGCTCGTAACGAGTCGGATGGTTCTCGACGTGGGTCGTGCTTATTCTTATCTGGAATGGGATGCCGCTTTATCTCAAATTACATATTTTACTTGAGACGTTCCAAGAGTCACACTCGTTTCAGACGTATTAGTAAATGTAAAAAAACTAAGCTCTGTTTTAATGTCTTAAAATAGGGCAAAAAATTATATTTTTCTTCAGCGGTATTTACAAATACGCACATTGGCAGTGCGCTATAATTATAAGAATTATGTTTTTATTAAAAATTATATGAATTATTCTAAATTTCTTTTCATTAACAATATAGCAAACAACTAAATAACCTTAACACAGCTAAATTGCATAACCATGAAAAAGGCAAGGAAATATCGAGTACAAATTTGAAGTCATAAACAAATACTATACAAACACAATCTAGTTACATACCTAATCAAGCTAGCAAGGAAGTTTCACCGCGTTTAGTAAATATTGCCCACTTAATTTGAGGGCCATGTGTGGGCACATAACCGCAGCGTATTTATCCCATTATGCACGGCACGGCGAGCTGCCGCGGTGATGCCAGTCACGTCGTTTGAAACGAATCGCATGTGACATTATTTGTGAAGATCGTGCTCTATCTTCGTCGGCGACTTTCCCGAAACGTGGAGGGATTACTCACAAAGAAGTACGATTTCAACGGTAAGATAAAGAATCGAAAAGTTACACAGTGAGTATATTTTTTTAAAGGTTTAACGCAAGGTTAACCCGGCGTGTTTGGATGAATTAGACTTACAATGATATTTAGTTTTGATTGATCGTTGTTTACGTACCATCAAATACTTTGTGTATTGTTTTCACGCAAAATGAGATCTAAAGTAACTTAAAGCTGTAAGACTACTTCAATTTAATCTTTTTAAGAACATTTACTATTTTTACCAAATACAGAAATGTTATTATAGGAGATAACGGAGTAGTAATATTAGCTATAAAGATCTTATTTGCATAGCCAAACAAATTCATGCTAAGTCAATATTATGAAATCTGTCCACATAATTACGTCTAATTCTAAATCACCTATTATTAACTATATTATTTTTAATGTAAACATAATTAAGGTCAGTGTTATTATTATGTTACAAATATCTGGTATTATTTAAGTGGAAATGTAGCACATATTTAAATCTAATCATTTATGAATATACTAACTGTGTCGGCGGTTTCACTCGCAAACCAAACCAAAAAAAAATTACTAGGATATAGAGTATCATACGTCTTAATCAGGGTTTAAGACAATTTTCTTCCAAATATGTTAAGCCATATTTGGATGATTGAGTAACAAACAAACACACACTTTAATATTTAGAATTATAATAATATTAACTATATTTTATTAATAATACAAATGGAATTTACTTAATCAACAAAAAATGTGAACTAAATACTTTCATAATTCATATTGTTACCGCTTAAACTATAGTGAGTTAAAAAAACAAGTATAATTTATTAAAGCAAAACACATTTCGTATTAAGATACATGATTCAATCTGTGTACATGACCCACTGTGATATTCCGACCTGTAATTGTGATTGTAAAAATATGTACCAGCATTTTAAATTTCATAAATATAATTGAAATTTACTGTAGAGACTATTAATAGAAATAAAACCACCTATATATTATAGTATATATTAGTGTACGAAGTCAGCACAATATTAGCTGAGGCCTGCCATGTTGCCGTAAGAAGACTGTTTGGTATTCCTAACACGGCGCCGCTGTCCGACAGCGACTGGCCCACACCTCCTACCCTAACATTAGCTGTTACCTGACCCGGTAGACATAAAATCACATATAGAGATAAATAAACGAAATTTTTGTATTAGATTATGTTGCTAATACAGCCTAAGCTTCATTTGATTATAATTGCTTAAATTATATATATTGTGTTAAATTATAGTAGCTGTGCCCGCGGCTCTTCACGCGTTTATTTTTGTTAATTACATCTCGTAATTTTATTTTATGATTTTTTGTAGTTAGGTAATTTACTTACTAAGCTACTTGACGGGTTAAATCGTTTTTTTTTTAATAGATCTTTTGTATAGACTATAGACATGTACAAAATTCCGTCATAAGTTTTTCAGTTTTTTGGTATATAAACGGACAGACAAATATTTTTTTAATATTATATGTAGTATTGGAAATCAGTGACATAAATACATAAACAATCTGGTACAAAAATATTTAATAAAATTACATGCAAAACTGCAGATTTATTAATACAGATATAATACATTTTATTTACATAGATTTAATACATAAATTATAAAAATGTATATTTTTTACTGTTGAGTTTTGTTTACATCATGAAAACTAAAAATTAATCTAATACTAATATCATCATAATACCATATTCTGTTTAATTATAATATATCTATATTAATAAATCTGTATTTCTGTCTGTACTTTTCTTATTTTTCCATAATTTCCCGATAGGCACACTATATGAACGAAACTGATCACGAATATGCCCTTAAAAAAATTTTGTCTGTCTGTCTGTCTGTTTATATTACCAGATTTAACTGAAAAAGGGCTTGACCGATCCTTATCAAAATTTTGTACATTGGATCCTACCGTAATTGGTCAATTGTTAGGCTATAAGGATTTCCAATATTACTTTTGTTGACCGATTTTGATGAAATTTTGTACATGGGAAGTATAAGCTATTCTATCAATGAGCTTTGAATATTATATCAATAACACTTTCAGGAATTGTAAAAAAAAGAATGTCTGAATATTTAAAATGTAATTAATTTTGTTAAAATTTTGTATTTGGGAAATATAACTAATTATATAATGGACAGGTTATAAGAATTGTTAATATTGTTTCTTTCAAAAAAAGTTAAAAAATTAAATTTTCATCAATTCTCAATTCTTTTTGAATAAAAATATGAAAGTACAGACAGAACTACGGATTTATTAATATAGATTACAGATATGAGTAATAAGTTGTTTATTTTTTAATAACTCTCAAACGGTTTGATTGTTTAAAATTGAATCTGCCATACAGGTACATTATTTCAAAGAAACAAATATACTACAATACCTTCTAAACCGATAAAATACCAGCAAAGAAGGACAACAGCTAGTAATTAATGTAGAAAATTGTTACCTTTATTTTTGTATATACCTAATGTGTTCCTTAATATTTACTCGTTTATATCAATATTGTTAGTATGAATTTGTATATTATATTTAATGCTCAAATAAAAGTAACTGTAAATTATCCTGAATCGATTAATCGAATAAATAAAAATTAAATACCGATTATTATAAAAGGCCGTTTGTATTGTGTGCCTGAGGTTGCAATTATAACAAATATCCATTCATTTTTCCGGCGGCTCGCAGCGCGGCGCGGTGTGCTCATCCATGCATGATTTTGTTTTTGTGTGTTTGTTCAGTGTCTGTGCGCTATGTGGTTATTTCCAAACCCATTCGCCCAGAAATAAAACAGTTATCTGATATATTCGATAAAGTGTACTGATATTATATTAACCTTATTATTAGTATAATCACTCACTATAACGTTTTTATGAATTACTTCATCTTTATACTGTTTATGCATAAACTAAACTTGACAGAAATTGTCTTAATAATTGGTACGAATACCGAAAACTTGTCAACTCGGTGCCATTATTGGAGGTAAAATCCTTTCTTATTTTTGAATAATATAATATCGAAAAGGTGGTATCCATTAGAAATATATGTAGGTGCATAGGGATGTATTGGAATAATTTTACGTTATATAAATACTATTTAATACAAATATTTAATTAAATTTTTTTGGGACCATCTATTACATACTACAATTTTAACTTCACTTTATGAAGGTTCATAAATACAATATATAATTGCTATTATATAATAGATTTAATATACAGGGCTATTAGTAATTCGACGTATTCCCGTTAGGAAGTGTTAGGGGTGACTATTTGTGATAATTTTAACACCCATATGCATTATCATGTTCGAGTACAAATTTCCGCCTGCTTTCTTTGTGATCATTTTTTTTTCAGATTCTTTGAAACAAGTTGCTAGTTGTTATGCATTGTTGGAGTGCTAAGAAAATAGTTATGTTTATAAAATAATCTGCAAGCCAAGTTTCTTAACTTTTTTTTTGGTTTTTTAGGCTTTTTAGTGGAAAAAAAATCTTAATAAAATATTGAAATAATATCGTTATTCATCTCGCATTTTTAAATTTGGACCGGTAGTTTGTTGTTTTAATATTGATAAATATCTAGTGTTTAATCGTTTTTATAAATCGGAAGAAAAAACGAGGTTTAAATTAATAGTTTTTTAAAATAAATTTTTGATGTAGCATTTTTGACTTATTTTGAAAAAAAAAAATATGATAACACAAAAAAGGTTCACTTTTGCATAATACATATGGAGTTAAAATTATCGCAATCCTTGTATACTACATCTATGCTAGTACTTAATTCTGTTAAGGTAGAAAAGCAAACATTCGAACAACGCGAATGTGATAAAAAGATTGCACGCTTCAATAGATTCAATACAACAGATCCCTAAGTCCCAAATTAAATCATGGAACATCTTTGCACCTGGCGGAAGCCTCGTGAGACGTGTTTGCTCGCACAGTGACTAACGATTCTTTTTCATTATTCTTTGTTCATACAAACTAAGTGCAATTTCTACGATTTAATATATTTTTCAAAGTAAATTATCCAAAAATATGTATTTTCAAATATCGATATGTTTTTATTATTATACAACTATTATTATACATATTTTATATTTCATTAATATGAAAAATAAGTATTATTTCACATAAATGAATATATTTTGCGTGATTATAAACCGAACGATAATTATAATAAAACGTATGTTTAACGTTACGTTTTATAAATTAATTATATACATATACTATATTGTGTAAACATTTATATACAAACTAGCTGGTACCCGTGACTTCGTCTGCGTATTATTATCTATACTTAATATAATAGAGCGGAAAAGATTTTTTGTTTGTTTGTTTAAAGACGTTAATCTCTGGAACTACCAGTCGAATTCGCAAAATTCCTTTTGTATATAATAGTCAGACTCACGAGAAATAGTACAAGCTATCTAACATCAGGATATATCTCTCAACTAGCCTTAAATATTTATTCTTATTAAATAAGTCGGAGTCGGGAGCCCTCCCGAAGTGCTTTTAACCATTATTTTTATTTATTTTTTTAACTGAGCTGGCGTAATGGTTAGTGGTATATTAATACAATGTTCGACAAAAATATTGCTCTTTAGTATATTTAAAAAAGTCAGCGATAGCATATGCCTATCTCATATACATTAGCCACAATAAGCTATTTTGTTACAAACAATTGTTAAAAAGTGATTTACGAACATTATTTTTAGATATGGCATATTAATTCTTACGAACAAATGTTATTTCATCATAAAGATAATTTTTTTGAAAGCACAGTTAAGGCGATAATGAAAATTTTAAATTATTTTTACTTGCGGGAAGAACAATAATCATAATAGGCTACATAGGCAGGTTTGAATAATGATAAAAAACGTCCTAGGTATGGGGTATTAGAAAAAAAATTATATCAGCCAGTTTTAAATTCAATTCAAATAATTATCAATCATATATAGCTAGTGAAATCGATTTTTATTTAGCAATTAATGTAGCTACACCTAGTTTAATGAAGTAAACATAATATTTTTTTTCTTTCTGTTATTATTAACATAAAACTGAAATTAAATCTTCAGTGCATAAATAGATAAAATAGACGCAACTTTTCTTTTCATGAACCTTATACTTACTAAGTAAACATAAAAGATGCTGCGAGTCACGATGTAGTTGAGTGTTAAGGATTTAGTGTGGCCATTCGTTGAAAGGGACCACTATCTCTATCTGTCCATCGAATGTGTGAAGAAAGCTGCGGCTTTACCGGGACAAATTCGTTTTGATTCAGTCACGTACCGATGAGATGGGCCTCTTAGCAGATTTGCTAACCTTATGTTTAGATTTGGACAAACTGTTTATTGAAAGGGATTGAAAGAAAATTACCGCTTATAATATAAATAATTATGTAAATTGTTTTGTAAATTACTTTATTCTTCGTAATAAAGTGCTTCGGTTTATTTTGTATAACAGAAGCGATATAAATGTGAAAAAAGAAAAAGAATGATTAACTGGAACCATGATATACACTATAATAAGATAATTGGTGAGACATGAACGTAAAGTCTTTGACCAGTGATATTTACATTTGTTTATGGATGTTTATGGACTGAAACTTGCAATTGTGAGAAACGCATAGGGAAAGGTTCGGTATGGAACTCACCTCGACCTTTGGTCTGCGTCGCCTCGATCCCTTTAATTATGTTGTCGTAACTAACTGTTGTTTTTAAAAGTTCACAGAACACAATCACTTATTTGTACTTGAGATGCTAATAATAAGCTTCTTAAGTAATATAGATGAGACTTAAAGTATTTATTTATTTTTTTCCGGAGCACCGCAAGAAGCTCGCGAACACGTATTATTTTATTATATTTTTTCACGATCACTAGCGCCACTACACGCAGCACTAGGTTTTGGATAGTCTTATTAAAAAACACAGATGGCGTTATCTTTTTCTTCTTCCGTTGGCCGAGGTGAGAGTAAGGAAATATTGCAAGGATTAACAATAATTGTTGATCATATCACAATATAGAGCGTAACAGCAAATCTCCACTTTCAAACAATGAGAAGACATTGCGGTGTGTCTTTCACATATAGTTCCTATCGAAAGATTGTTTTAATAACGAATTAAATTTTTAACCGTTTCACAAAAATGATAATAAACAGTCAACCCACTTGATCATTGAATAATAAAATATTTGAATCTAATTTTAAAAATAAAGTTTGAAGTTTAAATAAGATATGTCTATCTTTATCATCCTTAGCAAATCCTTTATTACTTAAGTACAGCTTTCATGCATTTTATATTAATAAAAGTTTGAAATACTGAATACATTTTAAGAAATATCATTTCAGAAACCCGTAGTTGAATTAGTATTTAAATATTGTGATTTGAACACAAGCAATGGAAAGCCTGGAAAAGCCACTATGTTCTCAATGTTACAAGTTGTGTGTCATATGGCACGTAATTGCAACGCACAGCTGACGGGCATTGTGTCTACACGTACTATAACTACGCGGCTACACGCTACGTTCGTGCTACAGTTCTACACGATACAGCCGCGCTACGTCTAATCATAACACGTTAACGTTGTTCCAAGTAAATATGAAAATATAGTAGAGAGATGTATTTCTATATTAATTAATTAAGCATTCTTGTTTAATTTTAATATTCCGTATATTATTTTAAAACATTGGCTATTGCACAGTTGACAGTATTGCTTACAATACTGCAGCATGTAGCTGAATAAGAGGCCGTTGTTGGGCAATTGTAGTAAATGAAATGTGATGTTTTTTTTAATTATTATTCCTGAGTTTATTTTAGTATTTGTACCAGTAATAAACGTTTTATCTTTTATTCTTTCTATTAAATTTTTAGTATACAATATAAAAAACGCAAGTCTCATAAGGCTCGATTATACATATCAAAAATACGTCTTTATTTTGCATGTTTTATGCATCTCACTATACGTTCTTCAATATCAATATCAGTACATAGTATTAAAGAAAGTCGCTATTCGCGTCGTTCTGTTTAGCCACTAATTTTTCTTAACCACGAAACGGATTTTTATTTCTACGGTTTTCACTGACATTTAGAATTTTTTTATGAAAGGTTTGTATATACAGTACATTACAATTAAGTTTTTGTATAGTAGAAAAAATCCAATGTTTTGTAATAAAGTCGTCAATAAATCGATTATCGGGTGCTTAGATGGCTTACGCTGGCTAAACTTTGCAGATATACATCAAAATAATGTACTAAAGAATTGTAGTTCTTTAAAAATTCTAGACAAAAGTCCACAATGGCATAAGTCTATCTCTTAAGGTTTACACACAATAACCATTTTTATCATCAACATAAAAATTAAAAAAAAAATTATTTTATTAGATTAATAGTTGCAATCATTTTGACACAACTAAACTGAACTTAAGCTAAAACTAAATTTAACTTTTTTTGGTGAATTTACCCTAAGCCACGCTTACTTCTTTAAACATAAAATACACCACTTTGTAAAATGCAGCCGTGCGAAGCCCCTCACTAGTCTATTTATTAAGAAAGAATGATGACAATCCTCGTTTTAAAATTATTTATGCTGAAGAAAAACAATTTAGTCTTCTAAAATGTAAAAAAAGTTGTATATTAGATCAATATTGCAAAATAATAATATTTATAGCCAAAGTACAATATATAGCGTAGAGAAATATTAAGCAAGCTCTATCTCTCAAGTAAACTAAGGAAACTCCACTCGTGAACCAGTTAAATCGGTACAAGAGGATCACCTAATTCGTTAAGCCATTAACAGTGAACAGATAGGACTGTGTGAACATTAAACGATTTCATTGTACGAGTGTGGAGCATGGCATAACACTCAACGGTCTGCATTACTGTTGAAACTTTGGCAAACATTCGTTATGTACATACTTGTGTCTGCGCTGAATTTCTACACTTCGCTAAAGTGAAACAAAAACTTAGCAGTGTTTATTGTACCAAAATTTATTTTCTGACTAAAGTAAATCTTTGATGACTTAGTTGTCTACTTTATGATCAGTTTATAAATATCCCTTCACAACGGAAATTCTTCTTCCCGGGAAAATGCAATTGAATTTTCTCTGGCCACGACGCGACAGTGATTCCAAACACCTATAGTTCTGTTTTCCTATGGTATGAGAAGAAGATTTTCTAACGTCAAAACTTCACATTGTTTACAGCATGGAGTTTACAGTTAGCAGATATATCCAATAAAGGAATGAAAAATAGTAAACGGACAGAAGTTTAGATAAAATGCCATAGATCGGCCACACACACGAATCTTACTACCCCGCTCCTGGCTAGTTTAGTGTGGGCGTTCCTTAGATGATAGACCATATACACTAGCTGAATTTTTTTAGGTCTTTTTAATGTCTATAATTATATACATTAATTGGCTATATCTATTATGGTTTACTCAGCGTAAGTCATTTTAGAGACCGAATTGATTAACCATGACCAGTTTTTTTGTATTTACGCTGAACCCTAATTATTTTTCTAAAATAAAAGTAACCTATGTTACTCCTTATAATATCAGCTATCTGCAAGTGAAAGTTCCGTCAAAATCAGACCAACCGTTTCGGAGATTAGCCGGAACAAACAGCACGACAGAGAGACAAATATATATAAAAAAATGGTTTTTTGTTATAGGTATCGTATATACTTTCATATTAATGTAGTAAAAAGTTGTTATTTTTGACATTACAAACAGATAGTTCAATTGAGTTCAATTGAGATGGAGGTTACGGTAAACTGTAACTTCGAAGACCAGCGCGTGTGGTTCTGTTTTTAAATTTACAGGAGGGAATTAGTTTCATCTGCTTTTCAGAACGTGACTGCATGCAGACGGTAGAACGTGCTCAGCGAGGTGATGTTCCTGTTCAGCTAAAGCCGCGCGATGTATTTGATAGTCTGCATCATAAGCAATGTGAACTGCCCGTCTCTGCAACCTGTCCAGAGCATCGAGGAGGTATTTTGCGAATCCATCCAAGAGTTGGGAACAGTATTCCATACACTTTTTTTTTTTTTTTTTTTTTTTTTAGAACTGACTACACTGTTAGCCTTAGGGGCCCTAAAGCCGCTGCGGCTTTTACAGCTTCACCGGACTTGGGGGCGAGCGCAGAGGGCACTCAGCCGCGAAAGTTTTGTGGACGACTCGCACGAGGGTGCCAAAGTGACCGGACCTCGGCTCGGGCGGTCGTCGCGTTCGCAAATAGGTCGCGATCTATTCGAATCCCTACACCTACGATTCGAGCTAACTAAATATACACATAGGCACGTTCCCTTCCTCCTGGGAGGAAGGAAGGAACCGTGCGTATGTGTATTCAGTAATCGGAATGTTTCTACACTAACTAGCGCTAACTAACTAGCGTAAAAAAAGAAAAAAAAAGGTTCCTCACAGAACCTATGTACCTGTGTGGTGTGCACGTGTGTATGTTCATACGTGTGTAGTGTTGTATGTAGGTAGCTAAGTGATGCACGTACAGTGTCACTTGTATCGCGCGGGCGGTTGCCTGACCCAAGGGTTTCACACCGAGGAACGGACCTAGGCTTGGGTTACCGCTAGAGAGGGTGGACGTGACGGGTGTACTGGAGCGAAATTGACCGCCCGCCCTCTGCGGAGAGAACGGTGGTTACGCGGGCGTGGGCGCTGGCACGCTCTGTTTGGAGAGACGGATGTGTAATATTTATTCGAATTTTCGATGTGATCGTCGGGATCAATAAAAATATTGCGCGGCCGGCGTTTGCACCGGATGTCCGTGGGTGCCGGAACATAAGTGGCGGCTGTTTTTATTAACGGATTCGCGTGGTTCGACGCGGTGTCGAAATACGAACGGGAGAGCTGTTTAACGTAGGCATGTATCGAAGGAAGCTCCATATCTCTATGGAGATCTACGCTTCGAACATACCACGGGGCCCCGGTGAGACGATAGAGGAACCTATTCTGTATCGATTGTAACCGTTTGAAACTCGACTCGGACATATGTGCGAACACGGCGCAACTGTATGTCAAAATTGGTCGAATACACGTCTTGTAGAGCGTGAGCTTATGTCGCGTGGACATTTTACTCACCGAACATAACAGAGGATGCAACCGGCCCAGGACCCACGCGGCCCTGTTCCTAACCTTACGGATGTGGGGTCTAAAAGAGAGCCTACTATCTAGGGTTACCCCTAGATATTTGGTCTCTCTTACATACGGAATCGGATTATCGTAGAGCTTAACAGGTTTAAGCTTCCACGGTATCTGTGACGAATCCGCATCGAAGAGCATCGCGGCGCTCTTCGAGGGATTAACGGCTATACGCCATTCGTTAAACCACTTCCCGAGAGTGGTCACGGAGCGTTGGACTTTGTGTCTGAGGTGGGATATATTCCTATCTGAGGCATATAAGACTGTATCGTCAGCGTATAGCCCTACCTCGACCTCCGGGAGTCGAGGTAGGTCACTGACGTACAGGTTAAATAGGCTAGGAGCCAGGATCGAACCTTGGGGAACGCCTGAGCGTATTGGACGGGGCGTGGACAATTCACCTTCCACTCTATAGCGGAAGGTGCGATCTGTTAAATAGTCGCGAATTATTTTAATTAGCCTATCGGGGACTTCAAAGCGGTACAACTTGTAAATCAATCCCTCGTGCCAGACCTTATCAAAGGCCTTGGCCACGTCGAAAAAGACCGCAAGTGTACGGCGGGGTTTATAAAGTTCAGCAAAATTAAATGCAACGTGCTCCGTGAGGCGGTGCACTTGATGAGTGCAAGAATATCTAGCACGGAAACCGAATTGCTCAGGCGGATAGAGGTCTTTCTCCTCTATTATTGGCTTGAGACGGTTCAGAAGGATCCGCTCGTAAATTTTCCCTAACGTATTTAGGAGACTGATCGGGCGATAGCTGTCGGGAAGCGACGCGCTCTTGCCGGGCTTACGGATACCTATGACTATTGCCTTTTTCCAGGCGGCTGGAAAATGGCAGTGGACTATGGCTACATTGAAGATGCAGACCAATAGAGCTATGAGGCGATCAGGAAGAAGCCTAAGTACTTCATTCCTGATCCCGTCGGGACCTGGTGCTTTTCTGAGCTTAAGGCTTTTTATAATGGAAAGAACCTCCTCAGACGTGACTGGGGACAGGGAGGCTGTCGCGGGAGCTTATCCAGCTCCCGCACGCATCCATCGATACCCTCGACCCGGTCGGTATTTGCATCGACACTGTTCGGAGAGCACTGGCTCTCCAAACAAGTGGCGAGGCACTCCGCCTTGTCGCTGCTATCGAAGGCGAGCGGTATACCGGGACCCCTCTCGAGGGGGGGCATAAGATAAGAAGCCTCTATTTTGAGGCTGCGAGCTAGTTTCCAGTAAGCCAGATGCGACGGCCTTAGCCCTTCGACGAGGGCGTCCCATCTGTGACTCCTGAGTTCTAATATGCGGGCTCTATCCGCTCTCTGAAGCGCGCGTAAGCGTGCGCGGTTTTCCTCGGTCGGATAGTGGTCGTGCGCACGAGTCGCCGCGTTCTTTTCCGTCAACAACGCCCGCACGTCGGCAGGGAGTACGAAGCGGCGATCGCTCGCCTCTTCGACCTCTCTCGAGGCCTCTCCAATGCCGACCTGCAGGTGGTCGACCAGGGAATCGATCGCGAGATCTACATCCGCAACGGACCCCAATACGTCCGGGATTCTATCTAAACTGGACGAGGACGGCCTGTCCGCAAGATAATGTTTTAACTTAGCATAGTCAACCACTTGGACCGAAGGAGGGCTAGAGTCGTCTGGTTGACCTAGCTGCATGATGACCGGACGGTGGTCGGAGTCGAGCTCGTGTACGACCCGAATGAGTCGTAACCGAAGCGCGATACCTTTAATGAGAGCTACATCAAGCACTGTCGGCATACAGTTGTCTTGAAAGTGGGTGGGAGTGGGTGGCGCTATGACATCAAAGTTTAGCACGTTCGTTAGCTCTTCGAGTTTAACACCATTTCTGGAGTCTCTCCAATTGCCAAACGAAGTGTGTCCACAATTGAGGTCACCCGCTATAATGACCGATTCACCGAGCGAAAGTAGCTTTTCTAGGTCAGACCTGAGAGGCTCTTTCCTCGGCGAGAGATAAACTGAAACTAACGTTATGGACGGGTGGTCGGTCATTCCTAGTCTACACACGGATACTTCCATATTGGTAAGTATCGGAGGATCTACCGGCGTACAATATAACGATCGTTTGTAATAAATGAGAGTGCCGCCCCCGCGGCCGGCCCGGTCATTTCTTACAATATTGTAGTTCGCGATTTTAGGATCACGTTTACTACGCTTTAAGAGCGTCTCCTGCACTAAAAGAACATCTACTTGGTGATCTTTAAGAAAGGTCGCGACGAGATCACGCTGCGGAAGTAGGCTTCGCGCGTTAAAAAATGAAAGATTTAACGCTTTCGGTTTAAACTTAGCCATTGAAAGGCCCTAATTTTTATTACTCGCCTCGCGATCGAGACGTTGTAGTGTCTCTACGAGGCGGGGGAACGCGCAAGCGGTCTTGATGAGACCGAAGCGCTCCAAATGGTCGTTGTATTCGATGAGCTCGCGGATATCGTGCTCGCGGGTGAGCAGTATCATTAGGTCGTTACTATTGACGACAGTGTTAGCGGGCGCGCGGGGCGCGGGAATATCCATAGCCATAAGGGGCTGTGGATTGGGGCGGCGGGGGCCCCATGCGTTCTGCGATGAACGCACGGGTTGCGGTTGCACCACGCGGGGTGCGGAGGGGCCGGCGGCGGCCGGGAGCTGGCGCGGGACCGGCAGCGCGGGAAATTCCCCTGACGCCAGCAGGGGTTACGCTTTGATGGCTGAGGCGGGGAGTATTCCATACACGTCCGAACTTGTGCTTTGTAAAGAAGATTCAGTTGAACAGTTGTGATAAACCGTTTTATCCTGTTCAGGATTCTGAGTCTTCGAGATGTAGAGAGATGATACTTCCGATGTAACCTGGTGCCTGCTTGCACCGCTTGGAGTTGAGGTCGCTGCGAATACCCACACCTTGGATATTGAGGCTGTCACGCATTTCTATAGTCGTATAAGTTCGTTAGCGGCCGTTCTATGTTTTAGACGTTGGCGGGGACGAGGTCGAGGACGCCACTACACTACACAGTACACTAAAGTAAACAGTATTATCTCGGCAGTGTTCTTGAAATATTTACCTACAGCTGCTCGACAGATAAACACGCACTGGTACTGCCCTGTGACTGTATTTCTTAGGTAACATTGGGTACTTACATATTTCATAAAGCTATATTAAAATGTAATTATTATCTTTAGCAAAATACATTATATTTTGATTAAAGTCTAATAAATCGAAAATAATTTTAAATTCTAGGAATTAAGTAACATAATATTCCGTCATTAGATATAAATTGCATAATCGCGACCATTGTATACAGAAGTTTACCTAGATTTCGTTTCAGCTGTTTGTATAAAGACGTAATACTGTTTACTTCAGTGTACTGTAACTTGCGCGCCTACGTCACGAAATTGCACGCACTTCCCTTCCCCGCTATATTACTCGCCCCCGCCAACGTCTGTTGGAAATATAGTATGGTCGCGCACGAACTTATATGACTATAGTAAGACGTTCTGAAGAGGGGACGGATTTTTTTTGTAGAAAACGCGCGTACTTGTGTTTTCTTGGTATTGAACTCAACCAAGTTAATTAAATACGTGATGCAAGGATTAGTTAAATTCAATGACAATTTCCTCCTGTCTCTTTTCTGTTTCTCCCCGACCGTATGAAGGCTTGCTGTAATAGCACCCATGAATGGTGATGTCATCTGCATAGCAGTGAGTATAGCATTCTAGGAAAATTAGTCAGTAATTAACAAATGAAAACAATGAGATGTTTGTTGAAAGTGATATAATTTTCAAAAGCCAAAAGCAGTCACAAAAATTAAATTCCATACAACATAATATGAAACTTTTCATCGTACAAACACAGATAATTAAGAAGCGTGAAACGGTTTTGAATATTTTATGAATGTCTAATTCATATGTATGAGAACGTAGTTAGTAAAGAGAAAGTATATGAATTAGCATTTTTAATGAATATATTTACGAAAGCATATTTAATTGGCAATATGGACAGTTGAACTAAGATCAAATCAAGTACATGTTATCCTTTTAAGCTCTGTAATTTATATATAAACTTATCAACTTTGATTAGGTAACCTTTAAAAATATTGACTTGCTTTAGAATTCATGAAGTATTTTCTCATCATCTACCACTGCTTATTACTAGATTTGCTGATTCTCTTGTTAGGAGTTTCGAGATTTTTAATCCAATTCAATAATATCTATAGTAAAATTCTACATAGAGATTAATATTTTATTTTACCGCTGTTTTATAAATTACGCATGAAAAATATATTAAGAAGAATCAAGGAACTATTATCATAATCTGATTAATGATTATACATAAGTTAAAAAAATACTACTTAGAAAAACCTTGTAAAATGTGTAATAATTTTCCATAATTAATTATCCTGAATAATGAAGGTTTGTAGCAAACAGACGTTTCTTGTCATACCGCCAAGGATCATAACCCAAATGTGTCCTTACGGAATTTCGCCTGCGTCATTCGTTCATCTGATGAACACAACAAAACCATGATGGCGGGTATCGCCAACGCGGGCTCTGCCACATTGCGCGTGTAATTGCCGCGAGCGTGCGACGAGCCAGCCATTAATCTCGCTAACACTCGATAAAAGGCAAAGTCATGGTACAATGTTATTATTACCCTCGCTGTAAATGATTGTTAAAACATCGTGCATGAAACGAACAATTTGAAAGAGTTCTTTGTGTTAGCCAGATGTGAAAACATGAAAGTTGGTAGATTGCAATGTTGCAACGATGCTTCCCTGTTCATCACAAGCAAACACAACCACCAAGCCTTACTCTATGAAAGGTTTGCAAAATTACTATTTATTAGATAGCAGATCAATGAGCAATATATAAACAGTTTGAACACCTTATTATGTATGCATAGTTTTCCTTTTTAAATTTAATAATATTCCAAACGCATCAAATTTAATAAGGTAATAAATCTCTACAATTATATTATTTCTCGACCGTATTTTCTCCCTTAAACCTTCATCAAATTTAATGATTCAAACATCAAGCTTATGACCTCCGCTATTGAATAAAAATGAACAAATAGTTAAAAATATTTAATTTTCTGATGTAATTTTCTAATGGATTAACTGTTGATCGATTTCTAATAAAAAAATATTCAAGAAATATGTAGGAGGCGTTTTGTGTTAGCAATATGTTTAAATATGTGACAACTGTTCGATTGTTTAACTTCTATAATTTGCAATGTATTCGCATAGTTCAGCCAGTGATTAAATTTAATTGTGAAACCTTAACTTATTATTAATCAAAATTGAGCTAAGGAGGAAATTTACCAGTTAGTATGAAACGGCAACTATGCTTGCGGAATAAATACCTTGTGGTTATAGAAAAATAATTGTATATTTATGAAAGTAATTTAACTGTATATGTAGGTGTGAGCGCGATGTCCACCGGCCGGCCGACGCGACGTGGCGCGGCGTCCCACCCGGCAGTACGCTTTTCCCAACTCCACTCAGCATTCGAGACAAATTCAATTTGCGCAAATGCCGACGACGAGCTAGTTTGCGCTGCTAACTACCTCCGACGTGAATGCTGCCACCTTTGTCTTCATATTATATCCACTTTTTATACCGATGTCAAACAATACATATTTTTGATTGAAAAGATGATATTTAAAAATATATATTTGTACAGGACATATAATATCAATATCTGTACGACCGAGTTGCGCTCAATGTCTTCTACGGAGATAACCACCTATCTAAGTAACCTTGGACTGTAAAACATTATCCAAATACAAAGTTTCATTCAAATCGTTGCAGCCGTTTCCGAGAAACCAATTACATATGTATATGCAAAAATTGCTCACTTAATATAATAAGATTAGATAGATTTACTCTGATAAATTTTCTGCTAATCGAATAACATGTAAAAGACCAACTTGACAATTTCTCATGAAGCTTGATCAAGTTTCTATATTTCAAAAGCAAGGTCGACTGCTACTCTAAGCGGATCCTGAATGTGTGTATAAATAATATAGTCATTAGTTCCAAAGTGATGATACCAGATATGAAAGGATTTTCCCATCAGTAGGTGCGTAAAATAGGTACTTACATCGTACGGAAATAAATTGCATCCTAGCTTTTGTTAGTGCTGTTAACATTTTATTAGTTTACATATTATTAAGACGGAGCGTGAGGTAAACATGTTTCAGTATGAATGTTAAAGAAAATAGCAGAGACAATTCGACAACATTAATTTATTGTAGAAGACTTATATTTTCCGTCTTAAATCTAATAATAAGCCGTTGTTTTCAATCAAGATCCAGGGGGCGCATGAGAGCGTAGACCCAGAGAAGCGTCTAATAGCAAGCGAGAGAAAACACATTTGTCTTGTCCCGGACCTTTAGCGTATATTACGCGGAGCTGAAACATCGCCTGCTGTGTTCTTCCTAACTCAGTTTCACTACGTTAAGTGCTTAGTTTTCATCGTTCAGTAAAATTAATCAATTTAATATTGGTTTCACCGCTGAATATGCTTTATATATTAATATACCAAAACGTAGCAAATTACATGTTATTTATTCATTTGTAAACAAAAACATTATCTAAGTGGAATTCTTTATTCTCCTAAACAGTATAGTAAAATGAATTTATTTACTGAAAACTGTAATCTATGTTACGCTTGTATTAACTACGTTTTTCAATACGCCTTGAAATATAAGGAAATATATCTTATAAAATATAACAACTAAAGTCACAAATGCCATTCCATTTATTAATTCAATGTAAGAGATTTCGTGGTTTTAATGCATGACCTTACTTTTATATTTTGATAGTGTAGAAGTTACTTTATAATATTAACAATGATATTTGAAAGAAAAACACTTATATTGGGTTAGTATGGTAATATACTAAATGCACCTAAAATGCGGGAGGTCTTACCGCAAGCCTTGGTGGACGCTTTGGAGGGACACATGGCGAAGATGGAGCGGTCCATCCGGATATCGATGGGGGAGGTCGTGGCCGCCCCACATTGAGGCCTGGATGATCGTGTCCTCCCCGCCAAGGTGGTTCGTCCTCCATTAGCTGCGGACTCGAGGGCGAAGTAATCGCAGAAAAGACTGTTTGTCCTAAGCCCACGCCTCTGCCACGTGCTACAACTGGGATAGACGAGGATGTACTCCAGGCATCGATGCCTAGTTTGGTTTCAGAATGATGAAGCGGCGTGGTCTACTGTGACGCGGAGAATGCAACCGCGGACCCGTGTTCTCCCAATATGGCGGCCATCGGTACACAGTGTACACAGAGTTTTAGTGAGTAGGAGTCTCATATAACCACTCGTCCCCCCGGGCGGGTGTGTACCCATGACGGATTTCTCCAAGTTAAAGAAAAAGGAAAAAGGTAATATACTAAATAGCTTAAAGTAACACTTGTGTTATGAATGTTTTTACAGCATGTATGGTCATCAATGTCACGACTGTGATGTTAATTTTCCGGTGGAATAGAAATGGTAAGTTAATAATCAGATTATTACACCTTTCTCAGTGTACTCTTAATTAATTACATTAAAAATTGAAGTGTCTGTTTGTAATGTCAAATAACAGCTTTATACTAAATGCCTATGAAAGTATATCGGATATCTATTACAAAAACCCATTTTAAAAATGTTTCTCTGTCTGTCTGTCTGTCTGTTTGTTCCGGGTAATCTGGAAAACGGTTGGACCGATTTTGACGAGACTTTCACTGATAGATAGCTGATATTATAGGGAGTAACTTAGGCTACTTTTATCTTAGAAAAAGAATTAGGGTACCGTACAGATAAAAAAATTTGGTCATGGTGAATCATTTCGGGAGCTTAAATGGCTTACGCTTAGTTAACCATAAGTGATATATCAAATTAATGTAGTACGTAATTGTAAACATTAAAAAGTCCTACAAAAAAGTGAGCGAGAGTATATGTCTATCTTCTAAGGAACACCCACAATAAGCATTTTTGTCTTTTAAATAGCCGGGAGCGGGGAGCAAGATTCGCACGGGCATTCTGCAGTCCACGTGAGCGAAGCCGTGGCGGTCACAGACAGCTAGTTAATAATAAAAGTGGAACCATGTCAAAATTCGTGTATTATCTGTTTTCTCGTGTACAACAGATTTATTTATGGCGTGTTTATTTAAATTTTATTTTTATTAAAATAACTAAAGGCGTATGTATATTGGAGCTTATTAAAAGTTTGCTTTTCGAATAACGGGTACAAGTAGTGGATGGAGTTCAAGGCAACAATTTAATACAGGCTGAAGTTGTCTGTAGAGTACTGCACTGTGGGAATAGGGGAATTTGAGGTTGTTGTATTGGATTTATATAATGTAAACAATCTAACAGCTATCTTGTCACCTAAACAGATTTTTAATAGATGGCGCCTCCTACGTGAAAGTTAAATATGTTTTTAAAGTTATAAATAATTTCTTAACGAAAATATTAATTTTAAACTATTTGTCCAACAATCAAAGCTTTAAAATTATGTTTAAATCATTACTTTTAATGAAGAATGAATAGAGATTTATGACGTTGCCACAGGGAACGTCTTTGAGATATAAAATCATTTTACCATATTTTATCTTTAACTTTTACTTAATCACGTAGGCCAAGTATTAAAAAAAATTAAAACTGGTTCTTTGTATTATTCATTCGATAAATAAATATTTTCAATTTAAAATTAAGCAATTTCAATGCTTAGATGCATCTGCGATGCACAGCTCAAGTAACTAAGTTGCGTTGCTAAGGTGCGTTGTGAAATATAAAATACCTTGAATACTTCCATTTTGTATTTAGAAATATTGTTTTTTCACAATCCTATAAAATATTATTTCTATAAGTTTTTCATTAATTTGCCCAGTATAAAAAAATATATGTATATAAAATATTATTTACCACAGATAGTTACAAAATACTGAGCAAAAGTTTTACTTAGAAAAACAAAGTGATATCCAAGTTCACTAATCTAGACTAACACATAATACATATATACCTCAGCTTCGTTTACAAAGTTGTTAGGATATTTTACTATTACCTGATTTATTTTAGTTATTACATATTTTTGTTTTAATAATTGTTTCATTTGAAATAAAATATTTTACTAAAAAAATTTAAAATCATATATCTGTCTGTGATCCTGTGCGATTCATTTGTAATGTATAGTAATTGTAATGTACAATAATTTTAATGTATAGTTCGATGTTCCCTTATCTCCCCTTCTTAAATTATAGAGAAGATGTCGTTGTTACAGCCGCTACAACAACTGTGTTCGTCTTTGTTCTTGTATGCATGCAAATGATGCAAACACTTTAAAACTTAATGTTGTTACTAAGTTACAATAGCCTTAAAATATATTTCAAATGTTTCGTAGAACAGAATTGAAAATATGTGATCATTTTTTTTTTGGTACTATTGTATTATAACAATATTATAAGGCTCAAGAGATTGTTCGTTTGTTTTTTTTTTAATACTCGTTAATTTCTGGAACTACCATTCACAATTGAAAAATTATTTTTGTATTTTATAGCCTATTTATTGAGGAAGGTATGTAGCGGAGCAGTAGCCATGAACTTCAAGGAATCTGGCAACCTATAGGTAAATTGTATTATGGTACGGTATTCTGCTGTAGGGTTCAGCTGCTGAGGTAGATACCATTTTTATATTACAAAAGCGGGCAATTAATTTACGGGCAATATCTCGCGAATCACAAAAGAACAAATTCCAGGAATATAATATCTTAACTTTGCCCTCCCAATACATCCTTGATAACCTAATGTATGTTCGTATAAACTTAGTCAAGTTAGATTTTAATACTAGAATGTTAATACTAATATGTTAATGTCTATACAATGTTAACACTAGAAAAAGATATAAACAAGTTATACCGTGTTTTAGACTAAGTAGGTCCAATAAAAGTTTTTTAGGTAATAGTGTCTAGTTTTATAACAAGATCCCGAAGCACATAAATGATTTGCCGGACAACAAATTTAAGGACCATGTCAAGTTTTACTATCAAAAGGTTATTATAGGGTGGATCATCATGTGAATAATAGTGATGCCTGGAAGTGACTCTGACTCTCTGGGCATCCACTATATTCGATCGAGTTTCTTACCGGTTGTCCTCGATGACTGAGATGTTTTCCGAACCGGCCGGCAGTAGTGTGTTAACGTTCATAAATGCCTTATTAGGACCTAAATTGAATAAAGCTTTTTTAACATGAATTAAAACCGTGGAGCACAGCTAGTAATGTAGAAAAAGTATTATAGGAACAAGATCATTAATGCAATATAAGAATAATTATATATTATATAAAATTAGCTAATAAATACATATTCATACGTATGTATAACTTGCAAACTTGCCAATTATACAACTTGTAGACTGATTGTTTTTATGGTTCAACGAGTAATATAAATAGTTTGCATTAGACAAGAACACGGTACTTACACTATGCGGTAGTTATAGGAAAGTCTTCGGCGCCGCGATGTCTCCTTACTTTGTCCCCTCTAAATCTTATTGTAACCCGGTGTCATAATGCAAGCAAGACACAAACATGTCTACGTGCGCCAAGCTTGTTAAGTGGTTTGGAAGAAAAACATCACGAAAACTTTTTTATTGTCGTAAGCCATTTAACGCATGTTTCTTTTTTGTAGGTGAGATTTATTCGATTGTATATTAATTATATAAGGAACGGCTTACTGTAGAGTAACTTATTTAAAACGTTTTTTTATATAGGATTTTTTAACAAAATTTACTAATGATAGATTTGTTAAAAACATTAATTTAGAGTTTTTTTTAATGAGGAACGTGGCAAACAAGCTTACGGCCGAGCTGGAGGCAAGCAGCTACCGTATCCTATGGACGCTTATAACACGTAACTTGTAACTAGTGCGTAGCCGACCTTGAACCACCCCTCCTCAAGAAGCTCTGAAAATCCTTTTCCCAACAACACTACAACAAGGTTAGTTGGCTACGATCTTCTGTAGGGTGGGAGGTATTTGACCACTAGGACATACTGCCCCAGGCAGACCCCCCAAGTAGCCTCAATCTCTATAGAATTTACTCTGTTAATGAATTACAAATGAGTGTTAGGAATTGACCTATAATAAGCTATATCAGAAAAATTAACACAACATTAGCACTTAAAATAAAATACATTAGTTAAATTATTACTTAAAATCATTTAAAAAATCAGAGTGTGAACAAGGGTAGATCTCTGCAATGACAATCGAATGAAGAGAGACGATAAAACTTTATGGTTGTCTAATAGTCGTAAAAGGACCGACGGATACGTTGTGGATATAAAGAGCAAATTTCAAACGCTCCACTCGGTTAATAGGACAATAGATTCCTTTGTAATATACATCTGGGGGAATGACATAACATACATACCTAATACACAGTTTTTCATATTTTTTTACTATTTATCATAGTCGTCCAGTTAAAATAATTGTGTACTAATAAGTTTTAATTCTATATTTTTACACGATGATCTAATTTATTCCTGTACATGTATAGATTGTTATTAACATTATAAACATTCTGTTTTATAATTATTTATGAAATCATAAATTATTAAACGTTACGTCAAAAATAATATCATGTATCGTATACAATAAAATATTATATAATGTAAATTTATTCTTAATAAACTATTCTAAATAGAGTTCTATATAAATTACGATATTCAGATGACGAAATTCTGACGTATCCGATGTAGGTAGGCCTTCACCCCTCCGAACTCGAACATTCGGCGCGGTGCTTGCCTGTCACGACTACCGCTCTTGCCCCTTGCTATACCCGACCCCAGGTCGCTACACAACGAATATTTTTTGCGGGGACATCATAATAATAGCTCTGTATTACTTCAGCAGAAATTCCAAGAAGTTTATAACTCGAGATGAGTTTCGTGTTCCTTGTCATAAATAATAAAGCGGTCGTCGACTACAACATTGTGCTGATTTTAAGCGAAGTAAAAATTCAAGAAGTAATTTTTCATTTTAGACCTCTCGGAGTCAAAGGTAATGTTGAAAGTTTAAATTAATGATTATTTCGTAAAGATGAAACTTTGGTTTAACGTATCCTAAAGGGAGAGTGTAGTAACATTATTTTGTATTTAATAGAACACCCTCATACAAGGTATCATCTACCTAACTAAAATTAAAATATTTTTATTTTCAGTCTAAACTATTTTATTGTTCGTTTCGTAATTTTTTTACAAGTTGGTCTGTGTGTACTTTATGCTGTAAGCTCGTATTGTGGATTAAAAATCGGAAACTTCTCTTTAGCGGAATAAAATATCATACCACTAAAAACATTCGATAGCCTTGCCTTAGACACCTTAGTCGTGGTGTCTATATTAATTTCTAGAAAAAATAAGTATTATTACCAATAAACTAATTTGATAAAAATTAGAGTTATCATTCCAAGATAGTTTATTTTATTAAGTCATAAACTTCTGAAAACAAATATTTCGGAATAAAACAGACCCGTTTAAAAATAATACATAGAAAAATGTAATATAATTTATTACGGATACATTTCATATGAGGTCATAGCAAATGATAAATATAATTTACGTTTCCGACCATATAGAGTTTGATCAACTTTCAAGCTAACTTTATTGTTTATTACGGCGGATATTTCATTGCGGACTAGTACGCTCTCCGTCCACACATTCTTCTTGTTATAATCCTCTCCTGCTACTAGACAATTCCTGATCCTTGTAATATAATATCGTGTTCGGAGCAAGTGTGAACAGTTGTTTCATGATACGAATAGTTATTGAAGACTAACTAACCGAGGAAAGAGACTTTCAGTGATAGTTAAAAAACAAACAAAAACGTCAATGAAATAAAAAACAACGCAAAACTTGCCAATCAACCTAACGTCATAAATTTCATTTAACGCTCAAACTAGCTAACACGACGATCGAGGTACTATTCCTCACGTTGCTGTCTACAGATTTTACTTAAGTTAATGGATAAGTTCCGAAGTCGCCCAGTTTACTTTGTGTTTTCAGGTAGACGGACACGATCGGGAGGGAAGTTTTCTTTGTTAATTTCAACAACGTAGCAACGTTGCTGAACTGTAATAACTAAACATAGTAATAGATGCAACATTATTCGATTGTTAAATGTAACATGATTAATATTTAAATAATATGCCACGTTTTTAAAATCAATACATTATACAATTTACATTCGAAATGTGTAAAGAAAGCACATTTTTTCTCCATAATAAATAAATATTAAATTAACATTTATTTTTTAACAACCCAGTGACCCGTGTAAGATTGCTGTTATATATATAAAGACTAGCTGTGCCCGTGGCTTCACTCACATGGACTACAAAATGCCCGCGCGAATCTTGCCCCCTTGCTATTTTAAAGACAAAAATACTTATTGTGGGTGTTCTTTAGAAGATAGATATATACTCTGGCTCACATTTTTGTAGGTCTTTTAAATGCCTATAATTATGTGGTATATTAATTTGCTATATCTTTTATAGTTTATTCAGCATAAGCTATTTAAGCAACCTAATTGATTCACCATGATCCGTTTTTTTTTATTTGTGCGGAACCATAATTCTTTTCTAAAATTAAAGTAGTCTATGTTACTCCATATAAATTCAGCTATGTACCAGTGGAAGTTCCGTCAAAATCGGTCGAACCATTTCGGAGATTATCCGGAACAAACAGACAGACAGACAAAAATTTTAAAAGGGGCTTTTTGTTATAGGTGTCGTATATACTTTCGTATGATTTAGTAAAAAACTGTTATTTTGACATTACAAACAGACACTTCAATTTTATTAATTGTATAGATATTACTTTAAAAAAATTGTTTGCATGGTTTAGGGCTCTAGATATTTTACATATTTATCTGTTTTACCCGTCACATTTTTCATCTTATCCAAATATAAAATTCAACCCAGTTACAAAAATTGCAACTGAATTACAAGTTATTTTCAAAAAAGTAAGTTGCTCGAACTTCCCCTCGCTTGAAGAATTATGAAGATTAGCATAACAAAGTAATGCGAACTGTGTTCACAGAATGCTGTCGTGTTCGCTGCCTACCAATCTGGTATCAGTACATTTTATTTACTCAGAAATAAAAAAGTGTGTTGTCATATGTATGTAAAGACATTTATTAAATGAGTAGTTTCATGTCTTTACATGTTTGTATGTTGTGAAGTACTTCAAGAACATGGCAAGTAATATCAGATATTTGCTAGTTACTCATAGGTGTAATGATATTGGTTCGTATAATAAGTCCTTACATTTAAATGTTCGGAAGTTGTTAGCAACAGCATATTTATATAACCTAATAATATAAATAGAAAATGATATTTAAAAGAAATAGTAACAGAATAAAACTAGAGATAAAAGTTTATAGATGTAATTGAAAGCTTGAATTGGTATCATATGCACCTCTATCAGTTTAACTACCATAAAACTATAAAATATACATATCGACGGTCAAAACTCTAATTGAGTAAAGTGCATCTAACAATCTTTACACATAAGCCAATTAGCCTTACTATCGTCGATATAATATCATAACGTGATTAATAATAATGATAATAAATAAGTGGACATAATTTCGCACACGGGTATTTAATTCTAAACTAAGCCAAGTGTACTGTGGTAACTAAACAGTTACAATATAACAGTATAGTTATAGACTGTTCAACTCATTTGTGCGCGCGGCCCTATATGTGTGTAAAGCTTGTATATATACAGTGACTACGTGTGCGTGTGAAGATATACAGTCATGTACACAAGATAATTCGATTAGCTATTTTACTTATATTAGGTCCTTAAATATAAATTTGGCGTTTTTTACGAGAGGAATAAAAAGTCTTTTTTTTTTTTTGTAAAATATATTTAATTAATCAATATATGCACCGTAGTTATCTATGCACTTTTGTCATCTCATAGGTAGTTCATTGATCCCTTTACTAAAAAAACCATGGGGGCGAGAATCAATAAAATCTTTGAAGATTTTTGCCCTTGTAAGAAGTTGTCCAAATTCGGGAAAAAATGGTAATCTATTGGAGCAAGGTTCGGGGAGTACGTACGGTGGATGTCGCAGATATTCCAATTTTAGCTCATTAAACTTAGTGGTTGTTTGTTGTGCAGTGTGTGGTCTTGCGTTATCGTGAAGCAGCAGTGGTCTAGAGCGATTGACCAATCTCGGTTGTTTAGCAGCTAGTTCTTCCTTCATGGTTTGCAGTTGCTGACAATAGATATCTGCCTTAATCGTTTGGCCAGATTTTAGAAAGCTGTAGTGAAAGACAGCGGTGCTAGTTCACCAAACACTCACAAGTAAATTTTTCTGAGTCAATTTTCGTTTAGGGCAGGATATGGCTGGGTCTCCAGGGTTCAGCCATTGCGACGACAACTTCCGATTATCGTACAGTGTCCACTTTTCATCACAAGTAATGATTCGATATAAAATTCCTTCATTATTGTGTCGGTTGAGCAAAGTAATACAGCAGACGACGCGTGTTTGCAAGTTCGATTCACTCAATTCATGAGGTACCTATCGTTCAAGTTTTTTTACTTTCCCGATTTGTTTTAAGTAGATTAATACAGTTTTATCACTTACCCTGAAGTCTGCAGCTATCTCTGAAGTGCTTTGTGATGGATCCGCTTCCACAATAGCCTTTAATTCTTCATTTTCCGCTTTGGTCTCCGGCCGTCCACGAGGTTGGTTTTGAATATCGAAATTTCCAGAACGAAAACGTTGAAACCAAGAACGTACCGTGCTTTCTTTTGCGACACCAACGCCGTACACATCATTAATCCTTCGAGCTGTTTCTGCAGCACTGGTGCCACGGTAGAACTCGTACTCGTAAATATACCGATATTTCATGTTTTCCATTGTGCGGTAATAAGCGACGCCAAAGAAAAAAAATATGAGGAAAAAACAAATGAATGACTGTTTTCAAAACTCAAATGTACCAGCTAAATGAATTTATAAATTTGAATATGGAATTCTTAACCAAACAGGAGATATTTCAGATCAAAGTGGTCAGTACGACAAAACGCTAATTTCATATGTAAGGACCTTTAATATTATGTCAAATATTTTTACATCTTATTTGTTCAAATTTACATTGAATCAACAGCTCAATTAGGTAAATACATGTTTACATTATTCCGTATCACCACCACTAGAAACACCAAATATTGAACTTTCTATTAATTTCATTATTCTGTCACGTTATGTTCAATGTTATAGCTAAATAAAGCAATATATATTTTTAAATTCCTCGAATATTTTTTATAGGGCTTAGGATGATAATGGTGGTAGACGAAGAATTTTTATACTATACTAATTGTGCGCGTGGCTTCGCTCACATGGACTACAGAATGCCCGCGCAAATCTTGCTCCCCGCTCCCGGCTATTTTAAAAACAAAATTGCTTATTGCGGGTGTTCCTTAGAAGAGAGGTATATACTCTGCCGGACTTTTTTGTAGGTCTTTTTAATACCTACAATTATGTTGTGCATTAATTTGCTATATCTCTTATGGTTTACTCAGCATAATCCATTTAAGCGGCTGAATTGATTCACCATGACCAGTTTTTTTAATTTGTGCAGAACCCTAATTCTTTTTCTAAAATAAAAGTAGCCAAAGTTAATCCCTATATCATCAGCTATTTATCAGTGAAAGTTTCGTCAAAATTAGTCCAACCGTTTCGGAGATTACCCGGAACAAACAGACAGACAGTCGGACTGACAAAAAATTTAATAATGAGCTTTTTGTTATAGGTGTCACATATACTCATTCATATGTATTTAGTAAAAAACTGTTATTTTGACATTATAAACAGACACTTCAATTTTATTAATTGTATATAGATTTCTGAAAAAAAATCTGTTACTCATTGCCGAATATCTAGGTATATTTTTAAAATTAGAATTTAGCGTTTTAATTTTTTGGTCATTGTGGTACGACACATTATGAAGCACAACAACTAATTAGGTGAAGCATTTTCTACGTGACGAACCTGACATTTTTATTACCGACTGTACTCGTAGAAGAAATCGATAAAAACACGTGTTGAACAGAAGACGACTGCTGCGTTACTGATATAATATAAAAAATACAATCACAAACAATACAAATAAAAACTGCATGCTTACT
This sequence comes from Saturnia japonica, assembly GCA_033032175.1. Lineage (NCBI taxonomy): Eukaryota > Metazoa > Arthropoda > Insecta > Lepidoptera > Saturniidae > Saturnia > Saturnia japonica. Next base: position 9,998,618 of record CM065311.1, on the reverse strand, counting down.
GGCTCACGCAGACATAGGGCCGCGGGCAAAGAAGTGTTGAAGTCTCTATACATGTGTAGATATAAAACACTAGATAACTTACCAAGCAACATTTTCAGTATAATGATTGTCATTGGTTTTCGGCGTCAATAGATTCTACTAATAACGATTTATCAAGACCTGCTGCGTTTATCAATTTAAAAATCATTATAATAATTAACCAATCATGTTACAATAATTATTGTATCTTCCCAGTGCAGTTACAAGTACTTAATAAGTTTTAACTCTAAACCGATATTACGATAACAAATTATAACTTCAATATGTGATCATTCAAAAATTCATGTTCAATCCACTACTAGAGAACGAGACGACTCTCGACAATTCGCTTTCACTACCAATTACGGTAATGGAATTTATTTCATTTCAAAACATGGCCGGTGAAGTTCATGCTACACGCTGGGCTAGGCTACGCGCGGGGCCCACCCTATCCGGATGCATTTATTGCAACTTCATATTATGTGCTATTCATGACGTAAACTAGGTATCTATATAATGTTCACAATTTATCCACCTTGTTGCTTCTTGTAGAAAAGTAACAAAAGTACACTTTAATCTAATGGTATTTTTCACCCCACAATCTCACCAGATGTTAAGTGATGTTTGTAATCCCGCATTCTAGCGTTTTCCCTCATGTCAATGAGACCTGCAGAATTCCCGCATTTGTGCGGTAATTACCGCGCGGGAAATTTTTGCACTTCATTTCATTTTCTGCAGCCAGTTATAAGACAAGACAAGATAATAGATACCATTTATTATTGCGCTTTTATTTGCAGAACAATAAGTAGATAACTTTTATTTTCATGATTTGTGATTTTATGTTTCGTTTTCTTAATACGAAATTATTTCTGATTTTTATACGTAAAGCTGTAAAAACACGATAACAAGATCATTAAGTATTTGTAGTATGACCAATAAATATTACCAAACACCAATAACTAATTAATAATAACTTATCAGTTAAATCGATCTACTTGACATCTAGTCTCTGCAGTTTTTTTTAATTTGTTTAGGTGTTTATAAATTTAGTAATTTAATAGCAAGAAGTAAGTTCAGTAAATAGTGACAAAATAATATCTATGTATAATTATACTTGTAAATGCATATATACAAGAATTGCTCACTTAATAGTATTAGATTAAATGAACAGTTTTATGATAACCTCTCCATCTCGTCATGAACTAAAAGTTCTCTACGACTTATCTTTGTCGTACCGTGGAATGAACTGTGGAACCAGCTTATGTGTTCCCTCTTTCTTACGACATCGGGTCCTGCAAGCGTAATGTGAAGAGATATTTATGCAAACCGGCCTGACAGCGGCAACCGCTGACAGGTTTCGATCTCTCGGTAGTCGCTATTGTGTCTGGATTATGCTATGCTTACCATAGTTCAGTAAACCTTGTTTTACTGTGGTGCTTACAATCTGGGATAGTACTATCAATGTACCGGGCTACTATAAAAAACATAGTTTTTAATGCATATAATGCTTACCAGTTTGATATTTAATAACCAACAATTATTTATATTTTGTTTAAATAAATATGAACATTCAACATTAATAGTATTATTATTTTCTTATATAAATATATTTTTAAATCTCTTGCGGGAATTATAGCGGGATTCTGGTGTAAAGGTGAATTTACAGCTGAAAAAAGGCTACGGGATTGCAAACCCTAGATATGAACACACCTATAAGTGTTTGGCGACATCTTTTTAACTTGAAGATGGTAGGTATACAGATGGACATTAATAAATGCCCTACCACCATACTACGTATTCATCAAGATGTTTTCCTCCACCGAAAGTTCAGGCTCATTGCTGAGATTCGAATTCACGATAATCGACGCAGTATCTGTACGCGCTACCACTGAGCCATAATTGCTTCGAACTGCCAGTTGCAGACGCAGCATTTGCAGACCTGTCACAAGGTAGACCGTAGACCTAGTGAAGGTTGCAGGAACTCGCTGGATGCGAGAAACGCTGGACCGGTCGTTGTGGTGATCTTTGGGGAAGGCCTATGTCCAGCAGTAGACGTCTTTTGGCTGAATGGATAGATGGATACCCTAAGTCCTACATTCCGTAAAGCTATATTAATAGTTTTACCATCTCCAGAAATTAAAATATTTAATATCGGTAATTTATAATTTATTCCCTTTTGAATCATCTTTTAAGGATAACACACAAAGTCGTAAAAATTTATTAAGTTTGCGTAAGTATTAAAAATTTAACAGTACCCACACTGCTACGTGTTCTTTGTGTGAAGTTTTTTGTTCACCTATAAGGAAGCTCCCCTAACAACTAATATTAGTCCATTAGGTATTCAGAACGCGCGGTACAGCACGCTCGCTCCCTCTAGCGACTGCCGAGTGAAGTCGCTTTCGATCACATACAGCGGCACACTGCCAATTAATAAGAATCTGCCTGGAATGCTACAAAATATTTTTACTTTTGTCATTAAGGTGAAGTTGAATTATCAGATAGATAATACAATAAACTATATAACCAGTATTCCTTCTATAATAATAAATACTTTATTTAAATCCTTTTATATATTACTTAAATAATACATTTGAAGGATATTATGTATATGAGATTTTGGATCTCGATATGGATATCTTACGAGCATAAATCAGTTCCGGTTATGGATACTTATAGAAGAAGATACCTGTTACTCCTGTTCCTGTTCCAGAGAAATAACAGTTCCAAAATATCAGCCTGTTACGCTTTAATAGGGATAGATATATTATGTGATAACACTTATTGGGGGAAAAACCAATCTGCTTCTTGCTGCTGCTTGTACACTTGTACCCAAAGATTATTACAAGTATAGATCGACAACTCGAAATCGTAGGCACTATCGGCCTAACGTATAATTCAATCAATCAATCCATCAATCAATAATTTATAATATGGAACAATTACGTACAAACAGCCTGTTCGTTTTAAAAGTAGCAGTTCTGAGCTGTCACTCGTAAATACCTGTTATATTTATCTGTTCCAATAAATACGTCACATTCCTAGGGTGGCCCAAGAATACGAATATATAATATGTTTTTTTAATAATCACGTGAAAATATGTGTTAACATATTTTTTAAGCAAGCTCATTAAAAATCAACTCTATAAAAAAAACATAACTCAAGATTACAAAAAAAAATGTTATTTTTTTTTAATGTTCCTATTTTTATGGTCTACGGTTGTCATTTATACAAATAAATAAAATTGAAGTGGCTGCTTATAATGTCAAAAAAATAGCTTTTTACTAAAGGCCTATAAATACACTGCACTTATAACAAAAAAAAAATTATAATATTTTTGTCCGTCTTTCTATCTATCTGTCTGTCTGTTTGCGCCGGCTAATCTCCGAACGGTTGGACCGAATTTGACGGGACTTTTACTGGCAAATAGCTGATATTATAAGGAGTAACTTAGGCTACTTTTATATTAGAAAAATAATTAGGGTTCCGCGCAAAAAAAAAACTGGTAATGGAAACACAATTCGGGCGCTTAAAAGGTTTATGCTGAGTAAACTATAAGAGATATATGAAATTGAAATTAATGATCTTCAAAAGACCTACAAAAAATGTCAGCCATAGCATATGTATATCTTCTAAGCATCACCCACAATAAGCATTTTTGTCTTTAAAATAACTGGGGGGGGTAGCACGATTCGCGTGTGTGCTCTATAGATAGCATTCTGTAGCCCACGTGAGCGCAACCGCGGACACAGCTAGTTATAATCAAGTATTCAGATTAAAAAAAAAAAGTTTCATTTTATAGAGTTTGTTGACGATTTTTTTCATTATGAAAGTAGTGTAAATAAGATACACGACTTCAAAAAAAAAAACCAACAATTAAAACTATAAAATTAAATAATAATAGTTAAATTAATTAGTATTTAAAATAGGTATTTAAGATATTTTCCAGTGACCTGTAAATGTAACTATTACATAACGTGCATACCCATCTATACTAATGTAATAAAGCGGAAAGTATTTTTGTTTGTTTGTTTGATGGTTTAAACACGCTAATCTATGGAACTACCGGTCGGATTCGAAAAAATATTTTTATATATGATAGCCAGACTCACGAGGAATAGCATAGGATATATAACATTAGGCTACAATTCCCAGCTAGCCTTCAATTTTTTATTTTGTGACGTAAGTCGGAAGTCGAAGCTCTCGCGGACTGCTTTATCCGCGTGGGCTGTCTTAATAATTAATGATAGGTAAATACAATGTTCTTCAAAAATATTGGGAATTAGTATATCTAAAAAGAAGTTGGGGATAACTTATATTTATCTCTTATACATAAGCCACAATAAGGTAATTAGCAATTTTTTTTGTTAAAGATTGAAAATTAATTTATGACCATTATTTTTAAGCATGGAATATTAATGTTTACGAACAAAAGTTACTTCATCATAAAGACAATTTAATCAAGATAAACTTTGTCATCACAGCATGTTATTTGGCCACATAGTCTGAAAAATAATGCAAAATTAATATGATTTAACACTCGGCTCGGGTCTATGTCTATAGTAGAAGTGGCGCGACCGATTTGTGCCATGCCGCGATGTGACCATCTGGCCGCCCGATAATAATATTGTCTATATCGAAGTATTATAAATCATCAATCAGTGATTACCTCGAAATTATATGCGGGTGAGAACGCGGGACACAGCTAATTATTAATAATATACTGTTTTTAACCGATTGCAATGGTTTTAATATTTCAAATATGTGATATATTTGACATATGATTTGAAATGCCTACCGTGTAATGCATGTTCTCAAAGATTATTCTACTAAACAAGAAAAATATTACCTTATTAAGATTTCGACTGAACGAAGTAATCTTATCGAAAAGGACAATAATACAGTGAGCCCCGCGCCTCAACGATCACAAATCATTTGATATAGGTAGACGTATTTTCCTATCATAATATTCTAAAAGTTCTTTTTAGAACACTCTTGGGTGTTACGACTTTTATCGCAGGAAATCGCTCTCCTTTCTGCATAATTCATCGCTATGAAGTTGAAACCGAAGTCGTAAAAGAAATCGTTCTATGATTTCATGTCTTCGGCGGGAAACTTTCTACTTGTCTTCCTTTTGAATCAATGGTCGCCGCGGGCCATGTTACCTCTTTTATTAGGATTGCACTTTATCAAGTTTTCTGAGTATAGTATTTGGGTGAATAAAAAATATTAAATATTATTTTAAGTAGATTTACTAACAACGATAACAAGATATAAAGATTAATATCTATATTATTACCTACACACCTGTTAATTTATTTACCAAAGCAAAAAGTAAAATAAAGATCTTTATTAAAGCTTTAATTATTTGTGGTGGTCGAATGGTTTACACCGACGTACACCGACGGAATATCCACATGTCGGCAGGTTCAAGCCTCAGCGTGTACCAACAAATTATTCAGAATTACCTATTGTTCAGTTATTAGTTTGAATTGGTATTAGTATCCGCTGACGGTATAGGAAAATATCGTGAGGAAATCTGAATGCTTCAGAAATGTTCTTATAGTCTCATCGTGTGTGAGAAAATACAAAACTATGAAATTTCTCAATGTTTACCAATTACCAACCCGTCATTGATTGAGCTGTGTTTTCCTTTGGGAAAATGCTTTTGCCCCACGGACGAGTTATTTTACAGGCTGGTTTTTACTATTAATGTTACTTTAGAGTATTAGTGATTTGGTTGAAAATAGTAATTAGAAGGTTAATAAAATAAAGTTAATTATCAACAAAAGAAATTAGCAGGAAGGAAGTCGTATCAAGCAAATTCATGAATACATAAGGCTTGGGTTGTCGCAACTCGCTGCGTCTAGTCTAGTCTTGAGGCCGTGGGAAGTTTATTCCCAGTATTATATTTAACTTTTTACATGTTGTAGCCTGTCTAACTCCCGACAATGTCGGAAGCTTCTTTGCAAGAAATGTTTTAAAATAAATTCCGAAAATTTCCCCTCAACGTTGGGATTCAAAGAAACAAACTTATATTAAAGTAATTTAAATGGCGTCTTTGTTATTCTTTGGTTGAAGTTAGAAGTTATGCATTTTGTATTTTTGTGTTAAGCTTAACACAAAACATTATTTATTAGAAAGAGCTTCTAACAACTGAAATTATGTTATGTAAGTAGATTATATCTTCAATCTTCTAATAATTTTATTGCAATTTTAATACAATCTATAAGACGTTATTATTATTACTTACTAAAAGTGATAAATTAAAAATGTTTTGATTTACATATAGGCAAACAAAATCAAGAATTGTTGGGAATATTTTTATAAAAAATAATATTCAATAACAGTTCAATTTATATGTTATATACCTACATTTCTTAATCAGTTTTCCACACGCACGATGTCTAGAGAAACACATCTCTCGCGAGGTGGGGTTAGTGAGTGTCACGAGGCAAAATTCATTTGGAAACACCTTTCAGCGTAATTTACAGCCTGTGCAAAACATACTGAAACATTTGGCCCCGCAGCCTTAATGTAACAGTGAACTCGAGGGATACCGTCCCTTGGTTTTTATCGTTATAGAGCCAATCTAAGTTCTTTGTAACTGTATGATAAACAATATTTCGGTTTTTTTTTTACAAGAATAATCACTAAAGGGTCGGCCCTTTCACCAACTCTGCTTCCGCATATCAATGAATGAATACTTTTAGGTCTTACTTATTGCTATGGAGATGACAGCACCATTCATGGGAACTACTACAACGAGTCTTCATGCTGTCGGGGAGAAACAAAAAAGAGCCGAGAGGAACTTGTTATTGAACTTAACCAACCCTTGCATCACGTATCTCCCTGAGGAGTGGTGGTACATGGAGGTGCGCGCGTTTTCTACAAAAAATCTCCGTTTTTCCCCGTCCTCGCTCTTCAGAATGTCTCACTAGCAATGCGTGACAGCCTCAATATCCTAGGTGTGGCTATTCGCAGCGACCTCAACACATCGGGAGTGTCATCTCTACTACATCTCTGAGAATCGGAATCTTGAAAAGGGTGCGACAGTTTTTCACGCCCGATCAACTGTATCTTTTTTACTAGGCAGAAGTTAGGCTGTCTATGGAATACTCTTCGCAACTCTGTGATGGAACCGCAAAATAGCTCCTCGATGCTCTCGATAGATTGTAGAGATGGGCTGTCCGCATTTTTACCAAATACATCGAGCCGCTTCAGCTGCGCAGGAACCTTACCTCGCTGTGCGTGTTCTGCCGTCTGTATCATGGTAATTGTTCTGAAGAGCCGTTCAATCTAATTTCCTCCTCTCCTTTACACAACAGATCCACAGGTGCTTGGCTTCGGAGTCACAGTTTTAAGGTGATCTCCATATCGACACGAACTAAAAAGTTCATCTCTATAATATGTATTATATTTTTTGTATAGTGAAACTGTGGAATCGACTCCCGGCCATTTTATCTTACGACATCGGGTCTTTCAAGTTTAACGTAAAGAGATATTTATGAAGGCTGGCTCGACAGCGGTGACCGCCGATGGATTTCGATCTCTCTGTGGTCGCCGTACTCTTTGAATGGTACTGTGCTTACCGTCATGGTCAGTACCATCAATTTGCCGAGATGTTATTAAAAAATATATCTTGACAACATTGCCTCGGGGCATTGTTATGTACATCTGATGATAGAAATCCTTATTTAGATAATTTAGTTTCTCGTCAAATCGCTAATCGAATCTTTGATATCGTTTGTCGAATTGGTAAAAAGTAGCTAGTGTTTAATTTTATTTGCTGAATAGCTTTAAAAATTAAGCGAATTATTTCGACATGTTAAAATAAGCGCTTACAATAATAACATAAAAATTAAATTTCATATAGAGTGTTCAACTTATTTGTGCTCGCTGTGATTACGTGTGCGTGTCAATAGGTACACTCAAGTACACGAAATAATTCTATTAGTCACTTAACATGTATTATTACATCGAAAAATTTTACACCTTCTTTGTTCAAATTTAAAATAAATCAACAGCTCAATTAGGTAAATGCATGTTTATTGAACATATTATTCCGTATGAAATAATTCTATTAGTCACTTAACATATATTATTACATTGGAAAATTTTACACCTTCTTTGTTCAAATTTAAAATAAATCAACAGCTCAATTAGGTAAATGCATGTTTATTGAACATATTATTCCGTATCACTACCACTAGAAATACCAAATAATGAACTTTCTATTAATTTCTTTATTTCCGTCACGTTCTTTTCAATGTTATGTAAAGTAATATTATGTATTTTTTTATTCCCCAAATATTTTCTATAAGATTTAGGATGATATGGTGGTAAACACAGAATTTTTTATATCTTATTGCTAAATATTTTGATCATTCTGATATGACGCATTATAAAGCGCAACTAGTGGATAAGTGAATAATTTTCTCCGTGACGAACCAGACACTTTTATTACCGACTGTGCCCATAGAACAAAGTGATAAAAACACGTGTTGTTATGAAGACTGCCGCTTACTATATCATTTAATAGTCGTACAATCAATCTTGTGTATTGAGTTATTATAATGTATTGTAATGAAATATTATAACTATTTTACCAACAAAATAAATAAACAAGTTAATTATTAATAAGGAAAACCCGACTTAATTTAGATACTTTCAGAATTAAGGCAAATCTAACGACACCTCGAATGCTAAAATCTATCAAGCCATTTAGGTTACAGAGCGTGCCAAAGAAATAGACATACATACACACATACGCTCGAAAAACATAACCCTCCTTTTTCACAGTCGGATAAAAACAATGTTATTCAAAAAGCTTTCATACTATCCACAATGCTTTGTGACACAGTATCGTTAAATGGTTTTTATTAGATATATCTGAAAACTATAACAGCTATATATATATATTTAATAACACGAGTTTATATATTAAGGGTGGTAAAAGTACTCACAATTTTCACTTAACTTCTATCACAATTACTTGATGGGCCATTATTTATTACAAAGATAAAAGATAATTCTATCTTAAACCACGTTTTTCTCGAAACATAATTTGATTACCTTGGGCTTAAAAATTATGGTAACGAAAAAAGCATCCGTTCATTTAAGCAACCTGCTGCCAATATTAAATTCTTAAATCTTGGAGAGAAGGTATATTAAATTACTTCTTTCTAAGAATAGCTATTTCAGAATTATGAAGATTTCCTTATAAAGCAAAATAATATATTATTTTACTTATTATTACAATGCTTATTGTATTATTATCGTAATACGCTAGGATGGTTTATTTTTATTCAAAAAAGGCTATTTGACTATAGCTTCGCACAATGGGAATATTATAGTACCTAATACCTATTCATATTTGCTCATAATAAAAGAGAAATATTTTTCTGTTTTAACAATGTTTGCTTTCTAATTGTATTTTTTTATATTACGGTATTATATCTGTGATACTAAATATTATATATGTATTATAGAGTAATACATATAAAAATTTACATGCCCCTTTCAACAAGTACGCTAAAACCCTCATTTCTGTAAAAACCCAGATCCTAACTACTACCCATATGTCATATCCCCAGCATCCAAAATAACAGAACTGCCATAGAAACTGCTTATTTCACCCCCTCAAGAATTGATTATCAAAGGATAAATCCCTGTTTCTTGTTACATTCTAAACCCGTTTTAAACCTTTAGAAATACAAATGTTAAATTTTATTTCCTAAATGGGCCTTACATCATAAAAGTAACTTATCGTATATTGATATAGGTATAGATCGTTTAAAAAATCGTAAACCAACGTAATTAAAATAGAAGCACCATGCAGCAATATTATTGTATGCCTTATGAAAGAAGATATTAAATATGATAATAAACATAATATCATCTATAAATGCTCGACAACAAAAAATTAAAAAACATAATTTTATAAAATTTATATTTTAATACAGGTTGAAATACAATTAACATCGAACAACGAAAAAACCTATTGGACCTTTAAAATGTTTTAGCTATAGAGTAAATTAAAAATACTAAAAATATTAATAAAAAAATGAAAACATCATTTTATTTATTTATTCATTATATATATAGTTCAGTGAGTGAAACTCTCAAACTATAAAAGATAGAAAAACTCGCCGCTTAAAACTGCTAAACACATAAAACCGTTACCTAAAAATCAACTCTACTATAAATTATTGTATTCAAGAAAATGGCTGTTAATGTGAACATTTTAAAACAAAATAATTACATGTTGCATGTAATTTAATTTTAGACACAGGGTTTCCTAGCTACATTTATTCCTTACAACCTACAATATCAATTATCGTAATAAAATGAGAAACTTTTTTTTTCTTAAAAGTATTGGGTTCGGTACCCGAGTCGCAAATATTTTTTTTTTTAAATCTATGAATGCAGTTTTTCTTATATTTAAAATCGATGTCATGGTTCGTTACAACATAATTATTTCTCTATTCGTTATAGTTTCAGAGTTTCTCCCGGTTACCCATTTAAATGTTACATACTTTATAGCATAGTAATATTTATTATATCATAGAAAATGTATCTAGACACTCAATTTTGCAAATGCAAGTACCGTATGAATCGAAGTCAACTTTTTTTTCTAAAATTAAATATAAATTTATTTAAAATTTAATAAATACCCTTTTCGTACGTATATTTATATATTTATGAAATGAAAGCAAATATTTATGAAATCTACTTATAAATCCCACATTATGATTATGATTACGTTAATGATTTTATTGTTATTATTCAACCGATTTCTTAGACTATTATCACTAGGATGCTTTTATTTATTATAATAATTAAATCCAACCTTAGTAGGGTGGACCGCATGCCTGCTTAATCCCGTAATAAATCATCATTTAGATAGAATAATCATTATAAACCTTATGTACATCAGTCGGTGGCCGAGTGGCGACGAACACCAACAACCACCAATCGCTTCCGCCAGGTACGCATCGTAGGGAAACAGATCCCCCTCGAGCACTTATAAAATAATTTCTAAATTATGCGGTTGTAAGTATCTAGTATAAGTATAAGCTCTAGGCAACCTATAAAAGATAAAGATAATATTTATAGTACAACCATTTGGAAGCTATAGTTTTTTTAATTATCAAAATATTTTTATTATATATCTATTATCTTTTTTAATATTATTGGAAAAGAGAAAATTTTACATGTCTCAAGTATGATCAAAAGGTGGTGGATTGTAAAAGGTACAAACTGTCAAGGATTCTCGAGGCATTCTAGCTTAGTGCTCAGTCATACTTAACCTCACATAAAATTAAAGTAGGTACGTAATATTATTTTACCAAGCAGGCTATTAATTGTTCAGGTTTATATGGACCAAATAACATCAGATATACTGTATGCCCCGCTTAGTACTTTCCGTACATAAAAACTTGCAAAACCAAATATTTCAATTTTGTTGTCTTTTTGGGTATATTCAGTAAAAAATAGTTATAATTATTCATTATCCTTAAGTATTCCATTTTTTTGTGTCTTATATATTAGATAAATGTTTGCATATTAGATAAAAATGTGCACTTCTTACATAAGTTCTGACTACATGCCTGTTCTCCATACATCATGTGGCGATTACATGCATCAAATAAACATTACGCCGCACCGGACTTGGCTTCTCATATTATGCCGGGGAGCGGCTGTGATTTTACCAATAACGGTATCGGTTTTTTCGTGAACAAAATTGATATGGGGCTGAATTCAGTAATACCATCACTTGCTTTGTTATATTTTTTTTTACTGAAATTAAATATGTAATTATATACTTGTTTATTTATTTATTTAGGATTGACAACAGTTATTCATTAAAAAATACATAAATAATAACAAATACAGGTAATAAGATTAATTAATAACTAATAACGGCAAACCTTAGCATGTATCAAATCAGATAAATTAATGGTTAAAATAAAAATATACCTAGAATATTATATATAGAATAAAAACCATTAAATCACAGAATTTCAAATCAATATCAATACTAATATTATAAAGCTGAAGAGTTTGTTTGTTTGTTTGGTTGAACACGCTAATCTCAGAAACTGCGGGTTCGAATGGAAAAAAAAATCAGTTTTGGATAGCCCATTTATCGAGGAAGGCTATATAACATTACGCTATGATCAATAGGAGCGGAGCATCAATTAAGAATGTTGGAAAAACGGGCGAATTTTAATTCTTTTGAGAGCTTCCATTGTTAATAATTATTAAAGCGAAAATTGTTAAAGTTATGCAACAATCGTGTGTGACAGAATTGTTTTTCTTAAAAAGTTCTAAAAAAAGTCCGCGATAGCATATGGCTATCTTTTAAGGTTTACTCAATATAACCTATTTTATGGTAATAAAATTTGTTCTAAAATAATTAATTATTTGCGAAGGTGCTTTTATATATATATATATGGTATTAATCTTTATCAAAATAAATATGTTATTCATCACAAGTATATAATTTTGAACAAAATTCCCTTTTATAGTAGTTGATTTAAATGAATATCTTAGGAGATATCACAATTCTAAAATAACTCGGCAGCAAAATAATGATAAAGTACCGCGAGCGCATTTTTATTACGCAGAATAATGTGGGAGGCGGGCAGTACTTATAATACAGTGCCTACGAACCACTCTCTCTCTGACTCTTTCTCTTACATGATGCAGACGAAGTTGCGTGGGGTCAGCTAGTATATAATAAAAAGAAAAGTCGCTATCTGCATCTGTTCGGTTGTCCGCTTCTTCTAAACTACGCAACGGATATTTATTTAAATGGTTTTCACTATAATTTAGATAATTTTTGTATAGTAGAGGAAATTCAATATTTTGTAATAAAGTTTTCAAAAAATTATTTTCGGGCGCTTACATGGCTTACGCTGGATAAGCTTTAAGAAATACTTCAGAATAATGTTCTATACAATTGTAGTTTTTCAAAAAGCATAGGGAAAAATCCACGATGGTATATGTCTATATTCTAAGCTTGACTCACAGTAACCATTTTACCTACTTTTATTTTTTAATAAAATTTAAAAATATCAGGTTACTAGCGGTGTGCCCGCGGCTCCGCACGCGTTTGTTACTACGCAATAATTATTTAAATCCCTTTATTTTTACTCATATTGTTGACAATACATATGCCACATTAATTGAGGAGTGGCATGTATTTCCCGGGTAAAATGGTTGAAAACTATTATTCTAATGTACAATTTCTAATGCATTATTAATTCTTATAGCCTCTCAATTATAGTAGGTATGATGTATGTTTCCCGTCTACAAAATTTGATTACAATCGGTTGAAAATTGATGAAAATTAAACTTTTTGTATTAGTATTTTTTATTGTAGAAGTAATATTGACAATTCTTATAGCCCATTAATTATGTAAATAGTAAACTTCCCGTATATAAAATTTCATCAAAATCGGTTATGAATTAATGAAGTTTTAATTTTTTGATTTTTTTTATGGTTCCCAATAATGTTATTGAAAATTCTCATTACTTATCATTCATGGAATGACTTATATTTCCCGTGTACAAAATTGAATTAACGAAAATATTTTTTCATATATGTTTATACATTGTCTATAAGTAATATTGAAATTTCTTATGCCCTATCAACTGACCGATAATATAAGTATCCCGTGTACAAAATTTCATATGAATCGGTCAAGCCGTTTTTGAGCTAAATCCGGACATACAAACAGACACACTGACGGAAAAAAATTTTAATGGCATATTCGTGATCATATATATATATATTATTCCACATGTGGTGAAAATAAAACATGGGTGAAAGTTTGTATGAAGAATCCATTCACGTTTCACGTTTTTCAAAAATCTTCCCGTAGTCCGGTACAATAAGGTATGATTTTAATTATTTTTGAAGTTTTATTGGGACGGTTAATGTGTTGGATTCATATTGACATATAAATGATAATACCATAAAATCAGTGATAAACCTATAAATGATTTTTTTTTGGTATTATATAAAATATCTGGGCAAAGCTCGGTATCTTAATAAAAAAGGAAAAAATACCTCTAGAAGTAAACTTGGAATGTCAAACATTATCTAAATACAAAATTTCATCCAAAATTGTTGAAACCGTTTCCGAGAAACCAATTACATATACATATAGATATACAAGAATTGCTCACTTAATAAGATAATAATATAGCTATGTATATTAATAAATCTGTAGTCCTATCTGTACTTTTAATATTTTTTCTAAATTTCCCGATACGCCTATTATATGAACGATATATATATATATATATACCAACATAATCCAACACATTAACCGTCCCAATAAAACTTCAAAAATAATTAAAATCATACCTTATTGTACCGGACTACGGGAAGATTTTTGAAAAACGTGAAACGTGAATGGATTCTTCATACAAACTTTCACCCAAGTTTTATTTTCACCACATGTGGAATAATACAATGAAATAATTCACTTGTAGCAAAATTGTATAATCCAGATAATTTACTATAGATATATCGCTTAGAATATATAAACTCCCGCGAGCCACGATTGACAGCGCACGTCATAATCCTATCATAAAATAAAACAGTAATTATGCCGTACTGCGTAGTTAAATAGTTTATATATTATACAATTAAGCCAATCTTTAAACGAATACTAGACTATCATTTAATAGGTAAATACAAATACAATACATTTCGTATTAAGTATAACAATACAATCAACAAAGCAGATTGACAATCAACAAACTGGCTGGTATGGCAGCCGATGTCATTTCACAATTTTCATGCGAATGCGCATTTGGTGTTCCCATATTTTGTTCATAGAAACTTTCATTCCCTATTTCCTACCCTTAAAGTTTTATTTTCGGCACAAAAAATTCCCTGTGTCCTTTCCCAAGGTTCAATCTATCTCTATACCAAAATTCATCAAAAATGGTTCCACGTTTTAGGCATGAGAACGTAACAGGCAGACAGAGTTACTTTCGCATTTATAATATTAGTATGGATTAGTAATTAGTATGGTCCCATATCTTGTTCTTAGAAACTTTCATCCCCTATTTTGTACCCTTAAAGTTTTATTTTCGCTATAAAAAATACCCTATGTCCTTTCCCAAGGTCCAGTCTAACTCTATACCAAAATTCATAAAAATTGGTTTAGCTGTTTAGGCGTGAAAACGTAACAGACAGACAGAGTTACTTTAGCATTTATAATATTAGTATGGATTTCCGAAAAGGTTATTGTTTTAGGTTATACAAAAATATTTAACCGACTACATAGTAAAGTAGAAGCATATATTTAGAAATAATTTCCTATTATTATCCACATTAGTCACTAGACTGCTATGAACTGCTATAAACGCTACTGCTATAATAGAGGGCCTGGGTTCGATTCCCAGTGCGAGCAAAGTATTATTGGGTTTTTTAATGAAATTTTCAGTAGCAGCCCCTATTACATGGGACCTAAAAACATACACGGCGAACTGTGGGTGTATATTAGTATACCTCTGCCTAACTCTTCGTGGATACAGATGTGATAATATGTATGTATGTATGTATTAAAAAATAAAATTATGTATAGTGTTACACGTAGTAAATGCTTTGAAATAAATAAATGTACCTAGACTTCACCGACCACATGCTACAATGTCGCTTTTTCCGAATATATTATAAGCATATGACAACGTAGCGAATTACTATTTAAATATGTAGTTAAATCATTTGATCCCATCACTTAATTGTAAATGTTACAAAATTGTACAATATTAATGATATCACCATAAGAAAAGTTTTCTTTTTAAGTCGAAAATTATAGAGAAAAGAGAAAAGTAATTTACGTTGCCCGTACGGATATGAATTTTAAATCGATGGAGGGGTACGGATAGTATTGGCTACTAGTGCTGGGTCGTTCCTGATTTTTCGTAAAACGAAATGCTTTTTTTCACTCAAGAACCAGTTCTTAGAAACGGTTATAAACAAAAAACAATTTTTTTTTTCTTAAGTTCCAGAACAAACTGTAACGAACGAACTTTAAATTTCAAATAAAATAAAAAATTCGTTCATCTTCGTTTTCGTTTCGTTTTCTTCATTTTCGTTTTTTTTTTACAACTAAATTTGTATTGTATAGCTTTAGTAATAAGATTCATTGTAGCTTATTCGTTACTACAAATTTAAAGTAGTTCCTTGTAACGGTTTACTGTTCATTCAATAATAATCCTTATAACAATACCTATAGATCTGTTCTATTTAAAACGGTCTCGTTCGTTTTAAAACTTGTAATTGTTAAATAGAGAAACAGTTCGTTCGTTTTTCATAGAAGAACTAAACGAAACGAAACCGAAACGCCCAGTACTATTGGCTACTGAGAGAGCCGTGGCCGGGAGGTATCGAGGCGAAACAGCGCGACGCGACGCGACACGATGCTGCACTAGGCAAACGACATCAACGACTTGCGATTAAAAATTCGACAAGGGTATCGCACACCCTATGTTATCGAAGTAACAGTGATGCCCGGAGGTAATATTTTGAAGATTTTATTCTCCTTTAAATATGCACATTTTTTAATTAATAACTCTGCTCCCGAGGATCACCTAAATGCCAATTTTACGCATATTTTTGTGACGTAAGGGAACCAAAGGGTTAAAATACATTTTTCTACTGTGAAAAAATCGTAAATTTATAGATATCAAATCTTGAGATAATATGTAAACTTCAAATTATGACGACGTACCCATTTATAAGGACGTAATAAAACTCATTATTTGATTATTTAATATCTTATTATTGCGTCCTTATTTTCTTTTAATCCCACTGTTAGCAACATAATTAGATATCAGCTTCAATTATTTTAAGGGGTTCCTTGGTGTATCTTCGAAGTCCAAGATCAAATGTCAATGAAATTAAAATGGGACTACCCTTGAGGTATCCCCTTTCCAACAAAAAAAGAATCATCTAAATCGGTTTATAAACAAAGAAGTTATGACTTAACATCCATAAATAAATACCATCCTTCCAAAATCCATACGTTCGAATTGAGTAAATTCCGACTTTTTTTGAAGTCGGGCACAAAATAAATCGGTCCGAAAAATGAATCTAACGATTTACGTTTTCGTTTTTGAGTCAGGTATCAACAAAATTTCATTAAAAAGTATCTATCAACGTAGTAAGCAGTACGTCATCAAAATATTGTAGTTTATTGATCGTAGAAAATTGCAGAAACAAAAAATAAACGCACAAGAAGGACGGTGAGTCTGCGAGCGCCCCTAACGCTCACAAATTAAAAGGCGCGGTGGCGCGGTCCCCGAGGGACTTCTATTTTGAGTTGGTTAAGATTTGCGAAGGGTTCCGCAAACCATTCTCTATGGTTGAAAAGCTAAAATCGATTATTAATTACGTTTAGTCACATTTACGCACCACATGTTCACATGAACATAGACAGCGTTTGCCTAATCAATGCTATTGAAATAAATAATGTATAGGTACATGTTTTTATTATTTTAAAGCCAATGTTACTTTAGTTTTGTTACTAATAATCTATAGGTATATATTGATCTGATATGTAAATTATTATGATAAGTATTATTATTATTTTATGATTATTATTATAAATTACATTATTTATTACAACGTGTGGGAATTATTCTACAATGTAGTTTATTGTGATAATATAATTATTTAAAAAATGTTTTTATCTTCATTTTTGTTGTACCTAAATATGCAGTTAATTCATACTTTATAGAAAACTCTAGGGGCGGATGTATTAAAAATTCACTAACAGTGCTATTCCATCCGCTGTTTATTCGAAACACTATATTTTATGTATTTTTTTACCCCATTTGAATCCCACTGTTGGGTATTATTCATATGCATAATTCTAACCTTAAAAAAAATAACGAGCCACTACTGAATATTTGGGTTTACGACACTTTTATATCAATTATGCAGATGACTAATTCGCGAATCTCTAAACATAGGTACCTAAACTGACTATAAATATAGATCATATTATTGCCGAAATTGAACTTGCGATCATATCATTGCCAGACAGCTTGATCAAATGGACCATGGAAGTGGTCCATATATATCAATTAATGTTATTTAAAAAAAGTCAAGCATTGTAAAATAAAAAGACAGTAAACGCTAGCTAGCTAGGTATTATATTCACAGAATTTGATCAGTTACTTTCTATAAAGTTCAAGGAAGCTACACATAAGCAGGTATACGAATACTGCTACGTCTGGGTAATTATACATTCGGGCCCCAAGCAAATAAGTAAGTAAGATAATAAGCACCTATTTACATTCGCGCGTACTAACGGAAATATTGTTAGAACAGAACGCGTGTGTGCAGATAAGCATCTGCTGAGTGGTCCCCTTCTGTTTTGCGATCTACGCACGCTTCTGCTGCTATTAATTTCTGTCACAAAGCTTGGACATAATGTGATTATATTTGCAAGTAAAATTGGGCGTATGCTATAATTTTATACAATCTCTAATACGATGCGTGTGGAAAAAATCCCTGTGTGAACAATTTGAGGAGATTTGGATTCAATAAGTGTAATTAGCATTAATCGTGTTCAGTTTGTATCTCGAAAATATTGTGCAGCAGAGATATCACTGACTAAACTAAACTAAAAATGTGTATCTATATTCTGTTCACGGATTTCTTTTTAAATTTGAATAATGTATATGATTCAATTAAAGGTAAGGCCGCACTAGGCGGAACTGAATTGCAGCGAAACGGCGCGGCAAGTCGCGACCAAATATTCTTTACTAGCTGACCTGCGCAACTTCGTCTGCGTCATATAAGAGAGAGAGAGAGAAAGGGTTAGAGAGAGTGGCTCGTAGGCAACGTCTGCATAATAAAAATGCGCACGCCATACTTGATCATTATTTTGCTGCCGAGTTATTTTTAAGTTGTAATATCTCCTGAGATATTCATTTAAATCAATTACTGTAAAGGGAAATTTTATATAAAATTAAACTGGTTTATTTGGTTTATTTGGTAGACAGAGAGGGATACAATTTACCATGTTCATGCGCAGTACTAAACCGGTGTATCCCAACGTGGGTGGAAGTACACAAGCACATTACTGATTAACTAATTGAAAATGAAATTTGAATAAAGCTGATGAAAATTTCTTATTTAAGTAACTATTTTGACAAGATTTTGCATATAAAATATGTTGATTCTTGTCTTCAATTATTTTTATATACTTAATCATATATATTAGACATAACTTCATCAAATTTGAATAAGATTTTTACCTACATCATACGTAAAGGGATTGTTAGTTGTAATCAATTAGGTTCAGTTTGGTCATTGTTCCGAACAGATGAAACCGACCCACCTCAATTGTTTATAATTGTCATAATTACCTGTCTCTTAATGTAACTAATACATGTAAGCTTTAAGATTAAGATTAACGTGATAAATTGTAAAGTAAGTTCATGTGTAAGTAAATTGTTTGTTTTTTATTGCACTAACTATACGATGAATTTATGTACTTAGGTATATTATGTTAGTAGTGCTCCAAGTAAGTAAGTGTAATAAATGTTTAAGTATTGTGCCTAAATGCTCAGACGGCACGACTTTTTAATTGTGTCACCTACTGTCATTGATATGCTTACAGATGTAGATAGAAGAGTTAACCACTCAACAGGTTAACCATAGACTATGCCACTAGGGCTATAATCATCGATCTGTTTACTATTCACAGCCAATGCAGACGCCGACACGCCGCGCCGCGTGACGAGATTCAAAGTAAAAAAAAAAACGATGTAAAACTTTCTCTTCACCTTGACGCCAATAAGGGCCACGTTCCTCTATAATGTAAAGTGAGGGGAGACGTTAATAAAAATTCCACGCTGAAACAACAAATTAAACGAAGCCAAGCCACTCGAAAAGCCATAAGTACTCATCTCAATTGCTACCGATAAGAAATCCAAGCTTTCGCAATGTATTCCAGGCACGTTTCGGCTCACGGTTTTTTCTCGCTATGCCAATGTGGCGTTTAAAACGAATTGACTCTTAAATTCTTCAGAATGAAATGTTGTCGGAGTTTTATTAAATCGAGTGTAACCATTCCTGGCATTACGCAAATGGCGGGTCCTCCCTTACATCTGTCGCAGGGATGCACCCCCTTAATAAGTGTTAACGCTCGCCGGCTGCGATGAACACTTCGTCCCGGCTCAAGCTAAATCTCTACAAATTCTTGATACAAATTAATGCCGCGGGAGGACTCCGCGAACGTCTCTTGTAATTTCATTTTGTAATACCACCGTGCCCCAACGAGTCGAGCGAGAGAAAACATTATTACAATAACTACGCGAAACATTCTACGTGCTTAATAGTTGCCCTTATGGCTTTGTTTTCTTTATTACATACTTGTTTCTCATGATTACAATAGCTTATTATTTACTTACAATACAAGAGTAAAGTAGACAAATATCTACTAGATTCAACCTAGAAATATCAATTATTTGTATTGAATTCAGAAGAATAGAACTAATATGAAAACAATATACTTATGTAATATGAAACTTATAAATTACTAGCTGGACCAGCAGACTTTGTTCTGCTCTGTCTGATAATTAACGACTCGACCACAGAGCAGTTTATCGGATCCTAACATAGCTATGTACCATCGTCTCGGCAAAACAAACAATGTAAATATGAGCTCAAACAGTCAAGTCATTCAGAAGTTACACGATAATTAACAGACGCACACAGATTTGTATATGTGTAGATAATTAGTAATTCCTTAATTGTATTCAGTATTTATATACAGATAATCTAGCGGCTGAATGGTCAGACAAGTGAAAGGTCAATCAGATAACTTCTGATTAGTACTAGTACCAAAGTGGTACTTTCGAACACCCGAACACTTTTTCGGGAAACATTCACTAATGTCAGTTTTAAATATTTACGTTATTGACAGCTGCGCCAAAAACCTGGACGTATGAAAAAAAATTGAAATACACGTCTAGTAGGTATACGTACATACATATTTGTCATTATTTGATACTGCAAATTCGTCATGACCCAGTGACGGTTCATTTAAAAGCTAGTATTACTTGTTATATATACTACTATATATTAATTATATGGTGGATCATTACGTCTATGACGGTGATGTCTAAAAGTAACTCCCTCTGACTAAATCCACTAAAAACGATATCAACTGTAACAATAAAAATACTGAAAAAAAATCTGGAGAAGTTTCATGTGACACCCGGTAGTCTCGAAGTTCATTTCGCTATATTTTATGTTATGACCAGACTTGTACCCACTGTTGTATGTACAATACGAGTGGTCGATGGTTCGAGTTCCACTGATTCGAGATTTTTTATGTAACCTAATTTTTTTTTGTTTCTGTTTATAAAGTTATGAAAATATAAATTTTGTTGTTAATTATTATTATTTAAAAAATATATATCTCACTAAATTCAATTTATAACAAATAACAAAAACTACACAAAAAATAAATAACTTCGTTACAAAAAAAAATGTACAAAAAATACTAAATCGGCAGGACTCGAACCATCGACCACTCGCACTGTACAAAACAGTAAGTACAAGTCTTTTCATAACACAGCTGAGTCAATTCCACGACAGTCATAGTTTTGTAAATCCTAAATATGTTTGTTTGATTGTTTTTCAGTCTCGGCCTGGTCGGTTATATTTTTCAATTTAGCTTCCACCCCGCGATAAGTTACTTTGTTACAAAAAAATAATAACAATAAAAAATACTCTGATCCTTGCGCCGACGTCGGGGTCACCAGTGTAGAAGAACTATAGCAAAGGGAGGATCCTCCGACCAGACGGGTGTTATGCTGGCGGGCAGCTGCCCAACAGTTGTAGTTTTTTTTTTTTTTTAACTGACTACACTGTTATTAGCCTTGGGCCCTATCCTAAAACAGAGCCGCTGCGGCTTTTACAGCTTCACCGGACTTGGGGGCGAGCGCTTAGGGCACTCAGCCGCGAACGGTTGTAGTCGGGTTCTTGTATATATACTCAACGATTGAGTTAATTTCTATAGCGCAATGTAGGATAGTAGGATGCGTCTTATGTGGCTCGATAGATGTCGCTATGTAGATGCCGCCACAACTGGGATGTTTTCCGAACCGGTGATAATGTAAAATATCCAAGACACGATGAAGCTGTAAAAGCTATCTGAGGCTCCAGGGGACTTATGGCTAACAGTATATATAGATACTAGTAGTTCTAAAATAAAATTATTTTGATTTTGTATCTTTTTACATCTTTCTCTAAAGTATTTTCTACGATTTTGTCTAAACACTGTCAATAATAATATTTCTCATTCGTGAAAATGTTTGTCTTAAACAAATTTTAGTAGAAAGCACAAAAGTTATACAAGTTATTATGACACAATGAATAAAACACGTATACAAACAATTTAGTGTGTAACTTAACACAACAATAACATAATACAAATTGCGAATCATTTCTATTTTTCAGACCATTAACCGTGAACAATAAAGCGGCAGCGGAACCAGCGAGAGTAAAATAAACGTCCAACGAAATAGTTTGGAACTGGTATCATCGTTACAAATGTAAATGAACAATTAAATGCGCTAGCCGTGGCCAGGGACAATAATGATAATTATTTTAGTTTGGTGTCGGCTCGGTACGGTTGTCAGTCGCGCTGGGCGCGGTGTATGTCCGCTCGCTCTCGCCTACTGGAATGCTCCTCGTACCCCTATTTTCACCATTAAACAGAGACACTTCTGCTATTCGTAAATTATTATCAGCCAGCGCTTTCATTACTCGGTTCAATAACAAAGGAACTCTCCCACTGTACGTAGTGATTCAAGTTCGATCCGACAGTTCCACCTCTATTGTTAACCGGCAGAAATCATGGCTCTCTTTGGACTCTGAGGTGAAATTTTGATTAATTTGTTACAGTGTTCCCCGTTGTCGCTCGCTTTACTCGAATAACTTTACTGAAAGGAGTCTCTATTTTATATGCATCCGTTAAATTCAATGCACTTTTGTCGAGACTTGCTTTAACATAGAATTTGTACGCCATTGGTTTGAACTTAATAGTCGTGTAAGTTTACGTATCTAACTATATATAACCATTATATCTCTTCGAATATAATATTAATCATCTATCTATATCTATAACCATTTATTTCTTCTATATATATATGTTACATACATAGTATAAAATGAAGTTGCTTCCCGCTGTCAGTCACTATGTACGCTTAAATCTTTTAAACAACGCAACGGATCATAATGCGGTTTTCACTAAAATTTAGAGAATTTTTTAGGGAAGATTTATATATACAATACATTCAAATTAAGGTTTAGTATAGTTGAGTTGAGTTTTTAAACAAGTTGTCAAAAAATTATTACGCTTACGCTAAACCTTATGAGATACATCAAAATAATGTTGTAAAGAATTGTAGTTTTTTAAAAAACGTAGAGAAAAGTCCGGGATGGCATATATTTATCTCTTAGGGTTGACTCAAAGTAACCATTTTTATCTTCAACATACCTTGGATTATGTAAAAGTCGATTACAGACTTACAAATTGTCTTACGTTACATTTAGCATTAAATAAAAGTAAGGAATGCGGCCAGAATGTACGATTTATTAGAAAAAAATATTTGTGGTCATCTTACTACTCGTACTAACTTACTTACTTGTACTTTCAATCTAGACATTTTATTAAATTCTTCAAACTTCAAACACTTTTCAAGCTAATTATCCGATCGATATGACAACGTAAAAAACAGCAAAGCGCATCAACCTACAGTTTACATAGCACCTACCTAATTATAATTTTATCAAAATATTAATGTCACTTTGTTAGAACTCTACATACCGATTATTGAGGTAAAGCTGCGCTGGAATGAAAATGGTCAACATTCGACGGTAATGGAATGCTTTCAACTCGCGTAATTCAGTTTAACGAATAATTTATGACTAGTCAAATTACTGGCATCGCTGTCTGACTATTTGATGCACGAGCATCAGTATTAATACGATTTCATTCGTGTAATGTTTATAATTGAATTACAACGGGGATATATCATTAGGGTAAGTGGTTCGGAGTTGCATATTTGTAACACATGACGGCTGAATCTCCGCCTGTGTAATACTTATTAAAGGACACAGATTAATTCATAAAGACCAATTATTACACTTTGTTCAAACCAAATGTAAACAAATATTTGAAAACATATTGCAGACTGCAGTTTGCACGTAAAAACAGACTGCGTCAGAGCGAATTTTTAAATAGATTTTAGGAAAGCAAAAGGTGTACAAACAAATAAAAATGGCACTCTTTCTTTTGGCTGGCTTATTTATAGATTTACATAGATAACGAGAGGTGAAACCATTGGATATAACATATTGCACGATAATCTAAATATGTGCTGGATTATTATTATATTATAGGTAATAAATAATAAATATGCAGTATATAAGTGAATAATAATAAACTAGCTGGCCCGGTAGACGTTGTACAGCCCTTTACACTAGTTAATGGCTCGACCAAAGCGCCACCTTTCGGATCTAGTTGGAACGGAGACCATCATCTGGATGGAAAAAATATATCATGTAAATATGAAATCAAGTCAAAAGTCAAGTAAATCAGCCAAGTCGTTCAGAAGTTATAGAATCACTAATAGATTAGACTAGATTTTTTTTTATATTATAAGATTACAAAATTCAAAAGATTTTTATTTTGTTGTTTGAATACGCCTAACCTTGTGCACAAAATTTTGTACACGGGAATCTTATGTCATTAGTCCATTGATAGGCTATAGGAAATTTCAATATCACTTTTAAAAACCGTAAAAAAAAAGAAAAGAATACATTTTGGTTAATTGTAAATCGATTTTGACGAAATTTCGTACACGAGAATTATAAATTATTTCATCGTAGTGCGTAATAACAAACGCAGGCGGAGCCGCGGGCACACCGCTAGTAGGCTATATAAATTCACACTGCGATCCTAAGGAGCGGGGCAGTAACTATGAACAACAATCTGGCAAGCTGTAAGCAAGTACGCGAAGTAATAATAGGTCTTTACCTATGAAATTGCCGTTCTGCAGTACTGGCCATTTCAAATCAAAATAATTTTTGTTTGGCTAAGAATTCTAATTTCAAATTAATTTTATTTTAAAAACATGGAATTCTTTTTCCAAAAGTAGTCATTTGTTTATTGATTAGTGTTACATTTTCATCGCATTTCAATCTTTTTTGTCATCATGGATACGTTAAAAATTCGAGAAATTATGGAATATGACTACCGTCGTGACAGCAACGCGGCACAAGTGCACGCAACATCAACGACGTTTACGTAGCTAACACTACAAACCAACGCACCAACTGTTATTGGTTTGCTCGCTTCCGTTCTGGGAATTTCGACCTGAAAAATGAACCTCGCGGTCGTCCGAAGACTTTGGTCGACAATGACGAATTAAAGGCGATTGTGGAAGCTGATGATACACAATCTACGGCTGAAGTAGCAGCAGCTTTCGATGTTAGCGTCAAAACAATATTGGTTCGTTTGCATCAAATTGGCAAGGTAAAAAAGCTTGGCAAATGGGTGCCCCACGAACTCAATGATCGCCAGCGCGAAGTACGCGTCGAGACGTGCCTTGCACTGCTCAACAGACACACAAATGAAGGAATTTTGAACCGCATTGTTACCTGCGATGAAAAATTGATTCTGTTTGATAACCGCAAGTGCTCAGCAAGTTGGTTGGATCCTGGTTCAGCACCTAAACAATTCCCTAAACGAAAACTTACCCCTAGAAAAGTGATGGTCACTGTTTGGTGGTCTAGCGCCGGTGTGATTCATCACAACTTCTTACCAAACGGAGTGAGCATTACTGCAGATGTGTACTGTGAAGAACTGAATACAATGATGGCGAAGCTGGCACATATCCAACCAGCATTGGTCAATCGCTCGTCTCCGCTGCTCCTGCGCGACAACGCGCGACCTCATACTGCACAGCAGACGGTCTCCAAGTTGCAAGAACTGGGGTTGGAAGTTCTCCGTCATCCGCCCTACTCACCAGACCTTGCGCCTACAGACTACTACTTTTTCCAGAATTTGGATAACTCCTTGGCGGGAAAAAAATTCAATACCCGAGAGGCAGTACAAAATGCCTTTGAAGTATTTGTTGCCTCCCGTCCAGCTGATTTCTTTAAGAAGGGCATCAATAAACTGCCACTGCGCTGGCAAAGATGCATTGATTGCATGGGTGATTACTTCGATTAATACAAATAAAAAATACATGAAAAAAAAAATCGTTTAAATTTTTTCATACAAAACGGCAATTTCATAGGTAAAGACCTAATATAACACGGGTAAAACCGTGGGACACAGCTAGTATATTTATAATTATATCCTTAGTACTAGACGTGTGCGTTATTTCACGTCAGTAGATACAATAACTCTACGCAGCTATGTAACCGAATCACTAGTTTCGAGTCAAATTACAAGTAGTGATTTTTGTAAATGCATTACTGTTACTGTGATTGCTGGGAGTGAAATGTATGTAAAAATATAAATAGCAAAACAAACAAAATAATTGTTAAGTGTAAATAAAAGTGCAAAAACAAATGACTATGAGAACATTGAGAAAGTGCAAATAAACTGCAAATACATATATCAAACGTGTAAATAAACTGTAAATATCAATCATCATTGTATATACAATCAAATTAACTTTTAAATACGCCTGCATATATAATTTTATTAAAATCATACTTTTATTTAAACACTAATCAATCAATCAAAAATATATTTAATACAGTCAGTCCTAAGCCTGAATAAAGTATGAAAGGGAGTTAATTTATTGATTTAACTGTATAGCTACAAGCACCTAGTGATTTATTTTCGTTTCGTGCGTAACTGTTTAGTTAGTGGAAGTATTTATTCAAACAATCACAGTATCTGAATAAAAATTGCTAGTTACAAAAATCACAAGTTTTGAAACAGGTGACACCGACCACGTCACTGGTTTCATGAAAATGGCGTAACGACCCACGTCTACTTAGTACAGAAAATAAAAAAAGTAGATAGAAAAATTTATATGTTAGTTATACATACTTATACTTTATTTACGTTATTAGTGTTGTTAATATTTGCCAAACAATGTATCTAAAACTATTTTCTGTATTTTAAATCACTGGATGTTTTTAACATTCCTAAATTGTAAGAAACATTTATGTTATTTTCATTAAGTAAACTATGCTCTTTTGAGTAATAAAATTTATTTAAACCGAAAAACATACCACGAAGAAATCGTAAACATGTACGTACATACCTACCTTTTTCTAAAAATTGTCTTGAAAACCGATGCTTTTAGTTAGTGCCAATTTCTATGCTATAATATTCATGACGAAAGAGGAATTGGCGAAGCTCCCTATTAACACACCTGAATACCGTCGTGTGCCAAGATTTCGAATTTACATTTACATTCAAACAGATTTATTGCAGACATTACATAAAGTGAATGTTCCAAATTACTACTTCATAGACGTATTTATTACCTGCGATAATACTCATTTTTATATTCATTTTAATTTATTATATGATCCACATAAAAATTATGCTTAAGCATGAATCTATAGTACCTACTACGTTGTTACACAGAAGTCAGGTTGAGAATGGCCAGAAGGAGTTAATCTCTGGTATTAATGGTCCGGTTCTAAGAATTCTTAGAGCAACATCATTCAGTGAGTAGTATACTAGGCAAATTTTTATTCTTATCCATTTTACATTCTGATTAATGCGAACGAACTCGCGAGTAGTTGTTACTAAAAATATAATTCTATATTTGTATTTATATAATTATAGGTACTCTTGGCTTATCTCCTATTCACATAAGCGTTTAACTGAACAGCAAATGGGCATCGCTACCGCGCGTTCAATAGAACAGTCTGTGTTAATATCAAAACGCACGTTCATCTGAACTGGGCCTTATATTCGATTCGAGATTCGAGTCGCAGAATTAGAATATTTCGAATTATTCGTAAGTTTTTCGATTTATTCACACTTTTTTCGTTGTTGGGACTAGCTCGAAAAATCGGCCATAGTACCAGCGACGTACAGGGTGCGTGTGTTTAGTATTGGATAATTATTGTACCTACTTGTTCTATGCGCGAATTAAACTGCGTGTAGTTTACAATTGGGGTCCACAGATAAATGAAAAATATGTCATTTACCGGGATAAAAAGTATCACATATGATTAATCCAGGTTATAAACTCTGTGCTAAATTTCATTCAATTCCGTTCAGCCATTTTTACGTGATTGAGTAGCAAACATCCTAACATACAAACTTTCACATTTAGTTTCATATTAGTAGGAAAAGAGCGGAAAAAGGAAAGCGCACATAATTTTTTCTCTAATTTTTAAGAAGTTGGTATTTCTATTAATGATAAATAATTCAGGTTTCTTTTGCATAGGTTATTTGAAGTAGATAAATAGGGTATATTTTACTATAAAACATGAGAACAATAAAACAGCACCGGGTCCACGATTTTTTCGAACCGGTGCAGAACCTTGATAGTGGCACCCCCTCTCTCCAGCATTTGACATAAATTATTTTAAAAAAAATCCAAAGAATTGTTTGAAAACCATTTTTTCTTTTCCGAAAAATTTTTCTTCCAAAACATTATTTAACATATATTTTCTTTTCCAAAAAATTGTTTTCTTCAATTACATTTATCGATTTTTTTTAAATGAGTTTTTGTTTTTTTTTTGTTATTTTCGTAGCATCGAGTCTACCTACTAAGTTTTTTAAATTTGTTTTTTACGCCGAGTAGTTAGAATATTACTTTTTTTTTTAAAGTTGAGATATTTACAATGATTTTTTTTCTAAATTTATTCTTCTTTCATGCAGAACTTGCACAACATGAACGAAATACATCAATAACGAAAAAAAAGTAGTCTCTAGCT
Source organism: Saturnia japonica (assembly GCA_033032175.1). NCBI lineage: Eukaryota > Metazoa > Arthropoda > Insecta > Lepidoptera > Saturniidae > Saturnia > Saturnia japonica. Next base: position 9,969,625 of record CM065311.1, on the reverse strand, counting down.
TTTGAGCGTTCAAAAGTCATACTTTTAATTTTTTCACTTTTCAAAGTTAATAGTTGAAACTTCAATCTTTACGTTATAACGTAATAAAGCAGAAAAGTTTTTTATTTGTTTGTTTAAACCCGCCAATAGCCAGATTCACGAGGACTAGTATAGGCTATTTATTTTGCTATAACACTCAGCTAGCCTTGAATATTGATTTTTGTTAAGTTGCAAGTGAAAGCCCTCCCTCCTGTTGTACAAAAATATTGCTCATTAGTATATCTAAAAAAAGGCCGGTATAGTAAGTCTCTTATACATAAGTCTCAATAAGATATTTTACGATTTTATTTTATTGAACATTCAAAAATAATTTTAGAACATTATTTTTAGGCATGGTATATTACTTACTTCATCAAACTTTACCCTTTATAGCATTTTATTTGGACACATAGTTTAGGAGATAATGACAAATAAAAATAATTTGTACTTGCGGGAAGTAAGAATAATTATGGTAGGCTACACGGGAGCGTTGGCGGCGCGTTATTTCTAAGATAAAATTAACACGGGTGAAACCGTCGAACACAGCTATCCTATATAATTACCATTTTGTATAATATTTTTGTTTGGGATAAATTAATATGATAAAATAAATTAGAAAATTACCATTTTTGATAATTATATAGATGCTTTTTTTAAAAAAATATATAGTTTTTATAACTGGAAAAATTAAATTTCGAAAATTATTTGCAAAGTAAAAACTATTAAAAATAGTTTTTTATCATTAATTATTTATAAAATTATATAAATTAAAATTCGCTCGCAGCACATTTCGTAATGAACCCTTAGGATGTGTTCAAAAATCAATTGGGCGTTTTAAAATTAAATGAATATTAATTGTTAGTACAACGTGCTCTAGGCTAGGCGCTTTATAAAACAAATACCTTTTTCAACCATATTATATTGTGATTTTGGAGCCCCTGAAACTCACGCCACAGGCGCGTGCCCCGATTACCCAGACCCGGGGCTACAAAAAGCATTTGTATAAACAGAAGGATCCAATCCACTGCAGCAACAAGTCCGGTGAAGCTGTAAAAGCCGCAGCGGCTTCATGGCCCCTAAAGCTAACAGTATAGTAAGATCTAAAAAAACCACTGCAGCAGAGCAAGGAAGCGAGTTGGAGGAGGAAGGCAAGGAAGGAGTTTGTCCATTGAAGCGGAGCGGTGCCGCGGTGTGGTGGCGGACGAGGCGAGTCATTCAAATAGGGCGGCGGACAGTGATTCAGGATTTGAAAAATAGGGGCATAGGCATCGAAAAAATATAATTTTTGTTTTATAGAATGAGTGATCATAATTCTAATCGTATTTGTTTTTAGATGAATTTCGATAACGTCAATAGATTTCGAGAAACATTAGTTAATTCTTGTATGGAAATTACAAGTTTTATTGTTTTACCTACCTAGCTGCATCATTAGCCTAGTCCTAAGCGTGACTGCTATGCTCGAGGTCCTGGGTTCAATTCCCAGGTCGGATAAAGTGTTCTTGGGTTTTTCTATTAAACTATCAGTTAGCAGATTGGACTTTGGCTTTGTGTCAGATTAATGGAAATAGGCTCGACCACTATTACATGGGACCTAAAAATATATTCGGCGAACTGTGGATGTACATCAATACATCTCTGCCTAACCCTTCAGGGTTACAGGCGTGATGGTATTTGTGGACGCGTCAACTAAACAATATAGAGGGTCGCTAATCCACGAACGGGGAGATTAAGAATATGGGACAAATTACCTTGAAACTGGATAAGTATAGAAGCAGGCAGCAATTCTTTAGGTTTGCGTCTGTTCGATAGCAGTTAGCAGTGGACCAGCTGGATGTTGTACAGCATGCACAACTCCAACAAGCGGGATAATATAACACACGATTCGAGATAGATCGAGTCGTGGCGGTGGTGGTCAATCATAGACTGTCCTTAACAGGGACAGTGTACGGTTCAACAAAATAATAAAGAAAAATATAATTTTAAATCACCCCACATTAATAATAAATTTAATTGCTAATGACTAAGCATTAAGCGCTAACGGTATTTATTAACGTATGCGTTACTTTGCGGAAATCCATCGTAATTAATTTATCCGAAATTTCTTTGCTACTTGTACCTAAAACAGATTAACAACAAAAAATGTTTGTTATTAATTACACCATTTTACTTCAGATTCATAACATTTATTCATTCCCCTTCATCCATTTGTTGACATTTCTTTTTTTATTTTTCTTCTTTTCTTCAATTAGTTTCATCTTATCAAATTAATAAAAAACGATTTTTGTTCCAGAAAGACAAAACAACTGTTAATCTGTTTCAGGCGGAAGTAGTAAATAAACTTCGAATAAATGAATTGCGTGATGGTATTTTTATGTATTATTTTACTCGATTTTTTTAAAGTTGATCAGCTTCTAGTTTATATTATATTTTATATTGTACATTAAAGTTTTCTGAATATCAAATAATAACACGGCCGCCGCCATGCGAGTTCTTCAGGTGCAAAGTGGCTAGTATTTCCGAGGTGTATTTTTCAATGTATAACCTACTAACTTTTGTTCTAAGATAAATTGTCAAAAAAATATTTCAAACGGTTTCAATTGAGCAGTCTAAGTTGTATAATGTATATATTATAGCATAAAAGAAGATATTCTGAACCTGAAATACAAACACACATGCACAATCACTTGTTTATTTTTATTTGGGGTTTACCCTTACCAAATCTGCAATAGCAAATATATCAAATAAAAGTTGCTAAATTATAACAAAATCAAAATAAAAAATTGATAAGATATTATGAAAAAAAATTTATTCAATATTGTAATTACGAATTTGTATTTATAATAATCGAATTTAAAAAATCAGACAGAAATTCTAATTTTCGATGTCTATGTCCCATTTTTCATATTGAACCACTGTGCGGGGGCGAGCGGGCATTTTAGTAGTACGGACTCCGTTTCTCTGCTCTGTTTTCTAGTTCCGCTTCTTCGCTCCGTTTCCTCGCTCCGCATACAAAATGTGTGAAATTTGAATCAACCTCGCAAACCCATTTCCACTGATGCGGAGCTTAGATTTTTATGCAATCCTATTGGTCGATATCTTTATGGTTCCGCTTCAGTGGACAGGCAGCCTAACACACTTTAAATATATTTAAGTAACATGACAATAAAATAAAGTTTTGCTTAAACATATTTGAATGTATTAAGGCTAGTATTTACATCAAGTAAAATAGTTCTACTTTGCCACTTTGATCAGTAAGTACGTGCTCTACACACACATAAGATTAGATTATTATAAGTTAATTTAGAATATGGTATAAATGGAAATAGCATTATGTACACCAAATTATATCTTTAGATATAATATAAGAATCTTTACAAAGATTATGTACCGATATAATAAGTAGGTGTTGTTCTGTTTAGTCAACGCCCACTGAACAGTCGTCACGAAACGAAATCATTTCACGAGGGCTTCAGATGGCTAATAAATAAGTAAAAAAGTATCTGTCAAATATGTCTCCTTATTATTATACGAAATAAAACCGAAATTTGTATACTGAGAATTCACTGCAAGTTTGTTTGAGCGAAACTTGCTTCTTAATTATTAATGTAGCGTTAATAAGTTAGATTTCCTTCATAATATGAACGTTAGTTATGAATAAACATATTCATAAACAAAACATAACTTGAACCCGTAAGTTTTGAAGAAACATGATGTTTAAAGATAAAATGACGTAAAAAAATGGAAATAATTTAAAATATTTACATAATAAGATACCATTCCAATTTAGCTCAAGCGAGTTATAATTATTTAAATTATTAATTTTAAAAAGTTATTTAAAAAACCACACACAAAATTTTTACTGATCAAATAAATATTTAGTTATTTCAATAAATGTACTTTACCTTTTTCCTTGGTAATATTTTTTTTTCGTTAATATTTGAATTAAGTAAATAAAAACGACAACGATCTACAAAGTAAAATATAAAGATAAAGTTGAAAAAGTTGAAACATTGACAACAAACAATAAAGTTTTTAAGCAAATAATAAATAGTACAACACGACGTCAAACTTGATTCACGATCACGACGCGACCTTAGAATACACCAAACAGCTATAAACACAAATATCGTGGTACCTACCTGTAATAGCTTTCACTAAAATTGAACATAATTATTGGCAACTACCACAGAGATATACTTAGCAACTACCTACTATGTCAGTAGAAATAATATAAGGAAGTTCTATCGGTAGAAATTAGAAGTATCTACGGGATATATTTTTACTTTCTCTACACCTGCCTCAGAATCCATAGAAGAAAGGATGAAACGATAAAACAGAAAAATTCATAGTTAGTGAAAAGAACTAACCTCAAAATTCTATTAGTTGGTGGGGCACTATAGAAGAAATAGAAAATATTCATAGAAGCCATTTACGTACATAATATCAACATTTGTTTATTATTCTCAATCAAAATCATTCAGTCTATTTTAAACATAGTTTATATTTTTTATACTTTTTACGGGTGTGTGTCACTTGTGTCATCCTGGTCGATTTTGCTGACCAGACTTAAAAATATTTTACACTTAGCATGGTTGTTCTGGCATTTGATACGCTTTATGGTGACTAATATACCAAATAAACCCAATTTTGTTAATGAAGGTATAACCGCATTTCATGTTAAAACTCCACCATTAACAGTCTTAAACCCACATTTTTTATTACTTGTTTGATAAAATAACTCCTCTCACTCTGACCGCATCTGATCGTAGGTAAAGAGGCCAAGAACAACAGCCACGGTTGAAAAATAAATGTACATCAATCAACAGTTAGTCAAGTTATTAACTCTAGAATACTACGATGAAACCCACTAGATAACTGGATATACTCCAGCAGAACTTGCCACATGACGTGACGTGTTATGCAAGTGAAATATGTTTATGTTTTGATACACGTCGCATGTGGCGTGTTATCGTGTGTTCACAATCTACTCCGGTATTGATAGTATACTTTTTCGCCAGACCAGAGCAATTGAAAATTCATCTGGTCCCGTCCTGGCAAGATAGAAAAATCAGAGAATCGGTGGTTTTACTTGGAAACTTTAACGGCTAAAGCGATTACGTAATTTTTACGTTTACGTTATTTTTCAAGACTATTTTTTTATGATATAATCAAAATAACAGCGACCACCGAGAAATGTTCTAATGAAGATTATAGATTGATATGATGATATCAATACGTTAGTCGTCATAGCAAGTTTAATAATGGGTAGTAACTACCTATAATTGTAATAATTTAACCGGTAATATGTTTTTAAATGAAAGTTTATAAGAAGATAATTAAAGTCTAAATTAAGTAAACATTTTGCCACATGACTATGAGATCCATGGTTAATGGTGGGTTACCATTAACGGAACGTCCGCTTCAGACGTAGTAGCAGGAAATAAAAATAATTCTAAAAAAAATATATTTTCAAAATCAGATATAGAGATTAAACGATTTTCATTATTTTTATTGTAGAAATCATCTGATATTTTAAATTGTAATTATGTTATTAATGTGTAAATAACTAAGTATGTTTCTTTTGTATATATTTTTATTTAATAAGTAAGTACTTATACTATAGTGTTAGCTGATTTTTATTTATTTTTATAGATTTGATCTGCAATAATATTTTTCCTATATTAGGCTCGCCAGTGTACGAACCCCAAAGTGCAATACAATTTTTTTTATTGTTCTTTACAAGTTTAACGTTTGTCCAGAATCTCACCTGATGTTAAGTGAAAATGCCTAATGAGGGAAACTCATTCATTATTTAAATAGAGTCTGATTGATAACTCCCCAAACTGTAACAGTTATACTGGATTTATAATTATTTAATCTTACCCGAATTCGTCAGTGTGTTATCGCCAAGACCAGTGGATGTGTCAACATCTGCATGTGGTCCGGCAGCGACCGCGACGACCAGCGCGCATGCCCACGCGCATCCAGCCCATGTATACGTTGCGTATTGCAGCCGACCGCAACTCTTCCGCTGGTTATACATAGCCATATCACATCACCGACTACTGTTTCCTAGTTATTATAATCACTAAATAAACTTTATACAGAAGTTTTGTCAAAAAAGTTTTTTATCAAGTAACTCAAACTGGCAATCAAAAGTTTATTCTCAACGCGAGTTTAAAATTTAAAAAAAAATGTGTTATCAATAATCATCTAAACCGTGCGTTTTTCCCGTAGCACGATCGTGGCAATGTAGTATGATGCACGTGAAGCGACGATATATCGACGTGGTCGCGACAACACTGTCCTCGGATCCGCATCACGGCCGCGACCGGCTCCTTCGAACTCTTAGTGTCTCACACCAGATCACGAGGAGGGCCATTGCGCGCGCACTCTCCTCGCCGACCAATCGCACCGCAGGGGAGGGACCGCGTGTAAGACGGACGGAAGTATATGCGAAGGCCTATGTACAGAATGATAGCGGACAGGTGGTTTCGCGGCCGTAATTAGCCTTCTGATAAGTTATAGCTACATAAATATTTTAAATGCTGGACGATTAAGATAGCGCCCCAGGACCTTGAGGAAATGCCAATTGTTCTATGATATTACGACAACTTACAATAACGGTATGTCGTTTTCTGGAATTATTCTCAGAAGCTATTTACATTTTAAGTAAGTGGTATTGTAAAACTTCCCACAAAAAAGTTATCCGCGTTATATTTATCTTTGCCGTACTGTGAAGTCGTGGAACTGTCTCCCGGCCTGTGTGTTCCTTTGTTCTTATAGCATGAGGTCCTTTAAACATATTATAGAGAGATATTTCAGCAGGCTGGCAAAATAGCTACGACTGGTACATCTTTTGGTGGTAACCGATAAATAATTGTTTTACGGCCATAAAGTTCAGTTGAGTTTCCTATAACTGTAAAATAATGTTATAAGTACTTACTTGGTACCTAAGCTGATTTCTAATATCTACTGTTTTCCTTGTGACATTCACCTAATATACCATACAAGTAGTTAATGCCTTCAGCAATGAATATGTCTATTTGACGGTTGCGGTAAAATTATTTTAATTTACTGGAATTGCATTATTACTCTTATAGCATATAGTCATACTTATATAACAATATTGAGACATAATAAACAAACAATTAATTTTATTCCTTATCTAGTTCTGAACATTTAAATATCACATTTGTACAGTTACGAGCATTAGAAAACAGGCACTATTCACAATAATTATTACAAAAAAAAAGTTAATTAGGTAGGTAGGTATGTACTTATAGAGGCTATCATCAAATATTTTACTAGTAAAATAAGTATCTAATGAAATGAAGTAAAATATGAAAATAAATATATAGTAACTGACTATAAAAGCGAAATAGATGTTCTACAAAATGTTACCCAATTAAATCTAAACATTTTATTCATTTATTTAAAAATAATAATTGTTATATCTTTACAATTAATAAAATTGAAGTGTCTGTTTGTAATGTCAAAATAACACTTTTTTAATAAATATATATGAAAGTATATACGATGCCTATAACAAAAAGCCCATTTTTTTAATTTTTACCTGTCTGTTTGTTCCGGGTAATCTCCGAAACGGTTGGACAGATTTTGACGGGACTTTCATTGATAGATAGCTGATGATATAGGGAGTAACTTAGGCTACTTTTATTTTAGAAAAAGAATAGATAAAAAACAGATACAACAGATAAAAAAACTGGTCATGGTGAATCAATTCGGGTGCTTAAATGGCTTATGCTCAGTAAACCATACAAAGATATAACAAATTAATGTACTACATAATCACAGGCATTAAAAAGTCCATCAAAAAAGTCCGGGAGAGTATACATTTATCTTCTAAGGAACATCCACAATAAGCATTCTTGTCTTTTAAATAGCCGGGAGCGGGGGAGCAAGATTCGCGCGGGCATTCTGTAGTCCACGTGAGCGAAGCCACGGGCATAGCTAGTTAAATCTAATACAGATATGCAAACCTATTACAAACGCCCACTACATCTACAAAATATAAAATTATTACCGTAAAATGAAGTCTGTGTGTTAATATTTTGTATGAAATATCATAATAGATATACAAGGTGTAACATTGAGATGGGTCAGTGAGGGGAACTCTGAAAGTACAAGAGATAGAGAAATATGTTGTAAAGAAGCATGGCTTCGATTTTATAGATAAGAAAAACTGCATTCAAACATTTTTAAAAAAACTCGTTATTTTATTACGATTGGTATTGTGAGTTGTAAGGATTAAATGAAACCCTGTGTCTAAAATTTAAAGAAAATGCTGCATTTAATTATTTTGGGTTTAAATGTTTACAGCAGTCATTTTCTTGGATTGTCTTAGTATTTAATATTAATTACAACTTTATATCTGAAGCCATTACTGAGATAAAAAATAAAGTTTTATATAATTTTCTTGTATTATATGTATTTCACAAAGGATAAGAAATTCCGAAATTTCGGATTTTCCTCTTAACTTTTGTTACAAGACCTTATCTCGTGCCAAATTACAAGATTAATATCTGGGCAACTGAGCTATGCTCAATGTCTTATATACAAAAAAAGAAAAGCACCTATCTAGGTAAACTTAGAATGTAAAACATTATCTAAATGCAAAGTTTCATCGAAATCGTTGGAGCCGTTTCCGAGAAACCAATTACATGTATACATATACAAGAATTGCTCACTTAATATAATAAGATAAGCCCTTACTTAGGTTTTGATAGTTGTTCAGTGAGTGAGACTTTAAGACTTTTGTAATAAAAATATGGTTTTTTAACAGCAGTTCGAAGTTATAGACTTTTGTATATTTACAGGTGCAGGAATCATTGTTATTGTTACCTACATAGGTACTTCTGTTTTCTTGAGTATGAGCTTATAGCATCAACGGCCAAACTATTTAAAATTCCACAACATATAATAAGAATATAACCTTATTGTCTTTTCATTCATTTAAATGTTTTAGAATCATATAATTATGCACAGTAGATTCTAAAATAAGGAAATTAACGAGTAAAAGGTAGATCACATTTTAGCTAAAATTACTCGTTTTCTTATATCTATCTCCTAATTCAATCATCTTACAGTTTATCTTGCGCTCGACTTGGCGGGGGCACTTCCCTGCCCCCAGATACATTATAAGAAATAGTAAAAAGGATGCTTAATAATTAAAAGCTTTGTTATATATGTATCGACTTTTGATGAGCATAAGTCGATAACATCTATGATAATATAATAACCCAAAACCTGCAACCTTTACACGTATTTACTTTACTCATAAGAAAGCTCAAGGTCGCTCAGCGAGCTATGGAGAGGGCTATGCTTGGTGTTTCTCTACGAGATCGAATCAGAAATGAGGAGATCCGTAGACAAACTAAGGTAACCGACATAGCCAAAAGGATTAGCAAGTTGAAGTGGCAGTGGGCGGGGCTCATAGTTAGGAGAACTGACGGCCGTTGGGGCAGAAAGGTTCTCGAGCGGAGACCACGCACCGGAATGCGCAGCGTAGGATGGCCCCCCACTAGATGGAAAGACGACATAATAAAGGTCGTTGGGAGCCGTTGGGTGCAGGCCGCACAAGATTGGTCGCTCTGGAGATCTATGGGGGAGGCCTATGTTCAGCAGTGGACGTCCTGCGGCTGAAATGATGATGATGATTACACGTATTTAGCAAGAGCAAAACTATATCAGAAATCGCTATATGTCGGCTTTGAAATGGCAAATTCGATTTGATATTTAGCGATATCAGATATCGCTTTGCTCTTGCGAAAAACGTAAGGTGGCTGCAATATTTTCTACTTGTTTATAAATAGTCTCGCCTGTAAAGTAGAATTATTAAATCTTAATGAAAAATTCAATCATTTTACATTCGACTGTCTATATATAATTATGTTGTGATATATATGTGCTGTTTTAAACGGAAAAATTAGTATGATCGAAAAAGGAAAAACAAGAGTCTTGCACGAGGTAGGCCTCGGTATAAATTTGTGCTCTACTCTCGACAGGTCAACGTCAAGCAATTTTTTCCTCTTAAACTGCCTTTACCACAACCTTTTGGCACTTATACGATAATATGAGTACATATATTTCAAGAAAACAGTTCAAATAATCTATCTCATAATCCGTAAAAAACAATTTTATTTTGCTATTAAAAAAATTCAGGTAGTCGTGGGTGGGTACGATAACTCCCGTTGTATTATTTAGTCAACTTAACAAAATAGGCTTTAATTTTAGATCCAAATAAATAGTGAAGTTTTTTTATATATTTTTTTTAGATCTGACTACACTATTAGCCTCAGGGGCTCTGAAACCGCTGCGGCTTTTACAGCTTCACCGAACTTTTAGAACCGACTATACTGTTAGCCTTAGGGGCCCTGGAGCCTCTGACGGCTTTTACAGCTTCACCAGACTTGGATACCCGATACGATTTCTCCGAGCTTAAATAGTCTGGAGAGTTACCATCTCCGTATAGAGAGCCCCTGTTTTTATTCCATTTTTTATATCTATTTTTACTTTGGTCGCCCTGTTTACCGCTCTATATTTATTTCTCCAGATAAGTTATGTATACAAGTTATACAGGAAATTGTTCCTTATTGTGATTCCTATCTATTAAATATCAATACAATATATACTTTTTCTCATATTCCATACACAAGCAAAAACAATAGAATTTACGACGGTTTCACCGTGTTTCGTTCGTACATTAAATGTGATGTCGTACATTTTTTCCATATAAACTTATTCTATACATTTTATCGATTTTGTTATAATTCTAATCGTATACACGTTACACATATTTCATAAGCACCTATATAATACATAATATATGACACGTAATTCGTAATGTAGCGTATTTGCTAACATTTTCTCTATATTAATGTTACCTAACTATTATCATATAGATAAAATACACAATATATAACACATGACACATAATAATACATAATTCAGTCGCCTACACCGACAGACAGACAAAAATTAGTAACAACATTAGTACACCTCTGCCTAACCATTCGGGGAATACAGGCGTGATGGTATGATGGAATTGAAAATAACTCATATATGAAAAAAAGGAACAGTTTTTCATTTTTAAACATTATGAACATAGAAATAATTACAACAAAACAAATAAATTAAACAACAACCAACAACATAAACAAAATATTTATGATCACATACTTACCTTATGAAGCATTTCCTAATTTCTACAGGGTTTTACTTTTTAACTTATTTAGGTATATGTACAAATAAAGTGGTTCATGTTTAAATGACTTACATAACAAAGAAATAATAATCACTCGTGTTTTGGATATTAACCCTTTTTTACAGTTAGCCATAAGGACCCTGGAGCCTCAGACGGCCTTTACAGCTTCACCGAGCTTGGGGTATTAACTCTGAACCATACCTTTATACTTTATCATCATCATTTTAGCTAACAGCCGTCCACTGCTGGGCATAAGTCTTCTCCAAAGATCACCACAATGACTAGTCCTACGCTGCTCGTAACAAAGTGGTCGGTCCACGCTGCCTATGCTGCGTCTTCCTGTACGAAGTCGCCCCCACTAGAACTCTTCGGCTACATCGGCCATCCATTCTACGAGTTCATGACTACTGCCAATTAAGTCTGGCAGTTCTTAGGGATACATCGGTTCGAGTATTACATAACGCAGTTTTTGAAGATTTTTGAACCTTATTTCTATGTTGAGAAATATTAAACCGTCCATTATCAGATATGAGTTACTTTAAAGTCACGCTATTTTCAAAAACTTAGTTTTCAATTTAAATTCACATAAAAGTATGTAATTATGTATATTACACCAGCGTTGTGCCCACGGCTCCGCACGCGTTTGTTACTACGCAGTAGCTGTTTACATCCAGTAATTTTATTTTTACAACTTATATAGTCTATTCATTCAAAAATAGCATGTATTCCCAGTGTACAATTTTCATCAAAATCGGTTGACAATTATTCTTTTCTTTTTAGAATTTCCAATAGTATTATTGACATTTTTTATAGCAATCAAGGAATTACTAATACTTCCCGTGTATAAAATTTCGTGAATTAATGAAAAAAAAATTTTTTACGGTTTGGTTCTAAAATTAATATTAATATTTCAAAAAGCTTATCAAATGATCTATCTTCAAAATTTTATAATAATCGGTGAACCCGTTTTTAAGTTAAATCCAGACATACAAACAGACAGACAATAAGAATTAATAATATAGATATTTGTGTCCTCCATATAATATGTGTATCGGGAGATTTGGAAAATAAATTACATGTACAGACAGCACTACACATATATTAATACAAGAGATCGCCCTAAGGTCGAAATTCGACCAGCGACTTTTTAATCATAGACTATTTTCTGTTTAACATTTGGCGTATTCATGTACCTAAACAATGAATATAATCTACATCACTTGTTGCCACTTTCGTTGAGTGACAATATCAATATTTTGTGGGTTCTAAGTTCAATGGCACTGGTGGAAATAGGATTCGCAGTATTAATTTATTTAATTTAATATATTAGTAGCAAATATTATAGATAAATTTTAGCTTTATGCACACCTTTTCCATATAAACTTTATCCATGCCAAATCTCACAGTCTTCCGTGCACGCAATACGCTTAAAAGTGCTAGAAAGCTTTTGCTTCACGTATTAAGCTTTTATTAAATTAAACTTTTTTTTAAATAAAATACACCCACCCGTGCGAAGCTGGGGGCCGGGTTCGCTAGTATATTTATAAAAGAATAACTAACTGAACGTGAAAATTTACATGCGGATTCCTTTTACACTGTAGGTGAGCACTAAAGCAGGGTTTTTTTGGAAATTCAACGTGTGGTGAAAAAGGCGGCGAAAATTTGTATAAATATCCATCATTTTTTAAATAGATCTTTGTGAATAGGGTATATGCATGAATATTTTTTATACTTTTAATCGACGCCTTATATCGTTACATAATCGAAAAAAATATTACGCTAAAAATCTTCTGTTTTAGTTATTACTAAAAGTTAAAAATATCAATTTTTTTTTAGATCTGACTACACTGTTAGCCTTAGGGGCCTTGAAGCCGCTGCTTACCGAACTCGGGGGCGAGCGCAGAAGGCACTCAATCGCGAAAGTTTTTTGGACGACTCGCACGAAGGTGCCAAAGTGGCCGGACCTCGGCTCGGGCGGTCGTCGCGCATGCAAATAGGTTGCTATCTAACTGAATCCCTACTCCTACGATTCGAGCTAATTAATATATATTCATAGGCATGTTCCCTTCCTCCTGGGAGAAAGGAAGGAACCATGTGTATATGTATTTAGTGATTTGAATGTATTTCTACACTAACTAGCGCAAAAAAAGAAAAAAAGGTCCCTTACAGAACCCATGTACCTATGTGGTTTGCACGTTTGTATGTTTATACGGATGTAATGTTGTATGTGGGTAACTAAGTGTTGCACGTATACTTAGTGTCACTTGTATCGCGCGGGCGGTTGCCTGACCCAAGGACTTCACGCCGAGGAACGAAACTAGGCTTGGGTTCCGTAGATGGTGGCCAAGGGGGGTGTGCGGGAGCGAAATTGACCGCCCATCCTCTGCGAAGAGAACGGTGGGTACGTGGGCGTGGGCGCTGACACGCTCTGTTTAGAGAGACGGAGGAATAATACTTATTTGCTTTTTCGACGCGATCGTCCGGATCGGTGAAAATGTTACGCGGCTGGCGTTTATGCCGGGGGGCAGTGGGGTCCGCGACATATATAGCAGCTGCTTTAATCAATGGAGTTAAAAATATTTTTTTTTTTTTAAGATCTGACTACACTGTTAGCCTTAGGGGCCCTAAAGCCGCTGCGGCTTTTACAGCTTCACCAGACTTGTAAAAATATAAATGTAATTTGGACACTTTATATCACCGTCCCGGGAAAGTTTTAGGCAATGGTATAATGGTACAAAAGAGGTTTGTTGACACGCAATAATGAATTTTATTTCCTCAGTAATCATCATCATCATCATCATCATTTCAGCCGCAGGACGTCCACTGCTGAACATAGGCCTCCCCCATAGATCTCCAGAGCGACCGATCTTGTGCGGCCTGTACCAAACGGCTCCCAGCGACCTTTATTATGTCGTCTTTCCATCTAGTGGGGGGCCGTCCTGCGCTACGCTTTCCGGTGCGTGGTCTCCACTCGAGAACCTTTCTGCCCCAACAGCCGTCAGTTCTCCGAACTATGTGCCCCGCCCACTGCCACTTCAACTTGCTAATCCTTTTGGCTATGTCGGTTACCTTAGTTTGTCTACGGATCTCCTCATTTCTGATTCGATCTCGTAGAGAAACACCAAGCATAGCCCTCTCCATAGCTCGCTGAGCGACCTTGAGCTTTCTTATGAGGCCCACAGTGAGTGACCACGTCTCTGTGCCGTATGTCATCACTGGCAACACACACTGGTCAAAGACTTTCGTCTTGAGGCACTGAGGTGTTTTGGACGAGAAGACGTCGCGCAGTTTCCCGAACGCTGCCCAGCCGAGTTGGATTCGTCGACTGACCTCTTTTTCAAAGTTGGACCTACCTAACTGGACTGTTTGTCCCAGGTAGACATATTCTTCAACAACTTCTAGACAAGATTTTCCTACTGATACTGGGGTGAGCACCACATGGATATTCGACATGATTTTCGTCTTGTCCATGTTCATTTTAAGGCCCACCTGTTGAGAAACTTTGTCGAGGTCATCGAGCATTGTGCCAAGATCTTCCAGCGATTCTGCCATGACTACGATGTCGTCAGCAAATCGAAGGTGAGTGATGTACTCGCCATTAACATTGATGCCGAGTCCTTGCCATTCCAAGAGCTTGAAGGCGTCCTCAAGAGCGGCGGTAAACAGTTTCGGAGATATTACGTCTCCCTGTCTAACGCCTCTTCTCAAAGGAATTGCCTTCGTGCACTGCTCCTGTACTCGGACCGACATGGTGGCGTAGTGGTACAAGCACTTCAACACTTCGATATATCGATAGTCAATACGGCACCGCTGGAGAGACTGCAACACTGCCCAGGTTTCGACCGAATCAAAGGCTTTTTCGTAGTCCACGAACGCTAAGCATAAAGGCAGATTATACTCCTCAGTCTTCTGTATAATCTGCCGCAGCGTATCGATGTGGTCTACGGTGCTAAAGACTTTTCGGAAACCGGCTTGTTCGGGAGGCTGGAAGTCATCAAACTTGTGCTCGAGACGATTCGTGATGACCCTCGAAAACAGCTTATAAACATGGCTCAGCAACGAGATGGGCCGATAGTTCTTCAATAAGATTTTATCACCTTTCTTGAAGAACAGGACCACCACGCTGCCGCCCCACGTTTCCGGCGTTTTACCCTCGAGTATAACGGAATTAAAGAGCTTCTGCAGGACCTTAAGTACCGGTGTTCCACCCGCTTTAAGAAGCTCTGATGTAATTCCGTCATCACCCGGCGCCTTGTTGTTCTTAAGCTGCTTAAGGGCCATCCTAATCTCGTACAGAGTGATGTCGGGTATATCTTCGGTATAGTGTCGGGTCAGCCCGGCTCTCGGATCTGTAGCCGGGCTGGTAACAGGCTTAGTTGACGAGGTATATAACTGCCCATAGAACCTTTCGATCTCCCTTAATACCTCTGGCTTGGTGGACGCTACGCTGCCATCATCCATTTTCAGCTTCGTCAACTGGCTCTGCCCAATAGATGCATTCCTTGCGAACACTTTGGAGCCTTTATTCCGCTCTATCGTCTCTTTAATACTTTTGGTATTGTACGACCGGACATCGTGTCGCAAGGATTTATGAATAGATCTATTGAGCTGCCTACAGGACTTAGCGTCATCGGAAGACTGCAGCACCATACCACGCCGATCCGCCATGAGTTTTCGGGTTTGATCTGATATCTTTTGAGTCCTATTGCTACGGTGAGTTTTAAAGAACTTGGACCCAACCGCATGGACAGTTTCTACCAGCCTATTACTAATATCATCTACGGAGACGCAACTATCTAGGCAATCGAATTGGTTTTTCAATTCGACTTGAAAGCTCTCGGGGTTTTGGAGTTGAGCATAAGAGGGTCGGAGCGTAGACTTCATCAGGCGAGACCTTTCTATTTTTAGATTGATATTCAATGTGCCTCTAACCATTCGGTGATCACTGACGGTTTTTACTCTGTGAATCACAGTGACATCATTGAATATTTGTCTCTTCGTGGTTATGATGAAGTCTATCTCATTTTTCGTGAACCATCGGGGCTCATCCAGGTCCATTTCCTATGAGGTGGCTTCTGGAAGAAAGAGTTCATCATAAAGAGTCCCTCTTTCTCCATAAAATCGGCCAACCTCTGGCCCTTAGGGTTCCGTTGCCCATAACCAAATTGCCCCACTCCCAACTCTTCACCATATCTTTTGCCCAGCTTTGCGTTAAAGTCTCCCATTACAACAGTGAAGTGGGTTTTCGAGGTATGTATGGCCCTACTAATGTCCTCATACAAAACCTCCACTTCATCATCAGGGTGTACCGAGGTCGGTGCGTAAACCTGTGTATGACCTTCAACGAATATCTTTTGGATATTCTGAGTATCAGGTACGCTACCCTGCTCGACACACTGTCGATGGTCACGATGTTGTTAATGAGAGACTTCCGGACGTTAAACCCGACACCACCTAGGGACTGTTTGTCGCCCTCCCTGTAATAGAACAAGTTACCTGATTTCATGATTATCGTGTCCTCACCCTCTCTTCGGACTTCTGATAATCGTATAAGATCCCAGTGTAACTTGTCTATTTCCTCTTCCAGCTCGACAATCTTCTCGTCAGTCCTCAAAGTGCGATTATTATATGTTGCCAGGGCCAGTTGTCGTGGGGGTCGGTAGCTGGTAAAAAGTAAAAAGGTACGAAACAATAACCTTTTAGTCAACACTTATGACATTCTGTTATTGATTGATATTGTGTTAGGTTACTTTATTCGTAGAAATCAAATTATTTCGGTTAGCGGCCTCTGTACAAACAGTATGTGAATAATTTTGAATGATCAATGATGAGAAATTACACCATTTCCAGTTCGTACAGAAGTAACAATACAGGGCACTAAAATGAGAACTCTAATAAAATAAAATTAAAGAATTTGCAAATTACGTTACCAAAGTCAAGTTTGCATCCTGTCACAAAAACTCCCTAGAGGGCGCTAAAATAAAAATATGTACGTTGCAATTTCCAACACTACAAAAGTAGATATGAATGAACATTAAAAATTACGAATTTTGAGATGTCAAACGAACTCTCTAGATAGTTCTGACAAGAGAGCGAAAATCTGGTCAGAAGATCCCAATTTGTTTAGTTATAAGTTGGGAAAAAGCATCAGAACAACCGTGGTGTTTTGTATACGTGTACGTATTATACGTTTGTACTTTTTTCCGATGGGATTCCCATGGATATTTCAAATGTGCTAGGTGATGGCTTAATTGCAAATGATTTTATGAATAGTGATTGTGAGTACTTGTATAAACATTTTCATAAACTTTAAATTAGTGTGTAATTGATCATTTTCTGAATTAAAAAAAAAAACATTTTTGTGAAGGTTTCACTTCTACCACTTGTGAATTGCACATGATTTTCTTCCCCTCTAATCGCACAATAATCTAAGACCTAGATTACGTAACAAGTTTGTGGATTGCCAGTGTACACATTTAAAAAACAACAATAATGGAAAAGTGAACGAGTAGCTGGCAATCTTACTTCATTGTGTCAAAATCAAAACTCAAAACTAGAGGTGGGCGATTGTGAATGATTTACTTATGCAAGATATTTGATTATGAATGATTCACATAAACGAAATATTTCAATTATGAGTGATAAGTCATAGTCCAATTACGAATATGAATGATCCTTTGATAGAGCCTTCGATGTAGTACCCAGAGATGGGTGACAGTGGTGTGCAAAAAAACTAAATAAAAAATAGGTTGTTCGGTTGTCCAGTAACCTGGGTACTTCAATAAATTTGCTCACCTCTGCTTACAGGTAGCCGAGAGTGGAAAGCAAAAAAAAAGGTCATCACCGGACGCCCAATATATGTGAAACATCTTAGTGAATAAAAGAAAGAAACATTGAACACTGCGTTACCACACCAACAATCAGGTTTACCGTCGCCCATACACTGTTACTACGTGTAGCACATATATTCCATCATATAGCGTGGCGATATGTCGCCATGGCCTATATCGCCACGCCAACAATCAGGTTTACACCTCGTCTATACATTTTTCACAACAACAACAAAAAAAGTTCGCACAGTCGTAAACTAAGGACACATAACAATTACCTAAAAACCAAAAAAGGTCTTTCGGTCGTAATAATTACTCAATCAAATTACTAACCTACCATTACCAATTACCAATGATACTTCGATTATGAATGATCACTCATCTTCGAACTACTAATGTTATTAATTACTAATGGTTCTTCGATTATAAATGATCACTCATCATCGAACTACTAATGGTA
The DNA here is from genome assembly GCA_033032175.1 of Saturnia japonica. Classification (NCBI taxonomy): domain Eukaryota; kingdom Metazoa; phylum Arthropoda; class Insecta; order Lepidoptera; family Saturniidae; genus Saturnia; species Saturnia japonica. The sequence goes on along the minus strand of CM065311.1, from coordinate 9,951,090 downwards.
CTTCAATTTTGAATGCTCACTCATCATCGAACTACTATTATTAGTAATTACTAATGGTAATTCAATTATGAATGATCACTCATCATCGAATAATATATATTATGAAATATCTTGATATATCTTCACAATCGAATGATTATATTTATATATCTTTTATTCGCCCACCGCTACGCAAAACACAAATGTCAAAATAGGACATCTGTTCTCTTGAAAGTTGAGATACGTCATTATTATTTTCATATTACTTTTTAGGATGTTATTTTGTGAAGTAAACCAAATTTAAAATGCTCCTTTTTTAGATCAAAATTTTAAAATGGATCAAAACAACCGCGCTAGAAGAAGTGAATTAGACATAGATAGCTTCCGCAGTGATGAACCTAATTTTGATAGAGCTCGTATGAGGAGGCAATCGGGCGGATTTGTAGATTTGGGCAATGAATCACAATACGGCACAGGTGGACACCAAGCCTCCGGAGCCAATGAAATCTTTGCTGACATGCAGGTATGCTTACATTAATATTATTATTGAGACTAATATAATAAAGTGTTGAGCATTGGTTTGTGCACCATGAAAAACTTAACTGTTATAAACCGTGTACAACAGTTGGAATATTAACTATCAGGCGAGATGACGTATGTATAAATATGATTATATTCATAAGAGGCTACATATCCATAATTTTATTGTAGGTAATATTAATACATAAGGTGGAGACAGAATATTGTTTAAAAAACTTGATAATTTGAACTAAAAATTTAATTGCTGGTGTTGATTAATAGTCAGTAGAGCATAGAAACAGTTCATTATATTATTATAACTGGTAAGTTGAAATATCCAAAATTACAGTAATCAAAAACAATCTGTATGTATCCTTCTGAAAAGAAAGGAATATTCCGATTGTAAACAGTCTAAATTACATGCCCAGTAATTGTAGAGAATATTTATAAATTAATTTTCTTTTACTTTGTATTAACATATCAGTAATAAATATTAGTCCTAAAATATAATCTATTTTTTATTACTCTTTTTAGGGTGATGTTCCCTGGTGGAAATCAAACTTCTTTATATCCCAACCTGTACTATTTGGGACATGGGATGGAGTGTTCACATCATGCCTTATCAACATTTTTGGTGTCATTGTATTTTTAAGATCTGGTTGGATTGTCGGACAAGCCGGATTAGTTAATGCTGTTATTATAGTTATATTTACTGGTTAGTGTACCTTACTTAACATACAGTTAGACAATATTTATCAGATTTTTTTTATTTCAAACATCTTCTTTTCAAACTTAGCTACATGGATTCCATTATCAAATTTAATGATCAAATCAGTTATTATAAATAATTTAATTATTACATACCATTGTTATTTTTTATAATAATATACTTACTTTATACAATTAACAATAATATAATAATAATATTTAATAATATTTAATTAATAAATAGTGAATAATATATAAATAATGTGAAGTATCATAACTAAATCTATTAAAATGAATGTTTTCGTTATCTTACAGTATTTGTAGCATTGATCTCAGTTCTATCAGCTGTCGGCATATGTGAAAGATGTAGAATTGAAAGTGGAGGAGTATATTTTCTGCTCGCACACACTCTAGGATCTAGAATGGGTGGTGCTTTAGGAATGATATATTGTTTTGGTCAGGTATTGTATTGTTTTATTATACATCTTATAAATTGTTTAATTATTAAAATGTATGATGTGTTCAATTATATATTTTATTTATAACAAAATTATTTGATTTGTTTCTACATTCAACACATTCAGTCTCTTGAGAATTAAATGTTTAATTTATTATGATGAGTTGTTTATAAACTACTGCCCTTAACTAGGAAGCCCTAGAGTTTTGAATAGGCTCACTCTGTTTTATTATGGGTATACTATGGGTATGAATAGATATTCCGTTATTAGTTGAATACATTTTATTAATATCTAAAGTATACATAATTATTTTGTGATTGTTACAAAATAAATACAGTGTAAACTCTTTATAGCGATACACCATTCTCTATTACGAAGAAATGTGTAGGAAGACGATTCCACCACATATCTAGATATGAATAAAATACATAAAATAATACAAAACAAGTACTGGCATAGCAAAAAACGTCAGACAAAGTTATCAGACTATATGTGTAAACAATAATTTATAAGCATTTATTATCTAAGACATACATATTAAAAATTCTTGTTAATTTGGTTGTTTTTTTGTTCACTCCATATAATGATAACTGTCTATAACAACAAAAAATGCGCAGTCCCTTGAGTTTCGTTATAAAGAGTTTACACTGTATAATTATATTATTCTACTACAACTACAATTCATATACTGAATTTTGACTTTAATTTTACAGAAATAAAGCTATGCATAATTTCACTTTTCCAGGCTGTAGGCTGTGCTTTAAATGTTTTTGGGTTTGGTGAATCCATGGCAGATTTAGTAAGCACAGACAACACCTGGGCTGCAAGAGGTTTTGCAGTAGCCGCTGTACTGTTGTTGGGTACAATAAATATAGCAGGTGTCAAGTGGGTCATAAAACTACAATTTATCTTGCTTGTTGTCATATTATTGGCAGCACTTGATTTCTTTCTTGGATCACTAACAAATATACCTGGTAAATATTAATCTAACAATTATACAACTTACTGGTATCATAAAGATTTACTAGGTATTTTGAAAAACTTATGTTGTAAATATATAACTGGTAAGGAGTTTTTGATTTAATTCATAAACTTATGTTATTTGGCACTATATGATCTAATTTTCAAAGCATTTCTAAGTGAAGTAGTTGTGGAAATGCATTTTAAGCTGCTACAAAAACTCCGTGGAAAGTTTTAACAAGAAGTCGCCATCTTTTTAAAGCAATATTTGAAGATTGCAAGATGGATTGGAAATGTACTCTATACTAGCTGTGCCCCACGGCATCACCCGTGTTCAAATTTTGGATAGAAACCCCAGTTACACCTCTTTAGGAGTTGAATTTTCAAAAATCATTCTTAGCAGATCCTTTAATCTTAATAACTATCTGTGTGCCAAATTTCGGCTCACTCTGTTTAGTGGTTTAAGCTATGTTTTCCAAGATCAGACAGTCACTCACAGTTTCCTTTTATATATATTTAGATATGTAAGTTTTTGCTATTAAATAAAAAAAAGATGAAGAAATAAATATATAACTTAACTTACCAAGAAGCAAGTATGAAATAGGTTTACAATGTACACTGTTTACATTTTATATATGTATACAAATAATAAATAGTTTACTTTTAATAGTGTAATTTAATTAAATATTGAAAATATAGGTAAAAAAATTAAACTTATTTTTGCAGGAAGTGTACATGGGCAGTTCACAGGCTGGTTAGGAACAACAATAGCAAATAACACATGGGCTGACTATCAAGACAATTATACATGGTTTAAATGTTTTGGTGTATTTTTCCCAACTATTACTGGTATACTAGCAGGTATCAACATGAGCGGAGACTTGAAAAATCCTTCAGTCAATATTCCGAATGGCTCTTTGGCAGCTATTGGGACTGGGTAAGTATTAATTTTACTAAACACTGCCTCATAGTTTAATGTTTTTTTTTGCGTATCATTTGCCCATTTATTTTAATTATATTGCAAATAATTTAAAAAAAAACATAAATGTTAAACTCCACTTATATTTACTAATAAAATGTATACTTTTCGACATTCATGTGGATAACAAAACTTAAAAAATATTTTGTTTATATAAATTTCTGTAGAAACTTATACAACATACCTGTGGAAAAGTAAAAAAGTGGCACTTTCTATCAGATCTGAGAATGAAAAGATGAGAGATACCTATAAAGTATATTGTCATTGCTATAAGTCTAAATTATGCTTATTTTCTTTAAAAACTTAATACCAACTGATTATTATATTTCCAGGACCTTTTTATATCTAATGTTTATTATAACATTAGCTGCAACGGTCACCAGAGAAGCATTACTTACGAATTTCTCAATAACAACAGATATATCAGCAGCCACTGTCCTCTTACTGGCGGGCTTATATGTCAGCTCTATGAGTTCATGCCTTGGCGCTATGTATGGTACACCACGAGTGTTACAAAGTATAGCAAATGAAAAAGTTATTCCAGGACTAGAAATCCTTGGACATGGGGTAAGTACTGTCACACTCAACTTGTAAGTTAAATTATATAGTAATGAGGTTGCACCAATACAGAAAACTTTCAACGTGTCCACACAAAAGTTTTATCACAATCAAATAATTGGTATAGTCATTTTTATACATATTATAGATTTTGCATAATTAGGAAGAATTTTTAGTTTGGATTAAAGCTTTGAAATATGGAAGGTAAATTATTAATTTGACTTTATGAAAACAATTTTCAGAGAGGACCGAATAAAGTACCGATATATTCCATGGTAGTAGTGGCTACAATCACAGTAACTTTCATAATAATCGGTGATATAAACAAACTAGCACCCATAGTCACAATGCCATTCCTCATCACATATGCTAGCATTGATTATTCATACTTTGCGCTTGCACAGACATTTGATTTGCAACATAAACGTGAAATGAGGTATGCTACAGCTTTGTTTTTTTTTAATTATGTTTTTATTGGCCAACATTATTAGCATTAACATCAGCAATGATAGGTTATATTTTCAGTCTGTTCAAAGTATTTAGATACCCTTAGTCTGTCTTGCTTATAAATTCATTAATCGCATCATTATCTTTTGAGCTATAATTTACGATTACATTTAATAATGTTGACATTCAAACAAAAAAAATAGAAGTGTTTTTTTGCTACAACAAACATCTGTATAGGTTCAAAAGTAATCATATATCATCAGATATCTTGCATTATGAGACACTTTCATATTTATCTTTCTTAGATTCCAAGGGCATTCGCAACGAGACACCCAAGTCTATGGAGCAACTGGAAGTGACCTCGATTTGTTATTTCCGGAAAGAATTCGCCATAAAAATATAGGGGTATGTTATATTTTTCAATCTTTAATTTCCCTTATTACAGTTTCTATACATATATTTCATAGAATGGTTTAGTACTGTGATTTAGTAGATATACTTCTACAGTTTATTATGATAACAATTTTCATAGGATTTCACTCCATCTCCAACTGACTCTGCAATAATGAATGGACGAATGGCTAATGGTAATGTCAACAGACCAGATATTAGTGTACACTCTAAAAATAAAAATTGGTATTCACATCTCTGTAATCGATGGTTGTCATTAATAGGGGTAAGCACACTTTCATTGTATAATTAATTACTCTTTATTGCTAAAACGTATCTTGTTAATTATTAATGAAAGCATTTGACATTTTTGTACAAACTATTCAATTATTTTTTGTATCCTCATGCACCATTGCACCTATTACAATTATTTCGATAAACTAAAAATATGATGAATTCACTACAATATTCAAATATAATTTTAATCAATAAAAAGTTTATCAAACCTTTATAAACATAAAACATTATAACACTTTTCAAACGTTGATTTTATTTTAGGTTGCAATTAAGTTATTGCTCATGTTCCTGGTACATTGGGTGTATGCTCTCGGTTGTCTAAGCATTTTATGGCTCGTATGGCTGTACATTGGTGCAGCAAACCCTGCTGTTAAACCAGGGCGAGCCTCAGAGTTTCGGTTTTTCCACTGGTTGAAGATATCATTCTTGCAACTTATTGGGTGAGAAAAAATTCGCTTTCATTTTGACTCATAATAATGATGAATATAATGACATTGATATGCAAATAGAAATAATAAAAACTTTTTGATGTGAAACTTCTGATGGCAGGGTTGGGGTATAGAGCCACCTGTGTAAATTGGCGGTGGTAATTTGAGGAACTAAAGTGTCCATCTTGCAGGTCACAGTAAACTGATTTAAAATATTAGAACATCAGTCTAAAATGTCTAAATAATAGTTAAGGTATGACATACTGTTTCAATTTGACCTAAATGTTCTAGTGTAATAATTTTGTATCAAACTTAATTTCATTTGAGAGGCATGGTCTAAAGCCAAAGTCTAAATAGTTATGTGCAACGTGGCGCTGCGCCGCGCCAACTTATACTGGTGGCACTCAGTACCAGGCACTGTAAGATCTATTGTACTTGCCGTCATGCCTCATGGTGCAACACAGTTGTGGTAGTTGTCAGATTTGTTTTAACACCATCTATCGCTCATTCTTTAAAAATTTCAAATTGTTCATACTTAATTCATGGTTATTCCTCCGACTGTTGCGTCTCGGTCGGATGTAAAACGATGTATGTGGAAATCATATTAATTTTAAAATGTATTATTATTTTATTGATGCAATAATTTTAAATGAGTGACAGTGAAATTCTAAATAATGAACTGCAACTGGCCATTTTATTTTTACATCTATAATTAACAATCTTTCTCGAGGTTTCACATCTGCCAAGCGTTTTACGATGGTTTACTTTTTTTATATGAACAGTTTTAATTTAAACAAACAGGAGACGTCCATTAGAATATGAGCAGTTGGTCGTAACCCCAGTGCATGCAGATATAACATTAGAACAAGAAAGGCTAAATGACGACAACGAGGACTTCGCGTCTCGGCGGCGGTATCACCAATCTACAGCGCTCCAAAGTCATTTAGTTAATGTAGACAGTTAGTTTAATAACAATAAACACATGAATTGCTTACATATAAGTTAAACATACGGCTAGATTAAGTGACAATGATTTTTAAATTATTGCAAAAAAATCTGTGGTCACTTGTCAAAAAGTGATAAACCACAATTATGTTTTTTAGTCCAGTCGGGCTTTGACGAGGCCAAATTTTTTACCCTTATATATTTCATGTTCATGTCCAATTATCCATATAGAAGACAAACTATGGTTGTGGTAGGTTTGATTTTTTTTAAATTATAAGTAAGTTTGAAACATTTTGTAAACCATCTGATGTAAAATGCTCATAGCCCATAACCAAACTCGAGTACGACTCTGCCCTACCTGTGTTTTTTTTTATGCAACTAAGCTGCCAAACAAGCATACGGTTCGCCTGATTGTAAGCGGCTACCGTAGCCTATGAACGCTTAAAACCATAGGTATCACTAGCGCGTCTCTACTCCAAGGAGCACTGAAAACCCTACTCCCTACAGGAACACAACACAAGATTATTTTGCTGCGACATTCTGTAGGGTGTATGTATTCCACAAGTCAGACTGTACCAAGTAGAGAGAAATCTCCACTGATATTTATCTGTGCCCTATGTCTCTTCTTAGATCAGATTGGTTGATCCCTGAATACCTAAAGTACCAGCACGTGTTACAAACCACGTTCTTGAGGACAAGAAAGCATTGTGAGATCTGCTGCCTTTCTAGAAATAAGTGGGGCGGTGGTTAAACCCTTCACAATGTACCACCACCAACCACTAACTAACATGTATAATATAATTGGACTTTTTTTTTTAGTTATACTTATGCACGTTATCATAAAATGTTAACAGTGAATTTTTACGATGCGCACACACACACATTGTTACAAAAAGTCTACAATATGAAGTTGCTTTGTATAGCTATTGTTCTATTGTGGTGAAGATAGACAAATTCTGTTATGCGTCACATCGAGAGTGTACATAAGTGCACGCATCCGCTTTTTTATATTCAAAGTCTGATTGATTGGAAGCTTAATATTTTGGGTTATAATTATTCGAGAAAGTTTTTATCATAGCACGGGTGTGGAATTTAAATCATATCATTAAAATGTTGAAAGCCGATCACTAATATTATGGACATTCCAAAAGGGCCTTTCTTTACACACGAGATTTTTTAAACGAGCGGAAGTCGCGCGTTTTTTATGACTGCGTCATCAGCGCTTATAAGCAGATTGTATGCGGTTGTATCAATACAGGCGCAAATGAAACACACGTTTGTATCGATGGAACAAAATTGAAGTTGGTTCTGCCTTGAAAAATATCTCTACCTTTATCAACAATCAATAAATAAATTTACAACATCAACAATCTACAAGTCAATCAATTTTTTCCACGCATTGTTATGTTAGCATTCTTCTCACATCCTTCAATGATAACCATTTAATGATACAAATTTGCAGCTGCAGCTGTCATACCGCCTTCAAAGTACAATTCAAATTGCTTTATCGTTTCTATGAAACAACGCAGTAGGCAGCAACGCGCGTCCACAGCGCGTCCTTGTTGGCCTTATTTGCGCGTTTGTAGCGATACAAACGCGAGGATCGTGTGCAAAGGTCACAACTTGCTGAGCTTCCTATTCGCGATCAAAGAGCGTCGCGTCGTCAGCTCGTTTAAAAATTAATGAAAATCGGTAAAAATATATGTGATTAATAATTGGATTGCTCTTTTTCTGAAATCATATATAACTGCTTCAAATTTTTTTTTTTTTCAAATTTTATGACTAATCCTTTTTATATAAACACATAACAAGTAATCTAATGTTATTCCAATGATATTTTTTAACAATTTAGGTAGGTGCTGTTAATCGGACTTTATGCTTATTTTGAAGTAGTTAATTCTGAGGATGATTAAGTAGTAAAATTTAAACACTATAAAAACTTATTCCGTCACGTTATAGTGATTTTAAAATAATTTTGTAGTTTTCCCGGCATATTTACAACAGATTTTTTACTGACACTAGCCTTTCGTCATGTAGCATAAGTTTTAGACTGCAATGTATCAAGTGACTCTATATTTTTTATTTTAGTCTGTAACCCGATAAAATAAGTCATTTTTAAATTGTACTAATCTACAACGTTTTGCTATATGTTCAGCTTATATAAGCTTGTGATGCAGCTACACGATCGGCAAGACCTTTCTGGTCGACGTGCACGAAATCTCGCAAAAACGGCTAATTGGGCCTTTTTATGCTTTGATTTTAATGATGTGATATGGTGTATGTACGCTGAATGAAGTTATCCTGGAAATAGTTACTTATATCTTATTTATTTATTTTAAAAAGTCTTATTATCGCAATATAATATATTGTATTAAATAACATTATATTTATAACAATAAAATATTTATATTTTTATATTTACAACTTTTATTTCAATTATTGTCAAGGTAATTTTAAGTATTATTAACCCTTAAATGGACGATTTTTGTTTCACGTTTTAAAAAAATATATTTGTGTAATAGACATGTATTACTGTCTAGGAAAAATGAGTAAAAAAATCTAGACATGAATTTACTATACTTTTTTTTGCAATAATGCGAGTGTTGTTTATAAACTACATTGCGCATTCATTGAGATTTTGCAAGTATGGGTAAAATAAGAGTGGATATTGTTTTTGAAATGTATTTATTTATTCTTCATTATGATATTTATAAAAACAATTGCTTTTTTTCGTATCACATAAAGATACACGACATTTTTGGCACATTTTGAATGTAAAGCCTGAACATTTTGGGAATTTGCACCTCTGCTGCTTATCCAGCCAAACTGCCCAATGACATGTCTGATCCAATCTGACGTCTTTCAAAAGAATTGCTTGATCTGGTCCTCGGAACTTCTTCATTAAAAGTTCTCTTTGTATTGTGCTCCCACTAGGTCGACCACGTTTAGCGCCATTTGCAGGTAGACCTAATTTGCAGAGGGTTTCAGCAGTACCCAAATTGAGAAGTTGATCATTTCCTTTTATATTATTTACCTTCTTGAACATAACCCATGAATTTATAACTCCGAGGTCCAGGAAATGAGAAAATAAGCGCATGGTCCACTTGCGGCTCTTCATTGTGATGTGATAACGACCTATAAATGAATCTAATAAGTCCACGCCTCCCATGTGGGCATTGTACTCCTTGATGACTTTGGGGCATGGAATAGCAACTCTCTCTTTCTTCGATTTATCAAAGCGTGTGACTGTGGTTGCTGGTTCTGCTCCTACGTAAGTGGAAAGAAGGTTAAGGGGCTTGTTATCTTTCCACCCAACAGCACTTACGTCAATATCATCCACAGTCGCCACGTTTTCCTCATAGAATCCTCTGGGTACGTGTTACAAGACATCAATGCTTCCGTTATCTGAGTTTCTCCCCTAAAAATAAGGCTGTCTTCAGCAGTAACAAGATTCCGTTTTCGCCAAACCAGAGATCGTTTAGAAATCCCTTGTGATCTACTCTGGGGTACTGCTTCTTCGGCTTCCAAAATAGGAGGGTCTGGCATATTTTCATCGTTGTCGATTACGAGACGAGGATCAGCATCCACTTCATCAGACTGGGCATTCTCACCTTCATCACTATTTTCAAGGTCTCGAAGAACAATTCGAGCTGTTTGATAATAGTTACCTTCATCCTCTACTTCGGAGTCTGACCCGTCTAAGCCATCTTCTGAATCTTCAATAGTTTCTAAATACTTTGTAATTTCGCTTTCTAGTAATCGCGGCATGCTGAAAAGCAAAATAAAAATCCTTCACCAAACATGCATTTATTTAGCAGGCAATGCGCATTGTAGTTTTCCTACAACATACCAGATTTCGCCTAATTCGACAGTAGCATCAAGTGATTTTCAATATTTTACAACATGAACATGTAATTGAAGATATAATCAAGCAAATAAAAATATGTTATATACTTACATTATATTTTATCAAAGTACGAACACAGCTACAAAACTTAGTTTCGTGCCACTAGATAAGTTTTCTTCAAAGTGACATTAACTTATTTTTAATGCATAAAAATATTGGATAGCGCCAACATTAAAAAAAGTACAAAATTCGTTCAATAATAAGAACTAGTTGTCAAAATTAACAAAAAATTAAAATAAGGTCAATTTTATCTGTGATGTTTAGTATGTTGTTTAAAAACAACATTGTCCATATAAGGGTTAAGGTGCCGATTGAAAAGATGAAGAATTTTTTTACATGGCATGTTTACCTATTATCCCTCGATGTTATCAGACGACTCAAAAATCGGCCAATATACCAATAAATCTATCAGTAATTTAGGGACTCACAAAACTCACCACGTATTGATAAATTAGAATTTTTGGCGGAACTTTGGTTTATAGTTCATAAGCCTACGTTAATTGGTCAGTATATAAGCAAACATTGGTAATAGGTTATAATAACTATACAGAATCATGCAATTAATGTTTCACAAGACTAGAAGTCTATACAATAATTATTCTAACAAGGGAATCACCATTTCGTTCGAGTCGTGATTGAAGATTACAACAATAGTACAAGGTGTCCAGAAAGGGTATCGGGTATTTGTAAGTTCAATGAAACAAAAATTATTTGTATGCAATAAAAAAGTTTATTGTTTATTATTAGCATATGAATTGGAGAATTATTTGGAAAAGATGATGTTATCCAAATGATGACCGTTACGTTGCTGGCACTCTTCTAAACGGAAACGAAGATTGGCGATAACACGTTGACACATAGCTATCGATATTGCTGCTATTTCTGACCTGATGTTTTGCTTTAATTGGGTTAGATTCGTCGGATTATTTTGATAAACCTTACTTTTAAGGTATCCCCATGCAAAATAGTCAAGCGGGCTAAGGTCGGGGCTTCTGGGAGGCCAGTTGATGTTACTCCTTTGCGAAATGACTTTATTAGGGAATAATTCGTTAACAACTTCCATTGAGTCATTTGAGGTATGGCAAGTGGCCCCATCTTGCTGGAACCACGTTCTTGAGTTGAAACCTGCAAACTCCTGCAACTCTGGGACCAAAAAATTTCGCAACATATCGCAATAACGGTCACTATTCACATTAATTGTTCGGCCTCGTTGATCTTCATGAAAATAAGGACCAATTATGCCTTTAGCAGACATAGCGGCCCAAACAACGACCTTTGGGCTATGCAGGGGTCGTTCATGCTTTCGTCTCGGATTCTCCACTGCCCAGTACCGACAATTCTGCTTATTAACATGACCATTCAGGTGAAAATTTGCTTCGTCACTGAACAGTATGTTGTTAAAGTTGTTAAATCGCTGCAGCATTTCGTTCGCAAAATTCAGTCGATTAGCATAGTCCGTATCCTTCAATTCTTGAACCAATTGAATTTTATAGGCTTTTAGATGTAAGTCTTTCTTTAAAATCAAATGTAAAGACGATTTTTTGATGTTCAACGCTTGGCTTCGCTTTCGGATGGATAAAGACGGATTTTGACGAACCGACGCCTCAACTTCTTCAATTGTTTCTTCATCGCGAACTGAACGAGGACGACCAGAGTTTTGAATTTTAACTGTCGCACCTGTATTCTCGAACATCCTGATCCATTTCCTAATGCTATCGTCACTTGGCGCGTGGCGTGTACGATATTCCGCACGATAGAGACGTTGAGCAGTCACTATTGAATCACCATTACGATAATACGCTCGTACGCAAAATGCGCGATGCGTCCCCGAGTACTGTTCCATCGTGACTAAAACTCCACAAAATGGCGGACGCCACGAACTCCTCCCCGCACCCTTTAGACGCCCCGTTTCGAATATGGCGCGAAAACAAATACCCGATACCCTTTCTGGACACCTTGTACAAAGTTTAGCTTAAAGGACTTCTATCTGTGGGAGTCGCCTTAACAACAAAAAAAGTTTAAAATCGGCAATGTTGCCAGAGATACTGTAATTACAGTAGAGTCATAGTGCATATACTGTAACACAAAAACAGAATGTATTAAACTACATTGTACTGTTAGTACTTGTAGATATTGATTTACTATCTGTAATCCTTCACGATATACACCGAAATCTCTGACAGAGCAGCAGCTATTGGGTGATCAATTGGGAAAATTATCCAGTTTGTCAATTCACGTAAATATTTTTTAATATAGAAACTTGTTAATTTTCCAAAAATGTTGTGAAAAAAGTAATGTACAATAAGTACAGATTTTTTTTTTTAGGCAAAGTGGATTGATTGGAAGCTTAATTTTTGGGATAAAATTGATTCGAGAAAGTTTTTATCATAGCACGGGTGTGGAATTTCAAATCATATCATTAAAATGTTGAACAGCCGATCACTAATATTATGGAGATTCCAAAAGGGCCTTTCTTTAACAAGATTTTTTAAACGAGTGGAAGTCGCGATTTTTTTTTGCGTCATCATGGCTTATAAGCAGATTGTATGCGGTTGTTTCGATACAGTCAAATGAAACACACGTTTGTATTGAAGAAAAAATTGAATTGGTTCTGCCTTGAAAAATAATCTCTACATAAAAAACAATCAATAAATAATATTTGTTGAACATTCTTAAGTTCAAATCAATTTTTTCCACGCATTGTTATATAAAAATTGATTTGTGTTCTTCAATGATAACCATTTAATGAAACTTTTTTTCATAGCTGTCATAACCTTCAAAAGTACAATTCAAATTGGTTTATCGTTTCTATGAAACAACGCAGTAGGCAGCAACGCGAGTCTCAGCGCGAATATAAATTATTTGCGTGTTTGTATGGATACAAACGCGAGGATCGTGTAAAGGTCACAACTTGCTGGGCTTCCTATTCGCGATCAAGAGAGCGTTTTGTTTTTTTCTCGTTTAAAAATTAATGAAAATTTGAAAAAACCAATGTGATTAATAATTGGATTGCTCTTTTTCTGAAATCATATACAAAGGTTTCAGAATATTTTGGAATTTATGACTAATCCTCTTTTAAAAAGACATAACAAGTACTAATGATATTCCAATGATATATTTTAACAATTTAGGTAGGTGCTGTTAATCGGATTACGATAATTTTGAAGTATTTAATAATGAGGATGATTAAGTAGTAAAATTTAAATAGTTTAACAACTTATTCCGTCACGTTATAGTGATTTTAAAAATAATTTTGTAGTTTTCCCGGCATATTTACAAACAGAATTTTTTACAACCCTTTGAATCAATGTAATAAGTTTTAGACTGCAATGTATCAAGTGACTCTATATTTTTTATTTTAGTCTGTAACCCGATAAAATAAGTCATTTTTAACATTGTACTAATCTACAACGTTTTATAATGGTGCTTCTGTAAGCTTGTGAAAAAGGACACGATCGGCAAGAAAAAAATTCGCGGACAGTTTTTAAAAGGACTAATGATTTTTATGATTTTGATTTTAAGAATGGAATATGTCCAATGTACGCTGAATTGTAGTTATCCTGGGAATAGTTACTTATTTCTTATTTATTTATTTTAAAAAGTCTTAGTTACAATATAATTATTGTATTTAATAACATTTTATTTATAAAATAAAATATTTATATTTTTTATATTTACAAGCTTTTCTTAAATTATTGGTCTTGGTAATTTTAAGTTATTAAAAAGACTATTGAAAAGATGAAGATTTTTTTACAAGGCAATGTTTACCTATTATACCGATGTTATCAGAACGACTCAAAAATCGCCAATATACCAATAAATCTATCAGTAATTTAGGGAACAAACTTACACGGTATTGATAAATTAGAAATTTTTGGTGGAATTAGGTTTATAGTTCATAAGCCTACGTTAATTGTCCAGTATACAGGGTATTAGTAGACCGCTCCCGAAAATGAAGACAGACGATAGTACTAATGACACCTTTGATGATGGGATGGAAAAAAAATTGATCCTGATAAAAAAAAAAATATATTATTTAAACTTTTTATTAGCATTATTTACGCTCCATCGCGTTAGTACAGCTACATGAAACGATAATTTCATAAAAAATACATTACTTTACTAAAAAAAAAACCAGCAATGAAACACAAAATCAAAAACAGCTGATGATCGGATCAACGAACGCCCGGGCGCAGCGTCAATCTTGCGCTGCACGCAACTAACAATCAAATAAATACTTATTTACAACATTTGTCTAAATAACTAACTTATCTACTTTGCCACTGTGCTAGTCTTTACCTAGCCACTTTCTTTCGAATTCACCGGTTGAATAAGCTAAGTACCGGGTTCGACTCCCCGCTTATGAAAAAAATACTTGAATGAAATTTTAAAAAGGATAGATTCATGCTTTTTAATCCGTCGTGTAATTATGTTTATTACTCTGATGTATTCAGTTATGTACGATCTACTCAGATCAGTTCAAAAATAAGTTATAAAAAAAAAATTGGTATGAAACAGCTTACCGATCTAAATCCTCCGTGGAATCCTCCGTGGCCTTATGAGATGCGGCTCAAATCGTGCCCCATTCATTTCGAGGCAGATTTGAGCTCGGCGTTGCGTCTCCTTATGCAGTCGGGGCATCATCGTGGGGTCTTCGACACAGTCCGCACGTAGTTTGTCGAAAACATTCACGATCCTTTGGCGCATTTCGTTAGCACTATCACACTCACGATTAAAAACCCTTTCTTTCACATACCCCCACAGAAAGAAGTCTAACGGGGTCAGATCGGGTGACCGAGGTGGCCAAGCGTGTGGTCCTAGTCTGCCGATCCAGCGATCATCAAACAGCTCGGTGATGCGCTCACGGACGAACCTTGCCACATGTGGAGGTGCACCATCATGCTGAAACCATGTGCGGCGATATTCAGTCAATGATAGGTCGTCTAAAATGTCCACTATTTGTTCATTTATAATGTTTAAATATCGCTGTCCGTCAAGTCGCTGTGGCAGAAATACAGGCCCTAGTATGCGATCCTTAAATAAACATGCCCATACATTAACCGACCATCGGGTTTGGTGCCCGGTTTGTAGAACTGCGTGCGGGTTCACCTCGGAATACACGTGTGTATTTCTTCGGTTCCACAACTCGTTTCTGGTAAATGTTGACTCGTCCGTCCAGATGACGTGTTCAATGAAATCAGGGACACGTTGTTGCTGGTATAATAACCAACGGCAGAAAACTTGCCGGCGGTCGTGATCGCCGGGTACCAAAGCTTGCACTTTGTGCACTTTGTATGGCCGCATTCGGTTACGCTTTAGCACCTTATGAACTGTCCAGTACGACACACTTGTTCCATTCCGACACCTTAACAATTTAGCAATACTTCGTGTACCTAAGTTCGGATACCGGCGAACGACATCTAAAATGCGCTCCTCGGCCTGAACTGCCACTTTACTTCCACCTCCTGCCGCTACTGTGAGACGGTCGATTTTCCAACACTCGCTGAAATGCTGCTGTTATCAGACGAAAGTCAGCCGGATGTCGAGCTGTCGGGAATCTCTCTCGGTAAATTCGCAATGCACGCGAAGCATTCCCGCGAGCTTCTCCAAGGCACATTATTCATTAACATGCTACCGTATTCACGAACACTATAAACGTATGCGTTAGGCATTATTAAAACAAAACTCTGAACGTAACAATAAAATAATGACAAGAACTTAGTTAACAATACGATTGAACGAATATCAGTCGCCCACGCACGCGCACATGAAATGAAAGTCAAAGTGTAACTGTCTCAAGAACTAAAAATACTAAACTTAATAATCAACCCCGCCAAAAGAAATAAAGCGCCGCGGGCCGCCTCCTTGCAGTAGCCCATCGTTAGCGTCGAAAGCGGCACTTTGATCTTTTCCGCAGATCGATAAACCGTTATACCTACATTCACGACTATTATTTCATAAGTTTAGTTATCCCTACTGACTAGTCTTCATATGGAATTTAGAAGTTATAATTCAATTTTTTTATATACATTTATACAACCAATTGTACCCTGAACTGATATGAATAGGTACATAACTGAATACATCAGAATAATAAACATTCTTACACGATGGATTAAAAAACATGGCTCAATGCTTGTTAAAATTTTATTTAAGTATTTTTTTCATTCGTGGGGAATCGAACCCGTTACTTTTTTAATTCAACCGGAGAATTCGAATGAAAGTGGCCAGGTAGACACTAGCACAGTGGGAAAGTAGATAATTGATATTTAGAATATTTAAAGTATTTGTGCGATCTAGGGTAAAATTAAAACCGTAAATGGAAGCACTGATTTATTAAACTGGTGGGCATCGCTGTTATAACGAGTTACAAAAAGCATCGGGAATGGATGATTTGTTATTTATAGTACAAAATTCAATTTATTGTTTTTTTGTTGTTGTTAGATTGGCACAACTGTTTTCCATTTTCGCACGGAGTTTGTGTTGCATTTATCAATACAGTGCTGTTTTTCCGGTACTTTTTTGACAGCGTAGTACAAATAATGTTTTTGATGAATTATAATGGCATAATAATAATAAAATCAAGACGTTTTACTCCAATTACCCTAGTGTTTCTTACTACAAAATTTAGTTTCCCTATTTTCCATGAGATTCTGGTATACCTATATAAGCGCCACCATCCCTACTCCGCGGCCGACCGTCACGCGACATGCAACACACAGACCAAAAATTTTGAGACGATCTAATAAAAGTTTCACTTTAAAAATATTGTTTTTCTATAATTTCAAGAACCTACTGGCATTAAAATATGCGGGATTTACAAGCAACCCTGAACCTAATTTATATCAGTGCTTCCACTTTTAGGGATTTCGCCCTTTTAAAGATTTTTCAAGGATTTAGGGAAATTTAGAGTAAAATTAAACTTAAAGATAACCTTAATACTTGCACCACTTGGCACCCTGTTTTACACACATGTACACATGTCACCTATTTTACTTTACTCTATGGCTCTACTGGTTTACTATAGGGGACTCCTTGAAACTCTTAAAGAAAGTAATCCTTATAATTTTATTTCTTTATCGCTAGCAAATTATGTCAGTACGGTGGACAAAGGATACATCGTCACCAATTAGTCATATTATACCTTAAGTTGGTTTGTATTTCATTCTGCATCGCGAAATCGACGGAACAATAGTGATACTACCTCGCAAGATTTAGGATCATCATATTCTAATTTCATTAATTCTGATAAACTCAATATGTCTCAATTGTATCCATATGCCACACACATTAAAGGTAATAATTATCAGTCAGACCTACTTTGCCACCTTTGATTTCACACGACTCAATTGTTCAATTTTGGGATTATACGATGCTTTGATAAGTGCTGCAAAAACGAATAATAGTACTGCTTAGGTTTCTGTAGATCTATGATAGTATTTTAAATATATAATTTGTGTTATTTACCTACGAGAGATAATGTTGTTCTTTAAAATCATGAAATTTCGCCCTAAATCAATAAATTTCGAAAAATAATTTAGGATATTTAGGGATACTTTCTAGAGAAACTAGGGTAAAATTAAAACCGTAAATGGAAGCACTGATTTATATTTAAACTAGAGTTGGGCAATTATGAATGATTTACATAATCGAGTTACTTCTAATATGAGTGATTATTCATAATCGAGTATTAGATGTATTACCCAGAGGTGGGCGAAAGTGAAAAGATAAAAAAAGGTCCTTCGGGTCTGAATATGAGTGGTCATTCATTATGGAATATTACGACCGAATTAACTTTTTTATTAGGTTATGTATTCTTGTAAAAAACTTTCTTTACGACTACGCGACCTTATTTCTTTTTAGCTTTCCGCTCTCTCCCACCTCTGGGTAATACTCAAAGACCCCATTATGAATGATCATTATTCGCAATTCAATTATGCACTATCAGTATTATCACTCATTGTCGAAGTACTAATATTAATAATTATTAACAGCTATAATTGAGTTAAATTGAGATATCTTCATCGATTTATTATTTAAGTAAATCTCATAATCACCCAACTGTAATTTAAACTAAACATCGGTAGTTCAGTAAAATTTATTGCGCTAACTCAATAACTCAAATGCAGCTTACTGCAACTCATTGAGATAACTCAAATTTGCGCCATGGCGCGGTAGTAGGCGAAACAAGCGAGTTAGAGAAATGTATGAGTTGGATGACCAGCACAGCGTCAAGCCAC
This sequence comes from Saturnia japonica, assembly GCA_033032175.1. Lineage (NCBI taxonomy): Eukaryota > Metazoa > Arthropoda > Insecta > Lepidoptera > Saturniidae > Saturnia > Saturnia japonica. The sequence goes on along the minus strand of CM065311.1, from coordinate 9,932,275 downwards.
GCGCCGTAGCCGTCTCTTTCCGTATATTCATTTAAATCTATGGCCGTCTCTCTGCACTGAAGTGCGCTGTGCGCCAACACATTTGTATTATGTGTGTTTAGTGTTAACCCATCCTGTGTCGTAAACTGTGTTGGTAAAATTGAGCGGCGCGCGTAGCCCGCGTAGCGCAGTGCACAGAGTACACTTTTGTTTAAATGAGGCTCAGTGTTACCCAAAGAATATACTACTCTCTACTAGTGATGGACATTAAAATAAACCATCGATGTTTTTTTCGACTGAATGCATCGGATTGTTGCATAGATGTAATAATGATGTTACAATAAATACATCGATTTTTTCTATACATCGATTGTTTTTCTATAAGTTAAATATATATGTGGTTTAGAAATAAAAAACAAGCATCTATTAAAATAACTTTATTACCTTTACATTTATATTTACTATATATCCCAAAATTTTTATCTATACTTTGTAAAAACAAAATTTTACCCAATCTTTTACCCTTGAATCTATTCCTTTGTTGAGTCATTACCTGCGCCGCTTGCGAAAACAGAGTCTCTGATGGCACTGGTGTGCCGACCATTGTTAGATATTTAAAGGCAATTTTATGCAATATTGGAAACTGTATTTTGTAATCTTTCCAAATTTCTAGAGGATTGTCGTTAAGTCTTCCAACAGGACTTGTCAGATAAACTGAAAGTTCACCCGACAAGCTATCTTCAGATTTATTACTCTTCCAATTGCGATGTACCAGTTTGTAATGATCACTCCATAATGAAAATGTCTCTTCACTTTTATCAGACTTATCCGAGTCTGACTCGATTTGTTTAATTTGACGCAAATTAATCTTCATTAAATTTTCGATACAGCATTGCTACAAGCTATTACATCGTTAAAGTGATTTTTTTTGAAACGTGGGTCTAAAATATTTGCTATAGTAAGAGGAGTTACATGTTCAATGGAACCCATTCTTATCGTAATTTCTTGCAGAGCCATTTTTGCACTTCTCGTGCTACAGGTTCTCCTGCTGAAGTAATTTTGGAAAATATGCAGTGGACCAAAGGTATAATTTTTATCAATATTTATCTGCAGAAATTTCTTTTGTGGCTACCTCCAAAGGCCGCAATATCAGGAGGACGGATGAGGCAATGGATATTTTTGAACTGCTGAGCATTGGGGGTGCGGTGGCGTGTCGAAAAAGAATATCATTTATGACACTCCGCAGTTCTAAAAATCTTTGTAACATGTAGTAATTACTATTCCAGCGCGTCGGTACGCTTTGTATAAGTTTAGTCTCAGTAGAAGTAGCTTTGCGCAATTCGTCACTAGCAACGCAACTTTATTTGAACTAGGTCACAATTGCTTTAATTTTAGTAACAATTTTTTGCCACTCATGCATATGCAGTACATGCCATTGTGCCCTCAGCCACCAAATTTAACGTATGAGCCAAACATGGAATGTGTTTCTTCTTACCAAACGTCAATTCTACAGCTTTCACCATATTGGCAGCATTATCGGTTACAACAGCCGTCACATTATCTTGTTTAATACCCCATTCTGCACAAGTTTTTAAAAGCATTTCAGAAATATATTGTGACGTGTCTTTCATCGAGTTTGTACACGCCGAGAGTAACTGAAATGAGTTCAATTTCTATTCCAAAATGAACAGTTACGCCATAAAACTTTTCATATTTAATGTATAAGACCAAATATCTGTCGTCAAGGTTAAGTCTTCTATCGAAGACAACTTCTTTTTAAAAGTTTCTGAAACAACCTGATATTTATTATCCAACCATCGCCTTAGACTTGTTCTACTTGGTATTTTATATTGAGGAGCAACTGCTTTCATAAGATTTTTGAAACCTTTATTCTCGACTATTGAGAAAGGCTGGTGGTCTTTACAAATCATATATAACAAACAATTGTTGTTTTCTTGTTTTCATGCCGGATTCTTAATAACAGGAGATTTCTTGAATGCACTGACCTCTATAATATTGGCTGCCTTTTCAACCAGTGATACCACTTTTTGACGAAACACCTTGCGAGTGCTAAATAATGTAATTGAAAAATACAAAAAAATAGTTATTAACCGTAGAGGGAGAGAGAGAGGGGTAGGTTTCATTGTTTGCCTTTTCGATACATCGAAAAAAAACATCGATGTATACTCGATGTTTAAAACTTAACAATACATCGGTTTGATTCGATGCATTGTACCTATACATCGAGTATTTTTAAAACATCGATGTCACTAGCAACGCAACTTTATTCTGAACTTAGGTCACAATTGCTATTATATTTTAGTAAACAATTTTCTTGCCACTCATGCATATGCAGTACATGCCATTGTAGCCCTACTTTGCCACCTTTGATTTCACACGTACTGAATTGTTCAATTTTGGGATGTAAACGTTTCTTCTGATAAGTCGCAAAAACGTAAGAGTACTGCTTCGGTTTCTGTAGATCTATGATAGTATTATATATATCATTTGTGTTATTTACCTACGAGAGATAATGTTGTTCCTTAAAATCATGAAATTTCGACCTAAATAAATAAATTTCGAAAAATAATTTAGGATATTTAGGGATACTTTCTAGAGAAACTAGGGTAAAATTAAAACTGTAAGTGGAAGCACTGATTTATATATAAACTAGAGTTGGGCAATTAAGAATGATTTACATAATCGAGTTACTTCGAATATGAGTGATCATTCATAATCAAGCCTTAGATGTATTACCCAGAGGTGGGTGAAAGTGAAAAGATAAAAAAAGGTCCTTCGGGTCTGAATATGAGTGGTCATTCAATAAGGAATATTACGATCGAATGAACTTTTTTATTAGGTTATGTGTTCTTGTAAAAAACTTTCTTTACGACTGCGCGACCTTATTTCTTTTAGCTTTCCGCTCTCTCCCACGTCTGGGTAATACTCAAAGACTCCATTATGAATGATCATTATTCGCAATTCAGATATGCATTATCACTCATTATCGAAGTACTAATATTAGTAATTATTAACAGCTATAATCGAGTTAAATTAAGATATCTTCATCGATTTATTATTTAAGTAAATCTCATAATCACCCAACTGTAATTTAAACTAAACATCGATAGCTCAGTAAAATATATTGCGCTAACTCAATAACTCAAGCGCAGCTTACTGCAACTCATTGAGATAACTCAAATTTGCGCCATGGCGTAGCAAAATAGTAGGCGAAACAAGCGAGTTAGAGAAATGTACGAGTTGGATGAACACCACAGTGGCGCGCGGCATAACCACAGGCTTGACGCTGTGCCGTAGCCGTCTCTTTCCGTATATTCATATTAATCTATGGCCGTCTCTCTGCACTGAAGTGCGCTGTGCGCCAACACATTTGTAATAAGTGTGTTTAGTGTTAACACATTCTGTGTCGTAAACTGTGTTGGTGCAATTGCGCAAAGGAGGCTCAGTGTTACCCATGTCTAATTTAAACGTCAATTGCAATTTTGTAATAAAATTGTTTACAAAAACTAAATTGTAATTTACTATAATAAATGTGCTTGTAGCCTGTATATATATTGATGACATTTTTTAAGTCTAAATAAGCTTAACTTAATCCAATGGCTGATGATTTAAGGAATTATAAATTGCAGTTGCAACAGGTATATAATTACCTTTAATATTATAATGAACTGATAGTTAATCATTTCGTATTTATATATTTTTATTATACAGGTAGAAGCTGCGTTGCTTACGGATCCACAGAATGAAGAGCTCCTGAAGTTAAAAGCTGATTTGGAGGAAGTAATTGAATTGACACAAGATCTTATAAAAAGTCAAGATGGTGATCCCAAAGTACATAATATTCATGGTTCTAGTAATGATGATAATGTTGCAGCGTCCCTGTTGGCGGCGGCGGAGAATGATGCTGTGGAAAAGTTTTATGCAAAATGGAATGTGGGTGAAAAGTGCCTTGCGAAATGGAGAGCTGATGGCATGTAAGTTACAATATTGCTGTCCATTCAACATTTTCTAAAATCTTGGAAAAAGTATTAAACAAAGACTATTGCATTTCCTCTCAGATAACAATATTATAGTGACAGTATTATCAATTTGGTTTTATACATGGTAAATCCACTGAAGATGCCGTTTTTGATTTTAAAAAACATGTCTTACAAAATGTTGATTGTAAACTAAAGTCTGTGGGTATATTTCTTGATGTGTCCAAAGCTTTTGACACTGTTTCTGTCCCTATCTTATTAAATAAATTGGAACATATTGATATCAGGGGTATTACATTGGAGATTTTTCAAAATTATCTTAGTGGGGGGGGGTTGTAGTGTCCTGGGTAAAAGTATTTTTCTTATAAATATAAATGACCTATGCAAATTGAATTTACCTCACTGCAAAATTATTACATATGCAGATGATAAGGCTATGATTATTAACAGCAAAAGTTGGGCAAATACCCAATCCCATGGTGAAACAACTTTATACACAGTGTTGGGAGACTTAGTGGTAAGATGATTGAATCAAATAAGCTAAACACTGTGAATAAAATTGACTTTATATTTAAAAATCACTTAAATCAAGATTACATTTTATAATTCAGATCTTAACAAAACATCAGTTATAGATATCTGGGTGTCTTGGTGGATAGTGGATAGTAACACTCTTTCTTGGGAGAAACAAATGAATTGCTTAGTGTCCCATATAAAAAAAATGTTTTATATTATCAAAAATCTCCGATCAAACCTAGACCTGGCGATGCTACGAATCGTCTATTTCGCTCTCACTCAATTTATATTGTAATACTCCTTCACTGCTTGGGGTAGTTCATATAAATCATTGTTCATTCAAATTGAAAGATCTTAAAGAGCATTATTGAAAGTTACTTTTTTGAAACCTATTTTATATCCGAGTCAGGAACTTTATTCTTTGTGTAATGTACTCTCTGTTTGTAATTTATTTATACTTCATGTTATCCTTAAGAAACATTATCAAGTATGCCCTGATCATTAAGGAAGAACAGAATTGTCTAGTCACCATTATCATTATTTATGCCCTATGATACATAACAAAGTTAATAAACATAAGTATAACTACACATCTTTGAACACAATAAGACACAAAAACAGATATCCACTAGCATACACACATTAGGGTGGGCCAAAAAAAAACTTTTTTTTATTTTTTATTAATTACCATGAAAATATCCTCTGAGATGACAAAAAAAAATTGTGTTAAAGTTTCAGCTCTTAATATTAATATTAAGAGGTGGTGCATTAGAGTTTTTCTTTTTTTCTTTAGTCCCATACAAAAAAAATCATATCTCACCATTCGTTGTTCGTACAGCAAAATTTTTCAAGCTTTTTGTAGGAAATTGAATGTTCTCCAATATTAATATTAAGAGCTGAAACTTTAACACAATTTTTTTTTTCTCATCCTCAGACGATATATTCATGGTAATTAATAAAAAAAATTAAAAGTTTTTTTTGGCCCACCCTAACACATACACTTCAGGATTGATTTTTGTTTGTCTTTTATTATTATATTTTTTTTAGTTTTATATTTCATTATGATTACATATTGATTTGAAAAACCAAACAAATTCTGGAGGTGGGCGATAGCAGCTACAACACAATTTATAACTAAAGTAGTTACTATGTTTCATTCTTGTTTGCCCCTATTTATCGTATTGTGAATCAATGTTATAATGTTCCATCCGCGCCCTACCCCGCTCCGTCTAATTTCCTACCGATTTCTTGTACCTATCGTTGTGCGCGCCAGTGTCTTCATTGATCTAGCATAATACGAACCGTATTGCTTGCATCGCATCGCTATCGCAATATCATAATATATTGTATTTTCTAATGCCCAACCTACCTAGCTACCAACTTGAAGTTGAAAATTTGTTGCCAAGCACCTCTAAGTGTGTTTATATTTATTATTTATTTATGTTATAACATAAACATATGGTCCAACTGTTTCTAGGCACCCAATACTCAACTATTTAAAATGCTGATGTATTTGTAAAGTTTAGAGTGTGAGAAAAGTGTGCTTTAACATTATTTATTAAGCTTATTATTACCAATAAGTACTTAATTAGGGAATTCAAACAATACCACTATTAACAATATTAACAATAAAAATAACAATATAATAAACAATATTAAATATACAATATTTTGTTAAGACATGAATGGCATTTTTCCCAATATAAATGTTATAAAGGTCATACATAATACATTTTTATAATTTGATTTTAAGTTCTTGAATGCTTGCTTTCTACAACTTGTCTAAGCCTGTGTAATATGTAAGTATCTTGAAGATGTTTTAGTTATTTTGAAGTGAAATGGCTAAAAATTTCTAGACATATTTTTAGGCTAATAACAAAATCCAGGTTCTGTTTCATTATTTTAATATTTACTTCACATGTGATCAATAACCAAATTACATTTAATGCTACTGAAGTTTTCAATATTAATTACATGACCAATTTTATTAATATAAATGAAATTTTACTTTGATAAATAAAATATGTCAGGAAAAGGAAGGAAACCTTAAGCATGCCCATCTACAAACTACTAGTAATCTTTTATAGAATGCTTCAGTCATTCAAATGTTTGAAGAAGTAAAACCTGTACTCAGTTCAACAATGGAAATACTTACTATCACATATGTTACTGAAGTGAAACATCAGTGCTTGCTCTGCTGTGTTATGGAAGCTGAAAGCTATCATGGAAAACATTTACTTCTCTGGAGTAGCTGCTTAGGACTGCTAGGACTGCAGGTGTTGATTGACTGTTAGCAACAGTGGTCAGTTAAGTTAAAAGGGGAAATTATAAACAAAAACTGATAACCTAAAGACATTAATACAGGATTAATATGAAAAGTTCAAATATTACAGGTTCTATGAAGCTACAATTGAAGATGTGACAGGAGATAATTTGAAAGTGAAATTTGAAGGATATAGCTCACTAGAAGTTGTATCTTCTGAAGAAGTCAAACCCTTAAATTCAAGTCTTAAGAGACCTTTAAGTGGCGATGAAAGCAAGTAAGTATTCAGTTAATATTAGGTCTTTACATTTTTTGAACTGACCACTTTGATCTCAAATATCGGGCGCTTGGTTAGGAATTCCAAATTCAAATCTATTTCAAATTTAAGTTTGTGTATTAGTGTATCGAGTTTAGTAATTCATTTGTTTTCGCATAATTTGATTTTTGATGGATAACTTAAAATATTGCCTTATTTACGATTATGAATTCCACCATGGCATCAGCCCTGCAGAAACAGCTTGAAGGATTAATGATGTGTATGGGGAAGCTACTGTAAAAGAAAGCATGGTAAGTTTTTGTTTCCAATATTTTCGTTCTGGAAATTTAGACCTACAAAACAAACCTAATGGACGGCCGGAGACCCTAGTTGATAATGAAGAATTAAAGGTAATTGTGGAAGCGGATCCATCGCTAATCACGTCAGAGTTAGCGGCAGGCTTCGGTATGACTGATAAAACCGTTTTAATTTACTTGAAACAAATTGGAAAAATTAAAAAGCTCGAGAAATGGGTACCGCATGAATTGACTGAAGTACACCAACAAACACACATTGATTGCTGCATTACATTACTTATCTGTCACAATAACAAGGGAATTTTGAATCCTATTGTTACTTGTGACGAAAAATGGGTCCTTTACGACAATTGGAAACACTCATCATAGTGGTTGAACCCAGGAGGACCACCCAAATCTTGTCCGAAGCAAAAGTTAACTTAGAAAAAGGTACTGGTGAGTGTTTGGTTGACCAGTGCTGGTGTCATACACTACAACTTCCTAAGATCAGTTCGGACGATAATGGCAGATCTGTATTTTCAACAATTGCAAACCATGATGGAAAAGCTAGCTGTTAAACAGCCAAAACTGGTCAACCTCGCTATCTTACTGGTGCTTCAAGACTATGCATGACCCCATACTTAACGACAGACAGTCACTAAATTAGAGGAACTGCGATTGGAATGTCTCCGACACCCACCATACTCCCTGGGCCTTGCTCCAACAGATTGCCGGAATTCAGACAATTTCTTGCAAGGAAAAAGATTCAATTCCGATGAGGCTGTCCAAACTGCCTTCAAAGATTTTATTGATTCTCGCTCCCACAATTTTTACCAAAATGGAATCAATTAACTACCTATAAAATGGCGAAAGTACATAGATAATAATGATACATACTTTGATTGCTTAAATGATTAATTTCTTTTTTTTTTTTAGTTTTTCTTTTTCCGTATAAAACGCTAATTTGATATGTAAGGGCCTATTATATGTTTACTCTCAGTGTATTTTTGCATTGCACTGTTACCTACAATGGGGTTTTCTTTTCGTACTGCAAATATAAGTGCATTCACATTAGTGGGTGATTTACTTTATATCTAGAATACTCAAGACAAATTAAAGTACAAACGTCTACTATACAAATACTACTTTGACAAATGAAATTGCTATGTATAAGATATTTGCCCAATGCAATACTACTTTTTAGTTTCTCATATATGCGATTGAAAATATTTGAAACAGCCATAATTATTAAAACTTAATTTTCAGGCACGGAAAAGGATATAACAGGGAGTACCTCAAAAAGAAGAAACAGAAGAAACAACAAAGGTTTAAGCAAATTGAAGAGGAAAGAGAAACTGAGAAAAACAAGTGGCTGAATTTCACCACCAAGGCTTCAAAAAAACCTGGAGTTAGAACAAAAAGTATATTTGCATCTCCTGATAATTTGACAGGAAGAGTAGGCATTGGAACATGTGGTATATCTGGTAAACCAATGACTGAGTACACACCTGGTGAGAAATGGAAAAAAGGTGGATAATATTATTACTAATGTATTAGATTTACAAATATTTTGACTTGAACCATAGATAATTGAAACTCCAAAAAAATACTAACTACTATTTTCAATCATTTTTAATTTCAGTTGTGTTAAAAAGAGGTGAGCATAAATAAAATATATGTAAATTATAATTATATTTTTCTATTACTCTCTACCCTCCCTAGTTGGATTTAATTACTTTTTGCTGCAGATCAACAATGCTATTTTTGTAAACTAGCGACCCACCCCAGCTTTGCACAGGTTCAATTTACAAAGTGGTGTATTTTATGCTTATAAAATCATGAGTTAGAATTTATTGCTTTAGTATCGATAATTCATAACTTCATAGTTACGAAAAGTGTGCTTAGTTCGCGTCGCGCTAATTCATCATAGGTGAATAATGCCGGCCAACTATTTCGCTTCAAGGGATTTCTTTGATTGCCCGTAATTTTAAACTAATGAATCTTCTATGGCATTTGGTATACGGTAAAGAAGAATTCTAATCTAAATTAAATGCCAAAGCTAACTAACATTATCAGTACATATAATCAATTAATTATGATTAATTCAGTATTAAATTGCTTTGCAAATGACCATGTTGAAGATAAAAATAGTTACTGTGAATCAATCTTAGTAGTGTAAGGTATAATAATATATATGTGACGGAGGATGAGCTTCTCCATCGTTAGTACTGCTCATTGTAAACGTTTATAACCTTGGGCGTCGGTAGTAGTTGGATAGAGAACAAACTCTTATCACGGATTAGAAATTACCAGACAGTATGTAGGTAGGCACGTATAATTAATAATAGGGTACGTCTCTCAGAACGCGCGATAGTTTTAGTGTCGTCCGCACGCGCCGCCCTCTAACAAGAAAGTGAGTCGTCTCCATACTGCCGACTCGGTGGCGCCTACGTCACTAACTCCATCGAGCGCCGCCCGGTGACGCTGGCGTTCCGAATCAGACTCGATGTCGACATATAAATATTCGGGTAGTTTGCAAGTAAACATATAACTAATTAGGGGCCATCCATAAATTACGTCACACGTTTATGGGGGAGGGGGTCGACGAAGTGTGACATTGTGTGACAAGGGTTGGCGAGGGGTCCCAAATTTTGTGACATCACATTTTTTCAAAATATAATATTTTATATCTAAGTACATTAGAACTTCTTTAAGTCGAAAACCTCCCAAACTCGAAATAATGAGTTCCCTTCCATTCAATCCCCAAAACCTCCGTTGCACTAAATCTCAACCCTCTAGTCAAAATAATCAGAGAAAAAATTAAATTGGACATCTGTATCTCTAACATAGCAATGTTTTATTTAACAACTTTTACAACTCGATTATTTGAAACTTATTACCTTTATAGTTCGAAGAAAAAATTAGTTATGTTAGTTATGTAGCAGATTATGAGCCGGTAGCGCAGTGGAAGTTATTTGTAGTAATAAATAAAACCAGCATATAAAAGTAAAGAACAGGAAAAAACATATATATAAGGTAGCAAAGATCTTTACACAACAAAAGACAACTGTATGACACATACCAAATTTAAAATATGGAAGGTACAAATTTATTATAAAAGAGTATCTACTCAACACGCTCCCTTAAATTGTACCTTCCAAAACATAGTATAACTATCTACTATATACTTAGAGAAACAAACAAGGTATATAAACATAACAGCACATTAAAAATTTAAGAAACTAAGTAACGCCTAAACCTTCCATACAAAAATAATGTTTCTGCTTAGGCAGTGGTTTCGTTAATATATCACCAAGCATCAGTTCTGTTGGAATATATTTCACCACAATATCTTTGTTAGTTTTTAACGTATCTCTCAAGAAATGATACTTGATACTAATGTGCTTACTGCGGGAATGGAATACGGGATCTTTCGATAACGCTATTGCTCCCTGATTGTCCGCATGTAATTGTACCCTGCTCACAGTCGCTAACCCGATTTCAGTCAACAAACTATTTAAGTAGATAGCCTCTTTCATAGCTACCGATAAACTTACATATTCTGCCTCACAAGTAGAAGTCGCGACAGACCTCTGTTTTTGTGACTTCCAGGATATTGCTGCACCAGCTAAGGTAAAAACATAACCTGAATAACTACGTCTATCTATAATACAATTGCCCCAATCACTATCAGAATATCCCTTAATAGACTTACCAGTTTTCTTATAAACAAGACCATAATCACGCGTCCTTTTTAAGTAACGCAGGATCCTCATTGCCGCTTTCCAACATTTTTTATCTGCTTTATCGACAAACTGACCCATTTTTGCTACTGCATTTGCAATATCTGGTCTGGTACCTACGGATAAATATATCAAACATCCTATTAACTCCCTATACGGAAAAATAGAACCACTATCAGTATCAATATTCTGTAGTTTTAAATTAACCTCCATTGGTGTGGCATTTGTATCCTTACAATCTTGGAGTCCAAAACGTTGTACTATTTTATTTATGTATTGAGATTGTGTCAACTTTATGACGTTGTCACTTCTATCAATATCTATTCCCAATATAAACATTGCAATTCCATAGTCTTTCAATTCGAACTCTTTTCCTAATTCCTTTTTAAAATCCAGAATACAATCTTTTTTCTGACTTGCAATCAAAATATCGTCCGTATATACACAGACAAAGAGTTTTGATCCGCAGTCGTCAACCTCTTTAAAATACAAACACGGCTCATTTAATGACTGCTTAAAGTTCATATTCTTCAATTTTTCGTCAAGTCTTATGTTCCACTGGCGTCCAGATTGCTTTAAGCCATACAAAGACTTGCGTAAACGGCAAGCATTGCCACCCGCTCGTATGTCCGCTAACATTTGCTGCGCCTGTTTCTTGACTAAAAAATCTTCCGTTTGTAACAATTTAACGAGACTTTCTTTTAAAAATTCCGGTATTTTCATGTATACCTCTTCGTCTAGATATCCATTCAGATAGGCTGTGTTGATATCTATCTGATGTATTTCCATATCTAACTCAACAGCTAAAGCGGATAGCAATCTGACAGTATCAAGCCTCATCACTGGAGCAAAAGTATCACGATAATCAATACCGTATCGCTGACTGTAACCTTTGGCAACCAATCTGGCTTTTTTCTTTTCAGATTTGTCCACATTTATCTTTGTAGTTAGAACGAATCGACATCCTACTACATCACGATTTGAGGGCTTCTTGACGATTTCCCACGTCCGGTTTTTAACGAGACTTCGTATCTCTGAAGTAATCGCTTCTTTCCAAAGCTTTTCTTCACTACTCGATAACGCCTCTTTTAACGAAATTTCCATTGCATTGCCCACGAAATCTTCACAATCAGTAAATTCATCTAAACTTACAGCTGTTTCTTCATTGCTGGCATTATTTCCACCTACTTCACTCCACTCATCTTCGTCTTGCTCTCGTTCGCTTCTCGTTGCACTGACAGTTCGGTACACCTTCTTCGGCCTACCTACTTGGCCTCTTTGAATTCTAGGTCTGCCTGGACCTCTTCGAACTTCTTCTCGTACTTCTTCTAGAACAGTACTATCACTCAAAGTAGGCTCATGTTGAGCTGACCCTTCAATATGAGTCTTTGAAGTCGATGGTTTAATTTCTAAGTCCACATACTTGACTGGCCTCGCTTCTTGTGATTCAGTCACAACCTGTAGTGGGTCTATGTTGTTCTCTTTTTCAGATGTGTTCACGTCTAAAAACCTTACATCTCTTGCAACAATCAGTTTACGATCATTCGGCAACCATACTCTATATCCTTTTTGGTCTCTAGGATATCCGACAAAAATTCCTTCTATGCTACGAGCTGTAAATTTATTCTTATTATATCCTTATCTAAAATAAAAAATTTATTTCCAAAAGGTTTTAAATAATTTATATTTACACGTCTATCAAAGAATTTCTCATATGGTATTTCGCCATTAATCGCGGTAGATGGGCACCTATTTCTAACATGACATGCCGTCACTACAGCATCCGCCCAAAACCCGCCTGAAAGTTTAGATGATAACAACATGCATCTTGCCATCTCAACCAGTGTTCTATTCATCCTCTCAGCTACACCGTTTTGCTGTGGAGTATGAGGAATCGTTTTTCTTCTAGAAATTCCTTCTTTACTCAAGAAGTCATCAAACTCTTTATTACAATACTCACCGCCATTATCAGTTTGTAAGTATTTTATTTTCTTGCCAGTCATATTTTCTACATATTGCTTGTATATTTTAAACACAGTAAAAACCGAACTCTTCTTACTTAATAAATATACCTCGCACCATCTCGTAGAATCGTCGATAAACGTCACAAAATATTTCGCGCCTCCTAAGGCTGCATTTTTCATAGGACCACATACATCGGAATAAACTATTTTTAGTTTTTCATTACACGGTCCGCTCGAGTAAGAAAAAGGAAGAGAACTCATTTTACCACGTATGCATATTTCGCAATTACGCAACCTATTGACGGTACTCGTATTAGTTCCGACACGTAAATTGCAATGGTCTAAGAGTTTTGTTAGATCGTTTGCATTTAAGTGACCCAAACGCTCATGCCATTTTAAAATATCGCTTTCATTAGAAACCGATGAAGCTTGAGCACACTGTTCCTTTACATAATAAAAATTATCTTTTCGAAATGCGATTAACTTCACATTACCATCAGTATCAGTCACTAGAGCCCTATCATCCCTAAACGTAACATGAAACCCCTTATCGGTAATTTTTGCAACTGAAATCAAGTTAGTTCGCAAATCAGGAACATATAACGTGTTAGGTAGTTCAACTACACTTTTGAAGTTAGTATTATATGCAGACAATCTTACTGTACCTTTACCTTGTACTAGAGCACTCTGATTAGTAGCCAGTCACTTTACCGTCAGAAGGCTGTAAAGTTTTTCCAAAATAGGTTTTATCGTTACATAAATGACTCGTACAACCGCTATCGATAATCCAGTTTCCATTCTCGCAGTTTCCAAAGTGACAATCACCTGAAATATAATTAAATGTTACAAAACTAGTATCGACCTTTTCTGTTGTTAATTTATTTTCTGATACATATTTTACCAAATCCTTCTGTTTTAATTTATTACATTCCGAAGCTTTGTGTCCTTTTTTATGACATTTAAAACATTTGTAAACAAACTTAGACATTTTATCGACAGACTGTACAGAGTTTGATCCAAATTTCTTCTTATTTCTCTTCAAAACATTGAAAGTATTATCGCTACTCGATCTCCTAGCATTGCTTTTTTCAAGAATTTTAATTTTTAATATCTCCGGGTCCGGAAATGTATCTCTAGACTCAATTGCACACCTGAAATTCTCGAAACTTGATGGCAAGCTAAACAATAGCATTATCGATGCTAAATCATTGTGAATTTCTACGTCCATCTCGTGTAACTTGCATTTAGCGTCAAAGAACTTGGCCAAGTGTTCGTGAATATCATCACCTTCGCTCATTTTACATAATATGAGCTGGTTCAGTAAGCTAGCCTTCCTAGCTGGTCCTTTCGAAGCATATACCGACTCAAGTTTCAACCAAACATCGTTTGATGTCTTACACTCTCTTATATGACGTAACTCGCTCGGGCTCATCGCTAAAAGTAGATCTGCCTTCGCTTTTGAGTCTTGTGACTCCCATAAAGCCGCCTCTGGTAATTCGACTGGCTTTGGTTTACTACCATCTACGTATTCCCATAAATCGTTCTTTATTAAAATCGCCTGTGCGTGTACCTTCCAGGAATCATAGTTATTCCTACCAAGAACCTCGATCCTCACTGTAGTCATGGTGCCGCCCTTTTCGCTGCTCCACTTACAATTGATCTCTTTGCACTTTTATTCGACGATCACATATGATAACTCTTCTTTCGTTATCCACCGATTTTATTTATATACTATTTATCGGCAACTGGGCCCATAACCATTGTAGCAGATTATGAGCCGGTAGCGCAGTGGAAGTTATTTGTAGTAATAAATAAAACCAGCATATAAAAGTAAAGAACAGGAAAAAACATATATATAAGGTAGCAAAGATCTTTACACAACAAAAGACAACTGTATGACACATACCAAATTTAAAATATGGAAGGTACAAATTTATTATAAAAGAGTATCTACTCAACAAGTTATGGATAAGTTTTTATTTTTCATTAAAGTGATTTTTTTATGTTTTGTTAATTTTTATACCTTTAGTTGATTTGATGTCGATTTTATTGAAAAATAATTTAAATGGAAATTAAAATAATTTCCGAACACTGCGGTTTTAATTTCATAAATTTCTAATTATAAAATTGCAAAATATGTGACATCACACTAGGTAGGGGGGGGGGGGTCTCACATTTGTGACCAGCTGTGACAAGGACGGGGGAGGGTCAAAAATCATGAAGATCGTGTGACGTAATTTATGGATGGCCCCTTATTAAATAATAAGTACATTATTAAAATTTATAAGATGTTCAATTGACAACATTAGTCGTCGATCAATCATTGTAAGGTTATAATAATATATTAGAATTATCGGGTAGTTTGCGAGTAAGCAAATATATAAACTAATAATTAAATAATGCGCACATTATTAAAATATATTCGATTTATTATAAACTACGTATATCAATATATTAGTTGTACAATTGATTGTTTGTGAGTTAGTCGTCAACCAATCGTAGTCGTCGACCAATCATACGCTTCGACCAATCATAGGCATTGGCAAAACATAGAAGCGAGGATAAAAAGTGATGTGGTAGAACGAGATACTTAGGCATAAAGTAATGTGATTATAAAAGGGAAATACTTCATTATAAATAGAGGAATAAGGGAAACTGAACCCGTGTTTCATTGCTTCTGACCTGAACCCTATAGTAGATAGAGATTTGACATTGCGGACTTTTCTCTAAGCTTTTTGATGAACTACAATTCTTTAGTACATTATTTTGATGTAACTATCTCTTACGGTTTAGCCAGCCTATACCATGTTAGTGCCCGAAAATCGATTTATTAAGACTTTATTACAAAACATTGGATTTTCTCTACTATACAAAAACTTAATTGGAATGTATGTTTAAACAAACCTTACGTCAAAAAATTCTCTACTATTTCCATTTCTTTATTTTCTCGATGACAGTTTTAATATTTCGTGTTTCAGTCAGGATAAGTTCTTCTACAATATATTCTACACATTTGCTGAACGTGCTCTAACTGCAATAACTTTTAAAAACATACAAGATACAAAATGAATTTTAAAAAAGTATTTTAAATACAAGATGTAAGTACATAATTTGTATCTTGTATCTGTATTTCAGATACTTGTATCTTAAATAAGTCACATCTCTGTTAGCGGACAAATAGAAAGACGCGGATGGTGACTTTTTTATAATATGTATTGATATTCAAAGTATAGCGTAATATGTAAATAGTATTTAAATATGTTATGTCAGCATTCGGACCGGTCACACTAACTTGGAAAATATAAATCATCAGTCTACGCCAAAGTATAGCGGAAAATATAAATCATCAGTCTACGCCAAAGTATAGCAATGGATAAGCAGGTATAGTCTAGACAACAAGCATAACTTGAGAGATATTTTGAGTATGGTGGTTATAGATGTAAAATCGTCCGAATTTCCTAATTTATTTATGACCTCAGTAAATTTTAAAATTACATTAATATATTGAACCTGAAATTTAAAAATAAGTTTTGGAGTAATAGTTGTTTAATAGTACTCGGGTATAGTTTTTTTAAACTAGCTCGGTAATATGAAAAGGTACACAGCACTTTAATTGGGTTAAGTATGATATATTCCTACCCTACTATTAAAAAAGTGCGTCGAAAAGCGAGATACTAAGTTCTATTGACAGTAGTAGCCATCCTGCAAATGTAACTATGCCTAATTGTAAACCTATTCTGGATATAATGACAAGAAACAGAACGTGCCCAAAGAAATCGATTTAAATACATATTAGTACACAAAATAAGGACACAGCGTAGGACGGCCCCCCACTAGATGGAAAGACGACATAATAAAGGTCGCTGGGAGCCGTTGGGTGCAGGCCGCACGAGATCGGTCGCTCTGGAGATCTATGGGGGAGGCCTATGTTCAGCAGTGGACGTCCTGCGGCTGAAATAATAATAATAATAACACAAAATAATATTTACTTTAAACACATTGTATTCAAGATGTCCTCCTCAGTCCTCTCTGATTTTTGAACACATCCTAAGGGTGCATTCCGAAATGTGCTGCGAGCAGCTGCAGCGCAGAAGGTTGTTAGTAACATCTAATGGCGAGAATTTTAATTTATATAATTTTATAATCAATTAACGCAAAAAAATTATATACGACATATTTTTTTGGATTTTGTTCCAAAAAAACGCTGAGACTTAAAGATTACAAAAATATCTTGATTGATTGATTGTCTTTCCTGTTTTTATATGTTTCCTATACCTTTATAATTTTGTCACAAATGAAAAAGTTCTTAGCTAATAAGTATTAAAGAGTGCAAAATTAATGGGTTCTTAACGACCCGATCACAAAAAGTACCACCCATTAAACAATTATATTTGTGAGTTTTTTTTAAACAAATTATCACAAACGCTAGTGAGAGGGGCTGCCACTATCACGTTTCTGCCCCGGTTCGAAAAATCGTAGATCTTGGAGCTACCTTCACTGAAAGCAGCAAATCGAACTCCGGTAGTATATCTTACGTTTACAGGGTTATTGGTAATTTGACGTTTTCCCGTTAGGTGATAGGGGTGACTATTTGTGATAATTTTAACCGCCGTGGGCCCATCACCTCTTAACGGGAATACGTCGAATTACCAATAACCCTGTATAAAACTTTATTTGAAATCGATACCCCATACGCATACCGAAATGAGATTCTTTCTTATACAAGCCTTCTTTCGCCTTCAAAGTTATTTTTAAAAAGAGTTTCGTATTATGACTTTACCACAGATGTAGTATAATATTTACTACCATCCAAATGTAATGCGCTTAGTTCTCGTCTTAGAGATAAACTTAAAATTTAATAATTGCATTGGTACTACCATGGGCGTAGCCAGGATCATGGATAGGGCAAGCAAGGGAAAACTAATGTTAAGTTTTTAAAGTAAAATCTTTAGTACTTACCGTTGTGATTGAAACTCAATAAAGAAAAAATAGGCAAACACATACTTCTATAGGATTTAGACTTCGAGAGAATAAGATAGAATACATTATACACGGTTAAAGCAAGTCCGAATTTTCACTTTGATCGTCGTCGAATTGTCCTAGCGGTATGTGGACCAGACTTGTAAGTACAGTACGAGTGTTCGGATAGTTCGAGTTCCGCTAATGTAGAGTTTTTAAAGAAGATATTTTCTGAAGATTTTACTTCTATCGCGTGTGAACTGACTACATAGATTTTTTTTTAATACGATTAATACTTGGAAATATGATTCTACAGCACCTAATGGTAAATAAGTACGGTAAAGTCTAAAAACATCGATGACCGTCGGTGTTAGATTCTTTCGACAATCGTCGCCGTCATGACGGCCCGTTGAAATGCCTCATCGCCTAATCTGAAGGGCCCAATACTGGGTAATATCTGGCTACGCTGCGATGATTTTCTAAGTATTAATGTGGTAGCGTAAACTTCAGCGTAGGTATTAGTAGGTAAGGCACCGCGTTTCTAATGGATTTCTTATTATAAGTACTAGATTTTGCCCGCCTGTTGCGCTGAACGATAAAGTGTCCATATGTCCTATTCTACGTTACTACGATATATATACCAAATTTAATTAGAATCTATCTTTCCGTTTGAGTGTGGGCGATGGACAAACATACACATTTATAAATAAGTATATCTACTTAGATACTATCTGTTCCCACACGCTTCGTTAGGCAAAAAAGTATACTATATCCTATCCGACAATATAATCGACTTTCATTGGAATTCGTAAAGCCATTTAAGCGTGATTGATGAAATAAAAGTAGGCAGTCAGAGGAGGTTGCCAACATAATTGTAGACTTTGGCTTTCTATTACAATCGCGATCGCCTAAGAACGATTTTGTGAGCCCTTTTGATTTTCATCGTACATTGCTCGTTTGCAAGAGAGTTAACTTGGAACTTCCAAGTGAAAAGGTAATGTATAATTTATTAATCAATTCAATACAACATACTTAAAGTTACATGTGGTTGTCGGGGGCGCGAGGTGACGCGAACTCAAGTTATTTTTACCCCATACCAAAATCGCACATCGTACCTATACAAGTTTTCTCTTCAAAAATAGAAAAAAATGTACTTTCGAATTTATACGAGTACTACCTAATATAATATACGAGGTGTGTCCCAAAGGTATCCGACCTGACCTACCCATAACTTCGCGCCATAACATCCCAATGACCTTTATAAAGCGCGTAACAAGTAACTCTTCACGAATTCATCGGCTACCATGGTAACCGATGAAGCTATAAACTTGAAAAATATTGACATTGTAGAATTCCCTATGCACTCTAGTAAACAGAATTTCAATCGTCTACAATAACCCAGTGCTGCTAGACAGAGGCGCGAAAATACTCCGAAATGTTTCCAGTACAGTGTGACTTTGCGGGGTGTTTATTTCAAGTGGGCGTTGATGGCCAAATCCTAAACTATGAGGAATAGCGAAAAATACTCAAAGGAGTTTCGGGTCCGAATTTCATAAAAACTAAAAGAGCATCATTGGATTTTTGAAAAATCATTATACCAAAAATAAAATAAAATAATATTAAAATCATAATTACCCAGGAGCGAACCCGTTTATTTTGAAAAATAAAACGTACAGTATGTGTTTACCATTCGGTAGTGGCGCTAATAAGGATGAAATAAAAGAGCTAATTTTAACAAAATATTGTTTTTTTTTTACTTTACCTACCTACTTAGACCTATTAAACCATATCTGATTAATTTTTCAAAATGATGGTTATTGTTTTGTATACATAGCTGGGCTCAGTTTTAGAATCGCTACCGTCGAGTTCAGACTCTACATTTTATTTATTTTACAGTTAGATCACTTTAGTTAGGCTAAATATATAAATTTTCACACTGCGGAAATAAATATTTTTTGAGAACTTGAATTTTTAAAATCGCATTTTTATTTAATCTGACAGTACGAATGTCACTTCTAATACGTTGTGATCAAGTTCACTTTTGAATGACCGAGAAATTATCGAAGATCATAATTTTGTTCAATCACTTTTTATTAGTTTTTGAACGATTATTGTGTAATTTACGTCAAATGCGACCTACTTTAACTTTTTGTGCCGTATGTTGTATTGAATGAGATATTTTAATTTTTCCGTTGTGGTGATAAAATTGGTTAGGTTATGTTTGAATTGCGATCATCAAGTACAACCCGAGCGAGCGTAGCGAACGGGCTGCAGGAGCTGCCGGCGAGTGTCAGAAAGAAAATGAATTATTTGTTGAAAATTCATAAACAATTCCTAAATAGACATAACCTCAAAATTGAAAAAAAATCTCAATAACTATTTGTTTCCGAACTTTTTCCTTCACAGGGGGATTAGCTCTAACTCTCTCGTCCCTCCCCCACCCCATCACAGCATCAAATTCAGCTGTAGCGATAAAGTCCAATCCATAGCTGAATTCGGTGTGTCAAGGACTTTACTGCATTCAGTAATAAGGTGCATCGGGAGAATACCTACAGAAATTTCGAAGACATGACGGGAATGTAAAATTTTGATAAATTACTTGGCATAGGATTAAATTAGAAATTATATTATCATAGGTAAATATTTTTTACCTATGTTTATTTGAGTAAATGGCATTGTTATTTTTGTAAAAATATACCGGATAACTTGCTTAGTTTTTTTTAAAATTACGGATTTGAAAACTTGACTCTTATTTTTCTTACACAGGGGATATTACGAAATATCCTGGGGTAATTCCGGTTGCATTCAAAAGTGTGTTTTATTACACTTTAGTCTAAAGCGTTTATTTGATTTTCACTCTGAATTATCCCTATCCCAAGTTACTTTAATAATATTGGTTAGAACCTTGGTATTCACATTTTTATCATATATTACATCGGGGCAAAAGTGTGTTTAATTACACTTTAGTCTAAAGCGTTTATTTGATTTTCACTCTGAATTATCCCTATCCCAAGTTACTTTAATAATATTGGTTAGAACCTTGGTATTCACATTTTTATCATATATTACATCGGAATAACCCACAAAGAAAACGTGGTTCTCAACATTTGATAACGTACAAACAATTATTTTATAATTTAAAGTAGAAGTAAAAATAAAAAAAATGGATACTGATTCAGAATTATTATTTTTATTCTGATAAATCACACATCAATTGTTATTTATAAATCACAGAAATCAAGTCTTTTTTTTTTTAAACAAAGTTACATGGTTTCATTTTGCAATAATTGCAGTTAGTTTTATTGCCATTATCTCATACATACTTGCCTTTGTAGATTATCAAAGGTGGTAACTTGTTGCCACAGACACTTACACCCATTAAAACTGTAATATTTTCCTTTGCAGTTAGTTCCATGTGTTGTTCTTGAGCACAGTTTATTCATTTCTCCCACCATTTTGATTTTACTCAGATCTAGACATATGGATGTTTCATCAAGGTTTCAAATTAAGTCGGGACTTTCAAGAAGATTCAAATCGCTCAAAGTTTGTTTTAGAAAATTAAAGTACTCAGAAATGACAAATGGATCGGTCATTTTTTTTCTAACATATTCAACTGGCTGCGCTTTTTTTATCGAAAGTCCATGACGTCGTCGAAAATTTACAAACCAGTCCGTCCCTGGGGTGTTATTTAAAAGAGTAGTTGTGGGAATGCAGTGTTTCTGTGCTGCACTATATATTGTAAAATCTCCATTTTCACTTCGTCGATGGCTTGAGCCAAATCTTCTGGCGTGTATGCTTTAATTTTTTTTTTTCGTATATAAGTACATAAGAGGTAAATCTGAAAAAAGGTCATTTAAGTTGCATGCTCTCTTCAAGCTCCTAAAACTAGCCTAGACCTTAAGCCCACAAGAAAAAATCAAAATACCTAACCTATTTTTTTTTATCTTTGACTGTATTGAGGCAATATTTATATTATAGTTGTAGTTGGTAGCAACACTGCTCGTTAAGCTATGACGCTATGTCATACTTAATGTATATGTCATACTTAATAACATTTTGTTTAAGCATCGGAAGAAACCTTTTTAGTTATAATTTTTATTTTTTTTTATTTTAGACATTGTCATGTCCCAATATATTTTTTTCTTCTTTATCTTTTTCATCGCAATGTAATCGTTGGAAATATTATAATTAATTTAAGACCAAGCTTGCTTTTCTTAATAATCCCAGAAAACGAATTTAAACATGGTCCTAATCGAACCGAATGAAACAACCAGCTAAATCAATTGATATTACAACGGATGAATTAAGAAGCAATGATGTCGACGGACAACTCATCTTCCAAAATGATTGAAGGAACAGACAGAACAGAGTTACAATTACGTTTTGGTAAGATTCTTTCATTGTATGACCATTATGATGAATTACAATTACGGTTAGAATGTATTGTTGAAAATTTCGACGTGCAATATGCTGAACGGACAGCATTTGATTCAAAGTATTATGCATTGTCGGCAAGAGCACAGGGTCTTTTAGATGATTTTAATGAAAATAATAGGACACCTGATAATAATGATGTTACTACTTGTGTTAGTGGTAATCGTAAGCTCGTTAAGTTGCCTACAATACAATTACCGAACTTCAATGGTTCTTACGATAAATGGTTAGAGTTTCATGATACTTTCAACAGTCTTATCAATTCCAACGATGTCATTGATAATATAAATAAATTTCATTATCTTCGAGCATCTTTACAGGGCTCAGCTGCGATCGTCATACAATCGATCGAGTTTTCTGCGAAAAATTATCACGTGGCATGGAACCTTTTGTGTGACAGATTCAACAACAGACGTCTATTAATTCAAAATCACATTTGTTCTTTATTCAATCTTGAAACTATTACAAAAGAGTCTTCTATAATTCTAAAACGGTTTGTTGATCAAATTAATAAAAATTTGAAATCTTTAGAATCTTTAGGGGAACCGATTAAACATTGGGACACTCTCTTAATTTATATTATCACACAAAAATGAGACCACAAAACCTATTATCATTGGGAACAGTTTAAAGGTAATTTCAAAACCGATTCTTCGGTAAAACTCGATGACTTCTTTGAATTCATGCGTAACCGTGCTGATTTAATTGAAACTTTAGAAATGTCTCATAACAGCCGATCAACTGCAACACTAAAATGTAATACGAAAATAAAGACAATGGTTTCATTACAAAATCCAAATAATAGTATGGATTTACCTTTTCAAAGTTGTCCTAAGTGTGACGGGAATCATACATTAATTAATTGCTCACAATTTCTTGCTTTAAGTACTGAAAACCGTTTAAAGTTATTGCCGACTTTTAAAGTTTGTTTTAATTGTTTAAAGTCGGGTCATTTTGCCAACCACTGCAAATTGTCAGGCTGCAAAATATGCAAACGAAAACATAATACGCTTATTCATATAGATGGGCATAAAATAAACATGAATAAACATCATAAATATAATAATAGTATTACAACAAATATACCCCAGCCTTCGTCTTCGTCCACTGGTACAGTCGTAAATGAGGATGTTGCTTTATCAGCAGTAAATTTTTCATCATCTCATAAGAATGTACAGACTGATATTTTGTTATCAACCGCATTAATTAAGGTACACGATTATAATAATCACGAACACATTATTCGTGCCGTGTTAGACAGCGGAACTACGGCGAGTTTTATGACAGAAAGTTTATGCCAAAAACTAAACTTAGAGACTAGACGAGTGGTTAGTTCAATCGTGGGTATAAATAATGCTACTGCTCATGTACAACAATCATGCTACGTAAGCATGAAATCTTTAGACAATAATTTTACTTCATACCTTAATTGTTTCTTGTTGCCAAAAATTACAAATTCTGTACCGAATCATAACAAAAACATATCCAATCTAAACATCCCATCAAATATCTGTTTAGCCGATCCTACTTTTTATAAGCCTGCTGATGTGGATATTTTAATAGGCGCAGATTTATTCTGGGATATTTTAGGTTCGCAATTAATAAAGTTAGGCATTGGGAAACCTGTGCTTTGCGAAACCAAGTTTGGATGGATTGTATCTGGTCCAGTCATTGTCAGTAGGATGACATCAAGTCTAAAATGTAATTTAGCTAATTCTAATACTACTGATGATATTAATGACATTCGCGATAATTTAACGCGATTTTGGCAATTGGAAGAAGTTAGTACTAGGGTATCACATTATTCACCAGAAGAAAAGCTGTGTGAAGACCATTTCGTTAAAAATACATGCCGTCTTCAAGATGGTCGTTTTTGCGTTCGAATACCATTGAAGCAAGAACCTGAGGTTTTAGGTAATTCCTATCGTAAAGCCACACAGAGTTTATTATCTTTAGAGCGCAGATTAAAAGGAGGTAATAGTGAGTTTAGTAAATTATATTACGAATTTATGTCTGAGTACCAGTCATTAGGCCATATGTCAGAATGCATGAAATCTGATTCAAATAAAAGGGTATATTTCATTCCTCACCACGGAGTACTTCGAGAAAATAGTAGTACCACTAAGCTTCGTGTAGTGTATAACGCTAGTTGCCCTACTTCATCAGGAATATCATTGAACCAAATACAAATGGTTGGGCCAACAGTCCAAGATGATCTTTTGTCTATATTGATCCGTTTTAGACAACATAAATATATTCTGTCAGCAGACATCGAGAAGATGTATAGACAAATAGTCGTTCATCCTTTTGATAGATGCTTGCAACAAATTCTTTGGCGCAAAGACACATGCGAGCCGATTAAAACGTATCAACTAAACACCGTGACTTATGGTACAGCTAGTGCTCCTTTCCTTGCAATACGTTGCCTAACGCAACTAGGCAATGAGTCTAAAAATGATAAGGTCGCTGAAATTATAAAACATGACTTTTATGTCGATGATTTATTGACAGGAGGTGATAATTGTGACGAGTTAAAGGTTTTACGTCAAGAAATAACAGATACACTCAATTCAGCATGTATGCCGTTACGAAAATGGAAGTCAAATAATCCCAAATTAATTTCAGAGGTTACTGAACCATCTCCTTTAAACATTGGATCTAATGAGCTAGATAGGTTGTTAGGTCTAGGTTGGTGTTCAGAGACAGATGAGCTCTATTTCCCATTATCTTCCTTAATTTCTCATGGCAGTACTAAACGCGATTTGTTGTCTATAATTTCACGAATTTTTGACCCTTTAGGTTTACTTTCACCTTGTATAATCACTATGAAAACGCTAATGCAGAATCTGTGGTTGCATAAATTATATTGGGATGATCAGTTATTACCTGATATCATTAAACAATGGAGTAACATTGTTAAAAATTTACCTCTTTTGAATAATATTCGTATACCGCGAATAGTTGTAAGTAACACATAGAACAGATTAGAACTACATATTTTTACTGATGCGTCTGAGCGAGCGTACGGTGCGTGTGTTTATGTACGAAGCACTAACGCCATGGATGAGGTTTTGGTTCGTTTGTTAATAGCTAAAAGCCGTGTAGCGCCAATTAAACCTACGACAATACCAAGATTAGAGCTGTGTGGTGCCTTGACTGGTGCCCGTTTGTATGAGAAGGTCATCAATTCACTACGAGCTAAAATAGATCAGGTTTACTTTTGGACCGATTCGACTATAGTGCTAGGATGGTTGCAGATGTTGCCTTCTAAACTACAGCCCTTTGTTCGTAATCGCGTTAGTGATATTTTGGAAAAGACTAGTGGTTTAACATGGAAACACGTGCCAACGGATAAAAATCCAGCAGACTTAATATCTCGAGGTGTTGATATAAATAATTTACAAAACCTGGATTTATGGTGGTCTGGTCCTGAATTTTTAAGGCATCATAAGTCAAAATGGCCTACTCAAACATATTAGTAAATTACCAGAGACCAAACCAGATATTTCATTGAATATTATTCTTATCAATCACAATGACAATAATTTTATAAATTTTTATCGATTCTCCAATTTCTTTCGTCTAGTACGTTCCGTAGCTTACGTTTTACGGTTTATTAGGTCTAGCAGGAAAAATGCCTGTACAACAAAATTTCTAACCGAAGGAGAATTGCAAGACGCGTTAAATGTAATAATTTCGAAATGTCAATACGAATCTTTTCGCGAGTTTAAACTACTCTTAAATAAACAGCCTTTACCGAAAAAGAGTCCACTCTTAAAATTTAATGTTTTTTTGGACGAAAATAATTTAATGCGTATTGGCGGTAATATTGACAATTCTATTTTTGATTATAATAAAAAGCATCCTATATTACTACAGTCCACTCATATATTTACAAAGTTGTTATTTGATTTTGAACACAAAAGGTTGATGCATGCTGGTCCCCTTTTGTTACTAGCGTCCATTAAAGAAACATATTGGCCTAGGAGGCCGGAACTTAGCAAAAACATGTTACCATAAATATGTGCGTTGTGCTAGATTGAGAGCCAGGAACGTTGTTCCTATAATGGGGAATTTGCCACAAGAGCGTTTACTTCCAGGTGGCTTTCCATTTCAAAACGTAGGGGTTGATTACGCTGGACCTATTCTAAGTGTCAATCGACGGGGTTGCGGTTGCAAATTATGTAAGGTATATATATTGCAATTTAATATGTTATATGTAAATTTTTATATGTTTTACTACAAAATCTATTCATTTGGAGTTGGTAGGTGACTTAACGAGCAATAGTTTTATATTATTTACGTTTATTTCTAGGCGGGGTAAACCCAGTAACATTTACTCTGACAATGGTACTTCATTTGTTGGAGCATGCAATGAAATTTCAAAATTTTTAAAAGCCAATTGCGACTCTATAAGCGAATGCGCTGCTAATGATAGCATTAATTTTCACTTTATACCGGCGTATACTCCTCATTTTGGCGGTCTCTGGGAGGCGGGAGTTAAATCAAAAAAGTAACATTTGCAACGAGTGCTGGGAAACAGTCATTTAAATTACGAAGAGCTTTACACTACCTTGACGCAAATTGAAGCGATCTTAAATTCTCGGCCACTCACTCCGCTTTCTTCGGACCCTGCAGACTACACACCGTTAACACCAGGTCATTTTCTTATCGAGCGACCACTTACATCATTGCCTCAAAAAGACTACCACGACTATTCGAAAAATCATCTAACTAGATTTCAACGCATCGAACAGTTACGTCAACATTTTTGGTCAAGATGGACAAAGGAATTCATTGCTGAATTACAGCAACGAATGAAGTGGCGCTCCTGTAAGGATACTTTGAAATTAAATACTATGGTAGTCGTTAAGGAAGATCATCTTCCGCCTTTAAAATGGAAACTGGGAAGGATCGTGGCAGTGCACCCTGGACCTGACGGTATAGTTCGTGTGGCGGACATCAAGACGTCAGGTGGAATAATTAGAAGGGCGTTTAACAATATACGCCCACTGCCTACTTCATCACAGCCTGGTTGAAGGCGCAGCCTTCAACGCCCGGGGGCATGTTTAAGCATCGGAAGAAACCTTTTTAGTTATAATTGATTTTTTTTTAATTTTAGACATTGTCATGTCACAATATTTTTTTTTCTTCTTTATCTTTTTCATCGCAATGTAATCGTTGGAAATATTATTATTATCTTATTATAAAACCTAGTCTTACTAAGTAACGGGATGACTAATTTGTGTTTATTTCTCATATTCAAACTTTGCCAGTCATTTACAAAACCTAGATTATCTAAGTTATTGCGAATATACATTAAATTGTCAAGGATGTGCATGGCCAAGTTAAGATATGTATTAAGTTTCTGAAACTTGTTCTTTAGTGATTCGAGTTCCCATGTTTTAGATTTCTTCATTGGCCTGCTTTTGTAGTATAAATATGATATCTACCTCTGCCGCTGTGCTCCACAGTAATATACCAGAAGATAACAGGAAAGAGAATAAAATAGAGTACCTATATTAATTTTTATAGGATGCAGAGGTGGTGAATCTTTTCATATACGCATTCCAAATTTCCTTTCTTTTTGTACAAGCTCTGGTACGTCCAGAAGATTTAGTAAAAAATAAACAATAAAAATGAAATTGTTACGAAATCTTAGTTGAAATCTAGATAGGTTTTTTTTTAAGACACCGAGCAATGCTCGGTCGCCCTGATATTCATTTTAATCTCTGTAATATTTTCAACAATATGTATAATATATTGATTTTATTCGATTCGACTGTCGACT
Source organism: Saturnia japonica (assembly GCA_033032175.1). Taxonomy (NCBI): domain Eukaryota; kingdom Metazoa; phylum Arthropoda; class Insecta; order Lepidoptera; family Saturniidae; genus Saturnia; species Saturnia japonica. The sequence continues at coordinate 9,904,076 of CM065311.1, read as the reverse complement.
ATTAGAATCTATGCTTATTGCTTTATTTCATGTCAGTTAACAATATACTCATTCGCTTAAAAAATTATGATTTTTAAAAACGTGCTTTGTTGTTGTTAGGTATGAGGATATAATTTGAAAATATATGTCGTGCCAGCATACGTACCACCTGTTACAGGCTGTGACACGCGTGCGATAGGTTCACCAGCACTTTTATTGGGCATCGAAATAGGGTCCTACCTACCTAGTATCTACGTGCGTAGTAGGTACATTAATTTAATTTTTGTAGGGGTAAACTGTTACAAAGCATTATTTAACCCTCACAAATACCAATTACACACTTTGTTCTAGCATCGTAATACTATTACTATAACATAGCCTGGATTTTCAACTATTTACGTTGAATGTGACAATTTAAATAAAAAGGTAATGTATGATTATCTTCGAAAATATGCATGCATTGTTAGGAAGCGACTATAAATTGTCCGTAGTATTGGATTCCAAACGACGAAATGGTTAATAAATAGGGTAATGTTCACAATGATTGGCATTAAATCCTGGTATATGTATGTCAAATGTCCAATGATCAGGAAATGTTCTATGTAAATAAGTCGTTTATAATTGTGATTCTACAGTTAAAGAGAGTTTTTTGCCTCGTTTTGATATAAACAATCATAAAAATCTTAATGAAAATCAAATTAAAGATTTTGATTCATAAGTGTACCTACCTCCAATCGCTAGCAATAGTAGAGGGATCTATAAAATCATTGATGCTACTGATCAACATCGTAGTGATAAGTGTACACTTAGTATACATTATTGCTCTCTTTATATAAATGGTATGTATTTTTATTTTGTTGTAGCGTTTTGACAAAGTTCACTGATTGCTCAATTGAAAATTTAGTTCAGTTATCAGGGTTTTATTATAACTTAAAAATAATGTTTCCAATGTAGGTGCAAAGTTATTAAATTTCTATAAATATGTAACTTGACCCAGAGATGGGTAATGGGTATTTGCCGATGCCGACCACCAGCCCAATGATGTAGATAGCCAACATCAGGAAATATCTGGATAAAAATGGTATCGAATTGATTGATATGGCTAAATGAATAAAACTATAATTAGTTGAAAGTCCCTATCATTGAGTGTCAACAAATTCTTACCTTGCGTTTAAAAAAATCTATATACGATGTAATACTATTACCAGATTAGTAATAAATTTTCTGAGTGTTTACCTAGACGTACAGGTATTTCCTCGGATCATAAATTTGTGAACAAGTCGCTGACAGCACTGGGGTGTTATATTAGAGTGTAACCGTTACTAATACGTTCTGTAATACACCGAGTACAGTAAACGCGTAGGAGGTAATGTAAGCAAATCAGTCATGTGCGGCTCATTGTTTACAAATATAAAACGTAAATTAGTACCACTTAAAAGTAACAGTTACTACACCATTATTTGTAGTTATTACTAGACACCTATTAGTGGATTGCTCTCTATAATTGTTTTTAAATGTGTACGAAGAAATAACCAATTGTCTATTAATTGATTTGTTATTGCTTCTCGCTGTAAAATTTACATCTTGATCCAATAAAAATACGTTAAACTATAAAATCTTGTTTAAGCATTGAAAGCTGAGAATACATTATCCTAAGACCAATTACACTAAATTTAAAATAATCGACGGCTTTTTCTCAAAATACAATTCAAAGTTAACCTTATACTCTCTTTTTACTTTTGATTAAAGTTTTAGCCTATGACCACAATGTCGCCTAATGTTAAATGATAATGTAGCCGAAGATCGTGGAAACCTGGAGGGACTCGTGCCAGTCCAGTACTAGAAAAAGTGTTTAAACAAAGCTAGTTAGTACCTTGCCAGCGACTGGATACGTGTAGATTTGCTTTTAAGTGCAACTGGATCTTTAAGTGTTTAGGGATATATTTTCAACTTCAGAGGGGTAGCTAGCTAGCCATGCGGGTATAAGAAAATGCCTTACTACAGTGTTATGGTTTTATGACGATGTTTGCCTTTACTGAAATCTCATTCACATTATACGATTCGAATACACAACTATGAACGCAGTGTCCGAAAACGGAACGATTGAGCCACCATCACTTTAAAATTTGGTCTTTGAATTTAATAAACAGGAATAATTATTTTATGATTCCGACCACATTAAACCAATTTTTTCTAAGTCCGATTTTGATGTTATATAATAAAACTAGCTGTTCACGCGACTTAGTCTGTGAGGTATAATATTTCGTTTATGTAAAACAGGAACTAAACCTCACCTCACCTCAGTCTCACCTAACGGTATTTGGCCGGTATATGCTTTGAGCACAGATCAGTAACACACTGGCTTTGAGAATACCCAACTAGAATAATTTAAATGTTAACCGATATTATCTAAACGATTTAAAGGCATAAAAAATGTTAAGTTTTGCAATCTTTTACTAAAAGCTAAGTTTATATAACTTTATTTTTATACACCGTTAATATCCAGTAAATAATAACGCTTTATAGACGGTCTGTTTAGTGTAATTTAATAAAAATCTTGATAACGCAAAATCACCAAACAACGACATGTGTTATAGAAATGTAGATCGAATTCGTATTATGAATTATTTTAAACATTTCATAATATTAAATCTGTCTAAAAACGTTTAAAAATAATAAAAGAAATTAAGTGTAACAATAAATAACAAACCAATTTTATATGTCCATAACCTAAATGCAATCTATAGATTATACCAATGTCCATACGTGTAAAAATGCATTAGAAATGTACTTCAGTATATAAACTACACTCATACCAAGTTTAATTCAATTCGGTCCAGTAGTTTTTGCGTGATTGGCGTGCAAACATAACGACGGACAGACAAAATTTTCAAAAACTATCGAAATATATTCTGTCCATGATTCTAAACAAATTTCGACTCTTTACTCTTTTATTATAAATATTAGTTATAGAGTATCAATATCGTGGAACATAAGCTTTAAAATGATGTTCGGAATTTCGAATCATTAATTTTATATGGCGATATGGCGTTGAGTATAGAGAAATAAGTATGTTAAAATATACGATAAAAACTGGTATTTGTTCAAATCCCTAAGCTAGACAATCAATTCACGGAAGATGTGGCTGCGTTAGTTTAGGATTGACTTTTGATAAGAAACAGCGAGAGACACTAATAATATTGAAGGAGTATGATGATACCTACATAAAATGTCATCTATCTATCTATATGAATAAATCTGTAGTCTTGTCTTTTATTTGTCTTGTTCTGTATTTTCCCAATATTTTCCGACAGGCACACAATATGAACGATACTGATAACGATTACGCCATTGAAACAGCGTTTGTTTGTTTGTCTGTTTGTTTGATGTCCGGATTTAACTCAAAACGGCTTGATTGATTCTTATGAAATTTTTGTACACGAGATGCTTATGTCATTGATCAATGAATCGAGTAACATAAGAAATTTCAATATTACTTTTATATAATGTAAATTTAGAAATTTTCGTTAATTCTTCACCGATTTTGATGAAATTTTGTACACGGGAAGTATATAAGTCATTCCATGAATGATGGTGATGATGATGATGATGATGGGCTATGAGAATTTCCAATAATACTTTTAGGAATCGTAAAAAAATCCAAAAATTTCAATTTTCTATAATTCTTAACCGATTATAATGATATTTTGTACACAGGCATTATAAGTCAGTCCATAATTGATTGGCTATAACAATGGTCAACATTATATCTGAAAATCGTAAAAAAAAAGTTCAAAATATAACATTTTCATCAATTCTCAACCGATTCTGATCAAATTTTATAGACGGAAGGCATACGTCATTCCATATATTGGAGGCTATAAGAATCATCAATAATACATTAGAAATCGTAGAATAGAACAATAAGTTTCAACTGATTTTGATGAAAACTGTAAACGAGAAAATTATATGCCATTCATCAATTAATACGGCATACGAATGGTCAGTAATATGAGTGAAAATAAGGGGTCACGGGATGTAAATAACTACTGCATAGTACTTAATAATATAAATAAAAATGATAAAAATAATAATAATTGTGTTTTCATATTTTTACTAAAACAGTTGAGGGATTTGATCGAATCACTTACTTTCTTTAGGGAAATCACCCCGCAGAGTTCTTTTTTTAACATCTTCCGTGAACTGATCATCTAGCTTAGGGATTTGATCGAATCTCCGTTTTTATCATCAACCTGCGACATTGAATAGTTCATTGAATTTATTCTGATACTAAAAAGCTCAAGCCTAGAATTTTTATTTTTTTTAAGTTATATAAATTAAATTTAGAAGGTGCTGCCTGCGCCTCTTATCAATGAACAAAAATACCCTTCTCCTGTAACTTTATTCATTAAAAAATATTTTTTAGTTTTTAATAGGACAATTTATAAATAAAAGCTTGTTTTAAAAACAAAAAAAAATGTTATTATTTTGTACGCAAACAAAACAAAATAATCGACTCGTCTTGACGTTAATTCAGCATTTTAGATTGGAACTTGTAGCTTACTATAGAAAGATATTTTAGAGTTCTGTCATGTAACAAATAAAGAAAAGTTTCAAACTGGCGTTTGAAGTTAAATTGTATATTCTATCGGGATTGTCGGAAGAAAATAGTGCACTTATTTTCTGAGGAACAACATTAAAACTTCCATTTTCCAAGATCTGTGTGATGAAATCCCAATAAATATACTGAAAAATATTAATATTATGTGGCTATAAATATTTGATTTATGTTTTTCTTTCCAATTACACTTGACGTATTATATTAATTTTACTAAAATAATGTTTATTTATAGGTACACACACAGTTAAATTATTTTTACATAATTAAAAAAAAAGTCAATATTATATGAATTCACATTATTATCATTATGATAGCTAACTTCATCGTGTCGCACTTCCGTCACATGATGCGCACGCAGCACTCAATTTGATCCTCTACTAAACATGCCAAAATAAGTACAACTTAAAAAATATTTTTACCCTTAATATTCCTAAATCTTTTCATAGCGAATTCAATATTTTTATTACACCACCATGCTTCTACAATACCAGATAAAAAGAAATAGAAGTACCTCATCATCATTAATTTAAGACCTTAGCTCTTGTCGGTGGAGCAATTGCCACTGCTCCCTATCCTCTGCCTTTCTTTTGACCTCTTGATAAGACACCAGTCCCACTTTATCCTTCACTTGTTGGACAAAACTTCTTCTAAGTCTTCCTCTTCCTCGGTTTTCTTCAATTTTTCCCTCCAATATTGTTCCGTATCAAGTGTTCAATCATCTTTCCTCTTCTATTTTCTATATTTCTCAACAATTGTCTTTCCTCGTCAACCATTTGTCGTCAACACTTCCTCATTTGTAATCATTTCTATCCAACTGATGTTCTCCATCCTCCGCCAACACCACATCTCAAACGCAGCCAATCTTTCTCTGTCCCTTTGATTCATCATCCATGTTTCACAACAACCATACAGAGCTATGCTCCAAATGTAGGGTTTAATGCGCCGTTTTCTAAAATTCGTTTTAATTTTTGAATTAAAAAGAGGTTTCTTTCTGTTAAAAGCTTGTTCTGGTAAAAGCCATTGCAATTCTTCCTATTATCTCAAATGAACATCTACAGTCATGTGTTATCTGGCTACCCAAATAATTAAAGCTGTTAACGTGATCTATTTTGATGTTATCAAGCTGGATTGGAATGTATACTGATGAAAGTTTTGATGCTGTTAGAGTTTTAGTTTTAGTAATATTTGTTTTTATTCCGATATCCGATATCTTTAAAAGTATTATCCATAACCGCAACCAGTTTGGACAACTCTTTTGTACTATCAGCTATCGCCGCAATGTCATCGCAAATCTGATAAAAGAAGACAGCGGACACCCTTGTCTCTCTCCTTGTCTAATACTTTTTATTATTACTACTATTATTGTTCGTAGATAATTTTTCTATCTCTATAATCCATTCCCACTTCTTTCAAAATCTCAATCATTTTAGTTCAGTTCACCTTATCGAACGCCTTTTCTAAATCAATAAATGCTATGTAGGTACAGAGCCCTAAATCCATTCGTCTATATATAATTAATCTGAGGTTTAATATAGCGTCCCTCGTAACCTTATTTTGTCTAAACCCATACTGGTCAGGGCCCATATAATCATCGGTTAATAGTTATTCTATTTTGTATAATTTTTTAAGAGTGTCTTTGAGACTTGGGAGACTAAAGTGATGGTTCTATATTCTTCACATTTAAGCATTTTTTTTTTCGGTATAATGACTGTTTTACTAACTTGAAAATCTTTTGGTACCGTCCCAGACATACATCTGCCGAATAATTTGGTATATTTCTTCTAGCATCGGGTCGCAATTTGCATATTTTATAAGTTCCACATTTAGTTGGTCATCTCCTGCAGCTTTTCCACTCTGTACATATCCAACAGCTTTATCGAACTCCTCTCTCAAATTATTTGGGCCTAGGCTGTCGTTTTCAACAATATTTTCTCCACTCACTATCCTATCACTCCCTTTCAACCCTTGTACTTCATAAAGTCCTTCTATATATCTATTCCGACGATCAACTATGTCCTTATTATTAATTAATATTTTACCATTTTCGTCTAATATTGCGGTACTTTTTGGTTTATGTTTTTTAACAAATTTTTTTATTATACTATAAAGCTTTATCAAATTTACCCCGCTATATCAAAATTTCTAATTCATTGCAAGTTTGTTCCAAATCTTTTCCTTTTTGTTCTCTACACTTTAATAGTAATTTATTTGTTAACATTTAGACCTCCTGTGTATCTATATAATCTGATCTGTTTTTGAATTTGCTTCTTTCTATCATCAAATCTATTATTTCTTGGGTCAACAATTTGTTGCGTGCAACTATTTTTTCCTTATATAAAACTTCTTCCTCACTAGTTCTAATAATTCCTGTAACTATATTCCACCTACTCCCTATATCTATATCTTATTCTAGTAAATTATCTTTATATTCTTCCAATGTATACCCTAACTTATTACTGTATTGCACTCTAATTTTATTATCTTTAACTTTATTTATATCAATAAGTTTTGGTTTTATTTTCCTTTTGGTTTTCTTAGTTCCTAGGCTAAGTATACTGACTAGTAAGTTGTGCACGGTGTTTTCACCACTTGATTTTATGACGTAATTAGAATAGATTTTTTCATTCGCCCTCTATCTAATCACTATCTAAATATCAAAGAAAAACTTTCATAAATATGTTTTTTTTTATATTATTATTCTCTACTAGATAAATGTTTATGGCAGTCTGGTAAATGGTAATGGTAAACAGGTAGCAAATATCCTATAGTAGATAATTAATTCTCTCGGGCAAATATTAATATAACAAGACAATTTATATAAAAAAGAAAACCAGCTTCAATGATTTTAAAGAGTTCCCTGGTGTATCTTCAAAGTTGAAGGGGCCATTCTTGAAACGCTATCAAACAAGAAAGTATCATCCAAATCGGTTCATAAACAAAGAAGTTATGGCTGAACATCAATATATATATATATATATATATAGAGAGAGAGAGAGAGATTCGAATTTAGCAGACACCGTCATTTTTTAAAGTCAGTTAAAAAAAGAATATATTCGTATAATATTTGCCATACTTATAAAAATATGATGTACAAAACTATGACACTAATAAAATAAGGAAATGAATTTCAATAATAATTTTGTAAATAATGCAAACTGCATAATTATGCCTGATAAATGTATGAGTTTCATTTCTTAGAAATTTATACGCCGATTCTTAACAAATGCTTTAAAACGAACGCTTTGACTAATTGACTATTAAACCATCGAATGCGTGCCGATAAAATCTAAATGTTTATTTTTCTAGCGAAACTGACTTAATCCGAAATTAGTATAATATAATGATTTTAACTTTGTACTGTTATATCAATAATGTACACATATAGCAAATCATAAATTCTTTAAACAACCACCAATTCAAAATACTACCCTACTAGGAACCGCTTTTTGAAGTTAAATGTTCACTCTCTTTTGGTATCCTTGCAGTATTATAAATTACGTTGACGCATTTTAAACTGATTCGTCGGGCAATAAATGTCACTGACAGTAGGAATGTGCACGCAATGCAACCTGTTATCGATACTTAGCTACCTGAGCACGCGGGGTCGATGCGTCTTCCTGACCTTCATTAGCACTCGTGACTACTGATTGGTTGTTACGAGTAAGGGTTATTGTTTTTCTATAATTTTTTTTTTGTTATGTTATGTTACGAAGTGATAAGACTGCCTCCACATCACTGTCAATATAACCCCATTGAACGAAAGGAGAAGTTGCTGCAAAAAATCATACATTTAATATTGCTGATGTTTAAATTCTTCTCCACAACGCTAATGTGTGAGGCATGCCGAGGAGCTCCAGGATAAGGACTTAAGGAAAACTATTTTAAGAGATCAAGCACCACCTATGATAATTAACCTAGAGGAAGATGACACATATGGGGAAGATACGGATGAGGATTTTTGAAGAACTAAGAAATATCCCGAGAAAAGATAAAAACGGCCCTCTTCAGGGCCGCGTTACGATCTATACAGTTTCTCTATGATTACGTCGAAACAAACATTTTATCTTACAAATTACAGATAGCGAAAAATTATTCCTATTAATACTTAACATAATTTAGCATATCGATCGTACCTATCCCGTTATCGATATGCACCTCTACAATTCTTACGCACATCACTACACCTCTCCATAAGACCTGTAAGTGCGAGCGAGACAGACAGATATCTATGATATTTTATGACCCGAAGCCTCAGTTCATAATGCGTCGACCGCGCAACTTCGTCTGCGTCACATAAGAGGGAGATGGTTAGAGAGGGTGAGACGTAGGCAGAGACAAATAACAATTAACAATCAATCAAATGTATAGGAGCCACCCGCCTGCCACATCATTCCGCTAAAATGCATGCGCGGTACTCGATTATTATTTTGCTGCGGAGTTATTTTAAAAATGTGATATCTCGTAAGATATTAATTAAAATCAAATGATGTAAAGGAGAAATTTTGTCTAAAATTAAATACTTGTGATGAATAACGTATTTATTTCGATAAGAATTAATACCATGTTTATGAAAACACCTTCGCAAATAATGCATTATTTTAGAACAAATTTTATTACGATAAAAAGGTTATATTTTCAACCTTAAAAGATAGACATATGCTATCTCGGATTTTTTTTAGAACTTTTTAAGGGAAACAATTCTGTTACACATTGTTGTTGCGTAAACTTACGCAGCGCACGCAATGGAAACTTTCAAAAGGAATAAATTTTCCCTCATATGGTCGCAGCGTGATTTTATATAACCTTCCTCGATAAATGGGCTATCCAACACTAAAATAATTTTTCCATTCCAACCAGTACTTCCTGAGATTATTCCATTCAACCAAACAAACAAACAAACTCTTCAGCTTTATAAGGCCGAATGTTGGCTTCATACAAAACTTATTATATATAAAACGACTTCCTTTATCAATCGGTGTATTCGATTTGAATTATATTGTAGTGGAAGTTGTATTGGTACACCATCTGTGTAATTATATTGCTAAACAGGTAAATTGTATTATAAAAGGGTTAGTTGAATCTATTAAACTACATCTATGGTTGAATCATGTTAAAATCAGTATCGTACAAGGTACAAAATTGTAAAGCTCGCTGTTTCTTTGTAAGCCTGTGGTTTTATGTTTCTTAAACTACTAAATAGTGATAGTTATAGATTAGATTGAAGACATTGAACGTCGATGGTTCCTCGTCGGTTAATATACTTCTTACTATTAGACGCAGCGTAATTATTCTGTTAAGCCACTGTAAGAAAGAAAACAAACATACCATTACGCCTGTATCCTCGAAGAGTTAGGTAGAGGTGTACTAATGTACACCCACAGTTCGCCGTGTATGTTTTTGGGTCCCATTTAATAGGGGGCGAGCCTGTTGCCATTAATCGGGCACAAAGCCAAACTCCGAGCTGATACTGAGAATTTCATAGAAAAACCTAATAACACTTTGCTTGAATGCAAAGAACTTTGCACTTTAAAAAAGAAATCAATATTAGTTATGTTTATTTTGCACCATGTTGATAACTGGCTGATTTTATGGTACTTAATATTGTTTCTTCATCTGCCTTAAAAATGATTTGATTGCCTTAGTTACCTGCTAGTTAGTTTTTATGAAACTGTACGAATGTAATTTCAGTATGAATTGGCTCGCATTATTATAAATATTTAAATTTCAGTTGGGTTTCCCTTTCAGGGAAAAATTCTAATGCAGGTACGATGACCTGAATCACCAGAGGTGGCCAACAATTACAATTAGAGGAGTGAGGGCGGGCGGTGTGGCGATCAGCGGCGGCGCGAAAGGCGGGCGGGCGGGCGGTGCGGTATGTTGGTGGACGCGTCAGTCGGCAATCGCGTACCGTGCGTCTTGTCGCCGTCACCGCCGCTGCGCCGCGCTGAGCTGATGAGTGGCGGGTATTATGCTGGCGCGGCGCACCGGAGTCGCTCCCCACGTGCCGCGAGCTCGCCGGCCGCCGCCGCCGCCGCCGCCGTTGCCGTCGCTGTCGCCACACCGCCGCGACGTCCCTACTACGCCGTCGTCTCTAACTCGTACAACATAACGCACGCGGTTACAAGTCTCACATCTAGCGGAATGTAAATATTTATGGATGTCAGTTTTCAGTTGTTTAGATTGGCTGTGAATTTTAAGGTACGTAAGTAATGTCTGGTGTTTCGATTTTTGCACGACGGCATTTTAGAACCAAAACAACAAAGGCGATGAGGGATAGTCATAGAATTTGATATTCAAGTAAATATGAATTAAGTAGCATGTCTATTCTATATTGTGTTATTATTTGTGCCTCTGTACATAACTTGCTAATGGTGACTTCAGTTAATGGCGTTCAAAGTACCCCTTTTATATTTCGATCGATAGTTTAACCATTTAACGTAGTTAGCGTTGGTCGAACAGATTTTTCATATTACATTACGCGATTGAAATATTACGGCGCGACTCGGTCGTAAGCGAATTGTCGCACCAGTGCGAATATGTTCGTGATATTCATAATATTAATATGGACAATTTAATTGTCTAAAATATTTAAATACATAACAATAGGTATATTTTAATTTTATGTAATTAAATGAGTCTCTTAAAGAAAGGACAAATAATGATTTTATTATACAAAAATACTTAATTACATTAACTTTTACATGTAAATATTCGACTTAACGAAAAAATGGGTAAAGGTATTTCATAGTGACTCTTACAACCATCAATTAGATTATTTACATGACTGCGTCCACACTTCATCTACATTGAAAAATATACAACAAGACTATCCATCGTACACAATACATCCATCTACTCGTACATAAACTAAAAGAACAAGGTTGCTCTATCTCTGCTGCTGACCCAAACAATCAACGAGTGTAAACGAAAAGTTATAAACTTTTCTGTTTGATATTTGAATTAAAAGGCTTCTTTCGTCTCTTGTAATTAAAGTTAAAATATTTTCACTGTTATGATAAATAAATATATATTTATTGGCATAAAATGTTTAGGTGAAAATGAAATCGGCAAGGCGTGTTCGGGTACATGAAGATGCTATACGTCATAGGTAATGCCCACATTATTACCGTAAATTAATTATTATTTAATATTAATCAGTAGTTTTACTTAGAAAATGTAATAACTAAAATGTGATTTTAGTTTAATTATAAAGATTAAATTAATATTTTATAAATTAACAACTATATACAACATTTTTTTATGTTTGCTAAAAATCATAATTTGTAGCTAGAATGCAAATTTAATAACTAGAAGGGTTGCTTAAGACATACGCGTGTGTTTAAAAAAAATTGCATTAACAAGCATTTTACTAATATTAATCTCCACCGTAATGTTACAATTATAATTTCAAATATATTTCATTTCAAAATATAGAATAATTTTTATATCGACATTTTTCGGTCCGATTTTTTCTTTATTAAGGTTTTTCCTTCTGGTATTATATTTAAATGTTTTAAATTATTTTACTTAAATGTAAGCAAAGACGCAAATCTCTTTTGCGTAAATTTTATTTTAAATAAAAACGTTCATATTAGAAATCTTGTAGATATATGTTAGGTATTGTCTAAATAAAAAGTCGATATATTTTAATATGTAGATTAATTATTTTTAAATACATATGTAAATATTATTTTGAATTGAACTAAACCTATGTAGTTGAGCCGCTATTCATGCAACACAATATTTTTAGATTTGTTATAAAGCATTTTAATTATTATCCTCATAAATTCTCCGAGAGGAACCCGCAATTCTAAGAATAAACCAATACGTTGATGTTATATTTATGACTGAGAAATCGAAACAAACTTTTACTAAAATTGACAATCAAATCTAATACTTATAACTAAGCAATCAAATAATGGGAGCCTGACATGTCTTACAACCTATAAAATCACATTTCTAAGTATTAGTTTAAAGTACCTACATTATAGTTATACTATTATACAGTTACACAGTTTATACTATTACTGTCGTTAAAATAATTATATATTTGTTAATTAATCTGTTAAATGTTCTATTCTGTTCCGTTCTATTCCATTCTATTCTATTATGAGGTTGGTTACCTAATATTAATTTTTACACAGCTGTAGTTCTCGTAAAAATGTGCATCTTTTCTTTTTTTTATATAGTAGCACGGCAAATTGTATAGTAGTAAAAATGGAAAATATTTTAGTGATAAAATTATTGTATTTTTAATGTTTTCACAGGTAACAACATCCCTCTGTAACGTTCTTTGTTATCTCTTTATACAGTACATGTCTAAAAAATTCCTAACAATTTTCTCTTTTTACACCATTAGACTGCAGGTATACACTGTTATTGTGTAAACATGATTGTATTATTTGTAAATTTTGAATATGTAATATCCTAGCCTCCTTAAATAATATAATATGTATATAAAATAATATATGATAAATATAACTAAGTATTTGTCAGCAAACTTACTTTGAAAATTATAATAGATTTTGTGTATTGTACACCATTTTCACACTTTCTTACTTAAATGACCTTCACGATTTTGTATACACGAGTACTTCTGTAGTGGCTAAATACCAAACATTTTGTTTACCCATGATTTACCCTATCTTAATTTATTTTTCTATCTTAAACCCAACCTTAAATAATTAATGGAGATAGAACGATGATAAGTGAATAATATATATTAAGAGTATAATTTTATTTCTTTGATACATTGTTTATGTGAGTTAAGTTTGTGTATATACTTCAGTAGTTATATTAATTATACCTGAATCTCTTAACCTATCTAACGCTCAGTTGACACAAAGAAAGACTTCATTTAAAAAAAAACTATTGCAATCTATCATGAAAGATTTTATGGTTAATAAAACGAGATTGGACCCATGCAAAAGCTCTAGATTTAGAAAGCAACGATACAAGGTCATTACAACCATTTACTTGTATGTATTTTATTACTACTTACACTTCAGACCTCTTACGACGCGAACTATTCTAGTACCTACATATTACTACTGGGAATTCATTGGGAATATATTTAAGTTTTAATACATGTACATGTATGTTATGTACATTTGTTATATTAAAAAAGTGCAATAATTGCTTAGTATTCATCAATATCTGGATAGTGTCAAAAAAAATGGGATCTTTTTAAAGAATCCAACTATATCGCGCCCGCCCTAAAGTATCGAAGAGATATCTAGTCTGAAATATGATTCTTAAAAAGTTAAAAAATTCAGGGATAAACTGATCTGTTAGAAGTATCCTGTGAACATTTTCTTCATAATGTAAATAATAATTGCAAAGTTGTGGATACAACAAATTACAAACGAAACGTTACTTAAAAAGTTAAATAATTCAGGGAATAAACTCATCTGTTAAAAGTATCTTCTTGTGAACATTTTTTTCATGTGACAGTAAAAGTTTTTCAGCAACACAGAAAAAGAATAGCGACATATTTCATTGCAATCGAACGTTCTAAAATGAGATTAAGCATCCTGTGCAAAAAGCATATTGCGGGTAAAAGAATAAAGGCTTGTGTAGACGTCACCTTCGCCGCGCTGTGCTGTGTACGCGCGCCGCCGCCGCTTGATTTGTCTATCATTGTAAATTTTTAGTAATACATTACTAGTCACGAACATCATTCGTGTAGGTATAATGAATATGATGAATTTAACTTAAAAAAGTAGGTAGTGTTGTTACATAGTATATGTAAAGAAATGGATAAATAAAAGTAAGAAGTCGAATAGACGCTTTTGGGTTCATCCTATTTTGATGCAAAGAGAACAATATGGTGGATACCATACACTTTACAAAAGATCTACGAAAAGATGAGTGTAAGTTTTGTGATTATCTTCGGATGAATATCAAATTTTTCGACAAATTATTAGATATACCTATTAAATGCAAAAACTAACATTTTTTTTAAGTTAAACTCAACATGTTCATTATTCCTACACGTATAATTTTCGTGGCTAGCAATGTATTACGAAAAAGGTACAGTGATATAGAAAACATGTGGCGGCGGAGCGGCGGCGGCGCCGGGCTGTCTACACGAGCCCTTACAGATTTTTTCAAAACTCTATATCAGATAAGACTACTAATTTGTCCTTACTTTATACTGTGTGTGACCGGCAACGCCATGATAGTTTATTTAAATCAATACGCGAGTGTACAGACAAAAAGCATTTTTGGTGTTTTTATTACGATTTTTATGGAGGTTTGTATAACCAATATTTTGTATTTGTTTATTTAAGTATTATTTATGATTGTTAGTTTTTGTTTACCTAGTAAGAACTATTCCAATATTGAATCATTTCTAATAGTGGCGCATTGGGCAAAACGGCTAACCCGTTGCCTGGTTTGCCCGTTTAGTTTTTTGGTGAAGTCTTTTTTATGTGAGAGATATTTTAACAGTTTTTTACCGGCTAATAGTTTTCCTACATATTTTATACGTAGGTACTTATATTTAGTTTTAGTATAATCAAAAAATTAACGAATATATTATATTTAAGATGGTGTTGGTGTTGGAGGTGAATTATAAACGCAAAAGTAATTGAGCAGCATGGTCGACGTGGCATTTCAGTAGAAGAAAACTATCCAGCGATTGCTTCGAACATTACACCACTGCAAGTTAGACCTATACCAACCTTGGCAACCTAAAACAGGCCTATCCGTTTTGCCCTACCCCTCCTGGTAAAAAGGATAATTGATACTTTTTGTTAATACTCATAATTATTATAGTAATTGTTAAATTTTTTTTTTATTTTAATTATTTTTTCCAAATATAATTAAACATAGTATAAATTAAAATAGGCACAGAGTTGTATTGTAATGTGGTTTTATTAACGCTGTCCCTTAACATGCGTCTTGCTCGGGAGTATCTTAAGTATTTTTTTTTTAAATCTACAAAAAAAAGTATAACACATATAGGGTTGCCACCCGTACTAAATTATATAGTATCGTACTATATTTTAGTTAATTGTACTATATATTATAGAAAAATAATATCGTACGAAAAATACTATATTTTCTTCGCTAATTCAACTGTTGCGCTTATTACCCGACCGTGAAAAGGGAGGGTTATGTTTTTCAATCGTTTTGTAGGTATATATATGTATGTATATTTATTTCTTTGGCACGTCTTAATTGTGGGAGTGACATATGCTATATAATACCAAAGCACGACGTCTGGGAATTAAATGAAAAGTAAAAATAGAAAAATATTTTGTTTGTCGTGTTTTTAATAATTTATTTTATATTCTTTTATTAAATGAAAAAGAAGGGCAAAAAATCATTGAAATTTACTTTCATTGTATTTGAAGTTTCTAGAAGGAAATTATATCAATATTTTAGGTGTTTACAATATTATGAAAAAATTTAAAGTACCAATAGAATATCGCAAAGTGGATCACTTATTTGGATATGACACAAACAGAAAAATCAATAAAATAAAATAAAAATCACATACATGAGCCATGAAAAAATTTCACTCCTTTTTGGGCAGTTACTTAACAATAATTAAAAACAAATGTGTACTAAATTTTTTTCAAAATTTCCCAAAAGTACTATAGATTTTGCAGTTTTTAAAAAAATATGTATACTATATTTTTCCCAAAAAAAGATGGCAACCCTAATCATATAGGAAAATATCTGTCGTCATGACAGATTCAGCCAAGTCACACCATTTTCGACAACATATTGCAAGCTCAAAAAATAACATTTTACTGCACTAGAATTCTATACAGGTTGTAGCATTTACATGAGTTAGTGGGGGAACTCTGAAACTGTAAGAAATAGAGAAATATGTTCTTAAGAACCATGACATCAATTTAAAATAAAAGAAACACTGCATTCATAGGTTTTCAAAAAAAGTATGTAATTTTATTATGACAATTGATAGTGTTGGTAGCAAGGAATAAATGTAGCTAGGAAACCCCGAGTCTAAAATTAAAAGAAAATTATGAATTTAATTGTTTTGTTTTGAAATGTTCACAATAACAGCGATTTTCTTGGATACAATAGTAATTAACTCTTAGGTGCCGTTCTGGTTACATAATGAATTTTGTGTTTTCAAGTGGGTTAATTTGGTTTAAAATGTTATAATTCAGTTTTTCATACATAGAAAGGTGGTTTAAACCTTCATAATCTTAATAGAATTAAGATTTTACGCTAAATAAACGTCATTTTACTTGTAATAAGTCAATGGAGTTCGAGCTACGTTCTCTTTTAGATTCCATGATAAATAATTATTTTATGCAATTGGTACCTAATAATTAATATTTAAAGTACTCAAGCAACGCAACACGACGTGACACTGACCACTGATACTTCAAAAAATGCGTTTTGCTTGATTAAAACAACAACAAACACTAGCAAAATTTTACATAACAAAACGCAATCCAGTAAATCATTTTTAAAACTATCACTCTTTCTTTTTAATAATTTCATTTGTTAATGAAAACTTAAAGGGCCTCATTTGAATATTTTTTAATTGTTATTTAAATAATGGAGACTTTAATTAATGGAATATTAACAAACCAATGGAGACTTTCTTGCAACTGAATGTTATGCGGATATCTATAAATATGATATTATTTTCCCCAAGTCTTTTCTATATAAACTTCTGAAGCTGTAATGTTGATGTCAGGTTGAAGCATTAAATGCAAACTGTATTATTGAAAAATAAATGTAACTTAAAATAAAAAGGCAATGTAAAAACAATACACTCATATTTATTTTGGTTGGTTCAAGTGAAACTGCAACGTATGTTAGCATTAATGCACAGAAACTAATTTACTTGCAAGAGTACTTTCACGCCAAAGGTAATTAACTACAAGGTATACATACTATGAAATTCATCAACACAGAATAATTAAGGGCGAAACTTTGACACAGACTTCGATGTCAACATGTGTCCTTATCATACACTTGTAAGTTGGTTATCGTAATGACGTATAACGTTGGAATTATGCCAGTTTCAACATTGTTTATGACAATTACCAATAGAATTGCTTACTTTTTATATTCTTCATCTATATACAATTAATAAAATTAAAGCGTCTGTTTGTATTGTTAAAAATAACAGCTTTTTACTAAATGCATATTAAATTATATATATAACACCAATTTTGGAAATATTTCATTCTAGAATTACCATATTCTCCATACGGTTGAACCGATTTTGACGAGACTTTCACTGGCAAATAGCTAATGCTATAAGAAACAACTTACGCCACTTTTATTTAAGAAAAAGAATGAGGGTTCCGAGCAAACAAAAAAAAAATGGTCATGGTGAATCAATTCGGGCGTCTAAATGGTTTATGCTAAGTAAACCGTATGAAATATATCAAATTAATGTACCACATAATTGTAGAAATTAAAAAGATCCACAAAAAAGTCAGCGAGAGCATATGCCTATCTTCTAAAAATTACCCACAATAAGCATTTTTTGTTTTTATTATAACCGGGAGCGGAGGTAGCATAATTCACGCGTGGTCACGATCGATTAAATTTTGTAGTCAATGCGAGTGCAGCCGCGAGCACCGCTAGTATTATAATATAATCTGGATGACCGAATTGCTCTCGACGTTCTAAAAAAACACCTATCTAGGTAAATTTTATCAAAATCGTTGGAGCCGTTTCCGAGAAACCAGTTACATAATTACATATATAAAAGAATCGCTTACTTAATAATATGAGATTAAAGTTTAAAGGAGGTCTTAAAGATATTCTTTGTTGGAGTTAGAAAATTAGCTTAACACAACCCGACGCGGCGCCACGCGCCACTCCTATTAAGGATACAGAAAAATACATTCACAATTCTTTAGCATTAAAATATTTGTTACCGAAAAACTGTGTATAATACTTTATAATATTTAAAACGGTGACTAAATTTCTACACTTTATACCAGTGGACGGTGGTTTAAGCCCGCGCCCCTCTGGGTCTATTTGCCGGGATAAATTGCACCCTCGCCCCTCATCAGTAGGAGTAAGATGGTAGACGTACCAGGTTTCAGGGTCCTGTAACAAGTAGCAGTTAAGCATTATCCTGGTACGCAATATTACCAATTTTTCAGTATCGATCAGATCCCCTGTTGATTCGTTTACCAAGGAACTAAAGAAAAGGTCTCCCCACGCGGCGTGAAGACGGAATAAGACCTCTGACGTTTGCAATAGTTTTTCCAGCGACAAGTTTAAAAAACATATGAGTACCCCGGGGTGGACGACGGCACTAAGCCCCTAGTATTTGCTACGCTAATTGCTTGAGGGTACCCTCTTTTTTTAATACTAACTTTTAGCGACATCTATACCAGTATTATTGGGCCATTTTCTACCATCCCTGTCTCCGAGTTAAGATGGTAGTGCACACTGCACACATTTAGTTTTTTGTTTTCGTCAGCTAAATTTTTACCAACATAAATAAATATAATATTTATAAATTTTTTTTTTTTTTAATGAAATATATTGATTAAACAAGACAATTATTAACAAAAAAAAAACCAACTTCATTGATTTTGAAGAGTTCACTTGTGTATCTTCGAAGCTCAAAGTCCAATGCCAATTAAATTAAAAGATGATCCCCATTCCCCACCCTTGAGGTATCCCCTATCCAACAAAAAAGAATCATCTAAATCGGTTCATAAACAAAGAAGTTATGGCTGAACATCCCTATAAAAATAAATATACATTCGAATTGAGTAACCTCCCGTCTTGTGTTGAAGTCGGTCAATAAGGTATTTGTCTGTAATGAAACGAAAATTTAAAACTATTCATGAATATTTATTTAAAAAATTTAACAATAAGTAGTCAAAAAGCGAACGTTACGCCTGATTTTAAATTTGTGGACCGTCAATTTTGAAGGATAAATTACCTATACAGTAAACGAGCGGTGTGCCTGCGGCTCCGCACGCGTTTGTTTCCTACGCAAAATATATTATGTACGATCTTAAAGCCTTTCAGTTATGGAAAGACATATACTTTACGTCTACAAAATTAGATCTGAATCATTTGAGAATTTATGATAATGGGTTTTTTTATCCTTTTTATTTTCGATTTCTAAAAGTAATATTGAAAGTCGTTATAGCCTATCAATTATGGAATAGTTTAAACTTTACCTTTATAAAATTTCATCCAAATCGGTTAAGATTTTTTATTTATTTCTAAAATTATTATTTAAATTCATATAGCCTATCAATTGACCAGTGACATAAGCTTCCCTTTTACAATTTTTTATAAGAATCGGTTGAGCCGTTTTTGTGTTAAGTCCGAACATACAAACAGACAGGCAAAAATGTTTTAATGGTATATTCGCGATTAGCATCGTTTATATAATATGCCTATCGGGAAATAAAAAAATAATTAAATGTACAGACATGACTACAGATTTATTAATATAGGTAGTAAATATAACGATGTATAGCGAATGTTGCTTGTTACGCTTCTTGTGGATGTGATGCAAATAAGTTTAGTAAAATCTTAGCTTTTGTTCATATCTGTTCTCCTTTAGCAGTGAAGAGTATTTTGCATGAAATATTTCCATTAAATGTGCAACATAATATATTATTCTGTAGTCGATTACAAATATTGCATCGTGCACTATGGTATACGAACGCCGAGATGATGCGAGATATGTATAAGAACAGGTATTAATTAATGTGTTATCACCTCCAAACTTCACCTCCTGATTAAATAGCAGTAAGATTTATTGACTAACGGTTTTTCAAACTTTTACAACCATATTATAATGTTAATTCAAGTAAACATTCCCCATATCGATGACAGACAACTATTAAGAAACACTTCATCTTTATTAGATAGGTATACTAATATATGGTTTAATGTAAGTGGTTTTTATCCTTTGCTTTTGGCTACAATATCATCTGATGTTGAGTGTCGATGTGGCCCAAGATGGCAACACGCTAAGCCTAGTGGGAAGAATGGCTTTTAAGTGCAACTGCCGGAAATCAAAGGTGCTTGGCGACATATTTTCAACTTAAGGATGTTAACTTAACAGACGGACCTTAGAAAATACCTTATCTCCATGCTATGGTTTCACTATGATGTACTCCTTCATTCATTCAGGCTCAGTCTCATTGCAGGGATTCGAATTCACATCGATCGACGCATTGTCCGCAGACGCTACCACTGAGCCATCACTGCTTTTTCATATCGTTTTATCTGTTTTTACAAACTTTTAAGAAGTCGTTTGAACACAATAATTCACCTGGTGTTAAGTAAAGGATGTGGCCGGAGATGAATACACATTACGCCTAAAATGTGCGGAATATTTTTTAGTGTAGACAATGCCAGGTGATTCATATTTGCTATAGATTTTTAATATAACGATGGTAGAGAACGAAATGAGCCATAGAAAAAAACCAAAAATTTTATTTTTTCACCGTAAGGTCAAGATTATTTTTATATCGGAAACTTGGTCCTTTGAAATCATAAAATAATTTAATTAAAACTTAAAATTCTTTTTGTTCAAACATATTTAAGCACTGCATTTTTTAAATATATTTAAGAGACGCATTGTAAATGTAATGTTTGCATGAATTATATTAGTCGATAAAGTCGATACTAGTTTATAATATTATGTTGTATATAAATGCCACTGTATTGCTTTTATATTAACAAAATTTAATAACATGTACATTATACATAATAAGAGTAACTTATTAACATAATAATAAATTTTAATTTTCCTTATTTATTTCTTGAAAAAATGTTAAAACATTCAAATATTTAGGAAGCATAATTACAAATAACTCTAGGTGTACATATGATATCATACCCCGAATAGCGATGGCAAAGAAGGCTCATTAAACGAGAGGAAATATTTATTTTGAGCAAAAATATCAAAACATGTCAAAAAGAACTGAATAAAAATATATGTATGAAGCGTAACTTTATATGTCTATAAAACGTGAACAATGACAAAGAGAGATGAGGAAAGATTAGAAGCATTCGAAGTGTGGTGATAAAGGAAGATGGAAAATTAGTTAGATGGAAAGAAAAACGCATGAAGTGGTATTAAATATGGTAAAAGAGAGGAGGATATTATTGGAGATCATTAAAAATAGGAGGGGAAATTTAGTGGGGCATTTGATTCGGCACGATGATCTATTAAAAAAACGATAATAGAAGGAAAATTTGAAGGAAAGAGGAATAGAGGAAGACTAAGAAGGATATACATTCAGCAAGTGAAGGAAAATTAGGCGTCTTGTCGTATCAAGAGGTCAAGAGGAAGGCAGAATGTAGGGAGAGCTGAAGATTACTCCACCGACAAGAACACCACTGCTCTTAAATTTTATTATATGATGATTTCAAGAAATAGCTTAACACGCAATTAAGAAATAAACGTATAGAAATAACCCTTCTTGGACAAATAACAAAAACCACAATAAACTGTTACTATATTTCAACACCAAAATCCAAGAACACAGTTGAAAAGTAATGAACGTAATAAAAAAGGAAAAGCTATTAATACAGTACAAATGTGAGCTTTAGAGGAGTACAATCTGGGAGGAAGGCAGTGCTCACGCCAAGTCGAGTGCAAGCCACGGCCGTACTATCCTATTCTCAAAGCGACTCACGGCAGTTTTGACCCCCTGTAACTTCGTTGTATATAAAGCAAGAAGTTCGAATTTTTATAGAACAACTATAACTGTTATATATTATATACTATATATAATACTATTAAATATTATATGTTATATACTATAACTGGCTATATTGTCAATATACCTAATAATTATATCTTATAATTTTCGAATTAGCGCTAGTCAAAGTTCTTTAATTTTGGCACTGACACACTCACCGATCATCAAAATTCTAACAACTTACAAACTTCAGATTTTGTATTTTAACCTATAAAGGAACGAAAAAATTAAAAACCCTTAAATTTAATTATTTATTGGACAAAAAAATAATGATTAAAATTACGTTCAACTAATGCATCGGGTTTGTACGCATGTTTGGTTTACGCGGTTAGAGGAGGCAGCAATTAACTATGCTAGTGGGAGGGACTACGGGCTAGGAGGAGTGCAGCCACCAAAGCAAGTCTGCGGAAAACTATCATCTACGGTTCTGTATCCGAACTTAAAGCAGCCGCCGCTTTATATAGTGGGCTTTAAGAAAATCAGTAGCTGACTAATAAGATATATTTCCCGAGAAAAAGAAGGAGGATGCGTGGACACTGCGAGAGTTTGAAAAGAGAAATATTAACGCTCTAGATATGTGGTGCTGAAGAAAAATCATTCGAGTATCGTGTACCGAATTTCGAACCAATGTTTCAATACTTGGGAAACTTGGCATTAAGCGGCGTCTATCTCAATTAGTGCAGGTTTGCTCGCTTAAGTTCGTCAGACACAAGTCGCGACGAAGATACGGTTCTTTGAAGCGCCTTTCAGTTCTTTGTCTTTTAAGGCAAAGTGGAGGGCATAAGAATTCGTGGAAGGGTACCCATGCAGTCTGCTCTGGGCGGTTCATTGCATGAGTGCTCAAGATTAACGACCGATCGAGACGAATGGAAAGATATCGTGAGGTAAATGTCAACGGTCCCCGATTACACTTCACAACCACGACCACTCTGTCAAGAGTGAAACGACTGGGAAGAACAAGATGAAATAATAAAAATTATCTAAAATGCGTCTATTTTCATAAATATTTTACGAATTTAAATTAAATAATGTTTAATTAATTTAGTATAAGTTCAGTAAACAACCTTAATCACGTCGATTGGTATTGAAATTTTAAGACATTTTCTCTAGCCACAGAAAGTAAATATGTAATAAATTAGATTATTTTTTATATAGGAATAAACTGTTTAATAAATGATAACATTATTAAAATAAAATAAATTTAAATATATTACACCAATCGTAGTTGTTCATTGATGACTTCACATCATCGTACAACTACCGATATCCAGTGCTTCATAAACGTAAATTCTAAAATAATCGTAAATTTCCGTGAGATTACTGAGTTGGGACTATTACGAAGTCTACCTAAGATAGACATTACTCTATCTCCATGATGACATATGACACTCCTCACATATGACATTCCTCTTCTTTAAGAAATAATGTTTTGTCAAGGGTAGAAATATGGTTTAGACTAGCAAAGTACAGCCAAGTCAGTTTGGAGATGTTTTTGCTTTTATAGTAGTGTACGGTTTACTTTTGTAATTTGAGTGCAGGGCGTTTATTTTTTTAACTGACTATACTATTAAGTGTAAGACCCAATTACTCGAGCGTCAGACGGCTTTATAGCTTCACCGGGCTTGGTGAGTACCGAACACGTGGTAGCTACTAATTAGCACAAACTGGTTTCTTCCGGTTATAGTCACTGTTGTATTACACAACTGTAAACGCAAAAACGTCTCCAAGCTAATTTACCCATACTTGGATGAGAATAGTTGCGGTGTGATTGGTTGCAGTGAGAGTAAAAGTGGCGGCGACCGGCTGGCGACGCCTCGGATGTCGCTACTCGGTAAGCCGCTCAGCTACCGCGCTACGCGACGCGACGCGCGTTACCGCCGCCTTCAGTCTAAGTTCTACAATTTTCTAGAAAGGCCAAGAGGCTATAAGGCAGTCGTTTATCATATGCTAGTGTAAGTACTACTTCTTTGTATAAATATTTTCAACACGTTCCCTTTTGTTCAATTTACTTTATAGTAAATGAATGACCACTGTATAGAAACATTTTACTGTTCTACATTTTACAATACTTACCTACGTAAGTTTATGTGTATATTGATAATCAAAATACAAAATAAAATGTATATGGATTAATTTTATCATTCCTTAGTTTGAGTAGATTTATAATATTCAGATAATTCTCTTTACACCCTGAAAACAACTACACAAAGTGCACTGTACCTACTATTTAGTCGAGTTTAAGTACCTACCTTTTATTAGTTATGCTTTACATTTTGTGGATCATCGTTAAAACTAGAAAAAAAAATTGTTATACTTGTGCACAATAATGGGCAATAGTGTTTATGAGTTAAACACGTTTAGATCGACAACAATCTTTTATTTATAATAAATATATACTGCTGTACTCTATGTTTTACTTTTGTTTTCAATAATACCATTCCCTATACAGGTTCCTGATGGTTTTCATGTGTTTGTCACTGTCTGTATTCTCAACTATCGAAGAATACGAAGCCAGAGCCGGCATAATTCTGTTCTACATGGAGACTGTGGTGGTTGTTTGGTTCGCAATAGAATTTATCTTAAGGTAAATATTTCATATGGTTGTAATTCATTTTATCTATATTAAAATACAATTATATTTATAAAGAATACAATTGATAAATTTGCTGACTTACCTATCTTACTAGCAATGCCTTGCGGTTTCACTCGCATTTAATTGTTTCGGTTCTCATTGGGCGGCCAACCCGCCCTCGGTTCGTGATAGACCGCGCCGCGCCAAACTGCCCGCCCGCATTATTACTACTTTTCAGCTTAGCGTGCTTTCTGAACTACATTTTTGTATCGAATTTGCTCTGCTCCTAAGGCTCGGAGCGTGATGTTAGATAGCCTATAATATTTCTCATTAAGTAGGCTATAAAATGAAAAAAATATTTTTTGAAATCTGATCGGCAGTTCCAGAAGTTAGCTCTTCCAACAAACTAAAAATAATAATCTCTTGAACTTTATAATATTAGTATAGCTTGGCCCAAAGATTAGACCAGACCAGATTTGATATCTGTAGGTTCGAGCATAGGTATGAATAAAAAAAAATTAGTGATTTCTTTTAACATATTCAACAATTCTAATTCAACTAGTAACACTTCCAACAGACGGAGAATGACAAAAATCGTGAGAAAACTGAGAAATATTCTGGTAATACCACAATATAGTGGAAAATATATAGAACTATAAATTTATAGGCGTTTGAAATTGTGAATACCTCCTGAGCTGACGTGATGATAAGGCCCGGGCCTTGCCTTTGGGAAAAACCTTTTCATAGTAGTGAGTCATTTACAGGCTGGTGTTTTCACATAGTATTATATCTTATCTATATAAATAAAAAATACTGTTTGTTGGAAGTGCATCACTTGAGAAGGGTTAGACCGATTTGGCTTTAATTTTTTTTTATTGTTAGTCATAGTGCAAATAAGGTTTTTATGTAAAAAAAGAATAAACAGATATCCAGAGTTTTGCATAAATTCTGGAAAAACTGAAATTGCTTTCTTTAGAAAGTCGAGTTCGTTATGGTCCAGGAATTTTTTTCAGGAACAAACTTGGAAGACGTTAATTATTGAAAAGAGCAGAACAATGTCTGCTGGGCCAGCTAGTTTATAATATTTATAAGATGTATTTTTTTTACTAGCTGTGCCCGCGGCTTTGATAGCTTGGACTATACAATGAAAATATCGTGATTTTATAAGGTGATATAAAAGGAGTAAAACAAAAATAAAACAAAATCTATGCAATAGTTTTTCCATAATGCGCGCACAACGGCAACCCATAATCATTTTATTTATATACGTAGATAATATTTGAAATAAACTTGTACAACACAAAATAGAAATATCACTAGAATAATCAAGCCATGTAAAAACTATTACTGACTAAGACGTAGTACAAACAAAATGGTAAAACAAAATACAACACGCACACGAATTTTATACGGTTATTTCAATAGATTGATGTGTCCATATACATGTCGTGCCTTCAGTTCCGTTAATACTACATTTGCTAAGTCTGTTTTTTGTTTAAATATATGAAAATAAAATAAACAATGCTCTCGAAAATAAACTTTAAAAATTGAGTAATCCCTTGCGCAATTAGAAGGATCTTTCGGATTCGGAAGGGATCTTTGTGGGTCGACCCGACCTTGACCAAGTATTTTTTTTACTTATTTGTGAATTAAATAACATGTACTCGAAATAAATAAATATTTATACACTGACGTTCAGAAGTCTCCGGACAAGGATATAAAATGATAAAATAGGTAGAAAAGTGTGATAAACTAGAGAGAGAATGTAAATAGTCATTTAATTTAGGTATTACCTAAAAACAATAAAAGTCAGACTTTTATCTGTAATACTCGGACTTCTATAGGAATCCTTTTAATTAGTTGATTCATTACATTGCTTCAAATCTTCTAAAGGATGCTATGATATTATTAGTTCACTCTATGGTTAAGGTATTGCCTTCCTACTTTGAATTGAATGGTACCCTTTCTGTTCCAAGATTCCCTTAACTCTCTTGTGGTCACCAACGCCATCATGAGAAAAATATCCTCAAGCCATCACAAAACCCCCTTGGTGTTTGACTGTTAGTCTTATGCTATCTGGGTGCATTTTTTTCAAAGGGCATCCAGCTATCTAACAATCCTGCAACTTGCTACAGTGATTTCTGTGCTCGCATTCCCTACCGCGGACTTCAGTGTTTTTGGTTTTTGGGCATTGCATCGCACACTACAGGTACGGCTTGTGTATACGTATCTTCATGTAAGGCGTTGATTACAGTTTGTTTTTAATTACTCAAAGTAACTTTTTGATCCATTTCATTGCTCGAAATAATACAAACTATACTTTTATTTACAATTTAAAAAATCTAGGAAAATTTTAAATACTCACATTTTCTCCTCTTACTGCTTTACTCTTTATGTCGAAAAGAAGAAAATATATGTGAACGGTTCATGGATGTCATTCATTCAACCTCTACCAAAGAAAAAGCTCGTGCTATCGCTTTACTACACGTACTACGTCTGGAAACTTTTTGATGGCAGTGTATATCTGTACAAGGAAATATAAATTGCTAAATTGTTTTTCCAGCTAATGAGTTGATTTTTTTGAAGATTATTTTATACTTTACGTTTATTAATATAATATTGCTTAGTTTATCAGAATTAAAAATAAGTATAATAACGTCTTTCGTTTGCTATCGTTTTATTTTATGTAATGCTATGTATGTATGCTATGCTCTTTCGAAAATAAGAATATAAAATTATTAGTTGATAATATTAAACTAAAAATATAAGTTTTGTTAATCGACAGACGTTATTCTGCCTTGTCCGGTAGCTAATAGCTTGACAACAGCGCCACCTATCAAAACCTCAAATAGCTATGAACAATGGTCGTGATGAAACAAATATAATTAAGTTAATTCTCGCTCAATCGTTCAATTTGTTCAGGACTGGAATTATGTACATAATCACTAATACTATAGATTTTTTATGATATAATAAAATATATTTGCTTTTTATTCTGATGTTGTTATATTTATAAGAGTGTAGTTTAAACTCCAATTTGCGCAAAAACCGGTGCCCATTAGGTTTCTTTCGCTGGAACAATTAGTATGTCACGCGACATCTCATGTTACCCTCCGGCATAAGTGCTGTTTTACGAGACTATGCAGTCCATTTCTTTTAAGGTTCAAACAATTGATCGTACATGTCCAACTTGTAGGTATATTGTTCGAATCATACAGCACAATTTTCAAACATCGTAATTATAATGCATAATTTCAAAAATTGTTTAATTATGACCAGTATCTCAAATTATTACTTCATAAGGCAGAAGACCGTTCATTTTAATTATTTTCTTCAATATTTTACCCTTGTATATTACAGTTAAAAAGGAATTTAAGGGTTGATAGAGGTTTGCCGTTCTGCGCGCATTACGCAAAAACTACTGGATATATTTTTATCATTTTTTTGTAATACTTAGATACCTGGCCTTTATCTAAAAAAAAATATCACGATATTTTCAACCAATGAAAAATTTAAAGTTTTAAGAAACTACGATTTTTATGAGCACTACGCGTTCAGCGAAGTGTTTTCTTGCCATGGAGAAGTGGGGTTTATAATATTAGTATAAATCAACGTGAACGAAGTCGCGGGTGGTTGCTAGTATAATAGTATAAATGTGAAAGTTTATATCTTTGGATGAGTGTTACTCAATCACGCAAAAACGGCTGAACAGATTTGGATGAAATCTGACACTATGATAATTTATAACCTAGATTAACACATAGGATACTTACATTATATCTTGGTAAATGACATATTTTTCATCTCGCTCTGGACCATTCTGAAGATCACGCAGACGAAGTTGCAGGCAGAAGCAAGCAGATACATAAAAATGTAGCCTAATTTCACTTATACATATTACAATTAATATAATGTATTTTTATATAACTAGATATAAATAAGTAAGCCCATACTCGACATATTATGCTTATAGAAACATACATATTAATAAACATACTACTTATACTAATAATTATAAATATACATACTTTGTCATAAAGGTTATGGTCGTCAGGATGCAGGTCACGATATCAAGGCTCAATAGGTCGCCTCAAATTTTTGCGGCGGCCTTTCTGCATAATCGGTGAGTTGATTTTCCAATAATTTCAATTATATGTGTATAATTTACTATAATAAGACTTTAATCGCACTATACCACATGAGAGACAATAGTATATTACATACTTCACTATATGATAAGGTGAGATTATAAAGATGTGATGAAATAGGTACATAATTTTTGTTTATATAATATTCATCTAAGAACAAATATTATGAGATTGATCGCTGCAGTCCTACTTCATATAAAGATACACTACCGACAAAGTCAACTACGAATGCGTTATATTAATTCAAATAAAAAATTTCAAATATGTAACACATGTCGCAGTTAGATATGTTGAATACAGTGCATTTTTATTCTCAATATGTTCAAGTAAAACCCGACGTCATATGTCGTGATAATGTGACCCTATTTCAAGTACGAGCAATCTGCTGCGTCGCGTCGCCTGTGACCTTCGCATTTTAGGTCTTCATTCCCCAGGCGCTTGTTTCGTTTCGTGCGACCGCTATTCCGCCCACTGGGGAACAAACCCGCTCGAGACCCTTCTAACCAGCAAATATAGGCACACGACATTTCAACTGAGAATAATAAAAGAAACCTAAAAATAAAATTTAAGCCACGTTTCTGGGTATTAACATTTCATATTACAAGACATATAGGTATAGCAATTTTACCCGCAGCACGTAACAACGCCCAATGAAATTAAAAACTGCATTACCAATGCAAAACTAATTAATGAACAGCGAAGCAGTTATGTTCACTTATTGAAACCTTAAAAGGCAATTTTAATGTTATAAAAGGCAAAAGCACTTACTTAAAAATTTTAAGAGATTGCAATCGCGGGATTGCTTGGATATTTCATGAAGATAGAAAAGGTTTACTTTGAACGAAGGCCTTTGCGTAATATGCTACCTGTGGGTTCAGCGATTGAACTGACATTTTAATTTCTAATTCAATAATTCAATGTTGGCTTTAAATTTGGTATTTCTGTTATTCTTGAAATAGAACCAAAATGTTTTAATAGTGACTGTGAAAAGTTAACATAAAAAAAATTAAACATTATGTATATCAATGTATTTTAGAGAAACATTAAACTTAGGAATGATATTTAATAAACAAGTGTCATATGTACCTATTATAATGACTATGTAAATAACTAGCGGTGTGCTCGCGGCTCCGTACGCGTTTTACCACGCAGTAGTTATTTAGATCCCGTAATTTTATTTTTACTCATATTGTTGATTATTTATATATTGTATCAATTGAGGAATGGCATGTATTTTCCTTGTAAAAATTTCCTCAAAATCGGCACAGATTAGAGAAAAATCTATGAAAATCGATTGAAAATTATAATTGTTTTCTACGATTTTTAATATATCTATTATTAACGATTCATATAGCCTCTTAAATAAGGTATGATGATATATGCTTCCCATTTACAAAATTTGATCAGAATCAGTTGAGGATTGATGAAAATTAAACTCTTTGAACTTCTTTTCTTTACTGGGCCATCAATGATGTAATTACATATACTTCCCGTGTATAAAATTTAATTAAAATCGGTTAAGAATTAATGTTTTTTTTTTAGCTATATATATATATTTACGATTTCTAAAGCTAATATTGAAAATTCTCATAGTCCATATTTCACAGGATGACGTCTACTTCCCTTGCACAAAATCTCATCAAAAAAGAATTTTTATTTGCTTATTTTGTAAGATTTCTAATAGTAATATTGAAATTTCTTATATCCCATCAAACGACCAATGACATAATCATCTTGTGTACAAAATTTCATAAGAATCGGTCAAGCCGTTTTTCAGTTAAATTCGAATATATATACAAACAGACAGACCAAAAAATTTTAATGGCATAGTTGTGATCAGTATCATTCATATAGTATGCTAGGTAAATTTCGACAAAAATTTAGCTGTACAGTCAGAACTATAGATTTATTAATATATATAACACAAAAATCTATACAACTATATAAAAATTTAGATAACTCAAAAATGACTTGACCGATCCTTATGACATTTTCCACGGGATGCTTATGTCATTGTTCAATTGATAGAGTATATGAAATATCATCAATTACTATTAGAAATCGTAAAAAAAATAGTTCTTCACCGTTTTTGATGAAATTTTTTAACCGGAAAGTATACGTCATTTCTTGAATGATAGTCTACAAAAACTATCAATAACACTTTTAGGAATAGTAAAAAAAATAAAAACAAATAAAATTTAAAATTTCTTTAATTCTAAACGGATTTTAATGAAATTTCGTACATGGGAAGTACAAGTAATTACATTATTGATGGGCTATAACATATGTCAATATTACTTCTAGAAATTGTAAAAAAAATTAGTTCCAAAAAAAAAATTTCCTCAATTCTTAACCGATTTTGATAAAATTTTGTAGACGGGAAACATACATCATACTATAATGGAGAGGCTATATAAATCGTAAATAATACATTAAAAATCATAGAATATAATAATAATTCTCAATCAGTTATGATGAAATTGTACACGGGAAATACATGCCCTTCCTCAATGTGTACGACATATGAGTTGTCAACAATATGTGTAAAAATAAAACTACGGGATGTAAATAACTACTGCGTAGTGACTAACGTGTGCGGAGCCGCGGGCACACAACTAGTTGTTTATAAATATCATGAGATGAAAATAATATCACGCAATTACTGTTGAATCAACCATTGTAATAGTGATTATTTACTAAAATTAATGAATCTAGTTTTTTAGATTCATGTGTTTTAAATATGCATAAAGTCATAATCCAGCTTTTATGAACTTATTTAATATAATATTTAGATTAACTTAATACGCAATATCGTATCATATAATATAATTTAAATCGTAGAAAAATAAAAATTTAATTGTTCAATCAACAAGAAACTCCTTGTCCAAATCAATTCATGTTTCCACTTTGCTTATTTTAAGTCACAACATTCAACGTAAGTAAGTCGTGTGGTAGGCGAATGGTTAGACCAGTGGAATATCGATCCGCCTTTATGTTATACAAGGAATTTCCGGAATTCGCGTACATTTAAAACTCACTACGTTCTGCTATATAGCTGAAAGCAATACAGATCCTTGTTAGAAGCGCTGAATGCAAGGCTAAATTGGTCATGTAGCAAAAGTACCATATGCTAAAGGCCTCGCGCGCTCGTCGTCAGACTTAGTAGACTATGCCTTGTTTACTCATTTCAATTCGGTGTGAGTCAGTGAAGGAAAGCATTGTGAAGAAACCTAAAGGCCTTGAGGAATGTTCTCGTTTTACCATTATTTAAGATGACAATACAGATCTATAGATTTCTCGACGCTTGGATATACCAATACAACATTGACTAGCGTGATCATTACGCCCGACTTTTCCTCGAAAAATGGCCTTTTCCCAAAAATGAGTTATTTTTAACATATTGGGATTATAAACAATTCAATATCGCAAAGTTAATTGTTTTGTATATTCATCTATCAACTAATGTTATTAGGGTTCCGTAACTCATAATGAGAAAAAAACGCTACATAAAATTTTGAAAGGCCTCCTAAAAGTTATGCGTATAATGTTATACATAAAATAGTAAACAATGATTCGGGTCGCATTTTAAGCATAAAATTCAAACCATAACATAAATATTTTTGATTTCTTCTGTAACATTAATTTACTTAACGAAGTTTAAATATTAAAGTGTATAAGGTGTATCGGACTTATATCAGAACTTTCTAGTCCACACATATGTCTAAGTATATTGTACATAGAAGATTTTTTATCACCTATTTGTATTGTGTTTCTATTGTTCTATGTTTAACGGTTTCGGCTGCGTTTTCCAAGAAAGCGTGCCGGTAGTGATTTTTTTTTTCAAGTTCAATTTATATTTTCATTACTTATTTTTCCTTATGTTTTGTTTTATAATTTTTCAAAATATAACCTTTTTAGTTAACAACTATAAAATAATAAAAATTATTCAACGAAATGGTTAACAGAACCACTTAGTTAGTTGGTTGATTTAAGAATTATAAGCGCACTAACAAATAGACGGACGGACAGACCAAGGTACATTAAAGAATGAAAGAATAATATATAAAAAATATTTACTTTTTTAAATCTGAGTACATTACTAACCAGCAACAATGAGGGACGAATATTCATAGGCAGTCGCGCCCCGGTCACGTTGTTAACCCGGCTTGCAATTGCCTCTGCTACAGTTACACTACATTACACCCCAAATTTGATTTATACCATAATTGTAGTTTAAGTTATCATGTATTGTTTTATGAAACAGTCTTTCATTGTTGGTATTTATATTTTACCAATTTGCATTTACAAACGATTGGAATAGTCACTTTAATACAACGTCGGCGTTGTTGGTATTATTCGAGCTTATTTTATAATGGTGCATACAAAATTTTGTTGTAATTGAGTAGGACAGGTAATTAGGGGTATTCATACTTTCTCTCATTTTTCACATTTTCTATACGTCCAAACGAAGCGTTGATAGGAGCACAACAAGAAAAAACAATTTTTCTGTGCGTTTTACTATAATAATATTTCACTTTCCTTGTATTCTATGAAACTATAGGGTTCAGAACAGAAGCAATGAAACTCGTGTTCAGTTTTCCGTGTTTCCTCTATTTATGATAAAGTATTTCCATTTTATAATCACATTACTTTTTCCCTAAGTATCTTTACACACTCTTACTATGCCTCTCGCTCAAATGAGAGTCCCCTGTCGTTTTTTTTTAACTGACTGACTATACTGTTAGCCTTAAGGGCCCTAGTTAGCTGCTGATGGCTTTTAAAGCTTCACCGGACTTTCCCCTGTCGTTCTATCCGCATCAATTTTTATCCTCGCGTCTATGTTTTGCAAACGCCTATGATTGGTCGACGACTAATTCACAAACATAATCATTTTAAACAACTTATAATAAGTCCAATATATTTCAATAATTTACGCGTTATTTAATTATTACTTTATATGTTCACTTACTCGCAAACTACCCGGATTTTCTTATATATTATTATAACCTTACAATGATTGGTCGACGACTAATGTTATCAATTGAACATCTTATATATTTTAATAATGTACGTATTATTTAATAATTAGTTAACATGTTTACTTGCAAACTACCCGAATATTCATATATATTATTATCAACCTTACAAAACGTATAGATCCATAGAAAAAACGGTTATTAAGCCCTTCGGAATTCGTGGGAGCTTTGGTTCCGAGCTTTAAATCTTGTAGAATCTTATTATATTAAGTGAGCAATTATTGTGATTGGTTTCTCGGTAACGGCTCCAACGATTTCGATGAAACTTTGCATTTAGATAATGTTTTACATTCCAAGTTTACCTGGATAGGTGTTTTTCTTTTTTTGTTTATAAGACACCGAGCACAGCTCGATCGCCCAAATAATTATTATAATGCGTAAATAGATAAAAATCAATAAACTCGAAGAATGTTATCATTATTGAATAAAATGTATTAACTTTTGGCCATTGCTATTGATTTGGTTATTGTGTGTATTTTTTATTTAAGCCTTTGGGTTCTGTAATCTTTTCCAACCAGCATTAAAATCGTCTTATAGAATAATAACCGAACCTTGTATCTGTTTAAACTAAGGTGCTTTATTTTTGTTAACGCACCCTTCTTTTGAAACTCTAAAAATATGAGGTAAAGATGTTTTAACTGAAGAAAATTTTTTTCATGTCACATTCTGAATTTCGTAAAATAATAAAATAAACTGTACTTTAATACAATATATCAATCTTTAAGCATTTTTTTAGACATTAGAACTCAGACAGTTTAGTTGTGGGACACGAAGGTTAGATCATACTTGAAATAGAATTAGAAATAGAAATGTACATCTTCTTTAGCTCCATAAGACTTGATTTTCCGTAAAATTCCGGTAAAATTATTTATCGGTTTTCTCTACCCTGTGTTCGAGCGGACTGTGAAAACGGCTGTTAGATATTTAAAGAAATATTAAACATGATAAAAGATCTAAGTAGGTACATATAAGTAAATTTCATTGATTTAGAAGGTATGCCTGCGCTACTCATCAGTGACAAAAGATGGATTCTCTTGTAACTTTATTCGTTAAAATTATTATTATGTTTTGCTCTGGTGATAGAAAAATAAAACATTATTTAAAAAAAATGTTTTCCATAGAATTTTATTTTCAAATATATTCGAATATTTCTTCAATTAAAATCTAACCTTCCTGTTCCATAATTAAATAATCTGAATAGAATTTCGAAACTTTTGAGGTACAATGTGAAATTTGTATTTTGATTTTCTGTTCGAAATAAATAACTATTACCAACCACTAATGGGATGAAGCACGGAATGAGAGTTTTTATAATGTGAAAATAAGTTCATACATCTTATATAAGATATTCTTTTTATAGAAGAATATAGAACTCGTTATTTTACGAAGCTAAAGTTTCTAGTGGAATGGAATGCGCAATAAAAAATTAGATTCTTAATTATACTATAAAAAGGGCTGTTAATATTTTAAAAATAAAATAGTTTTAACATTATTTGGTGCAGATGTCACGACAATACTGGCGTCGTTGGTGGTTTTGGGTATGGGATCATCCGGACAGGTGTTCGCTGCATCAGCGCTACGGGGTCTACGATTTTTTCAAATCTTACGCATGGTGCGTATGGATCGACGTGGGGGAACCTGGAAACTACTTGGGTCAGTTGTCTACGCGCATCGGCAGGTAAATAATTCTTTGTATCAAAACTAAAATTCAAAACTCAGTTTTTGTATTGATTTGCTTTTGTAGTATAGCAACTTATTTTCGCAAACGACACGGAAACTGAATTTTAAGATATTTATTATATTTAAATATCACAATAATTTATACTAAAGATCTCAAAACTAAAACGTTGTATTCTTTATTAGTAATAGATGTAATTACATGCTGCCGTAACTTAAAAAAAAACACATACTCGTATGTCCATTACATATCATGATCTTATTATTATAATATTATTATAAACTTTTACAAAGTAATATTAAAATTATTGTCACAAGTACCTACCATGTACCTAATTGCGATATAATAATAATTACAAAAATAATTAGTTTCTTCCTTTGCGTGTTTAATTTACATTATCTATTTTCTTATCGTCGGTTTGTCTAGGTAAACCTTTATATAGAGCTTTTCATCGATTTCTCATCTATCTTGTAAGTTGTTTACCTGCTGCCTTTCTACAAATTTCATATTGTGGGTTAGATAGGTTCTTTATATAAACCACTTCTTAATAATCATAATAACGAAAGCTTTATTACAATTACTTATAGTTAAAAACAAAACATTAAATGAAATATACAAATGCTAAGACGCTTTATTGTCGAGTTTCTATTCTATCCTTCACCTAAGGGTCTTTTAAAATGTCGTTTGTTATCCTTGAACCTTCACAAGTTTTATTTCTTGCTTATATTAGACTTTGTAATTATTTTTAATAATAACCACGTTATCGTTGAACTAATATCATTGAGGTATTTATGTACTACGTACTAGAACGACCCCTCAACCAGATTATTATATTATTACCACTCACAGTCTGTGCCGGGAACATGTTGTGATTACACATAAAGTGCTAAATTTTATCAGTCATTCATTTGTTTTTTCCTCATTTTTTTTTCTTTGACGACGCTTATTACCGCACAATGGAAA
The DNA here is from genome assembly GCA_033032175.1 of Saturnia japonica. Lineage (NCBI taxonomy): Eukaryota > Metazoa > Arthropoda > Insecta > Lepidoptera > Saturniidae > Saturnia > Saturnia japonica. The sequence continues at coordinate 9,867,380 of CM065311.1, read as the reverse complement.
ACATGAAATATCGGTATATTTACGAGTACGAGTTCTACCGTGGCACCAGTACTGCAGAAACAGCTCGAAAGATTAATGATGTGTATGGCGCTTGTCGTAAAAGATAGCACGGTACGTTTTTGGTTTCAACGTTTTCGTTCTGGAAATTTCGACCTTCAGAACCAACCCCTTGGATCACCGGAGACCAAAGTGGAAAATGAAGAATTAAAGGCTATTGTGGAAGCGGATCCATCACAAAGCACTTCAGAGATAGCTGTAGTCTTCGGGGTACGTGATAAAACTATATTAATCCACTTGAAGCAAATCGGGAAAGTTATAAAAACTTGAACGAAGTGTACCTCATAACTTGAGTGAATCGAACTTGCAAACAAACGTCGACTGCTCTGTTACTTTGCTCAACCGACACAATAAGAAGGGATTTTAAATTGAATCATTACTTGTGATGAAAAGTGGATACTGTACGATAATCGGAATCGCTCATCGCAATGTCTGAACCCTGGAGACCCAGCTGGATCCTGCCTTAAGCGAAAATTGACTCAGAAAAAATTACTTGTGAGTGTTTGGTGGACAAGCGCCGGGATCGTTCACTACAGCTTTCTAAAATCTGGCCAAACGATTACGACAGATTTCTATTGTCAGCAACTACAAACCATGAAGAAAGAACTAGCTGCTGAACAACCGAGATTGGTCAATCGCTCTAGGCCACTGCTGCTTCACACACTGCACAACAAACAACCACTAAGTTAGATAAGCTACAATTGGAATGTGTGTGACATCCACATTTTCCGGACCTTACTCCACCAGATTGTCATTTTTTCCGGAATTTGGACAACTTCTTACAAGGAAAAAAAAATCAACTCCGATGTGGCAGCCCAAACCGCCTTCAAAGAGTTTATTGATTCTCGCCCCCATGGTTTTTTTTAGTAAAGGGATCAATGAACTACCTATGAGATGGCAAAAGTGCATAGATAACAACGATGCATACTTTGTTTAATTAAATATATTTTCCAAAAAAAATTGACTTTATATTCCTCCCGTACAAAACGCCAATTTCTTATGTAAGGACCTAATATTAGTTTTTAAGTTTATCTATAAGTCGGTTCAGATGAATCAAGTCTGTTGTTGGCAATTTTTGTAGAAGTTCACTCACTGTTCCGATTGCGGTTTTATTACTTTCCTGTTTGAAACCATTGATAAATGGATATTAGCGCAATTATACATTCCTAAAATAGACCATCAATATATAAAACAGCGTGTCGTCAGTAGGCTATGTACACGGAAACAGAAAATTTAAGTATAATATGTTTATATAATACTTTTATACATATTAGTCTATCATTTGATGGTAATGTATTACAAACACGCACATAAATGTTCACGTAAATTTAGGCACGAAATTACAATAGCTATGGTCTCACAATTGTTTGTAATTACAGCACACTAACACACATAAAACATCTCATAACCTACATTGACATCAAGATAAAAATGCAAAAAGTTTATAACTAGATATTTAACCGATTATTTACAAAGACTGTTCTTACGGTCTGCGTGCCCTAAGAATATTAACTTTTTTGAATAATTTTAAACTTTTTAATTACTGAACCGATTGCTTTCCTAATCGATATTTAAGAATCCGCTTATCCTCTAAATATTTATTTATTCATTTAAGACATACAAACGTCACAGAACATTTTAAAAATTGTAAAATAATTTGGATATCATTCTAAAGTGCCAATTAAGAAGTAGTACATAAATTACATATTATACTTATATCTAACGGTGGGGATGAATGTATTTAAAACGATGTTTATTAAGTTTTGTGCGTGTGTGTGTGTGTGTGTGAGTATGTTAATTAACATGTGTGTGAGCGTGTTTTAGGTTTCCTGTAATTACTCCTGAACTAACCTTTTAGAGACCGACTTGAGAAACTGCATTCGACTGAGGTGGAAAATGTCAATATAATTGAAAAGCTTATTATATTCTGTAGTACAGATGTACAGATCCTATCCTATACAGATGAATAGGATGGAATTTTGAGCATATGTATGCTTTACAGATGAAATCACAAGCATTCAATCTCGTATTTGTCTAGTAGAAAAGTTCGGGAATCCTAACATCTAAACACATTTTTACTACTTTAGATTAAACTGTGTAATGTTTCAGTAAAATAACGTTAAGTAGGGGTAAGTTATTATATTTTGAATTAATAGTAATTGTAATTAAAAATATAATTATTTCAACGAATTTGATTTTACTAAAGGTTATTTCCATCCGAAAAAAGGTCTAATTTACAATCAGGGTGCGGTTAAAGAAGTATTACTTCAAAAATATTGAAAGTATAATATTTTCCCTTTAGTAAGATATTATTTTAGATACAGTAATAATAATAACAACAGTCCGTAAAAGCCCAAACTCAGCAAAGATCTTATCCCGTAGCGGAACGAATTTTAAATCGTATGCATTGTATATTGATTAAGGAAATCTATCATGAATATTCGTGTTAACTTCTCAATATAAATAATACTGGCTCTCTACACTTTGGCCCTAACTACGTAGGCACCAATATTGGCGTCTACGTGTGGAAACGAGATAAACATAAATGCTAAGTTTCATACTATCTCAAAGAACACAATAATTATGACAAACGAAAAGGTCCGCGGCCACGATACGATTGTATTTTGTTTGTACTGTTATTTTCTTTGTATGTCCATAAGTCATAACTCCAGTAAATCTTTATCTGGAACAAATATTTTTACATTTACATTATCATGGAGTAAATCAAAGTACATATTAAAAGAGTTCATGTACATACTTGTGTTAATTTAAATTGTTAAGTTAAACACAATGATATTATAAGTATTATATTTACAAGTAGGAAACACGGACATGCTTTTATAAATTTAACATATTTACATTGTTGATGAAAAAAACCACTCCATCTCATAACTTTTGTTAAGCTGCTTACAAGCTAGAGGATTAGGGGGATCAAGCAAGCCTAGCTCTTTTATTTACTCACATGCGGATGTACATTGCAACCGGCGTTTAAGTCGAGACTCAGGCTATATGTACCTCTGTGTTTGTGTGCGTGCTTTTCGTAGCGTGGACATATTTCGATGGTAAACGAAGTTATTGTGTATTATTTGATTTCGATTGCGTTTATTCATCCATAAACGTGTGAATTTTTACTTTTTATTAAATGAAACAAGTCCATATTTTCATATGCTGCTCGAACCTGTATCACATGAAATCGGTTTAAACCCATAAAATTATAGTATCTTCTATTTAAGTATATTCTATGATTGTTTATTGCTAAATCATAATAAAACAATTTTTTTTCTAATATATTGAAAGTTTAGATTTCGACTCTTTACTCTTAGTATAGATTAAAAAAAATTGTAAAAAAATGTAAGTGAAACCACTCTGGTCCAATTTGTAAAAACTACAAGACTTCGACATGCAATTCTAAAAAGATCCATTACTTTATTCGAAATATTTTTATTCAGTTTTGTAAAGGTTTTGATCTATGAGAATTAGATTCATTATTGCTGCTGTTTGAAACGCTATAAAACTTAAATAACTTTTTTCGTATATGAATACAATTCCATATAAAAGGAAAATGATCTGTAAATTCAGCAAACAGATCAATAATATATTCAATAAGTTAACACATTATGATACTACACTACTAATCCCTATTACTAATTTAAGTTATAATATATTTAAAAAAATAAGAACATGTTATTTAAAGATGATTCGTAACTTGATGTTACCGCTTTGAAAAATATAATTATTTACAATTTCTGATTCAGTTTACATGTGTCGAAACCCACCTACGTAAATTATTACACATAATCATTAAAAACAGACGCCCAAAGCTGAGTGATTTATATTTAGTTATTAATTTTACGAAACCAAACAATTACTCTTGTGCGTGATGATTAAATACGCATGGTTAATAGAACACTTACGACTCATAAAGAGCTCTCCCTAATGTTTTTTCTCAATTTCAGTCAGATTATGCCTTCTGAAAACAGATGAACACTGGTAAGAACGGTACGGCTGTCTATAAGTCTTAAGATTTTAGAGTGACATGTGCGTTGAATAATAATATAATACCAACCACTGGACAACCTGCCCTACCTTGAGGTTTGAAGTCGTTACGTTTCACGAGCGAAATTCATTATCTATACTATATTATTATAATATAAAAAAGCGGAAGAGTTTTGTTGGTTTGTTTAAACACGCTACTCTCTCGAACTTGAAAATTTATTTTTATATATTTGTTATAGCCAGATTCACTAGGCTATCTAAAAATAGACTACAACTCTCAGCTGCCCTTAAATATTGATTATTATTAAGTAAGTCGAAAGACACAGCGCTCCCGAACTGCTTTATCCGCGTGCGCTGGGGTAATGGTTAATGATACGTTAATACAATGATCTAAAAAAAATATTGGTCCTTAGTATATCCAAAAAAAGTCCGCAATAGCATATGTCACGATAAGGTATTTTAAGACAAACATTTCTTGAAGGTTAAAAAGTGATTTATGAGCTTTATTTTGTAGGCATGGCACATTAATCCTTACGAACAAAAGTTTCTTCATCAGAAAGACGATTTTATGAAGTAACATTTTGCCGTATATAGTTTGTTGTTTGGACGCATAATTTAGGAGATAATGGAAAATTAAAATAATTTGCAATTGCGGGAAGTTGAGAAAAATTATGATATGCTACACGAGGGCGTTGGCGGCGCGGTGTTTGTCTGGTAGAATTAACACGGGAGAAACCATGGGCCACAGCTAGTAAAAAATATATGAAAGTAGGAATTGTCCGTTTCTTGAAAACGGTACAGTGTTGTATTCATTAGGATCAATGGGACAGTATTTCACGCCAAAATCACAATAAGTATCATATTTCATAAATATTCTCAAAAGTTTCGCTACAAAATACAAAACATACAATCCTGATTACGTTCTGAATTTTTGTAACCATAAACCACGTGGACAATTTTTTAAATTATTGAACTGAAACTTTTTAGGCTGCTACTAAACAATTGTACGAGAATTAAGATTAAAATTTCAAGGTTGCGTCACGTTTAATCACATTTCGTTACATGAGAGTAAAGAAAAATATAACGTCGAGAGAAGGAGAAAGACAGTTATAAATTGTTTATCTAATACACAGCTTAGGGTCGTTTATGCTATCCGCATCTCCCTTTTTAAGAACCTTCACTATTGCTATACAACGAGGTAATGCGGCCAGCCTTCTTGGTACTTTTCCTTCTGGCGGAGAGTTATAATGGTATCCATTTTTTATTTTATTATTATAATAAGCCTTTTTTATTTCCATGACTATAAAAAGAATACATATTAAAAAAATGGTGGTATCCAATACTTTTAGTTAGATTTTAATTTTTATTCAATAACAAGTGCGTGGATTACAGTATAATAACTAGATACTTTATCAATTTTAAGTTGATTTACTTTTATAACCATACGGAGCGGTTACGATAGCTTCTCATGTTACCTTTTTTATTCACAATATATTTAAAATTTTACTATTTTGCGAGAAGCTTCACTGCTATCACGTATAAGGTGTTGCATCGGCATTTTTTGATATTTAACATCTTTTTTCTCTCTTTGCTGCAATTTTTGGGGGTGATTTTGTGAAAAGGGGCGGAAGTGTGTAACAGGAAGGCGGGAAAGCGCGCTATTTTTTTGGTTTGACTAATGAGCGCGCGTCGTGGTATATTAGAAACTTATTGTTCTAAAATAATAGTAAATAAATAATTAGGTGCTCCACACTGTTATTCAGAACTCAATATTGACCTTAAAATATCCTGCCAACCATGCAAAAGTTGAATCATTGATATAGTTACTGCGACGCTATACTTAAGAGGAGGGACATTTCTAAACTCTTTTATCAAACCATATCTATCTACAATCCTCTACAATATTTATAAAGAAAATGAAATAAGTATTTGTAATTGAATATTATGTAGACTGTAGACCAACTGTATCTGAACAAACTATATTATACGTAATCCGTTTACCGTCGCTGAAGTTTCGATATCCGACGTCGGACAGACACTTCGTATCGATAAAGGCTTACTTGTTTGCCAAATTTATTAAGGCTTGAGATTTGTTACGTACCTATATAAGATCAGCAAAAATGATAATAATATATTCATCATGCTGATATTAATAAGCAGAGTCTGTTGTACCATCAATATGTAGAACTCAAACATCTGTTGCAATAAAAAGAATAGCTTCGTATTTTGGTCGAACATCCAGGGTGTTGAAACTATATTACACATCGTGGACTATTTATAACAAGCGATAGGAAGGTCTCTATAATAATGTAATTATTATTTCTATATCATAGCTAAACGAATTCTTAACTAATTTATAAAAGTCATGACATGAAAGACCATAGGGAAATAAATAATGTATTGAATGACATTTAAATGCTAAAAATACTTGTGTTATTAGTACCTATCTATAAATAGAACCCCACATTGTTAGTATCTTTTTTTTGTGAGCCTTTCCCGACGTGAGTCTAGCGTAAATTGGCTAGCTCTTGCATAAGCGTGCTGAGTAAGCACGACTGCGGATCTGGCCGCAATTTCCTCTTTATACAAAGTATGTAGGTAGATCTAAACGCAACACAAGGCGGGACTCAATATCTGTTCACAATCGACTTAGGTTAAAGTTGCATGACAATGTAGAGCAAATAAAGGCCAGCAACTGCCGCATTTCGCGCTCCTTCGACTATATTACTTTTGGGATATCCGTCCAATAATTGTTTTCAATAATACAGCCGATTATACGTAGATTTAGCAAATATATCTTTTAAAATTTTATTAATATAAATACATAATTGAAGTACAGCAAAAACTGAATACATATAACAATACCTGTATCAATATTTTTTAATGAACTTTTAATATTACTAGTGATAGCCCTGAGGTCGAAATTCGACCAGCGACTTTTTGATCATAGACTACTTGCTGTTTGAGATTTGCAGTATTCATGAATCTAAACAATCAGTATTATCTACATCGCTTGCTGTCACTTTTTGTTTTGTGACAATGTCAATATTTTGTGGAGTCTAAGTTCAATGGCACGGTCGGGTTATGATTCGCAGTATTAATTTATTTTATTTAATATATTAGTAACAGATATTATAGATACATTTTAGCTTTCTGCACCCTTCTGCATATAAACTTTAACTATGCCAAATCTCACAGTTTTCCATGCACGAAATACGGTTAAAAAGGGGTTTTTTTTGCTTTACGTAATAATATATAGATATTCGTATTTATAATAGTTTTTTTAAAACAAATATTCCGTATTCACCTTCAGAATTTTTGTGAAAAAGCATGAAGTAATCAGGCCTATTGTTTGTATTTCTTAATGCTTGCGTAAATCGTAGTCTGTATATTTCCATAAACAACCTAGCTACGAAATATTCGTAGCCTGAGCTCACCCAACGCCACACTGCAGCACCGTACTGAATGTAGGCCGCTTTCTGTTGAACCACCCTCTTCAAAGTTACGTTAGTAAATGTTATTGTTAACATTTTTATTATCTCTTCTCGAATATAACTTAATAAGAACCAACAATATTTTTGCAATATTCACGAATAAACCTGTCATTGAAATAACAGTTTATTCAAAATAACATTCCCTTATTTCGTTACAAATATTATTTATTAGCTGTGCCCGCAACTTCGTCCACATGGTTTATTTCGTGAATGAAAAACAGCAACTAAATAAAAACCTCACCTCACCTGAAATATGTTACAGAAGGTTAATTAAAAGTTTTCACAAGTATAAAAATAAGAATTGTAAACTGTAATAGATAAGACATAGGGCGCACATAACTTATAAATTAACGATTAGATAGATATTCAGAGTTATAAATATTTCAAAATTGAGATAAAGAAGTATTAAACAAATCAAGGTCAATGCCTCTCGCGATATTGCTGTAGCAACTGCATGCCCTAATTAGGTAACTGTTTTGCCTATAGTAGATCTTTGCCAAGGGTATGTGCAAGAGATTCGGTACTCTTACCGATACTATGGGAGCATTTAACCCTAGTTGCCCAAGCAGCTCTGGATAGTCCATCGTACTGTTTGCTATAATATTGTGGAGGAAAGTTATGTCAGCTACACGTCTCATCTCATGCAGTGGAAGTAAATGAAATTGTTTACATCGGACCTAATAGTTAGGGTAAATAGCTAAGCGAGGTTAGGCGGTATTTCACACCGAACCAGCTTCTAAACTTGTATCATGCACAGGTACTCTCTTGTGTAGAATATTGCTGTCATCTATGGGATGGATCAGCCAAATATCAGTTGGCCGCTCTCGATTCCATTGAGCACCGAACTCGTTGACTTGCTGGCGATGAAGCACTGATGAAGGCAAAAATGCTCAGTCTAGAGCATCGTCGTAAGGTAGCTTGCCTCACAGTATTTTACAGGTTGCACTTTGGATAGTGTGCACAGGAGTTGCACGATTTAATTCCGCCCAATCCGTTCCACCATAGAACAATTTCACGCCGAGAAGGGTTCCAACCTTATGTCGTGGAAATTCCCCTGATTCTCACGAAGCGTTATATGCTTCGTTGTTCATTATGCGAACGGCAAAGAAGTGGAATTCACTACCGTCGTCTGTTTTCCCATCCACCTATAACTTGGGAGTCTTCAAGTGTATAGGTATTTAATAGGTAAGCGCGATACATCGTCGGCCTCATCTTTACTTTCCATCAGGTAAGATTGAGGCCAAGCGCATTCCTGTATTGCATAAAAAAAAGCACAGTAAGCACAGCACAGCAAGTAACGAAGAATGCGTATTTGAATGCCCTGAATACGAATGATGTAGATCGTATTGCTTGGGTTCCATACTTGAAAAGTGTTTTCATTGGCAAAAATTCTGAGGGCATTCTCACGAAAAAACCGAAAGCTTTCGAGGCTTTGTTTATTATGACGTTAACGTGCTCATCGAAAAGTAGTTTAGAATCAAAAGTTACCCCTAAGTCTTTAATAGAGGGAACTCTTGCCAATTGCATATTTTCCAAATAATAATTAGTAATGATAGGCTGTGGTCTCCGCGTGAACGAACAGACGTATCATTTTGATATATTTTAATCCAGCTTATTAAGAGAACAATAGTTTTGAAATCTATTAATATCTTGCTGGAGACGTAATGCGACGTCAGGCGATTTAATAGAAAGAAGGATTTTTATGTCATCAGAATAAAGGAGGATTTTAGAGGAAAGAAAGGAAGAAGGTATCTCTCATATAAATATTATAAAAAGGAGCAGCCCTAGAGGTGATCCTTGCGGGACTCCTGAAGGAATACATATTGCTACAGGCGTATAATCATTGAGTACTACAGTCTGTAGGTAACAATCATACCGATGTTATCTAAAAGACATAAAGACTGACTGCTATGCTCGAGGTCCTGGGTTCGATTCCCAGGTCGAGCAATGTGTTATTGGGTTTTCTATGAAATTTTGAGTAGCAGCCCGGCGTTTGGATTTGTTTCCGATTAATGGCAATAGACTCGCCACCTATTACATGGGACCTACAAAACATAGGTACCCGACCAATTGTAGGTGTACATTAGTGTTAATGTTCAGTTTTGGAAACCTTTACGAAAAGCTAAGTTTATTTAATAACTTTATTTTTATAAATCGTTATATTTACGTAAATAATAACGCTTTATAGTAAGTCTGTTTAGTGTAACTTAATAAAATCTTAATTGCGTAAAATCACCAAACAACCTATACAACCTAACCTGTAATCTAGATAGAATAGATATTCTTAATTATTTAAACATTTAAAAATAATATTAAAAGTTTATTCTTCAATTATCCATTTCCACGCTTACAAAAAATATACTTATAAATATGAAACCATTTGCCATTTATAGATTTTACTAAATGAAAATTATCTTTTCACTTTATTTCAGTAGATATTTTGAAGATATTACATAGTTACACAGTACACATACAGTCCTTTTTATACGTACCTCACCTAAACGCAATTTGTAGACCATACAAATTTCCATACGTGTACAATGGATAAAATGAAAATAAATAAAATGCATCCTAAAAGTACCTTCAGACTATAAGCTACATACCAAACCAAATACCAAATTACAATCAATAAATTACATTAATATCATATCAAATGTTATTAAATTCGGTCGAGTAGTTTTTGCGTAATTGGTGTACAAACACATACCAACATACAAACAGATAGACGGACAGACTAAAATTTCAAAAACTATCGATATGAGTTCTGTACATGATTCTAAACTCTTCACCCCCCCCCCCCCCCCCCGTATTAATTCTCAAATATCTCCAATGTACAGATTTCGACGCTGTCTTTTATTATAAGTATAGATTATAGAACTCATTAATGATGTATGACGTGATTACATGATATTCTATAATTAAATTAAATCTTTATGATTTTATAATCAAAAGATATTATGTACCTAGGGATTTAGAGCTGAATATAATAATATGTACATGGTAATTACAAAAATTACATATTTGGTACTGGTATGTTTTAAAGTTTTGTTTTGTACTTCAATCGGTACAGTATTTAAAATACCTACGAATAGATTATGATATCTACTTCACAACACCACCCCATTGTGTTTTTTTGCAAACCCTGCTTGTATATACATGCCTACTATATATATAATAGATATACAAACATGTATTTGGCTATTAACAGCGTCAGATTAACAACAAAAGATATTTTATAACATTACTAAAATGTGAGCTACATATTTCGTTCACAAGTCACGAAGTGGTTATTGTATCTAGTACTTACCATATATTGATCCACTACAACATTCTTACATTCCATATCCCCCTGTATAATTTCATCATCGAAGGGGGTTCACTGTCTAAATACAGGCTCACGTATCATAAGTTATGAAGTATATTTATTTATTGACTTTGTCAACATTATTAAAGATTACACAGTAAATTAATACAATTTTATCCTACATAAGATTCTCATCATAAACCAATTTGGAAGAGTGGCTCTCAATAGCAGCTACCGGAACACATCTATAGATGTTTGCCGACAGATTTGCAACTGGAGGGTGGTAGTTAGCTAAGTGAGATTATAAAATGTCCTATCACCATGCTTAATTAATTCCAACGATATCTATAAGTGCGTACGCCAATATTATTACATAAAAAAGTCCCAGTTGCAGGCGTTATATTTGAGTACACAACCGCAAACAAAATCTGCCTTAAAATTTAATTACAATCACTATTTTTAAAAAAACTTTCGCTTTTTATTATTATTTTTACTAGCTTCCATGAACATTATGTCTATATTTTTTGCTATTATATTCCAGAATAATAACATTTACCTTTTCTTTCAGGAATTAATTACCACGTTATACATAGGTTTCCTTGGGTTGATTTTTGCATCATTTTTAGTCTATTTAGCAGAAAAAGATGTCGCGGATACAAAGTTTAAAAATTTTGCTGAAGCATTATGGTGGGGCGTTGTAAGTATTTTACTTGTATTTATTACTTAAGCAATAGCCCACAAGACGCGGTTCGCCAACTATGGCATACTAGCACTTGTTGCCTTTTTACTTGAGTTCGTTCTGCTCTCGACTTAAAACCCAGTGAAGCTATTAAGGTCCCTTCAGGCAAACATCGATTGTCAATTCGAGAAAAAAATTGTGTGTACCTGTAATTGTGTATACATACATAAGAAGTTATATTTCTTTGGTGTAACAAAAGAACTGCATGAATTCTATCCTGCGTGCCAACAACAATTTGATGCTTATCAATGCTAAAAATGTAAATTGATTTTAAAGATTTTTTATTAAATGTGTATAAATAATTTAACATATTTTTAGAAACATTACTTTGATCACGTTAATTAAATTAACGTTTATTTATACAACGTTAATTGATTTATACATCATTAAAAAAAGTCAGTAAAATGAATTGACATTGTTATCATTGATCGGTAACTTCATCATGTCGCACGACCGTTATATGATGCCCGAGCAACACTAAATTTCAACAAGTGTGAAAAGTTTCTAAAAATGTTCTTGTAAAGATCTAGTTAAATCGTAAAAGACGTTATGTTCTTTCAATATCAAATTATCGATAACATTGAGCTGTATCTTATCGACGAATATTTAAATGTTTTTATATACATTAGGTATTACTGTTAATTTAAGTATGGTATATTACCGTAGATCACGCTGTGCACGGTGGGATATGGCGACATGGTGCCACAGACGTGGCAGGGTAAATTCATAGCCTCATTCTGCGCTCTGCTCGGGATATCGTTTTTTGCGCTCCCTGCGGTGAGTGTCATTCACAGATTATTTTAACCAATATGTCTTTCTAAATAAATATTGTCCTAATTAAATGTGTTTATTATCGGGATTGGCAAAAAACCGATATTTATAATAAATACCAAGTATCCCTCTAATATATAATTATCATGTTTAAAAAAGATGCGGCGATCTTCATTCTGTGAGTTCTTTTAATATGTTCAAAACTGCTGAAATAAAAGCTTGAGATTGATTATTTTTAAGTAAAAATAAAGTTATTCAGATTAATAGTAGGTAATTAGTCGTAATCAATCAACACTTGCAAAAAAAAGTTACCCTCATTGGCTGATTATAGCAGTTTATTTAAGCTGACATACATTACATCTTCTGGCTCCTAATCTAGTTGAATTTCAGATCGTGCCTTAAACCCTATCTGCTTCTAGCTTAGTCAATACATATCGATATATACATATATATTATATATCCGATGATATTTAACAGCGAACCCTGTTAATTCTATTATATTGATCATTTTAGAAATTTTAGAGATATAGAGACATAGAGAACACCAATAAATAAAAAGAACCTTGAAGTGATAAATTACAATATTCATTTATACTAAACTATATTGAAGTTATTTGTATTTGTATAATTGGTGTTGTATTTTCGTTTGTCTTGCAAAGGTTGATAATACTGAACTCATAGAATTAGGCATAGGTTCAAATTTGTAATAATTTTTAAATTCTTCAATTATAGACTAGGTAACTTTGTGCACTCGAGCTATCATATAATTCGGTCAATATAATATTAGGTAGATAATTTATTTTTTCATTCACTTTGCGCTCTGTTGTACTAAAAATGTAATTAGTTTTTCAAAAAATTACTTTTTATTGTATCTTAGTATGAGATCGTCTCACCACTAGGCTCATCCCAGCTTTTAGTCCCAGACAGTCGGTATTTTAACGAGATTTTATTTTCTAGAGCGTTCAGGACTTCACGCGATATCTACCTTCAACCTGACATTTCTTAAATTACGCTTTTAATTTGCAAAATCAACGCAAAAAATGGGCCTAGGATATCCATATCAGAAATTCCTGTTTCAATCGCAACACTCACTAAATTGAATACTCTACAGTCTACTTTCACAGTGATATCAAATGGAACCCGAATTTTATATTTGTGTCTTTTAAATAACTTTATAACTCTCCAGCGCCTAATCACCTCATCGTCATTTTCCAACAACTTTTTCTGACGACAACTTTTATAATTATACACATCTTTATTATAGATATCAGTAAACTTACTAGATGTGTTAGATATTAAAATAAAACAGGTTTTATGATGGTTTAACCTTAAAGAAAGTAAAATTATTTATTTATCTATCATTAACTCATACCCATACTGGGGTAGGCTCTATGTAAAATTTTTATAATTTCTTAGGGTATTTTGGGTTCTGGATTCGCACTAAAAGTCCAACAACAGCAACGTCAAAAACATATGATACGGAGACGTCAGCCTGCTGCCACGCTCATACAGGCCCTGTGGAGGTGTTACGCTGCGGATGAACATTCTATTAGCGTGGCCACTTGGAAAATACATCAAATACCGCTCCCTAGTCCCCAGACAAGGTAAATGTCTAAAACGGAAATGGTAAATACAAAATACTGTTCAATGCATTTATTTGCCTAAAACTAATTCTATTGGTAGAAACGGTCGATGTTATATTCTAGGAACGTGAACCAATGAACTCTCTTGGGAATAGCAAAGATAAACAGTGACACGTCTAATACATAATGCATTACACTTGACTAGATATTGTCTTGTATGTCTAACAAATCGATTTAATTCACTTACGTTACAGTTAGATGTATAAATAAGGCGAATGATAATATTTATTGCGTAGTGTAGGAATTACTTAAGTAGCCTTATTTGTAACAAAATCCGCTGGTGTCATATTTTTGAAAAATCAATCAGTTTTATTTCCCGCTCAAGTAAGAGATTTAAATAAATAATGAATTTTTTTCTTTCTCATAAAATTTTTATCATGTTTTTGAGTCCTTTCACCACTTTTCTCTATTTATCATAGTTTCGGATTTTCCCATATCTACAATCCCATCCCAAAAATCCAATCCAATATTATATACAGGATATCATTTTACTAATGACATATGTATATTTTGACTTTTACAAAAATTAGGTATAGGTATAGATTAATGATTGGTTTCCACGCCGCTTTAACTAGATTTCGTCGGCGTACTATAAAGCTCCTTTTCAAATAGTCACTACACACTACGATGGTAAGGTGCCGTATTCTTGGAGCTATTGTTAGCCCGGTATCTACTTAATTGAAGGGTCGCGCCAGCGGAAACCAAACATTAATCTATGGGTATAGGAGGATGAAAGTAATATTTTAAAAAAGGAACTGCATACGATGTACATAGTTTTATTGTACATTTGACAGTCGAGTGATGAGTGCGTCATTCAAGAACAATGCATCCTTTGTTTCGAGACTGCCGACGATCCGCCGACACAAGAGCACCTCATTGCATTCTCCTGCTCCGCACTCAAAACCAGCGCACAGATATGATGTCAACGCGAGTGCTGAAAATCTCGGTAAGTTTCTAACAAAGATTATAAAACCCATATCTCTCTATAAATGAAAAGCTTAATAATCATAACATTATACTAAAACGAAATCGGTTCACATATTTATTAGTATCTTCTGTCGTATTAAACGAAAACTACTACTTCATAAAATTTAAGTAACGTAACAACGCGGGCCGATGGCTTGTTTAATCATAACTACACATATTAAACACAAAACAACAATATATAAACAATATTTTCAAGCGCAATTTACTTTAAAATCGCTTTATAACCTTCAACAAACATGATACAGCTGAAATACTAACAAAATTGATACTGACAAAGCAAAATGAAAAACAGAGGGTAAGAAGATGAGACATTGTAATTGAATATTCGACAAAACTTCAAAGAGACACAATGAAGAAACAAAAATTCAGAATATAGCAAGTATATTACGAAAATTACATGACAAAAGCAGGCATCACTCATCTCATATCTTCAAGGCACTATCGAAGTAAATTTCAAACAAAATTAACTCACGACACACAGAGAAAAAGCTGAACGTCGATCCAAAGTTTTGATTATAACATGAGTTTGTTGGAATGGAGAGTGATGTCATTAATTACCCTGTTCCTTAGATAATCATACATCGGGAGGGGATCGGGCGTGTTGCCTGCTCCATTGTTGGAAAAGCTGCTTCAAAGGTTTTATTCCACATCTTTTAGAAGGCACTATGGCATGACAATATTGCAGACGATAAACTTCTGCTGCGTTTCTTATTCATTCTTATTAGTAAAAAAACTTCAGAAATATGTGAATACACGAAAAGCGAATACATATGTACGTAGTGTTGAGACCGGACGTCCGGCAATATGGCTGCGTCTCTTAGCTCCAGTTGCGATGCTGCCGTCCTATTACCTACTTACTTTCTACCTTTTTTTCTTTATTTTCACTTTTTGATATAAAATGCACACGCGTAGATTATAACCGCTTTATAAGAGTTTACAATACGTATTTGTATTGCCGTAAGACGCTTAATCTACCTATTTTGGACAAAATGGCTTCTGAGTGATAATCGCTTTCGCGTAATGTAAATTGACAATAATGACGGAAGAATAGAAAGAATACTGAAACACATTTGAGAAGTGTAAAAATTCAATTCATTTTGTAATATAGACATCGGTTCATAATACAAATTTCAAAATTTTACAAGCGACTTAGTGTAGGTTCTCGTACCTAATGTTACTACTATTGGAATGGCTTTATAAAAGGCTTTCATTTTGATTTCGGTTAAATCTATCTAAAATAAAATGAGTTCATTACATTGCTTTGTAATTTTATTGTGCATGTCCAATAGTTTATAGGTTTTTGAAAATAAATATTACTTATATCATAATTTCTAAAAAGTAGAATAAAACGGTTTCCTATTTTATCATTTCGTACATAAATTTCATTGGACAAGTAACCAACAATTGTTTGGTTTAAAATTAATTAACAACGATATTACTCGCCGATGTCCGCCTGTCCTCGCTAGTAACAGGTTTGGAAACTCATAATTAGATACTACCATTGGTAATACTTTTTCATTACTTCACAATTATACTACAAACGATATTACAAAACGTGCTCGTTTTATCCAAATAAAAGGTGTCTGAATTTTTTTTTTTTTTTGATAACATTATTATTATCAAACTAACAAACCAAAGATCAATTAGAAACTATTTTTACTTGTTTACCATTAATTCTTAAGTGGAAATATAAACCATATTTTCTTTAATAATATTATATCAATAGGTTCTCGTACGTGGAACCTAACAATAACTGGTAGACCCTGTGCAAAGTTTGACCACAGTGGCACGAGGCGTTTTAACTCAGTTCTCAGGTGTTCAACGTATCATAAGGACTGACCTCAGGATTGCGGTCCCGTTTGGGGCCAGTTATATATTATTGATATCTATAAGCGGCAATTATCACTTAAAATCTACCCAACGGTCTGCATACCTGAAAAATCCTGTGAACCGATATTAACGATCTAAATACTGAAAATATTTTTCACTTTTTTGCGTTTTTGTAAAAATATTACATCTGTTATTTGTTTATATTGCATTAAAATTCGATGTAATATTATATTTAATCGAAATGCTAAATATCTATAGCTTTGAGAGTAGGTAAATACATTTCGACATGTTTCTTAGGTAATACGCATCGATAGATATTCCCATAGAAACGAATGACGTAATCAATGTGCGTTGTTCCTCAGACTTAGGTCGTATGTAACACATTACGAACGAGACTATCGCTCCGTCCGAATCTCTACCACTAGTGAAAGTAGTCTTATCACTGTTTGAATAATATTTGCCTACTGAGCACATCTGAACTTTGGCCGATGATATAAATACAAATTTTACATACACTATATCATACCTTCCTTATTTTTTTATTTGCAATAATGTATAAATATACATGCAGTCAAAAAAGGTATCAGGAATGGATTATTTGTTTGTGGTTCCAAATGTTTTTTTTTTTTTTTGTGGTTAAATTGGCACAACTGTTTTTATTTTGTCGCGGAGTTTGAGTTGCATCTGTAATTAAATTAAATACAGTACTGTTTTTAGTTAGGTCACATCTAGTATGTATTGCGAATTTAATAATGGACAAAAACTTCAAACAAAGAGTTTGTTTTAAATTTTGCTCCGCCAATGGAATTTCGTGTTCGGAGACACTGAAAATGTTACAGAAGGTTTACGGTGAATCGACTTTATCAAGAACACGTGCTTATAAAGTGGTACAAAGTGTTCGAGATATCCTGGAAGATTTGCCTCGCCCTGAAGGCCATCAACGTCTTCAACTGAAGCTAACATCGCAAAAGTGATGGAAATAGTAACTGAAAATCCTCATGTTTGAGAGAGAACCCGCTAAACTTTCTGTATCTCACGAGTCAATCCGTATCATTTTAAGTAATCACTTGGGTATGAAACATGCTGTCGCTCGGCTAGTCCTAAAATACCTGAATTATCTCCAAAAACTTAATCGTATAAGAGTCGCTGAGGACATGCTAGAACGAGTCGATTCCGACCCAACATTCGTCAATCGCACTTTTATTGGTGACGAGACGTGGATTTACGAGTTTGACATGCAAACTAGTCAACAAGCTTCGGAGTTGCGCCTTCCAACTGAACCGAAACCGAAAAAACAACGCCAAAGTCGATTAAAAGTCAAAGTCATGTTGACTGTTTTCTTTGACTATCGCGGTGTTGTGCACTCGGAATTGTTACCGAAAGGTCAAACAGTAAATAAAGTATATTATTTGAGCAAATTCGACCGAAAAGGCCAGATTTGTGAAAATAAAATTCTTGGATTTTGCACCACGTTAATGCCCCTTTTTGCACAAGGCAACCATTGTGAACGAATTTTTGACCAAAATTTCAAGAAATACCATCGAGCAACCACCTTATTCACAAGATATGGCTCCAGCCGACTTTTTTCTTTTTCCTAAACTCAAATTATCATTTCGTGGCAGCAGTTTTCATTCGGTAGAAGACATAGAGAATTCCGGAAAAAGCGTTTCATACTTTTTTACGATTATTCGTTTGCGTAAGTGTAGTGTGTAGTTATAGTTAAAGGTGATATATAAATTTGGGTGAATAACTAAAATTTTGTGTGTTAATGATCTTTTCCCGGTACTTTTTTGATAGAGTAGTACATTTTGTTCTTAAACTAGTTTATCCTTATATATGTGGACCCTGAATTTCTACGTTTAAATTACCTATCTTGTCTTATTATTATTTTTTTTTGTTTTTTTGTCATACATTTTCATAATTTCATGTGTTTATTAAGTTAACTTATTTCTATCACTATTTATTTACGTCAAAATTATTATTTCTGGTTACGTCACTCATGAATTTTCTTATTAAATAATATGATTTATTTATTACATGAGGTTTAAATTTATTTTTGAATATATTTACATTTTCTTCTTTAAGATTATCAGAAATATTATTGTAGATGGTAATGGATCTGTAATAACGTCTGTTTTCATGTATTTCTAATTTCGGTTCCGGGGGAATGAGCTTATTTTTCCGACGAAAGGTGTAGCATCCGCACCGAACCGAAATAGCGGTGGCTTAGCTACACTGGGTAATTTCGATACGGTAAAAAACGATGTTCAAAAACTAGATAGCGCTGGAACAAATACAATGCTCTCACGTACCTTGGACTGCTCCAACACTTGCGATGATATCCACCGACACGATTCAGGTCACCATACGAATTCAGATTCGGTTTTGCACAGCGATTCTTGTTGCGTGCCTCGCGATAAGAGCTCCAAATATTCGACGAGTACATAAAGCATGACAGCTGTCAGCTGCGTTTGCCAGTCCCATCGAATATTGATAATAAGGTTTTATATGAGTACGAAACATCCCGCCCACCAAAATGCCTATGGTATTTTCTGGTCAAATGATCAATTGGGGAACAAGGATCGATAGATACGATAAGAACGGTAAAAACACTACGATATACTAAAATAGATATACGATAAAAGAATATATAAAATATAGATACATATAAATACATAGATATAATGAATTAAAGCGATTTAAGTTAGTCTTCTAGCGGTAGAGGACATAACTTAACTAACGGTCGTTGAATCGTATGATTGTTTGTGGTTTTAACTAATGCAATACGAGGAATGCCATCAGTACCAGGCAGAAGATCCACAACTCTGGCAAGAGGCCATTGCAGTGGAGTGCGATTATCGTCCTTGATAATTACCATTGAACCGATTTGTAGTGGTTTAGAATTTTTGGTCCATTTAGCGCGTTGTGTAAGAGAATTTAGATATTCGTGTTTCCATCTGGACCAGAAACTCTGATGAAAAGATTGTATCAACTGCCATCGGTGAAGTCGATTTAGTTTAACATTAGATAGATCATCATCAGGAACAATAGTTAAAGGCTCTAAAGTAAGAAAATGTCCTGGCGTTAAAACTGATAAGTCATTTGGATCGGAGCTAATGGAACATAGAGGTCGCGAATTTAAAACAGCTTCAATTTGGACGAATAAAGTCGTAAGTTCTTCAAAAGTTAAGATTTGATCACCGACCACTCGAAGTAAATAAGATTTAGCCGCTTCAATTTGTATTTCCCATATACCACCAAAATGAGGAGCTGACGGTGGGTTAAATTTAAATTCAATCTTTTCTGCATTGGAAGCATGTTGCATAAGAGATGAAAGTTGATTTCTAGCTCCTACAAAGTTGGTACCGCTGTCAGCATGAATTATGTTACATCGGCCGCGACGTGCTACAAAGCGCCGAAATGCAGCGATAAATCCGTCCGTCGAAAGAGTAGATACCACCTCGAGGTGTACTGCTTTGGTTGCAAGACAAACGAATAAACAAAGATAAGCTTTGTCGATCTTAGCACCTCGATGTGGTCCAAGTTTTATGCGAAAGGGTCCACCAAAGTCAACGCCAACGATACAGAATGGTTTTATTTGATTTACACGGTACGATGGAAGTTCTGCCATAAAGGGCTGCAAAGGCTTTGGATTCACGCGGTAGCAATTGATACATTTAGCGAGACGATGACGAATAGTGCGTTTTGCGGATACTATCCAGAATTGCTGTAGAAGCAATATTGAGTAGTATTAATTCCCGGATGTAAATAACTGTGATGTATAAAATCAATTACTAGAAATGTAAAAGGATGGTTAGGCGGTAAGAGAGCAGGGTGCTTTTGTGTATATTCTAAGTCCGAACGAGAAATTCTGCCACCCACCCTGAGTACACCTAGTTTATCGATAAAAGGATTAAGTTTACGAAAATGTTTTGATAACGGCTTATTC
Organism: Saturnia japonica; assembly: GCA_033032175.1. NCBI lineage: Eukaryota > Metazoa > Arthropoda > Insecta > Lepidoptera > Saturniidae > Saturnia > Saturnia japonica. The sequence goes on along the minus strand of CM065311.1, from coordinate 9,846,610 downwards.
AACTTTAGGTTAATGATTTCTCCTGAAAATGTAGTACCTTGTACATGTTTTACTAATTGCATCAAAGCATTGTGTCGCTCAAGATTATTAACAAACTTTTAATTATTAAAATTTAGATGTCTACATTTGTTAATGAAACGATAGATGTAAGCTAATATCCTAACAATGTTTTGCAAAGACGAGAAGCGGTTTAAAAGATTATCAAAAATGTTAGGATCAACTTTAGCGATATTTTTTGATGTTTTACGAGCTTCGTTACGAGCTTCACTCTCAACAATGGCTTTATCTTCGTGTGATAAGCTAACTGAACATACTGACCAAGATTCTGGATTTTCATGCAACCAATACGGTCCCGCCCACCATAACGTATTGTGAAGCAATTCTCTGGGGAATTGACCTCTAGAACAGATGTCAGCAGGATTCTCGCTTGAGGGAACATGGTTCCAGCATTCGATGGGTGTAATGTCTTGTATGTGGCTAACACGATTAGCGACGAATGATGACCACCGTGAAGAATGAGAGCGTAACCACGAAAGAATAATTGTCGAATCTGACCAGAAGTAGACAGCGTCAATTTTAATACGAGAGAGGTAAGTATCGCGTAGGAATTTATATAAGTCTGCAAGCATTACGGCTGCACAGAGCTCGAGACGTGGTAACGAAATACGTTTTAGAGGTGCGACACGAGCTTTGGAGCAAACCTGGAATACGTGAATTTTACCAACGGAATTAGTAACACGCATATAGAACACTGTACCCAACGCATTTTCAGAGCTGTCACAAAAGCCGATTAGTTCACACGATTTTACATTTGGACATATGAGTTTACGAGGTATTTTTAGTTGCAACAATAGTGGCATTTGATTTCGATATATGCTCCAAGTATTGACGATTTCATCCGGTGGAGTTTGATCCCAGTCAACACCTAGAATCCAAAGCTTTTGAATCAAACATTTAGCTTGAATTGTAATAGGAGATAAAAATCCTAACGGATCGAAAATTCGCGCAATTTCACTTAAGATAGAACGTTTAGTGCATACTCGATTTGAAGGTTTGATTTCAAAAAGAAATGCGTCTACGGTAGGATCCCATCTGAGTCCCAAAACCTTCAACGTTTGTGTTTCCGTATTGTCGAGCGATACAGAACCTGTTATACAATCTTCACTGGGAAGATTGGATAAAAGCTGTGGATTATTACTAACCCACTTTCGAAGTTTGAAACCTCCAAGATCAAAAAGAGCAACGACTTGTGATTTTGCATCTTGTGCGAGTTCAAGAGAAGAAAAACCGGTAATGACGTCATCGATATAAACATCCGATAGTATGATTTCTTTTGCGAGTCGGTAATTATCTCCTTCGTCTTCAGCAAGTTGTCTTAGAGTACGACAAGCTAGATATGGAGACGAAGACAATCCGTAAGTCACTGTGTTAAGACGATATTCACGAAGGATTTCACTAGATGAGCTCCTCCAGAATATACGCTGATAATCACGATGATCGGGTGCAATTAAGATTTGGCGATACATCTGACGTGCGTCTGCCATAAACACGACGTTATGTTCTCGAAAGCGCAGAAGAATACTCAATATATTAGGTTGCAATTTGGGACCGATAAATTGTGTATCGTTAAGTGATCTAGAATTAAGATCTTTCGCTGAACCATCAAATACGACGCGCAATCGTGTTGTCTTAGATTCAGGGCGTAGAACACAATGATGTGGTATATAATATTTTCCCCTGCCCATTTCGTTTACTGGGACTAACGACATATGACCGCTCTCTATGTAATCAGACATAAAATCTGCGTATTGTGAATGTAGATCCGGATCTCGTGATAGTCTTCGTTCGATAGCGTGGAATCTTCGCAATGCAACATCCCGAGAACCATCGAAGGTTGGTTCTGATCCAGTTTTAATAGGAATACGTACCATATATCGGCCAGATTCATCGCGAGTATGATCAGACTTAAACTTTTGCTCGCATAGTAATTCATCTGGAGTCAATATTGATGAACTTGGTACGGAATCAAGTTCCCAAAATCGTTGTCCTAAAGCATTTAACTCGTTATCGATATCTGGTAATGTATGTAACAAAGTACTAGACGATATGCATGTCTTGCCTAAAAGAAGCCAACCAAAGATTGAATTAAACGCGGTAGGTTGGTTGGAACCGCCTTTAATATGTTGGTTAAGAATAGATTCTGCGAATACGTCCGCAGCGAATAATAAATCGATAGGTCCTGGAATATCAAAACCAGGATCCGCCAAGGATAACGATTTAATATGTGACCATCCCGATGTGTTCAACTGCGCGATTGGTTGAACGCCACATATTTTAGAAATAACGTGCATATTTAATTTGTACAACACTCGACCGTCAGTTCCGACAGAACACACGACGTCACCGATGATCGGTGCTGCCGCATCTCCCAGCCCACTAACGTTCGCGATAGTCTTAACAGATTTTAAGTTTAATTTTTGTATCGCCGATTCAGTAATAAAACTACTTTGACTGCCGGTGTCAAATAAAGCACGGAAAGATTGCATGCTGCCTGAAGCATCCAGAATTTGAACGATAGCTGTTGCTAACAGCACGGTAATGTTTGGTTGAGATCTTGACACCAAAGTTAACCCGATATGCTTTGGCTCGTTATTAGAATTGTCACGATGGAGCAAAGTATGATGTCTATGTTTGCATTTGCGACACGAGAAAATCGAATGGCAATTCTTCAGTTGATGTGAAGATTTCAAGCAGTTAAAACACCAGTTCTTTTGTTTAGCTATAAGCTGGCGATCGTCAAGCGATTTGTTTAAAAATTCTTGACATGATGTAATTGCATGTGCCTGATTGCAATAAGAACACTTACCCGAAAATGAGTCAATTTTATTATCAACCACACTCTTTTTATCATATTTTTCAGATGCAACAACAAGCGCTTGTGAAGTAGCAACATGCTTGTATTGATTTGACACATGCCTATGCTTAGGTGGATATTTTATGACTTCATTCGATTCGGAAAAATGTGTGTCACGCAACATAGCTTCGCATTTAGATCGAAGAAAACTCTTAAGTTGATCATAAGACGGTAATTCGATATCTGAATATTTTTCCTCAAAACTACGGCGGATATCTTTGTCAAGTTTCGATAAAATGTGATAAACTAAAACAAAATCCCAATTCGCAACCGGTAAGTTGATCGTTTTTAGAATACTCAAATTCTCTTCAAAAAGATCAAGCGACTTCTGGAACTCGCGCGCGTTGATGTATTTAAAGTCAATATTTAAAATATCTCTCCAACAGCTAAACGCTAAGGTACGTTTACACTTGTAGCGAGCAACAAGTGAATTATACGCATCATGATAATGTTCGTGAGTCATAGGGTACGCTTTTACTGCTAACAACGCATCGCCGCTAAGAGAAGATATCAAATAATGAAACTTTTCCGTATCTGTAAGTGAAGTAGAATTATGAATTAAAGCGTTAAAAGTATCAAAATATTCGGGCCATTGTTTGATGTTCCCGCCGAAATTAGGCAGAACGATTTTCGGCAAACGAATATTTTGTGATGAAGTCCTATACGATTGAGTAGATTCACTTTTAGTTAATTTCCGGTGAATCGATAATATTCGATAATACATATCATCAAAATGTTCTTGGATTTCATTTTCGTTGTCATCCGAGTTATCTATTAGGTCTAAAATAGTAACATGCGCGTTCTCGAAACTCGACGTAATTTCTTTAACATCTTGATGATATGATAAAAATAAGTCGCTGTGTGAAGGGTCCTCTATAGCTAAAGTACCGATTTCCAAAGCTTTTGCTAACCGTTTAATAGCAATTGTACGTTTTCTGCGTAAAGATGCTAAGTCTTGAATTGTATGAGATTGCTCAAAAGAGGTCGATTTAGCCTTTGTTAAACTTGGCATTTTACGCGTAGTATGTTTTCTAAGGATCGGCATCATGAACTATTTTAGGTTCGATAATTGAAAAAAGAAATTCAAATTAATTTGACACGTGAAGAAAAAAGAATTCAATTTTAAAAACGTAAACAAATGAATTTTCGAATTTATATTTCGATTTGCAACAAATGACAAAAATATGTAAGAAAATTTGAAAGGTCACAATATATGATAAAATATATGTATTTATATATATAATACTATTTAGTCGATGAAATTATTATAAGCCGATGAAATTAATTAAGTACCGATGAAATATAGTGATTACTTAATTAGATCTTACAATAATTTCCGATGACACACAAATTATATATATGTGAAATATCTGTTCGATGGTAACTATTGTACGATTTAGATATATATGAATAGGTATTTAGGTATGATTACTCGCAATATTAAGTAAGAACTACGACGATGACCAGAAATACCACAAACATATACCACGATTGAGAATAATATCGGTGGAAATCCCGGGTTCCGGCACCAAAAAGATGTAGCATCCGCACCGAACCGAAATAGCGGTGGCTTAGCTACACTGGGTAATTTCGATACGGTAAAAAACGATGTTCAAAAACTAGATAGCGCTGGAACAAATACAATGCTCTCACGTACCTTGGACTGCTCCAACACTTGCGATGATATCCACCGACACGATTCAGGTCACCATTCGGTTTTGCACAGCGATTCTTGTTGCGTGCCTCGCGATAAGAGCTCCAAATATTCGACGAGTACATAAAGCATGACAGCTGTCAGCTGCGTTTGCCAGTCCCATCGAGTATTGATAATAAGGTTTTATATGAGTACGAAACAAAAGGTTTTAAATTATTGATTAGATATTTCTGGGGGCTGTCTAATGAATACTGCTATTTATAGTACATATACCAATACATATATGTGACAAGGTTAATAATATGGTCTGGTGTAGATGCTAACTATAATACGTAAAAAAATTGCATGACGAATAGTTGGTGCGCGTCTGTTGTATGTCCCCACAATAAAACACCGTATCGTAGCTACGAATACGCATAAGCATAATATGCAGTCTGAGCTTACTTTTAATTTATGCAATATGGCTCTTCCAGGTAATATGCGTGTCTATTCTATAGATAATATCTATATAAATAAAATGATAGAGGTTTTATTTAACCACTGGATAAATATTGATAAATATTTTTTTTGTTTTACTCTTTAGACACTTGATCCTTATCAAAAAATATTAAGATATCTTCATTAAAAAAAAAGCTATTAAAGTCTTAAGAAACTACGATTTTTATAAGTGTTACGAGTTCTTCTGTCGTCCACGCGAGTGAAGCCGCGGACACAGCTAGTTTGTAAAAAAAAAATACTTGTACTTCAACTATACCGTAGGTATATTTAACTGTTTTAACAAAGTTTAAACAACACGTTTAGTGAGCAACTTCATAGTGTTAACTTTTTGTTACAATGTGTGCGCTCATCGTAAAACTTCATTCATCGTTTTTTGTTAACGCGCCTAAAAAGTATAACTTTAATAATATGTAATTAACTGTAAGTACTTACAGTCCGAATATCGTACTAAAGCACAAATTAAAAGTCAGTCAATGTCTGGTATCAGCTGATTTGAAATTCTTTAAAATTGATATTTAAACATTACAAATGTTTCATGTTATATTTTCATACTCAATATTCTGTTTCATTTAACCACATAATTGTACCGTTTAAAATGTACTTTCTATTTATAATTCTTTAGAGGTTTTCAATAAGAACCGGATATATTTAAAACAAAATAAAAAACATTGATTATTTGCAATTATATTATACTTAACTAGTGTGCCCGCGACTTCATCCACGTGGTATATTTCGTGAATGAAAAACATTAACTAAACTCACCTATTTTAGATGTGAACCGACATCGCAGTTTATAAATCATACCGATATTATCTAAAAAGACAAAGACTGCTATTCTCGAGGTCCTGAGTTCGATCGTCAGGTCGAGCAATTTGTTACTGGGTTTTTCTATGAAATTCTCAGTAACAGCTCGGAGTTTGGCTTTGTACCCGACTAATGGCAATAGGCTCGCCCTCTCTTACATGTAACCTAGAAACATACCCGGCGAACTGTGAGTGTACATTAGTACTCCTCTGCCTAACATATGAATGATATGAGATATGAAATATATGATGATATGAGGCTTGAATTGGATAATATGGACACCAAAGACATGCAGTTTCAATAGGACGGTGCTTCATGCCCCACAGCCATGAGCTGCACGACATTCTACACGAGCGATTTGAAGGCATGGTCATCTCACGTGGAGGTGATGTGAACTGGCCACTGAGATCGTGCGATTTGACCCTGTTTTCTTGTAAGGTTTTCTTAAGTCGCAGGTCTATGCAAATAAGACACAAACCACAGCGGCCCTCAAAGCCAATATAACCTATGCCATCGGGTTAAGCCTTATTTATGCGTCAGAGTCATGGAAAATTGGACATTTCGGATGTGCGCCACCCAGTGAAGCCGCGTCGGGCATTTCCATTTATTCGTTTGATAGGCCTATCAATGCCATTATATATGGAATAAAACATTGTTTCTTATACATACCGTTTTATTTAAATTTAAAGATAGGAAGCACTCAATGAAGGACCCGTTATCGTCATCATCATCATTATATTAATTCGTGAAGCAAAAACTTTATACCCCTTTTTAAGCGCATTGCGTGCAAGGAAGACTGTGAGATTTGGCATGGTTAAAGTTTATATGGAAAAGGAGTGCAAAATGCTAAAATTTATGTATAATATCTGTTACTAATATATAAAATAAAATTAATTAATACTGCGAATCCTATCACGACAAGTGCCATTGAACTTAGATCCCTCAAAATATTGAGATTGTCACTCAGTGAAAAGTGACAGCAAGTGATATAATATTCATTGTTTAGGTTAAACAGAGAGGTTTGCAAATGTCAAACAGAAAATAGTCTATGATTAAATCGTCGCTGGTCGAATTTCGATCATTGGGCAACCGCTAGTATATGTAAATATCTACTTATGTATTTATATTCAGTATATATTCAGTTTGCAATCCTTTAAGAAAATTCCTTTATTTTTAAAACTGTTATTTTCCGGCGTATAATAACGCTTTTTAGTATGCCTGTTTTGTATCTATCTATCTTCTATATATAAAATAAAAACGTAACTGATCGATATCTGTACATAGAAGATATATGAGAAAACTTATTATTGGGGGCCTTTATCAACGCAGAAGAACCCAAAACAATGATTGTTAGAATTTTGTCTGTTTGTCTGTTTGCCAACGTTTGTGCGCGCTAATCTCAGAAACGGCTTAACCGATTTGGAAACGGTTTTAAAGAATATATTGTGGTAAGGTTCACTTAACATTTATTATTTGTTTTAATTCAATAAATTCATAAATAAAAAGTTATATCAATTTAAAAAATCACGTCGAAAATTTGTTTTATAAAAATGCTATAAAATAGCTCTTCAGTTGAATTGACTGAAATTTTAGTTATCTGTAAATTATGGTTTGTAAAACGACGATGATTGAAACTTTTCATAAATTTAAAAATGAAAAGTGTCAATATTATATTTTCCAATATAAGTTGACCTCAGATCTATGTGATAAATCATATTAAAAAGGGGTCAGCATAGGCTGGTTTTGTCGGTTGAATATAGCCGCGCCGCTGCTAGGGATGGCAATTCATTTCGATAAAGATCGATTCGAATCGAACTCTTATGAATCGATTTACAAAAAAAAACCTTGTCTAAAAGATCGATCTCTCAAAAATCGATCTTCTATCGAGTCACTTTCGGATTTGTATTACAACAATATAAAAATCCCTAAAATAGAAAATGAAAAGGACATCACAACAATCGATCTTTTGTCATTTTTACCTTACTAAAGTATCAGTTATTATAGAGAAACATAGAAAGGTATAGAGATAGAGAATTTATTACAGGCATATAGGGAAAGAGAATTCATTTCAAAAATTTATTACTAAATAAACTGTTGTCGTTATTTTGCTGTTGGGTAATAATTTACTGTTAGTATTAAATAACACCATAGAAAATGACAGCATAATGAAATGAATAATCCATACCTACTAATATTATAAATGCGAAAGTAATTCTGTCTGTTCCGTCTGTTGCATTTACACCCATAGATCGCTGAACTAATTTTGATGAATTTTGGTTGAGAGAGGATATGTCCTTTCCTTTTTTGTCTACTTTGGAAATAAAATTAGAAGGGATGAAGTGGGGTGAAAGTTCGTATGAAGAACCCAATTTGGATGAATTGTGTCATAGAGATATGTTGGACTTTGGAGAAAGACTTTGGCTACCTTATGTGGTGAAAAAAAAACTTTAATGGGTGAAATAGGCGATGAAGGTGTTACGAAGAACCCATCAAACCAATTTTTATGAATAGATAAAACATGAAGGGGTTAAATAATGGATGACATTTTGTTTGAAGAACCCACTATTTCTCAATTTAGGGATATGAAAATTCATATTTATGCTTTTAGGAAGAAATAAAAGGAATTTCGCGTTTTTCAAAAATTAATCTGCAAGGTGGAACAATATGGGATGATTTACAATACCATACACATAGAGTGATAAATCCATCTTTAATTTTCTTTTGGTTTGTCGTGTTTAGAGATCATTTATTTATATACAGTATTATAACGGGCTCTTAGGATCGCGGCCACCATATACATAGTGATAAACACTAGTATGATTTTCTTTTGGTTTATCATGTACCGTGCTCAATCGGTGTATATGTAGTAATATAGCGGCATGGTAGAGATCGCGACCACCATACACATAGGTAGTGATAAACAGAAGTATGATTTTCTTTTGGTTTGTCGTGTTTAGAGATCAGTTTGTGTATTTATATACTATCTACACTAATATAATAAAGCAGAACACTTTTTTTGTTTGATTGTTTAAACGCGCTAATCTCTGGAACTACCCCAGTCGCATTCTAAGAAATATTTTTGTATATGATAGCCAGACTCACGACGAATAGTATAGACTATCTAACTTTAGGCTACAACTCTCAGCAATCCTTAAATATTGATTTTTGTTAAGTCGGAGGTGGAAGCCCTTCCGAGCTGCTTTATCTGCTTGCGCTGTCGTAATGGTTAATGATACGTAAATACAATTTAATACAAAAATACTGATCCTTAATATTTATTTTAAAAAAGTTCGAGATAGCATATGACTATCTCCTATACATAAGCCTCAAAAAGCTATGTTGTAACAAACAATTATTAAAAATTAAAAAGTGATTTATGAACATTATTTTTAGGCATAGCAAATTAATTCTTACAAATAAAAGTTTCATCGTCATGAAGAAAATTTTATAAAGTTAAGTTTTGCTTATTTTAGTATGTTATTTTGACACATAGTTTAGGAGATAATAAAAAAATCAAATAAATTTTACTTGCGACAAAAACAATAATTATTATGATATACTACAAAGGTGCATTGGCGTTGCGGTGTTTATTGTATAAATTTAACACGGGTGAAACAGTGGGACACAGCTATAATTTAATAAAAATCTTAATTCCGCAAAAACACGAAACAGCGAGACGTATCGTAGAAATCTTTAAAGAATAGATATTCTTACTTATTTAAACATTTAAAAATAACATTTAAACCTATCTAAAAATATTTTTAAAAATAATAATATTAAATACTCATTTTTAAATTATGAATATAGTGCTTCCAGAAAATATTCTTAAGTATGACAATAAATATCAAACCAATTCCGTGATACTTAATTTAAACCAAGCCGTACAGCGCCATTTGTGAATGCTGTTGGAAAATAAAAATTTACGTTTCCATTTATTGATTTTACTGAAAATTATGTAAATATAAAATAATTTAGTATCTTTTCACTTTATATCAATAATATATTTTGAATATATTACAGAGTTACATAGTACACATACATTGCTTTTTATATGTACATAACCTAAACGTAATTTATAGACAAATGTCCATACGTGTAAAAATCCATCGTAAATGTACTTTCAGACTATTAAACTACAATCACCAAATTTCATTAAATTCGGTCCAGTAGTTTTGCGCGATTGGCGTTCTAACATACTGACAGACAGACAGAGGAAAATTTCAAAAAACTATCGAAATTTGTTCTATCCATTATCATTATTTTCCCGTATAATTTTTTCTCAAATATCAAGATTTCGACTTAGAAAAAAAGATAAGATAATATTATTGTAAATTATCAATGTGTTTTTATTTTACTTTAAATATACCCGGTACTTATTGCAAAACCCTTTCAATTAAATAAAAAGGTATACATATATACTACATGTAATGGTAACATGTTGATTTTTTATTTTCCATTTGATTATTCGAAATTGCAAGAAACAAATACGACCAGCACAAAAACGGCATGGCAATTTTCATATCTGTCTGTAATGTGCAGATTTTTTAAATGTAATTAATTATTTGTAAAATATATATTTAACCATTGTAAAAAATGATATGACCCTCTCAAGTCATAATAAGAAAATTTTATAAACCTATAAGTATTTTCCGTATTTTGTATTAGATAGACATAACATTATAATCGAATCAGAATTAAGGAGATCCACAGGAGAACCAAAGTCACCGACATAGCCCTAAGAATAGTTAGAGTTAAGTAAAACTGGGCAGGCCACGTAGCTCGTAGAGCGGATGGCCGTTGAGGCTGAAGAGTTTTCTAGTGGCGTCCACGTACAGAAAGACGTAGTGTGGGCAGTCCCGCCGTGAGGCGGTCCGACGACCTAATAAAAGTTGCGGGAAGTCACTGGAGGAGGAAGTAATATCGCAGAAGGAGACCTTCTCCGCCAAAGACGATTGGGCGGCAGCAGGAGGCGATTTTTTCTCCAATTCTCACTGCCCTAGCCGAACCAGGGAAGACGGGTCGGGGGGCCCGTCTTTCCATTGCAAGGTTCGGCGGCTGTGGGAGACAGTTAGTATTGTACCGAACTGGTTGAATACAATCGCCACGTCGCGTCGTCACATTACGGCGGCGGAGGTACACCGTGGAGCGTGGAGTTTTAGTAAGTAAGAGTCTCACATTAAAAAAAAAATTCACTGGATGCGTTCAACACAGGACCGGTCGTAGTGGCGATCTTTAAGAGAAGCGTAAGTCGAGCAGTGGACGTCTTTCGGTTGGAATAATGATTATGACAATTAAAATTTAGAAAACTTAGTAGTTGTTGTTTGAATATTATATTCTATGTAGTCAGTAGATATTTTAATTTTTTATGATGTAGTAATCTGAAAAAAAGAAACGAAACTTTACCCAGTGGTGTAGTAAACTATGTATACTGCATAACGATAACGTCATCACAAAAACACGAAACGCGTTTGATGTTAGTAAACAAGTTTTTGCCGTCATAAAACTTGGCCAGTATCTTTATTTCCGTACTAACACCAAGCACTTACGCAAACCTTACATGTTAATGTTTCGCATGCTTTTTTTGTAATTTTTGTGTGCAACTGTAGGTATTTACTATCTATCAATGATACGCACGGATGTCACGGAAGAGATAGCGATCCTTTCACTATCTCGATTGTGTTAGCAATGAGTACAAATATCTACCTAGCACTTCACATTTTTATTCTTGGTTAATTTAAGTACATACACAAAATAATTTTATATAAACAAATGATAAATTCAATTTATGTTGAGTGAAACATTGACTTTAACACGTTCAAAATGTATTTGCACCTTTGTTGGAGAGAGATACCAAACGGATCAATACTTTGCCTGAGACATTAAAAGGCCACCGCCTGCATTGACTTCTTTATTTAGGTGTTGATTCGTACAGGGGTATTACAAAACTATTCAACCATTCAAAACACAATTTTCCTGAATAGATAGGACACTATTAACAAATGCTTTCCAACTAAACTCTAGAATTACTTTCATTTCTATCTTTCTAAACAGTAATTATCGAACTATTAAGTGTAAAAATATTGTACTATTTTATGTAAACATTCTTATTAAGGAGAGATTTTATTTTATTTATAAGTATCACTAGAAAAAGTTCGGTACTTAAATGAGTAAATAAACTGGCGTACTCGGATAATGATATACCGGCTTAGCTAAATAATAATAAGATAGGATTCCCTTTCCTAGCTATTTTCTTCAGCTTTGTAATATATAACGAGATGAAAAACGAATCCTGCTTAGCATAAGCTACACGCTAGCGTAAAATTAATTTGAAGGATAATATTTAAGCCCTTTTTTGCATTAGGTGACATTTATAACAAAGTTAATGGAATTTTAATTATATAGTTAACGAGTTTACAATGTAAAATAAATTGTCTAGAGAGAATGAAACTACGGAGGGCCGAACGTTCTTCTTACAATTTAACCATTCGCGAGAAGACAAGCTCGTATTTAACGCTTACGAAAACTAAATTTACATTGATATACGCACATATATATATAAATAAATCGAGGTTGCGAAGTCAATAGCGAATCTAATTCACGCATTTACATTACAAAAACAGCAGATTGACAGGCAGACAGGCGGATTCGTGTTCTTGTTTGCAAGGGGGCTAAACTCAATGCAATCTAAATTAAATGTCCAATGTAAGTATTCAATAAATTTTGAATTTCATATTTTGTACATTACAGATGAAAGTAAAGACAGATTTTGCTGTGACTTGCATTCTCGACATATTTTCATTACTATTTATAATGTCCACTTAATTAAAAAGTATAAATTTATACTTTAAATTACATTTTAAGTAAATATTTTTAAAACTTAAATATAATTGCAAAATGTTAATAAAGTCGTCATGCACCTTGGCATTGTTTTCGATAAAGTACATACTACATACGTTAATTTGTGTAAGTAAGCGAACATGGCACACCGCGCAATGTCACATTGAGTAATGTTTTGTCTTTGTAAGTACACATTTCGCGGGGCATCAATTCAAAGCTACTTTCACGCAATTTCAAATTTAAATCAGTTATCGGCCGCAGAATTTAAGCCTTGTTCTTGTTATGTTTTCCCAATCGTACAGTACTGTAGCCCTGTAGGTACGGTGTTATCGTATTCCGTACACAATATCAGAACAGTAGCATATCTGTCAAGAGTCAGTACCATCAAAGATACGTAAATCAGCGGTGCCTAATAAAGATAAAATTGATTATTAACATTTAAATGAAAATGAGATTAAACTTTTCGAGAAGCCAAGTTAAGCGCATTCCCTTACTAGCTTACCAAATAATTGTAAAATTATTTTAGCGTTAACGATTGATCTGACATTATCAATCATACAACTTGCTCAGTTCTTACTTAAACAACATGACCAACACTTGCCCTTTACCGCGATCGTCAGACTTGACTCTACATTTACTCAGATCATGGAGTATTATTACCTTGATTTATTTTATATTAAATAAGACTAAGTAGTTAACTGCGAGCCAGCCAGCTCAAGTAGGAAGGAAATCTAGAATCGGTTATTATTTAGTAAGTTAAATTATTTGACTAAAACATATTACATAATTCAAAGTTATTAATAAAAATATGATCTGCTGATTGGCCGCCCTTGTGCTCTTCGTCTTCACTAGCAATCGCGTTTCTTCTCGATGTAAAGCGCATATACTAAATTATTCTACTGCATTTGTTCTTCTAATTAATCACAATTATTATTACTATTAACTGTATATTTGTGGCGAGAATGCAAATCAACAGCTATTTTTTAACTGACATATTGTGTCGGAGTGAGTATAGACTGCGTAAAAACATTGGTCGAGACTTAGTAGTGTTTGAAGTTTGCGTGTGTCTGGCAGGCGCGAGGAACGGACGTACAGTGCGGACGCGACCCCTCAACCCTTCCTACAGCGAGGACTCTGTGGCAGAAACAGCACTCTCCAAAAGAAACTCTGACGGTAAGATGTACCGCCTCTGCCAGTCTTGCCAACAATGTATAAAACTCTCCTTCTACCTTCAGAATTCTGTCCGCAACAGATGGTTTTACTCTCCGCTTCTCTATAGTCTTATAGTCTAATGTCTTTACACTAGGTGCAATATTGTAGTTCTATTACCTACTAAACAAAATAGTCCAAATATCTGATATATCTCGCTGCAAGCAATATACAAATAAAATATATAACAAACCAATTTATATTTTACGACATTCATCGAAAATTTTCATTTTTACATTATATTACGTATATGTACTAAATTTAAAGCACAAGAGTAATCATTTTACACTATATAAATACTAGTTCCATACAATATAATACAATTCTTAACAAAAAAGAAAACCAACTTCATTGATTTTGAGAAGTTCCCTGGTATATCTTCGAAGTTGAAGGTCCAATGCCAATGAAATTAAAATGGGATCAGCCTCGAGGTATCCCCTTTCCAACGAAAATCATCCAAATCGGTTCATAAGTTATGAAAATCAATTAAAAAAAAATACATTGAAATTAATAACCTCCTTCTTTTTTGTAGACGGTTAAAAATAAGAAATGATTAGTGAAATTTACCTATTACAAAATTAATGTATATTAAACAACAAACAATACGCGATACAAATTATAATACGATTAAGAGTAAAATAATCCTTAAACTTCCACAATACATTAAGCTCCAACAATTCTTTAATTCTGCTTTTCAGCAAAATAATTGTGTTTTTAAATAATTATATTCTCCTACGATCTCCTCATCGGGTGATGCGTCGCATTGTTTTGATACACTTGCACTAGTGGTTTGTCTTTAAAGTTTACTTAAATAATTAAATACTTATCTACTAAGTAGACCGTAAACTTCTAAATTGTCGTCATCTACGGGCACCTATATGGGTTACATAACATGTTATTTTCTGTATAAAAGAACCAGCACATGTTTTAAATGTGAAGTTAAATTAGTTCAAGTATTCGTCAAGACCATTTATTAAAAAATCTTTAATGGCCATTAGTAATGCTATACAAATATGCAATAGTCATTGCAAAGTAACAAGAAAATATCTCATCGTGAGGTACATAAGTAATATAATCAACTTCAGGTTACATTAACATTTAAGTAGTTGATCACAAATAAGATTAAAGTTGTTAGTGATACATATACTTAAATGATTGTGTTCTTTATCAAGTTAAGGCAAGCTTTTGGATATGACCTGAATAATAACACCGTAACATGTATTCTATGCAACTTTTATCGTAAAGTAATGTAGGTTACACTGATTATAGTCTAAATGACAATAAATCGATTGTTATTGTAGTCAGGGTGACACGAACATGATAGAAACGATTAGTTCTCACATATAGCTTACGATTTATTTTTAAATCACAAATAAAACGTGAAACACCCCATCTTTTTTGTTTTCAGTTAAAACATTTATTTCATTTGTGTATGTAAAAGAAGAATATTTCCTTTTCAAAAGTGGGGCAATTGTTTGTGTACGGCTTTGTTATTATGATAGTTAAAAATACATAATCTATGCACATTTAGTCATTACAGGCAAGTTAACGACATCATAATTGTGTAATTACAAAAACTATTACGAACTAAATCAACAAACTGAGCTATTTTTTAAATTCGTGCTGCATGGTCAAATCACAGTCACGCTGAGGCGAAAATTTGGGCATACGATAGAATTGTCTACAAATAACCGACGGATTAACTTTTTACCGTTTGGACTTTGTGGACTATTTTATTAAAAATTTGGCTTTTAACAAAAATTTTTATAAACCAATAAAGACTATACTTATTAATAAATTGTTACAATTTCTTTTGTTTATTAATTGTATCGAATCGAAGTAATCCATAATTCCAATACCATAATTCTGGAAGTCTATAATTCTATAATTTATAAAGTTCCTGAACTACATTCTTAAATAAATAAAAGGTGATTTTGGTAAACTATAATAGGTATTCTGCCCTTGTAAAAGCAATTGCATTATAACTTCCTATCAGTTTAGGATCGACGTGGTAAATTATTATTATATATTAATTATAATTATCGTCAACAATTACTCAATCGACATTTAGTTTTTTATTACCTATCACTGAGAAATAAAAGAATTCATTGCATCGTCTTTAAAATAGATATTCATTAGATATAATTAACTGTATATATTATTAGTACAGTTGAAAAAAAGATAAACCCGATGGAGTTTCTTCATTCTTGTCGTCTGTTCTCGATGACTGGAATGTTTTCCGAACCGATGCCTTCTTAGCATTATAAATACACGATAACACTTTATCACATATATCTCTTTCATATTATATGTATACATACACCAGTGGTACAAAAATAAGTCCTGATAAAAAAAATCTTCCATTAATCTGGTTTTTCTTAAGATATAATTTATTAATGATATATTCATCTGAGGATACCTATAATAATCTAGATATTTACGTCCATGCGATTTCTCTGTCTCATGGAATTTTCCCTAATGACTTTCAGGCACGCCACCGACATTTCAAGTCGAATCCCACTTCAACTAAACAAATTTGTAAAATGTTATATTATTTTAAACCTTTGAATTAATTCAATAAACATTACGAACACAAAATATGGACTAAAAATCTTCCCTACATTATCACGTATTCCATAAACTTTGTTCTAATTTTCACGCTAAATCGAATTAATGATTTCGTTTTCCTTTTTTCGTAGATGAGGACGAAGAGCCCCGTTGTGTGACTTTAACGCCAAGACACAAAGCCGCTATACGATTTATAAGAAAGGTATGTATCTAATTATATATTAAAGTTAATTATTAATCTAAAATCATTACGATAATTGAATGATTTTACAAGCATTCATAAACCAGAAAAAATATATTCTCACACTAATTACACAATTCAAAATACGTAGTAATTTCTCATTATTAAACATTATATACATTTACATATATATTTCTCGATGGATTCTATGTATTCACTAGAAGAGCAATTTAAAATAAAACTATTATAATTTGGAATTGCTTAGCCAAAATAAAGAAAGCGAGGAGCACCGACACATAATTAATGTCATAACGTAGTTGGTGGCACTACTTGCACAAATAGGTATAGTTTTACTATAAATTCAGCTACATGGACTGCGAATATTCATACTAAAATATTTATTATAAATTCAATAGTGTTTTATATTTTATTTTATCATTTTATAACAAACTCATTACAAGTTACTTAAAACAAATCTTAAATCATGTATGTACATAAAATGTGTATTTCAATTACATTGTTGTTTATAACGCATTTTAATGGAATTTAGTAGTTTTTTACACCTGCAGCGAGGACATTGTTGTATTATAGATAACATCTCTTGTTCATACTTATCAATACAAAAACAGCGCTTCTAGTGAAATATAGAATTCATTTAGATTTCCATATGTATTATAGATTTATCCGAACATTTTATATTGGAGTAGGTAAATATTTGTAATTAATTTTATTCTCGTAACGTATTAAATAACTAAGAAAGTCCCTAGATAATGACAAAATATATTACATTAACAAAACATCCATACAATGAAAGGTATAACTGCAATCACAGGGTATTCTAGTTAGGTATATTATATATAATCTTGGCTTTGAAGCTATAGGAACCGCGATAATTTTTCCTGCTTCCTGATAGTCCTTATATCAGAAAACAGATGAGCAATTTATTTAATTTTGTAATCAATTTACTTAGCAATTTATAATTGTATAAAAACTACGATTAATCGCGATTTTTGTTAACCTCTATTTTTATTTTCCTTATACATTTTACTCTGGTATAATATCACGATCTAAATAAATATGTATAATTAATCTACTTACTATAAATACAATATAACTTGTCTGCTTCAAGTATGTCTTCATCGCATCGACCGTTTAGAATCCACTTACACTTACTCGCTCTGTGAAGGCACCGTGGACAAAACATAAATTGATTATATAAAATAAAAATATCAAAATTAATAAGTAAATTATAACAAGTAGATATGATAAATAAATTGCATTCGGTAAAACAGAACCACAATACCAATGCCAACAGACTTTCAATAATAAACTAAAAATGCAGTAAGAGCAAATAACTTGAAACCTTATAAGGTACATAAAAAAGAGTATGTGGTTTCTGTTCTATCGGTACCACTTAACTGAGCCTACCACTAGTGTGGGGAACTGCAGAGAACGCGGTTCGAGGAGGAGCGGTAACTGAAAACTTGAAACAGTCAGACAATAATAAGACTAATAGGTATTATACTTGGATTTTATTATACAAACCATGATATTATAATCAGAAGTACAAATATAGGTGTAATAATACTTATAAGGGTTATCAAATTTCCGAAGTAAGTACATTATATTTAGTTGGCTTCCTGATAGATTAGCTATTCGAGCGATAATTCTATATTCATAGCTCTCAATTTTTATGCTCTGAAATTCTAACAGATGAAGTATTTTGTCGCCCGACGTAAGTTTAAGGAAGCACTAAAGCCATACGACGTCAAGGACGTTATTGAACAATATTCCGCGGGCCATGTGGACCTGCTGGGCCGAGTGAAAAACGTCCAGACTAGGTATTAAAGTTCCCAGTGAAGCGTTGTACACCATGCACTCCCATTTATCATATACCTACTACGTTATTTATACTTTCCGTCTGGACTTTACCTACTCTGTGTCTTGTAATGTAATATTAGTAGTAACTTGACCTCAAATCTAATACTTTTATACTGCAGTAGTTAGTGTGTGCAAAGCTATACCTACCTATCTACATTACGCATTACTATAATACACTGGCTGCTTCGAAATCGCATTTTGTCGTATATGTAGACAGACAATATTCACCTGTGATGCATCTGCAATTTTACATAAACTAATATTATAATCATTATTAAAATGTATCACACCATGATTAGATATCTTTCTATATTTTTGTGTTATGAATACGGTAAAATTGGGCAATGCGGTAAATTGAAAATAACTATGTAAATTTGATAGCGATTTGGAAGTTGCCTTGACACTGAAAACTTCAAATGAATATTGCCGGAGTACACTGCAAATATGCCTACTTAAAACTACTGCTAAATAGCACTACGTCACTCTAATTTATTTACTACCTACTTGTTTCAAGGAATTTTTCAGTGAATATATTCACACAACTAGGCCTGATTTCTGAATATATTTAACAATCCTATAAATGAGATTACGAGTAATAAGGCATTACTTTGCATGTTTGCCTATTTTGTTAAGATATTTCTGTATTATTAATTTAACAGTTATAAGTATTATGAGTTTAAACAAAAAAATATTTTATTCGCCATATCTCTAAGTTCTACGACCAATTTAACACTACTTTAGGGAATTAATGACTGAGTTTCGGTTTTATTTATATTTATTTGAATCTTGTTTGAAAAAAAGAAACTCACATACATGAACCCTGAAAATATTACACTCGTTTTTTGGACAGTCGTGTAATACACCAACTATATAATATATCACGCCTAAACAATAAACGTAAATAAATCATCTTATCCACGTAGATAATAATGAACTCAATTTACATACAAATTCTCGAAACATTTATATAATTACATATACAATATTAGCCATCAGGACATATGTGTTTTGTTTCCGTATAGCTCAAGTATTTTGTCGCGCGCAAGAGATTTAGAGAAGCGTTGAAACCTTACGACGTGAAAGACGTGATAGAGCAATATTCTTCAGGACACGCTGACCTGCTAAACAGAACCAAGAATTTACAGTACAGGTGAGATGAGAGGTCGTCTATCCCGTTCTGTGTACTTTGCACCGCCGGTTCTCGCCTGCAGCTCTTTCATTCATTTTATTCATCATTTAGACTCCCATATTTCGTAATAACGATGCTATACTTGTATAACAATACGAATATTTCATTGTTAAAAACTTATCCGTTCCTTTTTCGTACATATTTTTTGTACTTTATATCCTGGAATATAATATCCATATAAACACAATATCCATTTCGTATATACTTAATATAAATAAAAATTATACCACACACCATCGATTAGAATATACCTATTACCTATTGCCCATAATGTAAGTTCCGATATAGCTAAATAATTAATATATTTACACATGATGGAAAATGAGTTTACACAAATATAACTACATATAGTTCAAGTGTTAAATATCATGAAGTTATAGTAGAACCATAAAAATAATTTACATCGACAACATTCCGCCACGTAGAGAGAAGCCAAAAACACTGAATATGAGCGGTCATAAATCAATGAAATATAAACCTGGAATTAATTTAGGAATGACATAATAATATAAGCCAACTGGTTTATGCCCGTAATCAGCCGATAGCATTATAAGTTTGTATCACGTAAATGTGGTGCTTCGTAATAGAAATAAATTATTATTGCACAGTTAAATCGTTGTAACTTAAAAAAGTGGTAGTAAATATGAGTACAG
Organism: Saturnia japonica; assembly: GCA_033032175.1. NCBI lineage: Eukaryota > Metazoa > Arthropoda > Insecta > Lepidoptera > Saturniidae > Saturnia > Saturnia japonica. The sequence continues at coordinate 9,826,222 of CM065311.1, read as the reverse complement.
TCAACAAAATTATTGTGTACATATACATATTACATATAAACCTGACATTCAATTGTAAATATTAATAGTTATTGTTGAAACAATAATAGTTTATAAATATAGTAATAGGTATGTAGGTACCATTAAAGTTCTTTTTAATATTTTTAGACAAATTAAATTTAGGGGCATACGTTATCACAAAATAATTCAAATGATTGATTAAACGTAAGAAGTAATGCTGAATTTATCGATTTAACAGCTAACTAAATCACTGTTCTTTGGAATATTTTTAAAACGAATAACAATTTTATTTATGTAAAGAAGACTAACATTTATGGTTATCATGATGTAATTTATATTTAGTACCAAATAAACGTATTAGAACCTATCCATAAGGCGGATTAATGTAAATTTCAGTTTACATTATAACATTATATATAATGACTTTGTTTGAAGCGAGCTGTACATTGGTGTATCTAAGGGCTTTATTCCGGGGGCCGTTTTAATCATATAACAGAAGTAGCAAATACATTTTTTTTTCTTTTTTTTTAGATCTGACTACGCTGTTAGCCTTAGGGGCCCTATCCAAAAACAGAGCCGCTGCGGCTTTTACAGCTTCACCGGACTTGGGGAATAGCAAATACTTTTTTTTTTTTTTTTTTTTTTTTTTTTTTTTTTTTTTTTTTTTTTTTTTTTTTTTTTAGAACTGACTACACTGTTAGCCTTAGGGGCCCTAAAGCCGCTGCGGCTTTTACAGCTTCACCGGACTTGGGGGCGAGCGCAGAGGGCACTCAGCTAGCAAATACTACGAACCCCGCACTTATATAGTGTTATCCCTATACTAGCTGACCCGCGCAACTTCGTCTGTGTCACATAAGAGAGAAAGAGAGAGGGTTAAAAAGAGTGAGTCGTAGGCACTGTATTATAAGTGTAGCCCGCTTCCCACATCATTTCGCCGCGCCCTAAGTGCTCGCCCCCAAGTTCGGTGAAGCTGTAAAAGCCGCAGCGGCTCTGTTTTTAGATAGGACCCCTAAGGCTAACAGTGTAGTTAGTTCAAAAAACAAAAACATTTCGCATAATAAAAATGCGCGCGCGGTACTTGATCATTATTTTGTTAAGGAGTTATTTTAAAACTGTGATATCTCCTAAGATATTCATTTAAATCAATTAATGTAAAGGGAAATTTTGCTTAAATAGCCATAATTGATAAAGTACGATTTTTAATGTCTAATAAGTATGACCCTACGCAATTTAAACCTTAATTAAAACTGAACTACATTGTTCTGAATATAATTCTTGTTAGACTGGGTCCATATACGATCCGAGTAAAACATAGCTACCGAAACTGATAACGGTTTTAAAAACTGTTTATTTTCGCTAACTGATACTGGTACAATTAGGTATTTCATACTTGTATGCAATCGTGTTGTGCAAATATTAAATAATTATAAACATATTACATTATATTATTTATAAATACAAATTAGTAATAATGTTAATACTGAAGATTTTCCGGAAAATAAATTTGTTATCTTACGGAATTAGATTCCTATTTATTTTATTTTTTGGTCCGAGATCCGTCACAAAGAATGAACAATATGAATAGAAAAAATATTGCTATTACGCTTACTCTCGTTGTTGCTGTTGTCGAATTTGCATGGCTATGACTATGGATTTTGGTTACGTTAGTTTATGGCAGGGGTGCACACACTTATATTGACGAACATTGAGACAGCTAGTGATCGACTGCGAACCTAGTATTACGACGGAAAAGCACGTAATGGCTATGAAATATTAAATAGGTACAAATACTACAAAGCGAATGTACTTACTAATCACAGATTTTTCTCTGAATTGTTGATGAATGACACTTTATATTATTCGCGTACTTTCATAGAAGGGTAAATAATCACTACGTGCCAACTAGTCCAGTCAACAAGTTCAAATCTTATTTTATTAAGTGAGCAGTTCTTGTATAATATATGTATATGTAATTGTTTTCTCGGAAACGGCTCCAACGATTTCGATGAAACTTTGCGTTTAGATAATGTTTTACATTCCAAGTTTACCTAGATAGGTATTTATCTTTTCTTGTTTATAAAACACCAAGCATAGCCCGGTCACCTAGATATTTGATGTTAAATATCGAAAGAGCTCCTAAATATATGAGTGATAGATAGCTCACTGGATTCGCAATGGCGTCTAAAAAAATGTATTTCAATGATAAATAAAATGTAAAAAATTGCAAATGTACAGATGAAATTTTAAAAAAAATAAGGCATTTAGCATTTCGCTAACAATTCAAAAACAAATTATTACTTAATTAAGAAATTAAAAAAAAAAATCTTAATTTCCAATAAAAAAGTCCCAACTTAAAATTTTTAATAATGGAGATAGAATTCAGTAGAGACTTATTATATATTTCCTCTTCTTTAAGAGTCTTATCTTTTAATTTCTTAATTATTAATAGTTTTTGAATTACTACCGAAAAGCTAAATGCCTCATTTTTTCACCTTAATTTGTTAATAAGAATTGCCATTTTTTATGTGATGTAAAATTATTGAAATACATTCTTCTCACTCATATTTTTAGGAACTTTATGAAGAATGAACACCAATTTGACCAATTAGACTAAATCTAAGACTAGACTAGACTAGATCTAGACAAAGCAAGTAAATCTGAGTATGACAGATGTTCGTTTATTATCCGATTATGATATTTAGATTTCATTATTTTCATTTCTGAAAATGTTAACTAGCACATTTATGTAGGTCCTAAATATTATACACTGTAGAACTATTTTTTTCAAACGCTGATTTATCTGTTTCGATACAAAGTACTAATATTAAATAAATAAATAAAAAAGATACTACACGTGATCGTAGTAGTAATCATAGAATTTCATAGTGATTGATACCTTTACGGGAATTCCCGTGATCGACTAGAAAAGCTCTCGCAATCGACTGTTTAAGCACCCCTGCTTTATCACGTTAAAAAACGCAGTTTTCTACCGATTAATATTTTCTGAAAATTAATAATTTATTTAATAACTAAAATCTGTTTTAGGTATTGTACATATAAATATTTTTATATTTATTTTAAGTTACGCTCTTGCCTAGTCCTTGTATCTGGTAGGTAAAATAAAATATGCACACATGTCCAGCGTAACACTTTTTTTACATTAATTTTGTTCACACAGGCCTATAAATATCTGGGGGCACAGCAGTGCCTCCACCAACTCGAGTGCACAGCCGTACCATCCTTTTCTCGAGACGACTTACGGCACTTTTGAGCCTCTTGTAACTTCATTGCGCATAAAGCAAGAGAAGTTTGATTTTTAGAGATCAAGAGGGCATACTATACTGGATGTATTGCCAATATACCATGTAGTTTGCGAATTATCGTTAGTCAAAGTTCGTTAATTTTATCACGTACTCACTCACCGATCATCTAAATTCTAATTTATTTCTAGCAGTCTTACAAACTTCAAATATTGAATTTTAGTAAGCGTTATTTATTAAATGAAAAAGGTTTATTAAAAATTACGTTCAACTAACGAATCGCGCTTGAACGCGATTGGAGGGGGCAACACTTGGCGATGCTGATGGGAAGTGCAGCCACCAAAGTGAGTCTGCTGAAAACGATCACCTACGGTTCTGTATCCGCACTTAAAGCGGCTGCCACGTTGTATAGGCTTTATAAATGTAGTGGTTTGTATGTGTGAAACTCTATAAATATTGTTACGCGGCTGCGTATGAAATGCTCTTCTCGATGATCTTGTCCGCCATGGCAGCTAGCTTGTCTAGTGACTGCTCATGGCACACTGTGATGATCGTTCTGACAGAGGATGGCTCCCTGGATAGGCAAAGATTCTTCAATATTTGTTCTGATACCTGCACTGCGCAGCCTAAATCCTTTCATTCGCTGTAAATTTGTGTAGGTTTTGTGAACCCAGCTCCAGTTCCCACACAAGCCTCTGGAACTGACTTTCAGCACTTTCCTCATAGATCTGCAGCAGTTTCTCCTTCAGTGCGGCATACTTGTTGCTTTCTGGTGATGACGTCAGCAAATCACATACTTGCTGAATCGCGTCTCTCCCCAGCTTCGAGATGACCAAATTAAACTTTGTTTCCTATTTTTGTTTCGCTCGTTACTACTGCCTCGTTAGCCTAGTGGTCGTAAGCGCGACTGCTATGAGCGGGGTCCTGGGTACGAATCCTAGGTCGAGCAGTGTTATTGGGTTTTTCCTATGAAATTCTCAGTAGCAGCCGGAGTTTGGTTTCGTGCCCGATTAATGGCAATAGGCTCGCCCCCTATTACATGGGACCTAAAAACTTACTCGGCGAACTGTGGGTGTATATTGTACACCTCTGCCTAACCCTTCGGAGAATACAGGCGTGATCGTATGTTATGTTATGTTTTGCAGTGTCATAACTTCCTCAAACTGCGCTAACCACAACCGCGGTATGTCAACACAAAATTCTGGCAATTGCGAGGTCATGCCTATGGCGGCTTGCGTCATGCTTATGTACTCCACCTGCTCTCTGATCCCCTGCACCTCCACTGCTCGACTGTTAAGTGACAGTGGTACCGACTATGATGGTGGTGGAGAATTATACTACTCTACTATTACTTCTCTGAGTTACCAACTTGTTTCACCTAATGCCCAGCAGCACCCAAAATTTTCTCTCTTCTTAAAAGCTAAAGTTTCTTCTCACGATGTGGGTCACCAGTTTAGAAGCTGCTTTAGGCGAGCATGTAACCCTCATAAATTGACGCTATTCGACGGACACTTTCCACACTTTTTTTCTCCTCTATTCTTCAAAATTATGCGCTACCAAAAAGTCACTCCCAGCGAAACGGACATACCAAAGCAATCGCCTCCACCACAGTTTTCATAGACATCATATGCCATCCCGCCATACATTTTACAAGTGAACCCGCCACGAGGGTCACCTGGATCTGGTATGCGCTCGTAATATAAAACTGATATACAGAGTGTTTTTATTTAACTTTGATTCAAAATTTGCAAACTATTTTTAAACTACTTGCTGGAATTAGATTGAGATGAAATTTGGCATATGTATGTATCTATGATAATTAAATATTATGGTACCATGAAGCTGATCTATTGATAGAGCCGGTATATAGAGCTTGGAACTGCCTGATGTCAAATGGTAGGACAATCAAATTTGAGCTAGTTTGTTTTGTTACCATGAATACTTTCTATTCCGCATGATGACGAGGGTCTGAAGATGTAGCTGGAAGATTACCAATGGAACTCCATGATGGAAATGGTAAATATTCTCGAGTTTGGTCTCGTTTACTTTGTTCTCATGAGCATCTTCCATAATATATGACGACGAGGATCTGAAGATGGAGCCGGGGGATTGCTAATGGAACTCCATGATGGAAACGGCGAATATACTTGGGTTTGGCCTCGTTTGTTTTGTTACCATGAGCACCTTCCATTACCAATGATGACGAGGGTTTGAAGATGGAGCTGGAAGATTGTCATTGGAACTCCATGATGGAAACGGCAAATTTACTCGACTTTGGGCTCGTTTCCTTTGTTTTCATGAGCACCTTTCATTATACACGATGACGAGGGTCTGAAGATGGACCCGGACGATTGCCAATGGAACTCCATGATGGAAACAGCAAATATTATCGGGGTTGGAGTCGTTTGCTTTGTTCTCATGAGCACCTTCGATTAACATGATGACGAAGGTCTGAAGATGGAGCCGGAATATTGTCACTAGAACTTCTTGATATAAATACCGGATTTATTTTTCATTCTATATTTTTTTCGTTAGACGCTAGACCATTAGGAACTGCCTGCCTCTCACTGCCTGTCTTACCTCTCAATGAAATAAAAACTGTATTAAAATTGTCGTTAAAATGATAAAAGTAAGATAAACACTTTTATCAAGCAACGAAAACACATAAAATAGTGAAAAACGAATTAACTTTTATTTTTATGAAAACAGAACACAATCCAGAAGGTTCTATTTTTAAAATCGTCCAGTATATTTCCGAGAATGTAAAAGATTGTATACTAATCTACTTTGATAGGAAAAAAATAAAAAATCAATTATTAGTGAAAATTGCCGTTCCTGTAAATGGTGTGTGTTGCTTAGAATTTTTTGATGTCTGTATTTTGTTGTGGTATTTCTAAGGAAAACTTTTTTGTTCATTTTTATTTTTAACAAAAATAGATTTTGAACTTATTTTGGTCTATACATCGTTAATATCGGAAAATATTAGGTCCTTACATATGAAATTAGCGTTTTATATGGTAAAAGTAAAATGAAAAAAATATTATGAAATTGTAACATTTAATCAATCGAAGTATGTACCATTATTATCTATGCACTTTCGCCATTTTAAAGGTAGTTCATTGATTCCATTGCTGAAAAAATTGTGGGAGCAAGAACCATTAAAATCTTTGAAGGCAGTTTGGATAGTCTCATCGAAATTGAATTTATTTTTCTTGCTTTAATTGTCCAAATTCCGAATAAAGTGGTAATCTGTTGGAGCAATCTCCGGAAAATATGGTGGGTTTCGGAGACATTAATAATAATAATAATTTATTGGAACCATAAATCATCTCCACAAATAACAAAAATGTACAATATTAGCCACATTAGTGAAAACTGTGTCGCGGTCAATAGCGCCCACTTCCAGGCAATACAACAGTGGGCAACACTGCGTTCCATAATACAATGTAAATACAACTAAAAATACAACAATTTTTTACATTTTCCAATTAAACTAACAATATTTAGAGTTGTAGAGTGTATACGTGTATTTATGTGTATGTATTGTGTATGTGCGTGCATTCCTGTGGGTGTGGGTTTCGTATGTGTTTGCGTGTGTGTAGGTGTGTGTAGGCGGGTAATTGTTGCTTGAATGGGTGGTTGTGGGTGTTTGAAACGAAATTGATGTTAAGGTTTAATAATTTCTTCGGTTTCCTCATAGCTAAGTGTGAGAAGCCAATGAGCGATGCGCATTTTGCATTTATGATAGGTAAGGGGGAAAATCTTTAGCTCTTTGTTAACTCTATTATATAAAACTGGACTCAAAAATTGACATTGTCTTCTAACTATAGCGAGACTGGAAAGATCGATATTACAAACTATGTCAGTTCTGCGTTTCTGCTTATATGTATTTAGATCAAAAGTGAGGGTAGAGTGTTGACGGAGAACCGCATTTAGAAGAAAGGATTGCCTAACTGTAGGAATTCGCCACAGGGCATATAATTCATTCGTAGGGAAACGTATTGGCTTATATGCCATTACTTTTAATACAGCCCTCTGGGCTTTCTCTAGTCGAAGAAATAAGCTCTTTCCAGATCCACCCCAAGCCGTAACACAGTAGGTTAAAATTGAATGAGCTAAGGCAAAGTGCACTGTTTTCAAGATATCAGAGTCTGCAGAGGTTCTTAATGATTTAAACACAAATATTAGTTTTCTGGCCCTAGATATAAGTGAATCTACTTGTTTATCCCATGTCAAAGTGCTATCAATCAAAAGACCAAGATATTTAATGGTATGGATACCATTCCAACCGCAGTTCCTGTAATTTAGCGACCGTCGGTCGTAAAGTATCTAGCGTTGTTCTGAAGCAGCAGTGGGCTTGAGATATTGACCAGTCTCGGTTGTTTAACGGCTAGCTTTGCCATCATGGTTTGCAATTGTTGACAATACAGATCTGCCGTTATCGTCTGGATAGATCTTACGAAGCTGTAGTGTATGACACCAGCACTGGTCCACCAAACACTCACCAATACCTTTTTCTGAGACGACTTTCGCTTGGGACAGGATTTGACCTGGTTCTCCTGGGTTCAACCACTGTGATAAGCGTTTCCGATTGTCGTAAAGGATCCATTTTTCGTCACAAGTAAGGGTTCACAGTTCAAAATTCCCTCGTTATTGTGACGGTTGAGTAATGTAATGCAGAACTCAATAGGTGTTTGTTGGCGTGCTTCAGTCAATTCATGCGGTACCCATTTCTCGAGCTTTTTCACTGTTCCTGTTAGTTTCAAGTGAATACATTTTTTTTTATCACTCACACCGAAGCCTGCCGCTAACTCTGATGTGGTTTGCTAATGACCCGCTTCAACGATCACATTTTATTCTTCATTTTCAACTAGGGTCTCCGGCCGTCCATGGGGTTTGCTTCGTAGGTCAAAATTTCCAGAACGAAAACGTTGGAACCAAAATCGTACCGTGTTTTCTTTTACAGTAGCTTTCCCATACACATCATTAATCTTTCGAGCTGATTCTGCAGCGCTGATGCCACAATTGAACTTATATTCGTAAATAAGGCGATATTTTAAATTTTCTATTTTGTGAAAAGAACGATGTCAAAGAAAAATAAAATGGTGCGATAACAAATGAATCACTAAATTCGAAACACAAATACACAAGCCTAAATTTGAATTTGGAATTTCTAACCAAACGCCAGATATTTGAGATCAAAGTGACCAGTTCAATAAAATGCCAATATCATATGTAAGGACCTAATATAAGCTTTAAATTGGCGTTTAAATAATTAAATTTGGTGAAGAGTTAAGGGTGATATGGCGTTGCCACAAAAAACACATTTAAGAAATAATATTTAGTATTTAATGAATAAGTAAACTTAATAGATTATTGAATCAGTACTGATTTTAAAAAAACCTTTGTTCTAAAATCTGAGTAAAAAGTATAAAATAATGTTTTAATATGCATATTTTGAAACAAGCTCATAATTATAAATTATCGAACTAAAAAGTTAAATATAATATTTAATTATTACAGGAGGACCTAATCTTTTAATTGCGTTGATGAAGTTTGATTTTTTCACAGCACCAAGGGATTGCAGCCCTGAGTATTTGATATTAATTTCAACTTGATACCGCCACGAACTCCTGAGAAAAATAGTCTTGACAGACAGACGACCGGACAACGAAGTAATTCTATAAGGGTTCCTTTTTTTCTTTTAACGGAACCCTAAAAATGGGCATTCGCGCAAATCTTTATTGCAAACATCGTGTTCCACATAAGTCATTTTCACTAAAGCGACATTTTTTCAATATCTTTTACAGTTTGGCTAGGCTCTTTGGGTTCCACATCAATTACTCTGGATCTTAAATTTTCACATCAGGTACTTTGGATCTTAGATTTTTGAGGAACATTAGAAAACGCTCATCAGCTTGAATAACTTTTATTGAGGTGGCATTTCGAGATCTCTTATAACTAGTTTGGCGGGGCTCTTAGGGCTGCACATCAGGTACCCCAGACTTTCAATTTTAATTTGCCATCAGAAAACACTCATCAAATTATAAAATAGTTTTTACTACGGCGGCATTTCGATAGTTCTTATAGCTTGGCAGGGATCTTAAGGTTTCATATCAGATACTCCAGAACTTCGCTTTTTATATGCATCAAAAAACGCTCATCAGAATACCAAATATTTTTTACTAATGCGGCATTTCGACTGTTCTTATAGTTTGGCAGAGTTTTTAGGGTTCCACATCAGGAGCTTTGACTTTTATGTGACATCGTGAAATGCACATCAGATAATTAATAAATTTTACATAAGGCGGTATTTCGATATCTCTAATAGTTTGGCTGGGTTCTTGGATTTCACGTCAGGGTCAGATTTTCGAAAGTCACAGTTTTGATAGTTTTCCCTTTATTTAAGTCATAAATTCTATCCCTGTGCTAAATTTCAGCTCTCCGGGTATTGGAGAAGTACTATTTCTATTTTGATAATCGTGAATCATTCAGTGTCGAATTTTGGTAACTTTGCATCCCTATAACTTTTAAACGAATGAAAATGTAAACTATATAGAACTTGAAATTGTAGGGTTCCCTAAGTACTCTTGGTAAACAGAATTAAAGCCTTCTACAATATACAGAGACGTGAAAATATCAGCCGAGTCGGGGTCAATGCTGTGCCCCTAGATACTTTATTTTACGCAAATAATCAGATTTTATACAAAGACAAAAGCTTTTCTTTCCGAGAAGTCTAATGAACTACCTTGGAGCTTCTGAAATCCACAATGAGACCAACGCGACTTACCAATCATTCAATATTGTCCATTGCAAAGGATAGAAAAGTAAATTTTGATAATGGGAACAAATATTTTAGCAAAATTAAGTTAGGTAAGCACATTTAATATTTGTCTTTTTTTTATTTGAGGGTGCTCTATAGAAAACCGCCAACCCACGCTACGCCGCCACTTAGTGGAAGCACCTCGTATACCAGTTATTTCTTCTCTAATCAACGGTATTCTTCAGACCAGAACATGGTAGTACGAGCACTGTTGCTTTATGGCAAAAAAAGATGCGACAGTAGTGCTCCCGCACTTGAACTAACTTGATAGGTACTAACCATAGCAATAGGATAGAACAATTTTTTATACATTATTATAGCCGCACGGACACCGTATCAATCGACGTGGGTTCGTACCTACAACGAACTTGAGCTTTCTATAAAGGAAAACATCGTAATAAAACCACTGCATGGTGGAAGGGTGTTTTCAAAAGCCCGCTTGTCTTGCTACCACCCTCAAGTTGAAAATCTGCCGCTAATCAATTTTCCACTAGATTTAGCGTGTTAACATTTTGGGCCACATCGTCACTTAACATCAAGTGAGATTTTAGCCAAAACCTAACCAAAAGCCACAATGTGCTAGAAGTTTTCAATTTAAAAACAACTAGCTTGAAATAATAAAGTGCTGTAGGCACATACATAGGTCTAATTTTATTATGAAACTAAGAACACGTTTTAAAATTCTACGAGTCTAAGAAATGGCAATAATTCAAGAATTTTTTTTTTGCAAAAAAAAACAACTTTTTGAATTGTTTCCTGGTTTATCTTCGAAGTTGAAGGTCCAATTCCAATGAAATTAAAATGGGGCCACCCTTGAGGTATCCCCTATCCAACAAAAAAGAATCATCCAAATCGGTTCATAAACAAAGAAGTTATGGCTGAACATCCATTAAAAAATATATACATTCGAATTGAGTAACCTCTCGTCATTTTTGAAATCTGTAAAAAAATTGTCTGCTGTACAACCGCTGAGAGTGCGACCGCGGCCGTACGGCGCGGCGGCGCGCGGCTGGTCGCTGCAGACTTCAGAGTCGCGCGTGATCACTAATGCCGCTATAAATAGTCAAACCGTAAGCGTGGGCGGGCACACGTGTATGCTCGCGTTTAATGGTTTTTTTTACATTTTGATCGTTACACGTAACCAAATGTTATTATAAACTTGAATATATCACTCTTTCAACTAGTTACTATAAATGCACGAAATGGTAGAATGGTATAAATGGAAGAGACTGATTCTTTTTGCTTTTTACATTTTTGAATGTTGGACTTACTGAAATTTACCATTCATAACTAATTAATTTAAATTTTACAACAAAAAAAATATTTTGAGTACTCCACAACGCCAGGGGTGCTCAAACAGTCGATCGTGAGAGCTTTCCAAGTTGATGGCTCGAATTCCCGAAAGTATAAAATACCTTGAAATTTCTGCGGCCGCTAACTACTTATATTCAAGCCACATAATCAAAACTAGAAATTGCAAATAATTTATATACATTTCAAAACTAGAGTATCTCATCATAAATTTTAGTCTTTTACATCAGAAGAGAAATATCCGCGTATAAAATAAATAGTTTTTCAGTTAACTTGATTCCTCGGACCTATTTATTTGTGCGGGTCAACAGTTTTGTAAACAGAAATAATTAAATGTTAATATTGCATTCGACATAATCCTGTCATCTTGCTTGCGGTTACATTCGGTATGTAATTTCTTACCGTCCTATAGAAATTATACGGATGATATGCAGAGCCTTGCATCAAAGAGAGGGAGCACAAAGAATTTTCTTTGGAAATTTCTCTATACTTGGGATAATCCGACCGGTGAAATACCTCCACCCTACAGAAGATAGCAGCCAAATAATCTTGTGATGTGTTCCTGAGGTAATAGGATTTTCAGAGCTCATTAGAGGAAGGGGATTTAAGGACGGCAATGCGCTGATAATACCTATGGTGTTTGTTGTTACCTTCGTCTTTATGCTAAGGTAACCGTTTATCATCAGGCGGACCGTAAGCTTGGTTACCACGTACGTTGATAAACATTTTATTTTAATCTACATCCGTGAGAAAATAGTGATTTGTGTATTTGCACGTTAATTTTGGTAGTAAAAGTTTTTCATAAACATATGCTTTTCTTTTGTTAGGGGGAAATTGGCGGAATTGTGTTGTAGGTACACACGTTACCTGTACACAAAACAAGAAAAAGAAGTTAGTAGGATGGTGGTCGCCCACTTGTTACCCAAATATTTTGTGGGAGATTACCGACAATATAAGTTTGAGCACTCCTGGTTTAGACATATTACCATTTACCATTGCTCCTAGCGCTCACTAGTCACTCCAGTTATCTGGCTCTGGTACTCGTCTGTCGCTAACATGGCACGCTTACTGTGTTAAGACTTAAGGCGACTATTAAAGAATACTTTCATTTTTACCCTTGTTACTTGGTAAATCTTAGGCTTCACACGAATATCATAGGATTTGTCCGTAGTTCGAGTTTTTATCATACTGTTTCTCATTATTTATTATGTAAGTACTATATAGTGAGTAATACCCCCAAAAACCATAACGAAGCCTATCTATTTAGAAGTAGTTGCCAAAACATTAACCGTATGATTCTCCTTTTTACTTGCCATGAATAGTTCTAAAAATAATGCTGGTTCCTCTAACGTGTGCCCTAAGTGCATGGAAAATTTGTAGTAAGCATTATTTATGTAACAAACCATATTTTATTATTTTTACAAGTTTTACGAAATCAATTCATTTAGAAACACAATATTACACATTTATACATAGCCTACTTTAGAAATAACTAACACGATAATCACAATTTATTCAATTTTCATGTTCGACTTTGCGCGATATGGTCGTAGACATCAAACAGATTTTATCAAAGTATGCATGGTTTTCATTAGCGTTACTGCAAATATGATGTTGCTTGGCTAATAAATACAAATCACTATACTTATTTATGCATGACTCGGAGATGGGTAGTACAGTGTACCTTACCATTTAAAAACCATGTGTTATTTATTTATTATTATATTATTAATACTTCCTGCAAGCACTATTTATTATATTCACATAAATGTACCTACCATAGAAACAAAATCGCGTAAGTTTGTTGTGACTTTCGCCTTTATTCTTCTAAGGTGCTGATATTAATTTAGCATAATATTATTTTAACACTACGAATTAAGCCACGTAACCATAATTTTATAAATTTACAAGTAATGTTACAAACGCTATTTATTTGTTTATATATTTAACCTCTATAATATCTTGCTTATAATTTTACAACTATCAAGAAATGAGACACAGATCTTTAGAAACATTGGAAAAGTATCTATAATTAAATTAATATTTCTGTTTTAATTTCAGTGCAGGTAAGTTATCATAAAGTTTATAGCAATATTTCTAGACTGTTAAATGTATATATCTATAAAAATCCCAAAGAATTCCAAAAAAAAAATTAAGTATGTACTAGTTTATATCAAAGGTCCCAATAAAAAACTTAATTTTGTATTAATTTAAACAAAGGTCTCTTACGGTATTTAAATTGAAATTTGATTTCATACTTTCATTGTGAAATTATCGAACGAGTTCATTACTGATCTTTTGCTTAACGCAAATATACAAAGTAATTCCAAGCTACTGCTTACTGTTCATGTTAACAACATTTTAATGTACGTAGGTAACGCTTATTTACGAGTAACAACATTTTATAAATAGTGTTTTTATAAAATTTTGTTTCCAATTACATTCTATCATAATAATTCTAAATTTGTAAGATTGTGATTTGTGTTGTTACGTATCCATAGTTCTAACTGACTTTGCTTGAAGGTTCTTATTACAATTTATCTATACATTTATGTGATGCAACATAAAAGTTAGATATCAAACTATACATACTTAAATCCAATTTGTTTGAAATTTTTTATTTATATTTTGGTGGATTTGTAGTTAAAATTTAGTTAAAATTATTGATAAACATAAGTTTACTTAACCTGTCTTGTATCTTGTGTTTTCACAGGTTAGATCAAATACTTGGCAAACAAGGGTCAAAGGCTAAAGATGTCTACGCATCCAAAATCAGCCTGGCTTCCAGAGTAGTTAAAATTGAAAGACAAGTAATTAAATTAAATATTTTTTTGTACTTAAATTTTAGAAGATTTTATTGTCGCATATTTCAGCCCCATCGTAGCGTAACCCTAACAGCTTATCTACACAATTAATAAAATTGAAGTGTCTGTTTGTAATGTCAAAATAACAGTTTTTTACTAAATGTATATGAAAGTATATACGATACTATAACAAAAAGCCCATTTTTTATATTTTTGTCTGTCTGTCTGTTTGTTCTGGGTAATCTCCGAAAAGGTTGGACCGATTTTGACGGAACTTTCACTGGTAGATAGCTGAATTTATAGCTGGTAGATAGCTGAGGATATAAGAAGTAACTTATGCTACTTTTGTTTTAGAAAAAGAATTAGGTTTCCGCACAAATAAAAAAAAACTGGTCATAGTGAATCAATTTGGGCGCTTAAATGGCTTACGCAGAGTAAACAATTGTAAACAAATTAATGTACTAAACAATTGTAGACATTAAAAAGACCTACAAAAAAGTCAACTGGTTGATTGGAACAGACTAGCCTCCTCGTCGGTGGACGTTTCACCTGATAATTTATTATACATACCAACGTCTAGTCTGTTCAAACCAAAGGCACCTATGAAGTCCTACCTGATTTACTCGAACAGGACACATACATGAAAAACGTCAGCAACTTTCTGACGTGCGTCACAAAGATGTGACTCTCAATTTTATCAAATGCTTAATTTTGTATTTAGAAACATCTAATTTCTTTATGAACAAACTTATTATTACAACTTTTTATACATTATAAATTTCAGGTAGATGATATAGAAAATAAGTTAGATAATTTATTAGAAATGTATAAAGAAGACAGGAGGGCGTATCGAAGAATAGGCACAGGAGGAAGTGAAGGCGAAAGTGGAACTTCAGGGGATACTACCCTGACTGTTAGAATGCGACCGGCTCTTGTAGATAAACAATTCTCTGAGCCGAACTCTCCAGTGTCTCGTACATTTGAGCAACCTGCTGCTCCCACATCAGCGCCTCCCGTACCACAAAAACGCCCAATGAATAGGGGATACTCAGATCTCGGTACTAGGTTTATGCGGAAGAAAGTTATTGTGAAGTAAGTAATCTCTAAGTAATATTTGATCCCTAAGGAATGTAAACTTTATTTCAACTTTACTTATAGTAACTTTAGTTTTTGTATGAAAATTTGCTACTAAATGATAAAATATCTGATAGACATAATATTTGTGTAGAACTGGGCAACAATTTTAAGTAAGAACCTAAAATAATTTATCAATCAGCATATGGTTTTAATTAATAAATTCTAGTTTGTGCTTTTCTATTATAGTAATTTGTTGGTTAAATCATAATGTTAGTTATTATTAACCTAATACTTATTTGCAAGCGCACTACAAAAAAAAACATTTTTAGAACATCAACAAGCCGTAATGGAGATTCCCCAAGAGATGACGAGGTAGTTATTGTAGTACCAACAGACCGTGAGGATACGCCACCTCGGCTTGCTACTGACAGCTCAGGTTAGTTCTATAATATGATTTAACCACTCAAGCACCGCACTTTTTGAAAAACTTCACTCAGTTCCAAACAGCCGTAAGCGCCAGTAAAAAATGTATGGGAATGTAGCCCTTACGTTACACAGTATATCACTCATATTAGCCTGTTTTTTTTTTTTGGCGGTAAAAAATTCAGTGGCACTAACCTTAAACGCCTTTAGGATAAAAATAGCTACGTTGTTGTTGCATTTATGTCTGGACGTTGCTATTTTTTTTTTAATTTTTTTTTTTTAATCTTTTTTACAAATTATATTACAGAAACTATAGTTTTACATAAAATTAGTATGTTATGATTACTTTTTCCATTTCTAAGAAGTATTATTATTATTTTGTAGGACCAAAGAAAATATTTCCTGTATTATTTAGATATTATATTACTAAAGCAGTGTTATGCTTTTGTTTTTGTGTTTTTCTAGTAAAGTTTAGTGTATGTGTATCTAAGTATTACATTTCAAACAATGTTTCTTTTTTATCTATTTATATTCTCAAATATTAGACTAGTGCACTGTGTAGTCTTTAGAATTTTTCTAATTTCTGGCGAAAGTACACTAGAGTAAAAAAAGAATTAGGTAAATATGTTGAATTGTTCTAGAAATGAGGAGAGTAAGATTTTCTCGTTGCACAATGTGCTATAATTATTTGATGCCGGATTCGAGACATCTGCAAGTACGTTAGTTAGCGTGTTGTTTGTATGAATGAATTTGAGAAGAATCAGAAACCCAAAAGCACACTGAAACTCCTGTACACTATATTCATATATGCACTGTAGCAAAGAAGAACGGTCTGAGTGGTCGCTATATATAATGTAACTAGCTGTACCCCACGGTTCCACCAGTGTTAATTTTATATGACAAACCTCACCAACAGACACCCGTTTGTATAGCCAATTTTTTATACTTTGTGTAAAACTATCAACATTTGACCAATATTGTAACCACATGTCGTAACCTCCATAGGAAAAAGTTTCTGCCTCGTCTCCAGCTGCCCTGCCGTGAAGATTAAACTGTTTTTTATTTTGAAGCCGATTCAAAAGGAAGACTTGAAGTCTACTATAGGGACCTAAAAACATACTCGGCAAATTGTGGGTGTACAATTAGTACACCTCTGCCTAACCCTTCGGGGAATACAGGCGTGATGGTATGTTATGTTTATAAATTAATCTTTCAAATTATAATATAACCTATATTACTCGCTGATACTGTAGCTTTAGGTCCAATAGATTTGAGTTTATCCATTACAAACAAAAAATCAAATCTTTCCTCTTTATAATATTGGTATAAGTAATGAAGAATAAGGATCGGATTGGATTACGACCGAACGACCTTTTTTTTTAGCAAATTGGTTTATATGTTCTTGTAAAGAGCTTTACGACTGAGCGATTCCTTTTTAGCTTCCCATCGTACATTTATAAAGCACATATCTCAATTCAGTCATCATTCATAATCGCCTACCTCTAACAGATATTATTACTACGACAAAAAAAGAGTTTTGCCACAAACATAATATGAAGTAGATAAGTATTATTTTTTCTTTATGTCGCATGTAAACTAAACACCTGTGCTATCAAGTGGCGTCAAGTGCAGCGACGGCGCGTCGCGCGGCGTTGAGTTATGCGACGACGCGATATTTTTTCTCTTGCTCTAACATAAGCAGGGTTGCCAGATGGCGAATTTTTTACCAAATATCTCTTACTTTCAACACATAATCTCGTAAAATTATGAATTTTAAAAATGTATTTTGTACTTGCTATTAGTTCATCATGATTAATATTATGGTTATGTTTATTAGTATTTTGTTAATGTCAGGGCTATTAAAATCATTTATATTTTTATTGTACAGTTTTTTTAACTGTTTTTTAGTTATCAATTTGGAACACATTTCCTTATGGTTCGAAATTTATATTTTTTTTTCGATCTTTTCTTAGCTTATAAAATGAG
The DNA here is from genome assembly GCA_033032175.1 of Saturnia japonica. Classification (NCBI taxonomy): domain Eukaryota; kingdom Metazoa; phylum Arthropoda; class Insecta; order Lepidoptera; family Saturniidae; genus Saturnia; species Saturnia japonica. Next base: position 9,808,538 of record CM065311.1, on the reverse strand, counting down.
TGACCGGATAGATTTTGAGAAAGTACGATTTTTATAAGAAAGCAAAGCAAAGCCGCGGGCACAGCTAGTCTGTAATAAGACAATTTCTAATATCTGTTTTTATTAAATGGATTTTGCTGAAAATATGCACGCGCACTTTTTCTAATTATGCCTGTCTTGAAACCAAATGTAGTCAACTTTTGGAGTTGTAGACCCGATGAAAACGAAACAGATTTGTTTCTCTAATTTTTGATTTATTTAGCATGCGATTTGAGATTTCAGCAACCAGAGAGCTTGATGAATATAATGCGCACTTTGCTTTCTTGGTAATTTTAAAATCTGGCTACTCCTTTAGTAAAATTATTAGGGTTAAATTAGGGTATTATTGTGAATAATTAGAGTAAAATTCTGAAACGTACTAGAACTTCTACTACCATTGCATAAAAATACATTTTTACACCTGTTTCAGTTAGTGCAAAAGAAATAAGAAAACAATATTTCATCATTAGTGCATTATGGATAATCATAAAAAAATCATCTTAGCGGGGATTCTCCAGTCAACGAATAAAGATACATTTGATGATGAGGCAATGAATCTAGTCATGTGCATGAACAAAATATATTGTTTTATAATTAGTATTTTTGATTTGTATATGGGACGCTGGCAGACACTATTGTTGAAATCTCGTAAAAAAGCGTACGAGTTTTTTTTTGCTCGTTTACAGAACTGCAAAATATCCTAAAAGTACGAGATTTCTCGTACGTCTGGCAACGCATGTTATGATTCATCCGTGTGCAAAAGCACCCCCACCTATTTTTTTACAGCGTTCTTTGTTTTCAATCTTCCCATTACGTAATAGGCAATGACGAAACGTAAAAGTTGTATTATAGGTTATAAAATTATGTGTAGAACATAAAAATAGTGTTATTGTATTTTAGCTATGTGTATCAAGATTTATAATATTACCAGGTATTGATTTTATTTGCATATCATTTTTTTTTAAATATTTGTTATTTGAAAAGCTATGTATGTAAACTACATAAAACCTTTTTTGTGTACCTTTTGACTTTTATTTCATTTGATTCTAATATTACATTTAAAATGTGGTAAAACTTGAGAAATAGTCTCTAATATACTAATTATAATAAATCAGTATATTACAAATACAAAAGTTCAAGTTTTTAGCAGTACGTATATTTAGTCGAAGTAGGTATAGTATAACCTATAATTATAAAATTGTTTTTTTTTTTTTTTTTTTTTTTTTCGAATTAACTAGACTCTTAGGTTTTTGGGTCTTGGAGCCAATAGAGGCTTTCAAAGCTTCACCAGGCTTGAGTAATATTGTAGGATGAACAATAAATAGTTTTATTTAAGCGCCATCTTTTAGAATGAATGAGTACGAGTACCTTACTATACCTCTAATAACTTCGTAATTGATTACTAATAACTGATTATCCGTCTCCACACAGATGGCGCTATGAATGAAGTTTTTACTGAATCTTTTATTTTTGTTTTATTTGGATTTAATTATTGTATTTATTTAGAAATGATATAAAATACATTTCATAAATTATCATACATTTTTACTTCATGTCATTTATTTTTGAAATGCCTTTATATACTTCAGTATTCATACGGGAAATATGTACACATTATAGGCAGGTATATATAAAACACTATAGGGCGAGCATCCTCCGCGGACGCTTCGTCGTACATAACATAACATAACGCCTGTATTTCCCGAAGGGTTAGGCAGAGGTGTACTAATGTACACCCACAATTCGCCGAGTATGTTTTTTAGGTCCCATGTAATAGGGGGCGAGCCTATTGCCATTAATCGGGCACGAAACCAAACTCCGAGCTGCTACTAAGATTATCATAGGAAAAACCCTATAACACTTTGCTCGACCTGGGATTCGAACCCAGGGTCTCGCTCATAGCAGTCGCGCTTACGACCACTAGGCTAACGAGGCAGTTATTACCTAAAGGTTATAGTCACACGATATGTATATAATTCATTATTATGTATAATACAGCATGTCCTTGAACGTACTATCGGGCTGAAATGCCGCGGGTGCAGCGCCGCGTCAAGTTTTCTTATTGCGTGCGGTACTTTATACATTTGTAGGTATATTATACATTTGTGGGTCGTGTTTTTATATTTAATAATAATTTCGTATATTAAATATTAATAGTTTTATTTCTACGTTATAATATAATATATTTTAACATATAAAAAATATTTTATTGTACCGCAATGACGAATTTTTTTTATTTTTTTTTTTATTTTTTATTTATATATTATTATATGGTGTACCTGTGCCTATAAAATCTTTACAAAAAAAAATACCGATTGAGTCAATCTACTCAAAGGAGACGCCTAAGGAGAGTGCATAAGGTTAGATTTTCTATGTTTTTGGAGTTTCCAATTTTCATTTTTTTTCCAAAATGAAGTAGACTTACTTATCAAGGTGCTTGAGTGGTTAAATCTAATCTATTACGCATTTCGTGCACATAGAAATATTGATAATTTTCTCCATATTCATTTAAAATATGTCTGCTAATCGACGCACATAATATGTATATTGTTCATATCGGCGTTAACTATCATACATTTTACTTTTTACAGGATATTCTCATGTCACGAAGTAATTTACTAATAAACTTGTAAAGCCTTACTATGCATGTTTTTGTATTTTTAACAAATTACTAATACAGAATATGTTATTATGTACTATATTTACTCGCCTCTAAATTGATTTTAGTATTTATTTAACCAAATAAACGTCATTGCCATAGGTATAAATATGCGAATATTACAAAATTGCAGCATCTTATGAAGACTATTCGTCGTCGACCTCTCTATGACCAAGATATTGGGAGAGCCCCATACTATATGGCCGGCACCGGCTGCGTGAGTCCGAAACCTACCTAAACAACCCTCTCGATGTGGAATGTGTACTACCTATAGTTTTTCTACCCTCCTCAGTCCCATCTATTTCTTATTCCTACCTTTTTGGATGTGTTAATGAAGGTGTTGTAATTAGATCTACATCATACACATTATATATGCCTTTGCATCTATTTATATTTATTACTTACCATGATCAACGTATCTAGGTCATGTTTTTTTTTTTCAATTATAATATATTCCAATACTCATTTTTTGTTATGAACACAGATGATAAGATATTTCCAAAAAATAAACTCATAAATTAATTTTTAAAAATCTATAATCTATATAAATAAATTTATAGTCCTGTCTGTACTTTTAATATTTTTCCTAAATTTCCCGATAGGCACACTATATAAAAGATACTGGTCACGAATATGCCATTGTTGTGGCTGAGTGCCCTAAGCGCTTGCCCCCAAGTTCGGTAAAGCTGTAAATGCCATTAGCGGCTCTGTTTTGAATAGGGCTCCTAAGGCTAACAGTATAGTCAGTCAGAAAAAAAATGCCATTAAGAATTTTTTTGTCTGTCTGTTGTCTGTTTGTATATTCGGATTTAACTCAAAAAGAGCTTGTCCGATTGTTATGAAATTTTGTACATGGGATGCTTATGTCATCGGTCAATTAATAGGGTAAGTATAAGAAATTTCAATATTAAATTAATTCAAAACAATGTGAAATTATTTTTTTACGTTTTCTAAAACCGTTATTGAAAATTCTCATAACTCATCATACATGGAATGATTTATACTTCCCGTGTACAAAATTTCATAAAAATCGGACAAGCCGTTTTAGAAGTAAATCCGGCGTTACAAACAAACAGGCAGAAAAAATTTCGTCCATATAGTGTAGTGTGGCTATTGGGAAATTTTGAAAAAATATTAAAAGTACAGACAGGACTACAGATTTATTAATATAGATAGATAATATTATTATTATAATGTATTGTTTTTTCATACGCATCCGTCATCAGTAAGCATGTTTCTGTAATGTAGATTTTTTTATATCTCGATATCCGAAACATAATCGAAAAATATAATTTGAGATGAATACATAAAATTCCATTTCTAATAATTTCCCATTTTTATAAACAAACTGTAAAGATAACTGTAATGCATTCATGTGTTATGTATCATAACAGAGACAGCAAATTGTCCATCAGTATCGTATAGACAAAGAAATCTTTTGAGTTTTTGTTTCGAATCAAATTTTCAAAACATCATAATATATAAACAAAACATACATAAAAAAAAGATCAACTAACTAAAGATTTGAAGACAATAATAAAAATAATATAAGTCAATATACTTACTACACAATATCTTAGCCTAGCGCTCTATTTATCGGTGTGATGTCTGTTGTCTAAAACAAATAAATAATATAGAAATATATATAGGTGTTCATTATCTCCTTTTATTTAAGTGACTTTTATTAAAATTAATTAATAAATATTCACATTTTCACAAGAACTCTTTATAGAACAGTGGTCTCTATAATACTATCAAACTAATTTATGAAAATAAATAATAATTTTATAAAAACATGCTTAGTATTAAAAAAAATACAAAATTATAATTACTATATTTCAGAAGCTTGTGCAAGCTGTTCCGTTGACGTAGAACCTGAAATAGACGTGGATGGGTCTGGAAGCTCAGTTTCTGCGTCATGGTGTGAAGGCGAGGCTGTTGAAGAGCGTGGCTACGGTTCTGGGGACTCGCTCGCCGAGGATACCGCATTACTCGGGGACACTATTCAACCTTTACATCAGCCCCGTCTCGTTCGTAATCAAAGGCGAGACGTTGCCGTCGATCTGCATCTATTGCGTCCAGACGCTTGAACTACAGCTTCAGCTCAGCAGTCAACAGTCTTCATTGACTTAGAGCCATGTTTTCTATTGGAATAACTTTTCAATACGTACACTAATTTTGTATAACAAATTCCGCACAATATTTCATTAAAAATGAAATGACACAAAATGCTGTCCGTTCACAAAAATTATTATAGGTACTTGTATGCTTTAAATTACGCGAAATAAAAGAGCAATCATAGTTTACAGTAATTATGTAGTTTTTAAGAGGTTAAAGTGAAACTTTTCCAACAACAATTAAATATACAACGATTACATCTATAGATATTCCTAATTTATGGTATCGATATCGTACCATCCCTCGTTAATTTTTATTAATACCAAAGACTACAAACGAGTAGGTAGGTAATATAAGAATGAATTATTTATTATTAGAATATTGTTACTACGCTTATATTGATTTATTAAAATAGAAACATGTTGCTTTTAAATTAAGAAATCATAGTGGTAGATGCTTTTAACTTTTTTAAATTATAACTATTATTAAGTTGTACATATTTCATGGAGAAGTTAAGTTTTTAATATTATCTAGTTATAAGAACGGCCAGTTACCAACTCATTATGATGAAATACGAAATAAAAACAAAGCTCAAAATAATGATTGTTTATACATAAGTATATATTATATGCAGCTATTCATGTCCGTAGAAGCGTTAATGGGTTAAAAAGTCGACTTGCATCAAATTTTAAAACTATTCAAAATTAGCATCTGGATTGCCTAAGTTACATAGGTGGTGAATAAATATTTGATAATTATTGGTTTTCGCACCGCTTCAACTAAATACCGTCAGCATAGGGTAGGGTAGGGCTAGTTGAGCATTGGGGTAAGTTGGGCAATCGAAATATCTCAGGAACTACATACCGTACACTAACACATCAAATGACGGAAAAAAGTGGTCTCGGTAGGAGAACTCATTGCGCGACTACAAGTGCCGATCTGTCGATCGAGTGAAATGTTTGCACGCTTTGTTTATATTGCGACAAAAAAATAAAAAAGTTATAAGCGAATATTTCTTCTGTACGTGTCAAATATTATCCAATTAAAATCTGGTAAGTGTTAAACTTTCATATATTTTTAATATCTAGAATGAAATTGGTTCTGATTCAAACACTTTTTTTCGTAACCTCATTTTTTTCCAATAACCCGGGTTGGGGTGGGGTTAGTTGAGCAATTATTGCAAGCTATAATACCCACTACTGAACCTGATACAGCTCCGGATCAAGGCTCTGTTGAGCTGGAAAGAGGTCCTCCAAAGCAAGCTATAATACAGTGAGTATTACTGAACTTGATCCAGCTCCACCAGGCAACGTGAACTCCAGTCCGGTACAAGCAACAAAGAAAATGAACAGTTCGAACCATCGCAGGAATTTGTCCCAGAAAACATTCAAGCATACTCAAAGGCAAGCCCAAGAAAGGTGGACACAACTATCCAAAGAAAGAGGAAAGCTGTTATTTTTACAGACACTCCAGAAAAAAAAACATTACCATAGGAACAAAATAAAACCACTAAAAAGTAAAGAACATTGCTAAAAAACTAAACAGAAAGTTTAAAAACCTTCGTTCAAGAGAGAAAAGCATCGAATATAATTAATATGCTTGCCTAGTATGCTGCAAAGCCTATTCTGAAAGTTTACCAGAAAAAAAATTAATTGAGTATCAAATTTGCAAGAAATGGACATATGCATAATGTGAGCCAGGTGTGCTGCTATTAATTTCGTTTGCATTAATTGTGACAGTGACAACCAGAGAACAAAGAATATATTCAAAACAAAATTACTTTTTGTTTCACAGTTTTTATTATTATTATTGTCATTTTATTAATTTCTATTAAACATATAAACCATGTTTAGGCTAGAAATTGTTATTGCTTGATTTGCCCCATACCCTTGCTTAACTTACCTCACCTATGGGGCACATTGAGCAAGTCTGACTTTTCTCATGTAAACGGCTGTAGCTCTTAAATGTGATATATTAGTAAGAAATTTCTGTAGCCACTTTTTGAAAGGAATAAATTACTTACCCATCAGTATACATTACCAGCAATTTTGACTTACTGTTGAGGAGCTATAATCTATAAAGTGAAAAATTGCTCAACTAGCCTCGCCCTACCCTACTATAAAAATGGGGCAATCAAAACTACGCCGATTCGGCGTACTTAAGTCAGTGTCATAGCAACAATCCTATCACGTTGACAAGCTTCATTTCAAATAGTCACTACACACTACGATTTTACGTTGCCGTATTCTAGGAGCTATTGTTTGTAGATAGCGTAGTATCTAGTTGAAGCGCCATCCAGCGATAACTAATCAATAATCTATGGAGTTAGACTTACTTATGTTTAGTACACCCACAGATTTGAGAATCACAGCTCTTTTGTTTTTTTTTTTTTTAAATACGATTTGCCAATAAATTTATGTATACTTACATTAAAATGGCCACCCTGTTATGTATGCATTTTCGACTACTACAACGCTTTGTATGGATATTTTGAGTATAGTTTAAGAGTTACGTTACGGAAATGATTTATATTAGAACAATAGCTTTGCACTATTATTTAATGAATTTTACACTTTTTTTTATGACATTATTATCATTGATAACAATTTGTTTTTTAAACTCATAAATACTTTACATTTTATAGCATCTATGGTTATTATTCCAATTACCGTTGACCGTAACAGAAACTAAAACTTATGGTCTCGATGGCATGATCGCCATTACATCGCGCGTTAAAAATTGTACAAATAAAATAAAAAAGAAATGTTGTATGCCGTTTTTTACGCGATGTTATACAAAAATATCATAACATTTTTCAAAACTAAATTCATCCCTTATTTAACCCAAAGGGGACCAAACCTGAATTAAAGAAAACTGTATGTAATTAGATTTAATGGCAGTGTACTTACGTAGTTGGACATGAAATAGACAAATTCTAAATAGAAAAAAACCGTTATGTTATTTTAAATTCACGTTGCATATTAGTGTATCGGTTTTCTTTAACGAGTGCCTTAACTTTGATACATAGGTATTTGGCTTTTCTTCAAACACGTGCATAATACATATTCAGAAATATAATTTAAAAAATAATAATATTACAAATTCTTATATTCCTATACGACTATCTTAATATTTGAATCGGGTAAGGTATAACATGTTTATTTTATTTTGTATTTTATACTGGCAAACCCGGCCACGCGTTGCTGTGGCACAGAAAAAGAAACTGGTTTTTTTTTTTGGCGGGATCTTGAAGTGACATGTTGTGGTTGTTATTTTTAATTCATTTACTTAGGTTTTTGACCCTATATTATGTAATATTGGTGGCATTTTGCGTGATATAGTTTGGTTTTGTGCATAAGTGAGGTGGGTTATAAATTTAAGCTGAAAGCATTCATTCCGAGATCCCACAAAAATTCCCTAGAAAGTTCTAACAAGGGAGCCACCATCTTGTTAGGCTACTGAGTCGTCATAACTCTTGACAATATAATTCACTCGACAATGGCAGTAATGGTCTTCATTAAAGAGGACCGGTTGCCAAGTTAGGAAGAGGAAGAAGAAGAAGAAAAAGAAACTATTTTGGATCCAATCCCAACCAAACTACAGGATCACCTGTTGGGCTAATATGGAGTTTGTCTGAGAATTTCCAAAATTGCTCCAGCCGTTTTAGCGTAGCTGTGGAACATATATACAAACATCCATTTTTATATAATATATAGATAGATTACAACATAATTGCGAAAAATCTACCGTATTTTTTGATCAATTCTACGATCAAATAGATTTCCGGGTTGGCAACACTGTGTATTTCCCAGTAATCAGTTGAACACAAAACAATGTCGAAGCATTACACGGGCTGTTATTCTTCTAAAGGACATACGACAAATACATATTATTGTATTATATGTATATTTCTTTAATGTGATGATTATTTTAATGAAAATTAGCCTCAAATTTTAAATTTTCATTATTTGTCAGCTCCAGATTTTATTTGTACCTACTGTTGAATCAAATAAAAATCGCGCATAATACTGTAATTGTTATTTGTGTAAAAATTTTGACTACTAATATACCTACGAGCAATATAAATACAATTACGTTAAGGCCTTATGTGTTATTGTAAAATTATGTTATAATAATTTTCTAAATACATATATTATCTTTATTTATAATGACCACCACTGGCGTAAGTACTTACTATACACAAAACTAGATACGACATGTATTCGCCTCAAAGGCAACTGAAATTAAATTAAACCATATTTGACCTTTTCCTAATTACTTATTTCCTATTAAAACAAAAAAATATATAGAAGAAAAATTAACCCCATTAAGCAAAGTATAATATAATTAAAGATTAAAAATAAACGAATTGTAAATAAAATAAATATAATTATCAGAGATTGATGTTTTTGATCCCATTAAAAAAGGCTTTTTTATATAATCTATGTATCTAATATGTGACAAATTATTTTATCCATGCTTGAACCAATTTTAATCATGTGAAAAAGATTTTTAATAAAGCAGGGTAAAAATTTGCCTGTTGAATTTTAAAGTTAGATAAGATTTTGAGATGGTAACCAATATACATAGACATATTAAATATTGTATAATATGTACACTGTACATATATACTTAAGTATTTGGTCCATGCCTATGAAACTGCCGTTTTATATAAAAATAATCTAATGGTTTTGTACGTAATGAATTTTATTTATAAACTGGTGATAAGCCTAGGCGAGTTTTCTTTTTTGTCATTTTCTGCAGTCTTTGAGAGTATGCTATTACAGTTATTATCTTAATTATAGAGAATATTTAATTAAATTTTATATTCATTTTATATTTACCTACTTCAAATTTACCATTATAGTAAACGGCATTTTTATAGTTTAAAACCTAATATAACTTTGTAACATGTTATAAAATCTACCTTGGTTTCACATATTTTAACGACCAATGTATCGTATGTAAAAAGGTATGAAAACAGATCTCTACCAATTTAAACAATAATCACAATGGGACCTATTATATTGCCTACCAATATATATATTTTATAATATAAAATACAAAATTATGCTTATAAACTTCATACCTACTTACCCTAATAAAAGAGATTAATCTACAGTCGATTTTGTTAAAAAGTGTTGGGTTATTTATGTAACTATTCGTTAAACTGAAAAACATTTAACTTGTATTGTTCCAAAAGTTGTATGAATCCATTACCATAAATATAAGGTGTTAAGTGTCCAGTATAGACAATGCAAACGTATTTTTACGCCTGTTTTGACAATATTATCGGATAGTAGTAATCATTGTACGATTAAATCCAATTATCTTAAGGAATTTATTAATTATGAAAGAAACATCGACACCGCCATGCAATAACATTGTAATTCATTTTTTCGTCAAAATGAATTACAATGTTATTGTATGGCAGTGTCGACATATTCTCGTGCCTACTCCATTTTATCTACCAGAGAAAAACTTAATGCACGTAAAGTATTTCCACGAATTTTTTTTAATTTTAATTATACATTTCAAATTGTATAGGTACCTGCTTATGTATCATACTATTACTATTTTATCTTTATATAATAAAGCGGAAGAGTATTATTGTATGTTTGTTTAAATACGCTAATCTCTGGAACTACAAGTCGGATTCGAAAAATTCTTTAGCAAAAATCTATAACATTAGGCTACAACTCTCAGCTAGCCTTAAATATTGATTTTTGATAAGTATCAAATGGAAACCCTCCCGAACTACTTTAACCGCGGGCGCTGGCGTAATGGTTAATGATACGTTAACACAATGTTCCAAAAAAATATTGGTTCTTTGTCTATCTTTAAGAAAAGTCCGCGATAGTGTATTCCTATCTCTTATACATTAAAAAGTGATTTATGAGCATTACTTTTAGGCATGGCATATTAATCCTTTTATAGAAAGTTATTTCGACTCATAGTTTGAGAGATTAAGTATAATTAAAATAATCCAACAAGTAATAAGCAAGTGGCACGAACGAGGCTTATGAGTGTGACGTATAACCCCGGCAGCCCGATAAAAATATTGTCTAGAGTGAAGTAAAAATGATTAATCAGTGATTTGTTTTAAATTGTACACTGGTGAAACCGTAGGGCACAACTAGTATTAAATTAACAAGAAGTAACACAAACAGCAATAGAGATTATACAGTCCATAATGCTAATAGTTCACTGCAGCACTATGGTCATCTCGAAACGAAACCAACACCAGTTTCAGTCCAACTAAAATCAGTTACTGCTTTAGTATAAAATCAGTTTTTGTCCTTTTTAAAAGTATATATACTCTTATTAAGGCCATGAATCATTTCTATAAAATGTTCTCTTGTAAAACGTATTTCGACCCAATGAATTGTTTTTGAGCGATTTTTTAGACTTCAAATCTGCCGTTGCATTAGACTTTATAAATATCTATGTCTAGCTGTGCCCCGCGATTTCACCCGTTTTAATTTTATCCGATAAACACCGCGCCGCGCCGCCAACCTTGTAATCACCTATCATAATTGTTGTCACTTCACGCAAGTACAAATTATTTTAATTTTCTATGCGACCAAATAACATGCTATTTACCTTTTAGGACAATGTTTAATTTTATAAAATTGACTTTATGGTGAAAAAATATGGATTAATATGCCATACCTAAAAGTAATGCTCATAAACGATGACGTTTTATAAATAGTCATAGTCCCATTAAAAGCAATTTGAACATGGTTTAACATTATGTTGAAACAAAAGAGATAGGAAATCACAGCGTAAGGCGGACACTCTATTGCCAAAAAATCATAAAAGATGTGAACTGAAGGCAATTGCCCACTTTTCACGATTGCATGTAATCAACGTCAATGCCGCGCCATATCTACTTATATAATGAATCACTTTTTAATATTCAACAATTTTTTGTCACAAAACTTCTTATTTTTTAAACTTAAACTTTTCCCTTCATTATATTTATAGTAATATAGATTTTTGAAGTAATGACATTACAGCAACACACTTTATTAGTGAAACTATTCTTTTACATAAAGACATTTACGACAAGTACCTACCCCATCTTTATAATCGATATTCCGCCGCCACACCAGTATAAGCCACTAGACCACCACGACTACCTACGCAGGTATACTGTATTAACTATGCTTCGATATTAAATGCAATGTGAAATGATAATGCTAAGATCGCATCCACTACCACGCACCAGCATCTTCCAACTTTTACCATCTTACGTTATTATTATACTACGTAAGTTACTAAGCCTCCCTATTTTTTTCTGCGCATCTCTATCTTTTTATAGCTATAATAAAGTACCTTGACAAAATAATAACAAATTGATAACAAAAAATATTGAAATCTACAATTAAACTGTACTGTTACGTTTTGTTAAGAAGTTAATTTAGTTGTAAATATATGGTAGGAACCATATGAAATCTAATCAATATGAATTCTGTGATATGAACATTATTTATTTAATTTTATTAATTATCTTTGGCGCCTTCGTTATCGATAGAGTCTGACCCCCTTATTACGTATTTTGCAATAGCAGAAATTACTAAACATTTACTTCGCAATGGCAAACTCGAATTATGTGTAACACTTTTAATGTAGCAAACAAAACCTGATAAAAATCTTCGACATGCCAACCGCTTCTTCTTACCATTAGGTAATAGCGTAGTTATTTTAGAAACTTTTCAATTTAAAAAAGTCAAGGTTAGGGTTGACGATTTTATGTTATTATTTTATGATTTACATTCAGACAGTTACATAAATCGTAAATTACAACTATTTTCTTGTTTTATCATGTAACACTCCTACGCGCAATGTGTTGATATTGTTGATAAATATAGATATTTATATGTACATTATTAATTTCTAAGGAAATACTATTAAGCCGAAAGCTATCTCTAATAATAATAACAAAACAATAGGCCTACGTAATACAATAATATTTTTACATGACTACCTACCTAATTTTATGAAATAATTTACCACGATTTTTTAATATTGAGTAACTAGGCTTTAAATATATTATATCTTGTTTTTATAAATTCTATACATATTAACTTGTACTTATTAAATTATATTATATTATATTTATATATATATATAAATTATGTTTTATAATATGAATATATTATGTATATATTTCGTAGGTATATAACCTATGTTTTATTTATGTGATAATATAAAAAATCCGTTCCCTTTCATTTTTTTCTTCTTATAAATACTCTTTGTATTTTCTACACCACTGCAGATATCTGGATAAAAATGTTTCGTATTATGAAATCGCAGTAACTCAATAAAATAAAAATATTGTAAGTATTTAAAACACCTCTGCTCCAGGGATGGCATATAGACCAATGTCACGTACATTTTTGTTATAGTTAGGGAACCAAAGGTAACAAATACGACAACACCAAAGTTTTTCTCATGATCTAATCACAATTGAATCAGCGTAATTAATAGAAAGCTTTATAAAATCGCTTTTATAAAAATATTTCAAATCATTCTGTGCATAGTAAAAGAACTTCATACTTCAGTTCAGACTGATCTCTGCTTCAGACTACTCAATAAACACATTAGATACATACCACATCTATGCTGAGAACTAATAAACATGTAGGTACGATCCTGAATCCCACATTTATTCAACTATAGTTATATATAACTTTGATATATACATATACTTGTTTCAAATGTTATTAACATACACGTAAATACCACGGATTTCATTGTGTGAAAGTATTTCCTCGATATTGGGGTACAGTGTTTTTGTACAGTGTTTTTGTAAAATTTTGTTTAATTCGTTTTCAATGTACCTACTTCATAATGATAAATTAATAAACCTATCTACCCAGTCTATGCAGAGTTTTCCGGACTGTCGAATTACATTAAATTCACGTCTAATGTAACCAACATACACGGTTTTCACAGTTATAAGAGCCCTTAGTTATTTTTACACCGAAGATTATGAACCTACAAATTGTTCAAAACTTGCTTACTATATTATTCACACATAACATTCTATTTTTTCAGCCTTTTGAGGCAGTTGTTTCTAGTTTACTACGTTAGGTACCTACTACCAAACTGCACGACAAACTTTTATGAGTTTTTGTCCCGGTTAGATGTTGATTTATTAATCTTTATAAATTTATTTTTCACAGAGAGTTCTCATGTATTTCTAAGAATTCCAATTCCACATATTTTTCATACGACATTGCAACACCGTATTTACCTTATTACTATCCTAAATGTTTAAATTTGAAAATCGTTTTTCCGTGTAACACACATGTAAGTGAAATCATACTATATTTCTATCTCAGTGAAGTCTGTGATGGGCATTTAGCTTCTGCTCTGCTTGTAGTTATATATAATTTATATAAATACATCATTATACTGAGTTTATTTTAATAAAACTATTGTCAACCATAATATAAATATTAGATAATATATTTTACTTTCATAAAATATTAAAGTGAAACAGTTGTATGGAAAATAATGGAATGTGGTCGTTTTTTGGCCTTAAAATTTAATTTTCATAATTATTGTGTAAGTGGTAAGTGGGTATAAAATTTTGTAAAACATGGCAATGCTTATAATGTATACAGTACCTAATGCATAAAAATATTCGTACCTACATTAAAAGAGTGATCAAAATGAAAATTATTTATTTATTTATTACTCCTAACTATACTACCTATCCTATCCATATTCAATTTGAATTTGAAGCAATGATGGCTCTGTGGTAGCCTGTATGGTTATCGCGTCGATCGACGTGAGTTCCAATCCCTGCAATGAGTCTGAGCTTTCGGTGTAGGAAAACACCGTGATGAAACCATAGCATGGTGTAAAGGTATTTGCTAATACCCGCCTGGATAGCTACAATTGCACTGGAGAGCCAGTCCTACCACTATAGGCTTAGCGTGTTACCATCTTGGGCGGCACGCAACATCAGTTGAGTTTGTGCCAATATATGCTAAACTTATAAATAATTAAAGAAAATACAAACAAACGTACGTATAATATTCAATAATATTCACGTTATGCGAATTCACCTATTAAAAATTATGGTGCTTTACAAGTAAGCATACCAAAGACACGCAGATGACTTGTGATGTTCCCAAAAAATAAAGGAGTACTTGTATTTTGCGCAGTTGCTTAGGAAAATAATAAGGAGATAAGTACCAATATTGTTAGAATATTTTACATGTACGTTACATATAAAAATTTAATTTTTATAGCAGAACTGTAAGCACAGATTTGACGCTCAAAGCTTTGCCTATAGGAATAACAATTCGCACTATCAGTTAGGGACAGTACCGTCAATGTGCCGAGCTATTATAAAAAAAAAACGAATTAACCACCTATATTATATGCCTTCTTCACTATCCAGTGTTTGGAGACTTCAAAACTCAAATAACATAGAAATAATTTGACATGTTTTGATTTACCTATTCGCACATTCCTAAATATTATTAAGTAGTCGTTTTGGATAGAAAAATTATATTAGGTCGGGGAAAAAGTGTTTTCGCATAACGTAGGTATAAACTTGTCATAAAATTTCTTTAGCTGTACTATTTGTATCTGGCTGGTTTTTGTAAAAAGGTTACATTAAAAAGAAAAGAAAAAGAAATTGTTTCCCGCTATTTTCATTTGTTTTTCTTTCTGTAAAAATGAGTGTATCTAATGAAGAAATTCGATACATTTTAAAATATTATTAAAAAATAGCATCTCAAGCAGCGAAAAAAAATTGGTGATGTTTATGGACCTAATGCAGTGTCAGTAATAGTAGCACAAATTTGGATCAAACGTTTTCAGTCCGGAAATATTTATGTTAAAGATGCACCTCGCTCTGGTCGCTGTGTTAAGAATAAAATGGAGACCATTTTTTTAAAGTGGAGCAAGATCGGCATATCAGTAGTAACGATGTGATGAAAGCTTGTGTTGTTTTACAGATATTTATTCTTTGGAATATAATTGAAACACCACTACAGAGGACAGCTTCATAACTTTATTAAATGTATTGACGGTGGCGACATATGGCAAACTTATGCACTACCAATATTTGTTGCGTTCTATATTATCTATATTTTAATGTTACGATGCGTTCTATTTAACACGATGTAGCTGAAGAACTGGAAATTGACCACAAAACAGTTTTAACCCATTTGAAGAAAGCTGGCTATACCACAAAGCTCGATATTTGGGTGCCACACGAGCTCACTGAAAGAAACCTAATGAACCGTGTACGTACTCATTTGCGATTCATTATTGAGACGTAATTAAACCGAGCCGTTTTTGTAGAGATTGATAACTGATGAAAAGTGGATCACGTACGACAAGAACGTGCGAAAAAGGTCGTGGTCTAAGGTCGGCCAGGCTTCACAGACTGTGGCTTAATATGGATGAAAAGGTGATGTTGTTTTTATGGAGGGATTGGATGGGAATTGTTAATTATTAGCCTTTCCCGCTCGGTAAAACCGTCGATTCGGATCTCTACTGCCAACAATTGATAATATCTTGAGCCACTCAGCAAAAATTAAGAGAGTTTGGCTGGGAGGTGTTAGTACATCCACCATAGAGCCCTGACCTTGCAATTTAAGATTTTCATCAGTTTCGGTCTCTTCAGAATTCTTTAGGTTCTGTAAGGTTAACATCAAGAGAGGACTGCCAAAAGTATTTGTCGCGTTTTTTTGATCAAAAGTCCTAAAGTTTCTACAGCAACGGGATTATGTCTCTACCTAAAAAATAACAGAAAGTCATCGAACAAAACGGCACACATATACTGTAAATTAATGTAAATAAACTTTGAAAAAAAATGTCTCGAGTTTACATATAAAAATGCGAAAGAAACTTTTTCCCCGATCTATTATGTAATGCAATTAAAATTCACTGCGGTACACACACACAACACATATACAAATTGAATATTCCGAACTGCGTTCCCGAGCTCGTTTAATTATTATCAACTAATTTTAACATTTTATTTTGTGCACATCAGAATTCAAAGTTCTACGTTTTGATCGTATACTCGAATATTTCAATTTTAGTATTTGAATCTTCGGACTAGTTCATTATTTAAATTTGGACTGCCCACCTGATGGTAAATGGTTACCGTCGCCTATGGACAACTGCAACACCAGGAGTATTACAGTCATGTTGCCGACATTGGAGACCGTACGTCAATTCCTTTTTGAAGAGCCCCATGTCATAGCCCTGGGGGAAACCCGTGCTGGGTAGCTCATTCCACAACCCTTGCATACGTAACAGGAAGGTTCTAATGAAACTTACTCATGAAGCTTTTCAGCTAGGTTTTAGAGTGTGATGATGAGCAGCCAGCTAACGGCGGAATGTCAGAGTTTGGAACAATGATGAGAACACCATACCGAATAATTCCTCAGAGCATACTCCATCGTACATGCGGTAAAAGAAACAAAAAAACCTGAAGTCTCTGCGAAGTTCATAGGTACTTAGACCATACAATAGTTTGGGTTCCTGGATAATGTAAATAGTACGCATTTGCATGGAGTCAAGAGGAGAAGGCTAGAACACCAACCCATATGTGTTAGCAGTAGGTACTCCAAGTAAGGTTGTACTATTGCTTTATACAACACAACTCGTTGCCTTGGTGTGAAGTCGTGCTTGAACCTACTATACACAAGCCACAATAAGCTATTTTATAACAAAAAATTGTTAAAAAGTAATTTATGATCATTATTTTAGACATGGCATATTAATCCCTACGAGCAAAAGATACTTCATCATAAAGACAATTTGATGAGGTAAAATTTTGCTTTTTGCATATTATTTGGACACATAGTTTAGGAGATAATGAAAAATTAAAATAATTTGTACTTGTGGGAAGAACAATTATGATAGGAAATTAACTGAATTCATGAAATTAACACGGGTGAAACCGTGGGTCACAGTTACTAATTATTATACACAGCGCAAATAGTTCAAAAGGCGCGGGTGGTGCGTTCCATTACTTGTATTACAATCCTTTTGAACACAACAATACAATATTGAATTATAAAGCAACTCATTATTTAATCATGAATAACGATATTTATAGGTGATATTTAAGGGCGATTGGAGTTTTTGGTGGGATCTTGAAGTGACATGTTGTGGTTTTTATTTTTAACTAGCTAACCCGCGCAACTTCGTCTGCGTCACATAAGAGAGAGAGAGAGAGAGATACAGTGTTAGAAAGAGTGGATCGTAGGCAATACAATTCTAAAGAAGCGAAACTTTCTTTACTTTACTGCGGAGTTATTTTAAAACTGTGATATCTCTTATGAGATTTATTGAAATGAATTGATATCAAGGTCAATTTTGTTCAAAATTGAATACTTGTGATGAATATTGTATTTATTTCAATAAAAATTAATACCATGTTTATAGAAACACCTTCGCAGATAATGCACTATTTAAAAAAAAAATTATTTGCATAAAAAAAGTATATTGAGTCAACCGTAAAAGATAGCCAAATACTATCGCGAACTTTTTTAGATAAACAATTCCGTTACATACGATTGTTTCTTAACTTAACCATTTACGCAACGTACGGAATGGAAACTTTCAAAAACAATCAATTTTCCCTGTTTTTGGATCATTTTACATTGATGTTCCGCTCCTATTACATCGTAGCATGATGTTATGGCTATAGCCGTCTTCAATCAATGGGCTATTGATCAAAAAATATTTTTTCCATTCGAACAAGTAGTTCCTGATATTAGCGCGTTCAACCAAACAAAGAAAATATTGAGCTTTATTATATTAGTATAGATCCATTAACTTATGTTTTAGAAATATATATATGCATCTTACTGGTCATGTTGCGCCCTATATGGCGATTTTTACCAATGATAATGCGTCCGACCGACTTGATGCGACCGGTATACGGACGCAAGATTAACCAACCCTCATTTTTGGTCCAGAGGTGTCTTTTCATAGTCAGAATGTATGGACGAAAAATTGGCATGAACTCAATTTTATCACTAAGATGCTTTTTAGCGTATTTCATAGTTCAGCCATCGGCCGCGCGAAATTTGGAGGGCGCTAGCAAGGAGTGTATATTTTGTAACGTATATTTCGCGTTTAATTTACAGATTTTATTGCATCTCACTGAATAAATAAATATATAGTTTTTATCAATTCCTCATAGCGATCTTATTGCGTCCAGTGTTTAATTTTAAATTGGGAGAATGAGCGAGTTTCCTACGGGGCCCTTTCGGGGTGTACGGATGGGCGATGTACAGCGATTGCATGTAATAAGTTTGTTTTTAAGCAGACTGCGCTCCGCCCGGTTAGACGCGAACTAGTTACCGGAGTGAATTCCCAGTACGTATATTATTAAAAGTGGATTGTTATTTAATATCGGCTTTTTTTAATGAATGTAATTGATTTGTTATATTCAACATTTTAATTTTATGAGGAGTTTTATCTAAATTGTTAAACAATGAAAATAAAACGATGTCTTACATTATTATATTTCTTTTATTATATATAATAATGTTAACACTTATAATGTTAATCATAAATACTTCATAACTAATCATCACGCCGAATCTCTAACTGGGTTCGCAGAAAGCAAATGGCACCACTTCCACTCCTGACTTACAAACCAATTTCGCTTCTCCAACATTCATCAATCTTTTCATACATGCACGCTGGTTTCAAGCAGTGTTGCCAAGTCAAGGAAATAAGAAGTGGTCAGCCACTTTGATGAAGTTGCTAGAATGTTAAAAATTTCGTACCTAAAAAGTGGCTATATACGTGGCCAAAAATTTTGGCTTGAAAACAAATCCAAATTCATAACTTAAAAACGTTTTATTTATTGATTATACGTTGATTCAACGTAACACTCATTAGACGTTGATGGTTCTGATTTTTTCAAAACAGCTCTTTTTCTTAGTGAACAATTAAGTGCATATAAACTTATCATATTTCTATACCTAATTTTTCTTTACTGCTGTCAGGATGCTAAATTTTAATAATCTTTCCTCCCTCAGCACTTGAGATAGAGGAGTAGAGCCGTCAGAGGCAAATCATGAAATAAAAGCAACTGCCATCGCTCATATGTCCGCTAACATTTGCTGCGCCTGTTTCTTGACTAAAAAATCTTCCGTTTGTAACAATTTAACGAGACTGTCTTTTAAGAACTCCGGTATTTTCATGTATACCTCTTCGTCTAGATATCCATTCAGATAGGCTGTGTTGATATCTATCCGATGTATTTCCATATCTAACTCAACAGCTAAAGCGGATAACAATCTGACAGTATCAAGCCTCATCACTGGCGCAAAAGTATCACGATAATCAATACCGTATCGCTGACTGTAACCTTTGGCAACCAATCTGGCTTTTTTCTTTTCAGATTTGTCCACATTTATCTTTGTAGTTAGAACGAATCGACATCCTACTACATCACGATTTGAGGGCTTCTTGACGATTTCCCACGTCCGGTTTTTAACGAGACTTCGTATCTCTGAAGTAATCGCTTCTTTCCAAAGCTTTTCTTCACTACTCGATAACGCCTCTTTTAACGAAATTTCCATTGCATTGCCCACGAAATCTTCACAATCAGTAAATTCATCTAAACTTACAGCTGTTTCTTCATTGCTGGCATTATTTCCACCTACTTCACTCCACTCATCTTCGTCTTGCTCTCGTTCCCTTCTCGTTGCACTGACAGTTCGGTACACCTTCTTCGGCCTACCTACTTGGCCTCTTTGAATTCTAGGTCTGCCTGGACCTCTTCGAACTTCTTCTTCTCGTACTTCTTCTAGGACAGTACTATCACTCAAAGGAGGCTCATGTTGAGCTGACCCTTCAATATGAGTCTTTGAAGTCGATGGTTTAATTTCTAAGTCCACATACTTGACTGGCCTCCCTTCTTGTGATTCAGTCACAACCTGTAGTGGGTCTATGTTGTTCTCGTTTTCAGATGTGTTCACGTCTAAAAACCTTACATCTCTTGCAACAATCAGTTTACGATCATTCGGCAACCATACTCTATATCCTTTTTGGTCTCTAGGATATCCGACAAAAATTCCTTCTACACTACGAGCTGTAAATTTATCCTTATTTATATCCTTATGTAAAATAAAAATTTTATTTCCAAAAGGTCTTAAATAATTTATATTTACACGTCTATCAAAGATTTTCTCATATGGTATTTCGCCATTAATCGCGGTAGATGGGCACCTATTTCTAACATGACATGCCGTCACTACAGCATCCGCCCAAAACCCGCCTGAAAGTTTAGATAATAACAACATGCAACTTGCCATCTCAACCAGTGTTCTATTCATCCTCTCAGCTACACCGTTTTGCTGTGGAGTATGAGGAATCGTTTTTCTTCTAGAAATTCCTTCTTTACTCAAGAAGTCATCAAACTCTTTATTACAATACTCACCGCCATTATCAGTTTGTAAGTATTTTATTTTCTTGCCAGTCATATTTTCTACATATTGCTTGTATATTTTAAACACAGTAAAAACCGAACTCTTCTTACTTAATAAATATACCTCGCACCATCTCGTAGAATCGTCGACAAACGTCACAAAATATTTCGCGCCTCCTAAGGCTGTATTTTTCATAGGACCACATACATCGGAATAAACTATTTTTAGTTTTTCATTACACGGTCCGCTCGAGTAAGAAAAAGGAAGAGAACTCATTTTACCACGTATGCATATTTCGCAATTACGCAACCTATTGACGGTACTCGTATTAGTTCCGACACGTAAATTGCAATGGTCTAAGAGTTTTGTTAGATCGTTTGCATTTAAGTGACCCAAACGCTCATGCCATTTTAAAATATCGCTTTCATTACAAACCGATGAAGCTTGAGCACACTGTTCCTTTACATAATAAAGATTATCTTTTCGAAATGCGATTAACTTCACATTACCATCAGTATCAGTCACTAGAGCCCTATCATCCCTAAACGTAACATGAAACCCCTTATCGGTAATTTTTGCAACTGAAATCAAGTTAGTTCGCAAATCAGGAACATATAACGTGTTAGGTAGTTCAACTACACTTTTGAAGTTAGTATTATATGCAAACAATCTTACTGTACCTTTACCTTGTACTAGAGCACTCTGATTAGTAGCCAGAGTCACTTTACCGTCAGAAGGCTGTAAAGTTTTTCCAAAATAGGTTTTAACGTTACATAAATGACTCGTACAACCGCTATCGATAATCCAGTTTCCATTCTCGCAGTTTCCAAAGTGACAATCACCCGAAATACAATTAAATGTTACAAAACTAGTATCGACCTTTTCTGTTGTTAATTTATTTTCTGATACATATTTTACCAAATCCTTCTGTTTTAATTTGTTACATTCCGAAGCTTTGTGTCTTTTTTTTTGACATTTAAAACATTTGTAAACAAACTTAGACATTTTATCGACAGACTGTACAGAGTTTGATCCAAATTTCTTCTTATTTCTCTTCAAAACATTGAAAGTATTATCGCTACTCGATCTCCTAACATTGCTTTCTTCAAGAATTTTAATTTTTAATATCTCCGGGTCCGGAAATGAATCTCTAGACTCAATTGCACACCTGAAATTCTCGAAACTTGATGGCAAGCTGAACAATAGCATTATCGATGCTAAATCATTGTGAATTTCTACGTCCATCTCGTGTAACTTGCATTTAGCGTCAAAGAACTTGGCCAAGTGTTCGTGAATATCATCACCTTCGCTCATTTTACATAATATGAGCTGCTTCAGTAAGCTAGCCTTCCTAGCTGGTTCTTTCGAAGCATATACCGACTCAAGTTTCAACCAAACATCGTTTGATGTCTTACACTCTCTTATATGACGTAACTCGCTCGGGCTCATCGCTAAAAGTAGCTCTACCTTCGCTTTTGAGTCTTGTGACTCCCATAAAGCCGCCTCTGGTAATTCGACTGACTTTGGTTTACTACCATCAACGTATTCCCATAAATCGTTCTTTATTAAAATCGCCTGTGCGTGTACCTTCCAGGAATCATAGTTATTCCTACCAAGAACCTCGATCCTCATTGTAGTCATGGTGCCGCCCTTTTCGCTGCTCCACTTACAATTGATCTCTTTGCCCTTTTATTCGACGATCACATATGATAACTCTTCTTTCGTTATCCACCGATTTTATTTATATACTATTTATCGGCAACTGGGCCCATAACCATTGTAGCAGATTATGAGCCGGTAGCGCAGTGGAAGTTATTTGTAGTAATAAATAAAACCAGCATATAAAAGTAAAGAACAGGAAAAAACATATATATAAGGTAGCAAAGATCTTTACACAACAAAAGACAACTGTATGACACATACCAAATTTAAAATATGGAAGATACAAATTTATTATAAAAGAGTATCTACTCAACAATATAGGCTATAGCCGTCTTCAATCAATGGGCTATTGATCAAAAAATATTTTTTCCATTCGAGCAAGTATAGTTATAGTTATAGTTCCTGATATTAGCGCATTCAGCCAAACAAAGAAAATATTCAGTTTTATTATAATAGTATAGATACATTAACTTATGTTTTAGTCCCTATATAATATATATATATATATATATATATATATATATATATATATATATATAGTGATAGTATATAGTGAGTAGCTTATGTGAAGTGGATTACAAATATAAACTGGAAGCATACATTTAGAAGTGCCACAAAAACTCCCTAGAAAGTTCTAACAAGGGTGCACCATTTTGTTGGATACTGAATTCGTTCTAAGACAGATATACTATACTGTACTGTACTGTATATACAAGGTGTCCAGAAAGGGTATCGGGTATTTGTTTTCGCGCCATATTCGAAACGGAGCGTCTAAAGGGTGCGGGGAGGGGTTCGTGGCGTCCGCCATTTTGTGGAGTTTTAGTCACGATGGAACAGTACTCGGGGACGCATCGTGCATTTTGCGTACGAGCGTATTATCGTAATGGTGATTCAATAGTGACTGCTCAACGTCTCTATCGTGCGGAATATCGTACACGCCACGCGCCAAGTGACGATAGCATTAGGAAATGGATCAGGATGTTCGAGAATACAGGTGCGACAGTTAAAATTCAAAACTCTGGTCGTCCTCGTTCAGTTCGCGATGAAGAAACAATTGAAGAAGTTGAGGCGTCGGTTCGTCAAAATCCGTCTTTATCCATCCGAAAGCGAAGCCAAGCGTTGAACATCAAAAAATCGTCTTTACATTCGATTTTAAAGAAAGACTTACATCTAAAAGCCCATAAAATTCAATTGGTTCAAGAATTGAAGGATACGGACTATGCTAATCGACTGAATTTTGCGAACGAAATTTAATTGGTCTTTATTTTCATGAAGGTCAACGAGGCCGAGCAATTAATGTGAATAGTGACCGTTTATGCGATATGTTGCGAAATTTTTTGGTCCCAGAGTTGCAGGAGTTTGCAGGTTTCAACTCAAGAACGTGGTTCCAGCAAGATGGGGCCACTTGCCATACCTCAAATGACTCAATGGAAGTTGTTAACGAATTATTCCCTAATAAAGTCATTTCGCGAAGGGGTAACATCAACTGGCCTCCCAGAAGCCCCGACCTTAGCCCGCTTGACTATTTTGCATTGGGATACCTTAAAAGTAAGGTTTATCAAAACAATACGACGAATCTAACCCAGTTAAAGCAAAACATCAGGTCAGAAATGGCAGCAATATCGATAGCTATGTGTCAACGTGTTATCGCCAATCTTCGTTTCCGTTTAGAAGAGTGCCAGCAACGTAACGGTCATCATTTGGATAACAACATCTTTTCCAAATAATTCTCCAATTCATATGCTAATAATAAACAATAAACTTTTTTATTGCATACAAATAATTTTTGTTTCATTGAACTTACAAATACCCGATACCCTTTCTGGACACCTTGTATAATACTATAGGTACTATACTATATTCATTTGATAATGACAGTAATGGTTTTCAATAAAGAGGACTAGTTGGCAAATTAGTAAGAAGAAAGGTGATTGTTTACCTACTGTCATTATCAAATAATCGATTATTTTAATTAATTTTTTTTCACTTTCCTACATTTTTTTCATCTGGGAACACTGCTAGATTCTTAAAATGTAAATAAATTCTCACCATACAATTACAACAATCAAATATTGTTTTTATTTATTACCTCTATTGGAATGAGAAAATGTATTAGATATTTTTTGATGACTTTAGAAATATAGTCATTCAGTGAACGGTACTGCCCCTTATTTTCAAGTGTATAGTTACAATATTCCATAGAAAAATATAGGAGATCCACATAAAAACTCAAAATGCCAAGTCAATATGAAGAAGAACGGACTTGGGAAGCTCCAAACCACAATCAATTTGAGGTGAATGTTATATTATCTAAACCATATTTCATGATAATCTTTAAATCTGCGTTTATACAGAACGTACATTAACAAAACTCAGGTATAACCTACTTCTATAGTGTCCAATATCATATTTATTTTATGCAGGAAGATGCGAGTGAAGATGTGATAGAAAACCCAGAAGAAGTATTAAATGAATGCTTAGAGAAATTCAAAACACCTGATTACATTATGGAGCCTGGTATATTTGGACAGTTGAAACGCTACTTCCAAGCTGGAGGCAACCCTGAACAAGTTATTGAACAATTATCTATAAATTATAATGCAGTAGCACAAATGGCTAACTTGTTGGCTGAATGGCTTATACTTGGAGGTATTTATTGCAAAATCATTATATAATATATAATGCAGGTTAAGTTTAAATTTAATTGAAATTGAAAATCAATTTTTTTAATGTATAAATTGATTTAAGGGGTATCTAAATAACTCAAACTTAGAATTTCATCTTAGGCTGAGCCATATTTAGGGCATACATTCTGGAATTTCGTAACTCTGGAATTCCAGATGAACTTTTGCATTATTTCAATTCCTGAATTGAGAAGAGTAATATTGTAATTCCGATATTAATAAATTTTACTCATTGAGTAATCTTGAATTGGTTAATATTAGATTAGAATTCCAATCCAATTTTATATTGGTTCAGATTATAGAATCAATGCCAGCTGACAAAGCATTCAATATGTTGCGAAATCATCTTGCCTAATTCAATGTTTCTTTCAAAGACAAAGGCATCAACCAAACAACTAATGGTGCAAGGGTTATGGTGAAAATAGACATTTATAACAAAGGTCATCATTCACCAGCTATGCCTTACTCACGGAATTAGCCTGCAGTCATTGATACTTTGTATAAAACTTCAAAACAATCAGAACAAACAGTATTGTCCAATTAGCATGTTCCAAATTATGGCTCTGAATCTCAAAATAATGAGGACGAGGATGCAAATTTTAAAGTCAATGCTTAAGAAACTAGAACAGAACAGTTTTTTGAGCTCTAAACTTGTGAAGTTCTTTAAAAGACTACTACTTTTATCAGGTATACTCAACTATTTGCATGATCCCGAAGACTTCTTTGAACAAGCAGATGACAATACATTTCCCATACCTAATAATGAAGAAATTTTTAAGATATTGTCGAATTACTATGCCAGCATAAGTACTAAACTCTAAGTGAACCCAATGACTCTATGACAAATGTCACACCTTCAGACCCCACAGTGCTGTCTGAGCCAGATTTTTGGCAAAGATGTTGCTGTTAATTTAGTTACCAATTCTACAATAGCAGCTAGACCAGGACATGGATAAATGTAATAAAATCTACAAGAATCTCACCACCACTTTTGCCTTTGCAGGGTTTGTCAAATTATATAAAAGCTATGTAGGATCATGGTGGCGACAGAGGTGTATATATGACAGAAGCTTAGCACTTTGGAACCCTTGAACTTGTTGCCTCTCTTTCACGGTTTAGTGCCTTCCGTGCTTGCCCTCAAGCCTAGTGAAGCCGTCAAAGCCTCAAATGACTTCAGGGGCATTAATACTAACAGAACAGTCAGTTTGAAAAAAAAAACTGAAATATCCAATTAGAACTATTAAATGAGACTATTAACTATAACTATATACTATAACTATAATATGATTTTAACTTGACTATTAAATTATTAAATTCTGATGTGGCCTAATTTGATAAAAAGACTCATATAATAAATTGTCTTTGAATTGTAATACAATACTTTTTGTAGAAATCGAAAATGATTAAATAGTTTCCAGTTTTAAAATTCCCCAATTAGATCTCTAGTGTCAGAACTCAGTTCCGGAATTGAAAACCCTATGATATTACATGCCCTAGCCATATTGTGGATTTACTAGAGATCCTCCAGTTGGTAGATAATATTGTGATTCGATAAAAACAATCTTTAATAAAAAATGTATGTATTCTTCCAGGAGTAAAAGTGACAGAAGTTCAGGCAATGGTAGAAAACCACCTAAAAGATATGATCTTGAAAACATTTGATCCTAAAAAAGCAGACACAATTTTTACTGAAGAAGGCGAAGTAAGTAGACATGGATTAACTGAATAATAATAATGTTATAGAGAATTAATAAATGCATGCATATTGTATGGCATTTTCAAAAACTTCGATAATAATATCAACAGCTTTTTCCGAGGGTAGCTAAGGGTTCTGTACTGGAACTAAACTCCAACCTGGATGCATATGTCATCAAGCATAAATAAAATAGTTAAGAAAATAATACCATTTGATATAATTCAATAATTTTTACTTAATACTACTATGTCCCAAAAGTGTCCGACCTGTACCTGCAACTTCACACTGACATTATTAATTTTTCGTCATCCGGCTCATGGCATCATTCGAAGTAGTCCCCCTTCGACTGAACAAGATGCTCCCATCGTTGCTTCTACATCCTGATGCAGTTCTAGTAATCGGTTTTCGGAATGGCCATAAGTGCACGTGTCGCATTAGTTTCAACTGTCTCTCTTTCATCAAATCTATGTCTTTTGAGCGGCATTTTTAATTTTGTGAATAGCCAAAATGTCACAGGGGGATATGTCGGGACTGTACAGAGGCCGATGGAGTTGTTTAATATTGTGTTTCACTTGTTGCGTTGTACTTGTTGTGTTCATTAAAAATTGTTGCATGAGGTTCGATGAGTGCGCTGGCGTTGTTATGTTGAAGAAGCCAGTCGCCTAAAAACGCGGCTGTTTCCTTCTCACCGTGTCATGCAATCTATTCAGAACTTCGCGATAAATTATTTGTTTATTGTCTGACCTCTCGGTGCATATTCGTGATGCACCACACCTTGGAAATCGAAGAAAATAATTAACATGGACTTAACGTTGCTCCGACTTTCACGTGTTTTCGTTGGTCGTGGCTCAGATGGAAGCTTACATTGTTCATTTCAGGGTAACCGTAAACCCAGTATTTGTCACCGGCAATAATATATCAAAGGATATTTTCATCATCAATAACCATTTCAAAGTTGTCCTGAGCGATTTAGAAGCGAAGCCTTTTCTGCTCTACTGTGAGTAATTTTGGAATGAATTTCACACACACGCGAGCCATTCCCAAATTGGGATTGTTCTTTTTTTAAATCAGGTCTAAATTAAAAGCCATGTCAAGGAATTGCTTTCTCCATTAATTTTTTTTAATTATAGAATAACGCTACTGAATGATTAAAGATATTTTTCAAGAAGATCATATTCCCTTTGTTTGACTTTCATGTCATCACTTTGGCGATGGCATATGTTTATTTCCTAAGATTGACTCACTGTTCAGTGTTTAGTGCACTTCTTGATTGGGCAAGGTTTGTGACTGATCGCGTACATCCGCTACTGAACCGACGGAACTGTCGGTTGTACTGGAGAGTCGCGGTCCGACACGTCCCCACTTCTAAAAACGGCCGTATAGTCGTAGGGGCCATTGTTAATTTGATCACGCTCGCGAGTGTTCGACCGCTGGGAGCAAAAAAAAGGAATTCTTTACGCCGTGCGTGCTAACAAGCCCACTGAAGTGCCTGGGATTATTCTTAAGCATTCCACAACCTTTACGCAGACCACCGACGAGCAGCTGGACGTTCCAGAAGAACGGTAAGTGGATTTGCGTTGTTAGTTGCAGACCTTTTGCCAACTTGGGGTACACTGAACACTGTAAGGGGTGTGATCATCAAATATTGGTCCTTCGAAAAAAACCAGCTCAAAGTTGATTACGATCATCAACACTCACAATAACTATTTTTATCTTCAACATAATAATTAAAAATATTTCGTTATTTTCGCCAATTCAGTATTAATCTTTATCCAGATAAGTTCGTTAGTTAACTTGGGCATTTATTGTAGATTAAGATTGTCCTTTACAGTTTTCCATTTAAATGAATACCTTAGAAGATATCACGAATTAAAAATTATTCGCGACCAAAGAAATCCTACTTAAAAAAACGAAAGATAAGCGCACTATTTGTAACTATGAAGTTACATAACATACCATCACGCTTGTATCCCCGAAGTGTTAGGCAGAGGTGTACACCCACAGTTCGCCGGGTATGTTTTAGGTCCCATGTAATAGGGGGTGAGCCTATTGCCATTAATCGGACACAAAACCAAACTCCAAGCTGCTACTGAGAATTTCATAGAAAAACCCAATAGCACTTTGCTCAACCTGATAATCAAGTCTAGGACCTCGAATCCTCGAGCATAGCAGTCGCGTTTCGGACCACTAGGCTAATGAGACAGTTATGAACTGTCAGTATTAAAGCAACAAACTAAATCAGGCTTTTTAATATAAAATATACCACTTTATAAATTGTACCTGTGCTATTATAATAAGCTATAAAATAGTAATGTAGAAATTAGTATATCAAAATTGTTCATATAATCCAAAATAAAAATAAAAAAGAAAGTAAAAAATTGGACAATGCCCATTCTCGGTCAGGATTCTCGAAACACAAGTTTTCGGATTCCCAAGGTCATCTTCTCTCCCGTGCACAGTCAAACGACGATTTTGCGCAATCGCGAGTTGCACATGCCTGATATTTTTCGGTGTTATCGCGCTCGAAGGTCGTCCTGAGCGCGGATCGCTATCAACACTCGTGCGACCGTTTTTGAATCGCTTGTACCACTCTATTATTTCAGTTTAGCCTATAAAAGCATCTTCAAAGGCCTCCTGCATCATTTCGATGACACAAATCTTTCCGAGTTTGGAGTAAAACTTTATACAAATTCGTTGTTCCTATCTCTTCGTCATTTTCAACGATAGCAAAATCCGACGAACAAGAAATCGGCTATGTACGTAAAGACATGCTACTCTCGAAATAACAAATCTCGTTGGTTGCCATAGTAGCCGATGACTTCGTGAAGTCACTTGTTACACTTGAACTTCATAAAGATCATTCGGACGTTTTGGGGCGAAGTTGTGGGTACAGATCGGATACTTTTGGGACACCCTCATATGTGTTGTGTTTTCTTTGTTTATAGAGAGCCCGGACTGGATACATTTTGCATTAAATATACAAGATACAGTTTACGATAAAATCTCCTTTTTTATGGTTCTATTTACGTAACATTGCCGAAATTGTATATACACGCAAGTTGCCATTATATAAGAAGTTTTTCATTAGCAACCAAGTCAATACTTTTTAAAATTTTAACATCTTAGAAATGAAACTTCTAACATCAACAAAACTTTGATGATTAAAGATACATTTTATTTCACAGACACCAGCATGGCTAACAGAAATGATTGAGCATCCTACATGGCGGTCTTTGATCTACCGGCTTGCTGAAGAGTACCCTGACTGCCTTATGCTTAATTTCACTATAAAGGTATATTATGTTTTACTAAGTAGCATAATGTACATTATTGATAAAGTTTTGTATATAAACAATGTTGAGTTAACTTTTCAGTTGATATCGGATGCTGGTTTTCAAGGAGAAATTACAAGTATATCCACAGCAGCACAGCAGATTGAGGTTTTCTCCAGAGTTTTAAAATCTGCTATAGCTGGGTTTCTTCAAAGTTCGGATGACTGGCAAAATAGTGTTAACGAATGTGCTGTAAGTAGGTATCTTATTGGTTTTGAAGGTACATTCACAGAATAAGGAAAAGCTTTTTGTGCAAAAAATCTCTTAGTAATAAGAAATAAACCTAAAATAAACAAATTTTATCATAACTTATTTTGTTTAGCTATTTGTACATTGTAAAAAATTCATAATATGTATTTAAGACCTAATAATTCAATTGAAATGAAACTCTTTACACTTTGATCATAATCATTGTAATAAATATGTATTATTATTTTTAATTGCAGAAAATGGTATGTCATGGTGCTCATACATATGTGTATAGTCAAGTTATTGTACACATTCTTTCACAAGAGCCTAGAGGTGGTGCCATTATGAAAAGACTGGGACAAGAAATAACCAGATGTGCTCAACAAAGGTAAAAATTAGTACAAGAATTATGTAAAGAAATGGGAAAGAATTATGAGTAAAATTTACATAACATGGTTGTATCTCGTACAGTGGTCATGACGTAACACCCATTACGCTAGCGCTGACAGCAGGTGAATCTTGGCGGAATGCTCGAACAGCCCTCGCTGCAATGTTATCCCGTGGTGCTCTCAACCCAGCTGATATCTCAGTGCTGTTCAGAGCCTATACACAAACGGAACCGCCTCCCGTACATTTATTAAGGATCCCACAATTTTTAGGTTAGTTATATGCTAGTATAATGTTAAATAGCAAGTTTAACGACAGAAGCAATGTTAAATGCTTAAGACTAGAATGTTTATCATTGGTTTTCTATAATCAACATAAAACTTAAGGCCGAAGAATATAGCAAAAAATTACTATAAATTCCTTATAAAATTTATTTTCTATTTACTATGGACTTTCACATTAATTATTAGACATTACCTATTTTAAAAATATCTAGCAACTTTCGTTTTTAAGTGAACATAATTCGTCCGGAAATGATTTCCCAGTGCGTGAACCTTCATCGACTTTCATGTTACACAATAGCGACAAAATTTATGCTGGTGATAATAAAATTGACAGTGATGTTAACTCGTAAGTGATTTATATTTAAGTTTATACAACAAGGTGTGTAACGGCAAACAGTAGGGCATTTGAACACCAGTTCTTCATCATTCACATAGTAAAACTCCACTCAGTTCTGCATGTCTGTCAATAGATCTATCAAGCCACCAAAAGACTTGCTGTGATACCACAAACCGGCAGCTTCGAGAGATGTAAAGATGATGATGCCAATATATAGAAAATTCATCAACGATTACTTGCTATTGAGATTTGGTTAAATCATCAAGTTGACATTAAAATTTGTATTTCACAGAACTTCTCGTTGATTCACTTTTCAAATTAGGAAGCAAACTAAACCCGGAGCACAAATCAAAGTACATTTATCTCTTGGCATATGCGGCCAGTGTATGTGAAAGCCATTCACCAGGTAGACCAGTAAAAGATGAACTAAAAGCGACTGTTCAAGCTATAGAAAAAGTACATGCTGTGTGCGGCAGTTCTGCTAGTTCGAGTGAACTAATTGCCGAATTACCCACCTTGTACCACTGCATCAGGTAAATCTCATTTATCACTGCTCTGTGGTGATAAAATGTTTATATTGGCAAAAACATTATTATTAATTATAATAAATTTAACTAAAGAAAATCTATTTTCTGTCCCAGGACGTGAGGATAGGCTGGTAACAACTAATGTCGGGCACGGAAAAAAAATCATCGTTATATTCGCTGTTTTCTAAGGCTTCTATAGAGTGTACTCAGTATTAACTCAACCTTAGCTTAGCCCAAACTTCGCTAAGTATTTACTCAGCGCAATCTTAGGTTTCCAATTTATAGTCGAGTTACGCTAATCGTGTGCTTAGCTCTAACTGAGGAATTGTCTGGTAACTGTCATTAACGTTTCGATACCGCATCTGGACTGTTAAATTTCTTCAACTCAAAAAAATTAATCACGAATAAATTGTTTAATATTCAGCTTGCTTTAAAGTAAAAATGACAGGATTATTCGTACATAAAATAAAAAGATTCAAGTTTCAAACCAAAAACGAGAAACAACTGCAAACAACAGTAATAACAAAACGTGCACGTAATAAAAACAGTCATTTCTATGTAGTAGCCAATAAGAATCAAGCAATACAGATCATTTAAAAAGTGTATAAAATCACACTATTAGGTCACTATTATGCTGTAAAAAATTTTTAGTCGTTTAATACCCAAGTCTCGAACTTTACTCAGGCAGCGCTGAGCTAATGCTAAGCTTGCGACTATAAATTTGAATTTCGGAACTTAAGGCTGAGCTAAGACTGAGTACGCGTTATAGGTTTCAGTCTAAGTACCAACAATTTTAATAAAAATACTACCCTGAGTGAAACTTTTCGGCAATATGGCTAGAGTTTTCAATTATGTGTACTTTTTTCTACAGTTGGAGAATCTCAAGTAGCTATGGTAATTATTTCCAAATGCCGAACATCTATTCTGCATAGAAGTATGCTAACATGCATCTCATTTATGGAGAGTGTAGATGTAATGCCAATGCTGCAGCTAGACTATATCGAGAAAGATATCCTAACTCTAAGCGTCATCCAGTGTCAATCAAATGCCTAGTGTTCCGATAAGCAAAAGGAGTCAGTGTACAAGCTGCGATGACATTGTTTTGAAACAAGTCTGTTTGTGTTGTACAAATCGTAAATTAGAAATACTTTGACCCATGAAATTTAGTCATTTTTCTCAGAAAACTATTATTATCGGATCTTGGTTACTCGGAACTACTTGAGATTCATCAACTAAAAAAAAGTACAAATAATTGAAAACTCTAGCCGTATAGCGGAAAAGCTTCACAATGGGTAGTATTTTTAAGATTTGTACTAAAATGGCTGATACATAGGAACCATAGCGAATATAACGATGATTTTTTGGATTATGGCCAACATTAGTTGTCCCATGCCCTGTAGCCAGCTTATCCTCACGTCCTGTGACATCTTTTATATAAAATCAATGTGTATCTATATAGATCTTTTTTTTATAGATTTCCTGTGGTTGGGATGGGTGTTCTAGTGTGGGTTGAATGTGTTGTCACTGAACCATCATATTTTAAGCTTTGCACTGAACATTGTCCAGTACATTTAGCACTATTAGACGAAGTTGCTTCTTGTCATCAGTTACTTCATCACAGACTACTAAGATTACTTGTCCAGCTCTTTGAATCACCACAGGAAGAATTGGAAATATTAGTACAGGTCAGATAAACATTACCTAAGCAAACATAAAGGGGCATTCAAGTATTACGTAACGAAATTTTTGAGCTCCCTTTTGAGCTTCCGTTTTAGAAGACCCCCCCCCCCCCCTCCAAATTGCGTTACGTAATACTTAAACAGCCCCTAAGAACTCTTGATGTGTCAAGTATAACTAACTTTAAATACTCTAAAACAGGGGCGAGCAATCTTTTTGATAAAAGAGCCAATTAAAATTTCATTTTTTTGGCGGGTCTCACGTATATCTCTTATTAATAATAATTTACGAAACTTTAAGGAAAGATTTCATATACCTCAGACGCATCGCGTCCGTTTGCATGTTTGAACAAGTCACCGACAAGTGTGTATCTCGTCACAAAAAAATCGCGCTGACGTTACGCTTTTGTATTATTGCATGTTTAAAAACGTCGTTGACAAGAATTCGCCATAGAAAAATATTTCGGTTTAGTATGTACTACCATTTTATTATAATTAATTTAATAAGAATAGATTGATGACAGAAAGTCGATAAAATAAATTCAATTTTAGAAATGCTTGGCATGCCAATTATGGCCCGCGGGCCTCGGCTTGCTCGTCCTGCTCTAAAATAATCCTAATTAGAAAAAAATTACAGCCTTATTTGAATTTAGTTAATTAGACTGTATTTATACACTTTTTACTTTATATTTTAATTTATAACACAAAGTCTATTCGAACGAAAAGTTCGTTTCGTTGTGTATTGTGTTTTGGAATCATATTGATTTAATTTTTTCAGTTGGAATTAAAGAAAATGCTTCTAGATCGTATGGTCAACTTATTGAGTCGTGGATGTGTTGTACCTGTGCTACGATATATAAAGCAATGTTGGCAACGTGGAGATACTGACATTTCGCTAATAAGATATTTTATTACAGAGGTAACAGTATATTTAGAAACTTAAAACTAATATGTTAAAGTATTCTAAACCTACATATATAGCTTTATTTCATAAAAGTGTAAAGGTACACGTACCTCTAATTACTATAGGCAAAGTACATGTTCTGTTCAAACATTTACCGCAGTATATTGCTTCCATTATGAAATACTCCAATTAAAGTGTTAGCTTGGATACAAATATGAAACTATGGTCTGAACACAGACCTCAACTTAACCAATTTCATTTTAAATTTCTTCTCCAAACTATAAACAAACACTAAAATACTTTTACAGATTGCCCTTTTCTGATAGCTTCAGATAAAAGATAAAGTAAAGAAATTAGCTACTGATAGTTTTATAATTCAACACTGACCAATATATTACACTATTGGTGTATGCATAACTTTTTGTTAGTACTAAATCAATAAATATATTTAGGTATTAGACGCAATAGCGCCGCCTTACACGCCAGAGTTTGTCCAACTTGTATTGCCTATGGTGGAAAATGAAGAAATTACTGGTACAATGAGAGCGGAAGGCGAAAACGATCCTGTATCAGAATTTATCGGTAGGTATAGTGTAATTTATATACTGAAATCACACATTTTTATTTCAATGCGTATTACTAGTAGATTTCTTTTCCAGAATTCGCTTAGACAAAAAACAACTTTAATAACATCATTATAGTGAATAGTAAAAGCGCGACAGGACCTTTTTATTTTAACAAAATAAATCTCATTAAATTCTAGTTTTAAACAACAATCAATATAGTACTGCAACTTTCGTAATTTAGACTAACATAAAAAGAGTAGAAAAAAGAAAAAAGTTTAATAAATTATTCAGAGATTGTATAAAATTAATGTAATCAATATACAAAAGTCGAATTTAAAATAAATTTTTAATTTAATTATTTTTACCTAAGTAAATCTACATTAATTATAACATTTTTTTCAGTTCACTGCAAGGCCCTCTATGTCGTGGTATGAAGATAACAAAAAGAGTAATATAATTAAATATAGACAGCTAGTGGTTTTTTAATTAACTACCCCTTGCAGCTTTTCTCTCATAATATCTCTTTAACGCTTCTTGAAATACAAGTCCAACAGTTCTTTTTTTCCAAATATCAATTTTTGGGGTCTCTTCCGCTTTACTTTGATCATTTTTAGCATCATCATTTTCGTGCTTAGACTTTAAATCACAGCTGGTGGAAGTTTCCTCTTTGGTGACTGCATTTTCAGCCAAAATATGTATATCATTCTTTTCAACCTCATCATCGCTTGAAACATCTTGTGAAAAATCTGAATCAGCATCAATATTTTCGTTATTCTTACACGTCTTTGCCAATTTTATGTCTTCCAGGTTTACCCTGTTGATTTCTTCATCAGATTCTGCTATTTCTCCATCAGATAAATTTGTTTTATTATCAGAGTGCTTTCTCTTTCTATAATTTCTCTTATTGGTTTTATCCAACAAAGTATTTTCAATTTCTGTTATATTATTGATACATTGTGTTTCTGAAGTATTTGATATTTTTGCTTCTTCTCTATCACTACTTTCATCTTTTCCCAGCTTTTGCTCGTATAAATGACGGTAAAAGCCATCTAAAAGCATAAAAATTCATTAAAATTAAATCAACTTTATTTGATTTAGACTCCCAAAAAGTTTCTATAAAGATTTCATTGGTTCAGTATATTAAATTATTAACAGCATGTTAGTGTTGTTAAATATCACTTAACTATCGAGTAATTGATAGGCATTAGGACTATCGAACAATCGATTGTTGAAATAAAACGATCAATGGTTGTTTTCCAAACACAATACGGGATATTTTTGTGACTTTGTAATCTTCCTTGTGGAAGATTTGCGTAAATGACATTTTAGCTCGTCTTTTACTAAAGTACGCAACCATCAGAACATACGATGACCTTTTTTCGCTGTCGTCCTTCGAATATATTCCGTACTAAAAATAATCGATTGTCTAAAAAACCGATGTTTTAACAACACTATTCCGCGTTTAGTACTGACGTGGATATCTAAAGTAACTAAAGAATTACTAACGAAAAAATTAGTCGAAGTATTAAGATATTATACAAAACGAACATCTGAGTGACTAGGGTTTCCAACTGTGCTAATATTATAAAGTATTGTACTATATTTCGAGTCTGCGTACTGCGATGATTAAATATATAGTATATAAAAATACTACATTTTCAACACCGAAATCCAACAAACAAATCCTTCATTTTCAAAATTTCTAAACACTCCTTCCTTTACATTAACTTTTATCTGATGCAAAAGCATGTATCCAAACTCATTGTACCATAATGCATTCCGAACCTGTCCATAATGTCAAATGAATTTTCAGTTTGTTTCTATTTTGTTTCGGGACATAAATAATAATTTTCAATTTGATGTGATGAAAAAAAATGTGCTTTTGAACGTATATGACAATTTACTTTAGGCAAAAAATTGTGTAAAAATTCAAGAAAGAAAAAATGTAACAAATAATATATTACATTATTTTTTGCGTTTTCCATAACATACAAATTTTTTTCGAAGTGTACTATATTTTTTATAGCTTATTTTGAAAAATACTATATTTCCCCGAAAAAATGTTGGCAACCATTTATGAGACTTATGTATGTATACATATATGTAATTGAAAAAAATTACCTAAATCACTTTGCTTAGTTACATCTCCTATACTTTCCAAATACTCTTCACGTTTCTCTCTCTCATCCTCCAATTTCATTTCCTCTATTTTCTTTTTATAAGCTGAAGTGACAAACACTTCTTTGTCTTTAAATTCTTCACCTTCTTTTTCTCTTTCTTTTTGGATCTGGGAAAGTACAATTATGTAATAGGATTAAAGGAACTGTTTTCAAACATGCTCAGCTTCCCTTATAAATATACCTATTAAATAATTACTTTTTGGAATTATTGTAATTAGTTGGGTTTTACAGGTAGGACTTGACATCTGCGGCCCCCTGGCGACCCTCT
Organism: Saturnia japonica; assembly: GCA_033032175.1. Lineage (NCBI taxonomy): Eukaryota > Metazoa > Arthropoda > Insecta > Lepidoptera > Saturniidae > Saturnia > Saturnia japonica. The sequence continues at coordinate 9,770,615 of CM065311.1, read as the reverse complement.
TTAGTCAAACCTTTCACAACTGTGACAGAGTTTGCCTTGAAAAATGTTTACAAATGTAGTAAACAAGCATACTGCCCGCCTCGTAAGCAGCTACCGTAGCCTAATGACGCTAGTAACAATAGGTATCAGTAGCGCGTTGCCGACTTTAAGGAACTCTGGAAACGATACTCACCACAGGAACAACACAAGGTTATTTTACTTCGATCTTCAGTAGGGTGGAGGTATTCCAACAGTCGGGCTGTCCCAAGGAGAGAGAAATCTCCAAAGAAATTTCTTTGTGCCCTACCTACCTCTCTTTGAGACTCCCTCCCTTCCCCAACGAGCTCTGAAAACCCTACTCACCGCAAGAACACAACACGTCATTTGGCTACGATCATCTGGAGTAAATGATCGTCGTAATCAATTTGATTCAGTGGGATGGGAGTATTATAAAAGGAGAAGAATATGTGTTGAAGAGATGGAAGGAATATTTTGAAAATATGTTTTAAAGGGAAGAGGTGCTAGCGCCATTGGAAGTACCTGCTCTTGGAATGAACGAAAGTGAACCTGACAGCATCATCAGTATGGAAGAGATTATGAAAGGATTAAAAAGTGTGAAATCTGATAAAGCTACGGGGTATGACAGGGTGTCTGTCGAAATGCTGAAGGCTGAACAGGGTGTGGTAGCAAGTCAATTGTACCGCCTTTTCAACTTGTGTTGGAGAAACGGTCGGGTACCGGGAGACTGGCGCAAGGCTGTGATCGTGCCGTTATATAAGGGAAAAGGGTCACAACCAGACTATAAAAATGACCGCGGAATTAGTCTTCTCAGTGTTGTCGGCATACTGTATGCTAAGGTAATAATTGAAAAAGTTATGTTAGAAACAGATGATAGAATATGGGATGTACAAGCGGGATTTAGAAAGAGTATGGGATGTACGGATCAGGTCTTTTCCTTAAGGTGCATAATTGAAAGATATTTGGCAACAAACCAAAAAGTCTTTAGTGCATTTTTGGATTTAGAAAAGGCCTATGACAAAGTGATAAGGAATGAGTTGTGGTTGGCATTGTCTAGGCATGGGGTTGGCAGGGATCTAATAGAAGCATTGAAATATCTCTATGAGGATTCCAGTGCTTGTGTTAGAATAAATGGCGCACACACTGAATGGTTTGATATCCAAAAGGGTGTCAGACAGGGATGTGTAGCGTCTCCATGGGTGTTCAACCTATTCATGGATAATTGTCTAACAGATTTGAAAGAGAGTGATTGTGGACTGAGAATGAACGAGTTACATGTCAAATGTCTTCTTTACGTTGATGATCAAGTTTTACTTGCATCGTCGGCTAAGGATTTGCAAGCGATGGTGACTATTATGAATGAGGCTTTGGAAAGAAAGGGAATGAAAAGAAGACGAAAGTTTTGGTGTTTGAAAAGGAAGAAAACATGACAGAAGTATGTGTCCGGATTGATGAGGATGAACTGGAGCAAGTAAGTGAGTTTGTATACTTGGTATCGATGTTTACCAGGGATGGAAAATGTGAGAGTGATATAGGAAGGAGAGTAAATGCCGGTAATATGGTGAATGGGGCGTGGGGTGAGTACACTCCTTTATGAGCAGCCAGAGTATTTCTATGAAAGCTCGTTTGGCTGTGCATAGAGGAGTGTTGGTTCCAACACTCATGTACGGAAGTAAAAGCTGTGTGTGGCAGAAAAATCATGAAAGTAAAATAAATGCAGTAGAAATGAGAGCGCTAAGAGGTATGTTAGGAGTGAAATTGAGTGACAGGATAAGAAATAGTGTGATTAGAGAGCTTTGTGGTGTGAAAGAAGATATAGTCATACGGATTGAGAAAGGGATGCTTAGATGGTTTGGGCATGTTGAGAGGATGAATGAAAGAAGAATGACTAAACAAATTTATGATGCGAGTATAAAAGGAATCGTTGGAAGAGGAAGGCCTAGACGAACATTTATCGATGAAATCGGAGACGTTCTGAAGAAAGGTAAGGTCAAGAGTACTCTAAACCGACGAGCATGCATGAAAAGATTAATGAATGTCGAAGAAGCGAAAGAGGTATGCCAGGATCGTAGCTGGTTGAAGGACGTGGTCTCTGCCTACCCCGTTGGGAAATAGGCGTGATTTATGTATGTATGTAATCAATTTTAATTTACACATACAAGTTTTAACTGCATTTAGTTTTGATATTACAAACATTGCAACAGACAAATGCAAAAAGGTGGTTTTGTTTTTTTATTTATAAATTTGTGTGGTTTCTTGTTATTATATAGTGTATAATACAGGTGGCATCATTCAATCAATCAATAATCTTTATTCAATTTAGGCCCTAAGAAGGCACTTATGAACGTCAAAACACCACATCTATTCATAGTATAAAGTAAAGACGCTTCCCGCCGTCTGTCCCTCAGTACGCTTAGATCTTTTACAGTACGCAACGGCTTTTAATGCGGTTTTCACCATAATTTATAGAATTTAAGTTTTTGTATAATAGAGAACATTTAATTATTTGTAATCAGATTCCGATTTCGATCACTGGCGTGAGCAGACGTATCTGTTAGCGCTCTCGATCACTCTCTGAATTTATTTCACTATTTATTTGTTTGCTTTGATCCACGGACCCGGTCCTAGGCATACCGGTTCAAAGCACACAGTTTTAAAGTTATCTTTTCATATCGCGTTGTGTAGTTAGACGGTGTTATCGTTGTGCGGCGAGTATCTAGGTACTCGTCTCGCGCATAGCGTAGTTTCGCTCGCAAATTTCGGGTAGCACTTCGGTGCACACGAAAAACCGTACTTTTTAGTACGACACAAACGCGCTTTTCAGCGCTAGTTTGTTTCTACGACACACAAACCCACGCTTAGTGGTCGCTTGTCGGATACCTAGCGGTGCTAACTAAGACAAGCGGAGCGTGCCCCGAGCGCTCACCGGTTACCTCCTTTTGAGGTAAACGGTAACTCGGACGGGCCTGAGAATCTTAGCCTTTGTCTTTTTGCATAGTTAAGCCCCAGGTGTCTCCTTCCTATAACCCTACCCTTTCCTACCATCCTATCCTCTAGGACTGTTTGGCCGTAGATCCGGTGTACCAGCCTGCTTTCTCTGGCCTCGAGACTGCTAGGGACTTCCCTAGGGAAAACGTTAGGTTCTCATACTGCGTGTCATTGCACCTCGACCGTAGGTCTCATTGCTCCGGGCTCGGATAGCCCGTTAAACTCATTCGGCATACCCCCATGGCCTCCAAGCAGGGAAGTTTTATAAATTCACTCCCCCGTCCTCCAAAACGCCACCGCGATGGCCAAAATAAATTAGGAATTAAAGTATCGTCTAAAAGAGCTGGAAGCCGAGCACCAGCGTTATATTAACTTCGTGTTATTATTACGCATGCCATCGATCAACGATGAGTATGTTAGCCGGGAATAGCCCCGTCGCGATCAATCAGTGCGTCGCTACCGCGCACGGCAAGCCCCCCCCCCGTCTCCAGCGCGATCTCACCGATGCGTAACCCGGCGCCGCGCCGCCCGCCTCGGCTTCGTGTCTGAATACCCCCACCCCTCTAGCCCCACAATCGCGAAACGCGCGCCGTGTCTGTCCCGATCGCAATCGCAACAGCGATGTTACACCTCCGGTCCTTATGGCCTCCCCATAAAACCCGTTGCTCCCGTAGTAACGCTGTCCAACTCATTCTCGACCCTTCCGGTCGAGATTGATTCCCTCGCTAGCCCAGCCCCATCTTCGGAGATGAATATCACGATCTCTTTTATCATATCCACCAAACGCATCTTAGACGACGACGGCTTCATCGTCGTTCCGTCTTAGAAACGAGCGTCTCGAGACAGCCCAGTCGAGCATACAAGCCGAAAAAAACCGCTAAGACGGTCGATGGCGCCGCCGCCCCCGCTTCCTCTGTTGATACCGACGCGCCAATCAACAACAAAAAACAAAGACCCCCGTCCATTCTCGTCCAAGATAAGTCAATCTGGACGGAATTAGAAAACGAGCTTAAATCGCTCAATATCATATTCCAAGGCGCGTAATATCGCGACAAGAATTTCGATCACAATGAGTTCGGCCGAAGCTCACCGAAAAATAACATAAATAAAGAAAAATCTTGCGTACTTCACTTATGCGCTCGAAGAGGAGCGAGTCCTCCGCGTGATACTCCGCCGTATCCCGATTGAGGTCACCCCCGAGGAGGTACTCGGCTCTCTAAAAGAACAAGCTTACCCCATAAGAGAAGTACATCGTATGTATTCAAAGGAAAAACGAGCCTTTCCAATTCTTCGTTTTAATCCTACATAGGACCCCCGAGACCAAAGCCATCTTCAACGTAGACACTATATGCGGTCACTCCGGCGTCTCAGTAGAGCGCCCATATAAAAACCACATGCCATACAGTGTCACAACTGTCAGTTGTACGGGCACTCCACCCGCAACTGTTACCTTCGTCCGAGGTGCGGAAAGTGTCTAGAGGACCACCCCACTAGGGAGTGCAAGCGTACTCGAGAATCCCAAGACCCCTCGAGCTGCGTGATGTGCGGAGAGGTGGGGTGCCCCGCGAACTATCGCGGATACCCCAGGGCCCCGCGCACCACACACCCTCGTCGCATTGATAGGCTGCCACTCAGAGAGCACCTCAGTCCTCCGTCCACAGCCTCTGCTCACCCCGGAGGTATTTCCCTCTCTCCCGACCCCCGCCGCACTCCCCCAGCTCGTACGTGCCCCTCAGGCCGCATGGGGTCAAGACCACAGCCCCTCATGAATAATGGACATCCCCGCACCCCAAGCCCTGTGCTCACTCTCAGGATCTCACTATACAGCTCCTACGTGAGCATGCCATAGAAGAGGTCATTGCTTACAATGACCATTTAGAACAGTACGGTCTCCCCAAGACCGTCTGTGTATTTCCCCAGGCTCGCAGAGACGTTACACCGTCTCGACCGCGTTGCCTCTAAAATAGGGGCTCTCAATGGCTAAGTTTAACCCAAAAAGTTTAAACCTGTCACTTTTTAAATGTGCGGAACTTCCGCAGCGTGATCTCGACGCAACCTATCTTACATATCACCAAATAGATATCTTATTAGTGCAGAAAACGCTCTTAAAGCGTAACAAACGCAATCCTAAAATTGAAAATTACAATATAGTTACAAATGACCGTGTCACCCAAGAAGGTGGCACTCTCATTTTCTATAAACGTTCGTTGTATTGTATGCCGGTAGACCCTCCGATACTTACCAATATGGAAGTATCCGTATGTAGATTAGGAATGACCGATCATCCGTCCATAACGATCATATCCGTATACCTTCCGCCGACGAAAATACCAATCAAGTCTGACCTAGAGAGGCTATTTTCGCTTGGCACATCGGTCATAATCGCAGGCGACCTCAACAATGGACACACTTCATTCAACAGTTGGAGAAACTCCAGTAATGTGGTTCTACTTGAATAGATGATGAACGTGCTAAATTTTGATTTCATACCCAATTTCAAGACTACTGTACACCGTCAGTGCTAGATGTAGCTCTTTTGAAAGGTATCGCGCTTACACGAGTACACGTACGAGTTACACGGTACACGAGCTCGACTCCAACCACAGCCCGGTTATCCTACAGCTAGGTCAACCAGATGACACTAGCCCTCCTTCAGTCAAAGAGGTTGACTATGATAAACTTAAACATTACCTTGCGTACAGGCCATCCTCGTCCAGTTTAGTTAAGGATCCCGGACGTATTGGAGTCAGTTGCGGACGTAGATCTCGCGATCGACTCCCTAGTCGACCACCTCCCGGTCGGCATCGAAGAGGTCTCAAGAAAGGTCCGAACGATCGCCGCTTTGTACTCCCTGCTGACGTGCTATTGTTGATGACGGAGAAGAACGCCGCGACTCGTGCGCACGTCTCCTATCCGACCAACGAAAGCCGCGCACGGTTACGCGCACTCCAGAGAGCGGTTAAAGTCCGTATAACCGAGTTTTGAAGTCACAGATGGAACACATTCGTCGAAGGTCTTAAACCATCTCATCTGACTGACTGGAAAGTAGCCCACTCCTTTAAAATAGGTGTCTCCACTCGTATGCCCCCTCCCGACATGGGTCTCGGCACCACACCCGCGTCCGATAGCGCCGACAAGGTGGAGAACCTTGCTACCTACTTGGAGAGCCAGTGCTCTCCGAACAGTGTCAATGCAAATATCGACCGTGTCGAAGGTATAGAAGCCTACGTGGGGTGCTGAACACGCTCCCCGCGACAGAGTCCTTACCTCCGGTAACGTCTGAGGAAATCTGTGCTTAGAAAGTCACCAGGTCCCGACGGGATCAGGAATGAAGTATTCAAACTTCTTCCTGATCACCTCATAGCTCTATTGGTCTGCATCTTCAATGTAGCCATAGCCCACTTCCATTTCCCAGCCGCCTGGAAAACGGCCATAGTGATAGGTATTCATAAGCCGGCAAGAGTGCCTCCCTTCCTGACAGATATCGCCCTATCAGTCTTCTTAATACGTTAGGTAAAATTTATGAGCGGCTCCTTCTGAACGGTCTCGAGTTCGTAATTGAGGAGAAAAACCTCTGTCCGCCTGAGCAGTTCGATTTTCTTGCTAGACATTCTTGCATTTATCAAGTGCACCGCCTCACGGAGCACATCACGTTTAACTTCTCTGAGTTACGTAAAGCTTGCCGTACACTTGCAGTCTTTTTTGACGTTGCCAAGGCCTTTGATAAGGTCTTGCAAGGATGAATCGACAAGTTGTATTGTCATGAAATTCCCAATAGATTAGTTAAAATAATCCGCGAATACCTCATAGATCGCGCATTTCGCTACAGAGTGGAATCTGAGCTATGAACACCCCGCCCCATACGCTCAGGCGTCCCCCAAGGTACCGTCCTGGCTCCTAACCTCTTTAATCTGTACGTCAGTGACATACCTAGTCTCTCCGAGACCAAGGTACGTCCATACGCTGAGGATACAGTCATATACGCATCTAAAAGGAACAGATTCCACCTCAAACATTGAGTCCAACGCGCCGTGTCCACTCTCGTGTAGTGGTCTAACTACTGGCGAATAGCCATAAATCCCTCTAAGAGCGCCGAGATGCTCTTCGACATAGACTTCTCACGGATACCGAAGAAACTCGAATCTATCGAACTTTTCGGTAATCCGATCCCCTGGGTCAAAGAGACCAAATATCTAGGCGTCACCCTGGATAGTAGGCTCTCTTTTAGACCACATGTCCGTATAGTTCGGCACAGGGTCTTCTGGATTCTGAGCCGCCTGCATTCTCTGATATGGTAGGTACGCTAGTCAGTGTAGACCATATTTCAGATTACTAAATACATATGCACATGTTCCCTCCTCCTGGGAGTATATGTTAGTTTAGCTCGAATTTACGATTTAATTGCAATCGCGACAACCGCCCAAGCCGTGGTCCGGCCACTTTGGCATCTTTGTGCGCGAATTGTCCAAAACTTTCGCGGCTGAGTGCCCTAATCACTCGCCCCCAAGTTCGGTGAAGCTGTAAAAGCCATCAGCGGCTCTGTTTTGAATAGGGCCCCTAAGTCTAACAGTATAGTCAAAAGAAATATATATATATATATTTGTAATCAAGTCATATCAAAAAACTATTTTCGGACCCATACATGGCTTAATCTGGTTAAACCTTATGAGATACGTTAAAATAAGGTATTATGAATATTGTTCTTCAAAAAGCCTACAGAAAAATCTGCGATATCATATGTTGACTTCTAAGGTTGACTCACAGTAACCAAATTTATCATTATTTATTTTATTTTTATTAATAGGTTTACAAGAATTGTTACATTGGCACATGCTAAATGTTATAAAGATTGTGACATAAATTATGATTACAATGTATAATTTATCAGCGCACTTTTCATAACTATGAAGTTACATAACATACCATCGCGTCTGTATATCCGAAAGGTTAGGTAGATGTGTACACCCACAGTTCTCAGGGTATATTTTAGGTCCCATGTAATAGGGGGCGAGCCTATTGCCATTTATCAGTCACAAAGCCAAACTCCGAGCTGCTACTGAGAATTTCATAGAAAACCCCAATAACACTGCTTGATCTGGGAATCGAACCTAGGACCTCAAGCATAGCAGTCACGTTTAGGACCAATAGGCTAATGAGGGAATTATGTAGTTATGAACATCAATATTAAAGCAATACTATAAATCAGGCTTTTTTTAACATAAAATACACCACTTTGTAAATTGTACACATGCGAAGCTGAGGTGTGTTGGTAATTGCATAATAAAGCTTGATTATTGGACACAAGTGGATTGGAAATAATAACATGGACCATGAATTCTGAGATGCCATAATAACTCCCTAGTAAGCTCTAACAAGGGAGCCACCTAACATGATTGTTAGGATACTGAAAACGTCATAAGATTGAACACTTTATTCACTTGATAATAGCAGTAAAGAGGACAAGAAAAAGGATTTTATTATTTACTACTAATATAAAATAGTCAATTAGTATCTGTTAAAAAATAGCAACCCCTAATTCTGTGATTGACCACCATTTTGTAACACTAAAACAGTCATCTGTTGTGATACTCTTCAGTAAGACATTATCACAGCGGCCAAACCGTAAGATTTTAGCAATTTTATTAGTATCCTCTTTTCTGGAAATAATTATTTGAAAAGTATCATCCTACAATACAAATAATTACTATTTATTACCTGTCTCTCAATTCGTCTTTCATTTTCAATTTTTCTTTTATTAGCAGATTTCATTAATTGTTCTATGTACTGTGGTTTCTTGTCTTCTTTAGGCTTTTCCTTTTCTTTCTTCTTCTTCACATCATCATATATTTCATCATATTGGTATACTGTCGGGTCCTCCAATAATGCTTTTTCTTGAGATATTTTGGCCTATACAAATTAACATTAGTTTTTAACCAACTTCAACAAAAGACTGGAAGTTACTCAATTTGAATGTAAAATATTTGGGCAGCTGTGCTGGTGTCTTATAAACAAAACAAAAAAACATCTATCTAGTTAAACTAGGAATGTAAAACATTATATAAATGCTAAGTTTCAGCGAAATGCCCTTGCTCACATAATATAAAATATATATTTTTTAATACATGTTCAGCCTTAACTTCTTTGTTTATGAACTTTTAGTGGAGGTGAGGAACAGAGAGTAAAGTTCCTCATCCGCCATAGAAAAGGGAGGATCCTCCGGCCAGACGGGTGCTATGTCTGAAGGGCAGCTGCCCAACGTTGTAGTCGGGTTCTTGTATATACTCAATTGTTGAGTTAATTTCTATGTCGCTATGTAGGATGCGTCAGTTGTGGCGAGAGATGTCACTACAAACTAATTTGGATGATTATTTTTTGATGGATAGGGGATAGGTCCCATTTTAATTTCATTGGCATTGGATCATAAACTTTGAAAATACACCACGGAACTCTTCTAAATCATAGAAGTTGGTTTTATTTTTTGTTAAATATTGTCATGTTATAATTTTATTTATTGTTATATTAGATTGTCATCATAACTTATAATAAATGTTTTATATCACATCACACATTATGCTGTGCTTCATATGATTAAAATTATCTTACTCAATTTCTTTATGCTAACTAAGATGTCAATGTTAATCTTAAAATGACATTGAAATTTTATTACAATACAACAGAATAATTCTAATTAGGTCACAGCACTATCAAATTTCTTAACTCTCCATCAACTTAGGTGATTACAATACTTACTTGCTTACTTCTACTTTCATTTGGTCGAAACAACACTGGCTTTTTACTTGTGGCATCATCTGAGTCTGAATCATTGCCAAATACATTTCTAGAAGCTTGGAAAGTAAGTGGTTGATGCTGTTTTGTATCTGGCAGAATAAGACCATATCTGTGAATACCAGAATAGAATGAATATGCATGCTGTAATTTTATTACCAAATATTTTGTTTATTTATGTTTTCTACATAAGTTACATTTATGACACAATATTCTGTCTGTATTCAGACATCTATTGGATATTTTTTGACATTATAACATAATACCTGGGTGGCCAAGCAAAACACCTATCTAGGTATACTTGGAAAGTAAAACATTATCTAAATACAAAGTTTCATCCAAATCATTGGAGCCGTTTCCAAGAAACCAATTACATGCATATATACAAGAATTTCTCAATATATTAAGGTACATGGTATGTTTCAAAGCAACGAAATATTCATTTCTGTGCCATATAAGCAGTTACAAAATAAATGTACATTATTTGTATAAAGAACCATTCCATACAATATACCACAAATGATAATTCATTAAAAAACTGCATACAAAAAAGTAAAAACTATATACAAGTTATGGGTGGTATTAAAAGCCCAGTGGGAAACGTAAAAAGTTAAACGAAATCTTATTGATCAATGTACAAAACCATTTGTTATATTTTATTTATATTAGATGCTATTTTAATATTTTACTCACTTCTTAGTTGCCATAACTCGGTCCGCTCGGTCCTACTTTCTACTTAGTCCCACAGACTATTAGATGTACAAGCAACATATCTCTGGTACAAGCTTAGTCCATAGCTTTCCGTTATCCGTATATTCATTAGGGATATGAAAAAAAATCGATCAATAATCGATTATTTTTTTAATAAAAATTAAGTATTAACTCCAAAAAATTGATTATTTAATAATAGATTTTTTTCACGGGCGATTTTTTTAATTTATGGATCTAATGTAATTTTTTTGTGACAGTAGGTCACAACTTACTCAATCACCCTTCTTCTTACTTACTTGCCAACTAGTCCTCTTTATTGCATTATTGAAAACCATTACTGCCATTATCAAGTGAATATAGTGATAAACAAGATGGTGGCTCACTTGTTAGAACTTTCTAGGGAGTTTTTGTGGCACATCACAATGTATGCTTCCAGTTTATATTTATAATCCATTTCACATGCACAAGCTATAACACACAAAACGCTACCAGTATTATATAATATAGGGTCTAAAACCTAAGTTAATGGATCTATACTAGTACTATTAAGCTGAAGAGTTTCTTTGTTTGTTTGTTTGGTTGAACGCTCTAATCTCAGGAACTACTTCTTCGAATAGAAAAAATAATTTTTGTTGGATATCCCATTGATCGAAGAAGGCCTATAGGCTATATAACATCACGCTACGACCAACAGAAGTGAAGAATCAATGAAAAATATTGTAAAAACGGGGAAGGATTATTGCTTTTCAGAGCTTCCATTGCGTGCGCTGCGTAAATGCGTAAAGTTACTTAACAATCTTGTGTGACGAAATTGTATCTCTTAAAAAATAAAAAATAAAGTCCGTGATAGCATTTGGCTATCTTTTAAAGTTGACTCAATATAACCTTTTTATTGTAATAAAATTTGTTTTAAAATAATGTATTATTTGCGAAGGTATTTCTATAAACATGGTAAAAATCCTTATGGAAATAAATACAATATTCATCACGAGTATTTAATTTTGAACAAAATTGTCCTTGATATCATTTAATTTCAATAAATGTCTTAGGAAATATCACAGTTTTAAAATAACTGCAGCAAATTTTCAACTCCTTTAGAATTGTACTATAGGTACCTATGACCCACTCTTTCTAACCCTCTCTCTCTCTCTTAAGTTTGTTAGGACGAGTATCTTGATGCTAAATAGGCTATGCTATTCCTTGTGAATCAAGCAATCGTATACAAAGAGAATTTTTCAAATCAGACTGGTAGTTTCAGAGATGAGCGTATTTAAACAAACAAACAAACTAACATAAAAACATTTCCGCTTTGTTATATTAGTATACATATAATAATATATAGTATGGATAATACTTTTAAAAGTTAAAAGAATATTTCTACTTTGAAATCCAAATTGCGAGGATAAAAGGTCGTAAAATAATACGAAAAAAAAACATTCTTTACTTTTTAGTCAACCTTACTATACAACAAAATTTGGTACAAGAATGGGCATTTTCCGTTATTAACAATATTTTTTGTCTTTTTAATGAAATATGTATGTTAATTTAAATTTATTAAGAAAGTTATGATTCCAAATATTCAATTATTAATTATTTGATTTTATTATTTTAAATAAATTAATATATTTTTTTAGAAATTCACATCCCTAGTACGCATTAGCTAGGTGTACCAGAATCTCATGGAACGAATACAAAAAAAATAATTATGATTTTCATATGGCAATTATCAATTGTCATCTGTCAAATTAAATTCAAGTTAAGTTGAGCCAACCGCTGCAGAGATGTTTTGTTTTTTTCTTCAAAAGTTACAGTTTTCGTGAAAATGTCGAAAAAACCAATTCGATCACAAGCAAGGAACGTTGTTTAATATGTATACCAAAGGATTTGTGCAGAAGAAGATGGAGGACAATCAGAATCTTCGATTTTAAAGAGAGTTCAAACATTCACCGGTAAGTAGAACTAACAAGTCAAGATACTTTATATTTTATACATACATTTTATATTTATATTTATAAGTACCGAAACAGTTATTATTATTTTAATCATAGTGTTAAAGTTACAGTTAGTAATAGTTTGGCATCTTTTTTGATATTCTGCAAACAAACATTTTTGTGTGTAAATTATTTAGGGTTCTCGTAAATTATAAGAAAAATTAAAACCCATGATGAAATCCAATAAATAATATTATATTGAGTACTATCCTTACTCTATGTTATTGAACTGTTACTTACAGGGGTTTCTTCTTCTACCATACGAAGAATTATTAATGAAGGAAGAGTAAACGGAGGTGTGTTCTGTACGCCTGGTAAAAAGAGGAAAGGGGGAAAGAAAAAAATTAATCTGGACAGTTTTGATTTAGAAGTGATCAGAAATAAAATAAACAAATTTTATACTGTACGGAAAGAAACCGTGAAGCGGAAAGAAACGGTTGGAACCGTGAGGAAATTGTTACAAACTCTTCGGGAAGATATTGATTTCAATGGAGGCAGAGAATCATTGAGGTAACATTTATATGTATCTACTTATTTTACTTGCTTTAATTAACGTTGCTACATTTTATAACTCATGCTTTTTTACAGGCTTATTCCGAAGAATATTGGCTTTGAATTTGTAAAGTGCCAATCAAAAAGAACTATTTTGATGGAGCGTCATGACATCAAGATACAAAGATTCAGATATTTAGAGCGTATGAAGAAGAAAACTTACACTCATAAAAGATACCACGTTTTTGGGAAAAATAAAATTGGTTACGGCGGTTTCAAATATCAAATAATAATAAAAAATGAATTGTCAGACTTATCACGTTATTGAAGCAAAGAGGCGTTATCATAATATAATTATCTAAACAAGTCAATGCATTTTCGATTTATAGTCTGCTCCACCACTCAAGTCTTATGGAAAACCAACAACCCCTATTAGATTATATATATTCAGTCAAAAAAGCATCGGGAATGGATGATTTGTTATTTATGGTTCAAAATTCAATTTATAGTTTTTTTGTTGTTGTTAGATTGGCACAACTGTTTTCCATTTTGGCACGGAATTTGAGTTGCATCTATCAATACAGTGCTGTTTTTACCGGTACTTTTTTGACAGCGTAGTACAAATAATGTTTTTGATGAATGATATTAGGGCATATTAATAAAAAAATTAAAAGTGTCAAGAGGTTTACTCCGATTACCCTAGTGTTTCTTACTACAAAATTTAATTTCCCTATTTTCCATGAGATTCTGGTATACCTATAGCTAGTTATTTACGAAAATTCCCCCAAAGTTTCATTTTAATTTCCAGATTAAATATAAAGACACCTCATCTTTTAAATAAGCACGTTGTAAATTTTTCCCAACTGCAAGCTATTTATGTTGTAGAAGATATCTTCTTTAAAAGCTTTTTTTAATTTTGTATGGCACATCCACATGCATTTTAAATCGTCGATGTGATAACGTTACCAGATCTACCTACGTATGTGTTGTATTCTTTAAGACCAAATCCTTTTTACATACTATCCAGTGTGGTTCGACATATTAGTAACATATGAAACTCATAACTTAAGGATAAAGGACACAAGCCAGGTGTCAATACTTTTACTCGATGCCGTATTGGTGAAAAATTCACCTGGTGATACATTCTCAGAATCAGATACATACTACTTTAGCGGAGGTGAGGAACAGAGAGTAAAGTTCCTCATCCGCCATAGAAAAGGGAGGATCCTCCGGCCAGACGGGTGCTATGTCTGGCGGGCAGCTGCCCCAATGGGTTTTTTTTTTTTACTGACTACACTGTTAGCCTTAGAGGCCCTATCCAAAAACAGAGCCGCTGCGGCTTTTACAGCTTCACCGGACTTGGGGGCGAGCGCTTAGGGCACTCAGCCGCGAAAGTTTTTGACGACCCGCACGAGGGTGCCAGAGTGGCCGAACCTCGGCTCGGGCGGTCGTTGCGAATGCGAAAAGGTCGCGATCTATCTAGTTCCCTAATCCTAAGAAAATTCGAAATAACTAAAATATACTCATATGCACGTTCCCCTCCTCCTGGGAGGAAGAAGGAAACCATGCGTATATGTATTTAGTAAACGGAATAGTTTTTTTACACTAAATAGCGCAATAGTCTAACTAGCGCAAAAAAAAGAAAAAAAAGGTCCCATACAAAACCTATGTACCTGTGTGGTGTGCACGTGTGTGTGTTCATACGTGTGTATTGTTGTATGTGGGTAGCTAAGTGTTGCACGTATAGTGTCACTTGTATTGCGCGGGCAGCTGCCTGACCCAAGGGCATCACACCGAGGAACGGACCTAGGCTTGGGTTGCCGCTAGAGAGGGTGGACGTGACGGGTGTGCGGGAGCGAAGTTGACCGCCCGTCCTCTGCGGAGAGAACGGTGGTTACGCGGGCGTGGGCGGTGGCACGCTCTGTTTGGAGAGGCGGTGGCATAGAACGCGTTTGCTGTTTCGATTTGGTCGAGCGGGTCTGTGAAGACCGACGGTTGTAGTCGGGTTCTTGTATATATACTCAACGTTTGAGTTAATTTCTATAGCGCTATGTAGGATGCGTCGTATGTGGCTCGATAGATGTCGCTATGTAGATGCATCGATGCGTCAGTTGTGGCGAGAGATGTCGCTACACTACTATAATTACTTCTAGTTTTTTTTTCTAGGGTTTAGAGCAAGAACAACATTACTTACATAATTTTACTTTTTTTAAGAAAATCTGATTTTGTACTGATTTCAAAAACAATTACTTGGTTTTTTTCCTTAACAAATAATTTCCTGAAATCTGACTTTTATGGTAGCATTTCAAAACAACCTCTTATTAAATACAAACGTAGCAACTATGTATAGAACGCTGGTGCCTGTTTCTATATCGTAGGAAAATGGTTTTAAAATATTCCATCCCATTCCCATCTTTCTAATAGGTTCAATTATAGTGAACAAATGCGATATTACGTCACCTACTGTAATGTAAACTTTTAATTAAAACCAGAGATTGTTATGACTTCAAATCATGCTTTCACTGCATAATATAAAATCCTTCAAGAATTGAAAATTATTCACTAATGTGAAATTCAAATCTTCTGAGTGAATACCAATCCGAGTTACTTTTCACCAATTCTTCCTCGATACTCGGTCCCAATGTATTGAAGTCAAAAGTACTTGGTATCGAAATAAAAGTACCTATTTTGTACGTGTATTTACACGATCCATCCCTAGTCAATGTCAGTTGTCATTGTCAACGAAAACATTTGTCATTTGTCAGTGTTATCGGGATTCGAAGGCGGAACGCCAAACGGTCAATTTGCGGAAATTTTATTTTCAGCTAAGAAATTTTATTTTCATTATTATTTGATGATAAGGTCATCGTATTTTAGTTTACTTTTAGAATCATCTTTTAAATTATCATTTTTTGTATATATCGTTTCATTGTAGTTTGTAGGTACTTATTTTGATTTAATCATGTTGGCTGCCTCTTCGGGTAGGCATGAACCGCTTGATCCTGGTGTTTTTGGTGAAATTACAAAATGTTAAGAGATTAACATTTTTTGTTCAGAATGTTGAAATAACCATTCATCTATTTTGGTGGAAGTAGCAAAGAAAAAAAAGTGAATTCACTGATTGCAGATGAAACAAAAAAAAAATTCCAATACTGGAGACTTAATTCCGGAGATGTAACATTATCTAAATGCAAAGTTTCATCGAAATCGTTGGAGCTGTTTCCGAGAAACCAATTACATACTGTAAACTCTTTTTAACGAAACTCAAGGGACTGAGCATTTTTTGTCGTTATAGAGAGTTATCGTTATATGGAGTGAACAAAAAAACAACCAAATTAACAAGAATCGTTAATATGTATGTCTTAGATAATAGATGATTATAAATTATTGTTTACACATATAGTCTGATAACTTTGTCTGACGTTTTTTGCTATGCCAGTACTTGTTTTGTATTATTTTATGTATTCTATTCATATCTTCTTCTATCAAACTTTTTCGTCAACACTAATCGCTTTCCATTTATTGGCCATGTTAACAGTTTCAAAGTAGGTTTACGACTGATAATACGATAGGTACTCAGTATGCTTGGTCGAAGACCATCACTCCCGAGAAAACAATGCGTCATACTGCACGTGTTCAAGGCAATAAAGGATAACAAAAGCTAAACCGACCTCGGATGTTTTGGAGCTTCAAAGTCTTTTGTTACCTGATAACATAACATAAACAATAATACCGATAATAAATATATACTGTCTAAAAATATGAACACATTTCTTCGTAATAGACAATGGCGTATCGCTATAAAGAGTGTTTCAATATGTGGGTTTTAACGCAAACCAACCAAGTTGGGCTCACTTCAACGTTATAGGGAGTTTATCGTTATAAAGAGTTTATACTGTAATTATATCTATACATATAAAATGCTTTGTCCTGAATGACTGACGGATTAACGCACAGCCTAAACCGTTGATCGTAGAGACCTGAAACTTGGAGGATGTGTTCTTTGTATGACGTAGGCATCCGATAAGAAAGTATTTTCCGAAATTCTACTCCTAAGGGGATGAAAATGGGGGGCAAAGTTTGTATGGGACAACGTGAAGCCTTGGTCCAATCTACTTCAAATTTTGTATAAAACTTTTCTAACAGAATTGATGGAAGACGTGTTTCGTATTTTATTTTATTTCATTTTTGTATATTTATTTAAAAACATAAACAAATACTCTTTAGAATTGGAATGTCTCGGAAGTCGCCGTACTATATTTGAAGGTTTCCAAGCTTAGAGGTTATGCACTTTTAAGACACGGCCTCATAGGGACGTAGAGTTCGAAATATGAAATGGTAAGGACTAGAACATTTTGGTTATAAATTATACTAATCATTCCATATTTTTAAAAAAAACATGTGAAATCTACACTTAATACTAATAATATAATAAAACGTAAAAGATTTTTGTTTGTATGTTTGTTTGTTTAATCACGCTAATGTTTAAAAAAATTCTATTTTTTATATGATAGCCAGACTCGCGAGGAATAGTATAGGCTATGAAATATAACATTAGGCTACAGAATATTGATTTTTGTTATGCAAGACCTCGCGAACTGCTTTAGCCGCATGCGCTGGCTTAATGGTTAATGATAGGTATGTCAAAACAATGTTCTACAAAAATATTGGCCATTAGTATATAAAAAAGTCAGCGATGGCATATATTTATCTCTTATACATGAGCCACAATAAGGTATTTTGCAATTATTTTTTTAGCATTATTTTTAAACGTGGCATATTAAGTAATCCTTACGAACAAAAGTTACTTCATCATAAAGACAATTTGTAATGAAGATAAACTTCGTCTTTTACAGCGTGCTATTTGAACGCATAGTTTGAGAGATAATACAAAACTAAAATAATTGAACACTCGGCTCGGGTCTATGTCTATAGTAGTTAGCGGCGCGAACGAGCCATGCGATGCCGCAATGTGACCATCTGGCCGCTCGATAAAAATATTGTCTATACTGAAGTACATATTATAAATAATTAATCAGTGATTTCTTCTAAATAATATGCGGGTGCAACCGCGGGGCACAGCTAGTATACAATAATTGCTCACTTAATATAATAAGATAAGGTATAGATTTAATGCCTACTATCGCTAAATAGTTTAGAATTTATTTGATCTTCATTACAACAGTGAAGACTATATGAAATTTAGGAGTTTTAATTGAAAATGATAACTTTGATATAGTAGTTGTATAACTTCTTAGCAAAAGTTTCATTCTAGTTTCTCTAACAGAGGTGGGCCACAGAGAAATTTCTTTGGCGGTTTACTCTCTACTTGGGAGGACCGATGAAATACCTGCACCCTATAAAATATTGCAGCCAAATAACCTTGTGTTGTGTTGCTGTGGTGAGTAGGGTTTACGGAGCTCCTTGGGGTAGGAGGGTTTAAAGTTGGCAACGCGCTGGTTAAATCTATAGTATTATACGCTTCCATAGGCTACGGTAGCTGCTTACCATCAAGCTTGTTTGCCAGTTTATTTGTATTTTAAAAATCTTAGTATTTTAGTAATCACATTTAACTTTATTTAAGTATATTATACCACTAGAGCATATTGAGTAATGATTTGTTTTCTATATCATAAACTATATACATCTGTATGAATGCTTTTTAATATTGTCATTTTTCTGCCATTAAGATAATAGAGCTAATTTACCGAGTAGGTTACTTTGTTGAGATATTTTGCTGCAAGCCTGAAAAATAAAGATGTACAAAATGAAATGATTTCTGGTGACTGAAACTTATGACGAGGAAATAAAAAGTTCATTTAATTTGCTTTAATGATAATAACTTTATTTTACCATAATTACATAATTAAAAGCTTACAGATATGAATATAAGTATTGGTCGACAGTTGATATGTTAGAAGTTCTTAGAACGTCACAAAAATGTACATAAAATTGGCGTAAATACCATCCCCGGAGGATCAAGTTAATAAGTTTTAGTGTAATGTGTAAATCATTTGTTCTTCATATTCCGATAAAGTTTTCTTTTCTAGCTGTTTGCGCCAGAATCCGAGAGATGGCGCAGTCTCGGTTTTTGAACAACGCGAGTTAAAGTTCTAAATAGTTTATTTTGGTTTGCACAGTGTGCCAACAGATGTCGCTGTAGCAATTATAAACTAGCTTATAAGGTCAGAATGATATTTTGTATACATAACGCTTAATTAAATAAACAAACTTTTTCTATCCCCTAACAACTAATCGTTTTTATTTGGTGCTGAACACTAGCAATAACAATTGAAATAGCAATATAACATATAATATAATTTTACATTTCATTACAACAATAATAAGTAGGTATATTTTAATGTAAATTTTTATTGTAATGATCAAACAGTTCTCTTTGTGTTAAATGTTCTAAGTATTGTTTATATTTCAGAATATAATCTCGTTTTAATGTAAGAACTGCTCTATTGTGCTGGCATTTCTCTTTATTTGGTAATGAAGCCCATGTTGAATCATTATCGTTATCTATTAACTTTATAATATCAAACAACTCTTTCCCAGTCCTAAAAATACAAAGAAAAAGATTAACATTGATTATAACACGTCTATAGAACTTAAAAAAGAAAAAAAAAGGTTTTAAATAGGTACACCCAATTTTAGAAAAAAGGGAATTAAATTATGAATTTTTTTTTAGAAAAATCATCGGAAGCGTAAATCCCACAATACAAGCCTTTCATAAATTGATGTAATGAATAATTCTTGATATAATATCTCCATTAAAAAACAAAAGCCGTGTAAATGAGCTGTCACGAGGGGTAGACATAGAGCTGCCACCTTCTTTTTGGAAAAAATATAGTATATTAAAAAAAACTGCAAAAAAATATAGTACTTTTGGGAAATGTTTATGTTATGTTGTGGATTTACATCTACTAAATGTGCCAAAATAAGCGCAATTTCAAAAATATCAATATGAGCATAACTGTTGCGGACAGCGAGCGGGGCGAGCGAATAACGATAGTCTAATAGTATAGAATGAACAAATAAATGAAATAATACGTGTTAGGAATAAGGTTTATAAATACGTGTTAGGAATAGATATAATAATATGAACTGAATATGTGTATTTTAAAACGATTAGAATAAGAATATAGCTAATTGTAAGTTTAAATGTATAAATTTCACTAGTTGTAAGGATGAACCATGCCAGACTCGGAACATCTGGCATGGTGACTCATGGTTAGCCTCGCTCTGCGGAGAGCGCGCACACAGGGCGTGCGCGCTCATTGGCTGAGCGCCGCCCCGCACGGAATCCATCGCACGACCGGTTGCGAGGCAAAGGGCGAGGTTAAATATAGCGGAGAGGGCGGCAGTACTACGATCAGTTCGAGAAACACTACAACAACAGCAAGCAGCGAATCACCAAGCAAACTACAGTCAAGAACGTTATTAAGAAACCACATTGTTACTACGAACTACTGTAACTTTGTAAGAAACAAGAATAAAACAAGCGCTATTAATTTAGCACACATTAAAATATTGTGGACGTCTTTTTATTCACAATAATAACATTAGAAAACAAGAGTAGGTATAGCGCAAACTCAATAATAAGAAAATTAATAATTCAGTTCCAAATATATTAAAACCCAAGAGTACCTCCTAGTTTGACAATGTATATGACTATTCTTAAAATCCTATTAATCAGCAACACACGAAATGTCATCTTACCATAGATGTAGTATAATATAGATTGGCTATACGACAGAGAAAGAGCATAGTATAGGCATAGTAAGGCATATGTCAGAGCGAGATAGGGACACATGCTGAGTTCTTAAAAGCTAAGGCTCACCGAGCCCATTGTCAATCGTGACGAAAATAAATATCGCCTAGTTTCATAAAATATAAGGTTTTACAATTTAATTTTGTGTTTGGTGAATGTATTACAGTTATCGTTACCTATGCAGTGCCTTGTTACATCCATAAAGAAAATGTACAAAATATCCATTTCACATGTAAGGCCGAATAAAATGTTTTTCTCACAAACTAAATTGTTTTAGAAAGATCATAAAATTGATATTATAATCATAATTCATAAATAAATTGAGAATATTTTCTCGTATTAAATCACATGAATTCTCCGAAAATATAAGAATTCAAAATAAAATGTTATCAAATACGTGAATATTTGCAAATTTTAATCTGAATTTCAAATAGATTGACATATGTCGATAACAGTCTATCGAAAGGAGTTTGTGCGTATTCCTACAAAATAGTTTTTAATCTTTGTCATTTTTTAGATTTCCTTAAAATATTCGACTATTATAATATATTTATTAATTATTATTATACATATATAATAAATATTCAAAGATTTGCAGCAATCATTTTAAAAAAGAATGTTTTTCTCATACGTAAAACGAGTGAAGCTGGGTTTCTGGTTTTGTACCTACATTGTTCATGCCAGTTTGTTATTTTATGATTAATAGTGTTATTTTAGTATAGAATGATTTTTAACAATAACCATGTTATATGGGTAGTAATTTAAACGTTTTATTTTATTTAGTTATATGTGTTTTACATTATTGCAAGGCATCGCTCAAAACCATAAATTTCGAATACTAGCAATACCCGCAGCTTCTCACGCGTCTATTATGCAATATATTCTTCATATTTTAATTATAATTTTTACTCATAGTTCATGATTAAGTGTTATTGAAAATTCATATAGCCTATCAATTGACCAGTGACGCTTCCCGAATACAAAATGATATATTAAGAATCTGACAAGCCGGATATTCAGTCAGGCAAATTTTTTACGATTTTTACGAATACGTGATTTCCTGAGTTTTTTTTATTTTGTAACTGACTATACTGTTAGCCTTAGAGGCACTGAAGCCGCTGCGGCTTTTACAGATTCACCGAACTTTTATTTTCATCTACAAAGTGATTTCCTGAGTATACTTGTATCCTTTATATAGGACATCTATCGAGAAGTTGAAAAAAATTATTAGAAAATAAACCAAATTAATAAACACTTTAAGATTTAATTAATGTAATGAAAGTGGGTACTGACTGGACTTGATATTTTTTTTTTTTTAATTTTAATCCTTGTACGGTTTTTAGAGTTTTTCCAA
Organism: Saturnia japonica; assembly: GCA_033032175.1. Taxonomy (NCBI): domain Eukaryota; kingdom Metazoa; phylum Arthropoda; class Insecta; order Lepidoptera; family Saturniidae; genus Saturnia; species Saturnia japonica. The sequence goes on along the minus strand of CM065311.1, from coordinate 9,748,519 downwards.
ATCTGTAGTTCCTTTTGTGCATGTAACTTTTTTTTCATTCCTTAAATATTAGGTTCTTACACATGAAATTGGCGTTTTGTTGAACTGGTCACTTTGATCTCAAATATCTGGCGTCTGGTTAGAAATTCAAAATTCAAATGTATTCCAAATTTAGGCTTGTGTATTTCTGTTTCGAATTTAGTGATTCATTTGTTTTCGCACCATTTTATTTTACTTTGGCATAGTTCTTTTCACAAAATCGAAAATTTAAAATGTCGCCTTATTTACTAATATAAGTTCCATTGAGGCATCAGCGCTGCTGAATCAGCTTGAAGGATTAATGATGTGTATGGGAAAGCCACTGTAAAAGAAAACATGGTACGTTTTTGGTTCCATCGTTTTCGTTCTGGAAATTTTGACCTACGAAATAAACCCTGTGGACGGCCGGAGATCCTAGTTGAAAATGAAGAATCAAAGGTGATCGTTGAAGCGGATCATTCGCAAACCACATCAGAGTTAGCGGCAGGCCGAAGTGTGAGTGATAAAAAAATTATTCACTTGAAACAAACAGGATAAGTGAAAAAGCTCGAGAGATGGGTACCGTATGAATTGACTGAAGCACGCCAACAAACACCTATTGAGTTCTGCATTACATTACTCAACCGACACAATAACGAGGGAATTTTGAATCGTATTGTTACTTGTGACGAAAAATGGATCCTTTACGACAATCGGATGACAGTGGTTGAACCCAGGTGAACCGGCCAAATCCTATCCCAAGCGAAAGTCGTCTCAGAAAAAGGTACTGGTGAGTGTTTGGTGGACCAGTGCTGGTGTCATAAACTACAACTTCGTAAGATCTGTCCAGACGATAACGGCAGATCTGTATTGTCAACAATTGCAAACCATGATGGCAATGATAGCCGTTAAACAACCGAGACTGGTCAATATCTCAAGCCCACTGCTACTTCAGAACAAAGCTAGATACTTTACGACCGACGGTCGCTAAATTACAGGAAATGCGGTTGGAATGTCTCCGAAACCCACCATATTTCCCGGACATTGCTCCAACAGATTACCACTTTATTCGGAATTTGGACAATTTGAGCAAGAAAAATAAATTCAATTTCGATGAGACTGTCCAAACTGCCTTTAAAGATTTTATTGGTTTTCGCTCCCACAATTTTTCAGCAATGGATTCAATGAACTACCTTTAAAATGGCGAAAGTGCATAGATAATAATGGTACATACTTCGATTGATTAAATGTAATCATTTCATAATATTTTTTTCATTTTACTTTACCATATAAAACGCTAATTTCATATGTAAGGGCCTAATAATATGATACAATAATTTTAATACTACTTATGGAAACTAAAACAAAAAAGTCCGATTTTGATTAAAAAAAATAACGTTGGAAGTATAAGTCATTCCATCAATGATGGGCAATAAGAACTGCTAATTGTGTTAATAATACTTTTATTATTCTTAAAAATATACATTCGGTCAAAAAAATATCGGGAATGGGTAATATATTTATGGTTATTATTATTATTATTTTGCTGTAATTCATTTTGGCGCTGAGTTTGAGTTGCACTGTCGTTTAGATAAAAATAAATACAGTGTTGTTTTTAGTTAGATCATATTTAGTGTGTACTGCGAATTTCATAATGGACAAAAACATTGAACAAAGAGTTTGTTAAATTTTGCATCGCCAATGGAATTTCGTATTTGAAGACACTGAAAATGTTACAGAAGGTTTACAATGAATCGACTTTATAAAAAACACGTGATTAGGAGTGGTACAAAGCGTTCAAAAGCGGTCTAGATATGCAGGAAGATTTGCCTCGCCCTGGTAGGTCGTCAACGTCTTCAACTGAAGTTAACATCGCAAAAGTGAAGGTAATAGTGCTTGAAAATCCTCCTTCAAGTTTGAGAGAGATAGCCGCTGGACTTTCTGTGTCTCACGAGTCGATCCGTATCATTTTAAATAATCACTTCGGTATGAAGCATGTTGTCTTTTGGATAGTCCCAAAAGACCTGAAGTTTCTCCAAAAACTAACCGCATAAGAATCGCTGAGGACATGCTAGAACAAGTCAATTCCGACCCAAAATTCATGAAACGCATTGTTACTGGTGACAAGAAGTGGGTTTGACATGCAAACTAGCTAACAAGCTTCGTAGTGGCGCCTTTCAACTGAACCGAAACCGAAAAAACCACACCAAAGTCAATCAAAAGTCAAAGTTATGTTGACAGTTTTCTTTGACTATCGCGGTGTTGTTCGGAATTCTTACCGGAAGGTCAAACGGTAAATAATATATATTATTTGAGCATTATAAATAAATGAAATAAAAATAAAAAAGCCTTTTGTTTCCAGTTTTACAAACAATATAAAGAAAGAACACTTTTTTCTACCTTTTTTACATAGCAATGAAACTTTTTAATTATGTATGTAGTATAATTTTCCTAATAAAAATAAAAACATTTACATTTTAAGTAGGTAGGTACTAAGTTATTAATCTACTGGAACCCCTTTCAGGTTATTTTTTGCCATTGTGGGCCACCAATTTTTTTTATATCATCTTCCCATCTAGTGAACGGTCTTCCTCTATAGCGCTTACCCAATAGGCCTTCCCATAACGAAACTGTTTTTGTCCATCTACGGTCTTCGAGAGGTGCTATATAACCGGTCCATTTCCACTTCATCTTTTGACTATGGCTGAGAGCATCTATTGCTTTCGTTTTAGATCTTTTTTGAGTGTGTTTTATCTTCTGTATTTTTTTAATGTTAAGCATACTGCGTCCCATTCCTCGCTGACATGTATTTATTTTATTTTTTATTTTGTTAGTGAATTTCCATGTTTGACACGCGTACGTTAGGCATGGGTTGAGGCAAGAATCCATGACCTTTTTCTTAACTTGATAGGCATTTCACTTTTTAATATCTCCTTGTAACTCCAATATTTATTCCAAGTATGTCTAACTCTTTTCTCCACTTCTAATTCATTGCTATATCTGTTGAATCCAATTTGTTTTCCTAAATATACATTTTGATCTACAAATTCTAGTCGGTCGTTTCCGATTGTTATTTTGAATTTATTGGAGTTGGTCATCATAACCTTGGTCTTTGTGATATTTTTTCTAAACCCACTTGTCCGCTTGCTTTTTCTAGAGTATCTAATATATTATTATGCGGCGTTTAAGATAGCAAATTCGACGAAAAAGCCAGAGTTGTGGAAAGATAATTCTTGGATTTCAAGGCCATCATTGTGAACGAATGTTTGACCAAAATTACCAGATTCACCAGATATGGCTCCAGCCGACTCCTTTATTTTTCCTAAACTTAAATTATCAGTACGTGGCACCCGTTTTCATTCGGTAGAAGACTTATAGGACAATTCGCGACGAGAACTAAATTCAATTCCAGAAAAAGCGTTTAAAAATATTTTGAAGATTGGATTAACACTATTTCCATCTCTTTATTTTCTCGATGACAGTTCTAATTTGATAGTTATAGTGTTGTGACCAAATGATCGTATATATTTATTACGATTACGACAGTGACGATTCATCAGATTTTGATTAAAATAAATAAATAAAGATTACTTGTCGTTATAATTATTTCGTTTCATTGTCGAGTATCTACCTATACCTACCTACTTATTTTACAACAGCTTCGAAAATTTTGAAGAAGTTGGCATTATCAATCAAGAATATAACGTATATAGAATATACGTGTAACATCTTGTAATGAAATATAATATTAGTTAATAAATTTGTACAAAAGTATCCGACAGTAGTTTAGTTTCTTACATTTTGTAAAAAAATATCGGGTCTGTTATCGTGTTACGTTTATCGATAGGTATAGCTCCATCCCTATCAGTTTCTCCGACTCTGGTATAACCTTGTAAGTGTGTAAACGTCATATTTTTATAAAATAATGCATACATAATGTAAAAAAGACGCTCGTTCAAGTTTTCACAGGAGCTGTCATCGAGAAAATAAAGAAATGGAAATGGTATAGTTGGCGTAAGTATATCGTTTTTGAAGGATCATACTTTAAAGGCGAAAAAATAAATTTGGATGAATAACTAACATTTTTGTATTATTGATCTTTTCCCGGTACTTTTTTTACAGAGTATTTATTATATCTAATGAATTCTCAACCGTTTCTCATAAAATTATGTTCAGGCTATAGGGATAGTTGATAACACGTCTAGAAATCGTAAAAAAATATTTGTATTCACTCATAGTCATTCCACATAGGATAAGCTTATGAATCGTCAATAATAAGGGTAAAATACAATTATGGAATGAAAATAATTATTACTTAATAAAGGCGTGAGGAGCCGCGGGGCACAGCTAGTATTTTATGAATTTGTAGTATTATAAAAATTGCGTTTTTTGTAGTAGGCGACATGAATACACAAATATGTGTATCGATATAGACTTTAAGGCAGAGTCAGTACATGGTGCAGCACTATTATACGCACACTAATGTATTTTGATTTTCGGCTCGCCCAAATCTACCCATTGCGATCTATATAATACTACATATAAGCATCTTACTATGTGTGATAAAAAAGGAATTTAATAAAAAATACTAACTTTATACTTGGTGGTGTTGGTTCTGGATTAAATATATTTGAAGATTCATGTGCTGGATGTATATTGTTTTCTATTTCAGATTCCACTGTAAACGTATCTATCCTGGTAATCATGCAAAAATAAACTTCATTTTTTACATAATATAGATTCATGGTATTTATTAGCAGTTTAAAAGGTGGGAAATGAAAATACTTATTAAAGAATATTAAATTTGTTATACAATCTCAACATAACATATTTTTAATTTGTACCTATACATTATAAAAAATGAGGTTGTAACTTACTCATCATAAAATTGATTATGGTCATCAATTTCAGTTTTATGTTCAACAGTATCAATAAAATTATCTTGTTCATCACTTGTTTCTAACTTCACTTGATTTTCATCTATAATTTTTGATTCTTGTTCAATGCTTGTCCCATGGAAAACTGTCTTATGTGATCTTAAAAAAACAGATAAAACTTTAATAACAACATAAATATATATGTGGGAGTGTAAAATAAACTGTGTATCTGCGACTGGACAACTTCTGACATTAGTCAATTATACAAAGTCAATGTATAAATCCAAATAATTTAAAATAATATTATTCTCTCACATAATATTAACATCTACTATTTCTTTAAATGCACTGCAGAAGTAGGATTTTGTAATACACTTGTTCAGATTTTCAGGCCTTTTCTGTCAATGTTGGTGGTTGCAGAATGGCAGAATGTGAGTGATATTGGGGATAGAGCATACAAAATAATCTCGTTCTCTTCACAAAAGTTACTTAGAGGCACCAATATGTGGGACTTATGGCCATCAACAAATAAAATAACGGCTTGGTACTCTTTTTAATCAACAATTTATTAAAATAACTAGCTGGTACCTGCAACTTCGTCTGCGTATTATTGGATATACGCAGATTGATCTCGGAACACAACAAACCAAAAGAAAATAATAGATGGGGTGTAATCACTATGTGTATGGTGGGCGCGATCCCTACCACTCCGCTATAATACTGCATATGCACCAGCTGATTTCAAACACGACAAAGCAAAAAAAAGGATAGATGGGTATTATATTTGTAGGATAACAGTGGTTAAGTTATGATTTTACCAGGATAAAAGTACCCTATGTATTATTCCAGGTTATAGAAAAATAAATTACATCCATACCGTTCAGTAGTTTTTACGTGATTGAGTAACAAACATACAAACTTTCACATTTATTATATTTTTAGGATAATACTGGTTAAGCTATAACAGTTACTGGGATAAAAAGTACCCTATGTGTTATTCCAAGTCATAGACTATCTGTGTGCTAAATTTCATTCAAATCCATTCAGTCATTTTCGCGTGATTAAGCAACAAACATCCAAACATACACACTTTCACGTTTATTATATTAGTTGGAACAATTGCCATTATACTTTTAAAAAATGTCACTCTTCATTCATTCAAATTAACTTTTTCCAATAACTCAATAAGGAGTTACTTCAACAATCCCCTTTAGTGGTTTTACATAACAATATAGGTGCTTACAACTAAGGGAGGACATATTTGGCCAAAAGCAAATACATAGTATGGTAAGTGCTTCATTCTCATTCCTCTTTTACAACATATACCATTTACATAGGGGCAAAAACTTTTCCCATTTTAGGATATAAATGAATACCAGTTTCATCTGTAAATATTCTTTCTGGTTCACTAATAACATCAAGCACTCCTAAGTCATTTAATAATATTTCCAAGTCTGAAAACCATTTCCCTATATCTCCTTCTGTTACTACTTTATTCACACTTTATTAATTGATTCCGTTTCTCTTATATGTATTTGAGGATGACACTTATGAAAACCGTTATACCATTTATGGCCAGGTCTTCTCTTTGTAAAGCACTATTATTTTTAGATCTTTAGCAATAGATGCTGCTGTGTAGATGAAGTCTGCCTTTGTTACAGGGATACCACATTTCGCAATTTTACTAGCACTAAAACTAGTACTGGTTATCTTTTCAATCATGAAAACCCAGTTTTCAGCCACCTAAATTCTTAAGTTAAGGTTTGACATATTTTTCTTCAAACTGTATTGCTTTCCAATAAATGTTCTTAGGAATGTAATTTGACCACAAATTCATATTAATTATCACAAAATATAAGTCAAGATGTGACCACATGGCTGGAGTTTAGGTTATGTAAAAAATGGTAAACCAGTTTGCCGACAACCAAATAAAATCCAGAAAAAAATTGTTAGGTATTTAGACTTTTTACAATAAAAACCTATTCAATGCTTATTGAAGCTATAATGGCTTAGTTGGTAGCATGTACAAACTCCGCTTCGATTGATGTGAGTTCAAATCCCTGCAATTAACCTGAACTTTTTATAAATTAAGAATATTCTGATGAAACCATAGCATGGTGGTAGGGCTTTTCCTAATGCCACCCACCTGACTAGCTACTACCTTTGAGTTGAAAATCTATCACCAAACACCAATAGGTGTGTTCTAGCAGCTGCACTTGAGAGCCAGTATTCCACTAGCCTTAGCTAGCTACCATCTTGGGCTACATAGATATATAAGGTCAGGTGAGATTGTAGCCACTACACTAAACCTATAAAGATAAAAAAATACTAACGTTTATAATTAATAACATTACTATGTAGTAAATACAAAGTCATTACTCACCTTAAAAAATCACATTTCAATAATTTTTTTAATTTTAGTTAAAAGTTCACACTGTAAATTTTCAAAACATGACTAAACTACATTTTTTTAAACTACTACAGACTGAAACTCCCATAAGAAATTTACATTCATAGAAATCAAATGGAGCCCTTATTTAAAATTAAGAAAAACTATTTTTCTTTTTATTTGGATAAAATGTGAAAAGGGTAATAAATTAGAGAGAAGTGGAGAAATAACTGTTTTGATGAGTATAAAAATGTTTCATTACTAAAAGTAAGGTAAAACCGCTCAAAAAAATTGTTTTGCTTGCAAATTCAATTAGAACATTTTTAATAAAATTTATTATTTAATACTGTTTGTTAATATTTTTGTTATGCTCTATTTTAAACTTCCACATCTATGTGACATTATTTAATAATATAATGGTTATTACCCTGTTCTTATTATTTTCTTCATATACGGTTCTGCTTTTTGTAAACAATTACCAATAATTTGAATATGTTTTCGTTGACATTCTTTATACTTCTTAAAAAACTGTACTTTCTCTGTTTCACTTAAAGTAATCCATGATTTTGTAGCTTCTATCACATTGGTTGTGTACTAAAATTTAATAGTATGTAAGTTCAATTATTTTACGTGTATACTAGTATCACAATTTAATGAACTTAATATTATTTGTACATAAAAATATGTTAGAATGATAGCAAAATTAACAAAATGGGTACCTTCATACCTTAGAACTTTTAGCGCATTTTTTTCTGCAATAAAGTTTAACATATAATGCTAGTACATTATTAGGTAATTTGGTTTGGTTTTTAATGGTAGATTTTTTGATATTACGCTGAAATAAATCGGGAACTACAGGAGTATCACCCACAAACCCCACAGTATCATTTTCCATCATAAACTTTTAAACTTTAAACAAAACCAAAGTACTCTTTCAGAATACAGACGAGTGTAGTAATCACAGATTATTAAAATTTAGTACTGGGTGTTTTGTTTAGAAACGCTTTTAAGAACCAATTTTTTCTACGAAAAACGAACGGATTCTCTATTAACAATAACAAGTTTTAAAACGAACGAAACGGCAGACAGCAACAAACGAGTTCTCGTTCTCAACATCGTTCGTTCTCTGTCGCAAGTACTTGTACATCTAATAGTCTGTGGTCGCAAGCAAACATGTAGGAAACAATAATTGTAGGAAACTATACACGATACATAAACAAAAAAATTTTTTTTTTTTTTGTCTCTCTGCCTGACTGTTTGTTCCGGGTAATCTCCGAAACGGTTGGACCGATTTTTACGGGACTTTCACTGATAAATAGCAGATGTTATAGGAAGTAACTTACACTACTTTTATTTTACAAAAAAGAATTAGAGTTCCGCACAAATAAAAATTGATTGTGTGGTTTTATGAAACCACGGTATAACTGAAACTTTTTTTCACATTAAAGACATTTAACAAAAATTCACAAATGAGTAATGACGTCACCGTCACGCGACATGCAACACACAGACCAAAAATTTTGAGACGATCTAATAAAAGTTTTACTTTAAAAAACTGGTCATGGTGAATCATTCGGGCGCTTAAATGGCTTACGCTGAGTAAACCATAAGAGATATAGCAAATTAATTGTACACTACTACACAATTGTAGACATTAAAAAGACCTTCAAAAAAGTCCGGGAGAGTATAAATAGCCGGGAGTGGGGGAGTAAAATTCGCGTGGGCATTCTGTAGTCCACGTGAGCGAAGCCACGGGCACAGCTAGTCTACTTCTAAATTAACCCTTTCAGACCTGATTTTTTTTATTTTCGCTAATCGATCTGAAAAAAATGCCTGCAACTAGGCTATTGTAAACAGATCTAAGGAAAAATAAATAAATAAATCCTGATTACAAGCTTTTCAAGAAAAACAGCTTTTTCTTTTTGTGTACAAGTGTACACATCCGTCCAACGTAATGAAAATATTAGTGTTAAGAGATGTTTATCTATAATGATAAAAACATTTATTTTACAACTTTTTACTAGGAAATACGAAGCAATATGAAATAACAAATATTAATAATAGTATTCTCTTTATAAAAATTAACAAAAATGGCTTTTTCTTTGGGTAGATTTAACAAATTGAACTTAAATCACAGTCTAAATTAAAATTAAAATCAAAGGCATCAATATAGCATCCTATGTATGAAATGCTAAGAAGCAATTCTTATCCTTAGTTAGGCATAAGTGAACCTTGCATTTTATGCATTTCATTCGGGTTCTACCCGAGCATCACGTCATTTTACACAGTGTCCCAAGCCTCTCATCGTGTGCAGGAAAATGCCCAAAACCGTCTCGAGTTATTTCAGCTTCTGGGCGTGTCTCTCCTGGTCTCCTAGGTACAATTTGAAGAGTTGGGCTACTGCCACTTGGACGACCTCTTTTACCGGAAATTTTATTTTGCAACACCAGACTTTCAGCCAACCGACACCGAAAGTGAAGCAATGATAGTTGTTTGTTTTTAGGTATGCTAAGCGCCTCATTGTCGACTTGGTATTCTCGGTGTGCTTGAACTACTGCTAAATCTGATGCATGGAATATCATGCGTAAGGTCCATTTATTTTATTTTATAAACGTCCTATAGTAACTCATGAGTTGATCTAGCAAATCTACTCCTCCCATCGCATGATTGTACTTCCTTACAACTTCGGGACGTTCCACTTCAATAAAGTGCTTATCTTTTTTACACCACCTCTTCACTAAATCTTTTTCACCAATTCCAACAAAATTAGATGCTAAATGGGTAATCTTATTATCCAACCATTTGACCACAGTTACATCTTCATCATAGCTAGTCATTTCTTGAGCAAAGCCTTGCGGTTTTTTGTTCATTTCTTTGTCGCTTAGCAATGATGGCTTTACAAATCTGTTGATACGGATAGTGCCAGCAGCCATAATTCCTCTCTGTTTTAAAATTTGTAGCAGATGGTAGGACGAAAAATAATTGTCGAAGTATAGCTGGTGACCTTTGCATTCTCCAATTCTCTTTGTAAGATGAAGGACTACAGCTGCACCATATCCAATTTTTTTTGTTTGGTTCCGGCTGATGATATCTGCTCCCACTCGGACACATCGTAGCTCCCGTTCAGACGCAGGTCCAACTGGTCCTTCGTCATCAGAAGATAATTCTAAATCAGAAAGGCAACTTTCTTCTAGTGCTATAATAGCGTCGCGCGAAAACATATTGGTAATTTCTTATCTGAAAATAGTATTAACACAATTTGTAACATCAAAAACAACAAAATTACACCATTCAATAACAATTATAATTTATTTTAGTAATACCTACGATGTAAAACAACAAATGAGAAATACGTCGTATGCGCCTGATGTGTACATTTGTGTACAAATATAAAAATCACGAAAATTTGTACAAAAATAAACTAAAACCAACAACATGTATGTAAAATATGACGACAACAATATAACACATCGACCTATAAATATTTCATTACATATACTTTGATATTTTCTACTTTTTAGAAATAAAATAATGAACTTACCTGCACAATGCAAACTTCGGTCGGCTACTGGTCATAACTTGCCAAAAACTCTCATTAAACGCTAAGAGATGGCGTTGGGAATAACGTTTTCGGTAGTTTATTATGTGAACTAATGAACACAACCGTTTTTAGTTGCAAATAATGTGAAATTAAGACATAAATTTATTTTTATATTATATGTGTACAATTGTGTACGCCTGGTCTGAAAGGGTTAAGACAAAGTGTAGGTTTGTAAAGAGGTACTTTGAGATCAAATTCAAAGAGAGGAAACCTACTATATTAAAAAAATGGATCAAGGACATTTTTGGACTTGAAAAAACAATCGAGACATGTTTTTATGAGCCCAGTACGGAGAAGATTTAACAAGAGTCGGCAGCGAACGAATTTGGGGAATTATTTGATGAAAAATATAGCTATTAGCACTAAAAAAAAACTTGTCAGACAACAATTGCCGCCTCAGGTCCAGAAGAGGACCCCCACACTCAAAGTGCAACGCATTTTTAGTTTTTGATTTCATTGCCCCAGTAATTAATCTAAGGGATCTGGCTTGCAACAAATTCAGCTTCTCTATGTATTTATCTGCGATAGGTTTCCATAAAAAAGAACCATAATAGAATACACTACGAACCAAAGCATTATAAATCAATCCATACATATAATACAAACGTAATTGATCGATGTCTGTACATAGAAGATACATGAGAAAAACTATTATTGGGGGCCTTTATCAACGCAGCAGAACCCAAAACAAAAATTGTTAGAATTTTTGTCTGTTTTCCAACGTTTGTGCGCGCTAATCTTAGAAACAGCTTAAACGACTTGGAAACGTTTTTCACTAATATATTGTGGTAAGGTACACTTAACATTTAGTTTTGTTTAACTTTTGACTATGTTCCTAAATAAAAAAGTTATATCAATTTAAAAAATCTCGTCGAACATATGTTCGATAAAAATGCTATAAAATAGCTCTTCAATTGTATTGTATATGTACAATTATGGATTGTAAAACGACGATGACTGAAATTTTTCATAAAGTTAAAAAATGTAGTTTAAAATTTTTTAAATTGCTAATATAAGTTGACCTCAGATCCATGTTATAAATCATATTAATAGAGGGTCAGCATAGGCTGGATATTTGTCGGTCGCTGCTAGGGATGGCAATTCATTTCGAAAAAGATCGATTCGAATTGATTTCTTATGATTCGATTCACAAAAATATCGAGATCTAAAAGATCGATCTCTCAAAAATAGATCTTTTTTCCATTTACTTTCGGATTTGTACTAATAGCTAGAGAAGGTATAATGAATACAATAGTATGTGATAATGGACCATCATTTATTGATGATAAGTTTAAGAAGTTTTTGAAATCCAATGACATAAAACTAAAACATATAACACCTTTAAGGCCACAGGCAAACGGAGAAGTGGAAAGACAGAACAGGAATGTACTAAGGCGTCTGCGCATATAAGCTCAAGCGTTGAAACTAGACTGGAAAGAGGAACTATTGACTTATTTGTTTGCCTATAGAATAACCCCCCATTCCACGAGACTCCGTTCTGGACATAATCCACTTAATAAATTTGCCTACTTAATGAAAAAAATACAGTCACCTCGGTGCACTGAATGCGATTATATAGAGGATGATTATCATATTATGGTGGAATATGTCCGGAATGAGCAAGAAAGAAAAAACTACTGCTTAGTAATAAATAATAACTTACGTTCTATTTGGGTCTGTAACAGTATTCTGGCTTCACCTTTGTCGGAAGAAGCCAGGATGTTGTACAGGTTAGTACAAATAGGTATAGATAGAAGATAAAGATGAGTGTATTGTAATTATTATTATGTTTATTATGTGTATGCTTACCAATAGGGATGGCATGGTCGCTTTGTGACGAAATCTTTAATTAAATAAAGAGATTAAAAAAAAAACATGGATACTACCTGGGAACTTATTTAGAGGGAGACAAATAAAAACCAAATTGCCAGAAATGAAATTCGAAGTTGAAGAAATGAGAGATAGAGACAGCTACCAAAAGGATCTAAGTAAGAAGTATGCTGATAAGAGGAGATATGCAAAGGAACTAGATCTTCAACCAGGTGATAAAGTGTTGGTGAGACAAAACAAGATGAATAAATTAACAACTCCATTCTCACCTATTGAACATACTGTTATTTGGAAGAAAGGGAACAGTGTGCCAGTAAAGTCACCTGATGGAAAAGTGGTCAGAAGAAATTCAACATTTTTCCAACCAGTGAAGAAAAGGAATATCAAGGAATTGTACAAAGATAATTGCAAGCTTAATGGTGAAAGCACTATGGAGCAAGAAAAAGAGACTAAAGTGATCGCAAAGATAGCAATATGCAGGAATGCGAAAAAGCAGGCCAAGGGGAAAAAGATATGACAAATCATGACGAGACAGTGAAAGACTTGACATTGGATAAGCGTGACATTACTCCAGACCCTGAGTTTGAGATGACTAGAGCGAGACCGATCAGGGAACGTTATACTCCGACTAAGTATAAAGATTATGTATTAGGATTGATTTTGAGTTGCATTCATGAGAATAGTATTTTGTAATAATTAAAAAAAAAGTTAATTTTGTTTTTTTTCTATAGATTAATGATAAACTATAGTCAACTGTTGTATGACAAATTTGTTGGTTGAATAATAAACCTGTTTATGTTTTATATTAAGATAACTGATTATTATGTTGTTTTTTTTGCTATTAAGGAAAAAAGGGATTGTAAGATTTTGAATGTATTCCAAACAAAGCGTCTTCTATAAATGTTTTTGTTAAAAATGGGTATGTCATAATGGCAGACATTGTTTATGATATTATAAAATAAAATTCTGTTTCAGAACAGTTAATTGTGTTCATTGTGTAAGAACCTACAATATCTATCCGAGAGATCCAAGCTCCTAAAGCGTTTATTCCAAGCTGAAATATGCACAGCACCTTCACGTATAGTAAGTAGTACACTTCCGAAATTTCAACAACTGTGTCGTGAGACGTTAGGCGCTGCGCCGGTATCCGTCCGAGTCCCAAGCGCAAGTGACCAGTCATCTCCAATTTAAATTGTAGGGAGTGATTTAAGAAATAAAATTATTTTGCATACTCCCAGCCAATTTATGAGCCCCAACACCCAGGCAGGATGATGGATATTAAAATATCCTACGAGGATTATTGGCCCTACCAAGACCGTAAGAAGATTACGTAAACTACTCAAAATAATAATAGACGGCTGATCAATATAAACCAAAACAATTTTTTTTTTCTAATTTTAAGAATTACTGCATAAAAATTAATTTGCGGAATGCAAATTCTTTGAGATACAAACCTGTTATGGACAAATACGGCTGTTCACCAAATCCATCAGGATTATCATCTCGGAAACACGCATAGCCAGGGACCTTAAAAATGGTACCTGGTTTCAAACGCGATTTCGATAAGGCGGCTTTAACAGGTTTAAACTTTTTTTTAAATTACAAAACGTCCGATTTTTTATTACGAATGCTCTGACTATTATTGAATAACAATGCGCATCTACTTTCTCATAAAATCTATGTCTATGAATAAAAGAGAAAAATATATTGAGTTGCTATGATACAAATATTAAAAGAGAAATATGTTATTAAAAAAAGTGGTTTATTTAAAAAAAATGCTCCGCAATCCTTTTCAACAACTATTCCACTGGAGCCCCAGAGCAGGAGTCATTGTGAGACTGAGTTGAGTTTACATTAACAAATTTTTCATTAGCAACGTTGTACGATAAAGTATTATCTGAAGATGATGAGGATGACAAAAGCTGAGTGAGTATATCAATAATTTGTTTAATAGTATTTTCCTTGTAATTGTTTATCAAGGCTACCCCTTTATTACTGGGCATTGTAGGCTCCTTAACTAGATTTCTATATTCTAGAACGTTATAACCAACTCGAAAACCAGACGGACCTCCTTGTTTCCTGTTTTAAGTATCGTTTTCCTTTAAGAAAATGTATCACCAATGTTAGTAGGTAAGTAGTCCTTTTTGGATTTAATAATATCACTGAAACTTTTTATAACTGGTTTATATACATTTTTAAGCTTTTGCATAAGAAATATTTTTGTCAGCCATAGATATTTTTATTTAATTCTGTCTACTATGTTCCGGAAAAGATTTGCTAGATGCAAAGCGAAAACCCGAACATAAGATGGATGAAGCCTGATCTTGGTCTACTTAGCAATGATCCCCATAATGATTTTAATCACATTTGAAACACCGTGGTTTTGCGCGACAAAAAACCTTCGTATGACCGAATTGACAACAATTATAGCATTGGATAGTTGGATAATAATATTTTTCTACTGGAATTGAACTGTAACAAATAAATACCTTTTGAGGTAACACCTGCCCATCAAATGTAATGACACACGATTGTGACGGTTTCCAAACAGGAGAACCATCAACAACAACCTTATAATTTAAGTGCCTAATTTTGATTATTGGACAACAACCACTATTGTATATTAATATATTCAATTACTTCAATATCGTCCCAGTCGGTGGGAATACCTTTCACTAGACTAGCACCTAGTGGTGCTAAACGAAGGACCAAAGGCATTGAAATCATTATCTTTAATCAAATAGTTTGCAACAAAGTCATTAGCATCATTATAACACGTAAAATCTAATTTAATTCTGTTTCGACAGTAGACTCTGAAGTTCTGAAGAATTGAATTCACTAAGAACTTTCCAAAGCTTACTAGAAGCAGGATAAGTACCTGCTCTAGGCTCAGATAAAACTTTTTGAACATACACAATGAATGATCCCATATCTTTTCCATTATATAACTGACGCCCAGTAGTAGTAGAATACAGCATATTATTGGTTTGAGAAAAAGATGGAGTGGACTGACCGAACGAATCCATAATTTGAGAAAAAGAAATGTCCTTTTCCGCATAGTTTGATGAGTGAACTTGACCTAAAGGTAGGAGTGAATCCTGAGAAACTTTACTATTATCCTGACGAGACATTTTATCGGAAGAAGTTTTTACTTTTGAAACTCTTTTCCTCTTTTTGGCTGTCTTGGCAACCAATTGTGCGAGAAAATTATCATTAGAAGCTAAAGATACGGAATTCGAATCCATTCATCGACCGATACAAATTCCACTGGAGATAGAACTCTAGATGAATTTTTCGTAAGTTTACCAAAAACATCAGGATCCGGCGGTTCATGTCCACCCGAAGAGGCAGCTATGATTAAATTGAAATAGATCTACCTACAAACTACAATGAAGCGATATATACAAGAAAATGATAATTTACAAGATGATTCTAAAAGTTAACTAAAAACGAACTAAAATACTATGAACTTGTAATCAAACAATATTAAAAATAAAATTTCTTAGCTGAAAATTTTCGCAAAGTGACCGTTTGACGTTCCGCCTTCCGAACCTTAGGTAAGTAAACAAAAATCAATCGCGTGTATTTTATTATTCTGTGCCTTCCACAGAGTACATATTTTGTATACAGGAGAAGTGCCTTCTGTCCTGAGGACCAGTCCCTTTTTAAATAAATCAACAGATGGCGATGCGCACCTTTTCTAAAAGTAATATTTTTTTAGTCATTAAACAAGTTGCAAAATTTATTGATTACGCCCAGCAATGTCCGTAAGTCCTGTAAAGTCAATTCTGTAATTCATTCGGAATTAAATAAAACAATGTAGAATACCTATAATAAAACTCAGTTCACAAAACATACCTACTTCTAATAATAATTTTAATTATTATACGCAAATTGAAGAGCTTACAATTTATTGACTAAAAAAGAAGGTATGTAATTCCAAATGAACTATTAGTTGCACATTAAACTGAAACAGTAAATTAATCATCACGCGATTATTTATTTTTTGTATTACCTATGTATGTTTTACGTTATTATGTGTTATTATTATGATTATGCAAGCATTTTTGTCTTTAAAATAACCGGGAGCGGGGAGCAAGATTCGCGCGAGCATTCTGTAGTCCACGTGAGTGAATCCTCGGGCACAGCTAGTTCTATATAAATATTAGTCTCCAGCGCGTGACTATTTTAATTGGAATGCAAAATTTTAATATGTCCCATTCGCTGACTCTACCCATCTAATTGAGAATGGCACCTTAGAAATTTCTCGCTACTTGGTGCAAACACACTGTTGAAATACCTCCGCCCTACAGATGATCGCAGCCAAATAACCTTGGGTTGTGTTCTTTCTCTTGCGGGCAGGGGATTCAAGGTCGGCAGTAGGTTCTTGATACCTTTGGTGTTGTTACAACCTTCCATAGCCGTATAAACATTATAGTAAAACCGCTTATCTTAGACGGGACGTACGCTCGTTACCCACCCTGTTAAAAAAAATAGGCAAACATTTTTAGTTAGAGATGTATATAGCGATATAAGTAATATACCCCCAACACGGATTCACGTAGCCAACACAGTTTCACAACATTGCCCTGAAGCTGATGTCTATAAGGTCACTAAAAAACAATAATTTTTTACTAAACATTTCATAAGAGAGACATCAGTTATTTCTTGGGAATGAAATTTATCTTCCTGAAGGGTCGCGCACATTACGGCCTCGGCGAGCCGCAGCGCGTCGCAATGCAAAATTGCGCCAAAGTACACTAGGAGTCGCGCCAGGCCGCACCGCAACGCAATAATTGAGTCAGTCAGCTCTTGGCATTGACCATGTCCAGTCGAATGCAATTGATAGTTCTGACGAAGAGCTGTATGAATTCAATCTTCTGTTTGACGAAGATTTAGTGTTATGGCCATAATCTCTCCTGAGGTTAAGTGACGATGTGGCCCAAGATGGTGACACCCTAAGCCTATTGGTAAAACTGGGTCTCAAGTGCAGCTGCCGGAACATACCTATAAGTAATGGCGATATATTTTCAACTTAAGGGCGACAGTTAGCGAGGCGGACTTTAGAAAATGTCGTACTTCTATGCAATAGTTTTATCATAAAATTTTCCTGCAGCCAAAACTCAGGCTTATTGTAAAGATTTGAAAGACTTTGTCGGTATACAAACTACCACTGAGCCATCATTACTTTAAAATCAAGAAGATAAGGCAAATAGAGTATATTAAGGTGCCACGAAATTTGCATAATCTTGAGGAATGTTGAATTTTACACTTTTTAAATTTTTTAGAATTGCATATTATGAAAAGTATTCTGAACTTCATCTGCTCATTGCACCTACCATCACACACTGAGGCGGGCCGCATCGCAACGCATAACAGCAGCCTCAAAAATACGCCTGACGAGCGATCCGCCAATGCGTTGCGATGTGGCCATCCACGGCCCGCTTGTTGTGTGCGATGGTTCATATAAAATATACGAAAGTGATGCAGGAGGATTTTTGTTATGCAATGCGGTGCGGTGCGGCCCGCCTTAAGGTCTGATCAAACAGCGGACGGGGCGAAACAGCGACGAGACGCTGGCGGGACGTAAAGAGTTGTAATATATTAGTTATACCATTTCCATTTCTTTATTTTCTCGATGACAGCTCCTGTGAAAACTTGAACGAGCGTCTTTTTTACATTATGTATGTATTATTTTATAAAAATATGACGTTTACACACGTACAAGGTTATACCAGAGTCGGAGAAACTGATAGGGATGGAGCTATATCGATAAACGTAACACGATAACAGACCCGACATTTTTTTACAAAATGTAAGATACTAAACTATTACCGGATACTTTTGTACAAATTTATTAACTAATATTATATTTCATTACAAGATGTTACACGTATTAATCCTTGTTTGATAATGCCACCTTCTTCAAAATTTTCGAAGCTGTTGTAAAATAAGTAGGTATAGGTAGGTACTCGACAATGAAACGAAATAATTATAACGACAGGGGTAATTTTTATTTATGTATTTATTTTAATCAAAATCTGGTGAATCGTCACTATCGTAAATATATGGGATCGATATCATTACTTATTTGGTCACAATACTACAACTATCAAATTAGAATGTCATCGAGAAAATAAAGAAATGGAAATAGTATAATGTAGAATTGTCACATAGAGCCATCGCGCTCGGCACTCGACTAGCGGTCGCGCCACGTGCGCCGCGCCGCACATTGGACTGAAATCGGAGCCTCCCTTTCATAGGATTTTAGAAAAATTAAATATGTTATTTCATAGTTTTAAGTGTACAGTTTTGTCAAAACAGTTACCCCTGTTACCCCTGATTTACCCTACTGCTTCGTTTTCATTATCTTTCAAAAATACGATTCAGAATTAGTTTTAAAAATTCAATATACCTATTTTTCTTTATTAAAAGTTGTACATTACATATAAATTTGGACTATCTACTTAAATTAACAACAATTATCATTAATAAATTATCAATTTCAAGGTTTATTTTTACCTTATATACCAAATAATATTGACTTGTAAATTTTATATGTATGAAAATGAACTTGCCTTTCTTCATAACTTTTTTTGTTTTCAATTATACAGCTGAAACTTATACGTATCGTTACCGAGGTGGTAACGAACCCTTAGGCCCTTTGACATTGAACCCAGGCGTCCCCGTTCAAAAGATATGAATTAATTGTTGAAAGGGGAATTGCTGCATTGCAGCCAAATGCTGTCAATGATACAAATGTGAAATACAGACTTCATATGACCATGATAGATGGTAAGATAACTTCATATCTTTCAGATACCTCAACAGCAGTATGTGATATTTGTAAAGCGAAGCCGAAAGATATGAATGCCATCGACTTGATATCGCGAAGAACTCATTCTGAGGACATTTTTAAGTATGGCCTATCTTCCCTCCACGCCTAGATTAATTACATGGAATGCGTATTGCATATTGCGTATCGCCTAGATTTCAAAAAATGGCAAGCCAAAGGAGACGATTTAAAGCAACTAGTAGATAATAAGAAAAAGATTATTCAAGAAAAGTTTCGAGATGAAATGGGACTGCTTGTAGATATAGTTAAACAAGGTGCGGGAACGACCAATGATGGGAACACCGCAAGAAGGTTTTTTGCAAATCCTCAAGTAACTGCACAGATCACTGATGTTGATGGAGAGCTCATCAGGAGATTTGCGGTGATTCTTCAGGTAGTCTCATGTGGAAAGTTTGTTGATGTGGAAAAGTTCCGGCAATATTGTTCTAAAACAGCTCATAAATATGTCGAGTTATATCAGTGGTATTGTATGCCTTCTAGCGTGCATAAATTACTCATGCATGGTGCAGACATAATTGAGCATAATAACTTTATCCCAATTGGCAAACTTTCTGAAGAGGGCTTCTGAAGCACGCAATAAAGATTTTAAACATTTTAGAGTATTCCACTCGAGAAAAATTAGTAGAATTGCAACAAATGAGGATATTATCCATAGTTTGTTAATAACTTCTGACCCATACCTGTCCAGCATCAGACCTAAGATAAGTCAACTTAGCCATAAACCGCTATCAGATGAAGCTAAATTGTTATTGGTAAATTCTACATAAGATAAAGAAAATATAGAGTTTGTAGATGTAAGAAATTTGTGTGACTCTGAGTAATGTATGAGTGTAGTTAAGTAGGTATCATCGGAACTATATGTATATCATAATTGATAATATCATAATTTTGTTATAAAATATATTTATATATTTGGAATTTACATTTACATCATCTATTTAGAGGTACTGTTGAAATAGATAAGTTGAAATCAATATAAGATCTCATGTTATTTACACTGTTTTCTTTTAGAATCCTAATCTAGCCCCAGAAATAACGGTTTAATCTTTTATGACAAACATCAATATCAACGAAACAAATAAACTAATTACCCTAATTAGCAAAATCAAGACATTTTGGTACAAATGTGGAACAAAAACAATCAAGAATAGTATCAGGTAATGATAATTGGTGTTAATTTAAGTTTATAGTGCAAATTTATAGGTAATTTACAACTTTTAATAAAGAAAAATAGTGTAAAGTATATTGAAATTTTAAAATAAATTCTGAATCGTAGTTTTGAAAACGAAGCGGTAGGGTAAATCAGGGATAACTTTATTAATCGATACCTGTAGCATTCAGGTCGAAAATAAACCTACAGATTGATGATTTCACCTCAATACAATGTCATCAAAGTATGAAATTTTCATCAACAAATATCTGTTGAACGGGGACGCCCGGGGTCAAGGTGAAAGGTCCTAAGGGTTCATTATCACCCCAGTAACGATATGTATAAGTTTCAGCTTTACAACTCAAAACACAAAAAAGTTATGACGAAAAGAAAATCCATTTTCATACATTTGAAATTTACAAGACCATATTATATGTTGTAGAAGTTAATAATAAAGCTTGAAATTGCTAAATTATACAATGATATGACTGTCGTCCATAGCAGCCACACTGGATACGCCCGCTGCCGACCCGCGTTATGTGTGAACCACACAGAAAGCATTGCGGCTCGTGAAAAACACGAATCGACCCGCACCCGTTCTCTGTGTTTTGCGCAAATGTGCGCGATCCTTTAATATCCACTATGTTTTTAGCCAAGACAACAATAAAAATCAGTAAAACAACAATATTTTTTATGATTTATTTGATGTTAATGTTTATCTTAGAACATACTACACATAATTTAATGAAGCTTACATAATAGTGCATAAATAAATAATAACATAGAGTACTACTTAGTAATATTCGATATACAGATTCTTTAACATTCAATGTAATTTTTTATTTACCACAAATAAGACCTATGGCCATTCCGGCAACAAAGGATGCTAGAAAAACGTGACTTTCAGTAGCGTGATATTGGTCATCTCCAGTAAATTTATTATACCATCTCTTGGCTTTAATTTCCTTTTTCTTTAATAAGTCTTCCGCTTTATCTAATTTTCTATCCACAAATCTTTCCACCTGCAACAAATATCAAATCAGTTTTTGTATAGTGTTTCTAGCAACAAAACGGTTATAGTTCCAGAATAGAACATGTCAAGTTCCGAAATATGATAAACAAGATCCGTTAGTATGAATGAGTGATCAACTACAAAATGGCCATCACCTTCGGTTATGTATACTCATTACATGCTTTTTCAATATACAACAATAATTTTATTCGAATTACCCTTTAAAGATTTTTTTTAAATTCTAAATCATCATTAATAAAGTCTCAAAAAACAAAATATCCGCCAGCAATGAAGATCCGAAATCAGACTAAATGCAATGTAATAAAATATATATTATTAATAATGGTGCTTTAAAATTGACTAAATATCATAATAAGTACCTATCTTTTTTGTAAGGATTTGATGATACCTTCTCGATTTCGTGGGTTTTATCAATGTTAAACTGTCTCAGTCTTCAACAATAATCTAAATTTAACAACGGTAACAAAGCAAACGATTTTTTTAGATTTCAATAATTTATTTTTAGTAAAAAAAAAATTGAACTCTTTGAGACCACCTAAATATTAATTATTTGAATTTTATAGAATTACATAAGATACAATATTGTATACAGTCATCCTACACATAAAACTCAATTTTCGCATTTGGGAATAATTAGAACACAATTTAGAAAATTTACGTATCTCAGGAATGTGAGGTTACATTTCAGTTGATAATTGTTATAAAGGAGTTTTTGGCGGGATCTTGAAGTGATATGATGTGGTTTTTATTTTTAATTCATTTATTTAGGTTTTTGACCCTATATTGTGTAATATTGGTGGCGTTTTGCGTGATATAGTTTGGTTTTTGTGCATAAGTGAAGTGGATTATCAATATAAGCTGAAAGCATTCATTCCGAGATCCCACAAAAACTTCCCAAAGATCTAACAAGGGAGCCACCATCTTGTTAGGATACTGAATCATCATAACACATGACACTATATTTCACTCGATAATATCAGTAATGGTCTTCATTAAAGAGGACCGGTTGCCAAGTTAGGAAGAGGAAGAAGAAGAATTGTTTTATACTTAAATCGGACATATTATCGGACGTATACATGAAAAACCTAAATATATGTCTAACTAGCTGTGCCCGCGGCTTCGCTCATGTGTATTACAGAATGCCCGCGCGAATCTTGTTTTCCCGCTCCCAGCTATTTTAAAGACAAAAACACTTATTGTGGGTGTTCCTTAAAAGATAGATATATCTTCTCACTGATTTTTGTGTAGGTCTTTTTAATGTCTACAATTATTTACTACATTAATTTGCTATATGATTTACTCAGCGTAATTGATTCACCATGATGACCAGTCTTTTTTATTTGTGCGGAACCCTAATTCTTTTTCTAAAATAAAAGTAGCCTAAGTTACTCCCAGTAAAATCAGCTATCTACCAGTGAACATCCCGTCAAATCGATCCAACCGTTAGGGAGATTACCCGGAACAAACAAACAGACAGACAAAAAATTTAAAAATGGGTTTTTTATAATAGGTATTGTGTATGCATTTAGTAAAAAGCTGTTATTTTGACATTTCAAACAAACACTTCAATTTTATTAATTGTATAGAAGATATTATACAAAAAAATACATATCATTTTTGTCACGAAATTGGGAAAGTGTGACAAAGATATATAGCAACTACAGCCAAAGGCCAAATTCTCTAAATTCATCACATTATTTGCTGTTTTTTTTTTCCTTTTTTTTTCAGTAGGTAAAATAAAAGCATATACTTACATTATATTCTTAACAGGCAACTCCCACAAGAGAGATTAAAATAGCCGACATGACAATCAGCGGTGGTCCAGGTAAGAAGAGCAAAAGGCGCTCTGGGCGCTAGGTAGAAAGGGGCGCAAGTGCCAAGAAAAACAATTTCGAAAGAAAAATATAATGTATATGTATAAATTAAATTAAGACATCTGTGGTGATATCATGTTTTCTTTTAATTATATTATTACAATACCTAAATAGGTAACACATTTTATTATTATTTAAAAACTGGCTGAAATTACCACCAAATACTAATCGTCGCATCAGTGCTTATTTGTCCAAACGATCATATTTACCGAAATAGAGTTTTTAATGTAGAATTATTAAGGCTTCAGTTTACAATCTACAGGTATGGGAGACGTATGACATTTGATTAAATAAATAATAAAAACATGTATTTAAAGTTATTCTGTGCACGAGGCGCTGTAATCAAAATTTTGTGCTTATTTGTTCAATGTCTACAGTTTGTTGTATATCCTACTACATCGTAAGAAACTTTGAGTGCTTAAGATGATAAATAGATGTCCATTTATCACATAGAAACAGTTGACGCTAGAAAACAAAATTTTCATATTCATGTTTTAAGTGACATTACTATTAAAGAAACAAATAAAATACTAGCCATTAATAAAATTGATGATATACGGATCACGTACAAATATATACCAGTAGATACGAGATTGACGCTCTTTACAAGCCATTGTGAATGGTGGGCAATTGTTCTCAGGTTACTTTCGACTTGTGACCGGTGCGGTGAGCGAGAAGAAACTTTTATCCTTTGAGACAACAGTTCGACTTACGCTGTGATTTCCTATCTCTTTTGTTTCAACATACTGATGACAGTAACATCTTCAACGTGTTTTAGTGTATAACACGTCTATTTATAAAACGTCATTGCCAGTAAATGATCAAATTTATTTGGATAGTGTTATTAAGAAAGTCTAAAAGAGGAAAGGTGAAAAAGAAAATTTGATAGATCCTACCAACAGAAAAGAAACCAAAGAAAATAAAAAAGACAGACGACGGGAAAACAGATAATAAACTAAATTATAAGGGAATAGTTAAAAAATACAAACCCACAAAAACAAAAAAAAAATCAGTTAAGTTGTTATACCTAATTGAATTTCATTTGTTTAATTCATCTTTTAAATTATTTGAGTTTAATTTTAAATGACCTCTATGTATTTTTTGAATAGTGTACGCACTGTTTCAGTCCTGGGCTGTGGGCACGTTCCTCTACCTTTAACCTCCATATTATTAAGTCCCTGTTTCTATCTAACTGATAATATAATTACGCAAGTTAAATTTATCAAATTACATTTGGATCACCTGTATCTGATATTAGGTCCATTAAACAAACAAATAAGCACTCAAAAATGGAACAACCACTTTGTGCCACCTCCAGTGACGTAATGTTCAAACTCCACGTTCGTTATTACAATTGTGCATGTTTGTTCAACCTCCAAATTAAAATTAAAAAATAAGGCAATGTAATTTTCATCCGTATATAAGAATTATAATTATTGATTCATGGAGCACTCATGTATTATGATAATTTCAAGAACCTTTAAAATAAAGCTTTGTTTTCAAATTAGAGTAAAAAAACCTTCTCCTATAAAATGTAACCATTGGTGGATTGAACAAGTAAGCACTGGGGCGACGCGACGCGAAGTAATGTAATTTTATATTGGTAAGATTATTATTTATGTAAAAAAAATTATTTAATTTAAATTCAATAAGTATTATGTAATTTTTAAAATAAAACGTAATATTTGAAATGTTGGTAATTATTATTTATTTGACATAAACTGAAATACACTTTATGCTGTGAAAGCGTTGCGTCGACTAAAGGGTGCCGAAAGACAATATCGTTCTACCTAGATTAAGGACTAGAGCCGGTGCTGATGAAATTGTAATAATTATACTTTTATTAATTATATATACAAAATGAAGACATTTCTGTACACCTGCTGTCATTGACATGAACAACTATAATATAAAAAAGCCCTACTCATTTAAAATATAATTTCTAAATGTTTTTCAACCTTATTCTCCGATACTTAAGAAGAGTCTAGACCCTAATATACTTATTAACAAACTATTTGTAATAAGTGTGTACTGGACTAAAACATTACTGTGATAAAAATTGCCACAATAATTATTAATGAACTCACATAACAATAATATTTTTTTTATATTTATGAAGACGCAATACCAAAAAGAAATCCTCCAGTAAAACCTGCCGAATAATATGAATTATTTTTGACAAACATTAATACCTGTAACAAAATAAATTATATTTAAATAAATATGGCTGCGATAATATTTTTCACGCACAAAAATATATAAAGAAACATGGTTGACACAATATCATCTGTTTATATACTAATCTTATAATGCTCAAGTTTTTTGTTTTTGTTTGAATGCGCTAATCTCTGGAACTATTTAACAAATTCTTTTTGCATTTTATAGCCTATATAACTATACGCTACAACTCTTATCGACCTGAGCAGTAACCATTAACGTCAAGCAATCTAGAAAACTGAAGGGCGAGTTCAGGAAGTGAGAACAATAGGCTACACAAGTGCGTAGGCGCCAGCGCAGAGGAGAGTTGGTCGAATAAATTTAACACAGGTGAAATTATGGTGCATAGCTAGTGTTATCATAATTTTATTAATTTCAAGGTGTTTAATTAGTACAATATTGTAAATATGACTTGTTGACCCCTATTATTAAAGTTGTATTGTTCATTTAAGTGCATAAATATTTGTAACTTATGGGCGTGGCCGACCAACATCGCGCACTCTGTGTGGGACACAACAGAGGAACGCGAACGTGTGAGTGCGGTGTCGATCGGCCACGTCCACTCCTGAGCCTTCGTAGTTCGTTCGCAATTTCTGTACGCGGCATTATGCGCATATAGAGACTTCAACTCATCTTTGCGTGCAGCCTTATGTACGCATGAGCTAATAAACATGTAATTTTTATTTGTATGACAGTGACGCGCATGTGACGAGCCAGACGTCTTCCGATCAACACCTGTATTTATCGCTTTGTTCTACGGGTACAGTCGGTAATAAAAATATCACTTTCGTCACGGGCAAAATGTGTCACCTGCTTTATAAAGTGTCGTATCACAATGATCAAAATATTAAAACGCTAAATTATTATTTAAAAAAGATATACAGTGGTAACTCTTTATAACGTTATCCTTTATAACGATAAACTCCCTATAACGTTGAAGTGATCCCAACTTGGTTGGTCTGCGTTAAAACCCACATATTGAAACACTATAGCGATACGCCATTCTCTATTACGAAGAAATGTGTTCATATTTTTAGACAGTAAATATTTATTATCGGTATTATTGTTTATGTTATGTTATCAGGTAACAAAAGACTTTGAAGCTCCGAAACATCCGAGGTCGGTCTAGCTTTTGTTATCCTTAATTGCCTTGAACACGTGCAGTATGACGCATTGTTTTCTCGGAAGTGATGGTCTTCGACCAAGCATACTGGGTACCTATCGTATTATCAGTCGTAAACCTACTTTGAAACTGTTAACATGGCCAGTAAACGGAAAGCGATTAGTGTTGACGAAAAAGTTTGATAGAAGAAGATATGAATAGAATACATAAAATAATACAAAACAAGTACTGGCATAGCAAAAAACGTTAGACAAAGTTATCACGTTATCAGACTATATATGTAAACAATAATTTATAAGCATTTATTATCTAAGACATACATATTAAAAATTCTTGTTAATTTGGTTGTTTTTTGTTCACTCCATATAACGATAACTCTCTATAACGATAAATAATGCTCAGTCCCTTGAGTTTCGTTATAAAGAGTTTACACTGTATATTCAGCAATGGGTATCAGAAAAAATACTCCGCAAAATATGGTATGAAAATTCTCCGTCTACCATCATATCGTCCTAATTATATTAAAATTTGTAATCTATCTATACTAGTATATTAAAGCGATAAAGTTTTTTTGTTTAAACGCGCTAATTTCTGGAACTACCAGTCGAATTCAAAAATTTTATGATACTCTCGAGGAATAGTATAGGCTATTTAAGATTAGGCTACAACTCTCAGATAGCCTTAAAAAATAATTTTTGTTACGTAAGTCGGATGTCCAGGTCCTCCCGAACTGCTTTAACCGCGTGCGCTGGCATAATCGTTAATGAAAAAAATAAAATAATTTGTACTTGAGGAAAGAACAATTATGATAGGACTACATGGGTGCGTTGGCGGAACGAGGTTTCTCGGGCAAAATTAACACGGGTGAAACCGTGGGGCACAGCTAGTACTTATAATAAGGGGGTGTTCAAGTATTATGTAACGCAATTTGGGAGAGGGGATCTTGAAAAACGTTACGATGCGTTACAAGGGCGGGAGGGGTGTTCGAACAACGCGTTACGTAATAGTTTTTAAATTTAAATAAAAAAACTAGGCAATTAAAATTTTCAAAGATCGCAACCCTTTTCGTTTATGTTTTGTGGGGAATCCCTCGATTCTATTGTTCGTCATTTTCGATTTGTTCTCCCAAGCTGGCAACTCTTTTCGTTTGTTTTACGGGAATCCCTCGGCTGTATTGCTGTAGTCAGTGTTGTTAGAGTAAGAATCGGAAAAAAATAATTAAAACTCCATTGGTTCTTAACCGATTTTGATAAAATTTTGTACGCGAGAAGTTTAATTCATTAGGAATCGTAAAAAAAAGAATATCCGAAAATTACAAGTTTCGTTAATTCTGAACCAATTTTGATGAAATTTTGTATACAGGAAGTATATAGGTCATTCCATAATTGAAGCTATTATAGCAAATGGCATCAGTCTTATTTTATTCATCGTTTTTTTTCTGTCTGGAAATGAAAGAGGCCTCGCAATGCGGATGTCGCCGACGTCCACATTTGGTCTAGCGCCGCCACTGTGCTCGAAGTTCTAGGTTCGATACACAGGTTTATCAAAGTGATCTTAGATTTTTCTATGAAATTTTCAGTAGCAGGTCGGAGTTTGGCTTTGTACTCGATTAATATTAATAAGCTCGCCCCACATTACATAGAGGACCTAACATACCCGGCGAACTGTGGGTGTACACCTCTGCCTAACCCTTCAGGGAATACAGGAATGATGGTATGATATGTAACTTCATAGTTACGAAAAGTGTGATTAGCTCGTGACGCGCAATTCATCATAGGTGCGGTGTGCCAGTCAAACGACCGCGACCGTTTTGCTAGGAGGGATTTCTTTAGGATTTTTTTCTGTCTGACCTTGCTGTTAGCCTTAAGAAAACCCTATCCCTTAAGAAGCCCTATCCAAAAATAGAGCCGCTGTGGCTTTTACAACTTTACCGGGCTTGGGGGCGAGCGCTTATGGCGTTCAGTCGCGAAAGCGTGGGCAACCAGCATGCAAGGGTGCTAAAGTGGCCGGAACTCTGCTTAGGCTGTTGCCGCGATTGCAATGAGGTCGCGATCTGACTAAATTCCCTATCCGTAGAATCGAGCTAAACTAACATGTGTATGTGTATTTAGTAATCTGAAATATGTTCTACACTATCTAGTGGAGAAAAAGGTTCCTTACAGAACCTATGTACCTGTGAGGTGTGCACGTATGTACATATGTATGTGACGTTTGTATGTGGGTAACTAAGTGTTGCACGTATAGTGTCACTTGAATCGCGCGGGCGGCTGCCAGACTCGAGGATTTCACCCCGAGGAACGGACCTAGGCTCGAGTTGCCGCGAGAGAATGAGGTCGCGGCGATGGGTGAGCGGGAGCGAAATTAACCGCCCGTCCCCGGCAGAGGGAACGGTGAATAAGTTAGCGACAAAATTTAATTATTAGATATTCTTTACGCCATGAAGCGACGTCATTTGATGGCAGATGAAATGCAAAGAGCTGTAGGGATGTTGCAAGCGGGAAGTAATCAATCTCAGGTATCTCGACATTTTGGCATTCATAGAAGTGTTATTTGTCGTCTTTGGCAGCGCTACAATAATACAGGAGAACCCGCTGAATAGCATCCAGGCCGTAAAAGGAGTACAACCACTCGGCAAGACCGGTATATACAACTGACTGCAAGACGCCAGCCGATGTTAACCGCTCGAGAGATAAGTTTGAGGCTACAATTTTCAAGAGGTGTTGATGTAAGTCCTCAAACTGTGCGAAATCGACTGCATGAGTACGGCCTACGAGCTCGACGCCCAATCAGGTGCCCACCGATACGTCACGGGAATCACGCTCGTCGATATGAATGGTGTAGAGAACGCATAACATGGACCCAGGAACAATGGGATAAAATTATGTTTTGGAAAGGCTCAGGTGCGTTCAGGAAGTTCATCCATACAGCGACTCAACAGTTATGTTATGGGCGGGTATTATGAAGAACAGGCGAACTGAGCTCGTTTTTGTAAATAGAAACATGAATGCTGAAAATTACATTGAGGATATTCTCAGACCTTATGTCTACCCATTTGCACAAACCTTTGGCTCCGATTTTAGGTTAATGCATGACAATGCGCGTTCACATACAGCTCGGCGAACCAGTGAATACTTTACAACGGAGAACATCCGGGTATTGCCTTGGCCTGCACAATCGCCAGATCTCAACCCCATCGAGTACGCAAGGGACATGCTCCAGAGACGTGTTTTGAAGGACTTGGACGGAGCGACAACAACCCAACAGCTGATGGATTTGCTACAATTCCATTAGGAGCGAATACCGCAAGATGACATAAACAGTCTCATTAATTCAATGAATAATCGGTGCCGACAAGTTCTGAATAGCAGAGGAGCCCATACTTTGTATTAAATTGTTCTATTCTTTCACAATAAATACATTTTCTTTAAAAATTTAATTTTGTAAGAAAAAAGTTTAGTTTCTTATGTAACTTAGTTTCTACAGTATATTCTAATATTGTTCATTTCTGTTATTAAAAGAACTTATAAAGACAACAGCTGTTATTTTTACATCATAGAACCCTAAAGATATTATTTTAAAAATAAAATACAACGTTACAATGTGAAAAACCATCGTAAAATTTAAATTAGTACATGTTGCTTAGACTTTTTTGATGAGTTTAGATTCTCAAATAACGTAATGTTTTTCATTATTATGTTGAAGAAAACTTAATTGAATTGAATGATTAAATTTTCTCTGATATACATAAAATTCGTTGCGTAGTTTAAAAGATCTGAGCTTACATAGGGACAGACAGTGGGAAGCGACTTTACGTTAAGTATACTAATAGCTAGTAATTAACGCATGCTTTGTGTATAAAAATAATATCTAGCCCTTAATCAAGGTAGAGCGAGATTGTTACTCAGTTCCCTTTGGTCGACACTCTCACACTATAAGTTGTATTTTAGTTTACATTAAATAAATAATAAGTACCAACATATTCAAAAATTGACTTTTATTTTAATAATCTACCTACTCTGTGATTAGTATTTCATGAAGGATGGACTATGAAAATATTCAATTACATTATTAGGAATCGGAAAAAAATAAATTAAAACTCCATTGGTTCTTAACCGATTTTGATAAAATTTTATATGCGGGAAGTTTAAGTCATTAGGAATCGTAAAAAAAATAATTTCCGAAAATTACAGGTTTCGTTAATTCTGAACCGATTTTGATAAAATTTTGTATACAGGAAGTATAGGTCATTCCATAATTGAAGCTATTATAGCAAATGGCATCAGTCTTATTCTATTCATCGTCTTTTTTCTGTCTAGGAAATGAAAGAGGCCTCGCAATGCGGATGTCGCCGACGTCCACATTTGGTCTAGCGCCGCCACTGTGCTCGAAGTCCTAGGTTCGATACACAGGTTTAGCAAAGTGATTTTAGATTTTTCTATGAAATTTTCAGTAGCAGCTCGGAGTTTGGCTTTGTACTCGATTAATGTTAATAAGCTCGCACCCCATTACATAGAGGACCTAACTAACATACCCGGCGAACTGTGGGTGTACATCTCTGCCTAACCCTTCAGGGAATACAGGAATGATGGTATGTTATGTAACTTCATAGTTACAAAGTGTGATTAGCTCTTGACGCGCAATTCATCAT
The DNA here is from genome assembly GCA_033032175.1 of Saturnia japonica. Taxonomy (NCBI): domain Eukaryota; kingdom Metazoa; phylum Arthropoda; class Insecta; order Lepidoptera; family Saturniidae; genus Saturnia; species Saturnia japonica. The sequence continues at coordinate 9,716,924 of CM065311.1, read as the reverse complement.
AGGTGCGGTGTGCCGGTCAAACGACCGCGACCGTTTTGCTAGGAGGGATTTCCTTAGGATTTTTTAGGACCTTGCTGTTAGCCTTAAGAAAACCCTATCCCTTATGAAGCCCTATCCAAAAACAGAGCCGCTGCGGCTTTTACAACTTTGCCGGGCTTGGGGGCGAGCGCTTATGGATGGATACAATCTGAAATATGTTCTACACTATCTAGTGCAAAAAAAGAAAAAAAAAAGGTTCCTTACAAAACCTATGTACCTGTGAGGTGTGCACGTATGTACATATGTATGTGTGACGTTTGTATGTGGGTAGCTAAGTGTTGCACGTAAAGTGTCACTTGAATCACGCGGGCGGCTGCCGACTCAAGGATTTCATCCCGAGGAACGGATCTAGGCTTGAGTTACCGCGAGAGAGCGAGGTCGCGGCGGTGGTTGTGCGGGAGCGAAATTAACCGCTCGTCCCCTGCGGAGGCAACGGTGAATACGCAAGCGTGGGCGCGAACACGCTCTGTTTGGAGAGACGGTTACGCGATACGCGGCTGGGATACGCGATTTTTTTCTCGATTTCGTCATCGGGATCGGTGAAGAATCTTGTGATATCTTCTACGGTATTCATTTAATTAGAAAACTATAAAGGACAATTTGAATCTACATTAAATGCCTAAGTTAATTATCAAATTTATTTAGATAAAGATTAATACTGGATTAGAGAAAGTAGATTCTCTAATAACGTAATATTTTTCATTATTATGTTGAAGAAAACTGAATTGAATTGAATGTTTAAATTTTCTCTGAAATACTTAAAATTCGTTGCGTAGTTTAAAAGATCGGAGCTTACATAGGGACAGACAGTGGGAAGCGACTTTACGTTAACTATACTAATAGATAACTAGTAATTAACGCATGCTTTGTGTATAAAAATAATATCTAGCCCTTAATCAAGGTAGAGCGAGATTGTTACTCAGTTCCCTTTGGTCGACACTCTCACACTATAAGTTGTATTTTAGTTTACATTAAATAAATAATAAGTACCAACATATTCAAAAATTGACTTTTATTTTAATAATCTACCTACTCTGTGATTAGTATTGTAGGTTGTAAGAAATATACATTTCCAGGAAACCCCAATGTCTAAAATAAATTTCAAAATGCTAAATTTAATTAAATTTGTTTTGAAATGTTCACAATAACAGCCTTTTTCTTGTATACAATAGTAAACAATATGACTTCGTCTTCGATATAGATAAAGTAAACTAATTGTTTTAAAAATTTAAACAATTAGTATTTTGGTATCCTGAAAAAGTAGTAACAAGCTAACTTGATGAAAGCCTCTTTTTACTTTTTGTATCTTAAATAATTCATAACTAATATGTACATTAAAACAATTAAAAATACATCATGTTGGTAACTTCATTAAGTACAGTTGCAGAGTTCTTCCCGATGCAAAACAATTTCAGATTCTTTTGTTTCGCATTTATAAGACATGAAAGGTTAAAGAGAACCAATCAATAATAATCAACGATTTTTTTTCTAAAGGAATATTTTTCCTTCAAGTGTCTAGATGACACCATATTTTTTTCAAATTGTTTGATTAATAAGTACTTTTACTAGAAGCGGCCGGTTTTAAGGCAGTGTTACGGTACAGCGCTCACCACATGAAATCTTATTTTAAACATTAACTGAAAAGTATTAATAATTGAGATAAAGTTCCGGGAGTTAACATGTTTGGTCGGAAATCACCTCTTTAAGAATGTATTTATTTAAATACTCTAGAAACTAATAGTATTCCAATAATTTGTAAAACCCAGACCCCCTTTTAAAAAATATCTTTGTTTGTTACCCCCTTTTAAAAAATTTATTTGTTTGTTATTAACTTTTACAATTGTTTATGTGCTGATTTGAAATTTTCGCACATTTCTCTAAACCAAATCCAAGAAGGTATCGCCCGTATCTTTATGTGCAGTACCTAACATGAATTCACAAGTTTCTCAACTTGTTGACTAGACTATAAGCGGGATTGTGTGTCCCACTGTTATTATAATGCCCTAATAGTATTATTACATTATTAATTTACTAAGGTTAATATTAAAATACCCAAATTCATGCATCTAAATCGAAGCTAACTAACAAACTGCTAACTTCCTCGTTAGCCTAGTGGTCGTAGGCGCGGCTGCGATGCTAGATGTCCTGAGTTCGATTCCCAGTTCAAGCAAAGTGTTATTCGGTTTTTCTATGAAATTTTCAGTAGCAGCTCGAGTTTGGCTTTGTGTCTGATTAATGCAATAGGCTCACCTCCTATTAAATGGGACCTAAAAATATACCTGGCGAACTGTGGGTATACATTAGCACACCTCTGCCTAACACTTCGGAGATACAGGCGTGTATGTATGTAAATCGAAGATAACCTAAAATATTATGATTACAAACACTAGGATTTCTTTTTTTAGTATTTTTGGTCAAATTTTAACAAATATCAAATGTTACAAGTAATTCTATGATATTTCAAGATTAAAGAGAACCTTAGTAAACTTTTCTCATCTTCAGAATATTTTTATTGAATTATAATTTAACAAATTAAACAAATGAGTAGTAGTATTTATTGTCTTGTTCACAAGATAAAAAACCTCTCTTAGATAATTGTTCTACTGAATCAGGTATTCTTTCAAGTAAAATCTATTATCAGTTAATATATTTACTTAATAAATCAGATCCTATGTCACATAGGCAATGTGCGAACTACAGACTTGCAACCATTATTTATTTATAAATTTCACATCAATTTATCACCTTTACCGTCAAAAGAATTACATGAATCTTTGGGTGGGAGCCAAGAGGATTCCTCTTATTATAAATCAAGCATTTTCTAAAAGAGAGTGTTGTAAATATTTCGAACCAACTGTAAACACCAGTTATGTACTTACTTTCTCAAACCAATCTGCAGATCGCCCCGTTGTTTCCTTTTCTATTTTATCACTGATTTTGTCCACCTTTTTGTTGATCTTATCCCAGTTTATATCAATATATCCCTTTTGGCTAGCAATGTGTAATAAAATTACACTACCACCCAGGCCAACTGCTGCAATTTTTCCAACTTTCATGGAAAGGTAACCAGTTATCCTAAAATAAAACAAATTTAATAGTGATGATGATTAATATTGAGTATACATAGCACACACTCTTGGCAATATGTTGAGTTATAATAAAGTGTGATGTATATTTAAGTTATGATTATTACATTTCTAATAAATTAGCTGTGCCTGCACTTCTGCTCGTGCGGACCACAGAATGTTGGTTTTGTGGTGACCCCGATTCCACCCACAGACGTCGCTCTCCAGTATTTTAAATTTAAACATGCTTTCTTTGAGAGGAATCCTAACCTATTTTCTAAAATAAAAGTAGCCTAAGTTACTCCTTCTAACATCATCCAGTTTTGATATAGTTTTATTTTTAGAAAGATAACATGATCAAGTGTATTCTTAGCTATGAATTACGAAAATCTGTTTAGCCGTTTGAAAATTATCAACTCTTTTGTAGTTGATAAATGAACCAGAGCACCTTCCACATGATCAAGTTGAAATTTTGGTATTCTGTTACTTCAATGACAATAGAACAAAATACAAATATTGAAACATTTCCTTCAAATGAAAAAAGCAAAATATAAATTTCTACAAAGCATCATCAAATAATACATGTTTGAACTTTAAATGTCAATAATTCGAAAGTGACTTTATGTGGGTTGAGTCCTTTCTGCTTAACTATGTCCAACTGGCAGTCAACCAATAAAGTTTGCATATCATTCACAATGCCTCATAAGATGCCAAGTCACTTCTATCAAAATAATCAAAACATCTCAATGTTTTTATCTTAGAGAGAAATAATCAGATTAAATTAGAAAATCTTGAAGATGGTAGATCAATCAATAGCTAAATAACTTATAATCACTGCTAATAATTACATATAAAAAGATGTCAAATAAACTCTTAAAGATATCTAAGTATTAGGTATTCATGTCTGATTAGTTCATGACCATCACACACAACAAAATACTTGTCACAGTTACTCACAATTAGGAGTTTAATGTTTCATTATGGGCTAGTGGTAATATAGCTACTTAGTGCTTTTTGCCATGGTATGTGTAAAGTTTATATTTTTGTTGTATTTTACACCTTGGGTACATAACTACCAAAAAATAGAAACTCCTACAAAGAACTCTTGTAAATCTAACAACATATCAACAAATCTATATAAGCTCCAAGTTGAAACTCTAATGTAGTTGTAGAAATTCTAATGTAGTGGACAGTATTTATCGTACATCAACTTGTAAACTGCTCAGATACAATGTCTAACCTACTAAATTTTATAATCGATATTTTTTCAATCCCTTAATTTGAAGAATTTTAGTACAGTCATAAGTACGTAAAGTTCTATTTCTCTTCTAAGTTCTATGAAAATTTCGAATAGATGATTTCATTGTTAACTATGAGTCATACTTCATGCAGTAGACAGATTTCATCATTATCTCGTTTTACCTTATGCAAAAAATCCATAATATTAGCAACTGAGTGTGCCCCATGCAATACTATAAATAAAGAAAATGAATATTTTCACGTAAAACAAAATACAACAGTTGTTAAAGAAGATCTGATAAGTAAATTATTATTGCATACTCACCATCCTGATGCAGTTCCTAAAATTAGCTGCTTTGTAGCCGATGTTTTTCCGATATCAGCGATAGCTTTTTCGATGAAATTCTTCGCGTCATCTACAACTTTCTTGGCCTCCTCGGAAACTTCATCAGGTTTCGGTGACACCATTGTTACTTCAGTTAAAATGAACTTGAAATAATATAATTTTACCTGTACAATGCTGTAGCATTGAACTCTATTACAGGCTTTTTTAAAGTAGGTACTTTGGTCTCTGTGTGTACGACTATGATTACAAAATTTTATTTGTAGAAGTTAGGGATGACCGAATACGAGTATATACTCGATACATTTCATTCGTTATCAATTATTACCAAGTACTTTTTGTTAAATTAAATTTAATGTTATAACGGACAGAAGGTCGACGTTCGTCATGCATCATGCTACTTAGTGCTTAATCAAAACAAACTAGCACACTTACACACTAGCCAATTTAGTACTGAGCGTTTCGTTTGGAAACGCCTTTATTAACAAGTTCTTCTATGAAAATGAGCGAACCATTTCTTTAATTAACAATAACAAATTTAAAAACAACCGAGACCGTTTTTGATAGAACAGATCTATTCTCGTTGAAATAAGGACTTATATTTGAATAAAGAGTAAACCGTTACAAAAAACTACTTTAAATCTGAAGTAACGAATAAGCTAGAATGAATCTTATTATTAAAGACATACAATACAAATATGGTAGTAAAAGAAAAAAAAAATGAAGAAAAGAATAAAAACTAGTTTTTGGTTAAACGTCAAATGTTCGTTTTTTCAGTACAGTTTGTTCTCGAACATAAGAAAAAAAAGGGTTTTTTTTTATATCCGTTTCTAAGAACGGTTCCTTGAGTGAAAAAAGCGTTTCGCTTCGTTTTACAACAAATGAGAAACGACCCAGCACTACTAGCCATGGGCGGGGTCTCCAGTTTGCATCTTCAAAATTTCCACACGGCGGCCAAAAAATTTCCCATAATGATACTATTTCAACAACTTTTCCCCAAAAAACATCAACCTGCCAAATAATATAATAATGATTCAGATAACAATGATAATAATGATTCCCCTTCCCTTCAACGTTTCAAGCATAAATGCTTTTCTAAGCTTAGAACTAGTACAATTTTTTACTATAGATAAAATATGTGGCTCATTTTAAAATTGCCATACATACAATGATTATAAATAAAGAGCTCGCTAACAACTTCTATAACTAATCTACCTAACATAACAAAATATTTACAAATTTTACTTTTTTTAATGTATATTCTCTCACATATCTCAATCAAAACAAACTTTCTATGTAATTAATTCTTAATTTATTATTAGGCATAGACCAATAACCAGAGTTATTAGGTAGCAAAACAAATAATGCAACACACGCGCATGTTTCACAAAAAAAATATACATGTCATAAATATCGCAAACTTCGTATGACGACGTAATGACGACCATATGTCTATTCACGCAAAGTTTAACAATATAGCCTTTCTTAGGTCAAACCATAATGAACGGTTTTGTCGAAATACGCTAGGAAACGAACACCTTCCCGAGAGGAAAATGCTGTTCAGCCTCAGGTCAGTCATTCCAGTAACAACTATGATTTTATGCCGTCTCGAAATTTTATACCACCTTCGCGTTAATTGCCATTACCGCTACCGCGTTTTAATAATATGGCCCCACAGCCCTACAAACCTGTACCGATCTGGAGACCTCAACCACCACAGGCCTTACAGGTCAGAGGACCGTCACGTACCCAGCAAATATTTAGGGCTCCACCACTTAACTATAATCGATTTCGATTCATTCGATCTATTAACGATTTCATGACCATTTTGACGGGTTAATAGGTTATATTTATTAACAAAATGGGAATCAAAAATAGATTTAAAGAAATTAAACTTGAAAACTAAATTTGCAGTAAATTCAATTAAGATTATATAATTCCCGAAAAGTAAATTTTTACGAAGAGATAATTCCAGCACATAGTTCGATATTGGTGAGAATACCTAATAACGCATCCGATGGCGAAGTTTACATCCCTGAACAAGTTACGTGTAATTGCATAATTAATGAGTTTATAACGAAGGTAGTTCAAAGTAAGGGTATATTGGAGATTAATAACCCGACCGATAATGACGTAGTATTTTCTCTAGACCACCCAGTGTGTGCAGATTTGTTCAATATTGAGTGTTCAGAAACTAATGACTCTCGAGCTAAGGACGTCATTGCACAGTTAAGAATGGAACATTTGAACATCGAGGAAAAAAGTAATCTATTATCTCTTTGTTCAAAACACTCGGATGTATTTTATATTGAGGGAGAACCATTAACGTTCACTAATACGATAAAACATAGTATTAAAACTTTAGATGAATTTCCAGTGTACATAAAAAGCTACCCCTATCCCTTTGTACATAGAGAAGAGGTTATGAGTCAAATTGAAAAAATGTTAGCACAAGGAATTATTGGACCTTCGGAATCCGCTTGGAGTTCACCGATTTGGGTGGTACCTAAAAAGGTCGATGCTTCAGGAAAGCAAAAATGGCGCCTAGTAGTTGACTTCAGAAAAATAAACAAAAAGACTATTGACGACAAATACCCCATACCGAACATTACAACTCTTGACCTGGCATCTCGATTTTATCAGGTTGAAATGAACCCTAATGACATCCCTAAAGCAGCATTTAATGTAGAAAACGGGCATTTTGAATTTTTGCGAATGCCCATGGGACTTAAAAATTCTCCGTCCACCTTCAGAGAGTAATGGATAATGTTCTAAGAGGTCTTCAAAACGTAATATGCCTTGTAGACACTATGATATCATTGTTTTTAGTACTTCCCTACAGGAACACATGATTAACCTTGAAAAGGTATTTAGCAAATTACGGGAATCTACTTTCAAAATTCAGCTAGATAAATCAGAGTTTCTTAAAATGGAAACCTCTTACTTAGGACATATTATAAGTAATGAAGGTATAAAACCCAACCCTGACAAAATAGTAGCAATTCAAAAGTATCCTTTACCCAAAACTAGTAAAAAATCAAACAATTCTTAGGATACTTTCAATTCTTAACTAACGGCCATTTATTCCAGATTTTGCCCGCGTTACCAAACCTCTTATTATCTGTCTGAAAAAAGATAGGAAAATTACATTTGACTCGGATTACATAGATAGCTTAGAAAAATGTAAGACTCTTTTGATGAATGACCCAATACTTCAATACCCAATACCCAGATTTAACAAGGGCTTCATACTGACTATTGACGCATCTAATTTTGCAATAGGTGCGATCCTTTCACAAGGTACTATAGGATCCGATAAGCATATAGCGTTCGCTTCACGAACCTTGAATGATAGCGAAATTAATTATAGTACTATAGAAAAAGAGTTGTTGGCCATAGTATGGGCGACAAAGTACTTTCGGCCTTATCTTTTTGGACGTAAGTTTAAGATAATAACAGACCATAAACCACTCCAGTGGATTATGAATCTTAAAGAGCCAAACTCTAGACTAACGAGATGGCGACTTAAATTAAGCGAATATATCTTTACCATTATTTATAAGAAAGTCAAAAGTAATACCAATGCCGACGCTCTTTCTCGTGTTGAGATTTTTAATGAGGAAACTAGTTCAATAATTGTTAACACCTCGGATAGGACCCCATCTCATTCTGATTCTAGAACCGAAAGCATAGATTCTAGGACTGATACTGCACATACTGATGCAGAAAACCCAATTTTAGAAGTACCTACCACGGACGACCTTTTGAATAAATTCAGCAGACAAATATATTTTCATGTTGTAGGCAATATCAAAAGCAAACCTAGAATCAGTAAGCCTTTTGAGACACAAACTAGAATTTGTATTCAACTTTCAAAATCAAATTTAGAGCAAGACTACGTGAATCCAAAAATAAACACAGGTATTTTAATTAATCCTATGATAGAATTTTATTCTATAATACCAATAATTCAGAAAAAAATTCTAAATTCTCCAATGGATTAGGTTTTAACAAAAATCCAAATTGAAAATGTTAAAGACTATTTAAAACAGCAGACTATTATTAAAAATTACCATCAAGGCAAAACGAACCATAGAGGTATTAATGAATGCTATTTAGCATTGTCACGTAGATATTACTGGCCTAAAATGAAAGAGCAGGTAGCTAAGTATATTTATGAGTGTACCATTTGCGGCCAAGCTAAACACGACTGTAATCCTATAAGACCACGGTTTCAGATTGTGCCCCCACCAACAAAACCATTTGAAGTGGTACATTTATATCTGTTTAGCGTTGAATCACATAAGTATCTTACAATAATTGATGCGTTCTCGAAATACGCACAAGCATATTTTTTTAGATACGCTACAGCTGTTAGTGTATTTCAAGCTTTGTTAAAAAATTTCACTCATCTTGGAGTTTGTTTGACCTTGATAACCGATAACGGCCCTGAATTCACCAATCAATTATTTTTAGAATTCACTAGATTACATAGGATTCACCATCATAAAATCTGTCCTAACACCCCAAACGAAAACGGTATGGTGGAACGACTACATTCGACTCTACTGGAACATTTACGTATTCTAAGGTTAGAGCATAAGAACGATTCAGTTTCAGATCTTATGACGTATGCTGTATTAGGATATAATAGTTCAATACATAGTTTCACAAAATGTAGACCAATTGATTTAATAACTGGACATTTTGATCCTCGCGATCCTTTGGATATTAGTGTAACAGAACACCTTTTGTAGCAATATATTCAGAACCACCGTAATCGAATGTTAAAAGTATATGAAACTATTAACGAAACTACACTTCATTGCCGCACAGAAATAACTGAAAATATTAATAGAGATCACGAACCTGAAAACGAATACACACCAGAACAACAGATTTTTATTATGAACCCTGTAGCGAATAGGCAAAAGTTAGCACCACGCTATACACACGACACAGTTTTGGCAGATTTACCCATACATATCTATACTAAAAAGAAAAAAGGCCCCACACCTAAATCAAGGCTTAAGCGTGTCCCTAAATCTGTAAAATTGTTACAGGAAACTTGATACAACTGACTCGAGGACAAGACGTAGTAATTGACTCGCTACAAGACAGTCCTGGCTTACTTCTCTTCAAATTAGGACCCACTAAAATGATTTCCCACTATCATTCTTTTTTAAATTATATTAACCTCACTGTCATTCACTCTCAGATAAAATCAGTTAATGGCCAATTACTTGAAATTAGACCTCAACTGAATAATAGGACGTCATCCCTTTATGAACCTCACATCAAATATCCCAGCGCTAAATTAGAAAGGATTTCTGCTCAATTACAAACTTTCGAACCAGATCGTAAGAAAAGAGCGCTCATTGATGGACTTGGTTCAGTAATTAAAAGCATTTCTGGTAATTTAGATTATACTGACGCTATAAAATATAATAATGCTATCAAAATTCTCCAAGGTAATGAGAATACACCAGAAACTGAAATTAATAATTATATTAGTATAAATGAAGAGTGGACAAATCAAAATTCTAAAATACTAAAAAATATTACGTCTAATCAAGATAAAATAGGAAAAATACTCGGTCTTATAATGAACATAAGCTGAATTAGTGAAATACGCGCATTTGGCACAATATTTTTTGTCTTTTGGCATTATTTTTTTTATTTTTTGGCGGATAAAATCGATAGATTATCTGAAGAACTTTATAAACTTGAGAACGCTATTGATTTCATTAGAATTTCAGGCGCTCCTCATTAGATATTAAGTATAACAGAGTTTAAGGTAGTTTTAAGTAAATTAAAAATTTTATACCATAAAGGTGAAATCCTTGATGTAGAACTTAGGTACTTTTATGATATTATTAAATTAGGATATTTCTTTAAAGATAGCCAGATAGTTTTAGTTTATAAGATACCGATTGCCTCTTCCCTAATTTATGATCTTTATAGACTATCCATAGTTCCTAATAAAAATCACCAAATCCTTATACCTACTCTACCTTACATAGCAATTTCTGGAGAAGATTCTATGTACATGGAGACAGAATATCCGAAGGTAAAAACATGGTATCTTTGCGAACGGAAGCCCAACTACAACGTTCAAAACAACCCTGACTGTATTCATCAGCTGATCACCAGGCAAGAAGTTAACCAATTTTTCATGCTGACTTCTGTTACCCTAACAAAATATGCTACGGAGCAACTCGATGGCAAACATTATACTCTAAGTTTTCCCAACCGAACTAAAGTCAAGATATCCTGTGGGCAGGAACAATACAAAATCCTCCAGGGGAGCTACTTGGCCACCATCCCAATCAACTGTTATCTCAAGACCGCTGACTTTACTATTTCCAATATGGACGACCGTATCAAAGGTCACCCTTTGAAAATTATGCAAATACCTACACACAAAGAAAAGATACGTAATTAAGTTTCATCTATAATCCTGAACACGATTGATTTTGGAAACCTTTATTCAATCAATAAGAAGGTATCTCTTCAAACTTCAGCTAAGCTTGATGACATCTCGGAAAGAAGCTTGTACCATACTACAAGGTGTCCAGAAAGGGTATCGGGTATTTGTAAGTTCAATGAAACAAAAATTATTTGTATGCAATAAAAAAGTTTATTGTTTATTATTAGCATATGAATTGGAGAATTATTTGGAAAAGATGATGTTATCCAAATGATGACCGTTACGTTGCTGGCACTCTTCTAAACGGAAACGAAGATTGGCGATAACACGTTGACACATAGCTATCGATATTGCTGCCATTTCTGACCTGATGTTTTGCTTTAACTGGGTTAGATTCGTCGGATTGTTTTGATAAACCTTACTTTTAAGGTATCCCCATGCAAAATAGTCAAGCGGGCTAAGGTCGGGGCTTCTGGGAGGCCAGTTGATGTTACCCCTTCGCGAAATGACTTTATTAGGGAATAATTCGTTAACAACTTCCATTGAGTCATTTGAGGTATGGCAAGTGGCCCCATCTTGCTGGAACCACGTTCTTGAGTTGAAACCTGCAAACTCCTGCAACTCTGGGACCAAAAAATTTCGCAACATATCGCAATAACGGTCACTATTCACATTAATTGCTCGGCCTCGTTGATCTTCATGAAAATAAGGACCAATTATGCCTTTAGCAGACATAGCGGCCCAAACAACGACCTTTGGGCTATGCAGGGGTCGTTCATGCTTTCGTCTCGGATTCTCCACTGCCCAGTACCGACAATTCTGCTTATTAACATGATCATTCAGGTGAAAATTTGCTTCGTCACTGAACAGTATGTTGTTAAAGTTGTTAAATCGCTGCAGCATTTCGTTCGCAAAATTCAGTCGATTAGCATAGTCCGTATCCTTTAATTCTTGAACCAATTGAATTTTATAGGCTTTTAGATGTAAGTCTTTCTTTAAAATCGAATGTAAAGACGATTTTTTGATGTTCAACGCTTGGCTTCGCTTTCGGATGGATAAAGACGGATTTTGACGAACCGACGCCTCAACTTCTTCAATTGTTTCTTCATCGCGAACTGAACGAGGACGACCAGAGTTTTGAATTTTAACTGTCGCACCTGTATTCTCGAACATCCTGATCCATTTCCTAATGCTATCGTCACTTGGCGCGTGGCGTGTACGATATTCCGCACGATAGAGACGTTGAGCAGTCACTATTGAATCACCCTTACGATAATACGCTCGTACGCAAAATGCGCGATGCGTCCCCGAGTACTGTTCCATCGTGACTAAAACTCCACAAAATGGCGGACGCCACGAACCCCTCTCCGCACCCTTTAGACGCCCCGTTTCGAATATGGCGCGAAAACAAATACCCGATACCCTTTCTGGACACCTTGGACGATTCCTGTCTACGTAATAATATTGAGTGCAGCTCTACTTGCAATCGTTCTTACATTCTCACAACTTCGAACAAAACTTACTCAAAGAAATCGCGTTCGAGAAATAAAAGCCACTACACCTGATGTAATGCATTCTGAACTGCCACAGAGAAGATCCAATACACGCGACATAAGAGTCGACCACAGCATCATCTCAGCGACTCTATCAAAACCAGTTTCAACATAGTCGCTGAAGTACGGGGGGAGGTGTTACATAGTCGTAATGCAAGAGAACCATCGATTGCATGGTTATAATTACGGATAAGTATTGCGACATGCCGACCACCGCCAGCGCAAGGCGTCACTACGAGAAACTCCGACTCGTCACCAACGTGAGAATGGCTTGAGATACGGAGTCTTATTCAATTTGATCATACTTCGATCGGTAGACACGTTTCTTAAATTAAGTTTAATTGTATTGTATGATCTAAATAAATATTAATTTTAAATAGTATTTTTTTATATCTCTCGGTTGCGCCCCCACATAATTCACTTATGAATAAATGATTTAACTTTATAAACGTGCATTTTTTCTTTTTAACTTATTAATATTTTAACAATTTTCTTTTCAATCATAAAAATTATTTATTGTCAACCAGATTTTAATTTTTATTTTTTAATCTGATAATTGTTAATTAATCCATTCATTAATTTCGATCTAATAAATATTTTCAATTTCAGAATAATGCCGCGGAAACGAATTAGAACAGCAGAAATTCGTAGACAAGAATCTCAAGAACAGCGTGATAAACGCCTGCGACAAAATATATTAAGGACAAGAACTGCGCGACAACAGAATATAGCCAGATTTAGAGAACTCGAAAGAACGAGGCAACAAACCAGTCGCGCATTAACACGTGCATTATTCTTTCGCCTTGCGTTCGAGTATGAACCAGACATTAATTACTCTGCACATTCGAAGATTACAATTGGTGCGATGGATAAAATATGCCAATATTGCCACGCGTTGAAATTCCGAAATGAAACAACCGGTATGTGTTGTACATCAGGAAAAATTGTACTGCCACCTCTTCCTACTCCACCGGAACCTTTGAAATCACTTCTTGCTGGCTGGCTGGTATTGTATTTCGTTAGCAATACGATTCATTGTAGCTTATTTGTTACTACAAATTTTAAGTAGTTTCTTGTAACGGTTTAATGTTCATTCAATTATAGTCCTTATAACAATAAGTATAAATCTGTTCTACAATAAAATAGTCTCGTTCGTTTTGAAACTTGTTTTTGATAAATAGAGAAACAGTTCGTTCGTTTTTCATAGAAGAACTGGTTATTAAAACCGTTTCTTAGTAAAACGCTCAGTACTACAACCATAGATTAATATGAATATACGACCCATGTCTACTGTGGAGTAGATAGAGTAATAATATTGAAAAATGAAATTAAAAATATTTTTTGTACTAAAACATATTAATTGACCTAATATTAAAAAATTGTTTTAGGAAAATGTTATTTATTCTTCAGTTAAGAATTTCAAAACCTAAGTGTTTTAAAAAACTTTCGCAAAGTTATTTGTCACATCATAGATATAAAACAAGTCTAAAACTATGGGTGAGATATTGTAAAATGCATTTTTTGTCTAACAGTTATAAACAAAAAAATAAACACTCTTTTTCTGACATAAATCAACAGATGTTATTTATAATTTAATCTTGTTTTGGATTCTGTGTCATACAGAAATACTCCAAACGTAAGTTTTTCCAAAACTTGCGGTGTTTATATTTTTTAATCAGTTTCAGCATAATATTGTAACTATGAATTAAATTTCATTGTAAATTAATTATTGACACTGTGGTGTGACAATTATGGAAAATCTCATATGTAGTCCCTATTTACAAGTCAGGTAATAGGAATGTCGTATCAAATTACAGACCAATATGTATTATCTCACAATTTGCAAAAATATTTGAGGGTATTATATACAAAATTGTGTATTGTCAAGTAAACCCCATGATGAGCTTGCGCCAGCATGGTTTCATGTCTAATCATTCTACAACATCAAATTTACTTATATATGCTAATTTTATATCCAATACTTTGGAAGGCCGAGGCCAAGTTGATGCTATTTATACAGATTTTGCCAAAGTGTTTGATCGCGTTGATCACTCTTTACTCATAGCCAAACTTAATCATGCTGGCATTCATGGCAATCTGTTAAGGTGGTTTGAGAGCTATTTATGTAATCGTTCTCAGCTAGTTGCATTGGCAGGCTACGAATCTTCACCTTTCATACCTTCATCTGGTGTCCCCCAAGGATCAAAACTGGGACCATTATTGTTTTTAATTTTTATAAACGACCTCTTAGATTCCCTAAATTGTGATTGCCTAGCCTATGCGGATGATATAAAAATATATATTCGGGTAACAAACCTAAGTGACTGTATTAAGTTACAGAGTGACCTTAACACTCTCGAGTTTTGGTGTATCATCAACAAAATGGCTATTAATGTGAGAAAGTGTCAATACATAACTTTTATCAATAAAATAAATTATATTGATTTTACCTATCAGCTTGGAGGTATAAGCTTAGAGAGAGTATCCGTTGTTCGTGATTTGGGTGTCATGTTTGACTCTTCTTTTTCTTTTCGACCACATATACTTAATATTGTACCCAGAGTCAAAAAGGTGCTTGGATTTGTTATGCGTACTTCACGACCATTTCGCAATAACGAGAGTGTTATCTTGCTCTATAACACCTTAGTTAGAAGTATTCTTTAATATTGTTCTGCCATATGGTCACCTCACTATACCACCTACGTAGAGCTTATAGAATCTGTCCAAGCTCGTCTTGTTAGATGCCTGAGCATAAGAAATGGTATTCATAAATCTATCCCTAATTATGTTAATAGACTAAAATATTTTAACATGATAAGCCTAAAAGAGAGGCGAAATATAGCTGACTTACTCATCCTTTACAAAATTGTAAATGGTTCAATAGATGCGTTCCTTATTAATTACTTGTATTTTAGATCATATACCCGTGCAGTGCGCAACCCATATATATTTTACATTCCGACTACAACACTGAATACTGCTTTTAATAGCCCTTTTGTGCGTATGGCAAGGTTATACAACGAGAGATCAAGCACGATGAATAACTCAATAGATATCTTTTCTCAGTCAATCAGTTCATACAAGCACTCCTTGTTTAATAATTAAAATATAATTTAATATTAATTTTAATGTGTAATGTTTCATAACATAGTAGTTATCCTTATTATTTATGTGTTTAAATGTCAGGCATGGCCTATTATCTGAGTGATTGCATTGTTTTTATTATGTGGAAATGATAACATGTAATTTTTCCTTTTTTGTAATTGCTCTGTTGGCATGCTAAATATATAAAATAAAATAAAATAAAAGAAAGACTTGATGTAATTTGTAGGCCCTGGCTATACTCACCGTCTTGCCTGCGAGCATGGCTGCACAAACTAGTTTGCGCAAGTAAGAGTGTGTGTGTGGATGGTAATATGTTAGCTCATGCAGGCGGCTTGTGCAATGTTTGACATCTTGAAGATTGGGCTGCGCAGTTTTGGTTTGCACAGCTTTGTTTTACAAGTTTACTCTCAGAACACTATTTTCTGTGGCTGGCACAGTTCAGTTTGCACATGCTTAACTGCATGTGTGGTCACCTTTATGGTGTTCCATCTTTTATTTACAGTCATGACTGCACAGTGGGATTGACTGAGCAGGTGAGATGGTGTATAGTAGTATGGTGTAGCCAGGGCATTAAAATGCTGCCCAACCAAGATAATTCAGTCTATAAACTTTTGTGAATTTGTTTTTGCTGAGTCATATAACCTAGCTGATGTAAATTTTATGGGAATTGGTTCTGGGATAAGACAACCAATAAAGGTAACTTTGTCCGAGGTAACCCAAAACAAAGAGTACATGAATAAATTAAAATTAAAACATGTTTTCCTATCAAATAACATCAAGAGACTAAATATAAATAAAACAATAAAATATAAGAAAAATGGTATCCAATTTCCATAACACATAATATATACCAAAAACAAAATTATGACAAAAGTAATGTGCATTGGACAAACTATACATGTGTGTCAATTAGCTTTTAGATTAGTACCTATGTAAAGATTAGTCTTTTACAACTATAACAAATCTTTTTTTTTTATCCACAAATGTTTCACTATCAATTATTTATTAATATAAATAAAACATTGTTGTTTTTTTTTCTTAAAGATTATTTATATAAATTAATTAATTTTCTTTTTACTTTCACTATTTTAAAGATAACAATAATACTTACAGGATGAAGAAATCGACACTCAAATTAAATTGAAAATTGAAAAACACTGGGCAGCTGAAGTGACACATAAGCAAAATAAAAATCTGGGTAAACCATACTATGTTTTACCAATGTTTCCATATCCTTCTGGTAACCTACATATGGGCCATGTACGAGTATATTCAATATCTGATACTATAGCCAGATTTCAGAAGCTAAATGGAAGAACTCCTGTTCATCCTATAGGATGGGATGCATTTGGTTTACCTGCAGAAAATGCAGCAATTGAACGTAATATTCCAGCACATCAATGGACCAAAAGGAATATAGAATCAATGAAAAACCAACTTCAACAGCTCAGCTTTAACTTTGACTGGGATAAAGAAATATCTACGTGTGATCCAAAATATTATAAATGGACTCAATACATATTTTTAAAATTATTTGAAAATGGTTTAGCTTATCAAACTAAGGTGATTAAAAAAAACATTTTCATACAGCTGTAATATAATTATATTCAGCTGTTTTTAAGTCAATAATATTTTGTTTTTTATTTTAAGGCGCAAGTAAACTGGGATCCTGTAGATAAAACTGTATTAGCTGATGAGCAAGTAGATGATTTTGGTTGTTCATGGCGGTCTGGTGCCAAAGTTGAAAAGAAATATCTTACTCAGTGGTTCATAAAAACAACAAAGTATGCCAAAAAATTGTATAACGGTTTAAATAGTGAACATTTAGATAATTGGAAGGATATTATAAATTTGCAAAAACATTGGATTGGAGAGTGTGATGGAGTTGCAGTTACTTTTACAATGAAAATAAATAATATCAATAAAGAATTTGATGTGTGGACACCCAAACCATACAAATTTATTCATGGTAGTTTTTTGACTATGAGTACCAATCATGCCTTATTACAAGACTTGCAAGATAAATCAGAATTAGTATTAACATGTAAAAATCCAATAACTGAAGCTGATATGCCTGTTTATATAACTGATAATATTGATTACCCAATTGGTAAAGATGTCTTAATTGCCTGTCCTATAAATAATGGAGATGATTTAAAAATAGCAATGTCACTTAATATACCAACTGCAGAAAGTAATCATGTTATTGATATAGAAATAGAAAACAAAAGAGCTATTTATATAGCAACTAGCAAAAATGTTGGAGGACATTTCGTTAGTTCTAAACTTAAAGACTGGTTGATATCCAGGCAAAGATATTGGGGAACTCCCATACCTATAATCCATTGTCCAAATTGTGGAAATGTTCCTGTGCCATATGAAGATCTTCCTGTCAAATTACCAGAGGTTAACACTCATTATGGTTTACAAACATTACAAAATTTAGATGATTGGGTGATTTGTAAATGCCCTAAATGTCAGTCTGCTTCTAAAAGAGAAACGGACACTATGGATACATTTGTTGACTCTTCCTGGTACTTTTATCGTTTTTTAGATCCTCATAATAAAAAAATGCCCTTTGATAAAGACAAATTACGCAACCTTATACCAGTCAATATTTATATTGGAGGCAAAGAGCATGCAGTTTTGCATTTATATTATGCACGTTTTATGAGCTATTTTTTACATTCATTGGGTTGGACGGAATGTGAAGAACCATTTCAAAAATTGTTAGTACAAGGAATGGTCATGGGGCAATCTTATAAACTAAAATCATCTGGTAAATACTTGCCAGTAGAGAATGTAGATAAAGTCGGTAAAGATTACAAAGAAAAAGTTACTGGAGAACCTGTCTTAGTACAGTGGGAAAAAATGAGCAAATCCAAATACAATGGTGAAAATCCAGAGAGGTTATTGTTAGCCTATGGTTGTGACACAACCAGATTGCTAATACTTGCAGATGTTCCTCCAACTACAACTAGGCGTTGGTCTGATGACAGTAAGTTAATACATTTTTTATTTATCAGTCATTTTTTAACAACTTTGACACTAAGAAATGACAGATTTATGGTAAAGTGTTGGTCAACTCTACTATTAAGTGGAGAGTTCGCAGGTTAGATCTCTGAACAGAATAGGCTTTTGTTTGTAGGGAATGATTGTCAAATGTTTTTGGTTATTGAATATGCATATATTTATTGTTTTGTTTAGGTTAAAATCAATTGAGTATTTTTTTATGTTATAAGTTTAGCTTGGTGGCCACAATCTCACCTGATCTAAATGACGATGTGGTCCAAGATGCTAAGCCTAGTGGAAAAGTGGCTCTCAAGTGCAGCTGCTGGAACACACCTATTGGTATTTGGTGACAGATTTTCAACTTGAGGATGGTAGCTAACCAGGTGATCAATAGAAAAAGCCCCACCATGCTTTGGTTTCTCATTACCATATTGTTATCTCATATATCATATTAGTCATTAACATTAACTGAGACTAACTGTCCAGTTAGGTAAGTCCAACTTTGAAAAAGAGGTCAATAGTCAATTTCAACTCGGTTGGGCAGCATTCGGTAAGCTATGTACCATTTTCTTATCCGAGATACAGCAGTGTCTCAACAGTCTCAGGATGTCTTTTGGCGGAATGGATGGATATCATGATATTAACCTTGGGGTGGTTAATTAATTTATTACACTTTCAAAATGTAGGAAAATCTATGTTTTGCAGCTCTTCCTGGAGTTTTAAATTGGCAGCGCCGACTTTGGTACACAATGAGAGAGTTCTTAAGACATCGTAAATCCGTAACTAACTTAAATGCTTTGAACAAAATGACATTTCAAGAGTATGAACGCAAATTATGGGAATCTCGAAACTACATCACTGCAACAACAACATACCATTTTAAATATACTCAGAAGATCAGTGTAGGTATATCAAGACTACAAAGTTTAACGAATACGCTGAGGGTATGTATTCTGAAATACTTATAACTCCATTTTCATTACTCCAAATATTATTATTAACCATATTTTGAAAGTACAGTTGTGTCTACTGTTACTTTTTTAAATGAACATTAAATAACTATGGTTTCTTTTAGATTTTGTATTTCATTTCAAATCCTCATTTCATTGCAATTTGAAGGTAAAAAGTGAGCTGATAATGTGCATCGTTCGTTTAAATATATGTATCTACAACATGTTGAAAGCTAATAATTATCAAAGTCGAAACCAACTTTTTTGGCCTGAGGAGGGAAAATAAAAATATGCATGTTACAAAATTTGCATTACTATAGTCGTACAAGTTCGTGCGCGACCGTCCTATATTTCCGACAGACTTTGGCGGGGGCGTGGTATTACAGAAAATAACGGGGGCGGGTAATGTAGCGGGGAAGGGAAACGTGTGCAGTTGCGTGACGTAGGAGCGCAGTCACAGTAAACTAAAAGTAAGCAGTATCATGTCTTAATACAAACGGCTAAAACAAAATCTAGGTAAACTTCAGTAAACAATAATCGTGAGTACGGAGTTGATGTTAAGTGAAGATGTTGCCGAAGCTGGTATAGCACGCTAAGCCTAGCAACTGAGTCATCGTTGCTTCAATTTTACCGACATCTTTAAAAATCATCGCCACATTTAAACCAATTTACACAAAACCCTAATGAATTATACACCGTAACCTTCCTTATGAATCACTCCGTTCATTGATGAAAACCGCATGAAAATCCGTTCGGTAGTTTTTGAGTTTATCGCGTTCAGGCAGTATAGTATAATATATAATATAACTATAAGAAAAACATGATTTAAAGTTTATCGCTTTATTATTGATAGTTCATAACTTCAAAGTTATCTAGCTATTCATGATAGGTGCGGAGTTCCGGTCAACCGTTTCGCTGCGAGTAGTGTCTTCGGCTGCGCGTAATTTTGAATCCGTGATATCTTCTAAATATATTTAAATTATATAATGTAAAGGACAGTTTTAATCTACATTAAACAAGTTAACATATTTATCTGGAAAAAGATTAATACTGAATTGGGGAAAATAGCTTCGCAAATAACCTAATGTTTTTAATTATCACTTGAAGATAAAAATGGTTACTGTGAGTCAACTTTAGGAGATAGACAGACATATGCCTTTACTCTAGGCTTATTGTTGAACTACAGTTCTTTAGTACATTATTTTGATGTATTTCTTAATATTTAGCCGGCGTAAGCCGTGTAAGCGCCCAAAAATCGATATATTGACGACTTGATTACAAAAATTGTATTTTCTGTATTAAATAAAAACTTTATTGTAATGTATTGTATACAGGGTTTGACCAAAAAAATGGCACATTTCACCGAGATTCTAAATTACTATGACATGCACATGTGTTGTATTTAAAAAAAAAGATCTATCCAATTACATATTCTTAATTTTAAAGTATGTTACCTTATTTATAAACATATTCTTTTGTTTGAGTAAAACAAGTTGTGCCGCCATTTTAATCAACTGAACTGGTATTGGATTTGGATTGGACTTGATTGGTGTATTTTTTTAATTGACTCGGCTATCTTTTGTACTGATTTGGTGTCTTTTACGAATTGACCTGGCATTCTCTTGGACTCCGGTTTTGTGTTTGTGTTGTGCAAATCCATAGGAACATCTATTCTGTATAGGAGTATGCTATCATGCATCTCATTTAGGGAGAGTGTAGATGTAATGCCAATGCTGCAGCTAGACTATATCGAGAAAGATATCCTAAGGTTACCGTGTATTTCTAAATATTCATCGATTGTATTTGAAAGGTCAACTGTCTTATGTTCCGAGAAACGAAAAGAGACATTGCACAATCAGCGATGACGTTGTTGTGTTCTTTTTGTTGTTTTGACAAAGAATTGAAAAGTTTCATACAGGGTAGTATCTTTATGGTTTTTATTAGGTTGGTGGTACTTAGGAACAATAGTGAATATAACGATGTTTTTTTCCGTGTCCTACATTAGTTGGCTTAACCCTTGTCCACCAGCTTATCCTGTCGTCCTGGGACACCTCTGTACAAACAAAACTTGCCTAACATCGTCGTGGTTAACTCCATGCTCGACGATCATAGCTCGCAACTGCCTATAAATACTAAATGTCGATGTCTAGTTATCCAATATACGTATTAGGCAAAATGACGTGCATAGAAAGCTACTTTCGCTCGATGCTTGGAATCCAGTGGTCCTAATGGTATCCCAGCGTTAGACCTAAATAGCTGTGGAGCCTAGAAGTCCTTAGCACTGACATGTCTATACCGCCTGTGCTACGATTCTGGAATTGTGCCCCAAAAGCTGTTTGAAAACGGGTTACCCAACGAAATACTAGCGTTGTGTGATGCTTACGACTAACGTGTCTAAGAGTATTGTAATCATATTATTATATTATTTTAAGTTTTTTTAAATTTAATGTACCTGTGTTCTTTTATCTCTAATAAGCTGGACACCTTCCTGGAATGCGAAATGTTGACTTACATTTAAAATTCAATTTTTTTTTTATTATAGTGTAAACTCTTTATAACGAAACTCAAGGGACTGAGCATTTTTTGTCGTTATAGAGAGTTATCGTTATATGGAGTGAACAAAAAAAAGCAAACAAATTAACAAGAATTTTTAATATGTATGTCTTAGATAATAAATGCTTATAAATTATTGTTTACACATATAGTCTGATAACTTTGTCTGACGTTTTTTGCTATGCCAGTACTTGTTTTTATTATTTTATGTATTCTATTCATATCTAGATATGTGGTGGAATCGTCTTGATTAAACAACAAAAAAAATTCTACCAACTTAGCGGCATCTAGGGCTTGTTGAATTGTTGGTGGTGATTCGACTTTGTCCACTTGATCATCTTCTTCATCTTGATTATCAGGTGTTTTCTGACTTTTTGACACTAAATCAACAATTTGTTCATCTGTAAGTGTACCAGTTGTGTACCTCATCTATATTTTCGTACGATTGTAGATCTTCGTTAAAATTGTTTGGTATGTTGAACTGGCTTATTCATTCACTCAGTGGTAGATTCTCTTCACTGTCAAATTGGTTCGTTTCTTGGCTACTACATAATCCAGCATGTCGGAAAGAATGTTGGATAGTGGCTGCTGTTACCTCTTGCCAAGCTTTTGATAAGAAGTTCGTTGATCGAGACCTTGCCGTCAGTTTCGATCATATCCATCAACATTTTCCGTCTATAGTGGCCCTTTAGGCTTTTAATTACACTCTGATCCATTGGTTGTAAAATACTGGTTGTATTAGCTGGGAAAAATGCTAACTCTATGTTTCGAAGATTAGATATGATTGGGTGAGAAGGACAATTGTCTACTAGAAGCAAGATTTTCCGTGATTTTAATTCAGCATCCCATTTTCTGACTTCCTCTTCAAAAATCTGCGATGTCATCCAAGCTGACTTGTTTGCTTTGTACGTAACTGTTTTATGTTCTTGAAACACCGAGGGTTTTTCGATTTGCCTATAACTAAGAGCTTTCTTTTTTCTGTGCCACTCATATTGGCAGCCACTAGAACTGTAATACGCTCTTTAGACAGTTTTCCTCCGACACATTTTTCCCCTTTGAATTTTAAAGTTTTGTCGGGAGTCAACTTGAAAAAAGGCCAGTTTCATCTGGTTTAAAAATGTCTTCTGGTGAGTACTTCATCTTTAATTTAGGCCACACTGTACTAATCCAATTGTTAGTCACATTCATATCGACATCCCGCGCCTCTCCGTTCATTTTACCGTACGTAATTTGGTGACGGTGCTTAAATTTTCCGAGCCAACCTTCAGATGCTTTAAAGTCAATTATGCCAAGTTGGTTGGCAAACTTTTCAGCCTTAGCTTTTACAATTGGCCCCGAGATGGGTACATTATTCTGGCGCTGATTGTTAAACCACAACAACATTGCCTGATCTAAGTCTTCGAATTTTGGCTTTCTTAATTTTTTAGAAGAGTTTCCTTCCAGCGCCGCCTGTAGAATTGTTTTTTGGTTTTTCCAAATGGTAGTGTAGCGACATCTACATAGCGACACATAGCGACATCTATCGAGCCACATAAGACGCATCCTACTATCCTACATTGCGCTATAGAAATGAACTCTTCAATTGAGTTATATACAAGAACCGACTACAACCGTTGGACAGCTCGCCAGATATAACACCCGTCTGGTCAATCCTCCTTTACTATAGTTCTTCTACACTGGTACCCCGACGTGATTTGACAGCACCTTCTTCGCACAGCTACATCGTGACGTCATCATCACTTCCACAAACTTTCGAGCAACGAGTCATACAGCAGCATCCACGGCTACTTCGGTATCCTGACCACCAGCATAGCACATTCCTGGTCATCACCACAGCCTTCTCAGTGACCTTGGCACAGCACACTGCACTTCTGGTAGCAAGCAGAGATGCACTTCTCTCCTGGTCGACGCAGCAGCCAGTCACTAGCGCACTGCACACTCGACTCACTGGAGCATTCTTGCAGCATCACCCTGACTCACTAGGGCAACACCCGACTCACTGGGCATCATCACTCCGACTCACTGGGGCATCACCGCAGATAGTTCCGACTCACCGTGAACTATGCGGCATCTGGTTCCGACTCACTGGAATTCCACTGGCCCCAAGCATCACAAGATGTATGGACGACTCAACTTGCTATCGACCTCCGTCTCGGAAGTGATGTAGCGACATCTACATAGCGACACATAGCGACATCTATCGAGCCACATAAGACGTTACTATCCTACATTGCGCTATAGAAATTAACTCTTCAATTGAGTATATATACAAGAACCGACTACAACGTTGGGCAGCTGCCCAGATATAACACCCGTCTGGTCGGAGGATCCTCCCTTTACTATAGTTCTTCTACAGTAGCAACAGTGGATTGACTTAGTTCAAAACGCCTTCCAACGTCACTTTTATTTTCTCCCTTTTCAATCGCACGTATCACACAAACTTTTTCGTCAACACTAATCGCTTTCCGTTTACTGGCCATGTTAACAGTTTCAAAGTAGGTTTACGACTGATAATACGATAGGTACCCAGTATGCTTGGTCTAAGACCATCACTTCCCCGAAAACAATGCGGTCATACTGCACGTGTTCAACGCAATTAAGGATAACAAAAGCTAGACCGACCTCGGATGTTTCGGAGCTTCAAAGTTTTTTGTTACCTGATAATAAACAATAATACCGATAACAAATATTTACTGTCTAAAAATATGAACACAATTCTTCGTAATAGAGAATGGCGTATCGCTATAAAGAGTGTTTCAATATGTGGGTTTTAACGCAAACCAACCAAGTTGGGCTCACTTCAACGTTATAGGGAGTTTATCGTTATAAAGAGTTTACTGTATATACTTGTTTAATTTTTGAAACTAGGTTTCTAGGTAATTTTTGAAAGAACTTCAATTGTAATAGAAATTACTACATTATCGTGATATCTTAAACACTCCCATACAGAAGTACTTACATATAATCTGGCCAACTTGCTCTAAAAGTAATCACGATGGTACTTTTTGTTTCTCATTAGTTGACGACCACTGTATATACTTAAATAGTACAAAATACTAAGCTGTAATTTATTTTAAAAAGTGTTGCTTAACATGTTCATTCTGAAAAAAAAAACAATTATTATGAAGATAAAAAAACGTAGGAATTCATTCGATTTCTGTATTTTCATATAACGGGCTCGCTTTCTTCCAAAGAAAACCCGAAGAACCGGCTGGTTTCCCTGAATGTAGAGTGGCTATCATTGTTTGCTTAAAGTCTAGAAAATGACGTTAATAGGTTGTGCGGAGGGTTATATTTCGTTTCTTTTCAGTTGATCATAATAAATTTCCTTTCTTGTCATATAGTTCATTGGATAACTGACTACATTAAACAATATATTTCATTAATTCAATCCCAGCTTAACATCCACGGCCCAAACAATTGAATAAAACATATATATTCAAATATTTTTATTATTTACAGAATAACGTACCACCTGAAGTAATTTCTAAGAGCAAGGAGTTTGAACTGGCCTTAGGAGCGTTGATAATTATGTTGGCACCGATTACTCCACATTTTTGTTCTGAACTTTGGGCTGGGCTATTATCAGCAGATAATCGCTTAAGTGAAAATTCACAGTTAATTGACTGGCAAAAAAATGTTTTAGAACAAATTTGGCCTGTAGTAGATGAAGATTATAGTCTCTCATTTTTATGTAAAGTAAGTTATAAAACAAGCGATTTTCTAAATAAAATGTTAGAAATCAAAGATTAATATTTTTAAATTACTTTTCTAGGTAGATGGGCTGGACAAATGTGATATTAAAATGACGTCTTCAGAACTATTGCAATTAAATGCTGAAAAAGCTTTACAAATTATGCTGAATCAGGAATCAATACAAAAATCAGTAAAAAGAGGCATATCACATAATCGTTTCGAATTGTATCCAGACTGTCGTGCAATATTGAATATATTTACAAAGAAGAAACAGAAGCAGCTTGAACTTGAATAGCAAGCAAGTGAGCAGTGATGTGTTGGATCTTTAAAAATGTATTATATATCCGCTGATATGGACACAAATACGGGTTGTTGCTGTCTTGATTTGTGAATATAGATACGAATACGGACTGAAACTTTCGTACTTGGTTTGTTTGCAGCAGGCACGTGTAATATTCGACCGATAGTTGTTTAAACTCACATTGTGCACGCGATTTGTTTATAGTAAGGTAACGTTTTTTCGATTAAATTGTAGTTATGACTATGATTTTTAATTTTGTTGTTTTTGTATTATTTACCTATTCTGTTAGTAACAACAAAATCAATTCAAGGAGCTCAAAGTGTTTCATTGCTACTTTTCAAATTTCATTTGATTCCGTCTTAAGATTCGCAGAAAATAACGAATACGGACCTTTTATCCCCTCGAATATCCGCGGATACGAATACAGTCATATATCTCTGGTCGCAAGTAATCCTTGAGCTAAGTAAGTCGAATGTCTATCTATATATTGCTGTTATATTAATTTTATTGTGAAGTAGATAAGTTTGAATTGTATTGTAATCATTAAACCATTAGAAAAGAATCATCTTTTTATTTTATCATTCTTTATAGTGAATCATATTCCTCATCACTTTAAGAATTGCTCTTTATTACCACATAGGTACTTAATAATTCATCATCCATTTAAATAATAGTTAAATGTGTACTTTCAGTTTTTGTGTTTGTTTAATGACAGTAATAATGTTAAGGTCAGAGGATGTTTGTAATGTGATTATAATAAAAATTATAGTTTTAATTAGTAAGTTATTTGGTCATTAGGTAATTGTATTTTAATTGAAAAGCATAATATTCGTAATAACGAATAGGTTACAGTTATACAACAAGTATATACAATAAATTATATTGCTGCTCTTGTGATATTAACAAATATCTACCGGATAAAAATACTCTAAAATTTATTAACTCATTATACAATAGTAATATTATTATTAGGTACGTGCAAACTTCCTCGTTTCCTTGAAGCTTGCGGATTGAGTACAGATGTAGTGCTTAGGTATGAAACAGCTTCAGAAGACAGTTATAAATTTAAAATTCCTCACACCAGTCCTAACTCAAATGATTACCTATTATTGACTAAAAATATCGTAACTAATAATCTACTATTTTTGCATTCTAATAATACAAAAACAGTTATGGCTACTTTTAATTTCGCATCTCATTAAATCAATAATTATTGATAGTAGAAATATTGCACGTAACTGCTATCAACTGTTTCTTGACTTTTTTCTTCGGAATATTTCATCCTTATATGCTCGCAAATTTGCTGCTGAGTCCTGAAAACAGATTGACTTTTTACAATAAAAAAATTACATACGTAATTGTTAAATGATATTTGAAAAATAATGTGATATTTTAAAATTGTTCATAGGTTTAGCGTTTAGAAAATACTCCACCATGATATGGTTTCATCACGAGGTTTTCCTTCTAAACTCACGTCGATTGACGCGGTGTCCGTGCACGCTGCAACTGAGCCATCATTGCCTCAAAATATTTACTACTAGCTGTGCCCCACGGTTTCACCCGTGTTCATTTTATACGACAAACATTACCAACGCACCCGTATAAGCAATTTTTTATAATTTATGTAAAACTATCGACATTCTTATGAGGAATTAATGAATTTTTCTAATTATATATAGCCTATGTTATTCACTGATACTGTAGCTTTATATTGGTGAAAGATTTTTTAAAATCGGTCCTTTAGTTTTTGAGTTTAACCATTACAAACAAAAAATCAATTCTTTCCTCTTTATAACAATGCACGAATACAATAATGTTAAATAATTAAATGTAAAAAGCAATGCATGAATAATTCTGTGGTGAATGTGACGAAGGACGCTAGTTTGAACTTTGAACCTTTCAGTGAGCCGGAACTCTCGGTGAAAGCAAACATAGTAATACAAGCATACCAAGTTGGTAAAGTATATTCGAATAGGTACTAATTAGGCATTCGCCTAATTACTTTACCCTCGAATAAAAAAATTCGCCAAATGGATAGAAAATTCTTGTTCTAAAGTTGGTAGCATATTTTGAATATCAACTTTTCAAGGGAGTCCCTTTTTTTGGTTTAACCTTACTGTTAGCCTTAGGAGCTCTATTCAAAAACAGAGCCGCTGATGGCTCTTACAGCTTTACCGGCCTTGGGGGCAAGCGATTAAGGCACTCGGCCGCAAAAGCGTGGGCAACATGCGCGCAAGGATGCCAAAGTGGCTGGATATCGGCTTAGGCTGTTGCCGCGATTGCAACTAAGTCACGATATGACTGATTCCCGATCCGTAGAGTTCGAGCTAAACTAACATATACATCTTCCCCGCCTCCTGGAAGGAAGGAAGAGAACATGTGTATATATATTTAGTGATCTGAAAGTATTTCTACATTACCCAGCGTAAAAAAAAGAAAAAAAAGGTCCCTTACAGAACCTATGTACCTGTGTGTTGTGCACGTATTTATATACATATGTGGGTAACTAAGTGATGCACGTGCATTGTTATTTGTATTGCCCTGGCGGCTGCCAGACTCAAGGGCTTCACACCGAGGAACGGGCCTAGGCTTGAGCTGCCGCTAGAGAGGGTGGGCGTGGAAGGTGTTCGGGAGCGAAATTGACCGCCCGTCCTCTGCGGAGATAACGGTGGTTACGCGGGCGTGGCCACTGGCACGCTCTGTTTGGAGAGACTGTAGAGTAGATAATAGGCGTTTTTTCCCTCGAATTTGTCGTCGAGGTCGGTGAAGATGTTACGCGGCCGACGCTGTAAGCAAGTGGCGTTTGGGACTATCATAGGTCGCGGCGGCTTTGATCAACGTATTCGCGTGATTCGACGCGGCGTCGAAATATGATCTCGAGAGGTATTAGATATACGATTCGAATTTCGATCGAGGGAAGTTCCATATCTCTATGAACATCTTGCGGTCGAACGTACCAAGGGGCTTTATTGATTTTACGTAAGAATCGTGTTTGGAGGACTTGGAATGTATGGATATTGGATTTTGATATATGTCCGAATGCTGCGCAACTATAAGTCATAATTGGTCGGACACAGGTTTGTATAGAGTATGCTTGTGTCTCAGGAATATTTTGCTTACAGTCAGGGGCTGTAGTCGTCCTATGACCATTGCGGCTCTGTTCCTAACGGTACGGACATGAGATTTGAAGGTGAGCTTTTTATCGAAGGTTACACCGGTCTTAGGTTACATCTTGTCTTTAAAGAGTTTGGGGGGTTTGATACCCTCGGGGATCTCTTTTTTGCTAGGGTCGAAGATGATTGCGGCGCTCTTGGAGGGGTTGATGGCTATGCGCCATATATTTACTATACCATTTACTGAGAGTGGTAACGGCACGTTGGACTGTGCGTCTGAGATGAAGTCTGTGCCTATTAGAAGCGTAAATGATTGTATCGTCTGCGTATAGACCTACTTCGATCTTGAGAGAAGGGGTAGGTCACTGACATACAGGTTGAAAAGGCAAGGCGCCAGAATGGAGCCTTGCGGGACCCCCGAGTGTACGGAGTAGGGTGTGGAAAGTACATCTTCCACTCGGTAGTGGAAGGTGCGGTCGGTGAGGTAGTCGTGGATGATATGAACTAATCTATCTGGGACTTGTAAGTTGTGTAGCTTGTGGACCATTCCGGCGTGCCAGACCTTATCGAAGGCCCTCGCGACGTCGCAGAAGACCGCAAGCGTACGGTACGGTTTAGATTAGATTAGAGACGGACAGAAAAAATATACTTACATGGAAAATCATTGGCGCGTAGGTTTCCGAATATAACTGTACCTAACTACTTTTTGATAAATCAACCAGGGCACAATGAAATGTCTTTGGAGGTTTCTCTTTACTTGGGGCAGTCCGACTGGTAGAATAGGTACCTCCGCCCTACAGAACATCAAATAACCTTGCGTTGTGTTCCTGCGGTGAAGGTCGGCAATCTTACCATCAGTCGAGCCGTATGCTTGTTTGCCACCTTGTTGTATGTTAAAGAAAGGGGTGAAATCATAGCTTCAATTATAATTGCATGAGGGATAATCTGTTAATACAAGCTGTAGTAGAGCAAACGTGTCCAACTGGACTGCGACCATCATACACCAGGTATAACACCCGCCGCGCCGTAGTGCAACGATAAACGTGTCGCGTTCCGGGATTGGTCGGTGTATATCATGTAACTAGTTAACCCGCGCAACTTCATCTGGGTCACATAAGAGAGACAGTGGGACGTAGGCTGACACAAATAACAATTGTCGTAGGCACTTACAATACAATTTCTTGGTGCCGTCCGCCTGCAACATCATTCCGCTAAAATGCACGCACGGTACTCAATTATTATTTTGCTGCGGAGTTATTTTAAAACTATGATATTCATTTAAATCAATTACTGTAAAGGGCAAATTTGTTCAAATTTAAATACTTGTGATGAATAACGTATTTATTTCGAGAAGGATTAATCCATGTCTATAAAAAGACCTTCGCAAATAATGCATTATTTTAGAACCAATTTTAATACCATAAAAAAGTAATATTGCTTCATGCTTATATATGCTTATACATGCTAATATGCTATCGCGGACATTTTTTTAGAACTTTTTAAGAGAAACAATTCCGTTACACATTGTTATTGCGTAACTTTAACCATTTACGCTGCGCACGCAATGGAAACTTTCAAAAGGAATAAATTTTCCTCGTTTTTGCAACATTTTTCATTGAGGCTCCTCTCATATTGGTCGCAGCGTGATTTTATATAGCCTTCGTCGATAAATGGGCTATGCATAATTAAAATATTTTTTCCATTCCAACCAGTACTTTCTGAGATTAGCGCGTTCAACCAAACAAACACACAAACTCTTCAGCTTTATAATATTAGTATAGATTAAACGGGGTGGTAGGGTTGGTATCTGTACCCGACTGGGTCGCGGCCATTATGCACGTCATGATAAACTATACATAGTGACTCTGTTTAGGTTTGATGAGTTTTCGTGATCAGCCAGTGTATATCCAGCTTCCAAGAGGCTTGCAGAGCGGCGTGGCTTTGGAATACTGATTTGTCTGTGGTCGCCGTTGTTTTTGGATAATACTGTGATGACCATCGTGCAGTGGGCACAGTCAATTTTATTACTTTGCCGTACTACTATAAATAAAAAAAAATCCCTCTAAAGTTACTGTAGGCATAGCGCCGAAAATCCATAACTTACTTTTTTTGCTTCACGCCATTCCAAATTTCGAAGACGAGCCAGCCCTATAAGATTACGTTCCAGTATTTTCAGAAATTCAGTTCTTGTTATTTTTGGTGTTTCTGTAGTCTCATTAGTACTAGGCGATGGAGACATTGTTACTGCCTATAATGGAACTTGATTAAATTAACTGTTTTATTACAATAGAAAATTAAAATTTCATTTCCGTGTTGATATATTTTTCACCCACGTTATTAGTATAGATAGTCTTCTGTAGGGTGTAGGCATTGACATCACTAATTATAAGGATTGCATGCGGTCGATTATATATAACAATAATATTTTTAAAGTAGAGGCAAGCAGTTATAGGTATATGGATACGGATTCTAATTTCATGTAGTTCATTCAAATACTTGTAATACAAGGCTGCCCAGATCCAGGCACACTGGTCAGAAAGTCTTGGAATTGGTCCACCAACAGCAGTGGTCGGCTACCACCACGCGATTGATGTTCTGCTTTTCCACTTTTTATTTTTATGATTTTATTAGTAAACTACGTGTATGTAAGCTTTGTTTATTTGAAATATCTATCTACTTATATTTAATGTATCAAAACTGCATGAACTAGGTGGCCCGCCGCGCCGGCTGACATGGAATCGAAGTTATAACCTACCACTAAAATGAATTGGGCAGCCTTGGTGAAATAGAATGCAGGTAATATGCACGGGTTGTGGGCGGATAATTTAAACTTCGGAATACAAGGATGAGAATGGACAGCAGAAGCTATGCCGATGTAATGTACCTGTGCAGAAACAGCTATCTATATAGCAGACAAAATCCACTTACATTATCATCAATAAATTGTCCATTTACTAAATCAGAAACTTGACTGTAGGCGCTTTTAGTATCGTTAACTTGCTGAAAAAAAAGGATTATACCATTATCTTGCGTTAAATATTTTTAGTTTTAGGTATAAGTATAATAATTATTATATTTGCGGTGTCTTGGTACCTGTACTATGAGGTTAAATATTGTACCAAAAAAACCCCATTTTGGTTTTGTTGCTACGGCATATCCTGCTTTTATGGCCACTTGTCTATTAGTTCGGTCTTTTTGTATTAACTCGTCAGCGGATGGCTAAAAGCAATAAAATCGTTTAATAAGTGTCATCGAGAATGTTAATTGTAACATGTTCTTACATATTTTGATTTACTTAAATAAAGGATTGATGTGATATGACAAATAGATTTGCAGATTCGTAATCAACATAAAAAGTCCATTACTAATAGGTACTAATAATCATCGCATCGGCCAGTGTCATTCAGTACAGGTATAAAAGTATCTACTAAGTGTCGGTTGGCTCAACGGTAATGCTGCGGACAGCGCGTCAATCTACGTGGGTTTGAATAGTACAATGAGGTTCTAACTTCGCTGAATGATATTATACATGGTAATTAATCTATTTCATTATGGTAGGGCATTTAAAAAAATGCGTGGGATGATTAGTTAACATGCTTATGTTTAAGAAAATCTGTGTCAAATACTCAATATTGTGTTCTAGTAGGTAGTTTCATTTAGGTAGGAGTCAATCCCATTTCTGCGTTTAGCGTTTACCATCATTGGTCACATGATATCACATTTCGCTAAGCGAAATTGTGGCCAAATTACAAGCTTATAAATAGATAATAAAAATAACTAACCGGCTGTGCAGTGACGCGTGGTGACAAGTTTGCAAGGACAACAAGAATCGCAAATACGACATATAGTGCTCCGATCGCCATCTCCTATTTACGCAACTCTTGACGCTGTCACTGAGTCAAAATTAAATGCTGAATTAATTAGTTATTAAACAGAAGTGTTGAACAAGTTACTAAACAGAAACACTCTTTAAGTTAAAGCTGCCCAAATAATTTTGAAGATTGGCCATAATTTGGAATCCAAGCCTGTTGGAAAACTACCTAGTGAATAGGTAAAACCTACTTGTATTAGGTATAGATATTTAAAATTAATATAGTTTTCAGCTCAGCCAGCTAAAAATAACAAAACATTAAAAATAACGACACCGAACATGTGACGGTAGCCGATCACTGCTGTTAGCGGGCAAATTTAAATGCCATAGAGGGCAACTTTATTATGGCCCGCGGGCATGGGTTTAGGCCGCCTTGGTTTAAATGGAATCTGTTCCTTTGTTTCATTAATGTGTAATCGGCGTTTATTTCTATGTTTCAATCTTAAATTAGTGTTTTAAGTGTTCAGACATATTGACCTTAAAATGAAAAGTGTTTGAACCTTCAGCAACCTATGCAATCAAGGCTAATGTATATAAGGCTAACAGTCTATTAGCTTTCAACATATTTTTGCATGTTCACACAAATATGAAATTGTGAAGTATCGTAAATACTTACGTAACAATATAATACCGGCACTCGCAAGTACATGAATTTATAATGTGAACTTAGTTATAGATATATTTTTAAATAAAACTAGAGAATCCTGCATCGTTGCTCTGAAAACGTTAATGGAAAATAATTTAATAAAAATATTTTAATGTTTATATATGAACGTATCACAACAATATTTAGATACAATAATCGAAACTTATTAAAAATGTTGAGCCTTGTTCATAAAGCATTAATCATTTTTAAATACCAATTAATATCTGTAACGACTCTGTTACACAATTACCTAATGACTAAAGAAATGCCAACTATTCGAACACAATATCATTAAAGTGAACGGTTTGATAATAAACCAGCTTTGTACACCTAGTTAAGCTAGGTCAATCAGTAACATCGACTTAAAATAAAGCCTTGATTTGAAACGTACTCATTTTTTTCGCTGTATATCAGACTGTTTTAGTCTTATAAACTGATAATACATAATTATATTAATATATCAAGCTCCTTTATCTTTACCTACCCGAATCTCGTCTGGGCAGACGCTTTTTCATGGCAATCTATACCAATATTATTATAAAGAGGAAAGAATTGATTTTTTGTTTGGAATGGATAAACTCAAAAACTACTGTACTGATTTTAAAAATTCTTTCTCCATTAAAAAGCTACAGTATCAGCGAGTAACATAGGCTATACTATAATGTAAAAAATTAACTTATTCCTCATAAAAAGGCGATAGTTTTACGCAAAGTATAAAAAATTGCCTACATAGGTGCGCTGGCGATGTTTGTCATATAAAATTAACTCGATTATAAAATTATAATATATGCGTTAATATTTTACTATATTCTGATATTGGTGCTATTTGGTTCTTTTTATCAAACATTTTAACAGCACCCGTACTGAAGTCTCATTTTTTTTTAGAACGGACTATATTGTTAGCCTTGTGGGGCCCTGGAGCCTCAGACGGCTTTTACAACTTCACCGTGGCTTGAGGGAGAGTGGTTAAGGCACTCAGCCGCGAATTGTGGCCACATGCTCAAGGGTGCCTAAGTGACCGAACCTTGGCTTGGACTGTTGCCGTAGTTGCAAACAAGTTGCGAACTGGCCAATTCCCTATGGGTAGAAATTCAATCTAAACTAACATATACATATATGTATGTTTCTGCCTCCTGGGAGGAAGGAAGGAACATGTATCTATGTAATTAATGATCAGTGATTATTCTTCTAAACTAACTAGTACAAAAAAAGAATAAAAAAGGTCCCTTACAGAACCTATGTACCTGTATGGAGTGCACGAGTGTGGGGGGTGTAATGGTGTCTGCAGTCTGTGGGTAGCTAGTGAATGTAAGTGCAGTGCCACTTGTATCGCGTTAGCAGCTGCTAGACCCAAGGGATCCCCTCCTAAGGAACGAACCTAGGTTTGAGCTGCTGCAGAAGATGGTGGACTTGACGGGTGTCTCATATTCTAACGAGATTTATTACCATAGACAAGCGTCTGTCCGGACGCGATCATTAGGTATGATTGAATGACCATTCGGTCGACAATAGTTTCACGAAACGTTTTGAATGTTCTTGAACCCTTTTATGTTTTTTTTTTTTTCTATTTTGTAGTTTTAGTGTTTGTAGTGTATTTTGTAGTTGATTACTATTGATCCGAGAAAATGGCTGTTATTATGAACATTTCCAAACAAAATAATTAAATTCAGCATTTTGTTTTAATCTTAGACACAGGGTTTCCTAGCAACATTTATTCCTTACAACAACACTATCAATTATAGTAATAAAATGACAAACTTTTTTCTTAAAATGATTAGGTTCTTTTCTCCCGACTCGCGTATAATTTTTTTTTAAAATCTATGTATGCAGTTATTCTTATTTTAAAAATTGATGTCATTGTTCTTTAGAACATATTTCTATATCTCTTTTAGTTTCAGAGTTCCCCTCAATGAGACATTAAAATGTTACGTTCTGTATATACTACTAACTCCAAAATCAATAAGTAGATATTATTAACTACTAACAACATGGAGCAATATAATTTGAGGAATTTTAAAACGAGTCCTCATCGATAAATACTTATAGTTTGTTTAGAAACCGGTCCTTATTGTCTTTGCTGCGTACAAAAGAGTAATTATGATAGAGAAACATCAAGAAGTAGCCATATACCTAGTCACAAGTAATCTACCTAGTTTCTAATGAAAAATCTTTATAAGTACAATCGTTGTTGAATCTGAAAAGTTGCTCGTGCATTGGCGTGTTTAGCAAATTTTCCTAATTAGAGCAGTCAGCTAACTAATCAGCCACTATACGGCATTTTTTTTCGCAAGATGAAAACAATAAATACTATCGATTTTTCTAGGGTGGGCAAATAGTTGTAAGTATAAGGTAAGCAGAATCCACATGTTTCACATTAATATTGTACATTAGTATTAATATAAATTTTCCTTACATTCTCCAACGTTTACGAGGCGGGATGGCGCGTAGGTACCAATACTTATAAGTGACAAACTTTTATTTTTCGGATGTTCGCATAGTAGGTACACAGTAACTGTATAATTAACATCAATTAACCCCTTTTCACATAATATTTCCGAAATGGATTTGAAATTCATTATTTCTAGATGTATAGCTTAACCTATGACCACCCTTCTTGCCAAATTTCAACACTGCAGGTTCTCGGTAAGTACCCTATAAGTTTCGATAATCAGTCAGCGAGCGGAGCGTTTAGTATGAAGAGCCATATATCTTTATTGAGGTAACCTAGAAACTTGACTTTTTTACAGCAATAGCCCTCCTGTCCACCCGGACAGACAGACAGACAACCTATTGATAAGGGTTCTGTTTCTTTATCATGAGGTAAGGAGCTCTAAAAATAAAGCTGTATCTAATAGATTTATGACACATAACATACCATTACGCCTGTATCCCCGAAGGGTTAGGCAGAGGTGTGTTATAAGTTCTTGAAAAAGTATTAATAGGACAATAAAAAACTACAGATAGTAGCATGGGCGCTGCCAGGATTATGTTCAGAGATTGCATCAGCATCTACACAATATGGGTACTATTCACTTCACTTCACTTACTATTTGAAAGAGTAACTTAATTTAAACATCTTAAGCTTTTCAATGTAGGTATTTTCTTTCCCAACAGGGGAATGCTAGTACAAGCCCTTGCAACCTGCTGGCTTTTAACTAACTCCTCGGCCCCATACGAATATGAGTAGGTATAAGAACAAGTACGACTTACGACACACGTGTCGTTTATAGGTACATTAAAGCAGGTTTGGTAACCGTATAATAATTAGGTATCGTATAAATAGGGCAAATTGGTCTGAACATACAAATATACGTAACACTATCGTATGCAATAATTTTAGGTACCTATCGAGAAAGGTAAAACAATTGTAGGTAATTAATTTATAATATGTACTTATAGAACAGTTGCATTTTTATAAAAACCATGGCAATTAGGTCCAGAAAACCATGCCTTCTAGAATAACATGAAAATTGTAAATGTGTTAATGATGAGTTGATGACATATTGTATTATCATTATGACTCATATACCATAATAATTTTTACGGCGCACTTAAAACTATAGACCGAGGACATTGTGAAATGATTTCGTAGAGTGGCAAAATTTGTGGTAGGTGATGGTGATTGTTAAAATTTTTGGGAATTACTTTTTGATTTTTGTTATAAATAAATACGTATCTACTAATCATATCCTTATTAGTTATACGTCACTGCTTGGATATTGTAGCTGGTGTTTTTAGTTTTGTTTTTGTATAAACAATTTGGCATTTAAATTAAAAATAAGCGCTTACCGCAGACAATATCAACTGTTATTCTTTCACACTCCGCTCACTGAATTATTATAGCTGAGCGTGTATGGCATGTCTATACTTATTTAACTTTATGTTTGAATTGATTATAATTTTATTAATTTATTACTCCACGAATGCCGAATACCCAAGATCTGATGATACCAAACATGTATAAAATAAATTACACTTTGACTACTGGATAAAAGTATTTTTTCACCGCGGGTGTTCTAATTAATTCATATGAATATCGATGCGCAATGAAAAACTTCAAGCTATTAATTTTGAAGTGATGGCCACAAAAATATTAACTTGTTTACCTAAAAGACAAACACAGCTGCAAAAAGTATGGAATAAACGGGCGCTCAAGCGCACCGGCTTCGCGCGCTAACAACTCGGAGAGAACTGGCTGGCATAACATACTAGCATAGCGTTAAGCGTTTAGTAGAGCCGCGCGGCCGCGGTATACAGTGTGCAACAGTAACCGCGTGCTATTGCTGCAAGCCGCTTGCACGACTAAGCCCCAACGAGGCCAAGGCTGTTGATGTAGTTGCGAAGCAGGTAAGTAGGCATTCGTTATGTCAGCTTGCGTTCTACTTATGTAATGCTTTACCATTTGCAGTTCGATGGCCTTATTTCTCTAATAACTATTTAATCATATTTTTGTTATATTTTAACGTATATGTAGGTAGGTAAAATATGTAGATATATCAATTAAACTCAATTTAATAAAACAATAAATTATTTATTATATAGGTAATGATTTACATTTATGATGTCACTAGTTCCATTTTTCTATATTTTTTCCTCAGTGTAGAGACGGAGTCTTTAAAGAGTATCGGATCCAGCCGTAGCACAGAGCGCATAAGCGGCATGTACCCCCAAGCAGTTGCAAATGTATTCAGACAAGACTGTCGTTGAACAAAATGTTCGGGATCACTCCACGATGATCTGAAAATGTATCCAATAAAAATCATTCTTAATAATTTGACGATAACTTTCATCAAAAATGAAAATTTTACGAGCAACGAGTAAAACTCGCGCCCAGAGTTTTATATACTACGACACTACCCACCTTACTACAAAAATCATTGATTCATAGCCCGCCCCAGAAAAATCGACATTATTGAAGGAATATACAATTTCAATTTCTTTCATCTTGAGAAAAAAAGAATGGTTTATAATAGCTGATCAGAGGGCTAGCTGCCCTCCCTAGGACAAATTGCTAACTAGGTACGCTAATGAGTTTCGGATATTTTTTATTTTGGATATCTGATAGTTTCGGTTACAGAGTTCCATAACACTCCTGGTATAGATCAGGGGTCTCCAAACTAAGGCCCGCGGGCCAGCACTGGCCCGAGAAAATGGGCCTGATGGTCCGGACATACCTGCTAATCGGCCTACCCTATAGAACTACAACGGGGTACATACATATCTTAGTCGAAAGTTCCGAAATTATATTTACTTCAATGTTCAAAACTGTGATATTACGTTAATCTAATTAACTAGCTAATTCTTAGCTCTTGGGGCTTTGTGGAGCAACCAGTCTGGCCCTTTGGCTAAAAAATTTTGGAGACCGCTGTTATAGGCAGATCGTATGTTCCTAAATCACAAAAGAAATACCTACCTGTAACGATGGTGCGCTGATTTATATCGGCGACGCTGCGCAAGCTTAAGCGGCGGACGTCGTGCTGCATGTGCCACGATCCAATTCAGCAAGATATCCTCACAATTGCTAGCGCGACGCACCGCTAATCGAGCGGCTGGAGCACTTGCCGCGTACAGCGCCAACCAAGCACGGTGCACTAGAGCAGCTCCCGGCAGCACCATAGAGTATGTGCCACCCCATTTACTGCTGTATCCCCAAGCACCCTAAATAAACCAACTTAAATTTACTCTTATCAATGATAATAGAACTAACGTATACTGCCATTAAATTACAACTTATCTACTACTATAGTGTAAACTCTATAAAGCGAAATTAAATGGACCAGATATTTTATCTATGCAAATATTATAAAAAAAAAAGATTTGATTTTTTGTTTGTAATGGTTAAAAACTTAAAAACTACTGAACCGATTTTAAAAATCTTTTACCAATATAAAGCTACAGTATTAGCAAGTAACATAGGCTATTATATAATTTGAAAAATTAATTTATTCCTCATAAAAATATCAATAATTTTACACAAAGTATAAAAAATTGCCTACACGTGTGCGTTGGCGATGTTTGTCTTGTAAAGTTAACACGGATGAAACCGTGGGGAACAGTTATTAACCTTTATAGAGTTTTCGTTAAACAAAGAGTAAAGAAAAACAATATAAAATATGTATTTTATAAGTAATTTTGACAAAATTCAAAGATTCAAAACCAATTAAGAACAAATTAACTTAATTACAACGCAAAGCAACAAGCAACAAGACAAGACAATTTT
This sequence comes from Saturnia japonica, assembly GCA_033032175.1. NCBI lineage: Eukaryota > Metazoa > Arthropoda > Insecta > Lepidoptera > Saturniidae > Saturnia > Saturnia japonica. Next base: position 9,676,788 of record CM065311.1, on the reverse strand, counting down.
TAACAAAAAGAAAACAAACTTATTGTAGTTTTTGAGGAGTTTCGTTGTGTATCTTCGAATTCGAAGGACCAATGCGAATGAAATTTAAATGGGACCACCCTTGAGGTAACCCTTTCCAACGGAAAAAGAATCATCAAAATCCGTTTATAAATAAAGAAGTTATGGCTGAACATCCATTAAAAATATACATTCGAATTGAGAACCTCTCGTCTTTTGTTGAAGTCGGTTAATAATGACAACAAACAAATGAACACATTTCTTTTCCATTAAACGAACGAATAACGAAATATTCACGAGTCTGAAAATTCAGTAAAATCAATGTATATTGTTTCCTAACTAATGTCTTATTGTTTCACTACTTTTTCTACTTTTTTCGCAACTGTTTCAATGTATGTGCAACAATGTAGACAAAACAAACCTTACTAATTTAACAAGCTTTTGTTAGAGTTTACTCATTAAGAATAAATTTTCATGTTTTTCTGTATGGAAATTTTATGAGGAGTGACATTTATAAAAGCGTTACGTTTTTCTGCGCAACGTACCTTGCGCACTTTTGCACTTTGAAGTCATGTATGTGTATACATACATCATCTTGCTTTTAGATAAATCATTAACTACTCAGTGAGTGAGTGATTGATTGCCTATTCAAAGACAATCGTACATAAGGAGTAAACTCGTGCGTCCGAGCTGACACACACACTACTTTTTTTTTAAAGTTGCTTTGTTAGTTTGGGTCAGATATTGCAACTGAATTTTAAAACAGTTATCACCAACCTATTGATTTGAAATTTTGCATACACGTTTAGTTTGGATGATAATGCATGGTTAGTTATGTGACGTGATCCTAAATCCAATATGGACAACCAGTTATTTTTTATGCACCACCATGATATGGGTAACTAATGAAAGGATATGTTGAGAAAAATACGAAAGAAATAGTATATTACGCACCGAGGGAGAAAAGTACTTAGGAAATTTACGCCCGCGCGCATGGTTGTCACCCGAGCCGTAGGCGAGGGTGACAATCGCCGGTGGGGATGTCCTACTTTTCTCCCTAGGTGCGTTTACAATTTTTTTCTCCTCCGGGATGAAAAGTTTATATATTTTATATATAAACACGCAGTTGCTAGGTTACCGGGAGATAAAGTAAAGTACGCGCATGCGCACATTTGCCATCTCACCGGGAGAAAATCGGGTACCCGGAGGAGAAAAAATAAGCTTTTTACATAATATCTGTAAAGTTTTAAAGCTTGCAGTGCAAATAAAAAGAGAGAACAAGAATTTCAACTACATAAATATCATTGCGCAGTACAAACTTTCAATATTAGGTACTGAAATATTGAATAAAAGCTTGTTTTAAAAAATATATAAGTATTTGTATTATTTTTTTTGTTTCAAAGAGTTTTTCGATAAATGGATGTTCGTTATATAGAAATTTCTCTTTATTTAAAAATAACATTAACCAAATGCCCTTCAAGAAGATCAGAATATCAACCATCTATGAATCGAACATTATTTCAAAATGACAACTACTGTGTGTATTGTTATTTAATTTTCACCTTCGCTTCATCCCAAAAATGAGTCCTTGCTGGATAACCGACGATTCTTTCTGGAAAATGCTGCCAAACTAAGAACGCGAAATCCAATTCTTCAGCTAGTAGTGGGGCATCGCCATCTAGTGAGAATACTGCAGCAGTGGGAACTGCCCAAAGCGGTTGCCATCGTGCAGAAACTCCTTCCCTAGAAATTATGATAATTTTAAAAATACTAAGAACAATACTATACCTAAGACGGTACTAAAGGAACGGCCCCACAGTCTGCAGGCCTAACCAGATTCATCTTAGATTACAACATTTCTATGGTGCAATAAAGCGAAATTTTTACTGAGCTCAAACCGACCCGAAGGTATCTGCCACCCGGGTGCAAGATATAATTTGCCTCCCATAAAGCATATAGACATAATTGTAAAATTCTGCCATTCCTCGATAAATTACAAGCTTGCCCAATTTGAAATAATCAGATACATGGGATTATATAAATAAAACTAGTATATAAAAATAAAACTGTACTTAACGCTTTTCATTAATAATTTCAAACAGCCTTATGCAATTTCAAATCAATGAAGAATATATAAAGACGTAGGCATAGCTTTATTTCCACTTTTTATTCACATGAAATGTTTTCTTATATTTTTACATATAGAGACATAGTAGTTTGCACGGCTCGGCCTTGACCGGGCTACATAAAATACTTGTTAAGGTATGTACACTGTGTAGATCTCTATTATTTTTTCTTTTCACAAAGTCCGTGTGAGAGACTTTCAATCCACTTAATTTATCGATTTCATTAGCAAAGCAAACAAAACATTTGTTTATAAACACTGTTTCAGAAACGAAATCTAAGTGTTTGTGAAACAAATTTATGTTTCAGAAACATATTAATTTTTTGCAGTATGTTTACCTTCATATTACTAATGTTTCTATTAAAGATGAAACGAATAGTGGTTTGGCCGGATACCGGAGACCGGATATTCGGCAAGCTACGAAGCCGGAGTACCGGATATTCGGCCCTTTATCGCGATACATGACGCCATTAATTTAATTTGAATATTGGCGCGGTGAACGAGATCGGAAATAAAGTAAACTAATTAATAAAACAAACATTTTTGACGTGCGATTATAAAAATAAACGTTTTCCATAACCTATAGTACAGACACCAACGTATATTATTAAGAATTGTAAAAAATTATAATAATTATATTTAGTTTCAATCTGTGTAAAAATAACATGTTATGAATTTTATAATTGAAATAAATTATTATTATTATTATTATGGTGTTATGATTTGCTTTGTGTAAAATAATGAGAATTTTTTGGATTTTACTATCCGGAATCCGGCCGGATACTGAAGTATCATCCGGTATCCGACCGGATAGTGAAAACAAGGCAGGATACCGGATATCCGTTTCATCTCTAGTTTCTATTCTCCGTTTGCAGTGGGGCGTAAGCAAAACAACACAGTTTCGCAACAGGTGCATACGAGTGTGTAGGAGGCGTGTTTCACTTGTTTATAAACTGGCGGTATTGTGGAATGACGAATTGATCCAAGTCCGGTGAAGCTGTAAAAGCCGCAGCGGCTTTAGGGACCCTAAGGCTAACAGTGTGGTCAGATCTAAAAAAAAAAAGAATGACGAATTCATTTTAAATTAATAGAAATGTTGGAAACACAGAATATTATGGGATTGCTCGACTAAAGACTACAAAAATAAAATTATGAATAAGAAGAAATTTCTAAAGCTTTGAGAATTTTACATTAACGACTAAATATCGTCATAAGGAAATAAAAGTAAGCAGCACACAACTACAAACACTAATTTCTCGAACTACATACATATTCTAAACGACTACCTACAAATGTCGACGGCATTATCAGAAACTTTGTATCCGAAACATTGTTTCTCAGTCATTTCATGTCTTAATAATTACAAAATAAACACCAACGAATTTTGTAAAGTTTAACATATGAAAGTTGTATTGTAATAGTTACCCTGGGTAATGAGTAGTTGCGTCTATGACTAGCACAGGAAGTGGATCACGCGTATCCCCTGCTAATCTTGTTAGTGATTTTAATGATGGTGCGGCTCGATCGCTGTCCCAAACCATCACCACCTACACGAATACATATTATAATCCAACCAATACTTAAATTTCTTTTTATAAGAAACATTTACATTCGACTGACGAAGGCATATTATATTTCTAAAGTAAAACAATGCTCTCCTTGATCAACATTCTACTTGATAATTTTGTCGATACTTTGTTAATAACAATGAAAATAAACGAAAACAAAGACTTACTCAGACTGCAGTGTTATGTTCTTGATTAACTACAGATCTTACTTTCAAATTTACAATAATTTCGCAAATATGTATTTTGTTTTCCATTATTTTCGATTACTTGGCACAGAATTGCTTACCGAGAATATTGCGCGCGGTGGCGTATCGTATGGTGACTACATTTTTATCAGACTCACTTTACAAAGCTCTAACCAGACCCTATTAAATATAAATTTATTTCGCCCTAATAAGGCCAATCAAACCTCTATAGCTTCAATTTATTCGATCGAATTTCTACCGCGCACCCATGTAGCCTTTTGTTGTTCTCACTTCCTCCCAGGAGGCAGAAATATGTATATATGTATAAGTTAGCCTGAATTAATATGTATAGGAAAATTACCCAGTTCGCGACTTAATTGCAACAACGGCAACAGCCCAAGCCGAGGTTCTGCCACTTTGGCATGTTTAAGCATGTTGCCCCGCTTTCGCAGCTGAGTGCCTTATGCGCTCGCCCCCAACCAACGATGAAGGTGTAAAAGCCGTCTGAGGATCTAGGGCCCCTATGGCTAACAGTATAGTCAGATATAAAAAAATTGTTCTCACTTCTCGTACCTACCTGCCTACAGTTTTTCAGACTGCTTGATGTTAATGGTAACTGGTCCACTCCTTAGAGTCGGTAATGTGACGGATTATAGCACTTGACCTTCCTCAATAAATAGGGTATAAACTCCAAAAACAATTTTTCAAATCTGACTGGTACCGTCAACTCCTGTAACTTCGCCTTTTGTATCAAACTTCGCCCGAAATTTTAAAATGGTCATAATTTATTTAATATGTTGGCTAAATTACTGCGTGTTCATTGGTTAATTCACAAATTTAAGTATGGTAATATTGCATCTATAATTGTCCAAGTCACAAGCGCCAATAAGCCAGTATTGAGCAAAACGTCGCGACGTTTGTGTATGTTTTTTTCGCGGTGCCCACAAAAGTTATACGTAGACGAAAACACATTAAAGGTAAGATTTTTATGTTTTTACTGTAGATAACTTTTATAATTGACTTCATGTTACGCTAATATTTATTAAGCTATCTTTTAAATTAAAATAAATATCTAAATAGGCAATGTTAGGACAGGTAATTCAAACTATAATCTCCCAAACTTCGCCTACCCATAGGGTTGACACTTTTAGGAAATGTTTCACTTACTTTAAAAAAAAGTGAGTCATGAAGGTATGTCCGCGATTTTCTCATGAAGTACTGTGCGTGAAAGTGAAACTTTATTTATTAGATCTGAGGAATCGTTTTAGCTGTATTTCTAAAATACAGGCTGTAATTTCCAAAAAATCTTATGTTTCTTAGGCTTAGTAGTGGAGTATTTGAAATATCTAGCAAGATATGATGAAAGGCCATGAACATTCTGTATCTATTCTTCCATAAACATATCATTGTTGAGGTTTTTCTCTGCGTAACTGTCAAGTGTTAATAACCATGTAGATAAGACTTCTGTTTAAAACTTTAGGTCGATGCGAGCTCAAACTAGCGCTTTTGTATGGAACTACACATTTTTTTTGTCATGAGGTTACGCTCGCTCACACACAGAAAAAGTGCAAAAGGCTTTTCCCAGATATTTACAAACATGTATAATTCGGTATTATCTACCGATATAATTATGTACCCAACTAAGTTTATTTTACGAAGTTTCAATTATAATTCACTGAAAGTAAGGTGAGTAGTCGATCAAATTACAACTGCCTGTAAAATTATCCATGGGTGTACTGATGCGTCAGATTTGCATGAGGAGCTGTGTCAATTATTTGTAGGTACCTAAAAATCAATCATTTAATGTCCCATTCTGTCGCATAATAAGCTCCATGAAACTTCTTCATACAGTGCATGTTGACGATGCTCAAAGCCCTCATGGAGATCAGCCGCCGATTTGATTGTTTAATGAAAATCGATAATGTTAGAATGTCTGAGGTTCTGCGAAAAGACAGAGAGACATGACTAACTTAATTTAATATTAATTGCTAATAGCTGTAAAAAATATTTATAATAAAAAAAATCTTTATAGGTAAAAAAAAAACAGCACAACTCCTCTGGTTCAAGACGAAAAAGGTCTTGTACCGTAGCTCATAGTCCTAAAATGCTAGAATTAGCTTTAGAGTGCCTTCAGAAGAATAAATGTCCTCTTATGACGCGGAAAAAAAACTCTTCATACCAAGAAGAACATTACTTGACAAACTTCAAAGAAAACATGAAAAGAGCGTTGGATGTCCAACAATACTCAGTGCCAAAGTAGAAGAAAAAATTATTAAAGTTCTGATTGCTGCCGCTGTATTTGGAAGTCCACTCACCTTATTGGACTTGAGAATTGTAGTTCATAAATATTTACAAAACAATGGAATAGATGTTTTTTAATGGAAAAATGCCCGGTGAGAAATGGGCCTACGGTTTTATAAAACGTCATCGACCTAAGTTATCACTAAGAGTCACTTCAGATATAAAAAAAGTGAGAGCAGAAAAGTCATGTGACGAAATGCGTGAGTATTTCGACAAATTGAAAGAATCTTTGAAAGAAGTGCCCAAAGAAAATGTGTTAAATTACGACGAAAGTAACTTATCCGATCATCCAGGCAAATCTAAATACATTGTAAAGAGGGGTATCAAGTATCCTGAAAGGATACTAAATCATACGAAGGGGTGTATATCCATTATGTTTGCTGCTACTGCTGACAGAAAACTGCTTCCACCCTATGTTGTATATAAGTCGAAACAGATGTGGTCGCAATGGGTTACAGGTGGACCTCCTCTCACAAGATATAATCATTCCACTTCTGGCTGGTTTGATTCAAGCATATTTGAAGACTGGTTTCTCAATGTCATTGTTCCGTAGGCAAAGAAGCTTTTAGGCCCGAAATTAGTAAAACAGTTTATTTTAATTAAATAAATATGTCAAATTTAATTTTTTTTTTATTTCCATAAGTAAAAGTACCTACTCATAATTAGAAATATGAACAGTGACAACCCTATTGTTTGTTCTAACTTTCGAAAAAAGTTAGCATAACTTCGCCTACCTCAAAATAAATAAAAAAACAGATTCCATGAGGCTTTATTTTAATCAAAGTATTGTTTCCGTTTTCAAATCCATTAAATAATGCTTAAGTTTTGATCATATGTGAATATTAAAGTAGATACGCACAGCAGGCGAAGATAGGATATGTACCCAAACTTCGCCTTTATTTTTCAAATGAAGATTAAAAGCGTACTTTTTAATATCAATCTCTGAGACACACACTAGAAAATGCCCGGTATGATTGGTCAGGTTGTAGTGAGTCGGTTAAGTCAAACTATTTTTATTTGGGGGGAAATTTGAAAAGTAGTCAGTATTAAGACGAAATTAGGCGAAGTTATAGGAGTTGACGGTAGTTCTAGAGATTGCTCTCCGCATATAAACAAACTCACAAAATTCGCCCTTCTTCCATATAATATTAGGTCTTTACCTATGAAATTGCCGTTTTGTATGAAAAAATTTAAACGAATTTTTTTAATGTATTAATCGAAGTAATCGCCCATGCAATCAATGCATGTTTGCCAGCGCAGTGGCAGTTTATTGATGCCCTTCTTAAAGAAATCAGCTGGACGGGAGGCAACAAATTCTTTAAAGGCATTTTGTACTGGCTCTCGGGTATTGAATTTTTTTCCCGCCAAGGATATATCCAAATTCTGGAAAAAGTAGTAGTCTGTAGGCGCAAGGTCTGGTGAGTAGGACGGATGACGGAGAACTTCCAACCCCAGTTCTTGCAACTTGGAGACCGTCTGCTGTACAGTATGAGGTCGCGCGTTGTCGTGCAGGAGCAGCGGAGACGAGCGATTGATCAATGCTGGTTGGAGATGTTCCAGCTTCTCCATCATTGTGTTCAGTTCTTCACAGTACACATCTGCAGTAATGCTCACCCCGTTTGGTAAGAAGCTGTGATGAATCACACCGGCGCTAGACCACCAAACAGTGACCATCACTTTTCTAGGGGTAAGTTTTCGTTTAGGGCATTGTTTAGGTGCTGAACCAGGATCCAACCAACTTGCTGAGTGCTTGCGGTTATCAAACAGAATCCATTTTTCATCGCAGGTAACAATGCGATTCAAAATTCCTTCATTTGTGTGTCTGTTGAGCAGTGCAAGGCACGTCTCGACGCGTACTTCGCGCTGGCGATCATTGAGTTCGTGGGGCATCCATTTGTCAAGCTTTTTTACCTTGCCAATTTGACGCAAATGGACCAATATTGTTTTGACGCTGACGTCGAAAGCTGCTGCTAATTCAGCCGTAGATTGTGTATCATCAGCTTCCACAATCGCCTTTAATTCGTCATTGTCGACCAAAGTCTTCGGACGACCGCGAGGTTCATTTTTCAGGTCGAAATTCCCAGAACGGAAGCGAGCAACCCAATAACAGGTGGTGCTTTGGTTTGTAGTGTTAGCTCCGTAAACGTCGTTGATGTTGCGTGCCGTTTGTGCCGCGTTGTTGCCACGACGGTACTCATATTCCATAATTACTCGAATTATTAACGTCATGATGACAAAAAAGATTGAAATGCGATGAAAATGTAACACTAATCAATAAACAAATGACTACTTTTGGAAAAAGAATTCCTTGTTTTTAAAATAAAATTAATTTGAAATTAGAATTCTTAGACAAAAAAAAAATATTTTGATTTTAAATGGCCAGTACTGCAGAACGGCAATTTCATTGGTAAATTACATTACATATTAGTATATTATACTGGAGACGGTTTTAAGTGTATCTTATGTAATTACAATAAACATTTAACATACCCTTTCACAAAAATCGCTACTGGCCAGATTTCCAAGTAGTTTATGAAGAGCCGGTGATGTAGCCTGTACGTACAATAAAGCAGTGAAAGTATTACCGGGAGTGGAAGGAGGTGTATCTGCGGGAATTGTCGGCGCTGGAAGCGGTGATAGCGGTGCCAATGAAACTGACGGGGCGAGCAGTATAGGAGAAATTATAGGAAAATGAGATCGGGAATCTCCGTATGTTGCTAGAGTTCCGAGGGCACCAGGAGCTGCATTCCAAATCAGAGTGTCACGTTGTCTCGATGATCTGTGAGCGAGTACACGCTCTAATAAAATCTGTGCATGAAAATAAATAATTTGAAATAACTTAGTTGTTTAGTAATTAGAAATGACTTAGTTGTCTAGGGTTACCAACCATACTTTATAATAAAGTATGCGAAAATACTTTATTTCCAATTTTTACTGTAATACTAAAAACGAAACACTCGTATGGGTTATTACTGAACTATATACCTATATCGATACTTTTATTTAAAGAAAATCTACTAAAAATTATAAAGAACTGTCAGACAAATATATTGTCGGCAAACGGCGACATTTATATACTTATAAATGCACGTGATAACTTAGCAATGTAAAATAATAATACATATTTACAAGCTTTTCGGTAACAAAGCTGAAGTGGCGAGAAGAGATAGAAGTGACAAAACATCATAAATTTAATGAAAAAATAAATACAAGTTTTAATTGTTTCAGGGAACAATAACATAGACTTTAGAAATACTTTTTTTTTCTTCTAAATACTTTATTTCTTATTCCAAGTTTTTGATTTGTTATTTTTCTCAAGAAAAGTTGGCAACCTTATTTTTGTCTGTGGTCATTGCATACTAATTATTAGGAGGAGCGGAAAGTAATGTCATTTCTGTGAAAAAAATGTATTAATTACGAAAAAAAAAACATTTTAACCTTTAAATTGTCTTTGGCACGACTTTGAAGTACCTACACAGTGATCTAATTAACGACAAACGAATATCGGCATACGCAGAAAACACATTACTTTCCGATCCCCCTTTTACATATAAATTTATATCGTTAACATAAAGAAAATACGCATAATACCTCAATTGTTGTGAAGACAATTTTCTCAATCGAAGAAAAATATTGTTCCCATAAGAACTGCGTTTGTTGCCGCATTGCAAGGATACGCTCTGGGGGCACTGAGCGCACAAGCTCTGGTACCTAAGGATATAAAGGAGTGACATACTTAAATACATACTAACATTCAACTAACCATAAAATTTATGAAATTATATTGTACTTAGATGATAACTTAAAATTACCAAATCCATCTTGTAATTGGACGTAGTTTAGCGATAGCGATCTAATTCAGAATCTGGTATTTCTATCCAAAATTCTCTCCCCTGCTTTACTCAAGCCGCATCGTAAACATAAGTTTTATAACTCACTAATACAAACCAGTTCTAGTTTTAAGAGTTCATAATAGGAAACTAGAACACCATCCAGTTTACACTTAAAGCATAAACTGTCTAGAAAGAAACATATAGTGGATTTGGAAACTATGTACCTGTAGCGACATCTCTCGCCACAACTGACGCATCAACGCAACTACACGTAGCGACACATAGCGACATCTATCGAGCCACATAGGACGCATCCTACTATCCCACATTGCGCTATAGAAATTCACTCTGTCGTTGAGTATATATACAATAACCCGACTACAACAGTCGGGGCAGCTGCCCGCCAGACATAGCACCCGTCTGGCCGGAGGATCCTCCCTTTTCTATGGCGGATGAGGAACTTTACTCTCTGTTCCTCACCTCCGCTAAATACCTATACTCAATTATAATATTATACTTAATAGAAACCGTGAGTTTAATAAATTCTTAGTTTAAAACATAAAAAGTTTATTTTATCCATAATAAATTACCTGCAATAATAAACGCTCATCTGCCCAAATAACAGCACGTTTCCAATCGATTTTCTCATCGAAAGGTAGCCGCCAGCCATTACTTAACAGGACAGGTATACAACCCGCTGCTAAAGCTTCAAGGAAGCGATAGGATCCAAGACGCCGTCCCCGTGCTACTAGGCAAAATGTTGAATTAGCTAGCAACTGTTCATAATCAAATCTGAAATTATTGAGATTATTTTTAAATATTGAACAAATCAATCGTAAGTCTCTATCCAGCTAAATCCAGCGGGGGGAGGGAGCGGCCCTAATCCTCTGAGACTACTTTCATTACGAGGTAATTGACCTGGCCCGAGTTTTGGTAGTTAAAGTTTCAAGGTCAATTTCGATATTTAGTATTGTTTTTGCATGCTGTGCGGTAGGAGAAGGTACAGGGAGGGAAGAGGAAGCAAAGTAATGCCTTTGGTTAGTCATAAAAAATTCAAAGTAAAATTAGAAATTTAGGAAATTGAACTTAGAATCACAACAATCTATGCTAATCTATACAATTAATAAAATTGAAGTGTCTGTTTGTAATGTCAAAATAACAGTTTTTTTACTAAATGCATATGAAAGTATATACGATAACTATAACAAAAAGACCATTTTTTTAAATTTTGTCTCTCTGTGTGTCTGTTTCTTCCGGGTAATCTCCGAAACGATTGGACCGATTTTGACGGAACTTGTACTGATTGATAGCTACTTATATTTTAGAAAAATAATTAGAGTTCCGCACAAAAAGTTTGGGAGAGTAATATATGTATCTTCTAAGGAACACCTTCAGTAAGCATTTTTGTCTTTAAAATAGCCGGGAGCGGGGGTGCAAGATTCACGCGGGCATTCTGTAGTCCATGTGAGCGATGCTACGGGCACAGCTAGTATTATAATAAAACGGAAAAGATTTTTTGTTTGCTTGTTTGTTTAAACACGCTAATCTCTAGAACTACCAGTCAAATTTGAAAAATTTCTTTTTTCATTTGATAAGCCACACACTCGAGGAATAGGATAGGCTATTTATGATTAAGCTACAACTCTCAGATAGCCTTAAATATTGATTTTTGTTAACTGTTTTAACCGCGTGCGCTGGCGTAATCATTAATGATACGGAAATACAATGTTCTACAATATTGGTCCTTAGTCCTAAAAAAAATCAGCGATAACATATGCTTATCTCTTATACATAGCCACAATAAGGTATTTTGTGACAAAGATTTGTTGAAAATTAAAAATTGATTTATAAGCATTATTTTTAGACATGGTATATTCATCCTTACAACAAGAGTTACTATGTACATCATAAAGTCAATTTTATGAAGTTAAATTTTTCTCTGTAGAGTATATACATAGTTTACATACATAGTTTAGGACATAGTGAAAAATTTAAACAATTTGTACTTGCCGCAAGAACAATTTTGGTAGACTACATGTGCGCGTTGTCGGTGCGATGTACCGTGGGTCACAGCTAGTAAATAATAAAATTTGGAGTTGGAACTCGCCGGCTGCTTCCGCGGCACGTTCTTTTCCTCATCCCAAGAAACCTAACGCGCTCGAAGCTCCTTCCGGAGCTACCTATCTATTTTTGAATTGCTAAATCTTAGGATTAATTACTATAGTATCCGGTATCCCTTTTATTTAAACAATATAATCTTTAGTATTTTTTATTAATATAAAATTTTTAGTGTAAAATTAATTTTTACTATTTGATACTTATTGGAACCATCAAAATATTTACAAAAAAAGTGCATAGTTTTATTAGGTATTTTAGTAGAACAACCTATATCTAAAACAATAAATTTTGAAAAGTTGCTTATTTATACGTTAGTTTCATTTTGTTAAGCTCTACTGAGATTCTATACAAACACAGTTCCGTCTATGTACGTACCTAGATGTTTATGTTTGGTTTCAGGACGTTTTTGTTTTATGAAATGTTAGTAATATGACAGAATAAGAATTACCAAATCGTAATTTTGCTTTTTATTCCACAGTTTTACAGTAAAAATAACATTTTTAAGGTTACAATAGTTTTTATTAATTTTCTCGAAAACGGCGAAATACCTTGTAAAGAGAGTGGTATGCAGCGGCGGCCTTACCCATTGCGAGGCTCCGGGCGGAAGGTCTTTGCGAGGCCTTTTGTCCTACGGAAAAGAAACCTATGTGATGCGAAAGTAGGTCTGGTTGTTTGGTAGATATTCGTTATGTTTGACGAGAAATGCTAAAGTTATACAAATAAATAAAATTTGAGTTTTAAAATATTTTACTTACATTGAAAGTACAGTTTAGTTACATTGAATCTTTAATTAAAGCACAATATTCTGACGAATGAGCTACGTCATTTTCGATTGAAAGAATAGCAAAGGCTGAAAGCCGATCCTGTGTCATCGAATTCCTCAAATATGTTTTAATAATTTGAAGCCTCGAAAAACTCCTTTCAGCAGACGCAACCGTAACAGGTGTGGTGGCAATGATTTTCAGAACTATTTCGATAGTGGGGTAAACTTAAGTTAATTTTTTTTTCTATTATGTATTTCAGCACCGTGATAATGTCATCGTTTCCTTCATACACCTGGATGAACATATTTAGTTCTTCGTACAATTTATGTCCATCAATATCACATGATTCTCCTACTGTCATAGATATTTGCAAGTCGCTGCATTGCTTCGAAAGTTCACTATCACTAATTTACTTTAATCTTTTTATATTATACATGAAACCAAAATGCTCTCATGATGTTTAAGTGCCTCAAACCTAGGACGGCAGATGGGCGCACATTGTCGACAATAACATAAAAATAGTTTATTTTGAAAATCTCTTCCGCATTCAATTCATGAGCTTCATCTTCCCCTTCATAATAAAAATGCCTTTTTTTACGTCGTCTTCTGACTTCTTTAAACTGTCTGTCAATATCATTTTCCTCGGCTATTTCTCTCGCTGTTACAAGGGATGACTGAAAAACATTTTTTCGATAATTATCGAGCCAATTTGTGAATGCGTCTAGGTGTTGTATAACCACATCCAAGTGCATGTTTTCGCTTTGCCACATTTTACTGATAACATTTATCTTTGTAAGAATGTCATACCATATGATAAGTGAAACTACAAATTCGTAGGTAGTTATTTCCTTTTCTATAGAATGGCATTTACTGACCAATTGACAATCTGTTGTATTTTCTGCTAAATTCTTTAAAGCATCACATATATCGCGTAGTTGGTATTTAACCGCCTTCACCGATGCTACCCTGCACCCCCATCTAGTTTCAGAAAGTGGTTTTAGCGATAAGGATTTTACATGAGCATTTAAAATAGCCCACCTCTGACTTGAGCCAGCAAACAGAGAGTGGACAAACAAACAAACAATTAACAAACAACTACAAACAAACCTTTGTAGCAAACCAAAAACAGATTTTGCTTGGACACAAGACGATGCTGCATCTCCTAGGATGAGATTCCAGCTATGACTCCCACAAGGTAAAAAATAACCAAGTGGATTAATTTCAATAATGCGTTTTTGGACACCACTTTTTTCACCACGCATATTGGCACTATTATCATATCCTTGGCCTCTGCAGTTTTGCAATGATATACCTAACTGTTCTAATTATGTGATTATATAATTAGTCAAACTCTCAGCTGTGGTTTTTTCGACGGCTATGAAACCAATAAAATGTTCTTCAATTTCAGCTGTTTTTGTATTAAAAAATCTTATAATAATTGATAGTTGCTCAACACGAGAAACGTCGCGAGTACAATCAAGAATAATAGAGTAATATTTATTATTAATTATTTTTTCAACAATTTCAGTTTTCACGTGACTTGCCATTAATTGAAGGAGCCCATTTTGAATATTTTTTCCGATATAGTGGTCATTAATTGTATTATCTTTTACTTTTTGTAAGTAAAGTCTCAGCACGGGATCAAATCGGGCTATTTACTAAATCTATAAAGTTGCCGCTTTTCTCACTCGAATCTGAGTCAGATGTTAACTTCTGTCTATGACTCCTGAAGGCCAAATTGTGAGATGCTAAAAAATTTACAATTGCGAGCAATCGTTCTAAAATATCTCTCCAACGTTGCCTTTCTTGTTCAATTTGTGACTGAGCCAAGGAGTCAATTGTGGAACAGCTTTTTAAACCATTCTCTAAATTAATCCATTTCAGCATACAATCTTTGTGCTTTCGACTACATTCGTGTGACTTTAGGTAATCACCCAAGTGTTTCCAATCACACACTCCTTCACTTGATCCAATCTTTGTATTTTCTAGCCCGAATATTCGCCACGGAAAGCAGTAAACGGCATCCTTTGTTTGTGAATAAATCATCCAGCGCCTGTCAAGCTTTTCACCGTTGACTGATACGTAAACTTTAATCCGGATTGGACCTTTTAATACAATCTCAGTTCGGTCTACATCAGTAATTGTTATGGGCCACAAACCGGGGTCATTTTGAGAATTCAGATTTTCCATTCCGCCAGTCATGGATGTAGACATAGACTCGGACTCAGATTCGTGTTCTTGACTGGATAGCGTTGACGGCGGCACCGGTGACCTAAGAGACAATGATGTAGTTAAATCATCATCATCCTCGCTGTTTTTACTTGATGACGGCGGCGGCACCCATGATGATGCGGAAGGAATGTTTTCAGCTGAATCAGGATTAAAGTCACTGTTAGCGACGCGTAGGCCTAAGCGTAATGATACGAGAATAACAATTGTAAATATAAGTTGTAGGGATGAATCATTTGCACGAACAATCAATAATTTAATGTTTCAAATGCTTTGAATATGTTACTATAGCGTGTAGGTATATAAGAATAGTATATAAGTTATGAAAATGTTTGTAATTCAATAGAAATAATCACTTACAAGTATTAAACTCATATATCATTGATAATTCATATTATATAGAAGTTGTATGTAATGTTTTGCATTATATAGGTAAATTGGCCTTCTCTATATGTTTTATAATGTTTGTGACATCGAATAGTGTATATATAACAAGTTTGAAGCTGTTTTAAAGTTGCAATGTTTAACGCTTTGTATCTCCCATGTTTATTAACCTATAATGTTAAAGTTAGTGTTATTGGATAGGTATTTGTGTCTACATTTATGTGAAATAGTTTTTATAGTAATTGAATAATTGTAATTAGAGATATTAACGATTTATTGTATTCTGTATACAAGTAATAACAATAATAGACAGAGACAGCGATAGTGCAACCACGACGTATTACCGCGGTTACCGGACCACACCCAAGTTTGGTAATGAGCAGTACAGATAGAGACGCCATCGTCCGTCTCGCTCTCCGGCAAACAATATAAAAGGCGCACTACTGGGGCCAACGAGCACACACGGGTGCCACAAGCTGAAGAATCAAGACTCAAGACTCAAGAAAGTTGAAGAAACAGTACCCAGAAGATAGTACCTATAAATTGTATTGTGTCTTGAAGAATACAGCAAATTTTATTGTGGTGCCTGTGTGTCATTTTGCATCTTCTAAGTGTTCAACCCGCCAGCGACCCAGTCCATTCCGCTCCGTGCTACGTCATCGCCGCGCCTACCAGCAGGCACCTCACTGCGTGTGTGTACCTTGATGTTTCGCCCTCTTCACGCCTAGTAGTTTCGGGTGTGAGCAGGGTTGGTCGCACGTAGTGAGAGGGGCTCGCACGCACTGGTTTCCAGACAGCTGGTTACCGTAGCGTGTTATCCGCCGTCGGTTACACAGAGTTCGAGGGAATCGTTTCCGTCGCGTTCGCACCCTCGGTGCGCGGTCCCGCTCTGTATTTTGTTGACGTAGCACATTTGTATAAGGGCACACGCACGCGCCCCTTTTTAGTCACTTTCAATCAATAAATGTTTCGTATAGGTTTCTTGATCATCACTTTTTATATATTTATACATAAAGATCCACGTAGATTTTCTTGTACCTGCTTTCTTTTGATAGCTCGTTTCCTTTTTGAACTACCTGACTCAAATTTTCTACCGGCATCACGATCATGCGAACTCATTTTGTAAATCTTGTTTTGTTTCGCACAAATAGTCAGAAATAATTTTTAAGTAGGTGTCACACAGTTTTTTACACTTTATCAGCTTACTCAATACCTAAAATACTATAATATACACTTTTCCAGCTCACTCAATACTTGAAACACTATAAGAGCGCAATATTAAATATAATTGAAAGATATGTACGGTACAGCAACGATTTTCTAACTCATACTGCAAGCAAAATAACTCCAAGGTGACAAAAGTTGACGAACGAAATGAAATCTTTATGTGTTTCGAGGCGCGATATTCAACTACTACAAAATAAATTTATCAATTATGATTTGAATGAATGAATTAGTTAAGTAACTTTATTTTAATTTACCGTCATGTTATAAGCTTAATAAATAATTAAGAATCAAAAGAAAATTAAAAAAAAAAAATATAGTTAAAAAAATTGTATTTTTTGACGCGAGGCCACTGGGTAAATAAATATGAAAGTATTAAATAATGTCAGTTTATCCTAAAGAGTTGCAAAACCTTAAACTTTTTTTTATGAATTTCTTGTTTCCTGTATAATATGAGTAATTATCTAAAATGAGTTTTCTTGGGTGCTCTTAAAGGCCTTTTGATTAATTCTGTAATAGTTTGGATTAAAATTAATTTCAATTAACTTTTGTTCACAGGAAACTAAGCAGCTGCCATGTGTTTTCGCTGAATGATATATATATACTAAGAATAAGTTGCCTGCCCTGTGTCTCAGGAATACAACAAATACACAAAGCACGAAACACCGTTAAATCGCCGATGTTGAATTTTAGTACACCTACACATCTTTTTTCTACTGTTTTCCTCACATGTAATTTTCACATGGAAGAAGTTGCAGATGCAGCTAGTAGTATATAACTTAATACATATTTGTTAGGCAACATGAAATCACTGATATGTGTATCAATATCAACATTCAGGCAGAGTCAGTACATGGTACAATTATTTACAATGAATGGTTGAATTGTTTTAATTTATTTTTAATTTCACACACTAATGAATTTTGTTTTTCAGCTCGCCCCTACCCATTGCCAATCTAAGTATATAATATCTGGGCGACCGAGCTGTGCTCGGTGTCTTGTAAACAAAAAAGAAAAACACCTATAGAGGTATACTTCGAATGTAAAACTTTATCTAAATACAAAGTTTCATCTAAATCGTTGGAGCCGTTTCCGAGAATATATACTAGAATTGCTCACTTAATATAAGATTAAATCTATCTATCTATCTAAGTTCGAGCACTCATGTTCTAGAATCTAGATGAAACATGAAATCAAAGTAATCTAAAATAAAGCCAGCCACATGTTTCATAACTATATTAATAAACTAGCTGTGCCCGTGCCTTCGCTCACGTGGACTACTGAATGCCAGCGCGAATCTTGCACCCCCGCTCCCGGCTATTTTAAAGACAAAAATGCTTATTGTGGGTATTCCTTAGAAGATATATGTATTCTCTCTCGGACTTTTTTGTAGGTATTTTAATGCCTATAATTATGTAGTACATTAATTTGATATATCTGTTTTAGTTTACTCAGCATAACCCATTTAAGTGCCCGAATTGATTCACCATGACCAGTTTTTTTTATTTGTGCGGAACCCTAATTATTTTTCTAAAATAAAAGTAGCCTAAGTTACTCCCTATATCATCAGCTATCTATTAGTGAAAGTCCCGTCAAAATCGGTGCAACCGTTTCGGAGATTACCCGGAACAAACACACAGACAGATAGACAAAAATTTGAAAAATAGGCTTTTTGTTATATGTATTGTATTAGGTCGGGCAAAAAGTGGTTTCGCATAACGTAGGTATAAACTTGTTATAAAATTTCTTTGGCTGAACTATTTGTATCTGGCTGGTTTTGATAACATTAAAAATTAAAAAAGAAAATAGGTGTTTCCCGCTATTTTTCATTTGTTTTTCTTTCTTTAAAAATGAGTGAATCTAATGAAGAAATTCGATACATTTTAAAATATTATTACAAAAAAAGCAAAAAGGCAACTCAAGCAGCGAAAAAAATGTGTGATGTTTATGGACCTATTGCAGTGTCAGTAAAGGTAGCACAAAGTTGGTTCAACGTTTTCAGTCCGGAAATTTTGATGTTAAAGATGTACCTCGCTCTGGTGTCCCTGTTACGAATAAAATGGACGCCATTTTTTAAAAAGTGGAGCAAAATCGGCATATCAGTAGTTACGATGTAGCTGAAGAACTGGAAATTGACCACAAAATAGTTTTAACCCATTTGAAGAAAGCTGGCTATACCAAAAAGCTTGATATTAATCATTTGCGATTCATTATTGAGACGTAATGAAACCGAGCCGTTGTTGAAGAGATACATAATTTGATTTGATTCATAAGTTGATCACGTACGACAAGAACGTACGAAAAAGGTCGTGGTCTAAGGTCGGCCAGGCTTCACATACTGTGGCTAAATCTGGGCTAAATCGTAATAAGGTGATACTGTGTGTATGGTGGAACTGGAAGAGTATTGCTCATAATGAGCTTTTACTGCTCGGTAAAACCATCGATTCGGATCTCTACTGCCAAGAACTGGTGAGATTAAAGGAAGCAGTTGAGAGAAAGCGGCCGGAATTGATCAACAGGAAGGGTGTGGTCTTTCATCACGATAACGCTATACCACACACATCTTTAGCCACTCAGCAAAAATTAAGAGAGTTTGGCTGGGAGGTGGTAGTGCATCCACCATATATATAGCTCCGACCTTGCGCCTTCAGATTTTCACCTGTTTCGGTCTCTTCATAATTCTTTACTTTCTGTAAGGATAACAACATCAAAAGAGGACTGCCAAAACTATTTGTAGCGTTTTTTTGATCAGAAGTCCCAAAGTTTCAACAGCAACGGGATCATGTCTCTACCTACAAAATGGCAGAAAGTCATCGAACAAAACGGCACATATATACTGTAAATAAACATAAATAAACTTTCAAAAAATGTCTTGAGTTTTCATATAAAAATGCGAAGAACTTTTTCCCCGACCTATTATATACTTTCATATGCATTTAGTAAAAAGCTGTTATTTTGACATTACAAACAGACACTTCAATTTTATTAATTGTATAGATTTGTAGTTATATCTGTACATGTATATTTTGTATCTTATTTTTAAGAGATTTTATAACATATTCCAGGGATAATTGAGATGGAGTCTTTTGACATTGATCATTTTGCAGTAGCACTGATAATATGATAATATGATAAACAAAGGTATTGTAAGGGCTGGTTTGAATTGTTTTAACAACTAGACGGATTATTAATTGGGGGGCCACTTTCCCTGGTCAATGACAACATATGCACAATGACACGGAATAATGGAACGTAGGAGAAAAAAGGACTCACCAGACAACAGCTTTCACGAACTTTGGAGGCCTGCTTTTGTGGTCACTTCTGTTTTAGCACGCACCATGCACGTTTATTAATCATGTCTAGCGATAAAAAGTTATTATAATATTTCATTATTAGGGCAGTCACTTTTAGTGTTGGCCGTGGTGATTTTAAGCACGAACGGACGTTGGTGAAAAGTTGGGGTAGATAGGGACAGAGAGATACAAGGAAAAAGGATGGATGATGTATCATAGTGTATATGATTGACATAAGCGCATTTTGGTCTAAACAGGTATTGTATCTTATTTTTAGATTTTATAACATCTTGCAGGGATAAACATAAATTTTGAGTTAACGTCATCTAGGCATCTAGGGCATGATTAACGCTACAAAAAATACTCAAAACGAGAGTTATTTTAGTACCATCTATTGAAAAATATGTTAATGCAGTATTTAAGACTCTTAATAGGAGGTTTTGCAATAATCAATCACAAATATGTCAAAACACGCGCAAATTACCAGCCCCGGAAAAATTGTTTTTTACGAGATTTTTAATTTGAAATTATAAGTAATTATCTTGAGATATAATATTTAATTATTTTGACTGTTTAGTGTACATTTAGTAAATTTCCAAAGAATTTAGTGAGAGTACTTGTTGCAAGGAAAACAAGGTAAGTTTATTCATACAATTTTCATTGGTTTTTATAATTAAATAGATCAAATTTCTTTATAATATCGTTGTACCAATCACCTATTTTAATTCACAGGAAATTAATGTAAAAGCAAATAACAATAAAATTTTATAAATAATCATTTAAAATACTTTGAAGTTTAACTGATTATTGCATAATATTTACGTACTTTACGAGTACATTAAAGCTTTTTTGGAAATGTAGTAAAATGCGGATCAGTTTTTATTCTGGATAAATGAATTATGAAATATATTGTCTAATTATCTTTACTTTTTATTTTAATATTCTTATTGTACTCATATATGTACTATTAATAAAAAAAATTGTGAATTATAATAATTAATTGGTTTTTGCATATATTTAATTTAAAAATTTTAAATTGTGCTACAAAGTATCAAACCTTGGGATTACAAGTAGCTAAGGTAGGTTTATATAATATTTTTAGGTACCACGAGCTCTAGAGCCAGAGAATTAGTCACGGTGGCTTGTAAAGCCTCATCTGAATGCATTTCGGAGGAATCGGAGGCAGGAGAAGAACATAATAGGGAATTTTTGGATAAATCCGACAATATTAGCTCAGTTAAAAAAAGACCCTCGTCTCGTGTTTCAAAATACAGCTTCGTGTTCATTAACTTTAAAAGAATTCAAACGTGATGTTAGTCCGAATCATATTGCTAGTAAAGAAAACTTTTTTGAAAGCTCTAGTCTTATATGTTTAGAAGATCTGGATATTTTTCAGAATATGCATTCTTCACTATGCCATGATCTCGAGGGAAACGACACTATTGCTGTAATAGAAGTCGAAACTTCTAATCATAATATAAATAATGCTATTTTTGTAGATGTAGATAATGAGTCAAATATAGATTACAATGTTCGTATAAATGATGGAGATCCCTATACAAGTAGTATAGATACAAATCAAATAGACTGTTATAATGAGAATTTAGGAAAGTCATCTAGCACTATTGCAATAATAGACCCAATAAACGATGTTAGTAATTTGATTATTGCAAAAGATCGATTAAAAATAAATGAAACTTGTACACCTAAACGTGGAAAGAAGCGAAAAATTGCAGATCAGTCAAGGTACGAACGGAAACGAAGAGCTAATACCAATGAAAAGCATATCAGTGCAAAACGGAAAGAAGTATTGCCAAAAGCCTTTGATAAAACATTCTACCAAAAAGTGACATGTGCAAAACTTGTGACGCTTTTGCAGTCAATATAAAATCATTAACAGGGACATCCACCGAAGAAGCTAAACAGAATCGTGATACGCATTGAAATAAAGCTTCAGCTCTTAGGGATAAAATAAATGCAGACAGTGCCGGATTAACCACGTAGCAAGAGTAGCAATTGCTACAAGCCCCGCGCGAAAGGAGGCCCCGCATATTGAAACCCACTCATATCTGCCTGAGTGTAATTTTTTGAGTGAAACTTATTAAGAACCCATAGTAGATCAAGGGCTCTTTGAAAGAATTTGCTATGGACCCCGCGCTTGCTTTATCCGGCACTGAATGCGGATCTGAAACTAGCTGCAGAAAACGCATCCACTTCCTAAATTACCATCTAACATGGCTTACTGCAAAAGACAGTTAAATTTGTACAACTTAGGAATTTATGTGGGTAGTAGCAAATGGTCAATTTTCAACTTATGGCTTGAACAAAGGGTACGCAAGAAGTAGGATCTTGTTTAAGAAAATATATTTTGAGCTACATGGAAGCTCCAGTGACTGAGCTTATTTTATAGGCAGATAGGCAGATTCATGTGAAGGACAAAATCGCAGTATTAAGTTAGTCCTCACGTTGATACACACTATGCAACATCATCCTTCTTTGAAAATGATAATACTGCAATTTCTTATATCCGGGCATAGTTTTTTGCCAAATGATGCAAATTTTGGTGTTATTGAAACTACCCTAAAAACACAACTAAGGCTGTACACATTAGACGACTATACAGAAACTATTAAAGCCTTGAAGAAGCAAAAGAAATATGAGGTTTCAAGAATTATATCATCAGAGATGTTATCTGTAAAACCAATAGACAGCAATAACTAATAGAAAAGTCGCCACTGTTAAGGGCAAAGTAAATTGGTTAAATGTGCATGAAATTTTAGCCAAAAAGGTTTTCCTTAAATTTTAAAGATAAAAGATGATTCATCAAGAAGAGGCTCAAACAATCAACATTGAGAAGGCAGGCAAAGGCCATAAGACTGACATAAAGTATATTGATTTGCTTGAATGTTGGCCAGACGGGTAAACATTGAGTAAGGAGAAAATAAAGGACCTAAAACAGTTAATAAAGCTTGTGCCATCAGATGCCAAACCGTTTTACGGTTTTTCTAAAATCTACTCAAAGAGATTCCATCGAAGAGAATATATACGGCTATCATGTTGATGATATTGAATACCAATCGGCAGATGAGGAACAATTTGTGTTTGTTATTGTGGATATTGATTGTCTTGCTTCATAGATTCACAATCTTAAAGTACTTTAGTTTTGTATTTTTATTGTTTTAATATGTTATGAGAATTGCCATAATATATGAAAAGTCTATAAAAGATTATTGCTTTATAATACATATTTGTGTGTTTTTGCAATAACCTATCTGAGCTTGGAAGGTTATTTCAATAAATTGATTATACTAATTAAAATTTTACGATAAATGAAATATGAATGTTTTATTTTTTTTATTAATTATGCTTAGGTGCTATCCCATTTAAGTTATATCCTAATCATTCTAATGTCTATCACTAAACTAACTACCACTTTTTTAAAGTCAACCAATCATTATGTATTTTTTAACATTTTAAACTTGAATATCTCGTTTTGAGGATTTTTGGGGTTGACATATTATTGCATATCATGGCTCAATTGAGATTTAGTCTTTTGACATTTGTAATTTTGCAGTAGCATTGATAATATAATACAATGATAAACAAAGGTAAATTAAACAGGCAATACATATAATTACTTGTCATATTCCTTATTATCTTCATCACATC
The DNA here is from genome assembly GCA_033032175.1 of Saturnia japonica. Taxonomy (NCBI): domain Eukaryota; kingdom Metazoa; phylum Arthropoda; class Insecta; order Lepidoptera; family Saturniidae; genus Saturnia; species Saturnia japonica. Next base: position 9,653,098 of record CM065311.1, on the reverse strand, counting down.
TCTCATCTCTTAAATCTTTCCAAGATTTACCATGTCTGCAAGTTGTTACCAAAATCAAATTATTCCCATCATGTAAATGCCACAAAGAGTTTCTTGTTTCACTGCCAATCCCATGTACATATCTTTTCCCTTTAAATGCTAATAAATGTTTTTTGGGGGCTGGAAACAGATTGCCAGTTGATGCTGGGTGCATACCTCCTCTCTCTGGATGTTCTTTGTGAAATAATGGGAGGGATATATCAAATCCATCACGGAAAATATTCTTTGAAGCACTAGCACGTGCTAATATAGCTTCACCTGGTTCGAAACCTAAAGCGTCTTCTGCATAATCAGGCCAAGTTCCAGCATATAAATTAAATATGATATGGTTTCTACCATTTTTCCAGTATGGCAGATGAGACAATCGTGAAGCAATATCAGATACATGTTCTGGTGACAGAGGATCAGCATCTAACGTATCAATTGCGGGTACAAACAAGCAAGCCGCATTAGGATCTCTAGTCGCATATTGTGATTCCCTTATGACTGACAATACTTTACGATATGAAGCACTGACTGGCCCTTCACTTTGGTAAACATATATTTTAGGATCATTTCCACATTTGCTAAAATCAAAACAAGTTTCCATTCGACATGTCAGAGATGTTGACGCTGGTTGTCTTTTTTGACGTGAAGGGGATACATACAACTCGTCCAATGTAGCAAAAGGCGGTAAATCTAGTTTTCCGCTCTGAACTAATTCAGACTTAAAATATGCACTTTCAATATAATATAATACGAAAACACAACAAATTAACAATAGTAAATAACGTTTCTTTGCTTGCATTACTCTCACAGTTGTAAAATCTCAATAGGTTTACTTCCCACCACTAATAGCACTTAAGATCCTTATATAATAATGGTACCTATTATTAGAAGTGCGAAATTTTGGTTTTTCCTATTATAATAACTTCGCAAAATGATATGTACATTGTACAAGTATTTTTATTTGTCTTCTTCTTCTTCTTCTTCTTCTTCTTCTTGTTTCGGCGCCGCAGAAACATTTGCCAATGTCAATGTTTTATTTAAATAAAAACATTTCCATATAAAGTGCTATGTTGCCGATATACTTCAGTTTAGAGGTGTAACAAATATATTCGTAATAGGTACAGCAGGGATCATAATACGCACCTGGAACTAATATATTAATAATAAACGAATACAGAATAATACGTTACCAAATATTAGTGTAATAATAATAAGCACACAATTCACGATCAGCGCGGCGAGTCACCGCAAAGAACCTCACTCTTGTTGAATAACAATCCGCATCTCCTTTCTTATAAAATGTATGTCTATGAATTAAAAAGGAAAAATATATTGAGCTGCTATGATACAAATATTAAGAAAAGAAATATGTTATAAAAGAAAAGTGGTTTATTTAAAAATTGCCCCGTAATCCTCCTCCTCAACAGTGGTATTAGAGCGTGGTTATAATCTTATTATATTGATGTATTGTTAGGCTATGTGCAGAAGAATAAAAATGTATAAACATTTTCCCATCATACCATTCAATGGCAAAAATTTCAACACGTGGGTATTTCGATTGAAAAGTATTTTAAAAGAGAATGAAGTTCACGAAGCTGTTGAGGATGAAAAATATGCAAGTATATATGAAACTAAAAAAGGTCAGGCAAGGGCACAGCACTAATCATCGTTGCCATGTCCGAAACCCATCTTGATTACGTGAGAAAAGGTTCAGCGTATGAGATGATAAAAACGTTACAACTAAATTTTAAAGCAAAAGGCGTACGCTCAAAGTTATTTTTAAGAAAAAATTTAGCGAATTTAAAATATAATGAAAAGTCGCCTTTGTTAGAACATATATCAAAATTAGAGGCGATATTTACGTATTTAAAGGAAGTGGAGTTGGAATTAAAAGAGGATGTAAAAGTTAACTATCTTTTACTATCGATGCCGGAAAGCTATGAAGGAATTGTTATAGTACTTGCGACTGTTGAAAATTTCCAGTATGATTTTGTGAAAAAAAGACTGATGGGTGAAGAAGAAAAGAAGCAAAAGATTATTAGTTCAGCACAGTATAATACCAATAATGCATTTCTATGTTATACTTGTGGTAAGTCCGGACACAAAAAGTTTCAATGTCGGGAGAAGAATCAAGAATACAACAAACAAGGACGTGACATGAACTCAGTTCGGCGTGGGTATCAAAAAGGAGGTGAATACTACGGACAAGGAGAGCAGCGCGGAGCTTACATGGGCCAAAGACGAGGTGATTATCAAGGACAAGGACGCGGTGTGTACCAAGGACATGGTCGTAGCACATATCAAGGACAAGCTCGAGGAACATACCGAGAACAACGAAGATTCGAAAGACAGCTTGGAGGCTACAACCAAGAAAGAGATCATCAAGTTTTTAATATAGATGAGAGTGACTGTTTTATGTGTGAAGATGTAGCTAACAATTATGAACAAAAGATGGACAGTTTGTTGTGATATGGTAGACTCTGGATGCTCTGATCATTTAGTAATAATGAAAGATTATTTTACAGACTATATAGAGCTTAAGCAACCTAAATATATTGCAGCGGCTAAAAATGGTGTAACTTTACAGGCGATAGGTATTAGAAATATACAAGTAATAGGTTATGTAGGTAAAAAAGCATATCCATGTACTATTAAAAATGTATATTTTGTTACCGAATTAAGTAAAAATTTAATATCCGTATCTAAAATTAATTTAAGTGGATATAAAGCGACATTCACACAAGGTAAGGTTAGAATTTACAATAGATATGATAACACGATTATGATAGGCAACTTAGAAGGTAATTTATATACTATTAAGACAAGCATCAACCAACAAAATTGCAACTATGTAAACAAAGAATTTAATGAGAAAGCTAGTTTGTGGCATAGGTGTTTGTGGCATAGGTCTGGTCAATTAGGAATGCATAATATTAATCGGCTGATAAAAACAAATATGGTAAATGGTTTAAATGACTTAAGAAATAGTAATATAGAAAATACATTATGTGAACCATGTCTGCTAGGTAAAATGACACGACAACCGTATAATAAGATAGGATATAGAGCTAAACAGCAACTTGAAATAGTACACACGAAAAAAAAAAAAAATAGTAGAGACGGTTATAAATATTTTTTGACTTTAATCGATGATTATTAAAAAGGGGTGCGTGCGTATGCCCTTATACAAATTGCTACGTCAATCTATACAGAGCGGGACCGCGCACCGAGGGCGCGAACGCGACGGAAACGATTCCCTCGTACTCTGTATTACCGACGGCAGACAACACGCTACGGTAACCAGCTGTCTGGAAACCAGTGCGTGCGAGCCCCTCTCACTACGTGCGACCAACCCTGCTCACACCCGAAACTACTAGGCGTGAAGAGGGCGAAACATCAAGGTACACACACGCAGTGAGGTGCCTGCTGGTAGGCGCGGCGATGACGTAGCACGGAGCGGAATGGACTGGGTCGCTGGCGGGTTGAACACTTAGTGAAGATGCAAAATGACACACAGGCACCACAATAAAATTTGCTGTATTCTTCAAGACACAGTACAATTTGTAGGTACTATCTTCTGGGTACTGTTTCTTCCAGTTTCTTGAGTCTTGAGTCTTGATTCTTCAGCTTGTGGCACCCGTGTGTGCCCGTTGGCCCCAGTAGTGCGCCTTTTATATTGTTTGCCGGAGAGCGAGACGGACGATGGCGTCTCTATCCGTACTGCTCATTACCAAACTTGGGTGTGGTCCGGTAACCGCGGTAATGCGCTGTGGTTGCACTATCGCTATCTCTATCTATTATTATTATTATTTGTATGCAGAATACAATAAATCGTTAATATCTCTAATTACAATTATTCAATTACTATAAAAACTATTTCACATTAATGCAGACATAAATACCTATCCAAAAACACTAACTTTAACATTATAGGTCAATAAACATGGTAGATACAAAGCGTTAAACATTGCAACTTTAAAACAGCTTGAAACTCGTTATTTACACACTATTTGATGTTACAAACATTATAAAACATATAGAGAAGGCCAATTTACCTATATAACACAAAACATTACATACAACTTCTATATAATATGAATTATCGACGATATACGAGTTTAATACTTGTAAGTGATTATTTCTATTGAATTACAAACATTTTCATAACTTATATACTATTCTTATATACCTACACGCTATAGTAACATATTCAAAGCATTAGAAACATTAAATTATTGACTGTTCGTACAAATGATTCATCCCTACAACTTATATATACAATTGTTATTCTCGTATCATTACGCTTAGGCCTATGCGTCGCTAACAATTATACTCATTTTGTAATTGTATACCTTATTAAACAAAAAAAAGTTATTGATAAATTTAAAAATTATTTATATTATGTCACCAAATATTTTAACACAAATCTGTTAAAGCTGCGTTCAGATAACGGCGGGGAATACGTCACTAATGATTTTCAATATTTTTGTGCACGAGAAGGAATATCACTACAATATACAGTATCTTTTAATCCGCAATGGATGGAGTTGCGGAGAGAATGAATCGCACACTTATGAAGAAGGCGAGAACAATCCTGTCGGAATCAAAGTTAGAAAAAGAGTTTAGGGCTGATGCTGTTTTATATTCAGCTTATGTACTAAATAGAAGTCCATCAGCAGGGAGAGATTTAACGGCAAGTGAATTATGGACAGGCAGAAAACCTGATGTGTCAAACATTCGCGTTTTTGGATGTATCGCTTATAACCATGTACCTAGGAAATTGAGACGAAAATTGGATAACACGGGAAAGAAAATGATAATGATTGGATATAGTACATCGAGATATAAATTATTTGATCCGGAAACAAGTAAAGTAGTACATGCAAGAAATTTTATATTTGATGAAAGGTATGAAAATATATACTTACCATACTTACGTATAGAAAACAAAGAAGAAGGAAATCAAAAAGATGAATAAAAGATAATTGAAGGAGCAATACAAGAAATGAGAGAAGAGCAAAAGAATATAATAACAAGCGATACTAAAGATATACCTACAAAGAAAATAAACATACAGGTGAATGAAGTTATATAAAGTAAAGATGAACAAGAAGGAAGAGGAAAAAGAAAAATACATAAACCGAAATGGTATGAAGAATATACTATGAAATTAGAAATTTTATATGCATTAATGACAAGCCAGGAAGATATTCCATCATGTTATAAGGAAATGGAGTATAGAAAAGACAAACAAGAATGGAAAAATGCAATAAAAGAAGAGTTTAAAGTATGAGAAGAATGTGAAACATGGAAAGGGGTATCTAAAACGGAGAAAGAAAAATTATTATATAGTAAATGGGTTTTACGAGAAAATGTATAGGACAGAAAGAATTATGTAAAGCAAGGCTTGTAGTAAAGGGATATCTACAAAAGAATCAGTTAGAAGGTATACACTCACTAGTATTAAAGTTTCAAACTCTAAGAATAATGTTGTCAATTGCAGCATGTCGGGATTATCAAATACATCAAATGGATGTAAAGGGTGCGTTTCTATATGGTGATATAAAAGAAAATGTATATTTTAAACCACCATAGGGCTAAAATTACTGGAGGGAAGAGTATTAAAGTTAACCAAATCATTATACGGGTTAAAGAAATCACCAAAATATTGGTATAAAAAATTCAATAGCACAATTACCGAATATGGAATAAAGAGATCAGGAAACGATTATTGTTTATATAGCATGAATAATACATATTTATTAACCTATGTAAATGGTATTTAATAATTAATTATGTTACAATGAAAATAAACTAAATTAAAGAATTTTTATCACAGCGATTTAGAATGAAAGACATGGGACATGATGAATTATTATACTTAGGAATATCAATTAGTAGGCAGAAGAATAAGATAACCAAACGAAATATTTAAAAACGGTTCTTAAAAAATATGAGATGTTAGAATGTAAAAGTTGTGCAACACCTATGGATGTCAATTTTAAATTTGTTGATACTGAACTTGATTTATCTTATGAGCAGAAGTGTAGATCACTAACTGGGACATTGATGTATACCGCTTTATGTACTAGGCCAGATATATGTAATGATGTGTGTTATTTGAGTAGATATCAATCTAAACCTAACGAAGCTTTGTGGAAGGCATTAAAAAGAATTTTAAGATATGTAAAAGAAACTCTACATTATGCATTAGTTTATTATAAAAATGATTGTAATTATATTATACCTTTGATAGGATATGCAGACTCTTACTGGGCTAGTGATAATGATAGAAAATCTACTAGCGATTACTTATTTTGCGCTCTTTGTCGTATAAAATTAACACGGGTGAAACCGTGGGGCACAGCTAAAAATTGTTATACACTGCGTAAATAGTTCCAAAGACGCGGGTGGTGCGTTCTATTACTTGTATTACAATCCTTTTGAACACAAAAATATAATATTAAATTCAAAAGCAACTCATTATTTATTATGACAAAGTGATGAGGAATGAGTTGTGGTTGGCATTGTCTAGGCATGGGATTGGCGGGGATCTGATACAAGCATTGAAATCTCTCCATGAGGATTCTAGTGCTTGTGTTAAAATAAATGGAGCATACACTGAATGGTTTGATATCCAAAAGGGTGTCAAACAGGGATGTGTAGCGTTTCCATGGCTGTTCAACCTATTCATGGATAATTGTCTAACAGATTTGAAAGAGAGTGATTGTGGACTAAGAATGAACGAGTTACTTGTCAAATGTCTTCTTTCGCGTATGATCAAGTTTTGCAGCTTGCGTATGCAAGTTTACGGCTAAGGATTTGCAAGCGATGGTGACTATTATGAATGAGGCTTTGGAAAGAAAGGGAATGAAAGTAAATGCAAATAAGACGAAAATTTTGGTGTTTGAAAAGGAAGAAAACATGACAGAAATATGTGTCCGGATTGATGAGGATGAACTAGAGCAAGTAAGTGAGTTTATATACTTGGGATCGATGTTTACCAGGGATGGAAAGTGTGAGAGTGATATAGGAAGGAGAGTAAATGCCGGTAATATGGTGAATGGGGCGTTACACTCCTTTATGAGCAGCCAGAGAATTTCTATGAAAGCTCGTTTGGCTGTGCATAGAGGAGTGTTGGTTCCAACACTCATGTACGGAAGTGAAAGGTGGCTATGGCAGAAAAATCATGACAGTAAAATAAATGCAGTAGAAATGAGAGCGCTAAGACGTATGTTAGGAGTGAAATTGAGTGACAAGATAAGAAATAGTGTGATAAGAGAGTTTTGTGGTGTGAAAGAAGATATAGTCACACGGATTGAAAAAGGGATGCTTAGATGGTTTGGGCATGTTGAGAGGATAAATGAAAGAAGAATGACTAAATTTATGATGCGAGTGTGAAAGGAATCGTTGGAAGAGGAAGGCCTAAACGAACATTTATCGATCAAATCGGAGACGTTCTGAAGAAAGGTAAGGTCAAGAGTACTCTAAACAGACGAGCATGCATGAAAAGATTAATGAATTTCGAAGAAGCGAAAGAGGTATGCCAGGATCGTAGCAAGTGGAAGGACGTGGTCTCTGCCTACCCCGTTGGGAAATAGGCGTGATTTATGTATGTATGTATCATAATTTAATTATAAATAACGATATATAAGGGCGATTGAAGTTTTTGGTGGGATCTTAAAATGACATGTTTTGGTATTTGGTTTTTATTTTTAAATAACTGACTCACGCATCTTCGTCTGCGTCACATGAGAGGAAGAGAGAGAGAGGGTTAGAAAGATTGGTTCGTAGGCACTTATAATACAATTCTAAAGGTGTTGAAACTTTCTTTACTTTGCTGCGGATTTATTTTAAAACTTTGATATCTTCTAAGATATTTGTTGAAATCAATTGATGTCAAAGACAATTTTGTTCAAAATGAAATACTTGTGATGAATATTTTATTTCAATAAGATTAATAACATGTTTATAGAAACACATTCGCAAATAATGCATTATTTTAGAACAAATTTTATTACCATAAAAAAGGTTATATTGAGTCAACTTTAAAAGATAGCCAAATGCTATCATGGAATTTTTAAACTTTTTAAGAGAAACAATACCGTCACACATGATTGTTGAGTAACTTTAAGCATTTACGCAGCGCACGCAATGGAAGCTCTCAAAAGCAATAATCGTTCCCCGTTTTTGCAATATTATTCATTGATTCTTCGCTTCTTTTTGTCGTAGCGTGATGTTATATAGCCTATAGGCCTTCTTCGATCAATGGGATATCCAACAAAAAATATTTTTTCTTTCGAAGTAGTTCCTGAGATTAGAGTGTTCAACCAAACAAACAAACAAAGAAACTCTTTAGCGTAGTAGTAGTAGTATAGATCCATTAACTTAGGTTTTAGACCCTATATTTAATACTGGTAGCGTTTTGTGTGATATAGCTTTTGCATGTGAAATGGATTATAAATATAAACTGGAAGCATACATTTTGATGTGCCTCAAAAACTCCCTAGAAAGTTCTAACAAGGGAGCCACCAACTTGTTTACCTCTATATTCACTTGTTAATAGCAGTAATGGTTTGAATAAAGAGGACTAGTTGGCAATTTAGTAAGAAGGATGAATAAATACCTACTGTCACAAAAAAAATTACATTAGATCGATAAAAAAAAAATCAATAGTGAAAAAAACTGATTTTTAAATGTTCTTACATTGTTATTTATCTCTGGTTCTTACTTTTTGAGTAAATAAATTGATTAAAAAAAAACGATTTTTATACAAAAATAGTCGGGTTTTTTTAAATCGTTTTTTTTTCACATCCCTAATAGCGAGTATATTGTTCGGTGTCTATCATAGAGTAGTGTCCCTCAGTATTAAGTCCCTGGTTATTAGTCTATGGTATTAAGTAATAATCTATGGTTGTGTCTAGTGTCTATGATAAAGCTCATGAAAGAGTGGTGTGCTGTTAAAATTTTACAACCTGCGTATTTTTGTGAATTGTAAAAGTAGTAAGTATAAAATACGCCTTTATTGTATTTTAAACTACAAGACAACTTTTAATATATGTTTGATGCTTTATTGCGCTTGATTACGCGATGACGCCTCTTCTCGATGCAGTCGCCATTTTACTTCAAAGCCATGAAAAAATATTGAAATAAATACTACATATGTCGTATTGATCCAAAATGCTTTTTTACTTGGCGATTCTCGTTAGTTAGTTCTGTTTCAACATAATATTTATTTTACAAGATATATTTCACTGTTAATCTTTGTAGGTTATAATTTGTCCTCATGTCTAGGATCTCTACTATCATGCCAGTAAAAACTGTAGACTGTTTTACTGTCTAATAAAGTTTGGGTTATAACCGTCACTGAGTACCAAATTAATTGATTACCAGTCACATCAGGCATCAGCATCGGCATCGCACGCATTAGATTTTTTTCCACATAGGGTAAATAGATGATAGCCTTTTTGAAACAATTTTGTAACGAATACGGTACGACTTTCCATTGACGTCCGTCGAATTGAAGGGCGGTAGAGGGGCGGGAGGGCTACTACCCTCCATTAAAAGGAAAAGTTACGGAGCACCCTCCTTTTCGAGTTTTTTTAATTTTTAATTCTCAGGAAATTTTCCTCATTTTATGGGTTAAGACTAATAATAAGTAAAAAATAAGGGGTGACCGCTTAGAGGGGAAGGGGTCCCCTACGGACGGAGAAAAACCCCCTTCATCAGCGAAAAATAGGGGGACAGATTCAGAGGGATTTTTGTATCTATTTTGAGACTGCAACATCTCCAGCGCTGCAGGAAGAGTAGCCGGTACGACTTTCCATTGACGTCCGTCGAGTTGGGGGATGATTTTTTTTTTACAGAAAGGGTACATTGTTATAAGCACATACGCAAAGTTTCAACATGCGGAAACCCGTAGTTTTCGAGAAAAAAATTAATTAAAATAATTTATTTTTGTATTAATTGTCAATCTCTACCACAGATTATATAGAATTCACGCTAAGGATGCGAAAAAAAAACTATTTATTAATTTAAAAAAATCGATTATTCAATAATCGATTTTTTTAACTGTCAATTTTTTTTTATGAATCTTTTGTCATTTTTTTGTGCAAGTAGGTATTTAATAATCCTTCTGTACTTTTAAAACAGCGTTAAATTTACCAAAACTGCTATTTCTAAATTCTTGGCCCACAGAGATGTGGTAATTTGTTTTTAAATATTTGTATACTTAATTGTTGTTGATTTTATTACTGTGATAAACACTGATTATTTGATTAATAAAGAGATGATTTTGAATATTTCAGGTGTATAATTCAATTTCTTAAGAATTTATAAAAAAAAATCGATTATTTTTTGGATAAAATCGATTATTTTTAAATCGATTTTATTTCTTTACAAAGTAATCGATTTAAAAAAAATACATCTCTAAATTTCACGCCATTGAACGTTTCGTTTTACCTAAGGTTAAGTTGTCATACGTTCAGTAACATTTTATTTTATATAAGTTTACGAGTTTTTTAAATTTTTAATTCTTAGGAAATTTTCCTCATTTTTATGTTTTTAAACTAATAATAAGTGTAAAAAACAAGAGGTGACCCCTTGGAGGGGAAGGAGTAGAACCCCCTTCATCAGCGAAAAATAGGGGGACAGATTTAGAGGGATTTTTATATCTATTTTGAGACTGCAACATCTCCAGCGCTGCGGGAAGAGTAGCCTCTACACCTTTGCGTAACTAATTGTAGGCATCCATTCTCACCTCCGCAGCTTCGGCTAATTGGTCGCCTTTGGCGACCAGCCTCAGCCGCTTTGGCTCGTCCGATGCCTACAATTAGTTACAGCAGGCGGAGGCTGCTCTCCCTACGCGCCTCCGGCTTTATAAAAACACTCTAGGGGTAAAAGAGACTCATACCAGGTAGAGTTGGAGTCAATCAATTCAGTTCTTTGCCATAAGTTGAACCTAACCTAACCTATTATTTTATTTGTTATCTTTCCCATAGACCATTATCCAGAGGAATCTTCCCTAAACACTCTCAACTGCTAGGGACACAAACGATGACATTGACAATGACAGTACAAAATGGCGTCAGTTTTACGTTTCGTTCTGAAGCCCTCAAAAGACTGTGACACTACTTATTTTAATTCGTATGAATCAATGAAAATAATGCTATAATTTAATATATATCAACTGATAAATATATATGTGCATGATAAATTATTGAAATGAGTACTAAATATAATTATTTTCGTAAATTTATATAAAATAAAATGTTACTGAACGTATGACAACTTAACCCTAGGTAAAACGAAACGTTCAATGGCGTGAATTCTATATAATCTGTGGTAGGGATTGACAATTAATACAAAAATAAATTATTTTAATTAATTTTTTTCTCAAAAACTATGGGTTTCCGCATGTTGAAACTTTGTGTATGTGCTTATAATAATGTAACCTTTCTGTAAAAAAAAAATCATCCCCCAACTCGACGGACGTCAATGGAAAGCTGAGCCGAGTAGCCTCTACGCCCTTGCGTAACAAATCACAGGCATCCATTCTCGCCTCCGTATCTTGGCTTATTGGTCGCCCGAGGCGACCAGCCTCAGCCGCTTAGGCTGGTCCGATTCCTACAATTAGTTACAGCAGGCAGAGGCTGCTCTCTCTACGCTCCTCTGGCTTTATAAAAACACTAGGGGTAGGAGAGACTCATACCAGGAGAGTAGAGTAGTACCAGTAGAGTTGGAGTCAATCAATTCAGTTCTTTGCCATAAATTGAACCTAACCTATTATGTTATTTGTTATCTTCCCTAATAGGTATGTTAAAATAAAACAAATTAAATACTAATTAATCATTCTTTAATCAATTTTATAAACATATTATATTGCATTAATTAATTCTTGAAAAACATCTTTATATGCGCTATTTTTATTTTTCTTCACCAAGAATATTCTATGAGCCAGTCTGTAAAGTTTCCTTTATAACCATCCCTATGGAACATCACTTTTAATTTTCGCCAGTGTCTTTCGATTTGTTGTGTGTGTGTCCCTTCTGGTGCCACAAATTTATTTAATAGGGTCTCTGTGATTTACCTTCTTATGTATGTATCCATATTGAGGTAGGCAATCATAGGCTCTCCAAAAATCGGTATGGATTTCAGTGCTTACCTCCACATGCTTTTCTATTAGTGGCACCAACATTTCCACAGATCTATCATTATCGGGACACACTTCTAATCTTAAATCATCTTTCCCATTTTCTATCATGCCCAGCACCCAGTGGCTGCTAGGGACACAAACGATGACACTGACAGTGACATTACAAAATGGCGTCAGTTTTACGTTTCATTCTGCAAGCCCGCAAAAGACTGTAACACTATGCACATTTTAATTCGTATGAATCATAATGAAAATAATGCTATAATTTAATATATATAAATTGGTAAATATATATGTGCATAATAAATTATTGAAATGAGTACAAAATATAATTATTTTCATAAATTTATATAAAATAAAATGTTACGAATGTATGACAACTTAAGGTAGGTATCCTAAATTCTATATAATCTGTGGTAGGGATTGACAATTAATACAAAAATAATTTATTTTAATTAATTTTTTTCTCAAAAACTACGGGTTTCGGCATGTTGAAACTTTGCGTATGTGCTTATAATAATGTAACCTTTCTGTAAAAAAAACATCCCCCAACTCGACAGACGTCAATAGAAAGCCAAGCCACGAATACTACTAGTACTGAAACTGTCATCATTTGGATTGGATTTAAAATCAATCGGCACAAGTTACAATTGATAAGAGATTAGGCCCCTGATAATTATACTACCACTCTCATACCATCATTCCTGTCTTACCCGAAGGGTTAGGCAGAGGTGTACTAATGTACACCCACACACATTTCCCCGTGTAAGTTTCTTAGGTTCCTTGTAATAGGGGACATGCCTATTGCCATTAATTGTGCATAAGGCCAAACTCCTAGCTGCTACTGGAAGTTTCATAGAAAAACCCAATAACACCTTGCTCAACCTAGGAATTGAACCCAGGACCTCAAGTATAGCAGTCACTCTTAGGACTAGGCTTGTTGAAAAGTATAAATATTTTTAATATCGATATAACAATATTTTTAGCTGATATATTTTGATCCGATATATCAATACAAAATATCCAATATCTACAATTGTTTAGAAAACAATATTTTTTATTATATATGTAACTAAAGTTGCTAGAATCCTAAACTGTGAAGGAATGGAAAAAACAGTATTGTCTATGACTATTGACTGGTATGTTTTCTTTGTGTTATGTGTGTGTGGGCAGTCATCCATCTCTTTCATTAGTGAGTTCTTCTTAAGGTACTTTATGTTAAACCTTCCTCCTAATGTTGTGTTTGTTTATGTTTATTTTTGGTATAGATGGTGTGTCTAATTATAGAGACCCCACTCAAATCACAGGCCAAATTTACCTTAGAATGTGTTATTTCAATCACTTGATATTGGCAGAATCAAGTGTTCCCAAAATGATACGAAAGGAGTCATTAAAAAAATTTGTTATGTATTGTGTTCATGATCGTGAGTGATCATGGTAGCTAAATACTCTCAATCTCTATCTTTTGTATAGACATTTCACCCCAGTTCTTTTGAATTGGGCACTTAAATACTTGACACCTACGGCTTCAGCCGTAAATCTGACAGTTCCTAACAATAGGTGCCAGCTGACAGAGGAGTATGTAAAAACAGAGTTTTCCTACTTTCACTGCCGGACATATATTGGTTTACCTGATATAATAAATAGTTCTTAATAATATTAGTTAGAAAATAGCTTTTTAGTCCTTGGTATTTTTGTAATTTTGCCTAATAAAAAGGAATACTGATAAAAAATACCTGTTTTTATTGAGTTTTTTTTTACATTTTAATAATTTACATTTTGTATAAAAAATACTAGTAATATAATATATCTCTATTAAAGCATAACAGGCTGTTATTTTGGAACTGGTTACTGGTATTGTTATTTCTCTTGAACAGGAACAGGAGTAACAGGTATATTATTTAACTGACTACAACAACATACAAGTGATTTTAATGCGTTTCTGTAAAGATATATATGTATATATAATATTTTTACAAGTTTTTGTATTGAACTCAACTATGACATAGTATCTTTTACATTATAGTCACAGAAAAGGCCAAAAGATCTATCAGTACTAACTGAAATTTGCTGGATTTCAAACCAGAATTAAAGACATAATTATGTATGCAATTAAGTTGCTACAGTGCAATCTTACAATCTTTATAGTTTTATGGCCATTTTCAATAACCTATCCATCCTTTTGTTTTAGTTACTAATGATAGATAAATATATCCTTTTGTCCTAACTTTTTTTTCAATAACCTATGAATGAATAGTTTTTCGTATCTACTTAATATATATTCATATCCCCCAACTTGAATACATAAGATGAAAGCTGATATCTGTCTTAAGTCAATGATAGTGCTTATTACAAATATGTACTAATCGGGGATAGTGAACTCAGATATGTTATTGAAAACAGTTGTTACACAAAAAGATCACTCACATTTTTTGACTTGTTTGTTCACAACTTTAGTGAAATTGTATATCAAAATTATCTTTGTATAATAATTGATATGGGAATATGATACAGTGTAACCAAAATTTTAGATTATTATTCTACATATTTTGCTTTAATTAGATGACTTCACGGGGTAGAGGTTATGGACGGGGCAACTACAGCGGTGGGCGTGGCACTGGCTATAGAGGCACTTACAGAGGAAATAGTAGCAGAGGCTCATATGAGAGAGGAGGTGGGCGTGGTGGTGGTGGCTACTCATACAATAATGATTCACGATACAACAGTAGCAGTGGAAGTAGATACCATAGTGGCCGTGATAGGATGGAAGATTCTTATAAAAAACCTTACAGAACAGTAAGTTGTAACAGATTTTTTATATGTAATAACATGATCACCACCAGGATTACTTTAAGGGAGGTGCATCAGGATCTACACATTACTATTAATAAAAAATAATTTATAGATAATTATACAAATTTAGACAGCAACCTATATCCTATTCTATTCACTATAACATGAGATTTTATGTAAACAAAAAACTAGTGTTAAACTTAAATAATACCTGAAGATACATTCTGAGGAGGATGCCTGTAGCATCCCATTATTATTTAAAAATAAAATAGTAATAGCATTTGAATTGTATTACACAATAATAAAAATTGTAATGTGCTATTAAAGACTAAATATATAATAGGTATTTTTTTTTGTTATATGAAGATATAGTATTTACAAGAAAAGACAAGAACTTGATAACACTTAAAAGTTTGTATATAGAAGAACCCATTTTATGATTTGTTTACATAAAATTTCACATTTTAATGAATATGGTATAGATGCCTAAAGTTTTTATTTAAACAGTAGCTTAATTTTTAATAAGTCTTAATCTTTTGTATGTATTTTCTTTCCCGACGATGCACCCTGCTGCCTGTGCTCATTTCTAATAGTATTATTATAAGTATTTCAGTATTCAGCCAATTAAGCTGTATATTTGTTATTCTTCTTTCCAAAGAGCATAGTCATTATGTAACTTTTGTACGCTTGTTATATATAATATTTCTTTGAATTGCATTTTAGACCTTTAAATTTTTTATTATCGAAAAAAAAAGATAGTTTCAATTTTCAGGAAAGTTCTGCAAACTATTCAAATCGTGACTATGGAGGTCGATCAGGTTCCCCTGAACGTAAAAGAATGAGGATGGAGGTTAGTACAGTGTTCTATGTGCACTAAATAATTTTGACTCCATTTTTAATATTTGACAAAAAAGTAGCAACATCAGCTATTTATCAAAAACAATAAATAACATTGGAATAATAGTTCTACAGGATTAATCCCATATTGAAAGAAGTAAAAGGCGTAAATGACAAATTATAAGGATTTTGAACTGTTGAGTATTTCAGTGCTGCAGAGCAGATCTTGTAAAGTTATAGACTCCAGGACAATAAAGAAATTATATTAACATAAAAAATAAAATGTAAGAAAGAGGTGGATATATATAACTCAACTATGACTATCAAAATATATGCAATTTTATTATGAGTTGAGAAAAAATAATACTTCAGAAATGCCAGTAAATAATTATCCTGCAGATGGTTCTGAAACTATACATTCATTTTAATCCACATATAAACCAGATGTAATATTATAATGGATTTTGTAACAATATTTGTTTTAACATGACCTGAATAATCCACATAAATGTACTATACCAGAACTAAGCTAGAAGATAATTTAAGAATGAGTTAATTCTTTTCATTTTTAGCCTGAACATGGGTGCAATAGCAATTTCTGAAATATCCTTGATCTCACCAATGCCTTGGTTTTTCATTCTTCCAATTTGTGAATGTGCTCAATATCACCCACCATGTTTGTGGTTAGACAGTTGCACACCCTATTTGTTGATAAGCAAACTTCATAGATACTATATGACTATGTATGTAGAGATTAAAAGAAAACATTAATTGATTATTAATGAAACTTTATGAGGAGTTTTTGAGTAGAAAGAATTTTTGAAGTATATACACATAATTTGTTCAAAGTCTATATGATGGAGTATTTAATGTTCTGTGTGTATACTTGTGTGATTTGATTTGTAAAACACGACGTTAGAAACACAGAGAGTTATGTACAGGGATCTTCGAGCGATAGACGTAGCCATGAGGGCGGCGGCCATTACGGCGGATCTTACGCCGCCAGACAAGAAAGTTATGGCGGCGAGAGAAGGTCTTTTGGTGGAGAGGATAGAAGACGTTCACCTGCTCGTGAAAGCTACCGCAAGCCGAGCGGAATGGGTCCGCCACGAGAACCCGCTCGCACAGCGTTGCGACCGCGGCGCTCATTCCGTGGCCGTCCACTCCGCACACGTGCTTCTTTCCGAGGAGCGCCGCGCTCACGCGCCTCTTTTACCTCAAGGCGATTCGGTGACAGATCGCTTGGCTACACCCGTGCGTTCAGAACCATCAAGGGGCGAAGGTAATTCGACATGATGACTACCGATGCTTTTAATTATACTATTTTTTACCAAGTGCTAGAGAAATAAAGAATGATCTGGAGTTTATGCGCCGATTATGCGCTGGCACTGTTTGAGACTATAATATGTAATGCATATGCAACTGAGATTGGTAATGAAACAAAATTTAATTATTGATTTCTGCCGGCAGCTTCATCCATGTTGGAAAGTATTCAACATGTAGGGGTCAACTGCAGCTAGACCTAAATTAAGGCTCTATATTGTTATTTTTCGAATGCCTTGGTTTGTTATTACTACTTCTAAGAAATCAAAAATCTGCAATGATATATTGTTTGACAGGTAACTTTTATATATTGCACCTACACAACTGAGTCTGAGAATTTATAATTAAAAACCTGACTAAGGTGTTCCATTGTGATGAAATCAGAATGAAGTGTTACTTACAAGAGATAGCAACATATATATTTTTTAATCTTGATCCTTATGGAACTTGTAGTTTTTATTTGATGCTTGCACAAATGACAAAAATTGAAGAGCTGATTTCATTTAATACAGTTCTATAATTTATTCCATATTGATTTTGTGCAGCAATTTTCAAAGTGCTTAAGAGCTAACTAGCCTTCTATACTAGGGTGTTACTCTTCCTACAACATGAAGTCCTTCAAGCATAACATGAAGAGACATTTGAGCAGGACGGCGACGGCTGATTATGGATTGTAGACCATGGACCATGGGGTAGTCGCCGGAGTTATTGCATTACACTGTGCTCACCATCAAGTACAGTGTAGTCACTTGCGTGCTATGATAATAATAAAAAAACATCATCACTTAGCATCCAATGAGGTATGAGTCTATACCAGTGGTTGGCAAAGTGTGGCTCCAGAGCCGCATGTGGCTTTTTGGCCAAGGAGATGCAAGCACATTGATCGCATTAATAAATCTTACTAATATAATAAATATGAAAGTGTGTATGTTTGGATGTTTGTTACTCAATCACGCAAAAACGGCTGAACGGATTTAGATGAAATTTGGCACACAGATAGTCTATGACCTGAAATAATAGGTAGGATACTTTTTATTCCGGTAAAAGTCATAGATTAATCAGTGTTATCCTTCAAATATAATAAAATGGAAAGTTTCTATGTTTGTTACTCAATCACGCAAAAACAGCTGAACGGATTTAGATGAAATTTGGCACACAGATAGTCTATGACCTGAAATAATAGGTAGGATACTTTTTATTCCGGTAAAAGTCATAGATTAATCAGTGGTATCCTTCAAATATAATAAAATGGAAAGTTTCTATGTTTGTTACTCAATCACGCAAAAACAACTGAACGGATATAGATGAAATTTGGCACACAGATAGTCTATGACCTGAAATAATAGATAGGATACTTTTTATTCCGGTAAAAGTCATAGATTAATCAGTGTTATCCTTCAAATATAATAAAATGGAAAGTTTCTATGTTTGTTACTCAATCACGCAAAAACAACTGAACGGATTTAGATGAAATTTGGCACACAGATAGTGATATCCAATAATACGCAGCCGATGTCGCGGGTACCGGCTAGTAAATATTAAGTATGAAATTTAGTGTAATAAAAAATTCCTAAAGAAGCAGATTTGGCTCCCAATTTTTTTTAAATGTTTTAATGTTCATTTTTGGCTTTTTGGCTAATAAGTTTGCCGACCACTGGTCTATACTAAATGAGCTTAGCATAATGAACATTAGCCTATAATTAACCTAATTTTATTATAGTGTAATAAAAATTACAGATAGATCATTTCAGAATTATTTTGATTATTGTCATTTTATCAAGGTTAATAACAATTAAGAGATTTTTATAATCGACTCGCTTGCATATATTATTTAATGTCATCAAATATTATTAATAAAATTTTGAAGATTGTAAAAATTTCGCAAAAATTATAACCTATCTAGTGAATGTAATTGGTTATTAAAAATGTTATTTTATTTATGTTGTACTATTAAATAATTATACACTTTTAAATAGCTCCATCAAATCAAAGGAGGAAGCCTCTTCTACTGAAGAGGAGTGGGATGCTGATGAAAAGGAGGAAGTTACTGAAGAAAAAAAAGAAATTAAGACTAAATCTCCCAAGGTCGGTATTAATAATTTAAATCGGAAACAACACTTTATTACCTCTAAAAAGAAAATTTACATTTCAAAATAATTTTAGAAATTATTAAAGATTAGATAGAATTAGGTGTTCATTATTTTTTTCTTTCTGTGAATTCTGTTATAATTGTATTAAATAGTTTTTTGATTGTAATGTAAATTTTCCTATAAAATGACAAAAAAAATTATGTGAAATTGTAGAAAATGTTTTTACGATTGCTGGCGTCGATAGAATTATGTTGTTTTAGAAAAACAAGTCTAATTTGTGTCTATCATCATCAACAGCAATCGCTGATGCACTTTCTCATTGCCACAAGTTCAAATTAAGTTTTTTTGTCATGAAGATTGCTAATGTTTTTTTCTTGTATTATCAACTTGATACTATTAAGTTTATATATTAAGACTGGGGTTATACATATTATTATATATTTTTTGGCTTTTAATTATTTAAATAACAAATATCTTTCAATGGCAGCCGGTTGTGGAAGCGTCGGATGGCGATGAAGCTGTAGAAGGAGAAGAAACGGACAAAGAACCAGACGCTGGCTCAGATGCACCGCCGCCGCGCCCTCGTTCTTATGTCAATCTTATCTGTGTCCACTGCAAGGACAAGAGTGCCACCTTCGCTGTTAGTATTATATTTTGTGTTCCAAAAACACATATGTGCATAAAATATAACAAGATGAATTGTGCGTAGGGTTACTCAAAACATCTACTGTCAAGCAAGCACCGTGCTGCGATGGGTGCGGTTGCGCGGCGGCACAAGGCCCAGCTATTGCGCATGCGCGTGGCTCAACGTGGCGCGCAGAGAGAGTTGGAGGCATCGGCGGGCGCAGAGCTGGCAATGCGCACAACGTTTTGCTTAGTGTGCCGGCTCAATCATCGCACTACGCGCCATGCTCACAATTTTACTGACACGCATCGTGCTATGAAACGGTTCCTCATGCCTTTCTGCCGCATTTGCCGAGTTACTTTCCGCTCGCCGATGATATATGAGCACCATATCTGTTCCTTGGAACACCTCAAGGTTATTATCATTTAAGTTTTATCTAGCTTGCTACATAAAATATTTAGTAATGATTAATAATTTTTTTATGTAAACAGAAGAAAGCAAGCCAAGCTCTCCGTCGAGCGAGCCCCAAAGCAGAAGGAAGTGGTGATGAAGGCATGGATGTTGATTTGGATAATTTTATGACTCTTGACTCTGTTGGCGATGTCGATGGTTTGTATGCGATTAAAAGTTCTTTATAGTTTTAAAACTGTAATAACCCATGGGTTTATTTTAGAAGTTGAAGAAGAAGATGACTCTGGTGGTGAAAAGAAGGACGAAACTACACCAAAGAAGACTAAAGTAGAAATAAATATTGGCAGTGAACACATTAAGAAAATGGAGGTATGATGATTGATATATATTTTTATGTTCTTGACAATAGCCTTAGTTCTTTTTTGTTTGTTAAAAATGAGCTGATATACGGTACCTAAAGCTTTTTTATTTATTTATACTGACATCCCTATAAGGGGCATCCATTAATTATATGAGGCGTTTTTATAAATTTTCTGAATACCCTCTTTCTATCATGGGAGATTTTTCAAAATTTGTAACTTCAGTGATGTTTTGGAGTTATTAAACCAAATTTGCAATATTATTTTAATTCAATATTAGTGAAGACTAATGAAGAATATTATTTAAAATTGTTTAGATTGTAGTCTAAGATCACAGTGATACAATTTAACAATAAAGTTCTTAAATGGGAACTCAAAATTAATAAAATAATATTTATTCTAATTCAGTCCATGGAGACTGATGCAAAGTCTCAAGAGTGACTATTGGAACCAATATATACATGTGATTTTCAATAAAATCATCAGCTCCTTTTCAACTTTTCTCTGATTTAATCACTGTAAACTGTTGTTGCTTGCGCACAGAAGTTCAGTAGCTCGTCTTGTGACAATCAGCCGCTTCTTTCAGGAGCAGTTCGATCTCATGCTGATATTGCTGCACCAACTCTTCTTTTTTCGGAAACTTTCGTTTCGCTGTGTTCCATAACTTTATCACTTGGGCAGCACTTTTTCGGACTCAATCGTTGTGTAACAAATATTTACGGGCGTAAACAAAGCGGGTTAGAATCTGTCCGTGCATGTCTCGTACGCGGCCGCCGCGCTGTAACGTTCGTCGAGTCGCGCATTTAGCTGGCCACGGCCGATGGCGCCTAAATAATCGAAGAGCTACTGTGCTGCATTGCGACGTTCGGATAATAAAAAAAAAAATGATCATGTCAGATTTTAACATATTTTAGAAAAAAAACATGTTTTACTTTAATTTTACCAAATTGTCTCGCAATTTTACACAAAAAAAAAATTACGTGATATTTGCCGAGACCCTCCTAACCCCGCGTGAAATTTGGTGATATTCACCTCGACGCCCTCCTCTCCCCTGATCACCTCACGTAAATGGACGCCCCTTAAAATGTGGAGCTTTTTCTAGGTGTGGTGGTGCGAGCTTTGCCGCGTGTATTTACCGCGTGCAGAAGCAGGTGGCCCTGAAGAAGCAGAAGCATTAAGGCGACATTGTCGCATGCGTATACATCTTGGTCGTTACGTGCAGCACCGTGATACGCGAACGCTGCGCAAACATGCCGAGCGCATACACCGACAGCTCCACCAACATCAAGGTAACCACTCCACCCCACCCCACTCCGCCTTATACTACATATACTAATGTTATATACTCTTAATATAAATTCGGCTTAGCTCGCGTGGATAACATAAGAGAACGCGTAATGTTTATAAAAAATGTAGTTTCTTAAAACTTTAATTTTTTTTTCTACCAAACATTTTTTTTCCTTATATGTAACAAGTATCTTAGGAGTAAAACAAAAAAAAAAATAGAATCTATCCAGTACTTTTTGCGAACAACGGCAAACCCTAATCATTTTATTTACATAGATATGAATTCTGCTCTGCTACAATAGTGTAGCATGAAAATCACATGGGTGAAAGTATCTTAGTTAGATTGGCTATATGATAGAGAAAGAGCATAGTATAGGCATATTTCAGAGCGAGATAGGGACACATCACATGTTTCTAAAAGCCAAAGCCCCGCTTATTTTGGCAAAATATAAGGTTTTATAATATAATTTAGTGTTTAGTAGGCGTATTATAGTTATGGTTACCTGTACAGTGCCTCGTTGTAACTCATCCTTAAAGAAAATCTAAAAATATCAATTTCACATGTAAGGCAAATTAAAATGTTTTGCTCACAAACTAAACTATTTTAGAAAGTTCCTAAAAGTTCTGTTCATAAATAAATTGAGGAAATATCGTATTTAATCATATTAATTCTCCTAAAATATAACAATTATTATTAAATACGTGAATATTTGTGAGTTTTAATCTATATTTCAAAGAGATTGACATAATATGTCGATTACACTATATCGAATCGACCAGCTTCATTGCAATATCACATTGCATATTTTGTCAATTAAATTTTGCATATTTTTTAGCTTTTATTTTTATGTTATACCCAAAATTAAGCAAGAATAACATTTTGATTATAAAGATACATGTTTTCTTGAATCCCTTATACAAACAAAATTTTTATTTATTTATTTTGTTTTAAATTTTAATTTAGTGTTCGTTATTGAAGGAGAATTTCATGTTCATAACTTTAAAACTACTAGGCCTAGGACAATCAATTTTAGTGTTTCTATTAGATCATGTCATCCTCTATCACCATCATAGCGTTGGTCCATTTCTTACGGGACAGCCTGTATAATAAGATAAGATAATGTTTATTGTATGTAGTATAGAATTTTTTTTAACAATAACTATGGAAAATGGGTAATAATTTTTTCAACACACTTGCTCATAAAGTAGCTCTAATATCACCGCAATTAGGCACATAATGACACCTGTAATCAAACTGTGACTTTTTCATTGCTATTATTCACAAGTGAGTTATAGAGTTTTTATATTTTATTTTATTGGTCGAGTTGCTTTGATCTTAAAAAAGTTTCGATACAAAAAAGATAATGATCAATAGAACAAATAAATTAATGTACCTATTGCTTGCTCATTTCATACAACTTCGTATTTAAATAGATACTTTCAACTTGTACGTGTTTAATAAATAAAACTTTCACTCAAATATAACTTTTGTTTTCTCTGCATTTTATACGTGGCTAAAACGCTATCTGCGGAAAACCAAAAAAAGAAACCTTATTCTTTTAGTCTATGGCCGATCGCCATTGATAGATGCGCGCGAAAACTGATTAATTTTTCCCGCCATAGCGAAAAAAAATTTAAAACTCGTCACTGTTGAAATTTTAGTTATTTATTAATTTAAATGTCTACAAGTACTAGTTATGAAGAAAATGATTTATGTTGTACACCGCCCGATATAAGATGTGAAGCCCCTAACGTTATGAAAAGTTTACTACCTGAAAACTCCAAGGAAAAATGATTTTTTATTATTATTTTCTTCACAAGTGTGTTGAAAAACGTCGTATGATACACGTGTGTATTGGTGATTACCGTCCTCTGCTCTCTTAATACCCTCACCTAACGGCTCGGGTCTCAATGGCGCCTCAGCGGTAATCACCAACATTACACACTTGTACCATAATGTACTATAACTTTATTTTATTTTATTTAGTTATATGTGTCTTACATTATTGCATTATTACATATTCATCGATGTGGGGCTTCGCTCAATAGCATAGATTTCGTTAATACTAGCAATACCCGCAGCTCCTCACGCGTTTGTTAAGCAATAATTTCTTCATTATCTTAATTATTATTTTTTCTCATATTTCATGATTTCTAAAAGTATTATTGAAAATTCATATAGCCTATCGATTAACCAATGACATAGGTTTCCCGTGTATTGTATAAGATATTAAAATTGCATAAGAATCTGTCAAGCCGTTTTGAGTGAAATCTGAACATACAGTGAGGCAATGATTTTACGATTTTTACGAATACGTGATTTCCTGATAATACGTACCCACGTATACCCATCCTTTACATAGGCTGCACTAAAAGTATCGGGAATGGAATATTTCCACTGTTCCTGTCATATTAAAATCTTTTAAATTGAAAACTCCGTGGTTTTAAAAATCGAATACAATTTATTTATTTAAAAAAAAAATCTCGGTCTTGTCACAAGGTTTTGTGAAACTTGTTGTTTAGTCGTTGAGAAAATGGAATTGACTCAAGAAAATTCAAGAGCGATGATTTATTATGACTTTCGAAGTGATTTAACACAAAAACAGTGTGTTGACCGGATGATTTCTCCATTTGGTGATGAAGCCCCATCCAAAACCAGAATTTATCGCTGGTTTGCTGAATTTCAACGTGGACGTGTCAAGCTCAGTGATGATCCTCGTCAAGGTCGTCCAAAAACTGCAGTCACCCAAGAAAACGTTGATGCTGTGCGTAAGCTGATTGAGGAAGATCGACATGTGACATACCGCGAAATTCAGGCAACTTTAGACATTGGCATGAGTCAAATACAAATAATCTTGCATGAACAATTAGGTGTAAAAAAGTTGTTTTCCCGATGGATACCGCATTCACTCTGTGAAGAGCAAAAAGCGGCTCGCGTTACTTGGTGCGTCAGAACTCTCGAAAGATTCCACGCAGGATCCTCAAATGCTGTATACAACATCGTATCAGGTGACGAATGCTGGATATACGCGTACGAACCCGAAACAAAAAACCAGTCACGAGTTTGGGTGTTCGAAAATGAGTTAAAGCCAACAAAAATTATTCGTTCACGGAGTGTTGCAGAAAAAATGGTGGCAACGTTTGTCTCCAAAACCGGCCATGTTACGACTATTCCTCTTGAGGGACAAAGAACGGTTAATGCAGAATGGTATGCTAGCATTTGTTTGCCACAGGTCGTTTCTGAACTCCGTAAAGAGAACGGCAACCGCCGCATCATCCTCCATCACGACAAAGCGAGTTCTCACACCGCGCACAGATCAAAAGAGTTTTTAGAGCAAGAAAACATAGAATTATTAGCCATCCGCCGTACAGCCCCGACCTAAGCCCTAATGATTTCTATACTTTCCCTAAAATAAAGAATAAATTGCGTGGACAGAGATTTTCATCACCTGAAGAAGCTGTTGACGCCTAAAAAACGGCCATTTTGGAGACCCCAACTTCCGAATGGAATGGTTGCTTCAATGATTGGTTCCATCGTATGGAAAAATGTGTCAAGTTTCGCGGAGAATACTTCGAAAAGCAATAAATACATTTTTAAATAGTAATGTGGTGTCACTTCTTTGATTCCTTGATAAAAACATATTATAACGTAGGTCTGAAATATGAATACTAGAAAATAAACCAATTTAATAAACACTAAGATTTAATTATTGTAATGAAAGTAGGTACTGGAGTTTTGAATGTTTGTGTGAAATTTTGCATCGCCAAAGAATTTCGTGTTCGGAGACAGTGTAAATGTTACAGAACGGAACAGAATTGTCAAACGGTAAATAAAGTATATTATTTGAGCGTTATGGGGCGTTTAAGAGAGCAATTTCGACGAAAAAGGCTAGATTTGTGAAAAGAAAATTCTTGGATTTTGCACCATGTTAATGAGCTTTCACACAAGGCCATCATTGAACGAATTTTGACCAAAAACTCAACAAATACCATCAAGCAACCGCCTTGTTTACCAGATATGGCTCCAACCGACTATTTCTTTTTCCTAAACTCAAATTACCACTTCGAGGCGCCCGTTTTCATTCGGTAGAAGACATAAAAGATAATTTGCGACGAGAACTAAACTCAATTTTGAAAAAATGTTTTGGTGATTGGATTATTCTTTGGCGTAAGAATATCGTTTTTGAAGGAGCATAACTTGAAGGCAATAAAATAAATTTGGATGAATAAGATCTTTTCTCGGTACTTTTTTGACAGAGTAGTATATCTAATTAAGTCATAACCGTTTCTGATAAAATTATGTACATAGGAAGTATAAGTCCTTCTATAATTGACAGGCTATAAGAATAGTTGAAAACACATCCACAAATCGTAAAAAAATTGTATTCATTCAAAACTGATTTACATGAAATTTTGTACACAGGCAGTATAAATAAGTCATTCCATATATGATAAGCTTACTCGCCCGATTGCATCCTCTGTTATGTGCTGCAAGCAAAATGTCCACGAGACACAAGCTTACGCTCTACAAGATGTGTATCCGACCGATTATGACATAGCTGCGTTGTGTTCGCACATATGTCAAGATATAATTGGGAACGCTTACAAGCCATCCAGAATAAGTTTCTTCACCGCCTTACCGGCGCCCCTTGGTATGTTCGTATGGAGGATCTCCATAGAGATATGGGCCTTCCTTCGATACATGCCTATGCCAAACACCTTTCTCGCTCTTATTTCGACACCGCGTCGAACCACGCGAATCCTTTAATAAAAGCGGCAGCTTCGTATGTTCCCGACCCCAACGCCTGCCGGAGAAAACGCCGGCCGCGTAATATATTCACTGACCCGCTCGACCAAACCGAAACAGCTAACGCGTTCTACACCACAGTCTCTCCAAACAGAGCGTGCCACCGCCCACGCCCGCGTAACCACCGTTCTCTCCGCAAAGGACGGGCGGTTAACTTCGCTCCCGCACACCCGTCACGTCCACCCTCTCTAGCGGCAACCCAAGCCTAGGTCCGTTCCTCGGTGTGAAGCCCTTGGGTCAGGCAGCCGCCCGCGCGATACAAAGTGACACTATACGTGCAACACTTAGCTACCCACATACAACATTACACACGTATGAACACACACACGTGCACACCACACAGGCACATAGGTTCTGTAAGGGACCTTTTTTTTCTTTTTTTGCGCTAGTTAGACTAATGCGCTAGTTAGTGTAGAAAAACCATTCCGATTATTAAATACACATACGCATGGTCCACTCCTTCCTCCCAGGAGGAGGGGAACGTGCATATGAGTATATGTTAGTTAGTTCGAATTCTCGTAGGATTAGGGAATTAGTTAGATCGCGACCTTTTCGCATTCGCGACGACCGCCCGAGCCGAGGTTCGGCCATTCTGGCACCCTCGTGCCGGTCGTCACAAACTTTCGCGGCTGAGTGCCCTAAGCGCTGGCCCCCAAGTCCGGTGAAGCTGTAAAAGCCGCAGCGGCTCTGTTTTAGGATAGGGCCTCTAAGGCTAACAGTGTAGTTAGTTCTAAAAAAAAAAGCAAGCGTAAAATGCAATTATGGAATGAAAATAATGATTGCTTAATAAACGCGTGCAGAGCTGTGGGGCACCATAGTATTATATAAATTTGTAGTATTATAAAAATTGCATGTATGTTGAACTAGACGACATGAATACACTGATATGTCTATCGACATTAAGGCCGAGTCAGTACATGGTACAGTACTATTGCACGCACACTAATGTATTTAGTTTTCGGCTGGCTCAAATCTACTTATTGCCGATCTATATTATTATACTACATCTATGGTTACTTTACTTAATCGGAATTTAATTATGTATTTATTTCTTTCAAGAAGAGAAAGGGAGTACCTCCGTTGAATCTGGAGATAAAATAAAAAATGAGAAAAGTGAGAGTGCAGATGAAACTAAGAAGAAATTAGACAATGGAGTTGAAATATCAAATGCTTCAGGTAAGCATGGGAAGATTTTCTTTATTACTCTTGGTTTTCTTTTTTTTCTGTTTATGGTGCTTGCGAACAGTCATACAATATGTCTATTGCTAACTTTTACAATTTATCAAAATATGTATGTACCAGCGGTGGTCCTTGCATGCAATTAATTATACTGCCTTTAGGTTAGTATCTATTTAATTTATATGTCTTTAAATAATGATATATATATATATATAACAAAAATCATTAATTAAGAGAGATCAGAACATGTATCTTGGTCAAAACAAATTCAAGGACCAACATCATCTTTGTTGTACTATGATAAAGTTAATACCAACTCATATTCTATGAAACAATGTACAATAGGACACTAAAATATTAGCAAAATAAAGGAATACTGTTAAGAATACGAATATCAATCATAAAATTTTAATAAATTTTGAATTATTTAAATTCCAAACTTTTTATATTTTTACTGAGATATTAGCATCTTAGTGTAGACTCTGAGTTTACGAAGACTTATTTGATGAAAATGACAAGTGGTGTAAAAGTTTAAATAACATCACAATGCATGGGTTGCTTAAAGTAAGGCGAAGTGCAGCCTCTTTTCTGAACTAGAATATTAACGAGGTTAAAAAACTGTGGCCAATTTCTCTTTGTTACATATTACATATTTGGAAAAACGTAACATTGAATTTTCTAGCTACAAACACATTTACAGATCATAGAAAGCGTGATCTAGATTGTAAGCCGTGACCATTCGTCAAATAAACTGTTTTCAAAGAAACACTACAATTTTATGATATTAATAACTTAACATCTTCTTATGACCATAACATTCAGAGCAGAGCTATATACAAATAATAAGAAATATAGCAAATAAATGTACTACATAATTGTAGGCATTAAAAAGACCTACAAAAAAGTCAGGGAGGAGAGTATACGACTATCTTCTAAGGAACACCCACAATAAGCATTTTTGTCTTTAAAATAGCCAGGAGTTGTGGTGTATGGTTCGCGGGGGCATTCTGTAGTCCACGTGAGCAAAACCACGGGAACAGCTAGTTTAATAGTAAAATAGGAAATTGAATCTCCTGAAATTTAAGTCGAACATAATCAACTATACGTTTTTATCTCTCCAAAGTATCCAATGATCACTTAATCAATTTTTTTAATATTCTTATTGATGTTGCTTGAATTTCCCAACATAACTATTAATGTACTTATTAATTACACTTACAGGCATTGAAGATAAAATGTGGGCAGATGTTGATAAAGACATAGGTGAACTACTACGTGAAGTTGACCCTCAAGGCAATGAGGGTAGTGACGATGATGATGATTTGAGCAGGTAGCAACATTGTTTTAAATTTTTTAATTATATTGATTAATTCGATTATAATAGTTGTCACAAAAGTTCTCCCTTGCAGGTGTGATGTTTATATGTAAGGATGTATAAAATATCCATAATATCAGCCTATAAATTTTAATGGTTTGTATCAATTCCAGCAATCTACAAAATCTTTACCAAAAGTCATAAAGACATTTCATTCTTTTTATCTCCTATACAAATGTGAATTCATCACTCTTACATTAGTTGTAAGTAAATGTATGATATAATTAACATTATGAAATTCGATTTTAATGTGTGCAGGTATGATAAATTCAGAAAGAGTGACAAAAAAGTTGAAAATGGTGATGGAGAAAACGAGACAAGCGTGTTGGATGCACCTGCTGACAAAAAATCCGCAACAGAAGTCGATGCTCCGGCTTAACTACATACTAAGGGACGACATTATCAATATTATTTGCGCATATTCTTAATATTACTTTTAAGTTAGTTTGCAAATTGTTAGCATACATGTATTGTTAGAAATAAATGTGTCCTTGTGGTACAGGTATGGTATTTGTTTTTGTAACAAGATTTAATGACTATTCAAATCGTTCTCTTAAATTAAATTGAGTAATGCTAGGTATGCCTCCTGATCAATTAGTGATTGTGACCTTGTTTAATGGCTCACCTCAATCAGCATAGCCAGGAATTGTTTTAGGGAGTAAAACATACCTAACTAATAGAAATGAGTATCAATTATATCGACATTTGGGATTACAAAGGGCTTAAAGGATATTTTGGCTAAGATGGCTTTATAATGGTATCATACTTGTTATGTATAAGATGATTATGTATTCGTGTCCGCTCGCCCTATGTATGTCGTTCGACGAATACAGTCAGTGAGCTACTAGCTACGTTTTGTTTCACTCTTCTCTGTCCGCATACTTAACAATACTCAATATTTTACGCTCTTTTGATCTGTCTTATATATCCATTGTTATATTTGCTCAGAAATGAAATATACAACCTACGTTATTTCTTTTGTCAAATATAAATTTTCAAATTAATAGAACATAATAAAGGACACGCTGCTAATATAGAAAAATAAAACGAGTGTATAAGAAAAGCATTAAAAAAAATATCCAATGTTCGGGATGTAAGATCCAACTGCGACACGTGAAACTTGGATTTATGTCGAAAAAAAATTCTTATCTGTTATAATTATATTCTTGTAATAACGGATCATAAAAGACAATAATAACTGCTTTCTTAGGGCGTATGAGACATCTATTTTTTAACAACAAAGGAATCCATATAGCAATTATTACCAAAAAGTTATAAGTATCGTAAAAACATTTTATATTTTAGATTTTTGCTTCTCCTGAAAAGACGAGTTTGTCCTTTACGTCCTTTGTAATCCGAAGTGTTGATATATTTTTATAGAGTAAGCCCAACTTATGAAAGTATTCGGATTTGGCAGACGCGAGTGTGTTGAAATTGAGTAGATCTAAATGTTAATAATAACTGGTAAATCATTTGAATTGTGATTCTGTACAATCCTCAGTTTAGATTTGTCGAATAAATTTCTTAAATTCAATTAGAAAGTGAGTATACATTTTCTTTTAATTCTGGGTTTGCTTGCTTTTATGGTCTTTCTATTTAGGTGAAGTTCAGCGGTTTAGGTAGGTAAAGTGCGATACAATGTTTCTTACACAAAGTATGTAACCAACAGTAGTATGTAGTTGTAATATTAGTAGTTTAAAGTTCTCGTATATTTTTATTTTGACCACATAATGTAAGGTAGGCTTCTGTGTGTCACTATAGGTTATCTATATTGGTTTCATTTTAGTATTATAAATAATTCTTTATTAGTATTTTACATTCTAATTATTTTAACTTACAATATTGCGGATTATCCATAAACGTACGTAGATACATACGTTTTAACAACAATCATCATAATATGATAATTTAGACTGTAACGTAATAACAACTGTAACTGTATTTCTATATAACCGGCAATAAACCATTGTTCATAATTTTTTTGAGAGGAAAATACAGTGGATAAGAAAATGTGCAGTTTTATTTATATTTTGTGATTTCATTTATTTAGGGCCTATTTTTCAATCGCGAGATAACTTTAATTGAGAAATGATTTTGAGTAGTAAAGTAAACTAAAGTAATAATAGATAATAATAGAGTACATTATAAGAATAGATTATTGTGTATATACGGATGATTATCTGTGGCAACTGGACAACTGGTGACTACTACAGCTGATATATGTTCATATTTTGATATTCCTAGGGAATATAATATATTAGATAACTCATATTAGGTCACCGTACCTATTAACGGATATTAGTTAAATAATAGTCGCCTATCCACAAAATTCGCACGCTTCCTACTTAAATCTAATACTGATATACATATGAGTCGTTTAGAATCAAAAGTGGTCAACTCCACTTGGCAAGTTGTATGGGTATTTGTTGCCGATTTTCCATTTTGAGCATATTGCATGAGAGTTTTTGGCGGGATCTTGAAGTGACATGTTGTGGTTGTTATTTTTAATTCATTTACTTAGGTTTTTGACCCTATATTATGTAATATTTGTGGCGTTTTGCGTGATATAGTTTGGTTTTTGTGCGTAAGTGAAGTGGATTATAAATATAAGCTGAAAGCATTCATTCCGAGATCACACAAAAATTCCCTAGAAAGTTGTAACAAGGGAGCCACCATCTTGTTAGGATACTGAATCGTCATAACACTTGATAATATAATTCACTCGATAATGGCAGTAATGGTCTTCATTAAAGAGGACCGGTTGCCAAGTTAGGAAGAAGAAGAAGAGCATATTGCATAGACTATGAAACTTTTAGTTATCTGTAAAGTTTGGAAACAATTAGTGTAAAAAGCTAAAAAAATAAAAATGTATGCTACAGTACAATAATTTAAATTTATAAGACTTAGAAAATTGGACATGACTAATTTTGATACCAAACATTGGATTTAACTTGGTTTGATACTGATCTGGTTGGATATGACCAATTTTGATTTTAAACACTTTGGATGTGACTCATTTTGAAACTAATAAAAAATCAGGTCAGTGGTTAGCAACCTATCATAATTAAATAAATATAGGGCACACAATTAAATAACAGTAAAAAATATTACTGACTAATAATATTCTATTTAATCATGTTTTTATTTCAAGACACAGTATTACAGAATATATTGATCATAATAATTACCAAATTTTATCGTAGGATCGCTCGCTAGGCTATTTTTGCGGCTACTGTTATGCGTTGCGATGCGGCGCGCCTCAGTGTGTGATGGTAGACGCAATAAGCAGACAAAGTTCAGAATACTTTTCATAATATTTAATTCTAAAAAATTTAAAGTATCGCATCGAAATGAAACTATCATTTTAGGAATATACAAATTTATTGTTTTTAAGAAAGACACGACCCACAATATAACAAACAAAACTTATAAAAATGTAATACGCGATATATTTAAGTAACGCCATCGCAGCGCTCGATAAAATAAAACAGCCGCGCATACGTTAAGGACTTGCCAGTGAAACTATTCCCTGTAACGTGGTGGCGGTCGACGCGCTCGCGCAGTGCGCTGCGCGTACGGGCGAGGGAGGGTGTAATACCGTTATCTTGAATTCGTGCTGTATTCTTCCCCTCCAAGCCGCACGAACGACTCGTGTGTGACTTAGGCGGACGAACCCGGGTTACTGCCACGTCTTCCCCAATACAAGATGCAAGAGAGCTGACATGGTAACCACCTTGCTAACAAAGTAGGGACCTTCGCGACGTGGAGCCAACTTGCGTGAGAACCCTTTCTCTGCATTACTCAACACATGGGTATCGATTAATACGCGATCTCCCAGTGCTAACCGAACACCACCTCGTTGTTCAGCATCTGCAACAACCTTCCTGGCATCTTGTTGTTCAACTCGCTCTTTGACCTCTTCGAGAGTTGCGCTGAACCTCTGCAAATACGGAGTGATTTAAGGTACGAAGTTCTCTTGCTCCACTATAGTGCGAATATCAAACGCTACCTCAATGGGCGACTGTAGCTGGCGGGCAAAGGTAAGGTAAGCCGCAGATTCCCCTGAACCTTGATTATTAGCCGTATTCATCGCAAAGCGTACTATTGGTAACGCTTTCGGCCACTCCCTATGTTGTGATCCTAGTAGCATCGATAACATTTGTTTCATTCATTCATTGCCGGATTTGCAGCTGGATGGTACACAGGAATAAGGTTTTGCTGTGCTCCTAAAGTGAAGAGTGCCTTTTGCATCACTCCAGCTATAAATTGTGGCCCACTGTCAGAGATAATTCTGCGTGGCAAGCCATATCGCAGAAACACTTATTCTATTAATAGCTTAGTACAAGCCTCAGCAGTTGCCTCATACATAGCAAACAATTCTGTCCATCGCGTCGAAGTATCTTCGACGAGAAATACCCAGCGTTCTTTCAAGGGACCCTCCGGTAACGGTCCAAACAAATCCATTGCTAAAACTTCGGAACGCTGATTTTGAAAGGGAGTTTGTAAGAGTCCTGCTGGTTTTAAATTCTGACACTTCACACAATTCCTGATGTAATCCGCAATATACCTTCTCATTCCGGGAAATTAAAATCTTTCACTAAATTTCCTTATAGTTCTTTCTAAGCCCAGATGACCTGTGTTGGGAGCATCATGCAGTTCTAAATGAATTCCTCCCGAAGAGAAGCGGGGACTACTAACTGTGGTTCTTCTGACTCGTCAGGATAATGGAACCAAACCCCATTAAACATATAATATCCTCGATTAGTCCATCGAATGCACTCTTCTTGATCAGAACCTTCAAATCGTCATTTAACCTCAGGAGAGATTATGGCCATAACACTAAATCTCCGTCAAACAGAAGATTGAATTAATACAGCTCTTCGTCGGAACTATCAATTGCATTCAGCTGGAGTTGGTTAGTGCTAAGAGCTGACTAACTCAATTATTGCGTTGCGGTGTCGCCCGGCGTGACTCCTAGTGTGCTTTGGCACAATTTTGTAGTGCGACGCGTTGTGGCCCGCCGCGGCCGTAGTGTGCGCGAGCCTTTATGGTTCTGAACACATATCCACACCTCTTAAAGATGCATAAACTAGAAACAAAACAAAACTTTAAAGGAATAGGCTGGTTTAAATTGTTTGGGAAATAATTGCCGAAATCGTATCATTTTGGGGTAAATTTTTAGATGCCATGCAGAAATTATGAAAATTCATCCAGAAGACCCTAGTCTGTTGTTTTACGGTTCTTCTTCTTCTTCCTAACTTGGCAACCGGTCCTCTTTAGTGAAGACCATTACTGCCATTATCAAGTGAAATAAATTGTCATGTTTTATGACGATTCAGTATCCCAACAAGATGGTGGCTCCCTTGTTAGAACTTTCTAGGAAGTTTTTGTGGGATCTCAGAATAAATGCTTTCAGCTAATATTTATAATCCACTTCAATTATGCACAAAACCTAACTATATCACGCAAAACGCCACCATTATTACATAATATAGGGTCATAAACTTAAGTTAATGAATAAAAAATAAAAAACCACAAAATGTCAACTCAAGATCCCTCCAACAAAAACTGTTTTACGGTTTACCCGAGTTAGGAGTAAGTTATAACAGGTAAAATAAGATACCTGTTACTACAGTTCCTGTTCCAATGAAATAACTGTTTCAATAACCTGTTCCAAAATAACAGCTTGTTATGCTTTAGTAGTGATATAATATTTAGTAAAGTGTTACTACATATTATATGCCAAGTGTGAAACCATAGTAAAGTATAGATCGGCAATTCGGCAAATGCACTATAGGCTTAACGTATATTAAAATAACGTATAAGTCAATCAATCAATCCGTAAAT
The DNA here is from genome assembly GCA_033032175.1 of Saturnia japonica. NCBI lineage: Eukaryota > Metazoa > Arthropoda > Insecta > Lepidoptera > Saturniidae > Saturnia > Saturnia japonica. Next base: position 9,617,984 of record CM065311.1, on the reverse strand, counting down.
AAATCCATCTATCTATCAATCAATCCATCTATTGAAACATCAATCAATCAATCCATGAATTAATCAATCCATTAATCAATGTTTTATAATAAACATCATTACGCTAGAACATAGAAAAGCATGTTCCAAACTGGATCAGTAATACTCTCTGGAACCAATGCGTCAGAACAACCCGTTCATTTTTGAGGTAACAGTTACAAGCTGTTACTCTTAAACTCTTGTTTTTTTGTAAAATATCTGTTCCGATAAAAACGTCTCACTAGTATGTGGAACAGCCTAGTATTTAGTAACAGCTTTTTTTTAATATTAGATATCAGTTCCAAACTGTTACTTGTAAATACCTGTTATTTTAACCTATTTCGATTTATTATACGCCCCACTCCTAACCTGAGTTAACTGAATTATGTAACTTAAGGCAGTGTTGCCAAGTTTGGGCACTATGTCTGGAATCTCCTCGTGGGGTGCCCCGGGCAATGTCAGTCCTTATGACTGGCAGCCAATACCAGACCGACTGCGTCCCGCCCCTGTACCCCTCTGCGGGATGGGGCAAGAGTAGACCTGATTCGGCTCGTCCACTATGAACGTACTCGTCTATGACGGCAGAGAAGGAAGAAAATCTCCTTAAAAAATTGAGAATATACAACCTCTATAAATAATCGCTGACGGCGGAGGAGAAAATTACCCTTTAATAAATCACGGCCGGACGGTGGAATACCACCTTAAAAAACTACCGAGGAAGACAACTTTGTTAAAAAATTACTAGAGGGAGGTGGAGAAAACCACTATTATAAAAATCGAGGACCGGCAGTGGAAGGAAACCCCTTTAAAAAATTACCACATGGTTGAGGATGAGCACGTCCTTAAAAAATCAAAGCCGGATTGTCGAAAACTCTATAAAAACCAACGCGGACTGGTGGGGGAGGGGGTGTATTCATTCGGCTCCTTGCCCTACCGTTTCACCTACGGCAGAGGAGAAAACCTTGGTAAAAAACCATAGCTGGAATAGCGGGAGCGGGGGTGCGTTCATTCGCCTCCTTGCTCCCAACATATTCCAAAATATGATGGCAGAGGCAGAGGAGAAAACCTCTATGAAACCCAACGCCAGATGGGTGGGAGTTGGGGGTGTTTTCATTAGCCTCTTTCTCCTGCCAGGCCGAACCAAGGGGAGATGAGGCGGGTGGCCCGTCTTCCCCTTGCACTGGTTCGAAGGACGGGGAGACAGTTCCGTTGCACCGGATTGTCTCCGTCAGCGGACGGCCCTTCCGGGCCTTGCCACTGGGGCGACGCGGTAGTATGCTACCTGAAGGTCCCGTGACGCCCCATTACCGCGGCGGACGGTGCACCGTGGAGTTTTAGTGAGTAGGAATCTCACCTAACCACTCGTCCCCCCGAACGGGTGTGTACCTATGATGGGTTTCTCTACGTTAAAAAAAAGTGTTGCCAAGGTAGCTATTTTGTGGCTATATCTGGCAACATTTAACAATGTTTTAGCCTAAAATACCAAAATATTCGTGGCTAAATGTTTAGCCACGAATTTACCTTCTCTTCTGTTAATACACAATATTTTATATTTCCATATCATACCACTTGTTTTCAAACATCTACAATGCCAGCGGAAAATCAGTATTTCACGGTTTGCCTGTGACGGCTCTATTCCTATTACTCAAATGCTGAGGAGGAAAAGATCATTAAAATTTAGCATCCTGACAGCAGTATAGAATAAGTAGGTATAGAAATAAGATGCATGCACTTAATTATTTGCTAAGAAAAAGATTTTATTTAAAAACGGCTTTCCTTGTATTTAAAAAATCAGAACCATCAACGTATAATGAGTGTTATGTTGAATCAACGTACAATCAATAAATAAAACGTTTTTATGTTATTAATTTGTGTTTGTTTACAAGCCAAAATGTTTGGCCTCTTTTAGCCACTTTTTAGGGAACAAAATTTTTAACATTCTAGCAACTTCATTAAAGTAGTTGGCCACTTCTTGTTACCTTGAGTTGGCAACACTGCCTAAGGGATAACCTTATTTTTATAGGATTTATAAGAATGGATGATACGAAACCATCCCAATCTAATGACTATCATAACGAAAATGAAGAAAAACATCAAAAGAAGAAAAATAAAAACAAGAAAAAACGCAGTGGCGGAGATGGCGATCACATTGTGCCTACAGTTAACGATAGCGTAGTATCCATGGCTGATCCAAATGACGGGCACCAAAATATTTCTCTGAAAGATTTGAAGATTGCAATGGAAGTATTAAATTTGCAGCAAAAACCAGCAAAAACCACTGAAGAAGCTTTACATAAATCGTATCAATTTTGGTCAACACAACCGGTACCGAAAATGGACGAAAAAATTGTTTCCAATGAACCTATAGAGCCACCAAAAACCACTGAAGAGATAAGGTCAGAATCGTACACTTTACCTGATGGGTTTGTATGGGACACTTTGAATTTGAATGAACCTTTGGTATTGAAAGAGCTTTATACTTTACTTAATGAGAATTATGTTGAAGATGATGACTGCATGTTTCGTTTTGATTATCAAACTGAATTTCTAAAATGGGCTCTTCAACCGCCTGGTTGGAAAATGGAATGGCATTGCGGTGTTCGTGTCATAAAGTCTGGTCGGCTGGTGGGTTTTATATCTGCCATTCCTGCTCAGTTAAGAATATATGATCAGGTGCAGAGTGTTGTCGAAATTAACTTTTTATGTGTTCATAAAAAACTTCGTGCTAAACGTGTAGCTCCTGTGTTGATTAGAGAAATAACTCGTCGAGTGAACTTGACAGGTATCTTTCAAGGAGTGTACACTGCTGGTATTGTGCTGCCTAAACCAATTGCTACTTGCCGTTACTGGCATAGATCTCTCAATCCAAAAAAACTTATTGATATTAAATTTAGTCACTTGTCTAGAAATATGACCATGCAGAGAACTCTAAAATTGTTTAAGCTTCCTGACATGCCAAAAACTCCAGGATTTCGTAAAATGGAAATACAAGATAGTGAAAAGGTTGTCAAACTGCTTAATGATTATTTGAAGAAGTTTGACCTGGCACCAATTTTTTCTGAAGAAGATTTTAAACATTGGTTTATACCACAAGTTGGTATAATTGATAGTTTTGTTGTTGAAACTGCTAGTGGTGAAATAACTGATTTTATTAGTTATTATACTCTACCATCTACTGTTGTTTATCATCCAGTGCATAAAGCATTAAAAGCTGCATATTCATTTTATAATGTATCTTCAAAGACACCGTGGATAGATTTGATGCTTGATGCATTAATATCAGCAAGAAACTTGGGTTTTGATGTTTTTAATGCATTGGATTTAATGGATAACAAAGAATTCCTGGAACCTCTTAAATTTGGAATAGGTGATGGTAACTTGCAATATTATTTATATAACTGGAGATGTCCAACTATGACTCCAAATAAAATTGGTCTAGTTCTACAATAACAGTTCTAATGTTTTTGTTAAATATAGTCACTGGTTTATTTTATTTTTAATTATACTGTTTTATTGATTAAAAACACAATTTAGTGTAAATTTGTATGTTTGGTGTGAGAAATGGTACAATCTATGGATTTATGAGAATAATAAACTCATGTAAGTATAATCAGTATAACCAGGTACAGTGTTTGGAAACCATTGTAGTCATTCAACAGTTCCAGTGTTATTTCTTGCATTTGTGTCTTAAAATGTTATCAGTAACATTGATAATCAACGAGCTAAGTGCCTCTGTAATAGATAGACAATTTTTACTTACTACGTAAGGTCTCTATGTCAATCTTTCTGTTTTAGATAATTTGACAAAATATATATTATGTTATCAATGCTGTACAGTTTCATTATGAAAAACTAACTAAGAAAGCTATAATGTGATTTAAAACAGAAGTTTTATAAATATCTGATAACTTACAAGTGTTTTTTTCTTTAACACATGTGACCTTAGGTATATATTTGATTGATTAGTCTAGCGATTACAATGAACTGGATGTGTCTTAGAAATTTTATTAAACCTTAAATTTGATAACAAGTTTCCTTAGTTTGTCTATAAACTGGTGTAATAGTACTGTTACACCCGTGGGTATTAAAAATGCCGATGATTGACGCGAAAAAGATTTATTTGAATTCCACACAGTTACAAATTACATGAACTCACAACACTGTTATTTCTTACACTGTGTATTCGCTTCCTTTTATCGCTCGTTATCGCTTTATAATTCAAAACTGAATTGCCTCGGCGCCGCGCCTGATTCGCTTATCTACCTACACTAATCGACCACAGAAACATCGTGAAGCATCGCGACTTTTCATTGATGTTTACTTCCAATGCCTACTCGATGAAATATCCGAGGCGATAAGCCCTGTACATGTATGTGTCTGTAAACTGCGATGTTTACACAAACATGCGCCGCGGTTGTTTACGACGCGAACATTATTTCGATGTCTTGAGAAATTTGTAGTTGATTCGAGATATTTCGGGAACAGGATTTTTTTAATCTTTTTAATTGGGTTGTAACAGGTCGTAAGAGTACTTTAGTTTCATGGCTAATGCTTTGAAGAGATGGACTCCTTAAGATGAAGTGGAAAGTTTGCACAGAGAGATGGATTCCGAGGTTCAAGTTGCAATTTTTTTGCAAGTCGACTATTGTGTGATGAGCATAATTGTAAGTTGTGTGTGTGGATGTTAATATCTATATAAATATGTATATCAGCTGTTTAGTTACCATAATACAAGCTTTGCTTAGTTTGGAATTAAATGGCCGTGTGTGAAATTGTGTCCTCATATTTATTTATTTAATTAATGTCACAATGTCATTACACAAATACTTAGTGTTTTTTTAAAAATAAACCACAATCTCTTGTCTTCTTAAATTATGGCGAATCTATTATTTCTTAGATACTTGATCCATATCTTAAAAAAAAATTAAGATCATAAACAATAATTCTGTAGTTAACGCCAATGATATTATAAAAGGCGACTTATAATATCATTGGTTAATGCGTGCTGAGCTGCGGGCACAGCTAGTATTTACTGACTATTTATAAATCCACAAAAAATGGTGGTGTGCTTCAAAAATAAAATACGATGTAGACAGCATAGAGTACTTTGGTAGGCAGTAGGTTACAGGTTAGACATGGCTAACACTGCGCTACTCCGGGTAATTGCGCCAACTCGGCCAGATGTGTTAACACCATATTTTAAATTAACACGCTTATTCTAAATGTATTGGCACATAGCACACTTCAGTGCAGCGATGAGCGAACCGGTTAAGGCACAGCGCCGAGCCGCGCCACTGCACTGGTCTGCCGACTCATTCATTTCTCTAACTAGCTTGCCTTGTGTCATGGCTCAGATTTGGGTAACACAACGCGCTGGCGCGGCGGCGCACAGTGGGCTGAAATCGGAGCCTCCCTTTCATAGGATTTTAGAAAAATTAAATATGTTATTTCATAGTTTTAAGTATACAGTTTTGTCAAAACAGTCATATCATTGTATAATTTAGCAATTTCAAGCTTTATTTTAACCTTCTACACCATATCATATGGACTTGTAAATTTCAAATGTATGAAAATGGATTTTCTTTTCGTCATAACTTTTTTGTGTTTTGAGTTGTAAAGCTGAAACTTATACATATCGTTACTGGGGTAGTAATGAAACCTTAGAACCTTTCACCTTGACCCCGGGCGTCCCTGTTCAACAGATATTTGTTGATGAAAATTTCATACTTTGATGACATTCTATTGAGGTGAAATCATCAATCCGTAGGTTTATTTTCGACCTGAATGCTACAGGTATTAATTAATAAAGTTACCCTGATTTACCCTACCGCTTCGTTTTCAAAAATACGATTCAAAAATTCGTTTTAAAATTTCAATATACCTATTTTTCTTTATTAAAAGTTGGTCATTACCTATAAATTTGGACTATCTACTTAAATTAACATTAATAAATAACCAATTTAGCAATTTCAAGCATTATTTTTACCTTTTATACCAAATAATATTGACTTGAAAATTTCAAATGTATGAAAATGGATTTTCTTTTCGTCATAACTTTTTTGTGTTTTGAGTTGTAAAGCTGAAACTTATACATATCGTTATTGGGGTGGTAAAGAACCCTTAGGACCTTTCGCCCTGACCCCGGGCGTCCCCGTTCAACAGGTATTTGTTGATGAAAATTTCATACTTTGATGACATTGTATTGAGGTGAAATAATCAAATATGTAGGTTTATTTTCGACCTGAATGCTACTGGTATCGATGGTAAGATAACTTCATATCTTTCAGATACCTCAACAGCAGCATATGATATTTGTAAAGCGAAGCCGAAAGATATGAATGCCATCGACTTGATATCGCGAAGAACTAATTCTGAGGATATTTTTAAGTATGACCTATCTTCCCTCCAAGCCTGGATTAAATGCATGGAATGCGTATTGCATATTGCGTATCGCCTATATTTCAAAAAATGGCAAGCCAAAGGAGACGATTTAAAGCAACTAGTAGATAACTAGAAAAAGAGTATTCAAGAAAAGTTTCGAGATGAAATGGGACTGCTTGTAGATATAGTTAAACAAGGTGCGGGAACGACCAATGATGGGAACACCGCAAAAAGGTTTTTTGCCAATCCTCAAGTAACTGCACAGATCACTGATGTTGATGAAGAACTCAGGAGATTTGCGGTGATTCTTCAGGTAGTCTCATGTGGAAAAGTTCCGGCAATATTGTTCTAAAACAGCTTATAAATATGTCGAGTTATATCAGTGGTATTATATGCCTTCTAGCGTGCATAAATTACTCATGCATGGTGCAGACATAATTGAGCATAATAACTTTATCCCAATTGGCAAACTTTCTGAAGCACGCAATAAAGATTTTAAAAATTTTAGAGTATTCCAGTCGAGAAAAATTAGTAGAATTGCAACAAATGAGGATATTATCCATAGTTTGTTAATAACTTCTGACCCATACCTGTCCAGCATCAGACCTGAGATAAGTCAACTTAGCCATAAACCGCTATCAGATGAAGCTAAATTGTTATTGGTAAATTCTACATCAGATAAAGAAAATATAGAGTTTGTAGATGTAATAAATTTGTGTGACTCTGAGTAATGTATGAGTGTAATTAAGTAGGTATCATCGGAACTATATGTATATCATAATTTTGTTATAAAATATTTTTATATATTTGGAATTTACATTTACATCTTTTTCGAGGTACTGTTAAAATCGATAATCCTAATCTAGCCCCAGAAATAACTGTTTAATCTTTTATGACAAACATCAATATCAACGAAACAAATAAACTATAATAATTACCTTAATTAGCAAAATCAAGACATTTTTGTACAAATGTGGAACAAAAACAATCAAGAATAGTAGCAGGTAATGATAATTGGTGTTAATTTAAGTTTATAGTGCAAATTTATAGGTAATAACAACTTTTAATAAAGAAAAATAGGTATATTGAAATTTTAAAACGAATTCTGAATCGTATTTTTGAAAACGAAGCGGTAGGGTAAATCAGGGGTAACCTTATTAATCGATACCTGTAGCATTCAGGTCGAAAATAAACCTACAGATTGATGATTTCACCTCAATAGAATGTCATCAAAGTATGAAATTTTCATCAACAAATATCTATTGAACGGGGACGCCCGGGGTCAAAGTGAAAGGTTCTAAGGGTTCAATACTACCCCAGTAACGATATGTATAAGTTTCAGCTTTACAACTCAAAACACAAAAAAGTTATGACGAAAAGAAAATCCATTTTCATACATTTGAAATTTACAAGTCCATATTATATGGTGTAGAAATGAAAAATAAAGCTAGAAATTGCTAAATTATTATTTAATTTTTCTAAAATCCATGAAAGGGAGGCTCCGATTTCAGTCCAATGTGCGGCGCAGTAAGCTACGATATTATCGTCCCGCCACTTCAATCGCCGTAACAGCAGCACAACTGTGGAATTCGCTTCCTATCAACATCCAACTGGCCAACTCTCGGGATTCCTTCAAGTATTCGTTACGTAGGTTTTACTTGGAGCAATTGAATATTGGATAAATTTTTCTTTTTTTACTGAATATTATGCACACCTTGCATGTACCTTTCTCTTGCTCCCTTAGAAGACTGGCAGAGAATGCTTTTTAGCATTAAGTTCTTCATTTGTACTTTTTTTTATGCATTAAAGAATATTTAAAAAAAAGAATGAACATGTTAGCGTGAACGGCGCACAGTGGTTCAGTATTAAAAAATTAGGGACATATGGCATCAAAGTCAGAATTACGACACGATTTTTTTATACGGTAAAAAATCATAATTCAAACCACTTTTATTCTCAGACAACTTTCAATAAGCAGTTTTTGGCGGGATCGTGAAGCGACATGTGGTTTTTATTTTTAATTCAATTTTTTGACCCTATATTATGTAATATTGGTGGCGTTTTACGTGATATAGTTAGGTTTTTGTGCATAAGTAAAGTGGATTATAAATATAAGCTGAAAACATTCATTCTGAGATCCCACAAAAATTTCCTAAAAAGTTCTAACAAGGGAGTTCTCTTGTTAAGATACTGAATCGTCATAACACATGACACTATACTATAATTCACTCGATAATGGTAGTAATGGTCTTCATTAAAGAGGACCAGTTGCCAAGCTAGGAAGAAGGAAGAAGAAGAAAACTAATAGAAGCGATATCCGGCACTTACAAATTGAAATCCCTAAGTCTATGAAAGCTGATTTTCAGCCCACAGTGCGGTAGCCGGATGAACATATTTGATATTCAAATCACTTTAATCTATAATGTAATGCTAAAATAAAAGCTAATGTTCAACCAACGAGCTAAAAAAATTCTTCCGAAGCGGAAATCGGTTAGCACGATAGTTCTGGTCCAAAAACGATAAATTTCACGTTGCAGGTACATTAACTGTCGCGCTTTAGGTTGTGAACCCTGGATAGCAGGACACTCGTGGTGATACACACGTTCGCAGAGATAGCGCCTACAAGTCATGCGACACTTTCTACTTTCAAAGAGTTGTTGAGAAATTATTTCATATTTCGCTTCCTTTCACCCGCCTTGGGGGCAAATATGTGGGTAAATTTAGGCATTTTCCATCTAGCACAAGAAACAAAAACGTTCACAACCGACATCAACATAACGAAGCTTGATGAACAAAATGAGTTTTGTGTATTGCATAGAGAGTAACAACGTAACCGGCTTTACAATAATAAATATTTCGTTTAAAGAAATACTTTTTTATATTAGATCTTATGGAACTTTAATTCTCAATTAGATCTAAGGGAAATGAGATTCAAAAATACAATCTTTAACAGAGTTTATTTATGATAATCACTTTTTCGCCTTAGTTTCCTTCACAGCTGTAGGTGCTTTAGTGACATCATCAGGGTTTTCTGCTGCATCCTTCAATCTCTTGGCTCGGATGCCCACAAGTTTGGCTATAGAACGAGCCTGAAATAATCAACAGAATTATTTAGAAAGTTAAGTGGTTTTAAACAAAACTGCTGATACATAAATGGTGCAATCATATGCTTGTGTTCTTACTGTCTGGTATTTGTGTAAATATGAAAACCAAAAAGGGAACTGTGGCATGAATTTGGTGTAAAATCCGTCATTATGACTCGCTTTTGTGTGTTGCATTTCGAGTTCAGCCTGTGAATATCCAGTTTAAGATATATTAAGGACCAATATTATTGTAGACCACTGTATTTCTGTATTATTTACGATTACGGCAGCACATGCGTTTAAAGCAGTTCGGGTGGGCTTCGACTTCCGACTTACGTAATAAAAATCAATATTTAAGGCTATCTGAGAGTTGTAGCCTAATCTTAAATAGCCTATACTATTCCTCGATTCTGACTATCATATACAAAAAGAATTTTTCATATCCGATTGGTAGTTCCAGAGATTAGCATGTTTAAAAAAACAATAGTTTTTCATTCTTTTATATTAGTATAGATCTGTCAAAGATGTCTTTAGAATAACTATTATCTGGGCGTCGAAGGAACAGGACAAAGTTTTTCCTCAGGTAGTTGTTATTCTTTTTATAAAAACCCATCCATCTATTGAAAAATTCATTTCTCTGCTATCAGTTAAATAAAAAACTATCTGTCTGTTTACCATGCTACAGGTGTAAAGAACCATCTAGTTCTTAATTAATTTAGTGAGGTGGATAAAACTGATGTATAAGCACTATTAAATTATCCATACTTTTATGAGTTAGTAGTTTAACAGTATAACAATATTGTAATCATTATATTAATATGTGAAGCAAAAACTTTGTACTCCTCTTTAAGCATATTGCGTGCATGGAAGACTGTGAGATTTGGTATGGTTAAAGTTTATATGGAGAAGAAATGCAGAAAGCTGAAAGTTATCTATAATATCTGTTACTAATATATTAAATTAATACTGTAAATCCTAACCCAACCAGTGCCATTGAACTTAAGACTCCCCAAAATATTGACATTGTCACTCAATGAAAAGTGACAGCTAGCAATGTAGATAATACTCATTGTTTAGTTTCATGAATATTGAAAATCTCAAACAGAAAATTGCCTATGATCAAAAAGTTGCTGGTTGAATGTCGACCTTAGGGCGACCGCTAGTTTATATAAATATACCTACCCCTCTGAGGTATTGGTAAGCCTTGAAGTTCTTCTCATCCTCAGTAATCTGTCTTGCGACAGATTTCGGTGCTGTTTGTTGTACTGGCATCAATGGACCACGCAATTGAGTAGCCACCTTCCGTTCTTCTTCATTGGCTTCACCCTTCAGTACCTGTAGTTATTCGATAATTCTAAATACACATATAAAACATACAAACAACAGCAGATGATAGCTAGTGATATTCAGCAATTCACCAGCATGACTTGATGATAAAACATAATTAATGACATAAGAAACATTCTAGTTTTAAAAGACAATTATAAAAGTAATCAAAAAAATATATTACAAAACTTGAGCTGCATTATCAAGTGTAGTTTAGTACAACTATTACTTTAAAAGTTAGTAAAATTATATTGATATTGTACAGTTATCAGGATATATCTTTTCCTGCAAAGTGATATTTTTAGATAGCAAATTTTACAGGAATATCAACAGCAGCATAGTTTATTTACACAGATTGTGTACCTTAAAAATACTGTTTTGAGAGTTGGTTACTCAGTTTAAGCGCTTAGTGTGATAAGATATAACTTAACAATTGTCATAATATTTTAGTAAAGTTAATCAACATAAATAAATGAAATGTCTAATAAGCCCACAGATTCAAGTTATAACACCAGGACTTGAAAACACAGAATGAATATAAATGTGTTAACATGTGTATAAATATTCTAATATTTGTGTTGCATTGTGGTAAAGCTGTTATTACTATAGTTCACCTACCAACAATTCTTAAAAAGATAGTATGTAATAAAAATAAATGGAAATAGATAACCCAAAATGTTCATCTATTTTATGAAATTACATCAAGTATTGTATGATTGATATAAACAAGAATAGAAGTATATATATATATATAGTACAGTCTTATAAGTTAAGATTTTGCAGTCAATAAATTACAAATTCACATTTTAAGGTGTAAAAATATCAACATTATTAGGAACATGAAAATGTTATTTTCAAAACAACCTTGCATTATTTTCACAGTAGCTAACTTTATGATATATACAAAAATGTTGAATTTCACTTACAATTAGTGTCAAGGCATGATACACAACAACAAGAGTCTCTTTCACAATGCAAAGAACTAAGTAAGCATGGTCTGAGATATAGACAGACTCAAAATTATATATATTTTTTGTTATTACCTTCTTGCCCTTGGGGAAAAGAATAAGACGGGCTCTATATTCCTTTAATCTTTGCACATTAATCTGTAGCGATTCCACTGATTTGTTGCGTCTACGTGGGTCTACAGCAATACCAACAGTTCTGGCAAAAGCAGGGTTCAATCCAGCAGCCTGTAAGTTAAAAAAAGTAACATTATTACTATTTTATGAATTGGAATAAAATATTTGATCAGGTGCATAAACAGCTACCTAAATTATTATCATAATTTCACATTGTAATAATAAGTGTATTCAACACTTTCAAAATACAATTAAATTTGATAAATCTAGAATCCCAATTTTGATCATAAGAACTATTAATTTTTCACTATTTTGTATTTATTGGACCAAACAAAATATTTACAAAAAATGGTATTAGTAGATATTTTAGTAGAACAACATAATAATAAAACAATAAATTTTGAAAAATGGTTAATTATATGTTTGTTTACTATTATGATCCTCTGAGATTCTATACAGGCGCAATTCAGTCTAAGTAGGCATTTGTTTGGGTTCAAGGGGTTTTTGTTTTATGAAATGTTAGCAGGACGATAGAATAAGAATACCAAATCGTAATTTTGCTTTGCATTTTAGTTTTTGTATTTGCAACTAACATTTTAAAGGTTTTCGAGTTACAATCGTTTTGATTAATTTTCTCGAAAACGGCGAACTACCTTGTGAAGAGAGTGGTACGATTATAAGAACTAATCTCTATCAATTTTAACCCCCAATTCGTGCCAAACGATTCTAAATCCCACCCGTTGTTCTCGGTTTTCTATTTGTTTCTAGAATATATCACTTATGTATAAAAAGTTTAAAATGCACAACATCGATCATATAATAAATCACAAAGATGCAATATTACCCTTATTTCGCGAAGAGTAAATCCTCTACCGGCACGAACTTTTGTGTGATAACGCACAGTTGGGCATCGAACAACAGGTCTAAGAGGACCTGCGGCAGGACGAGGAGCGACAGCTTTAGCCTTCTTTATCCTATTCTGCTTTCTACGGTGACGACGAGCTGGCTGGTTGAACCATGTCTTCACAAATCTTTGCCAATCCTTGTGGAAATGGCCATTTGGTATCATGTTATTCCCTTTACCCATTTTCAGAGGTTTCTTTACCTAAAATATAAACATGAAAAATTATCTGGGAAATCCATACTAATAACTTAATAATAAACGAATTGCACATGATTCATTTAAAACTGTAAAAGATTCATATAAAAAATATAGATTTATCTAAACACTGACCGCTAAGCAGTACCCAACACACAAAAAAAGAAAGAACCACAGACCACCGAGAGCCGAGACACTACGTAATAGTACTGCGCGTTTTCTTCAGAAACGGTTTTAATAACCAGTTCTTCTATGAAAAACGAACGAGAACATTTTATGAGTAAACAGATCGATCATTGTTGTTATAAGGACTATAATTGAATGAACAGTAAACCGTTACTAGTGTGGCGCCTCATTTGCCACTATTTTTGTACTGGCTGTTTCTAATGGTTAATATTAAAAATACTTAGGTGATGACTGATGACATATCAGAGAGATATAAAAATTCAGACTGTTGGTTTCACGTCACGTTATGTACTAAAGCCTGTTATTATTTTATTACAAAGTAAATGTGCTATAGCTCTACTGACTAGCATTATTATTGAACCCGTCAAACAAGAAACTACTTTAAATTTGAAGTAAAGAATAAGCTACAATGAATCTTATTGATAACGATTGTAGCGACTTCTCTCGCCACAACTAACGCATCAACGCGTCGACACAACTACGTAGCGACACATAGCGACATCTATCGAGCCACATAGGACGCACCCTACTATCTTACATTGCGCTATAAAAATTAACTTTATCGTTCAGTATATATACAAGAACTCGACTACAACAGTCGGGTCAGCTGCCCGCCAGACATAGCACCCGTCTGGCCGGAGGATCCTCCCTTTTCTATGGCGGATGAGGAACTTTACTCTCTGTTCCTCACCTCCGCTAAACGATATACAATACAAATTTGGTTGTAAAAGAAAAACGAAACCTAAGGAACGAATAAAAACTGGTTTTTGGTTAAACGTCAAATGTTCGTTTTTTCAGTAGGTACAGTTTGATCTCGAACTTGAAAATAGCGTTTTTTTTAATAACCGGTTCTAATAATGGTTCCTTGAGTGTAAGAAAGCGTTTCGTTTCGTTTTACGAAAAAACAGAAACGACCCAGCACTACTACGTAAAAAGAACTGTACCAGTGTTGCACTATTGCCCAGCGTTGTCACAGTTAGTGATGTGACAAATAAAACCTCAGTGTACTAAATTAAACTTGAGTCGAGATATGCTATCTCTAATTGAATTAACTCTTACTCGAATTTGGATTGACACAGTAAAAGCACGAATCAAGTGAGTACTCGATTGACACGTTCTCATTCTTACGCAAACACTACCCGTATTAGTATATTATCTATGGCAAGCACCGTGGTTCGTTCGACATAGCATTAAATTTGCCGATCATATGTGACTATGTTATTTGGCTATAAATGTCAGTATATTGCAGATTTGAGACAAACTTCGGAGTGCCGGTTGTTGTTGTTACTTTTTCGACTTACTAACTATTGTTTAGAAAAAAAATTCAGGGGTTTAAAAGGAAATCTCTTGTTTAAGATGTATTTGAATCGCCATAGAGTGGAACTGTTATAGGTAAACAGTTCAGATTCATACAAATATATTGGGATATGTTGTCACGAAGCTGTCATTAAATTAAATTAATATATACAAACCAAATCGCGTAATATTGTATTTTTCCTGGTTGGCACATCTCTAGTCTAAGTGTTTATATTGTCCTCAAAAATTGTTAATTATCTCTGGTCCTCAACATCAAGCACCGTTTACGCGAAAGTAACAGGGATATGAATTTCTAAAAATAAATCGATTAAAAAAAAAAATTGTTTTTTTTTCCTATTTTCTTTAGAAATGTAATTAAAACCTAAAATATTTAGAATCATAACTTTCTTAATCAATTTAAATTTACATATTTCAATAAAAAAGACAAAAAATATTGATAATAACAGAGAATGTCCATTCTTGTACCAAATTTTGTTGTATAGTAAGGTTGAATAAAAAGTAAAGAATTTTTTTCCATATTATTTTATGACCTTTTATCCTCGGAATTTGGTTTTCAAAGTAGGAATATTCTTTAAATTTTAAAAGTATTATCTATACTATATATTATATGTATACTAATTTAACGAAGCGGAAGTGTTTTTATGTTTTTTTTTTAGTTTAATATTTAATCTCTGAAACTACCAGTCTGAATTGAAAAAATATTTTTGTATAAGCGGCTTTTACAACTTTACCGGGCTTGGGGGCGAGCGCTTAAGGCACTCAGCCGCGAAAGCGTGGGCAACCAGCGCGCAAGGGGGCCAAAGTGGCCGGACCTCGGCTTGGGCTGTTGCCGCGATTGCAATGAAGACGCGATCTGTTTAATACCCTATTCGTAAAATCGAGTTAAACTAACATATACAGATATACATGTTCCTTCCTCCTGGGAGGAAGGAAGGAACATGTGTACGTGTATTTAGTGATCTGAAATATGTTCTACACTAACTAGTGCAAAAAAGGAAAAAAAAAAAGGTTCCTTACAGAACCTATGTACCTGTGAGGTGTGCACGTATGTAGTACATATGTGTGTACGTGATGCTTGTATATGGGTAGCTAAGTGTTGCACGTAAAGTGTCACTTGTATCGCGCGGGCGGCTTCCAGACTCAAGGGTTTCACCCCGAGGAACGGACCTAGGCTTGAGTTGCCGCGGGAGAGGGAGGTCGCGGCGGTGGGTGTGCGGGAGCGAAATTAGCCGTCCGTCCCCTGCGGAGGGAACGGTGGTTACGCGGGCGTGGGCGCAAACACGCTCTGTTTAGAGAGACGGTTGAGTAATATGCGATTTGTTTCTCGATTTCGTCATCGGGATCGGTAAAGATGTTACGCGGTCGGCGCTGTAAGCGGGTGGCGTTTGGGACTGGAACGTAATTCGCGGCGGTTTTGATCAAATGATTCGCGTGATTTGACGCGGTGTCAAAGTAAGAACGTGAGAGGTATTTGATGTAAGACTCGATCGAGGGGAGTTTCATATCTCTATGAAGGTCTACCTGTTGAACGAACCAGGGGGTGTTATTGATTTTACGTAGTACTCGAGATTGAAGGACTTGGAATTTGTGTATGTTCAATTTTGACATATGTGCGAATGCGGCGCAGCTATATGTCATAATCGGACGGATGCACATTTTGTAGAGAGTAAGCTTATGTCTCAGGGACATTTTGCTTATGATCAGGGGCTGTAATCGACTTATGACCATTGCGGCTGTTTTACAGACGGCACGGGCATGAGAATCAAAGGTAAGTTTTCTATCGAGGGTCACACCGAGATATTTATTCTTGGTGGCCCAGGGGATATTGTCTTTGAAGAGTTTGAGAGTTTTGACACTCTCATTGTGCACTTTTCGACTAGGATCAAAGATAATCGCGGCGCTCTTCGAGGGGTTGACGGCTATGCGCCATTTGGTGTACCATTCACCGAGAGTGGTGACTGCGCATTGGACTCTGTGTCTGAGCCTAAGTCTGTTCCTATTCGACGCGTAGATGACTGTGTCGTCAGCGTATAGACCCACCTGGACCCTAGGAGGACGAGGTAGGTCACTGACATACAGATTGAAGAGACAAGGCGCCAGAATGGAGCCTTGCGGGACGCCCGAGCGTATGGGGTGGGCTGTGGAGAGTACACTTTCCGCTCGGTAGCGGAAGGTGCGGTCGGTGAGGTAGTCGCGGATAATGTGAACTAACCTATCTGGGACTTGTAACTGGTGTAGCTTGTGGACTAGTCCGGCGTGCCAGACCTTGTCGAAGACCTTGGCGACGTCGAAGAAGACCGCGAGCGTACGGTATGGAGGATCTTTCGCGAAGTTAGTCGCTATGTGCTCTGTGAGGCGTTGCACCTGGTGCGTACACGAGTGTCGAGCGCGGAACCCGAACTGTTCCGGTGGATATAGATTTTTCTCGTCTATCACGGTTTAAGAGACGGTTCAGAAGGAGCCGCTAATAGATTTTACCTAAGGTATTCAAGAGACTGATCGGCTATCGGGAAGCGATGCTTTTTTGCCGGGTTTATGTATCCCTATGACTATGGCCGTTTTCCAGGCAGCTGGGAAATGGCAGTGGGCGATGTTTACATTGAATATGCAAACCAAGAGTGCTATGAGGTGATCAGGAAGAAGTTTGAGTACTTCGTTCCGGATCCCGTCAGGACCGGGATATTTTTTGACCCTTGATGACGGAACAGACTTCGTCAGATGTGACCGTAGTTAGGGTATCCGCGGGTGGAACCGAACTGAGTTCCTGTACCGAGGATTCGATTGTGTTGACATGTACGGCGTCTATGTTGTCGCAGTTTGGAGAGCACTGGCTCTCCAAGCTTGCGGCAAAACACTCCGCTTTGTCTTCGCTATCGAACGCGAGTTGGAGGCCCGGGCCTCTTTCGAGGGGTGGTAGTTGGGAGGAGTGTTCTATTTTTAAAGATCTGGCTAACTTCCAGTATGTGAGATGGGACGGTATGAGACCCTCTACGAGGTTGTCCCAGCATTGACCTCTGTATCCAGTGATGCGAGCTTTGAACTCTCTTTGTAATGCGCGTAACCGTGCGCAGTTTTCCCTGGACGGGAATGAGTCGTGAGCGCGTGTCGCAGCGTTCTTTTCCGATTTTAACGCTCGCAGGTCGGCAGGAAGTATAAAGCGGCGATCGCTCACCGTTTTGACCTCTCTCGAGGCCTCTCTGATGCTGACCTGGAGGTGGTCAACGAGGGAATCGATCGCTAAGTCGGCGTCTGCGGCCGACTGCAGTACGTCAGGGACCCTATCTAGGCTGTCCGAGGACGGCCTGTCCGCGTATAAATGTTTGAGTTCCGCGTAGTCAACCACCTGGATGGACGGAGGACTATGGTCGGAGGGATGTCCTAGTCGGAGGATGACCGGGCGGTGATCGGAGTCGAGTACGTGTACGACTTCTAAAAGTTGTAACCGAAGCTCGATACCTTTCAATAGAGCCACATCAAGGACTGTCGGACGACAGTGATCTTGAAAGTGGGTGGGTTCGGAGGGAGCTAACACGTCAAAGTTCATGTCATTGCATAACTGATCGAGTATACTCCCGTTACTGGAGTCTCTCGAACTGTTAAAGCAAGTGTGACCGCTGTTAACGTCGCCTGCTATGATTACGGAGGGACCGAGTGAAAAGAGTGCCTCCAGATCGGACCGGAGGAGTCTTTTCGATGGTGATAGATATGCGGATACGATTATGATTGACGGGTGGTCAGTCATACCTAGTCTACATATAGAAACTTCCAAATTGGTAAGTTCGGGAGGGTCAATTCGCATACAGTATAGTGAACGTTTGTAGTAAATGAGAGTGCCGCCTCCTTGGGTAACACGGTCATTTCTAATAATGTTATAGTTAGCGACCTTAGGGTTGCGTCTACTAGGTTTCAGAAGTGTTTCTTGTACAAGAAACACATCTAACTGACGCTCAATTAGGAAGTTAGCCACAAGATCACGCTGAGAAGCAAGGTTCCTAGCATTAAAGAAGGAAATGTTAATTCCTTTCGGTTTTAACTTATCCATTGGAAGGCTTTCGGTTTGCGGCATCGAGGTCTAGACGGTGTATCGTCTCCGATAGCCGGGGGAATTACCACACGGTCATTATGCAACCGTGTTCGTTGAGATAGTCGACGTATGCGCCGACTTCCGTGACGCTGTGCTCTCGGAGCAACAAGGCAATAAGGACAACGTCCGATGGAGGAGGAAAACCGCGTGGAGCGGAGGTTTGAGCAGCCATAAGAGGCTGTGGTTTGGGGGCCAATTCCAAGTCCATAAGGGGCTGGGGATTGTGGCGAGCGGGGGCCCACGGGGCCCGAGGGCCCAGTAAGGGCTGCGGGGGCACACTAGGTGCGAAAACAACGGCCGCAGGAGCGCGGGCGGCGTTCGGGAGGTTAGGAAAAGCCTCCATTGACAGCAGGGGCTGTGGTTGGGGGCGAGGGGCATGGTCGACGGGGGCGTGAGGTGCCCTCTAATGGGAGGGTGGCCTCATCCGACGGGGGCTCGTTGCGCGCGGGGCAATTGGGCACCCGCGATAGTTCGCGGGGTGCCCTGCTTGACCGCAAAGTACGCAGCTCGGCTCACCGGGTGAGTCGCGCGTGCGGGGACACTCCCTAGTGGAGGGATTCTCGGGGCACTTGACGCACCTTGGAGTGAGATGACAGTGGCGGGAGGAGTGCCCGTACAATTGGTAGTTGTGACACTGCGTCGGGATTCTATTTTTGTATGGGTTTTCTACTGTGATGCCTGAGAGGCCGCACACAGTAGCTACGTTATATATAGCTTTACCCTCGGGGGTTCTATCTAGAATAACCACTACCATAGGGAATAGTTTTCTGTCTGGGCCGTACATCCGGTGTACTTCGTGCACCGGATAGTTTTGGGAGCGAAAGGATTCGAGTACTTCCTCAGGGGCGATCTCGAAGGGGTTTCTGCGGATTACGACGCGGAGTTTCCGGTCTTCGTTTAGTGTGTACGTATAGTCTTCGTTAACCCCGCTAGGTATCCGACGAACGACCACTAAACGTGGATTTGCGTGTCTTTGAAACAAGATTCGCGCTGAAAAGCGCGTTTGTTGTCGTACTGAGAAGCACGGTTTTTCGTGTGCACCGAAGTGCTACACGAAATGTGCGAGCGAGACGGCGCTATGCGCGCAACGAGTACCTAGATACTCGCTACACAACAATAACACCGTCTTCACTATAAAACGCGGTATGAAAAGGCTTAAAAAACTAGCTTTATACTGTGTACTCTGAACCGGCAGGCCTAGGACCGGGTCCGTGGATCAGAGTAAACAAGTTCAAGCAGCAATGAAATAAATTACGAGAGCGGTCGAGAGCGCTAACGGACACGTCCGTTCACACCAACGGTCGAAATCGGAATCATCGGTCTTGCTCCAGTCCACGGATTCGTACCAAGTCTAAAACCAGTTCTCCGGTGCTGTTTAGGCCGTGGTGGCTATGGCTGCGTGAGTGTTATTGGCTAGGAACCACCTCACCTCTGCTTTCCTCACCACTGCGTAAAGGTGTCTTTAACCTTCGTAGTTTCACCTCCTCATTCATATTTGCAGGCCAGGTAATGCCACTTCTGAAATGTAACTAAAAACACAGTAATCCATTACAGCGTATCGTCCGCGCACTACTTCACTTTTCACTTTCAAAAATATACTGCCCCTACACTTTTTTTTCTTTTTTAGAACTGACTACACTGTTAGCCTTAGGGGCCCTATCCTAAAACAGAGCCGCTGCGGCTTTTACAGCTTCACCGGACTTGGGGGCGAGCGCTTAGGGCACTCAGCCGTGAAAGTTTGTGACGACCCGCACGAGGGTGCCAGAGTGGCCGAACCTCGGCCCGGGCGGTCGTCGCAAATGCGAAAAGGTCGCGATCTAACTAATTCCCTAATCCTACGAAATTCCAACTAACGAATAAATACTCATATGCACGTTCCCCTCCTCCTGGGAGGAAGTAGTGGACCATGCGTATGTGTATTTAATAATCGGCATGGTTTTTCTACACTAACTAGCGCAAAAAAAGAAAAACAAGGGTCCCTTACAGAACCTATGTACCTGTGTGGTGTGCACGTGTGTGTGTTCACACGTGTGTAATGTTGTATGTGGGTAGCTAAGTGTTGCATGTATAGCGTCACTTTGTATCGCGCGTGCGGCTGCCTGACCCAAGGGCTTCACACCGAGGAACGGACCTAAGCTTGGGTTGCCGCTAAAGAGGGTGGACGTGACGGGTGTGCGGGAGCGAAGTTAACCACCCGTCCTCTGCGGAGAGAACGGTGGTTACGCGGGCGTGGGTGGTGGCACGCTCTGTTTGGAGAGACGGTGGCGTAGAACGCGTTAGCTGTTTCGGTTTGGTCGAGCGGGTCAGTGAATATATTACGTGGCCGGCGTTTTCTCCGGCAGGCGTTGGGGTCGGGAACATACGAAGCTGCCGCTTTTATTAGGGGATTCGCGTGGTTCGACGCGGTGTCGAAATAAGAGCGAGAAAGGTGTTTGACATAGGCATGTATCGAAGGAAGGTCCATATCTCTATGGTGATCCTCCATACGAACATACGAAGGGGCGCCGGTAAGGCGGTGAAGAAACCTATTCTGGATGGCTTGTAAGCGTTTCCAATTATATCTTGACATGTGTGCGAACACAACGCAGCTATATGTCATAATCGGTCGGATACACATCTTGTAGAGCGTAAGCTTGTGTCTCGTGATTTTTTGCCGGTAGGCTCCGACGGCTAGGCTTTTATCTTGCCGCAGGAGAGCGAGACGGAGCGATGGCGTCTATCTCTGTACTGCTCTCGCATTACCAAATATGGTCATAGCCCGCTAACCGCAGTGACGCGTCGCAGCTGCACTATTGCTGTCCCTATCTACATTATTATTATTATTTCTATACAATGTCTAATAAATTGCTAATATTTCTAAACACACTTATGGAATCACTATAAAAACTGTTTTATGTTATTGCGGACATAAATACCTATATAAAAACACTAATTGCAATATTATAGGTTGATAAACATCGTAAATATACAGCGTTAAACATTACAACTTTAAACGGCATAAAAACACGTTATGTACACTCTTTTCAACGTTATAAACATTATAAAAACATACATAGCAGGCTAATTAACTTATATGACATTAAACATTACACATAACTCCTATAAAACACAGATTATCGACGATACATGACTTCCATACTTTAAGTGACTATTTCTATGATATTATAAACATTTTTATAAGTTATTTACCATTCTTATATACCTACAAGTTGTAATATTATATTCAAAACATTAGATCGATGATTGCTCATACAAATTATTAGTCACTACAACTTATATTTATAATTATGATTTTTATCATCACGCTTAGCCTACGCGTCAATAACAGTATTTGTGGGAAGAAAAATTATGATAGGCTATATGGGAGCACTGGCGTTGCGGTGTTTGTCGTATAAAATTAAAACGTGAGAAACCGTGGGGCACAGCTAAAATTATTATACACTGCGTAAATAGTTTCAAAGACACGGGTGTTGCCTTTCATTACCTGTATTACAATCCTTTTAAACACAAAAATACAATATTAAATTAAAAAGCAACTCATTATTTAATTATAAATAATGATATTTATGGGTGATATATAAGGGCGATTGAAGTTTTTGGTGGGATCTTAAAATGAAATATTTTGGTATTTGGTTTTTATTTTTAACTAACTGACTCGCGCATCTTCGTGTGCGTCACATGAGAGAGAGAGAGAGAGAGAGAGAGGATTAGAAAGATTGGGTCGTAAGCACCTCTATTACAATTCTAAAGGAGCTGAAACTTTCATTACTTTGCTGCGGATTTATTTTAAAACTGTGATATTTCCTAAGATATTTATTGACAATTTGGACAATTTTATTGAAACTAAATACTTGTTATGAATATTTTATTTCAATAAGGTAAATACCATATTTATAGAAACACCTTCGCAAATAATGCATTATTTTAGAACAAATTTTATTACCTTAAAAAAGGTTATATTGAGTCAACTTTAAAAGATAGCCAAATGCTATCACGGACTTTTTTTTACTTTTTAAGAGGAACAATTCCGTCACACATGATTGTTATGTAACTTTACGCATTTACGCAGCGCACGCAATGGAAGCTCTCAAAAGTAATAATCCTTCCCTGTTTTAGTCTATAGGCCTTCTTCGATCACTGGGATATCAAACAAAAAATATTTTTTCTATTCGAAGAAGTAGTTCCTGAGATTAGAGCGTTCAACCAAACAAACAAACAAACTCTTCAGCTTAATAGTACTAGTATAGATCCATTAACGTAGGTTTTAGACCCTATATTATATAATACTGATAGCGTTTTGTGTGATATAGCTTGAGCATGTGAAATGGATTATAAATATAAACTGGAAGCATACATTTTGATGTGCCACAAAAACTCCCTAGAAAGTTCTAACAAGGGAGCCACCATCTTGTTTACCACTATGTTCACTTGATAATGGCAGTAATGGTTTTCAATAAAGAAGACTAGTTGGCTAGTTAGTAAAAAGAAGGGTGATTGAATACCTACTGTCACAAAAAAAATTACATTAGATCCATTAAAAAAAACGCCCGTGAAAAAAATCGATTTTTATAAAAAATAAACAATTATTAATTGATTTTAAAAAAAATTGATTATTTTTTCACATCCTTACAAAGTAACCATGGTAGCCATGGATAGATTATGGCAAACGAAAGTAGACACTGGAATTTTTTTAAAGATCTGATTACTTAGGGGCCCTATCCAAAAACAGAGCCGCTGCGGCTTTTACAGCTTCACCGAACTTGGGGGCGAGCGCTTAGGGCAGTCAGCCGCAAAAGTTTTTGACGACTCGCACAAGGGTGCCAGAGTGGCCGAACCTCGGCTCGGGCGGTCGTCGCGAATGCGAAAAATACTCATATGCATGTTCCCCTCCTCCTGGGAGGAAGGAGGGAAACATGCGTATATGTATTTAGTAATCGGAATGGTTTATCTACACTAACTAGCGCATGAGACTAACTAGCGCAAAAAAAGAAAAAAAAGGCTCCTTACAGAACCCATGTACCTGTATGGTGTGCACGTGTGTATGTTCATGCGTGTGTAATGTTGTATGTGGATAGCTAAGTGTTGCACGTATAATGTCACTTGTATCGCGCGGACGGCTGCCTGACCCAAGGGCTTTACACCGAGGAACGGACTTAGGCTTGGGTTGCCTCTAGAGAGGGTGGACGTGGTGGGTGTGTGGGAGCGAAGTTGACCGCCCGTCCTCTGCGGAGAGAACGGTGGTTACGCGGACGTAGGCGCTGGCACGCTCTGTTTGGAGAGGCGTTGGAATAGAACGCGTTAGACACTCAAATTATTCAATGTCAAATTCAATTTGTCAAAACAAGATAGCGTCTTGTTCGTGATTAGTTGTGATCTTGTTGAGCATTTTTCTAACTCAAAAATGAATAAAACAATTCAAAGTTGAGTGAGGGACATTTTGTTTCGCATGATTTCTAAATTTGAAGAAAAACAACAGGAGAAAGACGCTGAATTCAAACTGAAACAAGATTGTTTACGTGTGGTGTTGAATTTCTTAGGTTAATATGACGCTTAGAAGTTGATACTTTGTTTGAAATCGTAATTATTATTTGTATTTTTACAAAACTATTTCTCTATTTTGATCCACATTTAGTTTATATTACGTCAAATAGCTTAATAATAATGCATTATGGTTATCTAACATACCTTAATAAATGTTACATTGTAATTTTAACACAACTTGTTTTCTTTTAAAGAAAATCTGGTGGATGTAGCAGGGGTTGATGAGATAGTGAAAACTATTGAAAAACACTGATTTAGAGCAAAAAGACAGGATAAGAACCCAGAACCAATACTTGCATAAAATAGCTTTAATCTCTGGTAAGTTTTTCCTAAGTACCTACATAAGTTTAATAAAGATATAATCTAATAAATGATTTGCTATTATAAATGCAGCACCTAATCATTCTGTTTCATCAGTCTTTACAGAAGTGAGTGCTACAACATTAAAAAACATAAAAAAGGAAGGTACAGTAGTGGAAATAAGAGAAAGCATTAGATTTAATAGATGCAGGGAAACTCTTCGCACTTTATTATTGTCAAATGGCTATGAATTTAAGAAAAATAAGAATGAGCGTTCATTTTTAATTGAACGTTATGACATATCTATCTGGAGACATCGGTTTTTAAGAACCATGGCTTTGAAACGTAGAGAAGGAAAGTCAATAATTTATTTAGACGAGACCTATGTTTATAAAAACTAAAAGCCAAAGAAGTCTTGGCAAGGTCCATCTACAAGTGGTACAATTGAAAATGATTCGACAGGGAAAAGGTACATAATTGTACATGCTGGATCAGAGAAAGGCCCTGTGCCAAACTCATTGTGGTTTAGAGTTTATTTATTTATTATTATGTAGTTTTATTATGCTAAACTCATTTACTCATTGGTTTAAACTCAAACGTCTTTAGCACTAAATCCAAACCGGCGAACTACCACCACGACATGAATGCTGTAAACCTTTAATAAATGGCTAAGAGAAAAGCTTATACTCAATTTAAATGAGCCGACTGTAACAGTTACGGATAACGCTAGTTACCATTCAATCATTGAAAATAAAGCCCCTACATCACAAAATCGCAAAAATGACATAAGAGAATGGCTTAATTTGAATGATATTCCGTTTGAAGAATGTCACACAAAAGCAGAGCTCCTATGTTTTGTAAAACGAAACACACCAGAAGCAGTATATGAAGCTGATGAACTTCTGAAGCAGAATTGGCATAAGGTATTACGACTTTCTCCCTACCACTGTGTTCTAAACGCCATTGAGCTGGTATGTAGTTTGCCTAAACGTAAAGTGGCAAGTAAAAATATTGCCCTGGCCGCAGTGGAGTTAGAGGGGGTTATAAAAGAATCGTTTGAAACCATAACTCCAGAGGAGTGGAAGAAAATGACTGATCATGTCATACATGTTGAAAATAAATATAAAGAAAGGGAGAGAAGTACAGAAAATAACTTAGAAAGTTTTATTATTAATGTAGGAAACAGTGATTCCAGTGACTCTAATGAATCTTTTCACATGGAAGTTTTAGATTCAGATTTTGATTATCAAAGTGAATAAACCAAAATTATTATGGAATATTGTTGTTGTTTTTTTTAATCGGATTGCTACATAATACCTAGTGTTATTTTTCATTCAGTCGTAGTAAACTGATTTTTCGAAATGTCACGTGTTTCTTTGATTTGGATCAATATATGTAGTGATTTTACATCTCGAAACTTCAGTTTGCTTTGTCTGGATAGAAATTCGATTTTACACGATTAGCGCTAGCCATTTTAATATTATTATTTTTAACTTAGCCTAACCTAAACCACTGCTGGGCAAAGGCCTCACCCGAATCCTTCTGGGAACTTGAATTTATAGCAATCGTTATTATCAAAAACTTAGTGGTAAGTTTCTTTTGATAAGAGGTTACCTAGGTAGGTTAGTAGCTGCTACTACCGCAGTATTGATTTATTTCGTAGGCTTATTCCCATTTTGGACCTGTCAACATGCAGTCAAGCAGTAGTGTACAAATAATACTGTTTTTCAGCAAAAACAAATTATTTTATATTATAAAGTATCAAAGTAGGTTATTCCAGGTAAGTATGTCATACTAATTTTGGGGTTGCTATACTGATTTTTTTTTTATTTGCCGCGCTTTTCAGTCTCTGCTTTCATTTGCCAGACTTAACTTGTGTTAGGAGCATGCGCTGACAAATTGCAGCTTTTATAAAATAATGAAGGTCTGGGGTTCACGGGCTTTTGCTCTAATATGGGATGCACTCGAAACATTAAATTTCCATATGATTTGCCTTCTGGCGCAACCTGATATCATGTCATCTGTGATCTGCTTGTCAGGCAAAAAATTCTGTACCTTCGTTAAATATTAGTTCCTTACATATGAAATTAGCGTTTTGTCGTACTGACCACTTGGTTCTTGGTATCTCCTCCTTGGTTAAGAATTCCAAATTCAAATTTATAAATTAATTTAGCTGGTACATTTGAGTTTTGAAAACACTCATTAATTTCATTTTCCCTCATTATTTATTTCTTTGGCGTCGCTTATTACCGCACAATGGAAATCATGAAATATCGGTATATTTACGAGGACGAGTTCTACCGTGGCACCAGTGCTGCAGAAACAGCTCGAAGGATTAATGATGTATACGGCTTTGATGTCGCAAAAGAAAGCACAATACGTTTTTGGTTTCAACGTTTTCGTTCTGGAAGTGGAAAATGAAGAACTAAAGGCTATTGTGGAAACGGATCCATCACAAAGCACTTCAGAGATAGCTGCAGGCTTCGGGGTAAGTGATAAAACTGTATTAATCCACTTGAAGAAAATCTGGAAAGTAAAATAATGGGTACTCATGAATTGAGTGAATCGAACTTGCAAACACGCATCGACAGCCATGTTACTTTGTTCAAACGACACTTGTGATGAAAAGTGGATACTGTACGATAATCGGAAGCGCTCGTCGCAATGGCTGAACCCTGGAGACCCAGCCAAATCCTGCCCTAAATGAAAATTGACTCAGAAAAAGTTACTTGTGAGTGTTTGGTGGACTAGCGCCGTTGTCGTTCACTACAGCTTTCTAAAATCTGGCCAAACGATTACGGCAGATATCTATTGTCAGCAACTGCAAACCATGAAGGAAGAACTAGCTGTTAAACAACCGAGATTGGTCAATCGCTCTAGGCCACTGCTACTTCACGACAACGCAAGACCACACACTGCACAACAAACAACCACTAAGTTAGATGAGCTACAATTGGAATGTCTGCGACATCCACCGTACTCCCCGGACCTTGCTCCAAAAAATTAACATTTTTTCCGGAATTTGTACAACTTTTTACAAGGAAAAAAATTCAACTCCGATGCGGCAGTCCAAACCGCCTTCAAAGAGTTTACTGATTCTCGCACCCATGGTTTTTTTAGTAAAGGGATCTATAAACTACCTATGAGATAGCAAAAGTGCATAGATAACAACAGTGCATACTTTAACTAAATATATTTTACAAAAAAAAAATTGACTCTATATTTCTCCCGTACAAAACGCTAATTTCATATGTAAGGACCTAATGTTTACTCGCACCCATAAAATTAGTGCTGCAGTCGAAGTAACGAAAACTACATAAACGCGCTACGAATCTATCTAATAAGACTAAGAAGCAGTCCGCCTTCATAGAGGACAATAACTCCAAGTGTAGGTGCTGCTTTCGTGGAATAGCAAACGAACAAAGCTAAATACGATTTAGACACTTTTGGGTTACGCCGTAAGCTTTTCTTAGTTAAGAATGGACTGCCAATATCAACACCAACGTGTTCGAAAATCTTGTTTGGCATCAATCGAGTGGGTGGTAACGAAGCATCTCGGGCTGTAGCAGAGGCGTTTTACATTTGAAACAAACTTTACATATACATATTAAAGATCTTATGAGACTACGAGCCTATAAGATCCAAAAATAATTACTAATGATGCCTTGTAACGTACGAGGCCCTACATGTAAATACTTTAGATGATGCTACCCAATAAGTAATCTAGTAGGTAAAGGAACTATCTAATAAAAGACGAGGATGCTTGGCAATATAGGGAAGCTCAGAGTGGGAAATACGACCCCCTACCCTGAGAAAACCAAGCTCATCAAGAAAACGAGATAGTTTCTATAAAGAAGGTACAAAATAAAAAAAAAGTTAACTCCTTTAGACAAACGATCTCATTCTGAATAACAGTAATGACTACTGATCTTGGACGAGTGGGATCTGTTTGTCCTAAGCTTTATATACCTAATTCAATAGTCGATAATACAATTGATTTCTATGGATCATCTTCTTTGCTTTGCCATGTTAACATCCAAGCGACGCGACGCATCTTTGTAATTTAGTAAATAAAAAAAGAAAATCTGCTATGTAAATAAACGTTCGCAAAATTCTTCTTTTATTTATTAGATATTTTTAAACATATTTTCAATTCCGGCGTTTTAGAGATGTTTTCATTAACAAATGCATGCTGAGATAGGCCACTTCTCGTACGCATCGTACAGTCATTCACCAACAAATAGCCACTGCATACTGTCGCAGACAACTGAGCGAGGAAAACACCACGGGAACAATTAATGTCAGCTAAATTATTTTCACTGTTGACATGTCGCCAATGGTGAGAAGGTATTTCAATTATTTGTGTAACACGGTAACTAGTTTTAATTTATAAGCTTCCAACTGAAACCACGATAATACTATTGTCGAGTCTGTGAGGGCCGTGATCCTAGTGATATTTACACGAGATAAATGAGTATGAACGAATTTTAAAAGCTTGCTTATTAGTAGGACACCCATAAATTATTACAAACGTGGAATTGTCATAGGCGCGACCAGAGATAAAGGGCGCGACTTCCTGTATTAGTGTATTATCTATGGGCGCGACCATAGATTTTGCGTATGGAGGGTAGAGGTAAGGAGAACCATCTCAGTATATTAAAGTGTCCACTGAAAGGCAGTAAATTAAGATGGCGCCACAATAGCAAGTGGAAAGTATTTAAAAACAGCGCCATATAAAAATCAAAATCTTTTATGTATCCGTTAACTTCGCTATTGTTAAATAATTAATAAAAATTTATTATAGGTTTAGCGGAGGTGAGTTGTAGTCGGGTTTTTGTATATATACTCAACGATAGAGTGAATTTCTATAGCGCAATGTAGGATAGTAGGGATGCATCCTATGTGTCTCGATAGATGTCGCTACGTAGTTGTGTCGATGCGTTGATGCGTCAGTTGTGGCGAGAGATGTCGCTACAATATGTACATACTGTTGGTCGAAAAAATGACAGGTTGAGATGTATCAATTCCGTTTACTTTTTAATTTACGTCCACTTGGACAACTTTTCACTGAACAAACCTTTTCCATTGCTTCTACGCTACTTTTATTTACTTTAACAACAATGAAATTATTAAAAAATAACAAAAATGTACTTACAAAAGTTTATAACAATCGAATCACTATCTGTGCTATTTCCGCAGCTTTACAGGTTATATTCACTAAATTACATTTGACTACGTAGATAGTTCAGGTTTTAAATACTGCATATCTCCTAACTACGAAAGTCACGAAAAATATTAAATTTTTCAACCCAGCACACTTCACTTTGTTTATAACTGCTAAATTCATATCATTTCCTTTTCCGACACTAGCGCTATTTTGACGAGTCTTCGAACCATAATTTGCTGTTTACAGGTGGACACTTTTTTTCAACTGATCTCCCATACTAGATGGTTCTCCTTACCTCTACCCTCCATAATTTTGCGGTAATTAAACGAACCCAATTTTTTTTTTCATTACAACAAATCACGTAGACACAGGCAGATGTCATTAAAAATAAGTAGGTACCTACTAATATTATCTCATTAGGGTTTTATTTTTCATACAAAATACCTGCACTTTTGATGATAGAATACTAAAAAGACTTATTAAAAATTCATCCGGTTTTGAGGGCTTTTTTTTACAGCAATTCTCACGTACGTGTACGTCGATAAAAATAAGTAAACTCGCACATGTTCAAAATTAAATGCCTTTAAAACTTGTTAGAGCACATGCCCCTTGACAAGCATATACGGTAACTCAAAATGCACTACCGATGGGTCTTGCACAGTGAACGTGTTAAAATTTATGTAGATACTCTATCAGTGCTTCATAAATGAATCATTGAGGTATTATGTATGTACTAGTACATAACCCTCAATTTTATGAATAGATAAAATTGTCAAAGCTGGAATTATTTTTAACCCAGTGTACCTACTTTTTAAGAAATTGTTTACATGTACGTATAACTTTTTTATTCGTCAATGATTGTTTATTAGTTTAAAAAAGTTCATTTCAGCCATCAGGCTGTAGTTACTGGTATTCCTCAGACTAATGGACTTGCAAGAAAATGGAAGGTACCCATACAGTAAAGAGATAGTATTGTTATCTGCACTGCAAAATGTGTGAACTTTCTTCTATGCGTGATCAAAGGTTTCAATCTTATCTCAAGAAATATTTCAATAGAAATTTTAGTGTACTCTTATCAGGCAGTCAGGGGCATTAAATAAAACGCCATTCTATATAATAAATATTACAGAACTGAATATATATTTTAACATACAATAAGAGAAAATGTCAGCTTCATAAGAGACCAAGTTTACAATCCAAGGTATCAAAATGCATAACTGACTTGAAATTAATGTAAAATTACAGAACAAAAGCAATCTTCATTATCGAGATATGATAAAATTAATATGAAAAGAAAAACAAATGATAACATGACTAACTTAAATTTTACTTCTTTGCCATGTAAAAATTTAAAAATAAGAACTCTGAATAGTTCACTCGTTCATAATGTAGAAATGTTAAGTTACAATATTTTTGTTTGCAGAAATGTACTCCCCATTATACTTATTATGTTTATGGGATTAGTACAATCCACATTTTATTCCATTTTTTTTTTTCAATTTTTATTAGGTATTTTTATGATCGGGATATATAAAGTATATTATTGAAGGATCAAAGCAAATTAATAAGATTATTATAGTCTTGTAACAAAAGTAGGTAGTAAGATTTTACTACCAATTTGTAGAATAAAAAATTTGCAGTTATTCTTTCTTTGTAGCTTGTTGTTTAGCTTGATGGGCTTGCAGCACAGCTACTGCTTCATCTACTTTTGCCTTTAGAGATTCTCCATGCTCTAACATATGAAGAAGCTCAGAGTTATCAATTTCTAAAAGCATCCCAGTTATTTTACCAGCCAAATCCGGATGCATTCTTTGAATTAGAGGGAAAAGCCTTTCACCAAGCATTTGTTTCTGTTCTTGAAGTGGAGCTGCAGCTAACATAGTAGCTGTTAATGGTTCCTGACCCTGTATGTGGACTGCAGGTTGAGGAGCTGGAGGGTTACGCATATTTGCAGTATATTTATAACCAGCTGGACGGCTGCTCTGTGTAACAAGAGGTGCACGGATAGACGCAGCCGCAGCAGCAACACCTTGTTGACCTGTGATTGGTCTAGCTCCTAGAGATGTGCGTAAAGCACCTTGAGTGGGGGCTCTTGGTGGGGGACGGTAAGGAGGTTGCATATTTGCGTAGGCTGAAGCTGGTGTCTGAGTGTTTGGCCTTACAGGGGGTTGCGCAGTCCATCTAGGTGTAGGTCTTATTTGGGGCATTTGTGCTGGACCATAAAAGCGTTGAGCAGGGGGTATGGTAGGAACAAAGTAACCTCCTGCACCACTTGGTTGGAAAATTTGACCCATTTGTTGCATACGCATACTTGCCATGCGCTGCATATATTGTGATGTCAAATGAGCTTTGCGATCTTCCTTGCGTTGAGCTAAAGCAACATAAAGTGGTTTCGTTCCAACAATACGTCCATTCATTTCAGTTACAGCTTTTGTGGCTTCTTCAGGAGATGAAAAACACACAAATCCAAAACCTTTACTGCGTCCATCCTCCAACATGACCTGTAAGAACAGATACATAAGTAAAAAAAATGATTAAATAATAATTTCTGTGAAATTAAAACCAAGTATTTATACAAACCTTAGCAGAAGTAATAGTTCCAAAAGGCGCGAATTCTTTACGAAGACGTTCATCGTCAATTGTGTCATCTAAATTCTTAACATACAAATTGACTCCTTGGTAGCGAGTCAGACGCTCAGATTTCAATTGTTCAAATTTGCGTTTTAACTCTTTTTGACGCTCTGCTTTTTTCTGGGCGCGTCCCACATACAATGGCTTTCCTTCAACTAATTCCTTGCCATTCAGCTCCATACATGCCCTTTCTGCTGCATCAGGGTCTTCAAAAGCAACAAATCCAAATCCTCTTGAGATGCCATCATCCTTGTACATTACTTTGTGACTGGTAATGCGGCCATATTTTTCAAACATATCTTTCAACATTTCATCTGAAAAATCTTCTCCAAAATTTTTTACATAAACATTGGTGAACAATTTGGCCTTTTCACCTAGTTCCTTTTCACGCTCCTTGCGTGGAATAAATCTACCTACATATACTTTTTTTCCATTCAACAACATACCATTAACTTTTTCAATAGATTTATTAGCTGCTTCCTCAGTTTCAAAGTGAACAAACCCATATCCTTTAGAAGCACCAGTTTCATCTTGGGCTACTTTACAGCTCAATATGTTTCCAAATGCTGAGAATGTGTCATACATAGCCTTATTGTCAATGCCTTTGTCAAGGTTTTTAATAAAAACATTTCCAACTCCTGACTTACGAAGAGAAGGATCTCGTTGGGACCACATGATTCTAATAGGCCTTCCTTTGATAATATCAAAATTCATTGAGTCTAGAGCCCGTTCAGCTGGAACAAGATTTTATGAATTTTTATTTTATTCACATTTTTATTTGCTGTTCATTTGTGAACCCTTCCAGTGGCAAGCCCTCAGGAGCTGAGAGCAACAAAATGGCGGCCCCTCAGCTCCTAAGGGGCTGCCAGTTGGTCCTATTTAGACTAAAATTGCCTTAAAAAACCTATATCTAACCTATTCTAACTTATATAACATAAGAACCAAAGAAAAGGACAAACTTTAGTACAAAAAATCAAACATCGTGCTGCAGACATTTTGTTTATACGTCATTCTGTAGTAAACCGCCAGTAAGACGCTGCCTGTTGCGCGTTTGTCGCGTTAAATCTTATGCTGTACCATTTCCATTTCTTTATTTTCTCGATGACAGCTCCTGTGAAAACTTGAACGAGCGTCTTTTTACATTATGTATGCATTATTTTATAAAAATATGACGTTTACACACGTACAAGGTTATACCAGAGTCGGAGAAACTTATAGGGATGGAGCTATATTGATAAACGTAACACGATAACAGACCCGATATTTTTTTTTCAAAATGTAAGAAACTAAACTACTGCCGGATACTTTTGTACAAATTTATTAACTAATATTATATTTCATTACAAGATGTTACACGTATTAATTCTTGATTGATAATGCCAACTTCTTCAAAATTTTCGAAGCTGTTGTAAAATAAGTAGGTATAGATAGGTACTCGACAAAGAAACGAAATAATTATAACGACAGGTAATCTTTATTTATTTATTCTAATCAAAATCTGTTTATTCAAAATATAAATATATGCGATCGATATCATTACTTATTTGGTCACAACACTACAACTATCAAATTAGAACTGTCATATAGAAAATAAAGAAATGGAAATAGTATAGTTATTGTTTTGTGTGCGAAATTCAACTGTTTCTTGGATTAAAATCATCAATTGGCAAGTAACCTTCAATATTAAAGCCAATTTACGGTTTATGAGTTAGGTTTTTATTTCAACTTTCATAAAAAGTTACATCAACTCGACTGTCTCTGTCATGGCGTCATTTCGAGATTTTTTCTTTGTTATAAAGTAGGTATATTTATAGTAAGAATATAATTAATATCTATAATATAACAAAGCACTAATGTAATGTAAGGTTAATCAAAACATTTCTTAAAAAACATCACAACTTCCGTTTATTGAAACTATGTATAGATGGCGTGACTAACTTCCGTTTTGTAGAATGAATTTAGACCGGAAACACACTGTTAAACGGAAGTTGGTGGTATAGAAATATTAAGGAAAAAAAGGATAAAAACAAAAACCAGGAACAGTGTAGGGGCGGACGATTCCGATTTCGACCGCTGACGTGAACTGACGTGTCCGCTCGCGCTCTCGATCGCTGTCTGAATTTCGCGCTCTGCTTAAACTAGTGTATGAACTTGTTTACTCTGATCCACGGACCCGGTCCTAGGCCTGCCGGTTCAGAGTACACAGTCTAAAGCTAGTTTTTTAAGCTTTCTCATGCCGCGTTTTATAGTGAAGACGGAGTTATTGCTGTGTAGCGAGTATCTAGGTACTCGTTGCGCGCATAACGCCGTCTCGCTCGCACATTTCGTGTAGCACTTCGGTGCACACGAAAAACCGTACTTCTCAGTACGATAACAAACGCGCTTTTCAGCGCGAATCTTGTTTCTAAGACGCGCAAATCCACGTTTTAGTGGTCGTTCGTCGGATACCTAGCGGTGTTAACGAAGACGAACGGGGCGTGACCCGAGCGCTCTCCGGTTACCTCCTTCTGAGGTAAACGATAACTCGGACGGGCCTAGGAATCTTAGCCTTTGCCTTTTTGCATAGTTAAGCCCCAGGTGTCTCCTACCCAACCCTTACTTGCCTTACCATCCATCCTCGTGGTTGTTTGGGCGGAGCCACGGTTTTTACCGGCCTGCGCCCTCTGCCACGAGACTGCTAGGGACTCCCCTAGTGAAACGTTAGGTCCTTTTCCTGTGCGTCATTACACCGTGACACACGGTCTCATTGCTCCGGGCTCGGATAGCCCGTTAAACTCATTCGGCGTACCTCCCTGCCTGGATAAATAAATAAATTCACTCCCACGTCCTCCAAACCGCCACCGCGATGGCCGAATCAAAACTCGCGGAATTAGAAGTACGTTTTAGGCAGCTGGAAGCCGAAAACCAGCGCCTAGTTAATTTTATGTCTCTTCATATGCCCGAGCTCAGTAATGAGTACATTAGCAGGGCACAGATGGCGGATTCGCTACGTTCGCCATCGACCAATCAGAGTGCGGATGCCCCGCACGCCATCCCCTCCACCTCCGCCGCGATCTCGCCCGCCGCCGCGCCACCCGGTTTCACGCGACCCGCCGCGGTCCCTGTGACCGAGTACCCCCACCCCTCTGGCCCCGCAAGTGCAAGCCACGCCCCAAACAAGTCCCGAGCGAAATCGCAACAGCGATCGTTCACCCCCGGCCCCTATGGCCGCCCCGATAAACCCGTTGCCCCCGCGGCAACAACTTCCCTGTCCAACTCTTTTTCGGCTCTTCCAGTCGAAACAGACATGGACGCCCCAGTCAGCCCAACCCCCTCCTCGGAAATGGAATTTTCGCTCCACTTCCGAGAACTGGTCATAATCCCGACCGAAGCTGCCGCGAACAATGACGACTTCACGGTCGTCAAGTCTCGAAAACGCGCGACCGGTATCTCCCTGACGATGAGCACGCCAAACTGCCATCGCAAACTGACCACCCTCCTCCGTAGTAGGAATATACCATACTACACTTATGCCCTCGAAGAGGAGCGAGTTCTACGGGTTGTGCTTAGACGTATCCCCGTCGAAATCGCACCCGAGGAAGTCTTCGCCTCCCTCGAAGACCAAAAATTCTCCATCCGAGATGTACATCGGATGTATAATAAAGAAAAACGAGCCCTTCAAATGCTCGTATTAATTCTTGACAAGACGCCTGAGGGCAAAAAAATATTCAACTTAGAAAAAGTATGCGAGCTCTCCAGCATATCCGTAGAGCCTCCATATAAAAATTCGAAGCCCTCCCAATGCCACGACTGTCAGTTGTACGGGCACTCCGCCCGCAACTGCTTTCTACATCCGAGGTGCGTTGCCTTGAGGACCACCCAACCAGGGAGTGCACGCGTCAGCGTGACTCTACCACTCCCCCGAGCTACGTACTATGCAGGGAGGAGGGACATCCCGCGAACTATCGCGGATGCCACAAGGCCCCACGCACCACGCACCCTCGCTGCCCTTGGCAGGCTGCCCCTCAGAGGGCACCCCCGCCTCAGGGTTCCGGGCACAACCTCTGCTCAATCCAGATGTGTTTCCGTCCCTCCCTGGCCCCCGCCGTACTCAGGCGACCGTAGGACCCCCCGCACCCCAGGGGTTTCCCCACTTTCAAGATCACTGTACACCGACAGTGCTTGACATAGCCCTCCTGAAAAATATCACGCTTCATTCGGGTCGTACATGAACTCGATTCTGACCATCGCCCGGTCATCTTACAGCTAGGACAACTAGATGACTCCAGCCCTCCTTCAGTCACAACGGTTGACTACGCCAAATTAAAACACTACCTCGCAGATAGGCAGTCCTCGCCCAGTCTCGTTA
Source organism: Saturnia japonica (assembly GCA_033032175.1). NCBI lineage: Eukaryota > Metazoa > Arthropoda > Insecta > Lepidoptera > Saturniidae > Saturnia > Saturnia japonica. Next base: position 9,581,421 of record CM065311.1, on the reverse strand, counting down.
GGGTCCCGGACGTATTGGAGTCAGTTGCGCACGTAGATCTCGCGATCGACTCCCTAGTCGACCACCTCCAAGTCGGCATCGGAGAGGCCTCGAGAGAGGTCGAAGCGGCGAACGATCGCCGCTTTGTACTCCCTGCCGACGTGCGAGCGTTGATGACGGAGAAGAACGTTGCGACTCGTGCGCATGACTCTTATCCGACCGAAGCAAACCGCGCACGATTACGCGCACTCCAGAGAGCGGTTAAAGCCCGTATAACCGAGCTCAAAAGTCACAGATGGGACACCTTAGTCGAAGGGCTAAGGCCGTCACATCTGACTTACTGGAAAGTAGCCCACGCTCTTAAAATAGAACCCCACCCTCGTATGCCCCCCCTCGAAAGGGGTCCCGGCACTACACCCGCGTTCGATACCATCGACAAGGCGGAGTGCCTTGCCGTTTGTTTGGAGAGCCAGTGCTCCCCGAACAGCGTCAAAGGAAACGCCGACCGAGTCAGAGATATCGAAGCCCGCGTGGGGGAGCTGAATAAGCTCCCGGCATCAGAATCCCTGTCCCCAGTCACTTCTGAGGAGATCTCTGCCATTCTCAAAAGCCTTAAGCTTAAAAAGTCACCAGGTCCTGACGGGATCAGGAACGAAGTACTCACAACTTCTTCCCGATCACCTCATAGCTCTATTGGTCTGCATCTTCAATGTAGCCATAGCCAACTGCCATTTTCCAGCCGTCTAGAAAACGGCCATTGTCATAGGTATTCACAAGCCCGGCAAAAGCACGTCGCTTCCCGACAGCTATCGCCCTATCAGTCTTCTAAATACCCTAGGTAAAATCTATGAGCGGATCCTTCTGAACCGTCTCAAATCCGTAATAGAGGAGAAAACCCTCTATCCGCCTGAGCAATTCGGTTTTCGTGCTAGACATTCTTGCACGCATCAAGTGCACCGCCTCACGGAGCACATTTTGTTTAACTTTTCCGAGTTATATAAACCCCGTCGTACACTGGCAGTCTTTTTCGACGTAGCCAAGGCCTTTGATAAGGTCTGGCACGAAGGATTAGTCTATAAGCTGTACTCCCGCGAAGTCCCCGATAGATTAGTTAAAATCACCCGCGATTACCTCAAAGACCGCACCTTTCGCTACAGAGTGGAAGGTGAACTATCGACACCCCATCCCATACGCTCAGGCGTCCCCCAAGGTTCCATCCTGGCTCCTAGCCTCTCCAATCTGTACGTCAGTGACCTACCAAAACTTCAAGCGAAAGTTGAGGTAGGCTTATACGCTGACGATACAGTCATATACTCCTCTCAAAGGCAAACGAGAAACGTCAAATGCAGAATCCAAAGAGCCGTGGCCACTCTCGGGAAGTGGTTTAACGACTGGCGAATAGCCATAAACCCCACGAAGAGCGCAGCGGTGCTCTTCGACCAAACCGCCTCACAGATACCGAAAAAACACAAGGATCATCCCCTTGAACTCTTCGGTAATCCGATCCCCTGGGTAAAGGAGACCAAATATCTAGGTGTAACCCTAGATAGTAGACTCTCCTTTATACGCCACATCACTCTGGTTAGGAAAAGGGCCGCCTGGACCCTCGCCCGATTGCATCCTCTGTTATGTACTGCAAGCAAAATGTCCACGAGACACAAGCTTACGCTCTACAAAATGTGTATCCGACCGATTATGACATATAGCTGCGTTGTGTTCGCACATATGTCAAAATATAATTGGAAACGCTTACAAGCCATCCAGAATAGGTTTCTTCACCGCCTTACCGGCGCCCCTAGGTATGTTCGTATGGAGGATCTCCATAGAGATATGGACCTTCCTTCGATACATGCCTATGTCAAACACCTTTCTCGCTCTTATTTCGACACCGCATCGAACCATGCGAATCCCCTAATAAAAGCGGCAGCTTCATATGTTCCCGACCCCAACGCCTGCCGGAGAAAACGCCGGCCGCGTAATATATTCACTGACTCGCCCGACCAAACCGAAACAGCTAACGCGTTCTACACCACCGTCTCTCCAAACAGAGCGTGCCACCGCCCACGCCCGCGTAACCACCGTTCTCTCTGCAGAGGACAGGCGGTTAACTTCGCTCCCGCACACCCGTCACGTCCACCCTCTCTAGCGGCAACCCAAGCCTAGGTCCGGTCCTCGGTGTGAAACCGTTGGGTCAGGCAGCCGCCCGCGCGATACAGAGTGACACTATACGTGCAACACTTAGTTACCCACACACAACATTACACACGTATGAACACACACACGTGCACACCACACAGGTACATAGGTTCTGTAAGGGACCCTTTTTTTTCTTTTTTTGCGCTAGTTAGTGTAGAAAAACCATGCCGATTATTAAATACACATACGTATGGTCCACTACTTCCTCCCAGGAGGAGGAGAACGTGCATATGAGTATTTATTCGTTAGTTCGAATTCTCGTAGGATTAGGGAATTAGTTAGATCGCGACCTTTTCGCATTCGCGACGACCGCCCGAGCCGAGGTTCGGCCACTCTGGCACCTTCGTGCGGGTCGTCACAAACTTTCGCGGCTGAGTGCCCTAAGCGCTCGCCCCCAAGTCCGGTGAAGCTGTAAAAGCCGCAGCGGCTCTGTAGTTACATTTCAGCAGTGGCATTACCTCGCCTGCAAATATGAATGAGGAGGTGAAACTACGAAGGATAAAGACACCTTTACGCAGTGACGGAGAGGACACGCCAGAGAGACGACGACGACGAGCGACGGAGAGGACACGCCAGAGAGACGACGACGACGAGCGACGGAGAGGACACGCCAGAGAGACGACGACGTCGACGACGAGCGACGGAGAGGACACGCCAGAGAGACGTCGACGACGAAGACGAGCGACTGAGAGGACACGCCAGAGAGACGTCGACGACGACGACGAGCGACGGAGAGGACACGCCAGAGAGACGACGACGACGACGACGAGCGACGGAGAGGACACTTCAGGAGCGACGGAGAGGACACTCGAGGAGCGACGGAGAGGACACGCCAGGAGCGACGGAGAGGACACTCCAGGAGCGACGGAGAGGACACGCCAGGAGCGACGGAGAGGACACTCCAGGAGCGACGGAGAGGACACGCCAGGAGCGACGGAGAGGACACGCCAGGAGCGACGGAGGACACGCCAGAGAGACTACGACGACGAGCGACGGAGAGGACACGCGTCAGAATGCTGCTAACCATGCTATAAAGCACGGTTTTGAATCTCGACAAATGCCTGGCGATTCGTCAATTAATAAAAATGTGGATCATAAGAATATCCTTCCGCCATTTGATCCGTCGGTTAAAAATCAGCGGATAGACATAGTATGAGGACATACACGTTTCGAATGTAGGGCCAAACTTTAGGGTGCAAATACGTTCGCGGGTCGCGTTTAAGTAGTGAAAAATTTTTTTGCGTAGATATTAGACATGAAATAATACGACACTGTTATTATAGTACGATTTATTAAAATAACAAAATGAAATTTTTAATTAATTCCACTGATACAAAGAGAATTATCTTCAGTCTTGTTACGATGTGTTGATTTATTAATTTTCATCAATGAAAATAACTGTTCGCATTTTTTTTCCTCTAGGTATTTTTTGTAGAAATCGCACAACTCTACGTCTTCAAATTTGGATTTTAGTTAGGAGCGAGCTTTCTTGAATCTCAATCAACTCCATTTGTATGTGTATCGGAGCATTTTGTACATTACATTTTGTAGGAGTAGCAAATAAACTGAAACATTTGAAGTCGCTAAATCTGTTCGGAAATTGTTCCGACAGTAACTTGAGTTCTTCAGCATATTGAGCATAAGCAATATTTTTATACGCAGAGAGCGTGTTGAAATGGTAACTGTTACCAGACGGCATCTGTGACTCCCACAAGCGTAGTTTGATCTGAAACTCTTTCAAATAGCTGTAGAAATCATTTACTAACTGTCCTTACTGACGATCGTTAAGCCCTTGGGATCGAATAAAGTTGATGGTATTTACTACCACATTCATAACATTCGTGGAGTCGAATGGGTTCTAAACACAAGTTTTGTTGGTGGATAATGCAATGAAGGATTATCAAATCATCTTTTTGCACATTTAATTCTGTTGCTTTTTCATTCAAAATTCCGATGAAACCTTTACGTAAGCCGACCATAGAAGGGGCACCATCAGTGCATACTCAATTAATTTTGACCATGGCAAGCCAAAACTTGTGACTACCTTTTGAACTTCAATAAAAATATCCTCGCCTGTAGTGGTTCCTTTTAGCGGCTGTAAAGCAAGCAATTCCTCAGAAACAGTGAACTCCTTATCAACACCTTGAATAAAAATAGCTAGTTGAGCTGTGTCAGACAAATCGATGCTCTCATCTAATGCGGAAAATGATTCAAAACCAGCCATATGTTCAGACAATGTTGTTTTTATATCATTAGCCATCATTTCTATACATCGAACAACAGTTTGTCTTGACTAACTAATCTTTTCAAATGAATTTTTCTTTTCAGGACACAATATACTGCAAACTTACACACACACACACATACACTCCTTCGGTAAATGGTTTTAACGCCTTTGCCAATTTTGAGCTACCTATAAAACTAGCTTTCACAACATTATCAAGTTGTGTTCTTTGTTTATGAAACATTTGTTGCTGTTTTTCCAAATTTGCGGTTAGCTTCTGGATTTTGTCTGTTCTTAATTGTCCTGTCAGTGAGTGTAGCATGGCATGCTTAGTTGAGTAATGCCTCTTTATATTGAATTCTTTCATTACTGAAGTGGATTCATTACACAGCAAACAAATAGGCTTACCATTGTGCAAGATAAAAGAATTCTTAAGTCCATTTTTCTTGAAACTTTCGTTTCTTTCCACCAGACATCATTTTTGTTTACTTTTCGTTCAATAAACTTAATAACAAACTATAGTTAGTAACCACTCAAGATGCACACAAAGTCACGAAGCAAGTCAACTGCTCTAGCAGTTTGCTCGGATATCACTTGTCCAAGTTATCACCTTGGTAGCTCTAATAGAACTGAACTAACGTTCGGGCCATCCACCCGCATATATAGGCAAAATGAAGGAATAATCTGGAATAAACTAGTTTAGAATAATTGAGAAGCAATAAATCTTTTGATGTGTCGCCCATGAGTATAAATGTACCTAATGTAATATATTTTTCATTAGGTTTTTTCAAAATGTCTCCTGGGCAGGATCATATCTTACAGCGGGCCGGTTGTTGCCCATATATGGTGTAGAGAGATGCGTTTATTTAATTTTAACATTTAATTATTAATTAAAATATTAACATTAAACATTCATTGTTATTTTATTAAATTATTGTAGTTTTTGTATGCAAGCCTAGCAAATATTCTCTTACCATATTTTTAGCTTGGATTTGCAAAATAATGAAAGACCTAATTGTATATATTATTTAATAATCCATTAAGTCCAATTCATAAAGAACACATCAATATAAGTTTTTATATATGCACCATAATAAAAACAACTGATAAATCATTGAAATACTGAACTCCCGTAAAACCGTCAACCCCCTGCTTATTCGCGAATTTGGCAATATGGCACATAACCTCCAGAAAGGATATACACCATACATTGTGTATGTATTATATATTTATGTACATTCCTTATGTACTACTTTATATTACAATACACAATTGAAGACGGAATGAATACATAACAAAATGCATATAATAATTTGTATTAGTTGGTTTATCTATTTGTTATAACATGTTAATTAAATATAATAAAGCGGAAAAGTTTTTTTTGTTTGTTTAAACACTTAATCTCTAGAACAACCCAGTTGGATAAAAAAAAAAACTTTTTATATATGATAGCCAGATTCACGGGGAATAGTTTATGCTATTGAACATTAGGCTACAACACTCAGCTAGCCTAAAATATTGATTTTTTATTAAGGAAGTTGGATGTGGAAACCCTCCCAAACTACTTTATTGGCTTGCGCTGGCATAATGGATAATGCTATGTCAATACAATGTTCTACAAAAATATTGTTACTTAGTATAACTAAAAAAAATCCAGGATAGCATTTACCATCTCTTAAGCATAAGCTACAATAGGTTATTTTGCGATTTTTTTTTGTTGAAGATTAAAAATTAATTTATGAGCATTATTTAGGCATGGCATATTAATCCTTAGGAATTAAGGTTACTTCATCATAAAGGCAATTTTATGAAGTTAAATTTTGCCCTTTATAGCATGTTATTTGGAAACATTACTTTAGATGATAATGAAAAATTAAAAGAAATTGTACTTGCGAGATGTGAGAACAATAAACTTTAAGTTAATTACTTATTATAAGTTATCATAAGTTTACAGGCTACACGGGTGTTTTAGCAGCACAGTGTTTTCCGGATAAAATTAACACCGGTGAAACCGTGGGGCATAGCTAGTTCACTATAATGTAAGATTTTATGTAAACAAGAAAACTAGTGTTACTCAAACTTAAAATACCACAGCTAGTTTATAAATATTTACGAAAATGAACAGTCTACTGACGATTTCTTTCAGTCGGTATTGTCTGTAATCAACTATGAAACCTTTATTATCTTTAACAACTCCTTGTTTTGTCACACACACTTTTTCCCTACTAGACATTATTTGTATCCCTCCTGCCAGTACACAGCAGACTATCGAACTTGGCTGAGGAAAGTTTTTTTATAGGAACGCTTTTGCCTTATGCTTGGTTGAAAAAACTACTGTTCCTAAGCAAAATGAATCATTTTTTAAATATAGGAACCAATTAGATGACTCAAAGTTTAAAGTAGCGAAAGGCTTTTATATTCCTCCCATACAAAACGCCAATTTCATATGTAAGGACCTAATATATAGAAGTTGTTGGAAAACCTATTTTTAACTATTTATATTCATATCATTTTAACAAATCAAATAATTAAAGTAACAAAATTACCTACATATCATTATTGTTTAAGTATCTATTCCTTTCACTCCAATTCAAGGACAGTAGGTATTAATTAATGAGTATAATTGGTGTAGCATTAATTTATAGCTAATTAAAACATTAAGCAAGGTCATAATTACAATATTTTTGTGACTTATTTTATTATTATAAATTAAAAATTGAATCAAAAGTAGCTAAATATTTAGACCAAGGCTCCCCAATTCATGGCTCAACTTTAGATTACATAATGTCAAATCGAGACTTCAATTTTTTACAGTTAAAAATACTCTTTTTAAGTTTTCGAGAATATATTTTTTAAATCACATCTTTGTAAATTTGACAATACAAAAGGCAGTTCTAAACTAAAGTTATGAAGTTCAAATTTGCATGATAAATAAAGATCTCATTTGGTTTTGTTACATAATTTTTCCTACATTAATTCCTATTATTATTAATATGTAATATTTGATCTTGATAATATATATATTAATATTATATATAATAGTTTTAGGATTTACGAATCTGAGATATTTTCATTTTTCCATTGTGGCAATAACATTGGTTAGGTTAGGTTTGAACTGTAATCATAACCAGAAACAAATAATTATCTGTTGAAAATTGTGATACAAACTCTAGACAGATATTACCTCAAAAATGCAATTCCTCAAAAACTAATTGTTTCTGCTCTTTTTCCCTTAAAGAGGGGTTACCTATCACTTTCCCTCACTCCTTAATATCATCAAATTAAGGGGTATGTAACCTAAAGTCCAACCCAATTCATTTAAGAGGTGGACTAAACACAGCATTAAACTTAGACATATTTTAATAATAATCAAAAAAATAAAAAGCAGAGCTCCAATTGTGGGGTCACAGCAAACTGTTTGGGTACCTTTGATTTAGACTGATTAATTTAAAAAAAAACTTTCAAATATGATACCAAGTACCTGTTGTTATATTGAATGTTTTCAATGAAATCAATAATTCAATACAAAACAAAAGCTGTGCTATTTCTAGATTATATTAGATCAAACAAATCATTTAATATCATGAAACTTAGCTTAACATGATTAACTTTACAGAATACAGGGAAACCAAGCTGAAGAATGATAGAAAATATAGTTAATTACATATTTCTCAGCATTATACCAAAGTAACAAGTATGAAGATACTGCCGTATGCTAAAATAATTGCAACATATTGTATGAACAAGTGAAATGTGACAGTGTTAAATATTTGAATACTTACCATCAGCAGGCTGCTGAAAATTGACATAAGCGTAACCTAACGATCTACGGGTTATCATATCGCGACAAACGCGAATAGAAAGAACTGGTCCAGCTGAAGAAAATTTTTCAAACAACATGGCCTCTGTAATGTCCGAGTGTAGATCTCCGACATACAAAGATGCCATTGGGTAATTAGGTGGACCAGGATTCATCTTGAATATCTTCTTGCTATTACAGTTTCACGTAGACATTAACAACACGTAAGCAACGATAAACTTCACTTTCTCTAAATTACTATAGCATTCCTCAGACCACGTTGCACGCTTACGTATACCAAATTAAAATCAAGTGATTCCCGTTTATTTTAAGTTATTTTTCTATTTTTTTGGGGTTTTTTGTATTTTATATTTTTTTTTTTTATTTTACAAGAATATTTTCACGAAATTATGAGGTTTGTGTAGCCTATACAAGGGAACACACAACCTCACGTGAACACACCTTGCTCACCAAAGGAAAAGGTGACGTTTGACAAAAAGGAAAATGGCGTGTTAGCAAGAGCCGCCTGTGTAGATAGCATTGTCAATGTCCAATGTCTAAATTCCCCAAAAATCTAGCTCAACTTCCAAACTGGAGAAAACCAAAAATTCTTATTCCCTATATATTCGTCACGTCATGTCTTACAAAAAAAAACAATTCCAATAAAAAAATTTGAAGTAAAACTTAATTGCGTATAGAGTATCTTAATAATAATATTTAAATTGGGATTTTAATTAAATAAAAACACAAAAGACTTTTTCTATAACACCACTATATATTTTATTATAAATTTGACATCGACAAGACATTGACATTCTTACATTACCTACCAAACAGATCTACTCCTTTTAAATGTCCAACACCCGCTCTGACTTTGGAATTTTAAACAAATTTAAATTGTCTTTCACTATTTATAGCTCATTTGAAATACAATTAAATTAGAACTAATATTACAAATATTCATCTTATTAAAGTCAAGTGTTACAATATCTTAATACTTTCAAGCATAATCCAATAAATTCATTTTAAAAGTTAAATAATAATGTTGATTAATTGATAATAATTTAGTAAATATATCAGTGTTTATATTGCTTTCTACATTAGTTAATGATATATAATTTTTGTTATATATCTTTTATATAATGACATGAGCTTTAATATCTGTGTTTTGACCGTTTGCTATTCTTATTTCTTATAACCCTCAATTATTCTTAGGCTAAAATTTATAATATAGAGTACTCAGTCTTAACTTAGCTCATTCTTCGCCAAGAATTTATTCAGCGCAATCTAAGCTTTCGAATTTATAGTCTGTAGTTTAATAAACAAATAATGTATACTCTATAACTATTGTCTATGATAAGTAGTGACATCTAGTGTGAAGTTTGTAAAGGTTACTAAATAAGCATATCAGAGTCTTCCATTTAAAAGTACAGAAACTCCTGCACCTCATTAATAATTCTCATATATTCGGTCCACCGCGCTGTCATATGTACACTATAGAGTGGCAGAAACGTGATTTATCACATGTACATCTGCTGGTGTGGTTAGTGAACAAAATCAGACCAAATCAAATTGACAGCGTTATTTCAGCTAAATTGCCGGTTAAAGAAGATCGTGTCCTGTTGGAAATCGTAAAGAAACACATGGTGAACGGCCCTTGCTGAGCTTTAAACCGTAATTCTCAATGTATGCGAGATTCCAAATGCAGTAAAAAATTTCCGAAGTCGTTCCAAACTCAAACATCTACTAGCGATGATGGATATCCCAAATATCGTCGACGATCGCCAGAACAGGGCGGGCAAAGTGCCACCGTCCGAAACCATGATATTGATAACCGATGGATAGTTTCCTATAATCCGCTCCTTTTGAAAGTTTTTGATGCCCACATCAACGTAGAGTTGTACAGTTCAATAAAGTCGATCCAATATGTTACTAAATACATTAATAAAGGTAGCGATCAAGCCACTTTCGGCATACAATCACCAAATGGAGTGGAAAGATATCAATCCGGACGTTACATTTGCAGCTCTGAAGCAGTGTGGAGGATTTTATCATTCGAAGTGCACGACCGAGCTCCCACTATTGTCCACCTTGCAGTTCATCTAGAAAATGGACAAAGAGTATATTTCACTGAGAACAATATACAAGAAGTTGTCAATAACCCGCGGGACACAAAATTAACCGCATTCTTCAAGTTATGCGCTCAAGATGATTTCGCGAAAACACTGACATATGACAGAGTTCCAAGTTACTATACATGGAACCAGAGTTCTAAAGCCTTTCAACGGCAAAAGCAAGGTACTGCGGTTGATGGTTTCCCCGGAGTAAAAAAAAGGGTGCTCTTGGCAGAGTCTACGTGATTTATCCCAAAAACAGCGAATGCTTTTATCTGAGAATGTTACTGCATGTTGTAAAAGGCCCGACATCCTTTGCACACCTGAGAACTGTACAAGGTGTTATTTACAATACATATCAAACAGCATGCAAAGCAATGGGGCTTTTGGAAGACGATTCTCACTGGGAAAACACATTATCAGAAGCAGCTATTTGCAGTTCAGCTACATCATTAAGATATTTGTTTGCCATCATAGTAGCGTTTTGTCAAGTAACTGATTCTGTTAGTTTATGGAATAAATTTCGAGAAAATATGCCAGTGTTATTCTGATTCAGCGACGGCGAGAGTTAGTTTCAGATGATGTACAATATGATCAAAACATATTTGACAAAGCATTGCTGCATTATCAGCATTCGTTGGCATAATAGTTAGTGATAAGTAAAGACAATTTTCTAAAAATAATTCGTCCTTACTACATCTAAAAAACTCCGCGACACCATATCCCTGTCTTTTATATACCAGCCACAATCAGGCATTATGTATAAAAAACTTATGTTAAATTAAAAAGTTATTTATGAACATTATTATTAGGCATGGCATATTAATACTTAGGAACGAAGGTTCCTTCATCATTAAGACAATTTCATGACGATAAACTTTGCCCTTTATAGCATGTTATTTGAACGCATAGCTTATGAGATAATAAAAAATTATAATAATTCAACACTTGGCTTGGTAGAACAGGATGCGGAGAAAACCAATATATTTTAATATAAGAAGAAAATATTACTAAAAAATGGTGAAGTATTATGAATTTACAGACAGAGATTTTTTTTAAATTAAACGTGGGTGAGACTGCGCGGCACAGCTAGCACTTCTTTCTGAATTCAATATTTTATCCCTTGAGCCAATAACTTGGTTTGATCAGAATTTTCAGTCAAATTATGCATACGGAGCTCTGAATTTTATCCATTACTCAGTGCGCCAAAAGAGTGAATTGCAAAACGTTAAAATCCCCGCATTTTTCCCACATATCGCCAATCCCACCAGAGTTAAAATTCCCCTTAATTTTGGAATTCCCCACAAATCGACAGCACTGCATATTTTTTCAACATTATATGAATTTCAGTACCACAGAATTTTTTATTATTATTATTGTCAGAAGTACAAATTATTGTAGTTCCGAAAACATTTATAATTTCTCCTTTTTGCACTGTACTTTGTGAATTTTGCAGGGTTTTTATAGTCGCAATCTACCGCTATTTGGAGTTGGTCGATTATGAATAATTATATAAATGAAGTTAATTCGATGATTATTCATAATTGAGTAAAAATATAAAGTGGGAAGCTAAAAGGGTCAATATACAGTATTGGGATTATAACGGCTCCATCAAAAATCTTTCACTAAATCATTAAATTTATTGTCCTATATCCTTAAATTAACTATTAATCTCGTGTTTTGTTTAAGCCCTGTATACCAAATACCAAATATTTTTTAATTTAAATCTTATATTGATATTTCATCAATATTTGTGTAACTAAATAAAGGATAAAACATGATATCATGATATATAGGTAAAAAAAAATTATCAACGTATTAATAATAATAAACTTTTGAGTCTCTCTAAAGTAGTGTCACACTCACCTGGTGAACTTTAGTTCAAATTATCGAGCAAAAATCGCAAACGCTGACGTTCAAGCCTTGATAGGCGCGTATTGAAGAAAGTGAACATACCAACAAGCCAATCGCAACAACGATTTACATATCGTCTTCGTGCTTCAGTAGTCGTTACGGTGTCATAGAGCGTGTTTGTGCCAGTCGATGCAGTATTTACCCTGGTAAGTGTATATTTTTACATAGATTTGCATTTGTAGAAAATAATATTAACTGTGAGCTAGAAGAGCTAATTGCACATTTTTAGCACACACACATTACACGTTTTTAGCTGTATTTTGAGGTTATTAGCCATTTTATCACTACTCTGGTGCCACTCCCCTGGCATTTTGCATGCCAGGGAATATACAATAGAGCCAGGGGAATTACTAAAAATGTAAATTATTGTTATTTCCTATTTTAACATCTACTTTAATTTGTTCCAGTTTCTACTTATGTCATATATAGGCTAGAATCATGGCAAAAACTAAAAAGAAGCAAAGAATGGAAGGAAGTCTAAAAAAACTTTAAGCTGGTTACGTTAATTATAAAAGGTGATCCGGGTAAGAATGAACAACTACAAAAGAAAGAAAGACTGAAATATCAAAGAAATAATGAAAATGGTCAAATAAAATGTATTTAAGATATGACTGAAAGGGAACAACGAACTATTTGAAAAATATGAAGGGAGGAAACTAAAAAGCACAGAGATCGTTTAAAACTTCAGTCTATTGAATATAGTCCTGTGACGCCGCTCTCATCTGGTAATGATGAATATCTTCCAGTTCCTGAAACACAAAATAATGTTGCACTAGCCGCTAAAAACGATTAGAAAGTCAAAGAAAATTACGAAAGAGTTATTAAAAAACAAAAAGATGAAATAGATTAATTACGACAAAAGGTGAAAAAGTATCTAAGGAAGTTAAGATGCGTAGAAAAGTAGACTGAAGCGTTTCCAAACATAGTAGATTTTACCTGGAACTATCATGAAGCTAGACACGGTAAAGGAGCTCCAGATGCAGTAGGAGGGAACTGCAAACGAACAGCCGATAAAATCGTCGCATCAGGAACCGACATTTTTACCATAAATGAACTTGTTAAAACATATTATATAAATTGTCATAACATTTAAATGTTCCTCATACCCGAAGAGAAAATTTAATTACAAAAGAATATAATTGAAGACAAGAGATCACTTATGAAGCCTTTAGTTTAAACGCTAAAGGTACATCAAGTAAGAAGTAATGTACAGGTAAAAAGTTGTATATGAAGAGCTTTAGTAGCTTTTGCTTTAACTTTGTGGTCACTTCAACTTGGATGAAATCACTTATGCTTACAACGATCCTGCCAAATTAGATGCTTCTAAAATATACCCAAATTCTGACGACGATACACTCAAAATATGTATACCACAAAATATTGCAAAATCTGATTCTGCAATTGATAACAATCACAGCGCCAATAAACCTTTATGTTCAAAGTCTTCAAATGTAAAAACGGTGATTTTGTACTTGTACAATACCAGAATAAAAATAAGGACTACATATATGCCGGCGTGTGCTCACCTGATTTTGACTTTGTACAAGGAGAGATCTTGGTGACTATTCCAGAGATAAGTGATAACAATGGAATTCTTTTTAAAGTAGACGATAATTATGTCACAAAAGTTAAAACGGAGAAAATCTTTAAAAAACAACTTGTGCCAAATATATTCATGCAGGGTAACAGGTTATTTTAAAAATTTCTAAAGCCTGTGGAAGTATTTGAAAAGTAGTTGTTAGTTTTAAGGAAAATTGTTTTTTTATTTTATTAAAAATAATAATATTAGTTTTAAGTAAAATGTTGATTTTATAATGAAGATATAATTTTTGTTTTTCGTTAAGAAGTATTAAGCACAAAAATTGAATAGTAAGTAATGATAAATGCTTAAGGAAAATATAAATATTTACGGAGAATATTTGTTTTGATATCTTTAAATGAGACTGATAATTTTAACCAATTTTTTTTTTTATTATTTTGTAAGAAGTGGTTTTTTTGTGTTTGTTTTAATTTTATATTCACATTCATTATTTTAATTGATTTGTTAGTATTCAGATCTGATATTAAGATATAACTAAAAAAGAACAAGTGTTTAACATTTCAGACTGATAGAATTTCATTAATTAAAATAGCAAACATTATAAGCAACAACTTTTATTGCTATATTTTTTTTTACATATAAAATACTAATAGGATATGACTTCCCTATCTCGATTTGTTACTACCCTGTCCATGGTGTCACTCCCCTGACTACACATATTCCCCTGGGGCCTTTAAAGTTTAAAAAAAAAAAATTATCTTCTGGCCCATAACATTATACATACATACATACACATTGCGAAGTTGTGAGATATTTAATACTAATTCAAATATATAACTTTTTCTCTGGGCCACTGAAAATACCTTTATCATATATTCACACAAAAAACAAGGTCGAGCAGTCGTAAACAAAGTTATTTACAAGAACATATATTACCAATTAGCTACAAAAAAAGTCAGGTTCAGTCGTAATGATGACTAATTGTATCAAATAAGTAACTACTAATATTAGTAACCTAGCATTAGTAATTACTATTGGTAATTCGATTAAGATCACTCATCATCGAATATCTAATAATATTAGTAATTACTAATGGCTATAATCAAGATATCTTCTTATGCCTGACCTATATTTATAGAACGATTCGTTTTGCTTACGAACGTTAGTATTTTCAAACAGGCGTATGCTAAAAGCGTTCCTATAAAAACGGTTCGTCAGCTAAGTTACCAATGACGTGCTACGTGCGGTTGGGAGGGATAAGACTAACGGCTAGTAGGGCAAATGTATGGGGATGACAGCTGGTAGTGTTTCTATAAACATTTTGACTAGCCATGGGTAATACTAATAACGCTTTTAGCTAATACCGTACCTTATCTATATATTGGTTTTAAATATCTAGTACCGTAACTATGTATTTCAATACCATAGATATCGGTTTATTAGACTCAACTCGACATAACTATGTATTTTGAAACGGTGTACTGTACGGTGCACACAGTACCGATATGACTTTTTATCGTATTGGTTTACAGTACTAATATTTATGTTTTGTTGACCCATTGCGCGCCTTGCCTTTTCAACCTGTACATCAGTGACTTACACCGTCGCTCCGAGGTCGAAGTAGGTCTATACACTGACGATACAGTCATTAACGCTTCTAATAAGCACAGACTTCACCTTAGATAAACCGTCAAACGTGCCGTTACTCAGTAAATGGTATCGTAAATGGTGCATAGCCATCAACCCCTCCAAGAGCACCGCGATTATCTTCGACCATAGCAAAAAAGAGATACCCGAGGGTACCAAACCTCTCAAAATCTTTAAAAACAAGATCCCTGAGCCACCGAGACTATGTATCTTGATGTGACTGTCACGTCCGTACCTTTAGGAAAAGAGCCACTATAGTTGTTTTAAATACATTGCAGATGCCGCCAATGTATTATGCGTGGAGGCAATCGTTCTACGCAGGAGCCGCGTCGCCCCCCCCCCCCCCCCGCACTTCGTCCACGGCTCGTCTAGTCACGTCTGCACAAATCGCTTTGTGCTTTGATACAGTGAACTTGCGTTTGTTTGTCTTGTATGTGCGACGTCATTACTGACGTTCGGTTTGAAATATGGTGGTAAATGTTGTTTTGTATAACTTGAGTTGGTGTACCAGGAGTTTTGCTGAACTGATTTCTTGAGTCATAGTGTCCTTGCTGTTGTAGTATCTGAGGCTGCCACACACACATGCACACAGTTCACTCCACAAACACAAATACTTCACATTCTGCAGTCCAGGTCAACGGAGCAAGGTCAAGGTCACCACCCCTCCTGACGAGGTAAGTCTTTTTTCTTTACTATGTATCGCAGCAATAGTTTCGAGAGGGATTGATTCGCGATAGATGATTAAAATAAGGGCCCAGCACACATATTTCACGACCCTTCTCACACAATGGTCATAGGTCGACTACAGCCCCTGACTGTAAGCAAAATGTTCCGGAAACACAAGCTTACTCTCCACATATGGAGTTAGCAGTTCACCTTATCTCACTCTCCATCAAGTTGCTGCTGATCATGGCACTGAATATCCACGCACTGCCCAGGCACTCCTCTATGAAACCTTTATGGACGATATTACGACTGGGGCACCCTCTGTACAAGAAGCAATCGAATTAAAAGATCAACTTGTAAAACTTTTAGGTTATACTCAATTAGAGCTTCGGAAATGGAGTAGTAATTCTAAACGTTTTCTAAAAACCCTACCGGCTGAAAATTGTCAATCTCCAAAACTATTCTCTGAAGTAACCAACACATCCTCTGTTAGCGACGCGTAGGGCTAAGCGTGATGATAAAAATCATAATTGTAGATATAAGTTGTAGGGATTAAGTATTGTATACACGATCGGCGATTTAATGTTTTGAATATAATATTGCAACTTGTAGGTATATAAGAATAGTAAATAACTTGTAAAATACTTATAATATCGTAGAAATAGTCTCTTAAAGTATTGAACTTATGTCTCATCAATAATCTGTGTTTTATAGCAGTTATATGTAATGTTTAATGTCATAAAGGATAATTAGCCTGCTATGTGTGTTTTATAATGTTTGTAACGTTTAATAGTGCGTACATAACGTGTTTTTAGGCCGTTTAAGGTTGTAATTTTTATTGCTTGATATTTACGACGTTTATCTACCTTTAATGTTGCAATTAGTGTTTTTATGCAGGTATTTATGTCCATAACAACATAAGACAGATTTTATAGTGATTCGATAAGTATATTTAGAGATATTAACGATTTATTAAACATTGTGTAGAAATAATAATAATAATAACGTAGATAGGGACAGCAATAGTGCAGCCACAACGCACCACCATGTTAGCGCGCCAAGACCATATTTGGTAATGCTAGAGCAGTAGAGAGATAGACGCTATCGCTCCATCCCGCTCCAACGGTGAGATAAAAATCTAGCCGTCGGGGCCTACCGGCACACACAGGTGCCACAAATTGAAGACTCAAGAATCAAGAATCAAGACTGGAAGAAACAGTTCTAAGAAGACAGTACTAAGAAGATAGTACTAAGAAAATTATTGTATATTAAGAAGAGTAATTGCATCTTGAGAAGAATACAGCGAAATTTTATTGTGGTATCTGTGTGTCATTGTGTCTTCAAGTGTTCAACCCACCAGCGACCCAGTCCTCTCCACTCACGTGCTACGTCAGCGCCACGCCTACAAGAAGGCACCTCACTGCTTGTGTACCTTAATGTTTCGCCCTCTTCACGCCTAGTAGTTTCGGGTGTGAGCAGGGTCGGTCACACGTAGCGAGAGGGGCTCGCACGCACTGGTTTCCAGACAGCTGGTTACCGTAGCGTGTATTCCACCGTCGGTTATACAGAGTTCGAGGGAATCGTTTCCGTCGCGTTCGCGCTCTCAGTGCGCGGTTCCGCTCTGTATTGTTGACGTAGCACATTTTGTAACGGGCAGACGCACGCCCATTTTATCCTCCCTTAAAATCTTGGCTGTTCAATATGATCCGACGAGTGATAACTTTACTTACTCATACCGGCCTATCGTCGATACAGAATATTCGAAACGTTCTATCCTATAAACCGTTGTTCGTATATTTGACCCTTTAGGATGGTTAACACCAGTCATACTCAAGGCGAAACTACTCCTTCAAGATTTATGGCGACTTCAACTTTCTTGGGACGAATCCGTGCCAAGGGACATCTCTGACAACTGGCGAGATTTCATCTCCGATCTAATTAATTTAGAACATATTCAAATACCCCGCCATGTTGTACCTTCTAAGGCCTTAGAATTCCAACTGATAGGATTCTGCGATGACTCAACAAAAGCATACGGATGTTCTGTGTATCTCCGTTCTATTACTTCTCATAAAGTTCATATACATCTTTTGATATCGAAGTCTAAGGTAGCTCCGTTAAAAGTCTTGACAGTGAATCGTTTAGAACTATGTGGAGCGGTTCTCCTCTCAAAGGTAATCCAATCGTATTAACGCGTTACTTACAAAAACCATAAATATAAGTTAAACTATTTTATTTACGGATAGTTCAACAGTCCTGTCATGGCTAAATATCGAACCGCATAAATTAAAAATGTTTGTAGCTCACCGTGTAGTGCAGATGACGGATACTACTTTCCCATTCGTATGGCGACACGTGTCCACTCAGGACAACCCAGCGGACCTTTGTAGTCGTGGTATGTCATGTGCTCATCTGGCTAATTGTGAAAGGTGGTGGTCAGATCCACTATGGCTGACTAGTAAGCAAACCGATTGGCCTGTCTTAGTAGTGGAAGAGCAGGATCGCATTTCAGAATTAAAATCAGGGTCCCACATGTGTCACGTCATTGTTGAAAATGTGCAAACCAGTTTGTTAAACACGCAACTAGAACGATCTTCTAATCTAACACATATACAAAGAGTAGTAGCTTGGACTTATCGGTTTATAAATAATACGAAATTGCACAATTTCGATTACTCAATGAACCTTTTAGTAAAACATGTGCAGCATACACATTTCAAAGATGTTATATCTCTTATCCAATCTAACAAAATAGTACTTAGACATATCTCAAAACTCTCACCGTTTCTGGACTCTTGTGAAGTTCTACGTGTGGGGGGACGTCTTAAACAAACAAATTTTCTTCAAAGTGTTAAACATCCATACCTGTTACCAAAAACGTCTCAGCTATGCAACCTTTTAATCGATCATTTTCATATAACTTATCTTCATTGTGGAACTCGTCTCTTACAGTCTGTGGTTCAGTGACAATTTTGGATACTCGGGATGTGTAATCTTATCAGATCCCGATTAGCTAAATGCGTGACATATTTCAAAGTAAAACCTATTCCCATACAACCTATAATGGGGGATCTTCCACTATCGCGTGTGTAACCAGGTCAACCTTTCCAGACAGTTGGAATAGATTTCAGAGGTCCTTTTATGGTTAAAGAGAGCAAGCGTCGTAGTGCACTAATTTATAAAGCGTATCTATGTCTTATGGTTTGTCACTCGATTAAAGCGGTACATTCTTGAACTCGTCACTGAATTAACAACTGAAGCATTTATAGCAGCCTTAGACCGTTTCGTATCCAGAAGAGGGCTTTGTCAAGTTATCATCACTGACGGAGGTACACACTTCGTTGGGGCCAAACGTTATCTTTCGGAAGTTTCAGAAATGCTCAATAAAGAAGGTGATACTATTTCAAGTCAACTCGCATCACGTGGCATAACTTGGAAGTTGAACCCTGCATCAGGGCCTCACTTTGGAGGCATTTTCGAAAGCGGTATTAAATCCACGAAATACCATCTTAAGCGAACAGTAGGATCTCAAGTCCTTACCTATGAGGAATTATATACTGTTCTAACGAAGATAGAAGCTATGTTGAACTCTAGACCCTTAGTGGAACTTTCGTCCGATCCCGGTGAGGTTGAAGCTCACTCCGCTGGGCATTTTTTAATAGGCTGTCCATTGGTATCTCTACCTGAACCGGTACGAGAAGAAAATGTAGAACTGAGAGCTCGCTGGCAACTTGTCCATAGATTAACTCAAAGTTTTGGCGAACTTGGCAAAGAGATTACCTACACACATTACAGCAGCGAATAAAATGGTTTAAACCCGGCAACCGACAGCCAAACCTGAACGACCTTGTAACTATCGTCGAACCCAACTTGCCTGCTAATGAATGGCACTTAGGCCGAGTGGTTAAGTTGCATCCCGGTAACGATGGTATAGTTCGCATTGTAACGGTTCGTATCTCCAAGGGCCTGCTTGTAAGGCCAGTGGAAAAAATCTGTCCTCTTCCAATAGAGGAAAATAACTAATCTCCATAATTGTAATCTAACTTATAATATATAGCATATTTTATATTATCATATAGTTTTAATCTGACTATAATTACCTTTATTTTAATATCTATTTATTAACCTACACAGTTCATTATCATATATCAATGGTCTTTGAATTTGCATAATCAATTCAGACGTAAGCAGGGTCAGGAACCCTCCTTTATCTTGTGAAATCCTGATGGATTTCATGTGGAGGGATATGAACAAGCTTAATCCTTTCCCTTCCACATTCAAATCTCCCGCTAATGAGCCGCGGGCAACGCCACGCGCTACCGCGCAACACAAGCTTTACTTGCGCCCTCTAGCGTGAGGAAAATTCATTCATCGACTTGATGGCGGTAAAAAATCTACCGAACAACAAATGGCCTCGCGAGTGCTCCGGTAAATTCAATATTGAAGATACAAAAATAACAATATTAAGTGAAAAAAGTGAGTGCTCATTTAGTGACGGTGTATTAATCAATTCCGTAAGTCCAAAATTCATACCAAACACCAATTTATCTTACCTTTAACTGTAACACGCTTATAGAGCTGCGCCCGTCGCACGACATCTTCACCGACCTCGACGACAAAATCGAGGAAAAAAACATTTATTACTTTACCGTCTCTTCAAACCAAGCGTGTCAGCGGCCACACCCGCGTAACCACCGTTCTCTCCACAGAGGACGGGCGGTCAATTTAACTCCTGCACCACCCCAACCACCCTCTCTAGCGGAAACTCAAGCCTAGGTCCGTTCCTCGGTGTGGTGCCCTTGAGTCTGACAGCCTCCCGCGTGATACAAGTGACACTACACGTGCATCACAAAGCTACCCACATACAACATAACGCACATATGGACATACTTGCGTGCACACCACACAGGTATACAGGTTCTATAAGGGATCTTTTTTTTTCTTTCTTTACGCTAGCTAGTGTAGAAATATTTTCAGATCACTAAGTACAAATACACATGTTCTCTTCTTTCCTCCCGGGAAGCAGGGAATATTTATATATGTATATGTTACTTTAGCTCGAATTCTACGGATAGGGAATCAGTCAAATCTCGACTAATTTGCAATCGCGGCAAAAGCTCAAGCCGAGGTCCGGCCACTTTGGCTCCCTTGCGCGCATGTTGCCCACGCTTTCGCGACTGAGTGCCTTAAGCGCTCGCCCCCAGTCCGGTAAAATTGTAAAAGTCTTCAGCGGCTCCGTTTCTGGATAGGGCCCATCAGGCTAACAGTAAGGTCATTTAAATAATAAAAGTGTTATTGTGATTCACGATCCTGCAGCCAAGCTCCCCTCTGAAAATTGGTTGTGGAAGATCGTGAAATGTAAATTGGGCTTATTTCCCTATCCAGGGCCCGATTCTTATTCATCCGGTTTTACGGTAAGAACGTTGATGTCTGGCTGGTAGGTATTTAAAATATGTATATTAATAAATATGTAGTTCTGTATGTACAGTTAATTTTTGTCTAAATTTTCCTAGAGGCGGAACACTGTATAAACGATACTGATCACGAATATGCCATTTAATATTTTTGTATGTGTGTCTGTCTGTTTGTATGTCTGGATTTAACTTAAAAACATTTTGACCGATTCATATGAAATTTTGTGTGAAAATTGTTGGGGTATAAAAAATTTCAATAATACTTTGTGCATATAATTTTGAACCATATTAAGCAATAAATAACATGCTGTTTACTGGTTTCTTTTTTTTTTTGTTTTAACTTTTGACCTTTATCGTGAATTTTCATAAGTAGGTATATGTTTTCCTAATCGGCCCTGTGTTCTATTTTTAATTTCGCGTTATCTGAAAGTGACATAATTTCTTTGCTAGCTTTCTTTCGAAATTGTTTATTAATATATACTTATATTTTCTTTATTTGTTTCTTTTTGGTTTTGTTAATCAATTATTTAATCGATTATCCGTTTTAAATAAATATTTTTTATTTCGAAGTATCACTGAAGCCGTTTTAGCGACTTAGTCGCTAAATCTAGCGGATTTTGAGTGTGTTTAGCAAAATTTTCTTTCGATCTAGTGACTTAAAAAAAATTAGTGCCTATAATAGTCTAAGCCTAAAATAGTCACTTTATTTGAATAAAGAGATACTTAAATATTTTGGTACAAATTTATATGTAGTTACTGGCATTAATATGTTTTGGTTTGTTCTACCGGGAATTCTCCTACCAGAATGACTTTAAATCTTGGGGTTCGATCGGTTGGGGAACTGTATGAAACGATATAACCGATATTGCTTTTTCTTTCTCTTTCATTCATTTAAACATTTGTACTGCTAGCGGGTTTCTATGTAAAGTTTTCGTAAAACAAACCAGTTTTTAATACATAGTTCCTTTGTTTAATTGTCGTCATTGATATCAGAATCTATTTGTCGAAATGTAAATCCTTTAAGAAAATTAGACTTGTACACAAAAGTATACACCAGAATGGGAACAGCAAGAAGAGTTTACAATGTGGCTAAAACATGGTATTATTGATCCAACCAAAGCCTTTTGCTCGTTTTGTCACAGACAAATACTCGCAAAATTACATGAATTAAGTAAACACGCCGACACAACAACATACAAACAAAAATGTGAAGTGATTTAAAAAAATCAGCAAATACATTTTATTCCATCTTTTAAAAATAATAGATACACTGAGAAAGCTCAAGATAAGCTTGCTTTATATAAACCAGAACTTTGTTCAATTTATCAAATAGACTATATGTCGGAATTGTGCAATGATGTGATTGCAGATTTAAAATCTGCTGACCTAAAAATACATAGGACTAAGTGCGCTCAGATTATCAACCAGATACTAGCACCATATTTTAAAGAAACTTTATCAAAGATATTGGCAGCCAAAAATATAGCCATATTCTGGATGACTCTACAGGTGTTAGTGTGACCAAATTCATGGGTGTATTCGTCAGTTATTTCAATGTGGCACAAAATACTATTGTATCTGCTTTTCTATCGTAGGAGTTTGAAGAGCGAGCTGATCCGAACGGCCTTGTCTCATCATTAGTGAATTCTCTACAATCACAACATTTATCTCTCCAAAATTTGGTCGGAAACGGGACTGATAACGCTGCAGTAATGACAGAGTGTCACAACACAGTATAAATATTCAGGAGGCAATACAATCTATCTAATTTAATCCTATTAAAAAAAGGATTATAGATTACATAAACAAAAATTCCAATGTCTATTATAAAGAATTTATCATAATTATAATATTATTACGAATAAATGCTGGATTATACAGTTTTATTTTCACCTAATTTTTTACCGTGGAATATTATTAAATATTTAGCGATTTCTAGCGAACTTTTTTATCATATTTTTTTTTAAATCTACCAACATGTTCATTGACGTTTGGAGCCTTTTTTGTTTCCTAAACGGCAACTCTGCGAATTATTCCTTGCGAATCTGGCTGTCATGCATAAAAATTGAAAATCAAGTATATTTTAGACTTGTTCTTGTTCAGACATTAAAAGGAGCGCTCCGTACTAGTACAATCTTTCAACTGTACTAGTACGGATTTCTAGTACTTTTAGTACAGTAGTACAATATACCGCACACATACACGGACTACTATTAGGAATATTTTGATTCTCCTTCATACTTTCCAGGCTTATGACTGTCATTCTAAACACCCGTTTTTTAGACCAAACTACACTTGCACTTGTAGAAAAATAGAACCAACTAAATAAAAGTATTCAAATCAAATTTAAAAACTAATTCTTTAATATGAAACAAAGACAAGCTCACCAAAATGTCTAAAACCAATAATAATTGTTACTCTCTCTCATAAAGTTCAGAATAGCTTAATGAATCAGAGCCTATTAGGTCAATACCATGTATTTCGTCCTCTTTCGACTGATCCGAGTTTTCGGCCTTAGCGTCTCGTGAATCACATAGGTAATATGTACTAAATACATCGCGCAGACATGCCGCGAACGTAGTACTAAATGAACGATGTACTATTATGTTTACGGAGTAGTTTGTTCTAGTTCAGTGTCAGAAATTAATTCTTATTAGTACTTAGTACATGTCCTACACAAGCTTACTATATTTCGAATCGAACTGATTAGCGTGATTAAATAAACAAACAAAAAAATAATCATATGTGCAATTCACACGTGGTAGAAGTGAAACCTTCGCATTTGTTTCTTTTTTTAATTCAAAAAATTATCAAATACACACTAATTTAAAGTTTATGAAAGTGTACATACAAGTACTCACAATAATTATTCACAACATCATTTTCAATTATGGCATCACCTTGCACATTTGAAATATCCATGGGAATAACATCTGAAAAAAGTACAAACGTTTATTACGTACAAGCATACAAAACACCACGGTAGTTGTGAAACCTTTTCTTAAATAATTTATTCGGATTACCATTTTAGTGAGCCCTGAGACTTCCTATATGTGTCATTGTACAAATTTTTTTTTACTTCATTGTCAGTTTGATAATTGTACTAAAGTCTGGCAAATGAAAGTAGACTGTAAAAGCGCGGCAAATTTAAAAAATATCAGAATAGCAACCCCAAAATTAGTAACAGGACTATCCGAACACTTGTCAACGGAACATTGGGCGAGGAGGCTTTTATAAGGTATGGTGTCCCAACTGGCTCAGTGTACGGCCCTGTTGGGTACATCATGCACGTAAATAGCATGTCTAATGTTATCATTAACTCTTAAAAGAAGGTTACCGGGGCAAAGCCTAAGGCCAAGCTCCCCTCGTCTCCTAAGGCGGCTGCAGTGGTAATCACACTGCAGCCTGAGGCTTTGAGCAAGGGGATGACCTATAGGGCGGCCCTGGTCAAAGCAAGGGAGAGCATTGATCTGCTGGAGCTGTGGATCCTGAAGTTGACAACCCGGAAATTTGCTACGGGCTCCCGGGTTATTAAGATCTCTGGCGGTCTGGGAGGGGAACGGGCGGACGCTCTGGCTGTCAAACTAAAGAGGGCCTTAGAAGACGTCGCTACGGTAACGATGCCCACGAAGGAGATAAACCTAAGGTTGGTCGGTCTAGACGATACCGTGGTGAAGGAAGAAGTTGTTGCGACCGTGGCGAGGAAGGGTGGGTGTGAGCCAGCCGAAATTAGGGCTGGTGAAATGTGCCCATAAGGGAGGGGTCCATATGCACTGCATATGACCCTTCCCCTCGCCGCGGCCAAGGTGTTAGTTGAGACCGGCCGCCTACTTGTGGGGTGGAGTTCTGCCCAGGTGCAGGTAATGGAGGACAAGCCCATGCGTTGTTATAAATGCATGGGCTTGGCCCACACACGCGCGTTATGCCCATCGTACGTGGAGAGGGGGGTACAGAAAATGGCTGCACAGTTGAGTACACCCATGGTAGCTACCTTCAGGGGAATTTAAACCACTCCGCCACTGCACAGGATCTCTTTGTACAGTCAGTGGCGGAGTGGAATATCAATGTTGCGGTTGCCGCGGAGCCATATCACGTTCCGGCCCAGAATGAATGGGCTGAGAACCTGGGTGGCTCCGTGGCAGTTTATAGTCCAGAAACGCTCCTCTCCGTCAAAGAGAGGGGGGCGGGGTTCGTGGCGGTCACCTGGGGAGGGTACACCATTATAGGGGTGTACTTCTCCCCTAACCGGGCCCTAGTGGAGTTCGAGGCTTTTCTCGACTCCCTGGGGCTGGAGGTGAGGCGGCTGTCGCCGCTCCCTATTATCCTGCTTGGAGACCTGAATGCCAAGTCAGGGGCGTGGGGGGCGAACCTATTGTTAATTTTGTTGTTACAACACTGAAACCATTCTTGTATAAAGTTTTACCGACAGGAAAATCATCTCACACTGCCGAATTCAAGGCACAAAAATTAGTCGTATAATTGAAGAAATTGGACAGCAAAAGGTA
Source organism: Saturnia japonica (assembly GCA_033032175.1). Lineage (NCBI taxonomy): Eukaryota > Metazoa > Arthropoda > Insecta > Lepidoptera > Saturniidae > Saturnia > Saturnia japonica. The sequence continues at coordinate 9,555,423 of CM065311.1, read as the reverse complement.
TATGGCCTCGTGACCGACAATGCATCTAATATGAAGACAACTTGGAAACTACTAGAAACAAAGTACGCAAAGACAAACTTATTCACCTACGGATGCCTGGCACACTCTCTTCATTTAATATTTACTGATAAAAAACTTTGCCTAGCTTTAAGACCCTGGCTGCTAATGCAGTAGCCTGTATTAAGGCTATTAAGAATTCTCTAGCTTAATACAGCTTTTATAAAAAAGCAATCGATCACTAGCGTCAAAATAAGTCTTAAACTGCCCGTAAAAACTCGCTGGGGTTCCCTGTTTACTTGCTTGGAAAGTTTAAGAGAAAATAAACAAACTATCAGAGCTATCGCAACTGACGAGAACCTATCAAATGCTTTAAATAAAGTAACCACAGTAAAAAGAAGTGACGATTTTTGGGATAAAGTAATGGGATTCAGCAATTTACTGAAACTTATATCAGATACTATTAAAACTGTGGAAAGTGACACTCCACAGTTATCTTATGTTTTAGGTTTATTTAAAAAAATTGAAGATTCACTAGAAAATATGTTAGACAAGACCCTGTCCATATCCGAAGGGCAAAAAGTCAGAGAAATACTTAAACATAGAAAAGAATTCGCGATATACGACGATCACAAAATTTGTAACTTATTAGATCCTCGTTTTAAAGGATGCGATCTTACACCAGAAGAAGAATCAATTGCTACAGAACAAATTTATAATGCTGCTGTAAAAATGCCAGTTGATGAGAATATTGTACTGACAGAACTTGCAAAGCAAGGTTTTTTTTCTAAAACTTTTCTGTGGAATTCCGTAAATAAGTTAACTCCTATAGCCTGGTGAGCAGGACTTTGCAAGTCGACTGCTTTATCTAAAGTAGGATTTAAATTTATCTCGCTTCCAGTTACATCGGCAGCATGCGAGAGAATGTTTAGTACTTACAGTGATGTTCATTCTAAAAAACGCAACAGACTGACAAATGACAGGGCTAGCAAAATTGTTTAAATTATAAAATTTTGATGTAACTTATTGATTCAATTTTTGATTTAAGCAAAATGTAAGAAATCAGAAAACATACATACCTAAATAAAACATTTATTATCCAGAGTTTGTTTCCTTGAAAAAAAAAACCAAAATCAGAAAAAAAACAACGGTACAATGTTTTATTTCAGCATAGTGAAAAAAAATCAATGTCGTTTTTTTTCATGTTACATCACTAGTAGCAGCTCAGAGTCTGGTTTCGTGCCCGATTAATGGCAATAGATTCGACCCCTATTACATGGGACCTAAAAATATACTCGGCGAACTGTGGGTGTACATTAGTACACCTATGCCTAAACCTTCGGGGAATACAGGCATGATAGTATGTTAAGATACAACCTGCTATAGCTGATATTAGGGTTTGTATTATTTAAAACCTCTTTAGATAATTGATGTTTGATGTTAATATTTAAATGATCGGTTCTCTTATAATCACCGCAATGTCTGCCATAGTTTATTCCAACAATTTGGCCTTTATGGTGAGAGCGTATCCCAGTAATTATGCTATTGCTATTACTAATGATTTTAAAGTTACTAAAAATATTGTCTATACAAGATGAAGTCTGGGATGTAGTTCTGATTGGCTCATTAAAAGCGGATCTAAGTTAAATAGTGACGTGAAAGTAGTAACCTCCGGCGATGAACTTAAAATGTCTTTAAGTCACCATAAACTAAAACATATATCTTTTTATCTATATATCCAATTTGGGGAATTTGAGCAAGACTATTGGGAAATTTGACATTGACAACGCTGGTTGGTAACCATGTAATAATCTTTGTTCTGTGCTGGCATTTGCTATTCTGTTCACCGTGCACACTGCGACTCGTGGTTGATAGATTGTGATTTTTCTTCCCAAATATGAGGAAAATTTTCGTTCTTTTGCGAAATTTTAGGGAACTGAAATCCATGGGGAAAAGTTTGGGGAATACAACATAAAAGTAAGGGGAATTTTTGCGTTTTTTTGAACGAACCTATTACTGACTTACTCCATATGTTGAAATCTATAGAGCGTACTCAGATTTATCTCAGCCATAAGTCCCAAAATTGGAAATTATAATCTCAAGCTTAGCATTTGCTCAGCTTTACCTGAGTAAAGTTCAAGTGTTATCGAATTCGACGACTTACAGAGAACTTGGGTATTAATACGAATAAAATAATTAGTATGGCATAATAGTGACGTAACAGTCATTTTGTATACTTTTTAATATATCTGTATTGCTATTCATCTTCTTATTGGCTATTAAAAAGAAATGACTGTTTTTATTACGTACACGTTTTGTTATTCCTGTTGTTTGTAGTTGTTGCTCGTTATTGTTTGAAACTTTATTCTTTTTATTATATTAATTATTTACTTCGCAAGGCACAAATACAGTTAAGAGGTCAAAAAATAATAATAACAATAATAACCTAACTCTAAATACCTCTTAAAATCTAATACCCTATAACATAATAAGTGCACAACTTTCATTGTTAACAAGTACTGTTTATAGTAACTGGACGATGAAAATCGAACAATTAAATAGAAAAAAATATATTAAGTGAGTGAGTTTTTAAATTTAGAAAGACTAGTGAAAAATATGTCGTGTTGTAAGTTAACTTCTTTATATCGCCTACATATTCTATTAATGGGACTATTATCAGATACATTATTACTACAGGGGGGAACGCTAATCAATTGTTGATCTCTTACGAAACTGGTGGGGACATATATATTGAGTTTACCCAACAATTTACTACCAAGAGTACCATTTGATACTTTGTGAAGCATACATAGATCTGTAACATTTCTTCTATTTTAAAGACTTTAAGATTAAACTCTTTATGCCTATCTTCATAGTTTGGTAGTTTAGGTCTCAGCCCAAGTTTTCCACACAATGACTTAAGGAATCTACGCTGTATGGATTCAATGAGGGCTGCAGTTTTTGTGCTCACTAGTTGGCGCCACTGGCGAGTAAGGTCCTAAAGTATAGTAGTCAATATATTACCCGCGTGGGAACTGTTTAGCAAAATATCAAGACACGCAGTAGCGTGTCAAGCCAAGTTCAGGGTAACAGAATGGCGAGTAGTATCGTGTGTAATGATATTACGCGAACCATTTGGAGCCACTTTTGAACCCCTCATAACTCAAAACTATTTTACATAAACATGTTAAATTTGGCTCATATATTTAGACTTGCGAGCAAGCACTATATTAAGTATCTATTAAAATAGTCATGGTAGAGACCTATGTTCGATGGCTAGTTTCCACCAGCAAGCTAAATTTTCGGAAGAATAAAATAAGAACTTACAGCTTTAGAACTTGCGAAGGCTTTAATATAATTCGTATATGAAAACTAGCCAAGTTAGCCCTTAGGCTTCAATATATTGTCCTAAGTTATAAGAAGAAATATTATTTTAAGTTGTCATATAATATTTTATGTTGTTATATATAAATGTCAGGACTGACCATTGAACTTGGGACCCATTTAGATCTCACTCCTTTTTTCCTTGAAGTCAACAGCCTAGGCATATAATTATCATACTATTGTACTTGGTTCTTATTTCACATTTATGTTTTTGATGGTATAGTTTCTACGCTAATACCGCGAAAGTGCAATTAAATAAAAAACCGTAAAAGTACGATTGAATAAAATATCGAGCATACTGCATTACCTGCAGTACCATGTTCGGAAAATGGGATATAAATTTCTGAAAGTCAAAACTCTCAAAGTACCTAGTAATTAGGATTATAGTTCTGTGGTAGCGATTCGCGGAGACAACTATAATCCTTCAAAACATTCGCGTGTTTGTAAAAAAGTAAAAAAAAAAGAAGTTTTTATTTATCCTTTAATTATATACATACTCTTCCCTAAAAATCAAAATACATGTATCTACAAGTAATTTTTCTCGTTAAAATTTGAAAATAGTATGGGCTGTTTTCATTTAAGCAAAAACTATTATTGATAATTTCTATACGCTTATAATTATTATTTGCACTGCTAAACTCATCTTTTGGTGCTGAATTAAATGAAAAATATAATAATATAGGATGTATGGGAACTCGCAGTAATTCTATTCAGGTTATATTTGTCAAGGATATGTAGTTAAAGGTAGTAATGTTCATTAGATATTCCATTCAGGGAAGCAACTTCAAATACAGCGCTTATTCGAAATCGTATAGTAATACAAAACAACATAATTTATTATAAAAACAAACAGTGAAAATTGACTTTTTAGAGACCTCACTCTGCATTAGCGCCTCTAGCAGTGAATTTAAATGCGGAAGCCCTCATTCTAGCCACATACACCCTTTATACCGCTACATATACGGTATATGTACGAATAATCTGTCATTTTTACTTTATAGCAAGTTGAATATTATTCAATTACACAATTTAAATGCTATTTTAAATAGCTTTAATAATTAATTTGTTTGAATTGAAGAAATTTAAGAGTCCCGATGCGGTATCGAAACGTTAATTGACAGTCACCAGACACTTTCTCAGTTAAAGCTAAGCATAAGCTTAGCGTAACTCGACTATAAATTCAAAAGATATGATTGCGATGAGTAAATACTTAGCGAAGTTTGATCTAAGCTAAGGCTGAGTACACTCTATAGATTTCAGCCTTACTCTCTAGTTGAAATAATATGATGTTTGCCGCTCGACCTCATACTGAATATGTGGAACTATCTAAGTTGACCTGTCGGATTGGAACAATATCGTCCCAGTATAGGTTGATCTGTTACTACTCAACTTTAAGCAGTAGAGGTGATCTATACCTGATTAAATGTTCATAAATAAGTGCCTGTTAAATGATGCTAAAACTGTTTCTATTATTATAATTGAAAAGAGTAAAGAGTTTTTTCCAAGTCAAATTTGTTTGCGTCTCTCTCTAACAAAGTAAAGATCCTGTTGAAGCAAAGAGGCTTTGTTATAAAACCAGTCTAATCTCTTCGCATATCATTACATGATTTCCCTTTATCAAAAAAAAAAAAATGTTTTGAATGTTTGTTGACTGAGAATGTCAAGTGAGAAAATATAATGTATTGTTTAAGAAGCAAATTTATTTTCTAACTTATCGTGATATAATTATCTAATATTTTTACCTACTTCAACGTTTATATTATTTGTTAAAATTATAAATAATGAAATATAATATTCATACCATTCCTTGCTAAAATTGTGTTTTCTTATAAGAGTCCTGTTATTGTGTGAACAAACACACTGAATTCTGACATCAGAAAACTAACAGATTCTTAAACTTAAGTGTAATTTTCAAACTGAATCAATTTACTTTTGTGTCACACACCAGTATGCCATGCAGGCATGATAGTGGGGACCACCGATGGTTTTACATCTCTCGGTGATCACCGTTGTGTTTGGATTGTACAATGCTTACCATCAGGGACAGTATCATTAATGGTTCTAGCTATTACTTTGAAAAAAATGTGGAACAGGTACGTAGTGTATGGTAACACATTTTTCAGTTTACAGATAACAGTTACAAACGGTTACTTTACATTATCTGTTATTTTAAATTGTTCTAAAAATAATTTTTTAAGTGATTTTGAAAAAAAAATTTGGTTCATCATCTTGTGTAGTGATTCGTCTCGAGTCCGATTTAACCACTCGATCAGTTCGAACTGTTTTATAATTTTACTAGATTACCACTCGGATGTACGGGTCGCTCAAGTTAATAATTTCCAAACCAGTGATTTTACTTTATAATCGTCACTCATTTTGAAACCAAAGGGAACACATAAACTACCTATTTATTTTTTGTTAACATACAAAATCGAAATCAAACTGTTCTTTTTTCAATTTAGGCCCTAAGAAGGTACTTAAGAACGTATAAATACTACTGCAGGTTCGGAAAATATCCCAGACATCGAGAAGAACCGGTAAAAAACTCGATCGGGTTAATCTTTTTTTCAACTGTACAAATGTTAATAAAACAGGTACAATAATAATAATTTAGCCGATGCACAGAGAGGGATTCACTTTCAGACATCACTATCATTCACATAAAGATTTATCCTTTAATAACCTTTTGCCAATAAAATCCGCTTGACATTGTCTTTGAACTTGTTATCTGGCAAATCAGTAATGTGCTTCGGAAACTTATTGTAGAACCTAACACTATTACCTAAAAAACTTTTATTACTCTTATTAAGTTTAAAACACGGTACGACTAATTTATCTCTATTTCTAGTATTGACATTGTGCTGATCTTTGATAAAATCTAGCTTAACGTTTTTGCGAATATACATTAAGTTATTAAGGATATATTGGGAAGGCGAAGTTAATATATCATATTTCTGGAATTTGTTCTTTAGTGATTCGCGAGTTCTCATGCTGTATATTGCTCGAATTGCCCGCTTTTGTAATATTAATATGGTATCTATCTCATTTGCTGAACTCCAACGCAAAATGCCGTAAGACATAGAGCTAGGGATGTAATTGAAGTAGACTAGCCTCGCAGTGGCAACATCTGTTAACATGTGAATACATCAGAACTTAATCTTCCTGCTAAAGTTTTAATATGCGGACGCCACTGTAATTTTGAATCAAGCGATTAACCAAGAAGACAGTAGGTACTATTAAGTAAGCCTATTAAATTCCCTTCTATCTTGATACTATTATCAACACGCCGAACATTGGGCAAGGCAAATCTCATACATTTGGTTTTGTTTGCATTTTGTAGTAAATTATTTAAGGCAAACCATTCAGAGATTTTAACTAAGGTGTTGTTTAATTGCCTAACTTCCAAACAACAGCAACATTCCAAGAAACAAAGTAAATAAGAACACATTGCATTGTCATTAAATAATATAAATAATCGGACAATATTTATGTGATTAACATAAATGAAGAAGAAGCGCAGACGTAGGTATTGAGTGTAATAAAAAATATTATTTTTTCTAATAAACATTTTCCTTAATACACATTTAAAATAACGTTTTTCAAATGAATGTACTCTTATGTCTTTTCATTGGTTTTATTTCCGATAAAAAAAAAAATGGGTTAAAAGTTTCAAAATTATGTCAATTGGGTAAAAGAAAATATGAATATGGGGGAAATTTAGAAATTTGATCTATCAACCCTACAGTGGGACTGCCTGTAAAAGTAAAAAAGTTCTGTGTTCGCTGTTCAGTTGGTTCCGTTGCATTGAAATTTATAAATATTAAATGCTTTCAGTGATTATCAGATCTATTACAAATCCTTAAAAAACTTTGGTAAGATCATTTTTAAGATCACTGCCAAGTAGCTTTAGTTATTACGTGACTATTCGATATTTGCCAAATTGTGAAAGCGTTTTTATTATGCTGAAATGATCTGATTTCTCTTGCTTACGCGTCACATATTGTTTTAGAAGCTTTCAGAAGCAGTTCTGACGGATGGATTTATTTTATAACATTTTACGCTTCTAATGCCGTGACACAAGTTTCTTCAACTTTTCACTGGCTTCGTTTTCACCGGCTGGTCACTAGAACTACATGTAACTGTAAGCTATATTTTTTTCGTATTAAGAGGATCTAATATACTTATATTACTTATGTAGTATTCCTGATTTTAAATTAATAATATATGGGCTTGTCTATACATTAAGTTCTTCAAGATTTTTTAAGTATACAGTAGATACAAGAAAAAATGAGGTATAAAAAAGCCTTGAAGTCTGTGTTAAAATTGATCATATATATAAATCAACAAATCCTAGGAACATTGGATGTTTAATGTTACATTTGTGTAATTGACAAATTAAAAAATCAGCAATCACAATTGTATTATGTTGTAACCTTCCTTACTTAGCTTTGGTACAAGTTTGGATATTATGTTACTATTGCATATGGGTGCAACACATTGCCACTGGTAATAGAAATTTGTACAATACACCAATGCCGAGACCATTTGAATAGCCTACTTACTGAATTTAATGAAATATATAATTATGAAATTTGCAGGTCTATTATAAGAAAATATTTTCTAAGTTGTGGTGCTTGATTGGTTTAGACATTAGATATTCCACTAATATTGATTCAATATCTGTAGGTTTGAACCTCAATATGTACTAACGAATTTTGTAGAATTTGTGTACATCTATTTGAATCTGAATAACTATTCAAATTGCTAACAATATCAACTGGCAGTGAAGGAAAAAATTCTCAAGAAGCCTGAACTCTTGAGTAATGTTTTTTAATTCCACTATATGTGGAAAAATATAGAACTGTTGATTTCTCGGTGTCTGAAACACCAATATGTTGTGGTGATTAAACCCTTATCTTCCCTTGGAAAGAGGCCTTTGCCAAGCGGTGAGACGCATACAGGCTAATATTATTTTTATAAATTATGTAAGTTTTTACACAGGGATTTACTATCTGTGTTGGAGGTAGTGCATGATAAAAATGAATGGAACTTAATAATGATTTTAAAAATCCAGCCTTCAAATAATAATTTGATACAAACAAAGCTGCTGGTGCTAGTTAATATTATTATATAATAAATTCTTGCATGAAAAGTGAAACTGAGTAGCTACCGCAATATACAATTATAATGATGTAATAACTAAAAGTTGCATCCCACCCTCTAATACTTTAAATGTAGCTTGAACTATTATAATCAAACTGATATAAATACATTAATAGATATTTAACTCTCACTTATGGAACTCTGCCTTTCATGCTCATCACACAAAAGGCTATCCTGTATGGGGTTAATCTGCAACTCTATTTAATAATGTAGCTTACTAGTCATTACCATTGCAGCATAAGACTTGTTGAAATGTATATCATTAAATATTTTAATCATAATATTATTTATTCATTAAAATAAAAATATATTTCACTTCACAGCACATTTAACATATTACTACTTGCTATGTTTGATAACCAAGTGGTGCCAATTAAGAAGTAATCATTATTACACTATTTACATCTTGCTTGTTATGCTTTTATCGAATAATGTATAATAAATATGTATATATCATTTCATTTAAAGTTTTCTTATGATTTTCTATATATTATAATATTGAGGTTCATTTGAAAATATAATTTTAAAATACTCTCATTGCAGTGTAAATATGGCAGATAAAGAACAAGTTATTCAAGCCCTCCGAGCCACTCTGATATCTGTTAAAGGGGCTTTAACAATTAAACAGTGTAATAGTAAGTACCATATTCATAATAAATCGGTTACTTCTAGACCGGTGACCTATTAAAGTACTATTGAACCGAAAGGGGCTTTCATACCATGATCTGACTGTCAAATGATAACATAAAAATATATTTAATAAGTTTAATGGTTTAATAAAGCCTTTGTAATATTTGTGAAAAACTGCTAATTCATTCAATATTATATTGCCACAGTTGTAAATAGAAACTGCTTGCCTTCATTTTCATTATTTCATGGAGGTAAATAATATGGTTAAATTGCAATACAGAGGAATGTTGCAGTTGTCTTTCAAATGAAAAAAAAAACGGAAATCGATAACTATGCATAGTCTAGCCTATCCAACCATTGTTTACTATCCTGTATCAACCTGATTGTGGTAAATATTCGACTGAATATAAAACAGCTGGAAATAATAATATTAAAAAAAAAATGTTTACAATTCAGTACCGAAGTTAATAATTAAGTTAAATTTCTATGGTTAAAGTAAGCCTGCCAACTGCAGTGCACGGATTTTCAGAAAAATTGTAATAAAATGCGTGCGACGTGGGAAAAAAGCGGGCCTTACTTGTTAAAGTCCAGGAAAGCAAGAAATACTATTAATAATCAAATTTAGATTTCATATTTTAAATAGTTTTATTGAATACTAATGGTGCCCGCAGCTCCCCACATTTTTATTTCGTCTATACTTATAATAAAAAAGTAAAGAGTCGAAATCTGTACATTGAAGATATTTGAGAAAAAATACTAGGAGGGGGAGTTTAGAATCATGAACAGAACACATTATGATAGTTTTTAGAATTTTGTTTGCCTGTCGGTATGTTTGAACGCTATCACGCAAAAACTACTGCACCAAATTTAATGAAATTTGGTATGGTTGTAGTTTATAGTCTGAAGGTACATTTAGGATGCATTTTTATACGTATGGACATATGTATGGTCTATAAATTGCGTTTATGAACATATAAAAAAGTTATGTATGTATAAGTAACATTGTAATATATTTTAATTATACAGTGAATTTAAGTCGAATTTTACGAAATTAATCCAAATTATTCCAACATAATTTCCTAATTTAAGTCTTTTGTCTTAAAAATAATAAACAAAAACGTATGTATTTTTCATTAGGTATTCATAGATGGCGGTACACGTTATATTTTATTATCACACATTAAAACTATCACGAATTTGGTTTGATTTTTATTGTTTCACTTGGGTACATTCTCTGCAAGGGCTCTTATTGACAAATCTATGCTGCTCTTATTTATTTTGTAGATTTTAATATTGTTTTGAAGTTTATAAAATTATTAACTATATTTTGTTCTACGGTTCCATGATAGATGTCATTGTTTTACGTTTTTTTGTGATATCGAGATATTATTAAATAATACTGAACAGACATACTATAATGCTCCATTATTCACTGGAATAAACAGTTAATAAAATTATTAAATAAACTCCACTTTTAAGGATAGCAAAACTTTATTTTTTTGTTTTAAACTACTCAGCCCATATGTATTCTGGATAATATTTTAAATGATTTTACTGGGATATTCCTCAAAAGGCTTTTGATTCATTGTATGTTATAATTTCAATTAATATTAAATTAAAATGCCTGACAGAAAGTGGACGGGCTTTTCTCAGTAATCCATTGCTTTAAAAAAGAGTGAGATCCATTCCCATTCAGACAGGAAACTGGGGAATACCGTCAAGTAGGAGTGGTTGATATGAATCGTATATAATTGTGGGAGTGACATAGGCTATAATAATATAATAGCCAAATACGACGTCTGGGAATCAAATAAAAACCAAAAATACAAAAATAATTTTATGTCGTATTTTTTGTTGCAGTCAGGTTTTTTGTTTCCTTTTTAATAATTATGTTTGTTCATATCGAATTAAGCCGAGTAAGTGAAATGCATGATCGGTAGGACGCGTGATGTATGAATGTATGTGTGTATGTATGTGGATTATGATGTATGCATAGTCTATACGATTGTAAACCTTATATTGTAAGATATAAGTCTGAAATTTTTGCTTGACGTTTTGGTAGGAATTTAATAATAATATGAATTTGTATTTGTTGGTACTTAATATTTATGCCCGGTTTACTTTATTTAGCGCAGGTTGACCTTTGGCTCGAAGTACGAATTTTGGCCAAGTTTTTATGGAACATTTATTACAATACAAATACAATATCTTCTGGGCATTCCATAAAAATTTAGAAAGCATGTTATAAAAATAAAATAAATAGTTATACGCCGATGAAATCACTGATGTCATATCAATCTTCATAATATTTTAGAAATATTTATTTGGAAATTACCTCTATAATAACTATATTACAGTAATACCCCGTTACGCGCGGTTTCACTATAACGCGAATTTCAAATTTGGCGTTCAAATGCCTCGCATTACGCGAAAGAGTGCGTATAAACATAATGTAGTCATTAACTTCTCTATGGTCGCGGGATCCCCGCTTTCTCTGAATATTCTCTTTGAAGAATTGGGAATTCCCTGTCCTTCGATTTTGTTCTATGGGGATTTCCTCGTTCGTTTCGTGTGTTAATTTGTTCCGTAATGTTAGTTCGGTCGGCTGGCAGTTTTGTTTTAACATCTATTGGAGATACATACATAATTTAACCCTAAGTTAAAAATGCCGCCTGTAAAGAAAAAAGAGCGTAAAAGCATCACTTTGGAATTGAAGATGAAAGTGTTAAGAAGAATGGAAAATGGAGGCAAAGCAACAATTGTTGGGAGAGATTTTGGACTCTCAGAATCGACTGTGAGAACGATTTATAAAAATCGGGAAAAAATTAAAATCTCCAGCGAAAGTTCAACACCTATAAGTGCAACAAAACTTTCTCGTTCGAGATCATCTATCTTAGAAAGAATGGAGAAATTACTGTCAGTCTGGATCGAAGATTTGAATAACAAGAACACACCACTAAGTCAAGATCTCATATGCACAAAAGCAAAATCTTTGTATGAGATGCTGAAAACAAAAGAAGGAGAAGGGAGTGCCACTCCGACTTTTGCTGCCAGCAGAGGCTGGTTCCATCGGTTCAAGCAGCGTTCTAATCTTCACAATATCCACATAACAGGCGAGGCGGCCAGCGCGGACATTCAAGCTGCAGCTGAGTTTCCAGACAAGTTTCAAGAGTTCGTTAGACGAGAGAAAATTCCTGCTTGTCTCATCTTCAATGTTGATGAGAACGCACTTTACTGGAAAAAAATTGCCATCTCGAACATTCATTTCAAAGGAAGAACGTCAAGCCAGTGGTTTCAAAGCTGCGAAAGATCGACTAACACTTCTGCTGGGTGGTAATGCCACTGGTGATTTCAAACTGAAACCTTTACAAGTGTATCATTCAGAAACACCCCGTGCAATGCGAGGCACAGACAAGACAAGTCTACCAGTTGTGTGGCGATCAAACAGAAAGGCGTGGGTTACACGGGACATTTTTCAAGAATGGTATTCTAATAGTTTTTGTCCATCAGTCAAATCATACTGTGACAGAAAAGGGCTTGAACCTAGAGTTATATTACTCTTAGATAATGCCCCAGGACATCCAACCTCACTTGATACGCCCAGAGACTTAAAAGTGTACATAAAGTTCCTTCCACCAAACACTACGTCAATATTACAACCTATGGACCAGGGAGCAATAGCAAACTTCAAAGCCTATTACCATCGCCGCACTTTTAGCCAACTAATTCATGAAACTGACGGGGAAGGAAGACGAGTCTATGCGAGAGTGGTGGAAGTCATACAACATTATGAAGTCTATTCACAACATAGAAGAGGCTTGAAGGAAGTTAAAATGAGTTGTATGAATGGGGTGTGGCGTAATCTTTGGCCAGATGTAGTGGAAGCACCTAGAAGAATTGTCCAGATGCAGAGACAAGTGCTTGAAGACATTGCTACAATGATTGAGGGGTCTGAACTTGAAGATGTCACGGTAGAAGATCTCGTAGAACTTGTAGCAACGCACGACGATCCTATCAGCAATGAAGATCTGATCGAGTTACAGAATAATCCTATCTACGATGAGGAAGAACAAGTAGAAGAGAAAGTTTTATCTTCAGGGGAAATACAAAATGCACTTTCAAAAATTTATTCAGGTTTGGACATATTGCAGAGTATAGACAATAATGATGACCGTGTGTCAAACAATTAAAAACAGTGTTGGATGTTATGAACGTATTTTACAAGAACGTAAACAAAACGCTACCCAAAAGACAATAGATGTATTTTTCCGTAAAAAATAAGAGAGTATTGCATAAAGTGTTCTTAGAATTAAAGTGATTGATTAAAATGATTTGTATTTTTTTGTATTAAATTTTGATTATGTTTAATCATAAACCTCGATATACGCGAATTTCAGTTAACGCGATTTTTTTCGGAACGTATCCCTCGCGTAAAGCGGGGTATTACTGTATACGTAATATAATCATGTCAATTAATTAGTTGGAAATACCTATAAATCACAAAAAAAAAGTAAACTTGTAAAAGTATGAATGAAGGAAAGTTCTTTGATGTCGATATTTTATTCAAGTTGTAGCGTTAAAAACCGTATTATGATATATCGAAAACACGAAATGTATACGTATCTATATTAATTAGTCTCAATTATCGAGATTCCAAAAAATTGTTGTGCATCCCTCAAATGCATAGATTCAGAAAATATTTAAAAAAAAAGTCCTTTATCAAAAATCAGTGTATAGATTCGATTTGATACGCTGCAATATTACTTGTATTGCGATATTACCCACTCCTACCGTCAAGAATTCTCCAGGAACATATAATATGTTTTACGTATTAGGTTAAATTCACAGCATAGACGTCTGGCAGAATAGCGATCAATCGAAAGTAGTGAATTTGAGGTAAGGCTGACAGCTAAACGTAAGTACCACGGTGCGTCTCAGGGATCCGAGACATTCACAAAGCATGAAACACGGTTAAATCGCCGATGTTAAATTTCAGATCGGACGGGGTTTTCAATTCATATTCTATATCTTTTATTATCGGTGTTTTTCATACACGAAATTACACGCGGACGAAGTCGCGGGCACATCTAGTAGTAAATATTTTCGTATCGCAATTTTATTTGTACTCATATATTAACAATTCTTATAGCTTATCAGTTGAGGAAATTCAGCTATCCGTATACAAAATTTCATAAAAATCCTTTCGCGTATAATATTAGGTTAAGTTAATAATCTATACTTTAATATAATAAAACGGAATTTTGTTTTCATTGTTTGTTTGTTTAAACACGCTAATCTCTGGAACTACCAGTCGTATTCGAAAAAGTCTTTTTGTATATGATAGCCAGACTCTCGAGGAATAGTATAATCTATTTAAGATTAGGCTACAACTCTTAGATAACCTTAAATATTAATTTTTGTTACGTAAGTCGGAAGTCGAGGCCCTACTCGAACTGCTTTAACCGCTTGCGCTGGCGTAATCGTTAATGATACGGAAATACAATGTTCTACGATGATATTGGTCCTTAGTATGTCTAAACAAACTCGGCGATAGCATATGCCTATCTCTTACATATAAGCCACAATAAAGGTTTTTTGTGAAAAGATTTGTTGAAAATGAAAAAGTGATTTGTAAACATTATTTGTAGACATGGCATATTAATTCTTATAAACAAAAGTTACTTCATCATAAAGACAATTTTATGAAGTTAAATTTTGCTCTTTATAGTGTGCTATTTTGACACATAGTTTAGGAGATAATGAAATATTAAAAAAAATTGTACTTGCGGGAAGAACAATTATGATAGACTACATATGGGTGCGTTGGCGGCGCTGTGTATGTCGGATAAAATTAACACGGGTGAAACTGTGGAGCACAGCTAGTAGTAAATTAAAATAACTACGACAAAGAGAAATTAAATAAATTTGGTCTTTACTTTTACGAACATGAACAAAAATTATTACGTTTACCTTTTTAGTTTTTGCATTAAAAAACTGAATAATTAATTAAATTATGTAATTAGAAATGAAATTTGACTTGTATTAAATAAATTCTTTTGGATCGAGATAACTATATTTATTTATTTTAAAGTGAATACTTTTTTTTTGTAATTTTTCAAACTTATTTCTCGGGTTATTTGGATTTTGCATACTGATAAAACCATGACATCTTGCAAGGGATTTATTCATCTTCTGGTAGTCACCATTATTATCCTTGGGTGAATGGCGTCATGAGCATATTGTTCGTGACTTTACGTAATTTGTACCTAGTATTATTTTAATCATTGCTTAATATAGAATTTTAATTGATATTAATAAATCTGTAGTTCTGTCATGATAGATGACACTGATGACAACGAATATGATGACACTAACTATGCCTCGCGGTTTCACCCGCATATAATTTAAAAAAGAAATTACTGACTGATGATTTATGCTACTTCAGTATAGACAATATTTTTATCGGGCGGCCAGGTTTATCGCATGGCTCGTACTACTATAGTCATAAACCAGAGCCGAGTGTTGAATTATTCTAATTTTCCAGTATCTCTCAATTTATGCGTCCAAATAACATTATATTTTTCAACAAATTTTTGGCACAAAATCCTTGTTGTGGCTTTGATGTGTAAGAGAGTGAAAATGAAATCGTATGTAAAAGAAGTTGGAAATCTGTCAACTAACACCAATAAGGTGTGTTTCGGCAGCTGCATTTAGAAGCCAGTCTTTCACTAGGTTTAACGTGCTTGCATCTTGGGCCACATCGTCACTTACCTAAGATCAGATGAGGTTGTGGCCGCAACGTTAAACCTATAACGATAAAAAAAAGAGATAGGCGTATGGTATCGCATACTTTTTAGATATACCAAGGATCAATATTTTTGTAGAACATTGTATTTACGTATCACTAACCATTACACTTACGAGGGCTTCCACTTCTGACTTACTTAACAAAAATCAATATTTAAAGCTAGTTGAGAGTTGTAGCCTAATGTTTGATAACCCCGTACTATTATTATTCCTCGTGAATTTGGCTATCATATACAAAAATAATTTTTCGAATCCGAGTGCTAGTTCGAGAAGTTAGCGTGCTTCAATAAAAGAAAAACTTTTCCGCTTTGTTATACTATTAAGTACTTAGCGACCCGGCCCAGCTTCGCACGGGTATAATTTACAAGGTGGTGTATTTTATATTAAAAAAGCCTGATTTAGAGTTTATTGCTTTAATAATAGGTCCTTACATATGAAATTGGCGTTTTATATGGGAGGAATATAAAGTAATTTTTTTTTTTTGTAAAATATATTTAATTAATCAAAGTATGCACCGTTGTTATCTATGCACTTTTGCCATCTCATAGGTAGTTGATCTCTTTATTAAAAAAACCATGGGGGCGAGAATCAATAAACTCTTTGAAGGCGGTTTGAACTGCCGCATCGGAATTGAATTTTTTTCCTTGTAAGAAGTTGTCCAAATTCCGGAAAAAATGGTAATCTGTTGGAGCAAGGTCCGGGAAGTAACGTGGATGTCGCAGACATTCCAATTGTAGCTCATCTAACTTAGTGGTTGTTTGTTGTGCAGTGTGTGGTCTTGCGTTGTCGTATAGCAGCAGTGGCCTAGAGCGATTGACCAATGTAGATTTTTTAGCAGTTAGTTCTTCCTTCATAGTTTGCAGTTGCTGACAATAGATATCTGCCGTAATCGCTTGGCCAGATTTTAGAAAGCTGTAGTGAACGACACCGGAGCTAGTCCACCAAACACTCACAAGTAATTTTTTCTGAGTCAATTTTCGTTTAGGGCAGGATTTGGCTGGGTCTTCTGATTATCGTACAGTATCCACTTTTCATCACAAGTAATGATTCGATTTAAAATCCCTTCATTATTGTGTCGGTTGAGCGAAGTAACACAGCAGTCGACGCGTGTTTGCAAGTTCGATTCACTCAATTGAACCCATCGTTCAAGTTTTTTTACTTTCCCGATTTGCTTCAAGTGGATTAATACAGCTTTATCACTTACCCGAAGCCTGCAGCTATCTCTGAAGTGCTTTATGATAGATCCGCATCCACGATAGCCTTTAATTCTTCATTTTCCACTTTGGGTTTCCGGCCGTCCACGGGGTTGGTTCTGAAGGTCGAAACTTCCAGAACGAAAACGTTCAAACCAAAAACGTACCGTGCTTTCTTTTGCTACACCAGCGCCGTATACATCATTATTCCTTCGAGCTGTTTCTGCAGCACTTGTACCACGGTAGGACTGATACTCGTAAATATACCGATATTACATGTTTTCCATTGTGCGGTAATAAGCGACGCCAAAAAAAAAAAATAATGAGGGAAAAACAAATGAATGACTGTTTTCAAAACTCAGATGTACCAGCTAAATGAAATAAATTTGAATTTGAATTCTTAACCAAATAGAAGATATTTCAGATCCAAGTGTTCAGTGCGATAAAACGCTAATTTCATATGTAAGGACCTAATATTTGGTATATACTTCTTTTTTTAACTCCACAAACGGTGCAATTGGGAGATTGAGCTTTACCCATCATGAAAGCAAATTTGTTTGTCGGTAAATGTCCAGAACGTAACCGAAACGCTGTTATAATATTATGTCTGCTTAAAGAACAATTGTCGATCCAAGAGGTTACTAGGTCAGGTTGAATAGTTTTGTACCATATACCCACCTTTTTGGCGAGATCTCTCGTCAAAGTACTCCTTCCAAGAAATGCGGCATTTTTGCTTAATTAGTTTTTAACAGTCAGTATAAAAAGGTAATAATAGGTCTTTACCTATGAAATTGCCGTTCTGCAGTACTGGCCATTTCAAATTAATTTTATTTTAAAAACATGGAATTTATTTTCCAAAAGTAGTCATTTGTTTATTGATTAGTGTTACATTTTCATCGCATTTCAGTCTTTTCAATGGAATTTCAATTCAATCGTGGATACGTTAAAAATTCGAGTAATTATGGAATATGAGTACCGTCGTGGCAGCAACGCGGCACAAGCGGCACGCAACATCAACGACGTTTACGGAGCTAACACTAACAAAAAAACGCACCGCCTGTTGTTGGTTTGCTCGCTTCCGTTCTGGGAATTTCGACCTGAAAAATGAACCTCGCGGTCGTCCGAAGACTTTGGTCGACCATGACGAATTAAAGGCGATTGTGGAAGCTGATGATACACAATCTACGGCTGAATTAGCAGCAGCTTTCGACGTTAGCGTCAAAACAATATTGGTCCATTTGCGTCAAATTGGCAAGGTAAAAAAGCTTGACAAATGGGTGCCCCACGAACTCAATTATCGCCAGCGCGAAGTACGCGTCGAGACGTGCCTTGCACTGCTCAACAGACACACAAATGAAGGAATTTTGAATTATGAAAAATGGATTCTGTTTGATAGCCGCAAGCGCTCAGCAAGTTGGTTGGACCCTAGTTCAGCACCTAAACAATGCCCTAAACGAAAACTTACCCCTAGAAAAGTGTTGGTCACTGTTTGGTGGTCTAGCGCCGGTGTGATTCATCACAGCTTCTTACCAAACGGGCTGAGCATTACTGCAGATGTGTAATGTGAAGAACTAAACACAATGATGGAGAAGCTGGCATATCTCCAATCATCATTGGTCAATCGCTCGTCTCCGCTGCTCCTGCACGACAACGCGCGACCTCATACTGCACAGCAGACGGTCTCCAAGTTGCAAGAACTGGGGTTGGAAGTTCTCCGTCATCCACCCTACTCATCAGACCTTGCGCCTACAGACTACTACTTTTTCCTGAATTTGGATAACTCCTTGGCGGGAAAAAAATTCAATACCCGAGAGACAGTACAAAATGCCTTTGAAGACTTTGTTGCCTCCCGTCCAGCTGATATCTTTAAGATCATCAATAAACTGCCACTGCGCTGGCAAAGATGCACTGATTGCATGGGTGATTACTTTGATTAATACAAATAAAAAATACATGAAAAAAATTCGTTTAAAATTTTTCATATAAAACGGCAATTTCATAGGTAAAGATCCAATATCTGTAGAGTTACTCCATCAGATGACGCTTCTTTAGCTAATATATCTACTGCCTCATTACCAGGTATACTAACATGAGCAGGAATCCACTGTAAAATAATTTTTGCCCTAGTCTTAAGTCTAAAGAGAGATTTAAGGATAGCATAAGCTAGCAGTGTGCCTCGAATGGTCGAGGTGCAACTAGCTAAATGTTGAAGCGCGCTTTTGGAATCAGTCAATATAACATATTTATTAAAATTTAGTGTTTCGATATAGGCTAGTGCTTCTAGAATGACTAATAATTCTACAGTCAGTATGGAAATATTACCTGCAATTTTGAACTTTAATGAGGTTTCTAACTCCTGATCTAAGTAAGCTGCACCAATGAAGTTCTTCTATATAGAGAGAGCCAACAGTAAAATTTTTATGAAAACTACCATATTCATTTTCAATAAAAAGATTACAGGAATGAGATAGTTTCTGTGTGTCATAATATTTTTTATTTTGATTTATAAACGGAATATCGGACTTTATAAAATCTTTTAGATCGAAATTACTAACCCAAGTTGTCATTGAAAACTTTTCTAACTTGGCAATCGAATGCAAGGGAGTATTCTTGTATATGTCGTGTACCAAAACTAAAGAAGAAATTTTGTTCCTACGCCATTTATGCTGTTCACATAGTAACGATAATTTGTTCAACAATGTGATTAATACACTATTAGAAAAGGACTTAAACCAATATTTTCCTGTCAAATAAAACCTAATATTTAATAGACACAAATTAAGCTCAGATTCCATAACATGGATAGGCGTACTTTTAACAAATCCTCCAATAATTCGCATGGCTTGATTCTGTACTTTGTCTAGTTTACTCAAATGTATGTTAGCACTGATGTCGTATAGACAACTTGCATAATCCATGAGACTTCTGATGAAGGAGATATATATTCGCCTTAAATGTTTTGGATGAACGCCCCAGTTTTCCTCTGTTAAGTCTTTAAGAGTATTAAGAAATTTTAAAGTTTTAATTTTTATCTCTGTTATGTGATAATTCCACCTAAGAGGGGAGTCTAAGTATAAACCTAAATACTCGATAACTCCTACCAGAGGTAACGAAACACCGTTTATAGATAGAACTACGTTATTTCTATTGGGATTTTTTGTAAATAAACAAACTTTACTTTTTGAGGGCCACATTTCTAACCCTAACTGGAATAATAATCTAGCAAAAATATTAAGAGAATCTTGCATTTTTGTAAAACAGCGCTGTTAATATCCTTATTACAATGAAATAGTACAAAGTCATCGGCATACTGTATAATATATACATTTTTAATAAGTTTACATATGTCTACAGTGGCCACATTAAACAACAAAGGTGACAAAGGATCCCCTTGGCAGAGTCCTCGGCCTGCGATACGGCGGATGAAATTATCGTTTATATTAATTTGTAAGATTCTTTCACTTAAAAATTTTTGAAGATATTTGCAAATTTTCGATCAAACATCTAATTTATCCAAGCTACAAAGTTACACAGAGACATCTATATTATTATAGGCGTTGTCGATATCCATAAAACACCCAAGTATCCAACAAAAACAAAACATCCTGAGCAAATCCTACTTGGATACTTGTAACTAAGATACTCAAGCAGTCTAAGCGTGACCGACACTTCCTAAAGCCGATAATTTCGTTGGGAAAAACATAATTTTTTTCTAAGTACCATGCTAGCCGTTTGATAACATAGAGTGGAAATTTTTGCAGATACATAACATTAGGGAAATACATAGGCCGTATAGAAGAGATAAGAGTTGGGATCTCTACTAAATTTTGGGATCGGTAATATACAAATATTACGCCATCGTGTGGGAGGATAACCACTGATAAAAAAAATTTATATAATTGAAGAAGTAACTCTTTACCCTTCTTAGGTAGATGTTTAAACATAAAAAATGAAATATCATCACAGCCCGGAGAAGTATCTTTAGACTTAATGTTCTTTTCTAACTCATGCAATGTAAACTCGCTTTCAATTTCCCTATTAGAAGAGGTAAAATTTAGGTAATCTGGTCTCACAAAATCGAGGCACAGATTATGAATAAGAACATTAGCTTTTTCTTGATTAATATAAAGTTTATCTGTTTTATTGCCTTTCAACCATTTCATTGCACGCCACATATCACTTGTGGAAGTAGTTGAATCTACTGATGAACAACTAATAAACTTTTGGGATTTGTTGATTTTTAGTTGTAATATGTCATAATTTTGAGGAGTAGGATTTTCCCTAAATATTTTGTGAGCTAACCGCCGTGTCGCTACTGCCTTAGATAATGTAGAATTCCAATAAGGTTTAGGTGTAAATGAGTTATGTGGGTTACGATTGATTTTAACTTGAGGGATACAAACATCGGCTGCGTCATTAAGACAGGTTATAAACATATCATAAGCAATTTGAGGGTCAGAGGACAGGCTAATATTATTAATTTTCTCATTTATACAATTTTTATATAAATTCCAATCGGCGAGTTTGAAATTTCTTTTCTTACATATACAATATAATTCAGGCTGGAAAAATGTGGACATTTTAATAATGATATGGTCGCTACCTAGACATTCCTGTGTAACCTGCCAGTTCCATAATAACGATATGTCGCTCGAAACTAATGATAAATCAGGAGATGATTTCCGAAGTGAACCGTTAACTAATTGCCATCATTTAATATTGCAAATTTACTATGAAGAAGTGAATCAAATATTGAGAACCTCTGAAATCGATTTTCTGAGACCAATTTGTGTGATGGCCATTAAGGTCATCAGATATGGAGAAAAGATTGTCCCAATCTCTTTGAGTAGTGATTATGTCAGATGGACAAAAAACAGAGATTACATTTTTAATTTGGCTACAATTGAATATTTTGATATGTATAAATTCTATACCTGGATTGTGAAGTGTGGAATTACAAATTTGTGCCTGTACAAATTTATGCGATAGGACAGCCACACCCCCGTAACCATTATTTTTATATTTTCTATAAACATTGTAATTATTTACTTTAATATGTATTTCAGAATTGAGCCATGTTTCGCTTAGTGTTCAAGCATTTGTAATTTAGGTCGCAAACTTCTAGCATTCCATTGAAATAAATTTAGTTTTGAAATTTTTACCGCCATTACTCTTGAGTATTTGGAAACCGATTCTTAATAACCGTAATTTCAGACACATATGTAACTAATGGCTGTATATACCAATTAACAACCATGCTAACAATTGATTTTATCTTCTCTACCCAACTGGTTCTTTTCTTAAATATAACATCTTTTAACTTGTCTAATAGCTGCTTAATATGTGATTCTGGTTCCTCTCGTGTTTCTTCTCTATCTTTCATGACAACTAAAATCATCTTCAGATATGTCATCGGACTCTGATCTTGTGCACTCGATGTCCGCAACAACATTATCAGCGATGTGATAAAGATTATTTTTCTTCCATAATATTAATTTCTTAGTCTGCTCTTTCATTCTTCCTCTTGATGTCTTAGTTTTTTTATATTGAGGGGTTTTCTTACTACTCGCAACACTGGCATAAGTATTTTCGCTCAAAGGCTCTTCATGAGAAGACAAAATATGTTCCGCCGCCTGCTGCTGTATGATTCTTACAACTTCATCTTCTTTCTGTTTATATGGCAATGGAGACGGTGGCACATACATCGTGAGCTCTCTTCTAAACGTACAATTGAATTCCGACATAATGTCACGAAGCTGTTTTTCTTTATTGTATACGGGACATAGTTTAGAAAAAGCCATATGGGCACCCTCACCGTCACAACATTTGTATATTTCAGTTATACAACATGTATGAGACTACCCACATTTAGGACAAAGTTGAAGGGCAAATTTTACGTATATGGCCAAATCTCGCAACACTTTGAACATTGGGTAACAGGGAAATTATATGGAAATACTTTAATTCGTAATTCAAATAGACAGATGTACTGAGGTAATGATGGACCACAAAAACCAATTCTTACCTTTTCACTCGCCTCCCACCCCTCTTCGGTTCTGCGCTTAAGACGTTTTATAGTTTCTATTTGAATATCACTAGAGATTTGCTGCTTAAGTTCCTCTTCAGAAAATTCTAAATCAATATCTTTGATGACACCGTAAGACAGACCTACTTCCCAAGTTCTTTGACTTCCCCATCCTAAATGTGAAATAACTGGACAAGCTAAGAATTTCTCTGAACTTTTTTTATTATCAATTGTGAGTAGTAGTTTAAACTTGTTGATATACTTCACCCTTGTAATTCCCGTAATCATATGGGTCTTTAATAATTTAGCCAAAGCGAACTGTTTTGGTAGTATATCTAAACTACTCACACATATTTGTTCCTCTTCTATTGGCACCCGGTGAATTCTACTATAGTTTCTACTCGTCTTATTTCTTTTCCCCACTTGTTGCCATAACTCTTAATCTTCAATTTCAAGTCTTCTTTTGTTCCTTAATGTATTGTTTCCTACCTCCATATCATCATCCAACTGTGTTTGAAATCCCATTATATTTTCACACTATATTAATTCATTATTATGTATATCTGACGTATCTTCATTCAAAATTGTACTATTATCCATAATCATTTAAGTTCATAATTGCCTAACAAAAACTCAATTAATGCCCTGAGAACAACCGATCGACCGAGGTTTTGTTATCAGCTGTAACCAATCGAGACGCAATACAGACACTTAATCACGTCTTTAGTCGACCACGTACGACTCGTCACTGAATAAGTGAATACTTAATTTAGTAATCGAAAACAATACGTAATGAAACTCACAAATTCAAGACTGAGAAAATGATTTTATTGTTTCACCCCCATTTACCCGCATACCTATACGAACACATATATACCAATATAGATAGTTCATAACTGCCTCATTAGCCTAGTAGTCATAAATGTGACTGCTATGCTCGAGGTCCTAGGTAGGATTCCCAGGTCGAGCAAAGTGTTATTCGGTTGTTCTATGAAATTGTTAGTAGAAGTTCGGAGTTTGGTTTTGTGCCTAATTAATGGCAATAGTTTCACCCCCTTTTACATGACACCTAAAACATATTCGGCGAGCTATGGGTGTAAACCTCTGCCTAACACTTCGGGGATACAGGCGTGATGGTATGTTATGTAACTTCATATTTACGAATAGTACGCTTAGCTCGCGACGCGCAATACATCATAGGTGGGGAGTACCGGCCTACCGACTGCGACCGGTTTTGGTGAGAGGGATTTTTAGATCGCGCGTAATTTAGAATTCCTGATATCTTCTACGGTATTCATTTAAATGGAGAACAGTAAAGGACAATTTTGATCTACATTAAATGCCCAAGTTAATTAACAAAGTTATCTGAATAAAAATAAAAACTGAATTAGAGAAAATAGCTTCGCAAACAACGAAATATTTTTAATTATTACTAGCTGTTTTCGCGGCTTCGCTCACTTGTATTACAGAATGCTCAAGCGGATCTTGTTTCCCCGCTCCCGGCTATTTTAAAAACAAAAATGCTTGTGTGTGTACCTTAAAAGATAGATATATATATTCTCACTGACTTTTTTGTAGGTATTTTTAATGTCTACAATTATATAGTACATTAATTTGATATTTTTCTTATGGTTTACTCAGCGTAAGCCATTTAAGCTCCCGAATTTATTCACCATGTTCAGTTTTTTTAGTTTGTGCGAAAGTCTAATTCTTTTTCTAAAATTAAAATAGCCCAAGTTACTCCCTATAAAATCAGCTATCTACCAGTGAAAGTCCCGTCAAAATCGGTCCAACCGTTTCGAAGATTATCCGAAACAAACAAACAGACAGACAAAAATGTTAAAACTGGTTTTTGTTATAGGTATCGTATATAGGTACTTTCATATTTATTTAATAAAAAGCTGTTATTTTGACATTACATCAATTTTATTAATTGTATAGGTGTTGAAGATAAAAATGGTCAACCTTAGGAGATAGACATATGCCATCGCGGACTTTTCTCTAGGCTTTTTCAAAAACTACAATTCTTTAGAACATTGTTGAGCTGTAGATATTTCTTAAAACTTATCCAGCGAAAGCCATGTATGTGTAAGCGCCCGAAAATTATTTTTTGACTATTTGATTACAATTAATCGAATTTTCTCTACTATATAAATACTTAATTGGAATGTATTGTATTTATAAACCTACCGTAAAAAATCTGTAAATGGTAGTGAAAATCTCATTAAAATCCGTTGCGTAGTTTAAAAGACCTAAGCGTACATAGGGACAGACAACGGGAGGCGACTTTATGCTATGTATAGATGGATAAATATAATTATATACTTGAGATCGTAATTTGAACTTGTACGTACAATTTTGTGTGTAAAATTTTATGTTAATGTGGTTTTTTTTGTTCGAAAATTAGATTTATGTTAATAAAATTTATCCCTAAAACTGAAAAGTTAAATTATTAGCTATCATATTACAGACTTTACTGTAATTATGTTCGTGGGTAAATTAATTAAAATGTTGTTTTTGTAGGCAGAAATTTTTATTTTCGCAAAAGTCCATGATTCACGAAGGATGTCACTTAAAGAGTAGGCCAACGTTTACTGCAGTAGCTGTATACAAGCTTAACGCAGATATTACCGGTATTATAGCTTTCATATTTCTTCTATCGCTTGACTATCGCTTTCCCACTCAAATTAAAACTCCAAATCATCTGAATTCCAATTCACATATAAAAATATGTTATTAAAAGGTAGTGGAAACTCGATGCACACCAAAGCGAACCGCGCACCTACCCATCGAGAAAATTTAACCACGATTCTAAGAAATAAACCGTTAACGTTTTTAGAAATCGATGTTATCTTTGAACTCCTTTATTGATTTTTTTAACGGATCTATAAAAAAAAAGTTGTTTCTGGCGTACCGTGAACCTGTGGAATCTCTCTCGGCTAGTGTGTTCCCTCCTGATTATGTCATCGGGGCTTACAAACATAGCATAAAGAGACATTTATCTAGTGACGAGGTGATTAGCGATGGAATGTCACTCTTATTCACATGACATTGGCTTATCTGTTGGTAACCACACGTTGCCATTTTATAAGATGAAGAAAAATGTCGATCTTTCGTTGTTGACCATTGTTTTTGGATTGTGCTGAGCTAACCATCGGGTGCAGTGCAGCCTTGCGGTGTTACTATAAAACATATAATATAATAAACAAAATTAACATTAATAGTGATAATGAGTTTTTCACGTCTTCATTTCATTCGACAAACCGGAGTTAGCTACAATAAATAGATTTGAATGTTTGTGGATAATAGTGTAACGTAAAACATGATCGTGTATTATGATATGATCTCATTCGACAAACCGGAGTTAGCTACAATAAATAGATTTGAATGTTTGTGGATAATAGTGTAACGTATAACATGATCGTGTATTATGATATGATCTCATTCGACAAACCGGAGTTAGCTACAATAAATAGATTTGAATGTTTGTGGATAATAGTGTAACGTATAACATGATCGTGTATTATGATATGATCTCATTCGACAAACCGGAGTTAGCTACAATAAATAGATTTGAATGTTTGTGGATAATAGTGTAACGTATAACATGATCGTGTATTATGATATGATCTGATCATGATTGAATTAAATGATAAAAATTTTACTGTGGGGGTATTTATAATACTGTTTTGAAATATAAAACAAATAACTAAATTGTTTTGCAGGGGACTATAGAGAACTACAGGGAGAATGGATTCCATATAAAAAGCTGGGATATTCAACACTTGACAAGCTATTTTTAGATGTACCTGGTTTCAAGGTAACTCAAAATAATGGAGACTGGTTTGTTGATGCCATAGCTAGTCAAGAAACACAACATATTGTGTCTATGGTGGCTCGACAGAAACCAAGCAAGAAGACCACACCCAGATTAAACCATTTGGTAAATATTTCTTTTTTAACTTTGCAAATTTGTAAAGGCAAATAATATAGTATAGTTGAATAATAATAATAATAACCTCTAAGAAACTGTTTGTGATAGATATTTCTACATATTTTAATTTCTTAATCATTATGGGTTTCATTAAAATCTCACTTCATGTTGTTTTATTTTTAAATACCCCTGATGGTAAGCACAGTACAATTCAAACACAACGGCGACCACCGTGAAATCTAAATCCAACGGCGGTCGCTGCTGTCATGTCGGCCTGCATAAATATCTGTTCACATTACGTTTAAAGGACCCTATATTGTAAGAAGGACGGAACACACTGGCCGGGAGAAAGTTCCACAGCTTCACGGTACGATAAAGATAAATCATAGAAAACTTTTTTTGTTGCCCACGCTTTGGCGGCTGAGTGCCTTAAGCGCTCGCCCTCAAGCCCGGTAAAGCTGTAAAAGCCATTAGCGGCTCTATTTTTAGATAGGGCCCCTTAGGCAACAGTAAGGTAAATTAAAAAAAAAAGAACTTTAAAGTTCGTGCTGAGATGGAAGTTACCGTAAAACTGTGACTCCGGTAAACAGCGCGATTTGCTGAAGATAATAAGGGTAATATGCTGTCCGAAGGAATTGACTCTCAATTACAGCTGTTAGAATACACCTATAGTTGCTTTGCGACAGATTTTCAACTTGAGGGTAGTAGCTAGCCAAGTGGTCATTACAAAGTTCTCTACCATCATAAACCTGACTACAATATACTAGTCATAATAATGATCAAGGAAGATCCTATTTCATGTCGGATGACTTATTCTAATGTCTAAATTTGGCTAATAGATTATATTTTACAGTGGAAGACGTACACACAAAATATGGAAATAATTAGAAAAGATATTTGTAGTGTATACTCTAAATTACGTTACGCTTTATCCAGCCTCTTCAAAAAGTCAATTTTTCTGCTAGCACTTCCTAACGAGAGGTCTGGTTTATTGTAGCGTTGCTTGATATTGTTATATCCGTGGGTAGTGAAAATGCCGTTAGATTTTACGTAAATAATTTATACGTACTCAGTGATACAAAATTCAAACAAGCTCACTATACTGTTGTTCACTATACTGTGGTCCCTTTCAGTATATCTCGTATGGTCCTCCTGCGGATTTCTTTCTTTTTATTGATTGTTGTTTCCAATCGGTTGTCCAAAACAGATCTATTGTGACTCGGGAACACGGCTCGCTTATACACTAAAATGAAACGAGTTTCAAAATCACTAGAAAGGTTTTGAACTTTACGTCATTATTTAGAAGGGGAAAAGTTCTATTTTGGATGACGCAATCGAAGCGATAGCTTTGTGTGCTTTGAATACGTGAGTGAACTGTAGTGTTTTTTAGTGTCTACGAGTAAGAGTACAAGAATGTTACGAGTACATTCTAGATGATTACAAAAATTATGAGAATAGAGAATTTTTGCTATTTTTACTCAGATCGTAACTATATATCTTTTAGTTATATATAGGGCTACCGGTGTGCCCGCGGATCCGCACGCGTTTGTTACTACGCAATAATTATTTAAATCCCTTTATTTTTACTCGTACTGTTGACAATTCATATGCCGTATCAATTGACGAGTGGCATGTATTTCCCGTGTAAAATTTTCATTAAAATCTGTTGAAAACTATTATTCCATTGTACAATTTCTAATGCACTAGGACGATTTAACCACTGGACGCGAGAAGTACTCGATAAAGGTATGAAATCACGTTCAACCAAATAGCGCGCGCTTCGATGCGTCACACTGACACTAGTGCTTGTGCCCAGTCGTTAACTGGGTATCGAGAACGAACAAATAAACGACGAATAGTTTAATACAGTCTGGTAAAGATATTTATAATGTTACTGAGTAAATGGAGATTAGGGGTGAAAACCGGTAAAAGTACCCCGGTAAAATAATTCAATATTTAACGTAATTCAAATTCAAGTGTGGGTAGTTTTTACCCGCGTGGTGACGATGAAAAAATATAATCCATGTATTAGTCTAGGATCTAAGCTATCTCCTTACCAACACCCAGTAGTTTCGGCCACGCGGCGATGAAAAACGGCTATGATGATGATGATGATGATGTTGATGAAAACGGTGAATAACATCTTGTGTTAATCCAGTATCTAAGCTATCTCCATATCGCTCTTATGATGATAATGATGAGGAAAAATACATATTCTCCCATTTAAATCATCCCTGTCAAAAAAAAAAAATTAAAAACACAATTCTGTACTTTAAATTGACTATGTACACAAATTTTTTCACTACTATTGTTTCAAAATCAAAGAAGTTTCAGGCAAACGTTTTTACCTCTTTTTACCCTCTTAGGGGTTGAATTTCAAAGAATCCTTTCTTAGTACACCTTGACGTATCAAGACGAGTACACCCTCTAAATTTCAAGTCTCCATAACCAGCGGCTTAGGCTGTACGTTTGTCTGTCAGTCAATAACTCAGGACTTTGATTCTTATAGTATTAGATATAATTTAAATTATTTTGAACCAATTCGTGCAAACAAAGCCATTACTCATTCATTCGTTTTTATCGATACTATTATCGACAATGTCAAACCCTAGCCGATACGACTTTGAGATAAAATAAGCCGGCTAATTTAGGAAGGTAATTTTTGTTACGTTGTACATACACTATGAACGTATATTCATTATAGCTGGATTATATTGTTAATAATTAATCATTTTTGGTAAAGTCGGATATGGAAATTAAATAAAATTCAACTTAGAAGTGAAAATAACCATTAGTTGATCGACCACTATAACTTTTACATCATTTCACGGCACATTTCATCATTTTTAGTATATGTTTATACTTCAAGCGTGTACAACAGACTGACGCAGCGAAACAACGAGCAAGGCTAAAGTTTTTTGGTTTGTGGTAAGCCGATTATAGGTAAGAAAGGTAAGATGGCGCCTCCAGTGGTTAAATCGTCCTAGCTAATGCATTATTAACAATTATAGTCTCTCAATTAAAGTATGATGTATGTTTCCCGTATAAAAAATTTGATCAGAATCCGGAATTGATGAAAATTTAACTTTTTCAATTAATTTTTTTTAATTCTATAAGTAATATTGACAATTCCTATAGCCCATTAATTATGTAAATAGTTGACTTCCCGTGTATAAAATTTCATCAAAATCGGTTAAGAATTAATGAAATTTTTGAAAATTCATTTTTTACGATTCCCAAATTTTTATTGAAAATTCTTATTACATATCGTTTATGGAATGACTTATACTTCCCGTGTAAATAATTGAATTTTGAATTGGTTTAGGCGTGAAAACGTAACAGACAGACAGACAGAGTTATTTTTGTATTTATAATATTAGTATATGGATTGTTGTCCTTATATGTTTTGTATATTATATGGCTACCGCATTTTCGTATACACTTGGGTAGTTCATGATAAAAAATACTCCCAAATCATATCATTGAGGTCCCAATACCAGCACTACTGGCGACGCATCAGATAACCTTCCAGATACAAATGTAGGGCAACTTTATATAGTAGCTCTATAGCATAGGTCCCGTCTAAAATATTCAAAACTTCATTTAAAACAGTAAATACAATATTTAATATTTTTCAGAACCGACTTCCAAAAAAACAAGGCTCTTGGCGTAAACCAGTTTCTAATAACTCATTTAATTACGGTAGCCAGTATTCCAAGCAATATTACAGAGCAGACGGTGGCTCCCCATATAACAATAATTATAAGGTAAGTAAGTAATGATAAGTTTGTGTTATTGTTTACCAAATTTTAAGGATTGATTAAACTTTAAGTAATTCTGAATTCATCAAGGTTTCAATGGGTTTTTGATTATGATATACCGATCATGAGTTTGTATTAAATATTGTTTCAGAATATGATATTTATATTTATTAAATAAAAATAGTTTACAGTCTTTAACATTTTTGAAATCAGTACTCTTATTAGTTAAGATTATTAAACTTGACTGTGTCCCCTTACAAAACCGCTTTAACGTGCTAGACATGTCTTGTATTTATAAGTTTTTGACTTATCATCATACATAGTATAAAGTCGCTTCCGCAACTGATTATAATGCGGTTTGCCCTATAATTTCGAGATTTTTTTACGGAAGGTATATACAGTGGTGGTCATATAATTAGAAACACTTCTTATGAATAAAGAAAGTATAACTTCAACGTACAAATGTTCGTAAAAAATATACACATTCAATAATTAATAATCATGTAATAATATAGCCACTCAAATAAAAAACTCATTAAATGCATAAAGTATAAAACATATCTTACTTTTAATTACAAAATGAGTCTTACACATGTAGGAGTTAATTTTCTGTTACTGGCCGCTTGGACGCCTAATTAGAAACATTTTAAAAAAGCATCCATAGCTCGTTCTTTTTTTGAATTTTGCTACATACAGAAACGTATACTAATAATGTTTCACCGTGTCGCGATTGTGTACAACGTCTGTGATCGTCATATGCCTACTGTGAGTGACACTCATCGTAAATTTATACTTGGTTTGGTTTCTAGAAATAAAAACTTCTTCAGGAATTGGTATTTTATTATCCACAGATGTAACATTATTATTATGTATTGATTATTTACTATTTTGTTTTTTTTTAGAATATTAGATGTAATAATAAAACGAACGAAACGAGAAATATCACTCCGACATTAAAACAAACGAGTAAGACGCCGACGACTGAATTCCCAGATAAAGTTACATCAAAGATCTCCATTACCCTACAAGCAAAAGATACAAATGCGTACGCAGACGAGGTTTGTGAAAATTAAGTTATCTTAATTTTTACATTGATTGTTTTTTAATAGTTTCTACATGACTTTGTGTACAATATCAGCGATTATTTACTTATTTTAATGTATTGGAAGTAGCAAAAGAGGAATGCATTCCACCTACAAGCTACAGAACGTCCCGTATGCTATTTCGCATTGCAACCACTAGTTATGGGAAAACGTCCATTACGAGCACTGTTCTTATGAGGTCGAATTAGGTATAAAAATGATTCCACTGTCGAACTTTAAACAATTTCTACCAACTAACATTACAAAAAGAACATATTATATTTCTTTAGTGGTGGGACACAACAATTATGTTTGACTGGATCACGATCACCATTAACCACGTGTAACATCCGCCATAGTGGCACGCTTAGGTGTGTCACGTTCCGGGATCAGCCGGTGTACTGGGTAAGGGGGCGTTCACGTATTGCGTAACGCAATTTGGAGGGGAGGGGTCTTGTAAAACGTTACGATGCGATACAAGGACGGGAGGGGCGTTCGAACAACCCGTTACGGAACATGTATTTTTTAATTTAAATAGAAAACTAGGCAATTAAAATTTTCCAAGTTGGCAACCCTTTTCGTTTGGTTTACGGGGAATCCCTAGACTGTATTGTACGTTGGTTTTATTTTGTTTTCGTTGTCAGTATTCGTTCGTGTGTACGAAGAAGCACATTGCTGTAGTCAGTGTTGTTAAAGTGAGTTCATACTGTAATAATGTCCTTAAAACAGGGAGATTTGCATCATCGGCTGTTCTTGGCCTATAAAAGCTCTCATGCTGACTTGGTTGTTATGTAACGTTTAAGGAGGGGGAGGGGCAGAAAAATGTTATGGCGTGTTACATGGGGGAGGGAGGCAAAAAAATTGCGTGGTGCATGCACGTGGTGAAGGACCCATCTCAGTGACTCTCTTGGTTTGTTGCGTTTCTAGATCTGTCAGTGTATATTCAGCTGCCGAGAAGCGTACAGGCCGGTATGATAGCGACTACCGGCCATTTAAAGCTGATCTATCTATGGTCTTGGTTGTGTTTGGATTGTGCTGTGCTTGCCATCAAGCAAAGTGTTGTCACATTGTCTTGCTACTGTATTAAAAAAAACTTCACAGCATAAGTAAGTGTTAAAAAGCAACTGTTTAAATTTCAGTACAAGCAGCCCACTGATAATAGTATTAGTAATGAAGTGAAACACAATAGAAAAGTATCCGCATCACAAAGGCTTTCGAATCTGAGAGATCGCTTGAATACTGTTGATGTCATACCTTTACAATTACCAGCTGTTAATAATGAATGTGTGGTAAGTAAAAAAAAACTGTAGTTATGTCTGTTCTTTTAATATTTTTCCAAAATTTTCCGATAAGCATACTATATGAACGTTATTGATCACGATTACTCCATTAAAATTTTTTTTGTCTGTCTGTATGTCAGGATTTAACTCAAAAACGGCTCGACCAAGTCTTATGAAATTTTGTAAATTAGATGCTTGTCATTGGTCAATTGATAGGGTATAAGATAATTCAATATTAATTTAAGATATCGTAAAAAAAAAAAAAAAAAATTTTCGTTATTTCTAAACCGAACTTGATTAAATTGTATACACAGGAAGTATAGGTAATTATATAATTGATGGGCTATAAGAATTGTCAATATTACTTCCAGACATCGAAAAAAAAGTTCAAAAAAATAATTTTCATCAATTCTCAACCGATTCTGATCGAATTTTGTAGACGGGAAGCATATATCATACCATAATTGAGAGGCTATAACATTTGTACAGATTGTTTGTATTGTATTGATAGAAGAAATCGTTAAATATATTAATAATATTCAACCGATTTTGATGACTTTGTACACTGGAAATACATGACATTATTCAATTGATACGATTATGAATGAATTGCCAACACTATGAGTAAAAATAAAATACGGGATGATATGTTACCTAGAGCATATGTCTATATTCTAAGGACTACACTCAATAAGCATTTTTATCATTAAAATAACAGGGGGGGATCGATGGCATTCTGTAGTTAACGCGAGTGCAGCCGCGAGCACAGCTAGTTACGCAAAAACATATTTTTGTTTTATTCAGAAATCTAGTCTGATACATGGGCTTTGTAAAAATATATACATGTACCTATAACATATTTTGAGTAAATTGAGAAAATCTGAAATATCCCTAGACGGTGTTGATGTGAGTAGAAAGCCTTTGGGTGTTGAGAGCCAGCTTTTAGATCAATTGTATTGTTATTACCTAAGTCTTGAGAATTGTATATGTCACTGGATGATTATACGAACCGTTGGTTTTTATAATTAGTCTAGTGTGATTGTGAATGGACAGTAAAATTTGTAATCTTATACTTACAAATTTGTAGGTTTATAAATTAACCAATTAGATAAGGTTGAAACTGCAGAGTCATAACGTAGGAGCTGAGCAAGCGAAGCTAGAGGGCCGCCTCAACGGTCGGTGAGTGGCAGAAATAAATTTATCCCGTCGAAAATTAACGTTTTTCAGACTTTTAATTATAATTTTGCTTATAATTTAAAATTATTAGTGTTCGTTCACAATCTATCGCTAGTTTATATTTAACTACATTTTCTATAAACTAACTGTTCGTACAATTATCCATAATGACTATTTTGTATGTGAGCAATTATTATGCACAAAGTGTTTTGCAGGAAAATAGAGATCCAATGATAAATGTGGCACCAGAACACAATTTAGAATTTTCATCAATTAATAAGACATCTGTAGAGAAATTGGAATGGATTTGTAAAAAATTGGGTCTTCCAGAACCTGTGTATAAAGGACACGACATGCGACCGAAACGGGGCTCTGTTATTTATGAGTGCACGGTTAAAGTAAGTTTTCTATATTTATTTGTCAGTATAGAAGGAAACAAGGCTACTATTTTTCTATTTAAGAATTTGTTCCTATATTTGAGTTACAAGCAAAATCCCGCCCGGCCATGTCTCTTAGAATTGCTTTCGTTATATTTTCATTTGTCTTCAAAAGTATGCTTATTATTTTCTCTAGTTACAATAAATATTATAGTGATTTTTTTTATAGGTGGGAGCATCTTATTCAGCGTGTTCTTATCCTGATTCATCACCTACAGAAGAATTAGCAAAAGAAGTGGCTGCAGTTAAGTTGCTTTCAATTATAGAAAGTTCTGAGGCAAAATGTATGCCGACGTCATCTATGAGTAAAGCTATGTCCTGCCTTGTGGATTTGATTTCAGACCACGAAGCGGGGATTTGGGCGATTAAGGTTCCACACTTATATAGGTAAACATTTAAATATCATTGTGGGGATGATTTAAATTGAATAAAGGTAGTTTTTTTCTTTCTATTAAAATGTTTACGTTTTTATGTTACTAAAATGTTAACTACTACTATAGTCGTACAAGTTCGTGCTCGAACTTCCTGTCCTAGCACGTCACTACACTACACATTACACTAAACTAAACAATATTTTATCTCGGCAGTGTTCTTAAAATAATTACCTACAGCCGCTCGGTAGATAAACATGCACTAGGGCTGCCCTCTGACTGTAAGAAATACTTCTTACATAACATAACATACCATCACGCCTGTATTCCCCGAAGGGTTAGGCAGAGGTGTACTAATGTATACCCACAGTTCGCCGAGTATGTTTTTTGGTCCCATGTAATGGATGCGAGCCTATTGTCATTAATCGGGCACAAAGCCAAACTCCGAGCTGCTACTGAGAATTTTTATAGAAAAACCCAATAACACTTTGCTCGACCTGGGAATCGAACCCAGGACCTCGAGCATAGCAGTCGCGCTTGGGACCACTAGGCTAATGAGGCTTACCTACTTACGTATCGGATAATGCTATATTAAATTGTCATGATTATCTTTTCACCAAAATGTATATTACTGCAAATTATTTCTACTTGAGTTTTATTAATTCTAGTTTCAAAAGTGATTATGAGTTCGTAACAAGGGAATGAACACTTTCTATTATAGTACATTATGGTAAAAGTGTGTAATGTTGGTGATTACCGCTGAGGCGCCATTGAGACCCGAGCCGTTAGGTGAGGGTCTTAAGAGAGCCGAGGACGGTAATCAACAATACACACGTGTATCATACGACGTTTTTCAACACACTTGTGAAGAAAATAATAATAAAAAATCATTTTATTTAGTACATAAAAAGTTTATTTAGAGAAACAATTAGTAAATGTGCAGTTTGTAAAATTATGTAATTTGAAGCTTTTATGCGCTTATGCCATTGCTCGAATGAATATAATAATTTTCAATGATACTCTATAACTCACTTGTGAATAATAGCAATGAAAAAGTCACAGTTTGATTACAGGTGTCATTATGTGCCTAATTGCGGTGATATTAGAGCCACTTTATGAGCAAGTGTGTTGAAAAATATATAATTACCTAGATTTAGTTTCCACCTTTGTTATGAAGACTTAATAATGTTTACTTTAGTATATTGAAAGCACCCTTGAGACATATATGAGATTGTGTTTCAGAGAAAAGTATGGAGAAAATTTACCTGCTAACTGGGAGGAGCTGGTGGAACATTGTCCTTTAATTAAAAAAGATCGAGTTGTCAATGGACTACTAGTGCTTCTTCCTAGTAGAGAGGTAAGTTATTGTTTTCCTTACTTTTCAATAGATTTAAGTAAAGACGTTTGATATGTAACGACATAATTATAATAGGGCCTTACATTAGAAATTAGCGTTTTATATGGGAAAAGTCGAAAAAATATTATGAAATCAATCCAAGTATGTACCATTATTATTTATGCACTTTTGCCATTTTATAGGTAGTTCTTTGATTCCAATGCTGAAGAAATTGTGGGAGCGAGAATCAATAAAATCTTTGAAGGCGGTTTGGACAGCCTCATCGGAATTTAATTTTTTTCCTTGCAAGAAATTGTTCACATTACGAAAAAAGTGGTAATCTGTTAGAGCAAGGTCTGGGGAGTATGGTGGGTGTCGGAGACATTCCAACCACACTTCTAATTTAGCGACCGTCTGTCGTGAAGTATAGGGTCTAACGTTGTCCTGAAGCAGCAGTGAACTAGAGAGATTGACCAGTCTTGGTTGTTTAACGGCTAGCTTTTCCATCATGGTTTGCAATTGTTGACAATACAGATCACCCGCTATCGTCTAGACAGATGTTACGAAGCTGTAGTGTATGACACCAGCACTGGTCACCCAAACACTCGCCAGTACCTTTTTTGAGTCAACTTCGCTTGGGACAGGACTTGGCCGGTTCTCCTGGGTTTAACAAATGTGATGAGCATTTCTGATTGTCACAAAGTATCCATTTTCGTCACAAGTACCAACACTATTCAAAATTCCCTCGTTATTGTGACGGTTGTGTAATGTAATGCAGCACTCAATGTGTATTTGTTGGTGTGCTTCAGTCAATTCATGCAGTTCACATTTCATGTCCTTTTTCACTTTGCTTTTCTTATTTGATTATAAAGTTAATTAAAATTGTTTTATCACTAACACCGAACCCTGCCGCTAACTCTGACGTTTGCGATGGATTCGCTTCCAGGATCAACTGTAATTCTTCATTATTATCTAGGATTTTCGGCCGTCCACGGGGTTTTTTTCGTAGGTCAAAATTTCCAGAACGAAAACGTTAGAACCAAAAACGTACCCTTTCTTTTACAGTAGCTCCTCCATATACATAATTAATCCTTCGAGTTGTTACTGCAGCGCTAATGCTAGGGTGGAACTCATATTCATAAATAACGCGATATTTTAGCTTTTCCATTTTGTGCAAAAGAACGATATCAAAGAAAAACCAAATTAATCATTAAATTAGTAACACAAATAAAATTTGAAATAAATGTACTGATATTATAAAACTGCAGAGTTTGTTTGTTTGTTTGGTTGGTTGAACGTGCATTAGCTTATTCGAACTACTGGTTCGAATGGAAAAATTATTTTAGTGTTGGATTGCCCATTTGTCGAGGAACGCTATATAACATCACGCTACGACCAATAGGAGCGGAGCATCAATGCAAAATGTTGCAAAAATGGAAAATTTATTCCTTTTGAGAGTTTCCATTATGTGACGCAGAAGAAGTTGCGCGGGTCAACTAGTTTGAAATAAATTTGAATTTGGAATTCCTAACCAAAGGATATTAGATTAAAGTGCCCAGTTCAACAAAACGCCAATTTCATATGTAAAGACCTAATATTTTCTTATCTTTGTTCTTTGGTTGAATTTTTCCAGGAACCATTACCACCCATGAGCATAGATTTGACTATTTCAGACGACACAATAGATACCGACTTGCCAGCATTACTTTTTCCAGATGAAGACTTTTGGAATGTTTTTGTCACTGTTGCTAATTCTACCTTAGAAATCTGGGTTCGGATTATTGGAGCGGAATATAGCGTACGTATATTATAGTTAAATATAATAAGTAGTAGGAATTTTGTTCTACAATTCAAATTAACTATAATATATAGTATGTTTATTTACCAAATGAGTTACAAAAGCATCGG
The DNA here is from genome assembly GCA_033032175.1 of Saturnia japonica. NCBI lineage: Eukaryota > Metazoa > Arthropoda > Insecta > Lepidoptera > Saturniidae > Saturnia > Saturnia japonica. The sequence goes on along the minus strand of CM065311.1, from coordinate 9,516,939 downwards.
AGTGCGTGACATCTTCGTATTTTACTGCAGTTTTTTGCCTTCATAATATGCATTATTCTTAAGTTGTTTTATGAATTGTCTTGTTATGTTCCTAAATCTGATCCGAAACAAATCTAATTTGTCCATATGACAGTAATACTGACATACAAACTGCTGTACATTTTCGGAAGTTGTTGTACTAAACTTCCGTTAGCCATTGTGCCTTGTCGTGGTAAACAAACACTTGTCTGCTTTTTGCATAATGTGTGAAAGAGAAATATTAATAATATTGGCTGTTAAAAACAACATTTATGTATAAACGTGACTTTAAAGGAGGGATCTGTAAAGCATCTATGGCCAACCATTAATAGGTTTGTTTGTCATTTTTTATGTCCTTTCTTAAACAACAGAGTAAACAATACTGTAATATTAAGGAAAGTAATAGATGGGATGTCAAAAACAAGATCCAGTCATGGCTTCGAACTTTGTCATACCATACCACAGTACAGAAGAACTAGTTACATGTAACATTACATGACAGATGTAACATTTAAATGGGTCAGTGAGGGAAACTCTGAAACTATAAGAGATAGATAAAAAAATATTTAACCCCACAAGAAGAAATAATCAAGTGCGGTTAAATCTGGCGAACTCGTTTATAGAAATCCATTTTTAATGGAAGTTATTATATAAGAAGTCGAATTGTGATTCGACTATTGCAGTAAAGACGACGTTAAGTTACATTTCATTTAACTACTGGGTTGGACTTCTGCATAATAAGATATTGTTCTGTAAAATGTATGATGAACGTTTAAACAACATGTACTCGTACATTGAAATATTAGGAGATCTGTTACAATTCCTACATAAATATTTAGTGAAAACGTATGCCGAGTGTATTTTGAATAAGATGAAGGCACCGACACACAATCACAATCACAACAGACTTCTTAAATGATAACTTCTAAAAACATCATGAGTACAAACGAAGTAACCAGATTTAGTTACATTACATTGTTTCTCGTGTGGTTACGTTAAAATTGAAAGTTTAGAAAACCAGCCACGACACTTTTGAAGGTCCAGCAGCGACTATAAAGACCATTTCAAAAAAACTCACCCCTTGAAACTACAAAACACAAAAGCGTTACCTAAAAGAGTTGATTACTATTGTATACAAGAAAGAAAATTGCTGTTATTGTGAACATTTCAAAACAAAATAATTAAATTCAGCATTTTCTTTTATTTTCAGACTTTAGACACAGGGTTTCCTGGTAACATTTATTCCTTACAATCTACACTATCAATTGTAGTAAAATGACATATTTTTTTTCAACAATTAATAGGTTCGATTCCCGATTCGTGTATAAATCTATGAATGCAGTTTTTCATATCTTTAAAATTGATATCATGGTCCTTTAGAACATATTTCTCTATCTCTTATAGCATCAGAGTTCCCCTCACTGACCCATTTAAATGTTACATTATCTCTCTCACACATACTTATAATCACGCATCAACCACGTACGCACCATTTAAATTAAATACAGACATACATACGAAAATAATTATAAATAAAATTCATAATGAATATTTGATGATGATGTTAAATCGTGTATTCAAACCTCTCTAATACAGATTTCCACAAGAGGTCTTTGAGCCTAGTGTAGAGAACCAACGACAATTGTTATACGGCCCTGGTAACAACAGGCATTGCTTTTGTAAACCTTGGATTAGTTATTTAGAAATAAACAGTTATTATTATTCTTATGTTATCATATGGATAACCGGATAATAATTCATATACCGGTTGTTAATTATCCCAAACATACGTACTTTAGAAGTAAACGGGTAATGCAAGTTTAAACTGACACAAATACTTGACTAGTGTACGTTTGCTTAACGTTTATATTCTTTATACTTACATTAGGTACACTTGTGTTGGTTTTAATATTCATCTATATTTCTAGGATATTTTTGAAGTACTTCTAGCGGATATGACGAAATACTATGACAGCTCTGGCACATCTGTCGACAAGTCGATGATTATAAAAAACGCATGGTGGGTAATCTCTACAATAAAATAAAAGTATATGTCTGATATTTTTTTATTAATATATTATACTAACTGGTACCCGCGACTTCGTCTGCGTATTATTGGATAAACACAGACTGATCTCGGAACACGACAGAACAAAAGAAAATCATAAATGGGTTTGTCACTATGTGTACGGTGGACGCGTTCCCTACCACCCCGCTATACTACTGCATATACACCGGCTGATTTCAGAACACGAAAAACCAAAAATACCGTAGATGGGTATGTCCATATGTATATGGTATTGTAATTATATGCCAATATGAATACACCACATTAACCGTCCCAATAAAATTTCAAGAATAATTAAAATCACCCCTTTGTAAGCCTTGCGTGAATTTTTTTTTAAAAACGTGAAACTGATTTTAGTTCTTACCAAAAGCATAAATATGAATTTTCTTATCCCTAATTTGAGACATTATGGGTTCCTTATACAAACTTTTATTCCATAAAGTTTTATTTACGTGACAAAAAGTAGCCTATGTCCTTTCCCAAGGTCCAATCTATTTTTATACCAAAATTTAGCAAAATTGGTCTGAATCAAACTTACACTGGTTTAGGCGTGAAAACGAACAGATAGACAGACAGAGTTACTTTCGCATTTATAATATTAGTGATAGGTACTTTCCTGGTACCAAATTTTACATACAGACACCGAATCTAGAGTTAAAACAATTTTTGTCTGTCTGTCCGTTTAACTTATGACTTGGTTTACCCCAAAGCCTTTGAAGTCCTTGACTTCAAATTCTCACACGATATAATTTAGACTTATATAAGCAAATTTTATTGTGAATTATTAAACACTATTGTATTGATTTTGATAGGTTCTTACTGTATTTTAGGACTTTATTAAATTACAAGACAAAAATAGCACGAATGTGGTTTATTAAGGTAATTATAAACAAGCTGAGCAGATGATACAAACAAGTTTTTTTTTTAAATACAACATATACAACGTTTTCAAATATCGACTATTATGTAAGTTTAGTCGGTGGGCAATTTAAAAAGAAATTTATCTTTGCAGGTATGCGGTTAATATGGATGACGGTGGATGGCAACGAGCGAAAGTGTTAGAAATTAACGACGATACTGCGACCGTGTTTCTCGGAGACCACGGCGACGATGACACTGTACCTTTGAATAAGATAAAGATTTTGGAACCTCAATTTCGGAGATTAGCTGCTCAGGTACGATAGTTAATGATACACAATTGTGAGAATTTTTCGTAAAGACAGAAACTTGAGGATTCACTCGAAACTTGTAGAAATATATGGCTATGATTCCCACTATTTTTAAGGAGGATTATGTTTTTGTAGCGTATGTATGTATATCTATTTCTTTGGCACGCTCTGTAGCCTCACCGGCTTGATGGATTTTAACATATCTGGTGTCGTTACATTCGTCTCAATTGTGGGAGTGACATGGGCTATATAATAATATAATATTATATAAGTATGACGGTTGGGAATCCAATAAAAAGCAAAATATTTTTTTTTATTTTTTTGTGAAAAGGTTTTTGTTGCAGTCGGATTTTTTAATTCCTTCTTATTAATTTTGCTTGTTATTAAGGTTAACTATATCTTGAATTCAAAGCCTATGTCTCACTGCCTTTAATCTTGTTTTTCTAGATGGAACCAGCAATGTCCAATAAATAAATTTAACGCCATAAACTATTTCCATTTCTTTATTTTCTCGATGACAGTTCTAATTTGATAGTTGTAGTGTTGTGACCAAATAAGTAATGATATCGATCGCATATATTTATTCATCAGTTCAAAATAAATACATAAAGATTACCTGTCGTTATAATTATTTCGTTTCATTGTCGAGTACCTACCTATATACCTACTTATTTTACAACAGCTTCGAAATTTTTGAAGAAGTTGGCATTATCAATCAAGAATTAATACGTCTAACATCTTGTAATAAAATATAATATTAGTTAATAAATTTGTACAAAAGTATCCGGCAGTAGTTTAGTTTCTTACATTTTGTAAAAAAATATCGGGTCTGTTATCGTGTTACGTTTATCGATATAACTCCATCCCTATCAGTTTCTCCGACTCTGGTATAACCTTGTACGTGTGTAAACGTCATATTTTTATAAAATAATGCATACATAATGTAAAAAAGACGCTCGTTCAAGTTTTCACAGGAGCTGTCATCGAGAAAATAAAGAAATGGAAATGGTATAATTATTATTATTTTTCGAACTGACTGTTACTGTTTGACTTAAGGGCCCTGAAACCATTAAGGGTTTTGACAGCTTCTCCAGCTTGAGCATTTAACGCCTTCATCAATCGAAGACTATTCTTATATTCAAGTTCATCATAAGAAAGGTTGCATGAAGTATCCCTAGAACGTAAACTGTAACGGGCTTTTGACATAACCTCTATAAAATCATGCATTTCGACTATCAATTGCTATTACACATAAACGTCATATAGATAATCGTTTCCTTCGTATATCGTAATTTTTGAGAATTTTAATTTTTAGATTGTAAGTTATGCTACTTCTCTTTAAACATTTCAGATATTATGTCAAAGGCTAAGTCTACGAAGATTTTAGTGCTTTCGGCTATTCGCTTTTTTGTTAAGTTCAAGTGGAATATGATTGAAATGTGTCGATATGACAGGCGATTCTGTGCCGTTTGGAGGGCGCTGAAGAGCTGGCCGCGAGCAGTATCGGTGCGGAGCTGGTGCGACGGCGATTGCCAGGCGAGGTGCTAGTTGCCGCGCCCGGTCCCCGCACCGACCCCTCGGACCCCTCCGTCGCGCTCGTGCTTTACGACACGTCAACGCTGCGTGACCTCAACCTTAACAAGGAGATCGTTCACGACTTCTGTATATCCGGAGCGTTCACTGTTACACAGGTAAGCCTAATTTTATTTTGGATGGATTTATCTACAATAATGATAATTCTTGTTTCTTTGAGATTGTTTCCAAATATGAATTCGTTGACAGTGATGGTCGCCACGTGGAATTATTAAATTACTACGCTGATTGGTTTCTTGTCAGAATTTAGAAAAGTTGCAGTAATTCTCAAATACTTATACTTAATAATATAATAAAGCGAAAAAGTTTGTTTGTCTGCTTAAACATGCCAATTTCTGGAACTACCAGTCGGATTCGAAAAATTATTTTTGTATATGATAGCCAGATTCACGAGGAATAGTATAGGCTATCTATAATTACGCTAAACCTTGCAGCTAGTCTTAAATATTGATTTTTGTTAAGTAAGTCGGAATTTAAAGTTTTCCTGAACTGCTTTATCCGCCTGTACTGGCGTGATGGTTAATAATACGTAAATACAATGTTCCACAAAAAAAAAAAATGTATGTATGTATCAAATTCAATCAAAATTATTAGTCAATATATAAAAAAAGCCCACGATAACATTTGCCTATCTCTTATATGTATAAGATAAAATAGAAATGTAAATGAGAATGTATAGAAGCCACAATAAGATCTTTTACGATTATTTTGTTGGTGTAGATTAAAAATTTATTTATGAGCATTATTTTTAGGCAAAGGCATATTAATTCTTACAAACAAAAGTTACTTCATCACAAAGTCATCATATTTTTTTTTATTTGTTAATAAAATAGTTTTAAATTTTAAAATAGCTTAAACAGCTGTTTAATTATATGGCACGTTTGCAGCATGATGGAACCATTGGATTAAAAAAAAATGAAATTTGATATTTGTATAGACTTGATGTAAAATTACATAAGGCAGTTTTATTTTTAATATTGAAAGGGAATATATAAGTGACCTATGGGTGTTATGATACACAGAAACCATGCGAGGTGGAAGTGGGTTGCGTGACAGAAGAAGGGAAAGTGTGGGTGTCGCGTGCGGGTGGTGCGGAAATTGTGCGTACTGCACTAGCTTTGCTAACTGCCGGCGCGTATCGACGGCCACTCCCCGCTGCGCCGCAAGCTCCCGCACCAAATGCCGGCACGCTTTATATAGTGAGAACACTCGCCGGAGACTGGTATGTTCCACACCATGCTTCCTCTTGTCAGCCGAAATCTTGCTAAATACATATATTCATGCAAAAGTGTCTTATTGAGAGAAGCTACAAAGAGAAATATTCCAATCGCGGCGTTAAAGTGAACAAAAAATGTGCACCTCTGTTAAATTTCTAAGAATATCAAAATTTTACATTGTGTTCGTCTAGGGAATATTTAGAAATCTTTCACTTTGACCAACTAAATCTATAAGTTGGCCTGAATTGGTTAGGGTTTCAAAGTTCTTTAGATGTTGGATAAAGAAAGATTCAGGCTATAACAAATAAGGGGTTAGCCTGATGTTGGCATTTTTTTCAGTGTGAAGTAAAGTTGAATAAGCTTATTAAGCAAAAATAGTGTATCATTTTTCGGAGCAAGAAGTTTGAAGTACCATTTATTTATGACACAGTACAATGTTTATGTTTTGAATGTGCATAGGAAACGTATTAAAGGTCCAAAACTTTTTAGCGGAGTTAGGTGCCGGAGAGTATTTTGCCGCGAAACGCCGCACCGCTAATTTGCGTTTTGATCTTTACTTTTATTTCTACTATTCTCAGGCTTATTTTAAATCATTGAAATGCAGGGTTCGATGTACAATTATAAGCGGCTTGGACGGTGAAGGCACTGTGAGAACTCAGCTGGTTGACAGCGGTCTAATCTTAAGGGCGCCATTGTCTTCTCTAGTACCACTACAGGCATTCTCACCTGCATTAAACGCCTATCCACATCAGGTACAGTAACTTTTGTTTTGTTTTCTGAAACTATGAAATCAGACGTGTTTTTAACTTTTTTAAATCATTGTAAAAATTTTACCAAATATTTACAAAAGATTCCAGAACTCCCGGATACGAGAAAAAACTTTTTCCTATTACTCTAAAATTTACAAGTAAAACGAGACATTATTTTTTGTTTATGCTAAAAGTCAACTATATACACACGAGATTTGATTAAAACTAAGCAGTGTATGGCTTTTGTGTCGTTTGTCATTCGTGATGTTAATTAAATGTTCATAAAATATAGGGAAAATTAAACACAAAAAAATACGTCACATTAAGTTTCAGTATCTGATTTGCTATCAGGGGAAATACTTCTATTTATTTATTAGTATCATGAATACACATTTGTAATAAAATATAACGTAAATTGTTAAAAGATAAAAAGGACTTTTACGACTGCGGCGTGAGCAGTCACCTTAAGGAATGATTTATTTTGTTCGTATAGGCGATACAAGTGCGTCTAGGGTCAGCGGAACGCGCGGCGAACAGTATGGTATCGCGGTTGCGCGAACTGTTGCTGGGCGCGCGCGTCTTGTGTCGAGCATTGCCCGGGCTAGCCAGCCCTAACGCGACCAACACGTCTAACACGCCGTTACAACCGACACCTCCCCACGTCGAACTGTTCGTGCGAACGGGACCACAAAACATACTCGCCTCTGTTAACAACTCCATCTTGATGGAGTACGAATATTTACAACAGTAAGTAACTGACATGGTCTCTTTATTATCCTTACTATTCGATATGCGATGGAAGTTAATAAAAATAAACATTTTATAATACAGGAAGTACCGTCGTACTTACGGCATGTTAAGTTAACGAAATATGCGACATAAGTCAAGTCTCTTCTTTCATACAAAATTAAAGGTATCTATCTCTACAAGGACTGCAGTTATCTATACTAATACAGAACGAGCCGTGCCACGCCGCGATGTGACCATCTGGCCGCTCGATAAAAATATTGTATATACTGAAGTATTATAAATTACCAGTCAGTGATTTCTTCTTAATTATATGCGGGTAAACCCGCGGGGCACAGCTAGTTATATATAAAATATATGCTTTATTACTGAAAACAAGTTTCTAAAATGCTGATTTATCCAATTAGTAATAATTTTGAGTATTTATTGGCTAACTATTTCTTATGTTGTCATATTATCACAATTATTAAGCTATGATGACTCAGTGGTAGTGTCTACGGAAATCGAGTCGACCAACGTGGGTTTCAATTCCTACAATGAGACTGAGTTTTCGGTGAAGGAAAACATTGTGATGAAACCATATCATGGTGGTAGGGCATATACTAATGCCCGCCTGGCTAGCTACCACCCTCAAGTTGAAAATTTATCGCCAAGCCCCAATGGGTGTATTCCGACAGCTGCACTTGAGAACCAGTCTTCCACTAGGCTTAGCGTGCTATCATCTTGGGCCATATCGTCATTTAAGATCAGTTGAGATTCTGGCCACAACGCTAAATCTATAACGTAATTTTTTTTTTAAATCCAAGTTCGTCTTAATGTCTGAGGTTATAGAAATAGTGATCGTCAACATGCCGCTTCTTGTGTTGTCAATTAACCTTCCAAAACAAACGGCTTACTTAGTTACTTAGATTTTTTTCTTGTTTTTATGTATTTTTTGACCTCTCACTTTACAATATTACAATTAATCTAATACTAAAAAATCCAAACGCTTCTACAATATAAAAAAAAAAACAATCAATCGACAAAAATTGCCTAAAGCAACAATAAAATACGAGGTCTTGAGTTTGAAAAGGGACGACCAGAACTACAGATTTTCAGACCCTGGATCTCTTGATTGTGTGAAGTCGAAATGCGACGCACTGAAGCATATTTTCTCAAGATGTGGTTTACACACTTATATCGTTGTTAAAAGTAGTTGCAACTGCCTACTAAAATAGTATTGCATTGATTAGACACAGAAATAGAATAGGCAACAGGGCAGTCATCACAAAAAATCTAAAATTAATTGAAAATAATGTTTCTGGTATTAAAATGATCATTTGATTAAAAAAATACGAATTAATGTTGATTTATATTTTTAAATCACTGTATTATAACACGTAGGTAATATTTTTAATATTTATATTGTTTTTCATGTCAAACGAAACATCAATAACAGCGCATGACGTCATTCGCGTTTAAGTGAATGTCACCCATTTGGTGCGTTGATCGTGACATCTGCTGTTTCCTTATAATTTTCTGCGTTTATTTAGTACTGATCCTACAAACAACTTAACTCACTCTGCAGTATCGTTTGCGCGGCTTATTTTATGTGTTATTTATGTGAAAAGATATGTTTTCTTCTTTTTAAAATCCAGAATGATTGAATGAGTAGTTGTGTTTTAGTGATAAATTAAAAGAGGATCAGAAGGAAACGACGAACCACGTGGAGGCGCTGAATAGGAAGAAGGAACGTATATTCAGAACTAGTAGTTTGGGAAGCACGGGAGCAAGCGACGAGCGCGGAATCACGCTGCCGCCGCCCGTCCTACCTTCACCAGGTCGTTGTTTCGACGTCTACATCGCAATGGCAGCCAATCCTTGGAATTTTGTGGTATTTTTTATATATTACTTCCACAAAATACTTCAATGTAGCTGATCATAATGAATGTGTAATTCGTTTACAACAGTGAGTGTCTAATGTGAAATGTCTAGTCGCCGACGTGACATTATGACGGTCTGTCACACAAATGTCTGTCTGTCTGTCAAACAACCTAGTTTCAAATATTATATACAATATACAGTTAATAAATTTGAATTGTCCGTTTGTAATGTCAAAATAACAGCTTTTTACTAAATACATAATATGAAAGTAAATAAGGTACCTATAAAAAAATAAAAATTTGTGTCTGTTCCGGGTCATATCCGAAACGGTGGGTCGATATTGACGGGACTTTCACTGACATATAGCTGATTTTATAAGGAGTAACTTGGGCTACTTTTTTTTAGAAGAAGAATTAGGGATCCGCGGAAATAAAAATCAATTCGGAAAAAACGATTTTCAGACGCTTAAATGGTTTAACCCATAAACCATAAAAGATATATCAAGTAGTTTAGAATCGTAGACCTTAATGAGACCTACAAAAAAGTCAGCGAGAGCATAATACGTGTGTATGTCCCACAATTGAGTATTTTTATTTTTAAGATTACAGAGAGCGAGGGTAAACGATTCGCGCATGTATCCGATCGAAAGCATACTGTAGTCCACGCGAGCGCAGACGCGGGCTCAGCTAGTTTAGAATAAACATTGTTGTATAAAAAATGGGCACGTGGGCCATTCTCCAACATCTTTTTCGGGTACAGCATATATACATAAGGTTAATTTTTTTTAGAAAGTAATATCTAATTATTTATGTGAAATTATTAAGTCGTGATTTTTTTTAATTACATTTTTTAAATGTATACTACAGATTTATAATAGATAGTAAGGATGATTAGCCCCATATCAAAATTGCAAATCTGTATTTAAAATATATTAATAGCCAAAAATATATAACATACAAGTCTCTGACAAGAGTTCTTCATTCTTATTCCTGTTATATTTTAAACTAGCTGTGCCCGTGGCTTCGCTCACGTGGACTACAGAATGCCCGCGCGAATCTTGCACTCCCCGCTACCGGCTATTTTAAGACAAAAATGCTTATTGTGGGTGTTCCTTAGAAGATAAATGTATACTCTCCCGGACTTTTTTGTAGGTCTTTTTAATGCCTATAATTGTGGTACATTAATTTGCTATATCTCTTAACCTCCCCAATGCGTAATGGGTCCCGTAGGGACCTATGCAAATATGTGGCGCTACTGCGCATCGCTCCCAAGGGGACCGATACCGGTTGGTCGTGTTTCGGCACCAATTTTAGCCGTATTACTCTATCTGTCCTGTTCCAACCTGTTGAATAATATACCTAAAGACAAAGACTAACTGTATAACCAGAAATAAAACATTGTCCGACAGCCATTTTATTCGTAATTCAGTCAGTTGCAAACCACTTTGACTAGTAGCCGGCTTGTGATAAGTGTTAACCCTTGAGAATGTTGTTTTTCGAATGCTATTTTTTGTGTGTTGTTAATGTTATGTTACTGTTAGATTATTTGTAATGTTAATAAAATAAATATTTGTGATATTCGTTGAGAGTTTTTTAAATTATTGGAGTTTTATTGCAATCCTAACGAATATTTTCTTATTTCTATGTTTAGCTTAGATTTACAAAATAAAAGAAACAGCAAATACGTTAAATTGTTAATTTATCAGTTAGTACAATTCATAAAGAATACAAAAATAATAGTTTTATAAATAGGTACTATACAAAATTACTGATAAATTATTAAATTACTGAAGTCCCGTGAACTTTGCCGTTTCGCCGGAATGCCCGTGCGCATTTGACAGCATTTTTTTTCCTAGTTGTCCGCAAAGGGGAGGTTATGATTTACTCAGCATAAGCTATTTAAGCGCCCGAATTTATTCACCATGATCAGTATTTTTTATTTGTGCAGAACCCTAATTCTTATTCTAAAATAAAAATAGCCTAAATTACTCCCTATATCATCAGTTATCTATCAGTGAAAGTCCCGTCAAAATAGGTCCAACCGTTTCGGAGATTACCCTGAACAAACAGACAGACAGACAAAAATTTTAATAATTGGCATTTTTGTTATAGGTATCGTGCATACTTTTATATGCATTTAGTAAAAAAACTTGACATTACAAACAGACACTTCGATTTTATTAATTGTATAGATATTCTTCTAAATATTACATCTCAAAACCCCTTTATAAAGTTCGTAATAATCAAGTATGAACGCCACCATAGTAATAAAACTGCTTTTAGGTTAGTAATATTATAAATAATCGATTACAAAATTAATAAATTTATTATAATTCTATAAATAGTTTTCTCATTTATTTGTACTGATAATATATTTAATGATAATGGTATAAGTGATTGATTTTGATTTTGATCCTTATAATGCAGCCATATTTACGAAATGTACCCGAAACCCTTATATTATCGCCTCTTTCAAAAGTAAATAAAAACATTTTAAAAGAAGTCTAAAAAATGCATATTAAAAATATATATTTATCCAAAACTGGTTATTAAAAGTTTTATTTTAATCGGGCTTCCACTCAAGGTGGACTTGAAGGAGTTATCAGTTTTGTCTCTCTTTCAGATACAACCAAATGGTTCAAGACACACACTTCAAACAATGATGTCGTCATTACAAGTTGAATGCCCAAAGATGTCAGAGGCGGAAGCTCCGACAAGTCCGGTTAGCGGAGAACTTTACACGGCATTTTATGATAAGGATTCGTCATGGTATAGGTAAGCAGCTTAAATCAATAGAAGAACTACGGGAGTGGGTCTAAAAGTTCCCGAAATAGCGGTGTTAGAAAGGCGAAGAGTATGTTTGTTTATCTGTCACTACTTGTTTACTAAACACTAAAACTAATTCCTACCGGCTTGTGATATCGCTGAATCAACATTTCAAACGGAAAGAGATTATCAACTATGGAGAGAAAATTGAGTTTCGTGCTGTGATTTCGTTCCTCACCAAGTAAGGAAAGAAGCCACAAAAAAGTATAAGTATGATTTACAATGGGCGTAGCCTTTTCAAGCAAGGAAGAAAGTTTGAAGTTTCAAGTTACATTTGGTACTAGATTGTGAGGTTTCACTGTGATCGGGTTATTTAGATTTTCATGTTTATAATAGAATTAAATATGTTCGGTGAATTTTAATATGGTCGAGATTCACTTACTTGTGAAATTATTGGTATAATACGAACATATTACACAAAACAAAAATATTTCTGTTTTGTGCTTATTTTGTTTTCTTATCATGGAAAGTAAAGTATGAATCGACGATAGATTCTTTTGAATTCCGTATAGTAAAATGGTCAGGCACGGATCTGACACGTAATTTTTTTTGCATTGTTTGTAAAATAGATTATTAACTATTTTTTCTCAATAGCTGGGTCAACGATCTTATCACAAATATCCATTATAATAACACTTTGAATTTTTAATAATGCAAAAATAAGAAATATCTAACGTAAAAACAAATCTTTCTCTTACACCATATCTCATTAAAACAAAAGTGTCTTTCTTCTGTCAAAGGGACAGACAAAGTTCTTCCTCAGGTAGTCAAACTATTTGTATAAGTTTATCTGACGATTGAAAAATCAGCACTTAATGGCACCCGTATGAATAAAATCAAGTCAAATTTATCAAATTAACCCAATTTAATAGAGGCAGGGCACTGATACATTTATTTGGAGATTTCTCTCTCTTGGGGCAGTCCAACTGGTGGAATAATTCTACCCTACAGAAAATCGCAGTCACATAACCTTATGTTGTGTTCCTCTTTAGGATAGCGGAGTTCAAGGTCGGTAAAAATAAGGAAACTATAAGGTTTCCTTGTTGACTACGGAATACTAAAAAAACTCATAATGTTACACTTATTAGTATTGTTATCAAAAGTATACATACATATTAAACTTAAGTAATAATCATTATCTCAGTGTCGTGGGCTATATTATGGCCACTACAGAATTTTTAGCAAGTAAATGTAAATCCTTATATTTTCTGTTACTAGGGTGACGATAGCTGGGGCTGTTTCTTCCGAAATGGTATCCGTTTATTTCTGTGATTATGGAGATTTGGCACTGTTTGCGACGAAAGCGCTTCGGCCCGTACCTCCAGGTGCTCCCTTAGCACGTACTTTGCCTCCACAGGCAATAAAGGCCCGCCTTCATGGTAAGATATTAATTACATTGAGACTAGGTTTCTTACTCGAAGCTTTCTGGTAGAAAATTTAACAGGATCAATGTCCATTGCTTATCAACATTCATTTATTTAACGATAATTTCATCGTATTAAATAACTTATAGTTAACTCAGAAAGTAAGGAAAAAACAAAAGCTCATGAGAATTTACTTTATTTCAAAAATAATTGCAATATCTGAATCGCAAATGTGGAACAAATCTATACCAATATTGTAAAGAGGAAAGATTTGAATTTTTGTTAGTTATGGATAGACTCAAAAAGTACTCAACCGATTTTAAAAATTCTTTCGTTATTATAAAACTACTGTATCAGCGAGTAACATAGGCTATATTATAAATTGAAAAATTAATTTATTTCTCATAAAAATGTTGATAATTTTACACAAAGTACAAAAAAATGCCTACACAGGTGCGTTTGTGATATTTGTCGTATAAAATTAACACGGGTGAAACCGTGAGGCACAGCTAGTAAATAGTAATTTTATTTTTAGAGGTATCTTAACTTAGTCGCTAAGCGTAGTTGTGTTCCAGTAGCTTAATTTGAGAACCAGTCCTCCCACACTAAGCTTAGCGTGTTACCATCTTCGACCACATCGTCACTTAACGACATTGAACAACACCCGAATGCTAAACCTATAAAGCACTAGTTGTGCCCCACGTTTTCATTCGTGTTAATTTTATCAGACTAACACGACGCCGCCAACGCACCCGTGTTGCCTATCATTATAAAATTGTTCTCACTTCCCGCAAGTACAAATTATTTTAATTTTCTATTATACCTAAATAATATATTTCAATAACATGCTTTATAGCGCAAAGTTCAATTTCATAAATTTGTCTTTATGATGAAGTAATTTTTCTTCGTAAGGATTAGTATGCCATGCCTAAAAGTAATGCTTATAAATCACTTTTTAATATTCTACAAATTTTTGTCACAAAATACCTTTTTGTGGTTTATGTATAAGAACTAATGGCAAATGGTATCGCGGAAGTTCATTTTGATATACTAAGGACCAATATTTTTGTAGAACATTGTATTTACGTATCCATTATCCATGACGCCGGCGCACGCGGATAAAGCAGTTCGGTAAATCTTTCACTTACGACTTACTTAACAAAAATATATATTTAAGGCTAGCTGAGAGTAGTTGTAGCCTTTTAGATAGCTTATACTATTACCCGTGAATCTGGTTATCATATACATAAAAAAAATCGAATCCGACTGGTAGTTTCAGAGATTAGCGTGTTTAAACAAACAAACAAACAAAAAACTCTTCAGCTTTATAATATTAGTATAGATTTAAAAAAAAAACATGTCCTTGTAAAGTTTCTCTCTCTTGTCTAGGATAGTTACACAACAATACAAAAAATACAATGTACAATACTCTATACAATGATTATAGTTTCTGATAGGTTAGTAGTTTTAGTGAAGATATTGTATGTTTATAATAATATAATAAATAATAATACCGGCCTGTAAGTGTCCCACTTCTGGGCAAAAATCTCTTCCCAAGGAAAGGCACAGCCTCAATCACCACGTCAGCTCACGACGTATTAGCGATTTCAAACACCGAGAAACCAACAGTTCTATATTTCTTCCACATTCAGTGGTAATACAAGAACATTTCTCAAGGCATCCGGTTTCCTCACGATGTTATCCTTCACCGTCATCCGATAGTGTTACCAATTTGAACTAGTAAATGTACGCGAATTCCGAAAAAAATCGTTGTTACATACCGGGGTTTCGACCCTGCGGACATATCGAGATATTCCGCCGGTCTAAACCACTAGACCATCACGACTAGGTTAATTGATTAAACTAATAATAAATATTACAGATGTATGGCCTCTTCATCAAGACTGGACTGTAGAAGACTGCATTAGATTTCAAGAGTTATGTGTGGAGCAGCAGTTTGTTGGTATTTGTAAGGAAGTCGGCAAGGATCCATTAAATCCAAACGAACCTTTGATAACATTAGACCTTATTGACACATCTACAGCTGATGACATATACTTAAATGAACAATTAATATCCGAAGGTAGAGCCCGTCGTGCAGCCACATAAGTAATGTCTATTATAAGTGTGTATTCCTTGTTTATTATGCTAATATATAATAAAAAGAAAAATCAGGATGTAACAAGAGACAAGCAATATGATACATAAAAATAGAACTGCCTTAAATGTGTTATTATGTATTTAGGACATGTTATGTGGTCACTATTACAGAATCACTGATTATGGGATATCGTGAAATGTACAATTTAGGCAAAAATGTTGTCTTCATTTTAATTACTATTAAGGCATGACAAGTATGGTAGCATTGCTCAGTGCTAATTACCCATTTCGATTTTATTAGTATCTCTGCCGTCCAGTAGAAATGTGGTTTTTAACTCTCATTGCGTCTCGCTCATTCATACACACGCGTTTTTCTCATTTTAAGTTTGTCTAAATTATCTTCATTCAAAGCAGATTACTGAATTAATTGATTTTCATTGGTACTAAATTTAGCCAACGCCAAAGTTCAGACAAAGCGGAACTGAATTTCATAGTAGCCTTTACATGTCCCACTCCTGGGTAAATGCCTCTTCGCGAAGGTAGACACAGACTTAATTACTAAGCTAGCCCATGACTTATTAGCGATTTTCAACACTGAAAAATCTACAGTTGTGTCACATTACATCGTGTTTTACAAGAAGGATTTCAAAGCTTTCAAGTTTCCTCACGATCTTTTCCTTTACTGTCAGCCGATGGTGTTACTAATTGAATTTAAATACTCGAATTTCAAAGAATTCGGTGATACTTGCCGAGTCTGAAACCTGCGGCGATATTTCACTGGTTCTAATTATTTGACCAGAACAACTTGTTCCTAAATTTATTGTCTCCATCCATCCATTCAGCCGAAAGAAGTCCACTGCTGGACATATGCCTCTCCCAAATATAGCTACAATGACTGGTTCTGCGTTGCTCCCATGCTGCTGATTCCCATAACGCTTTCACTATGTCGTCGTTCTACCTTCGGTCGGTCTTTCTATGCGTGATCACCACTCATCAACTCTTCGGCCTCATCGACCGTCCTACGAGCAATGTGCCATGTCCACTGTCTCTTAAATCGTTTCTGATTCGATCATGAACAAAAACTCGGAGCATAGCCACTGCTCTTTGACTAACATTGAGGTCTCCGAGTCTCAGTGGACTCAGTGACATCACTGGAATTACAGACTGAAAAAGGCTTTTATTTTGAAACTGTTTGTTCGTGGTCACGTTTGGTTTTGTAATTTTTTTAATATACATAAATATTTCACTAGGAAGATTGCTTTACTTTCTTAAATAGTTGAACTATGTAATCAATATATGTTTTCATTACTTCTCAGACCGTTACTTGACAAAGCTTATGTCTTCAAGTAATATCTCCCTTTAGAAATAAAAAATAATTGTATAACTGTCTTTGCCACTAATTTCGCTGAAAACCAAATTTGCGTGTTGCAATCCGTTTTTGAGGCAGTCTTTTTTTGTGCGATCATCACACTAGCCAGTGTGATTGTCATAAACAAAAATCTATTTTTGAACAGTCTTCTATATTAATTAATTAAGAAAGTCATATTTTTCCATATTGTTCAGATAAATAACACAATAAAAATTGATACAGATATTTTCCAATTGCCGTTTAGTATTCGCGTAACTTACTAGCGGATCTAAAGTGCCTAGTTCGATTTTAAATTTTACTTACTTCATTAGGGATGTAAATCTATTTTACATCTCGTACTTTAAGTTAATTCGAATAACTTACTGAGTATTAGTGATGAAAATACGTTTTTTCGTAACCATGAGTCAGTGGTGGGACATTTATTGGTTTGTATTATTTTTATTCAATGTGAAGTTGTTAATTTTCCACTGGATAAATTATATGCGTTATACAAGCTTATAAAAAAAAATTGATAACTAACATATCGTTGCCGTAGAAGGAGAATTACAGAACTAAGAAAATCAAACTTGCGAGAAAACGCTGATTAAGTGATTTTTTTTTTCGACAGTTTGTATGTTAGAGGTGTTTATCTTTCCAGTCTGTTAAGAGACCTCGGCTCATTTCATTCATTTGAGTGAATAAGAATAGAAATAAATTATCTATTCTTTCTGTTTGTAACGTTTTAATACAGTTACCAGTTTTATTCTTAGAATATTTTTAAAATGAACTAAGATAACAGAACGTGGGTATCGCCAAAAGACACATCCTACTGTACACTTTCAAATTCAATTAAAAGTCAATTTTAATAAAAGTGTAGTTATCTAATTCCCCTTAAACGGCAGCAATATGCATTAAATACGTAATCATATCAAACATCTTGTAATATGTGCGTTGTAGCTCAAGTTCATGCGCGACTGCGCGACCGTTCTATGACACGACACACGTTGGCGGGGGGAGGTACTAAATACGATAACGGGGGCGGGTAATTTAGCGGAGAAGGGAAACGTGCGAATTGCCTGATGTAGGCGCGCCTGTCACAGTACACTAAAGTAAACAGTATTACGTCTTCATGCAAACTCCCCAAACGACGTACTTTGAAATCTCGGTTCACAATAATCGCGAGTGCGCCGCAGTTAAGTAATTTATAACTTAATCACAAAATATTATATTATCTTCTTCCTAGGATTTAAAATTGTTTTTGACTTCTTAAACTAAGCAAAAAAGTACATCCCCATCATTACTAACTAACAGTCACTTTTAAACAAGAAATAAACCTCAAGTAGAAATAATAATTTAAATAAAAATTTACAAAATGCGCCGTAATATATTTTGGTGAAAAGATAATAATGACAATTTAATATAGCATTATAGATTACAGTGTTCTCGCCAATTTTTTTGGGCGCTCTGAATGTAGCTGCGCTTGCCGCGGAGAACATATTTATGTAGGTATCGAGACGTAGAGAAGGGCGTGAGCAGCGCATCCCCGCCCGCGCGCTTCCCTCCACTAGCTTTGGCCAGGGCGCTGCATTGTGTATTAGTGTGAGTGCTACAACCGTACACGAACCACTAGTGTACCATACGCAAGAACGATTTTGTGGCTACGTTCGAAGCGGCCAAAAAGGTCGGCAAGAACTGTACGTAAGTAGGTAACATAAGAAACACAGCCAAAGGGCAGCCCTAGTACATGCATATCTGCCGAGCGGGCTGCAGGTAATTATTTCAAAAACACTGCCGAGACAATTGCTTTAGTGTAGTGACGTAATGATGTGCTACCTCGTCCCCGCAACGTCTGTCGCCACATTGGACGATCGCGGATGAATTTGTCCGACTACAGCATTGACATTATCAAAATTAGGCTTGGAAATATGATGTAATACTACATTGAAACAATTTAGAGCTTTCCTAGATACCATTGTAATTTAAAAAAAAAAGACAAACAAAACACTGGCTTTTATCTTATGTTCGCAACTACTTTAAAATTTTATAGAGCGTAGTTTGTTACATCCTGTAAAAAATACTGATATTTTAATCTCATATTACATGTCTAATGAAGTTTATCCGCTTTGATGAATCATAAGAAAATTCCAAATAACATCTTGAACTCTATAATAAAGACATTAGTGGAGATTTTTTATATTATATTGCATATACTCTAATATCAGCTAAACCCATTTATAATACTTGTAATATGCATGACATTTAGTTGAATAAACAAAATTTGAAAGCCCCAAAGTTATTGATATGTTTTTTTTTGCAAATTTTTTAAAAGTATCTAATCATAAAATGGGTATTGTTTGATTCTGTAGTCTTAATATTAAGAACATAATTATATTATTCCGTAATGTATAAAATGTACTCATAAGGTCGATGGTTCACAGCGAATATAAGCAACAAGCGACAAATTTTATTAAAACTTAATATTGTGTGATTTTATGATGTTGAATACTATGAATATACGATAGTAGTATCTAAAACAGTAAATATATAATATAATTTGCAAACAATCGCACGATTAAACAATGATAAAAGAAGCACTTACTCGAGTTTAGTAAATTTAACTAACTTTTAATCAATATTAGTTACTTATATATAGTTTCGTTGTTATCAAAATTCCTGCGTTTAATACAAATTTGCGACAATGTTAACATTATAGTTACATGTGGAAACGATAAGTCTTAATTGGTGACAATTGTCTCAATATAAGAAATATCGAAAATATAAACTAATTATTTTAAAAAAAACTTGATGTTCCATGCATTTTCTATGGTATTCAATAGAAATGTTCATTGGTAAAATATTTTCTTTAAATATCTTTCAGTACGTTTGCAGATAGCGTGAAAATAATTAACATATCTGTAATTAGTGATTCGTTAGAATCACTGCTATTTAAATAATTAGTTATGGTTAGTGCCTTTGTAAATTATAATTTTATACATTTATTTTATTTTGTTTATATTTTTATCGTTTTTTTTAATATTTTTTGTATTAAGAAATAATTGATCTTATTGTTTCCACCATGTATATATATTGATTTTATTACCCGAACGCGTTTACCAAGAAATTCAGAAGACACAAGTACTGCGGTAAGGATGTACGCCTTATGACGTCGATTAGCCGTGACGTGACGTTTTCGGAAGGTTACTATGATGCCATCAAGTGTCGTATTCGTATTTTATTATAATTTTTCTACAAATTAATGCTATAAAGGTCGAATTTATCCTGTGAAAGTTATTCAGACCAATCATCAAGGCAAATATTTTACAATCGCAATAGTAATTTTTTTTTTTTTTTTTAATAATGTATTGTTACTTAGAGTATAAACAATTCTATGTATCCAAAACCTATAGAGTAATGCAACATCTTTATAATAGATGGCGCGCGACTCGTTCTTTTTTCGAAGATAACGGGAACAAAGGTGCGGACAAATGCTATAATTCTTATACTAAGGGCGACTTGCGTAGCATGTTTAAATATGATTAAAGTAGAAAATTTGAATGGTTACCAAATTTAGCGTCTTGTACAAATAAAAATTAGTTGCTAAATATGTTTAACGAACTGTCAATGTTAAATAGCCTAAAATGGCTACATAGCGACGCTTATCGCGTTTAAGTGACTCCTTGTGATTTAAAAATACAAATTATGTATAAAAAATCATGGGAATAAAAAACGGAGACATCAAAAGAGCCAACGTGGTATTGTTACATCGAATAGAAGATAATTGACTATTTTCGTGTTTTTATTATAGACTTTGACAGACAACAAACAATGACATCCAAGTATTCACGATTCAACCTATGCATAAGTATAAAAGCGTTTTTCGGGTTAAGAAAGTTGTCAAGACGTGAAACGAAACGCAGAGACAGAATGCTTTAATGTCAAGTGCAAGATGACCCTAAATGCGTTTACGATAAATCCATTTAGGAAGCTAACTAATTTTTTTAAATTACATATTCATTGTTGTGTAAACATTTGTTAACTATAAACGGTTAAAATATGTCTGCTATTGATAGACAAAACTCGTCACGTGAAAGCGCGCCATCTACTATAGAAATCAATTTCATAAAGATCAAGTAAGAAACGTAATGAGATATAACAGTCGGTATGATTCTGATTTATGATGCATATAAAAGGTTTTTAAATTATTATTTAGATTCTACTATGGTGTATGGCGAGCTTAAATAACATAGTAATGGATTTATATAACTCAGCCCTATAACTTTAATAGCATTTTTATTAAAATTTCTCCAGTCGAATAATTACCAAATGTCGCTTGAAAGTTAAAAAAGCTTTACCTACGACATCGTTGATTTTCTTCAGGATACAATGACATTGTCTTCAAACTCTTGGTCTAGACTAAATTCTGATTTCTAGTTATTCTTGTAATGTTTTGATATTCACTATAATGATAAACAATTTGATAAAATGTTATTCAAATTATAAGTAATACGTAATAAAACCCTGGAGAATTCACAAACATTTTACAGTATGGTAGGTTCGTCGTTAATGCACACATTTTGCTATACGTATATAAGCCTAGTATCTCTTCTGTTTCCCTACTTCGAGATGCTACTCAATTAAGATATAATTGTGTTCGATTTATTTAGCATAATATCATCACATTATATTAATACTAGGCAGTGAACTTTCAACCTTATGTAGGCTGTGACGTTGCATGCAAAGCTTATTCCAACAGAAAACCCACATCAGATCTGTGATTGTACAATTATATTTTAAAGTGATGTTGCAGTTAATTTGGAAAAGACATTCATTATGTACAATATTGGGATTTTTATTTTCAATGTATAACTTTAAATTACATATTAGACACTACTTATTATCACACATAAATCTCATTTACACCAGACTAGTGCAGTACTTTATATTCACAATTTCTTCTGCTCCAACATATTTTAGTGTCAGTTTCTATGTGGTAATAAACATATATTATTAAACTTTTGTTTTATTTTAAAAAATCCAAAGTTATGCATAAAAAGTTGTAGAAGAACTATAGTAAAGGGAGGATGCGTCTTATGTGGCTCGATAGATGTCGCTATGTAGATGTCGCCACAAAGTCGAGTCGCAATCCACGTAATACTCTGTACTGGTGAAGGTACGTCTACATATAGGTTATATTCTATCCAATCCATCTGTGATCGGAACAGGAAACCTCATTAGATACTCGCCAGTCCTTGATGAAGTTTGATGCTCTTTCGAGGCTTGGTGCGAGTTGGTATCTGCTGAGATAACTACCTTAAGTATTTACCTTCTCAGTGTTGAATCATAGCAACAAGTTCTGGTGTTAGGACCTCAGCGTCTCCCGAAAGGTAGGCCGAAACTTCCTAAGCACATTACCGATATGCCGAATATTACAAGTTAAAGAATCATGTTAAGCTGGTTTTATTGTCGAACTGGGGTGGCTGATTACGTGAATGATGGTGTTGTCTGGATTTATTTCCTCTTTGTACAATTACTGAAAATGATAATAACTGTATGTAATTAAATACTGTATAAAAAAAAGATGTTGATAAACCTGATCTAGTTTCTTGTCAGTTCTTGTCTTTGGCTGGGATATTTTCCGAACCCTATCTAGTTGTGTGGCATTTGAAGCCTGGGTTTTTAATTTTGACAAGCGCAGTCCTCTTCTGGGATTCCTTTTTATCATCCATATTGATAAAAGATTTGTATTCATCTCTGGTGGCATCCCACTCTCCAGGGAGCCCGCAGCAAGAGACGTCCAAGCATCAGAAGTACCCCTCCGTCAGGACCTATCTATCATCAGACCATGACATGGCATGACATTATCTTTAACTTTATTTATGAGAGGACCCCTGAATATAACATAGTTTTTAAATATAAACATTTGTCTATAATTTGTAAAATGATCTTTAAAAAACAACAATATACATAATTCACAAGTTTATTTACGAAGATCATCAGAGTTTATTCCATATTTCTTTTTCAAAGTGTCTAATTCTTCTTGTTTCTTTTCAATATCCATGCCTTTGAATGCCTTATTAGATCTGTAGTATAGAACAACTAAATATCTGTTGCAGACATTAAAACCAGATAGATGATCGCAAGCATTTTTGGCATCAAATATATCTTCATATACAATAAATGCAGTACCTCTAGTTTCAGGTGTATTGCCACTGAAACAGAAAACAAATCTCATTGATGGAAAACTGAAACTACTAAAGGCAGACATAAAATGAAGACAATAGGACCTTTTGAAAATGTCAAGGTGTGACATGATTTTTGAATCTATTAATTTAATTTAAAAATATAGTGTAAAAACCGTTGTGCGGAAAATTCTTAATTCTGAAGGTACAGAACCTAGTAATCTGTGAGTAGACATAAATGATAAACAAATAATAATACACGCAGCATTTAACTGGCTGTTCTACCATTTGTGCTAAAGCCACATTCTAGTACAATGCAATGACAATCACCATGAATATAGTGAATTTATTAATCTATACAATTAATAAAATCGAAGTGTCTGTAATGTCAAAATAACAACTTTTTACTAAATGCTTATAAAAAGTATATACAATACCTATGACAAAAACTATTTTTTTCATTTTTTGTCTGTCAGTCTATTTGTCCTAGGTAATCTCTGAAACAGTTGGACTGTTTTTGATGGGACTTTCACTGGCAGATAGCTGATTTTATAAGGAGTAACTTAGGCTACTTTAATTTTTTAAATAATTAGGGTTCCGCACAGAAAAAATAACTGATCATGGTGAATCAATTCAGGTGCTTAAATGTCTTATGCTGAGTACACAATAAGAGATAAATCAAATTAATGTACTATATAATTACAGACATTAAAAAGACCTACAAAAAAGTCAGCAAGAGCATATGTCTATCTTGTATGGATCACCCAAAATAAGCATTTTTATCTTTAAAATAACTGGAAGCGGGGATAGCAGGATTCAATTGTGTGCCTGATCTACGGCATTCTGTAGTCCATGCAGGCACAGCTAGAACATACTAAAACTACACCCACAGTTATTATCATGGATATTATATTGTTCAGTTTAAATACTCACACACGAATTTGTCTAATCGCACCATATTTTCCGAAAATATCATACATTTCTTCTGCTGATATTTTATATGGTAAATTCCTTACATATAATATTCTGTTAACTTCTGGGGGTAGCCGAACCTGTAAAAATAGGATACAAATTATTAATAAAACATTTATGTGCATGTTTACAATGTAAATAAAACTAATATATCTACTAAAATAGGCTATGTCATACTAGAGATATAAATTTGGTACTTGTTTCATTTATCTGCTTATTAGTTAAGAAATAACTACAAATTATAATAATTGTTGATAAAATATATTAAACTATATATATAATGTATAAATATTTTAAATATATTACATTCTCTAGAGTTCTCTATCCGCTGCAGTGCTGTGATCGTTTTGTGTTTAGGGTTCCTAACTATACTGGCCTTAGAGTAGTATAGCGAGCATTACCGATGGTCAGAAAATAAATTGATGATAAACCTACATGCGAGTGTTGTGAATAAAAATGTTTTTTTTTTATAACTACTTACATTGGTTCGTCTTTGTACAGCCAAAGCCATTGTTTATTTATATTAAGAGGTTAGTAACCTATGTGTAACGTATATTGTACTGTCACTTCACCACATAAATTAATGCGAAAAACGTAATCTGGTCTTGGTGTTAATATTTTGTTATCACTACCATAGAATAATATGAATATACGGATCACTACGAAATCCGAATGCTGAAGCTGATAATATCCTAAATTCCTATCAAATGAAAATTGAAAATATTGAAATCATTCAAATCATAGACAAATAACTAGAGGTGGGTGATTATGAGACAAAGGGTTGAAAATTTGAAAAGAATTAAGGATGCACATAAAAATCGATTAATAATTGATTATTTTTAAATAAAATTGATCTTTTAAATAAATTAAATCAATTATTGAAAAATCATTAATTTTTTTAGTGTCGATTTTTGTTGATGCATTTAACGTCATTTTATTGACAGTAGGTATTCAATCACCCTTCTTCTCACTAACTTGCTATTAAAGTCCTCTTTAATGAATATCATTACTGCCATTATCAAGTGAATATAGTGTCCTGTTCCTTGTTAGATCTTTCTAGGGGAATTTTGTGGCACTTCAAAATTTATGCTTTCAGTTTATATTTATAAATCACTTCACTTAGGCACAATAACCAAACTATATCACACAAAATGCTACCAATGTGACATAATACAGGGTCTAAAACCTAAGTTAATGAATCTATACTAATATTATAAAGCTGAACATTTCCTTTGTTTGTTTGTTTGGTTGAACGCGCTAAAATCTGGAACTATTTGTACGAATGAAAAATTTTTTTTTGTGGGATTGCCCATTGATCGAAGAAGGCTGTATAACATCACGCTGTGACCAATAGGAGCGAAGCATCAATGAAAAATGTTGCAAAAACGGTGAAAATTTATTGCATTGAGAGCTTCCACTGCGTGCGCTGCGTTAAAGGTTAAAGTTATGCAACAAACAAATGTGACGGGATAGTTTCTGTTATAGACCATAGAGGCGAAGGGCACCGGCAGCACAACCACCTTCGTAGGGAGGGTAGCGTAGACGTTGGCGGTTAGGAGCGAGCGTTTTCGCTTCCTTCTTTAATCCAAGCTGAACCAAGGGGAGATGGATCGAGGGGCTCGTCTACTCATTACCAGACTGTCTCTCTATTTAGCGCCGGAGGCCCGACCGGGGCCGGCCGCCGCACCGGGGCGTCGTCGCAGAGAATGCAACCGCGGACCCGTTTCGACCTACTATGGCGGCTGATGGTACACCGTGGAGTTTTACGCCCGAAATTAATAATGAATCTACTATCCAAGACTAGAACCAATCTTGGATTGCTATCTATCGTTTGGTCGGCCTCCTACAGCGTGCCAATATTTCAACTCGGCTTTCGTTACTCGCCTTCAACGATAGATTGCTATAGGTGTACCAGAATCTCATGGAACGAAAACAAAAAAATTAATTGTGATTTTCAAGGCAATTATCAATTATCATCTATCAAATGAAATTCGAGTTGAGTCAACTGCTGCAGAGATGTTTTGTTTTTTTCTTCAAATGTTACAGTTTTCGTGAAAATGTCAACAAAACCAATTCGATCACAAGCAAGAAACGTTGTTTACAATGTATACCAAAGGATTTGTGCACAAGAAGATGGAGGCCAATCAGAATCTTCGATTTTAAAAAGAGTTCAAACATTGACCGGTAAGTAGAACTAACAAGTCAAGATACTTTATATTTTATACATACATTTTTCTAAGTACTGAAACAATTATTATTATTTTAATCATAGTGTTAAAGTTACAGTTAGTAATAGTTTGGTAGCTTTTTTGATATTCTGCAAACAAACATTTTTGTGTGTAAATTATTTAGGGTTCTCGTATATTAATAGAAAAATTAAAACCCATGATGAAATCAAATAAGTAATATATTGTGTACTATCCTTACTCCATGTTATTGAACTGTTACTTACAGGGGTTTCTTCGTCTACCAGACGAAGAATTATTAATGAAAGAAGAGTAAACGGAGGTGCGTTCTGTACGCCTGGTAAAAAGAGAAAAGGGGGAAAGAAAAAAATTAATCTGGACAGTTTTGATTTAGAAGTGATCAGAAATAAAATAAAGGAGTTTTATACTGTACGAAAAGAAATTCCAACCGTGAGGAAATTGTTACAAACTCTTCGGGAAGATATTGATTTCAATAGAGGCAGAGAATCATTGAGGTAACACATATATGTATCTACTTATTTTAGTTGCTATAGTTTAACGTTGCTACATTTTATAACTTATGCTTTTTTACAGGCTTATTCTAAAGAATATTGGCTTTGAATTTGTAAAGTGCCAATCAAAAAGAACTATTTTGATGGAGCGTCATGACATCAAGATACAAAGATTCAGATATTTAGAGCGTATGAAGAAGAGCCGTGAATCACAAGAACCTAACAAACTAGATGTAGTTTATTTAGACGAAACTTATATACACGATTCATATTCTGTAAATAAGTGTTGGCAAAGTAAAGAACTTGCAGGTCCGTATAAAAGTATTTCAGCCGGAGCAAGATGGATTATTGTGAATGCTGGCGGAGAAAACGGTTTTGTGCCCAATTGTTGCTTAATATATAGGTCAAAAGTATATCTGCTGACTACCATCATGATATGAACGAAAATAACTTTAAAAAATTGGTCACGGAAAAACTAATACCAAATCTTACGAAACCAGCTCTCAATGTCATGGATAACGCAAGTTATCATTCTGTACAGTTGAATAAACCACCCACACGTGCCGACCGTGTAGCTGATATTAAGGAATGGTTGCTTAAAAATAATATTGATTATGAAGATCGTTGGCGTAAGTGCCAATTACTTGAAGCAGTGCAACAAAACAAATCTCCACCCATATATGAGATTGATGAAATTTTTAAATCGCACGGTCATGAAGTTCCATGATCATGAAGACTTCCACCATACCATTGCACTCTAAATCCCATAGAAATGATATGGGGTATAATGAAGCAAAAAGTTGCCGAGAAGAATATTATTATAATAGGCCTGCAAATGATATCAAGTCATTAACAGAGGATGCTTTCTCACAAATTGGTGCAGATGAATGGCAAAAATGTTGCGAGCATGTAATAAAACATGAAAATAATTACATTAATCAAGATAGGTTATTAGAAAAGCAAGAGGAGTTATTTATTATAAATACCTGTGTCTTCATCATCTTCCTCAGATGAAGAAGAAGATATGCAAGTGGAGTACTTAAAACCGTTTTCCAGCTCGGAATAAAGTTATTTTATTTTTATGATAAAAAATGCAATTACTTCCATAATATAATAATATAATTATCTAAACAAGTCAATGCATTTTCGATTTATAGTCTGCTCCACCATTCAAGTCCTATGAAAAAACAAAAACCCATATTACAGTTTAAACATTCAGTTAAAAAAGTATCGGGAATGGATAATTTGTTATTTATGGTTTAAATTTCAATTTATTGTTTTTTTGTTGTTGTTAGATTGGCACAACTGTTTTCCATTTTGGCACGTAGTTTGAGTTGCATCTGTCAATACAGTGCTGTTTTTGCCGGTACTTTTTTGACAGCGTAGTACAAATAATGTTTTTGATGAATGATATTAGGGCATATTAATAAAAAAATTAAAAGTATCAAGACGTCTTACTCCAATTACCCTAGTGTTTCTTACTACAAAATTTAATTTCCCTATTTTCCATGAGATTCTGGTATACCTTTAGCAATCCATTTCCTCTAGACTCTTCCATTTAATGCAGAATGTTAATAGAGATTTATTTTGTGTATTTTTTTATGTAAATAAAGTTGATTAAATAAGTATGCATTATTAACTTAATAAAATGTAATTTTTGTTACATTATATTAACGTACAAAATATTAAATCCGAATGAAATGGTACGTGAGTAATGCCGACATTTGACATACCAACATTGTTTATAACTTCTTTGTGGTTTACTCTTTGTTAGGTACTAGGTACATAAATCTTTAAAGTATTTAGTGTTTGATTAAATAATAATTAATAAACGTTGCCACATAACATTAGTTGGACTTTCTGCACAATATTCAACGTTATGGATTCTGAAACAGTAAGTACCTACTTGACTGTTTGTTTTTACAGTAGGTAGGCATGGCTTGCGACCACGCCTTACGTTTGACGCCTAACGATTTATGGTTACGCTTAGCATTCCCGCCTTATTTGTAATATTCATAGTTGTAAAGAGCAGAACCCCCTCAGAAATAAGGCAAAAAGCCTTGTGCCCCGTAATTTTTGGCGAACTTCACGACTTCTGTTTTATATCATATTACTCACCTTAAAGTAACGCCTTTGTTACTCACGATGTTTCCCTTCACCATGAGTTTGTGATAAATAATCACCAAGATGATATAAGGCACATACAAAAAACCCAAAAGATATGCACCTATAATAATATATATTCACTTTTCAAAATTTAATCCCCAGATTAAATACATTTAAGAAAATGGTCATTTGTCACTTAAAAAACATTCAAACTTTAATATGATCAATAGACTCTGTACAAGTCGACAATAAGACAGTATTTATAAATGTAGGTACTTAACAGTTTGTAGGATGCTTAATGAAACAACTGTACTTTCAAAAACCTAATATTCATTATTGTTATTTTTTATTACACCTACAGGTAAAAGGTAGGCCTCTTACAAAAGAAGAGACAAGGGTTTTGTTAGAGTTAATAGAGACCAGCAAGATCATCACACGCAAAACTACCAATGCCACCAACAACCAATTGAAAAATGAAGAGTGGGTCCGTCTTGCAAACCAGTTTAACTCAACAGCATATTCCCCAAGAACACCACAGCAGCTGCGCTTAAAATGGGAGAACCTAAAAAAGAATGCACACAAAAGTAGTACCTTAATTAGGATGAATCAATTCAAGGTTATTTATTACTTGTAATAATTTATTTTATAATGAATTTTCACAGGCATGCAATATCAATGTTAAACCTTATATTTTTATTACAGACTGGTGGTGGACCACCTGATTACATACCCCCAGATGACATTTTAGACAGAGTCAGCAGCTTACTTGGCAGTACAGTTAGCGGTTTTGCTGTACCTTTTGGGGGTGATCGGGAAGTTGCTGAAGGGACTGTTAGTGATGACAGTGCTTATGCCCATGATCAAACTTCGCTATCAAACTTGGGTGAGTGTGTAAGAGTGCCGCTACGAATTTATTCGATATTTCGTTCAGTAAACAGTTATTTGTGTACATAAACATTGTTAAACTGTGGTTTGAGGACTTGTAAACCTGTAACATTGTTATATCAAGGTAATCATTAGTTAATCAAGTGAAATTTAATGAAAACTTTAGTAAAAAAAAAAAAAAAAAAAAATACCTTCAAAGTATATTATTTTTGAATACCTTCAGAAACAGTGTATCTCCTTACGTACTTGACAGTTGTCCTCTTGTAATCTGTCAATGTCATTTGTATCAGTCATTCAGTGACAAATAAAAAGCCATAATCATAGACAAATAACCAGCCATAATATCTACTATCGATATCACCGGTGTTGCCGGGTTTTTAAAATAAATATATTTTTAGTAGGAAATATAACAAAATGGTATATTGGGACTGCTACCATCATTTTTTGAACACATTTCACAAATTTCCTGTCGTTGAAACTGCTTGATATTTGTTACACACTTTTTATGAAATACCGATTCACATAAACCCTTACATTTTAACACTTCATCTTTATTTAAAGAAACGAATTGCTTACACTTTTTACACTGTACCATTTTTTAGCTTTATTAATTGCCAGAGGGTACAAAATAGCGTCCGTCCGCAGAGCGCGCATGTTGCAAGTGTTCAGATACAATTTGTGACAACGAGGACGTTACATGTTGCAACTGCAAAAAACTATACCATTTCAATTGTGGTGGCATCAGGGAAACAAATTTTAGGAAAATGACATCTGCTAAAAAAGCCTCATGGCGGGGACCTTGCTGCAATAAATCGATCTTGGATAAAGAAATTCGAGATAGTGAGTCAACAGTGGTGGTGGGAGCAGTTTCGTTGAATGATATACAGAATCTCCTTCAATCAGGATTGGATAATATATTAAAACAACAAAAGTCCGAACTTAATAATTTTAAAACGGATATGATGGTTAAAATCGATGTATCGTTATCATCACTCGATCTAAAAGTAGAGAAAGCTTTGAAATTGATATCTAATTTAACTGATAATTGCGACCTTCTAACGGCTTCGATTACTCCACTCCAAGACAGTGTTAATGTATTTGTCAGAACAACAGGACACCATCCAGAAGACAATCAATAATTTTGAACAAGACATGAAAAAATTAGAAAACGACAATAATATTCTGAAAAGCAAAATACAAATTTTAGATTCTGTAAAAAATGATCTAAATGAAGTAGAACAACGTGCTAGATTTAATAATGTGGAAATTTACGGAATTCCCGAGAGAAAAACCGAAAATCTTACCCAAATTGTAATGTCCATATCAAAATTTCTAGAAGTACAGATGACCAATGACGATATACTCTTTGCAGCGCGCATTATACCACGTAACAATACTGTAACAAAACGCAAAGTCCATCATAGTAAAGTTCAACTCTTTTATGAAGAAAGATGAGTTACTTAACCATGCTCGTAAAAATAGAGGTTTTTCTAGTAAAAACATAGGGATTCCTGGCGAGGAACGATATAAATACATAAATGAACATCTTACGCGTCAAAACAAAAATCTACTAATTAATACCAGGGTCCTTTGTAAAGAATTGGGGTTTCGTTATGTATGGACGCGAAACACAAAAATATATGTAAGAAGGAACAACAATTTCCCAGCCATTCGGATTCACAACGAAGAAAATCTAGAAAGTCTGCAAGTCAATCATGCCATCGCCAGACGACCAATTCTGCTTCATGAATTGCTTTGGAACTACTCGTAATACGTACACAAATATGTTAATTTTAATTTTAATGTTATTACCAAGTAATTGTTTTACTAACTCGCATACTATACAAGTTATACTTCACTCACAATACATAAATTACAACTACAGTAACATAACACAATACATGTCACATACTCATATTCTGTACTAAAAAATCTTTTATTATAATATTTGGAGCCGAACTTAAAATTAACACAATGAATTTTAACTTAACAGTTATTTATCTGATAAAATGAAACAAAATAAGCTTACCGTATTTTTTCAAAACGCTCGTAGTATTAGAGGTAAAACCTTAGAATTTCGACTAGGTCTTTTAAACCACGATTACGATATCATTGCTATTTGTGAAACATGGCTGTTGGAAGGCGTCAATGATGCTGAGGTATCAGATGCACGATACGATGTGCATCGTCGCGATCGTACCGTTAATCCTCTTAAATCAGGCAATTCAAGGCAGGTTGGCGGGGGAGTTATGTTTTTGGTGCGCCGTGAATTAAACGTACATCGTGTCTATCCAATGTGCAGTGACGACCCTGGTACTTGCGAGTTTTTACACCTAAAAATTGAAGCCCATGCTCTACGGAGCGAATGTAATCTTCACATTATCTGTGTTTACTTGCCAGGGACAGGGTCATCTA
Source organism: Saturnia japonica (assembly GCA_033032175.1). Classification (NCBI taxonomy): domain Eukaryota; kingdom Metazoa; phylum Arthropoda; class Insecta; order Lepidoptera; family Saturniidae; genus Saturnia; species Saturnia japonica. Next base: position 9,484,623 of record CM065311.1, on the reverse strand, counting down.
GAGACAGTCTTTTATAATCGCTCAACATTTATTTACAAAGTTGTAGTATCACAGGTATCCATGATGATAATATTTTAATGTTGGGTGACTTTAATCTACCCAATATCACTTGGATTTTCGATGATCCCGGTCGTTTAACTCATTCTTCCGGTAGTCTTAGTTACTGTCAAAAAGAATTTGTTGAACTACTATCGGAATGGGGTTTGAATCAATACAATACAATTAAAAATGATAATAATCGATTTTTAGATTTGGTGTTTGGCAATACTCATGCAGTTGTAACCAGATCACTGTCCCCAATAGTAAAGGAAGATCTACCTCATCATCCAGCTTTAGAAATTCAATTCCCAAATATAAATCTTAAGGTACTAAAATATCCGCAGCATTTTGTTTATAAATTCAGACAAGCCGACTACCACAACATAAATTCGAACTTGAGCGCTTATAACTGGGATTGTGATTTGGGTAAGGAATCCATTGATAACGCTCTTAATATTTTTTACGATTACGATTACTTAATATTTTATTATTGATAAATACGTGCCCCGCTATCTTAGGACCAGTAAAAATATACCGATATGGTACTCACGGCCACTTATGCATATTATTAAGGAAAAAAATAAATACCACCAAAAATGGAAAAAGTTTGGATTACTTTCAGATTATCACAGTTTGTCACTCCTAAGATCACGGTTTAAAAAAAATGCAAAATCTTTGCTGGAAAATTTATATTAAGAAATGTGAACTCTCAATCCAAAGTAATCCCAAGGAGTTCTGGAACTATGTTAGTACACAAATACTTAAAGTTAACTGACCCTAATAAAGGTGCAGGAACCGACAACATCCCTTCTTTTTTCGTTAGGCAATGTAGTGAAGCCTTGGTTGTTCCTCTTACTATACTATTTAACAAATCACTAACATTGGGTTATTTCCCAAGTAAGTGGAAAGAGGCCTTTATAACACCAATCTATAAATCCGGGTCTAGATCAAATGTAGAAAATTACCGTCCGATTTCATTACTCTCAGTGTTCAGTAAATTATTTGAATATTAGTTCACGACCAGATATACAATTTTTTTGCTACGTCTATCCCTGCGACTCAACATGGATTTATGAAAAAAAGGCCGACTCAAACTAATTTAGCTGTGTACTCAGGTTATATAGCGTCTGGAATGGACCAGGGTTACCAGGTTGATGCCGTATACACTGACTATTCCAAATGTTTCGACGGAATTAATCACGATATTTTGGTGCAAAAGCTTTCGAGTGTCGGTATACAAGGTGATTTATTGAGATGGTTCGCTTCTTATGTTTCTAATAGACATCAAGCAGTGCGCGTAGGTGTACACATTTCACGCTTTGAAAAAATTCCATCCGGTATCCCGCAGGGATCACACCTCGGTCCGTTGCTGTTTAATGTGTATGTCTCTGATATATCTTCCTGTTTTAAACATGCTGAATGCCTTATGTATGCGGACGATACTAAAATTTTCAAGGTTATTCGTAGTATTAATGACTGCCTTCTCCTTCAGCAGGATCTGGATCGACTCTGTGACTATTGTCAAATAAACAAACTCGATCTTAATATAAAGAAATGTAATTCTATAACTTTCACACGTAAACTTCGTCAAATTAATTACAGTTATTGTTTAAATCACTTGCCAATCCAAAGTGTTAATTGTGTGAAAGATCTGGGGATTATGATGGACTCAAAGTTACTGTACAATCTTCATTACGACTTTATTCATCAAAAAGCCATCAAAATGTTACGATTTATATTTAGAGTCACAGAGCCATTCAACAAAATTCTACCACTTAAAATTCTTTATTTTTCTTATGTGAGAAGCTGCTTAGAATATGCATCATCTATATGGTCACCAGCTTTCATTACACATAATAACAGGTTGGAAAATATTCAAAATAAGTTTTTAAAATTTCCTAATTTCAAAGGTAAGAACCATCCCATGGAGTACAATAATAATTTAAAGCACTATAACATTTTGTCACTAAAATACCGTCGAATCATAAACGATATGCGTTTTCTATATGATTTACTCAATTCAATAATAGATTGCCCTGAACTCTTAAGTAAATTATATCTGCAAGTGCCTAGTAAGCATACTAGGAACCCCACTTTATTCGCCATTTCTTCTGTAAAGCATACATATGCTCAAAACTCCACCCTTTATAGGTGTACTACACAGTACAATAAGCTCTTCAATGATGTTGATATTTTCCACCTAAGTCAAATGCAGTTTCTCAAGTCGGTCTATAAAAGGTTAGTTCAGGAGTAATTACAGGAAACCTAAACACATGCGCACACATGTTAATTAACACACATACACACCCACACACAAACAAACACATAATACTTGATAAACTAATTTTAAATACATTCATACACACTTATCATTATCGTTAGGTATAATTATAAAATGTAATTTATGTCCTACTTCATAATTGGCACTTTGGAATTATATTGTGATTATTTTAGTTTTTAAATGTGTTGTGAAGTTTGCATATCTTAAATAAATAAATAATGTGAGTGTGAGTGGTGAGCCGGTGTCAGAGGAAACCTTTAAAGAACCTGCTGTGTCAATGCCAAAAAATAAAAGGATTGAGACTGTGGTCACCGATTACCACGTTTTAAATGTGACCGATGAAAATATAATGGTCACCCCAAATAAAACAAACAGGCTTACATTCAGCACACCTAACACAGGTAATGGTTATTTAATAACATTGAGTTAATGTTTATTTTAACCACCCTTTGTGCATACTCTTTTATTAACCTCTGTGTTAAACAATTAGAAAAATACATTTGATGAGTGTATTTTATTTATTTTATAAAATATTTCCTTTATTTTCCAGTGAAAAAGAAATTCAAGCCAGATGAGAGCAGGACGGCCAGGAATATCGCTTTGGCTGAATATTATTCATACAAAAAACATTGCCTAGAGGCTAAATTAACTAATATTAATTTAGAAAATGAGGGTTTAAAGTTAAATAATGAAAAATTAAAGTTAGAAATAGAAAAGTTAAAATTGGAATTAGATAAGTCAAAGGAGAAATAATATCTATACTTGATTATTTGTTATATAATTTTAATCATTTCATCTGGGTATTGTTTTCTGTCTTAATAATATTCATCTATGGTTGTGTTCCTATTAAGTAATTTTATAATAAGCATTTCATATAAGAATAATGTATAATTTTAAGTAATTAACCAATGTTGATTTATGTAAATGTAAGGTTTTTTATTTTATTTTAGAGATGGATATTATAATGAATAAATTCCTGTTAGGTTTTATAACAAATGTAGATAATCAATAAAACAAAATATCATGTGATAATATTCATCTATGGTTGTGTTCTTAATAAGTAATTTTATAATAAGCATTTCATATAAGAATAATGTATAATTTTAAGTAATTAACCAATGTTGATTTATGTAAATGTAAGGTTTTTTATTTTATTTTAGATATGGATATTATAATGAATAAATTCCTGTTAGGTTTTATAACAAATGTAGATAATCAATAAAACAAAATATCATGGTGATTGTAATGGTGTTTTATTTCACTAGGTGAAGAAATTATTTATTAATGATGTTCTTTCTCCAATATTTTGATTTTCTACATTGCTCTCAATATCAATAATATCAGTGATTGGCAACTCCACTTCTGATGGAACTTCCTCTAACCTGTGATTTCGACAAATATTATGCAAAACTGCAGTTGCAATTATTATTGCTTGAACTTTAACTAATGACAACCGTAATGTCAGTGCCACTACAGGGAAACGACGCTTCCATATACCAAATGTCCTGAAAAAAAGAACAAATATATTAGAATAAGCTTCATACAGGATTTATAACTAAACTATATTTTTTAATAATCATAATTCTGATATTAATTTTTTATATTAAGAGGTAATTTGTTAGTTTATGTGGGGTATAAATCTCTGGAGCTACCCATTGAAGCAATAAAAAGTTCTTGCACTAATGTAAAGAGGCCCTTTCCCTGAGTGACGGTCTACTTTTAATCAAACAAGACATACCACAGAAGCAAATATGTGAACAATAGCTAATCACTATTACAGTAAATGGGAAAATATAAATGATAGGTATGTAATGCATTCCTGTAGAATAATTTGTTGAACTTTTTAATTGGCTGAATCTAGTAATAAAATAATAAACATTCTAATGCAAAACATTCTTATAATTATTTAATAGTAGGTAATATATTACCTTTCTATCAATATTCCTGGTTTTAATGTGAGCTTCATTATAACGTTGCTCAGCTTGAGTAAGTGGATTTAATATTGGTGTTAATAAATAACGCCTGTTTGGGTAAGCACTGTCACCAAGCAGCCAGCGATTACCAAAGTGACCATTATCACATTGAGCTGTAAAAGACAATTATTTTGCTAAGCCAATGTTACAACATTAATAAATAAGCAGCCAAACCAAAAGTTCTTTAGAAATGCTTAAAGCATTTACCTCTAAGAATAGAATTGTTAAATATTGTAGCATCATGTGTTGAACCTGGCCACCGGGCTACCACATTCATTACCCTCAAATCAGCATCACAGATTGCTTGGACATTTAAGGAAAATATTCCTTTACGATTTCTGAATTCTTCACTGATAACATGACCTAAAAGAAATAATTGTTAATGTTATTAAAGTTACTTAATGTAGTGTTAATTTGATATTCACAGAAAATATAATAAAACCTTATTCATTTGGCATGTAACTATTCTAATAAAATACTCACATGGTGATTGGATTCGTATATGAGTACAATCAATAGCAGCAAGAACTCAAGGAAATCCACGAATCTGGTAAAATTTTTCTGCACTTTGTTGATTTAAAACTATATACTCATCATACAAGTTGGCTATTGCTGACGATATGTCATAGACAATTCTCCCAGCTGTTGATGCAGAGACCCCAACAAAGTCAGCTACTGAGATTAACATGGTACCCAGCGCATAAAACCGCAACGTCAACAAAAGTTGATGCAGTGGAGAAACGCCGAAATTCCTGAAAAAAAAAATCAATGCATTTACCCCTTGTAAGTAGATAATGATTAATTACCTGGGTAGGTACGGTATCTTTTGGAAATAATGTCAAAGAGATTTACCTTTTAGAGGTTACACGAATATATGGCATCAGTTTAACCAGCAATGATTCACAAGCAGATTTCGATAACCTAAATCTAAAGGTGAAATCGACATCATCCAAGGTCTGCATGTAGTTAACTCTTCTCATATATCTTGATGAAGCGCGACTTTCAGTGTCGCTATCAGTATCCCAATCCGATAACTGAGCCAGCCCCTCCAAATCACTTTCGTCACTATCACTGGAGAATAGAGAAATTTCAATTTCCTTTTCTTTAAAATTAACGATAGAAATGTTCAGAAGATAGGCAGCAATAGGCAGTAAACCGTAGAATTGCTTCGATTGCAAAAAACGATTGTTTCCATAGACCAATAACCAGAGGATTGTTTCTAATAGTCTGTGATTGTTTCTATCAATCGAACCAAATGTCAAAACAAACAGGTTATTGGCAAGCGTAAACTGTCATTTTCAAACAGAGGGCAATCTACAATCTGTAATCCGTCCTCTCAAAGATCGATTGATTTTAGACATAGCAAACTCAATCTATAGATTGGTTATTGGCAAGAATTATCTATTAAAAGTTTGTATTAACAATCTTAGATAGCATAAATTGGATTTGGATTGATTATTAATTTCGGGCGTTAGTGAGTAGGAGTCTCACATAGCCATTCGTCCCCCCGGGCGAGTGTGTTTATGGCATACTTAAGTCATGATATTAAACTTTGTTTATGTTTTTGATGGTATATCATATTTTTTTTGTTCAGAAATTATTAGTACCTAGGTTAATAGGTACCTACTTATTCATAATAAAATTAATACAAATTGTTTTTTTTTTTTTTTTTAATAAAATGATAAAAAATACTAGTTTCTGATTTATTCCTTTGTATTCCTATCTATCCTTCTATTGTGTACCTATTTGGATACCAAATAAGTTTTATTGGCATGGTTAATGTTAGCGACGCATAGGCCTAAGCGTAATGATACGAGAATAACAATTGTAAATATAAGTTGTAAGAATGAATAATTTGCACGAACAATCAATAATTTAATGTTTCTAATGCTTTGAATATGTTACTATAGCGTGTAGGTATGTAAGAACAGTATATAAGTTATGAAAATGTGTGTAATTCAATAGAAATAACCACTTACAAGTACTAAAATCATATATTGTCAATAATTCATATTTTATAAAAGTTATACGTAATGTTTTGTGTTATATAAGTATAATAGCCTTCTGTATGTGTTTTATAATGTTTGTAAACTCAAATAGTGTGTATATAACGAGTCGCAAGACGTTTTAAAGTTGCAATGTTTAATGCTTTATATCTCCCATGTTTATTAACCTATAATGTTAAAGTTAGTGTTTTTGAATAGGTATTTGTGTCTACATAAATGTGAAATAGTTTTTATTGTAATTGAGTAATTATAATTAGAGATATTAACGATTTATTGTATTCTGTATACAAGTAATAATAATAATAGACAGAGACAGCGATAGTGCAACCACTGCGCATTACCGCGGTTAACGGACCACACCCAAGTTTGGTAATGAGCAGTACGGATAGAGACGCCATCGTCCGTCTCGCTCTCCGGCAAACAATATAAAAGGCGCACTACTGGGGCCAACGAGCACACACGGGTACCACAAGCTGAAGAATCAAGACTCAAGACTCAAGACTCAAGAAACTGGAAGAAACAGTACCCAGAAGATAGTATTAACAAATTGTATTGTGTCTTGAAGAATACAGCAAATTTTATTGTGGTGCCTGTGTGTCATTTTGCATCTTCTAAGTGTTCAACCCGCCAGCGACCCAGTCCATTCCGCTCCGTGCTACGTCATCGCCGCGCCTACCAGCAGGCACCTCACTGCGTGTGTGTACCTTGATGTTTCGCCCTCTTCACGCCTAGTAGTTTCGGGTGTGAACAGGGTTGGTCGCACGTAATGAGAGGGGCTCGCACGCACTGGTTTCCAGACAGCTGGTTACCGTAGCGTGTTCTCCGCCGTCGGTTATACAGAGTACGAAGGAATCGTTTCCGTCGCGTTCGCGCCCTCGGTGCGCGGTCCCGCTCTGTATAGGTTGACGTAGCACATTTGTATATTGGGCGTACGCACGCGCTCATTTTAGTTTTGGTCCTTCGATTGTGTGAAAGATCTGGGGATTATGATGGACTCAAAGTTACTGTACAATCTTCATTACGACTTTATTCATCAAAAAGCCATCAAAATGTTACGATTTATATTTAGAGTCACAGAGCCATTCAACAAAATTCTACCACTTAAAATTCTTTATTTTTCTTATGTGAGAAGCTGCTTAGAATATGCATCATCTATATGGTCACCAGCTTTCATTACACATAATAACAGGTTGGAAAATATTCAAAATAAGTTTTTAAAATTTCCTAATTTCAAAGGTAAGAACCATCCCAAGGAGTACAATGATAACTTAAAGCACTATAACATTTTGTCACTAAAATACCGTCGAATCATAAACGATATGCGTTTTCTATATGATTTACTCAATTCAATAATAGATTGCCCTGAACTCTTAAGTAAATTATATCTGCGAGTGCCTAGTAAGCATACTAGGAACCCCACTTTATTCGCCATTTCTTCTGTAAAGCATACATATGCTCAAAACTCTACCCTTTATAGGTGTACTACACAGTACAATAAGCTCTTCAATGATGTTGATATTTTCCACCTAAGTCAAATGCAGTTTCTCAAGTCGGTCTATAAAAGGTTAGTTCAGGAGTAATTACAGGAAACCTAAACACATGCGCACACATGTTAATTAACACACATACACACCCACACACAAACAAACACAACCATACACATAATACTTGGTAAACTAATTTTAAATACATTCATACACACTTATCATTATCGTTAGGTATAATTATAAAATGTAATTTATGTCCTACTTCATAATTGGCACTTTGGAATTATATTGTGATTATTTTACAGTTTTTAAATGTGTTGTGAAGTTTGCATATCTTAAATAAATAAATAATGTGAGTGTGAGTGGTGAGCCGGTGTCAGAGGAAACCTTTAAAGAACCTGCTGTGTCAATGCCAAAAAATAAAAGGATTGAGACTGTGGTCACCGATTACCACGTTTTAAATGTGACCGATGAAAATATAATGGTCACCCCAAATAAAACAAACAGCCTTACATTCAGCACACCTAGAACAGGTAATGGTTATTTAATAACATTGAGTTAATGTTTATTTTAACCACCCTTTGTGCATACTCTTTTATTAACCTCTGTGTTAAACAATTAGAAAAATACATTTGATGAGTGTATTTTATTTATTTTATAAAATATTTCCTTTATTTTCCAGTGAAAAAGAAATTCAAGCCAGATGAGAGCAGGACGGCCAGGAATATCGCTTTGGCTGAATATTATTCATACAAAAAACATTGCCTAGAGGCTAAATTAACTAATATTAATTTAGAAAATGAGGGTTTAAAGTTAAATAATGAAAAATTAAAGTTAGAAATAGAAAAGTTAAAATTGGAATTAGATAAGTCAAAGGAGAGATAATATCTATACTTGATTATTTGTTATATAATTTTAAACATTTCATCTGGGTATTGTTTTCTGTCTTAATAATATGCATCTATGGTTGTGTTCCTATTAAGTAATTTTATAATAAGCATTTCATATAAGAATAATGTATAATTTTAAGTAATTAACCAATGTTGATTTATGTAAATGTAAGGTTTTTTATTTTATTTTAGAGATGGATATTATAATGAATAAATTCCTGTTAGGTTTTATAACAAATGTAGATAATCAATAAAACAAAATATCATGTGATAATATTCATCTATGGTTGTGTTCTTAATAAGTAATTTTATAATAAGCATTTCATATAAGAATAATGTATAATTTTAAGTAATTAACCAATGTTGATTTATGTAAATGTAAGGTTTTTTATTTTATTTTAGAGATGGATATTATAATGAATAAATTCCTGTTAGGTTTTATAACAAATGTAGATAATCAATAAAACAAAATATCATGTGATAATATTCATCTATGGTTGTGTTCTTAATAAGTAATTTTATAATAAGCATTTCATATAAGAATAATGTATAATTTTAAGTAATTAACCAATGTTGATTTATGTAAATGTAAGGTTTTTTATTTTATTTTAGAGATGGATATTATAATGAATAAATTCCTGTTAGGTTTTATAACAAATGTAGATAATCAATAAAACAAAATATCATGTGATAATATTCATCTATGGTTGTGTTCTTAATAAGTAATTTTATAATAAGCATTTCATATAAGAATAATGTATAATTTTAAGTAATTAACCAATGTTGATTTATGTAAATGTAAGGTTTTTTATTTTATTTTAGAGATGGATATTATAATGAATAAATTCCTGTTAGGTTTTATAACAAATGTAGATAATCAATAAAACAAAATATCATGTGATAATATTCATCTATGGTTGTGTTCTTAATAAGTAATTTTATAATAAGCATTTCATATAAGAATAATGTATAATTTTAAGTAATTAACCAATGTTGATTTATGTAAATGTAAGGTTTTTTATTTTATTTTAGATATGGATATTATAATGAATAAATTCATGTTAGGTTTTATAACAAATGTAGATAATCAATAAAACAAAATATCATGGTGATTGTAAAGGTGTTTTATTTCACTAGGTGAAGAAATTATTTATTAATGATGTTCTTTCTCCAATATCTTGATTTTCTAAATTGCTCTCAATATCAATAATATCAGTGATTGGCAACTCCACTTCTGATGGAACTTCCTTTAACCTGTGATTTCGACAAATATTATGCAAAACTGCAGTTGCAATTATTATTGCTTGAACTTTAACTAATGACAACCGTAATGTCAGTGCCACTACAGGGAAACGACGCTTCCATATACCAAATGTCCTGAAAAAAAGAACAAATATATTAGAATAAGCTTCATACAGGATTTATAACTAAACTATATTTTTTAATAATCATAATTCTGATATTAATTAATTATATTAAGAGGTAATTTGTTAGTTTATGTGGGGTATAATCTCTGGAGCTACCCATTGAACCAATAAAAAGTTCTTGCACTAATGTAAAGAGGCCCTTTCCCTGAGTGACGGTCTACTTTTAATCAAACAAGACATACCACAGAAGCAAATATGTGAACAATAGCTAATCACTATTACAGTAAATGGGAAAATATAAATGATAGATATGTAATGCATTCCTGTAGAATAATTTGTGTAACTTTTTAATTGGCTGAATCTAGTAATAAAATAATAAACATTCTAATGCAAAACATTCTTATAATTATTTAATAGTAGGTAATATATTACCTTTCTATCGTATTCCTGGTTTTAATGCGAGCTTCATTGTAACGTTGCTCAGCTTGAGTAAGTGGATTTAATATTGGTGTTAATAAATAACGCCTGTTTGGGTAAGCACTGTCACCAAGCAGCCAGCGATTACCAAAGTGACCATTATCACATTGAGCTGTAAAAGACAATTATTTTGCTAAGCCCATGTTACAACATTAATAAATAAGCAGCCAAACCAAAAGTTCTTTAGAAATGCTTAAAGCATTTAACTCTAAGAATAGAATTGTTAAATATTGTAGCATCATGTGTTGAACCTGGCCACCGGGCTACCACGTTCATTAGCCTCAAATCAGCATCACAGATTGCTTGGACATTTAAGGAAAATATTCCTTTACGGTTTCTGAATTCTTCACCGATAACATGACCTAAAAGAAATAATAGTTAATGTTATTAATGTTACTTAATGTAGTGTTAATTTGATATTCACAGAAAATATAATAAAACCTTATTCATTTGGCCTGTAACTATTCTAATAAAATACTCACATGGTGATTGGATTCGTATATGAGTATAATCAATAGCAGCAAGAACTCAAGGAAATCCACGAATCTGGTAAAATTTTTCTGCACTTTGTTGATTTAAAACTATATACTCATCATACAAGTTGGCTATTGCTGACGATATGTCATAGACAATTCTCCCAGCTATTGATGCAGAGACCCCAACAAAGTCAGCTACTGAGATTAACATGGTACCCAGCGCATAAAACCACAACGTCAACAAAAGTTGATACAGTGGAGAAACGCCGAAATTCCTGAAAAAAAAAATCAATGCATTTACCCCTTGTAAGTAGATAATGATTAATTACCTGGGTAGGTACGGTATCTTTTGGAAATAATGTCAAAGAGATTTACCTTTTAGAGGTTACACGAATATACGGCATCAGTTTAACCAGCAATGATTCACAAGCAGATTTCGATAACCTAAATCTAAAGGTGAAATCGACATCATCCAAGGTCTGCATGTAGTTAACTCTTCTCATATATCTTGATGAAGCGCGACTTTCAGTGTCGCTATCAGTATCCCAATCCGATAACTGAGCCAGCCCCTCCAAATCACTTTCGTCACTATCACTGGAGAATAGAGAAATTTCCATTTCCTTTTCTTTAAAATTAACGATAGAAATGTTCAGAAGATACGCGTAAACCGTAGAATTGCTTCGATTGCAAAAAACTATTGTTTCCATAGACCAATAACCAGAGGATTGTTTCTATCTCTCGGTAGAGAGTAGTATATGTTGAATAACAATGCGCATCTCCTTTCTAGTAAAATATATGTCTATGAATTAAAAAAGAAAATGTATATAGAGTTGCTATGATACAAACATTAAATAAAAGAAAGATGTTATAAAAGAAAAGTGATTTAATTAGAAATCGCCCCGTAATCCTCCTCCTCAACAGTGGTAGCAGAGCGTGGTTTTATTAGACATGGTTATATTGATGTATTGTTAGGCTATGTGTAAAAGAATAAAATATGTATAAACGTGAGCATTTTCCCATCATACCATTCGATGGCAAAAATTTCAACACGTGGATATTTCGATTGAAAAGTATTTTAAAAGAAAATGAAGTTCACGAAGCTATTGATGATGAAAAATATGCAAGTGAATATGAAAATAAAAAAGGTGAGGCAAGGGCACAGGCACTCATTATCGCTGCCGTGTCCGACACCCATCTTGATTACGTGAGAAAAGGTTCAGCTCTGGATGCTCTGATCATTTAGTAAACACGAAAGATTATTTTACAGACTATATAGAGCTTAAACAACCTAAATATATTGCAGCTGCTAAAAATGGTGTAACTTTACAAGCGATAGGTATTGGAAATATACAGGTAATAGGTTATGTAGGTAGAAAAGCATATCCATGTACTATTAAAAATGTATATTTTGTTCCCGAATTAAGGAAAAATTTAATATCCGTATCTAAAATTAATTTAAGTGGATATAAAGCGATATTCACACACGGTAAGGTTAGAATTTATAATAGATATGGTAACATGATAATGATAGGCAACTTAGAAGGTAATTTGTATACTATTAAGACAAGCATCAACCAACAAAATTGCAACTATGTAAACAAAGAATTTAATGAGATAGCTAGTTTGTGGCATAGAAGGTTTGGTCATTTAGGAATGCATAATATTAATCGGCTGGTAAAAACAAATATGGTAAATGGTTTAAATGACTTAAGAAATAGTAATATAGAAAATACATTATGTGAACCATGTCTGCTAGGTAAAATGACACGACAACCGTATAATAAGATAGGATATAGAGCTAAACAGCCACTTGAAATAGTACACACGGATGTATGTGGACCTATATCTCCAACCAGTAGAGACGGTTATAAATATTTCTTGACTTTTATCGATGATTATACTCATTTTGTAATTGTATACCTTATTAAACAAAAATCCGAAGTATTTGAGAAATTTCAAAATTATTTTTATTATGTCACCAAACATTTTAACACAAATCTGCTAAAACTGCGTTCAGATAACGGCGGGGAATACGTCACTAATGATTTTCAATATTTTTGTGCACAAGAAGGAATATCACTACAATATACAGTACCTTATAATCCGCAAATGAATGGAGTTGCGGAGAGAATGAATCGCACACTTATGGAGAAGGCGAGAACAATCCTGTTGGAATCAAAGTTAGAAAAAGAGTTTTGGGCTGATGCTGTTTTATATTCAGCTTATATAACAAATAGAAGTCCATCAGCAGGGAGAGAGTTAACGGCAAGTGAATTATGGACAGGCAGAAAGCCTGATGTGTCAAACATGCGCGTTTTTGGTTGTGTCGCATATAACCATGTACCTAGGGAATTGAGACAGAAATTGGATAACACGGGAAAGAAAATGATCATGATTGGATATAGTACATCGGGATATAAATTATTTGACCCGGAAACAAGTAAAGTAGTACATGCAAGAAATGTTATATTTGATGAAAGGTATAATGAATTTATATACTTACCATACTTACATGTAGAAAACAAAGAAGAAGGAAGTCAAAAAGTTGAACAAAAGATATTTGAAGAAGCAAGACAAGAAAGGAAAGAAGAGCAAAAGGATATAATGACAAGCGATACTAAAGATATACTTACAAAGAAAATAAATATACAGGTGGATGAAGTTATACAAAGTAAAGATGAACTTGAAGGAAGAGAGAAAATAAAAATACAGAAACCGAAATGGCATGAAGAATATATTATGGATTTATGTAATGACAGTGATGAAGTTTTGTATGCATTGATGACAAGCCAGGAAGATACTCCATCATGTTATGAGGAAATAGAATATAGAAAAGACAGACAAGAATGGAAAAATGCAATAAAAGAAGAGTTTCAAGTATTAGAAGAAAGTGAAACATGGAAAGTGGTATCTAAACCAGAGAAAGAAAAATTATTAGATAGTAAATGGGTTTTTACAAGAAAATGTATAGGACAGAAAGAAATATGTAAAGCAAGACTTGTAGTAAAGGGATATCAACAAAAGGAACAGTTAGAAGGTATATACTCACCAGTATTAAAGTTACAAACTCTAAGAATAATGTTGTCAATTGCAGCATGTCGAGATTATCAAATACATCAAATGGATGTAAAGGGTGCGTGTCTATATGGTGACATAAAAGAAAATGTATATCTTAAACAACCAGAAGGACTAAAATTACCAGAGGGAAGAGTATTAAAGTTAACCAAATCATTATACGGGTTAAAGAAATCACCAAAATATTGGTATGAAAAATTCAATAGCACAATTACCGAATATGGATTCAAGAGATCAGAAAACGATTATTGTTTATATAGCATGAATAATACATATTTATTAATCTATGTAGGTGATATTTTAATATTTAATGATGATATAATAAAAATAAACAAAATTAAAGAATTTTTATCGCAACGATTTAGAATGAAAGACATGGGACATGATGAATTATTGTACCTAGGAATATCAATTAGTAGGCAGAAGAATAAGATTGTAATTAACCAAACAAAATATTTAAAAACGGTTCTTAGAAAACATCAGATGTTAGAATGTAAAGGTTGTGCAACACCTATGGATGTAAATTTTAAATTTGATGATACTGAACTAGATTTATCTTATGAGCAGAAATGTAGATCACTAATAGGGTCATTGATGTATGCCGCTGTAGGGACTAGGCCAGATATATGTAATGCTGTATGTTATTTGAGTAGATATCAATCTAAACCTAACGAAGCTTTGTGGAAGGCATTAAAAAGAATTTTAAGATATGTAAAAGAAACTCTACATTATGCATTAGTTTATAATAAAAATAATTGTAATGATATTATACCTTTGATAGGATATGCAGACTCTGACTGGGCTAGAGATAATGATAGAAAATCTACTAGCGGTTACTTATTTAAGCTGTTTAATAATGTCGTAATATGGAGATCTAGAAAACAAGCTACAGTAGCTTTAAGCACAACTGAAGCAGAATTAATTTCGTTGTGTGAATCAGTAGTAGAAGCTTGTTGGATTATAAAATTATTAAATGATTTAAATGTTAAGTGTCAAAAAGTAACAATTTATGAAGATAATACAAGTACTATTAACTCGGTCAATAACCCTGATCAAAAACGCCTTAAACATATGGACATTAAGTATAATTTTGTAAAGCAAAAAATTGAGGAAGGGTTAATCAATGTTATATATGTGAATACGAAATACCAATTGGCAGATGCTCTGACAAAGCCTCTTAGTAAAATTCAATTTTCTCAGTTGATGTTTAGATTAGGTATGAGATGTGCATTGAGGGAGAGTGTTGAATAACAATGCGCATCTCCTTTCTAGTAAAATATATGTCTATGAATTAAAAAAGAAAATGTATATAGAGTTGCTATGATACAAACATTAAATAAAAGAAAGATGTTATAAAAGAAAAGTGATTTAATTAGAAATCGCCCCGTAATCCTCCTCCTCAACAGTATATTCTTTGGTTTCTATCAATCGAACCAAATGTCAAAACAAACAGATAGGTTATTGGCAAGCGTAAACTGTCATTTTCAAACAGAGGGCAATCTACAATCTGTAATCCGTCCTCTCAAATATCGATTGATTTTAGACATAGCAAACTCAATCTATAGATTGGTTATTGGCAAGAATTATCTATTAAAAGTTTGTATTAACAATCTTAGATAGCATAAATTGGATTTGGATTGATTATTAATTTCGGGCGTTAGTGAGTAGGAGTCTCACATAACCATTCGTCCCCCCGGGCGAGTGTGTATAAGGCATACTTAAGTCATGATATTAAACTTTGTTTATGTTTTTGATGGTATATCATAATTTTTTGTTCAGAAATTATTAGTACCTAGGTTAATAGGTACCTACTTATTCATAATAAAATTAATACAAATTGTTTTTTTTTTTAATATAATGATAAAAAATACTAGTTTCTGATTTATTCATTTGTATTCCTATCTATCCTTCTATTGTGTACCTATTTGGATACCAAATAAGTTTTATTGGCATGGCCTTTAGTCATATCCCGCCAAAAACTCCCATCCGCACGGTTATCACGCGCTTACCAACATACTGCTAGAGGTGAGGGGGAGGGAGCTAGAGAGACCAGAGAGCAGTCTGTTAGAAATAGAAATAGAAAGTATTTTAACAAAGCTATTTTATGGATAAATTAATAATATTGCGGATGTTAATACTAGAATTGCGAAACTAAGCTAAGTTGGTCTATTTATATAGTTCTGCTGAAATACAGACTAAAATTACCACCGTTTGGCCTCCTAGCTCAATAAAATGGTATGGCGCTGCACCGCATCGCGTACAATCTCGCTTTATAATAG
The DNA here is from genome assembly GCA_033032175.1 of Saturnia japonica. NCBI lineage: Eukaryota > Metazoa > Arthropoda > Insecta > Lepidoptera > Saturniidae > Saturnia > Saturnia japonica. The sequence goes on along the minus strand of CM065311.1, from coordinate 9,468,273 downwards.
ATGAATTAGCGGGCGGCGCGGCGCAGCGCTGCGCTGCACGTCATGTCATGTACATTCTCGGGCCGCACTAGAGCGGCGCTGCGCGTCGCTCCTGTCATCTTCTAAAAACTCTGTGGTCAAAAAAGGATAAAAGTTTCTTCCCGCTCACGCCGGTATCAAGACGAAAGTGAATTGAGAGCGATTACCCTTCGTTTACAATGCCACGTAAAGAGCGTCAATGTCGTACTTATTCGTCGTTCGATTCCCAGGTCGAGCAAAGTGTTATTGTGTTTTTCTATGAAATTCTCAATAGCAGCTCAGAGTTTGACTTTGTGACCAATTAATGGCAATAGGTTCGCCCCCTATTACATGGAACCTAAAAACTTACCCGGTGAACTGTGGGTGTATATTAGTACACCTCTGCCTAACCCTTCTGGGATATAGGCGCAATGGTATGTTATTTTATTGTCTTTCCATGTTAGGTTCATTTAGTGTTCGTGTTGGAGATCGAACAGCTCTCGATAAGTACTAACAGTATTAATTAATTTTTCTTCGTCTATTTCCATTTTTGTAAATAGGCGTGCTTCTACGCCGAAACGCCGAAAGTAGTATGCAGACTGACGAAACACGCCGCGCCGCATGCCATGGCGCATCAGAGCGACCCTGCACTGCGTGTCAATATATTCTTTTGGAAGCAAATATGTTGCGACGGGTAGCGACGCGCAGTGCAGCACCGCTCTAGTGCGACGTGCACCATACAAAATGATACAAATTATCATAGAATTATGAACTCGGCATGTTAGTGAGCGGACTTTATTACTCTATGCAAATTATATTTTTACGCACATATTTCCGCGACGCGCAGCGGCACAGAACATTTACTATCAGCGAGAGCCGACGGAATATGGCATTGGCCAGACAAATGTAGGAAGAATATAGTGGCTCTCGCACAGCAGTGGGATTTTAATCGTTGATAGTGATATTTGATATAAGTAAAATAAATTAAACAAGCATTAATTTAGTTATTCATAATTATTAAAATAAATGTGACAGAGACATTAGTTTAATGAACTGTCAGAAACTGAATAGCGTCGAGAACGGTGTCTATGCAACAAAATTGCGCACGCCGATAGCAGCAGAAGTAGAACTATAGATAAACCACACATCGCAAAAACACCACCACGTAGTCTATTTTCACCTAGAAATATAATAATAAATAAATAGAAATTATAATAATCCAGTTTTTGTATTTTTATAACAAAGCTACTAAACTATATTACTTATTTGTTAAGATCGGTGTTCCTATTTTCTGAATAATGATAATAATGAATTACATTTACTTCCTCAGAAAAAAAATGGTCGAAATGACCAACCAACCAACAGAACAGAACCGACAAATTTAGAACCGTAATCAAAAACATATTATTTTTCAATAACTAGTATGATCATAGGTCATAATAAGTATGATTATATTTTGAAACATTTCGGTATATCGGTTGGTAGCAAATATACACTCATGGACATATTTAGAAGAACACAATAAAAAACCGGCAAATTAACGTGAAAACAGATTCATTTATACAATAAAAGCTTTTAAAATTCGTTGAATAGAATCAATTAATCAAATTAACATTTATGAAAACAAAAAAGAAATTGACTAAACGAAAAAAAAAAAAAATTTAGAGGCAGCAAGCACTGTATTTTATTTGTAAGGAATTTTGATCTAACATAATGAAAATTGATTATTATTCTAAAAACTGTTTTTTTTTTCATAACGGGTGACACAATTAGTATTTAATATTGCCCCCTCTCGCTGTCTGCCTGCATCCGTCTGGGCATACTTTTCATTAAATTGTAAATGAAACTTTGTGGCATTAAGTTCCATTCTTCAACCACCGCAGTTTTGAGGTCCCTTAGATTAGCTGATGCTGGATTTCTTTGTTTAATTTGTTTTCTCACTTTATCCCAAACATGTTCTATCGGATTTCGGTCTGGGGCGACCGTGCTTGTCACACCAAAACTTAGATTCTGACCACAGTAAGGTACTCCGATACTACTGCCGCAGCATGAGGACGAGCATTATCGTGTGTAGCGACATCTCTCGCCACAACTGACGCATCGACACAACTACTTAGCAACACATATCGACATCTATCGAGCCACATAGGACGCATCCTACTATCCTACATTGCGCTATAGAAATTAACTCTATCATTGAATATATATATACAAGAACCCGACTACAACAGTCGGGGCAGCTGCCCGCCAGACATAGCACCCGTCTGGCCGGAGGATCCTCCCTTTTCTATGGCGGATGAGGAACTTTACTCTCTGTTCCTCACCTCCGCTAAATCGTGCATTAAAAGAAAATTATCCTTCATGAATGGGGCAAAAGGCATTACAATCTGCTCTAAAATGTCTGTTACGTATATTGCCGCAGTCAGGGATCCGTTTTCTACGATGTGTAGCTCCTAAGCAAATACCACCCCATACCATTACTAACCCTCCACCATAAGGCAGTCTTTCAACAATGTTACACTCAGCATATCTTTCTTCGGGTCATCTCCATACTTTAACCCTTCCACCATCTAACTAAAAACAGAGTCTGGACTCACAATAAAGAGTACTTTTCCCCAAGCGTGGTCATCTCAATTTCGGTGCGAACAAGCAAAGTTGGACCGAACTACTCAATGACCTGCGATGAGCAAAGGACTTCTGGCGGACAAGTACATCCCTATACCAGCCGCCATTAGTCTTCTTCTAATCGATTTGGTGCTAACTATCACTTGTTGAACTTCCTGCAGCTTATTTCGTAACTCAAAAGAAGTCGAAGTGCGGTTTTTTAGAACACTGCTTACAATAAATCTGTTGTCCTCTCTGTAGTTATTCTTTTGCGAACTTGTTCTTTACGTCTTGTATACACTAGATACGTATGAAATAAGAAAATATTTTCTGTTAAGTATTCTACCTTTTTATTGCGTTCCTCTAATAAACACTATTAATATTTGCGAAGCTCTATAAAAGCTCCATTAGTAGTATAAAGCTTAAGTCTGGCTAGTATTTACACAGCTTTTAAAGAATTTCCACGATTATATTAGTCGCTTTCAAATTTTTTCTACTCTTGCATTAGTTCTCAGTAGCTTCAGTAAAGACTTTCCAAGTAATAAGAAAAGAGGAAGATGCTCGATATTGATGTCTGTGGGGCGTAAGAAACAAAAGTACGAAAATGGAATAAATTTATCATTGCGGGAAGGACATCGCGAAAGCAACTAATTTATTTTATGAAATTCTTCGTTGGCTGTTTCCATATCTATCAAATTTATTAATAGGTACATATACTTGGTAAATAAACTGATTTACCTCGTTCTAAATTTAGTTCTTCACTTCGTGCTGATGTCGAAAGTAAACTGTTCAGTTCCTGTAAATATTGTAACCAGAATGTGGTATCCTTACTCGCACTGTAGCGCAAAGTTGAAAGAGCTTCTTTATTCCGAATTTCACAAATCTGAGCATCGCCTATTCTATACATATGCCATTGATCTTTAGCATCTGGAGACCTGATAAATAATGTATTCTAATATATTAAACTATATGAATCCACGCAATTTAAGAAACGCTTTACTAACCCGTTCTTGATGAAATTAACAAAATATTTTCGAAAAATTGTTGATATGCGCTTTTCGTCCACAGTAGATGGTCGTCGAGCTATTTGTAGCATTATCGTATCTCCAAGAAGGGATACTAAGTCGGATCCATGTACAGCCCCTATAGATTAACCGCCTTTGTTTTATTTGTACAACACTTAAGAATTTTATAATAAAAGTTTACGCACCTGTAAAATTGTATTGTTTACCATAAAGATCAACACTATTTGGTTGCGAATAACGATAGACATAAAGCCGTGCGAACCGACGAGCTAATCTTGCCGCCAACAATGCTGCTCCCGCGCCCCACTTTACCGATGTCTCCATTCTGGCTAAATTTTCAACGCTTTCAAAAACATCTTTCCGTGTTTTTTCATTCCAATACTCCCATCGGACTACACGGATGAGCTGATAAAAAATATGCACAATGTTAATCAATATTTATGGTAATTTATTTTACATAATATTCATCCATGTTTAACCGTTGTAAGGTCCGCTAATCCTTGAAAGGCAAATGTTCTCAACAGCTCAGGTATCGCTTCTCTATCAGCATATTCCGATAGGTATGACGTATTATGTTTTAGCAAATTTTCATACTTTTTATCTGAAATGAACAAGATAATCAGCATTATTTAAAATAGTACCTACCAATTATATGACATACCTTAAGGTCACATATTCACTGTATTACATACTTACCATTATAACTTAACGCTTCAAGGTCAGTAGTTCCAAAAAGTAGGTCAATTTGTTTGAATGACTGTTCAGTACTTGACAACGAGGTTAGTAAAGAATTTGGTAAATATTGCTCTGACTTCGGTAGGAAGTCATCTAGTACTGGTTGCATGTATGCACTCCAATTTGCATTCTAAAATAATCAATTATATAGTAACAATTTTACATATAGTAAAAATCAAAACTGGAATAAAATAATAAATCACTATACACACCACCTACCGAATAAGATGAAATAATGTCAGTATGTGGGAGTGCTCGCATGCAGTTCAAAATTTCTTGATTAATATCACTATTGCACCCAAGTGTTCGAGCCACTTGACGTGATATAAATTCTGCCTGAGTAGAATTCATAGCTTTTCGTTCATCAATTATTTTCCATATATCTTGTGGAGACATAATAATAGCTCTGCGAAATAATCCTGCGGATAGTACACATTTATTATTCTATTTACACAAAATACTTAGCTATTATTCTATAAAAAACACAGTAACATAATAAGGTTAATTAAAAGTAAGTATTCAATTATACAATTATGTTATTGGAATCATTCTCAATTAATGATTGGTAGTCAGCTCATAAAGGAAAGTTTATGTAAACGGCCACACTAAAATATGAACAAATAAAATCAAAGAACGCTACATGCACATATATAGTTACTTTACCGGTTGATCGAGGCGAAGATAGGTGATACAACAGACTGTCGGCTCCCGCTGAGTGTCCAATAACAGTTATAGCAGTTGGATCACCACCAAAGGCGACTATATTATCTCGTATCCATAATAGAGCGACGTATTGATCTAGTAACGCTAGATTACCTCGAGCTGCGATTGTCCTCAAAGTAAAAAAAGATAGCAAATGTAAGCGATATGCCACTGTCACTACTACAACGCCTTCAGCAGCTAAATCTTGACAAGGTAAAGGTGGTCCACTCTTTGTCCAAGATTCACTATAGAATAAAACAACTACAGGTAGAGTAATACCATCTGAGGGCTACCTGAAAAGAATGTTAAATTTTAGTTCTATAAAACTATTGATGCACTAGCCATGCCAAGTGATTTCACTCGCGTCAAATTGATACAATTTTCAATTAACCTTCCTCAATAAAAAGCATATAAAATGCAAAAATAATTTTTCAAATCTCACTTGTAGTACCAGAGATTAGTTCGTTCAAACAATCAAGCAAAAAGAACCTCTTGAGCTTTATAATATTAGTATAGTAAAAAAAATTGTGAATGTATCCTACCCGTGGAGTCCATATGTTAAGGTAAAGACAATCTTCACTCGCATGCTTACTCTGATCATCTCCTTCATGTGGACAATGCGGTGGTATGCGATGAGCGAAGAATGTCCGCCTTTTCCAACCACTATGACGTTCAGTTGCCTTAAAAATTATTTCTATCGTACATTATTTGTAAATACTTAAACACAAAACAAGTATTTTATATCATTTTATGTATTCGAAAACAACATTCAACAAAGCTGCTTACCGAAAATCTGTATCTTCCTACTGGTGGAACTGCGTACGGTACTCCAAAATATATTTCAACTGGTGTAAGAGAGCTCTCAGTGTAAACTTTAATCTAGAAAGTACAATTGATGGATTATTTAAATTTTTTCATTATCTAATGGATGGTAGAGTACATTCCATGATATTACTACACTGCACTACACGCTTAGTTTTTTTAATGTGATATTTAGAATTAAAATTGGAATATGTATTTAAAAAAATCGTTTAACTTACCCCAACTATTCGGCCTTGAGGTAAATTTGCAACAGGGTCTTGTGTGTGTGTCATGGTTAAGAAATATAAAATAACAAAGACAATGTTAGTCCACATTATCGTACAAAGCAAAGCTTATTTTTAACGATTTAATGCACTGCGTGACCAGCAACGCAACGACAGCGTTGTTATGCCCTTGTGGCCTTCCCAACATATCGGCTCACAAAAATTAGATCATACAATGATTGCTCTCTAGCGCATGACGAGGGATTCGTAACAATGACTGGACATCATTGTTTTAAATTGACAATACATTTTGTAACAAAATTTATAGAATATAATAAATAGCATGGTCAAGTAATAAAAATCAAGCGAATGAATCATATACGTGTATTTTGTTTTAAAAATATTACAATTACAAAACCTAAGTAATTGTATTCAAAAACTAGATAAGATATTAAAGCAGACAAAATATACTTTAAATTTCACTACAAACATCAGGACGAACGCACAAGAATAATCCAATCACACTTTTACAGAATTCAAAGCCACGTCCAATTTCTTCAATAGTATTTTGTAGTAGTAATGAACTGGTTGATTATTTGCGAAACCGATAGTAGCCAACATCAAACCATAGCCCAGAAGTATTGAAAACAGTTTATGTCTCGAAAGCCACTGACGTAATCCACCAGCTTGAAGTTAAAACATAAAATTATATTATTAACAATTAATTGGTAAATAGATTTGAAAGTACCTACTACGTAATATATTCTTTACCATTTCTATTAGTACTCGTCGTTGGAAATCTCATAAATGTAGGCTGCTTGGCATACACAAACAAGTAGCGTGCTCTCACCAAGTCACAATTTGTTACGAGGTACTGCGTTACATGTTCATCGCCAGTTTTTTCAAAATGTTTGCTTTTAACGTCCTCATATATACCATCACCAGCAATATATTCTGAAAGTCGAAAAAAAGTTGACAACAACTGGGCGACTGAGGTCTTATAAAAATAAAAAATCACCTAACTAAACTTGAAATATAAAATAATATCAAAGTAGAAAGTTTCATCCAAATCATTGGAGCCATGTCCGAGAAACCAATTACATATATATATACAAGATTTGCTTACTAAATAGTATTAGATTAGAATAAATAATAAATAAATTATAGAACCCTCATTTTTTTTTTGTATAAATAAAATGATTAAAGTTTGCGGTTATGCGCGATTTTTTTTTAGAACTGACCTTACTGTTAGCCTTAGGGGCACTATCCAAAAACAGAGCCGCTGATGGCTTTTACAGCTTTACCGGGCTTGGGGGCGAGCGCTTAAGGCACTCAGCCGCGAAAGCGTGGGCAACAAGCGCGCAAGGGTGCCAAAGTGGCCGGAACTCGGCCTGGGCTGTTGCCGCGATGGCAACTAAGTCGCGATCTGACTAATTCCCTATGCGTATAATTCGAGCTAAACTAACATATATATGTTCCGCCTCCTGGGAGGAAGGAAGGGAACATGTGTATGTGTATTTTAGTGATCTGAAAAGTATTTCTACACTATCTAGCGTAAAAAAAGAAAAAAAAGGTTCCTTACAGAACCTATGCACTTATGTGGTGCGCACGTATGTGTGTAATGTTGTATGTGGGTAGCTAAGTGATGCACGTGCAGTGACGCTTGTATCGCTCGGGCGGCTGCCATACTCAAGAGCTTTAAACAGAGAAAGGGACCTAGGCTTGAGCTGCCGCTAGAGAGGGTGGACGTGGGGGGTATGCGGGGGCGAAATTGACCGCCCGTCCTCTGCGGAGAGAACGGTGGTTACGCGGGCGTGGGCGCTGGCACGCTCTGTTTGGAGAGGCGGTCGAGTAATAGGGTTTTTTTCCTTGATTTTGTCAACGGGATCGGTGTAAATGTTACGCGGCCGGCGCTGTAAGCACGTGGCGTTTGGGGCTGTATCGTACGTTGCGGCGGCTTTGATCACCGGATTCGCGTGATTCGACGCGGCGTCGAAGTAAGATCTCGAGAGGTATTTAATGTATGATTCGACCGAGAGAAGTCATCTCTCTATGGAGGTCTTGCTGTCGAACGTACCAAGGGGCTGTGTTGATTTTACGTAGAATCGCGTTTGGAGGACTTGGAATGTATGGATATTGGATTTTGACATATGTGCGAATGCGGCGCAATTATGTCATAATCGGGCGGACACACGTCTTGTATAGAGTAAGCTTGTGTCTCAGGGACATTATGCTTACAGTCAGGTACTGTAGTCAACCTATGACCATTACGGCTCTGTTCCTAACGGTACGGACATGAGAGTAGAAGGTGAGCTTTTTATCGAGGGACACACCGAGAAATTTTAATCTCGGAGGCCCAGAGGATCTTGTTTTTAAAGAGTTTGGGAGGTTTGATACCCTCGAGGATCTCTTTTTTGCTAGGGTCGAATATAATCACGGCGCTCTTGGAGTGGTTGATGGCTATGCGCCATTTAAAATACCATTTATAGAGAGTGGTAACGGCACGTTGGACTGTGTGTGTGAGATGAAGTCTGTGCCTATTAGAAGTGTAAATGACTGTATCGTCAGCGCATAGACTTACTTCGACCTCGGAGGGACGGGATAAGTCACTGACGTACAGGTTGAAAAGGCAAGGCGCGGGAAGCCCGAGCGTACGGGATGGGGTGTGGAAAGTACACCTTCCGTTCGGTAGTAGAAGGTGCGGTCGGTGAGGTAATCGCGGATGGTATGAACTAATTTATCTGGGACTTGTAAGTGGTGTAGCTTGTGGACCAGTCCGGCGTTCCAGACCTTATCGAAGGTCTTCGCGACATCGAAGAACACCGCAAGCGTACGATATGGTTTATCTTTCGTGAAATTAGTCGCTATGTGCTCCGTGAAGCATTGCACTTGGTGCGTACAAGAGTGTCGAGCGCGGAACCCGAACTGTTCCGATGGGTATAGATTTTTGTCATCTGTCACGGTCTTGAGACGGTTCAGAAGGAGCCGCTTATAGATTTTACACTGAAACACTCCGGCTTGTCATCGCTATCGAGGTGTGGCAATTGGGAGGAGTATTCTATTTTTAGCGTTCTGACTAACTTCCAGTATGCGAGATGGGATGATCTGAGATCCTCTACGAGGTTGTCCCAACAGTGACCTCTGTATTCTGTTGTAACGCGCGTAATCGTTCGCAGTTATCCCTAGACGGAAATAAGTCGTGTGCGCGTGTTGCGACGTTCTTTTCCGTCTTCGACGCTCGCAGGTCGGCAGAGAGTACAAAGCGGCTGCCGTTAACCACTTTCTGATACCGACCTGCCGACCGACCGACCTGGAGGTAGTCGACGAGGGAAATGATCGCTAAGTCGTAGATGTAGTAGTAAGTAGATGTTTGAGTTTCGCGTAGTCAACCACCTGGAAGGAGGGAGGACTATGGTTGGATGGAGGTTGTGCGCGCATCACACAAAAACAACTAGGTATACTGGATAGATTTTACCATTTTTTTTTTGTTTTACTTTTTAGATATTTGGTCCTTAATAAAAAGAAAAATTATCAAGATATCTTCATTCAATAAAACGGCATTAAAGTTTTAAGAAATCGCGAGCGGAGCCGCGGGCACAGCTAGTCTATATATATAAAATGATGGAGGTATGTCGATGCATCACGCTAAAACTACTGGATAGATTTTGATCAGTTTTTTTGTTTTACTATTTAATAGATAGATACAAGGTCCACGATCCACGATGTCTTCATTCAATAAAAAAGTTATTAAAGTTTTATGAATCTACGATTTTAATAAGCACTACGTTTTCATCTGTCGTCCACATTCGTCGTCGTCGTTAGTTTCGTCGGGATTGGGAATTCAGTTCAATAGGTTGGAGATAACAGTTTTAAAATTCAATTGCAAGATTGAATCAATACTAAAAAATAAATAAAGTGACTGTTTTCTATTGTGTCAATGTATCTTTTTTTGGGCTATTCTACAGTAAGTATACCGAACATTTTTGGCAACTAAATCCTATAACGTGTATTTGTCACACTTGACATTGGCGAAATTGCCTACAAAGGCAGAAAGCCAAAATAAAAAATTAAAGCTTTTAATAAATCGATAAACACTTAGGTACGATCATAAATAAAATCTAAATTTAATTAACATGCTTTGATAATAATAGTATGTATAAACGATAATCAAAGTTTGCATTTATAATTATGACATGAGTAAAAAAAAAATTATATGCCTATTATGAGAAACTTTTTGAGCAAATAAAACTTATGATTAAATAGTTTAAATAAATAAATATATAGAATTTTATACGAACCCTCATTGACCACAGGCTTCTGATAATTTATGCCTTCGGGTGCATCAATGACTTCACACAATGCTACGCAAGACAAATGACCTCCGATGCAGCTTGCTCCCCATCCAAATCCTCCATGACTATAAGGAAGTACTACGCTCAACTCAGGGGATAAATATACACCATTATTTAATGCAGCGTTCTGAAGAAAACAAAATAATTAGCATATTATATTAACAAATCAACTCCTGATTATTTGTAATGTGGATAGCTGGATAGATAAGTTTAAGTCAGCTCAAGTTATACAGCTTTTTCATACCTTATTTAAATGTTGTTGCAGACCAAAGTTTAATATAGAATAGAAATTTTCTAAACGATTTCCGTGATAAGCGTAGAATATATGATGATTTCTTGACAATTCTTTCCATTTTAATTCAGCAGTAGATTTACAGGTGCTGATCACTTGAAATATATATTGGGGTTTCGGGGCCGCCTTCACAGAATTCGTATACGTCAAAATATTGTCGTACTAAAAATGAGAAAACAAGATAATTTTAAACAATTTTAGATTTTGAAGAGTTGCATTGTGTATCTTCGAAGTTAAAGGCCCAATGCCAATGAAATTAAAATGGAACCACCCTTGAGGTATCTCCTATCCAAGAAAAAAATTAATCGTTCAAATGGGTTCATAAGCAAAGAAGTTATGGCTGAACATTAAAAAAAATATTAGAATTGAGGTTTTGTTGAAGTCGGTTATAAAAATATTAGCCAAGCGATTACATCGTAAACTTATGATAACAAAACCGGCTTTTAAACTCAATGAATTGGAAATTTTAAATGCAGTGACATGGCCAGCTGTGCATTTTATCATATCATGGTTGTTAGCGACGCATAGGGCTAGGCGTGATGATTTAGGAAATAACATGGACAATTAGTTGTAGGTATAAGTTGCTAGGCTTAAGGAATAAGCTTTTACATATTAATAATCATTGATTTACAATTGCCAATTTAAAAAATAAAAGTTTAGGTATTTAAAGATAGTAAATACGTATTAATACAGCTTATAATTTCCTAAGAATAGCATAGAAACTAACTGAACTTATATTTCATTGATAATCTTTGTTTAAAACCAGTTAAGTATGTGGAATGTTTGTGATTTTATAGAAATACTTAGGCTTTTATGTGAATTCTATCGTGCTTGTAATGTTTATAATTCATACATAACGTGTTTATAGGCCGTTTTGTGTTGTAATGTTTAAAGTTTAATATTTACGAAGTTTACTATTCCTTATTGTTATATTTAGGTAGATATTAATGCTCTTAATAGATTTGAATAGGTTTTGTGACATTCTAATAAGAATCTTATGAGATATTAGCTTATTACATGGAATTGTATGTAATAATAACAATAACAGAATAGTCGCAACGCGCCACGCTACAAGCCGTGTTACTACGAAATGTTAGAGTGGGAGGGGAATAGACGCCATCGGTTCCCGCTCCAACACCGGTATAAATATGAGGCTGTTGCGGCCAACCGGCACACAGTGTCAAACGCAAGACAAGAAGACTCAAGACCCTGAAGACTTGCAAGAAGCTCTGTGTCAACCTCTGAAACCGAAACACTGGATAGTATTAAGAATTATTGTAAGCGGCCATTCTGCTTGTGAAGATTGAATACAGCGACTTGATTTTGATGTTCGTGTGTGTTATTATCTTCGAGAAATCTTCCATCCGCCAGCGACCCAGTTCACTTAGTTCTCCGTAGCTACGCCAGCGCCATGCCTCCGTGTAGGCACCTCACTGCGTGTGTGCCGTTCTGTTTCGCTCTCTTCACGCTTGGTAGGTTCGGGTGTGAACAGAGTTGGTAGCACGTAGTGAGTTGGGCTTGCGTACACTGGTTTGCAGCTCTCTGCTGCTTAGCGTAGTACGTATTCGCTGTCTTTGTGGTACCGAGTCCGAGGGTTGACCGGGCGTCGCGCTGCATTTTCGTTGTGCAGGCTCGCTCGGTACTGTTACCGTTGTGCGTAGCTAATTATTGTTAGGAGTGTACCGTTGCGCTGTTAGGCTTCGTTGCGCCCGTTTTAATGGTGGTAATACGGAAATTTTGTAAAAAAATTCAGTGTGAAACTTTAAATCTACATAAATACTTTCAGTACTCGTAGGAATATAACCAAATTCTTCTAGCCAAAAGTGTGTTTTAAGCGGGGTCATGTGACCTTCTCCAAAACGATATATAACTTTCAATTATCGTAGAAAATTATATTTATTTTAATTTTGAGAAACTTAAATCTATGATCTAAAGTTTAGATTCTAAATTCTAGATCCGCACCTTGATATAGACCAGAGTTGTAACTGATCAATGGTTAAAATAAAATATGTTATCGAACTTCGACTTCAAGGGAGAATATGATGGATTATTTCGAACTTGTTACAAACGTATGCATTTTATGAGTACCTTACTGCCTTTACCATAAATATTTTTTTAAATGAAACATTGAATTTCACGCATTTATAAATTATATAAATTAATGAATATTAAACGAATAGATGTGACAAACAGTCAAACCTATTTAACTTCAAAAGATCATAAAGTTTGTGTATGTGGCTAGTGATAAATAGATAAAGAAATTTAAACAATAGAAGAGATAAGGATGAGAGAGAGAAGGCTGTACCCTCCTTGAAAATGTTTTTATTTTTATTTTATTCATATTCTTATTTCTGATTCGCCTTGAGTATCAAGATTATGGATGATGTCTGTCCATTTTCTGAGCTCATAATACGAAGCATGGATTTGCTTTGTACCTATAAGTGTCTTACAATGTCAATGCATTGAGCTGGAGTTCTACGCACTTGTTTGATGGCCTTTCATCTAGGTCATGATTATGATGCTTTGGAGACCACAACCCAGAGAACACACGACCTATATTTGATATCACCCTCACATCATATTGTGTGTAAAATATAATATATATATATATAAATATAAAATATGCCCAAAGAAGGTCATGATTGGTCGAATTGATGAAGGTCGTATCACCAATGCCATTTTGCTGATATGCACTCATTAGTGCACAGTAGTCTATCGACGCGACGCGCGACGTGGGTACGAATCCTACAATGAACTTGAGCTTTAAATAAAGTAAAATATCGTGACATAACCATAGCATGGTGGTGAAGCAGTTTTTAGCGATTGTCTGGTTAGCTATCACGTCAAAATTAAAATTTTGTCCCCAAGCACCTATCGGTATTTTTCAGCAGCTGACGACTGCACTTGAGAGCCTGTCCTTTTCTACTATTAAACCGATATCATCTTCTGCAACATTGTCACTTATCGGGTGAGATTGTGGTCAAATGCTAGTCGAAACATCGATAAAAACTACGGCAAAATGATAAATATTACACAATAAATTATCATACCCCTTCAGTTGGAATCGTTTTTAGAGTTGGTTCCTTTAGCCTTACAAGCACGTAAAACAACAAGTCTATAATATCGCTGATATTAGGCAATGTTTCCAAATTGTCTAACTGCTGCAATACTAAATCCAAAGCTGGTACATCAGTAATAACACTCAACTAAAAGAAAAACGTTATTTAATAAATATTTGAGCTTAAAAGCACAATGTTTTATTAATAATTATTAAATGTAATAATACTAATTCATCCATATCCTTGGCTCCACTCTTCATAAAAATCGGCGGAAAAGGTCGAAGGCAGCTCTCGTAACGAAAACTGAAAGCGGCTGCCACAAACAAACTCCATTTTATATCAGCAGCTTTGAAATCTTTCTCCAGGACTAATCTGCAAATATAAAAATAAACTGTAACATATTATTACAGAGTCAATTGCTCTAAAAATGTCCGTTACAGTTTAAAGTTATTAATATTTTAACCTGGAGGGTAATATTGTGTATATTAAAATGAAGCAATGATTTCATACATGAAGAACATCAAATATATGCGGGTCGTTTTGTATAGATACCACTATTTTAAGATATGTATAGATAGATAAAGCATCATCGCTCCTAACCGCTTTTCGTTACAGTAACCGCTTGAACTCTCCATTGTGACCTAGACTTAGCTGTTATAAATCGGCTTCATCCTTTACGGAGTACGAAGTTTATAACCGTCCTATTATTTATTGTCACCTATACAAGTGTATTTATACTTTCCAATGAACTTTGATTTCGATAAACCATAATGGCAGACTATAAATTTCTCATTTCTGAAAAAATATTTATTCCAGAAAGTTGTCAAAATTATCTCTATTGTCGTTATGAAGAAGTAACTTGTTCGTAAGGATTAATAATATGTTATGTCTAAAAATAATCCTTATAAATCACTTTTTAATTTTCAACAAATCTTTTTCACGAAATACATTATTGTGGCTTATGTAAGCATGTAAGCATATGCTATCGACAACTTTTTTTTTTATATACTAAGGACTAATATTTTTTTAGAAACTGTATTTCCGTATCATTAACATTTACGCCTTCGTACGCGGATAAAGCAGTTAGGGAGGGCCTCGACTTCCGTAACAAAAATTAATACAAGGTGTCCAGAAAGGGTATCGGGTATTTGTAAGTTCAATGAAACAAACATTATTTGTATGCAATAAAAAAGTTTATTGTTTATTATTAGCATATGAATTGGAGAATTATTTGGAAAAGATGATGTTATCCAAATGATGACCGTTACGTTGCTGGCACTCTTCTAAACGGAAACGAAGATTGGCGATAACACGTTGACACATAGCTATCGATATTGCTGCCATTTCTGACCTGATGTTTTGCTTTAACTGGGTTAGATTCGTCGGATTGTTTTGATAAACCTTACTTTTAAGGTATCCCCATGCAAAATAGTCAAGCGGGCTAAGGTCGGGGCTTCTGGGAGGCCAGTTGATGTTACCCCTTCGCGAAATGACTTTATTAGGGAATAATTCGTTAACAACTTCCATTGAGTCATTTGAGGTATGGTAAGTGGCCCCATCTTGCTGGAACCACGTTCTTGAGTTGAAACATGCAAACTCCTGCAACTCTGGGACCAAAAAATTTCGCAA
The DNA here is from genome assembly GCA_033032175.1 of Saturnia japonica. NCBI lineage: Eukaryota > Metazoa > Arthropoda > Insecta > Lepidoptera > Saturniidae > Saturnia > Saturnia japonica. The sequence goes on along the minus strand of CM065311.1, from coordinate 9,452,853 downwards.
CATATCGCAATAACGGTCACTATTTCAGGTGAAAATGAAATGAATGGTGAAAATGGAATGAAATGAAAAGGTGAAAATTTGCTTCGTCACTGAACAGTATGTTGTTAAAGTTGTTAAATCGCTGCAGCATTTCGTTCGCAAAATTCAGTCGATTAGCATAGTCCGTATCCTTCAATTCTTGAACCAATTGAATTTTATAGGCTTTTAGATGTAAGTCTTTCTTTAAAATCGAATGTAAAGACGATTTTTTGATGTTCAACGCTTGGCTTCGCTTTCGGATGGATAAAGACGGATTTTGACGAACCGACGCCTCAACTTCTTCAATTGTTTCTTCATCGCGAACTGAACGAGGACGACCAGAGTTTTGAATTTTAACTGTCGCACCTGCATTCTCGAACATCCTGATCCATTTCCTAATGCTATCGTCACTTGGCGCGTGGCGTGTACGATATTCCGCACGATAGAGACGTTGAGCAGTCATTATTGAATCACCATTACGATAATACGCTCGTACGCAAAATGCGCGATGCGTCCCCGAGTACTGTTCCATCGTGACTAAAACTCCACAAAATGGCGGACGCCACGAACCCCTCCCCGCACCCTTTAGACGCCCCGTTTCGAATATGGCGCGAAAACAAATACCCGATACCCTTTCTGGACACCTTGTATTTAAGACTAGCTGAGAGTTGTACCTAGCTTATGTTAGATAGCTTATACTATTCCTCGTGAGTTTGGCTATCATATACACAAATAATGTTTCGAATCCGAATGATAGTTCCAGAGATTAGCGTGTTTAAACAAACAAACAAACAAAAAAGCTCTTCCGCTTTATTCTAAAGTATAGATGAGATTGATCAACTCCAACACCATTTGACCAATAATCATGAAGTTTGTAAGATGCAGGATTTTTTTCATAGACATGGTTTTTATGCTTTCCCTGAAAGCGATAGGTGGCGCTGTGGTCGAGTTATTGACTTCTGGAAACGGTAGAACGATATCTACGAAGCCAGGTAGTATAATATAAAAACACATTTTCAGTACGCTCTTTTAATAGAGCCCTTTTTCTACGGTCTGATTTTAATTACTGTAGAATATCTAATTATTATATATTATATTCAATGCTGGTCTAGAACGCAACTTATTTTTTGATTTACTCGACGTTTTGGCCTGGTTACCTACACAGAACGTGGTCACGTGCCGGCTGAAGGGTTGCGATGTTTTCGTTAGCGAGGGTAATTACCGGTAACTACCCCCATCTGGTCATTATCACTAGTGATGTTCCGGCGCACTATACTCACTGTATCTGATGCGACATCCGTGGATCGCATCCTAGGTTTAAGTCGTCCTATCACCGCAGCCCATGCCGTAGATAATTTTAATACTAGGCTAGTAGAAACGATCTGTGGAGAGGACTTTTGGCTCATGTAGTTCTATCCAATAAATTAAGACTTAGGACCATCTTTGAGCAAATGTTCTGCTATGGCCGACTTATGTGTAAGTCGATATTTGACTGCAGCTATGACAAGCGTTCTAGACTCGCTTTAAATATAATATATTATAATGTATGCAAAACATGATAATTAAAGAAGTATTACTGTATAATACTGTTAAATATTTCTTTGTCAGGTTTAACCAACAATTAATTCATATTAAACCATGCATTCGACGTCACTAATTTTTAAGCCAACTCGTTATTACTGATATATTATTTTCTTATTGGATTGTTTTTAAGCTACGTCACATCCGGATAAAACGGATACTTGATAAACAATATCTAAGTACTTAGAGTCAATTTAATACTGAATACTACAGCATATTTATTTTATTACATAAATATTTAATTTATTAGCGAATTGTAAAATATGTGATATAGTTATATATGCTTCATTTCATAAAAAAATAAACAAAGGAGCAGTGCTGAGCAGCGGTGATTACGGTTGAAATATTCTTCGTATCGACGTAGGTCCAGGGTGTTCAGTGTTCAGAGTCGGACCTGTTAGCTTTTATCACGACTTTTATTTACTCCTCAGTTCGTGTTTATGTATAGAATTAACATTTATTCATGAGATTATTTTAATGTTCTTCAACAATCTATATCAGCCTTTAAAATTAATGACAAAGCCAATGACCGCATAGTTAAATACAAAATCACGTTAGAACAGTTATGTTATATTCTTATTATATACACTGAGTATATACAAAAGCTTTTTATTTATACGTAATTTTTATAATTATATTATTACTAAGATATAAGCAAAGTATTGTATTGTATTGTATTTTATTAATATTTTTAAGCAATAACTATAATATATAACGATCATACCTTAGATGGACTGCTTTTTTTTCTAACGTTTCTAATTTGGCTTGGTTATTATCGGATAGTGTTTCAGATGCAGATTGTAAGTTACAGTTTGTAGCAGTATCTGATAATGCCTCATGCTCGCCGTCCATGTTTTATTTAGATCTGCTTAGTATTGATGTTTTTAATCACTATATAAAAGTTGCAATTTTGAATCTTTTCACTCCCATGCTTGTCATAGAATCATAGTAGTCATCAATATGCCATTGTCAAAAGTATGAAACAATTTATTTACAAGCAGCCAGTCATTTATCGTGTCGCATCATCCGCACAACGATTTATTTAAGAATTAATTTACTTTACGAGGCATTCAGGGAGTAAGGAGTAATTATGCAACAATTTAATATTCGGATGTATCGATTGCTTGAAATGAATTTCATTGATTAGTATAATAACTTTAACTTGAGCCATTGACGCCATATACTTAGGAGTATCGATCATTATGAAAATCAACTTAGTTTTTAAATTTCATTTTATTTTAATGAAGGAACATAAATCTCAAATATTTTTTTGTAGTCGAAATCCCAACAAAAACGTAAATGTGAAACTGGGGCCAAGTTCGGTAGAAACGACATTCGGGGTAGTCTTTGTCATCGATAGAGATCTATCAGGTGTCAAGTTTAATAGCAGTTCCTTTAATTATAGCTGTAGAAATGTACGTTCGATTCATTTACAAAATAAATCGTTACTTTTTTTAATGTGGGATTTCTAACTTGGCAAGTCTTAATTGACAGTTAATTAATTACCTGTGTGCGTTGTATTATTTTGCATTTTCACTGGTAACAGCGTATCATATATGGAAACAAGTGGCTAAGGTGCCATTCGAAAAATTTGCGCATGATTACTACATACATACATTATTTTTTGAGGTAGCACAGGCGCATGTGTGGTTTAGATTTTAATGGGTTTAATCATGTTAGTAAAAAGGTTTGAAGGATAAGTTGATAAGTTTATGCATAGGGTGAGATAAATAAATAAAAAGAATTAGGACCTCATGGTTTATATTAAAGGAAAAATTAATTTTACAAAATTGATATATATCTAATAAACTAATTCAAAATTTAAAAACAATACGAAAATGTATGACGCAAACAATACATGTCGTTAATAAAAAAAAACTAATTTTCTTAAATTTAACCAGTGGAATAAAAATAATATATTTCATCCTAAAGAATAAAATTAAATAGTTCGAAGGTAATTCCTTCGAATCAATTTTTTATACTTAGTATACTCTCATTTGAATACTATAAATCACAGATTTAAATTATCTGCACCTTTATATTATTTTGATAGCTTTGAATATCATCCGATATACAGGTGGACAGCACTGACGCAAAGTCTTCTATGTTACACTAGACCAAATAAAAGAGGTTAATATTGTTGTCAACGCCCACCGCAGTCAAGTAAATACTAATAATTTCGTTTTATCTTAGATAACTTACTTTTGGTTTACATGATTTAAATTGTATTTACCAATTTAATTATTTTATACTAGGAAGCCGCTCCGGCTTCTCAAGCTTAACAGAGCATAAATATATGCCTACGTCTAACATGAATAATTCCGTAATACGTATAACTGTACTGGTTTATGCGGCGCATGCCAGTAAAGCTCCCAGTAGGCATGATTTTCATATTTCAGTCAATTTACACAAAACCTTATTAAATTATACATCTAAATCTTCCATATGAATCACTCCATTGATGAAAACAGTATTAAAATCTGTTCGGTAGTTTTTGAGCTTATCGCGTTCAGACAGACAGACAGATGCAACGGGGGACTTTGTCTTATTATAATACACATACATGTGATCAGTGCCACCAATTTTATATTACGCTGCCCTGCATAGTATACGTAATTCAGCCGAATCCTTGATAACTGTGACAAGTTTCAATTGCTAGTCTAGTGTAAAATAGAAGTTTTTCTATGAAAGACATTAATTTAATACAAGAATTCCAAATTATAAGCGCATGAGTTATATACATGGTTACGTAATATCTAGAGGGTAACATTGCATAATATGTATGTTTTTCTTTAATGACTTCATTCAGTATATTCTTAATAGTTCAGTATCTTGTTAACCGTGAACTCATAATTTGAACCCTACATTGCCGAATTTATTCTAGGTTGTTGTACAATTATTAATTGGTTACTGATTTCTGAATGAATATATACGATATGTATATAAAAATACCTTTAAAATGTGGACATGTGGTACCAAACTTATGTATAAATGAATGTTCATTCTCTGTATATTATGTACAGATTCACTCTGTACAGACGCACATTATGCCTTATAACATAATTATTATACAATATGATTCTGTATAAGGTTGTATCTGTATAAGGTTCAAAGGAATGTTACAAAATGACCTATCATATTATGAAAAAAATATGTAATATCTAAGTAATTTAGAACAATTATTACTAAATACTTCTATAACATCTATGTCCCAACCAGTACATAATAAACTATGCACGTACCGGATTCATATTAAATAGGATGCAGTAAAATCATCAAATATTTTTAACTAATGAAAATTAATTCCACACTCGCAAAATAATTCTTCACATAACAGTTATTTTAAGATTTTGGATATGTTTTATTAATATAAACAGTCAGTCCAGCTGTTTTAAAATAATATTGATTTTATATACTTAACTAAAAATACAAATAAAAATACATTTTACTTTCATAGAGAACTACCTGATTAAAATATAAAACCATATACCATATGGAACTAGAAATGAATATTGCATCCAGATTCCATACAGGTGATATAACATTCAAATAAAACATAATCGTACATCATAATATTACAAAAAACTGTAAACTGTTACAGTGTTTACGGAAGTTATCCTTAGAATTACACACTTTCTATACACAATGATGGAATATTTATTTTATGTATTACGAAGAATATTCATAATTTGAAGGAAAAAATATTAACTTTGCATTGAGTATAAACAAAATTAATCATTTTTAATAATTCAATTATGAGTTCTGTATTTGTATAATGCATAGTGGATATTTAACATATTTATGAAATAAAATAATTTATAAATGTTGTTTCTTTACTACAGGCATAATGAATTTTATTCAAATTGTTTGAATATTATAATATTTTGGAGTTTAAAATTAACATAGTAATATGTATAGAAGAATATGATCATGGAAAAATTGACTATAATAAAAACGAAAACAAGAGTTTATAATGAATGTTCACAATGTTAAGGCGTTATTACACGATATTATTTTTGCTTATTATACATTTATAAAATGTTTATAGCATGTTTATGTATAAAATTTAATTTATAAAACATAATGTTTACACACTATGATCTTACATGTAACTTATTCAAGTGTTACCAATATTTTACAAGTAATATAATCGAATTAATGGACATCACAAAGTAAATATTTTAGATCTGCTATTTCGCTGTAGCATCGCAGACTACCGTCGTTGTGTTCTCCATGTTTTATAGCTCCCGTGGAAACGAGACACGCCTTGAACGTCGTGAATATTCTAGAGGCATCCACAGGAAAGCTCAGCACCTCACATTTTTACGAATTCAATTTAAGACAGATTTACAAGGGCAATGTTATTCAAAGTTCGAATTGAACATGTTTATATTGAGGTCCTCGAATGTGGCAGTGCCGCTTTGGTCGAGAATTTGGAGCATATCGGACAGTTCGTGCGGGGCGTGTGTATTCTCTGTGGGAGCAGGTGCTCCGCCTGCGGCACTCCCGGTGCCACTTGTTCCTCCGCCTTGCCATGACCACATACCTGATACAAAAACTAGCTATGTTAACAAAACATTTAGATATTGTATGCGTTTCATATAATATTTTCAATAGTCAATGAATTGAATTGAATTTGGAATTCCTAACCAAACACCTAGATATTTGAAATTAAAATGGCAGTTCAACAAAACGCCAATTTTATATGTAAGGACCTAATATATGTTTTAGAAAAAAGGTTACAGAGAACAACTATTGTTAAAGGTAAGGCAATTAGCTCTATTCACTGACACGAAGAAAAATGTTTAAAAAAAGGTGGTTTCCAAGTCCTTTAAACCACAGTTTCGTTCCACTATGCGCCGCGCCGGTGCAATAAGCAGCGCTTGAGTTATTGAATTAACACAAGCAATTTTGTTGATTTACCCATACCTAGTCCAAACAATACCGAAAACGTGTTACACAAACATTTGGAAGATCACTATAGAGTTCATTTCATTAATGGGGCCTGATGTTGGGAACCAACATAAAGTATTTATTTTAATATTGTATTTGCGACACCGAGTCTCATGTCGTCGTGGGTCGTGGTTCACGGCCTTGTATACTTCCCATTCACTTCCGCCTACTGTACTGTACAGACATGTTATTGCAATTACATACGATTTCGAGTCCATTTTGACTATTTATTTAATCGCCAAATTTACACACCAGCATCTGCCAAGTTTGACATTGATTAAGCTCGAAGGACCAATGTTCAACTCCTTAGGTGCTGCACAACGCGAGACGCGGTGTTGCATATACAATATAAAAATAAATATGTACTTTATATTGTTTCTGAACACTTGGGCTAAATAATGGTTGTAATGACCATGGGGTGGGTGCGTGGGATGCGCAGAATGCGGGTGGTGGTTGTGGTGATAGTGCGCAGGCGGTAAGTAGGCCGGGGCAGGAGGAGAACGCGCGGGACTTCCCTCCGGCGCTCCGCCCGCACCGGTGTCGCCGCTGTACGTGTAAGTTTCGCCACCACCACCGCTTCCGCCGCTCTGAAACACAATATAGGTCAGAAATGTTATGGAACTCCGTCACCATAACCTAAGCTACAGTTCGGCTCCTGAGAGAATGCGTTCCTGACCTCTGACGTAACAGATGACTGTCTTAGCGTTACAAAATAGCGGCCCAGAAATATAAAAGTATTGTAGCTACTCATATTTAGGGTAGAGCCTACGTTTTGTACAAGAAATAGAGTATATTAAGAACGGAGAAGGAATATAAATAGTATTTTAGAAAAATGTACAGTATTTGAAGTTTTTAAAGCTCTTTATATATGCTTCTTTATTTCTGGTATAAAAAATGGCAACCCCAAATTACGTTAAGGGCCGTCATTCAGTCAGTTAGATAGCTAAACAATTTTTAGTCAGGCTTCGGTTATTGAACTAAAAGGAGTACTAATATGGAACTACATTCCGATAAGAGTATTTTTTTGTAAATAATGTTATCAATGATATACTGACTGTCCGCAAAGTGGTCCATGTTGTGTGCGGTGGCGTATTCGTAGGTCGGTGGGGTGAGTACTCCTGCGCATAGTGTGCCGCGTACGGAGGCGCCACTCCCTCAACAGGGGAACGTGCACCCGCACCTCCTCCAGTACCAGCTGCAGTCACAGTTCCGCTCACGGTACCTGGAAATCATTTTACGTTCATTTAAAATCCATAAATATAACAATTCTTAAATTTTTGCGAGGTGGTAGGGAAGTGTATCTGACTAGATTGCGATCAGCATGACAAGACAATAAACCCTTAGGGACCTTTTTCTTTTTTACGCTAGTTAGTGTAGACAATATTTTCAGATCACTAAATACATATACACATGTTTTTAACTTCCTCCTAGGAGGCAGGGACATTTATATATGTATATATTACTTTAGCTCGAATTTTGCGGATAGAGATTTAGCCAGATCGCGACTTCATTGCAATCGGCCCATTGCAAAGTTGTCAACGCTTTCGCGGCTGAGTGCCTTAAGCGCTCGCCCCCAAGCCCGATAAAGCTGTAAAGTCATCAGCGGCTCTATTTGTTTGGGGCCCCTCAGGCTAACAGTGCGGTCAGTTCTAAAAAAACCTTCACAGTGATTCTCTTTTGTTTTGTCGCGTTTCGAGATCAGCCATTGTAAATTCAGTCGTCGAAAGACTTGCAGTGATGAGTGACGACCCGCGATGGACGCAGTATAAGCAATTACGTACTTGGCGTCCCATGATGCTGTTGATGCAGTGCTGGAGCTTGCGCTTGATAGACATCACGATGTCGCAAGTGGTAGTCATATCCCTCGTCTACAGCAGTATCTCCAGTGGCGCTTCCTAATGATCGACTACAAAACAATAATAACATCATATTGTATTAAATTTATTATTATTTAAAATATTTTTTGAAATAAGAAACAAAAATAACACTGGTTTTTAATTTTAACTGCTGGTTGTGATGGTTGACATCAGAATTGATATGTATAACGATTTTATTATTATGCAGAAATACAGTGTAAACTCTTTATAACGAAACTCAAGGGACTGAGCATTTTTTTTCGTTATAGAGAGTTATTCTTATATGGAGTGAAGTTTCAATATGTGGGTTTTAACGCAAACCAACCAAGTTGGGCTCACTTCAACGTTATAGGGAGTTTATCGTTATAAAGAGTTTACACTGTATATGAAATAAATTGAATCGTTCGAAATTAACGAGGTGCATATTATCTTTTAAGAGAGCAATGTATCAGTCAGTATTACAACTACGTGTTGCCTTACACACTATATACATTTTGAACAATAATTAGCGAAGGCTTAGAGTTCATATTTTCAGGGCAGTATAGTGTCCGATTTAACAAATAATTCAAATAATTTTTTATGTAACAGAATAAGCAAACTTGCATGCCAAACCACACATTAAATCACTGCAACCCATGTGGACCACTTTGCATGTCAAAACAAAGTGACAAAAGAAGTGTAAAAAGGGGGTTCTTATGCAATCGATGCCAATTTATGTTCCAGCATTTTGATTTCAATTAAATTTTAATTATAGCATTCTCAACATAATATTTATTTACTCACTTAGCCAAAGTGTTTGTGCACACGATGTATTCTACCTCGTCGTTATATGGGTTCAAGAAGGCGAAGGCGGAAGTCCGTAGCCAAACCCATTCTCTGTTTTTAGTGCGAAACCGGTACATTAACGAGATGATTTGACCTTTCAATTTTAATACTGAAACATAAGTCATACGGTAAAGTTGATACATACATATATATACATACATACGAAAGTTTTAGAAATATCAATCAATTCTACCTACATAACAATAATGAAGCAATGATGTGTCATAGGTAACGCTCTCGGATCCCGTGTCGCTCTACGTGGTGGAATCGAATTCTACAATGAACCTGATCTTTCGGCAAAGGAAAATATCGTGATAAAACCAGTACGGTTATAAACCATTCTCTATTGTTTAAACTTTTAAAACTATGTAAATGAAAATTTGTTTCTAAACTCTGCTTCGGCAGCTAACCCAGTCGTCATTTATCTACTACTATCTACTTATAGGTTGTAGTCAAAATGCTAAACTTTACAGAATAAAACAGTTTATAATAGTATTAAAAAAAATAATCTTTATTTATATAGTACCAGCGGTGTGTCCGCGGCTCCGCGTGTGTTTGTTACTACGCAGTAATTATTTATTTTAGTTTTATTTTTACTCATATTGTTGACAATTCATATGCCGTATCAATTGAGGAATGGCATGTATTTCCCCCGTGTACAATTTTCATCAAATAATTCTTTTCATTTTTTTTTTACCAAAAGCATAAATATGAATATCTCTAATTTGAGACATGACGGCTTCTTCATAAAAACTTTCACCCAAGTTTTATTTACACCATATGTGGAATAACACAATGAAATAATTCACTTGTAGCAAAACTATATAATCCAGATAAGTTTACAATAGGTATATCGCTTAGAATATATTAACTCCCGCGAGCCGCGATTGACAGCGCATGTCATATTTCTATCATATAATAAAACAGTAATTATGCCGTACTGTGTAGTTAAACAATTTAAAAACACTTCAGCCAATCTTCAAAAGAATACTGGACTATATTTAATAGGTAATTCTTAGAAAAACAGTAACATTTCTTATTAAGTATAACAATGTCAATATATCATCAACAAACTGGTTGGTATCGCAGCCGATGTCATTTCACCATTATCACGCATGCGCATTTGGTGTTCCCATATTTTGTTCATAGAAACTTTCATCCCCTATTTTCTACCCTTAAACTTTTATTTTCACTACAAACGGGTATGTGCTTTCCAAAGGTCCAATCTATCTCTATACCAAAATTCATCAAAATTGGTTCAGCGGTCTAGGCGTGAAAACGTAACAGACAGACAGAGTTACTATCGCATTTATAATATTCGTATGGATTACTACATACTAATGTTCCGTAATCATTTTTGCTGCACTGTATGCATTTGGATAGTCTACTTTGTTAAGCATGCGGAAATAAAATAATGTGACAACTTAACCTAACCAATTAAAACCAGGTTAAGCAATATTTTATTTGATCAGAGCCAGATCTGAACCACCATTTTATTATACTAGCTGTGCTCCACGGTTTCCCCGTGTTAAATGTTATTCGTCCAAGTATCCATCGCGCCGCCTTCGCCGCCAACGCACCCATGTAGCCTAACCCTTGTTCTCATTTCCCGTACATGCCTGTAACTTGTCAGATTGTTCATGGATATTGCTCAGCTCTTTAGAGTCGTAGAGTAAAGTTATAAGGCCTATAATGACGAACTAGTAAAAGTTGCGGAAACCAGCTCCATGCAATCAGCGCAGGACCGCTCATTGTGGAGATTATTGGCCACGGGGACACCTATGTTCAGCAGTGAAAGTCTTTCGGCAGAGATGATAACGATGATAATGAACCTTCCTCAATAAATAGGTTATAATATGCTATAGGATATAATATGCGATCTCTTGAGGTTTATAATGTTATAGTATAAATTTATGTACATAATATTACCTTGGTCAAAATTGTCTCTCATATGCTGCTGGTCTTCAGGGTGATAGAATTCGTAGCAGAGTTTACCCAATAGGTCTGCAGGCGCGTATCCTATCACTTGCGTGGCACGTTGGTCCGCGAAGGTGAATCTGCCGTCCACGGAGTGTCGTGACACAAACTCTACCCCTCCATTACATAAGCTGCTTTCTGACGCGTTAGGAGTCGAAGTCACCTGTGATATGTTACGTCATAAAAATATGTTGACAAATATATTCACTATTTCTATACAAAGTGAAAATAGGATTATTATAAGAAAAATATGAAAATGTATCACTACACTCACGATTTCTGCGTTCTGGTTCTCTCATTATTCTTTATCTCAGATTTTCAGCAACTTTTTCTTCAATTAGCGATGGAAAGTATTTGTGACTTTCAATGTTTTATTTCTATGAAAATAATGATTCGAATTCAATTCGAAATCGTTATTTTTTTCAATGTTCGCTTCTTATGTGTAAGTTATTCAACGTAGTCAGGTCACGTTACATTAAAGTGATGGCAAATTACAAAATCTTTCTAAGGAGATTTTGAAATCAAGTTCATATTCATAATCCCTCATATTATTTTGCATTACTGTACGCAATAACCAAACTATAATATCACGTAAAAATTCACCCAAGGAACAAAATATATAAATAAATTAACGCAAGTTTGTGAATTAAAACCTATTAAGACGATCTTCTGTCACTCATGTCTCGCAAACGTGTACCTCTTGGACTTCTACTTACTGATTATCGTACAAAGTAAATAATTTGAACAGTAAGGCATCGACAGCGGCAGGCGGTAGGTGATAGCATAAAATTTAAAATTCACAATGCGAATACGAGCCTAGAAATTATATTATTATAGATATTCGATTATAACACAGTGTTAGTGAAGGGATAATAAAATTGGTGATTCATGGTATATAAGAACTATTTAGCTGAAAGTTTTGGAATCATAGTTGAAACTCTGCATGTGGTAAGTGTACGAAAATATCTTAGGTAAGAAGTGAGAAATAAATTATGATACAAATGTTCATTAGATAATTGTATAATTTAAGTATAAATCAAGTTAGTATTCATAGTAGGTTTGACGTTTATAAAAGCCTTTTTAAAGCCTAAATTTAATAAAGCATTATATTTTTATATTTTTTTAGTTTAGATATATCATATAAATTACCTGTAATCGTCCAATAGCTACTAGACAGCAATGTGACGAATGGAGTTCTTCTTCGACAGGCCGATCCATCTGCATACCTGGAAACAGATCTAATGTCCCAAAATATGTAAAATTAGACATGTCCTCGTTTCGGAACATTTGTACGAATAAAAAAAAAAATGTAAGCGCTTCACCACACGCTACCTGTAGGTGGCCAATTTTTAATGTATCCTGTGCAATGTACAACCGCGTAATTGTGACCATCATGCGAAGGCCCCAGCGAGTTGCGCGCGCGCAACCGTCCGAGATGTGCACCTTCTGCTGAACCTCCGACACGCATGCGGCAGATGAACCCTCGGCGTGACCCCATCACTTGTCGCATTGACGCTGAAATATAATTTAAATATCATGTGTCTAATAAATTATACAGCCGCACCGCCAAAGCACCCGTGTAACCTCTCGTTGTTCTCACTTTCTGTACTTGTCTACAGATTACTAAACGTTCATGGTTACCCTGGTAACCCTGGGTAATGGCTACCCTGGTAGAGTGAAGTTAAATAGCCTCCCTAAATAAATCCTAGTTAATATTATAAATGTGGAAGTTTGTATTTGTCACTCAATCACGAAAAAATGGCTGATCGGATTTAGATGAAATCTGGCACATACATATTTTATAACCTGGATTAACACATAAGATACTTTTTATCGCGGTAAAGACCCAGTACTTGCCAAAGCTTGCCAGATTGCTTGACGTTTATGGTTAGTACTTTACTCCTTAGGGTCGTTGAGTGAAGTTATATAGCCCATACCTTCCTCAATAAATGAGCGCAGTGTCTTAAAAAGAAAAACTGCCATCTAGATAAACTTAGAATTTAAAACATTTTCTAAATACAAAATTTCATCCAAATCGTTTGAGTCGTTGCCGAAAAACTAGTTATACACATATTTATACTAGTTGTGCCTGTGACTTCGTCCGCTTGTAATTTCGTAAATGAAAAACAACAAAAAAAATAGGTTGTCTGAAATATAATATCGGCGATTTAACCGTGTTTCATGCTTTATGAATGTCTCAGACCCCTGAGACGCACCGTGGTACTCACGTTTAGCTGTCAGCCTTGCCTCACATTCACTACTTTCGATCAATCGATATTTTGCCATACATCTACGCTGTATGTGTAAGATTCGATATGAAAAAGGTAAATCGCTGGTCACTCGAATCGTATGCGCATCAAATTTTACAGGTACCAACCAATATGAGTATAATGTTTGGGTAGTATAGTGTTTCGCACGACCTAGTTTTAGTAGAAGCTGATACGATTTAGCGATATTGTAGCAATATATAGATTTAATATCTAGGTATATACGATTCATATCACCCACTCCTACTTGACGGTATTCCCCAGTTTCCTGTGAACGAACGGACCTCACTCTTTTTTAGAGCAATGGAATACTGAAAAAATCCCATTCACTTTCTATCAGGCATTTTAATTTCATATTATTCTAAATCATAGCACCATGAATCAAAAGGCTTTTGAGGAATATCCAAGTAAAATCATTTAAAGGTTGGACTTTAGAATCTCTACTGCTGAATTTCATGTTGTGAAGGGTGAAGGGAGAGGAGGGTTAAAGGTAATCCCCTGTGAAGAAAAAAGTGCGAAAACATAGATTTTGAGATTTTTTTTTTTATTTTGAGGTTAAGTCTATCTAGGATGTATATTAATTTTCAATGATTAATTATTTGTTTCTGGCACTCTTATATGATAAGTATAGCATAGCACTAGCTGTGCCCGTGGCTTCGCTCACGTGGACTACAGAATGCCCGCGCGAATCTTGCTCCCCCGCTCCCGGCTATGTTAAAGACAAAAATGCTTATTGTGTGTGTTCCGTAAAAGATAGATGTATACTCTCCCGGACTTTTTTGTCGGTCTTTTTAATGCCTATGACTATTTAGTAAATTAATTTGCTATATCTCTTATGGTTTACTCATTATAAGCCATTTAAACGCCCGAATTGATTCACCATGACCAGTTTTTTTTTTATTTGTGCGGAACCATAATTATTTTTCTAAAATAAAAGTAGCTTAAGTTACTCCCTATATCATCAGCTATCTATCAGTGAAAGTCCCGTCAAAATCGGTCCAACCGTTTCGGAGATTACCCGGAACAAACAGACAGACAGACAGACAAAATTTTTAAAAATGGGCTTTTTGTTATAGGTATCGTATATACTTTCATATGCATTTAGTAAAAAACTGTTATTTTGAGATTACAAACAGACACTTCAATTTTATTAATTGTATAGATAACTGCTATTTCACCAGCGATAAAAGAATTCCATATCGGCAAAAGTCTGTGAGTAGTTCGAATAAGATTTCTAATTACACTCATCAAATTTACTCTTTCTTTCTAATACACGTATTGCTGCAATGTTTGTGTCTTTCGCACCCGTAGCTTTGTCATCACACGGTGGAAAGATCAAAGAAGTGAAGCGATTTAATGAAAAAAGTGACAAAACTGCGATTTCTGCTGTTTCATATGATAGGTTTGATGCGATATAATGCAGGCGTATGAATTTTGCGATTTGTAATTCTATGAAGTTGTTTTATATGATTGTAGGATATATGCTAGGTGTATGTATTTTGAGATTTTTATTTTAATGAAGTAATTTCTATGATGGTGCGATATGTCAGGAATATTAATTTTGTAATTTGTAATTCAGTGAAATGAATTCATATTATCCCGCGACATATAAGTAGGCGTACGAATTCTGCGACTTGTATTTGAGTCAAGTGAACTAATACTTTATCATATTATGTAGCAGGTATTTTAGTTTATTTTTGTTTTCATATGAAAAATACCAGTGTTGCATAAAATTTTCAATGCCTAATATATACAAGAAATGCACACTTAAAAAGCATTAGATAAAATGCAAAAATAATTTTTCAAAACTGACTGGTAGTTCCAGAGAAACAAACAATTTCTTGAGCTTTATAATATTAGTAGGTATAGATTTCACTGAGAATAAAAATACATATAATTATATACTTTCATTCTAAGTGCTTAAGTTCACTAATAAAATGTATACCTAATTTAAGTCTATAAACTTTTAGTTAACTATAAAATTTCGTTTAGAGAATACTAATTAAATAATAAAAAAACTTACATTGATGGCCTTCCTTTTTGACAGTGCCAGTCTTTAAATCCAGTATACGGCCAGTATTTTGCGGTTCCTGAGTGCTTAACTGTTCCCGAACTTTTTCTACATCATCTGGATGAACTTGGTCATATAAACAAGAAGAGTACCATTCTCCCTAGAATTATTATTTTTCGATGAAAATCTATATCAACGGTAACTTGAAGTCAGTCTATAAAATAAGTACTTAAATAACGCGTCTTTAAACAATTCTTCTAATAGTTCATGCTTGTGGTAAATGACTAGTATTTTGGTAAATAGTCAATGTGCATAAATAACTATTGACAGTTATTCAACCGTGTTATAGAGACTCCAAGTCATCTTTACATGCGGCCCTCTATGTGTGCGAGAGCTAGTAATCAAACATTCCGTTTTTATTTGTACTAGCGATCGCCCTAAAGTCGAAATTCGACCAGCGACTTTTTGATCATAGACTATTTTCAGTTTGACATTTGCAGTATTCATGAACCTAAACAATGAGTATTATCTACATCATTTGCTGTCACTTTTCGTTGAGTGACAATGTCAATATTTAAGGGAGTCTAAGTTCAATGGCACTTGTCAGGTTAGGATTCGCAGTATTAATGTATTTTATTTAATATATTAGTAACAGATATTACACAACTCTACAAAAAAAATTTCGTTCTTTGTCCTAACGTTTATACTAGGTTTTCCGGTTAATTATTCACAAAAACGAAAATAAAATACCTTTTTTGGTAAAAAGTTTGCTTTTGTGATAGTTATAGCAATAATACTCATTTTTCAATTTTTTTATAAATTTTAATTAATTTTAATACTTTCAAAAAAACTACGCTATGAGATGGGGTGTTTACGTTTACACAGTGCCACTAGATGGCACTCGAGTCATAAACAACGATCAGGTGTTTTGTACAAGCCCAGAAAAACTTAAAATGTCACGAAAGTGTAAATACGATGCTGATGCATTTTTTTTCATATGTGGTCAATTTATTAAAGTTCGACACGTGAAATACGAATTTAAGACATCTCACATTCTCTTTGAAGCCTATGAAGCATATTTTGACTTTCCTGTTTGGAATCAAGACAAGCCATGGGCTCCACATGTTGCTTGTAGTTATTGTAAAAGATGTTTGAAAGGTAAGCAATTTTTAATTAAGCGATAAATAAAGTATAATAATAGACATATTAATTTTTATTTCTACATTTTCAGGTTGGTATCGAGGTGAAAAAAGGTCCATGAAATTTGCAATACCAAGGATTTGGCGAGAACCAAAAGACCATGTTATTGACTGCTACTTTTGCATGGTCAATCCGAGTAAAAGACGTAGAGATAAAATGGCAAAACCTATTGAATATCCTAACCTCGAATCTCCTTCCGCTCCAATTGCTCACGACCCGACACGATCAGTACCTACCTGAGCCACCAAAAAAATTATCTTAGAAAAGTAGCTCATCTCTTAGTTCTTATAAAAGTAATTCCGATAAGGAGTTTTTGCCTACACCTGAACAACCAAAACACCATCTCATTACTACAGAAGATTTCAACGACCTAATTAGAGATTTAAATTTGCCAAAAAATAAAGGCAGAGCTTTTAGGCTTTCGTTTAAAACAGTGGAATTTACTTGATTATGTTAAGATCAAGGCTCAGAAACTGGGCATGAAATATTCTCAACGTTTTTCACGAAAGATGAACTTTGTTTTTGCAATGACATTAAAGGTATGTTTGAAGCAATTGGCATACCCTGTGTTCCTAGCGAATGGCGTTTATTCATTGACAGCTCTACAAAAAGCTCGAAAGCTGTTCTATTACACAACGGAAATAAATTTCCATCTCTTCCGATCGCTCACTCAGTACATCTTAAAGAAAATTATGAAAGTGTTAAAATCTTGCTACAATTTGTAAAGTATCGTGAGCATAACTGGCAGCTGATTGGAGATTTTAAAATGGTGGGATTTTTAATGGGGTTACATAGTGGATATACAAAGTATCCGTGTTATCTGTGCTTATGGGATAGCAGACCGGATTATAAACACTATATTCAACCGTCATGGCCTGTGAGAACAGAATTGTGTGTCGGAAAACAGAACGTAAAATTTGAGCCGATTGTTGAAGCGGAAAAAGTGTTAATGCCGCCTTTGCACATTAAGTTAGGGTTGATGAAACAATTTGTTAAAAAACTGGATGAAACATCAGAAGCTTTTGGATACTCGAAAAAGTTTTTTCCGAAGTTATCGGAGGCAAAGATTAAATCTGCGGTTTTTGTTGGTCCGCAAATAAGACAGATTTTCGCCGATAAAAAATTTCCAACGTTGCTAAATTGTACTCAAAAAGCAAGTTGGAACAGTTTTAAAACAGTAGTTTCTGGATTTTTAAGAAACAACAAAGCTGAAAACTACGAACAGTTGGTTGAGGATATGCTTGAAAATTTTAAGGCCATGGGCTGCAGGATGTCATTGTGATTTTTTTTCGTCTAATTACGATCTAAATTATCGAAATTTTATGCTTTGCAGTCAAAGTCAAATTTGGTGTTGACCCATGTTATAGACAAATTTTAGCTTTCTGCACTCCTTCTCCATATAAAGGTTAACCATGCCAAATGTCAGTCTTCTGTGCACGCAATACGCTTAAAACGGAGTCGAAAGCTTTTGCTTCACGTATTAATTATATAGATGACAGTGGCATGGCAGTCGCCTTCATATCAACATGTGTTTTTATCGGTATATTCTACGGGTACCGTCGGTAATAAAAATATCAGGTTAGTGACGAAGAAAATGCGTCGTATCACAATGATCAAAATATTAGGTCCTTATATATGAAATTGGCGTTTTGTTGAACTGACCACTTTGATCTCAATTATCTGGGCGTTTGGTTAGGAATTTAGATTGAAATTTATTTCAAATTTAGGCTTGTGTATTTGGGTTTCGAATTTAGTGATTCATTTGTTTTCGCACCATTTCATTTTTCGATGACATCGTCCTTTTCACAAAATGGAAAACTTAAAATATCGCGTTATTTACGAATATGAGTTCCATCGTGACATCAGCGATGCAGAAACAGCTCGAAGGATTAATGATGTGTAAAAGGGAAGCTACTATAAAAGAAAGCACGGTATGTTTTTGATTCCAACGTTTTCGTTCTGAAAATTTTGACCGACGAACAAACCCCGTGGACGGCCTGAGAACCTAGTTGATAATGAAGAATTAAAGGTAATCGTGGAAGCAGACCCATCGCAAACCACGTCAGAGTTAGCGGCAGGTTTCGGTGTAAGTGATAAACCGATTTTAATTCACTTGAAAGAAATGGGAACAGTGAAAAAGATCGAGAAATGGGTACAGCTTACAGCATGACTTGACTGAAACACACCAACAAACACGCATTGAGTGCTGTGTTACATTACTCAACCGTCACAATAACGAGAGAATTTTGAATCGTATTGTCACTTGTGACGAAAAATGAATCCTTTACAATCCGCAACGCTCATCACAGTGGTTGAACCCAGGAGAACCGGCCAAATCCCGTCCCAAGCGAAAGTTGACTCAGAAAAGGTACTGGTGAGTGTTTGATGGTGTCATACACTAGAGCTTAGACCAAGATCTGGCCAGGCTATAACGACAAATCTGTACTGTCAACAATTGCAAAACATGATGGAAAAGCTAACCGTTAAACAACCGAGACTGGTTAATCGCTCTAGCCCACTGCTGCATCAGGACAACGCTAGACCCCAAACTTTACGACAGATGATCGCTAAATTAGAGGAACAGCGTTTGGAATATCGCCCGACACCCACCATACTCCCCGGACCTTGCGCCAACAGATTACCACTTTTTTCGGAATTTGGATATTTTATTTATATTTATTGTTTCTCGCTTCCACAATTTTTTCAGCAATGAAATCTATAACTACCTATAAAATGGCGAAAGTGCATAGATAATAATGGTTGCATACTTCGATTGATTAAATGTATAATTTTATATTATTTTTTTCGTTTTAGTTTTTCCATATAAAACGCTAATTTCATATGTAAGGAACTAATATTCAGCAATGTGGTATAAAAATACTTCGTCTACCACCATATCATTCTAAAGCTATAGAAAATATTTGGGAAATTTAAAAATATAACTTGCTATACATATAACATTGAACAGAACGTGGCGGAAATAATGAAATTAATAGATAACTATTTGGGTATTCTAGTGGTAGAGATACAGAATAATATGTTCATTAAACATGCATGCGTTTACCTAATAGAGCTGTTGATTTCTTTAAAAATTGAACAAATAAGATATAAAAAAAATTTACATAATGTAAGTAAAATAGCTAATAGAATTCTCTTGTGTACTTGACTGTACCTCTTGACAAGCAAACGTAATCACTGTATCTATTCACGCTTTCCCCACACATAGGGCCGCACGTACAAATGAGTTGAACTTTTTACACTTTTACATTTCGAAACTTGTCAGGAAGGTTCAATTTTAAAAAATTTAACATACATTTAAAATGTATTAAAGAATTATCTTTGCTTTTAAAAGTTAAGATATCTTTGGTGTGTTTTGTATGACGACGATAAAAGTGTATAGACGTGTTTTTGAAATTATTTGTAATTTAAGTTATTCCCGTTTTAAACGAGCGAACTATTTATGAACGTAAAGAATATTTTATTACATACACAATCCCACAAAAATCATTTTGCCGCTTTTTCTACAAAAGCTAACACAAGCTTACACGGCTAAGTGTATGAATAAAATATTTATGAAAGAATCTATAAAAACGATAATTAAGATAACATTTCTTTTAAAATGGTATTTAATGGATGATACTAAATATTACACATACACAACAGAATAATGATTAAAATATAAATATCGCTAAAATAACACTATTGCGATATCTATTTTAAGTTTCCATTGAAGCAACATAACACGAAATAAAGCGCCTCATCAATCTACCAAATGCTACAATGCTGTTATGCACATATATACATAACAATCTATTATTTCAAATGATCTTCCACCAAATGCCATAATACTGGCACTCATTTCTTTATTGATGAGCCTAAATTTCAACGGTAGAGGATCTTCGTCAAAGAAAAAAAAATTATCATATAAAATGTGAAAAAAATACCTGAGAATAGTTAAGTACTGGCGCTATACTGTCACTGACATATATGATGCGTCCAGTGTCGCAACTGACAACGAACAAAAATCCATCAGCAGCTTCTAAGATTAAATGTTTGAGTTCTTGATCTGTTAAAAATGACGGTTTATACGTGCCGTCTGTAGAAGTATTTCCTGTACCTAAAAATTAAAAATAACATACTCGACTAAAAATACATTAAGAAAATGCCTATATAGGTCAAAAACACTTTAAATTATGAAACAGATATCAAACATTGCCTCCTGGTGCTACCTATATATCGTTTCAACAGGTATTCGCACTCACTTTAACGTTCTTCGCTTTTATGCGTTCTTGATACTTGTACTTTATTAATATTTTCGCCTACGGTATCGCGATAGTGGTGAACTCGACTAAGCAACCACTTTCGCCTTCCGAGAGAACAAAACTGACAATGAAAGAAAACAACGTGAGGAAATCCGGAAACTAATACTAACTATAATCTATGCTACCATTACGTAGTAGGAAAACATAGAACTATGTATACATTTTTCGATGTTTAAAATAGCAATTGCCTATTGATGCAGGCGTAATATTTAAGCCCAATACCTCCTTTCAGAAACATGCCTTTACAAGCAACGACAATTCATATTTACAGTCTGATAGCATTATTATTATAAAACTAAACAGTCTAAAAAAAACCATGATTATAACTCGACTCAATAAAACAATTTTTGAATACATTACCTCTCAATGCTTTCATGTGAGCAACTGCCATACGCAGTATGGTAAGTTTGTCAGGCTTCCGAGCCAATGCTGAGCATGTTGGAACCATGTCAGATAGTTCCGTTATATACGCTGTCATCTTGTTTCTTCTGCGACGTTCAATTTCACAGTGGTTCTCACGGCTAAAATGTTTTTCAACATTTACAAACCATCACATTGTTATTTTACTTGACATAGAAAATCTGATACATATCGATGATCTACGTAAAACAATATCGTTGTAGTATTAAAACGTAGGTTCCAAAGTAGGTATCAATATTATTACGCAAGTGTATAATTGTGTGTAGGTTTTTTTTTTTAATCGTTATAGGTTTAGCGTAATAGCAACAATCTCAAGTGATTTTAATTGGCGATGTGGTCCAAGATAATAACACGTTATGCCTAGTGGAAGTCCTGAATCTCATGTGCAGCTCCCGGAACATACCTATTGGTGCTTGGCTACAGATTTTGAAGTTGAGGGTGGTAGCTAGCCAGGCGGGCATTTGTAAAAGCCCTATCACACCATGCTATGGTTTCATCGCGATATTTTCCTTCAACAAAAGCTCAGCTCATTGAGGGAATTCGAACTCGCGTCGATCGACGCGGTATCCGTACACGCTACCATTGAGCCATCATTGCTTCAAATGAATGTCGATATATTGTAAAAAGTTATCGTTTTTCGATGTAAAAGAATGTCTTGCCACGCAATAACAATATATTATACATTGGTATAATATTCTCAAGGTTATAATAACCTTGAAATGTGAATGCATAAATAAACATCAGTCTCCAACAATAAAAATAAAAATAAATAAATGCAAATAAACTACATAATGCCCGAAGTTAATTGGTATCAAAACTACAAAACTAACTACCAAATTTGGTCCCCAGAGTAAGAGTTTTCATCTGGTACTAACGGGTTTGTTCCTAAATTACATGTTTGTTCTCACAGTATCTGCCTAGTAATAATATCGGAGAAAAATTTGTTTAACTTATCATTATGAATATTTTAAGAGAAAGTAGCGCACGCTTGTATTATGATAAGACACGTTTTTAATCATCATACAGTATATTATAGAATGAATGGCGCGGTTATGGGAAAACCATTGATGAATGTAGTGAATGTACGCACTAAGCTAGAATAACAAATCAGAGCAAAAACAAAGAGCCCCACATGTAAGTAACATTTCTATTTCTATCTTTTTAACATGTTTTATTTCTAATAGAGCGAGATCGGTAAAATTATCAGGTTTATCTTGTTCAATAATTTATAGAGATGTGCCGACTAGTCAGTAAAGCCGACTAACAAAATGTATGTAGAGAAATTACATTAAATATAAACCTTGATTTTTTATTAATATTTTTATTTTATAATCAGTCTGACATATTTTGAAATGTAAAGCAAAGCAACCTTTCCTTTGGTAACCAGTTTCTAAATTTACTTGCTTAATTGTCGATTGTCTCTTGTTGTCTCGGCGTGAATTTTGATCGTATCTATATCCCACAAAGTTGAAATTTCTTCTAAACATTTTTTTATATTATTGGCGGTGTGTGTGTTTCAGGGAAACGATTCATTTGCAATACTGCGTGATGATATTTGAAACTATCGTCAAACCAGTTCGCTATAAAACTCAAAAAACTTTCTTTGTTATTTATATTTGTCCACATGTCAGTAGTGACTGAATTTGCAGCTGCACTCATCACTCATCTTCGTATTTCAGATATAGTCTATTCGTAAAGTTGAGGAATAATGTTCTCTGTGAAATACTTTCTGCCCGGTATGTTATATTTTGGATTAACTTTTCTCATCGAGTTTCTAAAGCTAGTATTTTCAATAATTGTCAACGGCTGGTTGTCAAGTGCAATCATCTCACCTATCACAATATTGATGTCTCTTGATCTTGAGTCTTCACGTGACCATTGTATAGCAAACTAAGTTGTTAAGTATGTCCAATATTTTATTGGATTTTCTGACATAAACTGACTTTTGATAACACTGAAGTTGACGGAGTAGGCACTGTTGTAGGTAGTTCTGCTTAGATTTGCGACTGGGAGGAATCATCTGTGGTCGAACATTTGATCGCAGAACCTAACTGAGGTATCAGGATTGAATGTCGGTATTTAATATGGTTGTTCATACTTGTAGTATTTGCTTATTATCCCTTCCCATCACGAGAAATTATCATTTGATATTTATTACACTAGACTTTACGGGACTCATTGTCCAATTGTTAAAAAAAAAACCATACACGACACTTTCTTTGTGACATGATTCAATTTTAATTGAACTATTTTACTTTAATGAACAATAACAGTATTATCTTTACACAAAAACACCGCTCTGATCCGTAAAAAAAGCAAAAATCAAGAAACAATGCGAAGTAAACAACACAGGTTCTGACACTCTCGTAGGGGGCAGTTTCAACTTGCGCGCGAATCAGCTGTAAACGAAGTGTCACGAAAATCCCCGAAACCGTAATCGGCTTAGCCGACTAGTCGGCCTCTTTACAACCGACTAATCGGCTAGTCGGCCAGTCATAATCGGCACAAGTCTAAAAATTTTATAATTTAATAAAATATAATACATGTCGTTAATCATGAAAAAAAATTAAGTATTCATATTTATTGCCGCTCTGTTTGCGAAATTCATTAAAAAAGCTTCATTATGTTTGGTTCCGGAACCACAAAGAAACGTAACGAGTGTTTTTTCAAGCACTTGGCACTATAATTGGGGATAACGAAAGCCTCGGATGTGACTGTATATTTAATGGTAATTGATTTTAGCAGACAATTTTTTTGTAACCTTTTCTGATCAATGAGGTGAGGCCCTAAAATAGTTAATACAATAAGCAGTAATCAATAATATTATGTTAGCGCATTTAAGCATGGAAATTCCTAACCTCGCAAATCTCTCCTTATCTTGAATATTGTCCTCCTCCATCCTTGTGTATTTCCCGCCACTTGCGTCGTCTTCATCGGATCTTTTAAAAAAAAAGAAATAAAATCAAATATGATATCTCATTATATTTTGTTATTATAAAATTATAATATACTTAAACTAGCTGGTACTCGCGACTTCGTCTGCGTATTGTTGGATATACGCAGACTGATCTCGGAACACGACACACGACAAACGAAAAGAAAATCATACATAGGTTTATCACTATGTGCATGGTAGTCGCAATCCTTACCACCCCGCTATATTACTGCATATACAACGCCTTATTTCGGAACAAGACAAACCAAAACAATCATAGATGGATTTCTCACTATGTATATGGTGGTCGCAATCCCTACAATCCTGCTGTATTACTACATATACACCGAGTGATCTCGGAACACGAGAAACCAAAAGAAAATCAGGGATGGGTTTATCACTATGTGTATTGTGTTGAATAATATGAATCCAACACATTAAGCGTCCCAATACAACTTTAAAAATAATTAAAATCATCCCTTATCCCTTCCCCAAGCCCCGCGAGAAACGAAATAACTGGGGTCTTGCCTTGCCAAGGCGATGCGCGCCGTACGTATTTAGGCTACAATTGCATTAAAAACCCTTTATTAAACTGTTCTAACTTATTTAAGATACTAACCAATGAGAAAGATACACTATGGTACAAAAAATAAAACATCGCGTGGAAAACATTTTGTTTGTAATTCAATAAACAGTTGTGGGCGGCCAGTTGCGGTGATCGTCGCAATAAAGTGGTGCCGTTTGTTGTTTTGTGAGCAAAGTATGGCAAACTGTGTCTGTTGCTAGGATTAAAATCATCAACGGGTAACTAATTTATAATATTAATATAACTCGTATTATTTCATGATAAGCCAAATTTGTACATCAACTCGACATATCTGAGCCATGACGTCATGACGTCATTTCGAGATTTTTTCTTTCTTGTAATAAAGTAGCTAGTAGTATAATTAAAATCTTTAATATATCAAAGCACTATTGTAATAAGAGTTTAAATTTGTTACAATCACTCATTCACAAAGAAGTTGAGTTTTATTGTGAATTTTTGGAGTTGATTTGTGAAATGTTCTTCTGAGACAACATACCAACAATTCTGTTAGTAATTTTAATCTAAATCTAAAATATAAAGTTTGATTCGTAAAATAATGAGTAGATCTTGCTCTAAAATTTAAGGTTTGACCACACCTTTTTACGTAACTGATTTTAGTGTTTTTTTTTATTGTTTGTAATTATGAAACTATAAACTTCTCTTAGCTAAAATCATTGTGTGAGACATTATTGTTGGCGACAGAACAGTTATTTTCGTGTCTTGTGTTAGGATATTATGTGATATTATTGTGTTTATGTGTTATGTACTATGTGTTATGATAAAATAGATCGATATGGATAATATTATAGAGAAATGTTAGCAACTACGCTACATTATAAGTTGCATGTTATGTATTAAGTTGTATATAAATGATTATGTATTGTGTGTTACAAATATGAAAATAGAACTAATATAGAATAGATAAATGCATAGAATAAGTCAATAGAGTAAGGATATCCAATGTTATAGAAACTTTACGAACAGAAAGCGGTGATGCCGCCCGTAAATTGCATTGTTTTTGGCTTATGTACGGAATATATACTTAATGTATATAATATATGAATATGTAATGGATAGGTAATAAATACAACAAGGAATATTTTGATACATAACATGTGTACATAGGATATATGATGAAAGAAATATAGAGAGATTAACAGGGCAACCAAAGTGAAAACTAAAATTAAAATACGAATTTAAGCGGGGCTCTCTTTACGGTCACTCTCCGAACTACTTAAGCTCGAAGAGGCGCCGTATGGGGCACGGTGCAATTCAACGAGTAAAGTAACAACAAGAAGAAAGCTTTGGTCGTCCTGCGAACAATTAATTGAAGATTTCGACTTTCATTGAAGACCCGGCACCTCAAACGGTCGTGCATTATTGCACCCCCCGGACCCCCTCACTACTAACATCGCGTCCCACTGGCATCAGTACGGCGTCTACAAGACGGGCATCCGGCGCAACAAAACGCCCGTCCAAACCGGGAAACGTCACCCCCCCCCCCTCCCTCACGCAGAGGGGAAGTGACGCGTACCCAACAATTATTATAAACCCAACTTTAAAATAAACATTAAACAAAAGGTCCCAGACCGGCACTGTTCTCGAAATTTAATCTCAAACATCTGTTTATTTTAATGCGCTCGTTCTTGCAAGTAACGTGCTCAGATGTTTGTTTTTCTGAATGCTATTGTTAAAAAAATTGTGTAGTGAGGTGTGTTTATTTAATATTATATTATGGATATATTAATTTTAATGTTAATAAAATAAACACTTTTTAGATTCATGGTTTGGTTTTATAATAATTTAAGTTTTTGATGCAAGCCTAGGAAATATTAGGTGACCCTACATTTTGGTTAGATTGACAAAATAATGAAATACCTAATTGTATATATTATTTAATAATCAGTTAGTCCAATTCATAAAGAACACAAAGATATAAGTTTCATATTTATATATACCATACAAAATAACGGCAAATTTCCCACGACCCCTGCTCCTCTCTGCCAGGGCCACATTTTTCTTATTTTACCGGGTGTCTTGTCAGGAGTTAATGTAACACCATGCGGGATGATTTTTTAAAACGTGAAACCCTCTCATTTCTTACCATAACATTAAATATGAATTTTCCTATCCCTAATTTGAGATATGGTGGGTTCTTCATACAAATTTTCATCCCCTATTTCAGCCTTTCAACTTTTATTTTCGTGTAATATATCTCTATACCTAAACTCATAAAAATTGGTTTCATACAAATTTTCACTTTATCACTTTTATAACATCACTTTTTTATAAAATTTCTTTCTTTATATGCGGAAAATAGGGTATATTTTTGAAGTAAGAATTGTAAAAATTCGTAGATAAGCTTTTGCATGGTTAGTAATGGAAGTTTACTGTATCACTTTTTTTTAACTATAAAAGTGACGGAGTGTCATAGAAACTTTCATCCCCTATTTTACTCCCTCAAAGGAGGTTTTTTTTTTCAAATAGTGATAGAGTAAAAATTTTAAATGAACCATGAGCCCATATTTTTTTACATTTCTAACTTCAAATTTGATCATCAAGTTCCATACAAACTTTCAACCCTAACTTTAACCCCATAGGGAATGAATTTTTCGTTATTTCAGAAACATCAGTGCACAATTTCATGCTTGTAGACTCAGGGGATTCAGCTGTACATTGATCGATCAGTTAGTGAATCAGTCAGCCACTCAGTTTCTTCTTCTATATATATATAAAACATAAATAAGTAGAGGTGTCCCAATGTTTCACAGTTTTAAAAATTTCTTTTTGCATTTTATTGAGGAAGGCCTATGCTATATAACTTCACACTACGACCATAATGAGTGGAACAGTGACCATTAATGTGAAGCTATCTGGCAAGCTGCAGGCAAGTAACTGAGCACAACGATAAAATACATGGGTACGCTGGAGAGTTGGTGGAACAAATTTAACACGGGTGATACCTGTGGAGCATAGCTATTTCAAATAAAGATCTAAATTAAAACAGATTTGACTAGCGTTACATAGCCTAAGCAGTTCTCTTGTTCGGCGGAGACGAGAGAGAGAGAGAGAGAGAGAATGATGAACAGAGAATTTATAAAAATGTAATCGAAACAAAGCTTTCATTCCAAGTTAGCTTAAGGTCAGAGTAATAATGAAAGCTATAAAATATAACACTATTATCCAATCATAAACACTGGTTTGAGAATGAAGTAACAGTTAGCACAAAAGCACAGCTAGTTTTCATATAAAATATAAACAAATCTAATAATATTAAATAAACAACTGATTTAATTAATATGACTAACAACTTTGGATTAAGTTTTGTATTTAAATAATTTGTTTTCAGGTTTTTCTATATGGGTCCCATCACTGGGAAAAGTTGTTTGCACACAAGTATAAATAACTAGCAACCCAGCCCAGCATCCCATGGGTGCAATTTAAAAAGTGGTGTATTTTCTGTTTAAAAAACCATGAATTAGAATATTTTATAGTTTATCACTTTAATATTGAGAGCTCATATGTTCATTGTTACGAAAAGTGCGCTTACCTTACTCCCGGGGGTTTCTCTATGAGCGATTTCTTTGTTGCACATAATTTTGGATCTGGAATATCTACTACAGTATTCATGTAAATGATATAATGTAAATGACAATTTTAATCTATATTAAATGCCCCATTTATATAACATATTTTTCTGAATGAAGATTATTACTGAATTGGAAAAGATAGCTTCACAAATAACCTAATATTTTTAATTATAATATAAAAGATAAAAATAGTTACTGCGAGTCAACCTTAGAAGATCGAACATATGCCATCGAGGACTTTTCTCTAAACTTTTTGAACAACTGCAACTTTTTAGTAAATTATTTTAAGAGATTTGACCAGCATAAGCAATGTAAATTCTCGAAACTCAACTTATTGCATTTTCTCTATTATACAAAAACTTTATTTATTTAGTATTGTGTATACAAACCTTCATAAATAATTCTCTAAATGACAGTGGAAACCATATAAAAATCCTTTGAATGGTTTAGAAACAGTAAGCAGATAACTGGTCAGATGGGAATAATGACTTTACTTTATACTATGTATTAATTAAATTTTTTGTCTCGGAGTCAATGCAGTTGCCCAGGTACTGTAGTAATTATTACAGTCAGTCTCACACAGTCATTTAATTCCAAGCTCATAATAGAGCAAGCAGCACTTGATGTATAATGAATAATGATGTATCAACACTAAGATATAGGATTCATAGCTACGTTTATAACAAAATTATTGTCTAATTATATTAGCAAAAGAATGTGTATTGGAACATTGATAAGCGATGTAGCAATGCTAACTGTTATGAAACTTACCCAACACTACCAGCACGGCGTTTTTGTAAATCCTTTGCTGGGTCAGCCCCTATAAAAATCATATTCATAATAATACTTATGCTCAAAAGTTTATACTTTTTTCCAACATATGTGAGCCAATAATTATTATTATGCCAGTGCAAATGTTACATTTGACAAACATTTAATAAATAAATATTATTTTCCATTTACTGGTTTACTACTAACTTCAGTATTATCATATCATGTGTATTATTATTGAAATGTTTAATGGGCTTTATTATTGACTCTAAACATTAAGGAACTTAAAGTAATTTAATTTTATAACTAACATAAAAATAGCTTTGACATAAATATATAATAATGAAATTCACAGAAAGTTCTAATCAGAATCAGTTTCAGTTAATAAACAAGAACAATTTTTTTACAAAATGTATATTGAATAAAAAAAAGCAGTTTGAAGGGAAAATCAAAATTATTGAACTATATGAATAAGACTTAAAACTACTTTATTTTTAAATGCCGTCCATATTCTGGAATTAATTCCGAAGTAAGTGTTATGTGTATACAAAGGAAATATTTACCAAATAAATAAAGGTTAATAATAAAAAACGTGCTCTTATAAAGTACTAAACATTAGGCCTTAGTCAGCATAGAACTTTGTTAAGGATTTACTTATAAATTATGTATTCATTTCATCAAAGATTTTTATCACTAATTTTACAAACTTTTAAATAACGACTACACTTCAACATAAAACCTTTTATAAGTAATAAAAGGCAAGAATTAAATATTTTCTTATTTGATAACAACGCGTCACGCGGAGTATGTCAAAATGAAATCTAGGTCGATATGATGGCCTTTACAAATAATCAGAGGAAGCTATACAATAAGCAAAATAACTGTAAATATGATAAGGTTAATACTAATAGAAGTGTAAACCCCTATGTTGAACACCTATTTAGAAATTGAATAAGATGCCAATGCACCACTCACCGGGGATAGTGGGAGCCAAGGCAGACATCGGTCAATAAACTCATTAGTATACGTTTTAATATCACTATGTAATATTAGATATAATATTCTACACAAAACAAAAATATTTCACAATAGCACAAAATAAACGTGTTTACTAGATTTCAATACAATACAAACGCCATTTTCCATAAAAAAAACACAGAGTAAAACAAACTACAAATCTGTCTACGCCACGAAACCGTCAGTAGCAGTGCTGCCAGCTCGAAGGCTATGTTTTGTTTCCCGAAAAGTTTCATTCTTTCTGCAAAAGTTACATATTTGTTTTTAAAGTTATACTTCTTTTTGTGCGTTCAGTAGAGGGATAAATTGAGAGCTGCGCACGCATCATATGAAGTAACTAGAAAATAAAGTTAGCCACGAATGATTATCAAAGAGAGGTAGGGCACAGGGACATTTCTTTGGAGATTTCATACTACCTCGACTCTAGTTAGTTAGTTAATTAGTCTAGTCTAGTAGAGTTTCCAGAGCTCCTTGGGGTAGGGGGTTCAAGGTTGGCAACGTGATAGTGATACCAATGATATTACAAGCCACTTACCATCAGGCAGGCTGTATGCTTGTTTGCCACCTTAGTTGTATAAAAAAATAAAAAAATATTAATAATAAAACTATGTTTTGCATTCGTTGTAGTGAATTGTGTACAAATTGTATCAAAGCGGTTCAGTAGCAACATAGGAAATTATCAAAAACAAAAAAAAAATCGGTTGTATGTAAAGTCGGTTTACTGACGATAGTTGAACGTGACAACGTCATAAGAAAATACTGATGGATGGTATCATTTTTCAAAAGAAAATTTTAATTTTATTTGTTTGATAGATATTTTGTATAGAGAAGGAGGTAAATGGAAATGACAATTGAATTGATCAAGTTAGATTTATTTGTACGCATAAATACAAATATTTCTGTTAACTTATTGTTATAATTTTGTCAATTAAAGCATAACCTACAATCGCTGCACTAGTGGACCGATGCTATTTATTTTAATGATGAAAGCACGAATATTCGACAATATGTCACTGAACATATATTTAATATAGAAAGAATCATTACCTTTATCGCCGCAATTATCGTTGCTATAAACAATTGACACCACATTCACTTTTCACTGCACTTCATACTTGACGAAAACATGTAAATGTATTATTGTATAGCAGCTGTCCACGCGGACGCATACCTCACTCAAGTAAGAGAGAGACAGATGTCGAACGCTGCCGAAAGCGGAACCCGATTGTGCCTCTTTGTCACTCGTTCCGCGCTCTCGCTTGCACTTCAAGCCTTAAATGGAACGCCTCAGAGCGAGGTAACGCCGCATGAGACATGTTTTTTCGTGCGTGCAGCTTTTTTTTCTTTGAACTGACTACACTGTTAGCCTTAGGGGCCCTATCGTCAAACAGAGCCGCTGCGGCTTTTACAGCTTCACCGGACTTGCGTGCAGCCGGCTCCATCGAATTATAAGACGTTGTCACGTCAAAAACGTGGTAAAACAAAAGTGTAGTTGTTTTGTATGAAGTTGATTGTTTTAACGTAGTAATTTATAATTTGTGATCTATCTATTATAAGTACATGATCGGAAGGCACAAATTAAAATCTGAGTGAAAAAATAATAATTTAAAGTCAAAAGTATAATAACAAAGGACTAGCATTAAAATAAAATATGTATTTTGACTTTAAATTAATGATTAGTTTCCACAGTTCTCTAACACATAAAATTATCAAATTGTAATAAATTAGATACATAGAAAACAGCGGATCGTGTCACCTTAGACAGCACCTTAATAAAATTCTCAATATAGATATCCGACAAAACACTAAAGTAGAGAATATTTTTATACACGTAACTAATCTCAAAACGGCACTTTACCCTGCTAGCAGGTTGGTTAGTACCGAGACAAAGGTTTGTTAGAAAGTATAAGGTAATGTTATTTTCAGTAAGGAGAAGAAAGAAGCTACCTACATATCGATAATGATAATCATGACGATACGGCGATTATAAATGACATGCTGACTACTTGGCGACTTTTTCAGTTGGTGAATATAGGTACAGCTGAAACCAATGGCTATTTAGCTTAACTAGCGATCACCCTAAGCTCGAAATTCGACCAGCGATTTTTTGATCATAGACTATTTTCAGTATAGGCAAGTATTCATGAATTCCATTTCTTTATTTTGTCGATGACAGTTCTAATTTGATAGTTGTAGTGTTGTTACCAAATAAGTAATGATATCAATCGCATATGTCGATGACTATGACGATTCATTAGATTTTGATTAAAATAAATAAATAAAGATTACCTGTCGTTATAATTATCTCGTTTTATTATCGAGTACCTACCTATACCTACTTATTTTACAAAATCTTCGAAAATTTTGAAGAAGTTGGCATTATCAATCAATAATTAATACGTGTAACATCTTGTAATAAAATATAATATTAGCTAATAAATTTGTACAAAAGTATCCAGCAGTCGTTTTGTTAGTTATGCGTCATAGATGTGACAGGGGAGGGGTAAACGCAAGGGGGGATCCGCGAGCGTAGGGGGTGCAGAGCTATCGAAGGCGCGGTGCGTGGGGCACTTTTTTTTGTGTTACGGTCGCAGACGCACGCTCGTTGATTTTAATTAGCGCGATCTTGTATTTGTACCCTGAACGATTTACAAGTTGGTTTTCGAGCCGAATCGTTTAATTGAAGATCCCCCATTATGTTCAATACACCACGCAAAATGGTCAAAACTCGTGGTGCAATTGCACGGGAAATTCAAGAACGTTCGACCAGCGATAGACACAGTGGGCAACTTAAGACAAGATCCGAAACGGCCGTTAACGAGAAACGTGATCAAAGTCCCATAAAAGTGAGTAGCTTAAAAATTGAAGTTGGTGGCTGCCATAAGTCTGTTGGTTCTGCAAGTAGAAATTCTTCAATTAGAAAATCGTTTGAAGCACGAAAAAGCAACTACAATTGGAGGCAGCCGAGGCTTTAGCACAAATCGAAAAGGATTTGGTACAGAAAAGGCTGGAAGCTAATGTCGCTGCACTGGAGGAGGAATGGTCCCAGGGTTCTCACGGTGACAAGGAATCCTTACGTGATGTTTCCCAGAAGATTGAAAAATGGCTCAATGGAAGTGAACAAGTAAAACAACCGCCGAGTGTTATATCTGCACAGCCGCCACGCCCTGTACAAAAAACACACGACACGGTATACCTATCCTACGCTCGCGGCACAGACCGCGCTCGCGCCACTACCTGTGCCAGCGCCGCAATCAGATTTTGATCAACTAGCACATGCTATTAAGAACATTGCGTCTGCAGCTATTTCAAACGCACCTAATGCACAGATTCTAAGCCGACACCGAAAGAACTGCCTGTTTTTTTTTCGTCGATCCAATGGAATGGTTATCCTTCAAACAGGCGTATCATGAGTCGACGGAGGTGTGTGGTTTTAATGAAAAGGAGAATATGTGGCGGCTGAGAAAATGTCTTTAAGGCCAAGCCCGAGAATCTGTCACAGCACTGTTAGTCAGTGCTGCTTCTCTAGACACCGTGATGTCTACACTACAGCTACTATTCGGGAACCCTGATATTATTTTATTCCGGATAATTAAAGATATCAAAAGGTTACAACCCATAAACCTGGAATATCAAAGAGATATTATTTCATTTTCTGTTAAAATACAAAATTATCTGTCAGCTGTACTGGCTCTGGGTCAGCACGAATACCTGCAAGGATTAATCATCACGTCGGTTATTCTAAAGAAGTTGCCACCAGTTTTAATCTCCAAGTGGACTGACTACGGGTTCGCGCGACAGGAAGAAGGAAAGAAGACCAGGCTGGAGATACTCTCGGAGTTTTTAAGTCAGGAGGCGTTAAAAATATCCAAAACGGCTGTATCCTTTAATATTGTTTCTAATGAGTCTAGACGTAAATATAGTCAAGTATATCATTCTGTGTTAGTACAAAGCAAAAATGTAACAAATGACGAAAAGTGTCGGTTCTGTCGGGTAGGCGATCATAATTTACCTAATAGTAAAAAGTTTAAAAAAGCGTTATGTAAAAATAGATGGGCCTTTGTTAAGCGTTTTGGTATTTGTTTTAGATGTTTAGTGTCACGTCATAGTAGGGAGTCTTGCCTCGCACCCGTTTGTGATATCGATAACTGCGGTAGGTCACATCATAAACTACTACATTATAAAAACACGAACGCTGTGCCCGTTCAGAGTAGTGTCAACATTTCACAATTACCAGATTCGGAACCCACTATAGAAACTGTATCAAATATTAATTCATTTTCTAAAAGTATTACTTAAAAACGTGCCAATTAATATTCACGAGTCTAATAGTATCATACGCGTTTACGCATTGTTAGATGAGGGCTCAACTGTTTCACTGATAAGTTCCGACCTTGCAGAACGGCTAGGGTTGCGCGGACATAAAAAAACGATGCGTATTTGTGGTGGTTGGGACAACGCGGAACTTGTGTGTGATAGTGGATCTAGATATATCTAATAGGGAGGGATCTAGATTTAAAATCACGGCAAAAAGCGTTAGTGAATTAAACTTATCTACACAGACAACCTTAAGTACCGTGAAGTATCCTCATTTCGATAACATACAAGATGAAATTATTCAACCGTTTTCTTGTAAGCCTGAAATTTTGTTAGGACAAGATAATTATCACTTGATAACACCGATACGGGTAATTAAGGGGAAACCAAATGAACCGTACGCGACGCTTACTCCGTTAGGGTGGTGTGTTCACGGGCGTGTACCTAACTTACTCCGTGACTGTGCGTCACACTCATCTCTTTTCATTCACGATAATCAAAATGAGTGTATCCTACAAGAGCTACATGATGATGTCCATCGATCGTTCTCGATTGAGTCAATGGGAATTGCAGCAAAACCACGTCAAAATAGAGAAGATGTCCAGGCCGTCGCTTACCTGGAACAGAACTCTACACTGATCTCCGGGAAGTGGCATGTCGGTTTACCATGGAAAGACGTCATGAGTTTGATGCCCGATTCCCTACCTACCGCCATGAAACGTTTTGCTAACATAGAAAATAAAATGAAAGCTAATAAAATAAAAACTTTGCCATACCGTATATTGACAGAGTTCATCATTTACTGGATAATAGTTATGCCCAGGAATTAATCACACAACAAACATCTCCATGGACATGGTATCTTCCTCACTTTGGAGTTGATAACCCTAATAAAAATAAATTACGTCTTGTATTCGACGCGCCCGCGAAAAGTAATGGTTTTTGTTTAAATGATTATTTGTACAAGGGACTCGATTTACTTATGTCACTATATGGTATGATGTTACGCTTTCGGGAAAATAAAATAGCTATAACGGCTGACATCAAGAACATGTTCTTACGAATTAAAATAATACCGGCTGATCAGAATGCATTGAGGTTTATATGGCGCGATAATCCAGGTGATCATCTTAAAACATATCTAATGTCTTCTTTAATCTTTGGAGCTAACTGTTCACCGTTCATTGCACAGTTTATAAAAAATAAAAACGCCCTCAGGTTCGAGTCGAGTATGCCGGATTCCGTACAAGCAATCTGTAAACAACATTATGCGGACGATTATATAGATAGCATAGCGAGCGAAGAACACGCTATTCGATTGGTAAAATACATTTTATACATTCATAAGGAAGGCGGATTTGAAATAAAAAACTAGACATCTAACTGTACAAATGTGTTAGATTGTTTACCGATGGACATGACATGATTCGCAAAAATTAAGAGTTCTGTATTTGTAAATAAAAGTCAGAATATTAAATAAACTCGTAAAATGTATCATTTTTCATTAAAGAAAATATTGATAATCTATCGTTTCATTTTATACTGCGTAAAATATTACGTGCACTCATATAAAATATAAATTCCGACGCTGTATCAATAAAAAAAGCAAAAAATATTTTGAGGAAGCCAAACACAAAAAGATATTTAATTTACATACACGAAAATTATGAAATAATCGAAATTGCCTTGACAAGACTACAAGCTCGCGATACTACAATTGTTGATACTTTAGAAATATTTGACGAAGTTCGCACATTAATAAATTGGAGTTCTAATCTAGTTATACAAGCCAAATTAGAAGCGGTCATGGGGCGTAATCCTGATTTAGATGACATCAGAACTTATGCAGATAAAATCTCGAATAAGTCCGCAACCGATAAAGAATGCTTGTATAAATTCGCTCCACTCACGTCAGTGGAAGTAGACAGATTTTTGTTAATGTTTTTTAAAAATTTTTTTTTTTTTAGAAACTGACTACACTGTTAGCCTTAGGGGCCCTATCGTCAAACAGAGCCGCTGAACGTGCTTTTACAGCTTCACCGGACTTGGGGGCGAGCGCTTATGGGCACTACAGCCGCGAAAGTTTGTGACGACCCGTCACGAGGGTGCCAGAGTGGAAAACCGAACTCTCGGCTCGGGCGGATCGTCGCGAATGCGAAAATATTTGTCGCGATCTAACTGAATTCCGCTAATCTTATGAGAATTCGAGCTAACTAATATATACTCATATGCACGTTCCCCTCCTCCTGGGAGGAAGGAGTGGACCATGCGTATGTGTATTTAATAATCGGAATGGTTTTTCTACACTAACTAGCGCAATAGTCTAACTAGCGCAAAAAAAGAAAAAAAAAGGTCCCTTACAGAACCTATGTACCTGTGTGGTGTGCACGTGTGTGTGTTCATACGTGTGTAATGTTGTGTGTGGGTAACTAAGTGTTGCACGTATAGTGTCACTTTGTATCGCGCGGGCGGCTCAAATATTAATTCATTTTCTAAAAGTATTACTTAAAGTCGTGCCAATTAATATTCACGAGTCTAATAGTATCATACGCGTTTACGCATTGTTAGATGAGGGCTCAACTGTTTCACTGATAAGTTCCGACCTTGCAGAACGGCTAGGGTTGCGCGGACATAAAAAAACGATGCGTATTTGTGGTAGTTGGGACAACGCGGAACTTGTGTGTGATAGTGGATCTAGATATATCTAATAGGGAGGGATCTAGATTTAAAATCACGGCAAAAAGCGTTAGTGAATTAAACTTATCTACACAGACAACTTTAAGTACCGTGAAGTATCCTCATTTCGATAACATACAAGATGAAATTATTCAACCGCTTTCTTGTAAGCCTGAAATTTTGTTAGGACAAGATAATTATCACTTGATAACACCGATACGGGTAATTAAGGGGAAACCAAATGAACCGTACGCGACGCTTACTCCGTTAGGGTGGTGTGTTCACGGGCGTGTACCTAACTTACTCCATGACTGTGCGTCACACTCATCTCTTTTCATTCACGATAATCAAAATGAGTGTATCCTACAAGAGCTACATGATGATGTCCATCGATCGTTCTCGATTGAGTCAATGGGAATTGCAGCAAAACCACGTCAAAATAGAGAAGATGTCCAGGCCGTCGCTTACCTGGAACAGAACTCCACACTGATCTCCGGGAAGTGGCATGTCGGTTTACCATGGAAAGACGTCATGAGTTTGATGCCCGATTCCCTACCTACCGCCATGAAACGTTTTGCTAACATAGAAAATAAAATGAAAGCTAATAAAATAAAAACTTTGCCATAACGTATATTGACAGAGTTCATCATTTACTGGATAATAGTTATGCCCAGGAGTTAATCACACAACAAACATCTCCACGTACATGGTATCTTCCTCACTTTGGAGTTGATAACCCTAATAAAAATAAATTACGTCTTGTATTCGACGCGGCCGCGAAAAGTAATGGTTTTTGTTTAAATGATTATTTGTACAAGGGACTCGATTTACTTATGTCACTATATGGTATGATGTTACGCTTTCGGGAAAATAAAATAGCTATAACGGCTGACATCAAGAACATGTTCTTACGAATTAAAATAATACCGGCTGATCAGAATGCATTGAGGTTTATATGGCGCGATAATCCAGGTGATCATCTTAAAACATATCTAATGTCTTCTTTAATCTTTGGAGCTAACTGTTCACCGTTCATTACACAGTTTATAAAAAATAAAAACGCCCTCAGGTTCGAGTCGAGTATGCCGGATTCCGTACAAGCAATCTGTAAACAACATTATGCGGACGATTATATAGATAGCATAGCGAGCGAAGAACACGCTATTCGATTGGTAAAATACATTTTATAAATTCATAAGGAAGGCGGATTTGAAATA
This sequence comes from Saturnia japonica, assembly GCA_033032175.1. NCBI lineage: Eukaryota > Metazoa > Arthropoda > Insecta > Lepidoptera > Saturniidae > Saturnia > Saturnia japonica. The sequence continues at coordinate 9,414,314 of CM065311.1, read as the reverse complement.
AAAAACTAGACATCTAACTGTACAAATGTGTTAGATTGTTTACCGATGGACATGACATGATTCGCAAAAATTAAGAGTTATGTATTTGTAAATAGAAGTCAGAATATTAAATAAATTCGTAAAATGTATCATTTTTCATTAAAGAAAATATTGATAATCTATCGTTTCATTTTATACTGCGTAAAATATTACGTGCACTCATATAAAATATAAATTCCGACGCTGTATCAATAAAAAAAGCAAAAAATATTTTGAGGAAGCCAAACACAAAAAGAGATTTCATTTACATACACGAAAATTATGAAATAATCGAAATTGCCTTGACATGACTACAAGCTCGCGATACTACAATTGTTGATACTTTAGAATTATTTGACGAAGTTCGCACATTAATAAATTGGAGTTCTAATCTAGTTATACAAGCCAAATTAGAAGCGGTCATGGGGCGTAATCCTGATTTAGATGACATCAGAACTTATGCAGATAAAATCTCGAATAAGTCCGCAACCGATAAAGAATGCTTGTATAAATTCGCTCCACTCACGTCAGTGGAAGTAGAAAGAAGTTTTTCGGCATATAAATGGATTTTAGATGTAAAAAGAAATAGATTGAAAATAGAAAACATCGAAAAAATTGTGATCTGCTATTATAATTTTATACAGACAAAAGAGAAGTGAAACGTTCATGTTTATTAACATAGTTATATTTATATATATTTATTATTTATCTATAAAACACATGTTAATTTATTGTAGAGTTCATAATTAATTAATTATGGTAAAAATCATTAATCTTATCGCCGTTACGGAATTACTGTAATGAGAATATATTATTTTCGTTCGCCGATTCGAAAGCTGGAATCCCGGGGAATATCCTTAATCACATAATGATTGAGGTCATTGACACCATGTGGCACGGGTCGTGCCGATCACTGGTAATCACTAATCGTACTTGGATTATGAATGATCACTCATCATCGAAAATTCTACTAATATTAGTAAATTAATTACTAATTAATGGCCATTATCGAGGTATTTCGAGATATCTTCATAATTGAATGATTACATTAGTATATCTCTTAATCGCCCACCGCTCGTCGTCTGTCGTCTCATCTATAGTATAACACTATTTCACTTATCACTAGAGGTGGGCGATTATTAATGGTTTACATAATCGAGAAATTACAAATAGGGATTTTAATAATTATCACTTATTAATTACGATTGTGAATGACGAATATGATTAATCATTTTTAATGGAGTCTTTGATGTAATACCCAGAGGTGGGTGAGAGTGGAAAGCTAAAAAAAAGGTCACGTTGTCGTAAATAATTTTTTTTATAAGAACACATAAAAATTCCCTAAAAAAAATTTATAACCTAGGTACTTCGCTTAAATCGCCTACATCTGCTCAAAGCTTAAAAAAAAGATGTGGTGTCGTGGGACACCAGGTAGGAACGAAGTTCCTTCGGCTAATGTAGAATCGACACAACTTGCAAAAAAAAAATCGTGCTCAATTTTATGTAGGTTTTCTTAATTTTTCTCTTTAATTTTGGTGATTAGTTTTTATTTAATTACAGGAAAGTATTTAGGAAATTCAGTATTTTAGGAAATAATAAATTACGTAAAATAAAAAAAAATCGTAATTCAAATTATCAATTAAAATAACAAAATATGTCTCTTTATTTTTGTTTGACAACATAAAATTACATAGAAATAGAAATAATTACAAAAAAGGTATTATACAATACTCGCTTGTGTATACGACTGTCGCGCCTGCGCACGTCTCATTTAACGGGTTTATTCCATGGACTTTTTCTTACGGTTTTACTATCACATTTTTTTCAGTTCGGTCGCGCAGCAAAATCCCTTTGTCCTCCAAGCCTGCCGTAAGGAACTTCGTTCCAAAAAACAAAGTTCAGTACAAGAACACATATAACAATTACCATAAAAAAAGTCGCACAATCGTAAACTAAGAACACATAACAATTACTTAAAAAACAAAAAAAAAGATCATTCGATCGTAATAATTACTCATTTTATCAAATTATTAACCTAGCATTGGCAATTACTAATGGTACTTCAATTATGAATGATCACTTATCATCGAACTACAACTACTAATATTAGTCATTACTAAAGGTTAAAATCGAGATATCTCAAGATGTCTTCATAATCGAATGATTACTTTAGTATATTTCATAATCGCCCACCTCTACTTAGCACTTATTCACTAACTATAATATGATTTTATTAGTATGTAAAATATTTTTTCTTTGAATTCTGTATAAAAAGACATGTTTAAATGAGTCATACACAAGTTGAAATGAGTAGATTTGGTAAAACTGCTCAAGAATTCATTCAGAGCTCGTTTTCGCCTATTACTGCAGTTTTGTGTAGTCAAAAAGTGGAAAATGTGGTATCCAAAAATAATTTATCCTTTCCAGAACTCTTACAACCTTTTACAGTATTGGAAACAGATGGTAATCTTGGTTTTTTAGTTACTATACTTATACACGGCTACTAGTTAAATTCAGGCAAATATTGAAAATCAAAAATATCTTTTACAACTACAGTGTAAACTCTTTATAACGAAACTCAAGGTACTGAGCATTTTTTGTCGTTATTGAGAGTTATCGTTATATGGAGTGAACAAAAAAACAACCAAATTAACAAGAATTTTTAATATGTATGTCTTAGATAATAAATGCTTATAAATTATTGTTTATACATATAGTCTGATAACTTTGTCTGACGTTTTTTGCTATGCCAGTACTTGTTTTGTATTATTTTATGTATTCTATTCATATCTAATCCAACACTAATCGCTTTCCGTTTACTGGTTATGTTAACAGTTTCAAAGTAGGTTTATGACTGATAACATGATAGGTACCCAGTATGCTTGGTCGAAGACCATCACTTCTGACGTGCTTCTACTGCACGTGTTCAAGGCAATTAAGGATAACAAAAGCTAGACTGACCTCAGGATGTTTAGGAGCTTCAAAGTCTTTTGTTACCTGATAACATAACATAAACAATAATACCGATAATAAATATTTATTGACTAAAAATATGAACACATTTCTTCATAATAGAGAATGGCGTATCGCTATAAAGAGTGTTTCAATATGTGGGTTTTAACGCAAACCAACCAAGTTGGGCTCACTTCAACATTATAGGGAGTTTATCGTTATAAAGGATAACGTTATAAAGAGTTTACACTGTATATTTTTAGGCACCCATATAATCTAAAACAGTTTTATATATATATATATATATATTAACAAGAACCATAATTAATCATATTTTATTTTAAATTCACTAATCAAAATTTGAAATTTACTAATTGTCCATTGTTATATTTTTGTATTATCTTCCTGAAAACATGCATAATTCCTTATGTTTATTCAAACAAGTGCTTTAATAATGTCTGCATTGTGTTCTGACTGTTCAGTTAGGTACATATGTACTCTCAACATCCTCAGTATAATATGTTGCTCATATTATGTACTAAAATTATATAAAAATTTGTTTAGATATACTTCTGTGATTAGACCCTGAAAATTTAATACTTGGAATCAAGGTTTAACATATATCAAAATTATGCAAACTTTATTCAGTTTAGGCTTAGAGAAGGTACCTACAGCATTGTATATACTTCTATCATTGCAATGTGGTTTAAATAAATAATGCGATGTTTGTTTAACTCATCTTTAAAAAAATAATGAATAAATGAATTTTACCTCTCAATGTTTGATGTAAAAGTTCACATATCATAAGGGTTTTAAAATTGAATTATTCTGCTTAATGTAAATAAATGAATAAAATGTCAGCTAATAAATGTCCTGTATTATAGTATATAATATAATAGAAACTGATATTCAGTAAATTGATGTCAATGCAAGTTCAAAGGTTTCAATAATTGAAATTATGATTTTAGGACAATTTCGTGAACCAGGGGGTAGTGTTTGTACTGTGAAAAACTGGAAACTAATTATCAGAGATATAAATTGGAAACCTTTACCACCTACTGAAGCAAGAAGGTTGTTAAACAATGCTGTTTTACACAACTACAGTGATAAAACTGTGCCTGTTGACTTAGGTGAGATTATTACTTTCACTAACCTTATACCTACTAAATTAATTTTCTTCTTACTTATTATCTTAGCCCATGTCACAAATCTTCAAGGTAGGGTAAAGATCTTGTCATCCTGGAAGGATTGTGAACCAAATGTCCCCTTTATGGCCCACTGCATGTTGGTGGATGGTGAAATTTTTGTTGATTATGTAAAAGACTAAATGGTCTACTTTTTATAAGATCCTCCCAAATATAAGGTTAGGTAATCCTAACATTCATTAAACTACTTACTTTATTTTTATTTCATTTTCTACCAAATGAAACAAACAAATAAACCAAATAAGAAATAACATAGGTATCTTACAGATGGATTGATTGCTATTTGTGATTTATAAATAATTGTTGCAAACTTTATAATTTATCACAGAAGGGCGGATATTTGATGTACCTCAAACAACTCACTGGTTTGATGCATGGCGAGAAAAATACTTGGAAGTACAATTTCCTTCAGACCATGAGTTTACAAAACATTTCATATCTTGCATAATAGTGGGTGCTGCACATGAAGAGAATGTTATTGATACATTTAATATTTTAAACCAGCAGTATGCACAACTACAAAATGTTGCTCCACCAAAATTACCTAAATGGTTTAATAATGGAATATTGAAATCTTATTTACTGTTACATGATGTCTCTATTATGTCAAAAGAAAGGTATGTGATTATAACTTGATTAATACATTTTTTTCAGTACTATCTCTATGAACAATAATTGTTTTTATAAAAAAGTCTAGAGTTATTTAATACTAGCTTCTTAAAAAAGAAAAAATTTGTCATTTGCCAGGAAAAAGTATCCAATATGTTATTATAATTCAGGTTATTAACTTTACTATATATGTGCTAAATTTCATTAAAATCTGTACAGTTGTTTTTACATGACTGAGTAACAAATACACAAACTTACACATTTATATTATTAAGTAGGATAAATTTTATATTGTAACTAGCTATGCTTGCAACTTTGTCAGCGTGGTATATTTCATGTATGAAAAACAGTAACTATCAAAAAAACCTCACCTCAGTCTCAGTCCCACATGACAGTATTTGACCAGTAATCCTTTAAGAAAAGCTAAATTTATTTAATAATTCTATTCTTATTATCTGTTAATTTTCAATGAATAATGATTAATGATGCATTATAGAATATATGTGCAGTGGTAGTAAATGCTACTATTGAGCCGAGAGGTTGCGGGTTCGATCCCCGCCATGACGGACTTTTGTGTGATGAGCATAAATGTCAGTTGTGTGTCTGGGTGTTAAATACAGTGGTGGTCATATAATTTTAGAAACACTCCTTATGATAAAGAAAGTATAACTTCAACATACAAATGTTTGTAAAAAATATACACATTCAATAATTAATAATCATGTAATAATATAGCCACTCAAATAAAAATCTCATTAAATGCATAAAATATAAAACATATCTTATTTTTAATTACAAAATGAGTCTTACGCATGTATGAGTTTATTTTCTGTTACTGGCCGCTTGGAAGCCTAATTAGAATTTTTTTAAAAAGCAGCCATCCAGGCAAATAATTGTTAATTTACATATAGATCATAAATGGGCTTACAGAAGAATGGCTGAGCATTTCAAATTGTTTCTGTTAAGAAAGTTTTTAATGCAATTGATCATTATAAAACACATGGAACTGTTGAAAATGTTCTTAGAAAGGCTCGGCCAAGAAAAACCTCTCCCAGAGAAGATTCGCGAATCATTCGTGTTGCTAAAAAAGATCTCAAGTAAAGGCTCCAACCAGATTAAAAATGAAGATTTTCCCCTGATGACCTGAAAACATCTCGTCAAGACTGATACGCTGAAAATTTGTGGAAGCTAAATTGTTTGGAAGAATCTCTCGAAAGGTACCGCTTCTTACCAAGCAACACCGAGAGAAGCGATTATTATTCGCTAAAAAATATGTTAATTGGACAGTACGAGAATGGAAAAAAGTGTTATTTTCAAATGAAACAAAAACAATTATGGTAAATTCCGATGTAAAGCGCTATGTAAGATGTCCTGTAAACAATGCTTTTAATTATAAATACACAAGGAGTATAGTCAAGCACGGTGGCGGTAACATTAAAGTTTGGGGGTGTTTTTCCGGATGTGGAGTTGGACCCCTTTGGATGATTGAAGGTACAATGGATCAATGGCAATACAAAAATATCTTAGAGCACACATGATTCCCTACTCGGACGATCATTTACCTGTAACCTGAATCTTTCAGCATGACAATGACCCTAAACACACGGCCAATAGCGTCAAATGTTTCCTTAGCGAACAGCGTATATCCGTTTTAAACTGGCCAGCAAATAGTCCGGATTTAAACCCGATAGAAAATCTCTGGTATATTGTTAAAAAGAAAGTCTCGAACAAACGTAAACCAGTCAAAACGAACTATATGAAGCATTTGTTGAAGCATAGAATTCAATGCCCCTAGAAAAATGTATGAAATTGATTGAATCAATTGCACGTCATTGCAGCGCTGTTATTGAAAATAAGGGATATGCCACTGAATATTAATTATTACTATTGTAGGCTGTGGATAGTAGATATTTCGTAATTAACATACTAATTACTAATACTTAAAAAATATTGTTTTTTATACTTTTTTGTTGTTGTTTCTAATTAGTTGACCATTATTGTTCATACGTTAAACCTGATTTAAATGTTTGTCCGTAATGTAATATTGAAACTGCACTTGTGTAATGGATTTATATTGTTTTTCTAATAAATGATAAATCGTTGAACATATTGGTGTCCTATTTATTGATTAATTTCAAAATAAAAACGATTGCAGTGAAGTGTCTTACATAATGTCAAGGAACCTTGGTAGTGTTTCTAATTATACGAACACCTCTGTATCTATATTTGTATGTATATCAGCTGTTTAGTTACCATATTACAAGCTTTGCTTAGTGTGGAATTAAATGTCCGTGTGTGAAATTGTGCCCTCATATAAAAAAAGTTAATTTCATTAAAATCTCGATAGCGCAAAAAACCCCAATCAATGACATCTGTCTTAGAAATTTAGATCTAAATAGACCAAACTAAAAATAATAATTAACAGAGATATTATTATATAGTTTGCAAAAAACAACATTAAAATCTGCAAAATGAATAAAGCTCATCCTTAAATTATTAATACACATACTTACAGAAAATATGCATATGTTTGCTGATAATTTTGATGCGGGATAGGCCTATTATAAAAATTATTTCGTAATTGTATAATATTATTAATATCAACTTTCTTCTTCGTAATGTGCCATCTATGAATACTCCTGGAAACTACACATATTTACATGTATTATTTAAATTACATGAAGATACAATAATTTTATTTTATTTCGTGTCATTTGACTTTATTTCATTCAATATTTTAAATATATTACAGAATTCCATATACATACATTCCTTTTTTATATGTACTTAAACGCGATTTAAAGACCATACAAATGTCCATTTGTTTAAAAATGTATCTCTATTCTATAAACTACAATCATAAAAATTTCATCAAATTCGGTCCAGTAGTTTCTGCGTGATTTGCATACAAACTAATAGATAGACAGACAATAATTTCAAAAACTCTCGAAAGGTTTTCTGTCTATGATTCTAAACCATAGTATTTTTCCTATGTATCTTTAAAGTACAGATTTTGACTCATTACTGTCTTATTAAAAGTACAGATTACCTTGAACATAGTCGTAGGCAGTTATTAGTTTACATAAATACATACATATACCTTTATATATTGCAGAGCAGAAGCTGTTTTTGAAATATTGAAACAGAATTTTGGAGCCAGCAGCTGTTTTATGCTTTCTATCAATTCTAAGAGTACTTTGGATCCAAATGTGTCGATGGATTTGTGGAGTCAGTTCGTTAAAAGACCATCAGAATCATATGTAAGTGAATACAATTTTTTTTTAAATATAATAAATATATTTATACTTGATACCGAATCTTGAATGACTAAATCTCTCCTAATTTAAACTTAGTGTACAATTATGAAACTGTCTAGAATACTGGCCCACCCACTTTTTTGTTTTCTTATTCATATAAGACTAGCGACCCGCCCCAGCTTCTTACGGGTGCAATTTACAAAGTGGTGTATTTTATATTTAAAAAAGCATGATTTAAGAGTTTATCGCTTTAGTATTGATAGTTCATAACTTCATAGTTACGAAAAGTGCGCTTAGTTCGCGAAGCACAATTCATCATAGATGCGGAGTGCCGGCCAACCGTTTCGTTGCAACTGATTACTTAGATTGCGCGTAATTTAGAATTCCTGATATCTTCTACGGTATTCATTTAAACGGAAACATGTAAAGGACAATTTTAATCTATATTAAATGACCAAGTTAACTAACATTTTTATCTGGATAAAGATTAATACTGAAGATAATAAATTCGCAAATAACCTAATATATTTAATTACGTTGAAGATAAAAATAGTTACTGTAAGTTAGCCTTAGGTGAAGGCCACACTAGAGCGACTGCGGCGACTTGAGGGAGCAGGAGGCGTAAAGACGCTGTGTTTGGCGCTCTATTATGCCTTGGATATCTCTTATTATCTGCACGGGCTATCAGCTAAACATTAGTTTTCGTCAATTGGCACTTTCGTGTTTAGACTGTATAGACTGTATAGTGAAATACGTCAATACCCACAATAGTTTTGGCAATATACAAAGTTCTCTTCAGATACTTTTAATTATAGCTCCTATTTTGAAGAGTTTTATTTCATCCCACTTTCTTTATTAATAAATATTTATTCTTATAATATTCATTCTTACTGCACCAGATTGCAGGTCGAGACATTATTTCACTAATAAAAGTCTCTGTGATCATATCGCACACCTAGATCTAAACTGAGACAACTCAAAAAAGGTAATTTTTCAGGAGACGAAAAAGACGTGTATGTATCTGCATTTTTTGTTAGGAAAGTTATATAATTTAATTTGATTCTTATCGAAATCGCTGTTTTTTGAGTTATTACACTTTAGGGTGATGACTATGTATAAAAAATAAACACTATTTAGACTTGAAACAGTTTTATTGAATCATTTTGAGTTGTACGAGGTGTCCAGAAAGAGTATCCGGGTATTTGTTTTCGCGCCATATTCGAAACGGGGCGTCTAAAGGGTGCGGGGAGGGGTTCATGGCGTCCGCCATTTTGTGGAGTTTTAGTCACGATGGGAACAGTACTCGGGGACGCATCGCGCATTTTGCGTACGAGCGTATTATCGTAATGGTGATTCAATAGTGACTGCTCAACGTCTCTATCGTGCGGAATATCGTACACGCCACACGCCAAGTAACGATAGCATTAGGAAATGGATCAGGATGTTCGAAAATACAGGTGCGACAGTTAAAATTCAAAATTCTGGTCGTCCTCGTTCAGTTCGCGATGAAGAAACAATTGAAGAAGTTGAGGCGTCGGTTCGTCAAAATCCGTCTTTATCCATCCGAAAGCGAAGCCAAGCGTTGAACATCAAAAAATCGTCTTTACATTCGATTTTAAAGAAAGACTTACATCTAAAAACCTATAAAATTCAATTGGTTCAAGAATGGAAGGATACGGACTATGCTAATCGACTGAATTTTGCGAACGAAATGCTGCAGCGATTTAACAACTTTAACAACATACTGTTCATGACGAAGCAAATTTTCACCTGAATGGTCATGTTAATAAGCAGAATTGTCGGTACTGGGCAGTGGAGAATCCGAGACGAAAGCATGAACGACCCCTGCATAGCCCAAAGGTCGTTGTTTGGGCCGCTATGTCTGCTAAAGGCATAATTGGTCCTTATTTTCATGAAGATCAACGAGGCCGAGCAATTAATGTGAATAGTGACCGTTATTGCGATATGTTGCGAAATTTTTTGGTCCCAGAGTTGCAGAGTTTTGCAGGTTTCAACTCAAAAACGTGTTCCAGCAAGATGGGGCCACTTGCCATACCTCAAATGACTCAATGGAAGTTGTTAACGAATTATTCCCTAATAAAGTCATTTCGAGAAGGGGTAACATCAACTGGCTCCCAGAAGCCCCGACCTTACCCGCTTGACTATTTTGCATGGGGATACCTTAAAAGTAAGGTTTATCAAAACAATCCGACGAATCTAACCCAGTTAAAGCAAAACATCAGGTCAGAAATGGCAGCAATATCGATAGCTATGTGTCAACGTGTTATCGCCAATCTTCGTTTCCGTTTAGAAGAGTGCCAGCAACGTAACGGTCATCATTTGGATAACATCAACTTTTCCAAATAATTCTCCAATTCATATGCTAATAATAAACAATAAACTTTTTTATTGCATACAAATAATTTTTGTTTCATTGTACTTACAAATACCCGATACCCTTTCTGGACACCTTGTACTTATATTAGTACAAAAATTATATAAATAGTTATTCAAACAAAAGTGTTCTAAACGAGTGGTATAACATAAATTAATAATGAAACATTAATAAAAACCACACACTAAAAGTTGTACATTATTGTACAGTTACTATTGATGAAAAAAAGAATCTCCAAAGTTAAAAGAGACCAAAGAATTGAAGTATTTTTCTCTAATAATCAAAAAATAATTTAATCTTAAACAAATAAATAAAAAATAAAACTTTCTTGTTATTCAATGCTAATAATAAATCACAAAAATCAGTTTCAAAATCATAAAAAGTAAATTTTAAGAATTTTAGCCTAATATTAATTAAAAATAGAAACATCTTAAAAATTATTAAATGGTAATAAGAATTAGATTCTTGTACAAACTTCTTACAATACTAATAGGCATCGTTTGGTATGGCACCTTTGAGATCAACAATTAAAAACAGGAGATTATCACTTTTCCTACTCAAAACAAAACATTGGTCTATTATAAAACTAAATAACAGAAAAAATTAATATTATAAATAAAAAAATTATAAATTCTTAGTTATAGAAAGGCTTTACCTACGCAAAAGGATCATTAGTTTTTTTTTCAATAATAAGTATGTACAAAATTTTCAAAAGCAATCAGATATTATCACCAATTACGTTTTCAAAATAAGAATCTACATAAAGTTGTGGGATAGCGTGTTTTGTTACAAGATCCTTAATGTCATTTATCTTTGCTTCAGAGAGAGGTATTTTTTTAGTGTAAGCTTGTTTAAGCCCCGTAAAAACTATTTGATCATCTTTAGTTCGACGTTTGCGTACAGACACCTTTTTATAGTTTTCATCTGAAAATGAGGTTTTGTAAAAGAATGCTCCTGGATTCTCTTTTTCCACTCTTAGGACCTTTATATCGCGCCATTTAACTTGGTTACGATCTTCATCTAAATTTAAATTGGTTCCCCGGTCTTCTTGCAATATTTTAGTGTCGTAAAAATTTTCATATGTCATCTCTTCTACTCGATAAGGACTGCCGGTTTTTTTTTGCCATTCGAATCAAAGTACAATACTGTTGCGGGGTATATATTGGGTCAGATTTTATGTGCCTTTTAATTTGTTTCTCTATTACGCTGTGAACATTGTCTCCCTCATTTTGAGAATGGCCGCGTATTAGGAATTTATGCGTTATTAATTTTACTTTTTTAGTGACAACAGCATAAGCATAAACAGATAGTAAATATTTATTTTTTTGCTGTCCACAACAATTATCAGAATAGAAAATAATCTCAATATCTTTATCTTGATGTTTTTGTAATAAATTGTCAATGTACTGCAGTACACAGGAGCCTATTTCCACAGCACCCCTTTTACCTTCTGTCTAGTCCCAAAAATTACAAATTACATTTTTTGCCCTCAGATCACTTATTGTAAAATTTAAACAATTAATTGGAGATTTATAGAATAACAGTGAAACTTGACCCTTTGGGACTTGTATAACTGCTTGTAAATCATATACAGCTACGATTACTCCGTCATTTCTGTTCTTGTCTTTTTCTTTGTGGTCCCTAGCTAAATTTTTTTTTAAAAGATCCTGTTCGTTATTCTCTTTTAAATTACTTTTTTCTTCTTCATTGGCATTTTTAAAGCCCTCACAAAGATCTTTTTTTGGAATGTAAAAAGCAATATTAAATTCTGTATTGAATATTCTGTTAAAGATTTGACTTCGTGGCGAAAGGTAACTGATTGAGTTCACGGGCTTCTTTGTAATCGCGATATATGTCGGCAAGAGATTTGTCACTGCAAATAAATTCCCTTGATGTTTGTGCCCTCAAGTAACGAGACTCAATCCTAGGGACGCTGTTAATGAACTCTACAACACTTTCTTTAATTACCTCATCAACTTTTGGTTGATTACCGTGTTTGCCTCTAAAATCGTTGGCTACAATTCCAGTATTTTTTTTTTTACGAAGTGCAGTAGTAATACATGTGTTACTCACGTCAAGTGTAGCCTTAAAAAAGGCCTTACACACTCGGATTTTATTGCCAGCCACTTCGAAATGAAATGCTCTATTAAGATTTCTATACTCCTGTGTGCAAGAATACCTGTACTTTGGTTTGATTTCTTGAGTATGTCTGATTATATACTCCCTCTGCCTCTGTAGATCTGCTAGGCTCCAATATCGATCAAAGATATTTTGTCTTGTTTCTTCGCTAATCTTCAAACTACAACGTTGTCTGCATCTTTCACCGCAAGCCGGGCGAACTTTCCTTTCAGAAACCATTTGTTGTTTTTTGATAAAGATTGGTTGGCCTTACCAAAATTCCTCAGGGCTTTACAAATATTAACTTTCCATGCCGATTCTCTTCTTAACCTCTTTTTACTTCTTCATTTGGCTGATCATTGCTAACTTCATTGACTACATTACTCTGAGGCTGTACAATAGTATCAGTAGCATCCCTGGATTCAGTATCAACAACGTTTTGGGTTTGAAGCTGTCCAGCAGTATCATTAACAGCCATGGTTTCAATTTCGAAAAGTTCTTGGCTTCGAGGTTTTGGAGGACACCGGGCCGCGTAATGTGGCGCCCCGAGTTCTTCTCGTATCATTGCTTTTTCCGTTCGTCCGCAAGACGCGTAGCGCAAGTGTGGCCTCCCACTTAGGAGATAGACGTTTATACCATGGTGGACTTTTCTCTAGGCCTTTTTAAGTACTACAATTCCTTAGAACTTTATTTTGATGTATGTCATAAGGTTTAGCCAGCGTAAGTCATGTACTAAGCGCCCGAAAAACATTTTTTGACAACTCGATTACAAAACATTAAATTTTCTCTATTATACAAAAAACAAGAAAAAACCGGCCAACGGACTCGCGCACCGAGGGTTCCGTAATTGTTCAGCTACATTCACAAAAATAATTAGGTAGCATCGGCGAGCTCTAGAGTTTTTAAACAGGGTACGCAAAAATTTTAAAAGCTATAATATATTGAGTTACCAAAAATAATACATTTTGGTTTTGGTTCATCGTCTTGTCGATTAAATAATTATGTAGGTACTTCAGTTACCGTAATTGTCACTCAAATATCTATAGGCCATACATTTACTGATTTAATAGACATATCAATTTACAGATATTCGAAATGGCCTTTTAGCATTGATTTAAAATTGGTAATTCAGGTTATATATAAGTCAATGCCTATCGGTGCGTTTGTTTAATGTTCTCAAAATGAAATAAAATAATATATATAATAACATTAAATATTAGAAACCTAGTCTTCAACTTTATTTTGTATTAATTTTAAATCCGGTGTAAAACAATCTTTCACGATCACTTGTTTGTTTTTTTCACCGAAAGATAATTTTGAAAACGCATCATTTTTTATTTTCTCTATCCAGTGTCTAAATTCTAGTCAAACGGCCAAGTTCCAAAAGGGCGACACCGGCTAGTGTGTATATTTAAACGAACCTTTTCGAGCTCCTTTCGGCCCCTCCTTATGTCAAAAGCTATTAGAACTACAAATGTTAAACGTTTAACACCCACGTTGAACACCTAGAATCTCAAATTTTACGAATAAGATATAGACACGAATAGTCATTGAGTTATTAAGGTCTGAAAAGTAACTCATCAAAAACCTAGACCACTTCTAGGTAACACAGAAACTTGAAATATGGCATCAAGGTTAATCATCGACTATATTATACCAAGCATGCAAAGGAAAAAAATCAATAAACTTAAAAAAAATCGCTACCACAGAACTACTAACCACCACCTTGAGAGTTTTGACTTTCGAAAACTTATGTCCTCCTTTTTCCGAACATTGTACTGCAAGTTACATAAATAATTCAAATTGATTGCCCTTAATTTTATTTTGGACATAATCACTTTATAGACTTTTTTATTCGATACTCCAGTACTACAGTCTTAGAGTACCGTTTCTCGACGTTAGATGTCGCTATGTATTACCGTTGTTATTTCCAAAGCACAAAGTTGATGCTATTCGAATCGGGATGAACGATATTTTGTTTCGAGAATTACTTATATCGATGATTTATATTGGTCATAAACATTTAGTTATCAAATATAATTTTTTTAGATTTTAAATTTCAGTATTTTGTCACTAAAAGTGGACAGAAAATATAATTATGGTAAAAATAAATATTGGTATCTATACAATTAATAAATCGACACAGTAACATAAATATCGATATGTCATTGTTAAAAATAATGACGTTGTATATATCAATAATTTTATGAGAAAATATCGATAAATTGATGTACCTATATATTTTATCCATCTCTATCAAATACAGCTGTTTTAACGCCTTTCAACCGGCAAGCGGCCTTTTGCTAAAAATTGTTTTGCTGGCAGGGGGGAACCCGTGGGGTTGGGGGTAACTCCGAAATTTGCGCACATTCATCAATTCAACGATGTATCTGTTTTTTTATATCCTGTATATCCGATAACGTATTGTTAGGTGTCACACACAAACCTTAAAGGTTTATGTGGCATTAATTTCAACAACTCTTGTGTAAATCTCTTAGTATGGTAAATAAATAAATAATAATACTTATATCGATGTGTTCTTTATGAATTATTATTATTTTGTAAATCTAAGGTAAATCTAAGGTAAATCTAAGCTAAAACTAGGGTAAGAGAATATTTGCTAGACTTGCATACAAAAACTCCAATCATTTAAAAAACTAACAATGAATGTTTAATGTTAATTTTTTATTACCATTAAAAATAATATATCTTGTAACGCCACCAACATTTAATATTCATCACTAGATGTCACTATGCGTTTTCTGCATCTCGTAAAGATTAAATTATCGTCTAGTCACCAAGAGATGGCGCTACTAGTAGATTAGATGGCGCTATCGTTATGTCGACATAAAATAGTGACCTGAGCAACTGTGCCAAAAGTGATCGAGCATTCTTAGGATACCTGCTAGGGCCTAGTACCACGCACGCTATGCGCTTTCACCCTTGTTGAGACGTTTTAGTGTCGTCGTTGTATTAGTTATTCAGTACTGTGCTTGTGTACTTCCACCTACGTTGAGATACACCGGTTTAGTACTGCGCATCGAAATTGTATCTCTCTCTGTCTACCAAATAAATCTGTCTCACTTGAACAGTAGTAGTTATACTTTCCTCGCTTCCCGCCTCACCGCGTTAAAATCTATAATATAAAATTAAATAAACGCACCTCTCTACACTTGTTGTATCCTTCGGCCGCAAAGTAAACAGATGTTTGAGTTTGTATTACGAGAACAATGCTGGCCGGGGACTTGTCAGTCTTCTAAATACGTTAGGGAAAATTTACGAGTGGCTCCTTCTGAACCGCCTCAAGTCCGTAATAGAGGAGAAAAACCTCTATCCGCCTGAGCAGTTCGGTTTTCGTGCAAGACATTCTTGCACTCATCAAGTGCACCGCCTCACGGAGCACATTACGTTTAACTTTGCCGAATTATATAAACCCCGCCGTACACTTGCAGTCTTTTTCGACGTTGCCAAGGCCTTTGATACGGTCTGGCACGAAGGATTGGTCTATAAGTAGTACTGTCGTGAAATCCCCGATAGATTAACTAAAATAATTCGCGATTATCTAACAGACTGCACCTTCCGCTACAGAGTGGAAGGTGAATTATCCACGCCCCACCCTATACGCTCAAGCGTCCCCCAAGGTTCTATCCTGGATCCTAGCCTTTTCAACCTGTACGTCGGTGACCTACCTAGACTCCCTGAGGTCAAGGTAGGGCTATACGCTGACAATACAGTCATATATGCCTCTAGAAGGAACAGATTCCACCTCAAACAGAGTCCAACGCACCGTGACCACTCTCGGGGAGTGGTTTAACGATTGGCGAATAGCCGTTAATCCCTCGAAGAGCGCCGCGATGCTTTTCGACGCAGATTCCTCACGGTTACCGAGGAGGCTCAAACCTCTTGAACTCCTCGGTAATCCGATCCCCTGAGTAAAGGAGACCAAATATCTAGGCGTAACCCAAGATAGTAGGCTCTCCTTTAGACCCCACATCCGTATAGTTAGGAACAGGGCCGCTTGGGTCCTGAGCCGTTTGCGTCCTATGCTATGTTCGGTAAGCAAAATGTCCACGAGACATAGCTTACGCTCTACAAGATGTGCATCCGTCCGTTTATGACGTATAGTTGCGCAACGT
This sequence comes from Saturnia japonica, assembly GCA_033032175.1. Taxonomy (NCBI): domain Eukaryota; kingdom Metazoa; phylum Arthropoda; class Insecta; order Lepidoptera; family Saturniidae; genus Saturnia; species Saturnia japonica. The sequence goes on along the minus strand of CM065311.1, from coordinate 9,397,624 downwards.
TCGCACATATGTCCGAATCGAACTTTAAACGGTTACAAACAATACAGAATAGGTTTCTCTATTGTCTCACCGGGGCCCCTAGGTATATTCGAAGTGAAGATCTCCATAGAGATATGGATCTTCCTTCAATTCATGCCTACGCCAAACATCTCTCTCGTTCGTATTTCGACACCGCGTCGAATCACATGAATCCGTTGATTAAAGCAGCTGCTACATATGTCGCGGACCTCACTGCCTACCTCTCAGAAGGAAGGGAACATGTCTATGCGTATATATTAGTTAGCTCGTATTTCTAGGAGTAGGGAATTAGCCAGATCGCGACCTATTCGCATGCGCGACGACCGCGCGAGCTGAAGCTAGGCCACTCTGGCACCTTCGTTCGAGTCGTTCAAAACTTTCGCGGCTCAGTGCCCTCTGCGCTCGCCCCCAAGTTCGGTGATGCTGTACAAGCCACAGCGGCTTCAGGGCCCGTAAAGCTAACAGTGTAGTCGGATCTAAAAAAAAAGAACCGGGGACTTGTTATTAATTGTTAAAATTGGGTCCACAGTAATGACTCAGACAATGAGTTTAGCTAAGAGAAGTTTATAGTTTCATTTTTATAAACAACCAAATAGAAAATCGATACAAAATAAAGTATGATTTCCGTAAAAAATATTAAAATGTCAGTGAAAACTGTATAAAAATTCGTTGCGTGGCTTAAAAGAAATATGAGGACATACAGACAGATGCCGCGCCGATAGCGACTTTACTTTACAATATGTATTGGTAAATATTTTCTAATATGATAAATTTTATATTAAAAATGATTTAAATTAGTGACAAAATACATTTATGTATTTTTTATAGCAAAAAAAAAAATATTACTTTTAAGAACTAATAATCTGGATTGGATCTTCTTCCTCTGAGCACCTTAACTACTTAATGTAATTAGAGTATAAATCAAACTGATCTAATTTAAACATTATTTTGTTTTAGAGTGATAAATCATCATCTCTTACAAATCTAGCGACTACACCAGCAGAACCACAATCAACAGCGATAATTGTAGGTTGGTATGTGCACATTTATTTTATTTACCAGCTGCTGGTAAATACAAAAGGCGAAAGAATGTGACAGACGGCATGTCACATTGTGACAGTTTAACTGTCTGAAATGAAAACCGAAAATTAAAAATTTATTCATTAAGGTAATAATCATTTACGAATATTTTTGTCGCCGATATGAAGTTTTCTTCACGAATAGGTATTTTCTACTAGACCTATCGGGGTGTACCATTTAAATGCGTCAGTGAGGGGAACTCTGAAACCAAAATATTGTTACACCCCTGGGCATTAAAAATGCCGATGATTGACGTGAAGAAGATTTATTTGAATTCCACACAGTAACAAATTACACGAACTCACAACACTGTTATTTATTACACTGTGGTTTCGCTTCCTTTTATCGCTCGTTATCGCTTTGTAATTCAAAACTGAACTGCCTCGGCGCATACCACTAATTCGGTGATGGTAAACTACTTAAAGTTAGCTGAGCTATACCTTTTACGCAGCGTTCAACAAGCTTATTTTACCATAGAAATGAGTTTGGTAAAAGATAATCGTCCGCTTTCATAATCATTAAGACCTCTGTCGCCCTTTTTAGGCAGTGATGGCTTAATTAGGGTTGGCGGCAGGTTACAGAATAGTAGCCTACAATTTGAAGAAAAACATCCTATTTTGCTACCTAAACGCTATCATATCATAAATCTCGTTATAGATTATTACCATAAAAATATTTACACGCAGGGCCGCAACAATTACCTCTCGCTATTACGCTTAAACTATTGGATTATCTCTGACAGAACAGTAGTCAGAAAACGCTTTCAAGCTTGTAATGCTTGTTTTAAGGTTTCGCCCAAACCTACATATCCATATATTTCCGCTCTGCCATCATTTCGCGATAATGAAGCTTAGTCTTTCCTGAAAACAGGGATCGATTATGCAGGCCCAATTTCTATATTAATAAGTAGATATCGTGGTGCGCGCCAGGACAAGGCATATATTTGTCTATTTACTTGTTTGCTTACAAGGACAGTATATATCGAATTCGCAGTTGATTTAAGTACTGACGCATTTATAAGAGCCTTTAAAAGGTTTATATCGCGTAGGAGAAATTGTTTAGAATTATTTTCTGATAAGGAGCCATCCATAAATTATGTCACAAGTTTAGGGGGCGGGAGGGGGTCGATGAAGTATGACATTGTGTGACAAGGGTTGGGGAGGAGTCCCAAATTTTGTGAAATCACATTTTTTTCAAAATATAATATTTTATATCAAAGTACATTAGAACTTCTTTAAGTCGAAAACCTCCCAAACTCAAAAGAATGTGTTCCCTTCCATTCAAGCCCCAAAAACCTCCGATGCACTAAATCTCAACCCTCTAGTCAAAATAATCAGAGAAAAAATTAAATTGGACTTCTGTATCTCGAAATTTGAAACGCGATTATTTGAAACTTATTACCTTTATAGTTTAAGAAAAATAAGTTATGTTATGGATTAAGTTTTTATCTTTCATTAAAGTGTTTTTTTTAATGTTTTGTTAATTTTTATACCTTTGTTTGATTTGATGTCGATTTTATTGAAAAATAATTTTAATGGAAATTAAAATAATTTCCGAACACTGCTGTTTTAATTTCATAAATGTCTAATTATAAAAATGCAAAATATGTGACATCACACTAGGTATGGGGGGAGGGGTCAATAAATCATGAAATTCGTGTGACGTAATTTATGGATGGCCCCTTACGGGTAGTGAATATTCTTAATTTATATAAAGGGTTTGCGCACCAGCCGGTAATTTGATCGGTCCTGTTAATTTTATATTGGTATAACTGGAATTGATTTATAAATTCTGATATATTGAGTATATAATATCTTCTGCCTGGTACCACACACATTCTTAATTACATAATACAATTATCAATTACTGTCGTCAACATAATTATTTATGTGTTAATTTAGTCTTTTAAAAAAAAAAATATTTTATTCTATTTCTTACAACCTATTGTAATAAAAACACGTTATTTAAAAAAAAAATGATATGGTTCGACTCCCGTCTCGCGTATAAGTTTTTTTGAAAATTTATGAATGCAATTTTTCCTGACTTTAAAATCGATATCATGGTTCTGTAGAAAATATTTCTCTATCTCTTATAGTTCCAGAGTTCCCCTCACTAACATATTTAAATATTACATATTATATTGCATATTGTAATTTTATTACTTTATTATTTAGTAAGTTTATACTTTATTGTTATATCAGGTGAAGACAATATAATATCCAATACTATACAAGATAATATTCATCCTTTAACAAGTTCAGAGAATGATATTTATGACAACGCTAATAGCTTGCAGGTAAGGAGACAGAGTAAATTAATTTTCATAATATACTATACTACTTCATTTACCTCGCTACACTCGGGATTCTACCCTAAAATCCTTCGCTGCTCTCGGGATCCAACTCAGTCCCTCGAATTAAATTCCCTTTTTTCACTTGTTGTGTAATCTACTAATATATATTTATTGAATTTTTGTCTGTTAACTTATAAATTCAAGTAAACGATGCAGTCTGTGTTACATTATCAGAGAAATTTACATATAGTAAATACAGTTTGGACTCAATAGTGTCAAATTTTATAAAATTCAGATAGCAAAGTTAGTTGATTTAGCAAATGAAGCATTGATATTTTGTAGAGAAAAATACATGTACAGATAAAACTATGGATTTATTAATGTAGAAAATATTACATATTGGATATAATAATGTTATATTTTACAGACTCATTCTTTTTCTGGAAGTGTAGAAAGTGTTAGTGTAAGTGCAAAAGGTATTGATTTGTTAACGGAAGTTCACGGAGCTGCTTTGAATTCAAGTGATATAGAAGCAATAAAACAATTTTTGCATGATTACGCATTAAAAGCGCTGTTGCCTTATTTAGAAAAACAAATATCACAACTCTCCGAAGTGGTGAGTTAAATAATTTGTATTATTTATATCTAGCTTCACTAGGCGTAATTTCTTTTATTGAATATATTATAGGTACTGGAAATAAGAGGCACATTGAAAAAAAAAAATCGTCAAATAGGTTTTAAATTAAAACTGATAAAATATAATACACATAAATATATGAAAAGAATTTTAGATAATAGTATATAATACCTGGGCGACCGAGCTTTGCTTGCTATCATTCTAAAGAAAAAAAGAAAAGAAAAACATAAATAAGTTTAAATTTGGAATTTAAAACATTATCTATATAAATACAAAATTTCATTCAAATAATATCAATTATTTATGTAATATATACAAGAATTGCTAAGTTAGTATTAGGTCCGTACATATGAAATTAGCGTTTTTTATGGAAAAAGTAAAACGAAAAAATATTATGATATCATACATATAATCAATCGAAGTATATACCATTATTATCTATGAACTTTCGCCTTTTTATAGGTAGTTCATTGATTCCACTGCTAAAAAAAATGTGGGTGCGAGAATCAATAAAATCTTTGAAGGCGGTTTGAACTGCCTCATCGGAATGAAATATTTATCTTGCAAGAATTTGTCGAAATGGTAATCTGTTGGAGCCAGGTCCGGGGAGTATGGTGGGTGTCGCAGATATTCCAACCGCAGTTCCTCTAATTTAGCGACCGTTTGTCGTGAAGTTTGGGATCTAGCGTTGTCCTGATGCAGCAGTGGGCTAGAGAGATTGACCAGCATTTCTCGAGCTTTTTCACTTCTCCAGCTTGTTTAAGTGAATTAAAATTGTTTTATTACTGACACCGAAACCTGCCGCTAACTCTGACCTGGTTTTGCGATGGATCCGCTTCCACGATTATCTTTAATTAATCATTATCAACTAGGCATTAATCCTTCGAGCTGTTTCTACAGCGCTGATGCCACAGTGGAACTCATATTCGTAAATAACGTGATATTTTAATTTTTCAATTTTGGGAAAAGAACGATGTCAAAGAAAAATCAAATGGTGCGAAAACAAATGAATTACTAAATTGGAAACACAAATAGACAAGCCTAAGTTTGAATTTGGAATTCCTAACCAAACGCCAAATATATGAGATCAAAATGGCCAGTTCAACAAAACACCAATTTCATTTGTAAGGACCTAATAGTATTAGATGGATATTATAATGATAATATTCGTAAGACCTTTTATCACATTTTTTATCAGCATACAAAACTCAAAATTTCTTGCATTCTATGAAAAAAAATTTTTCTTGTAGGTTGCTAATAGGAAAGGTGTGAGTAGATCTTTATTGTCAGCTACAAAGAGATGGTTTGGTACAGGAAAAGCAGGCAGTACAACTGGAAACAGCACTGTTGTGTAAGTGGTTCTAAATTAAGAAGACTAAATATATGTTGTAACTTGTACTGCTTTTGTGCAGAAAGACGCCTCATTATATACACTATTATATACGCCTTTCACAGTTAGAGTAGCTCGAGTTAAAAAAATCCAAGTCATCACATCGCTAGCACAACTACTATCTCCGACAAACTCGCGTCAATTTTCAATGCAAAACCGACTGAGTTGATTCGAGTTGTTAAAAACTGAACCCAATTTGACTTGTTTAGGATTTGACTCGAATTACTCGAATCAAATAAATCGACTCGTCTGTCGCTAAGTTGTAATGGCCAGCGATCCTATATGTGACGATAGTATTAAATTATAATTTTTTTAGTTTCAAATTTTGAAAAACATTAATGCAGAGTTTTGTTGTAAATAGTTACACTAATAATTAAAATTCAATAGGAATTCTAGCAAATGGCTGTGTTTTTTTAGTAAAAACGAAAGATTTGTTTGCGGGACCATATTATACAGGTGTCCCAGAACTCAACGTCAAGCTGAAACCGGGTGATAGGATTGATTATAACCATCCTGAGAAAAAAAAATCTATCCCATGCAGTTTGGAAATTATAGGCATTTAAGAAAAACCTAGAAATTTGGTCAAACTGTAACCATTTTTCGGTTATTGTGGTTAATTTTTATTATTTTTGTTCATTTAAACTTTGGAACCGTAACCCTAAATAACATTTCTAGAACCTCAGTCAAAAATAATGACACAACTACCCCAAGTTTTCTAGAATTAAGACTATTTGTTAAACTATGAATTTAAAATTTTCTAAATTTGTCGACTTTGAAATGCCCTATATTTTTTCAGGTATACTAGTGACTGCCCAGAACTTCAGTTACGTCGCTTAGGAGATCTATGGTTTCTATGTGGGCAATGGCAGCGTGCTTTTGACACTTATCATACAGCTAAAAGAGAGTTCTATGCCGACAGTGCGTGGCTTTGTTATGCAGGAGCTTTAGAAATGGCTGCCATTAGTGCGTTTATGGCAGGCGACGCTAATCGCAAAACGTATGGTTACATGGAAGAAAGCATTGTTACATATCTGAATACTTGCAGGTATTATTTCTGTGATATTATTTCTAATTTTATAGAATTAAAATTATTTGATTTATAATAAGTAGTATTTTGTTATTTTTAAAGTAAAAACTGACCTATCAATTGTGAAGGTACAATTTGTCTGGCATATTTTTCAGAAAAAAGTTCTAGAAAATCATTACAACAACAGTTTGAAATTACTGTAAATGCAGTCGATGGGTCAAGACTAGCTCCTTTCTGATAACTAAATAGTAATTATATTTATTGAACTCATTAAAATATCCGAAAGCGTAACCGTATCTCGTATATGTCTTCATTAATTTCGGATAGGGATAGAGTGCAGTGAGATACTGTCGAATACCAAAAAATTATTACAATTTTACTAATAATTATTTAAAGTTAATATTGTTTACCTATAAATATTCTAACAATACCTTTTCCCTACTAAATATAATTCTTTGAAAAAATGGAATATCTTTAACTGAAATTAATCCAAATAGTAATATTTGCACTAGCTGACTCGCGCAACTTCGTCTGCATGATGTAAGAGAGGGAGAGAGAGAGAGAGAGTTGGTCTTAGGCACTGTATGATTAGGTACCGCCTGCCTCCCACATTATTCTGCATAATAAAAATGCGCTTGCGGTACTTAATATTTTATTGACAGATATGAGTAGAATGATTGACTTTTTCATAATATCTTAAAAGGCACCCCACGTTTTTTTACAATAAAATACATTTTTTTAGTTTTTTTCTACTATTATTTGTTTTTCATTTTTTAGTTGGATTTTCTATAAAAGCGTGTCTTCAATAAAATCGGGAAGTCATTGATGTTTATTCTAAGTCAGTAACTTATTAGGGAAATGAGCAGTTTGGACGCCTGCTGTCTCCCTTTGATGGGATAGCCGGTTCTCAGGTTTCCTCTCTGAAAATTTCTTAATTGAAACAATTCCGTCACCCACAATTGTTGCGTAACTTTAATTATTAACGTAGCGCACGCAGTGGAAGCTCTCAATAGGAAAAATTTCTCCCGTTTTTTCAATAGATTGCATTAATGCTCCGCACGTAGAGTGATGCCTATAGCCTTCCTCAACAAATGCGCTATCCAACACTAAAATATTTTAACCATTCGAACCATTCGCTCTTGAGATTAGCGTGTTTAACCAAACAAACTCTTCAGCTTTATAATATTAGTATAGATAATGTGAAATTATCTCATTTATGTTTATTGTTTTCAGAATGGTGCAGTATGCTGTTCGAGCAACATTGCTATCAGCTTTGTGCTTGACTAGCTCTGGACTACACGGTGAAGCTGCCAAACAATTAATTCGTATGACGTCAGAAGACAGTGATCTAAGGAGTGCCATGCTATTAGAGCAAGCTGCACTTTGTTTTCTGTCCGGACCAGGTTCCAAGGCTATGTGCAGAAAATACGCATTCCACATGGTGTTAGCAGGTCACAGGTTCTCAAAAGCCGGACAGAAAAAACACGCATATAGATGTTATAAACAGGCCTATCAGGTATGCCTAATGAATATAAATATGAATATAATAAATAATCAATATATGCTATATTGAAAGAAAATGCTTACCACATTATAAAAAAAAAACATAAAAGAACTAACACGAGAATACTGTTTTAAGCCTGTTTTTTAATCAGTAATTTAATCAGTAACGCTGTCGGCTTTTAGCAGGTTGACTAGCACTATTGGCAAATATAAAATGAGCATCTTTATGCGGATCAATGTATATCACTTGTAAGAAATTAGCTCAGTGATTACATATGCATCCCGAGTCTCAGGTTTTGGGCGGCTTTAGGACCCGGCGCCTTAGCACCGTATACAGTCCCCTCGCCCCACGCTTGGCGAGCTTGCGGCACCCTGGTCAGATAGGTGACTGCCGACCCCGGCGATATGATATGAACGGCATATTGAAAATACGGAAATATAGTTTTCTGGGCGTTTGAAATAACCTTAACATAGTAATTAAACGTTTACTGGATGATGATATTACTTTTTCTTTGTGTGAATATTCATGTCTATCTTATGACGAGCATTTTCAATGCCCTATTGCCATTAAACAAAAAAAAAATTTTAGGTGTACAGTGGTCGTGGATGGAGACTTGCGTCAGATCACGTGCAGTTCGCTCTCGGGCGGCTCGCTGGCTCCTTGCGTATCCCGCGTGAAGCGATCCAGTGGCTAGTGGGACCACTCACGCCTGCGCCCCCGCAGCCGCCACACCAACAAGATGCATTTCTACGCGAATATATGCTCGCGCACAATCTCGCTTACTCTTCTAATCCTGCGGTATTATTACAATATGCCAATACCTTATTTTAAAACATTTTTTATACAGTCTCTGTTGTCGTTGACATGCCTGACTATAACCTACCACGTTGTAATCTTCCAACTAATAATAGGGCATGGTTTAGGAATGAGTTACTTAATGAAATAGGTTAGGAAATAGTAGAAATTATTTTTAGCATAGTTTATGTAATTTAGTATAATTAAATATTCTATTAATATGTACTGTGAAACTGTCTCTCGGCCAGTGTTTACCCGTCTGTGCCTACAACAGAAGTCCTTCAAAAATAACGTGAAGGGACATTTGAGCAGGCTGGCGTGACAGCGATGCCTAGCGATGGACTGTAGATCCTTCGGTGGTCGCAAATGTTGTTTGATTGCACTGTGCTTACCTGATGGTACGTTGCCTTCACTATACCGTAATATGATAAAAAAATTGAGGCGTTATGGGAAGTATGGCTGATGTGAAACGTCTGAGAATAATTTTTTTATATTAAAATATAACTTACTTATCGCAGCATTATTTTTGTATCAACGACAATTATCATTGAAATTTCAACTTTAACGTCATATAATTATCGTCTATTATTATTAATTACTTGAAAAATCCCTGGTCGTTCTGTGATGCCAGTGGGTGCTGGCTCTAAGAATCCACGTAGACATAGTGACACACACGAAAAGTAGTGAATGAATTTAGTAGAGAGAAACATTTAGTATAAATGTTGAAAGGTGAGCACTGAGTTGAAAAAGAACTGACCAGAGGCGACATTGACTGATGGCACGTAAAGACGTCCCATCAGAACGCGTTTACTTCCGTCCAAACGCACCATTAGATGTTATACATCAAAAAACAAAATCAAAGAGGCCATAACTCTTTCAGCATAATGTTGATACTAAAGAAGAAATAGAAGAAAAATCAACGGAGCTAGCGTGGTTACCATTACCGGTGGTGGAACAACGTGCTATAGCTACGCTCTGCTGCGGACCGGCTCCGTTGTCATCGCCGAGGCGTCATCCGGCCTCGTCTCTTTCAGTACAAAACCATTTGTCGGACGTAACTCATTCGTCCTATGCACACGGCGCTACCGAGTCCCGTCGGTGGCACATACTTGAAAAAATGCTACTTCAAGTGGCCCGTGGCTCTGTGCCTATGATTTTTAAACCTACAGTCGACCTTTACACTGATACTACTGATTGTGACCCCGTCGTTCCACAAGGAGGTAACTTATACACTTTTTTATATTGTTATACCCGTAGGTAGTAAAATGCTGTTATATTTCACGTAAACAATATATTCGTATTTAAAACAATTTAAATAAACTCAATACTGCTGTTCGAATGAAGTGTTGTCGTACTTACAGTTTCTTCCTCTATGGCCCCGTTGTAGATTTCTTATTTTATATCGCTTCTTGTTTTCACTTCGCTTTTAAAAACAACTGTAGTGGCTTAGATTACGGCTGGCTTATATACTCAAATAAGACGATCACGAAATCACTAGAAGGTACTCGAACTTGTAAACATGTTGTTAACAACATGCGTCATCATTTAAAAGAAAGGGAATCGTTAATTTTTTTGACCATTGTTTGTCGACGTTATTCGAGCAATAAGGTTTTGTGTGTGTCAGTAAATGTAATGCTTCCTCGAACCTATGACCACATACTTGATGTTTCAAGTACATTCAAGACGATTCTAGAGATTTCATGAGAAGTATTTTTTCTATTTTTTCTCAGACCGTAACATTATATACGAGTATAATAAAGACTTCTTTTACAAGTTGTTACAGAACTTATAATATAATTATTTACTTGGAACTAAGTATCATTGTACTACTGTACATTAAACCAATGATGATAAATAAAAGCCGTGATAAAAGATAACATGTTGGACATAGCATTTGACTTCAAATCAACTCGATACGAATATTCCGATCATTATCACAATCACCGTTGCAAATACACATACTCACATGCTAAATATAACGATTTAAGTAACTCAAAATAATACATTTTGTGGTGTGTGTCGTAAGCTATCGGAAAATATCCGTTAACAATATCTAAGGTATATACGAGGTGTGTCCCTTAAAGTATCCGACTTGTACCCATAACTTCACGCCAAAATGTCCGAATGACCTTTATGAAGTACGAGCGTAACAAGCATAGATGTAGTATATAATATAGATCGGCAAACAGTAGATTTGGGCGAGCCGAAAAACAAAATACATTAGTGTGCGTATAATAGTGCTGCACCATGTACTGACTCGGCTTTAATGTCGATATCGATACACATATCGGTGTATTCATGTCGCCTAGTTCAACAAATTCGCAATTTTTATAATACAAATTTATATGATACTAGTGGTGCCCCGCGGCTCCGCACGCGTTCTTTAAGCAATAATAATTTTCATCCAATGATTGTACTCTTATTATTGACGATTCATAAGCTTATCATATGTGTAATGACATACTTTACTTTCTACAAAATTTCATGGAAATCAGTTTTGAATTAATACAATTTTTTTTACGCTTTGTCAACGATTCTTATAGCCTTTCAATTATACAAGGACTTATACTTCTTATGTACATAATTTTATGAGAAACGGTTGATAATTAATTAGATATATATTATTAAGATTAATAAAAATTTTATTAACAATTCTTACTTACAATTATTTATGGATGAATTTTCAATAATACTTTTAGAAATCATGAAATATGAGTAAAAATAATAATTAAGATATGAAGAAATTATTGCACAAAAAACGCGTGAGGAGCTGCGGGTATTGCTAGTATTAACGAAATCTATGCTTTTAAGCGATTCTCATTTAGATGAAAGTATGCAATAATGTAAGATACGTTTACGAAATTATTAGGTACCCATTTTCCATGGCTATTGTTAAAAATCGCTCTATACTACAATAAACATTATTAATCATAAAATAACAAACTGGCATGAATAATGTAGGTACAGAACCAGATCGTAGCTTCACTCGTTTTACGTATCTATGAGAAAAACATTCTTTTTCAAAATGCTTGCTGCAAATCTTTGATTTTTTATATAATTATTAATTAATAAATATATACATTTATTAGAATAGTCGAATATTTTGAGGAAATCTAAAAAATTACAAAGATTAAAAACTATTTTGTCGGAATACGCACAAAGACTTCGAGAGACTGTTATCGACATATGTCAAACTCTATGAAATTCAGATTAAAATTAAATTCGTATATTTTCGGAGAATTAATATGATTAAATACGAATTTTTTTTCAATTTATTTATGAATAGACCTTTTATGAACTTTCTAAAACAATTTACTTTGTGAGCAAAATATTTTTATCAACCTTACATGTCAAATGAATATTTTGTAGATTTTCTTTATGAATGAGTAACAAGGTACTGCACAGGTAAAGATAACTGTAATACGTCTACCAAACACTAAATTATATTGTAAAACCTTATATTTTACGAAAATAAGCGATATTTATTGTCGTGACGATTGACTACGGGCTCTGCGAGACCTTGGCTTTTAGAGACATGTCATGTGACCCTTTCTCGCTCTGACATATGCCTTACTATGCCCTTTATCTATCGTAAAGCCAATCTATATTATACTACATCTATGATAACAAGTGACTCTTCACGAAGTTATCGGCTACCATGGCAACCGACAAGATTTGTTATTTCGAGCGCAGCGTGTCTTTACGTACATTGTCGATTTCGCGTTCGTCGGATTTTGCTATCGTTGAAAATGAGGGAGAGATCGTAGCAACGAATTCGCATAAAGTTTTGCTCCAAACCCGGAAAGAGTTGTGTGGAGACCGTCGAAATGATGCAGGAGGCCTTTGAAGATGTTTGTATGGGCAAAACTCAAATAAATGAGTAATACATGTGTGGCGACTTATCACAATAAATAGTTCTTACTTCAGCCACATTCTATTTTGTTTATGATAGACTGGCTGAGTTTCAGGTCTTGAAAAAGATAAAGAAGACATCTGTCACTGACTGTAAAGAAGATATAACATTCTGTAATCGGTTACGAGCGACAAAATAAATACAGCAATAATTCAAACGCTGAGCTGCATTTTTAATTAATAGGATCGGCCAAACGATCCTATAATTGGTGACCCCGACGATTAAAGACACAACATTCGCCGACGCTTGGAACGTGACGATCCATGTACAAGCGACGCACCGGCCGGCCTGAAGCCTGCTATACTCGCATTACTCGTCTACCAAGAAGTTAACGCTCGGGAGGGCGAAGCACCACCGCGCACACGCCGAGAAATACGGAGAGAAATACTAGCATTTCACATAGTCTTTCAATAATATTTTTATAAAATGGCTGAAGGTGGCGTATCCGACACTGTTGATGATAGGGATAAGCAGAACCCACCTCTAGAGGTGCACCGTGTTTCCATCCGCACGCCTCCGTTCTGCAAAGACCGTCTAGCTCTTTGGTTTGCGAGCTTAGAGGCCCAGTTCAACATTAACCGGATTACAGTAGAAACAACAAAATTTAGTTATGCAGTATCGTTACTTGACACTAGTTGCACTTGTGAGGTTGAGGACATTATTATTTCACCTCCTCAGACCAACCCTTACACGACTTTAAAAACTGCAATAATTGCTAGATTCTCAGATTCCTCTGAAGAGAAAATGCGGCGGCTGCTAGAAAAAGAACAGATTGGTGACAGGAAGCCCTCTTCGTTTCACGCCACCTCAGATTTCTGTCAGGACCTGCATTCCCAGACAAGCTAATGAAATATATCTGGTCTAGTTGACTTCCCAGACAGTTGCAGATCATTTTGGCTGCTCAACGCCTGGAGCAACTTGGTGAGCTGGCAGAATTAGCTGATACCCTAATGGACATACAATCCCAGCCGCTTGAGGTAGGTGCTAGTACACTTTCACTTACCCCACCAGCACTGGACTAGAATGCATTCGTCTCACTTCAAGAACAAGTAACAGACCTCTCCCGTGCTGTTGCTTCTCTTACAGCTACGGGGGGATCAGATAGAGAAAAGTCACGCAATCGTAGCAGCAGCAGATCGTGTAGCTGCAACCGTTCACGATCACCACAATCACGGAATCCCGACCTATGTTGGTACCACGAACGATTTGGTAAGCAACCACAAAAATGTACACAGCTATGCACGTGGACTAAAAATCATTCGGAAAATGCGACAAGCGATCGGTAGTGGCGAGTACCGATCGCCCGCTCTCAAGTCGTCGCCTGTTTGTACTGGACCGGTGTACAAAACAAAGATTTTTGATTGACACTGGCTCTGATATTTATTGTTTTCCCTGACGATTTTCCAGAGGCCATTTTATTAGCAGTGGATATGACCTCAGTGCAGCCAAGGGCTCTTCAATTAAAACTTTTGGCAGTATTTCCCTCAATTTAAATTTAGGATTACGCCGTGATTTTAGACGGAATTTTATAATAGCTGATGTCAGCACACCTATTATCGGATCAGATTTTTTAAGTTTTTACAATCTTTTACCGGACTGTAGGCACGAACGGGTGATTGATGGTACGACTAAGCTGTGGATACCAGCTTCAACAGCGCACACTTCCCAGGACAGCATTAAAGCAGTCACATGCGGGAACTCACCTTTCGAGCAGGTGCTCGCTGAGTTTCCGGACATCATGCGTCCTCCGGGAATAGACAGAATAGTCAAACACACTACTGTCCACTACATCAATACCACTGATGGTCCACCAGTCAGCTGCCGTCCCCGCCGCCTAGGCCCAGAAAAATTGCATATAGCACAGCAAGAATTTAATGCAAATGTTACAATGTGGTATCGCACGACCTTCCAGCAGCTCGTGGTCATCGCCCCTGCAACTCGCTCCTAAGAAGGTCGCAACATGGCGACCATGCGGTGACTACAGAGCACTTAATGCCCGCACCATACCGGACAGGTACCTAGTCCGACACATAGGGGATTTTTCACAAAACCTGGCTGGATCCACCATAGATTTAGTAAAAGCATACCAACAAATACCTATTAATAGCTCTGATATCTGCAAAACAGCCATAATAACACCCTTTGGACTTTATGAATTTCCTTATATGACCTTCGGTCTCAGAAATGCTGGTCAGACCTTTCAAGGGTTTATCGACGAAGTGGCGCCCCTGGACGCTTGAACTTCAAAAACATTTTCGAAGCTTGCAAGGAAAGCTTATCAACAGCGACCATGTTGTACCACCCAAGCCAGCAAGCCCAACTCGGTCTATTCACCGACGCGTCAGGATCACATATTGGCTCCTGTCTCCAGCAACGCAAAAACGAAACTGACAGCTGGCAACCTCTAGCTTACTTCAGCAGGAAATTGACCACAAGCCTATCATTTACGTTTTCCAACAACGGCGAGAAAAACTTCCACCAGCTCAACTCAATCAGCTAAGTTTTATAAGTCAGTTTTCAACAGACATAGTTCACATCAAAGGGGAGGATAATGTGGTTGCGGATACTATGTCTCGCGTGGTGGCTGTATCTTTAGCAGATGACTTCGCTGCACTCGCGAATGCTCAAGCCGTTGACGAAGAACTCGAAAAGCTTTGTACCGATTCTTCTCTTAAATTGGAACTGCTACTCATTCCAGGAAAAAACATCCAGGTGACTTGCGATAACAATACATAGGCCAAACGATCCTATACATGCAATTCAAAAATGGTCGCACGAGTGTTGATAGCGTTCCGTGTTTCGGACGACCTTCGAGCGCGAACCCAAACATATCGAACGTGTGCAACTCTCGAATGCGCGAAATCGTCGCGAGATAGAACATGATGACTCGCGTGTCTGCTTAATTCGTTTCAAAGTTGCTCACAGTCGAGCAGAAAAGGCTTCGCTTCGAAATCGCTCAGGACAACTTGAAAATGGTTATGATGAAAATCCTGGGTTTATGGCTATGACCTCGAAACGAAAAGACAATCCTCACAATGGAAGTTTTCATCTGAGCCACGACCGAAGAAAGCGCATCAGAGTCGCAGCAACGTCAAGTCCATGTTATTTAGTTTCTTCGATTTCGAAGGTGTCGTGCGTGACAAATATGCACCGAGAGGTCAGACAACCAACAAAGAATTTTACCGCGAAGTTCTGAAAAGATTGCGTCACGCGATGAGAAGAAAACGGCCGCGTGTTTGGGCGAGCGGCGACTGGCTTCTCCAACATGATAACGCGCCAGCACATTCTTTGAACCTCGTGCAACAGCTTTTAGCGAAACACAATATTAAACAACTCCGTCAGCCTCAGTGTAGTCCCGACATAGCGCCCTGCGACTTTTGACTGTTCCCAAAATTAAAAATTCCGCTTAAGGACACCGGTTTGATGTCAGACCAGACGGTTGAAACCATTGCGACGCCTGCACTCTTGGCCATTCTGAAAACCGATTACCAGAATTGCATCAAGATGTGGAAGCACCGATGGGAGTGTCTTGTTCAGTCGAAGGGGGACTCCTTCGAAAGATGCCATGAGCCAATGGACGAAAAATAATGCGAAAAGGAAGTTACAGGTACAGGTCGGATACTTTGGGACACAGTAATACGAGGGCGGCACTGAAAATTTCGGGAATCAAGGAAGTGACACAACATTACTATTTAAAAATGTATTTATTGCTTTTCGAAGTATTCTCCGCGAAATTTGACACATTTTTCCATACGATGGAACCAATCATTGAAGCAACCATTCCATTCGGAAGTTGGGGTCTCCAAAATGGCCGTTTTGTAGGCGTCCACAGCTTCTTCAGGTGATGAAAATCTCTGTCCACGCAATTTATTCTTTATTTAGGGAAAGTATAGAAATCATTAGGGCTTAGGTCGGGGCTGTACGGCAAATGGTCTAATAATTCTATGTTTTCTTGCTCTAAAAACTCTTTTGTTCTGTGCGCGGTGTGAGAACTCGCATTGTCGTGATGGAAGATGATGCGGCGGTTGCCGTTCTCTTTACGGAGTTCAGAAACGACCTGTGGCAAACAAATGCTAGCATACCATTCTGCATTAACCGTTCTTTGTCCCTCAAGAGGAATAGTCGTAACTGGCCGGTTTTGGAGACAAACGTGGCCACCATTTTTTTGCATCACTCCGTGAACGAATAATTTTTGTTGGCTTTAACTCATTTTCGAATACCCAAACTCGTGACTGGTTTTTTGTTTCGGGTTCGTACGCGTATATCCAGGATTCGTCACCTGATACGATGTTGTACACAGCATTTGAGGATCCTGCGTGGAATCTTTCGAGAGTTCTGACGCACCAAGTAACGCGAGCCGCTTTTTGCTCTTCACAGAGCGAATGCGGTATCCATCGGGAAAACAACTTTTTTACACCTAATTGTTCATGCAAGATTATTTGTATTTGACTCATGCCAATGTCTAAAGTTGCCTGAATTTCGCGGTATGTCACATGTCGATCTTCCTCAATCAGCTTACGCACAGCATCAACGTTTTCTTGGGTGACTGCAGTTTTTGGACGACCTTGACGAGGATCATCACTGAGCTTGACACGTCCACGTTGAAATTCAGCAAACCAGCGATAAATTGTGGTTTTGGATGGGGCTTCATCACCAAATCCAGAAATCATCCGGTCAACACACTGTTTTTGTTTTAAACCACTTCGAAAGTCATAATAAATCATCGCTCTTGAATTTTCTCGAGTCAATTCCATTTTCTCAACGACTAAACAAGTTTGACAAAACCTTGTGACAAGACCGAGATTTTTTTTTTAAATAAATAAATTGTATTCGATTTTTAAAACCAAGGAGTTTTCAATTAAAAATATTTTAATATGACAGGAACAGTGGAAATATTCCATTCCCGATACTTTTAGTGCAGCCTATGTATATAAAATAAAAACTCAAAAATTTCAAGTCAGTATATTGGAGGTTTTTGTCTGTCTCTTGGTTCGTTTATTTAAAAACACATCACTAGAAACCTTCTAAGCTACATATCAATTTTTTTTGTTATCAGAAAAAAAACTTTGTTGTAGGTATTTTAGGTCTATAATGCCTCTACTATAGTTAACTATGTTAGGTATTATCAGATATCAAACTAAAATATTGTCGCAATACTATATGACAATTGGAAACCAAGATTCCTAAACTTCGCCTACCCTTAGGGCTGTCCATTTAAATTGATATCAATTTTACTATTAGAGTTATAACAACGATATTTAATATATCAACCAAACTTATTTTTGTTTCAGAACCAATTCAAATATCAGTAACATTGTGGAATCCCTTAAAAATATCACTGATACTGAAAGATGTTGAACTTTTGTGGCGATTTGTTTCCCTCCCGAACGATAACGGTGTTGTTGAAGAATACTGTAACGAACCGGCATTATCGAGTGGAATTGTCGTTGATAACAGTGTTATTGTTGGCCAGAAACATCAATCGGTTCTTCTAGAAGTGGACTCTAAGAAAGTTTTAACTTTCACATTGACGCCTCTGCGAGTTGGTCAACTAAATGTTCAAGCGTTGTCGTATAAGTATGCAATTTAGTTTAAAAATACACTAATTAAGTCTATCCGCTTGTAATATATTTGACAAAATAAAGCAATTTCTTACTAGTTGTTATGAAAACAAAATTATTAAAATATAAAGTGAATGATCGATGAGGTGTTTCTTGGGAAGTAGTATTATTAGGAACTAAATAAATGTAAGAAATAATAGCACAAAAGATTTATAATTAAAACGGGCGCAACGAAGCCTAACAGCGCGACGGTACGCTCCTAACAAAAATTAGCTACGAAACAATAATAGTATCGAGTGAGCCCACACAACGAAAGTGCGGTTACTGTTATGTAACTGTATGAAAACATGATGCCAAATTATAAATCCCATATCAAGAAAAGTAACAAATTATTTTGTAAATAAATTAAAAAACGTAGATACCGACAGCTATAATTAAAGGAACTTTTATGGAAGTTGGCACCGTTAGATCTCAGCTCTGTTATCTGTGACAACGATTACCCTTAACATGGCTTCTTTTTGACATTTATGTTTTTAGGATTGATCTTACATACTTCTGACATACTCAAGTTTCACCTCCGTATAATAAGTACCAATAATATTGAAAAAAAAATCAGTATTAATTACAAATAAAATTTAACCTTTATACCTTTAAAGAAAATAATTCTCCTTTGACCAATGTACTAAAAGATAAAATGAATAGATGGAAACAATAATACTGGATGGGCTTGTGAATTTAACCAGCGGAAAACAATGAAAACGTGGGAAGTACGAAATCCCATATTATGTATAATATGGTAGAAATTATAAAAGAATAATATTACAGAGGTTTATAACGTTTCAAAAAGTACTTTGCTACATTTTTTTTGGAATTCAGACAATACCTTGTTAAACTATCATATTAAAATAAAATGTTAGAATTAATTTATTACAGATTAATCAATGCAGGCGAGGGTGGTAATGAAAACGGCGGCAACACCGTTATGATACAAGGGAAAGCAAATCTTATATCGGGAATTAAGAGTGCTGACAAACGACTGAATATTAGTGTCATTCCAGAAGCACCGTGTTTACAGGTTACATTGATTTTTATGGGTATCATTCAATAACCTTTTAGAAAATCATAAATGTCTTTTGAATCATTAGAGCAACATTTAAATTATTATTTTTTTTACTTATAACAACTGTTAATCAGTACCAGGTTGAAGTTGAAAAGACATTTTTGAATCCAATATTTAAATATGTAATAAATAGCCTATGGTTAAAAAGTTGCACAGAGTCGCCAGAGCATTTTAAAATGATGCCAATAAGTAATAGGCTATTTGACAGTATGAAAAATAATATCATTGAAAGCGTTTTGTATTAATATAACTAAAAAATAACTGACTATTTATCCTAAAAACCCAGAAAAATATGTAATTTTTGAAGTGAAAACGTCTAATTAGCGCGGTACGCATATTTTTAGGTGAGATAAAATCTCTGGACTCGCGACACCATTACGAGACGCAGCTATAGTGTGTGCATATATGCAAGTACATATAGCAGACCACGAACGCGTCTAGATAAATAAAAATAATAATTTATTGCTATAAAATTTATAACAACTGTTTTGCCTAGTGTTTAAACAACCGATAATACAACAATTGTTAACTCCCGATTAATAAATATTTTTTTAATAAATCTAATGGTCTTTAAATGCGATACGAGATTTTTTGTTTGAAAATTTATTCATTTATTCTAAAGCCGGTTCTGCAGAGCTTCAAGATAAAATTGAAAAAAGATTTGATGATTTGCCAATGAATTTGGGTGGGAATTTCAACATAAACTTTGCAGACGATATAAATCTACCATTAATTGAATTTTGAATGATTTTACTATGTCCAATCAACGCAATATTAGCACAACGAGATATAAAAGTACAATTGATGCGGTATTCACGAGATATTTAAATAACTTCGAATCAAAATTGTTTATTTCCTATTTTAGTTACCATGAACCTATAGTTTCTATTTTAGATTGTAATAATTTTAATGATAATGATGATGATACAAGAGTTGTCAAAATTGTTAACGATGATTCATAAAAGAATATTAAATGTATTTTAAAGTTTCTAATAATTCATAAATAAAATGCAATTTATAACCCAATAACCCTAGTACCCATCTAAAAAATGTCTAACGCGCCAAAATAACTTTTCACTTCTGTCGGCACTCCCGCAGTGCAATCCGTAATTTTTTTTGTTACGACACGTTCGAATACAGACTGGATTGCCTGAATATATCGTGACGTCACACGTCTGTCATTTATTGTCGTTCCTTTGCGTTCCTTGGTGTTTTGCGATTTTGTTACCTATATCATTATAATATCCAGTGCTATTGTTATATTTTACTATCACTATTTAGATATTCATCAGTAGGTACTTATTTTCAAAAAGTAGTATCATAAATTGTACAAAACTCTTTTACGGAATATATCGTATCTTTTTGTACACATACAAATAGTTTCTCGGATGTTTTTATTGGGGTGTTGTGTACGCGGACCCTACATACTATATATGTATGTAATCATTTCTTTATGGTAATATAATAATACTGTAAAAATATCACAAACAGCAGAATGCCAACTCATTTGTGATTTTGGTGAGTATTTACCATAGATAGAGAAACAGATAGACTAATATATTGTGTAACTAAAAAAATACTGCATATTACGTAGTAAGGAAAATAAATTTGATACTATATGATTATATTGGAAGTAATGCTGTGGGTAAATTAAAGTGGTGTAAAATTATATGAGGTGGGATTTTTTTATAAAACCTTAAGTGGGAATCAAGGATGCGGTCCGCCTGATGTTATGCGACTACCGCAGCGCGTTGGTGACCTTGAACCCCCTTACCCCAAGAGCTGAACATAACACGAGGTCTTTGGCTGCAATCTTCTGTAGGGTGGAGGTATTCCACCAGTCGTAGGAAATCTCACATTTTATTTGGAGTACATCGTCTATTAGCGAATGATATTGTTAATAAACATCCGTCCCTAGACTATATCACATCGCGTCCGTATTGTTTATCGTTGGCTCTTTACGACAATTCGACTCTGATGGTACAGGTTTCCAATCACATATATCACAAGCTTGAATACAAAGTTCATTCAACATCTTCAAACAAAACAAAACAAATTTTTATTTGATTAGTTGGTCCATGGTACTTTTTCTTTTGCTCTTAATTTTTTTGTATATCGCGGTTTCACTTAGTAGTTAAAGAAAAATTAACAAGACTGATTCTATTAGCTTTTCCCTCTACGTTATTAACAAACATGTGACGTCACATTGCTAAAGATAACATTTTGGCGACTTATTCAAATAATGAAGTTTTATTTGCTATTATTTGAAGAAATACACAAAATAAACAAAAATAAGTACTCGTTTTGAGCTCGGCATACCCCACTAAATAATCTGAAACGGTTTCCAGAAACCAGTCAAATAGCCTATTAGTGACAGATTGACTGTAATAAAATAAAACTAGATGAAAACCCGGCTTCTCTCTTGGGTGTAATGTGACTCGTAAAACACAATCTTTTACAAAATGTAGGTAAATATTTTTGTAGTTATCGGTTTTCAAAGAATATTAGGCAAGACATAGATTCGTATAGCATCGTTCATTGTGTTTAATAATTATAATAGATTAAAATTGCAAAAGTTATAAATATTTTTTATTTAAAATCAACTTTCAAAACAAACTAACATAAATTAACAAAATAATGAGCTTTCTTCAAGGTTTATTCTCTGTAAACCTCTGTGTTTTAATCACTCAGTCTTTTACTTTACTTTGGTAGGTAACAATTGCAATTTTCAAAAATCATAAAAGTTGTTTAGTTTCATAGGCTCATTTACACACTGAGAACACTGTGTCATCACTGACACTGAGTGACAGATATGCGTTCATAGAAAATATGGCGGTACTGTACCGAACCGGACGGAACTCTAAAAAGAAATAAAAAGAAGTTCGAAAAATCCAATTTTCATAAATTCTCAAATATAATGCCACTCGTATTGAAATACACACAACCGACTACAAATTCAATTTACCAATACAAATACTATATTTTATACATTGATGTGATTGTTCCAGATGACTTTCTCAGAAACGAATTCAGATATAATGAGCGGCGAGTTGAGGTCGATTGATGTTGAGTTCACGAATGTAGGTCCAGTCGATATGAAGAATGTCTACATAGCTGTTTCTCATCCGGATTGCATCAGCCTTGCAACTTCCCATGGTGACATTAACCCCTTTCAATTATTATACGATGAAAAATACCGAGAACCGCCTCAATATTCTGGTAAATTTTATTTTTATGGATCATTTTTAAAATCTTTTTTTACGTTTTACAAAACTGTTTCTAGTCTATACAAATAAATAAAACTGAAGTGTCTGTTTGTAATGTTAAAATAATAGCTTTTTATTAAAGGCATATGAATGTATATACGGTAATTACAACAAAAAACAGTTTAGAAAATTTTGTCTTTCTTTTTGTTCTGGGTAATCTCCGATACTATTGGTCTGATTTTGACGGGACTTTCACTGACTATCTCATGTTATAAGGAGTAACTTAGGCTACTTTTATTTGAAATTAGAATTAGGGTTCCGCACAATAAAATTAAATTCGAAATAATGACGATTTTGGGGCGTTGCTTACAATGAGTAAACTATAAGAGATATATCAAATTCCCAAGCCCGGTGAAGTTGTAAAATGCCGTCTGAGGCTCGACTTCTCTTGAGTTCTTATGGTTAACAATGTAGTAAGATAAAAAATAATATCAAATTAAGGTACTACGTAACTGTAGACCTTAAAAAGACCTACAAAAAAGTTAGTAATATCTATTTTCTAAAGATGACCCACAATTAGCATGTTTGTCTTTAAAATAATCGGCGGGCGATAGCCTTTGGTTAGAGCGGGGGCAACTCAATTAACATGATTTCATTAACTCAGAGTAATTGCCTGTCTATTCATCCGTCCAGTGCATATTTTGGAATCGACTTTAAACTATACTTTGTTTATTATAAGAAAGCTTGCATGACATATGTAAATTGACATATACCTATATGTCGAATGTTTATTTTGAACATTTAATATTACTTAAATTAGAAGTTGATTTTTCGATCCTTTTTTGGAGTTAAATATAATCGATAATACGATTATGCTTAAATAATAAAAATAAACTAAGTATAACAACAATTGAGATCGCAATCCGAAACACTTGAAATTATTGAATGCCTGACGCCAAACAACAAGATTAATATTTCCAGTAAATATTCGTTGCATGTTGTTGCTGTAGGAATATACAAATTACGTAAATATATATTTTTATTCGAAATTGAAAAGAAACTAATAAATTAAATGTAGAATGTCGTTCTATTAATTTGATAAATTTTGGTTCGAATGATTAATACGATTAATTTTCGAATGGTCTACTCTAGTATGCAATAAAAAAAAACAAAATTCACAAAAATCTATTGTGTAGAAGCTATTTAGGATTTTGTCGTGAAAAATGTTTTACTTATACACATATCTCGTATTCTCGTATATGCTGTGTCTAGAATATTAACTATGAGATTATATTGAAGGGCGATAATATGGAATGGTAAAATAAAACCGTTCGTGTAAATTAACACTCATTTTATTAACGCGTTAGTCACATAAGCTGAGTGATTGACTTAATTTCTTCATCTTTTCACTTAGTGGTGACGTGTGTTAATTAATTAGTAGGTCTATAATTATTCCAATGTCACGTGAATAGAACATTTTTCTTATATTGAAATTACACACAATGCTCGTAACAAGAGAGTAGTTCCCTTGTCAAAATTGTCCAGGGAGTTTTGTTAAATGTTTCTAATTATTATTTAAAAGTAGTTTACTTATGCACAATAACCAAACAACATCACGTAAAATTTCACTAAGAGATTACATGATATAGGTTCAAATAACTAAGAGGATACGGGGCAATCTGGGCTCAATTGTAATCAGTTGAAATATGGTTTAAAAAGCGGTATTTTTTTCTGTTTCAAAATATAAAAAATCGGCTCAGTTCACAATCTGGGAGAAGGGAAATCTTAAATATAAGTTTATTGCACTGATAAAATAGAGTATCGTTTACTATAATCGATTACTGTGAATGATTTCAACAATCGGACATAAAAAATCATGGACCGGATGATTGATTCAATCAAAGTGAATAAATTCTACGGAATAAGTAAATTATATTAACATAATATCAACTTATAAAAATAAATCTTAAAATCAATTCTCATTTACAGATCAATTTATATCTTAAGTTTGTCAAATATATTTAATCTGTGCTAACAGTGACAGCTCTCTGACTTTCAATCTATGATCATTGATCACTCTGTGAATCACTCGTCTCGTATTGTTTAGTGCATAGATAATACACTAATACGGGGTTTAGTGCGCCTGAGGTTTGAGTGTGAGTTTTATTGATATATTTGCGTAATTCGAGGTCTGTGTATATGGTAGAGGTGTTATATTAGGCTCATATTTTAATATTCCTAATATTGAATGTATTAGTTAACTCATATTAGGTTACCGTACCTGTTATTGGGTATTAGTCAAATAATAGTCACCGATTCAATATTCGCTATTCGCTACCTACTTCAATCTAATACGGATAATAAGCGTATCAATTATCTACTTATAGAATGTGAGTATGAAATAAAAGATTTTCGAGAATATTCATTATTATTATTATCATCTTTATGCTTATTAAATAACCTAAATGAAACATTGACTGTTAAGTATAGGTTATTGTCAATTTGTTGCATAACCGCACTTTTACTAAATCTCTTTTAACTCTGCTCTCAGATTGCCAAAATCCGCAGAATGTTCAGAGATGGTTTGATAATATATAAGCTTTTAATTGACACCACTCTCATCTTTTTACATCTAGGCCCAAGAATGTATGAAAACGTATTCGTCTCCTTTATGAATAAAAATAAAAATCACCACATGACTGATTAAGTACCCACCAAAATCTCCCATTTAAGTCTCATTAAATTGAAACGTGGTTGAGTGATAACATATTTATATTGACAGATGAGCGCTCAATGCGATCTGAAGCATGGCGTATCGAGTCGTCACGACACGTGCGTCTCGTGTCTAGTTGCATAGTACGCGGCACAGCACTACGCAGTACGTTTCATCTGCGTGCGTCTTCCTCTGCGCCTCGGCTCCATTTACTCGCGTACTACGAGACCGGAGTGCCCGCGCGTCCCTACCGCCTCCTCAGGCATGTGTTTCACTTCACTCCCACTGTGAGTATCTATGGACTTGTTGCAGGGGGGGGGGGGGGGGGGGTATGGCGTAGCGAGTGTGACCCGCCCTGGGTTGCGTTTTTAGCAAAATTGTACATTATATAATAATATTATTTTGTAATCTAAACTAAATATGTGTACCATTTCATTTCGTATTTTAAGAATTTTTGAAACAAATGTGTTCCTTTATAATTTGTGCCCCGTTTATTATAGTCAATGACAAACTTATTCTTGCTGAAAAGTTCTTTAGATTTTTGGTGAATTTTTAGCCTTTTGAATTTAAGTTCCTACCTAAATAAGGTACGCCGAAAACCCACGATGTGCCACTCACTTGTTGTCTCTAAACATTCATTACTTAGCTAGTCCCACGATGGTGTTTAAACATTCATGACTTAGCTAGTCCCACGATGGTCTCCAAACATTCATGACTTAGCTAGTGCCACGATGTGCCACTTGTTGTCTCTAAGCATTCATTACTTGTCCCACTTGGCACTATTGAACTTATTTTTGCCTTTCACAGGAAATCATCGAGTTGTCCGTTTCACCGACCCGAAGTCTTAGGGTTGTACAAGACAACGTTCATGAAAATATTAATCTAGCTGTTGAAGTAAAAAATATTTCTACTGGGAATGTCACTCTTGAAATATTAGAAGCATCATTACTCAGTAGACAGTGGAAGTTAACTAGTCTTACTGCGACAAGAGATAAATGCGATTTACTGAAGTCACGTGAACGAGTTCACTTTGTCCTTAGAGCACGAAGAATTGTCGAAAACTTACCGGAGGTTAAAGTTGAACATTCGTGTCTTAAAATAGCAGAAGGTCACCCAAATTCTATTGAAGATGTTACAGCATCACCATATTCTAAATTTATCCTGAACAAACCTTCAGATATTGATACTATAGACACTAATAATGTACAAGATGTGGTCAACAAAAAGAAAGGTTTAATACAATCTATGTTTATATTAAGATGGAAAGCTAATAACAACACGAAAGGAAGATCGGCAAGTAGGACAGCATTGTTTATGGTTGGATTGTTTCACAAAAATCCAGTCTCGGGAAAGAGAAGTAACATTAATTGATAATAACATTCCATTACAATTAGATGAATATGATAGTAAAGTAGATTTCAATGAAGGTAAAAAGAATAAACAAGATAATATTGTCATATTAAGAATGGAACATTCTAATCAAATTCATCACGATTTTAATGAAAACAAACTATGTATAGTTCCAGTGAGGATGAATATCGTTAACTGCTACGGAATTCCTGTTAAAGTTTTTATAAACATATCAAAACAGAAAAGCAGGTGACTTTATTTTAAATATAAACAGATATAATATATGTAATAGTGTATTAAATTGATCATAAGCTAATATTTCGACAGCAGCAAAGAACAAAAAACAAAAGCTGCACTTTTTACGAAATTAACATTTTTTACATAATTAAACTCAACATTCTTAACTTTTTTACGATAGAATTATTTTTCTATTTAATTCATATTTTAAGTAATTTTTATAAATTACAAGACGGCTTTATTCATTTGATTACGTTAAAAACGCTCTTTTGTATAATACTGATTTTGTAAATACTTCGTTTATTCTTTACGGGCGGTTGGTTTTTGCATTCAAATATTGATTTTTTTTTTCCAGGGAGCCGTGTAATGAGCTAGGTTGGGCGGGAACACTAAATTCAGACGGAGATTCCAAAGATACTATCGGCGTAAGCGTCGATTTAGGAAAATTTGAGTCACGCTGCATACAAATGCGTGGTTTGTGTGCCGCACCCGGGACATACCTTGTTGGATCTGCGTTCACTATTACCACGAGAGCGGAAAATGAAAACTTAGATATCACTAACGTATCGAATAACACGTCGCTTTTGGTGGTCCAACAAACTGCTTAATATCAGCATAGCAGCGGGCGTCTACAGAATAATATAAAAGTATGTAGGCATATGTGTGCTTACACAATACTTAATAAACAATTAATGCACTTAGTGCTAACTTAATAACTAATTAATGTTTAATATAACAGTATATAATACTGGATTGACAAACATTTTGTTTAGGTGCAGCAAATGTGGCCGTAGCTGCCGCTTCCGTTTCGGATTGGAGAGTCTTCCAAAAAAATGCTTCTGTGACGCTGTCTAAAGTATCTTGTCTATGGCCAATGATGATATTGTACCAGTGTAGCTACATATCGTCAGAGCTGAAATAGTTGCTGTAGCCAAAATCGGCTATAGATCTCTCATTATGGGGTTTGATGTGAAAAGTGTAAAAAAATATATATAGGTGATTTAGCTTTCCACAATAAGTAATTCTAGTACGTCAAGTTCGTGCGCGACCTTCCTGTGTGGCGACACGTTGGTGGGAGCGAGGTACTACATACGATAATGGGGTGGGTTGTGTAAAACGGGGAAGGAAAACGCGTGCAATTGTGTGACGTAGGCGCACTCATAGTACAGTAAAGTAAACAGTATTACGTCTTCATACAAACGGCCTAAACGACACACTGCGTACTTTGAAATCTCGGTACAGATAAGTCGCGAGTGCGCCGCAGTTAAGTAATTTATAACTAAACACAAAATATTAAATTACTTACTTCATAGGATTTAAAAATAAAAATCTATTATGTTCTTTACAATAGTAGCTTGTTTATGAAGATGCACTGCCGTTTTTATAGTACTTGAAACTCGAAATTGAACTGGACTGTACTGACTATTGCTTTTTTTTTTTTTTACTGACCTTGCTGTTAGCCTTAGGGGCCCTATCCAAAAACAGAGCCGCTGCGGCTTTTACAACTTTACCGGGCTTGGGGGCGAGCGCTTAAGGCACTCAGCTGCGAAAGCGTGGGCAACCAGCGCCCAAGGGTGCCAAAGTGGCCGGACCTCGGCTTGGGCTGTTGCCACGATTGCAATGAAGTCGCGATCTGTCTAATACCCTATCCGTAAAATCGAGCTAAACTAACATATACAGATATACATGTTCCTTTCTCTTGGGAGGAAGGAAGGAACATGTGTACGTGTATTTAGTGATCTGAATTATTTTCTACACTAACTAGTGCAAAAAAAGAAAAAAAAAGGTTCCTTACAGAACCTATGTACCTGTGAGGTGTGCACGTATGTACATATATGTGTGCGCGATGTTTGTATGTGGGTAGCTAAGTGTTGCAAGTAAAGTGTCACTTATTACGCGCGGGCGGCTACCAGACTCAAGAGTTTCACCCCGAGGAACGGACCTAGGCTTGAGTTGCCGCGGGAGAGGGAGGTCGCGGCGGTTGGTATGCGGGAGCGAAATTAGCCGCCCGTCCCCTGCGGAGGGAACGGTGGTTACGCGGACGTGGGCGCAAACACGCTCTGTTTAGAGAGACGGTTGATTAGTACGCAATTTGTTTCTCGATTTCGTCATCGGGATCGGTGAAGATGTTACGCGGTCGGCGCTGTAAGCGGGTGGCGTTTGGGACTGGAACGTAATTTGCGGCGACTTTGATCAAAGGATTCGCGTGATTTGACGCGGTGTCAAAGTAAGAGCGTGAAAGGTATTTGATGTAAGACTCGATCGAGGGGAGTTTCATATCTCTATGAATGTCTACCTTTCGAATGAACCAGGGGGCGTTATTCATTTTATGTAGTACTCGATATTGAATGACTTGGAATTTGTGTATGTTCAATTTTGACATATGTGTGAATGCGGCGCAACTATATGTCATAATCGGACGGATACACATTTTGTAGAGAGTAAGCTTATGTCTCAGGGACAGTTTGCTTATGATCAGGGGCTGTAATCGACTTATGGCCATTGCGGCTGTTTTACAGACGGCACGGACGTGAGAATCGAAGGTAAGTTTTCTATCTAGGGTCACACCGAGATATTTAGTCTCGGTGGCCCAGGCGATATTGTCTTTGAAGAGTTTGAGAATTTTGACACTCTCAGGGTGCTCTTTTTGACCAGGATCAAAGATAATCGCAGCGCTCTTTGAGGGGTTGACGGCTATGCGCCATTTGGTGTACAATTCACCGAGAGTGGTGACTGCGCGTTGGACTCTGTGTCTGAGCCTAAGTCTGTTCCTATTCGACGCGTAGATTACTGTGTGATCAGCGTATAGACCTACCTGGACCTACGAGGACGAGGTAGGTCACTGACGTACAGATTGAAGAGACAAGGCGCCAGAATGGAGCCTTGCGGGACGCCCGAGCGTATGGGGTGGGGTGTGGAGAGTACACTTTCCGCTCGGTAGCGGAAGGTGCGGTCGGCGAGGTAGTCGCGGATAATGTGAACTAACCTATCTGGGACTTGTAACTGGTGTAGCTTGTGGACTAGTCCGGCGTGCCAGACCTTGTCGAAGGCCTTGGCGACGTCGAAGAAGACCGCGAGCGTACGGTATGGAGGATCTTTCGCGAAGTTAGTCGCTATGTGCTCTGTGAGGCGTTGCACCTGGTGCGTACACGAGTGTCGAGCGCGGAACCCGAACTGTTCCGGTGGATATAGATTTTTCTCGTCTATCACGGTTTAGAGACGGTTCAGAAGGAGCCGCTAATAGATTTTACCTAAGGTATTCAAGAGACTGATCGGGTGATAGCTATCGGGAAGCGATGCTTTTTTGCCGGGTTTATGTATCCCTATGACTATGGCCGTTTTCCAGGCGGCTGGGAAATGGCAGTGGGCGATGTTTACATTGAATATGCAAACCAAGAGTGCTATGAGGTGATCAGGAAGAAGTTTGAGTACTTCGTTCCGGATCCCGTCAGGACCGGGAGATTTTTTGAGCTTAAGGCCCTTGATGACGGAACAGACTTCGTCAGACGTGACTGTAGTTAGGGTATCCGCGGGAGGGACCGAACTGAGTTCCTGTACCGAGGATTCGATTGTGTTGACATGTACGGCGTCTATGTTGTCGCAGTTTGGAGAGCACTGGCAAGACACTCCGCTTAGTCTTCGCTATCGAACGCGAGTGGGAGGCCCGGGCCTCTTCCGAGGGGTGGTATTTGGGAGGAGTGTTCTAATTTTAATGATCTGGCTAACTTCCAGTATGTGAGATGGGACGGTTTGAGACCCTCTACGAGGTTGTCCCATCTGTGACCTCTGTATTCAGTGATGCGAGCTTTGAACTCTCTTTGTAATGCGCGTAACCGTGCGCAGTTTTCCCTGGGCGGGAATGAGTCGTGAGCGCGTGTCGCGGCGTTCTTTTCCGTCTTTAACGCTCGCAGGTCGGCAGGGAGTATAAAGCGGCGATCGCTCACCGTTTTGACCTCTCTCGAGGCCTCTCTGATGCTGACCTGGAGGTGGTCGACGAGGGAATCGATCGCTAAGTCGTCGTCTGCGGCCGACTGCAGTACGACAGCCCTCTGACTGTATTTCTTGGGTTACCTACTTACATATTTGATAATGCTATAATAAAATGTCACCATCTTTTCATCAAAATATATTATCTACTAAAAAAAATAATTTAAGTTTTAATTTAAATTATTTCTACTTGAGTTTTATTTTCATTTTCAAAAGTGATTGTGAGGTAGTAAGTAGGAATGTATTTTTTTTAAATAAAACAATAGTTTTTGCTCAAAGTTTAATAAATCAAAAACAATTTTAAATTCTAGGATGTAACTAATATAGTATTTCGTCATTACTTATAAATTTTGTAATCGCGTCTATTGTGTAGGTACTGAAGTTTACCTAGATTTCATTTCGGCCGTTTTTATGAAAACGTAATACTGTTTACTTCAGTGTACTGTGACTTGCGCGCCTACGTTACGCAGTTGCACGCGCTTCCTTTCTCCGCTATATTACCCGTCCCCGATGTCGTCAATAGTACCTCGCCCCCGCCAACGTCTGTCGGAAACATAGGACGGTCGCGCACGAACTTGTACGAGTATAGTTAACATGTTAATTTTAGCGTATTTCGATTTAAATTATAAATCATATGTATTGTGTTAAACGTTATTTTTATTATCGTCAACCAGTCACACTGGCTTTATAACCTTAGCTGAGTGTAAAAAGAAAGTGAATAAAAAAAAATCTACTATATAGTTTATAAGTATACGTGTGGCAAAGATAGCACTATCAGTCCTAAACGCACCCGCTTGTAGTTTGCCTACGTATCTTTAATGCTAGAATTTTAATGCTTTTCATAAAAGAATATTGACATGTTCTACCAGTTTTTAACTTTCCTGGTAAATAGCACGATATGCTGTTGTATTAATTTTATAATATGTACGATAACTTATGCTTATATTTTATTTAAATGAGAGGTACCTAAATAATGGAAGGGATTTATATATCAACATATTCCAAAAAATGGTGTTTTATTTGAGTAAACGTTAGTAAAAATTTTACGTGAAATTTTGTTACACTGTTGGATATTGAAATTAGATAACCAATTATAAAATGATTCAATTAAATTTTATTGTACCAGATTCCCTTGAAAAATAAGTTAGATAAGGATTTTTAGTTACCAATAGAGATATTATTTTGAAGCGCAAATAAAACCAACACGTGCACCTGGCAAATCTCATACGATTAATAAAATTGTGAAAACATGTACATAACTTTTGTACATTTGCTTCACATAGAATAATTATAAAAACGATTTGATTATTTTTACATAAATTTGTAATCACAATCCTAACAACTTTTGTTCTTCACATTTCGTGAGCCAATAAGTTGTTTTCCAGATTATTATATTCAATTATTTGATATATATTTTCTCGTTTTTAATGAATACGTTATTATACCTGAAATAAGTTATCCTTGAATCTATTAATAATGAAATGACACCCTGAATTTTCCAAGTATGGTATTATAAATTGAAAAAGAATAATTTTTAGAAAACTGAATATCAATAAATAATTATTAGTAAATATTATTCATGAGTTAAAGAAAGCTATACTATAAGCTTGCGGGCTTGCACCTTAAACGTCGCCTACAGTACACAGAACATATAATATACCAACTGCAGTAGGAATATAATGTACTATGTGGTCGACTACGCCTTACGTCGCTTCCGATTAGTTTCGCCGTTATGGTTTGGGCAGCAATTAATTCGACGGAGCGTACAGAGTAAATCTTCATAGAAAACGGAACATTAAATGCACACCAGTACATAACGGAAGTCCTAATTCCACATGCATCTTCTAGCGACGTAGAAGCGTACATGCAAAACGTACTTGGGATTCGTTGTTTAGTGGCCAGCTCGAAGTCCCGACTTCAACCCTATTGAGCATGTCTGGGGTGTTCTAAACAGATAGATAAGATCAGTGCAACCTGCTCCACAAAGCATCAGGGAGCTATAAATAGTCATTGCAGAAGACTGGGAACATATTCCTCAAAACGCTATTCAAGCCTTGATTTTGGCAAGAGGAGGTCACACTTGTTATTAGGTTTCTACATTTGTAAGTATATTTAAAAAAAAATTAAACTTGTCTTTATTGCTGAACACTTCTTATTGTTTGGACGTGTACGTTGGTTTTATAGAATTCATCGAAAATTTGTGAAAAAATTGTCAGAATTCACTTCACGCATAATTTACACGATTATAAGTATACAGGCTACGTCAAACAATTAAATTCAATTTAATTAACTGTAATCGACCGTAGAACGTAAATTTCTATGGTGCCCGTTTTTTGCAAAGTAGTTTATATATATAGTTGTAGTCATATAATTAAGAACGATTTCAAGTTCCAGATTTTTTAATCTAAATCGTTCCTTCTTAGAAGTAACCAGTTATGTTATGAAATAGCCACATAAATAGAGCAAACGGTATTAGAAGCAAAAACTTTGTACCCTTTTTAAGCGCATTGCGTGCACGGAAGACAGATTTGGCATGGTTAAAGTTTATATGGAGAAGTGCAAAAAGCTATTTATCTACAATATCCGTTACTAATATATTAAATAAAATAAATTGATACTGCGAATCCTAACTCAACCAGTGCTATTGAACTTGAGACTCCCTAGAATATTGTCATTGTCACTCAATGAAAATTGACAGCAAGTGATATAATATTCATTGTTTAAGTTCATACTGCAAATGTCAAACAGAAAATAGTTTATAATTAAAAAGTTGCTGGTCGAATTTCGATCATTGGGCGACCGCTAGTAAAAATAAAATCGCTACTTTTTTTACAAATTTGATTTCTTCTCTATAGTAAAAAATATAATAGGTCTTAGGTACTCATATTCCATAATTACTCGAATTTTTAACGTATCCATGATGACAAAAAATATTGAAATGCGATGAAAATGTAACACTAATCAATAAACAAATGACTACTTTTGGAAAAAGAATTCCATGTTTTTAAAATAAAATTAATTTGACATTACAATTCTTAGTCAAACAAAAATTATTTTGATTTGAAATGGCCAGTACTGCAGAACGGCATTTCATAGGTAAATACCTAATATATGAAGGACACAATTTCACACGGCCATTTAATTTTAAACTAAGCAAAGCTTGTATTATGGTAACTAAACAGCTGATATACATACATATATATATATAGATATTAACACCCAGACACACACAACTGACATTTATGCTCATCACACAAAGTCAGTCATGGGCGGGGATCGAACCCGCGATCTCTCGGCTCAATAGTAGCGTTTACTACCACTGCGCCACGAGGCCTGTAAAATAATAATGAAACTGGACAATTAAAACTGTCCAGTTTTTATACCTTCTTGCAAATGCAAGCCGGGCTTGCCTATGGCACAGAGTCAACATGGGCACCTTTCTTGCTATCCTTCCATGCAACTTTTCATCTAACAAACGCCTCCGAATAGTGCGTGCCGAGATTGCTGAAGGGTTGTTTTCACCAAAATATTCTTTTTTCAGCTCATTAGACCCTTTGAAGGGATTTTATTTTGCCAAACGAACGATATTTTTATCATCTCGACGAGATGACCATCTCTGTTTACGTACACGCGGAACATTTGAAATAATTTGTTACGTGGGAAAATGCTTCACAGCGTGAAAAACCATCGTTTTTCGAGCATTGCAGATAATCTTTCTAACCGATTAATTCTTCTCGAAAAATGTTATTATTACCTACTTCCCTTTTTTATTATAACTTTAAATTTTCCCCATTGTTTTCATATGAAGCAATCACCTTTAAGACTTCTACAGTACTAAATGGCGCCAAAATTTTACAAATAGTGACCTACGACCAAAGAGCCACAGAGTGTTCTCTACATAAATTTGAATAAAAAAAAAACTATTCAGCGTATCTTTAATAACAATAACTATCCAGTACTGATCTAATTTATAAAGATTATTTATATATTTTTTAGCCAACCGTGTGTATAAACGATTGAACCGTTGGTATGGAAAAGTTTAGCGATACCATGAGAGAAATAAGTACAAAAAAATACATGCAATTAGTTATACTTGTCAGTTTGTAAAAATCATCCCTTTAGATACCTAAGCGTTAAGCGTAAAAACCCCGTCGGATCCGTGAAGGTGTTATTAGGTATCGAGATTATATTCTGTTTACGTTATCTATCTTAGATTAAAAGTAAAAAAAAATACCCTTAATAAAATGTAAAAAAATTTGGTTAAATGAGGAAACTTACATGGTAGTCATAAAACACGTAAGTACGTTTATTACCCAACTAATGAATAATACCATGGCAGGGTTGTTTGTGACACCCGAATTGATAAGCTTGGTTCCTCTATGACAATAGGACGTTTATTAAATTTGAAAGGATTATATTAAACAGCAACTGCGATTCCTGGAATATTAATGGGTGGTAGTTAATCCTTGTTTACTAGCCAGTAATACCTGCGTGTATATAAGTGGTACAAAATATTAACAAAATAATTGCAATTACGATCTCATTGCGTGTTGTCATTATGTTTCCGTGGCTTTGTAATGAATCTTGATCTCTATGTTGCTCTTCGCCAGCATATTGATCTACTAGAGTAGGATTATTTATATATTTAGTATTCTAAAATCAAAGTTCCGAAAAAGAACTCAAAAATTGGTGTCGATTTTGTTTTCGTATAAAAAATAGATGGGTCAAATCCCAAAGATATGCTAACTTCTTAAAAAAAATCTAATTGGCTTAGTTCTGAAGTAAATTGACCAGAGTTTGCCAAGGAAAACATAGTCCAAACAGAAGAAGCTACTGAAGTAGTGAGCCCGTCCAAATCAGATGTGTCAACTTCAACTCAAAAGTCTCCGTGAAAATCCTTTGAAGATTTGACGAATCGTCAGGAAAAAAAGACGCACTGAAGAAGTCTGTGTAACTACTCTGAGTATGCAATTTTTTTTCTTATGAATGCGCTCTCAAGTCAGCTGGAAAAGGAGATATGGCTAATGTTATGAAGTATTTGCAAGATAATCCCACAAGAGCTAGCCAAAGTACTGAGTTTTATTGGTGGTCAAACGTCACAACCACAAGAAGTTTCTGCACAGAAAGCGCTCGCTCTATATATCACTTTGCGCTTATTCAAGAGGAAGATATAACTATTACCAATAACTCAGCTAAGATAAAATTACAGTCACTGTTAGATTTGACGGTAAAGAGGCTTACCCAATCACTGAATTGAGAAATTAATGCGTTTGCCCAACCTGCGTAGCATTCGTCGGAAGATGAACAAGAAAGTGAAGTCGTTTTTATTCAGCGAAGTCGAAGAGGTCTCCACTGTACCCGAAGTAGATTCCGACTGTAGTAGTAGGGATGACGAGTCGAATGATGATGTTGACGAAGACGATAGTGAAACTTCGCTTATAATATTTATTTATTAGAATTACATTTTTTTATTTTAATCTTTGAAATTGTAAATTAATATATATGACTGAGTAGGTACGCTGTATGGGCGTATTTCGCGATCTTTTGTCCTAGGGTGGCGGATGAACCGGGGCGGCCCTGATCGAGGGCGACACAAACTAGGGCGGCTCTTGAACTATCACGACAGGTTTATTTTGATAGACTGATTCCAATAATACGAACATACAGCGTATCCGCACTGTACAACGTTCTCTAATAAAGTGTATGGCATCATTTTTCTTTTTTTAGAACTGACTATACTGTTAACCTTAGGGGCCCTGAAGCCGCTGCGGCTTTTACAGCTTCACCGAACTTGGGGGCGAGCAAAGAGGGCACTCAGCCGCGAAATGTTTTAACGACTTGTACGAAGGAGCCAGAGTGGCCGAGCCTCGGCTCGGGCGGTCGTCGCGCATGCGAATAGGTCGCGATCTGGCTAATTCCCTACTCCTAGAAATTCGAGCTAACTAATATATACGCACAGACATATTCTCTTCCTTCTGGGAGGAAGGAAGGAACCATGTGTATGTGTATTTAGTGATTTGAAAGTATTTCTACACTAACTAGCGCAAAAAAAAGAAAAAAAGGTCTCTTACAGAACCCATGTACCTGTGTGGTGTGCACGAGTGTGTATTCATACGTGTGTAATGTTGTATGTGGGTAGCTAAGTATTGCACGTATAGTGTTACTTGTGTCGCGCGGTTGGCTGCCTGACCCTAGGGCTTCACACCGAGGAACGGACCTAGGCTTGGGTTGCCGCTAGAGAGGGTGGACGTGGCGGGTGTGCGGGAGCGAAGTTGACCGCCCGTCCTCTGCGGAGAGAACGGTGGTTACGCGGGCGTGGGCTCTGTCTATGGAGTAGAACGCGTTTGCTGTTTCGATTTGGTCGAGCGGGTCAGTGAAGATGTTACGTGGCCGGCGTTTACGCCGGCAGGCATTGGGGAGCGGTACATAGGTAGTTGCCGCTTTGATTAATGGATTCGCGTGATTCGACGCGGTGTCGAAGTAGGAGCGAGAAAGGTGTTCGGCGTAGGCATGAATCGAAGGATGATCAATATCAATCTCGACCGGAAGGGACGAAAAAGAGTTTGACAGCGTTGGTACTGCGGGAGCAACGGGTTTTACGGGGCGGCGGGTGAGAACGCGGCGGAGGGGAGGTGGTGGTGTGCGCGACAGCAACGCACTTTTTAGACGCGACGGGGCGAAGTGAGTCTGCCATCTGTGCCCGGCTAACATACTGATCGCTAAGCGATGG
Organism: Saturnia japonica; assembly: GCA_033032175.1. Taxonomy (NCBI): domain Eukaryota; kingdom Metazoa; phylum Arthropoda; class Insecta; order Lepidoptera; family Saturniidae; genus Saturnia; species Saturnia japonica. The sequence goes on along the minus strand of CM065311.1, from coordinate 9,360,063 downwards.
CATGTATAATGACACGAAGCTAATTCGGCTTCCAGCTGTTTAAAACGCGACTCTAAATCCGCGTAGGTTAATGTTTCGGCCATCACGGTGGCGGTTTGGAGGGCGGGGAGTGAATTCAAAAACCTTCCTGCCTGGAGGGCAGGTGGTTACGCCGAATGAGTTTAACGGGCTATCCGAGCCCGGAGCAATGAGACCTGCGGTGAGGTACAATGACTCGCAGGAAAAGAACCTAACGTTTTCCCTATAGGAGTCCCTAACAGTCTCGTGGCAGTGGACGCAGACCGGTAAAACCGCGGCTCCGCCCAAACAACCACGAGGATGGGATGGTAAGGATAGAAAAGGTTGGGTAGAAGACACCTGGAGCTTAACTATGCCTGTGGCATCACTCCGTTCCTTCGTTTATATAGCGCAAGCGCGAACGGGAAGTTATATGTAGGGACATATTTCAAATTTTAATTTAAAACAGTGTCATTAAGCGGAAGTTGTGTTATTGTGATCATAGATGGCCCTTTTACTCCGACACGGTGATTCTGATAGACGGTGCGCGCTCTGTACCAGTCTGCTTTTATTGTTCTCGTAAAAGATTCTCGAAGATGCTTCTCAGGCTCGTAGAGGATTCTTTGCTTTTCAACTTAAAAATGCTTTCGAAGGATGTGTCTCAAGACTCGTAAAGGTTTTAGTAAAGGATTTGCATTTTTGTTTAATATAATATACGATCCGTTAACGTGGTGAAGAATATTTAGTGAGATGGAATATGCTTGTGTGCAGCGTTGGGATTAATGACGTATCTAAATTCCAGTCTGGATTGGGAGAGGAAGCAGTTTCAGAAGTTCAAGGTCAGTGGATGATGTTCCTTCCCATATATTCAATTGGATGTAACAATTGAAATAGTTGTCTGTCGTTCATTGCTCACTGAACTATATTATCGAAGGCCACACCAGACTAGGAGGCAGGCAGCTTAATTTAAAACCGCCGCTCCATGTGGTATGTGAGGGAAGAATAGGGAACCGCAAAATTTACTCCTCGCATACACATTACTTATAAGTCTCGTAGAGTTTTATCGAAGATGCCCCTCGAAAAGTCTCCTAGAATTTCGTAGAGGTTTATATTTGGTAGAGAACCCTGAAGATCATTGGATTGGATTGGAATAGTGGATACTCGAAGTTCCGTGGACTCCCGAAGCTGTAGTGGACTATAGAAATTGATTTATAGTGGATTCTCGAAATCGTAGGACTCCCGAAGCCGTAGTGGATTGAAAAGCCGTAAGTAGTGTACATGCACAGTTTGCCGGGTATGTTTTTAGGTCTCATGTAATACTAGGCGAGCCTTTTGCCATTAATCCGGCACAAAGCTAAACTCTGAGCGGCGACTGAGAATTTCATTGAAAACCCCAATATCACTTTGATCGACCTGGGAATCGAACCTAGGACCTCGAGCATAGCAGTCGCGTTTAGAACCACTACACTAATGAGGTAGCTATGAAGTATAATTATTATTATTCTAAACGGGGGCTGTGCAGGCTTATGCAGTCCTGTATCACTGTGACCAATGAGATCTATTGTGATCGCCCCACACTGCTAAACCTCCCCATCAAGTCCTATAGCTTTGATGTACTGCAGGACTTTATTAGCCGAGAGCAACTGAACCTCTTCTGGAAGCAGCAAATGCTTTCCCAGAATCCGGTTACGTTTAGGTATTAGTGGGTCACAATCACATAAGAGGTGCTTTGGAGTTTCGTCCGCACTTTTACAGTATCTGCAATCTTTTGTGCCCTGGACACCAATGTTGTACAAATGTTTATTTAGACAACAGCATCCAGTGAGTGCCCTCACTAAGATTCGTAGCTGATTCCTACTAAGCATCAGAGCTTCTCCAGCTCTACGATGGTTAAACGCGCCAATAAGCTCATTGGAATGATTTTGTCCTGGTAAATTGTACCAGAACATTATAGCCTCTTGGTTACAATGGTTCTTTAAGGTCAATCGAACAAGGCTTTTTGGGATACCACAGAATGGTTCAGGACCAATCTGTTTTTTCGCAGCTTTAGCTCTTGCAAGTTCGTCCGCAGACTCGTTGCCTGGAATTCCTGTCTGCCCCGGGACCCATCGCAGGATTAGTCTGTTATTTTTACCCAGACTGTTCAGCATTGCCACACATTTGGCCACAAGATTCAATTCTGTCGAATCTGAAGCCAGTGCCAAGAGAGCGGTCTGGCTGTCCGACTGAATGTAAATCGTGTGATTAACGTAGGCCTTTTGCAGATTGATATTGGCACACTCAAGTATGCCGTACACTTCCGCTTGGAAAATGGAGGTGAAACTGCCAAGACTAATGTGTTTCCTAAGATTAGGTCGCTCCCCATATATTCCACAGCCTACGTTCTATCCAGATTTGGACCCGTCAGTATACCATAGTAGACTACCTGGTTTCCACGTTATCTCGGCTTTAATTCAAGAGTTCCGTGGAGGGATTTCTATAGTATAATTTTTTTCTAAAATAGTTTTGGGAGTCATGTCTGATATCATTCCCAAAACTGGTGTTGCTATAACTGAGTCTAGTAAGAATCTCAAGGACAGGGATAACCAGTGCACCCTCCCCTGGGCATACATTCTGTGCATTCTTAACATCGCCACCTTCTCTACGTATAGGTGAAGGGGCGTAAGATTTAACACAGCTTTCAGAACCGCTCCAGGGAGGTTGACATGGCGCCTGTCGCTAAGATAGACGCCATTCTTTGTACTCTACCTAAATGGGCCCTGACAGTCGACTGGTTTGCCTTCCTACACCAAAGCACACAGGCGTATGTTATTATGGGTATAAATAACCACGGCGATGTAGAGCCACATAATCAACTTAGGGTTTAAACCCCAGCGCTTACCTGCCAGTCGTCCACAGATACCCATTGCTATTTTTGCTTTCTGAATTGAAGCATCAATCTGTCTATTCCAGGTCAATTTTAGGTCCACGCTTACCTCCAAGTACTTGACCTTTGATGAAAAGGAAATTGTCTTGGCATTTAGTGAGGGTTGTACTAATTTATCATTTTACAATCAATAATTTATAAATGGTACTATAACGGTTTTATCTGCATTAACCCTCAACTCATTATCCTTGCACCAGTTTTGAATGGCATATAACGCTTTCTGCATAAGGTACGAAATGGTACTTTGACAGAAACCTCGAACAACTATCACCAGGTCATCAGCATAGCCCTGGACGTCAATCATCAATTCCTCCATCTTATGCAAAAGCTGGTCAACCGTCAGGGTCCACAGTAGGGGCGATAGTACACCGCCTTGAGGACAAACTTTTGTGGTAACCACCTCATGATTAGTGCCATATAATGACAGTTTAACAGTACGGGTTGAGAGCATTGCTTCAATCCACCTAATGGTGGTCGCATCTACATTCTTGGTCACAAGACCCCGAGTCAGCGATTTTGTAGGTGTATTGTCGAAGGCGCCCTCAATGTCAAGAAACGATAAACTCTAAATAAGGCTTTTTTAGACATTAAATACACCACTTTATAAATTGTGCTCTGCGAAGCTGGGGCGAGTCGCTAGTTTTATTATAAGTATTTGAAATAACATCTCATATTATGATGATGTGATACTAAGTTTTTTTTCGAACTGACTATACTGATAGCCTAAAGAGCCCTAGAGCCATTAGAGGTTTTGACAGCTTCACCGGGCTTGGGGCATTAAATAATATGCAATTAGCTTGCTCGTTTCTTAAAAGTAGGGTTCAATTCAGACGTTATGCGTTTACCAACCTTTTACCAACTAATTATTGTTGTGTTACGGTGTAAACTGTTAGGTTTCCCGTAAAAATAATTAGAAAACAATACAAAAAAGGGGTTGAGTGTATCAATTGTGCGCGCGTTAGAAGTTATACTGGTTTTTTTACGGAAGTCGAGGCCCTCCCGAACCGCTTTAACCGCGTGCGCTGGCGTAATCGTTAATGATACGGAAATACAATGTTCTACAATAATATTGCTACTTAGTAAATTTAAAAAAAATCGCGATATCACATGCCTATTATACATAAGCCACAATAAGGTATTTTGTGACCAAGTTTTGTTGAAAATTAAAAATGATATAGAAGCATTATTTTTCGACATGCCATATTATTCCTTAGGAACAAAAGTTTCTTCATCATAAAGACAATTTTATGAAGTTAAATTTTGCTCGTTATAGTATATTATTTGGACACATACTTTAGGAGATAATGAAAAGATAATATAATTTGTACTGGCGGAAAGAACAATTATGATAGACTTCCCGTGTTCTTCAACGTGTGCGTTGGTGAGACGGTGTTTGTCCGATAACATTAACACGGGTGATACCATGTGGCACAGCTAGTCATAATATAATATAACCCTGGAAAGTAAAATAGACTTTGATGAACTAATACATTATTTTGCAAAAAAGGAAGTACGCCAGATCAGAGAGAAAAAAATGCTGAGACCTAAAGCCTATCTTTGTCTGTAGTCTTTCCTGGTTTTATATTATGTTTCCTGTAGGTACATAATTTTATGTCACACTAATGGAAACGTTAGCTAATAGGTAATAAAGAGTGGCAATTTGTTTAAGGGTTTTTATTGTCCCAATCACAAAAATGCCACCCATTAGTATTTGTAAGTTTTTTTTGGGTTTACTCCATAAGAATCTATTTTCATCTAAGGAGCTCGGTATGAAAATTTTATGAGGAATGAAATCTATAAAAGCGTTAACCTCTTTACCTATTGCATATCCAAAGACAATCGTACTTAAAGAACAAAGAATATACTACTCTCTATCGAGATTTAAGGAGTAAACTCCGGTCGTGCGTCGGAGCTGACACACGCGCTATCTTTTTTTTAAACAATTTATCACAAACGGCGCAGAGGGGGCGCCACTATCAAGTTTCTGCCCCGGTTCAAGAAAATCGTAGATCCGGATCAGAAGTTCAGAGAATACAAAACATCTTAACATGCTATGGATGTATTCGCCGGAAATACGAATAACGATATTCTACATTATGTGTATGATATTTTATGGTTTTATTTATACAACAACGGTATAACAATGTGATCGTAAAAATACATATTTCTGGTTTGATAATACATGTGTCGGTTTTCAATAAAAAAACATTATTTTGAAGTCAGCACCTAGTAAAATCTACATTGTAAAATGGATATATATTTATTAATAATACTGGGTACGTAATATTTTTATATCTATACTATCTTATATACATATACTTAATAAAAACGTAACTGATCGATGTCTGTACATAGAAGATATATGAGAAAAACTATTATTGGGGGCCTTTATCAACGCCATAGAACCCAAAACAATGATTGTTAGAATTTTTGTCTGTTTGCCAACGTTTGTGCGCGCTTATCTCAGAAACGGCTTTAAGCGATTTCGAAACGGTTTTCACTAATATATTGTCATAAGGTTCAGTTAACATTTGGTGTTTGTTTTACTTCAATAAGTTCATAAATAAAAAAGTTATATCAATTTAAAAAATCACGTCGAACATTTGTTCGATAAAAATGCTATAAAATAGCTCATCAGTTGAATAGACTGAAATTCTAGTCATCTGTATATTATGGTTTGTAAAAAGACGATGATTGAAACTTTTCATAAAGAAAAACAATTGGGAGTTTCGATAATTAATATCTAATATAAGTTGGCCTCAGATGTATGTGATAAATCATATTAAAAGGGGGTCAGCATAGGCTGGATTTGATCGGTTGAATATAGCCGCGCCGCTGCTAGGGATGACAATTTATTTCGAAAAACCGATCTTTTTTCGATTCATTTTCAGATTTGTATTAACAATAAAAAAATCCCTAAAACAGGAAATTAAAAAGACACCACAACAATCAATCTTTAGTCATTTTTACCTTACTAAAGTATGAGTTATTATAGAGAAACATAGAAATATAAAGAGAGAGAATTTATTACAGGTTTATAGGGAAAGAGAATTCTTTCAAAAATTTATTTAGCTATTTATAAACTGTTGTCGTTATTTTGTTGTTGGGTAATGTAATAATTTACTGTTAGTATTTTAATAGGTAAATAACACCATAGAAAATGAATGAAATGAATAATCCATACCTACTAATATTATAAATGCGAAAGTAATTCTGTCTGTCCCGTCTGTTGCATTTTCACGTCTAGACCGCTGAACCAATTTTGGTTGAGAAACGACATAGGCTACTTTTGGAAATAAAATTGTAAGGGGTGATATGGGGGGTGAAAGTTCGTATGAAGAACACAATTTTGATGAATTTTGGTATAGAGATATGTTGGACTTTGGAGAAAGACATTGGTTACCTTAAGTGTAGAAAATAAAACTTTAATGGGTGAAATAGGGGATGAAGGCTTGTACGAAGGACCCATCAAAACAATTTTGATGAATAGAGATATATTGAACCTTGACAATGTGGTACATCACATTCGCAACCGATCACAACTCTTGTCCAATTATAAAGACACGACATACATGATATACCAGAGACTACTTAGAGGATACACATACATACAGAGTAAGTAGTAAAGATGGGAAATGGGCGATACACATCTGTATTATCGTATTGAAACAATGCGGCAACGGTATACAATATATCTACATTTGTTATCGGTACACAGCGATAAGTTTCGTATTCCTCGTGGTACGTATCGTATCGTATTTTTTAATAACATCACCAAATTCGGGTTAAGTACTGATACTTGGAAGGTGCAATTGTGCAAAGAAAACGTGCCTACAGAAAGTACGTATGGCTGATATTTTAAAACAATATGTGACAGAACCACTACTCGACAGAAAAGACAATCCTGGAGTTTTTGGCGGGATCTTTAAGCCACATGTTGTTGTTTTTATTTTTAATTCAATATCTTAGATTTTTGACCCTATATTATGTAATATTGGTGGCGTTTTGCGTGATATAGTTTGGTTTTTGTGCATAAGTGAAGTGGATTATAAATATAAGCTGAAAGCATTCATTCTGAGATCCCACAAAATCTTCCTAGAAAGTTCTAACATGGGAGTCACCATCTTGTTAGGATACTAAATCGTCATAACACATGACACTATAATTCACTAGATAATGGCAGTAATGGTCTTCATTAAAGAGGACCGGTTGCCGAGTTAGGAAGAAGAAGACAATCCTATATTACATTGGTCCTCAAGCAAGACTAACAGTAAGCCCTTATCTAAGTGGATTGGCGCCACGTTACTTGTCAGTTGTTGCAACTTCATTGCCTTCTGAACGCTTATTTTCTCAGGCAGGAAATACACTTTCAGAGATCTCCAATCGTGTTAACCCGCATCATCTTTCCAAAATATTAGCCGTAGGATCGTGCTTCGTTATAAAACTACACTGGCATTCCAGCCCTTATCTCACATAGCCGCTCCAGACTCACGCCGTGAACATCCGTGAAAGGGCGTGAACGCGAGTGTGGTTGGATTTCACGCCTGTTCACGGAGTTCACGCCTCGGTTTCCGTTCAGAGTCGGTTTTTTGTGTCCGCTTCAAAGGGTTCGCGGCCGCGCAACGCTAACAACGCGAATGTTTATCCACATTCACAGCGTTGCAGTTCGATTCGTATATAAATTTAATATGCTAAACAACTAATGCTGTAATCTAATAATTCTAATAAACTTTTAAGTTATTCATCATTAATGATGATAATATTGCCAGATTTAACGGTACTTTAGGTAGGTGTATCATGTTATAATAAACATGTCTAAAGCATAATTAACTCGTTTTGTTGCGATATATACTCGTTAACCACCATCTGCTTTTTCTTTGTTTGTTTTGTATCTTTATTAAGCAAATTATTATAAAATGCCTGTGCATGAAGAAGCTGAAGTTACGTCCATTTAGTACGAGTGCGTGAACCCGACTGTGAACATTGTGAGTGTGGAGAATAAATCGCGTCGTGCTGAGTTCACGGCGTGAATTCTCGCCGCGACTTCAAGGCACGTGTCTGGAATGGCTAATAAAGCTACAATTTTATATTGCTATCTTAGTTTTAAAGTAAACGTCGAGAGATGAGTGCGTATGTTATAATGGCACTGACACTGTCGAAACTACAAACAGTAATTGTTGTTGTATAACTAACATTACACATACGACTGCTCTCCGCGTGATGCAGCACAGTGTTGCAGTCTGGCAAAAATAATATTCGCTCTTTATGGTCCCAAAAGGCACCAGAAATCGCTAACCATAGGCCATCTCACAGAAATAACTATAGTTTGTCAAACACGTTTATTTATCTCTTTTTTTTATTAAATAATTCATAAAAACAAAAACTTTTAGCCAGAAATAACAATCAAATTTTATAATGAAAGGGTTCAACGACAAAGTATAAATTTTCTTCTAACTTTATTAATTTAAAATTAAACATAAAACCAACATGTATCGCAGAAAACTCTTACATAATTATGTCAGTTTATGCTGGTTTTAGCCAATGTTTACATTCTTCTAAGGACCCCCGTTCTTATCTATATTACTGAATATAATAAACTAGTTTTTTGGTGGAGCTTCAATGATAATAAAATCATCCTATTAATTAAACTAAAAATATCATTTGTATTGAAAATAGTATTTAAAGGTCCTAAAGTTGTAATGAATGGTAGTATGTTTTATACTTGGAGAATCACAGTTCAGCAACAAAGAATAACGTAAATTATGTAAAGTCATAGAGAATAGAGGTACTTTGTATTCGTTATTCGTACCAACTTCATATCTATAATTATATTGGCAGTACTACTAGCATAAAGATAATATAGTATACTTTTATTAGAATTGTTTTAGACATGTGCAGACCCTTTTTCTCAGGAGTGCGTGTAGGTATCAAGATGAAATTAATATCAAAAACTAAGGTCTGCAATCCATTGAAGCTTTAAAAAAAATTAAATCACTAAGTCAACGCAATCAAAAGATACGGCTGATTATATCTCATTTCTATACAATTTCAAGGGGAACAAAAATGTATAGGGTACTTCCAGTTGACCTACACTCATGAAATTTGGCAAAAAGTAGTGTCTTGTAGCAAAAGTAAAGAAAAAATCCGAAAACTGTAAATCAGTAGTTAGATCATTAATAAGAATTAATTTTGTTATTTGCAGTTAGTAATCTGATCGCGGCATATGATGATGTATGTAGGAACTATTTTCCAACGGCAAAGTTAAGTTTGTCCAGTTTATCTTTTCGTAAAACAATATTAAAATTAAAATCAGCTGCACCTGTCGACTATTTTCACAATCTGCACAACATCATCTATTAGTGAGTAGTTAAAACAGCTGTTATTGATAGGGATCGGTAAAACATATAGATATATCGAATTATCGTTATTTTCTCATAAAATTATTGATATAACGTTGATATTTTTACCATGATATATTGATATTTATGTTACTGTATCGATTTATTAATTGTATAGATACCAATGTTTATTTTTACCATAATTATATTTTCTGTCCACTTTTAGTGACAAAATACTTAAATTGAAAATCCTAAAAAATTACAGGTATTTGAAAACAAAATGTTTTCAAATATAAATTATCAATAAGTAATTCTAGTAAAAAATTGTCATTACATCCCTATTCGAATAGCATAAACTTTCTTTGAATTATTAAAAAATTAACAACCGTATATCATAGCGACATCTAACGTCGAGTAGCAGTACTCTAAAATTGTGGTACTGGAGTATCAAATAAAAAGTCTATAAAGTGGTTGTTTACAAAATAAAATTAAGCTTTAGCTTTAAACAACAGAGTTTTATTTTAATTATTTATGTAACTTGAAGTAACATGTTCGGAAAAAAGAGGACATAAATATTTTTTATCCAGTAGGTTATGAATAGAAAATTGATTAATATAGGAGGTAAGAAACAAGTATCGCTAGAAATCACTAGAAAATAAAAATTCACTAAAGGCTGAAATAGATCACCAAGAATTGTCAAAAGTACCCAGATCTAGGGGCAAAATCGCAAAGTTGGTAACACTATTGAATTAGGAAACAGCCATGAGAAAATCAGCAAAATTCCTTGCGCCAACTTAATATCTCAAGTACAGCTTACTGCGCCGGCGCAATGATTTAACTCAATTATGGGCCATGGCGTTGTAAAATAGTAAGCGAGGCAAGAGAAATAAAGAAATGAACGAGTTGGCTGAACGACGGCGGGGTGCGACGCTGTCCCTTAGCCGGCTCGCTGTGCTGAAATGAGCTGTGCGCCTGACTGACACATTTGGAATAAGTGTGTTTACACACCCGGGCCCCCGGCGCAGTAAATTGAGTTGGTGCAATTGCGCGGCGCGGCGTAACGCAGTACTACCCATGGCTAGTAGAAAGCTAAACTATACATTGCGATCGTTGCCATACAGGCGTTCCGGTGAAGCTGTAAAAGCCGCAGCGGCTCTGTTTTTGGATATGGCCCCTAAGGCTAACAGTGTAGTCAGTTAAAAAAAAAAAAAAACCTACAGGCGATCGGATGGACAATTCGCCCTGATCGAAACTTACATTCTCGATTCCTTATTAGATTAGACTATACACTACACTAGATAGTGACAAAAATTGCGGTACATCGTATAGTATAATTTCTTTAAACAACTGATTCTCTGCATATTTTATATAATGATACATATATTAATAATATTTTTTTCTATGAAACCTTATATGAGTGATTTTTGTCGCGTTATGGTACTTTTATTTTTTTAATTAAAATACATACGTGAAATAAAACCTTGTTGCGATCCAAGTCGTTTATAAACTGTGTCTGCAGAGCTGTCAACACTGATAGGGATAGGGATAGGATTTGTAGGATGGGCGACGGACGAGCGTCCATCTTGAAATTTTACGGAGTTTGAGCCGGTTTAGTTTTAGTAAAAGTGAATTTTGTAGTTTATAGTTTAATTATTTGTTAGTTTTGGAAAAGTTCCATGTATGCTACAACTGTTATATCGTTTAAAATAAGATTAACTACAGTAATGTTTTAGGTATGGATGTTGCTGAACATTTGATCATTTGACAAGTAATGGCGTGCGTTTTTCATTTAGAAGGCACTTTCAAATTTTATTTCATGTTATCAGATCCTACCAATAGTAACACCTATTGCAAGTGATCTACGATCGTCGAGAATGTATATTTAAAAATTGGTACTTAGTAAAAAGTTACTTTTATATTCCGCAAATCGTAGTGAGCTGGATGTCGTTTTTAGGTTATATATCACAATACTCTAATTGAACAGTGATTCGTAATTCATTATTAATTTCGTAGGTCATTGTTTGGTTTAAAAGTGTTCAAGGAAGTTGTTGAAAGTGTTATTTATTCAAATGTGACGAGCTGACGCAAGTTTTTATTCTTCGCAGTATCATTACTGAAGACATTCGCGATTTCCGGAAAGACTATCGCAGATAAAACCTTAGGTTGGCAGAGGCACAGTACGATGGCAGTACCTAGTAGAGCTCGGGTATATGCCGATGTGAACTCACAACGTCCAAGAGAGTACTGGGATTACGAAAGCTATGTGGTAGATTGGGGCAACCAAGAAGATTATCAGTTAGTACGCAAGTTGGGTCGTGGAAAATACAGTGAAGTATTCGAGGCAATAAATATCACAAATAATGAGAAGTGTGTAGTTAAAATATTGAAGGTGAGTTTTTACCATTATGATAAAATTTGTTACATACTTCTGTAGTTGCTCTCGACTTGAAGCTGACTTAATTAAATTTCAGCCTGTTAAAAAGAAGAAGATAAAAAGAGAAATAAAAATATTAGAAAACTTAAGAGGAGGCACAAATATAATAACTTTACAAGCTGTAGTAAAAGATCCTGTATCTCGTACACCAGCACTCATTTTTGAACATGTGAATAATACTGATTTTAAACAACTATATCAGACTCTATCAGATTATGATATAAGGTGAGTTTCTATCTTTGATTCAATTTTAATTTGTAGTTTTTAAAAGTTGTGATAATTATTATTATAAATATGTGTAGGCATATTGTTCATGCATTCAATTTTATGGCTAATTATCACATTTAATAACAAGTAAAAGGTTAAGTTTTAAAAATAAATTTTAAATTCTGTGAGAAATTATGCTATGAAGGATGATTAGATATAATTATCAGTTGAAAGTTTTGTGATTTTGTTCTACACCACATTAAATAAATACATATTTTTTTACATTTCTAAATAACTTTCATTTTAATGTTTTTAATTGAATAGTATAACAGTGTTGGAAACCAGGGTCTCGCAAGTTGCAAAACAAGTTTGACTTTGACTCTAGTTTTTCTCTCTCTGTGACAATCTTGCTCTGCCACTTGGTTGCTCTTGATTGGTCAAAGCTGATTGAATTGTGAATGATATTGTTCATAATGTTTTGTTTGTTTTGTTGAATATGAGACGTTAATGGTGTGATGTGCCAGCAGACAAGAGATCCCCAGATTGCGGCCATTTGTTCTTGTAATATTTTCACATTGTACTGCTTAACCAGGACTTGTGAACTAGTATTTTTAAACCTTGTAACCTCAACGCACGGTTTTCTACTGCACTTAAGTATTTATTCCTGAGAATTAGGTTGGGGATTGAATATACAGTATTCAAGTATATTAATATAAGCATGAGAGTTTTATTTGCTATTGAAGCTTATCATTGATTATCAATGCAAATAAGCTACACTAAAGATAGAATAAACTAATAGATAATTTAACTATTTAATATACTTATGACCATTATCTATTAGCCTAAATGCTTTTTAAAAGTACTCTAGTCAAGAAAAACTTAATTAGTTTTGTTGAAATTAGTTTACTTTATTTAATGAATATAACAACAGTTGAACTGTTTAACATTTTAATGTCTATGGTCATGTTTCTACAACAAACAGTACTATTTTTATAAAGTAAGCTTTTAGTAATATGAATTTAGCACATCCTAATTGTGAGTAAAGCACAGTCCAAAAACAGGAAAACTGCTGCAATATTAGAATCTCTGTTAATCTGTAGAAACATCATAAATCTACTCCCAAGTAAAAAACACAGAGTAGGTGTGTTCATTCATGTTTTATTCTAGAAAATCTTATTGTTAATTTCCTCTGAACATGTTTGTAATTAAATTATGAAATATTGTGCAATTACAGGTATTACTTATATGAACTTTTGAAGGCATTAGATTATTGCCATAGTATGGGTATTATGCATAGAGATGTGAAGCCTCATAATGTCATGATTGATCATGACCATAGAAAGTTACGTCTCATTGACTGGGGACTAGCAGAGTTCTACCACCCAGGACAAGACTACAATGTTCGTGTTGCTTCTAGATACTTTAAGGTATGAGTATAATCAGTATTTGTTAATAATGGCCTAATAATATAAATTGATTACCTTTTAATATTGTAGCAGCAAAACATCCAGGGGTAGTAGTTTTGACTTGGTCATAAAGATCTACTTCATTAACAATGTTTAAGCTATCCTGATAAAGTTTGATCTCTCATTTGTAATGAGTCTTTAAAAATTACTCTTATTTCATCTTCATAGTGCATCAACTATTATTTTAGATAGACTCTTAATAATACATAAGAGGTTTCCCTCAATCAATTTTAATAAATTAGATTGGACACAATAAAAATTAATACAAAGCCAATGACTTCTAAGATAAGTTGCTAATACTCATCTTTTTCTCATGTGAATTACACTATTTTATTTGATATGTAAGCCATTTTGTTTGTTTGAAATATCATTTAGTTGAAAGACTGTATAAGAATGGTCAATATAAACAGTTTTCTATTCTTGTTATTAAAATGCATAAATATGGTTCATTATGTATTTCTTTCAGGGTCCTGAACTCTTGGTTGATTATCAGATGTATGACTACTCTTTAGATATGTGGTCATTAGGATGTATGTTGGCATCAATGATTTTCCGTAAAGAACCTTTCTTTCACGGTCATGATAACTATGATCAACTTGTTCGTATAGCAAAAGTGCTGGGCACTGAAGAGCTGTTTGAATACTTGGACAAATATCATATAGAACTGGATCCTCGATTTAATGATATTCTTGGGAGGTTCGTATTTTTAATTGAAATATTATTTTAATAAAGATATTATTCTCTTGAAAATAATTAGTAATGCAAGAATATTTATTAGATAGGTCAATCTAATCACAATATCTGTAAATTTTTATTCGCTTTTCAACAATAAAATAATTAATTGTTGAAATAACAACATGGGAAAAGTGTGTTGTATAAATAATTCTAATCAAATGTTTTAATTATTTTAACTGTAATTAATAAATTAAAATAAAACAATATAATCAAAATATACCTCTGCAAGCTAAACTGTTTAGTTTGCATTCCTTTGTAGAATGTCTTCATGATATTTATCAATTAAGAATGTTTAGAAAAAATATGGCCATTTGTTGCATTAATAAAAAATTATATAAAATTTTAACAGACATTCTCGTAAACGGTGGGAGAGATTTATACATTCGGAGAACCAACACCTGGTCTCTCCTGAAGCTTTGGACTTCCTTGACCGTCTTCTGCGTTATGATCACTACGAGCGTTACACTGCACGTGAAGCAATGGAGCATCCCTACTTCTGTAAGTTCTATTTTAGTCATATGATTATTCTATTTTAAAGATTTAAATCATACATAAACTCCCTCTGTTTTCAAACAAACCATAATTAATTTACCTGAAATAAGTCAACATCACATTAAAATTATTGCTAATATTATTAGTGTAAGTTATCAGATTAGGACGTGTTTTCACCTATATTATCACCTTATATTCCATATATACAATATGATTCAATTTGAGAGGAAGAAATAGGTACTGACAAGAAGTCACTAATAGCTATTTTTATTCAGTTTCCTACTATTTACCCCTTACATAATGATGAAATGTTGTGCTTTCAATATACCTTAGAGATCTGTCTGAAAATCATTTGCAGGACAAAATGCAACACTTCATCTATGTACCATGGATTTGTCCAAAAAAAAAATCAAATAATAATAAAATATATTGGACATTTAAAGATCTCATTGCTACCTTCTCAATAGAATTGAGTAAAGCCACACCACACCCACTTCATTGACGTCATAGCAGACTTGGTGTTACTCACTATCACAATTCTATCACAATATATTTCATTATATTCCTGTTTTAAAATTACGGCTTAGTCACGGTTGTTAGGTGCCATTAATTTATTGTTGGAGTGGAGGAGGAAGAAAATACCTGATGGTAAGTTTGAAGTATACTCTCTCAAAACATTTTTCCGAGGGATACTAATCTGTAAGGATATTCTTATTTGATTAAGTATAATAAGTTATAGAGACATCAACTCATCTTTGCGCACCGCCCTATGTGAGCGTGAGCTACAAAATATGCAGTTTTTATTTGTATGACAGTGATCCAACAGTCGTCTTCCCATCAACACGTGTTTTTATCAATGTGTTCTACTGTCGTTAATAAAAAGGTCTTGGTTAGGTCATGGAGAAAATGTTTTACCTAGCCAGTAGGTTCTGCTTTATAATGCGTTGTATCACAATTATCAAATTATTAAAACGTTAAATTGTAATTTAAAATGATAGATGATCAGCAATATGGTATAATAATTTTTCATCCACCGCCATAATATCATCCTATATCCTATAGGAAATATTTTGGGAATTTAAAAATATACTTAGTTTGCTTTACTTTGAACATTGAACAGAATGTGATGGAAATAATGAAATGAATAAAAAGTTCATTATTTGGTATTTCTAGGAGTAGTGATATGGAATAATATGTTTTACAAACATGCATTTACCTAATTGATTTGTTGATTTATTTTGAATTTGAACAAATAAGATGTAGAAAAATTTGACATAATATAAGTAAAATATCTATTATATTCAATTGCAAATGAAACACATTAATATGAAAGTGTGAATGAGTCAATACTCATTAATCAATTAACCAATATCAATCAATAATCAATATTAACCTCTTTATATTGTAGTTAATTATGGTGCTCATTATTTCTCTAGACTAGTAGAACCTAAAAATCTGTTATTGATGTAGTTTATGATCCTAAAATAATACTGCAACATGTTAAATGAATTTTATACACCATAAATATACACATGTATTATGCATGGTAGCAGGCTATTTTCTGGTATTCTGTTTTTTTACTAACACCATAAACTTCTTTTAACTTAAAAATTTATCACCAAATATACAAATACCCATCACATATAGATGCTTACTTGCTGCATTTGAGAACATTGTATACTTTCCTAGCCTTTGTAAGTTATTGGTGTTTTGGACTTTAATATTGTGTATTAATATCAGCTGAAATTGTAGTTGAATGCTATAATTTGATAAAAATAGTTAGTACATTATTTATCTGGCAGACTGATATAAAAAGTTGAATGTAAAGGAGAAGAAAAAAACATCTTTGTGAAAATGCTAAACCCGGCTGAAAATAAATATTTTTATTTCATAGTTGAAAATGATATAAGCTTACGTTGAAAAACGATAAATCCACAAGTCTTTGTGAACGTTTTTTAAGTTTAGACATATAAGCATGACCAAATTAAATAAATCTAGAAGGAAACTTAAGTTATGTGTACTTTCCATTCTAATTTCTATTGTAATCCAAACTAGTGAAGGATCTTTCTTTACAGATCCAATAGTTAAGGAGCAAGGCAGAATGGCATCCTCTAATTCTCCAACTCCAAATGCATTGCAAGGACCAGTAAATGCAGCAGAATAATTATTAGAGTCGAAATGCTCTTTATAATGCTATGTATTGATATATACTTGTACAAGATTCCAGAAGAGACAATGTAAAAATAACATCGGAACAAGACCACTGTTGGTGTAAATACACAGGATATACAGTGAATGAAATACTTGCTCTATTCAACCAACAATCATTGGTGTTATTCCATTGATAATATAATTCGGAAAGACAATATAATTTAGTGTTAACAATTAGTAAATCTGGTTTATTCATTGTTTTATCTCAGATAGAAACTGCTATCCAATTCCGAGGAAGTGTTCATGTAGGTACTCTAGAGGATGAGTATCTAGTGACGGGTGGGATTAAAATTGTCGCTAGTAAATACTGAAGATTAATTTTTTTTACATGAAATTCGATAGATATTCATTTGAGGTAAAGATAAAATGTCAAGTTTCATTGCACTTGATCTTTTGCATTTATTAACCTATGGTATTGATATTGTAATTACTTGTATAATATGTAATTGGTAACACCTGCATACCATTTTCAAATACTGGTTAGCAGCTTTCTGTTGGTACTCTACCTATTTAAAATTTTGTATTTATGTAATAGAAGTAAAATGTAGATATGTGTGATATAAATACAAAATTTTAATATGATTAATTAATCGTTTTCTTTCATTATTACTTAATTTACAAAGGAGACCAGTAATTCTAATTACTATTAGAAAATGTCGGATTTAAATATTGTTTCTATTTAGTATATTTTAAATAAGTTACATTAGTTGTCCTTATACATAATATAATTAGCTAAAAATCAAGTCCTATCTTCAATTTAAAAGTGAGCCTCATTGAATATAATTTATTTTTAGTGTGATAACTTCAAGTTGTTGCATATAAATTTTCTTAATAAACAATACTAACTTTGCCTGAAAATGTTTTCAATTATTTATATTTTGAACTATCAAGAACCTTTAATATTTTTTACTGATATAAATTTTTCTGACTGATGGGAATTGCAAAGTTGGCCTTATAAATTGGTATTAAGGTAAACTGCATAAATTTTTTTGTCTGTGATTTGATATAATAATATGGGCTACCCACACGAACGAGATATCCATTTTAAAACTAACCGGTTTGGTAATGAAAATATTCAAAGTAGCTGCCATGTATGTCTATTAAATTTTGATTACAAATTCGTGTACATGACTGTATCAAGAATATTTTCCTAACGCTCGTGCCTTATTGTCCTACAGATGAGTTATTTCCTTTTATTGTCATAACTTCCTTATACCAGAGTGTTAGGCACAACAATATGAGCATACAATTGACAGAATTTTTTTACTACGCATTTACCCATTGTGCTGGTACATGCTACTTGATCAATATCAAGATGGCCAGTGAGGGCTACCTCTGTGTCATAATCGCTGTAACGTAACCTGATCCACGACGATTAGGAATCTCGATAGATATATCAATGTTTACAATCAGTAAGTTGCAAAACTGTCACCAAGCATTTTTTACCTTTGTGATCCGGCGGCACCTGCGTGCTGTAATAAATAAGATACAAGTTATCATTAAACTACAATAGTCAGCTTTTGGTATAATGCTATCGTATAAAAAAGGTTTTTTTTTTTTTTAAACAGTAAATATTCGAAATATGTATATTAAAGATACTAGCTGTGCCCCACGGTTTCATCCTTATTAATTTTATCCGACAAACACCGCAACACCAACGCACCCTTGTAGTCGTTCATAGTTCTTCATCCCGCAAGTACAAATTATTTTAAGTTTTCATTATCTCCAAAACGAGTGTCCAAATAATAGCATACTCTAATCAGCAAAATTTAACTTCATAAAATTGTCTTTATAATCATGAAACTAATGCTAAATGCTAATGCTAAAAATAATGCTTATAAATCACTTTTTAATTTCAACAAATCCTTGTCACAAAATACCCTATTGTGGCTATGTATAAGAGAGGCATATGACATTGCTGAATTTTTTTTTTAGTTATACTAATGACCAATATTATTGTAAAGCATTGTATTTCCGTATCATTAACGATTACGCCAGCGCAGGCTAATAGAGCAGTTCGGGAGGGCCTCGACTTCCGACTTAATTACGAAAATCAATATTTAAGGCTATCTCAGAGTTGTTGCCTAATCTTAAATAGCGAATACTATTCTTCGAGAGTCTGGCTATCATGAACAAAAAGAATTTTTCGAATCCGACTGGTAGTTACAGAGATTAGCGTGTTTAAACATTTTTTTTCCTTTTATTATATTAGTATAGATTTAGTGGGTAACGGATTTACATTAAACGGGGTTTAGAATCATGGAAAGAAAACATTTCAACAGTATTTCAAATTTTTATGTTTGTCTGTTAGTTTGGACGTAAATCACGCAGAAACTGTTTAACCGAATTTTATGAAATGATTATAATTTATAGTCCGTGGGTACATTTAGGATGCATTTTCACTTGTATGGACATTCGAATGAAAAGAAATGTATGTTTTATAATACTGTAATATATTTTAGAGTGAAGTGAAGTAAAATTATACAAATATCACGTAATTTTCATTAAAAACAAACACAAACGTATTTTTCACGGATAAGCATAGATGGCGTTTAGTAGTTTTAAGTGTTCTGACACATTACAAGGAAGAATGTTGATAATAATAATAACACAACAAAAACTTATTAACATTAAAATAACTTATTCTAAGCGAAATAATTGTTGTGTTAGATTTTCCTCCTATCCTGGCTATCCGATTTTTTAGCTATCTTATAATACTATAAAACAAATCAAGTTTCTACGTTAACACAATAAAGAGTTGCGGCGGCGCTTCTTATTGAAAGTTGTGCTCGATGATAAATTATGAAAAAGGAACTTCCAATGGTCCTAAAGTTTTAGAATTTGGCACGAAGACAATAAAATTAGCGTAGATTAAGGAATAAATCCGCAAATAATATTCCATCTGAAATTATTACTACGGGGCTATGTTATATTTGTTCGCGTTCGCAGGTTTGTCACCTAAGTAAACACGCGCTGCGCCGCGTCGTAGTCCGTGGGACACGTCTGAGAACGACTAACCTAAGGATAAATATACAAACGATATTTATATAAAATACTCATTGATGTAGATAGCGAATTTTCCTGGGAGGGGCCAACCAAACAGCTAATCAAGTACAAAGATTATATTCTTTCAATGCTGTCGATTTTTCTACAGTGGGCAAGGAGTTTTGTAAGGTGGACAGTGCCCACCTTGCTCCCCATTAACTACGCTCATAAAATACTCTGGCCGCGAGTTCTACTCTTCTACTATAAATGTTTTTTATAATGCCAAAGAGAATACAATACTACGTAAGAATAATGCGATAATTAGGACAGAATGCAGATGGGGCCAACATTTTAACGCATTAATTGATATGTGGCACTGTTAATGACGTTAGACGTAAAGTGATAAATAGGCGATAAGTTAAGCATTCTAACCCAGTCTTATATGCCTCAGATAGGAATAGATCCGACCTCAGACACAAAGTCCAACGCGCCGTGACCACTCTCGGGAAGTGGTTTAACGAGTGGCGAATAGCCGTCAATCCCTCGAAGAGCGCCGCGATGCTCTTCGATGCGGATTCGTCACAGATACCGTGGAAGCTTAAACCTGTTAAGCTCTACGATAATCCGATTCCGTACGTAAGAGAGACCAAATATCTAGGGGTAACCCTAGATAGTAGGCTCTCTTTTAGACCCCACATCCGTAAGGTTAGGAACAGGGCCGCGTGGGTCCTGGGCCGGTTGCATCCTCTGTTGTGTTCGGTGAGCAAAATGTCCACGCGACATAAGCTCACGCTCTACAAGACGTGTATTCGACCAATTTTGACATACAGTTGCGCTGTGTTCGCACATATGTCCGAGTCGAGTTTCAAACGGTTACAATCGATACAGAATAGGTTCCTCTATCGTCTCACCGGGGCCCCGTGGTATGTTCGAAGCGTAGATCTCCATAGAGATATGGAGCTTCCTTCGATACATGCCTACGTTAAACAGCTCTCCCGTTCGTATTTCGACACCGCGTCGAACCACGCGAATCCGTTAATAAAAACAGCCGCCACTTATGTTCCGGCACCCACGGACATCCGGTGCAAACGCCGGCCGCGCAACATTTTTATTGATCCCGACGATCACATCGAAAATGCGAATAAATATTACACATCCGTCTCTCCAAACAGAGCGTGCCAGCGCCCACGCCCGCGTAACCACCGCTCTCTCCGCAGAGGGCGGGCGGTCAACTTCGCTCCCGCACACCCGTCACGTCCACCCTCTCTAGCGGTAACCCAAGCCTAGGTCCGTTCCTCGGAGTGAAACCCTTGGGTCAGGCAACCGCCCGCGCGATACAAGTGACACTGTACGTGTATCACTTAGCTACCTACATACAACACTACACACGTATGAACATACACACGTGCACACCACACAGGTACATAGGTTCTGTGAGGGACCTTTTTTTTTCTTTTTTTACGCTAGTTAGTTAGCGCTAGTTAGTGTAGAAACATTCCGATTACTGAATACACATACGCACGGTTCCTTCCTTCCTCCCAGGAGGAAGGGAACGTGCCTATGTGTATAAATTAGTTAGCTCGAATCGTAGGTGTAGGGATTCGATTAGATCGCGACTTATTTGCGAACGCGGCGACCGCCCGAGCCGAGGTCCGGCCACTTTGGCACCCTCGTGCGAGTCGTCCACAAAACTTTCGCGGCTGAGTGCCCTCTGCGCTCGCCCCCAAGTCCGGTGAAGCTGTAAAAGCCGCAGCGGCTTTAGGGCCCCTAAGGCTAACAGTGTAGTCAGTTCAAAAAAAAAAAAAAAAAAAAAAAAAAAGCATTCTAACAAATAACTCACGAATTTTTTTGGGTTTTCGTAATTTTTGTTATTTTTGAACTCCCATAAAATTCCGCAATAAATTTTTGTTATAAAAAAATATGTTAAACACGAATACTTTATATACTGTAAAAGAGTTACATAGTTTTCCTTTTTTATTTAATGGCTACAAAGTTCTGCCAATGTCACATAGAAACGATTTTTTAGCAAAATTGCTTCACCTTTTTGTTAGAATTTACAGGGAGTTTTTGTGACATCTCAAAATTCGTGTTCCTCGTTAAGTATTGTCACTTCACTTGAGCACGAAGACAAAACTAACTTACGTAAAATTGAAATATCTTAAAACAGTAAAAAATCTCAAGTTTATGTAGTAAAACAAAACGGTTACCTAAAAGTTTTTAGATATCGCCAAAAATCTTTTCATAGTCTTCTTGCATACAAATTCAATAATTAGATATATTTTTTATATTAAGATATAAATTTATATGACTAGCGGTGCCTCGCGGCTTCGCACACATTTGTAACTACGTAGGAGTTATTTATATCCTGGAATTTTATTTTTACTCATATTATTGACAATTCATATAGCTTAACAATTAACATCATCTATTAGTACAGTTTAGCCTTGCTTAACGAGGACGAACCCCTTCCCTGTATCACATGATGTTTTTCATTGAAGATAGTAAATACTCATATGTACATATTATTACACCCGTGGGTAATAAAATGCCTTGTTTGCAGTAAAAGGATTTATTCATACCAAATAAAAGAAAGACACAAATAGAATAAAATATTCAGGTGTTCTTAGTCGCAGTTGTAGTTAACAGAAACAACTTCGTAATAATTTTTTCGATTTCTTCCTTTTATTGGTTCTTGTATTCGCTTTAGCCTCCAGAACATTAGCTTCTACCTCCATTTTGAACGCGGTTAACGCACTAAATAACTAAGAAATAACTTTTCACCCAGATGTAGCCACTCGTTTAACGGGTTATTTTAACGAATTAACTATGGCGCATTTTGACACAAGCGTTAACATTGACGTAGGTATAGGTGTAGCAAGAGCATCACAATGTGTCATTTGCAACCACTTTCAATCAATAATTAAAACATATAAAGCGTGGTAAAGAAAATGAAAATGGTTTTCAATCGACCGGTTAAATTCATTTTAACCCTACTCTTAATTAATTAATTTTATATTAATTGAGTACTGTTGCCAGCGACACTACTATTAATTTTTAATTCAGCTTAAAAACGTTAATTAGACATAAATAATTTAGTATTTCGAGCTGTTTAACTATGTTTTTTAACACGAGCTCATTACACATACTTTAACGCCATAATAATGGTGAAAATTTCTCTAGCACTATTCATAGAACTCATAAGTCGTAGTCGACCGTTTAAATATATTTTATTTTGGGTTTTCAACCGATATGATTTTATAACTTTTTTTACAACCAATAAGTACGCATGTTATTAGAATGGGACTATAAAAATGTGTTAGGAGCCTAACCAAAAAAAGATTATAATTTCTAGATTCCGTCCACAGTCGTCACCGTCCGCGGAGTCTATTCAAAAACCTTATCATGCCTCGTTTAACTTAAATGATTGATTATTAGTTTCTCACTCAACGGTAGAAACACCTTTGGTTAATATTTATGGTGATTCAAGTAAGTAGGAGTTTTTGGTAGGATCTTGAACTGCCATGTTGTGGTTTTTATTTTAAATCATTAACTTAGGTTCTTTGACTCTATATTATGTATTAATGATGGAATTTTGCGAGATAGATATAGTTTGGTTGGTAGTGCATACGTAAAGTGGATTATAAATATAAATTAGAAACATGCATTTTGAGATGTCACAAATACTCCCGAGATAGTTCTAACAAGAGAACCACTCGGCCACCACTTTGAATTTAAGAAAATATTACCAGGGTAATTCCTTTTTGCGGCGCCTAATCAAGAAGTATCCGGTTTCGATGTATAGGGTGAGTATACCTCATAGATTTGTTATAAACCTTGTACGTCACTTCGCGTTCTGGGTTCATCCAATGTATAACCAGTAATCAAGGGAGCGCGATGACACAGTAATAAACCCGTCACAGAATTTTCTTTTACTTTGTCGCGTTTCGTGATCAGCCAGTATACAGGTGTAAAATTTAAATGGGTCAGTGAGGGAACTCTGAAGTTATAAGAGATAGAGAAATATGTTCTAAAGAACCATGACATTACGATTTTAAAGATAAACTTATACACGAGACGGCAATCAATTAAATTCGATGTCATGGTTCATTAGAACATATTTTTCTATCTCTTAAAGTTTCAGAGTTCCCCTCACTGACTCATTTAATATTACACCTGTATATCCAGATTAAAACTGGCTAACATAAAAGATAGAACGACAACCTGGTAAAGGTAGCGGGCATTACAAGACTGGTTGTTGTGGTGATCTTTGTGGAGGCAAGTAGTGGATGTCTTTCGGCTGAATTGATAATGAATGGACATAAAAACACTACCTACAGTACCTACATCGGCAATAACATTGTGCGTGCCTAAAACTGCTAGTTAAAATTAAAATCTAAATCTTTGAGTCGTTCCTGTGACCATGTCCTAGCTCCATCTTGAGACTCTGATAAGGTGCTGTCAACCAACTACTCATCGAGATGAATCTAACGAACACAAACTCATTCAATGGTTTTATTAACCAAGTGCGATGGGAAGGATTGCTACTATCATACATAGTTTTAATCCGTCATTGTGATTTTTTCGGTTTTTGGTATTTCCGGATCAGCCTATGTACTTATAATGTGTATTATCCAGTAGTCACGAGTGGTAGAGATCGCGAATCACCATACAGATAGTTATAAGCCTTCCATAGTATATTTCTTTTGGTTTGTCACGTTCCAGTATTAGCCAATGATTTTTATTGGTTCTTTAGCACCCAAAAATAGGTTTTTATTTCTTTAAAAATACTTTTTTTCTTCCAAATATAATTTTTCCTATTCAAACAAGGTGATACATTTTTTTTAATTAGCAGTCCGCAGTGGCGGCCGTAGGGGATGGCGAACAGGACAATGCCCGGGGCCTCGCGACAAAAAGTACAATTTTTTTTAACTAATTTTTTTTTATTTAAAACTTTTGATTTTGATTCTTAATTATTTATTTAAGTTATAACATAACGGTAAATTAAAATAAAGTTAGTTAACTAATTCATTCATTTAAATCATAATTGATATTTCGTTCGTCAACTTTTGTCACCTTGGAATTATTTTGCTTGCAGTAAGAGTTACAAAATCGTTGCTGTACCGTACATATCTTTCAATTATATTTAATATTACGCTCTTATAGTGTTTCAAGTATTGAGTGAGCTGGAAAAGTGTAAATTATAGTATTTTAGGTATTGAGTAAACTGATAAAGTGTAAAAAAACTGTGTGACGCCTACTTAAAAATAATTTCTGACTATTTGTGCGAAACAAAACAAGATTTACGAAATGAGTTCGCGTGATCGTGATGCCGGTAGAAAATTTGAGTCAGGTTGTTCCAAAAGAAAACGAGCTGTCAAAAGAAAGCAGCTACAAGAAAATCTACGTGGATCTTTATATAAATGTATAAAAAGTGATGATCAAGAAACCTATACGAAACATTTATTGATTGAAAGTGACTTTAATCCTGATTCAGCTGAAAACATTCCTTCCGCATCCGCAAAAACAGCGAGGATGATGATGATTTAACTACATAATTATCTCTTAGGTCACCGGTGCCGCCGTCGACGCTATTCTGTCAAGAACACGAATCTGAGCCCGAGTCTACGTCTACATCCATGACTGCTGGAATGGAAAATCTGAATCCTCAAAATAACCCCGGTTTGTGGCCCATAACAATTACTGATTTAGACCGAACTGAGATTGTATTAAGAGGTCTAATCCGGATTAAAGTTGACTTATTTCCTGTAAATGGTAATGGACGGCGATTCATCAGTGAATATCATTATAATAAGATATTAGTTAACGGTGAAAAGCTTGACAGGCGCTGGATGATTTATTTACAAACAAAGGATGCCATAGCAGTATCCGTGTCGAATATTCGGGCTAGAAAATACAAAGATTGGATCAAGTGAAGGAGTGTGTGATTGGAAACAGTTGGGTGATTACCTAAAGTCACACGAATCTAGTCGACAGCACGAAGATTGTATGCTGAAATGTATTAATTTAGAGAATGGGTTAAAAATCTGTTCCACAATTGACTCTTTGGCTCAGTCACAAATTGAACAAGAAAGGCAACGTTGGAGAGATATTTTAGAACGATTGCTTGCAATTGTAAATTTTTTAGCATCTCACAATTTGGCCTTCTGGGGTCATAGAGAGAAGTTAACATCTGACTCAGGTTCGAGTGAGACAAGCGGCAACTTTATATATTTAGTAAAGTTAATAGCCCGATTTGATCCCGTGCTGAGACTTCACTTACAACAAGTAAAAGATAAAACCATTAATGACCACTATATCGGAAAAAATATTTAAAATGAGCTCCTACAATTAATGGCAAGTCACGTGAAAACTGAAATTGTTGAAAAAATAATTAATTATAAATATTACTCTATTATTCTTGATTGTACTCGCGACGTTTCTCATGTTGAGCAACTATAAATTATTATAAGATTTTTAATACAAAAACAACTGAAATTGAAGAACATATTATTGGTTTCATAGCTGTCGAAAAAACCACAGCTGAGAGTTTGACTAATTATATTAGGTCTTTACCTATGAAATTGCCGTTGTGTATGAAAAAATTGAAACTAATTTTTTTCATGTATTTTTTATATGTATTAATCGAAGTAATCACCCATGCAATCAGTGCATCTTTGCCAGGGCAGTGGCAGTTTATTGATGCCCTTCTTAAATAAATCAGCTGGACGGGAGGCAACAAATTCTTCAAAGGCATTTTGTACTGCCTCTCGGGTATTGAATTTTTTTCCCGCCAAGGAGTTATCCAAATTCTGGAAAAAGTAGTAGTCTGTAGGTACAAGGTCTGGTGAGTAGGGCGGATGACGGAGAACTTCCAACCCCAGTTCTTGCAACTTGGAGACCGTCTGCTGTGCAGTATGAGGTCGTGCAGGAACAGCGGAGACGACCGATTGACCAATGCTGGTTGGAGATGTGCCAGCTTCTCCATCATTGTGTCCAGTTCTTCACAGTACACATCTGCAGTAATGCTCACCCCGTTTGATAAGAAGCTGTGATGAATCACACCGGCGCTAGACCACCAAACAGTGACCATCAATTTTCTAGGGGTAAGTTTTCATTTAGGGCATTGTTTAGGTGCTGAACCAGGATCCAACCAACTTGCTGAGCGCTTGCAGTTATCAAACAGAGTCCATTTTTCATCGCTGGTAACAATGCGGTTCAAAATTCCTTCATTTGTGTGTCTGTTGAGCAGTGCAAGGCACGTCTCGACGCGTACTTCGTGCTGGCGATCATTGAGTTCGTGGGGCACCCATTTGTCAAGCTTTTTTACCTTGCCAATTTGACGCAAATGGACCAAAATTGTTTTGACGCTAACGTCGAAAGCTGCTGCTAATTCAGCCGTAGATTGTGTATCATCAGCTTCCACAATCGCCTTCAATTCGTCATTGTCGATCAAAGTCTTCGGACGACCGCGAGGTTCATTTTTCAGGTCGAAATTCCCAGAACGGAAGCGAGCAAACCAATAACAGGTGGTGCGTTGGTTTGTAGTGTTAGCTCCGTAAACGTCGTTGATGTTGCGTGCCGCTTGTGCCGCGTTGCTGCCACGACGGTACTCATATTCCATAATTACTCGAATTTTTAACGTATCCATGATGACAAAAAAGACTGAAATGCGATGAAAATGTAACACTAATCAATAAACAAATGACTACTTTTGGAAAAAGAATTCCATGTTTTTAAAATAAAATAAATTTGAAATTAGAATTCTTAGCCAAACAAAATTTATTTTGATTTAAAATGGCCAGTACTGCAGAATGGCAATTTCATAGGTAAGTACCTATTATAATCACAGAATTAGAACAGTTAGGTATATCATTGCAAAACTGCAGAGGCCAAGGCTATGATAATGGTGCCAATATGCGTGGTGAAAAAAGTGGTGTCCAAAAACGTATTATTGAAATTAATCCACTTGCTTATTTTTTACCTTGTGGGAGTCATAGCTGGAATCTCATCCTAGGAGATGCAGCATCGTCTTGTGTTCAAGCAAAATCTTTTTTGGTTTGCTCTACACTACACTACACTCTGTTTGCCATCTCAAGTAAGAGGTGGGCTATTTTAAATGCTCATGTTAAATCCTTATCGCTAAAACCACTTCCTGAAAATAGATGGGAGTGCAGGGTAGCATCGGTGAAGGCCGTCAAATACCAACTAAGTGATATATGTGATGCTTTAAAAGATTTAGCAGAAAATACAACAGATTGTCAGTTGGTCAGTGAATGCCATTCTATAGAAAAGGAAATAACTACCTACGAATTTGTGTTGCATCCATATAGAAAGCTCTACAAAATATCCACTTCACATGTACAGTGCCGGCCCGAACATTCCTGGTGCCCTAGGCGATAGACTGAAATGGCGCCCTTTTAAGAGAATTTCTACTACGCCATTTTCACAGATGTAATTTAAAACTTCTTGTGACATGGTATTGTCCGATATTCTAATTACAATAGATTGTAATTCCCTATATAACTCTGTTGCATCAACATACTTAGAGTCTGCATGACTAAAAGATTCTTCCAACTTTATACTGTTACACCCGTGGGTATTAAAAATGCTGATGATTGACTCGAAGAAGATTTATTTGAATTCCAAACAGTTACAGATTACACCAACTCACAACACTGTTATTTATTACACTGTGGTTTCGCTTCTTTTTATCGCTGTATAATTCAAAACTGAACTGCCTCGGCGCCGCTCCCGTGTTGCTTAAATACTTACACTAAACGACCGCAGAAGCATCTTAAAGCGTCGCGAACTTTTCATTACGTAATCGAGGCGATAAGCCCTATCTATACATATGTGTGTGTAAACTGTGATATTTTTTTATTTCGTGATAGGCATACTATATGAACGGTACGATCACAAATATGAAATTATTATTTATTTGTCTGACTGTCTGTTTGTCCGGATCTAACTCAAAAATGACTTGACTACCTAATTCCTATGATTTTTTGAAAAAATTGATACGGTTTACGAAATTTCAAAATTACTTTTAAAAGTCGATAAAAATATAATATCGAAAACATATAAGACGAACTCATCGGCATATGGTCTCCGTTAATGTTCATGAGCGCATCATGCACAACAAGCTAATTGTTAATGGATTATGAGTTGCTCTGTATATTGTTCTATGGTCAGTTGATCCAGATTCAAGGCAGCTTGAAACAAATCCTTAAATCAGATATAAGATTGATAGTTACATAAATTTTGACTCAACAAAACGGAACTTCGGCTAAAACTGAATAAAAAAATGTTGTGCAAGTTGCCCTTGTAGGATTTGATCATGATTTGCGCAGGACTTACAGGTGCAGGCGGGTGGATGCGGTGTCGAGCAGTGTTGCCAAACTAAAGAAAAATATTTTGGTAGAAAAGTGGATAAAAAATCGGGAGTATTTTGAAGTTGTAAATAAACTATTATTTTTTAATTTCGATGCTGCCGATTGCCGCCCCCTAAATATGGGCGTCCTAGGCTGTTGCCTAGTTTGCCTATATGAACGGGCCGGCCCTGCACATGTAAGGCCGATGAAAATCTTTTGTTCACAAACTAAATTGTTTTAGAAAGTTCATAAAAGTTCTATTCATAAATAAATTGAGAAAATATCGTATTTAATCACATTAATACTCCGAAAATATACGAATTCAAAATAATATGTTATCAACTACGTGAATATTTGCGAATTGTAACCTAAATTTCAAAGAGATTGACATATGTCGATAACAGTCTATCGAAAGGAGTTTGTGTGATTTCCTCAAAATATTCGACTATTATAATAAATAAATAAATTATTATATACTTATTAAATTATATATATGTATAAAACATTCAAAGATTTGCAGCAAGCATTTAATGTTTTTCTTATAGATACGTAAAACGAGTGAAGCTGCGTTCTGATTCTTTACCTACATTATTCATGCCAGTTAATATTTTATGATTAATAATTTTTATTGTAGTATAGAGTGATTTTAAAACAATAGCCATGGAAAATGGGTAATAATTTCAACTTTATTTTTACAAACATATCTTACATTATTGCATACTTTCATGCAAATAGGAATCGCTCAAAAGCATAGATTTCATTAATACTAGCAATACGCGCAGCTCCTCACGCGTTTATTATGCAATAATTTCTTCATATCTTAATTATTATGTTTACTCATATTTAATGATTTCTAAAAGTATTATTGAAAATTCATATAGTCTACCAATTAACTAATGGCTTCCCGAGTACAAAATTGTATAAGAATCTGTCAAGCCGTTTTGAGTGAAATCTGAACATACTCTCATATAATTTTTTATACGATTTTTACGAATTCGTGCATTTCTGAGTATACATGAGTAGTATCCTTTATAATAGGACATCAATCGAGAAATTTTGAAAAAATCATGTACAGTATATTTTTATAACAAAATAAAAATATATTATAATGTAGTTACATGAAATATGAATACTAAGAAATACACCAAATTAACATTAGTTAATTAATAACTAACTATAAATCACCTAATAATTACTTTAAGATTTAATTAATGTAATGAAAGTAGGTACTAGAGTTTTGATTGTTTTTTTTTTATTTGAATTTTTATCCTTAACTGTTTTTTCGACAGTTTTTCCAAATCTGTAATTCTGTTTGTGCATGTAACTTTTTTTTCCAAATACTTTGATAGACATCCTATATAAAGCATACCGATTACGAACATGTCCTTAAAAATGCATGCTCCGTCTATCTGTGCCTGTGTATGCCCAGATTTAACTAAAAAATGGTTTGACCAATTTTTATGAAATTTTGCACACGGGAAATTTATGCCAACACTCAATTAATAGGATACAATCATTTTAATAATACTAATGGAAATTAAAGAAAAATATCCCTATTTTGATGAAATTTTGTACGCGGGAAATATAATTCAATCCATAAATAATGATCTGTAAGAATTGTTCACAATACTTTTATTAATCTTAAAAATATATATATCTAATTAATTCTCTACTGTTTCTAATAAAATTATCTACATAGGAAGTATAAGTTATTGTATAATTAAAAAGGTATAAAAATTGTTGATAACACGTCTAGAAATCGTAAAATATATTTGTATTTATTTAAAACTGATTTTCATGACATTTTGTAGAAAGGAAGTATGTCATTAGGTCATTACTCATTAGCTTAAGAATCGTCAATAATAAGAGTAAAATATAATTATGGGATGAAAATTATTTTCGCTTAATAAACGCGTCCGGAGGAGCGGGGCACCGCTAGTTTTATAAAAATTGCGTGTTTGTTGAACTACGCGACATGAATACACAGATATGTGTATCGATATAGACATTAAAGCCGAGTCAGTACATGGTGCAGCACTATTACACGCACACTAATGTATTTCGTTTTTCGGCTCGCTCGAATCTACTCATTGCCGATCTATATTATACTACATCTATGGTATACTTCATGTAAACTGAAAGTATTATTTCCCAATATTCAAAAATCACAACAACCTTAATATATATTATAGATTTATTGAAAAAGTTGTTTACTTTTTAATAAATTCATAAGGCTAATTATAGAGTAGTTAATGTATTATTATTTTTAACAATATAACATATTAATATTCTTTTTTATACTCTTTTAAGCAAATCACATCTATTAATTCTGCAGTAATTGTTGTATATGATCTGGTAATGTACAGGGACTCAGTTCAGAGTAGTTTCTGCTACAACTGTAACATAGTCGCTTATGAATTAGAGGAAACATCAATTTTTGATTTTGTTCTTTAGTATCGAAACTCTCCAAAATCCATGTGTTATTGGAAATACATTCCACATCTTGAAGTTTACTATGAGACACCATTCTTGAAAAATTGGTAGCTTCAAGGGCTGTCAACTTTAAATCGTTTTTGGCAAAGTCACTCTAAAACAGGAATATCAAATTAACTATGTACGATTTGATATATTTAAAAAGAGAGGTAAGGCACTAAGAAATTTCCTTCCTCTGATGGAATACCTCAACCCTACAGAAGATTGCAGCCCAATAACCTTGTTTAGTGTTCCTGAGGTGAGTAGGGTTTTCAGAACTCCTTGGGGTAAGGAGGTATCAGGTTGGCAACATGCTGGTGATACCTAAACTATTAAAAGAGTCCATGGGCTATAGTAGCCTCTTACCATCAGGCAGGCCTTATGTTTGTTTGCCATCTTACTTGTATAAAATATTCTTAACCCAGTAATGCATGCATATATTTACTGAAGGCAAACAATTCGAGTATTACTTATAAATTTAAATAATACCTATGACTCCAATATTTGAATTTTATTTCAAACTTAGAACCTTACCTAACCTTAAATGAAAATGATTCACTTCTTGCCCTGTTATACCTGGTGGTATCCGTGATACCCTTGGCTTAGCAGTGGTTCCATTTTTAAATACTTTCTATCTCATACAAACTTATACCTTAAAATTATGAACTTAAAGAAAGCTTAGCATACATTAGCTGAATTTTAAGTAGGAAAAACGAATTAACTTGAAATAGGGTACAGAAAAATATTTTTTTTCCCCTATTAAAGAAGTTATATAGCAGTGTTATATCATTTTGTAATATGGACTAATTACAACATCTTTTAAAGTCACTTGCCTATGTAATGTTTTAATTTTAACTGTAATTTACTTTTGTCAATATTTAGGGCTATATCACCAAAAAAGTAAGATTTCACAATGCTTAAAAGACTGGTATCATAATATGGGTATTGATATTCCCAATTTTTTAAATGTCTTTTATTTGAAGAGTACATGAGTGAATAACTTTTTTTTTTCTATTAACTGTCACTATCTGACCTATTACCCATTTTGGGCTTGACATTGTTTTTTGGGACACCCATATTTATCATTTACATCAAAAGGCAGATACAGACTTTGGAACAACAATGTGGGACCAGCCTTTAGCTATTTTCTTGACAATCTGATGACAGAACTATGGATATAATTAAATTTTGATACTTTAGTAGTAATTATAGAATTTAATTCAACAAACCTCACACAGTGCACATTTTCCTCCAAGAATATCAGAATTTTCTTCTTTTAGACCAATTTTATCAGCAGTCTTACATATTGTTGATATTGTAGATTGAAAGTTTTCTTGGAGATCAGTTACAAAATTACTAATAGCAGCATGTAGACTGTTTGGTTGTTTATCATTATAAACTACTGGCACAAGCCTTTTGATATCAACATAATATCTTAATTCTTCTTCACTTATATCTTTCATAGGTCGGATAATTTTAATTTTCTCAGATCTATTATCCAAAAACCCCTGAACGATAAATATATATTAGAGCAGTAAGTTCTGTACACATTGAACAAAAAATATCTAATCAAAAGCTAATTTTATTAACTAGGTACATATTATGAAAACTTACACAAGTAAATTCAAATCCCATTTTTTAACACTCAACTTGTCAATGTCTAATTGTATGCTATATTTATATCACATTTTCTTACAATCTAAAAAATTTCAAATAAAGTGAATGCTGCTTGAGAGTTCAATTATACTTACTATATCATTTTGAACTTGTGATCCTCTTCCAATAGCTAGATTTCTCAATAAATTAATTGCTAATGTACTATTTGTATCTGCAGTAAATATATAACTACACTGTAACTGTTCTGCACACTTCATATACAAGTTTCTTTTGAAGTTTGGCATGAAATCACTATATACAGAAGGAGGCATATTTTTTAACATATTTCTAAATTTATTTTGTGCCTCATGATTAATTTTTGGGATACTGTTGACATCAAGGAGCTGGAAGTTTTCACAAAAATATGTGGACATATTGACAATGTGAACATTAAATTTGTACTTTTGGCATTGTTGTATAATAATATTTGCTGCATTGTCATCACTATACGCTGAAAAATTAATTCTTTGTAAGTTTTACACCACAATTTACATCCTCAGCATTTTGAAAAGAATTTTATAAAATAATCTTACTCAGATGCAGAAATAATGGATTAATTCTTAATTTTTTATGACTATCTAAAGAAACTCCATTGTGTATCAAATCTAATAATACTACTGAAGCATCTCCCCCAGACACACATATCAAAACATTTTCATTTGAAGATAATATTCTACTTTTTCCGATGCAAGAGCGAAATTTGTGGTTAATATTAGTTATGAAACAAGTGCTGCAATAAATATCTTTCTTCCTTAATATAACAGAACTTAAAGAGTTGCATTTTTTGCAAATCATTGTATAATCTAATATAATTCCAACTGTAATGAATAATAGTAAACTAAAAAATATAAAACTAAAGGTGAAACTCAGAGAAAGCATAGACCAATAACTAAGGATGTGAAAAAATTATTAATTTTTTTAATAATCAATTAATAATTGATAATTTTTTTATAAAAATTGATTTTTTAAAACAATTTATTAATTCCAAAAAATCAATTATTTAAAAATCGATTTTTTTTCACGGGCGATTTTTTTTTGATGGATCTAATGTAATTTTTTTGTGACAGTTGGGATTCAATCACCCTTCTTACTAACTTGCCAACTAATCTTCTTTATTGAAAACCATTACTGCCATTATCAAGTGAACATAGTGGTAAACAAGATGGTGGTTCCCTTGTTAGAACTTTTTAGGGAGTTTTTGTGGCACATCAAAATGTATGCTTCCAGTTTATATTTATAATCCATTTCACATGCTCAAGCTATATCACACAAAACGCTATCAGTATTATATAATATAGGGTCTAAAACCTAAGTTAATGGATCTATACTAGTACTATTAAGCTGAAGAGTTTGTTTGGTTGAACGCTCTAATCTCAAGAACTACTTCTTCGAATGGAAAAAATAATTTTTGTTCGATATCCCAGTGATCGAAGAAGGCCTATAGACTATATAACATCATGCTACGACAAATAGAACAATACGATCAATTAAAAATATTGCAAAAACAGGGAAGGATTATTACTTTTGAGAGCTTCCATTGCGTGCGCTGCGTAAATGCATAAAGTTACATAACAATCATGTGTGACGGAATTGTTTCCTCTTAAAAAGTTTAAAAAAAAAATTCCGTGATAGCATTTGGCTATCTTTTAAAGTTGACTCAATATAACCTTTTTTGAGGTAATAAAATTTGTTTTAAAATAATGCATTATTTGCGAAGGTGTTTCTATAAATATGGTATTTACCTTATTGAAATGAAATATTCATAACAAGTATTTAGTTTCAATAAAATTGTCCAAATTGTCAATAAATATCTTAGGAAATATCACAGTTTTAAAATAAATCCGCAGCAAAGTAATGAAAGTTTAAGCTCCTTTACAATTGTATTATAGGTGCCTACGACCCAATCTTTCTAATCCTCTCTCTCTCTCTCTTATGTGACGCAGACGAAGATGCGTGAGTCAGTAAGTTAAAAATAAAAACCAAATACCAAAACATTTCATTTTAAGATCCCACCAAAAACTTCAATCGCCCTTATATATCGCCCATAAATATCGTTATTTATAATTAAATAATGAGTTGCGTTTTAATTTAATATTGTATTTTTGTGTTGAAAAGAATTGTAATACAGGTAATGGAAGGCAACACCAGCGTCTCTGGAACTATTTACGCAATGTATAATAATTTTATCTGTGCCCCACGGTTTCTCACTTGTTAATTTTATACGACAAACACCGCAACGCCAGTGCTCCCGTATAGCCTATCATAATTTTTCTTCCCACAAATACAAATTACATATTTAAATTTTTCATAATCTCCCAAACTATGTGTCCAAATAACATGCAAAAGAGCAAAATTTAACTTCATAAAATTGTCTTTAAGATGAAGTAACTCTTGTTCGTAAGGATTAATATACCACGTGTAAAATAATGATCTTTAATCCCTTTTTAATGTTAAACCACTCTTTGTTATATAATAGCTTATTGTGGGTTATGCATAAGATACAGGCATATGCTATTGCTGACTATTTTAAAGATGTACTTAGGCCCAATATTTTTGTAGAACATGTATTTACGTAAAACTAAAAATTATCGCAGCGCACGTGGATAAAGCAGTTCGGGAGAGCTATGTGTTCCGACTTACTTTACAAAAATCAATATTAAAGACGTGTATCTTGATGCTAAATAGGCTATACTATTCCTTGTGAATCAATCTATCATATGAAAAAGAATTTTTCAAATCAGACTGGTAGTTTCAGAGATTAAATATTAAACTAAAAAAAAAACATAAAAACACTTCCGCTTTGTTAAATTAGTATACATATAATATATAGTATAGATAATACTTTTAAAATTTAAAGAATATTCCTACTTTTAAAACCAAATTCCGAGGATAAAAGGTCGTAAAATAATATGGAAAAAAAAATTCTTTACTTTTTATTCAACCTTACTATACAACAAAATTTGGTACAAGAATGGGCATTCTCTGTTATTAACAATATTTTTTGTCTTTTTATTGAAATATATAAATTTAAATTGATTATGAAAGTTATGATTCTAAATATTTCAGGTTTTAATTAAATTTCTAAAGAAAATAAGAAAAAAATCGATTTTTTTTTTAAAAATCAAATATTTTTTGTACAAAAATCGATTATTAATTAATTGATTTTTTTATTTTTTTAAATAATCAATTTTTAAGAAATCGATTTATTTGTAGGAATTTTTCATCCCTACCAATAACCAGAGAGAAAGTATATGGTAATCTATGGACATGGAGCAAGTATATGAATATTAGAGGTGGGTGATTATGAGATATAATGTAATACTTTGATTATGAAGATATCTCGATTATAGCCATTAGTATTTACTAATGAGTAATTAGCAATTCGATGAATTATAACTCATATTCGAAATAGTAATGGAGGTCTTTGAAATAATGTTTTTTATAACACATAAGAATTACCTAAAAGAAGTTCGTTTGGTAATTAGAAAATGAGTGATCATTCATAAGATGGCAATACATCAAAGTTTCAATATGAATGAAATCATCCAATACATCGAATTCTCCAATTGATCAATATAAACCAATTATATTTATAAAAGAGGAAGATTTAAAACAAAAACCTTCATCATTTGTTACCAGCATAGAAAAAAATGTTGTTCAACCTCAAACTGAAGAAAACGTCGTCAAAGTAGTACCGTCATTTGTTGTTAGCAATATAACTGAGAAGCCACGACTAACGACACCACAACTCCAAAACATAACCGTAGAGCTAATTGCAACCGATCCGCAACCAATAACGGCAACTAATTAATATATTATCGAAAATCGAAAATAAAACACAAGAGGACACAAAATCTATTAACTACGCACAACTAGGCCAAGCTGTTGGTAGTCTTGTAGTAGAAAGTTTCTATGCCACTATGAATGAAGCAACAAGGAATG
The DNA here is from genome assembly GCA_033032175.1 of Saturnia japonica. Taxonomy (NCBI): domain Eukaryota; kingdom Metazoa; phylum Arthropoda; class Insecta; order Lepidoptera; family Saturniidae; genus Saturnia; species Saturnia japonica. Next base: position 9,322,831 of record CM065311.1, on the reverse strand, counting down.
AAGTTACAGATGATAACACATTAAAACAAGAACAAAACCCCAAACATTACCGGTGGCCGAAGTAGAAACGACAACTCTAGCCACAATCACTTACCTTCCAGAAATAAAATCTATCGTCCAAAATGTGACTGAATAAAACAAACACAGATTTGAACCATTCACGTCGTTTAGAAAAACCAGTTGATGCTGTGAATGTTTCATACGCTTTATTTAGAGCTACCGATAAAGAACCTAAGGTGTTACAGCTTAAGTCTGATGATAAGGAACAGAGAAACTTAAAAGACAAAGCAGTTTACGCTGGGAAAATAATTGAGGCTAGTATCAGTCAAGATCAAGATTTTAACAAACAAAAAGCCACTTTGTTACTAAAACGTGCACCAATCCGACTTTTAGCTTATTCCGATGTTAACGCAATCACTACAGAAAAAGCTAAATCAGCATTATCAAACGTTGCACCTAAAGTAGCTGTGGTCAAAGTAAAAACTCCACCAAAAACTAAATTAATCATTGATAATAAAACAGGCGAACCAATTTTGAGGATTTATGCTAGTTATGTTAATAATCAAGCAAACGTAAGTAAATTTATATAGCCAAAAATAGGATACAGGTAGTATTATAGCCGATTTTATTTATTTAATACATAGAATCTGTAATGTATGGTAACAGTGTATACAACTAAATTAGCTATTAGAACCCTTTGGACTTATCTACCTACTTATTTGACTATCTATAAGGTATGAAAATCTTAACCACTCATCTCTAAGGAATATTGAATAGGGATGAATCGATATGAGTACATACTCTATACCAGACTCTATACTTTTCTTTCGATACCAAGTACTTTTGGGATCAATACTTTGGAACCGAGTACCGAGTAAGTATCGGTAAAAAGTGCTCGTATCGGTACCTTTGATCGGTACTCGGTCGTATCACATTAGAGTCTGTTCGGAAAAAGAACTGTCGTGGAATTCAAGGGCCAATTTATTAATTACCTTTTTTGTTTAGCAACAACACGCTAGCTCACTCGATAACAATGCAGTAGTGCTATTCTGTAAAATACCAACTCAATGTCGAGGATCACTCGTGTGACATATTTCACTTGGATAGTAAATTCACTTTACCTTGGATCGACATTCTGTAGTGCTATTCTGTAAGAACGTTATAAGACCTCGACAGCTGAATCCGCGCTGCGGTATCAAATTTGTATTCTCTAAAACTCGAAAGTACCGGTGGCGCCACATCCGCGAATGCGGAAATGAAATGAAATGTCAAGTGTGAGAATCAGAGATAAATAGTGAGAATGTTGTCATCCTATATTAGGCTGATATTTTGGTATTCCTAATATGGAATATATTAGATAACTCGTATTATGTTCCCGTAGCTATTAATTGATATTAGTCAAATAATAGTCACCAATTCAATATTCGCTATTCGCTACTTCCTTGAATCTAATATTGATATTAAACGAATCTATTCTCAGTATTCTCTATACTTATAGAATGGGAGTATGAAATAAGAGATATTTGTGAATGTTTATTATTATTATCCGTATGCTTATTATATAACGTAAATGAAAAAGTGGTTAAATTTTCTTTCGTATTAATAAACTAGCTGTGCCCGCGTCTTCGCTCACGTGGACTACAGAATGCCCGCGCGAATCTTGCTCCCCCACTCCCGGCTATTTTAAAGACAATAATGCTTATTGTGGGTGTTCCTAAGAAGATAGACGTGTACTCTCCCTGACTTTTTTGTAGGTATTTTTAATGTCTACAATTATTTGGTACGTTAATTTGCTGTATCTCTATAGGATTACCAGCGTAAGCCATTTTAAGCGCCCAAATTGATTCACCATTACCAGTTGTTTTTTTATTAATGCGGAACCCTAATTCTTTTTCTAAAATAAAGGTAGCCTAAGTTACTACCTATAAAATCAGATATCTACCAGTGAAAGTCCTGTCGAAATCAGTCCAACCGTTTCGGAGATTACCCGGAACAAACAGACAGACAAGAATTTTAAAAACGGGTTTTTTATTATAGGTGTCGTATATACTTTAATATGAATTTAGTAAAAAAACTGTTATTTTGACATTACAAACATATACTTCAATTTTATTAATTATATAGATTACGGACTGTCGTTAACACGAGGGGCATAGTACGAGTGTGAAGAGATATTTAGGGCAAAAGTAATGTGAATAGAAAATGGAAATACTTTATCAAAAATAGAGAAATACCGGAAAATCGAACCTGAGATTCATTGCTTCTGATCTGAACCCCTATACGATATTGTAACTGTTAGATTTAATTTAATAATATTGGATATTTGTTTGTTTTGATTTCTTCGATCAGTCACTCTGGAATCGTGATCGTAACGTTTACGGCGCGGGAGTGATTGTATCCAGAGACTTTTACTTATTTCTACTGATTTCATTTTTCTTAGTTGAATCAACCTTGCAGATTTAAAAAAAATGAGATTTTAACAACGAGGCTCTAGTTAAAATTGCTCTAATAATCCCCAAAAATGTTTCGAGTCAAGTTGTGCGAGAACAAAACCCAAGCGTTCTGATAATCGCATACAACTTTTCCAGAGTGGAGTGATAAGCAAAACATAAGCAACCTTGAATTACTTGATGATCAATAGCGCAACTTACCACTGGTTGAATTTGATAATGAGATAAAAATGGACAAAATAGGACATTTAGCAGACGTGTAATACAGTATTATTTACGACATCGGAGATGACATCCCGGACGGATTTGAACGGATTTTGACGGAGATGAAATTGGTAATAATGAAGCATCGATTTAGAATAAACAGTTTAAACATTACAATGTTTTTATTTATTTTTTATCACTAAAAAGTAAGTATAACACTGACACAACTTGTTGTGTATTTGTTATTGTAATATTCTGTGAATGTGTCGTTGATGTGACAATAAATAAATCAAGATGGTGGCTTGTGGTGTGGTGTGGTTAGCTTGTGGTGGTGGGCTTTTGTGACTCATCAAAATGTATGCTTCCAGTTTATATTTATAATCCACATCACTCAAACACAATAACCAAGCTATATCTCACAAAACGCTATCAGTATTACATATAGGGTCTAAAATTCCTCTTAAATCAAGCTATCGTATACAAAAATAATTTTTCAAATAAGACTGGTAGTTCCAGAGATTAGCATGTTTAAACAAACAAAAGAACATAAAAACTCTTCCGCTCTCTTATGGACGGTTTGATGTATCTTTACAGATATGCACATCTTATTAAATTAAGCCGCAGCACAACTCCAACAAATACAAATTACAAATAAATTACAAACATGAAGAAAGCTACAAACCAAATGATTCATACAATTTTGAACGAAAATTCCAGAAAGAGCAATTGAAGACGTCAATATCAACAACATTTTTATTAACATCGTTATACAAATCCTTAAGGCGATTCAAAGGTGAATAGATATTCGTTTTGAAATGCTTTTTAGAAAAGATTCTTTGAATAGGAAATCTTGGTATCTTCCTAGGAACATTTAGATTTAATTCTTGTAATACTTCAGGGACTAAAATAACTCCGTTAACAAGCTTATGTAAAAGAATAAGGTCGAAGATCTTACGTCCATTTTGCAGCGATATAAGATTAAAGTGCTTTAAACGAGTTTTATAATCGGCGCGGTAAGGGCATTTCTGGTCTTTGCGAGCGAGGAATTTTGTAAAATTGCGTTGAATGCGCTCTAAGCGACCAATATTACAGTGAGGGTTCTAAATACTTGTTCCATATTCTAAAATGATCCTAACCATGGTTTTAATAAAGATATAATATTGTTTTTATGTCACGAAATTCATTACACATGCGCTTAACAAACCCACACATTTTCCAGGCCTTAGATATCGTAATACTTATGTGATCATTAAAGAGGACCGGTTGCCAAGTTACGAAGAGAAAGAAGAAGAAGACCTTTTGAATCCGATGCTCTAAATACGATTGTAACCATTTTAATATAAGACCATGGATTCCGAATTGCTTTAGTTTTTATATAAGTATGTTATGGTTAACTTTATCAAAAGCACTACTAAAATCAGTGTACACTGCATCTACCTGAAACCGGGCATCAATTGCTTTTGATATGTCATTCACATAACTTAGTAGGTTTGTGACAGTAGATTTGTTCTTACTGAAACCATGTTGATTCTGATTTCTAATATTTTTAGAGTGTGATGCTAATGGCGACAGCATAATGCTTTCAAATATTTTAGAAAATATATTTAAAATTGATATTGGTCGATAATTTTGAATAGTATTTTTTTCACCTTTTTTAAAAATAGGAACCACGTTAGCTTCCTGCCATAATGCAGGAAAAGTTGATGTTTTAATAGAAATTTCAAAAATATTTTTTTAAGTCAATGGCAATATCTTGTAGGGATACTGAATTCGTTCTAAGACAGGACACTATATTCATTTGATAATGGCAGTAATGGTTTTCAATAAAAAGGACTAGTAGTAAGAAGAAAAAGGGTGATTGAATAACTACTGTCACAAAAAAAAAATTGACCTATCAACAAAAAATCGCCAGTGAAAAAAATCTATTTTTTAATATTTGATTTTCACATCCCTATGCTGAACTATCGCGGTCATACAAAAATAGTTTGAGCCATAGACCAATAACCAGTTTTGAGCCGTTTGAACACTTTGAACGTGGTTACCATAGACCAATAACCAGAGGATAGACGACCATCTTAGAACAATCGTTTTGTTTCGTTAGCGAGGTGATTTACACATATTCACAGACGATACACATACACAACTTTCTATAGATACCAATTTATACATTTCATTCATGATTGATATCTCCATCGCATTTACTCTTGAAGTGGCCTAATGAGCCGTCCGCTACCTCTCTCTTTCCCTCATTATATTTGTTTATATGGTACTTGTCAAATTACGTTAGTGATGGAATCATAGATTTAAATCGGTACTTTACGGTAAATAAGTAAACTAGTGAGGTATTTTCGTGTCAATCGGTATTTTACTAAACAAATTACCGGTTTTTATCGATATTTTTGCGACGGCAACCATTTTACCAGATTTATCAAACGTAGTCTTAAAATAAAAGAAAAGTAAGGATTACATAATATTTATTCTTATTGGGATTTACAAATATTAACATGCCATAAAACTTTCCCTTCATACTTCACGGGCTTAGGACCGGCTTTATGCATTGTTCTAAAACCTCAGACCTAGGAATTTCGGCAGGATCTTGAAGTGTTATGTGGTGGTTTTTATTTTAATTCATACCTTATGTTGGCTCTATATTGTGTAATTTTGGCGACATTTTACGTGATGTAGTTTGGTTATTTTGCACAAGTGGATTATAAATACCTAACTGGGAACATGCATTTTAAGTTCACATAAAACTCCCTGTAAAATTTTAAAAATGGAGCCTCGATCTTGTTGAAGCTATGTTTGAATATTGCAAGATAAATAATTACATTTGGGTAAATACTTATTGTTTAACATTGACTTTGGCTGAAATGTGTAATAACAGTACGAAGTACAGCATGGAACTAAAAGTGAAACCAGAAAAAAGGAAATACAAAATGGAACATTATTACAATTAAATGATCATAAGAATTAAAATATTACCATAAAACAATAGTTATTAAAAGTATATAAAATAAGTTTCTTAATATGACTCATGAATGTAGACAAAAACTACAGAAATAACAGAATTAATCATCAATATAAAAATCAATCGCTCACAACGTATTTCTCAATATTATTACAGACAGGGAAAACAAATTTATATTACAATTAATTAATTAAGATCATAAGAATAAAAACATTACAAAATATTAACATAAAACAAAAGTTATTAAAAGTATACTTATAAAATAATTTTCTTAATATGAATCATGAATGTTGTTAAAAAATACACAAGACAAATTTGCATGCTTCATAAAATATTTGTATGAATAATTAGTAAATATTACACATAATGCCTAATTAAGTAATTAGAAACAAAGAAAATATGCTAGATTATGACATGATTACATACTAGAATTACATAATTATTATTTACCTTAAAAATCATAACAATACATGTGAGTATATTCATGCATCTTTTAAATTTTATTTTATAATTGATTCCGATTTAATCAATCAATGTTATATTATGTACATTAGATAACTAAGAACATTACCTAATAATAACAATGAATTATTAATAATATATTACAACTAGTAGTAGTACTATATTTTAAAAACAATGTAAACAAAATTTGCATACTCGTTAGAATTAACTATGAGGCATACTGAAGGAATTCTGTTAGTAATTGCATAGTGATATATTTTGCAAAGGCATAGTAGATATAGGTATCTAGATCCAGTAATAATATATCTATACATAATAATAGTTAATAGAGGAATTAAAATAAAGACAATTTTAGTTGCAGAAACTATGATAATAATAAGTAGTACCTATACAGTTAAATATGATTATGTAGTACTACGCCTTCTAACTGATCTGTAACTAAATCCTTTTGTAGCTTTAGTATGGATTAAACTTTCCATTTCTACATCTTTAGATCTGGAATCAATATTATGCATTCGTCTGTTAAAATTAATGCCACCATTGTTTTACTTGCATTCTAATAAATAACAAATAACCAAAAAGCTTTGAGAAAAGTTTCTTTGTGCATCTCACAATTGTACAATGTAGTATCAATTTTTTGTTCCAATGAACATTCTCAGGGGGAATAAAATTCTCTATGAATTCAGTGTCGTCAGTTTGAAAATTATCAATGTATGATCCATATTTTTATTGGTTTACTAAATTTTGAAGGGTACCTAACATTTTGTCATCATCATTAGCACAATTTGTAAATAATGACTTACCAGTAGTGATGTTATTAATTAATAAAGTTTTATAAGCCGAGACAAAGTGAGTACAATCTGGGTTGGTATTGAAATTACCATGTGCTCTTATTAGACCAAAAAATTTTTCTAATGGATCTTGGTTTAGTCGTCTGAGACTTAAAAATTTTACACCCTCAATAGAGCGTAAATCAGACCACAGATGTTTCATAGTTTTAATATTATGCATAAAATGCTTCAGTGACAAAGGCTTGCTTTCCCTTTCAACGGAAGAATCAAACCGCATTGAATTTAGTTTCTTCACAGCATTATTCCAGAAATCTATGTGTTCAGAATTTAAAGATAGAGCATGTTGCAATTTATAACCAGAGTGACCAAAACGATTTAAACTATTAAACAAATCATTTATAAATAAAAGTATTTCTACTGTGAAAAGATCATTATCAATATCCACATTCGGAATAGAATATTCATGCTCCTGTAGAAAAAGCAGGGACTTCATATAAACTTCAAGCGATGTAGCCACTTGTCTGCTGAATACTTGAGCAGCTAGTTTGACCTGGAAATATACAATAAAGTAATTTTATTTATAAAATAAAAAAATAATGCGGGGCAAAGCTAGTATCCATAATATACAGACGAAGTCGCGGGTACCAGCTAGTAAATATATATTCAGTAGTATTGGAGATGAAAATGACTAAAATATGTTGAGATCTCTTTAGTATGGGCAATCATACATCACTTTTGTCAAGCAAAGTGGTCATTTTATAAACTTCACATGCGACTGGGATTTTAATAATTTTACTTACATAGGTACATAGTGTATTTAAATGATTTCACGCCTATACAGGTTGATTTTTGAGATGGGTCAGTGAGAATTTTACTTACCTTCATTTTATCATATGATGTAGGTTTAACATGTTTGTCGGTGAGTTTAGTGCTTCTTGCTCGTCCACCATTTCCATCTACTTTATAAAGAATTTCAATGTACTCCCACTTAGCACGCCGATTACCGATGAGAAGATCTTTCTTCTAAAAATTATTGCGAAAACATTTTAGTAAATGAGGTACATCATAGATGTGATATAGCCGGTTACTATTAATGTTATAGGAAACATTATTATCATTGTAGCCTTCACTGCGTACAAGTTCTCTATTTGAGTCCGATATTATTAGCTGCAACATTGGCAGAGCTTTGATCACTAACTGTGGCTCTAACTATGAATCCAGCTTTAAAAATTGCAAATACTACCTCCTTGATAATATTCTTTAAAACAAATGTTTTTACTCCATCTCGAGCAAATTAACAATTCCACAAATTAACAAATATAAAATGTTTAATAATGTTAAATATGAACAACGAACAATGGCGGTTCAATTTGTTTTGTCAATTTTGACAATTCCAATGAAAATGGCGGCCACAGACCAATATGGCGGAAGAATATCAATGAGTATGCCTTTGTGTGAGTATTTCTTTGTGTGAAAGAGAAACGTAGCGGGTACGCTTATGGATTTTTCCCATGTTGAGTGAAATAGATGCGCGAGCTTTTCGTGTTAAAATATATAGGCGAGTTGACAGAGCCTGGTGGTTACCAGGTGGTTACCATAGATCACCATTGACCATAGATAAATTTAGTTTATTGGAGAGTGATTACGTCCGGTTACGTGCAGTTACGTGGTTCAAATTGTTTTTATAATATTTTTTGCACTTTTATTTTTAATCTTTAATTTAGAAAAAAACAGAGTAAGTTTTTCACTTTTATAAGTATTTATTCATGTAATAAGGTTTATAAATTATAGATATTTTATTTGCCGCCTTCCGACTTATCCACAATAACATACTAAATAGTGACTTGTTTACTAAAGGTATCTTTACTAAAGAATTTATTTACAAAATATTTATATTAAATTTATAAATTATTGTACTATGAAAGAAATAATCAAAATTACGGTATTTATGGCAAGAGTCGTTCATTTTTACCTCAAATATAACCTACACTTTGTGTTATCAGTAAATTCACGTATGTAAAATTGGAAGAGTGTTTGTTATATCAGAAACTTTCACAGAAGTGCCAATAACAACTGTACAAAGTTTCAACTAATTCTTATGCACTATCACTTATGAACAGTATATGAATACATACTAAAGTTTTACTATTCTTATCAGACTGTCACATGTTTTAGTCTAATATCTGAAGATGATAAATGTAGCCGAATTGTTGGTTTACGAATATTAACTTTTCTATATTTATATTTTCCCTGTAAATATATTTTTTTAATTATTTTATGTCTGTGATAGTGTACTTACTGTAATATCATGCAATGTGTTTTAGGATTCAAACTTATAAATGAACTAAATAAATTGCGAGAACACCTAAATACTCACAAAACATAATAATCATTCTTTGACCACCTAAAGGCTTGTTCGCTTGGCTCTCTGTTTGACATTAGCTTAATATGGTAAACCTTTGGTTGTTGGCTAAGCCTTACTGCAAAATTTACCTTTACACAATACCTATGTAGACATTCCCATACACATAACTCATAAATTTTCACAAGCAAATATGTATAGGTAATTAAGTGACACATAATACATACTATAAAAAATACACATAATATAATTATAATCTGACTCATTATGTTACATGCAGATAAATAAAATTTGCAATACATAATAAAACAGATCCTATTCCCTTTTCAAATAACATAATCAATTATTATAATCAAGCATTATTGGTGGCAACTCAGCAAGCATTAGTGCTGGGACCACTAGATTATTCATGTGTTAAGTTGTAAACCCATACTTAAATAGAAAAAATATAATTATTATTGAAGTTATTTTACTTTTGGCACATTTAGTAGAGGGTAAAATTTAGAGCTGCACATACATTATGTGATAGAAGTGAGACATGATGAAATACCTCCCACTTTTATTCACTTCACTGTTTTATTAATTGTATAAAAATAATTTAACAATGAATAAAGAAACATTATTTTAATCACATTAAAATTTATTATTATCACGGATTGCAACTTCATCACACTTCTGGAATGTGGGAACAAAAATTTTGGAGTTATTTTTGTTTAGTTATGCCAAAGAAGTATAACTTCTTACATATGTACATAAATACACACACATTTTTATCACTATTGTTATTGTGTTATATATTTTTAATTTAAATTTATAGGTTTTATGTCCTTTTTTTTTATTTTTTGATATTTTTAGAATGTCTGTCTTAGTCCATGAAAAGGTTTGGTTAGACAAGAATGTTTATAATGAAGCTGAAAAGAACTATTATGAATCCTTGTACAAGGTAAGTAAATTTTTAGTGATTGGATTGAATAAACTATAATATACAGATCCCATACAGATAAAATAAACCTTTTTAAGGCAAATTCTTTAGACCAAATAACACCTGTGCTTGAAGATCAAGTCTAAAAGTGTAATAAAAATAAAATAACAGCATTATCATTAACATATTACTTATATGGATAGAAATAAAATTTTAGAAAATCTAGACTTCACATAAATGTATGACTGACAATATAAAAAAAATATCCCCATAAGTCATATAAATCCTCATTAAAGTGGATCATATTTATTATAATGATATTTAAGGGGTAAATATTTAAACTTTTTATTTGTATTGTGTTTCAGGTAAATGATTCTCCTCTTTCCGTAACAAGATCATCATTAGCCAATGAAGTTGCGAAAGCTAGAGAACATATTAAAAACTCCCTAGAATGTGTAAGTATATTTTGATATTTTGTTGATATATTGTTATGATTTTACACATTGTTATTCATTTGCCTATGAAAACATTGGTAAATATTATTTATGTTTTTATTTGTCACCATAATAATTATTAACTGAATTCAAATTAGGCTGATAATAATGAATAGAAAAGGTAAGAAAAATACACTGCTGACCATACAATTTTATTTATATTAAACTATTTTTGTTTTATAAATGGTTTACAAAATGTAGGTTATTTAATATTAATGCATACTTTTACACCCAACATTGCATACATCATCATGAGGGGGTTTTTTTGTATTAAATTTTTCGTGACTTTTGGTTTATTTTACATTTCTCCTTGTATTTTTTTTTCTTTTACCTTTATTTACTTAATTTACCTTTACTAACCTTCCTACCTTTATTAACTTTTTTGTCTTTATATTATTACGTGGATAAATGTATACTTTTTGAGTAGTTGGCTATATTGGAAACTGATGGTAGGAACTCCACACTGGCTTTACTTAAAACCATTTAGTTTGTCGTCTTTAGGTTCGTTTCGATGAGTAGTTGGTTCTTACTGCCTGATCAGGGTCTCAAGATGAAGCAACAAACTGGTCACAACATAGATGTGGTATACATAGTACTCTTGGTTTTCTTCAAACTCAAACTTCTTGCTTTATACACAACGAAGTTACAGGGGGGTCAAAAATGCCGTGAGTCGTTTCGAGAAAAGGATGGTACGGCCGTGCTCGACTTGGCGGGCGCACTGCCGTGCCCCATAATAAGAACCGGTTCGGTAGTTCCTGAAATTAACTTAAACACATATGCAAGTACAAATATAAGTTGAAAATCTGTCGCCAAGCACCTATAGGTGTATTCCGGCAGCTGCACTTGAGATCCAGTTTCCCTCACTAGACTTAGGCCATCATCTTGGTCCGCATCCTCACTTAACTTACTTAACACGTCACTTAACTGATTATATTGAAGTAATGCTCAGTTGGTAGCGTGTACGGACTCTGCGTCGATCGACGTGAGTTCGAATCCCTGCAATGATTATGAGCTTTCGGTGAAGGAAAACATCGTGATGAAACCTTACCATGATGGTAGGGCTTTTTCTATTGCCCGCCTGGTTTATCACCCTAAAATTGAAAATCTGTCGTCAAACACCAATAGGTGTGTTCCGGCAGCTGCACTTGAGAGCCAGTCTTCCACTAGACTTAGCATGCTACCCATCTTGGACCACATCGTCACTGGGCCACATTGTCACTTAAGATCAGGTGAAATTTTGGCCACAACGCTAAACTTATAACGATTTAAGAAATGTATTTGTTTTACTTGTTACTATATTGTAATAATTAGATAAGAAAGTTGAAAAGATACAAATTTGTTTCAGATGGATAGTGTAGCAACACTAGCCGGAGTTCCTAACACTGAATTAACCAAGAAAATAGGCAGCCTAGAAAAAGAGAACAAGGACTTAAAAAAAGCTATTGATGATTTGCGCAACTTAGTCATTAGCTTACAGGCCAGGGTTGACACTTTAGAATCTTCAGGAGGTGTTAGTGCAGTAACTTCAAAAGTAAATTATTGTTTTAGAATTGACAGATTTTGTAATTACATAAGTTATTCAGATGCCTGCGTTGGTATAACATTATTAAATAAGAATTAAGTAATATTAAAACTAAATCTTAATTTTGTTTACCTACTTATTCTTTATAATGGCAAAGGATACAGCTAACAGTGGGTTAAATAAATATTAATAACACACTTAGAAAGCTAAAACGCTTATTGTCGTTAATTCGTTTATGATAATAATATTTAGCGGTAAATATTTTTTTTAGAAAAAATAACAACAATTGGTTGACAGAAAATAGTATAATATCTGGTATACATTTTTGTTCAATAATGCAGTGTTTTAAGTATCTACTAAATTACAAGTCATTTATTAAAATACTAGTATAATTTGTTTAATCTCCCATCCGCGTCAGAAGAATTGCAAAAAACCATATTTAATATACAAAAATTTTCGGGAAAAATATTGAATTCAGAAGATTCTTTTTTTGCTCCTGTAAAATGACTTCACAGCAACGGTAACTATGCAAAAGCCACGTGCTGGGAGATAAGTTCCATAATCGATAAACATAACCTCTCTACTCTGCTCCTAATTGTCTAAATATAATTTTAATTGTCTCTACATGTATGGATTGCTCGTCGTGACCAAGGCAGCCGTCTGAATTGTGTATACGGTTCTAATCGTCCTTGTGGTACCGACAGCGTCAATATACACCAAACCGCAAAAAAAGCCATCAGAAATGATCCTTAAACAGAAATCAGAGTAATGCAAAAAATACATTATCTATTGCAACAAATTACTAGATCTCAATATTTTAAAGAGTTATATGCTTTATTCAATAGAGTCATTATGTAGATTGCTGGTGCGATATCTTCAATCAAACGAGCAATCACAGTTTTACCCTTAAATAATGAATATTATCTAAAAGTAATAATGCTATTTACATTTGAAAGGTACTTTAAATTATAGCTTCATTGAAATATTTCTTTATTTCCCAGGCTCCAGCTCCTACATCTACAGGTCTTGAAGGTGGTGATGCGAAGGGATCAGATGATGATGATGACGTCGATCTTTTTGGTTCTGATGATGAGGAAGAGAGTGCGGATGCTGCAAAAATAAGGGAGGAGCGTTTAGCTGCATACAATGCTAAGAAGTCTAAAAGTAAGTCGGACTATCAAACAAGTATTACTGCGCTCAATCAAGCGTTCTGTTATCAAGTTAAATTTTGGTGCTATTTTTGAAATATTTAAAAATATATTAATACTAGCTGTTCCCCGCGGATTCACCCTCTTTAAATTTCGAATGTACACGCCGGTTTCATAGGGGTTTCGATTGAGCCTCAGGTCAAAGTAACTACAAATAAAAGACTGATATGGAGTTCGACGACTCGCAGTGTTTTTATGGCCAACCTGGTTCCATCAAGACTTCAGCAGCGCAATGGAACTGTTGTTATTTGGGAAAATGACCGACCTTCGTTAACATTCTACTGTCGTCCGATTATGTTCAGATTTATTAAAGAATCCGAATCAACAGTAACAGCCATAAACGCTGGCATAACAGGCGAAATAGAAACACTCCAACCATCCAAAGTTAAACAGGTTGAAGCACAGCATTAGCTATATTTGACAATGATTGACGGCAAGATAACTTATTTATCAGAGACATCAGCAGCTGTGTGGTATTTGCAAAGTAAAGCCATCAGAGATGAACAATCTGGAATCTGTTAATCATAGAGAAAGTAATGAAAAATGTATCAGTTTTTTTCTGCCTAAACTATAAGGTTCCGGAAAAAATGACTGAGAACTATTGTTAACGGCAATTAGATTTATCCATTGGCACAAAGAAAAAAGTGAAAAAAGAAAGTTGGTTCGTAAGTCCCTCAAATTGCAGTTTCGTGCGACTTGGCCGCCTAAAGCGTTTGTAGGTTGGCTTATAGTCACCACTCTGCTTAAAGTTAAAATCTGACTCCACTCAGGAGGAGATAAGCGCATTCAAACACACAAACAAAAAAACAATTTTTTGAGCGTTATTGGTATTACAGTACACAGAATTCATTTCTAAAAAAGTCCATTGTTTTTAGTGTAGTCAACAAAATAATATGCAAAAATGTGATATCGTGCTATTGAATGAATCATTTTTGGTAGTGCAGGAAACATAAAATCACAGGCTTTTAGTATCTGAGAAATAGCGTAACGTCTTTATCATAACATTTTTATTCCTTGTACAATACTGATTTTAACAAGATAAAACGAATTCTTTTATTCTGTTTTATTTTTGTCTAACTATACACAGCTGGCGTGGTGAAACAACTTCCTCTACAATATAATTCAAACCGCGTCCAACGATTCATAACGAAAGTAGTTTTAATATTTAATAAGTTTTGTATGACGTCAACATTCGGCCTTCCAGCACTTTAGTTTGTCTTCAAACTAAGATATTTAAAAACATAATATGTATTTATCAATTTCTATTAATCCAGTCTCCATCATTCACTCTAGTGTCTATCAGTCTCCGCATTACCCGAATCACCATCAGTCTCCACATAACTCCAATCTCCATCAGTCTTCACATCACTTTAATCTCCGTCAGTCTGCATCACTCCAATCTCCATCAGTCTTCATATCACTCCAATCTCGCATCAGTCTCCACATCACTCCGATCTTCATCAGTCTCCACGTCACTCCAATCTCCAGCAGTCTCCACATAACTCCGATCTCCATCAGTCTGCATCACTCCAATGTCCATCAGTCTGCATCACTCCAATCTTCATCAGTCTACATCACTCCAATCTCCATCAGTCTGCATTACTCCAATCTCCATCAGTCTGCATCACTCCAATCTCCATCAGTCTGCATTATTCCAATCTCCATCAGTCTGCAGCACTCCAATCTCCATCAGTCTGCATCACTCCAACGCTACAATATAATTCACTGATTGATTCGTTTTATATTTAATAAGTAATAAAGCCAACAGTAGTGTGTATTTTTTTAATAAAGTGATAATTGAATCATTTAGATGCTACTCTAATTATTGTTCTAATAATTATATCACAATTTCATTGGTGAGGGTTATTTTTTTATTTCTTGTTTAGATTTTACAAAGTTTTCATAGAATGTAATATTAAAAATGTTAAAAGTTATTGTAGGATTGTTCATTTTTTTGGATATTGTCAACTATCCGTGTGCCATAAACTGATGTAAAGATATTACATAATACATTTTTAATAAGGAAAAATTGATAATTATATATTAGTTTATTTGACATTATGTGTTCTCTATCAACAATTACAGTATTATGTCTGGATGAATTTATGTGCATTAGAGCTTGGTCAATAAGCAAATAGACTTATTGTAGAAAAATAACCTGAATTAAGTTCTAATGATTTATTTTCTTTTGAGTCTGAGATGTTTGGTTAATTAGTTTGTTTAGTAATTTACATAATTTTTCTAGAGCCTGTATTAATTGCAAAGTCGAACATTATTTTGGACGTGAAGCCATGGGATGATGAAACTGATATGGTAGCCATGGAGCAAGAGGTTAGAGCCATTAGTACAGACGGACTTCTTTGGGGTGCTGCCAAACTAGTGCCTTTAGCTTATGGAATTCACAAACTTCAGATTTCTTGTGTCGTTGAAGATGATAAGGTCTCTGTTGATTGGCTGACAGAAGAAATAGAAAAAGTTGAAGACTATGTAAGTTGAAAAAAGTTTTGCATACTTCTTACCCATAAATTATTCAGAAGTAAATACTTATAATGTTGATTCTAAAATGAGGTGTTTTTAATAAAATATTTTAAATTATTGATTATGTGGGTAAAAATTATTTGTTCAGGTATTCTTTCATCTGTGAATGTAATCATAAATTGTATTGATTTAAATGTAAGATATTTAAAAATATTATACACATTATGAATTAATATGGATATTTATTTATTTACAGGTTCAAAGTGTTGACATTGCCGCTTTCAACAAAGTTTAACAAAAAGATAGACAGGTTTTAAAAAATAAATTAATAGTGAATAAATATATTGTTTTTATTTAACCAAAAAGTTTTGGTTTATCTTTACGAAAGTGTAGAATATTTTATACCGATTTTGCCTAAAAAAGTCCCGTCGCCATAAAATGCATTAAAGTTTTTCTATAATAATTATCATCCACACACTTGCATTGTTTTTCACAGATAATAGCAGAGGCTCAGTTCTCTTCTTGTTAATTTTAGGTATTCCTTGTACAATTTCATTTATTATCATTTTTAAATAGTCTCTGAAGTAAGTTAGGAACATGAATACCTGTGTTTCGACTTTCTATTAAAAAATATTCAAACTGTTTCCTCCTTCGAAAATGTTCCTAAAAGAGTTTGATTGTTTTTGAAAGTGTTTGAAAGTTTCGTTGTTTAAGATGTCAATGACATCTCTTTCTAAGCTTTAGGTTAAAAGTAAATGTACCATTGTTTTTGCAAAATCAGCATTTAAGAGATTAAAAAAGAGAACGACAGTTTTTTTGGGTCAGAGACCTTTGCCAATTTCTTTCAATGGGCATTTACGACCATAGTTACAGTAAATTAAATTGTTGTATAGACCCCGACCCGACCCCTAAGTAGGTAGGTAACAAAGAAGATAAATAATTAATGCACACTTCTATATTAAGTAAATAGTTAAAACGTAAAATTTATATTAACTCCTAAAGGGACGACGCGGCAGGGAATGAAAATTTATAAAACGTAAAAAAATATTGTTATAAGTACATAAACATTTACTTTTTAATATGTTGTTCATTTATTTGAACTCAGGTATTGAAAATCTTATTATATGCTATATTATGACTATGCATGGGACCTCGTGCGAGGCAAATCGTTATAATTTTTGTTATTGTTATGTACAAAGACAATATTGCTTCCACAATTACAATTTTATACATTATTTATTGCGAAAATGGTAATTTTACGCAGGCGAAGCGGCTAATGGAAGTTCGTTTTCTATTAGCAATTATTACAATCCCTGTTTTCCAAAGTGGGTGGTATATAATCTTTTCAAAGTTGTTTGAAATTATTAATTTTAAAGTATGTAGGTACAGTAACAATTCATTTATTATGTTTTGTTCTCTTTATCAGTATTAATGCTACCGCTCGAGAATGTTAGTTGCCTGGATTAATCGATAATTGATTTGTCGACGCCCTTCTGCTAAAATCCAATTACTGGAATTTTCGTTAAAAAAATGAGTTAAATGTATATACAGAACGTCTAATTTTTGAAATTCTTAACACGTGGGTAGGTAAAACCGATTATCTGCAGAAACTTTTAGTTGCTAAAATCTAGTAAATCTCATCGATTTACAAAATATTGTTACCTTAAAAAATTATATTTATTATATTATATATATATATATATATATATATATATTATATTTAAATTTATATTGAACCATCACGGGCGCAAATACGTTTTGTTCACTTAATAAGCTGTGCCACCTAGAAATCGAATGCCCGCTAGTTCTTCTTTTTATATAATGGCAACTGTGTTCAAATATTTTTTAATTATTTTATTCTATATCCTTCCGTTTATTTGTCTATGTTCTTTATATAACTGTAACAAGATGGTAGCCTTTTTTTTTTTTTTTTTTTTTTTTTTTTTTTTTTTTTTTTTTTTTTTTTTTTTTTTTTTTTTTTTTTTTGAACTGACTACACTGTTAGCCTTAGGGGCCCTATCGTCAAACAGAGCCGCTGCGGCTTTTACAGCTTCACCGGACTTGGGGGCGAGCGCTTAGGGCACTCAGCCGCGAAAGTTTGTATGGTAGCCTTCCCTTGTTCCCTTGTTAAAACCTGTCCAGGGAATTTCGTGGCAACTTAAAATGTATGTTCCTAATTAATAATTTACAATACACTTCATTTGTGCACAATAAACAAACTACACCACGTAGAATGCCGCCAAAATTACACAATATAGGGCCAAATAACATAAGTTTATGAATTAAAATAAAGAACCATATGGCAGACCAAGATCCCACTAACACTACGTTCTAGTTATTATATTCTATTAGCATAGTTTATAATTTCAAACAACTATTATAGTATCTACTTTAAATGTTAATTAACTTAAAATTATAATATTCTATATCCAATATAAAAAGAACGAATTTTGGGAGAAATTAAAGCTTTTTGGATTTTGATGTAAAACGAACTGAGCCCTTGATAAAAAATTACATTTTGCTCCTGCTTTTACCGAGAATATTAAATAGCAAAATAGGATTAAAGAGCATTAAACTTCAAAGAATATACCAAAATTACTTTAACAGATGATTGCTTTGCGATAGGCATCAGTGTTGTCTATGAATTCATTTTTAGCCACAAAGTTCTAAGATGCTGCAATCATTCTAAGAAAAGTTTGAAATAACTGTTTTTATTAGCAGGACGGTAGTATAGCATCTGTCTTCAAGCAAAATCAATTAGGTACTTATTTGAATACATTTCATTTTGTTTGAAATATACTGGCTAACTTGATTTAGTAATCGTATACCTACTGGAACTAAATTAACGATATTGTTGTTATTATTAACTATATTCTATATAAATAAAATGATTTGGGTTTACCGTTGTGTGCGCATAACGCAAATACTACTGTATAGATTTTTATCTTTTTTTTTTTTGGTTTTACTTCCAAGATACTTGGTCCTTATCAAAAAGAAAAATTATCACGATATCTTCATTCGACAAAAAGTTATTAAAATTTTAGGAAGTACGATTTTTATATGAACTGAATACTTACTGCTTCTTCTGTCGTCCACGCGGGCGAAGCTACGTGCATAGCTGGCAATAAATAAACTTTAAAATATGAATGGTTGTTCAGGTAAAACCAGTTAATCTCGATAACAAATTTCTCGGTTTATTAATTTACTTTAGACATCTATGAATTCATTTTATAGTCGCACAGAATGAAAAGTTTGAAGTTATCGGTTTTTGCAGCAGGACAGGGTGGTCCGTCCGTAGTCAATACCTTAATATATGTAAGGCTTTAGCAGAAAAAGTTTGAGATATAAAAATAAGATAAATATCACAAATCAATGTTTGTTTATATTTTTTTTAAATAGAATCATGATTTACCTTTAACAGTTATACAATTAAATTCCAGGGTAAAGCGGATACAGTTCTCGGGTATAGTGAATACTCACATTTTAACGTTAGTAAACATAAACAATCAACTTGACAATCTGAAAAACACTTTGCACGTAAGTAATAATGACTAACTTCGGTAAATGTTAAGTAAACTAATACTGGTAGTTATGTAGGTGTATACTTTCCAGTGCCATCATAAGTTGAACATTCTTCGTGACACCATCGCGTCGGTAACAAACAAAATCGAACCCAATTTTCATTTAGATCATCATTTTCTTCGACAATATTTTATATATTATTGGTAAAAAGAAAGATTTATTATTATTATTCATTATAAAAATCTTCCCCCAAAGATCGCCACAACGGCCAGTCCTATGCTGCCCGTATCCAGCGGCTTTCCGCAACTTATATATTCGACATATTTCACCGCAAAAAACCACAAAACATCTTCAAATAACTTTCTTCGGTTAACTATTTTTTTGACCGTTTTTGTCTTCTTATAGCATTGTTTTTATACCAACTATTTCTGTTTCGTGATCAAATTTTTTAGTAACGTCATTTTACTTTTGACGTGCCTCTAAAAAATTGCATAGGTCTATCCATACGTTTTAGCTGTGCCCTTTTCCTATTCTACAACCTTTACGTCCAGTCTGCATGAGTAATTTATCCCATCCCCCTTGATTAGTATTTTTTATATCCATTCACCACCTGTAAGAAAGTATGCGTATTATAAAACTAGCAAATTAATCACATAAGGCGGGCAAAGCAGATGCCATATCCGCTTTGCCCTGTTCATTTTGCCCGATGTGGTAGTTTTTGAGATTAAGCCAACTCATAGAAAAACTATTGGTTCTAACTCTGTCAAATATAATATAAAGAACACTGACATGCAGAAAAATTATAATACTCGCAAGGATGGTTAATGAATATAGTTAAATAAGTATTATTACCTTGAAAAATTGATTTTTTTCTCACTTAAACACAAATTTACCGTTCTACGAACGCCACGTGATACGTCCCAGGGTCTTCACTTTGCCTCGACCTTCCTCTATGTATAATATAAGTATACAGGGTATGTAGCATTGATAACGGTCAGTTATCAGCATCATGTCAGCCGAAAGATGTCCACTGCTGGACATGGGCTTCTCCCAAAGTTCGCCACAACGACCGATTCTGTGTTACCCGCATCCAGTGGCTTCCTGCAACTTTTACCAGCTCGTCGGTGCAACTGTTTGTGGCGGGTCTGCCCACCCTGCGTCTTTCGGTATCGGCCTCAGAATACAGAACAAACCAGAAGCCGCGTTCGAGAATAATTACATACGCTGCACTGTGTCCAAAAACAATACGTACGTCCCGCACCGCCCCACTTCCCATACGCATAATGTTGCTAGCTCGGGAGCGGTTTCTCGCTTTTTGGGGTAGTCTTATAACACTAAAGAAAAGATATTTATTAAAAAATATTTATTTATTTACATGGATTGCTTTTTAATTTTTTTAATATACTTTTTAAAGATTCGTACTTCTTGGCGAGTCTGTTGTATTTTTGTTGTAATGTTTTCATTCGTCGAACATGTTGTTCATAAAATAATTGTTTTCTTCGTAATTGAGATTTAAGTTTGACCTTTATCGGCGTATCAAACACAGATTCCAAATCAAAAATATTGACATCACCGATCTCTGAGTTCGATCTCGCAGGAGATTGTGGTTGTGTAACCTGAAATGAAAAGCCTTAAGTTGTATGTTGTCGTATCATGTAATAGATTAACAAAAACTTTAATTAAATACAGAATATTTCTGCCGTACAAGGCATGACATTTCAGTCCTCACGAATGGAAACGCATTAGTAATAAATAGCACTTTGTGCCTGAGCTTGCAAATGTCCAAGGGCCTTACTTAATTTATTTTACATTTATTACTGTTACTACTAGTGTTTATTTACTACATTAGTTTACTTGTAACTAAGTATATCGATTAAGTGCCTTGTTTGCCTTTCAATATTATAATAATAAAAAAACATTATTATCATAGGTGGGTACGCACATTGTCCGATGTCGAAGGTTTAGACGTTTCTATGTGTAACTCGGAAAATTCTGGTGTTAAGGCCAAATACTGAAATAGAACGTTAGTATTAGATTATTCATATATTTAATTCACCGAAGTTTCATTAGCCCGGAATCTGAAATTTGCGCCCGGTTTAGGCTCGCCCCTTATCACGATGAGGGGCGGATAAGCTCGACGAAAAGTGGGCATACTTGTTATACCTTTGCATACTTCTTCGGGGATTACAGGCGTGATCATATATATATATATATATGTGGACCAAAACCTTACTTCAAAATACATGACAAACATTTTCACCAGGAGGGATACAATATAAATATAGTAATTATTATGACTATATCTACCTTAGTTGGATTAGCTGCTTTCTTCAGTCTTTTCAAACCACCTTTTGTATCATAAAAAATTGCGCTTCAAAATGAATTGAGCAAAGTACGCTCCGGCTTCATAGTTTCCAAAACTCATCTAGCCGTGCTCTTTGTATGACTTTCATCCAGTCCGATTTTCTATTTTCATCAGCAGGGAAACTAAAATTACAAAGGTTCTATATACACAAAAATAGTAAGTATTCTACACGAGTATTAAAAAAAGAAATGGGTAAAATTTTCGATGAAAATAAAATGGCAACACTTAAAAAATGGACGCGTCATTTTCTAAATGTAAAATAAATTAAACAATTAAATAAATATACTTTAGAATGCGCTACTTACAGATGAAATGTGATCCCATCCTGTTTTTTTATAATCCCTGCAGCATTTTTACATGTAGGAACAACACAAGACGGCATTTTAAAATTAAAATTGGCACTTGTAAATACGTCACGTCGCGCTACTTACAAAGGAGTGACTAATCGCAACAACGTCAAACCACTCTATTTAAGAGTGGTTTTTGTATCTTCAGTTTTATATGCCTTCGCGGTTTCTGGTTTTTTCTGTATTCTGAGGTATCGGCCATCCGTACTGCGAGCTACTTGCCCCGCCCATTGCCGCGTAACTCTAGCCAGTTCTGATTATATCAAGCAGAGAAACTCCGAGCATAGCCCTCACCATTGTCCTTTGACTGACCTTGAGCTTTCGTATAAGGCCCATAGTTTGCAACCACGCCTGTTACCCACACACCGGTTACAGATTTTTCTTGAGACACTGAGGTCAGTAGGAAGAACTTATTGAAATTATAAGAGATAGAGAAATACATATATATGTTCTAAAAAACCATGAAATCGATTTGAAAGATACATACAACATTGTATTAGGTCGGGGAAAAAGTGTTTTCGCATAACGTAGATATAAACTTTTAAAAAAATTCTTTGGCTGTACTATTTGTATCTGGCTGGTTTTGGTAACATTAAAAATAAAAAATAAAATAGTTACTTAGTTAGTTTTTTTTTTCATTTGTTTTTCTTTCTGTAAAAATGAGTGAATGTATTGATGAAATTCGATACATTTTAAAATATTATTACAAAAAAGGCTAAAATGCAATTTAAGCAGTGAAAAAAATTTGTGATGTTTATTGACCTAATGCAGTGTCAGTAAGAGTAGCACAAAGTTGGTTGAAACGTTTTGAGTCCGGAAATGTTGACGTTAAAGATGCACCTTGCTCTAGTCGCCCTGTTACGAATAAAATGAACGCCATTTTTGAAAAAGTGGAGTAAGATCGGCATATCAGTAGTTACGATGTAGCTGAAGAACAGGAAATTGACCACAAAACAGTTTTAACCCATTTGAAGAAAGCTGGCTATACCAAGATATTTGGGTGCCACACGAGCTTACTGAAAGAAACCTAATGAACCGTGTATTCATTTGCGATTCATTATTGAGACTTAATGAAACCGAGCCGTTTTTGAAGAGATTGATAACTGGCGATGAAAAGTGGATCACGTACGATAAGAACGTGCGAAAAACGTCGTGGTCTAAGGTCAGCCAGGCTTCACAGACTGGCTAAACCTGGGCTAACTCGAAATTAGGTGATGCTGTGTGTATGGAGGGACTGGAAGGGCATTGTTCTGTATGAGCTTTTACCGCCCGGCAAAACCATCGATTCGGATCTCTACTGCCACCAACTGATGAGATTAAAAGTAACAGTTGACAAAAAGCGGCCGGAACTGATCAACAGGAAGGGTGTGGTCTTTCATCACGATAACGCCACACACATCTTTAGCCACTCAGCAAAAATTAAGCGAGTTTGGCTGGGAGGTGTTAGTGCTTTTACCATATAGCCCTGACCTTGCTTCAGATCTTCACCTGTTTCGGTTTCTTCAGAATTCTTTAAATTCTGTAAGGTTAACATCAAGAGAGGACTGCCAAAACTATTTGTTGCGTTTTTTTGAACAGAAGTCCCAGATTTTCTACAGCAACGGGATGATGTCTCTACTTACAAAATGGCAGAAAGTCATCGAACAAAACGGCACATATATTGTAAATAAATCTAAATAAACTTTGAATAAATGTCTTGAGTTTTCATACAAAAATGGGAAGAAACTTTTTCCCCGACCTATTATTAAGAGAGGTACAGGGCACAGAGAAATTTCTTTGGAGATTTGTTTCTACTTTTGGTAGTCCACCCTACAGAGGATCGCAGTCAAATAACCTTGCGTTGTTTTGCTGCGGTGAGTAAAGTTTCCAGAGTTCGCTTTTTCCAAATATGACAATGCCGTGCGAATTCGTTCGACTCCGACACATGAATGCGCTCTACGCCACGCGTTATTATATTTTCTTTATACAAATTTATACGTTAGTTAATAGACATAGAACTCAATATACATTTAAACTGTAAGTAGGTATATCGCAACCACAATCGCGACACTCCACTTCGATTCTGCGCTAGTGGAAATAGACCCTTTCACGGCATCCACTCAATTAATTTTCTGGCTCGTTGCTTCGTACATGAATATTTAATTTTTCTAAATTAATTGAGTGCAGTTGTACCCCAATCATAGGGACGATCGATATTATCGATGTTAGGTTCTATAGAACATCTATGTTATGAACATCGAACATTGACGATTCACTTTTTTCTGTTGTAAATGGAATCCGATGGTTTGTACATAAGTAAAATAAATCACAAGGACCCAAAAAAGCTCGTCCACTAGGATAGTATTAAAATATCGATGTTTCCTTGTTCACGTTGACTTGCGGATGCGGTGGCAGGCTCAGTCACGAGTTATCAAACATGGTAATATTCAAGAGTCACGTACAAAATGCAGGTGCGGTGAAAGTAGCGGGTAATATTGTAAGTAACGCGCGCCGCGTGCTCCAGGAGTATCAAACGTTTGAAGCATAGAACACATATACCGAGGGGTGAAGTTGTTTGTGTGTTCACGTCGAACTAGCGTCGGAGCACGCGATTCAGCGTGGTGTCAGGTAGATTTGAACTTGTTGCTGTAGAAGTGCTGTTCAGGCAAGAACTCCAATCTGGCAAAGCAGACATCAAAATCATATTAACCGAATGAAACATATGACACAAATATAATTTATAGTTATAATTTCGGGAGTTGTAATTTTATATTCTTTGTGACCTCAATCTCAGGATCACATTGGAAGTGATATCTTCGCAAAATCCTGGAGAAGGGGGCATCCTGAATAGAGTGAGATTATTTTACGCCCGGCCAACTGTACTTTCTTTGTACGGCTCAAGTTCGGACGTACATAGAATATTGTTCACATCTCTGGGATAGTTCCTTCCAATACCTTCTCGATGCCATGGAGAAGTTACAGTGACGGCCTGTCCGTATTGTGAATTTCACTAAGTATTTAGAACCGCTTCAGCTGCCAAGAGACTGCCACGTTAGTTTTATCGTCTATATCATTGGAAATATTCTGAAAAAATATTTGATCTTATCCATCATCTCCCTTTGACCACATAACCATGCGGTCTAGTCTAAGTTTAAGAAGTTCGCAAACTCTTACCTTTGCCGTACAATGCAAATGTGTAATAGTCTCCCAGCCAACTCATTCTCTCCTTCCTATAATGTTGGGTTCCTTCAGACGAGGCGTGAACAGGCATTTTAACACACCGGCATGACATCGATGACTGCCGAAGAAATTTGTGTTACCAACGGTCCCCATTGTTTGTGTATTGTACTGTACTTACCATCAGATGCTATGTAGTCATTTTGTCTAGCCAGTATTAAAAAAAAATCGGCTAAGTTCGAGTCGAACTTGCGCACCGAAGGTTCCGTGATTGTACAGCTATAATCAGAAAAATAATTAGATAACATGGGCGTGTACAGAGTTTTTAGACAGGGTTACATATATACAGGGTATATATGATCTATATATATTCGAAACAGCTTTTCAGCATTGCTTTGAAAAGTGGTAATACAGATAATATATGTCAATGCAATGTTCTGTATTTGCAAAATGTAATAATAGATATTAAAAGAAGGTGGTATGAGTATACGGATGTACATATTATAAAGACATTATAGGATTTTTTTATTTGTATATTAAATCTAAGTCTATCTTTGTTTTTCATCACTTTTTTGTTTTTCACCGACAATTTCAAAAACGCGTCATCTTTTATTTTTTCTATCTAGACCCACGGTAGTATGTCAGCCAAGTTTGAAAAGGGCGACACCGGCCAGTGTGTATATTTACACGAACCATTTTGAGCAACTTTCGACCCTTCCATAAGGCAAAAGCTATTAGACTTATAAATTTTTAACGTTTAATAAACTACCCTTGAACACCTAGAATCCCAAATTTCACGAATAAACCGATTATAGTTATTGACTTATTAAGGTCTGAAAGGTAGCATTTTTATCACTCAATGATTGACTCACTCTTCAAAAACCTAGACCACTTCTAGGTGACCCAGAAATTTGACATATGGCATAATCATCAACCATATACTCAGCATTCAAAAGAAAAAAAAAACTGCAAAAAATAAAATTTTAATTGAATAAACATTTCATTTTCAATTCAAATAATGTCGTAAGTTATACAATTATTAATCACTTGTATTAAAATTATAGCTTTCCGGTTTATGTTAAGCAAGAATGATGTTTTATTTGATACTAGCTGTGCCCGTGGCTTCGCTCACGTGGACTACAAAATGCCCGCGCGAATCTTACTCCCCCGCTCCCGGCTATTTTGAAGACAAAAATGCTTATTGTGAGTATTCCTTAGAAGATAGATGTATACTCTGCCGAATTTTTTTGTAAGTCTTTTTAATGCCTATAATTATTTAGTACAGTTATTTACTATATCTCTTGTGATTTACTCAGCATAAGTCATTTAAGCGCTCGAATTGATTCACCATGGCCAGTTTTTTTTATTTGTGCGGAACCGTAATTCTTTTTCTAAAATAAAAGTAACCTAAGTCACTCCCTATATCATCAGCTATCTATCAGTAAAAATCCCGTCAAAATCGGTCCAACCGTTTCGGAGATTACTCGGAACAAACAGACAGACAGACAAAAATAAAAAAAATGGGATTTTTGTTATAGGTGTCGTATATACTTTCAAATGCATTTAGTAAAAAACTGTTATTTTGACATTACAAACAGACACTTCAATTTTATTAATTGTATATAGATAGAAGATAAATAATAACTATTTTAAAATATGGTTAATAAAAACAATTTGGGCTATGCTCGCAGTTTTGTAACAAATAATGCAGTTTAACGAAATAAACTTTATCTCCATAATAATCGAACAAAATCTAAATACTTTATGTAACGAAACAATATGAATTTATCTCCGGTGTATTTTGATATTTAAAAAAAATATTACATGCCAGTATATTTGCATAACAATTGTCTATTAAAACCCATATTAAACTGTAAGTATTTTAATTTAAATTGTTTTTTAAATACTATGGTCACTAATAAATCATTAATATATTAATAAATATTATTTATTGTTATTATCATCATCTCATCAATAGATAGCGTTGTGAAGTTTTTCAAAATAATGATATCCCAACAAAAACAAAATGTGAAAAAAGGGGCAAAGTCCGGGAGAATCGACATTCGGGGTAATCTTCATCATGTTGAGCTTGCGTTCTATAATTCATTTACAAAACAAATTGTTACTTTTTTATTATGAGAATTCTAACTTGGCGAGTTTTAATTAAATAGAAAATTTCGGTAAGTGATGTAATTTGTTGTGTCGTCTAAAATACATTTACACGTAGATAGTTTGTGTCTTTCCCGAGGTACTCAGCGGCGCTAGTTGTGACAAATTTGACGAACGAGAAGAGCAAGCACACTGTATCGATTATACTAATAAAGATACCACCTACACTCAACAGCTGGTAGAGCTGATTTAAAATTTAAGATTTTTTTAACGAAAAGGTAAACTGGACAAACTTAACTTTGCCGATAAAAAAATATTTTCTCCATAGATTGATATATGATGCGGACAACTTACCAACTGCAAAGAAGATTTTTGTGATTTCACTACAAACTTACGGTTTTACGATTTTTTCCTTTACTTGTGTACGTTGCTTCTTGCCAAATTTCATGATTCTAGGTCAAAGGGAAGTACCCTACAGGCTTTTGATTTCCTTGGCGAGTGTTAGAATATACGGCATAAACGGCCGTATCTCTTAATTACGTTGACTTATAGTTTGATTTTTTCACAGCTTGATTTGAGACAATCACAGATTGATTTTTGACAGCGGGATTGGAGAATTGAGTATTTGATATTCATTTCAACTTGATACCTCCACGCGTTTCTGAGAAAAAGGGTCTTGACGGACAGACAGACAAACAACGGATAACGAAGTAACCCTATACTTAATATGGGTTCCTTTTTTTCTTTTGAGGTACGGAACCGTAAAAGTAATAATACTGTGTTCTATCAATTAAAGTAAAACTTCTTATTCGCGCTTCCGACATTTGCATTTTCACTATTCGCGGATAAAAAAAATGCGACCTAATTCCTATATTCGCGGCCAAAGATTTCTTTATTTGCGGATCTAATCGGTACATTGACTGATTTGACTGCAAACGTAGCCGAAATTGCGAAGGACGAGATGGGTTCGACCAGATAGAATCAAGTGGCAGTCAGAAGTTGCTTGAATTGCAAGATGAAAATTTGACTGAAACCGACTCGGAGGAAATGTTAAATTCACAGCCCATTGAAGAAGAGGCTTCAACAAGCACGAGAAACGTGACATTTAATTTGAAAAATCTTAGTGAAGATTTAAGAATGGCAAATGAGCTTTGTGATTTCTTTATGAAAATTGATCCGCCTATGGAACGAAGTCTTACAAATTGCTAATGCCGCTGCTGAATATCAGTCTGAATTGAAAGAGCTTTTAAACCAATAATTAATCAATATGGTCAAAACTTGACTAAATCAATTTTTATGTACATACTGGTTTTTTATTTTGTCACCTAGGAACGTACCCCCTATTAATCCCATATAAATTACCATTCCATATTCAGGGTTTTTGTATTCGCGGCATATTTACGGAACATATACCCTGCAAATAGAGAGCTTTTAGTGTATAGTACAAGGTATGAGATTCACCATACCGTTATATGCATTTATTAAATTTGTGCACACTAAATCCACTTTTTATCTTATCCCATTTTAAGTAAGAAAATTCCATTAAAAATAAAAGATCGGGTCTGATTTTTCAAAGCTCTGCCAACACATCACATCTGCGTAAACGCCGAACGGTCAATGTGAATACGAATTCGCCAAGACTACCGCGCTCATCGCCGCCCCTGTACTCGCGAGTTGTACGTGAACAAACACTTAGCGATGTTGACATCGATGTTTTTCCAATATATCGCTCATCCCTACCAAATTATATTACAGCGATTGCCAGAAATGCCGTAACAGGTTTAATTTACGTAACTTAATTTTGAATTATATTGAGAGCTTTTGATTGTAACATGGATTTGATAGAGTTAATTTTTCTTTAGTTATCAAACTTTGATTTTATTTGACATTCCATCAAAACCTGGATTTCTGTATAATTCTGCAATATTATACATTTTTTTATATAAAAAAATCGGACAAGTAGCGAGTAGAACTCGTGCCCTGATGGTTCCGAACTGATTACATTTCATAACGTACATTATTGTACAGTCTTTTACATAAATATTGTTTATACAATATTATTCTTACATTCTCTATTGTACCTCGGTTTGTCCGTCTATGTGTCTGTTCATGTCATTCTAAAAATATACGTGAAACAACAATAAATTAATGTTATGCTTAAATTTTTTTATCATCATCATTGTGTACTATTAGGTATATGGATATCATTACATGTATAACTTATAGGAGGGCTTTCAAAATTGTATGTAGCTTGAAACTACCCTGTAGGTTTTGATAATTGGTCCCTGAGTCTGAATTTTAAACTTTTTTATGAACTTCTGTATCTTTTTAAGGTGTTAACCTAGAAACTTAATTCTTTTACAGCAGTTTGAGATTAGAGGTTTTAGTATTCGGTATTTATTTCAACTGTATAACCTAAAGCCCTCTTCGAGTAAAAAAATAAAACTTTGTATAATTTTGTTGCATTAAAATTTTACAGTGCAGGGTTTCTTTAAGTGGACTCCATGGGCTCATTGGGGGCACATGACATGAGTTCCAGAGCTCAACATCCACTGTGCACACATAACATATTTCAGAACGTTATAATTGCGCGGGTGAAACGAAAAAAAAAAAGAAAAAACGAAAAGGTTTTAAATCTTTTAATTGATTCGTTTGACGTAAGCGACCACTTGTTACCTTTTGAAACAATTGAAAGTACCGTTTTTTTTATTATGCTACCTGTGCGAGTCAGGTTTCTCGGTTCTGGTGTCAATTAAAACGAAAAACCGTAATAGACTAAATGTGAACGACGACATGCGTCTTGCATTATCAAAAACTACTCATTAAACCTGTTCACTGAGGCTAAACAACAGCATCCATCTAGTCAACTAGTTCTGATTATTAAACTAACCAATAATGTGATTTTTAAAATGCATTGTTTTCTGTCCTATAATTTTGTTCGAAAGGGTGTTATATTATTTATCTGGAAGATAATCTTATTTATCTTATTTAATATCTACTTTATATTATTCATCATAAGTTCATTTGATTTACCTTATTATTGTTTTGGTGTACCTATTCTTTTATTTCCAGGATACCAATTAATGATAGGTTTATGTATTGATGCGTTTAGATAATTTATAACTTGATAATTTTGGTTTAATAACAGCTTTGTTAATATTTTAGGTTCGTATTGTTTACATTGCAATATTATGACAATCTCTGTCATTGATAATTCTTTGATAGTAATAGAGCATGCGCAGTTAGGAGTTTCTCAGGTATAGACAAATATTCTATCCAGGTTCTAGTTTAGCAAAATAAATCTATGATTAGATTTATTTTGAATTTTTAAAATAAGAAAAGTCTAGTAAGATGAAATTTTGAATTCAAACGAAAATAGAAAATTAGAACAGAGAGTATGACAGATTTTTCAGGATCGATCTGATCATGGAATTCATTGTACGGCAGACCTTTGAATCGTAGTAACGTTTATATAATAATTATCATGTGTTTTGATAAAAACCAAATTATTGTACGGCAGACCTTTGAATCGTAGTAACGTTTATATAATAATTATCAAGTGTTTTGATAAAAACCAAATTATTGTACGGCAGACCTTTGAATCGAGTAACGTTTATATAATAATTATCAAGAGTTTTGATATAGTTGATACGTTTATAATTTAAATATCTACAGTTTGATAAAATAACTATTTTTGTGGGTGAAGTACCCTATTGAAGAAGACAATAATATTCCACGAACTTATACCTGGATTAATATATAAATTACTGATATATATATTTTTGTTTCGCCATATCGAGAGCTGAACGGATTCCGACGTTCCACTTGATGCAGCGACGTCTTCACTTGGACTGAGCTTGTTCATACGGCTCACACCACGTTGTCCGCTGAGGGCGAGCCTCGTGATTCAACCTTGTTTGGCCTACCTACTCAACACGGAGAGATCCTAGGCAAGGATCTCTACGCTGAGCTGTCGGAGCAAGGAGAACGTCTCGGTTATGGACATTAAAATTGTGTACTAATAATTTGTAAAACCCATATTATCTGAAAATTGAAAGGTATGCTGGAAAATTATACATAACTATCCTAAATTATAAAACTTTCATTCATTTTACCTACGTTTAGTTTATTCTCTATCTCTCTTCTTACCTAAATTAAATTTTAATCATAATAAGGGGTCCATGACAGTTTTGAAATTCTAAAAGTGGTCCGTGTCTACAAGTAGTTTAAGAGCTTTTACTGTATAGTACAAGGTATGAGATTCACCATACCGTTATATGCATGTATTAAATTTGTGCACACTAAAACCACTTTTTATCTTATCCCATTTTAAGTAAGAAAATTCCATTAAAAATAAAAGATCGGGTCTGATTTTTCAAACCTCTGCCAACACATCACATCTGCGTAAACGCCGAACGGTCAATGTGAATACGAATTCGCCAAGACTACCGCGCTCATCGCCGCCTCTGTACTCGCGAGTTGTACGTGAACAAACACTTAGCGATGTTGACATCGATGTTTTTCCAATATATCGCTCATCCCTACCAAATTATATTACAGCGATTGCCAGAAATGCCGTAACAGGTTTAATTTACGTAACTTAATTTTTAATTATATTGAGAACTTTTGATTGTAACATGGATTTGATAGAGTTAATTTTTCTTTAGTTATCAAACTTTGAATTTATTTGACATTCCATCAAAACCGGGATTTCTGTATAATTCTGCAATATTATACTTTTTTTTAAATAAAATAATCGGACAAAACTGTGTCCTGATGGTTCCGAACTGATTACATTTCATAACGTACATTATTGTACAGTCTTTTACATAAATATTGTTTATACAAGGTGTCCAGAAAGGGTATCGGGTATTTGTAAGTTCAATGAAACAAAAATTATTTGTATGCAATAAAAAAGTTTATTGTTTATTATTAGCATATGAATTGGAGAATTATTTGGAAAAGATGATGTTATCCAAATGACGACCGTTACGTTGCTGGCACTCTTCTAAACGGAAACGAAGATTGGCGATAACACGTTGACACATAGCTATCGATATTGATGCCATTTCTGACCTGATGTTTTGCTTTAACTGGGTTAGATTCGTCGGATTGTTTTGATAAACCTTACTTTTAAGGTATCCCCATGCAAAATAGTCAAGCGGGCTAAGGTCGGGGCTTCTGGGAGGCCAGTTGATGTTACCCCTTCGCGAAATGACTTTATTAGGGAATAATTCGTTAACAACTTCCATTGAGTCATTTGAGGTATGGCAAGTGGCCCCATCTTGCTGGAACCACGTTCTTGAGTTGAAACCTGCAAACTCCTGCAACTCTGGGACCAAAAAATTTCGCAACATATCGCAATAACGGTCACTATTCACATTAATTGCTCGGCCTCGTTGATCTTCATGAAAATAAGGACCAATTATGCCTTTAGCAGACATAGCGCCCCAAACAACGACCTTTGGGCTATGCAGGGGTCGTTCATGCTTTCGTCTCGGATTCTCCACTGTCCAGTACCGACAATTCTGCTTAATAACATGACCATTCAGGTGAAAATTTGCTTCGTCACTGAACAGTATATTGTTAAAGTTGTTAAATCGCTGCAGCATTTCGTTCGCAAAATTCAGTCGATTAGCATAGTCCGTATCCTTCAATTCTTGAACCAATTGAATTTTATAGGCTTTTAGATGTAAGTCTTTCTTTAAAATCGAATGTAAAGACGATTTTTTGATGTTCAACGCTTGGCTTCGCTTTCGGATGGATAAAGACGGATTTTGACGAACCGACGCCTCAACTTCTTCAATTGTTTCTTCATCGCGAACTGAACGAGGACGACCAGAGTTTTGAATTTTAACTGTCGCACCTGTATTCTCGAACATCCTGATCCATTTCCTAATGCTATCGTCACTTGGCGCGTGGCGTGTACGATATTCCGCACGATAGAGACGTTGAGCAGTCACTATTGAATCACCATTACGATAATACGCTCGTACGCAAAATGCGCGATGCGTCCCCGAGTACTGTTCCATCGTGACTAAAACTCCACAAAATGGCGGACGCCACGAACCCCTCCCCGCACCCTTTAGACGCCCCGTTTCGAATATGGAGCGAAAACAAATACCCGATACCCTTTCTGGACACCTTGTACAATATTATTCTTACATTCTCTATTGTACCTCGGTTTGTCCGTCTATGTGTCTGTTCATGTCATTCTAAAAATATACGTGAAACAACAATAAATTAATGTTATGCTCAAATTTTTTTATCATCATCATTGTTTACTATTGGGTATATGGATATCAGTATAACTTATAGGAGGGCTTTCAAAATTGTATGTAGCTTGAAACTACCCTGTAGGTTTTGATAATTGGTCCCTGAGTCTGAATTTTAAACTTTTTTATGAACTTCTGTATCTTTTTAAGGTGTTAACCTAGAAACTTAATTCTTTTACAGCAGTTTGAGATTAGAGGTTTTAGTATTCGGTATTTATTTCAACTGTATACCTAAAGCCCTCTTTGAGTAAAAAAATAAAACTTTGTATAATTTTGTTGCATTATAATTTTACAGTGCAGGGTTTCTTTAAGTGGACTCCATGGGCTCATTGGGGGCACATGACATGAGTTCCAGAGCTCAACATCCACTGTGCACACTTAACATATTTCATAACGTTATAATTGCGCGGGTGAAACGAAAAAAAAAGAAAAAACGAAAAGGTTTAAATTTTTTAATTGATTCGTTTGACGTAAGCGACTACTTGTTACCTTTTGAAACAATTGAAAGTACCGTTTTTTTATTAAGCTACCTGTGCGAGTCACATTTCTCGGTTCTGGTGTCAATTAAAACGAAAAACCGTAATAGACTAAATGTGAACGACGACATGCGTCTTGCATTATCAAAAACTACTCATTAAACCTGTTCACTGAGGCTAAACAACAGCATCCATCTAGTCAACTAGTTCTGATTATTAAACTAACCAATAATGTGATTTTTAAAATGCATTGTTTTCTGTCCTATAATTTTGTTCGAAAAGGGTCCATGACAGTTTTGAAATTCTAAAAGTGGTCCGTGTCTACAAGTAGTTTAAGAACCACTACTGCCTGTAGGTTTTGATAATTAGTCCCCGAGTGCGACTTAAAAACATTTTTTTTTTTTAATTTATTTAACATAAAAATACATAAATATTTTATTGAAAT
This sequence comes from Saturnia japonica, assembly GCA_033032175.1. Classification (NCBI taxonomy): domain Eukaryota; kingdom Metazoa; phylum Arthropoda; class Insecta; order Lepidoptera; family Saturniidae; genus Saturnia; species Saturnia japonica. Next base: position 9,288,275 of record CM065311.1, on the reverse strand, counting down.
GTCTCGAAAAACCAAAACTGGTTTATGCCGGGACAGTGATTCAACTCGTTCTATAATATCGTAGGTACACAAAATTACTCTATACATAAACAAATAAAATAAATTGTAGGTATTTAGATAAAATTATAGCCACCGACTCAAAGCTAAAGATTCTAGCTACTTCGATTGCAAACATGATTCTAATTCTTCTATTTTTTTAATTCTGCCACCCGGGTACTGTGTACTCTTTGCACTCTCGGCACGGGCTCTGTCCTGCTGTCAAGTTTTCAATATCGCCTTCACACCTAATAATCATAGGTTTATCTTTGTCGCCTTTTCGTGACCTTACCTTACTGTCCTGGAACCAAACATATTTGTAAGCTGGTCTTAATTGTTGTTGTGCCTTCCACAATAATCCTTTGTAATATTTAGTTAGTGATTTCCTTATTATGATTTTGGAATTTGTTTCCGTGGCAGGCGCGTCTTTTATCACCGTTCCAACAAGGATGTTTTTATTTTTAGCGGCACGTACCCACCTCTCCGCTTGTTCAGCACTTTTGCATTGTAATTGGGCATGTCTTTCGTGACCTATTTTGCCCTCTATCCATAAATTTAAGTTAAGTTTATTTAAGTTAAATTTAAGATGATCTGCCAGATTTTCTGCCAAATCTTCAAGTACCTCCACCTTAGGTATTCCGATTACTTCAACAACGCTTTTCAGACAGTCTTGCTTCATTTTTCGTACTTGCTGCTGCAGTGAATCAATCTTCAACTCAAGATGTGTATTTTTATTTGATAAATTAGTGTACTTCTTTTCCATATCTCTTACCTTTTTATTTTGCATTTCTAACGCTTCTGAGAGATCTTCTATCTTTTTACAACAGAAATTAGTAGATGTTTCGATTGGCTCTAATTCTTTTTTCATTATTCTTTTCATTTCACTACTTATATCACGCATGAATTTATTGACGTCCATAGTGCAGTTGGTACTCAACTCCTTCTCATTTATGTTATTTAATTCTTCTTCCTCATCTTCATCTGGTATAATAAAGGAAGATTTTCTTTTTGGCGAGTCACGTTGGCATTCCTGACAAAACCACTCCAGATTCTCAGAGTTTTTTAATGCAACGAGTTGTTTTGCAGATAGGCCACTACAAATTTGACTTGCATGCACTATTTTCCCACATTTGCTACATTTAAGACCTGGTTTTCTTTTGGTGATGTTTTTATTACAATTGTCACACTTAGACATTTTTTTTAATTTTTTAATCGCGACTGTAGGTAGATATCGCACGTAATTGAACTAGAACCGGCTCAGTCGACAGAACGAGAATGAATCTTATAAAGGTTATCTTTTTATTATGTTAACCTAGAAACTTGATTTTTTTTCAGCAATTTGAATTCATATTTTAGTATTCGGTATTAATTTCAACTATGTACCTGAAGTCATTTTCGAGAAAAAATAACCTAAATACATTTTTGTTACTTTATAACTTCACACTGGATTAGAAATGTCTTCTTTTGGGATTTATTCCTAACTGTTAGAAGACCTTCCTTAGTGGGAATTTCAAGACTGTGGGTCCGCGGGAAAAACCCTATAGATTTTAATAATCGGTTCATGAGCGTTATTTTAACTATGAACACTTTAATGTGCCTAGAACATTTGCAACTTTATACTTCGAAATCGTTTTCGAGAAATAGTGTCTTGACACACGGACAACAAAGTGATCATAGTGATGCTATATGGGTTCCGTTTCTTTTTCATTATGATTTAGGGAATCCTAAAAACGGAAAAAAGGAATACCCACATTAGAATATAACGCAGATGTTACACATAGTTTACGTATATTATTCAGTATAAACACTTGCTAATATATTATTTTTTTATCTAATTCTCTATCCGTAATTCGATCTAACTAACTATATATATGTACCTAAATGTTTCTTAAAAGAAAAACAACGTCCCTTACAGAACCTATATACCTGTGTGCTGTGCAGTATGTGGCGCTGCAGTGTCTATGCTAATTATGTCTGTTGGTAGCTAGTGATTGTAAGTGCAATGCTACTGTATCGCGCGAGCGGCTACTTGGCTCTAAGGGCTCCATGCCGGAGAAACGGACCTAGGCCGCAGGAGAGGGGGTATGTGGCGGATGGACGGAATCGAAGTTAATCACCCACCCCCTGCCAAGGGAACGGTGGTTACGTGGGCGTGGGCGCGAGCGCGCTTGGTTACTGAGAACGGTTGTATAGTACGCGTTGGAAGCTTCGATTTCGTCATTTGGATCGGTAAGAATGTTTCGCGGTCGGCGTTTTGCCTTCGAGGCATCTGGGACTGTGATGTAATTTGGGGCGGGTACCACCAACGGGTTCGGGTTATAAATTGATTATAATACCACCACCACCAATGATTATAAAATGAAGTCACTTCCCGCTGTCCGTCAATATGTACGCTTAGATCATTTAAACAACATAAAGGATTTTATTGCGATGTTCACTAACATTTAGAGAATTTTTGCGGAATGTTTTTAAATATAAATACATTCCAAGTAATTTTGTATAGTAGAGAAAATTCAATTATTTGTAATCAAGTCGTCAAATAATGATTGGTTAACTTGGGCATTTAATGAAGATTATGATTGTCCTTTACAGTTTTCCATTTTAATGAATACCTTAAAAGATATCACGAATTCAAAACCACAAAACAAAACAAAACTCCACTCTCAGCAAAACAGTCGCGGTCGATTGGCCGGCACTCCGCACCTATGTAGAATTGTACGTCGCGAGATAAGTGCACTATTCGTAACTATAAAGTTACATAAGATACCATAACACTCGTATCCCCGAAGTGTTAGATAGAGGTGTTCACCCACAGTTTGCCGGATAGTTTTTAGGTCCCATGTAATAGAGGCCGAGCTTATTGCAGTAATCGGACACAAAGTCAAACTCCAAGCTGCAATTGAGAATTTCATAGAATAACCCAATAAAAGTTTTCTCGACCTGGGAATCGAACCTAGGACCTCGAACATAGCAGTCGCATTTACGATCACCAGGCTAATGAGTCAGTTATGAAGTTATGGTTATCAATATTCTAGTGATAAACTCTAAATTAGGACTTTTTAAACATAAAATACACCACTTTGTAAATTGTGCCCGTGCGAAGCTGGGGCTGGTCGCTAATGTCTTATATAGTGTTTAAGCCTGTCTCAGGGACATTTTGCTTGCAGAGCATAGCAAGGGATGGACGGCTCAGTTTCGGACTATACGGAAATGTGCATTGAAGTTAGAAGTTTCTATAGTCGAGGGTGATACTTTGATATTTAGTCTGGCTGGCCCAGGGGTTTGGGATACCGAAAAGGTGGAATGGCTCAAGTGTCATTCGTAGGTGTCCAGGTTTAAAGAGAATTGCAGCTCTCTTTTTAAGGTTGATAGCTATGCGCCATTTACGAAACCATCTCCCGAGAATGGTTATGGCGTGTTGGATATGGACTCTGAGTTGACATCTGTTCCTGCGTGTGGCGTTGATGACCGTTCATCAGCGTATAAACCTATCTGGGCGTTGGTGGGACGCGGGATGTCGCTGACGTACAGATTGAACAGACAATGCGCCAGATTGGAGCCTTGCGGGACATCTAAGCGTATAGAGTAGGGTGTAGAGAGTTCACCTTTCACTCGGTAGTGGAAGGTTCGGTGGGTGAGATAGTTGTGGATAATGTGGACTAACCTATCAGGGACTCCTAGTTAGCGTAGTTTGTGGACTAGACTAGTCCGGCTTGCCAGACCCTATCAAAGACCTTGGCAACGTTGAAGAAGACCGCAAATGTACGACGCCGGTTATATAGTTCATCAAAATTAAAGGTGATGTACTCTGTGAGGCGGTGTACTTGATGTGTGCAAAAGCGCTTGGAGCAAAAACCGAACTGCTCAGGTGGATAAATATTTTTTATCGTCAATAACGGTCTTCAAACCGTTCAGTAGGAGCCGCTCTTAGAGTTTTCCAAGCTATCGCCACTGATCGAGCGATAGCTAACGGGAAGCGAAGTTTTCTTATCGCACTTGTGAATACCTATCACGCGAAGACTACATTGAAGATGCAGACCAAAAGAGCTATGAGGTGATCGGAAAGAAGATTGAGTACTTCGTTCCTGATGCCGTCAGGACCGGGATATTTTCTAATCTAAAGGCCTTAGTATAGGGGCCTTAGATGCGACTGGGGTTAGGATATCCGCCGGTGGATAGCAATGGATTTCGTACTGATTTTTTGATAGTGTTGATATATTTGCGGACTACATTCTCGCAAGTCAGAGGAGCACTGGCTGTCCAGACTTGCGGCAAGGCATTCCGCTTTATCGAATGCGGGTTGGTTTATTATAAACAAGCTGTGCCCCACGGTTTTACGTGTTGTAAGACTATCGACATTTATATGAGGAACAAATTTTTAAAAAAATCATAATATAACCTATGGTACTCGCTCACACTGTAGCTTTATATGGTGAAATAATTTTTTAAATAGGTCCAGTCGTTATTGAGTTTATCCACTACAAACAAAACACCAAACAACAAATCAAATCTTTCCTCTTTATAATATTGCTATAGATAATATGATTCTTTAACATTGTGTCTACGGGTAAAATATGATATCGCAAACTCATTTTGAAACTCCAAGAATTGTGGAGAAATAACTATATTATAGTGAAAGCTATACACGACAGGTGCGTAACACATTAAGGTAGGGACAGAGTTTGGTTCCGTTTCATGATATTAAAGTAATCGAAGCGTAATGAATAAGGAGTTTGATATTGTAATTTCTACTTTTATTATAAATTTTGTCAAAAATAGTCGGTTTCAAGGAAATACTAAATAGAATGATAAACCTAAACAACAGATATCAAGTGAAATATGGTCGCTACAAAGTAAATATATTATGACTTTGATTTGATCTCACACACAGAACCTATGTGTCATATTTATATAAATGTTATATGTATATATTATGAAGTCAAATTAAGGTCACGTGTTTGCAGGATAGCTATAAGCTTTTCCATGAGTTTTTAAATATAATCCAAATAATAAAAAATAAAAAAAACATTTTATTATTTGAAAATAAGATCGAATCAATATAGCCGTAATTTTATTGTGAAAGGAATCCATACTAGTATTATAAATGCGAAAGTTACTCTATCTGTCTGGCTGCTACGTTTCCGCCTAAACCGCTGAACTAATTTTGATGAATTTAGGTATAGAGATAGATTGGACTTTGGGAAAGGACATAGGCTACTTTTTGTAGAAAAAATACAACTTTAAGGAAGAAAATAGAGGAAGAAAGTATGTAAGAAGAAAATATGGGAACACTAATGCGCAATCGCGGTAACGGTGAAATGACATAGGTTTTGTACGCCAACCGGTTTGTCGATTTTTTGTGCATTTGCAGTAATGGTGAAATGACATCGGTTTTCACGCCAACTGGTTTCATGATTTATTGCCTATTTTTATACTTAAAAAGAAATATATTGTATATATATTTACCTATAAAATAATAGTCCAGTATTATTTTTTAAATTGACTGAAGTGTTTTTAAATTGTTTAACTGTGCAGTACGACATAATTACTGTTTTATTTTATGACGCTGTCAATCGCGGCTCGCGGGGTTTATATATTCGAAGCAATATACCTATTGTAAATTATTTGAATTATACAGTTTTGCTACAAGCGAATTATTTCATTGTGTTTTCCATATTCATACTAATATAATAAAACGGAAAAGAGTTTTTGTTTGTTTGTTTGTTTAAGCACGCTAATCTCTGGAGCTACGTGTAGGATTTAAAAAAATCTTTTTGGTTAAAATGATAAACAAAATCTCGAGAAATAGTATAGGCTATTTAAGATTAGGCTAAAATTCTCAGATAGCCTTAAATATTGATTTTTGATTAGTCGAAAGTCGAGGCCTTCCTGGACTGCTTTATCCTCGTGCGCTGGCGTAATCGTTAATGATACGGAAATATAATATTCTATCATTCGATAGCATATGCTTATCTCTTATACATAAGCCGCAATAAGATATTTTGTGACAAAGATTTATTGAAAATTAAAAAGTGATTTATAAGCATTACTTTTAGACATGGCATATTAATCTTTACGAACAAAAGTTATTTCATTATAAAGAAAATTTTATGAACTTAAATTTTGCTCTTTAGAAATAATAAAAAAATAAATAATTTGTATTTGCGAGAAGAACAATTATGATATACTACATGGATGTGTTGGAGGCGCGGTGTTTGTTGGATAAAATTAACACGAGTGATAAAAAGCTTGGATGAAAGTTTGTATGAAGAACCCATCATGTCTCAAATTAGGGATATGAAAGTTCATAGTAATTATGCTTTTGGTAAGAAATAAAAGGGGTTACACGTTTTTCAAAAAACCTTATCTCAAGCCGGTATGTACACTATGGGTTATTTTAAATATTTTTCAAGTTTTATTGGGATGGTTAATGTGTTGGATTCATCTATACTAATATAATAAAGCGGAAGAGTTTTTTGTTTGTTTGTTTATTTGTTTAAACACGCTAATCTCTGGAACTACCAGTCGGATTAGCAAAATTCTTTTTTCATATGGTAGCCAGACTCACGAGTATAGGCTATCTAATATTACGCTGTAACTCTCAACTACCTTTAAATGTTGATTATCGTTAAGTAAGTCGGAGGCGCAAGCCCTCTCGAACTGTTTTATCCGCGTTCGCTGGCGTAATGGCTAATGATACATAAATAAAATGTTATACAAAAATATTGATCCTTAGTATATAAAAAAAAAGTCGGAGATAGCATATGCCTATCTCTTATACATAAGCCACAATAAGCTATTTTGTGACCAACATTTGTTAAAAATTAAAACGTGATCTATGAACACTATTTTTAGACATGGCATATTAACCCTTACGAACAAAAGTTACTTCATCATAAAGACTATTTTATGAAGCTAAATTTTGCTCTTTATAGCATGTTATTTGGACGCATAGTTTAGCAGATAATGTAAAATTTATATAATGTATACTTGCTGGGAGAACAATTATGATAGGCTACACAGGTGCGTTGTTGCGGTGTTTATCGGATAAAATTAATACGGGTGAAACCGTGGGACACAGCTAGTATTGGCATATAATTACAATACCATAAACACAGTGATAAACCCAACTATGATTTTTTTGGGTTGTCGTGTTTCGAAATGAGCCGGTGTATACGCAGTAATATAGCGGGGTGTTAGGGATCGCGACTACCATTATCTATGATTTACTTTTGGTTGGCCGTGTTCTGAGATCAGTATATCTAATAATACGCAGATAAAGTCGCTGGTACTAGCTAGTTACTTATATTCAGCGTAAAATTGTTTTCAAGCAATTTTCTCGAAAAGTACCACTTTTCGTGAAACATTACATGACCGCATAGGGATCTAAACTTATGATTTCCTATAAAGATGATTTTCGTTTGTACCACTCGAAACTCGGCATCTTATAAGTATGTAATACATAATTTGACGTGGCGTACGTAACGTATTTCCGTTCCGGCCGCATTATTACAAAACTTTAAACTGGTTTATAACTTTTTTTTAAAGTTAACGTTTGTTTATACTTATTGCTACGTCTCTCTACGAGATGACGTAATAAATAAATCGTTAAAAACCTCAGATTGTCACATAAGGAAAAAAAATATAGCAGGTCATAATAGTCTTTTTTGAAAATTCGTTATTTTGAGATAATAGCCTATACCATCCATATTATTAGTAGTTGTATTGATGATATTCGAGTGGCCGCTTCTTTTAAGCTCATAATATTGTAGTTATGTAGGTAATGTATAGATCACTATACACTGTAGTGTAGGTATATATTACTGTTGAAACTAAAGAGCTTTTCTATGTTACGAATAAAGAGGAATTTATAGTCATAATTTATACTCATAAATAAAATTTATTTTACCAAGTATTTTTTTTTTCGTTGTATGATCTTTTATTATGTGTGATGCAACCTCAAAGTGAAATGATATTTAAGTCGATATGTTGCACGAGTATCCCAAAGGGGAAGTTGTGTAAAATTAGCCAATCCCATCGACGCAGTTCTCTGATTTTGTAACGGTTGTAATCGTTGTCATCGACCGGGTGACCGGAGAGAGCCGCGCGGGTGCGGGCACGGGCGGCGAAACAACATTGTGACCCTTGTTTTACTGATCTGTGACTGTGACGCTCTTTGCTTCGAGCGACGCGTCGCGTCGGTGTCTCACTGAGCTTATTACACACTTTATCTGATTTTTCATCTTGACTCTTCTCCAATTAATAATACATAATTAATTTAAAAATATAACTCTTAAGCATGACTTTTAATAGGTACTATGTATTACTATAAATTGTAATTTACGAATAATCAGCAGTGATAATTTGCCTGAAATAAGGGTTCAGTGAGACACCCTGGGTAACGTTCTCAGTAAGAAGTGCCAGCATGCACAGAAGATAAAATCGTCGTTTTGGTGCGTGCGAGAGCGAGGTTCGGATGGGTGCGCGGGTGTGTGCGGAGGGCAGCAGGGGGGAGGCGGCGCCGGCGAGCGGAGGCTGCTGCGCTCAGAGCACCTGCGCCCGCGCTCCGTAGCGCCGCTCGCCGCGTGCTCGAGAACCCGCGCCCGCGTCCGCGTCGCGAGCAGCGTCGAGACGCCGCCCACGGTATGTGAAACGCCGGTGGCGCGTTGGGGTCGGCCGGCGGTGCGTCCGCCACTGCGCTGCCGCCCGCGCCTCTTGTTGGCGCGGTCGGTTGCGCCGCCCGGCCGGTTTTGTAATTTTGCCGGGCGCGGGCGGGACGTGACGTCACGAGACTAGTTTGAAGCGCGTGCGTGACGACCTGCGCCAGGACGCCTAAGCCGTTGCCGCCCCAGACCTTATTCCTAGTGCGATGACGAGCTCGTTTTGCTTTCTGTAATTACTTCCAAAGTGATTTCAACAGTGTATTGGTTAGGTGTTATTAATAATTCTATTTAGGATAGTGTTCTTTCTATTGGTATCGTTTGTAACAGAATTGATCATTTTTCATTAATCCTATTTTTCAGCAGAACTATCATAAAATTATTGTATGTAGCTTTTTTATATGAATTGTTTGTTACACTTATATAATTAGGGGATGAGTAACTGAGTCCAGCCTTAATATAATGTAAATATATTTTGTGTAAATCTAATTCGCCAACGCACACAAGCAAACCTTTCTTCGTGTGAGTGAACTATGTGTGCTTTATATCTTTTATACGACGTGGCCAGCGAGCTTCAGATATCTGTGTATGAGAGCGCACACACGGTCAGTCCAGCCCGACTCAGCGGTACAGCCTTTTTGTAATTTTATTTTTCCTCCTGCAGCAAAGTGCGGCGAGGCGCCTTGATGGTCAAATTGTTAATATTTGTAATTCCTATATTTTTTCTTTTGTATTATGCTAATTTTCATTAATATCTATTTAAATAAACATAGAAAGCAATATTATCGCTTTTTTGAAACATAAGTAGGTCTTTAGATTTGCAAAGTGTAGTTGCCTTTGTTAGTGTTTTTGGAATAATTAATATTGTGAATATATGTTTTGTCGGAGACAACGTTTTGGTAGAATTTCGATGAAAAATAATTACTTACGAGACAAAGAACGAAGTTTATTCGAGAAATTCCTAAATGCGCGCATGATAGCCGTAGCGCAGTCTTAAATGACTTATATCTTACCCGCTTACACTTGTAGGATTGTCATGTATTTGTCTCTTTTGCTTGCTTGTGCCTCAGCCTCCGCAACATTGCATTGAGAACGCAGTGGTGTGTTATCTCTCTTTAAGCAGTTCTTTTATTTTTGGATTTTTATTTTATTATAATGGCAACTAGTTTTTTTATTATTGACAATTTGTAAAACAATAGAGTAGGTGTAGATGTAACCACGTACCTACGGTTCAAAATTATTTTATTTTAAATTTGTAATAAAAAACCGTCGCGTTGTAGGCAATTACAGCTTGAACATATGGCTGTTTGATTCTTACCAGAGAAGAGCAGGGCAATCGAGTGACTTGAAAATGTTTTCGTGGTCACCACGTGGTCATTCATATAACTTAAAGAATTGTTGTTTACTGACGAGTTTGACAGGCACGTGGATACAATAGTGTTATTACCTGTTTGTACCGTACGGTGGTGGGTGCCGCGGCCGGCCGGAGCAGGGTGCTGAACAAGTTCGGTCGCTTCTTGCCGGTCAGGTGCCACTTGATACTCGTTCTTTTCTAACTGGACTCGAATCAGCTGTTGCTGGTGCGGCCTCAGGCTTATACTAACATGCGTTTTATAAACAATTTGTTTTCAACTCTTGCATGTCCGGTTCATATCTTCTTTTATAATTACAAAGTTTTCTTGCTACTTTTTTGTTGTCTTTTTTTCTGTCAAAGGAGATTTTTGTTTCCAATTCCACCAATACTTAGTACTAATTTGATTTAAGGTTCCTCTCATCATACGGGACAATAAGTACAGGGATAATAGTTACCTACCGTTCCTACTGTTACCTATAGCAGGTAGATCTCTGTGTTTATAGGTATAAGAGGGTTACGTCAGTTGTCGATGAATGTTTCTTTTTATCAATTTTTGGCGATTTTTTAAAATACCACATTTGGGATTTTTTACATGCGGCGTTGTTTCCAGACTACATATTAATTATGTGTCGTTTTTATTCCTATTGGTTTATAAATACTATATTATTTTATAAAATCTTTTTATTTGTGACATCATGTTATTTGGTCTCGTATTTGTTTTGGTATACACATATTTTTCATTTCAAAGAAAATAAAACAATGTAGCTATGTCGTATTAAAAGTGGCAGTGATTACAATATTGGGATATAAAAATATATTTAAATTTTTTTTAGATATCCGGTAGATTCGGATTATCTGATATTTACTCTTTGATTTTTCAATTTTGAATAAATAATGTTTATATAACAAAATAAATTACGCAAGCAGTATTAGCCAAACGAGCACGTTATAACACTGGATCAAGTTTTGTATTTGTTATTTTCATAACATATAAATCTATCTTCCTTTGCAGAAATTGAAGTCAAGTGTTGAGCGGGGTGCTCCTGAGTGGAGCCTCCGCCCGCACAAAGACGTCGCCCTTTACACAAAAGCGCGGCGGTATGTCCGTTTCAACAGCATCAGCAGGCACCTGCGATGAGCGCTCGCGGGCACACAAGGCGGGCGCTTCGCCCTCATCCGCGCCTCGGTCGCCCGCACCCGCTCACGCCGTTCTCGCCACGATGACGCCCGTGCAGCCTGCGCACGATTACTATCCTCACAAAGTCGAGATGGACTCCGATGACGGTTATCCGCCCGATGCACATTCATACCGTCACTCGCCCCATGAATTGGCAGCGTACGCTACAGACAGTAAGGTGCCCGTCCAACCTGACGTCTACGATCAGGGTATGGATTCGATCGATGAGAAAACTCCAATAGATTTAATCTATGAAGATGATAAACAAACTGTTATATACACAACCACACCAGATCAGAAGCGTGTCGAGATGATCAGTGGACAACTCGAGGACGGGCAATTGGTTGGTGGGAGCGGACAGTTAGTGGATGGTGGAGTTTCGGTGGTGGTGGGTGCTCCTGGTCAGCCGCCGACAGTCCTGGTACTCGCGGACCACGTAGTAGACGAGCTCGGACAAGTCATCACCATCCCCAGGTAATGTAATTTTTTCAAGTTAATTTGTAATCGACTAAACGAGTTAAAAATAATTTGCTACTCCACCAAAGTCGTAGATATATCATTTGACTAATTTTGTCTAACGACTACGTCCATAAACATGAACGCTTCGTATCGTATTTTATTACCTCTGTCTTGCGAGATGATATGGTAATCGCGGTGACCACTGTTGCCAGGTGTCGTTATTTGATAGTGGGAAATTCCGCCACAGTGGAACGTAAACATTCCTACGATTTTAAATATGCGTGTAAGATTAATAATTTAAAAATGTTACGAGGTATAATTTAAAATAACGTAGGTAGTAGGTATGTTTTGCTCTTACCACTAATGTGTATAATGGCGTTTTTAATTAATGAATAATTACTGTTTACATTATACGTAATAGTGAAATTGTTAACTTAATTGTTATTTAAGGAACGACATGCTCGGTAGAAATCGGTTTATTAAGATTTTCTCAGAGTATATTTCGTTTTCGAGGTTTCAATAGTATAAAGCAATTTATGGAGTGTGTATGTGAGTTGTGTGTAGTTTTAAGAATAAGTATTTGCGTCTGAGGTCCAGTGTAATAACGGTCGCGCGCTCTGAGCGCAAGCGGCGGCCGCGGCGCTGCGGCGCGGCGCGTGTGGGCGGAGCGACGCTCTCACCTTGAACTTGCCGCGAGAGCTGAGTTCGAGCCAGTCAGCCACCATACAATCACATTTTGATGGTGTGATGTAGCAAACTGCTATATCTCTTACCTATCGAACCTATGTGTATCCATAATACACTATTAAAAATAGTATGACTTAGTTCGGCTTGGAATGAAAATGTTTTTCACTTTTTCTTTCTGCGGAACAGCGGTAGGTTCTTACAAGTTATAATAATTGATAATTGACTTAGTAAGTCTCTTGTGTTAAGTACTAGCTGTGCCTGTGACTTCGTCCGCGTGGAATTTCGTACGCGGCGACGCGACGGCGCGGCGGCGCGGCGTGTCGCGGCGGCGAACGGGAACCTGCGTTTGGGGCGCACGCAATACTGAAAACTGATACTTTACTTTATTTTATTTCTTTTTCTATAATAAAAGTAGCCTATGTTACTCCTTATAATATCAGTCCTTATAAAAGTTCCGTCAAAATCGGTCCAACCATTTCGGAGATTATCCAGCACAATTTTTTTGTTATTTATCCGTATTTATTTTCATAATATGCATTTACTAACAGCTGTTGTTTTGACATTATAAACAGACGCGTCAATTTTATCATTTGTATAGATAGTATCAAAATATTTAATACTTTATTGTTTATGGAAAAAAAAAAACAACAAAGATCACAACGTAACTGTCACAAAAAGCATGTCATTCATACCGCATTACGACTTACATTGACGTATTCCATCTCTACGTAGTCGGTAGTATGTTGTAAAATTGGTTACGTCGCGTCGTCGCGTCGGCTCGGCCGCGGCCGTTGCTTACCATTCAACCAGTTTCTTAAGCTACACCCACTTGAAATGAACATTTGCGTTACTTAGAAATAAGATGCTATTACATTACCTGTATTATTGCATCAAAACCGTGATGTATTAAAAAATATATAATCACTACATATAAAATTGTTGTGTATAGTTTTACATAATTTAATTTTACCTAAAAATTTCTCGGAATTCTTAAACAATATATAAATATATTAACGTCATAAAACAGAAAATATGTAGTAGAAGTATACAGTAATAATTATAATTTTATAATTATAAAGAACATTTGTTTTACGTATCTCTTTCCATCTATACAATACAATCAAATAAAGTTGAAAGATCTATTTATAGTTTTTCTAATTAATACATAATTAATATATTGGTTAAATATTATATATTTAATATATTGGTTCCATAATATTGGTACTAAAGAAAGACTACAATTTTTTATATATATCGTAATTATGGCATGACTCATAAATGACTAATGCTAATATTAACTTCAAAATTTACATCAGTTATTGATATTGTTTTTGAGACTAATATAGGGAAAAGTATTAATTAAATATCAAACGGCTTCCAAGTACTTATAATAAATGAGTGGGATGCGAGTTTAGTTTTGAGAGAGTTCAGAATAATTGAACACAATCTATTTAACGGGATCAGTGTCACGGTGACTATGGATGAGTAATTTACTTGTATTTAGTCCACATTATTATTATAAAAAAACTGAAATATATTAAGTTCATTTATTCATTTAGATAGGCGAGAGTCATAAACGAGGTACTTCTTAAATACTAAGTTAATTTTTTTTTTCAAGTAACGCAATTTTACAGTTATACTGTCTCGTTAGCCTAGTGGTCGTAAGCGCGACTGCTATAAGCGAAGTCCTGGGTACGAATCCCAGGTCGAGCAAAGTGTTATTGGGTTTTTCCTATAAAATTTTCAGTAGCAGCTCGGAGTTTGGTTTCGTATCCGATTAGTGGCAATAGGCTCGCCCCCTATTACATGGGACCTAAAAACATACTCGGCGAACTGTGGGTGTACATTAAGTACACCTCTGCCTAACTCTTCGGGGGATACTGGCGTGATGGTATATTTTACAGTTATCTCTAAAAACATAAAAGTAAAGTTTCTTTATGTTTTTTAAAGTTTTGAAATTTTTCTAAGCTAATGTAAGTTAAGATTGAGGTGAGAGGAGGTTTTTATTTAGTTGCTGTTTTTTAAAACGAAATATATCACGTGGGCGAGTTGCGGGTGCAGTTATTAATATAAGTGCTTACAGAAAATATACATAAGTGTGATAATAAATATCAAATCATGTTCATGATAATTTAAATTAAGCCGTACAGCACCATCTATGAATACACCTGGAAAATAAAAAGTAATACGATTCCATTTATTGCTTTTTTTTAAATAATGTAAAGAAAGATAAAATAATTTAGATTAATTTGGTATCTTTTGACTTTGTTTCACAAATATATTAAAAAATTACATATACATACATTCTTTTATATATGTACATAAATGCAATTTATTGACCATACAAATATCCATATGTTTAAAAATGCATACTATATGTACCTTTAGACTGTATAGAATAATCATATGAAATTTCATTACATTGGGTTCAGTAGTTTTTGCGTGATTGGCATTCAAACATACCGACAGACAGACAGACAAAAATTTGAAATACTATCGAAATGTGTTCCGTCCGTGATTTTAAACCCCCCGTATTATTTTTTCTCAAATATCTTCAATATACAGATTGTGACTCTTTAAACTTTTATTATATGTATAAGATATCTTCAATGTACAGATTTTTACTCTTTTCTCTTTTTTTATAAGTATAAATGTACAATAACTATTTTAATTATATTTCTCTTAGATTTTTCGAATAAGTAGAAGCACTTTTTTCAAAAGGCATTAATTAGTTTCTGATATTTTTTCAAGAAAACCTGCAATCAACATGAAAATGTATATGGGAACTATAAATTTTTCACCATTAAAACAATTTTGTGTCGAAACCTCAAAAATTTATCTTACTGTGAGTAAAATCACTTACCATAATCAAGTATTCAACTAGCTAATCTATAAGTTTTCGATATGTTATCTATTTATACGACCAGTTTCAAAATATGTTAAGAAAGCATTCTTGAAACGAGACGAGTACAACTATTTCTTCTAGCAACATTTTTTTTGTTTATTTAACAATGTCTTTGAGTCTTAAAATTTTATTACCGATGTTTATTTCTTTTTGTATTAGGTATATATTTAACTAATTAAGATTTCCATTTTTATTTTATTTTATGAAATAGTAAACAGGCGCATGCAGGTGATAGCATTATCACCTTGATTTTAAGTGACGAGCCTTTTTTTTATAGTGCCAAAGTAAAGTGACGGCACTGTATCTGATGGTAAGCACTGATCAATTTAAAAATAACGGTGACCACCAAGAGATCGGTAATATACTTACAGTCGCCGTTGTCATGCCTGCTTTGAAAGCCTCTTGGCAATACTGGATTAAACTGACTTTCCTCGAAACATAACAAAGTAAAATAGTACAGAGTCTTACCACCTCGCTTGAATTCTGGATATACACAGATTGGTCCCCGAATTGGACACGCTTAAGCGTACCCCTATATGAGGTTTTACACTTGTTGTACTCGTATGTAGGTTGCAATCTAGTCAGACACAATTGTCGAGTCCCACCATCCAGCATGTATTGCACTGCAGGTTATATTATATCCTGTCAAAAAAGGATCGGGAAGGATAATTTGTTTATGGTTCCAAATTTACTTTTTTTGTTGTTCTTAGATTGGCGCAACTGTTTTTTATTTTAACGCTGAGTTTGAGTTGCATCAGTCATGTAGATTAAAAATGCGGTGCTGTTTTTAGTTAGATCATATCTAGTGTGTATTGCGAATTTCACAATGGACAAAAACATGGAAAAAAGGTTTGTCTTAAATTTTGCATCGCCAATGGAATTTTGTGTTCGGAGACACTGAAAATTTTATGGAAGGCTTACGGTGAATTGACTTTATCAAAAACACGTGTTTATGAGTAGTACAAAGGCCTCAAAAGCGGTCGAAATATGCTGAAAGATTTGCATCATCCTGGTAGGCCATTAACGCCTTCAACTGAAGTTAACAAAATCAAAATCAAAATAATCTTTATTCAATTTAGGCCCTAAAAAGGCACTTATGAATGTCAAAACACTACTGCCGGTTCGGAAAATATCCCAGACATCGAGAAGAACCGGTAAGAAACACCATCGGGTTTATCTCTTTTTTTTTTTTTGTTAACTGTACAAATGTTACAAATATAACAGGTACAATAATAATATATTAGTGGATGCACAGAGAGGGAGTCACTTCCAGACATCACTATCATTCACATAATGATGCACCCTATAATAACCTTTTGACAGTAAAACCCGCTTGACATGGTCCTTGAACTTGTTGTCAGGTAAATCAGTAATGTGCTTCGGGATCTTGTTATAGAACCTAACACTATTACCTAAAAAACTTTTATTAGTCTTACTAAGTCTAAAACACGGTACGACTAATTTATCTTTATTTCTAGTATTTACACTGTGCTGATCTTTGACAAAATCCAGCTTGTCTAAGTTTTTACGGACATACATTATGTTATCAAAGATGTATTGGGAGGGCAAAGTTAAAATACTAAATTCGTGGAACTTGTTCTTTAGTGATTCGCGGGGTCTCATATTGTAAATTGCTCGAACTGCCCGCTTTTGTAATATAAATATGGTATCTACCTCAGCTGCTGAACCCCACAGCAAAATACCGTAAGACATAAAGCTATGAAAGTAAGCGAAGTAGACTAATCTAGCGGTGGCAATATCTGTTAACTGGCGAATTTTGCGTACTGCGAATGCAGCAGAACTTAATCTTCCCGCCAAAGTTTTAATATGCGGACCCCACTGTAATTTTGAATCAAGGGTAATGCCCAAGAAGACAGTACCATCAACTAAGCCTACTAAATTCCCTTCTATCTTGATACTACTATCAACACTCCGAACATTGGGCAAGACAAATCTCATACATTTGGTTTTGTTTGCATTTAGTAGTAAATTATTTAAAGCAAACCATTCAGAGATTTTAAATAAGGTGTTGTTTAATTGCCTAAGCTCCGAATCTATTCTTTTCACTTTGAATATAAGTGAAGTGTCGTCTGCAAAAAGAACCATGTCAGCACCATTTTCAACAACGGACGGTAGATCGTTTATATAAACGAGAAACAAAAATGGTCCCAAATTCGAGCCCTGAGGGACGCCGACTCTAACCAATGATCCCGAAGAGGTTGCTCCATTTACACTTATTTTCTGACAGCGCTCTGTTAAATAAAAAATAGGAGGTCGAGAGAAGTTTCACGCACACCATAGTGTTTTAGCTTAAGTATAAGCGTACTGTGGTCAACGCAGTCGAAGGCCTTTGAGAGATCACAGAACACACCGATTGCATCCTGAGACTCCTCCCAAGCCCTATATATATGACTTAGCAGTGTTGCACCAGCGTCAGTGGTTGATTTAGATTTTGTGAAACCATATTGCCTACTATCGCCAAACATCGCCAAAGTAAAGGATATGGTGACTGAAAATCCTCCTTCAAGTTTGAGAGAGATAGCCGCTGAACTTTCAGTGTCCACGAGTTGATCCGTATCATTTTAAATAATCACTTGAGGTAAGAAACATGTTGCCGCTCGGTTAGACCAAAATAATTTTCTCCAGAAACTCTATCGAATAAGAGTTGATGAGGACACGTTAGAACGAGTTAATTGTAATCCAACATTCATGAAACGCATTGTTACTGGTGACGAAACGTGGGTTTATAAGTTTGACATGTAAACTAGTCAACAAGCTTCAGAGTAGCGTCCTCCAACTGAACCGAAACTAAAAATCCACGCCAAAGTCGATCAAAAGTCAAAGTCGTGTTGACTGTTTTCTTTAACTATCACGGTGTTATCTCTCGGAATTCTTATGCAGCGTTCAAGAGAGCAAATTCGACGAAAAAGGCCAGATTTGTGGAATGAAAATTCTTGGATTTTGCACCACGATAATGCGCCTTCGCACAAGGCCATCACTGTGAACGAATATTTGACCAAAAACTCAACGAATACCATCGAACAACCACCTTATTCACCAGATATGGCTCCAACCGACTGTTTTCTTTTTCCTAAACTCAAAATACCACTTCTTAGCACCAGTTTTTATTCGGTAAAATACATAAAGGAGAATTCGCGACGAGAACTAAACTCAATTCCGGGAAAGCGTTTAAAAAATATTTTGATGATTGGATTATTCGTTGGCGTAAGTGTATAGTTTCTGAAGGAGCAAACTTTGAAGGCAATAAAATAAATTTGGATGATTAACTAACTTTTTGTGTATTATTGATCTTTTCCCAGTACTTTTTTGACAGAGTAGTACAACCAATCTCAAAAACAGCCGTTTTGATTGCAGTCCTATTAAGGTTACTATCTGGAGGAGTGAGTGGACTGACTGGACAACCACATCATTTGAACCGGAACATAGTAGAGTGAAGACTGTGATATAAGTTAATCAAAATTATTTTAACAAGATCGGCTATATCAGCTATTGCCGAGTAGATGAAAAATGTCAGAGAATCAGGATCGACGAATCGGAGTATAAGTGTAGCGCGGCCTCTGTAATTGAAAACGATTAGGACCAGCATATATTAACATTATATAAATTAAAAATAAGCAAAAGGTGAAAGTAAGATTCAAATTAATGTGTGTGGAGCGAATGACCGAGACATAATAATATACTGCTATAAACAACCAAAATCTCAAAAATGCGCAGTTTATTTTTCCTCGATTTGTTATTAATTCCGGTACTATGTAATACACTAACGTGTAAAAGTTAAGTTAAATTTAATTTAAATAAAATTTAAAAATATTAACTATTTTTATTTTAAAGACGTTCTGATAATATATATTCTTGGATAAAACCATAGAGGTTAAATAGGATGTTTATGTTAGCTGACATTTTTATTTTTTATGTTCATGGTGATTATATTAATTAATACACTGTAACTATAGTCACTAGTCAAAGAGTGATAACTCCACAATTATGTTTTTGTTTCTAAGCTCAGTCGTATTTTGCCGGAGCTGGTTTTTTCTAAGCATTATGATATCTAAATATCTGGGCGATCGAGCTAAGGTTGGCACTATATAGAATACTATCTAAATAAACTTGGAAAGTAAATCACTAGCTAAATACAAAATGTCATCTAAATCAGTCGTTAGAGATATATCGGAGAAAACAATTACATTTATATTCACAAGTCTTTTTCATGAATGAATAAAAAAAAACTATTACACCTCGTCTAATTTTTACTCTCGGTTTATTTCTAATTTTAGGTCAATTTGTCATGATTTAATTATTTTTATATTACATAAAACGGATTAAAAAATTAGATATCATATAATTTTCAAACCTATATTAAATAGTTAAGCTTTTAAATTACAAAAATACGTAGTTTTAACCAATTTAAAACTTTGAAGTCCTGTAGTAGGTAAATAATTTTTTTTGGAACACCGTAATATATATTATGCAAGATTTTATTTAGTATTAGATACTCCAGTGAGAAAGTAGTAAACCTTATAGTACGTTTGTTAAACTTGCCTTTTTGTTTTTTTTTCTAGTTACTACATTTATTATATAAATAAATATGAACGTTACATTTCATTATTCATAATCAGATGTTCATTATTTTTTGTGTTTAATTCTGAGGGCAATATTATTAACTTATACAACTGACAAGGAAGCTCGTTATTAAATTCATAAATATGTATTCATAAAAATTTACCTTTGCACGATAGAAAAAATTGAAAACTGACGTGATGATTACAAATTATTTTCGGTTTATACTCACACATAGATACGAACAAAAAGGTAAAATTTATTTCGAATAGATATTGTAAAAGCATGTATTCTAAGGATGATAAGGTAATTTAAGACAAGAGAGCTATAAGTAAAAATGAATAAATAAACTCGATATGGATTGGTAAATGATAAAAACTCGGTTGAATCGTTTAGGACTCGAGTCGAGAGGCTGCGCAGCTTCACCCGCCGCGCCTCCAAGACTTTAATGATGACTTTTTGTTATGCCTTGGTATATGTCCAGAACGTAAGCGATTTTCTCCTTTAATGAAATTTTGTTATATGTATGTCTATTTTTCTTCAAAGATAATATGCACTTTACAAAAAATAAATATATTAATTTACAAATGAAAAAATGTTTGTTAAACATTGATTTGGTTTGACGTCGTGGTGGGGCATTTACTAAATCACGTCTAACTAGTTACCAGTCTCAAAGTTGAAAATCTAACTGTCCAAGATGTGTTCCGTCAACTGCGTTTATGAGCAAGACCCTGTTTGGCCTAAGCTTGCTACCATTTTAGAATAAAATATAAAAGATAAAATAGTTTAAACGATAATAGTTGTATTGAACTAAGTTCCTAGAATTTGATACTATTAGTAAGTATTCATTACCTGGATATTTTTTAGGTTTATATGATTAAAACGCTAACACTTTTAACTCTCGGCTCTTTCGAAGGCGACACGCTGCGTCCCTCCGCTCTACTCGATCCCCGCTATAGCCTTATTTTATTGCCTCGCGCTTGTTGCGGCATGCGAGCCCTCGAGATGGGCTTACCATCATCCGAGCTCTCGCTCCGATCATTATTTTGTGTAATTATTTGGCCAGCAGTAAATAATTTTTTTAGTAATCACTACAGTTGCGGGCTCTTTTTGTGACTGAACATCGGCTTTAGTTTGTTTTATGTGATACGTCATACTTTATCCCTATTGCTTTTTAATACGAATATATTGTAAAATCACTATATGTGTATACCATATACAATATAATATACACTATAATATTAGAATACTATATAAAGCACTATATATTATTTTGTTAAAATAGATTCTTTAACGCCTTGAATTACTGTACAAATTGGATGTCGTGCCATTGTTAAGGAGAATTTTGTACTCTTATTTCCTACATATAAATATTTTAACGCTACTTAATTACTTGAACTTTACTTGAAATTTTCAACCATGTTTTCTAGTACTATTAATAATAGAGAAATAAATATTGATATTTAAAAGTAATAGTTTGAAAATAAGCAAATTTTTTTTTCAGATAAAATTTATGTGCAACCGCTTAAAGCACCGAAATTATTCTTTCATTTTGGTATTAAAGTTACGTAATGTATAAGGAATCGCCAAAAGAGAAGTCAATAAACTCGTGAAAGCGTGCGGTGCAGTGTAAAGTTCTTAGCAAAAGACATCAACGAGCTCTCGCGCTTATTGCCTTACCGAGCTGTATGAGGCGAGCCATTGGTGACATCAGCCTTTGCCTTGTTTATCTCCGAAGTATTTTACACTAATTAAAGAAACCAGTTGATCAATAAACTGTTTTTAAAATGCCACGGTTCTGTACAAGAGCTTTGTGACGTTCTGTTAGCTTACGTTTTGAATGACTTTTTTTTCTGCTACGAATGGTTTTAAATTCTCCTCTGATCCTCTGTTATAAATTTACTAGTTAATTCCTTTATATAGCAGTTGTTCAAGTATTTTTATTCACAAATGAAAATACTTAAAAGGATTGTATTAAATATTAACACTATACTAATGAGTTGCCACATCTGATTGTAAAGTGCTCCTGTGCGTCTATTAGTAGTGTTGTTAATTTTTATGTTATATTCACAATGACTATACATATTTATAAATATCGTACAGATATCTCAAACATCGAGATTCTTTAACATACAGTGTCAATAGCCACCTCGTGATTTCCTTCAAAAGTTCAGTGTGTCCTTTAAAAATTAACGATGAACCTTTTCTACCTGATGTCGGTGTCCGAGTGCAAATAAAAAACGGTTTCCCCGCTTAAAGGGTTCACTTCCCATCACATGAAGGTTGAAGGTACCCCACTAACACACTACACATAAAATACACACGCACACACACACACATTGATGTGTTACTTTAGGCATCGACGAGCCAGCGTCCGACAGTAATCTCGACGGGGGATAAAATTTCTTTACAACGAAAGCATGTTATGGATTAGCCATGCATATTTTTTTAAACGTAATTTAAACATGTTCACAAATAAGGTTACATAAATCTACATATTTTACCAAATCAATATGCCATACTCAAATGTTTTAAACAGGATAATAATAATTTTATACTTAAATCACTCATAGAAAACTATTTTCTTTTATAAGCAGAAGGTGTTTTATTATTCTTCATGTACTGTCCAATAGACTGTACATGTGTCGCAAACTAAAATAAAGTTATCGTTGTTCGTTGTAACGTTACTTTCGAGTGAAGTTGTTACGGCAACATAAGGAAATATGATGGGTGACTTTATTTAGAGGTTTCATCAGAAATTACTTATGAATATAATAAAAACCGGCAAAAGCTTTATTTTAAATATAATATTGTTTTATTATCTATAAAGTTAATGGTTTATAATTAAAATCATAAATATCTTAAATTTTAAAATAGTTTAGCCAAAATTGCTTGGGCAAACGTTTTCAAGAACCTGCGTTTTTACGATTGAATATCACTTAATTCAATTGTGTAGTTTAATGCCAGGCACAACTTTTGAAGAAGTTATTTGCATTACTTTATAAGTTATACACATTTATGGTATGAAATAACAAACAGGCATCCTGTCCAATTGACTATAAGTGTTCACTGCAGCCTATAGTTATGTACAACAAATTATAACAGAAACTCTTCTGAGGCCAGTTATAATACCTTATCACTACTGAAAACTAATAGAGTAGGCTTTGTGTATATGTATATGTGTTGTTAACTACATCCTTCAAACCGGAATACGGCAGCACGAGAACGATTGCTTTGTGGTAGAAATAAGTTTGTTGTAACTGTTACTGCAGACGAACCTTGCAAAGATCTTCTCCCTTGATTTTATATATTATTAGAAACTAAATTTAACTGCTGACATTATGAGGCTTTATAGATTTACGATAACAAGAATATTCTTGTATAAAGTTGTAAATTAAGTATATAATAGCTTTTGTCCTAAAGTTGACAAGTAAAACTAGAATCTTGATTAAATTTTGTGGCTGTAGATTTAATTTAGCTATTTTGAATATCCCTGCGAATTTAATTATTTACACTTCTGATAATAAAAATGTTTGAGACATTATAGCTGTTTTTTATGCCAATTAATACTATTAACCTGTTATAAACTATTTCTGTGTAGACTGACACTGGGATTAAAGTAATAATTAATAGCTAGGTACTTTATCAATTTGAAGATGATTTACTTTTATAACCATACGGTGTGGTTACGATAGCTTCTCATGTTACATTTTATATTTACATGTTATTTTAAAATTTTACTATTTTGTAACTGGCATTTTAATTTAAAAAGTTAACCATTAATGACTTATTGATAATTAATGAAGAATTGATTCATTGGTAATATGTATTGTGTATCTATTTTCTTATTAAAATTTATAACAAAATAAAATGAATTATGCAACCTCTCATTGGATTAAATTATTTCATACTAGAACGAAATTAATGGATTATTTTTATATAATTAAAAGTTAAACCTATTTTATATGAATATTCTTGTTCTTAGCATGGCTTATTTTAAAATAGAGTCCTATCCATATATAGCAGCAGGTAAATATTTTTATTTTTTTGTTGGCCGCAACCGCAACCGACAACAGCAAATCCATTATAGGGCTTTATTATCTTACATCAAAGTTCGGAT
This sequence comes from Saturnia japonica, assembly GCA_033032175.1. Classification (NCBI taxonomy): domain Eukaryota; kingdom Metazoa; phylum Arthropoda; class Insecta; order Lepidoptera; family Saturniidae; genus Saturnia; species Saturnia japonica. Next base: position 9,264,299 of record CM065311.1, on the reverse strand, counting down.
TCGAAAAACAGAAAGAGCTCATCACCTTTGGACAAAGTAAAATAATTTCTATGGTATCAGTGAATACGACATAATATAAAAGCAACGACGCTAAGAAAAGGAAATTATATATGCAAAGATATATGAAACTTATTTTTTTATGCCTTTTGGGGATTCCTTTGTTGTTAGAGTCTCGTCAATAGTCTATGGCTGAATTTTAGGTTCCGTTGTTTCCCCTTTGTGCATTTAAAGTACCGTTAAATTAATAATTACACTGAATTGTTAAAAAGTTGACGAATCTAGTTAAACTTATTGAATTATATTATCATTGCTGTTGTGTTACATTTTGATTCCGATAAACGATAAAGCATTGGAATTTTAGGCTTGGTAATTATGTACGCTTTATTAAATACTAAGTTAATAATCATATTTATAAATTCAACAAATGGCGTAGTTTATGAGCTAGATATTATTATTATCTGGGTCCTAATTCTCATCTCAAATTCGAACAACGTAGTTATGAATATATTTTCATGATTATTTTATTATTGATAGACTTTGAACATTTATCAACAATAGAAATAATAGTGCACAATTGTCATTTAAAGTTGTAAATTGTTTATACATTCGGTGTTGATATACTTAGGTTTTAATTCATTATTAATTCCGTTGAAAAAACTTTTATTGTTTGTGTGTGTAATCAATAAACAGCTTTGATAGTGTTATCTTGGAAATAGTGTTATTATATATTAATTTTAAAAAGCAGGTTTATATTAACTACAAGGCTAAATCGCAATATTTTTCTTTCCAACAAAATGTCCAGAATAAACGTAATTAACGTACCTACATAAACAACGCGTCCAAAGCGTATGTAACTTTGGAAAAAAAATAAAATATAGGTTTATTGTTTATTTATTTCAATAAACCATTTTATTTATCAATTAAAACTTTGAATTTCCACTTAAATTTAAAGTTTAAAAATTAAATGGTTATCATGCATTATTTCAATCGTTGTACAATTTTTCATTGCCAAATAATTCCATTCTCTTCATTGATATAATTTTGGTACTATAATTATTTATGAGAATTATGAGGCATCATAATTATAAGTATCTATATTTTTTATTCTTGCAGTCCCGTAGAGCAAAGTATCTAGTTTCAAATGTAATCCATTGAAACATATTTTTAGACGTGAATACTGATTTATATTCATAGAATGAATATTGAGGAAAATTTAACACGTATTTTCTTTCATTTATAGTTTGAAATATAAATGTACGTGACGTTTATATCTCCTATTTTATTACGCATAAGATAACTGTGTGAGTGTGTACTTATTAAAATAAGACCGTTATTATAATCTATGAAGAGCTGCTTCTTTATGCCTTTATAGTAAATTATACATCGATATTCAGTTATAAGTATTCTAAAACATATTTCGTTAAATAAATAACAAGTATTGATTAGGAATTTAGTTTAAAGAAGCAATTAAATTATCATAACCTTTAATTGTATTAAATGTTTCCTACAATTTAAAAGACCTTTCAAATTATTAAAACACTGCATAGACGGTTATCTATGATCATTCAATCGTAAAATCGGAGAAACTGTTTATTCATCACATTGACAGTATGGAACGCACATATCTTGTTTAGATATATGTGTGTTTGTATAGTTTATAATGTATTGTAGCTTATTAGTGAGATAAAGACAGAGAATGTGGTATCGATTTGTGAGACTGAGTAGACCGGACGATAACAAGGCTAGCGTTAAGTTGTGCTTGTGAGTATATGAATGTATGCATGTTTTTATTAACTTGATTCGTTATATGGCTTGCCATTATAATAATAAAATATGGGTGCGTATAATCACAACACACTCCAACTTTAAAATTGCAGTTTTATGTAGATAATATATTAAAACATTTTTAATCGCATTACCATGATTGCATTGGAACTATGTTTATACTATACCCATGTATGAAAAATAAAAATGAGAGATGTATTTAAAATGAAACTCATGTTGTTTAAATTGCAATTTCTTATAGAAATAAAACAAAAAATTTATTTGATAATAAAATAGAGATACAGGTACATTTAATAAAACCTTCTCAATTCAAATTAAGGTTAAAATTATTGGTTTATTCTTTTCAATACAACATTACCAAAGCTTTTCTTTTTTTTTTCTATATTGAAAAAGATTTTGGTTCATTTTACTGCTAGGTAAACTGGTTTCTGTATCTATAGGTAGGTATGTAGGTATCTCTGAGGTACATATAACTGATATATCAAAATAATAAAATATCGATACATATTTGTCAATGAACTATTAATGTTATTTTCTCTGCACATCTTCAATGATTCAAAGTTATTCCCGGCCTACGGAACAAGATATTGTCGTTTTACTTAATATAAGAGGACATTTAAAGCACACAATCACTCGTCTTAATTTTAAAATTCCACCCAGTGATGACAAATTTGGCCCCTACCAGACAGTAGACCCAGTTAAGAACACTTTTTCTAAAAACAATATCTATTTTTTTATCATTTTGTGTAATTGATCTGGCCAGCGAAGACTGTCAACTTTCGTTAAGCCATTGATTTTAACGGTCTACTTCAAACATCAGAGTTTGACAGCAACATTCGATTCATTTAAATTTAGTAATTTATAACTGGAAAACAATTGCGATCCACTGAATTATCTTTTTATCCGCATTCGGTAAAATATCGTCGTGGTAGTTATCGTTTGGTAAGATTCGAATTAGGCTCACTACCTAAATAGTTGCACTGAAACAAGGAAACCCTTATACCAAAAGGTATGGTACAGCAGCCCTATGTGATTTATCACCATGAGAAACTGTCTCTACCCTAAATGTAGTATATATATAGATTGGCTGTACGACAGAGAAAGAGCATAGTATAGGAGTAATTTATGTCTCCTGTATCTATATTATCACTTAATATCTAAAATGAGTTTTCTTGGGTATTCTGATAGAGCTATTGCTTCATTATGTAATGATTTGGAATCAAAATTAAATTCCAATGTTTAATAGAAAACGGACCGGATTTTCTCAGTATTTAATTGCTCTAAAAAAGAGTTCCCTTTCGTTCACAGGGAACTAAGAAATACCGTCAAATAAGACTTTTTGCTCATAGATATACTAAGAATAAGTTTACGCACCCGAGAAACCGTTAGGAACGACGTATTAGGTTAAATTCACAGCATATTGCAAACTATCAATTGATCAAAAGTAGTGAATATGAGGCAAGGCTAAGCGTTAGTAACGCACTGTGTCTCAGGAATCCAAAAAATAAATAAAGCACGAAACACGGTTAAATCGCCGATGTTGAATTTTCGTACACCTAAAAATGTTTTTCCGCTATTTTTCTTACATGAAATTTCACGCGGACGAATTTGCAGGCGGAGCTAGTAGTATATAAATTTTAACTTATTGTGTATTTGTTAAGCAACATGAATACACCAATATGTGTATCGATATCAATATTAAGGCCGAGTCAGTACATGTTGCAGCACTATTACACGCACACTTAAAGTATTTTGTTTTTCGCCTCGCTCAAATCTACCCGTTGCTGATCCAAGTTTATGTTTAATCTATGGTCACAACACGCTAAGTATAGTACCGGGTAGGTTCGTCGTACTATTCGAAAACTGAATTTATAACTGTAGGCCATATTCATTTCTATGGTGGCGAGATCATTATTCTTCGCTGCTATTAAAGGAAGCCCGCTTATGGTCGATGGGGCACAGAAAAGAGCAACTTATCATTTGGATAAACCAAATTTTTAGATCATATATCTACAGACAGGGTACAAATCATTTGATTGAGCTTAATGTAAAGAAAATTTAGATGTGTGCCAGTCCGCATTTAATTGAATTATTTATTATATTTTAGAAAATTCTCTATTTCCTTCCTGTTCATTTTCAGGACTTCTCGGAATTTTGGGGAACTCTACTCCAGGAATACCTCCATTATACGATTAACACTACCTTATTTACAAGACTTTCGTGACAGATTCACTATCGCTAACTCTGTTCAATCATCTGTTATAAGGTGAGACTTTTCCAAGTGCTGCTTAGTCTCATTACTTTGGCCTTTCATAGAAGACTCGACACGGTGGCTTCAAAGCTACAGCTTCACGGTAGTCTCCATCTTGACGGTAACAAAAAATTTCTGTAGGATGGAAAAACGTTACTTAGTCTGAAGCCTTTGCCATTCTGTGTAGCTGTGCAACCGTATTCCGGTCAATATGTTCTCTTCCTGTAACAACAGTTTCTTCAAGCGTAACATCAAGAGACACTTATGCAGGCCGATAGAACATTAATGACGGGTGATATGCATCCGTGATCTCTTGATGGTTAGTATTGCTTTGGAATTGTACTGTACTTACTATCAACTACGGAGCAGTAATTTTTCCAGACTTTTATAAAAGTACGAATTTTTATACCCCGTCTTTTAACTTGATGGCTCCTAGTAGACCTTAAACGTTCTAAAAGCTATTAATAAAATACTAATAAAGACTAATAGAGTTATTAGTATGTAAATAATCAGCAAACTAAGAACTGAGGTAACAGTCGATGTAAGGTCGATTATTTTGTAAAGAGTATGAGAAACTTTTTGGGCAAATTATTTTAGCGTATTACCCATGTAGTAACTTTCGTTAGAGACATGGATATTCTTAAATTCTAGTTCTCTGGTCTGGTTAGAGAGCTTGGTAATATGACCTTAAATTAAACAAAATCGTGTGCATGTCTTCAAGCTTTTTGTACCCATTGTGTATTTAGTCGTTTAGTCTTTCGCAGTGATTCGTAGGCAGGTGAAGTACAATTTTTTTTCAAATTTATAGGTTTCTAGGACCACAATTTCATCTGATATTAAATAATGATGTGGCCTTAAAATCTTAACACGTAGAGCTTAAAGGTGGAATGGTCCTCAAGTGCAGCTGCCAGCATACAATTATTGGTGCTTCGCAACTGATTTTCGAATTGAGGGTGGTAGTGTTAATACACAGCGAGAGGGTTCTCAGGAACAGTGTTAATTGTAGATGATTTAGTAACTGAGGTCTTCAGCGTCCGATAGCTCAAGCGAGAATCAATCACTTGAAGCCGGTCGTTGCCTGATTTTAAAGTGCTTGGTGTCACAAAGCATACCTACTGCTAATGCGCCCAACCAATAGCGTGGGGGTCAGTAGTATAGTAATTGTTTAAATACTAAGTACTCGCCACGTCCACCCTCCAAGTTGTTCGGCAACTCCAGCCTAGGTTCGTTCTCTCGGTGTGAAGCCCTTGAGTCTAGCAGCCGCTCACACGATACAGTGACACTGCACTTGCATTCACTAGCTACCAACAGACACCATTACACTGCACCCGACACTCTTTATTTTGTACTAGTTAGGCAAAAATTAACAGATCACTAAATAAGTATACACCATGTTTGTTTTTTCCTCTTAGGAGGCAGCAACATGTATTTTAGCTCGAATTTCTACGGATAAGGAAATTAGCCAGTTTGCAACTTAATTGCAACTACGGAAACAGCCGAAGCCGATTTTCGGCCACATTGGTACCCTTGAGCATATTGCCACGCTTTCGCAGCTGAGTGCCATAAGCGCTCGTCCATAGGCCACGGTGAAACTGTAAAAACCGTCTGAGACTCCAAGGTCCCTATGGCTAACAGTATAGTCAGATAGAAAAAAAACTAAATTATTATTATGGATCCCGTAATCACATCGACACGATTCTGCGGCATTTATATTAAATGGCATCTTATTTATTGTGACGTATTCGTAGAGGAAGCCGGTCCTTGTAACAGTATAGGAGCCTTATAAGTCCTTTGACAATACTATAGGCATATCGTGATGTTTTCCTTTATTGAAAACTCAGGCTCATTGTAAGATTCGATCCCACGTCGATTGAACCGGTGTTCGAACAAATTTACTATTACCATCATCACTTCTTGCATCAGGTCATCATCATATTTTCAAATCTTGTATTTTAATTTTCAAACATTATGTAGGCGTATGAACAAATTTAATCTTCTTTTGCTTGGTCTTGGGGAAACCGTTAACTATTAATGTAATTTTATATTGAGTCGCTAATAGATTATGTTAGTACGTTGGTGATGTATAGAACAATGTGATAAAGAAGAATTGAAGTGTAAATTGTGTAAATGAAAGAATGACGATTGTGTTATTTGACGTCAATGACAGTGCGACGCAATTGGTGATATAGCGCGAACGTAATATAGCTATTATTCAGAAGCTAAATGTAAAATTATCATCTAAAATTCTGTACGGAAAATAAAAGTTTTTTAACATAATTCTTTATATTATACGTAACAAAAATATGTCATACTGCCTTTGTCAACTTTTCGATAAGCCTAAAACTACATTTATATTATTTATTGAGTTTAAAATACATATGAATAAAAAGAGTAAGTATTTTTTGGCGTCATTCAGCGTGTTACAAATTACTTACTTAACTGCATCAAATAAATTGTAATATTAAATAGTAATTTTAAAAATAAAAAAGTTACTTGTAAAATGTTTATTTTTTGTTTATAATTTGTACCACTTTCCATTCTCCATCAATTGGTTTTAAATTATTGATTATCGCCGATAAACTAAGGAGCGAAGATTTAATATACTTATATAATATGTTTTTAATGCAGTTATCTCGATAGCTTTTGTGTGTTGGTTTGACAATCGCAAGCTTGTTTCTTGCACGTGCTATATTGAATTCAGGCCATAAATTGAGCCAATCTGATAAATAATTAATACATTTCTATAATTTATATCTGTTTTAATATTCTGTTATCCAGATAATATTTAATCTATTTTATCGTTGTAGTTACTAGTAGATAAAGTGAGACTATATTGTTTTCATTATAACCTATGACATGTATATGGCAAGGCTCAGGCTTCACTACCTATTTAAATCTATATTTTAAATGGTAACTATTTCGCTACGATTCGATTTATCCTTACTACGATGATACGTAAGGACTTTGGTTATCATATGCACATATAAAACCAAATATTATGTTAAAAGTATAAATCACATTTAATTATATAGAATAATTTATTAATGAAAACATACTTGGTAATTAGGTACTACAACAGACAATAAATTTAAGTTGTTATTATCATAAAAAATAAATAAACACTGTTTATAGAGTACATAATAGGTAATTCGATTCCGGACGTCAATGCTTCGCTTAAAATACCTGCTATTAAATTTATAAAAATGCCTTGTAATTTTAAAGCTGTTGTAAATAAGGATTGTAAGGTTTTACATTCTCTCTGATTTTGTTTGGAGCTTTAGAGCAGGGTGTTGCGGACAGTGTCCGAACTTCAACGACATTGTGGCAAGGACCAGTGCAAGGGCGCACCTCTCACTCCGCTCTACGTCATGCGAATATTTTCGGATGCCAATGCAATTATTAAAGTTAATTGCTACTTCGATACCAAGTACCGAATAAACAACTTTTTGCAAAGGTTTTGTTTTAATTTATTTTATAGGTTGTGTTCGTATATCTTGAGGATAAAAAATCTTGTTTACAGCAAATAAAACTGTTTGTTACATTTATAATAAAGATTTTAAAAATATTTACCTACATTAGATATCATCTTTACTGAAATACAAAATAAAATACATAATTGTTGAAATTAGTTAATATAATACTTAATTCTACATCATTTTATTAATTCTGTTCTTCTGAAGATATATTTTTTTATTATTTTACAATGTATCGGATACATATAACATGCTGCATTTCATGGTTTTTGGGGTTGTATGATCTTAAATTGAACTGAAATAATTCTTTCATATTAATGTGATTTTAACATTAACATGTCTATTATATCGACATTATAGTAGTAATTCGAAGTTACTAACCGTTGTGAAAGGTTATTCGGGAGCGTAGGTGTCTAGGTGTTAAGTTCAAAACGTAACAATATTACTCTTCGAAGAGGTTCTATTATCGCACAATACAAAAACAACAGTTAAGAAAAATAATAAATGTATTTTTACTTTCAATCAATGACATTATAAGTAAAACGACTTTAGGCATGAATATAATATAATTAATTAATATAAATATTTTTTTATGTGAATATATTTATATTCCCTATCATTATGTTACATACACGACCGTAAAATTAATATAGGGACTCTATTCAGAACTGTTATCAAGCTTCTGTAACGTATATTTAATATATTTTGGTAAACCTTTACCTTTGTGCCTTTACCTATAATTATAAACTATTTTTATATTAAGATGCAATGGTTTGTAAAACGGTACCTACTACCATTCAAATACAAATTATGTGTTTTTTTATATATTAAAGAAATTAATGCTCGTTCCACCATAATAATAATGTTAATCAGTAAGTAACTAGAACCTATGTACTTATTGTCAATTTCACAAATTTTGTATACCAAAGTTCCGACTAGCGACTTGGTGGTTAACCGAATGATTTATGCTTTAGGTTCCCCTATCAATTGATATCTCGAGAAACAATGCTTAGAAATAATAAATTGTCGAAACAGGCTGTTTATAATTTAGTTACAATAAGTCGTTTTATTATTATATTTTTTCTTCTAATATTCTTTTATCTATTAAAAATATATATAAAATTTGCGGTTGCACGTCATTAAAAATCAAAATATATATATATGTATTAATTTGGTTTTAACAACAAAAATAATATAATGCCTTTTATTTTCTTTCCCTTTTTTGCGTACTTGCAGTGCAAGAATGCAATGCTGTTGGCTTATAATGTCGTCTAAATAATGGCGTCTATATATAAAATTTAATTGTCCTTACATCTGAAATTATCGTTTTACATGGAAAAACTAAAACGAAAAACATATTATGAAATTATATATTTAGACTTTCCATGTAAAACGCTAATTTCATATGTAAGAACCTAATATAAACTGTTAATTAGTATCTAGGTATCTAGTAAACTATAAATTGCTATAATAACACTAAAGATTGTATAATGACAGTAAAATTATAAACATTTTGTAATTATACAACATAAACAGCACAGTTTTAGTGAAACCCGTTGAATTTTGATTTAGCGAAACGAAAAGTGTTTACTTTGCAAGTTGTAAAACGAAAAAGATATCTCTGGGAGGTTTACAAGGCTTGACTTTTGCAAGATAATTATTTCTTAGTATTACTAATTACATAAAAATTAAAGAATATAGGTATTTATAATAAAAAAATGAAATAGTTAATACGAATTATTATTTCTTGATGTGAAACATCAAATGCGACGGGTCAGACAGGTTGTTGGTCTGAATGTTGGCGGATGTTAGCGTGGCTACACATTGGCCCCAACGTTGACGGTGTAAAGTCGAGTTCGCTTTTTAAATAAACAGACTGGATTATTTCAAAGTTTCATGTTAACACATAGAAGATTAAAAGCGGTAGGTAGAGATCGCCACCACGATACACATAGTAATAAATAAACATCTTCACCTTCACAGTGACTTTCTTTTGGTTTCTCGTGTTTCGGGATCATTTGGTGTATATCCAGCAATCAAGTGGAGTGGTAGGTGTCACGACCACCATACACTTAGGTAGTAATAAAATAAACATCTTCACAGTGAAATTCTTTTAAAGTTCAGTTCAGCGAATTTCACCCAGAGTAATTTTTTTAATTCTTTTTATTCATCTATTTTTTAAAATATTCACTATGATGTTTCACATCTTCCAGGTGTCTCATAACGGCCAACTATTTTACTATTTTTAGAGATAAATACACCTATGTAGCTATATAAGTTATTTGCCGAATCTTGTACTTTAGTCTCTTTTTGTTCAAATATTTATTTGGTATACCATCCTAAGCAAATAAATTTATGTAACGATTATTTATTTGGCATTGTTATTGGTTTTTATAACACAAAAGATGACCTTACATTGAGTTCATTTGTATTTCAGCTCAATTAATCAAAATATTTAGGTATGCAATAATTATAATATTGTTAAAAGAGGTTTGAAGAATAAAAAATTTACTGTAGGTATGTGTTAAGGTACTTCATACCTTGAGGTACTTATTGATTTACATGTAATTGTTTAGGGTCTAGGTTAAGAAAAACTTAATTTTTCATTTGTACTGTAATCGTAGGACATAAAAAAAATTGTAGTTCTTATATTTACTTCATCAAAAAATGTAAAGTAATCAAACATACATTATTTATAACGGCTATCATAACAAATTAAGTTTTTTTTTCATCTACGAGCAAGAACTTTATCTCGATAACTCAGTGCAATCTATAGATGTTGTCTTCGATCATTAAGCGAATACTTTGAGTGAATTAAAAAAGAGTATCTTAGCCTGGTGGAGCGATATGGCGGGATTTTTTACGGCATAGTGGGTTCCGTACGCGCCATGACGCACATACAAGGAGTTGCAATCCGCCACGTCCACCGCCCCGCGATGTAAATGATCCCCCTGAATAATGTATCCCATTCTCGGCTGAGCACCACCATCTTATAAGGCATACGAACGTCAACCGTTACTTCTAACTGCTCTGCATCTATGATAATTTGTAAATGGAAAATCAAGATCAACTAATAAGTCCTTATATTATAAAAGTGTAATTTGACACATAATTTTACTGCTAACATGTACTTTTTAGGTCTTAATTTTTTAAGCTTATTTTTTATCTGTGCTACCTAGATATGTTCGAAAAAAAGGTTCGATTGTTTTATATTACTGATACTATTTTTAAACTTTATGCAAGTACTTGTACATACTTTTAAATACAAATTTAGAAATAGTAACAGTTGAGATGTCTAAAGTAAATTTCACTTGACACATATAATTTTACTGCTAACATGTACTTTTTAGGTCTTTACTTTTTAAGCTTATTTTTTATCTGTGCTACCTAGGTATGTTCGAAAAAAAGGTTCGATTGTTTTATATTACTGATACTATTTTTAAACTTTATGCAAGTACTTGTACATGCTTTTAAATACAAATTTAGAAATAGTAACAGTTGAGATGTCAAAAGTAAATTTTACTTATTTAACAGATCATTTAAAAATGACCCGCCTATATGTGCAGTTGTCGGTTCTTATTCATTCTAACTTAATCCAATAGTACGACGAACTTTGAATATAAGTGAGTCGTGTCCGCACACAGGTTTGTTACTTTACACGCGCTTCTTGTCATTTGCGTAATGAATTGTATTACATTTTTCTATTATACAAGCCCAAAAATGGTAATATTAAGAAACAATATAATCATAAACTAAAATGATCTCATATTTCTGTATGATAACATTCATTTGTTTGCCCATAAGTTTTGTTCCCAACTTGCAAATTAACCCTATATCGTAGAACGGGCAAATAAAGTAAATACACATTGCGGATACTAGGTTAATTAATATATACTGTTTGGATGAATAATCAGAAATTTTAAAGTATGACTATTAAAGGTCAAATTTCTGTGTACTTTAAGTTAAAGCACGTCTCTTATTATTACATAGTTTTCTACAACAATTTCGCATTACATCGCCGCCCGCGCCGCGTGACGCGTTGTAACTGAGTTCATGGTCTTTCGTACTTACATTATTCAACCTCGGTACACACTACTATTAGTCATTATTTTGTTCCGGTGAACCTAGTTAAAAATTTGATGTAATTACTTACATTTTCACGTTGGGATTGTTTCATATTTTGTAAAAACTTAGTTATTAATTCATTTATGCGATTACTAATTTTTTTTTGGACAAGCAACATTGAAGTTAGTATTTGAAAAATTTGCTTACTTCTCTATTACCTTTATTTTTATTCTAAGTTATATGAATGTTGGTTGCTTCGCATGATGTTACAATTTTTACATTTTGTAACTTTTTTTTTGTGTGAATTGTAATCTTGAAGGCGTATTTTAATTCTGCACACGCGACTCATAAGTTTGTTATTTTAGCGAATAATACTATGATCTCAGCGTGTCGTTATTTAGTGTAGGTTCAGACTTACTCATTTTAATTTCGGAAAGAATCAAATGCAAAGCTATGCTTTGAAAAATGCGACGTTTAAAAATTTAAAAATCGTTTCTAAATTTGGAGCTCACCGTGTTCCATTGTCTATATTTAAAATAAGCTCATTATGTATTTTACGCACGTTTACAATAACAGCTGGATAGCTTTTGCCGACTTAATACATAATGATTACCTTGATTATACAATATACTTTTACTATGAAATATTTTATGTGAGTTCTCTCAAGAGCGACATTTTTTCCTTATGTTAGGAATGTGTGTGTATCTTAAATAAATATATCTCAAAGAAAAGCTAACGTTCTTAAATTTACTAAACTTTGACTGTACTTTAGCACTGGGCTAAAATACTATTTTACATTCGATATAGCAAGACTGAGGTTACGTTTCATGAGCAAATCATAATATACTCTCCGCATGTTGATTTAGGTGTCAGTTTTATGGTTCGGTATAGACATAGAGGCGCGCGAGCGGGTCACGACAGACGCGCACGCGCGTTCGTGACCTTGCCGCGCACGCCTCGTAGAGGTTACAGTTTTGTGTAGATGTGCTCGCACACTACACCATACTCTTCACAATAATTGAAACGCAATATCTAACGGTCATAAACTTTGATTTTTCAATAAACTTAGGTACTACATGTACAACCACTATTATAAGATATAAATGTCCTATGTATAATATGGTGTTTTGGATAGATTCTAAACAATTTCTGCCAAATATTTTAAATCAATGAAGTATTTACGTTTTATAATCATAAAACGAAGTTATAAATATTTTTGTTTAGTTGTTAAACTTATTACTAACATAAAATTACATGATAATAACAATAATCACATTTCCTTATTATTATAATAATCATTTATTACCATCAATTAAGCCACTTATAGATTGTAAGCATATTATTTTATAGTATTGAGGTAGCAATAATTATTAGACTAGGTTATTTTGATGATTTCATGCCAAGTAAATGGAAAAAAAATCTTTTGGTACAAAACCCCTTTTAAATGCAAAAAGATATTTAGTGCGTAGTAATAATGCACGAGATAAACTAGAGTTTTTAACAAAATTCTTTATCTGATAAAAAGTTCTAATGTCCGATTGTCTGATGTCTGATTACGCTTTCGTTATACCATAATTATCTGTTTTTGTTAGTATAATTAAACGTGCCTTGAGGTATGTTGTTTTACTATAGATTTTATTTGTTATACATTAATTGTTGTAGGTAGTGTTAAAGGCGCGGCTCGGCAATTATTGATATTATCAAATCAATACTGTCAATAGTAATTTACCGTTGTGTAAAATTATAGCGGAATTTTGAATTACCAAGTAACCAATTTATACGAATAATTATAGGATGAAAGGCAAAGAGCTTACTATGAACTGAGAAAATGGCAGAATAACAACGTTGCAGACTTTCACCCGTCGCGTGGTTGGACAACGGTTTCGTTTGCTTCTGCACCCTAAAATATGTCATTGTAAAACGAATTTTATTTATTCAATATTTTGTTAGGATATTGTTCTTTTACTATTAATAATTAAAGAAGTACTTAAAACATTTTAATAAAACTACTTTTTATATATTCATTGATTAGTTAATAACATCCATGATTTTCATTTAATTTAAACATTCGTTAAAATGCAAAAATTTATTAATAATAAATAATCAATCAATCATTTATCCATTAGAAATAAATTATATTGTAGTTCATGCCAGTTATTTTTGAATTATCACTTAAATTGAATTATCAATATTAATATTCTTCTTGTTAACTACCTAATTATATACATAAACCAGATCTTACGTACGTTAAAAAAATAATATCTTTCTGTTTGTACCTATGTATCCTTTTAATTTCAAATCTGTTAATAATATTGATTATTATTGGTTTTAGACAATAATCTCGGGATTACTTTAATTTGTGGCATACAAGTTACAAGCCCGGGCTTGTCCTTCCCAATTAAGTAATACCATATAATATATATTAATACTGCGACTTCATTGAAGCTTCAGTGGGGAGATTGAGAATACGAAGAGATTATTCATTTAATTAAAAAAGAGACACGACTTGCAAAATCTGCAATCAAACTGTTTTTCTACGAATAACAATTTTCTTTAACACTTGGCACGTAATTGGAATTAACCATTGTGACATTATGGCATTATTAGCATTCGAATCAAAAAATTTGGTGTATGGTTTTATTGTAATATTTTTAATTTGTCTTATAAGTAGTAATAACTATAATTATCAAGTGATGTCGCCCAAGCGGATATTTTTAAAATATTGTTCATATTTTATTATAATTCGTAATAATCATTATGGAATAGGTCATGGAACATACCATATGTGATAATATTGTAAATGTATATTTTTTCTATTTATATTAAAACTAAATCAATATATTTTAAAGTTTTGTTTTACTATGGATGAGCTTGCGTTTGACCCCTACATCGTCTGATCGTAAATGGTGATGTGGTCTACGATGGAGCACGCTTGCCTAGAAGGTACCTATTCACTCGAGACCTGAAGATACCCAGGTTGTAATTATCATGATTTTTTAAAAAGATATTTTTATAAATTTGTTTTAAAGTTAACTGATTCCTACTTGCATGTAATGATTCTTTGCAAGTTTCAACCGTGACAACATAGCTTTTTGCTGATAACAAATGGCGTCGATATGCTCAGCTTTGAAGGGTTTTGTTGGTGACATGACTGTATAATCATACATCATACATCGCGTATTGAGTCGTTTCTTTTTAATCCTCAGCTTGTTTACTGTTGGTTACTGACCACATTAACTACAGTAACTCTAGGTACTTCCATCTTCACTTTTTCTTTTTTTTAATTTTTGTCGATCGATTGTTGATTTTATTAGATTAGGTTAATTTAGTAAAGTGTGAGATCAAATAAATAAAAACTTATTATTGTTATTATAACTAAACTGTATATCCATTCGATTGGTATAAATAACAAAATGAAAATAAAATTGTACAAAACTTTTTTATTCACCCTCCGGCTCCGCATGCGTTCCAGAATTATTGTTTATGAAAATATCGTGATACATAAGGACAAAGTATCAAAGGAGTTAAACAAAAAAAAAAAATCAAAGTCTATCCAATAGTTTTGTGTGATGCGCGCACAAAGGCAAACCTCTATAATTTAATTTATATATAGTTATAAAGATGTATTTTTAACATAATATAGAGACACTTTTGCAAATAACTTATTTATTCATGAAAGAGAAGTCACCACCTTGATGGCTCTAGATGGGCAAATGTAGTATGTAAATGATTGCCACAAACGGGCGATATAGTTTGTACATCGGCTTGCATAAAGTTAATGTTTTTCATTAAATTCTAAAACAACAATCAGTACCTTTACCAAGCTAATACTAAAGCTATCAATTTTAATTGACCGCTTTAATATGAATAAAATAAAATAATTACGTAACTTTTATTCGATATACGTAGGGAACATCTATAATACGGATTATATTTATTTATTCAAGTATATGGAAGACACAATAGACACCGGTCAAAAAAGGACATAATGGGTTCTTAAATAATTTAATCATTAAAAATGTTTTATTGTTTATGTTAATAACAAATTTGTCAGTTGGTTTTCTTAATGATAAAAATAAAACGATACGCTTTCTTCTCTATTTAATAAGAGTGTATGTATTTATGATGTAATGCCGTTTGTGGACTTTGTAGTAGTTATTTAACTATACATCTAAAAAAAAAAAAAACAAATTTCTTTATTCAATTTATGCCCTAAGAAGGCTACTACCGGTTCGAAAAATATCCCAGTAGTTGAAAATAACCGGCAAGAAACTAGATCGGGTTTTTATTAATGTTAACTTAATACAGTAATTTGTAATACACTCATCAAAAAAGTCTAAGCAACATGTACTAATTTAAATTTTAGAATGGTTCTTCACATTATAACGTTGTATTTTATTTTTAAAATAATATCTTTAGGGTTCTATGATGTAAAAATAACAGCTGTTGTCTTTATAAGTTCTTTTAATAACAGAAATGAACAATATTAGAATATACTGTAGAAACTAAAATACATAAGAAACTAAACTTTTTTCTTACAAAATGAAATTTCTAAAGAAAATGTATTTATTGTGAAAGAATAGAACAATTTAATACAAAGTATGGGCTCCTCTGCTATTCAGAACTTGTCGGCAACGATTATTCATTGAATTAATGAGACTGTTTATGTCGTCTTGCGGTATTCGCTCTCAATGGAATTGTAGCAAATCCTTCAGCTGTTGGGTTGTTGTCACTCCGTCCAAGTCCTTCAAAACACGTCTCTGGAGCATGTCCCATGCGTGCTCGATGGGGTTGAGATCTGGCGATTGTGCAGGCCAGGGCAATACCCGGATGTTCTCCGTTGCAAAGTATTCACTGGTTCGCCGAGCTGTATGTGAACGCGCATTGTCATGCATTAACCTAAAATCGGAGCCAAAGGTTTGTGCAAATGGGTAGACATAAGGTCTGAGAATATACTCAATGTAATTTTCAGCATTCATGTTTCCATTTACAAAAAAGAGCTCAGTTCGCCTGTTCTTCATAATACCCGCCCATAACATAACTGTTGATCCGCTGTATGGATGAACTTCCTGAACGCACCTGAGCCTTTCAGTATTTCCAGGCCGACGATACACTCGCACCCTTCTTGTATCAGGCTTAAACCCGAATCGCGATTCATCGGAAAACATAATTTTATCCCATTGTTCCTGGGTCCATGTTATGCGTTCTCTACACAATTCATATCGACGAGCGCGATTCCCGTGACGTATCGGTGGGCACCTGATTGGGCGTCGAGCTCGTAGGCCGTACTCATGCAGTCGATTTCGCACACTTTGAGGACTTACATAAACACCACTTGAAATTTGTAGCCTCAAACTTATCTCTCGAGCGGTTAACATCGGCTGGCGTCTTGTAGTCAGTTGTATGTGGTCTTGCCGAGTGGTTGTACTCCTTTTACGGCCTGGATGCTGTTCAGCGGGTTCTCCTGTATTATTGTAGTGCTGCCAAAGGCGACAAATAACACTTCTATGAATGCCAAAATGTCGAGATACCTGAGATTGATTACTTCCCGCTTGCAACATCCCTACAGCTCTTTGCATTTCATCTGCCATCAAATGACGTCGCTTCATGACGTAAAGAATATCTAACAATTCAATTTTGTCGCTAACTTTATTTAAATGGTTGGTAAAATTATAAAATCAAGACTAAACGTAGCAATTAAAACGCACTTAAATTCAAACAAATTCGCAGTCATTTGAATTTTATGAAAAAACAAAACATAATCAAATTTTTTTTTACAACCAGCCAGTATGTCATCAATAACAAAAAAGTTTACTTACCTACGCACTTTGTTTGAGTAAATATTTAGAAATTAATTAATATTAATGGAAAAATTTGTAATATCACGCATGTTGCTTAGACTTTTTTGATGTATGTATAATGCAAGAATAAACCAATTTAATAGTTAAAATCTAATAATAAATTTAAATAATCTATTATTAATAGCAGCCTGTAAATGTTCTGGGCAAATCTCTTCTCAACAATTTCAAACGCTATGAAATGGACAGTCCTAAATTTTTCCACAAATAGTGTTGGTACAAGAACATTTACTAACTGTTTAGGCTTCCTCACTATGTTTTCCTTCATCGTCTGCCGATAATGTTACCAATTCAAATTACGTGAACGTAAACATACGTGAAGTCTTACAAAATCGTTGGTATATACCGGGTATGTTGGGGCAACAACAATGAATCGATATTATGTTGATTAAACCTCTCAACAAATTTTTACTAACACTAGAAAAAAGATTGGCCCTCGAGTGCAACTACCGGAATAGGTAAACTAAAAGAAGCTTGGTAACACATTTTTAACTTGTGAATGCTAGACTCGTTTTTAGTAACATGTTTTAATTATATTCTTTCCATTCTTCAAAAAGTCACTCTGGGCTTATTGTGGGATTCGAATCTAGGTATGTCGACAGGCGCAGTTTTTGATCAAGCTACCACTGAGCCATCACTGCTACGATTCTTCAGTTTCTCATATTAAGCGCAAGAAGTATTATCTTTCCCTGAATAGATAGATTATTCTAAGAGGGTGTATCCTTTTGTTTTATACAAGAAAAGATTTAATACTCAAAATAGTTGGCAGATGTACAATTAACTTCATGTCTGTTATTTCGAGATATAATAAAACCTTGAACTGAAGTTCTATCTTCATCTTCTATCTAGTTTTTATATTACAAGAAACAGTATTAAACTAAATTGTCAAAGATGTCGGAGGGAATAATTCACCATCTTCTAAATATTTTAAATAATAATACTCATCGGTTTGAGAAATTGTAATTATAAAGTACATACATAGATCAATTATTACTACTTAGCGCTGTACTGTGGCGATGCGGTTTCATAGTAAAAAAAAATTCTACGGATATAACTAATCCAACATTGATAGTTTACATTGCAATCCATAGACACTTTATAGTTTCGACATATGTACGTAGGTAGGTAATGTGCGTACTGATATTATTGTACTGTCAAAATGGTGTGATATGCAGTTACTATGTTTTACTGTAATTACTATTCCCTCCGGTTGTATAATGATTAATTCAATTATTTTTAAAGATATTATTGAAACAGTTATTTAAAACTGAACTGTACCAACGACTTTGCCCGCTTGTAATTATTATAACACTAAACATCACTGCTATTTCTGTGATTTATTATGATAAGAATATCGATTTACGACCAAAACCCAAGTACATGTAATATATTTTCCAAAATTTTCGGTTGACAACAATACAATATATTGGTCACTGTTCACGAATATGGATTTAAAATTTTTTTTATTTGTCTGTCTTAAATGGCAACGGTCTTACGAAATTTTGTACACGGGAAGCTTATAAAAAAAAATGTTACTGATTTTGATGCAATTTTGTTCACGGGTAGTATAAGTTATTCCATAATTGATAGGCTATAATGATTTCCAATGTTACTTTATTTATATATAATAATAAAAAAAAATTCAAAGGAAATTATTTTCGTCAATCCTCTACTGATTCTGATCTAATTTTGTACATGGGAAGCAAAATTCAATGCATAATTAAAAGGTTATAAGAATCGTCAATAATAAAATCGTCATTACCGTCGTATAACCGTCATTTAGGAATCGTAAAAAAAGTTAGTTCGTAACCGTTTTTCACGAAATTTTGTGAATACTTCCTTTATAATAATTGTCCTTTCTCAATTGATAGATTATTTGATTGTCAATAATAAAACGAGTAAAAATAAAATTTAGAATTATTAGAATTTCAAATATGTTTTTTTTTATCGTTGTAGGTTTTTAGCGTTATGGCAACAATCTCACCTGATCTTAAGTGACTATGTGGCTCAAGATGGTAGCAAACTAAGCCTAGTGGAAGACTGGCTCTCAAGTGTAGCTGTTGGCACAACAGACCTATTGGTATTTGACGACAGACTTTCGATTTGAGGGTGGTAGCTAGCCATGGTTTCATCACGAGGTTTTTCATCGAGATCGACGCGGAGTCTGTACACCCCACCAACTGAGATATCATCTATCTATACATAGTATAAAACGAAGTCGCTACCCGCTGTCTGTCCCCTATGTACGCTTAGATATTTTTAACTACGCAACGGATTTTAATGCGGTTTTAAATATCATTTAGAAAACTTTTTACGGGAGGTTTATATATACAATACATTCCAATTAAGTTTTTGTATAGTAGAGAAAATTCAATTATTTGTAATCAAGTCGTCAAAAAATGATTTTCGGGCGCTTACATGGCTTACGCTGGCTAAACCTTTTGAGATACATCAAAATAGTGTTGTAAAGAATTGTAGGTCTTCAAAAAGCGATGGCATATGTATATTTCGTAAGGTTGACTCACAGTAATCTTTTTTATCTTCAACATAATAATTAAAAATATTACGTTATTTAAAAAGCTATTTTCTCCAATTCAGTATTAATCTTTATCCAGATAAGTTCGTTAGTTAACTGGAGCAATTAATGTAGATTAAGATTGTCCTTTACAGTTTTCCATTTAAGTGAATACCGTAAAAGATATCATGAATTCAAAATTATTCGCGACCAAAGAAATCCTACCTATAAAAAAACTTATGATAAATTACGGAATGCGAGCTAAGCGCACCATTCCTAACTATGAAGTTACATAATATACCATTACGCCTGTATCCCCGAAGTCGTAGGCAGAGGTGTATACCCACAGTTCGCCGGGTATGTTTTAGGTTCTCTGTAATAGGGGGCGAGCACATTGCCATTAATCGGGCAGAAAGCCAAACTCCAAGCTGCTACTGATAATTTCATAGAAAAACCCAATAACACTTTGCTCAATCTGAGAATCAAACCTTGGACCTCGAGCAGTCGCGTATAGGATCACTAGGCTAATGAGGCAGTTATGAAGTTATGAACTATCTATATTAAAGCGATAAATTCTAAATCAGGTTTTTTTCTACCACTTTGTAAATTGTACCCGTGCAAAGCTGGGCCGGGTCGCTAGTTGTATATAAACCGAACACCAAAATTCATTCTTATAGAAAAAATCCTGAAATATGTTTTTTTTTAATAGCAAGACAATGTTACGCAACTGTGCCTGGTGGTAGACGCATGCAGTAATATAGCAGAGTGGTAGGGATCGCGACCACCATACACAAAGTGATAAACCCATCTATGATTTTTTTTTGTTTGTCATTTTCCGAAATCGGCCGGTGTATTTGCAGTAATATGCAGACGAAGTCGCGGGTACCAGCTATTATCTGATAAATTACTAATCCTTAATTGATTCTGAAAAAAGAATGGTAGGTAACCAAACAATACGTACAAGCCTAGATCGTCAGTTCGAATCGGTTACTCATATAAAAATCTACAAAAGTACTAAGTCCTAGTGAATAATATTAAACAATAAACAGCAATCAGCAGCTGTTGCTATGGACATAATATACCTAGGTGTGTTCAGTTGCTAGGCTTAGTGTGTTACCATCCATTTTAGTAATCAAATTAAGTTGTTAGGTAAGTGAGGAGATTTTCCTCACTTATTATTACACAGATTTAAGAGATAGACAAAAAACAATCCTACATCTTACGCTAAAAATATTTATATTCATGTTTTAAATTTCGTGAACAGTGTATAATCATATAATATATTTAAAAAAAAAACCATTTTAAATATGCATTCGAACCAAACATATTAAATTATTTTGTATGGTCATGGAAATTTTCTTCAATATGACCTTAAACAATCTACCGTTAACATGAATCTTTGTCAATAAACGAATGACATTACCAATTTACATAAACAGATGATCTGTTTACAACAAGCTAAAATATTTTAAACAAATCGAAGTTGTCTTAGAAATTTAACAGATAATTATATAATAATTTAATTACCCAGGGTAAACATAGACATGGCTACTCTTTTAAAGGTTTCACTGGCGTGAAAAAAAAAAAATTGGTTGCCTGTAAAGTCGGTATACGGGCGAAAGTTTTACGTGACAACGACTTTATGTCTGTCTCTCTCGCTCTTAGGCGGGCTAACCATGCCCGAGTGGAAGGGACGCGTGCCTCTCACTCGCTCTCATTGTGAGCGCATAACGTGAGCGGAGCGTAACGCAGTTTCTTGAAGTGTCACCCGGCAAACCAATTTATAAGACGTTGTCACGTCAAAAGTAGTTTTTACCGGGATAAAATTATTAAGTATACAAGCTATCTGTTTGCCAATTGTCATCTAAAATCCGTTTAGCCGTTTTTGCGTGATTGAGTAACAAACAAACTCACTTTCGCAATTATAATATTAGTTAGCATTTAATAATAGTTGCTATGTTTATTTTTGAATTCCACGGCAGCTTTAATTGAACCCAACTAGTTTTACTCAACAATAAGATTGTAAATAGGCTGTTCACTCTCCTTGGGATATAAATACTGTACTTAATACAGGCTGGAATCTGAGTAAACTTTGCTCCTTAGCCAAGATAATATACAAATAAGTTGTTAAATTAATTATGAATGTTAATTCTAGCGTCCTGTCGTCATGTAGATAAAAATAATGAATATTTACAAATACCCTTAGCTTTTTCCGTAGTAAATAATAATAAGCCAGGATTCTCAACATATAGGGAGTGTTTTAAAATTAATTGCAATTATTGTTGTACTATGTCTCTTGAACATAATGCAATTTCAGAAGTACTATAATTTATTGAAAATTTAAATCTTAAAAAAGTTATTTGTAGTGACAGTAAAAGCGCACTTCACTCAACTCGACGCATCTCTGGCTTCACAGGTATTTCGGTAGATTACAGCTTACTAAATAAAATAGATCCGGAGTGGATCTTCTAAAATTGCAATGGGTACCAGCACATATTGGTTTACCGGGTAATAGGGAGGCAGATAAACTAGCTACATTAGGTATTGTAGTAGTGGCAAAATTATTCATGTATAGCCAGATTATTCCAAATTATTACCAAAACTGAAAGAAAGTTGTTACAGTCATTGGAAAACATATTTTGATGAAAGATCACTTGAGAAAGGTCTCTGGTATAAGACATATTGAACATCTTCGTGTATCCTGGTGTGCCACGACAAAGTTGTGTAGGAAGTTGATATCTGTCGCACATTGGTTGAGATACGGATATATTCCATCAAACAAGTTTAAACATAATATGATGAAATTGAGACAGTCGTTACTCTGTGATGTATGTCAGAAAGTCGATGTCGTTTATCATGTTCGGATGGAGTGTGCTCGGCTTGAGTCAATCAACCAGAACTTAATAAGTGCCTTTGGTTTGAACAAACTAGATGTTGGGATGTACCTATAATAAATTGTTAGGTGATACATCCACTAATAAGGCGGCTAATCTGTTTCTATCAGTTGCTTCTTACTATTCAAATTATAATAAATATTATTTATATTACGATGAATTGCGAATTGCAAAAAAGCCTCTAAAATTTAAGTATAAAAAGAATCTATATGTATAAAAATGAGATACTGTTCGTTGGTAAGCACATACCATCACTTAAAAACATCAAGACCAATTTGGTTCTTTTCGTTTTAAAATATTCGTAATAGATCGAATTAGGTTTATAAAAGAAATTGGAAAAGATTTCCCGGGAAGTTTTCAAATTCGGGAAAACTGGACGTCCTTTTTCTTTTTTGTTTTAGGGAGAAACAGATATCATGTGTGCAATTCACAAGTGGTAGAAGTGGAACCATCACATCTATGTTTTTTTAAATTCAGAAAATGATCAAATACACACTAATTTAAAGTTTATGAAGATGTATATACAATTACTCACAATCATTATTCACAATACCATTTTCAATTATGGAATCAATCACCTCGCACATTTGAAATATCTGAAAAAAGTACAAACGTATAATACGTATATGTATACAAAACATCACGGTTGTTGTGATGCCTTTTCCCAACTAATAACTAAACACATCTCAAAATTCGTACTTTTCAATGTTCGTAACCTACGTTTGTAGTGTTGGAATTTGCAACATTTTATTTTAGCGCCTTCTAGGGAATTTTTCTGACAAAATGCAAACTTTTACTTTGGTAACGTAATTTGCAAACCCCATAATTTTATTTTATTAGAGTTCTCATTTTAGCGCCCTCTATTGTTACTTCTGTACGATATTCTCATCATTGATCATTCAAAATTATTCCCATACTGTTTGTACAGAAGCTAACCGAAATAATTTCATTTCTACGACTAAAGTAACCTAACACAATATCAATCAGTAAACGAATGTCATAAGTGTTGTCTAAAAAGAGTTTGTTTCGTGCCTTTTTGGTGAGGTAATAAAATTCATTATTGCGTGGCAACACACTTCTTTTGTACCATTTTACCATTGCCTAAAACTTCCCCATCTCATTTTCTCCCATGTTAAATCTTATGTATTCAGGTGTCTGTCTCTTTTTATAGTCGCTTTTTCGTTTCATCGACTTTCAAATCACAACGATGCTAAAGAAGTTTTCACTTCAAAAATTCGGGATAGGTTGCGGTGTGGTCATGTTATTGACTATCGGAAAGGGGAGAACAAAGTCTATCGGGGCAGCAAGGTATAAAACATTGATTTCATTTAAGTAATACTAATTTTTATCTCTGTTTTTTCTAACAAAATAGATTAGATAAACAGAGGAATACTTTAATCGGTGTTTAAATTTGACAGATTTTTATAAGTAAAGCCGTATATTACCCAAATAAATTAAAAAACCCTGTTTTACTAGATTGCCAATATTAATTTAAAATACCTTCTGTACTCTTTGTTATCATACTTTCCTATTTATAATTATAAAAGTTTTAGGTTTAAAAAATAAAGGCTGATAAAATTACGTTACACTCTTGGTTTTAGGATTACCTACTTTGTTTATTAAAAATTATATTTTAACTAATTGGATGTAAAAGTGGAACACATTATCTCTTAAATTGTCGTGTTTACAGTTTTGTTGGGAACTTTCATAATTGTGTGTTTAGCTACAACAGAAGATCGCATACAAATAACCTTGTATTGTGTTTCTGTGGTGAGTTGGATTGGCAGAGCTTTTTGGGTTATGGTCCCTATGTTATTACAAGCGTCCATAGGCTATGGTAGTCGCTTAACATCAGGCGGGACATATGCTTCTTTGCCTCCTTTGTTGTATTAAGAAAAATATCTGAGCGACCGAGCCGTGCTCGGTATTAAAAAAAAAAATGATACCTATCTAGATAAAATTGTAATGCAAAGCATTATCTAAATACAAAATTTCGTCCAAATCGTTGGAGCCGTTTCCGAGAAACCAATTACATATAGGTTTTAGGTAATTGTGTTAGGTTTTATAATAAACTTCCTAAGCACATTAGCGATTTGCCGGATAATAAGTTCAAGAATCATGTTAAGCAGGTTTTATTGTCAAAGAGGTATTTATACGGTGGCTAATTACGTGAATGATGGTGATGTCTGGATGTGATTCCCTCTCTGTACACCTACTGAAAATGATAATAACTGTATATAATTAAATACTGTATAACCAGTTAAAAAAAAAAAAGATAATAAGATAAACCCGATCGAGTTTCTTGTCGGTTCTTCTCGATGTCTGGGATGTTTTCCGAACCGGTGGTAGTGTTTTGACATTCATAAGTGCCTTCTTAGGGCCTAAATTGAATAAAAGATATTTTGATTTTTTGATTTTGATATATATACAATATTTGCTCACTTAATTTATTAAGATAAAGAATAAAAGAAAAAAGAACAATATCTATTTACCCACGAAACTCAAATTTATAAATAGATATATCAATTTACATAATATTTTAAAGAAGGATATCTGAACGTTGTAATAAGAAACAACATATCTTGCAAGCAAATTAAAAAATACAGCAAGAAGGTCTTATATAGTACCTACTTAATTCGCTATTCGTTTTTTTATTGATTCGTATCTTCAGCGGTCGGTCGAGTATTAATAATGTTACTACAGTATATGTTAGGTCGGTCATCCATCAATCAGATTCATTTGAACCATAAAATAAATTAACAACTGATTTATATAGAAAATATTATGGCAATTTCAATATAATTACAACATGTCTTAAAAATTCATATTGCAGTTATGTAAAAATGAAGTTTCTTTTATTTAATTTATAGTTGATCTTAGATATAATATATTAATCTTAAACATATAAGGTCATTGCATTAGTGCAGCGTTTTTTTGGTTTGCAATTTTGTTTTTTTTTTTGAATCGTTATGGCCACAATTTCACCATATCATAAGTGACAATATGGCCTAAGATGGTTAGCATGTTGCCTAGTGGAAGACTGGCTCTCAATTGCAGCTGCCGGAACACACCTATAGGCGCTCGGCGACAGATTTTCAACATGAAGTTGGTAGATAGCCAGACGGGCATTAGAAAAACCCCTACCATCATGCTTTGATTTCATCACGATGTTTTCCTTCGCCAAAAGCTCAGGTTCATTGCAGGGATACGAACTCGCGACTATCAACTCGGAGTCCGTACTCGCTACCAACTGAGCCATCATTGCTTCGAATAGAATATATTTATTATATTTTTTGGATACAAAAATATATTATATATTTCATTAAGTTTTTGTTTTTGGGTTCTGCGTTGTGCTTTATTAAAAAATATCGATACCTCATGACTTTTTTATTTTTAATGTTGTAAATCATATTTAAAAATTTAACCCCCTACAGGCTACATAGGCCGAGGAATG
This sequence comes from Saturnia japonica, assembly GCA_033032175.1. Classification (NCBI taxonomy): domain Eukaryota; kingdom Metazoa; phylum Arthropoda; class Insecta; order Lepidoptera; family Saturniidae; genus Saturnia; species Saturnia japonica. Next base: position 9,238,004 of record CM065311.1, on the reverse strand, counting down.
TAATAAGTTTAACATTAAGTGATGTGAATCGATTACAATTATCAGCACCGGTTTTTACTGTAATCTAAAGACACCGTTTTTCTTTTGTTTTTTTTTTGTGTATGTGTTATCTATTTACCTGTTTGTGGCATCGTAATTCCCAAATGGCTTAAACTATTTTGATTTAGTTTTTTGTTTGTTTGAAAAGTGACTTGATCGAGAATACTAGCTTTGCTATAGCTGTATAGCTATGATTGAATAAAATTTGTAGAACCGTTTGAAGATTATCCGATGTTTTCTGGTTGCTGAAGGTATGTATGCATCGTCCACAGATCTGATCGCGCCTTTTGGTGTTCATTAACTTGAATGATATTAGAAAATGTTACCCATGACTTGACGCTGCAGCATCTTTTAGAATTGCTCAATTCCTCACCAACTTACAGTCAAAGAATCGAGTTTGGACTTATTGGAATGGTCTCAAAGAAGAAAGAAGTTTTAAAATGTACTTTTACTAATACAATGGTTAAACACTATGGTTCAATTATAACGATATAAATTGTTTTCAGGACAAAAAGATATATCGTAATGTATTTAAATATAACACGCCTTGTGTTATTCTATATCTTAACCAGTAGAATGCAATGAGGTTCTTCTTAATAGTTGTGTGCTTTACTTTTTTGCATATTTATAAAAACTAGCGATCGGCCTAAGGTCTCAATTCGACCAGCGACTTTTTGATCTTAGACTATTTTCTTTGACATTTGCAGTGTTCATGAACCTGAACAATGAGTATTATCTACATCACTTGCTGTCACTTTTTGTTGAGTGACAATGTCAATATTTTGCGGGGGTCTAAGTTCAATGGCACTGTTCGGGTTAGGATTCTCGTTATTAATTTATTTAATTTAATATATTAGTAACAAATATTATATATAAATTTTAGCTTTCTGCACTCCTTCTCCATATAAACTTTAACCATGTCAAATCTCAGTCTTCCGTGCACGCAATACGCTTAAAAAGGCGTAAAGAGCTTTTGCTTCATGTATTAATATATAGATATATGCTAATAAAAATTAATGTTCTATATTTTCGTAGACATTGTAAAAATGTAATACTTATTGAAATAATACCTAATGTCTGTCTGTGTATTACGATATCAATTATAACTATTTTATGCCATTCGTTAACGACACATCGTTATTGTGAATAGTGTGTGTCATGAAAATAACTTAGATCTTAGAATAAAATTAATACAACTCTTGTTAAGTTTATCAGCACAACACATTACTTCGAGAATAAGTTTTTAAGCAATAGTATGTCGTTTTATTATAATTATGTTTTCTATGGTATCGATGTCTTCTAAACCAAAGAATCTAAATAATCAAATAAAATAAATGCGAATGTTGTTATGTTTGAATTAATACACATTATACAAAATCTTTTCCTGGTCAGAATGTGGATATGTAAACAAAATATAGGTAACGTAATTTTTTTTATTTGTATGCCATTCTGTATATCTTGCGGCAAGATTTAACTTAAAAACTACAAATACTATTAAGTTAAAATTTATACATGGTAGGTTCATTAATATGGGTAATTTTGTTTAAAAGTATTCGACCATTTCATATTTATGATTATAATCATGGGAATCGAGAAATTAAATTCAAGCCTCAGTATTTCAGAACATAACCTAAAAAAGGGGTAAGAATTACATCGGCCTTGTGTCATTACTTACTTTAATACCGTTTAGTTTGTTATTGATAATATCATTTTGAATATATTAAATTAATTCATTCTTTAGACATTCGGAATTGCCACTATCCTGCCAAGTTTTCAATTAATCTTTTGAATATAGTTTTTTTTTAAATACATAAACTTCCTTAGGAAAGCTTTGATAAGTAGTTGCTCTACTTTATTTTTATAGTACCTACGAGTAGTTTTATACCATCGTTTTTACCCGCGTGTTGTTACTCTATGTCCCACTACATAATATACTCATACTATTTCTATGATCAATAAAAAAGTTAAAAAATTGGTATTAGATGGCCCAAACCAACTTCAATGTGTCAAGTAGTAAAATATTTATTACTTAAGAATTTAAATTTTAAAGTATTTAGAAACGTAAAACTATTATATAGCATATAAAATATGGTAGTTAAGAATCGTAATATACTGACTTATCATAACATTTAATAACTTTAAGAAGTATTCTAAATCGAAATAATTCAGAAAGCACCATTAGATCTTTTTCCGGCCTTCAAGATGTTCAAAAAAATATGCATCTAAATTGAAGGTTATAATATCCTAACAAGGAGCCCAGAGAAGGCCAAAAATAACTTTTATCATTTTTAGAACAAAAAACGCAAAAATGTTTAAATGGATACATTATATTGACAGATTTTTATACTACGCGCATCGTCGATTTTTTTATAAAGGTGCTTAAAATATATAATACTAAATAATATAATTTAAATATTTTAAAGTTTTTGATTTATAAACATATAATTTATTTTATTGATAGCGCTTGAGTAAAGTTGAAGGCTCCCTTGAGTACAGTAGTTAGTCCAGTTATTTGCTGTAAAGAAAGTTCTCTTCATATTAGATAGATGGCGCTAGTAGCACGATCTTTAAAAGTATAAGTTTTATTGTCGTGTTATGATTTCGGAGTGCTAAATGAAAGGCGACTATATTTACTATAATAGTATTACTAGATTATTCATAGGAGTCCCTTCGAAATTGAAATTTATTATTATAATCTATATGAATGTATATAAAACGATTACTGACTGACTGACTACTGATAAACTACTGGGGCTGGGACCGTGAAAATTTGCATGCGGATTTCCTTTACACTGAAGGTGAGCATATTAAGGAGGGAATTTTTTGAAATTCTATCCCCAAGTGGTGAAAATGAGGATGAAAGTTTGTATGAAAATTCGTCATTTTTGAAAATAGATCTATGAAAATTTGTATTTAGCAAAAAATAAAAACATATAATGGGACATAACTTAATTATGACGCAAGCGAAGCCTCGGGAAAAGCGCTAGTATATTATAAAGATGTAGAAGAATACGGATAAAATTAATTACAAATGCAATTTTAATAACGTAACATGAGTTAAGTGACATACGCTGCTGAATTCAATTTTAGGTTGCCTGTCCACTGATGCGGAGCGAGGCTGCGCAGTTACTGTAAAGTTTTGCAATGTTTCACTTCGAGTACGGAGTTTTACGGAGTCGGTTTGGTTTGATTAATTAGGTAGCAGTCTAGGAATCCACTTCGTACTCAATTTTTTTTTTAAGCAAAATATGTACCTCATATTTTTCACGTTAGGGAAGTTTTGGTACATTCTCACTATATTGTAATTAAATTATTGTTCATGGAAGTATAAAAAAGGTGGACGGTATATGTTCATTAAATATTTAAAAATACCGTCATGTGCAAGTAAACAGGTGTCGGAACCGTAGTAATTTCCTTTAAAAAAATCAAGGGATCACATTTCACAAGTAAACTTGTAATGTATTCAATTGATTTCTTGCTTTTTTCGAACTGACTATACTGTTTGCCACAACGGCCCTGAAGCCTCAGGACGCTAGAGAGGATAGACGTGGGGTATGTTAACTTCTGGACAAAGAGATCTTTCTTTTATACATTCCTCTGTGCTCTGAGTGAAATATGACCGGGCAGGTGAAGTTGATTATGATAAAATCCTTTGTTATGGGATAGTTTAACGAAAGCGAATTAATGTTCTCGTTTTCTAGGTCTCACGGAATAAAAAAATATCTTGTAATTTTATTTTTAAAAATGAGAAAATTTTCTTCTCATGGCAATTACTCTATAAAAACTCTCACACGGTTACGTGTCCGCTACTGCTGTGCTTCACTATTGTCTTAGTGGAAGTCTTTATATACGTCCATGTTTATTGTTCTTAAGAAAATAAAATAATGTTCTGGGTATTTAGATACCTTTCCTGGATATATTACATAATATATAACGAATAACTTAAGTAGGTAATAACTTTTTTAATCCCTATACTTTTCTCGTAGTGTTTTATTTAACTAAGCATACAAATTTTCTTATAACGATGATTATTTGTAACATTTTTTAATTTATATAAGCGTTATCTACACGTAATAAGTAAACTTTCTTGGATATAAGCATCGTAAGAATGATGAATTCTAGTAAAATCTCAACATTCCCTCATCATAATGAACAATATTAAGAGGTCTGCTAAGTGTAATTGGGGTCCGAGCAGCAAAGTGCTCAGTTTATGCGGCCACATAATTACATATAATAATAGGTAACTTTTGCAATGCACGCGTACGCAGAATGTTAACTCTTCCGAGACAGAAATTTTGAAACGGTATGTAATTATGAAGTATAGGATGTTTTTAACGAAAATATTAATGTCTGCCAGTATCTTTCTTGTATTCCTATAAAAATACTAATCTGAAGATACTTATGGATCCTAAAAATATACAGCAATCTTTATATTTCATAAATAGTAAATGTTTTATTAATGCCATTATGGTAAAGTGACGTAATTTTCTACTTAAATGATCAAAAGACCATTTGTTAATTAACAGTAATTAAACATATAATTTGTTCACAGGGCAAATTATATAAATAATTTTATAACATTTAAGTTTCAATGTACCTACATGCTTACATTTTATTATTGATTGATTAACCAATTCGCAAAAAGAGGTTTCTCAAGAATTACCTGTTGTGCAGGCAGGCTCACTGCTCTTATTATAAATAATTTTCATCGCCTTTTCAGTCTTGTTTTTTGTCCTCGCTTCTGTTGCGGTACTAATCGAGACACACATTTATAGTAAATTATATTAACACAAATATGCACAGTAATATAATTATTGTTAATATAAAACTTTCTGCATTTATATAAAATTTAATTCATTACACTTTGTTTAGTATAAAGGTAAGCATAGCTAGATATTTAACATAGATAATAATACAAAAAACTGATAATTATGATCAGCTCACATAAAAGCTTGTTCACATAATAACGCGACCTTTCTGCTCAAAAATAAATCGACTAGGTATTTATACTACCAATAATACATTTATTCTAGATTGTACAAAGCAATTTATTAAAATTCAGTATTAAACAGTGATATAAAAAGGAGGACGCGTTATGAATCGTCGCGTAGATAGATAACTGTTTTTTTTTAAAGTGACACAAAATTAAAAACAAATTTTCTTCATGTATTTTCATTTACGAGGTCAAGTATGCGACGTAAATATTATTCTAGAAATTAATTTTCTTGTTAATAATTATTTGGTTTATTTTACAGAAATTAATAAAGTTTTTATTATGCATAAAATTAAATAATAATGCAAAGTAATAAGTTAGTTTTTCCAAAAGCAAAAGAGATGTCACTAGATGCGTTTGTATTTAAAGAAACATTTAACAGGTGGAGCTGCAATCTGTATCATTTGTGCTGTGGATGAATTATCATAAGCTTTATTGAATTAATTATACCCGGTGATGCTATATAGACCGGTTCACACTTATGATCATATTGATAGGAAAAAAATATGTCTACGTTCATGGTAAAATTAATGTAATTACCAGTTGAAACAAACTTTTCTGTTATTATGTGTTCCTTATTAAGTAGTAAAAATTTAATTAGACTACATTACTGCCTTTTACTTTTTATATTATGGTTCAGTTACATTACACATTCAGTCTAGGTATAAATTTAAATAGATATAGTCTCAAAAATTCAGATAAGTGTTAAAATAAATACATAAAATAATCCAAATTATTATCAATTCAATTTTTTTTGTTCTAGTAGATTCTTTTTTCATAATACATTGAATATAAATTAACAAAAAACGAGTCTCTCATAGAAAAATTTTACTATCTAGCACTTATTGAAAAACCAACCAACGATATTTAAATTAATTAAAAATGAGAAAAATGTTGCTATAATGCTTACTCCCAAGTAGTTGATGTCGACTGTCAATTGCCGCTAATCTAAGTAATTTTTATTAAATTATCTTGCTACTGTTAGGTTACTTTGTGCAATATGGTAAGCAGAGCGACAATGGTAAAGACGGCGGTCACCGAGAGATCAGCAATCTATTCCAGGTCATCGTTTTCACACCGGCCTAAAAACGTGTCGGCATCTGGTTATACGTTGGCTGATCAAACCAAAGGAATGTCACTTTGACGGGTTCTTCACCAAGTAAATAGTGCTACAGATACCCTGCCACCTCGCAAATTGGTTATGTTAAGGGAGGTAAACTACATAAGATTGGATCTTCAATAGGTGCGAGTAAAGTAAATCTTTTCTTCAAAAGACTTGCATGGAAGGCAAAAATGAGTTTTGTATCAGAAACATGAATATTGTTCTTTGGTACGATGATCAAAGAGATCAAAAACAATTTTATTATTGTAGGTATGTAAAAAGTTACTGGTCGGGGCGGCGCGGCGGGCTGGCTACATTATAAAAAAACAAACGAAAAAGGCGCGAACTGTAAACAAGACTAAAATAATCTTAAATTCTCATAGGGGAAAACCATATTTGAATATTATTCCGTCAGATAATAAATTGATTATTCTTAAAACTTACGCTAAGGGAAAATGTTATTATTTAAAATTTGTATCTATCCCACGTTAAACTAAATACAATATGTTTTATACAACCTATTATTAAATATTTCAATACTTTCTGTATCATTGAATTTAATTAAGTATATTAAAACACTTTGTTGATTTAAATAAATGCGATTACCAACGACATTGGAAACATCGATACGTACACAATATAATAAATATCTAATCGAAAACCTATAAAGTCTTCGTTTTAAAAAATACGTATCATTAACGGTTACTAAAACTAGTTACCTACTAGTATATTACACGTTACAGCTCAATCTTTAAGTACCTACCTATACCTGTTTCAGCTACTGAAAACGTTATCGGATTCGCATACTTGGATCGCATTCTGACCATACCTGCTTATTAACATTGGTATATATCCCTATGTAACCCAAGCCCGATGAAACTGTCAAATCCTTCTCAGGATTCAGGGTCCTTACGGCTAACAGTCTAGTAAGATCGAAAAAAAAGAAAAAATATCTCTTGAGTTAGGCAGAGAAAAATAATATTGATCGGCCACTAAACGAAAATGAACAATGAAATTTTTTTTCTTTAAAATTTGAATTAATATTAGCAAATCTCGTTTCAACGAACATCTTGTTATGTGTCGCATGACTCCTTTTTATCTCATTTTGATTTTCGTAATTAATACAAAAATCGATACTTTTTTTTTTGCAATAAAAATTGGATTGAAGGTCTCTAAAAAGTTAATTTAAGTTTTTACCCCTTTTACTTTTCTAGGTTTTCTAATAGTTAACACTATTAGGTATAAACAGCCTATAGTAAAGAAATATACAAAATAGGCTAATTAATAATTAAAGGAAAGTACATAGATTGGGATTATTTAGATAAAAGTTAGAACTAAGGAGTAATTATAAGCGAGCAAATATTTCTATAAAATTAGAATCATAGCCGGGCGTGGCGTGGCGCGCGGCATGGCGTGGTTTGCGTTACTTCGTAGTTATCATATTCATCGCGTTATTGACCTTAATCTTTACAATTTATGACCATTCAGTACGCTACCATAACCGTTTTATTGACAGTCGTTATTTGAATCCGTGTATAAGAATCCTTCGCTAGGATTTGCTATTAAACTGGATTGTTTAAATATTGCACTTTCATTTTATCATATTTGAAACAAATAAATTATAAAATTAAATATTTCGCCAAGTTTTTCATGGTGAACATAAGTTTATAAAGCGTCTTTAATTTTACAAGTTAATTGTCGATAAAAAAAGCGCCATACAAGGCAGTAAAAAAAAAACAAATCAATTTTTCGACATATATACTAATGTCCAATCAACTAGATATTATTTATATCATCTTTATTGTTCATAATTATTTGTTATTTAATTTAAGAAATGTATAAACGGACCAGCTTGTGATTTCAGTATCGGTCCGTCATTCCGGATATGTCAGTCTTTTTTGGAACTCTGAAAATAATATAATACCTACATTCTGGGTATTCTGCTTTAAATGTACGTATTTCAATATGTTAGGTATTGCTCAATTCTTACATTTAATCATTGATTTTGGTAGTTTTCAAAGCTTAGGTACTCAGTATATAGAGTTTTTTCATGGTAATCGACGAGGGAGAAAATTATATAAACCTAGTGTGAACAACTAAACAGTTGTAAACAATGATATTAAAAATCTTTTTACTTATAATATCATTGGTTGAAAACTATATCGTAGTGGCCGGAGATAAATGTTTATTGTAAAGAAGTTTAACTTTACTTATAGGAAAAATAAACAGAGTTTTTTTGACGACTGCCTGCTGAATTGTAATATAAAATCGAAAGAGATATGGTTTAAGCTTTCTGATAATAATATATGTATGTATTAATAAGAAAACATTATAGATATTAGAATCAGCGCTACAACAATGAAAATAATAGTATCATACTATTTTATTTTAATAAGAAAAATTTAAAACTCAAAAGTATTGCGTTGGAACAACACATTAGATTTTAGATCATTACTTTGGTTTTAAAAATTTAAATAATTTACGGTACATAATCAGCCCTCGATATAATAAGACAATGTTATCAGTAAAAAAATGAATAAATTGTGTACGGCGTATTCGTAACACAAATATTTCAAATATAGCCAAAGCACTACAACTTTTTTACAATTTTTATTCTTTAAAGGTCGGCGATATCATAATTTATGCGCTATGAATAACTACAATGGTCATTATTATTTTTGTTTTGTCAAATAAATAATTTTATTAAGAGTAAGGAGATAAATTACAATAATCCGTTTTTACATGTTATTATCATTCCTTTAGAATGCAAGAATTACTTTAAAAAGTCAAACAAAAGACATAGTAAAGCCTCTGTGTATTGCAAAAGCAGTGGTCAACGCAGAGGACGCAAGTGTAATAATGTGAGTTGAATCACTAGTGTAGTCACGTTTCCATTGTTCGTGGGCGGCGGACAAAAAGTTTACAGAGAACCAATAATAATTAGTTTCAGCAGTGAGAGGATCGGTTCGCGAAAAAGAAGCTTAATTAGTGTCAATAAAATAAAGTCCCGAAGTGAAGAGAGTATTGCGCGATCTACATCACTGATGTATTGTAGGATAAGCTAATGAGTCGAACAGGAGTATTTATTTTATTTTTATGATATATACGGGTGGTGTAATTTGGTCTGTGTAGCTTTCAACCGACATTAAATATATTAGAACAAACTTGTTTAGTGTCCCTTTAAGTTTAAGAGAGTATTTTTAGTTAGTTCGAAATAAATAGTTGATGAATACAATGAAAAATCTTAACAAAGCCTCCTGACCAGTGTATTCCCTCTTAGTTATGTCATCGTGTTCTTCAAGCGAAATGTTAGAAGTATATTTAACTAGGCGGCCGCCGCGCCGCATGGTCGCCGCTGTCTTTGGATTGTGCTAGCCATGAGTAACACCGCACTGCGCCGCGCAATTGCGCCAGCTCAGTGTACTGCGCCGGGTGTGTTAACACACTTATTCCAGATGTGTTGGCGCACAGCGCATTTCAGCGCAACGAGCCGGCTAAGGGACAGCGTCGCACCTCGCCTGCGCCGCGCCTCGCCAGCTCGCATGGCGCAGTAAGCTGCGCATGAGTTATTGATTTGTAGAAAGGAATTTTGCTGAGTTACCCATGGCTAGATTGTACTGTCCTTACCATAGGGTGTAGTGCGGTCACATTACCATACTAATAAAAAAAAAAATTCAATAATTACATTATTTATTTCAAGATTAAAATCTTAAAACTGAGTCTTCGTGATTTTTGTAACTTCAACTTGGACTGAACATGTGGTTACGTTTGTTGATTACTATCAGAGTTAAACACAACTACAACCAATTCTATGACATTGTGGGAGGTGCCATTTATAATGTATAGTGAACACATATGCGAATGTTTGTTGCGTATCAAACAATGATCTGTATGATAGTTCAAAACCTTACACGCGAGCTTTACGTCCACGACGCAACCTTTGCTTAATCCCTATTTCGCCTTTCATGGTAATTTAAATTGAGGATAAATCTTTAGAGATTGAGCGCTACAAGTTGCTATTTGTCACCGCCTGTGACTGCGCTACACTATAAAAAAAAGAACGTGATTCAGTTATTACAAAGCACTGAGCATACCACTTAGACGACTCATTAAATAAAGTTTATTCCATTTGGTAGTGATTCGGTACGATTGCTAGTTACCCATTGACTATGTTTGATTAATGTGTGTCGTGTCGGTGAGAGTTTTTCAAGTAAATGCAGTGAACGCGCGAGTAAATTTACGTTTCAACGATACGCTGTAGGCGTCGATTGATTATATGCAAATTACTGTGAGCGTAAGTTATAGAAAACATAGAATTCTGAAGGCAGAGCCGTTTCAGTTTATCGAGAATAATTGCGTGACTAAATGCATAGAACGTTCTGGAATTACGATTCATCCCAGTCGAAGTTGCTTTGTAATTAATGAGCCGATATATTAGAATCGAATTCGTTTGGGATCAGTTACTAATGTTCGCCATATAAATCAGTAAGTTTTCATTGCAGTACTTGTAGGTATATTATAATTACTAAACTACTTTACTTAGCTTGCTTGACATAACTTCCATCTTGTACCTACCTATTTAAAAGGAATTGGAATTCAATAAACTAGTACTTACATTATTATGTAATGTAAATATCTGAGGAAACATAAATTACGATTTTATTGAAAACGTAATTATTCTTTTAGTCTATACGTTACACATTTAGGTATACCCCTATCAGTGGGAATCATATAATTTAATTACTTACAAAAAGACACAACATATAAATTACTTGAAATATAATATAATAAAATGAAAAAGTCTGGAAATTTCAAGCGAGAGAATATTATTTTATTGATTTTTGAATCTTTTTATTATTACATTGGATTGGCGTAATTATTGCTGAGTACCAAATGCTGACCATCGCGGGAAAGGGATTCATCGACAGTGGCTCTTATCATATCACGTCTAAAATGTAAGGGCTTTTACCAATAGGGAGCTTATTATAAATCTCATCGGATAATTGTATGAACCGTTCGTTTATAAGCAATTTAGAGAGGTTGTAAACTGTCGGTAGATTGTGGACGAACACTAGAATTAATAGTTAATGTTACATTTTCGTAATTTTATAAAATAACTGGATTGGTTAGGTTAGGTTGGAAATGTAATCATAACTCACGAGCCTAGTGGGCCGCACTAGCAGTTGGCGAGTTCAAGGAACAAATTAGCCGTTGAAAATACACATTTTTCAAGTCCTAGTACCTATCATAATTTTTTTTAAGTAATAGACATAGCCTGAAAAATTCAAAATCATTAGTGTTCGTTCACATTCTAGTGACAGTTTAAAATCTCTGTAGATTGTTTATAAACTAACGGTTCGTACAAATACCCGATAACATTAGTGTACACTTAATAGGGACGCTTCAGAGCTTTTCTCGATATGTATAATATTAGGAATCTAGTGGGGCACTGGGCCCTAAAAAGATTTGACGTAAAAGAATATTAAATAATAATTTACTCCAATAGAGTATAATATAAATATATGTATAAATACTACTCTGTCAAAAAAGTACCGGATAAAATCATTAATATACAAAATGTTAGTTATTCATCCAAATTTATTTTATCGCCCTCAAAGTATGCTCCTTCAGAAACGATACAATTACGCCAACGAATAATTAAATCATCAAAATATCTTTTAAACACTTTTCCGGAATTGAGTTTAGTTATCGTCATGAATTCTCCTATAAGTCTTCTACTGAATGAAAACGGGTGCTACTAAGTGTTAATTTGAGTTTAGGAATTTAAAAGAAGTCGACTGGAGCCATATTTGATGAATAAGGTGGTTGGTTGCTCGATGGTATTTGGCCAAAAATTTGTTCACAATGATGGTGCAAAATCCAAGAATTTTCTTTCCACAAATCTGGCCTTTTTCCTCGAATTTGCTCTCTTAAGCGCCGTATAACACTCAAATAATATACTTTATTTACCGTTTGACCTTCCAATACGAATTACGAGTGCACAACACCGCGATAGGCAACATGATTTTGACTTTAAATCGACTTTGTCGTGGATTTTTCGGTTTCGGTTCAGTTGGAAGGCGCCACTCCGAAGCTTGTTGACTAGTTTGCATGTCAAGCTCGTAAACCCACGTCTCATCACCAGTATTAATGCGTTTCATGAATGTGGGGTTGGAATTGACTCGTTCTAGAACGTCCTCAGCAACTCTTATGCGATTGAATTTTTGGAGAAAATTTAGGTCTGGGATTAGCCGACTGGCATCAGGTTTCATACCCAATTGATTATTTAAAATTATACGGATCGACCCATGAGAAACAGAAAATTCAGCGGCTATCTCTCTCAAACTTGAATGATGATTTTCAGTCACTATTTCCTTCACTTTTGCGATGTTAACTTCAGTTGAAGTCGTTGATGGCCTACCAGTGTGAGGCAAAGCTTCCAGCATATCAAGACCATTTTGAAAGCTTTGTACCACTCATAAGCAAGTGTTTTTGATAAAGTCGATTCACCGTAAGCCTTCTGTAACATTTTCGGTGTCTCCGAACAAGAAATTCCATTGGCGATGCAAAAACTCTTTGTTCGATGTCTTTGTTCATTATTAAACTCGAAATACACACTAAATATGATTTAACTAAAAACAGCACTGTATTTAATCTAAATGAGAGATGCAACTCAAACTCCGCGCCAAAATTAAAAATAGTTGTGCCAATCTAATAACAACAAAAAAAATTGGAACCATAAACAAATAATCCAAGACAGAATGTATTGAGTTTAAAGTTTAACCGGAACAATATTATTACTATCGTATTTTCTATTAATGAGTTTATGATTATTTTAACATTATTTATACTGATTTTAACAGACTGTTAGTGCTAAGAGCTAAGAGCCTTCATGCCACAGTCATGATAAGCGAGTTGACCGAGCCGGGTCACCATAAATATTGCCATGTTGAGTCCCGTTTAAATTCACTACCCGTTGGAAGCGACGTTCATTAGTAAAGTTTTAGCTGTTAACTGACAGATAAAATTTCTTGCGTACATAAATCGCGTGTGAAATAATATATTATGTTGTATTAGAGTTTTATCGCTTCTTTAAATATAATAATTTCAATAAAGCTAATATTTTTAAATCTCCTATACATTCGTTGTATACTGATTATTATGTAGTTACTAACCTCAACTCGCAGAGTTAAAGGGTTCAATATTCTGACTACTTAATTTATATGATTACGTAAAGTATAGTCAATACTTAGCATTTTGATGTGTAATTTGCGTACAAAAGTATAACATTACCGTGTACGTTATTCATGCTGAATTAAGAGAGCTGGAAGACAGGATTTTTCTCGATATGAGAATGAAAATAAAACTGTGAAAACACACACTTGTATTTAAACCAGATAGTACCTCCACAGTGTTAAATAACAAGTGACAATTTATTTTTGTATTAATTCCAGTATTTAAATAATTTAAGTTCTTTGATCATTTCCTGTTTAATAAGTAAGTATTATGTATGTAAAGTACTGCATCGGTCCCACTCTAACAATAAACTGTTTTATTTATTCCTTTTATAAATTGGGTTTAGGTAGGTTTTTTCTTTTTATATCACATCGTTTGACGTGAGTTCGAATCTTTGCTATGAGCCTGAGTTTCGATAAGGAAAATATCGCGATGAAACTATTACCTCGTGGTAGGGCATTTTCTAAAGGCTTGCTGCTACACTCAAGTTTAAAGTCTGTCGCCAAGTACCTATAGGTGTGTTGCGTCAGCTGCATTTAAGAGGTAAGTAAGAGGTAAGTTTTGGCTGAGCGCTAGACCTAGGTATACAGTATATAAAAAAAGGAATTTAGAAAAACTATATAAAACTTTAGTTCTATATTTATACTTATATAATTATGTTAATGTGATATTTCATATATTTACTTACTAGCTATGCCCGCGGCTCCGTTCGCGTGGGCTACAGAGTTATTGTTTATGAAGATATTGTGATATTTTTGTGTAATTACTTGGCATCCGGGGATGTCATATATGCCAATTTACTTACATTTTTGTGACGTCCGGAGGCAAAGGGTTAAAAATAGGGACAAAGTATCTAAGGAACTAAACAAATAAAAAAAAGAGGTAAATCTATCTAGTAATTTTTGCGTGATGCACGCACAACGGCAAACCTCTGTCATTTTATTTAAAAGAAGACATCGTGATTTAAGAATGTGATAAGTTTTAATAATTCAATTGAATAATGAATTATTTAACAATGGTACAATTCCAATTATTTTTACAGAGAGTAAAACTGCTCAAGATATTTCTTCAAACGTTTTATCATTCTTTCACGTTTAAAGATCTCTGACCGACATCAAAAGTTTTTAATTAGCCTCCAAAATAGGGGCCCTCATAAATTTTATAACAACATCGCGCTGTAATGTGGAGACGGTAGAAGTTAGACTGCGTATGGCAGAGTTGCCGCCGGCATTCGTTTTGATATCGCAGGTTTATTACAAACAGATATGTAATGAAGTAAATATACAGGCTGTGACTCCCTTCCTGATAGACATTAGAAATGAAGATGGCTAACAATGAAGTCTATTACGACATAAAGTTCAGTTATCTCGATTTTAATTTGCTCAACACTAAATATTTATTGGGCACTGCTACTACAAGGTCTGGATGCGTACCTGCTTATTAGTTTTACGATATCGTTTATGATTGATTAATCATTGCGGCCGGAGTTGATCGCTTCCGCACTTATTTTTCTGATTGCGAAACATTTATTTTGAGTACGTATACTAGTGACTGTAATAATTTGTCTGTTTATTAGGTTTATAATAAAATTGTTACCGGAGGCTATTAACAGGTCGGTTACATCACGGTGAATGTTGTGTTTTTTTAAGATTTATTTTACCAAAATTTATTGGCTATTAAAATGTACCTAACATAAATTACTAATTTTGAGTTTAGATGCCGGACTTGTGATTGGTTTCTTGATTAGTTTGATCAGGTAGCAATCATGGAGAAATAATTTGTAACAAGAAAGAATATATGAGTGATCTCTTGTTTTCCAAGTAATTTATCATTATCACTTTCACTAAGGTACCGTGATATGAGTTTAAATAACTTAAACTTCTATAAGTTTCGAGTTTTCATAATACGATCATGATGCGTATGAGTAACTCACAAATAATTGAGTTCAAACATACATCTCGAGATAAGATCTGGTAGGTAGAATACAAGCACGAATTGTAGACGATGTAATCACAATAGCAGCTTTCGAATGAGTGACGGCTACTGAATACCGTGTGAGGTTAATATAGGGTGGTCAGACTCATTGGCCTAATGTCCGAGTTGCTTTTGACGAGATGAGTTACCCTGTCAGTGATGGCAGCTCGTTTCATTACTGATAGGCAAGTAACTGCGCATACAAATACGAAATATATCAAGTATCCAAAACTTTGGAACGGTAACGGCCATAGACGTAGTATTATAGTAACGGAATATTTTCCTATCGCGAGATTTTTTATGACTTATGATAATCACAATAATACTAAATGTCAGGCTATAAAAATGACAGGCCGTGTCCACATCACTAGAATATTATGTGACCGTTTTCTAAGAAAAGATGGATGTCAGATACACGAAAAATGTTAGGTATCAAGCTTCAACAATTTTCTTTTGACCCTGGACACGGTATCTCCTTTGGACAAAAATTACACAGCAGAGAATATGTTTATATCATTCGGACATCTGACCGTGTAATATTGCAATAGCCATTATGGAAACACCGAACCATCTTCAAAGTGCCTCGTAAACGCGCCACTCGGCTACTAGAAATGTAATTTAGCGGTACCGAGAAAGAAATGATGACTATCTTAAAGTGAATGAAGCAACGTTAGTGCACCGTCACACTTTTTTCTGGTTAAGGTGTTCTGGAAGTTTATCTCTCGATCATATGCCCGTTACTGTATGTGTTGAACAAATTTTTTTAAGATCTGCCTGTGCTTCTCACTCCACAAAACTTTCGCAGCGGCTTACATTATATGAGACGGATACGCAATCATCGTTATATATTATGGGCATGCATTATTATACCTAGGCGTATAAATACTATCATGACGAATCTCAAAAAATTATTATAATATTTTTATTTTAAAAGTATAAAGAATATTAAAGAATATAATATATTACACGAATCACGAATACGATCTTATGATTAGAATGCTAAGGTATGAAAAGACTAATTGCTTTAAGAGAGAATGTTATAACTTATGTACCTACATAAAATATTCATATAATTACATACGATGATTTTTCAGTAAGATAGAAGTTTATTACGTCACCAATTATTGTTCTTGAAACTAGATACTAAATAATAAAAATACTAGTGAAGTTACAAATATGAAAATTTAATAATTGAAATATCACAATTGATACCTACATTTGATTTAATATCATATTTTTATAGCTTTTAAACCTTATCAATAAAGTTAAATTACAACAAACGAAATAATTGTGATTTTCGTATTTCGTAAGACATGTTACATTTAAAATAACCATACGTTTTTAAACTAGCTTGGTATGCTAACGTTTGGTGTGCAATACACACGATAAACAAATATTCCAAACGTAAATGACCGATACAAAAACTAGAGACACATTGATTTCAATTTAATTGGTTCGAGCGAGAGTGACATTCGAGGCTGTCAGATTTAAGTCGCGTTCAAGGCGATAGTCTCTCTCTCGTCGTAAGTACAAAAATGGCGACCGGGCTGGCATTTAAATGCCATGCATTTTTAAATTCATTCGATATGTACGCAATTAACAATGCAGCTTCGATTACTTTGTCATAAACGCGTGCGTGTTTATCGACATCACCCGTTAGGAAGCTGTTTAAGAATTCATGAAACTATTAGTCTCGAAATTAACTTTACGATTTCTGTGAATATCGAAAGCATTAGCAACAATGTTTTCGAGAGATTATTAAGTTTTAAAATTCTTTTGCATCAGAGGTGTTTCATAGAGAAAGATACAAAAAAAAATTTACTTTACCTATATTAATATACTCAAGCAAATACTTAAGACGATTATTTGGGACTGAGAAGTTTGGGTTATTGTATCTACAGTGTAGGTATTAGTACTCAAAAGAAATATCCATGAAATATATGTAATATGATTTTAGACGCCGTGGTGGCAGCCTTTTCTTTTAATCGTAATAATCGTTAAACTAATACGGGATATTTTGCAGTAATGATTGCATCTAAATAAGTCATTCGTCGTTAAAAATTTGCTTATGCTTTAAGATAATGCGCGCTGACGCGCGTTCTACTGACAGAGCTCAGGAGCAAACATTAAAAGCTATAGATACGATCAATCACCAAGATAGGTAAAGCTGGAAAGCTACTTATCGATGTTATGAAATTCCAGTATCTGATTTAGAAACTTTATAATAAACCACAAAAAGAAGTGAAATCATAACAAAAACATGCTGTAAAAAACGGTCCAATTCTCGTTTGAGATGAGTTGTCTATAAAAAGAAGTGAAATCTCATAAACAGCCAAGTCTAGGAGGTGGATACGATGAAAAACGAGTAATTTTGGTTTAAATCTGGCCTATCTTGTACTCATTAAATTCCATTCTTTACAATCTACTGTGCCTAATTGTATGAGCCTAAAACATTTTCATTAATGACAAAACAATAAGACTTGGCCCGTTTTTTCAGTATGTTTTTGTTGGGATTGTTATTTTCCAGATTTAGATTAAGAATTTATTGGTAGCACCTGTTTATAATATAGAAAAAGCTTCAATATCGTGTTTGGCAATAATTTTTACCTTGTATAAGGTCAGCCAATGCACTTTTTAGTATTGCATGCGTAATTTTCTAAAATGTTTCTACTAATACAGAAGCAATTGTGGATGCACAACTACTCACGAAAATTTCATCGCAATTGGATGTATGTTTCAGGAACGCATAAGCACAGAATATATTCTGTGGCATTTGAGGGGACAAACACGCATTTTTATACATATAAGTAGGTATTTATGGACCTTCTGTTATCTCTTTATATTTGTTGTGCAGTATAACTTTTTGAACTGACTATAAATGTGTTGTGACACTCGGTTTGATTATATCGATCGGCATTATATGTTATCATATTATAAAAAATCATTATAAATATGAATAAATCTGTAGTTCTGTCTGTACAGTTAATTTTTTGTCAAAATTTCCTGGTAGGCATATCTACTATATGAATGCAGTATCATATATACAAATTTGCCATGAATTTTTTGTTGTCTGTTTGTCTTGGTATGTCCGGATTTAATTAAAAAACTCTTATGAAATTTTGTGCGATATAGGAAAATATAAATAGAATATGAGAATTTTTTATTACTACATTTAGAAATAGTAAAAAAAAAATTCCAAAGAAATAAAATATTTTTTTCTTTAATTCTTAACCAATTTTGATGAAATTTTGTACACTGGAAATATAAATAATCATGAATGATAGGATAAGAAATTTCCTAATACAACTTTTAAAAATCGTAAAAAAACGAATTTTCATGAATTCTCAATAGATTCTGACCAAATTTTGTATACGGAAAGTATAAGTCATCCCATAATTGATAGGCTATAAGGATTATCAAAAATATTGACATCGAATATTGTAGACGGGATGCAATACGTGATTTCATAACTGAATAAGAATCTTCAACGATAATTTCAGAAATATGTATAAAAAAACGATTTAGATCATTGTCAACCAAATTGTACACAAGAAGTACAAGTATTTTCTCAATTCATAGGCTATATGAATTGTTAATAATTTGTATAAAAATAAAATTACGAAATTTAAATACATACTGCGTAATATCAAACGCGTGCGGAGCCGCGGGCACACCGCTAGTATATTAATATTATTGTAAAAATGTGTCAGAAAATTTGATTACTTAGAATTATTATAATTGACATCGTTATCTTCGCGCTTTATTACAAAACATATTAAATGCAGTAATGTAATGTTGAAGAAAAAAATCTGTATTCTAATATCAAATGTTTCATTCGTAGTCTGATTTCAAATGTTCCATCCGTAGTAACGGATTAATAATGTGTTTGGTGTAGCTATTAACAAAAGCAACAGAATGAGTATAATGTAGGGCTAACTAATAGTAACAATTTTCTACATTTACAATATTGATCGTTTCTATTTATAGAAATACGTATTTGAAAACTAATTTCATTTCACATTCATCTACAGATTATAAAGCTTTATTTATGCTTCCTCCTTTTTTACATAAATATAATTAATTATTTCTAGGTATCCATTTACTGATAATAAAGGATATTGAATATAATTTAAAAAGAAGATAGAAGCAGAAAATGAAAATTATAAACAACTACAAGTTTATTGTTTTATAAATTACTAGCTTTGCTCCACGGTTTCACCCGTGTTAATTTTATATGACACACATCGCCAACGAACCCATGTAGGCAAATTTTATACTTTGTTTAAAACTTTCGGCATTTTTATGAGGAATAAATTATTTTTTCTAATTATAATATAGACTATGTTACTCGCTGATGCTGTAGCTTTATATTGGTGAATTAATTTTTTTATCGGTCCAGTAGTTTTTGAGTTTCCATTACAAACAAAAAATCAAATCTTTCCTCTTTATAATATTGGTATAGATATCCAGTGTATATCTATCATAGGTACCTACCATATCAATTGGAAAGAATTTGAAAAATGTTAAGCATTCTTTACACATTTATTTCCAATACGAATAAAAGTTTCACTTACATTTTTGGTATTGAATTAAACATGTAGAATAATTAATATAGTCAGAAATAATTATATGTATAACTAGCTGCGCCCGTGGCTATTTTAAAGACAAAAATGCTTATTGTGGGTGTTCCTTAGAAGATAGACGTGTATTTTACCAGACTTTTTTGTAGGTCTTTTAATGTCTACCCTATAAATTCAGCTATCTACCAGTGTAATTCCTGTTAAAATCGGTCTAACCGTTTAAGAGATTACCCGGAACAAACAGACAGAAAGACGAAAATTTAAAAAATGGGTGTTTTGTTATAAGTATCGTATATACTTTCATATGCATTTAGTAAAAAAATTGACATTACTAACAGACACTTCAATTTTATTAATTGTATAGATAACAGCGTAATAAATACCTATCTATGTGTGTTTATGTCATTTTCTCTATTGCGAGTGTTACTTAAGTCAAAGGAAATTAGCTAGCTCTAGATACGTATTTTATTTTAAAAATTGTCTTTTTTATCATTAACTTTGCAAATTTCACCCAGAAATTTTAATGCTAAACCTGACTTGGAATGTGATTGTTGCAGTCTTATTAGAATTATACAACAGGTTAAAAAGTTGTTATTTAATATATGTATATGGATTTACGACGTGTCGTTATAAATTCAGAGAATGGTACGGAGCTGTCCGCTGCGTGAATGTATCCTTTTTATAATTTTCCTGAAGGCCGACAGGAACAAAGAATCTTTAATGCATAATCGTGCTTTTATTATTACAATATTATTATTTACTATAAATGTAATAAATTTAAAAAGTGATTTATTTAATCTGTGCTTTATCTAGGTTTAATAAAGTAACGAAAAGGGAAACAAAATCAGAATTAATAATAACTAAACAACAGCATTTAAATTCACAACTATATTTCATAGATACCTGCTTAGTGTTTATACAATTTAATCATTAACATGAATGAAAATGTTTATTTTTACACTTTTAACGTTTTGATCTTTATTACACTTGTCGAGCGTGTTTACTTAATAGTTCGGTAAATCCAACGGTCAACAGTTTACTACTATTATATATATTACTGTAATAATATTATAAAGCAGAAGAGTTTTTTGTTTGTTAGTTCATTTGTTTAAGTACGCTAATCTATCAGTCAGATTCTAAAAATTCTATATGATAGCCAGATTTACGAAGAGTAGTATAGCCTTTCTAGCATTTAGCTACACCTCTCAGCTAGCCTTAAATATTGATTTTTGTTAAATAAGTCGGAAGTGAAAGAACTCCCGAACTGCTATACCCGCGTGCGCTGGCGTAATGGTTAATATAATGTTCTACAAAAATATTTTTCTTTATTATATCTTAAAAAAAGTCTGTAAGTTATAAATAAGGTATTTTGTGACAAAAATTAAAAAGTGATTTATGGGCATTGTTTGTAGGCATGGCTTATTAATCGTTACCTACAAAAGTTACTTCATCATAAAGACAATTTTATTAAGTAAAACTTTGCCTTGTTATTTAGACACATAGTTTAGGAGATAATAGAAAATTAAAATAGTTTAACACTCGGTACGAGTCTATAACTATGTATCTACCTACTGTAATAGAAGTGGCGCGAATGAGCCGTGTTACTCATAAACGTGGCCGCCCGCCCGCAATTTTTTTTATTTTATTTATTGAGGAAGGGTATATGCTATATAACTTCACGCTAAGACTCTAAGAACTACATGGGTGAAACCGTGGGGCACAGCTAGTTACATTTATAATTAAGTTAATCCTACTTCAAACGCCTTGCAATTTAAAGTAGGTAATGAAAAATGGAGTGTTATGATTATGTTTTTAGACAATATTTTAAGGTACTTATTGAAATATCTTTATATATGAATATACTTATATAATTCTTCTGTACGTGTGTATGTCGCTGAACTCCTCCTAAACGGCTGGACCGATTTTGGTAATTTTTAGTGGCGCTGCGATCGATTTCTAGGATATATTTTTTATTATTTACAGGCTATCTAACGTTCGGGCAGGACAACGTCTCTAGGGTCCACTAGTATAGAATAATTTGTTATCATTACCTACAACAATAAACCAATTGTGGTTTAAGTAGAGTCTATCCCATGGATCATATAATAGCTAGATTGTAAATTGTGCATATTTCAGAGCTAAGTATACACTTACGTAAATTATTTTAAGAGATGAGAACAATTAATTTATAACTACATTCTAACTTAAGTATAGTTAATAGGACGAACGATGCATTACCTGACCTTTTACAATGACCCTGGAAAACGTGGAGTATCACACGTACAAAGAAGTTCTTTATTGATAAATCTTCGAAAAGAAACAAAGGACGCATAAATTTATCGACGGCAAACGGCTTATCATGATCACGTCGACTTTCTCTGAGTCTCTATATATTATATACTTACCGTGGTCGGCGAAGTCGAGTCCGCATCATATTATGCGCCCCGCCTTATACCCCGACGGGTGCACTGGGCCACAGAAAGTTGCATTGATCATCGGTTTCTAAACTTAAAACACTTATACTATGTGATTCACAGTAATACGTGTGTCATTACGTTCAGTCGGCATGCCAGTAATACCATGCTGCATTCACTGGTGGCGAAGAAACTATTTTTCTCACGGGTTAATATGAAGCGACAAGTGAAATTTATATAAATTTAAATTTCGTTTTTAAAATAATCAGTTCATAATATTTGCTCAACAAGATTGATAATATAAATATAAAAATGATTGAATCTATAATTATAATAAAACGGTAAAGACTTAAAATCTGTGTATTCAAGATATTTAAGAAAAATACTACGGAGGTGTTTAGAAACATGGTCACTTCGACAGTTTTTGTTTTTTTTTCTGTCTGTTTGTTAGTTTGTACGCAAATCAATCGGAAACAACTGGACCGAATTCAATAAAATTTGGTATGATTGTTGTGGTAGCTTATACTGTCTAAAAATGCATCCTACATCGTATCGTATGAATATTTGTATTGTGTATATAATATATAAAGAATGTATGTAAATGTAATACTGTTATATTTTAAAATATATAGTAAAACTAATCCAAATTATTTTATTTTCACGTAATTTTCAATAGAAATAAACTGCTTGATTTTTCTATTTTGTTCTAAAAGTCTACGATAGATGTCGTTAAATGTGCTATTATGCACTGGGTATTAATGGTTGATATCATATATGTATTTAAATGAAATTTTACGATTCAACTACTGACTTTATAACCTGTTTAAAGTATTGCATTATAATATGCATTTGCAAAATGCCTGGTAGAAAGTACACGGAATTTTTACAGTATTCCATTGCTCTAAAAACAGTGAGATCCGTTCGTTCACAGGAAACTGGAAAATACCGTCAAGTTAGACTTGCTGCTGAACGAGAAACTGTGTAGATATTTACGCGTCCGGCGTCCCGGAAACTTGTAGGGAACAATGTATTAGGTTGAATTTATAGTGTAGACGTTTGGCAGAATGTCAATCGATCGAAATTAGTGAAGAGCATGAGGCACGGTTGACTTACTTACTGACTTGACCTTGAGTATCTACCACGCTGCGTCTCAGGTACAAATCACGAAACACAGTAAAATCGTCGATGATTCATTTCAGTACACCAACACACCTGTTTTTCATACATGAAATTCCACGAAGACAAAGTAGCAAGCACAGATAGTATAAAAATCACTTATTCTGTTTAACGCATGGTAACATTTACTTGCAATATATTATAATATGTATATATAAATAAATATATAAATAGCTTACATGGAACTTTAAGTTGACACTTATATAATAAGGCAGTAAGTTTAAATCGCTATCATGAGTTTAATCCACTAAAGCGAAATTTATATAAATTTAAAAAATCCTGAATTTTGGTGTTGTGTGCGCATCACGCAAAAACTACTGGATAGGTTATGATCATTTTTAGAGTTCCATACCCCAAAAGGAAAAACATAACCTTTATTTATAGGACCACTTCGTTGTCCGTCTGTCTGTCTGTCAAGACCCTATTTCTCAGGAACACGAGGTGGTATCAAGTTGAAATTAATACCAAATACCAGAACTGCAATCATTTGGAGGTGTGAAAAAATCAAACTTCTAAGTAAACGCAAGCAAAAGATACGGCCGTTTATGCCGTATATTTTAACACTCGCAAAGGAAATTGAAACCTATTGGGTACTTCCCGTTGACCTAGAATAATGAAATTTGGCAAGAAGCAACGTCTTATTGCACAAGTAAAGGGAAAAATCCGAAAACAGTAAATTTGTAGTTAAACCACAAAAAAACTTCTTTTATCTTATTTGCAGTTGCTAAACTGACCGCGTCATATATCAATGTATAGGGACAACAGTTTTATAACAACAAAGTTAAGATTTTCCAGTTTATCTTTTACCGTCAAATTATAAATCAGCGCCACCTGTCGAGTGCAGCATGCAATCACATAAATATAAAATGATATAAATTAAAAAAAAAATAAGATCATATAAGTATCATCATATCATAAAAAAGTAACAAATTGTATTGTAAATAAATTAAAGAACGCACATTCAACGTGACAAAGACTACCCTGAACGTCGATTCACATTTTTTTTTGGGATATCATTATTTTGAAAAACTGCTCAACGCCATCTATTGGTGAGAGCATGAAAACACTGTTAATAAATAAGTATTAATATTAGGCCCTTACAATAAATGAAATTGGCGTTTTGTTGAACTGGCCACTTTGATCTCAAAGATAGAGACGTATAAATTTAATATTCAAATAAAAAAATATAAATAAAATTTTGCAAATACAGAACATCAAACAAACGCGAACTACAAAATGCTGTTGATCGGGTACACGCTACCTCGACTTCCGGTTTTATGCTTATTATGAGTGATCTTTAGAAGATTTATGTAGTACATTAATTTGATATATCTTTTATGGTTTACTCAGCGTAAGACATTTAAACACCCGAATTGATTTACCATGACCAGTTTTTTTTATTTACGCAGAAACTTAATTATTTTTATAAAATAAAAGTAGCCAAGTTACTCCTTATAACATCAGCTATCTGCCAGCGTCAAAATCCAGTTAAAATCGGTCCAACCGTTTCGGAGATTGCCCGGAACAAACAAACAGCCAGACAAAAAACTTAAGAACTGATAATTTGTAATAGGTATCGTATACATTCATGTGTATTTAGTAAAAACTGTTATTTTGACATTACAAACATACACTTAAATTCTATTAATTGTGTAAATTAACTGAATTACCACTTTTTAAATCAATGCCGAAAGGCCAATTCGAATATATGTACATTGATATGTCTATAGAATCCTAATAGGCCTATGGATATTTGAGGTGGAAATTACGGTTATTGTATTACCTTCATCATTATTTCATCGACAAGACAACGAACCAAAACTAAAGTGTAGTATGCCAAAATTTATGACATAAACTTAGTAGATCTTTATTATGAATAAATTTATCTTTCAGCTGTAATGTACACAAAATACTAAGGTTTAAAAAAATTAAAGACTCCTTATATTTATATAAAACTTAACACATATACTGATAATAATTCCTAAAATAGATCTTAGTACATATCTTCACTCATTCCTCATTACCCTCAATAATGCTTTTTCTTAATATTTTTAATGAGCAAATACAGAATATTTAGAATTTTACTTTATGCACATATACAATAAAGAACTTACGTTATGGGCTATTATAAAGTTTACGTTTGTACTATTTTTTCGCAATGAATAGCAACCGTTCGCATAATGAAGGGGTCTTGCACCTTCGTAATTCATTCGAAATGCCAAAGGGTTATTTTTTGCTTGAGAGACAATACTAAAATAAATCCTTCGATGACCGCCGATGACCAGTACCCACGGATGACCAGTGTGGGAAGGTACCGACATCGCTGTGTGAAAATTAAACCCTTGCTTTATTAATAGGTGATGTCTATTCTTTATGACAGAGGGTTAGTTTACAAAACGGAAATTCGTTATTATTTTTTTCTTTAAAAGTATAATTGAAATAATAATTTTTTATACAACTAAGGTGGCAAACAAGCGTACAGTGATATATATTATAACACCATGGATATCGCTAGCGCGTTGTCGGCTTCGAACCCCCCTTCCATAAGATACTCTAAAAACTCTACGCATCGTAGGAACACAACGCAAGGTTATTTGGTTTTTAACGTTTCGTTATTAAGGTAGGGTAGAATGTCCCAAATAGAGAGAAATTTCCAAAGAAATATTCGAAAGATTAATAAAAAAATGTTTGCATTATCTTTCGATGCATGTATTTTTCGACGTATAATTACGTGTACTTGAGATATTTTCGTGCTTAAGCTCGACGTGAAGGGTTTACATAAAATTGTTCAGGCGTTTCGGAGAACAGTAACGTGATAAATCGGACCCTCCAATTATTATTGCATTCGGTTGGCGAAAGTACCTACTCACTATACTTATGGCGATTACTGACCAAAATCGGCATTCGTGCTCGTTACGTGAATACACTCACTGATGCAATTCGGTTGATTATAATACGTACGAGAACGTAAAATAATAATTACATATATATACAGAAAAGGTTTTTTATTAATGTATATTATAATGCACTCAAGGGTATATAAAGATCTTTTTATACAATAAAATGTACGATTTTTCAATATCTTCTCATCGGTTAGATGGGTTAACAATTTAATTAAAATGAAATCATTGGTTACACTAGATGGTATAACAACTATATGGAAGACAAGCTAAAAAAATGCACATATCCAATACTTGGAAAACAGCTTTAGTATTCATCGGCATCGTAATGCCTAGCTCCTTGCATTATCCCGATGTTATTCAACCTTTTTCATGACGCGACCAGGGGCTAAGGGTAGCATTTGAACATTTTTCGCGACCCCCTACCCTCCTTTGCTTGTAACCTATATTTTACTGTATTACCAATATCAAATCAGTACAACATTTTTATTAATCTTTATAATTAGGTATCGGTTAAATACGTAATTAAGTAATTATAACAGAGATACTTTTACATAGATTAGATCGCCAAACGTTTATACGAGTACATCAGGTCAATTCGAATATTCCAAATTTGTTTGTGACTCAGAATTCCTTTTAAAACTGACTTTTCTTTTCGTCTTATTCGAGCATTTGAATACCTTGAATAAAAGCCTTCAAGGACGGGATTAAAATGTCAATACTGATAATACAAAATCAATGGCTTCACAAAACAATAATTGTGGTCATCATTCATCAATAAAAACACTATGGAAATTGTTTTGTAGAATTTATAAGAAGAATTATGTCATTATTTCTCAGTACAAGACTATCAGAGAACACTGGACAAAGGTGGACCATAAATCCATTTTTAAATGCACCTATAGATGAAACAAGTTTACTCAGAATTATCCATAGAAGCTTTGAAGTGTTTAATTCCATTTTCCACTTCTTATTTGTGTGTGTTAACGTTTTCATTAATTAAAAAAAAAAAAACAAACATAAAAATCGTCTAAATTTGGAAAACGACACTGAATTCTCTGTGTAGCAAAAACGGATCCACAATCGGAAAAAATAGTTCAAAAATATAAAAAAAAGAAAAAAGTAGAAAAAGCAGGCGCAACCTTCACACTAATGTGAATGTGACTTATATGTATTTTTTATTCTTATTGAATTAACATTTTCTTAATAAAAACATATTTGTGAACTTTTTACTGAGGCTTCACGACCCCCCGCCGCGCCGCCCCCTTATACAGGTTTCGTGACCCCAGGTTGAAAAACACCTGCATTATACTATCGTTTTTTAATTTTTTATATATTAATTGTACCAATGTAAACATCATAATATTGTAACTTTATAGTTATTTAAAAAGTTTGCAATAATATATAATGTAAGCTTGAGATAAAAGAAAATATTTTAGCATTCATTTTTAAATTTACTTGTTATGTTAGGTACTTCAGTATAATTGCTTTTCTTTCTACAAATGATTGTTAGTATTTAACTATTATTTAGATGCGTTAAATATATTTTAAGTTACTCATTACATACCTGAAATAAACAAATATGTAAATTTCATTTTAAACTTAAAAACATGTCAAAAATATAATTAATAGAATGGTTTATCAACCGGAAATGAAACCTTTTCAATTTGTTTCAACGTAAAAACTATAAACATTCGTATCTGTCGGCCCATTAGCTGTTTACTTAGCAAGATAGTATCATTTAGCCATTTAGAAAACGAATATGACAAGTTCCCAGCAGCGATCAATCTCAATGATGTGCTTCTCAATATTAGCCGCTTGTGAGTGGGCGCGTCCGGCGTCCGGCGCGGTACACATACCTACTCGTAAATAAAAAGCATAATTTTGTAATTATGTAAAACAGTAAAAAAAAACAAGCCCCAAATCACTCGCTATCTATAACCCAATGTGAATTAATGACCGTTATAATATAACATGGAGACGGCAAACGTAAAAGCTTTGGTCTCCATTCATTGTAGGCTTTTAATTTCATTCAAATAGTTTAATGTACCATTAGCGTAATACCAAATAGTGCGTAGTATGTACCAAGCGTTTTGTCTATTCCAAGCAATTTTTTTTTTTTTATAAAAAGGGTTTTGCGTGAACTCATTTGCATAATTTCTGTGTGTTTCATTTTATTTTATACTTGTGGCCTACTCAAACCGGACATCAGCATGTTGACCCTATATTAGGCCAGTTTTATAAATATATGAAAGGCGTAGTTTTTAATCGCTTCTGTTTTTGTTTTTTTTTTTTTTTTTGAACATTACATATCAATTAGCCTTGGGTTAATTGAATTAGCGTAATTTTTTCCAACTCTA
This sequence comes from Saturnia japonica, assembly GCA_033032175.1. Classification (NCBI taxonomy): domain Eukaryota; kingdom Metazoa; phylum Arthropoda; class Insecta; order Lepidoptera; family Saturniidae; genus Saturnia; species Saturnia japonica. Next base: position 9,209,230 of record CM065311.1, on the reverse strand, counting down.
CAAAATGTTTATTGCATTTGATTTGTATTTACGTAACAGGTTTCCATCAACAGTCGCTAAGTGCCTAATATGATAGGGCTGGTTATCCGTCAATTTCATATTTCCATGGTGTTTCCGTTATGGAATAGTAAAGGTTTTATCACTGTGATCATCAATTGCTTACACCATCCTTGATACATATATACAACGTTCACCAAGAGGGGTACCTTTATACAAGTGTATCGGATCTGAATTCTGTTAGACTTCTGCATCATTCACAATATAAGAAATCCGTCTTTGCGGTCTATTCAGGTAAATTAAAAGATTTTGTGTTATAAATTGGTTGTTGTCATCTGCAAAGTTTTTGCATTTACTGAAAATAGTAAGGATACACGTATTAAGTATTAATTTCGAAGATGCATTCAGATCCCTTTTGAGAGTTATATTAATCTCTCGGTAAAGCGTATGTTGAAGACCAAAGAAATAGGACGGATGACGACACCTATGCTTAAAAACAATTTAGATACATATATATATATATAAATATAAAATATATGTAGTATATGTATCCAAATTATGTATTAATATATATGTTAGTATATATATTTTAATTGGCCTTTTGCACTTTGATTTATTGCAACTTTTTACGCACTTCGCGGTGATCGATACATATATCTGGTTTGTAGCACCGAGATTAAGTTTATAGGAGATTGTGAGTTGAAATGGTCAAGTCTAGACTTAGCTGTGAAAATGTTGGTTAATAAGGTGCGGCTCATGGGACAGTGACTCATCCGAATACGTCATTGCGGACAGTGAAAAATATATGCTTGAACGGTTTCCATCGAGCCTCAGTTGCTTCGTCAGTTGTCGAACTAGCTTTTGGCCACACTGTGTGAAGTGTTATTTATTCATCCTCATATGAGTCTTCTTACAGGCCTCTAGTTACTACTATTAGAAGCCACCTAAAAAAAAAAAAATGCCTAATCTACGTACGATAAGTTTGTTTCTAATAGAAAACAGAGTCAGTGTTCTCTTGATTGATTCGTGGTTCATAGCTGATATAGGCGACGTTCCTTATTGATGTTCTAATTAGACTCTCAGAACTTGTTCCATAATTTTTATTGTTAAGGTTAAATACGTTAGTATTAAATTGTGGATTCAATAACTAACCTTTATGTAATAATAGTGTTCGTAACTTAGGTAAATTAGGCACAGTAGACTATGATTTCCGCATCAGTATGTTTATCCACGCCTCTATGGCTGAGTTCAAATTCGGCTTCTAATTACCTCGCCTCTACCGACATTTTATGTTTCCTTTGACCATTACTTTAATTAATTCACATCGTCTTAACTTTTCTCACGCTATTTTATCGTGATCAAAATTAATAATCGTGGTTTTGAATTTCCTCTTAATATATTCTGGTAGTTTTTTGTTCTGCAAATCATGTATAGGTACTTATCGATCTTAATACAAAGATACTTTCCTTTTGGTTTGCCTATGACAAGTACTTTTAATTCAAATTTTATTACCTTTGTAATAGTCTATTTATAACAAATTAAGAAAATTCTGAAAATAGCATACATTCCGGTTACCTATGTTTGGATTATACAAGATGAGCAAAAAGAGTGCTATTTGTAAACAAACATCTTTGAAATTTTTCCGATATTGTGTTTTATGAAAAGTATCCACACCTATTTTCTTTTAGTTGTAAATTATGATAAAACTTTATTATTGAGTAGTACTAAATTTTTAACAACTAATTATCTTTTACATCATTAATTTGTTAGTATTTACAGTTTTTATTAACCAGAATAAGGTATTTTGATAGAAGTTTATATTTTAGTAGGTATTAGTTCATGTTCACAGAAGTATATATATATATATATACAGTAGTATATATACATTTCAACAAGTACTACAAAGTCCTTGAGCTGTATAACAAATATATTGATGACGATATTTGTGAGTAACTTAATTCAGTTACCTTCGCTTGTGAGTCTTCTTTTATATTCGTCTATAATGGCCACCTGACCTTAATATAAAATAAACGAAAGAAGTACAAAAGCTCCCTGCTTAACGATAGACAACCCTTTATGAAATCGTACAAAGAGGAAGAACTACGATGTCACCCTTCTCCGGCGTGCGGATTGAGTGAGCGTTCACCAAGGCGTGTGGGGCGACCGGTCGGCGACGCAGCAGTACCGAGCGACGCCGCACCCGGACCGCACTGACGTCGACCGCGCACTGAACGATACGATCCGTCCGGCGCGGTCTGCCGAAAACACCGCGAACCTGTTCCAAAATTGTACCCCAACACAGACCGCCTGACAGGGTGGAACGGACATAGCATTGTGAACAAATGACCCTTATTGGACGAGCCCGTCAAGTGACCGGTACCTGACAGCGTCATGCAAAACGCTCTCGGACGTTGATGCGGGGTTGCCCAGCTGCCCTCTCCGCGACCAGTTTTCGACTTGTTCCACAGGTATTTTCGATTATTATTGTCTGACCTGTTCTTCTTGACCAATGCCTCTTATTGAATCATTGTGATAGCATCATAACTGATATTTCTCGGAACTGGTGTGACAGAAGACATTTTTTTTAATTTATAACTATTACTACGCATTTCTTGTTATTGTGGACATGGTCAATACTTATAAATAATAAAATATTTTGAATTATTACTTTTTTTGCGTTTTGGTTAATGTGTTTAACAGGCCTTTTTATGAGTTCTAGATTGTTTTGTACTGATAACGTATAAGAATAGCAATATATTAAAAAACTGAAATAGTAGTAACATGTTATTTATCGTACATAAATTATTCATTTTGATTAATATTCGTAACTGTTGAAGTATTTGTCAAATCTTGAAGTAGAATCAAAATTTATCTTCTCCGTGCGTTCAAGATATATTGTTATAAAGTTAAGATGTGCCTATTATTTTATATTGATTACTGATTTCTTGTGTGCATAGTTAGAATTTGTAAAATTTAAATTAAATTTCGTGACAGACTCGTGTAAATTGATATCGCGAATGATTAATCAATCCATAGTAAATTCAATTATTATGTTGTATATATAATAGTTGTAATGTAAAAAAAACATTGGTTATCCAAAGATTTGATGCCGTAATTGCCTATTACAGAAAGTAGTTCACTAATATATTAATTGTACACGTGACCTAAATTAATGTCCTATACATGCTTTGGTTTTAAAAGATTTTCATTCGTGATGTGAGGCTTTCAATATATTTATCTAGACGGAATTGTGTCAGCCAAGTTCGTGCCGGGCGACACCGGCCAGTGTGTATATATACACGACAGTTTCGAGCTACTTTCGACCCTTCCATAAGTCAGAAAGTATTCGACCTATTATATAATTAAAATTTGTATATTTTACAAATATCCCTTGAATATCTGGATTCCCAGATTTCGCGAATTAACCTATTATAATTCTTGAATTATTAGGGCCTGAAAAGCATCATTTTTATCACTCACTAACTCATCAAAAACCTAGACCACTTCTAGGTGACTCAGAAAGTTTAAATTTGGCATCAAGGTAAATCATTAAGCATGGATAGACAAAGGAAAAATTAAGTAACTTCAAAAAAGTACCATTTTATACGAAATAATATTCATTTATCAACGGCGTTTCCATCCACTGATCAATAGATGCCGTTGTGCCAAGGTAGACGCGCTAGCGTAGTGTTTTCCCGATTTACATGGGCATTTGAATTTGACGCTTTATTAATACTTAAATTAAAAAAATTTAAATAAGTGCAATTATTGATTGATTATAAACGAAATAGTACTCATAGACATAGTTATAACATAGAAGTTTTTATCCGTTTACCGATAGAAGACGTTGCATTCTTTTCCCGACCGCCGTAATTTTTGTTTGTTGTATTTGTTGCACATGTCTACAGAACTGTACATTTAAAAAAAAATATATATTATTTCCTCACTATAACCTTGATTGTTTTTTTATATTCATATATGGTTGTATTCACGCATAAACTGGAACTAAAATACTTTAAATAAACAAAGATGTAAATTTTCGAAAGTCGAAGAGATTTTTATTAACCAACAAAGAGGAAAAAACAAGCTAATAACAATAACAATTAACATACAATGTAAATAAATATAAGTTATCACGTTTAACTGCGCCCAATTCGGATATAAAGATGCATAGTTTCTTGTCACTTTGTAGATAAATAAATAAATTGTAACGGACGCACATAAACATTATGAATGTAATCGTTTTGGAGTTCTTTCAATTAAAATAATCAAAAAAATCTTAAAGGTTGTTGGTTAAAACTTTACTAGAATATTCTTTGGGGTTAAAAAGACGAAAATCCAGAGTTTTCTGTATGCGTCACTTCCGAACTTTTTTTAACTGGATAAACACAGGCTGATCCCAAAACGCGACACGCAAAAGCGAGTCATTATGATGCACAAATAAACCAACTGAAGTCTTATTTTTCTGATTTACATTTTAAGCTGTAAAAAAATTGTTTTGAAGATATCGAGTATTATATATTCTATGGCTTGTGTTACTATTTTTTTTAGATACAACGATTTAATTATACTCGTATACGTTAATTTTTGAGTATAATACTCGTACCTGAGTATTTAAGTTTCAAGAATTAGATGAAAACGTTCTCGTTTTCTACACGTAGTTAGACACTTTCCATGAGTAAACTTACTTAGTTATTTAAGACCTTTTTTAATGCTTTAATAGGTTTTAGTGTTATGTTCACAATCTCACCTTATGTTAAGTGACAATGTGGCACAAGATGCTGATGCGCAAAGCCTAGCAGGGGAACTGGCTCTCAAGTTGAGCTGCCGGAAAAAAACATATAGATGCTTAGCGACAGATTTTCAACTAGAGAGTGGTAGCTGGCCAGGCGGGCATTGAAAAATACTCTACCACCATACTATTGATTCCACGCGATGTTTTCCTACCTCGAAAGCGCAGGCTCATTGCAGGGGTTTGAACTCACGTCGATTGACGCCGTGTATGTGCGAGTCAAAACTCTATTCAGGTACGGATATACTTAGATACAAAATAGTAACAAAGGCGATAGGATCAGATGGAAAACTTTCTTGTAATTTAACTTAATAGTCCACGAGTATACTCAGGTATTTAAATTATAAAATAAATAATTTTTATGAGTTACTTTATATACTTTTTTACCGTAGCAGTGCAAATTGACGGTATTTTCCCTGATGGTAAGCAGTGTACAGTCCAAACATAACGGTGACCACCGAGAGATCAAAACCCATCCATTATCTTTACCCACCTGGACATGTGCGGAAAAAAACCCTCTGGATTTTCATTTTTGGAACCCTAACCACAATCTCACAAATTTTAGGAAGAATGTAAAATAGATTTGATTAGTAATAATTATAACGTACGTAATTATTAGTTAATAGCTGTGCCCGCGGCTTCGCTCACGTGAACTACAGAATGCCCGCGCGAATCTTGCTCCCCCGCTCCCGGCTATTTTAAAGACAAAAATGCTTATTGTTAGTGTTCCTTAGAAGATAGATGTATATTTTCCCAGACTTTTTTGTAGGTCTTTTTAATGTCTACAACTGTTTAGTAGATTAATTTGCTATATCTTTTATGGTTTACTCAACGCAAGCCATTTAAGTGCCCGAATTGATTCACCATGAACAGTTTATTTTTTAATTTGTGCTAAACCCTAATTCTTTTTCAAAAATAAAAGTATCCTAAGTTATTCCCTATAAAACCAGCTATCTACCAGTGAAAGTCCTGTCAAAATCGGGCCAACCGTTTCGGAGATTACCCGGAACAAAAGAGACAAACACACAAAAATTTAAAAAATGTATTTTTTGTTATAGGTATAGTAACTGCCTCGTTAGCCTAGTGGTTGTAAGCGCGAATGCCATGAACGAGGACCTGGGTTCGAATCCCAGGTCGAGCAAAGTGATATTGGGTTTTTCCTATGAAATTCTCAGTAGCAGCTCGGAGTTTGGTATCGTGCCCGAATAATGGCAACAGGCTCGCCCCCTATTACATGAGACCTAAAAACATACTTGGCTAACTGTTGGTGTACATTAGTACACCTCTGCCTAACCCTTCGGAGAATACAGGCGTGATGGTATGGTATGTAAACTGTCATATAAATTTAGTAAAAAGCTGTTATTTTGACATTACAAACAGACAATTCAATTTTATTAATTGTATAGACAACGAAATTCTTGTTTTTAATAATTTGTGTCTCACAAGCCTACCCACTGATATTAAAATCTATACTTATTCCGTTGTATTAGAATTTATTATATAAGTATTCCAAAGGAATAATATAAAATATAATAGTTCATAAGAAACTTGATCTGAATATGATTATTTTATTCCTTTGATCCATTCAAACCAGATACGTATTTAGTAGACTAAAACAATAGCTATTTTAATTTTATGACGTAAATAAATTATAGTTTGTATGATGTAATTTTATGAAGCCTACATTTTTTAAGCAACGCACAATTTAAATATTCTGATTCTCAGTTATAGTGGATAATTAGGTGGTAATATCATAGGCGAGATACTTCCGTGTCGCGTCGGTCCGCGCCTCGTCGTCAACAGATTTATAGCAAGTTTGACCGTGAGACCTGAAGCGTGGCCGTTTTTTGCCTAATGCGTTATTTATTAAAATTTGATTATTATAAAACAACGAAAATTAATTTTATAAGCTTAAATCGTGTCAACATTTACTTTATATTGTTTTGAATACATAAATAATATCGCAATATATACTACCGCCCTAATCTATACAATTCATAAAATTGAAGTGTCATTAAAATGTCAAAATAATAGTTTTTTTACTAAATGCATATGAAAGTAAATGCATATATACCTATAACAAAAAGCCCATTTTAAAATTTTTATGTGTCTACCTGTTTGTTCCGGTTAATCTCCGAAACGGTCAGACCGATTTTGACGGGACTTTCACTGATAGATAGCTGACGATATAGGAAGTAACTTAAGCTACTTTTATTTTAGAAAAAGGATTAGGGTTCCACACAAATAAAAAAACTGGTCATGGTGAATCAATTCGGGTGCTTAAATGGCTTATGCTGAGTAAATCATAACAGATATAGCAAATTAATATACTAAATAATTATAAGCATTAAAAAGACCTACAAAAAAGTCCGTGAGAGTAAATATCTATCTTCTAAGGCACATCCATAATAAGCGTTCTTGTCTTTAAAATAGCCGGGAGCGGGAGAGCAAGATTCGCGTGGGTATTCTGTAATCCACGTGAGCGAAGCCACGGGCCACAGCTAGTATTTAATATAATATTAGTTTTAATGTATGTAGTATGTATGAAGTAAGTATGTAAGAAAGACCTCGGAGTGATAATAGAAACATTAAACGCTTCGAAGTGCCCCACGTATAGCAATTATTACAGACAAAAGTGTGGAAGTTATTTAATTCCAACTATTTTTAATAACATTCCGTGGGAAATAGAAAGATTTTGAAAAAAAAAATTAATTGTCTTTGTGAAGATTTTCTTACATATCTTAGTTTGAGAATACTATAAAAATATAATATAACACAAAAAACATCATGTGTGCAATTCACATGTGGTATAAGTGAAACCTTCAAATCTATGTTTTTTTACAAATTCAGAAATTGATCAAATACACACTAATTTAAAGTTTACTCACAATCATTAAGATTTAACGTGGGAGGAAATGAGATAGAAACCCCCGGGAATGTTTAAGCCAATGTTAAAATGGTACAAAAGAGGTTTGTTGCCACGCAATAATTAATTTTATTACCTAATCAAAAAGGACACGAAATAAAAACTTTTTAGACAACACTTATAACATTCTGTTACTGATTGATATTGTGTTAGGTTACCATGGATATTTTAAATGTGCATTGATTGAAAATGATATAGTGAATAATGAGTGTGAGTACTTGTATGTACATTTTCATAAACCTCTAATTAGTGTGTATTTGATCATTTTCTGAATTTGTGAAATGCACACATAATTTTTTTTTTAATTTGTTTGTTTATAAAGTGGAAGTCAAAGTTGACTATTCGATTACTATTCGATGTTTATTGAGGAATTAAACTTTGTTATATATTAATGGTATAACAATACATACGATGCTTAGATACAAATATTTATTAATTCATTTCAGAATAAAAAAAGAGTTAGATCATCTATATATATAAAAGAATAACTGACTTACATATCAACACAACCCAAACTACTGGGGTTAGAAACGGTGAAAATATGTATGCGGGTTCCTTTTACACTGTAGGTGAGCACTAAGGAAGGATTTTTGGAAATTCAACCTCTAAGGTGGTAAAAAAAGGCATGGAAGTTTGTACATAACTCAACTATGAAGCGAGTGAAGCCGCGAGAAAAACGCCATTACATTATAAGAATACATGCTCAATTAATATAATTGGATAAAATCAAATCATACTATAAGTGACGCAGTGTTTAAAAAATAAGAGAAAGTATTAAATAAAATTATACAATTTAAATTATAATGCAATATTCAGCAAAGAGAAATAAGAAGAAAATATCAAACACTCAATTATAAGTAGTTTCTAGTCAAGGCCAGAGATTCATAAATACGTAAATAATATAAATATTCATAAAGTTAAATTAAAAATATTCTATATTCTCCGTTTTTGTTGTCTATATTGATTATATTATTTCATCATAATCACACTGTATTTTCACTCGATAATGGTAGTAATAGTCTTCAATTAGGAGGAGTAATTGCCAAGTCAGGAAGAAGAAGAAGATTATATTATCTATTGCAACTGCAGAGTGATAGCAGCATATTGCTTCACTCTTATTTATATCTTAAAGTATTTGTTATAATATTATAAAATGTTTAGTCTTATTAAAATTTAAGCTCGTACCGCTCGAATATTATCAACGTTAGGGCGCCATTTTCTAAATATAATAAAATTTATGTTCCACAATAAAGGCAATGAATTGTTGTTTCCATTATAAGTTTTTTGAATTTACTGTGGACTAATATAATATACATATAAAAGCGCTTAGTTCATAAAGTCACATTTACAAGATTTAAAGTTTAAAAAACCTTTAAATATGACAAAAATTGTTAGATTTGCATTACTCATTCAATTTATGAATGATATTAATTTGGTCTTTGGTATCTAAATATAGTAGATACTATAAAAATAAAACCTTGTTAATTCTTATAACAAATGAAAAACACAAAATAACAACTGTAATAAAAAATAACCTTTGCGTCCTAATTTTTATTTTATGTTTATCGTTAAAATGTCACGTAATATATAGAGAGAGACCAAAAGAGCCGCTAATGTGCCAGATGCTTGGAGTGGTGTCTATGTACCGCAACATACATTAGAATAGTATTTTCGAATATCAAATATTGGGTTTGGCGGCGGTCGTTGTGCAAACAATTTATGTTTATCTCTCTTAAAACACCGACGCGCGCTCGTTCAATTTTTTTGACTAATAATTGATTTTTTATTTACTTATCCAGTGTAGCCGATGGGACGTCAAATAATCTTCATGGAAACATGATTTTCTCATGAAAAATTGAGATGCTGACGTAAACATGCGTAAAACTTTTGTTGAACCTACCGGGTGAATACTGCGTGTGGTGACCGCACGAAATTACCCGACACTCGTGTGTTACACGTCAGATCGAATACGCAAGATAAAACAACAACTAATGTACACTCAAAGCTTTTCACAATCACCAGTGAGGGCAATAAATAAAGCTTCGACGAAGAACGGGAGCAATTAATATGGGCGCGCCCGAGTCGCGTGAAAGTAGCAGACATCGTGAGGCTCTCACGTATGATATTTATATACATACATATGTAATACTAGCTGGTAGCCGCGACTTCGTCTGCGTATTATAGGATATACGCCAACTGATCTCGGAACCCAACAAACCAAAAGAAACCCATAGATGGGTTAACACTATATGTATGGTAATCATGAGCCCTACCACGCTGCCAAAATATACTGCATATACACCGGCTGATCTCGGAGTACGACAAACCAAAAGAAATTTATACATAGATTTATCACTATGCATTGGTGGTCGCGTTCCTTACCACTTTGCTTTATTACTGTATATACACCGATTGATCCCATAACACGACAAACCTGAATAAGTGATGGGTATATCATTCTACATTTACGTTATTGTAATTATATTCCAATACTAGCTGCGCTCCATGGTTTCACCCGCGTTAATGTTATCCGACAAACACCGCACCGCCAACGCACCCATGTACATGTAGTCTATCATAATTGTTCATCCCAGAAGTACAAATTATTTTAATTTTTCATTATCTACTAAACTATGTAAAAATCAAAATTTAACTTCATAAACCTGTCTTTATAATGAAGTAACTTTTGTTCGTAAGGATCAATATGCCTTGTCTAAAAGTAAATCTCATAAATCACTTTTTAATTTTCAACAAATCTTTGTCATAAAATGCCTTATTGTGGTTTATTTATAAGAGATAGGCATATGTTATTGCCGACTTTTTTGTATATACTAATGGCCAAATTTTTTGTAGAATATTGTATTTACGTATCATTGACCATTGAGCCCGCGCATGCGGATAAAGCAGTTCGCGAGGGCTTCGACTTCCGACTTACGTAACAAAAATCAATAGTTAAGGCTAGCTGGGAATTTTAGCCTAAGATTATATAGCGTGTACTATTCCTCGTGAGTTAGGCTATCATATGAAAAAATAATTTTTCGAATCCGATTGGTAGTTCCTGAGATTAGCGTGCTTAAACAAACAAACAATAAAACTTTTCCGCTTTATTATATTAGTATAGATGAATCTAACACATTAACCGTCCCAATAAAACTCAAAAATAATTGAAATCATCCTTTATTGTACCACCTTGCGGAATGATTATTCAAATGCAAAACCCTGTTATTTCTAACCAAAAGAATAAATATGAATTTTCATATCACTGAATTGAGAAATGGTGGGTTCTTCATACAAACTTTCATCCCTATTTCTCCCCTTCAGGTTTATTTTCATAAAGGTTGCATATGTCCTTATCCAAGGTTCAATATATCTCTATACCAAAATTCATTAAAATTGGTTTGATGTGTTCTTTATATGAACTTTCATCCCCTATTTATATACACAACTGGAAAATGTATAATGACTCTGAACGTGCTCATACCTTTGAAGATTTTTCTATTTACTATTTGGAATTTACTTAAATTATAGTTATATAAATCGCTATCTTCTTAAATGTTTCTCTTACCCAATAGACATTTTGATTTTTAAATCAAGTTTAGGGATGATGAAACAGGTAGACAGTATGGACATATGATTTAAGTCAGCGCTTGTCATTCGCAACGCAAGGAGTGAAAGTAAATACCAACAGATTGCAATCAATGATTTATTTACAGAACAAAATTTCCATACGTACATAAAGTAAACAGCTGTTCCCAAATATTGATCAATAATATTTTTCTTTGTATTTACATATAAAATAATATTTCTATATTCTATACAATACTTTGTAATATTTATTATCAAACAAAATTAATTACTGAAAATATACGGTATTGAAATTCGTTAAAATAAAATAGTTATCGTCTTAAATTGCTTTGTAATAAAGAATAAATCATACTCGGGTATCATAATCATAGGCTTTGGTGTAGTAAAACATAAACAACTATAAACGCTTCATAGAGGTACCTACAATTACTTCCAAATCCAATTAAGTAAAGGCGATATCCGAATGACCTACATTTTAAAACATTTTGCGATATTGACTCCTACGCATATGGACGACGGTCGACGTGTCGTTATTAGCTTTTCTGATATTTGAATATGGTTAGCGAATAGCGAATATTTTAGGGTAGGCGAAATAACAAGCAGCTCACACGTGTCGCCTGCATGCAATTTCTTACCGAGTAAATATATAGAATTATTTAATTAAATAACTTAGTATAGATTTTGCAAGCCTAACAGAATTTATTGATAGATCACAGTAAATAAAGTTGCGAATATGTTTCAGAATATACTTTAACTCATTTATTATTATAGTGTAAGAAGTTAAGTGAATAGTTTTTTTTTTGTTTCTGCCTGTATAGGCAATTTCACCAATGTCAAGTGTGACAAATACACGTTATAGAATTTAGTTGCCAAATGTTTGGTGAACTGTGTAGAATTAAATGAATCGTTATATTTATTTACACGTAATACGCTAAGCCAAGTGGAGGAACTGGTTCTCAATTGCACCTGACGGAACACACCTGTAGGTGCTTGTTGACAGATTTTTAACTTTTAGCTAGCTAGACGGGTATTAGAAAATTTCCTACAAACATACTATGTTTTCATCACGATGTTTTCCTTCACCGAAAGCTCTCATTGCTTCGTACGCGTTAATTACTTAATTACAATATAAAACTTAATAAGAATGAAATATAGCATATATTACTCAAGGATAACGTGCCTAATGTTTTTATTAGTGAAAGAATTTTTAGGATCGGATCAGTAGATCCAGAAGTTACCTTTTTTTATAGTAGCGCGGCATATTAACGGAAATCCCTGTTACCTAACAGTAAAATCCAATCACATCGGCGTTACTACCGAGGGATTTTAATCCATAGACAGTCACGTCACCGCTGTTCATGCCATTCTGCATGAATTTAACTGATCCCGAAACGGACAAGCAAAAGCACGTTACTTTGACGGACTTTTCACCACATGCATGGTGGTCGCAACCCAGTCGGGCAACCCCTATCGCTATATCTTCGTTCGTTACTCAGCAGGGATACCTCCTACAAAGAAACATACCTATTCACAAACTTTACATCTTTATATTAATAGTAGATAATTATCACAATATAAGTATTAAGCTTTCTATTATACCGTTTAAATTTAATATAAACATAGAAATCAAGTTGTAATTTGGTCAACAATTCATCCAAATCATACTTGAATATTAAATAGATACTAAAAATACAGAGGTGCGAACTATTTAGCTAATATGGTATTAACGTGTATTTTAGCTTGATTGAATTGTAACTTTGGAGGCCCAGAACTGCCATTTTACCGATATTGAAATACTGTTAAATTTAATCTTTAAGCCTCATGCATTATAGGGATATCTATCTCCTTGCTCGGAATGGACGATTCGTAGCAATCAGTCCAGTCAGTCAAGAATTTACATTTATGGAGTAGGGCTCTCAAGGATACAATTATGTGAGTATCCATTGTGTACTAATGTAGAGAGATATTTTTTTACATTTATTCAGAGCGTACTTGGGAATCCCATGCATGCTGCGTACATTTTTCTTGGTAAGAGAGTGTGGAGTAAGGAATGCGGTCTACAGGCTTGAGTTGCGCGTTGTCTATCTAGCGTTTTCCAATACAATTAAGATCGAAAATAAGTTTTATACTGTTATTTTACTTTAACAAACATAACAATTATGATGTTGATTGTAAACAAGTTTAAATAAAGATATGGTTTTATTCATCAATTATTCTTTTATGGTTTGTCGAGTATTCGATCTTCAATTAAACCATGAAATTTCAATTTTTTTACACGTCATATAATTTACACGGTTGAAGCAAGTTCGTGGTAATGATAGAAATTATACAAGAACCATGAGTTGTGTAGATACATAAATACATACTGAATTCAAACTTGCTCCGCAGATCATAATCGGACGAGTATTTATTGGTGTATGCACTTTCTAAAGCTCTGCCCTTGCGTCGCGTCGCGTCGTTTCGCTAAAGCTGAATACTCACGAATGTCATGTGACACGCGATGTTGATAGTTATGAACCTATGAAATGAATTTCAAGATGGTATGGTAGATATATTTATATGAAAATTAAAATATAAGGATATGACTGCAAACGTTTTTATTTTATGTAAGTCGTTGAAAAATGAAATATTGTGTAAAACATAAATATTTTTATCTATACATTACATTACAGTACATCAGTGTATGAAATGATAAAGTCGTAGAATTTAAATTGTTTCATATGTAGGTATGTATTTTTATTCATGGATATTGGATAGCATCAACATTCAGGCACCTCAAGCCCATCACTGGAAGTATTTTATTACAAACGATTAACATTGTCAACGTTCTTTATTAAAAGTATTTTATAAGTAACAGGTAGACATCTTGAATAATTTTATTAACTTACTTTTTAGTGAGCATCATCTCACATGCAGTTTAAATGTTATTTGTATTTACTTAGGACAATGGAAGCTCATAGAGTGTCACAATGTATAATTATCATGATAGTTATTGCAAACAAATTTTATTACCGTTATCAAGATATTTAACGTAGAAATAAATTGTCTACTTTTATTAATTTTTCAAAACATCTGTTGTTATTACGGTTGGAAGCGATTGAGCTTAGTGGTGCGGTGCACCCAAGAATATTCTCCGGCGGTTGATAGATTTGCCTTAAAGAAAACGATGACTGTGTAAATCTACTAAAAAACAATGAAGGACAATTATTTATTTTGTTAACTATTTGAATTTTTTTATATTCGTCGGTTTCAATGTAAATTTATAATATATTGGTTTATTACTACAACATTTTAATATCTAAATTTACTTTCGTGGTCCATTTAGAAAGTGTATTTATTTTTCTAACTAAAATTTCGTTTTATTTCACCATTTACTACAGTCAGTTAAATATAATCTAATCATTATATCATATCATCATCATAATATATTTAAATTAAACCCCATTTTACTCACTATACCTTATCAAAGAGCAAAAATTATGTTATAAAATATTCTTTACAAATACATTTTATGTGAATTAATCAATAACAAAAAATCTTCTTTAAATATCTTAATATGGTTTTAAACCGATAAACAAATCTTACTTGCAAACGAAACGAATAACGGGAAGGAATGTAAAATTTATTACTTTCTTTTAGTTAACGACTTTCAATTACAAAACGATAGATAGACGCAAAGAGGAGTGGCTTTACATTAATAATATTATATATACACATTCTGAGTTGATAAAGACTACGGCTACAATAAAAATAAAGTAAACCTACATACTATTAAGCACAAATCACTTTTTATTTATATTAGAAAGAGTATTTAGATACTGAATACATAATAAATACTTCTGAATGATATTTTGCTATTGGTCCCCACACTGTGCTAATTTATAATGAATTTTATATGTTACCAATAATAACTGTATTATTAGCAATCACGGTGTACTAACAATACTAAAAGGCGTCCATCAAAATACTTGGTCCGTATACTCTTGACACTTGCTAATTTGATTTCGTGCAATTAATTTCAACTTATAAAAACTTTGTAGAGAGCTACCGTACTTTTGTGAGTTCTTGTTAATTAAATGAATACTGTTATTAAAAACTGTAGATAATTAAAATTCTTTGTAAAATTGTGACTTATGACATGATAATCGTTAATAAACATATCACAAGTTGTATTTTTGTTTATAACTTATAAGCTATTATGCATTATAATCTTTGATATTCATTTTCATACTTTACATTAGTTTATTAATGCATTTTTATTGTTAATCTAATATGAATTTGTTTATTCATATTCCAGAGCTCCTTGGGTTAGGGCGTTACAAGGTACCGGCAACGCGCTAGTGATATAACTATGGTATTATAAAGGTTTATATGCTACGGTAGCCACTCATCATCAGTCCGACCGTATACTTGTTTGGCACCTTAGTAGTATAAAAAGTAATTAGTTTTTTGTCAAGTGTCAAAATTTGCTAGTCGTACGTGTACTACGTAGTGTGTGGTCATGTGTCGGCCGTACGGTGAATGTAGGGTTACAGTGAGTTACCTGCCGCGGCCGGGAGCGTGTGAAGTCCGGCTCATAGGAGGGGTACTTATCACAAAGGAATATTCAAATGCAACGCTCTTGGACGCGGCTCGCATGAATGTACTTTGCCCTATGGCCATATTATTTTTAACGCACGAAGATAATGGCTCATCGGGGCGATTCTTAATTTTTTGTCGCTTTCTTGTCCTTACCCTTTATTAGGGTACGAAACGCTTTAGGGTTATTGTGCACCCGGCGCGAGGCGCGGCGGCGCGGCGTATTTTTGTAATTAGAAAAATGTGATTAATTATTTATTTGTTCGCTTCAGTCGTTATCGGTATATTTTTCTCACTATTAGTTTTAGAAACATTTCAATTATAAATTATGTTTATTTTGGTCCAGCAGACATTGTTCTGCTCTTCTAATACTCAATAACTCGGCCACAGTACTACCTATCCCTTTTTTTCTTTGAAAAGTTTTTCATGACCATAACGTTCAACATTCAATTTACAATTTTTCAGTTTTTCAGGTTTTCAGTTTTTCTAAAATTTTCCAATTTTCTGGGTAACTTTGCAAACTTTTTTTTCCCTAAAAACATTATTCAGGCTTTTACTGACATTTATATAACATAATTAGCCTATTCAATCTAGCCGTTCTGAAGTGATGCACTTACCAACCAACACTATTTCGTTTTGATTTATATAGATAGATGCATAATAGAGACTACAATTTTAAGCACGCGATTGAAAACTGGAATGATCACTTAATCACACATTATGTTCCTATAATCAAAAATAAATTGACTAAACTTTTAAATTTTACAAGAATTTAATAACACACTAAATTACACTAACTTATTAATTTTTATACTAATTATAAACAAGACATTTTATGAAATTTTTCCCACTGAAACCGCCATTGCTGCTTAAATGGGAAGAGGGGTTATCGTTAACACGGCACGAGATGAAAG
The DNA here is from genome assembly GCA_033032175.1 of Saturnia japonica. Classification (NCBI taxonomy): domain Eukaryota; kingdom Metazoa; phylum Arthropoda; class Insecta; order Lepidoptera; family Saturniidae; genus Saturnia; species Saturnia japonica. Next base: position 9,192,438 of record CM065311.1, on the reverse strand, counting down.
CCAAATAAGATCAAAGAGGTCTTCCATTTAAAAAAATACTCCCTTAGAACCTGTATTTTTAGATTTCCGAAATTCCTCCACACAGTTATTTCACATTTAATATGATAATTTACAAAATAAATTAAGGGTGTAAAAGGGTGTCGAATTACATCTTTAAAGCTGAGACACCCGGGCCAACTTCACCTGTACGTAGTGCACCCTGTTGATTAAGGAAATGACCATAGCAGGAGATGGTAGGGCTGTTTGCCCGACTGGGTTGCGATCTCCACGCGCGTGGCGATAAGTCCGTCATAGTGACTCGCTTTTGCGTGTCGCGTTTATGGATCAGCCTGCACATATCCAGTTAAATGTTTGCATGCCAGTATGACAGCGATGACCGTCGATAGATTACGATCTCTCAGTGGTTGCTGTTGTGCTAGGATTGTACTATGCTTACTTTCAGGGACAATACCGTCATTTTGCCGTGCTACTATACAAAAAGGGAAAGTTAAAACTGTAAATCCCTATTAATATAAAAATGGTAAATTAAAAATATCATAGTGCTAATAATATTACATTACACTATAGTTTTAACTCGAATTTCTTTTCCCACGTGCTAAACATGTAATAAATGTAACACCAATGTGGTAGATAATGTAAGTGTTTGTGTGAGGACCACAGGTAACCTGTACTTATAAAACTACGTACCCAGTAATTTGGCAATCACATATACCCCACCGAGTAGTCCACAGAACTGCGCACAACCATTTTAGATTGTATTAGGCGCTAGCCTGCTGAGACATAGAGCCTGTAATTTTGCGGTTACTTGCAGGTGTTTATTTAATAAGTTTTGAATTAAATTACGTTGCTATTTATGTCGATAAGATCCGTCAATTAAATTTCTTCAACTACTTTTTTATACTATTCTTTTATATGTTCGTCGATTCGGTTCATAAGGCTTCAATTTCACCTGATGTTAAGTGACGATGTCGCCCAAGATGGTGACACGCGAAGTCTAGCGGAGGAATCGACTCTCAAGAGCCACGGCCGAAACACACCTATAGGTGCTTGGCGACAGATTTTCATCTCGAGGGTGGTAGCTAGCTAGGCGAACAATAGCAAATATACTAACATCATGCTATGGTTTCATCACAATGTTTTCCTTCACCGAAAGCCCAGGCTCATTGTAGGGATTTGAACTCACGTGGACCGACGCGATGTCCGTACACGCTACCACTGAGCCAACATTACTTTTATACGTTTTTATAGATTTGGTCGTCTGCAGTTGTAATTTTATAATTTTCATTAAATTATTTTAACATACTATTTTATTAAAACATATTAAAAAAATAGTGAATATATTATTTCAAGATAGAGATAAAGAAATAGTTCGTATATTTTTTGCATTATATGTAATACGGTAATAAATTTTAATTTAAAAAACTTATCCTGATATTTTAATGGTTAAAAATCACTAGCATTGAATCACACGGTGAGACGATGAGCGGTGAGTTGACCATTGTCTCCCTCTGTTGTTAACTGAAAATTGCGAAACCCTGTCATTGTTATCTACAACCCTTCTGTTGCCCTGTGTCCGTGAGCGTAACGGCGACCTATAGAGTTATATCTCTGTCTCCACAATAGTCTTATGGGGAGAGGCTCATTGTTTCGCAGCATCCGAGTCCCGCGGAGAATTTATGCTCGCCTGTCATAACAGAATAAATTTACGCATTGTGAATCAATACAACGATTTCATCTATAGGCAGCTTTTATTTCTAGGCGTCGAGCTTACGTAACGTATTAGGATATGTCAGTAAACAGTAATAGGTAAGTGGATACTTTTGGCTGAGACAATGGACACTCATTTATATTGTGCTAAAATTGATAAAAAACCCGGTCAACTATACAAGCCGTCACGACTGCTGTGTGTTAATAAAATACTTGAATCAATTTATCTGTCTGGAGTTAGTCAATATATTATATTGCACGATTATGTTTCTTGATTAATTTCCGGTTAAAGTGCATATCGTTATAAATGTTTGATGAACATGACGGTTATGATTGATAAAACAAAAGGTTTGTGATGAAGTAATCGTTTACAATATAGATTTATATATACTACATCTATTGTTTACAAATGTTGTTTGTCAATAAAATGAAGTATGCAGATTTCTATATTCAAGTAAAATTATTATGTGGTTTATTAGATGGATTATACGTTATTAATATGAATATAGTTATATCTAATATTCCTATACTGAGACAGTATTTCTGTGCAATTTTGAAAATCAATTCTTGAACTGCATATAGAAGTCATCTAATATTATGTAGTTTCAAAGGTCGATTGAAATGGTCGTACAACATGAGAAATTCTCCGGCCATGATTCTTGGCTTGTAGTTATTTTGTTCATGTTTTTCTTTCTTAACCAGCAAGTATGCGGTAATTATTTTTATTAATGCTAGGTATTGTTTACGTCTGTACATTGCGGCGATTAGCACGAAACTAAAATGACCCGAGTTGACAGGTCAGTGCGGTGCCGCGCCGACAATCATGGAGCGACGACGAGGATCGCCGTGAAACGTAAACCAATCGAAGGGTGTGAAGGGGGTGTTTGTATAAAAAATAATATTTTTCTTGTCAGATTTATGTAAAACTTGGTATTGATATTCTCTGACACAATTAAAGAGATACATATTACCGCTTTTTTCGACATTCAATTACTAAAAAGTAGGGGTATTTTTTATGGGAAATAATATTTGAGCCAGATTTATTCTGTGTAGCCTATTTTAGGGTAACTTCCAACAACAGCCTGATTGATGTCTTTTGTACCAGACAGCACAACCACCAATATAGTACAAAGAAAGTTGTTTGATTAAATTCTAACTTTATGTCGGTAGCTTTGTTTATTATTACTTGATTTATATATGTCTATTATTTATACATGTATCTAACATGACAAATTTAGATAAACATGTAATAAACATAGATATATAAGAACCCAACAAAATACAAATTGGATTTTTAAAAAATAGTTTACATGAACGAAGCTGCGGACGAAAAGCTAGTCGTGTATGTATTTATAATGACGATAAGGAACGAAATTTATAATAGTTTTCCAAGGTTAAATGTGTTAGTTCTATAATTTTATAAGCAATTCTAATTGGAATCAACGAATCAATCTCATCGAACGTTTCCGTTTCTTTATAACTATCTAAAGAAAAACGATCGATCGTCAAGTAGACAACAATATATTTATAATATTATTTTTATAAATATTCCAAATATTACGTTCGATGGTACCGTGCATCATAACTACCGGAAGCGTCTGTAGCTTAGTTATAAGTAAAACTACTTATACATCCACATCCCGTATTTGCACTGAGCACTGTAATTTCATAATTCAAGCGTTTAAATGCATAGCTTTTCGTAAGTGTACGCAAAAAAGCGCTGAGGAACGCTGGAGCGGTGATTACAGCCCTTAAAATAACATCGTACGTTTAAGTTAATGACGGAGACTGGCAAAATGGACTTATAATTATTACTTATACTTTTGGTGAAAAATTATCGTTTGTATGGTATGACGATGGCTCCCACGATCACTGAGGATAAAATTAATTTAAGTCTTGATATTTTGCTATATCTTTATAGGCAGTTAAATTGTTGTTACGTTTCTAATATAAGTCTGCGGAATAGAATTTATCTTGCATGTTTTAAAAATTTAATTTGATCTTATTTTGAATATGCCTGAATTAGGTAAATTAAGTTAAGTATTCGATAAGCATGGCAAATAAACTGCACCATAACATATAATAATATGATTTTTAGGGTTTCCAAGTCAGCAAGGAACCCTTATAGTTTCGCTATGTCCATCTGTCTGTCCGCGGCTTAGCTCAGAGATTCTTAGTATTAGAAAGCGGTATTTTGGTATGGGTATACATATTAATCACACCTACATTGTGGAAAAAATAAATTTTGAAATAATTGTTTAGGAATAACTCTCCTAAACGTAGTGGGGAGAATTGTTTTGTTGTCTATCCCATCGTATGGTGTGGCGTTGGGTAAGTCGTTCACAAATATTGCGGATGTGTGAAAACCATTTTTAGATTCAGGAATCCTGTTGGAAAATATTCAACTTAAAGTGCAAGTCAAGTGCCCCCCCCCCCCTTCCCTCTGCCAGCTAAATCTTTATTTTTCAATGTGAAATAATTCATGGTAATAGTATATATAATTATGATATAAGGAAAATTAGGAGAGGCAAGTAAAAGCACAATTTAACGAGTTAGTCAATCAACTTATAAAATGTACTTAGAGAAGTAATTTCGTATAAATTCTATTGAACATTACTTAAAACCCCCTCCCTCTTTAAGTCTGTATATTGTGACGGGCAACTACGCTACACTGCGCACGGTCTGACACGCACTTGGCAAATTTTTTTAATATGTTCTTTTTGAACAGTAAATCTAATGGAGGACCATTTAACAGATTTTAAACGTTTAATAAGCACCAGGAAGAGAGTTTTTGGCGGCATCCTGATCTGTCATGTGGCGGTTTTAATTTTTACTCATGTTACTCTTGTTATTGACTCTTTAATATGTAATATTGGTGACGTTTTACGTGATTTAGTTTGGTTATTGTGCACAAGTGAAGTTCATTATAAATAATAATAAGAAACATGCGTTTTGAGTTCTAACAAAAGCTCCCAGGATAATTGAGTAAGGGAACCACCATCTTATAGTGTTGTCTTATGACGATCTCAGTATCCTAATATTCAGTTGACAATGGCAGTAATGGTCTTCAAGGACTAGTTGCTAAGTTAGGAAGAAGAAGAAGAGAAATCATTGGTAACACTATCGGCTGACTATGTCGGAAAACACTGTGAGGAACCCTCAAGCGATAATTCTCGAAGTATGAAATCGCCGATAAGTTGTGAGCTGGCATGGTGATTAAGCCCGTACCTTCCCTCGGGAAGAGACCTTTGCCTAGCAGTCGGACACTTACAGGCTGTTATTATTTATATTATCATATATGTAATGTATAACATAATTATACTAAAATACAAATATACTTACGGTGAAATCAACTACTGATTACATATAGCAATGAGCACTGCGTACTGCGTAGGGCGATAAATTCCCGTAACTATTCGGTCGTATACCGGACAATAATCCGAGTCAATTTTTGCATAATTGTGTTCACTAAGTGTTCATGTCTGCATAAAATTGCAGCTTATTCATCAGTCGTCTTTATTTAGTTCTTGATAGTGATAGCTTCAATAAAATATTACCTTCGCGTACATCGAACTTTTTAATTATAGTATCGAGTATCCTACCTATAGTGAGGCTGTTAGTAACGGCCTGTGATAATTTCTACTACAACACATTTTTACTGATCAAATTTTTGGCATAATTAGAAATAACGGCTCTATAATAACGTTCTCTGGTGTCGACGTAAGTACGTGTGAATCCAAAGAGTCCTTTTTTCGATGAATAAAAAGTTCGGTAATGAAACCATAATATTCTAATGATAGGTTATTTATCCGTCCTTGCCTGGCTCGCTACAAATACAAAGTTCAAAATTTTAATTCAATTATTTCTTGGTATATTCCGGTAGCTGTACTTTAGATCAGTCCTCTTTCAAGATTGTTCGTATAAAATTATGGTTACCAATCTATAACTCAATAAATATAATGCTGATAAATTCTTACTGAACCCTCTAACGTATTATTCATTAGGTAGCAATATTTACAGTTTACAATATCTTATAGAGTGTTAAAATAGAGATGTAGTTTTTGTACATAATTAACTAGATGGGTGTATATTACAGTCAAGTAGTTACTTAATTATTTAAAATAAAACCCGAGCGATTTTTAATTTTCTTTTGGCAATAAAACTAAAAAAAAATTATATTAACTGGTTCGACTAGGTTAATATTTTGTATTTATAGAGATTTAAGTATGAAATTGCCGTTTTGTTTACAAAAAATATAAACTTTTTTTTTCGACGAAAATAAAAATATTTAATCAAAATAATTTCACCCATATTTCTGCTATCTAAGAAGAACATTCATGCCTTTACGATAGAATTTTGCGATAAGAGACTCATCAAAATTCGTTAAGGCGTTTTGTACAGATACTCGAGAAGTACATTTTTCAAAATTAACCTTATTGCAGAAAAAACGGAGGGTCACTCGTTTAGCATCGAAATGATTTCTTGTACAGTATGAGGTCTAACGTTATCGTTCAGCAATACTGGTGAAGATCGATTGACCAGTCGGGACTGCTTTTTGCCAGTTTCACCACCATTGTTCTTACTTCTACACTATAGATATCAAACGTCACCGATATACCAGATCTTAGGAAGCTATAGTGACGACATGACGGCATCACCAAACAGTCACTATCATCTTTTCGTTGGTTAGTTTTCTTTAGTGCTTTGTTCAGGCGTTTAGACTAGAGGTAACTTGCAGTTATTGTAAATAATCCATTTTTTGCTACTTGTTAAAATTCTGTATGTTAAATTACCAACAAAAGGAACGCCTCAACGCGTGTTCTTCTCTGCTGGACGTTCAATTAATGTGGCATCCAGTTCTCGAGGTTCTTTATTTTGCCGATTTGACGCTAATACGTCAATGCTGTAGGTATACTTAATTTAAATCATGCTGTTAATTCTGCAATACACTTAAAAGGATCAACTCCACTATGGCTTGTAATTTGTCATTATTGGCCTTGGTTTATTTTGTAAATCAAAATATTCACTACAAAAGCGACAAACCAAAAACGTAGGTACAGTTGCATTCGTTAATCGTCGTCTCTCCGAACACAGCATTAACGTTACACAAACATGTTAAACATTTCTCACTTAAACTCTTAAAAGACTCAATAAACTACTAGCGTACGAAATTCATTTCCTAGATTCTTATTAGTATCAATGTGACATTTAAAAAAAATCAAAGCTTCGATACATCAGTATTTAAGTTTAAGTGAATTATTAAGTAGTTACACTATTTGTAACTTTCGAAGTAATCATTATTTTGGACAGTGATACGGGATACATATCACCGCCCGTAAAAATTCTCACTAGAAGGATAAATAGAACTGTATCAAGCAGTCTCGAAATTTTAATGTAAAATCATATAATTAAAATGTTATGTTAGCTTTATCATTAAGTTACATTTACTAAATCCTATATAAATAATATAATTATTCATGCAATACATTATAGTATTTTGTGACAACATATTATATATTTATTTGTAAATGGACGAAAAAGTTACCCAGTTCTCACTACCAACAAAAGAAAGTGATTTTGATGTTTTGGTTGGAATTTTCATCAATCCTCTAAGAACAGGTAGAAATAATTATTCCACCAATTCTAATCCCCTCCCTATTAATTTTCTAGACGTATAAGAACTGTTAATTAATAAAACACGGCGTCAGTTATTTTATATACAGTTACTAAAATATGGGCAAATTAAACAAATATACTCGTACTAGCTGTCCGAGTGCCCCACGGTTTCACCAGCTCACACGTGTTGCATCATAATTTTTCTCACTTAACGCAAGTACAAATTATTTTAATTTTCCATTATCTCCTAAACTATGTGACCAAATAACAAGCTATAAAGGGCAAAGTTTAACTTCATAACATTGTCTTTATGATAAAGTACTTTTTGTTCGTTAGGATTAATATGCCATGCGGCGCCATGCATAAAAATAATGTTCAAAAATCAAACTTTAATTTAAAAAAAACCGCAAAATACCTTATTGTGGCTTACGTATAAGAGATAGGTATAAGCCATCCCGATTTTTTTTTAAATACATTAAAGGCCAATATTTTTCTACAATATTTTATTTACGTAACATCAACCATTACGCCAGCACAAGCGAATAAAGCCGTTCGGGGAAACTTCTACTTCCGACTTACTTAATAAAAATCAATATTTAGGGCTAGTTCGGAGTTGTAGCCTAGTGTTAGATAACTTATACTATTCCTCTCAAATCTGGCTATCATATAAAAATAATTTTTCGAATTAGACTTAACAACCAGAGATTAATTGTGTTTAAACAAACAAACAAACTTTTCGTATTTATTTATACTTTATTATATCTACTATATAAATAATCTGTTGTTCTGTCTGCACATTTAATATTTTTCCAAAATTTCCCGATAAAAATACTTTAAATTACATTACATATGCCTTTCAATTTTTTTTGCCTATATGTCTGTTTGTATGTCCGGATTTAATTCAAAAACTTGGCTCAACAAACTCGGCTTGACCGATTCTTATGAACTGTTGCACATGGGATGCTTATGTTATTGGTCAATTAATAGGGTATAAGAACTTTCAATATTACTTTTTGAAACCATAAAAAAAAATTTCGGTGATTCTTGACTGCTTTTAATGAAATTGTATAAATGGGAAGTATAAGTCATTCCATAAATGATAGATTATGAGGATTTCCAATAACATTTTTAGGAAAAGTAAAAAAAGAAAGTCCAAAACTGTAAAATTGTATTTATTCTTAATCGATTTCGATAATTGGCATTGGCAAAAAAATTTAAAATAGTAAAAAAAATTATTAATTCTCAACCACTTTTGACACAATTTCGTAGACGGGATGCATATATGATTTCATAATTGACAGGTTATAAGAATCTACAACAATAGTTTCTATCATATGTAAAAAAAAAAAACAATTTTGATAATTCTCAACCAATTTTGCTGAAAATTGTACACTGGGAAGTACACGTCATTCCTCAATTGATAGACTGTATGAATTGTCAATAATATGAGTAAAAATAAAATTACGGGATGAAAAGAATTACAAACACGTGCGGAGCCGCGGGCACAATGCTAGTTATTAATAAAAGTATATATAATACTAAGTGTATAAATATTACTATTAAGTGAGCAATTCTTGTTTAAATATGAATGTAATTGGTTTCTCGAAATGGCTTCAATGATTTGGATGAAACTTTGTAGTTAGATATCTATAACATGCACAAAATGCAGGTACATTATACATACTTTAATTGAAATACGTATTTCAACTGTCAAGCTCACGATTCTTATAATGATAAGCGACTTGGTTCGGTTCCTATTAGTTATAGATTATTAGTATGCATCTGCGTGTTCAATGATGTTATAGACACGACATGCAGTCAATGAGAACGGAAGATAAAAAAGTGTAACAGAAACAATTTTATTACAGAGACATTTCCGTTCGTTGCGATTCGAGATAATTTTTAATCTTTACATTTGAACGCAGCTAATCTAATTAGATTCCAACCAGTAGAAGAAGTCGATAAAAACTGTTATGAAGTAAGATTGTACGTGACTACTGAACCACAATTATTCGTCGCTATCTGATTGCAACCGAACAGAGTTCTGTTCGAAACCAAAACAACAAAGTGCAAATGTCCCTTATTACAACTTGTTACATGTAATCGTTATTTTTTTTGTCGGATTGGGCTTGAAATATCTCTGATAAGAATATATAATTTAAAAAAAAGTCACATTAATAATTTAAAAAATAACTATAAGTTATGTATGTAACACATTTTATAGCGCCTTCTTATTTTTTTTTATTATGTGCTAGGTACATGTGGTGCATTGTAAAAATAAAATCATAAATAAAACAAATTAGGAATTCGAAATTAAATTACATATGTAGTTATTTTAACTGTAACTACTACCTATTTGATTTTAGTCTATAATAGGTACGGGGTTTTTTTATTTCAAAGAACTGCGGAAGTACGTATTGGAAAAACATGGTTTTTCGCCATTTTATAATCTAATGGCCTTAAAGCCTCGTATTTTCTCTGAGCTTTCTACTGCCCCCATAAAGGGACGTTATTGTCCGTTTCGAGAAAGATGCGTTTAGAGAATTATTTTTTATTATCTTATTTATTGACTTTTGCAATAGGAGTTTTTGGAACGATCTTAATTTGTCATGTGATAGTTTTGTTGAATTTACAAACTAATGTTATTTGGCCCTATATTAAATAATATTGGTGGTATTTTATTTAATATAGTTTCGTTATTGTACACAAGTGAAATGGATTATAAATGAAAATTAGATACATGCATTTGCTGGCAATGTATTTATAATTTGTTATTTATTGTTCACAAGGAAGTGGATTATAAATATATATTTTGTTTATAATAATATTTATATGTTATATAAAATGTGTTTTAAAAAATATGTATTTTTGGTTGCCACAAAATCTCCCTTGTCTGTTCTAACAAGGGAGCTACCATTTTTTAGAGCTTTGTTTGAACTTAGAAGATTAGATAAATATTGTATCCACGTGACATTGGCAGAATTGTGTATGAACCCATATTTCCATTAAAGAATAATAATAAGAATAACTTTTGCAATAGCAACAAAACTTAGTTATTAATAAATAATAATATATACCGACTAACTACCTGCTACATATGTCTAACTTATAGAAAGAATGTATTTATAATTAAAGTTACCGTTATAAAATAAAATGATAGCGGAGTTTTAAAGTTACTGTTAGAATGAAAATGAAATGTTTGGTTATCTTTATGGGGTCGTCTTCAACTTCATAACGCATATCTAATATTATCAACCCACATGCATACATAATACAGTTAGAAAATATTTTTCCTTGATGGTTATAAATCTTTAATAGATGTTACCACAGGCGTTTTTTATTTTATTTTTAAAACTAGATAATATAAGATGTTATGTCTATCAAGTAATCTTTCCATTATTAAGGAGAAGATATTAATTATACTTGTTCTAGGCAGACTCCGGTAACTATTTATTATTTTAGTAACTGAATATTTCTACTTAATATTAGCTACCCAGATGCATTGTGTCATTAAGCGGAGTTCTGTTTATATTATTAACAAAGCATATATCAACATTTAAATGACTTGACTATGACCATAAAATTACTATTATGCATCTGTGGGTATAATAAAGATTTTATTTATAAACATTAGAATATATTTGTCATTTACATTCATTCTCATAAAATAATCTAAAATGAATAGTAAGTTTTTGTTATAATTATAATTTTCTATTTTTCATCGTATTTAAAACTTTAATGTATTTTACTTTACTGAAAACTATTAATTTCATCTTTTATTAAGAATATTTATATTTGAGAATTTAATTTATAAAAACTATCAGAAACATATGTGACCATGGATTTTTATATGTCGCCGGTGAAGTGTAGTGTATAATTACGTCTCGCCCTAAGGCGACTCCAACCGGCACCTACCAGATAACGGAGCATGGTCTGTAAGACTGATTTATCGTGGACATCCACCGAACCTATCCGATTTGCATTTAGATAGCATGGCAGCAGGCGGGGCGATCGAGTGGCGACCGTTGTTTTACTCTATTAGACGTAAACTAACTAAAATTATTACATTGTAAAAATAACAACACGAAAACCTCTTCAAATTTGTGTGATGAGATAAGGTAAAAATCTACACTGACAGATTGCAGGAATACTTGAAAATGAAATATTTTGCCTTTTTACTATTATTATAAAGAGGTAAAGTTTGTGAATATGTCTGTAGAAGATAAATTAGAACTACTGAACCGATTCTAAAAATTCTTTCATATATAGAAGACTAAATTATTCTTGAGTGATATAAGCAAAAATTTATTCTTATTTGATTCTATACTGTAATTAACGCTAATGATGTAGCGAGCGATTGCTAGTTGATTTATATTATTAAGCATACTTAGGTAATTTTCAAATATTCCAAATAATTTTGTTTACTCTAAGCTACCACACATTTTCTAAATTATCACAACGAGAGTATTGAGATATTAACAGCATTCAAAATTCGTTATTTTGATTTTAGAATCAGAAGTGCTGTTAGCCTTACGCTTTTAAGTCCTATAAGTTTACCATAACGTAAGTATATAGACAGGCGAATGTTAAGTAGTAACATTAAAATATTTATTTTGATTGTTAGTAGTTAAGTACTATTAGTGAAATATAACATAAATAAAATAACTATTACGAGGCGCGTGTAGTCGGCACGAAGTAACTCATAGATTATTATCAACCTCCGCAATTAGTAGGCGCCGCTTTGCCGCATTATACGTTTCCTACAGCTTGCTTAAATTGAGAATAGCGAATGCATACCGACTACGTTTACATATATTGTGAAGTATATAATAACAACCATAAATAATACCATTTTATAATAACAATATTATTATTTTGATTAGTGACCAACCAAAGGTGCGGTTACGGCCAATATCGTCCGAAATTTCGGTTGAGTCGAAAATCAGTAGTTATTGGTAAATTGTCACGTATTCTTTATTCATGCGTATATATATCTCTACTACGGTCTCTACGCTCTCGTGTACATTTCGTGTTTGATGTTAAGAATTTCGCGAATACAATTACAATTTAAAACACTCGATTAATAATAATGAGTCTGTACTTATACTTGAGTTTACTTACTTACAAGAGGAAGTTTTTAACATGTTTATCACTTTTGTTAATGTTAAATTGTTAATATAACATAACCAAAGAATTATTTTTGTTATATACTTCTATTGTTGTTTTTTATTGAAGTGAAAAATTATTTTGCATTAAAGTAATATGAAACTCTATGAAACGAAAAAGCGACACTAAAAAGACTTCGAGACACGAGAGACTCGACTTCGAGAGGATGAGATAGAATACATTATACAGTGTTTCCTATTATCTCGGTGTCCTTCTTGTACGTGTTTATGCGCATGCATAAAAGGGCATAAGGGGTCATAGCTAGCGTGGTGTATTGTTCTCGTGTATAGTATATGTGAACATGTTTGTTGTTTTAAGTTTTCACTTCTACCGCGAGTGAACTGCACTGCACACATGTTTTATTTTATTTTAACACGAGTTAATTGTCTGCTGTGAAAGAAAATATTAAAAATACACTAAATTTGTAAATATATAGCAAATATTAACCTTCCTAAAAAGTTTCGATTTTGGTCGTACATTAAATTTTATTTTAAAGCCTTTAATAAACGTTTGTCTTAATATAACAATACTAGCTCGTAGTACACATATATCCCAGAGCGAGGTAATCGTCGAAGGGAAGAATCGCACTTAAAAAAATTTGCTAAATATATAATCTATACTTTCCATCCTCCACCGAGCAGTAGCGGGTGGGTCATGTCGGACCCCTACCGACTAAGTACTAAAATCAAGCGGTATCCCGATCACACCTGTAACCAGGTTACGGTAATAGTTCGCGCATACATCCAACAATCATCATTATTCTCGGTGCGAAATACATTAGTAAACGTCATTAAGGTGAATACTCACCAAAATATATGCATTTTTTTTTTGTTTTAATTAATTCGCTGCAAACAAATAAACACCTTTTCATTCATTTTATAACCACTTCGATAATAATCGTAATAAAAATTAATTTTATCTAAAAAGTTACAAAAACTAGGTACTTATATAAATTATTATGCACGATATATTTATTATAAATGTTATAATATATGAATCACTAGCGCTTCGCCCGCGGTTTCACTCGTGCCATGATTGAGTTATTATACTCTTAGGTATTGAATTTGAGAAAACTATGAAAACCGGTCTTTTATATTGTAACTAAATTGCTAAATACCAATTTTTAATATTAAATTGATTTATTTAATTTTATTAAATGAAATCTAATAATTATTAATAGATTATTCTTCAAAAGTGACGGATTTTGATACAAGCTTTCATCCTCTTTTTAACACTTTAGGAGTTGAATTTCCAAAAACCCTTCCTTAATGCTCACCTACAGAACTCACATGAAAATTTAAACGGTCCTAGCACTAGATGTTTGGGCTGTACCGTGTGCATTGATATATCAGCCAGTTATCCTTTTATATAATATATGTATAGATATAAAACGGATATCGATATTTTGTAAGAGTACGAAGCATTTCCATTTTCTTTCTTGAGTGTTTTTAATCTTTACGTCAAACCGATGTTATCCAACGTAACGAACTCAGCCACTTCGAGCTTTAAAAGGAAGAAGTATACGCCCCTAATTGCGATATATTCAAGAGTATCTCCAACAATATGTAAATAAGTTTCTGAGGTAATTAAAAGCTTATCTGACGCCCCGCCATCGCGCATCGTGGCAACGTTGATTGCTTTGTAAAATGATTGACAAGCTATTTTAACCGAGGAGCGATAATGAAAATGTTCTTGCACAGTTTATTTGCTGTTGACAATTGCTATTTACACGAGATAATTGATCGCGTTCTCACAATTGTCAGAGTTGTGACGAGTTGTCTGATATTTTTTAAGAGACCGCATTCGTCTTGTGGAGCGGCCGCGCCGCGCCGCGGTCCTCGCCGACAACACAAAGTAACACTCGCAGCTTCTTTCAAACATTTTTTCGCTTTGTTTTTCTCACTTTTTTCACACGCAATTCTCGATGAATTATCTTAATGCGACAAATATTTACATTCGCTTTACAAAGCTTTATTATTGACTTGTCTATCTCTGTTGGAATTTGTTAATCGTTCTGTACACTTTTAAGACTGTTTTGTTAGAACGGTTCTTCAGATTATTAACTGAGAAATGGTGCTATTTGCGTAGCGGTAAGTATGTTTTGAGTGAAAGATCAGTATTGAATTATAAATACTGATATTTATAAGATCTTTACTATTTTAGCTTTGCTTCTTACGGTTGTATCCTTAATTACATATTATGTTTATTATAAGTTACAAAATTTCACAGCGAAGTATAATAATCAGTACTGTCTAATTCCTTGGGTGGAGTCGCAGACATTTTGGGAATAATATTTTCGACGTTTAATTATAGTCAGAGGAATATAATGTAATCGGACATAAATCACGTCATATAGATACCTGCCGACCAGACAACCTGTTTCAATTCGCATGACACAATGCTCGCTGCGTTCGCGAGGCGCTTTATACAGCTGCGTGGACGACATCGCACCTAATTTATATCTTCATGCTTATTTAATAGCAGCAGCCAAATCTATCGAAAAATAAAACGTACTAAAGTTTTTACTGTCGCTACACTAAGGGGTAGCCAATTCATTTATAGGAGGACCTTTTATATATTTTTTATTCCTACAAAGATGTTAAATTTATAGGTATGGTATCTTTGTTCAAATGCCTGGTGCTTTGAGTATCACGTTTAGCACACAATCGAGAACATTAACATTTCCATTGAAACGTACGAGCTTTAATCACCAATGCGAGTCGAGCGTTCCAAACTCGGCTCCGATACTACTAAAAAGAAAAATTCGCTTTTATTGAAATATTTTATTGAAGTTATATAGGAAGTATTGGTTAATATCATACATTATTTATGATTGTATTTTATATTAGTGTCTAATTTATAAGAATGCTTTTTTATGTAAGCTATCAGGTAACGTCGTTCCAATGAACATAGACCACACACGGTCATTCAAATTAGAAAAGTCAGACAAAACGGAAATGATGCATTTATTCTGGATTAAGAGTGCGTCGCGCGCCACGGGCGTCCCTTATTTCTAAGCTCATAACTCTTCTAATAAGACACTTCACGCGAGTTTAAATAGAGCTTAATGCTCGCAACTTGGGTTATATATTTAATTTTGATTTGTAGTGAAATCGAAACATTTGTCTGTTTCATATTTTCTCTAACTTATAAACGATAAATATAATAACTTTCTTTAGACTATTTACAATTCAAAATGTTTACTATTTAACAAAAGCGAAGACCTTTAAAATATTAATATTAGATGTTTACGGATTAAACGGTGGTTAAATATAATTTGTTTTAAAACGATTAAGTGGTTGGAAGGTTTGTTATAAAGATTGCCTTGTGGAATAATTACAGATACCTAGGTATTAATAAAGTTGCTCAGCGCTATGTCTCTTTTGGAATGGAGTGGTGGCGGAGTTCGGTAAATAAACATAATATGCGTTCTCCGACCTTCATTATTGTTTTCATTTCCGTACATTCCCGTTCAATAATGTACAAAACTACTTATCACATACAAGTAATTATTTTTAGTAAACAATATAATTGTATAAAATTTGTATGAAATACAGTGTAAACTCTTTGTAACGAAACTCCAAGGGACTGAGTATTTTTTGTCGTTATAGAGAGTTATCGTTATATGGAATGAACAGAAAAACAACCAAATTAACAAGAATTTTTAATATGTATGTCTTAGATAATAAATGCTTATAAATTATTGTTTACACATATAGTCTGATAACTTTGTCTGACGTTTCTTGCTATGCCAGTACTTGTTTTGTATTATTTTATGTATTCTATTCATATCTAGATATGTGGTGGAATCTTCTTCCTACACATTTCTTCGTAATAGAGAATGGCGTATCGCTATAAAGAGTGTTTCAATATGTGGGGTTTAACGCAAACCAACCAAGTTAGGCTCACTTCAACGTTATAGGGAGTTTATCGTTATAAAGGATAACGTTATAAAGAGTTTACACTGTATTTAATTTCATTCAAAATAATGCGAACCTGTTATAAAAAATTAGCAATGAATGTTTATGAATTGATATTTTACTTTTTATCTATATAAGTTATTTCATCAAATGTTAAGTTAGTACCTTATTTAGACTGTATCACATCTTCCACACACACAATTCAGTAGACAATTTAAATAAATGTGGGTATGTTAATTTTGCAATCATCGCTTAGTTTATTATTAATATATTACATTCACTTATGTTTAACTACTATATACAAAAATAAGATAAAAATTTAACTTTTTTACAGTCTCAATTTTTCTAAATGGCAGCACTGTGTGCCGCATCAATTTTGAATACAGAGATGGGTGGAGTGGTACTCAACGGTCAACCAACGGTTTCAATTATAAAAAAAAGAATAAAGATTTTATGCGTCTTTCATAAAATGATAAAGTCCACGTCAAATGTCAATTTTTGAATGCTTCAATCAACTTGCATAGGCAACTTATATTTGTGACATTTTATGCGAATCCTATTATTATAGTATAAATATGTATATTTTCTAAGCTTGACTTCATTAAAATGTTACAAAATATTCAGGACATAACCATTAAACAAAATATACGAAAGAATATTCTATAATAATATGAAAAATCAAAAAATTTAAACATATCTTTCTTATAAAATTACTTGCAGTTTATCTGTATGAGCATGTAAGTTTGTATGAAAATTCTTCATTTTTGAAGATAAATCTATGAAAGTGGATATTTAGCAATTTAGTTATAATGGGACATAGCTTAAATATGACGTGAGCGTTGCCGCGGGAAAAGCGCTAGTCTTTTATTACTGTAGTAAGTAAAGTGGATGCCATCTGTTATTAAATTTATTTTTCTAATAATGTGTAATGTTCAGGCCTGAAATTTCTATAAAAAAATAATATTACCATTATAATATAAAATCAGAAATTTAACATAATGATAATGTTAACTTTAACACTCCAGCGTTATATAATAATCAATATTATATAATTCAGTATTTTTCATTAACCTGCCAGAAACATTATGTATATAAACACCCATTGCAGTTAGGTAGGCAGTATAATCGAAACGTTGAGCGTATATATTATTTGCAGCCATTAAATTTTCAAATTACTCGAGCGCTACTAGTTAGCAGACAAGAGACATGACTTATTTAGTGCCCATGTTACGTTTCCATCTTTAATCTGCGTGGGTGCATATTTCTGAGAAAACATTTCTTGTTCACTGTACATAATGCTGCCAAGAAAACAGAAGTAATAAGCCTGGCCATACTTGTACGGTGAAGAACTCCGTAAATGAATCATCGCATATGCGTTCCTCGTCAGTGTGCATCGCAAAAAAGGTTTGTCAAAAATACTTCACGTTCAGTTTGTTCTGTGTGGATGCGCGTTGTGTGTACCCCGTTGTCTGTACTCATCCCTTATTTATTTATACTGGTATGTAGAATGTTAGGTTTTTGTGTCGCAATATCAGCGTGCGTTCACCGCACCTCACCGCACCTCACCGCACCGCACAGTCAGAGTCCGAGTCAACGAATTCTTTAATTGACGAAATGCGGCACCGTCGCATTCCAACTCGAATCGTTACGTTTAATGTGGGAATACGAAATGTATTAATAAATGACACATTTTCGCTTAGCAAAGTAAGAACAATTGCTTTTTATCGAAGTACTTATTTAATTCATTCGACTCCATGTTTACAGTAAGTACTTACACTTGAGTAGTTTGGTTTTTATTAGCTACCAGTTTACGTTTGCCTATTCCTAGAAATGTTACATTTCAATGATAATATTACGAATTGAAATTATAGTAAATTTGTTTTACAAGTTAGCACTTAATCCTGTGAATTATAATATTATATACAGTCTACAATAATTTCATATGTATGTATCAGGGACACAAGATTTAAAAAATACAGTTTAGGTCATAATTAGGTACTAAAATAGATTTTTTATTATTATTATTTAATTTGGTTATAATTTGATGAACGAATGTTAAATTTGTAATAATTGATTTATTTCAGGGCTTTAAACAACAAGTCTTGCTTTTTTGCAACTTCCTTTGCAAGTTAAAGTGATAAATGACTTGGCTTTATGTTAGTAAGAAAAGTAAAAATAACAATTTGGGGTAAGCTGAAATAAAGAACAAAAGTGGTTTTGACTTTGTGGTATTTTTAGGGCAGCCTTATCTTTCAATATGTTATTGTAACGAAACTTTCTTGATCATGGGAGTATCCATACAATGTATTCATTCATTAATACATTCAAATAAACGTATGTATTTAAAATAAATTGTGACTTTTTCCCAGTTATGTGACCATTTGGCAATCAAGATTACAATAATTAGTTGATAGGAGATTATTCTAATAGTGGGTACGTGTATACAACGTTGCATGGTACTGGCTGTACAAAGGCTATATAGTGGGTACGTGTATACAAACGTTGCATGGTACTGGCTGTACAAAGGCTATATAGTGGTATCACGCTCAATAAATTAGCACTCGATAGCATCGTTTTTAACAATTAAGCGATAATTATTAAAATATTTTCAAGATTATCACCTATCGAAATTAGATCCAACGTAGTATTTCCTCTTTAATATAATTAGTATATATAATTTTTGAGGAGATTAATAGGGTTTATTGGTAATTTTCTTTTTAGTATTACTTCGTGATTATGTATTATCACTTGAAGCGTATAAAGAGTGATGTCAATCTCATGTAATGTGTCTTTAGTAGCGATAGTCAGTTTTCTCTTATCATGAATGATAAAACATGGGTACGTCTTAGCCGCGCCCCACACTTTCCCTTGATGGTACGTACCTACTGCACCTGCCGGATGGGAGAGGTGAAGCTGCATAGCCAGTTCCGTGGCTAATGCGTGATTCAATATATTCTGCAATGCGACTCGTACGTATATGGATACATATCTATGAGGTTATTGCGACTGAGACAGGTTAAATGTGTCCACGTGAAAATTTTCCCCAGTAATATTCGTTTTACGCATACACATATACTACGTACCTATATATTATATTTGCTTTCTATTTATTTTAAAGTTAAAAAACGTTTGTTACCTACTAATAACAAATTTTATTAATACAGTGTAAACTCTTTATAACGTTATCCTTTATAACGATAAACTCCCTATAACGTTGAAGTGAGCTCAACTTGTTTGGTTTGCGTTAAAACCCACATATTGAAACATCACTCCATATAACGATAACTCTCTATAACGACAAAAAATGCTCAGTCCCTTGAGTTTCGTTATAAAGAGTTTACACTGTATTTGGGAAACCGAAATTTGCTTCTATTTTTGCAAAAAAAGAAAAAATACAGAGTAAAACATTATCTAAATATAAAATACCAGTCAGATTTCAAAAAATATTTTTCTATTTATAACTTAATAAATCACATAATAGTATTAGATTATAAGCTATTAAAATTTTATTCCTTAACTAACGATCCGCCTTAGTTTTACAAAGTGGTGTATTTTATTTAAAAAAAAACCTGGTTTAGAGTTTATCATATTAATATTGATACTTCATAACTGCCTCATTGGCTTAATGGTACTAAACGCGACTGCTATGCCCGAGGTTCTAGGTTCGTTTACCAGGTCGGGCAAAGTGTTGTTGGGTTTTTCTATTAAAGTCTTCGAATTCGGAGTTTGGCTTTGTGTCCGATTAATGGCAATAGGCTCGCCCCTTATTACATGATACCTAAAACACACCCGGCGCACTGTGGGTGTACACCTCTACCTAACACTTCGGGGATACAGGCGAGATGGTATGTTATGTAAATTCATATTTACGAATAGTACGCTTAGCGGGCGACTCTCTATTCATTACAGTGCTGCGTGCCGGCCAACCCACGGCAACCGATTTTGCTTAGAGGGCTTTCTTAGATCTTGCAACTCATCATAGTTCTCATAATTTTGATGTGACTTTCTTTATGATGTTTTCCTTCATGGCGCGGGCGTAGCATATGGGTTAAGAGACAGTATTTAAGCTCCAAATCTCAGGAAGTCTGAATGAGTATGTTATAATCCACTGAATTAGCATAATTCTACTATACCTAACAATAATTTCGATATTGTAAAAAATGGTGCTCAAAGGGAGAACATAAAGACTTAAATTTTGTTGACACTCGATTTTGCTCCCCATCTAATTTACGTACCACGTACTACTTATAATGAAAATTGTATTAAAGGAATAATTTATATTACATGCCATGATTGTTAAAGAGTTATAACCATAGTTAATAAATAAATAGATGTAAAATAACTTTAAAATTCTTTGTGGTTTAATTAATCAATTAATAATGAATCAACGGAGGTGGGTGGCAATGGCCGAGGAAGATAAGATTGGCCCGACGCGGCAAGAACACGCAACTCTACGCGACATGCGTGCCGCTCGCCGCTCCGTTACGACACCTACACCAAATTTTTCCACATGCCCGAACAGCAGATAAGCGGCCTGCGACACCATCTTGTTGTTTATTAACGAACCGAATGATCGATAGTTGGACGCGTTAGCGATCGTCGTCAAGGCGCCGCGCCGCGCTTCGCCAGACATCGCCTTTCGAATATCACGTTGCGCCGCTGCCGCTGCACTGTCCCGTAGCGCTTTTATATGCTCGGCTCTTGATAAATCTTTGAAATAATGGTGAATCAAAAATGAATTGGATATACTCAAGTAATTCTCAAGCATATTAGGACTTTGCGAAAATCACTTTCTTAGTTTCCAAAAAATTCAACTTTTTCCTTATCAGTTTGTTTATTGTGAGGTCTATAAACTAAATGCGACCATTTTCATGGAATATAAAGTAATCAAAATTAATAAAAGATTGCACCGCGGCACCGTCAAAAGCCAATATGATTTCTTTGAAGATTATTTATTTATTTTTGATGTCATATGAGGTAGATATATCTTTCCCTGTAATCATTAAATTAAATGATTTTAAACTAATTTCTTTTATTATTTAAATTATTATAAAGGAAATTTTTGTGAACTGACTGTGAATAATAGATATACTACTTAAAATAAAATAAGCGCAAGGTAAATATCATCAAAATGACATTTACTTAATTTTACTGAGAATCGATTGTGCGTAGAACGGGCGTGCCAGATGCAATGTTTGTAAAGCCAACTCATTTTCAACCCTTTGCTCAGACAACCATTACACTCTAGCATTCGTCACGTCTTCGTGACAGCTGCACATTAAACTTTGTAATCATTCTACACACGGTCAATACAAGAAGCATGCATATTGTAAATTGTTTATAAGTTCTACGACCTATAAAGAAATAGACATTCATTGAATTATTTATAAAATGATTGTCGTCAGTTTCTTTAGATACACGAAATTCTTAAAAAGCGTTAGGCGACAAAGCAGGTTATAATGCAAACAAGCTCATATGTTTTCTTGTATCGATTCGAGGCGAACATGATAGGAAAGATCGGAAATTCGAAGTTCAGCTGCGCAGGGCAGGTTAGACCAGTCCCGGTGGCCTCGCAAGGACCCCAGTAAACCTGTTAGATTCGTTGCACGATTTTTACGTGCGCACCTACCGGAATCTCATTCACGTGGTGCACCCGCGCCGCCCGGCCCCCTGCACCACGGCTTGCCAGTTAACTCGTCAAATGACTCACGCTTCGGCTGGTTAAATGCCAGAAGCTGGCTTTTCCAGTTCTCTGATCCAATTCGCACATTCTACTTATTCTTGGCTTGGCGTTAATATGGTATTTTATAAATTAGTAAAGTTCATATGAGTTTAGATGAAGTGAAAACTTGTTCAATTTGCGATTTCAAGAATACTAAATAGGATTTTTGGGTTTAAGTCACCGAATATCAGTAATGAAAATAGAATATAGTATTCAACAATTATTTAAGCATTTAATTGCATTTAAGTATGTTTCACTAACTTCAAATATTTGTTGATACTAGGCGATCATACGATACATGTTTTTTTTTTAAATCTGCTTAAAGGCTATATAACACCATAACTAATAGTTACGGTTTGAATTCTTATAATAGACAATGATTACTTTATCAATGATGATACACAACAAATAAGCTACGATATGAATCCGCAACCAGGAACAGGAATCAGGTAGAACTACTATCCGGTCAAACCCGTCCAACGCGTGCTTCCAACACTTTTTATTTATTTGTCTGCATCGTCGGATACCGCTGGGCGTGACGTCACACAACCTAAACTGGTTAGCGAGGGAGCAGGGATTTGCCTCGTATCCTTCCGGTTCTGCGAGTGGTACAGACCTGTTCTACTTCGGGTTGCATCAACCGACCCGTGTGACGTATGGCCAAGGTACACAATTGCAAAAAGAAGCGAAATTAGACTATATGCTTCGATACTGTACCTGAATCATGCGGTCGTTTCACCGACACTTGGTCGCTTGAGTCATATCCCTGTATGCGCAACAATTAGCGGAGCAGGCGTCACATGAAACGACCGCCGAGCCACGTCGCGCTGTTGTGAGATACATCAAAGGTCAGTATCCGTACCAAAATGGTCACGCCTAATGACTGGTTCGTAAGTTGTAGTGGACTTGTAAAACTACAGGCTTGGGATACCAGTATTTTACGTTATGTTTACACTATCGGTTTAATGAACTCAATAGTTGTCTAATATTGCGTGTGTATTTATATTTAGAGGTTTGAATGGATTTGGAACTAAATATAAATTTTTTTTCATAGGAGACGCAAGGAAATGATGGAGGTGGGCGGAGAGAATTGGCGCGCGTACTACTCAAGCGGTGCTGAGCATCCCTTAAGCGCGGCCACGTCCGTGGTGCTTGGTGTAGCAGAAGACCAGCAACCATCAGCTCTCGTCACCGATTACTACAAGCTGCCTTCGCTGGCGCCAGATACTCACCACAACTTGCTCAAGGATGCAAAACTCGTTGATGTCTGGCAGTAAGATTAATGTTCTATGTTTCATTTCAATGTAAAGTATAATCCATAAATTAGCGTCCAAATTCATTAAGTATTATATCCCAGTCGCTAATGTTTTTTCAGCGCACCCAAATGCTATAAATCTTATAATTCAGATAAATGACTTAATATTTTTGATGAAAAAAATACATGCTATAATGCTTTATTGTACGACAAAAGTGAGAAATTGAATTTACGGCATATATTAATAGGCGAAATTGGAAACCAAAATTTATGATTTTATTAACTAAGTAATGGTATTAGATATTACTAGCTTAACTATTTTTATGGCAAGTTATAGCCCACTGGGCTTAGAATTATTTAAAAGTAGAAAGCCCCGTATAATGTTTTACTATAAAAAGTAGGTATTACCTACATTGATTTCGCATATTAGTAAGAGCATTTGAATAATTATAGCAGTATACTAAATTTGAAATTTGAATAAGTAATTATTTAAATAATAGATGAACATCAATATTTAGCAAAAATTATAATATGTGATACCTGTTTTGAATATGTATTCTAAAACATACAGAAAATAATAAATGTAATTTATTACATTGAAACAGTGTAAAAGTAAGCTATACTTACATAAAATATAATCGAATATGCAAATCTAATCTTAGCTATCGATATCTGACAATCAAGTGGAATCACAAAGTGATCGCGGAAAATCAATCGTTGATTCTCACGGCCGTAGATCAAATCGAACGTTCGTGTGTCGATGTAATTATCATTATAATCGCCGAATCTCGAGGCACGGTGAATGTGGAATAAATTCGCGTAAAATTTATATGTAAACTATGATAATGCGCGATCTTTGTAAAGGGTTTTTGTGTATGCAGAGATGTGTATGCAGGCGGGGTTGCTTGTTGCTAAGTCTCACGGACGAGTACACTGAGACAAGACGCCTCGTGGCTTCCGGCCCCAACGAAAGGTGTAAGAATAACAAATAATAAAAATGTTAATGTTCCACTCAATAAATCATAGATGCTCATTTGAATTCGTATAGTGAGATTAACTAAATAACAGTTCGCAACTTTTAGGAATCTCTAACCCTATTGCACGCTCGCAGAAATAAATTGAAATTTTTTCTTGTTGATTTTGTTGATGTTTGCTGATAAAAAATTTACTAAGAAAGTTATGTATTCCGTATAAATCATCTGACGTATAAAATTGATAATAATTTTAGTCAATTAATCTTTCATATCACAAGTTATTATTTTAATTTTTTGTATTTAACTGTCGTGGTTCGTGACCTATTCTGAAAAATGCGTCATTTTAATAAAACGCTTATGAATAAAATAGATAATATCCATGAATTCAACTTATTCTCATAGAAAAGGACCCCGATCCAATTATTCTCGGTCTTTGAAAGAGGTTGTTAACAGCATCCTTTGAATGGCGACGCAGAAATGAACAGCGCCGTGACACATTTGAGCACAAGGAGTGCATAATGTTAACTTGACCCTATACAAACCATTTAAAAATTTATGAACATTTTATTGTACTTATAAATACTACTCAAAGAAATATATATTCATTTTTCTGTTACGTTAAAAATCTTCGAGTTTTACGCTATATGTTTTTATGTTAAAAATATAAACGAATGAAAAACATGACAAGGTCCCCCAGTTTTAATCTTAGTAATTAAGGAAGTCTAGTTTAGCCGTTTTGTTATGAATCACAATCATAATCTAATAAATTGTACATATTATCATAATATCTGCAAGCTTTTTACAATATTTTTAACAATATGTGAATATTTACTTCCTTTTCGAGTAACATCCAAGACATTTTTGAGACGATCTGTACAATTAATAAAATTGAAGGGTCTGTTTGTAATGTCAAAATAACAATTTTTTACTAAATGCATATGAAATGCATTTTGTCTGTCTGTCTGTTTGTTCCGGGTTAATCTCCGAAACGGTTGGGCCGATTTTGACGGAACTTTCACTGATAGATAGCTGATCTTATAGGCAGTAATTAGGCTACTTTTATTTTAGAAAAATAGTTAGAGTTCAGCACAAATAAATAAAAACTTGTCATGGTGAATCGATTCGGGCGCTAAAATGGCTTATGCTGAGTAAACTATATGATATATTCTAAATTAATGTACTACATAATTATAGGCATTAAAAGACCTACTAAAAAGACCGGGAGAGTATACATCTATCATCTAAGGAACACACACAATAAGCATTTTTGTCTTTAAAATAGCCGGGAGTGGGGGAACAAGATTCGCGGGGGCATTTTATAGTCCACGTGAGCGAAGCCACAGGCACAGCTATTTTTAAATAACTTTTATAGAGAGCCGTATATGAGTCAAATTTTGTCAATAACTTTTGACTGTTTACCTTAATTTTGTTTAATTGTATTACTTACATTATTCAATATTTTACAATAATATAGCTTATCACCCACTTAGAACCGTTATGTCCCAGTAATAACATTAATAAACATAGGCCCACGCATTCAAAAGGTAACTCGATAGAACCGAACTTTGTCATAGTATATACATATACTGAATACCCAAAATGTTCGGGAATGTGTCGACACCAGTAACTCCATTCTGCTTGTCATCCTCGTCACTGTTTACGGGAGTGCATAAATACAAATAATGACAATAGACGGATGTGGATGGAAGCGGCTCACATTGACAAGGACGCCCAGGACTTGTCTCGACTGATTGCCGGCACGCGTCCCACGCGCCCGGTTCAACGCGCCGAGCCGCGCCGTTCAATTCATACATTGAAAATAACAACGAATATCTGAACTCGCCCGCACCCATCCGACCGTTCTATGTCTTCGAATACGTTTGTATGCTAATCGCTCAGCCACAGTGCAACGCCGCGTTTGACGCGCCGTATTTGTTGTCTAAATCGTTGGTATTATTTGAATTGAATGCTCGATTGATGTAGAAATGAACTAGTTTAGTCCGTATTCCTTCGCACGCGTGGGTGTCGACCGTTTCGTAAAGTTATTGCGTGTGCGCGGGCGAAGCTCTGCGCAGGACCGTGGATATAGCAGATATTAAGTGGAAACGGCGGCTATAACCATTAATAGTTGTCGGAGGTTGTCGAATGTTAATGCTAAGATTAGCATAGAAACGCGAGGCTGGATGCCTCCGGGGAGGGCCTCGCCCTCTTGACCCTGTCGCTGTTCGCACTTGCAATACTAACGGGAAGTCAGTTTCTCCACGCTTACAGGTCTGAGTAACTTTATATTAGAAATTACCTTAACACTTAATTGCTTTCACGTATGTGCCATGGCTATAGATATTATATGTAATATTGGTACAGCTGGGCCGGATGATCAAATAATCGAAGTGAAGTAGTTTTCAAATTAAAACAATTAATTTTAAATATTACACATATACCTAAACTATGAATCAAATCGTTACTAGACTGCGCTAGTTACTGAGCTGTTTCAAAAAATACAGGGAGCTGGGACCGTGTGACCCATTTAGGCGTAGAACCGGTTTCATCTTGAAGATAAGTCTGTATTGTTAATGTTATAGCAGTTAATACCATTCAATTCTCTTGAAAACACCCGACCCCTTATGAAGACAATGAATAAAAAAGATAGTAACAACGTTATGTCCCTGATAGTAGTGGTCATCGCGTCGTGATATTGGGGTTGGACATTCATTCTTGACCACCCTTTATCATGCGAATATTTCCCATTGAAACGGCTTAGAAATTTTATTATGGCAGTTAGCGAAATACTGTCCAGCTGCACTTAATTATTATTATATATTAGATAAATAAAATTATTAATAATATTAGTCTTTAAATGTCCCATTATTAGTCAAAGACCTTCACGCAAAGGAAGGCTAATTTAATCACCGCGCTGCACTAGCCCACAACCTACAATCGAAACGAATCGAATATCGAAAAATATAACATATTATAATAATAACTGCCTCGTTAGCCTAGTGGTCGTAAGCGCGACTGCTATGAGCGAGGTCCTGGGTTTGAATCCCAGGTCGAGCAAAGTGTTATTGGGTTTTTCCTATGAAATTCTCAGTAGCAGCTCGGAGATAGGTTTCGTGCCCGATTAATGGCAATAGGCTCACCCCCTATTACATGGGACCTAAAAATATACTCGGCGAACAGTGGGTGTACAAATGTACACCTCTGCCTAACCTTTCGGGGAATACCGGCGTATTGGTATATATGAAAAATAAATTTATACTAACAATGGCTGGACTGGCAGACGATGTTTTGGATTTTCCGGTAGTTGATGACTCGACCACCGCGCCACCTATCGGATCCTAACATTTCTATAAACCAACGTCTCGATAAAACAAATATGTTCTGTAAATATGAGCTCAATCGGTCAAGTCGTTCAGAAGTTTATATGTCAACTCACTAACAGATGCACACAAGATTTATATTTTATATTATATAATATTATAAATACGAAAGTAACTCTGTCTTTATGACTATTTGTTACCTTTTTACGACTAAAACACTTATCAGATCGCAATGAAATTTCGCATAGAAGTAGCCGGGGACTTGGACGACATAGTACGGAAAACACTCAGACGTAGTTGCAAGAAAAGGCCAGTAATAATATAACTTATTATATATTTCCATTAAATAGCATTACTACAACATGTGGTTAAAAACCATTCGGTTGAAACAAGGGGAAATAACATCGACATTCTTCTATGTAATCATAGCTAATAGGTATAACGGATTATATGTGTATTTATTTACTTACAAATAAACTGATGATTGGGTTTAATGACTTTGACAAATGGCGAAATCGTTTTCAATTATTTTTGATAATATATTAGTTCCGTGAGAAAAGTAGCAATAAACCTACATTTAGTCGAATGATATATTCAAATAGAATGAAATTACATTGCTCGCATCCGCTGTAAGCGCCTCCTTCATCTCGTTTTATCACTCAATAGATTCTAATCTATTCGTCAAACGACGGGTTATAAACTGTCTCATCCCTTGATTGTAGATAATTACAACAATTATAATGAATTATACTTACTGATTCACATTATTATAAAGTTTTGTTTTTTATTTATATCAGGATGATATAATTGCTCTGGGTACCTAACTTCTTATGATAGTAGTCTAAATAGTCAATCTGGAAATTTTCACTTTTCGTACAAGTATAATTGTTGCATAAGCCTTTTTAGTAACAAATAAAATTTCACAATTTAATAGAAAACTTCAAAGCTGATTCCGCAGCAAAAATATTTAAATTTTTTTTTTGTAATTCAAAGAACTACTGCGAAGGACGTGTTCAATATGAGTATCTCAAGCGAGGGTTCGTTCCGCCCCAAGCTTTGCTTTGTCAGTGTCTCGTCATCTGTGAAAGGGTGTTAAGTAAACATTGCAAATAATTATAATGGCAATTGCATCCCAGCACCATACAGATGGAACATCGATAAGAAAATATATATTTGCATGTAAAACGTATCACAAGGTACGAATAGCTAGAGAAGGTGCTTATTCCACATCTTTTATTACATTTACAGTTATGTTAATCGGATGCAACATGACACTGATATCAGATTAAAGTTTGAGAATTACTATTCTGCTACCTGATGCAATGTGAAAAATTCTTTAAATTTTATTACATTCATCTAAGTAAGTATTTAATGATATTTTTTTTGTTAACAGTTTTAAAAAATTATTTATACTTATAATCGTTAATTATGTAGCTGTAGAGACAAAATAGTAGTATTTTAGATTAATCAGTTTAGCAGAGATTTTTTGTTTTGTTAGAGTATTTTCTGGAGTTCTTGCGGCGAGTAGGGTTTCCAAAGCCCCTTGGGAAAAGGTGTCAAGGGGTTCAAGGCTGGAAACACATTAGTGATACCTCTTATGTAACTGACATCCATAAGCTGTGGTAACCGCTCATATTAGGCGGGCCGCACACATTTTCCCTCATTCGTTTTATAAAAACCCACCATTTGTTTTCTATTTCAAAGCGATTAAACAATGAAAAAAATACATTGTTTAGTTAGTACTGTTACAATTAGTAGATACTATGATATTACAATATAAAAACCGAATAAGGTACTATCAGTTTTAAATCTTAAACATACTAGGTACTGCTTATTGATTATATGACATAACATTGGCTTTTGATAGTCTCGAGTTCAAGTAGGAATCGCTTTACCCGCAGGGCTCGAGACATCTCAGCTGTCAGCGGAGACCGCTTTGTGTATCATTTTTGTAGGCGCCAACAATGAACGACAAGCAAACACTCTATTGTAAAGATCTCGTATGAATATGAATAACGATATCTGCGTCAGCTCACAGCCGCGGCCGCGCCGGCGCATCAACTGGGGATTAAAATAATTTAATTTGCATGTTCGAAATTTTCGTAAATTACAACTTTCGCAATTTAAAGTCGTCGCCTAAATAATCAGTTTAGTCAATTTCTTAAATTACAAATTCGATCCACCGTTTCAGTCTTCAAATTATTATCTTACAACGAAAAATTGCCCGAAGCATACATATTTTGTTCTAAGAGTTTATTCGATTGGAAGAGTGATTTCACACTAATCACGTTTCTTTAACGAATCGCGTGTGTTAATTTGTAAAGAACGAGCAAAGATTGCGATTGGACACGGTGGAGACGTGTCCAGTTCGCGGGAGGTCGCGCTTCCTGACCAATTCAGGCGAATGAAATAGTACCGAGAGAGTCTGTTATCTAAAATAAACATCAGAACTCCAATGAAACACGCCTTCAATTATCATAAATCGGCGCGCACTGACATCGGTCGATCGGTGAGGGCCGCACCCCGTGCCACTTGCAGAGCTGACCGCGATTACTACTAAACAAATAAATATAAGAAAAATAAAATATTTATAATAAAATATTAATGTTCGTTAACATAAATATATATGTTATATACTTCTTCTGCATATCAATGATATGTTACCTTTAGGCCATACTGATTCTATGCAGATGACAGCACCATTCATAGTTGGAACAGAAAAGAGACTGAAGAAACTTGTCATCAATCAAATCCAATCCTTGCACCGCGTGTATTCATGTTTGAGTTCAACGCCAAGAAAACTCAGGTGTGCGCGTTTTCTTCAAAGATATCTCCGTATTCTCCCCTCCTAACTCTTCAGAATGTTGTCTTGCTAGCAATGCGTGACAGCTTCAATAACCTAGGTGTGGGTATTCGCAGCTACCTCAGCTCATGGGATTACATCGGGAGTGTCACCCTTACTACATC
Source organism: Saturnia japonica (assembly GCA_033032175.1). Taxonomy (NCBI): domain Eukaryota; kingdom Metazoa; phylum Arthropoda; class Insecta; order Lepidoptera; family Saturniidae; genus Saturnia; species Saturnia japonica. Next base: position 9,161,791 of record CM065311.1, on the reverse strand, counting down.
TCGGAGACTCGGAATCCTGAATAGGGTGCGACGGTTTTTCACGCCCGGTGAACCGTATCTTCTTTACGGCCGTGTATGGAGTACTGAGATGCGATCTCTGGGATGGATCCGCAAAATACCTCCTCGATGCTCTGGACAGGTTGCAAAAACGGGCTGTTCGCATTGTTCATGATGCAGACGTTACCAAATACATCGAGCCGCTTCAGCAACGTAGGAACTACGCCTCGCTGAGCGTGTTGTATCGGTCTGTATCGTGGCGTGTGTCGTTTAATCCAATACCCTCTTCTCCCTTTTCGACAACAGAACCACACGCGCTGGTCTTCAGATTCACAGTTTTATGGTAACCTCCATCTCGGCATGAACTAAAATGTTTCCTATGACTTATCTTTATCATACCGTGAAACTGTGGAACCTTCTCCTGGTCAATGTGTTCCCTCCTTCTTATGACATCTGGTCCTTTAAGCGTAACTTGAAGAGATATTTTTGCAAGCCGGCATGACAACGGCGACCGCCGATATATTTTGATCTTTCGGTGGTCGCTGTTTTTTTTTAATTACGCTGTGCTTAACATCAGGGACAGTACCGTCAATTTGCCAAGTTATTAAAAAAAAAAACAAAAAAAATCGGATAGGTTACTCCTCGATTCTCGATTAAAGGACCACAGCATGATATTTGATCGTTTTCACAAGCTTGTTATTTCTGTTTTTATGCATACTATATTTAATTTGTTCTATCATCAACATAAATCATTTCAAAGTTTCCTTTGATAAAACATAAAACCATGTTTGAAGCCATTTACAGGTAATAATACATTGAATCGTTTTACCGTTGTCCAATAAAATATTGAACTGTACGCGTAACCTTTTAGAACATAATTTTTCTTGATTATACCTACCTATAGAGACATCAAACTATTAATTTAGGTAAGTAAAATATCGGTTATTTGAATTATTCGTACAATTATTTACTTTTCTTTTACTCTTTGTAGTTCTCGGTTGTTTTCATCGTGAATAATTACCAAACCTACCCATTTGCAATTCTATATAAATCGTTTCAGTACCTACTTACTGACAATAAATGGTTAAAAAGGAAAGTAGGAGATACCTAAATTTTCTCTGAAAATCACATATTTCATGGTTTTTTTATATATCATTTTTATGTGCAATATGCTTCTGAACCCTTCCAGATCGAGTGGATTAGTGCACAAAGTAATGTTGCAAAGACTCCACCACATGGTGTACTTAACAGAGGTAGGGCACGGAGAAATTTATTTGGAGATTTCTCTATACTTGGGGCAGTCCGACTGAAACTCGCAAGTAAATAAGCTAGTGTTGTGTCCCTCTATGTAGGGTTTCCGGAACTCTTTGGAGCAGGGTAGTTAAAGATCAGCAACGCGCTGGTGATACCTATGGTGTTACGAACGTCCCTAGGCTTCGGTAGCAGCTTACCATCAGGCGGTTTGAAAGCTTGTTTGCCACCTTTGTTGTATTAAAAAAAACTTAAATTTAGTTCCCTATTGATAGATATGAACGATTAACACATATTATAGGTATATGATGTGTAGTGTATTGACTGTACGAGGTAATTAATGTATTGATTGACTTCGTCTCGAGCGCCTACGACAAGCGAGTGGCAGACCGACCGTGATACGGAGCGATCGAATAACTTGTGAGGTGGTGGCAGGTCGGTATTTACGTTATAAATCTGGTCGTTACAGGATTGATACTATACATGAAAATAGTTGATATTGAAATTGTGTTATAAGAAAATCGAATTTTATGCAGATTTTAAAATTTTACTAAAATTAATTGTTCAACGATCATAAAGTTGATGACTATATATATATAAGAATATATTTTAAATTACGAATATCTATAAAATTTACCAATAGTTCTGTTAAAGTTACCTATAAATGAACAATCAGTATAAAAACGACGATAGTATAGAAAATATTGTATAATAAAAAAAAAAATAGTACCACCTACCTACATATTTAGAGTATTTAGAATGGAATACTGCGATTACATAGTTATACAAACGTTTCTTTCAAATATATACTTACTAAGTGGCGATTAGTATCGACATACAATTTACAGACTCGTAAAATACTTACATCTCCATAAGGTCAGGCGATTAAAAACGTATAGATATGGTTGTTTTTAATCTTTAGATAAATTTGTAACTTTTTGTTTTGATTCCACTTACGAGGTTATTTAAATTTTTACATAGTATAAGTAGTTAATAATTAATGCTATAATCAAAGTCCATATCAAAAATAATATGAGTCAAAAAGTAAAAAGGAGAAACATGTATATTTATTAGATTTCTTAAATCTATAACAACATAATTTTTCGCATATCATACATATTGAAAAAATCACGTACATTTCATCTTAGATATCTGTGTATTATTTAATGGCAGAGAAAAAAAGGTTTTCTTAGTACCTACCTATTACTGATAAAAACATTGTGAAAATTAACATAATAGTGTAAAAACAAATCGATAGGGAAAACAAATGAAGTACCTATTTAAGTAAAAATACATTTTAATGCTAATCAGTGTGCTGAATAGTCTTGTTTTATGTTTTGTACACCTATTACTTATTTACAAAAAAATCAAGTAATTATATTAAACATCAAAGTTTTAGTTTAAAAAATGCCGATGTAACAGAAACAACTATAAATGCATATCTAGTGAAGTAGTATTATACTATAGTAATAACAATAATCAAATATTTGTATCCAGTTGGTTAAGAAAATGCCATGTGGCAATTTGTGTGTGCGTAACACGCAGAGTGAGAATGATAGTGCTAGAATAATGAGCGCGCGCACCGCGAGGTCGGCTGTAAGTAGCGACGCGCGCGCAATGTCGCCAATCACACTTGACTCCCCTCCGCAGGGCCGGCGGAGCACTGAAAGCAGCCAATGGCGCGCACGGGGCGGAGCTGGGCGAACTGTCAGGTCTGCTCCACGCGGGTCTCGTGAAGCGCGAGCCCGAGGATCTCAGCCGTAAGGTGGTTGAGGAGCCCGAGCCGCACGCGCTCAAGCCGCCACGACACAAGGTGCGTCACACGTCCGCACGCCGCCGTCGCGCGCGCACGCACTCACACACTTACCCTACCGGTCACTCATGTATTATTTATCGTGGTTTGCGTACGATGCGCCGAGTACCGCGCTCGCGACGTTCTAGCCGCGCCCGCCCGCGCCCTTTCCCGGCTGGCCAGCGCCGCCCGCCCTCAACAATTCCCAGCCACTGGCGATCCCTATGGACCACTGATCTCATTTGGGATTGCTCGTATTCATTATTGTGAACGTGTGAGAACAACCTATCTTAGTGTACGTGAAGCTGTGAACTGTGTTTCGACGCGGCATGTACGCGTCAACTTTGCGAACCGGGCAGCTATCGTGGGAGAACGCGTGTAACAGGCGCGTGTGTCCGCAGGTGGCGGTCGGCGATCCCGGAGAAGCGGCCTCGCCGTCCCCGGTGCCGTCCCGAGCCTCGTCAGCCGGTTCGATTCTACCGGACCCGGCCATGTACGCGGCTCAGATGTTCGCGCCGCCCGGCACTCCCAGTCCTACTCCTTACAGCGACCAGTACTCCCGGCAAACTTCGACCTTTGCCGGCGAGCCTTATTATAGAGAGTATTTTGTGGCCGAGGGATATCAACAGAGGGCAGCGCCACCTTATGGAGATGGAGAGTCGACTACGTCGGCTTTCAGCGATAGATATCCAGCACCTCGGTACCACAGCAAGAGTGTGATCGCAGCTGCGGGTCTAACAGTAGATCTACCTTCACCGGACAGTGGGATTGGCGCTGATGCAGTAACCCCGCGAGACCACACCGCCGTTCAGCAGGTCGGTGCAAGGATAAGGGCGCGGGCGGGCGGGTTTCACTCACATACCTACAAACACAAACATAAGCACCACTAAAAATAGGAAAAACACTATGTACATAACAATATCATTTCATTCATTTTGTTATTTACTTTTTCATTCAAGTTCAAACAATCCAGGATATATTTTTTTCTTGCTAAGCAGGCAGCTTTACGATTGATGTGAGTCTCAGTATTATATCTGTACCTATAGTATAAGATCTACATCACATATCAATATAGATAGATACATTCATACATTATGTAACAAACCCAACAAACTGCTCAATTACTATTGAATCAGCCATATTTTCAGGTTGACAACGATTTGCATAGCTGCCCAAGCCCACCCGCGCTCTCGATTTATTATTATGAAATGTATGCTTAATACATGTTTCATAGCAAATATTGTTTATTTAAATAATATATTATGTAAGTATTTATTTAAAGCTGATGATGCTAATAAGATAATTGATGATTATCTGTAAATGTTTTTGAAATTACCTTTGAAAATGGAGTAATAAAAAATCCTATAAGACATTCATTAATCTGTATCCAAAATAATAAACAAATAGGCCTGTTGGAATACATCTATCATTAATATTAGACATATAAAATAGGTTACATATGAATAATATTAACATAAGTGCTTATGAATACAATAACTAGATGCAATTAATTTAATCTTGATTGAAGTAAAGACAATAGGCTTAACACCACGCGTGACCTTCTAACAAATATCTGTGGACACCTCGTAGCTTAACTTAGCTTTGAATTTATGGGTATATATAAATTAATATCTGATATGACTGTAATAAGCGCTAAATTGTTTTGAAGGGCTGAGTACATCCAGGGTGTGGCGGTCACGAGAACTCCACCTACTCAATTTAAACACCTGAGTGATCTAGATACGAAATTTTACATCTCGCTTTTTATTTTCTGGAAAATAAATACTAACAACAGTGTCAAGATATAATGTGAATAGCAAATTACTGGTCTCTGTCGTAAAGAATAAAGCTTCTTTTAAAATGAAATGAGTTATCTTCAACAACGGTGTATTTATTTATCGAGCAATCATGTGTAGGTGTACGTTTCACAAATAAACAAGTCGTAATTTTATTTTAGTATGCGTCTACCCTATTTATCAAAATATAATCATAAATGATAATCATTAATAACATGTTAAAAAAATATAATTTAATGAAATTATTAAATAATAAATTATATTATACTAAACTAAATCCCGAAATACTTACGACCGATGATGACGTAATTATGCCGATATTTTAATGTGTGATCATTATCATTAATTAGTAGTAAATTATACATAAATTATAGAGTATTGCGACATATATCTCTTTACGTTCAATTATAGTTAATTAACAAGTTTTGCGAAACTTTATATACTTACATTCGTTGTAACCACGTCCGTATGACTAATGAATAATAATATTGAATTATGAACTACTTCCTACCATGAAAAGGACAGGTGTGATTAGGGAGGCAAATAATAAATGAAGTAAATATTAGATATTCATTTTATAATAGATAATAGACGATGAAGTAAGTTTCGTTTACTTATGATTAGGGCTTTCATCACCAAACTGTTGAGGCCGGACAATAAATTGTTAATCCTCGAACATTTAGGTGCAATCAAAGTATTTTCCTTAAAACTTGTTAAATTTTTAATTTATTTATTTTGTAACAAATTAATCGAATTTTCCTTGTTAAAAAAGAAAAGTGTTTCGCCAGGACACTTTTTAAAAATCCCTTCCAGATATTCCTCGTGGGCTTTTCAAACTAGTATTAATCCGGGGAAACCCCGACGAATTGCAGCCCTACTTATGATGCACTTATTTAGTTTAAATAGATTTCTGAGTATTTAAAAAATCGTACCTGTTATTAAAATATATATGTATTGCTTACACTTCGCACTTCACAATCAGAGTTTAATGATTAACATAAAAGTTGTTTTAGTTCATTTATATATTCAAAAATAAAATAAAAATACCTACGGGTATACCTACCCCACTACTTACTATAGGATACAATATTTCAAATACATCTAAAACTTTTATAATGTTTTACTATACAGATATGTTCAGTAAAATAATGATCTCACAGATATTTGAATTTTAATTGCATAACTTATTAAGTAAATTCAAAGAATTGCTACTAACGAGAATTAGTCATGTATTGAAATTAACAATAATGATCTTAAGCAAGTAAACGAGTAGTAAAGTATTCCATATAACTATTTGCATCTCAATATTGACTTTAGTACACCTATAACAATATAATTAAATGTTAGTAATTTTATTGTTCTGAGAAGTTTTTTGTTTTTACGCATAATACCGTGACGATGCCTACGCTACGTTAAAACTACGTTGTATTCTTTCCCATATAGGAGTATAACGCATTTATGGTAATTATATAGTCATCTAAATAGTTTTTTACAAGTTAATATTTATTTAATTAAAGCAAATACATAAAACATACTAAATATATTTGGTAATACGCAATTTAAATTTTATTTTTATTAAGTTTATTAAATAAGGTACATTATTACTTATACAGATCGGTAGGTAATATATAAAATCACTGAGATGGGTAGACACTTTCATTATATAAATATTTATATATATCTGTTCATTTTAATAATCCATTTAGGTAACAATCAAGTTAAAGTAAACAAACTATTCTTCACTGGGGGTGTAATTAAGAAATTTATAACTTGGGTGTAAACACAGTGCTCCCTGGCAACATATGCCTGATAACTGTTCCTTTCTTTGGGACATTTACAAATTGGTATTATTGTTAATATATTTTGTAAAAAAATGTAACCTGTCGGAATGTAAGATACTACTTATTCAATAATGAAGGAAGTTAAAAATTGATTCCAATATCTACTTGGGTATTTTCTTTTTTATCGTGCTAGTAAAGTGTAGAGCGGCGTTTGAATGCAACTAAGTATGATATTATGTGACAATGAGGTCAGAGATGAAATCCAGATGGATGTGATGTGATGCTTATGGAAGACACTGACAGGCTTGGCGACAGATTTTCATCTTCATATTGGTTGCCAGAGACCTAGTGGTGATTATAGTTTCAGACGTTTTTTCTGTACTAAAAGCTCAAGTTCATTGTAGAGTTCGAAGTGACTTGTATGACGCATTGCCCAAGTTATTCGCTAAAGAGTCAACATGACAAAGAAACATATTAATAACCAAACAAAAGGTATATAATTATTTACCACAAGTTTTTTTTTTTTTTTCGTTCAGTACGTACAAGTCATAAACATTTCAGAAAATAACAATTAAATAAAAGATGGGATCTGTACTAAAATAGTTGTATTTAAGATTATAAACAGATTTGTTATTTATAAAGGACCGCCTCTTTCATCTCACCCAGTACCAAGTTACGCGGTAAAATATTTGTGTGGAAACAGATAGGTATATATCATTTCTGTTGACGCCAACATAATATTAGGTCCTTACATAATAAATAGGCGGTTTATATGGAAAAAATAAAACAGAAACATATTGTGAAATTATACACTTAATCAATCGAAGTATGTACCATTATTATCTATGCACTTTCGCTATTTTATAGGTAGTTCATTGATTCCATTGCTGAAAAAATTATGGGAGCGACAATCAATAAAATCTTTGAAATCGGTTTGGACAGCCTCATCGGAATTCAGATTTTTCCTTGCAAGAAGTTGTCCAAATTCCGAACAAAGTGGGAATCTGTTGAAGCAAACTCCGGGGAGTATGGTGGGTGTCGGAAATATTCCCACCGCAGTTCCTCTAATTTAGCGATCCTCTATCGTGAAGTATGGGGTCTAGCGTTGTCCTGAAGCAGCAGTGAGCTAGAGAGATTCACCAGTCTCGGTTGTTTAACGACTAGCTTTTTCATCATGGTTTGCAATTGTGGACAATACAGATCTGACGTTATCCTCTGGCCAAATCTTAAGAAGCTGTAGTGTATGACACCAGTACTGGTCCTCCAAACGCTCACCAGTACCTTTTTATGGGTCAAATTTCGCTTGGGACAGGTTTTGGCCGGTTCTCTTGGGTTCAACCACTGTGATGAGTATTTCCGATTGTACTAAGGGATCCATTTCTCATCACAAGTAACAATACGATTCAAAATTCCCTCGTTATTGTGACGGTTGAGTAATGTAACGCAGCATTCAATGCGTGTTTGTTGATGTGCTTCAGTCAATTCATGCGGTGCCTATTTCTCGAGCTAATTCACTTTTCCAAATTGTTTTATCACTTACACCGAAGGCTGCCGATAACTCTGACGTGGTTTGTAATGGATCCGCTTCCACGATCACTTTTCATTATCAACTACGGTCTCCGGCTTGCCGTCAACGGGGTTTGTTTCGTAGATCATAAATTCCAGAACGAAAACGTTGGAACCAAAAATGTACCGTGCTTTCTTTTACAGTAGCTTCCCCATACATATCATTAATCATTCGAGCTGTTTCTGAAGCGCATATACCACGGTGGAACTCATATTCTTAAATAACGCGATATTTTGTTTTCCATTTTGTGAAAAGAAGATATAATTGTGCGAAGACAAATGAATCACTTATATCGGAACACTAATACACAAGCCTAAATTTGAAACAAATTTGAATTTGGAATCCCTAAACGCCAGATAGTTCAGATCAAAGTGGTCAGTTAAACAAATGCCCATTTCATATGTAAGGAACTAATATAATTGATGTTGTTAACCAAAAAAAATTGTGACATAGAAACCGACTATAATAGTACTATTGACTTAGGTAAAATGTAAAATAAAGTTTAGTAGGTTTAAAAATAAATTATTATCCGCGCAGTCATTCGACTACACGGTAATATGCCAGCAGCCCTGGTGTTGGTGAAGACGGCCGAGGCACACCGTCAGCGCACCACTCGCCTGCTCAGACGCCGCGCACGCGTCCCTGGCACGACTTCGGCAGGCAAAACGATGCAGACAAGATACAAATAGCTAAACTGTAAGTAGTTATATTTATTTACATATAACGTAGACACGCATTTATTCTCTCTCACATACATTTTATGTTAAACCTATCAGAAACGGAAATATATTATCCATTAATAGCGTAGGAATGGTAGAAATCAAGTTTTCTGACGACGCGACACTAGGAATGTCCACATTGCGCAAATTAGGCGAGTTTCCGTTATGTGGGCTCAAGTCGATGGAAAACTACGGTAAAGGTATGTCGTGTAAAACATCTGCCAGTTGCTAATAAGTCAATACCTATTTAAAATAATTAGAATAGTTATTAATAGTTAGTAATAATTACAATATAAAATTTAAATATCATAAATCCATGGTTTAACTGTTTTAATATTATTATTAATTAAATTTGCTATCATCTGAGACTATTATTTAATTTTTTAATGTATTTAATTATTATTTATGTTTATGAATTTTTGTTATAATTTACAACAAAATAAGCAGACTATAGTAGAAGGATTTCATTAAATCAAACAACATAATATAAAAAAGGCAACGGTTTGTACGTAGATAATTAAATACGAACGTCACACGAACATAACATTCTTTTTTCTCATTATTTCGGGGGCTTTTACAACTGATGTATGCTCAGCCTCAGCGGTGCGTACGCAAATTCCACAGAAGAAAACAAAATTATACTAAACTCCTAACTAAAGGAAAGGATTATAAGAAATACTTCGATTCATAATACTATTAATAATAAAGTTCCACAGCATATCGGATCGGAAGTCGATTCCGCTATTAGGTATACCGTGAAACATACCAACATCTACAGAACAAAACCCTGAACTCAAAATTAAACGACTTCTGTTCATTTTACTCTTAACACATTCCACTAATAAGTGTTGAACATCTATATTTCCACACACTTAACAGTTCGGTGAATTGAACACGGAATTTTAGGTTTTAAATAATATTCCATATATAAATCAATAAGCAAGTTTACATTTATAAAGAGCTTTAAATTAGCAGTGGAAAATTATAGCAAACTAGCGGGGTGACCGCTAGATAGAGAGTGTACATCTTTTATCATAATTGCTTTATTTGGAAATCTAAATCTACAAGAATTGCTGTTACACTGGCAGTAAAGACACTTCATTACTGAACCAACTAAACTTCAAAATAATTGGTTGTTAAATATATCGCTTCTATTCAAATAAATAAATTGCTGTTATTATGTATACTTGACTTTAGTTCCTGAAAAAATAAATATAAACTTTAATTGTGTTGCTTTTACAATACGTTTTTTGTGTATAAAACAATGTGAACAAAATAAACTATATACAAATACATTTAATTGAAACATTTTACATATATGTAAGTAATTTGTTGGTGTGAGCATGACCAAGCAACCATATTGACAAACCACTTTGCACCTTCCCGCACAACTGTTATATTGTGGCCCTTTCCTGGAAGCCTTATTTTATTTTTGTATTCGAACACACGCGTTGCCACCAAAGGCAATTTAGAAACTAATATACATTTTCCTAGTATTCTTCGCTGTATAACGATTTCCCTGTGATATAAAACTGTTACTGAAAAATATGACAATGTAAATACATTCATACTTATTAAAGAAGTACCCTAGTTATATTTTTATTTATAGTACCTAAACTAGTTATATTTTTCCATATACGGACATTTATACAAAAAGAGAAAAATATGATAATTGGAAACTTTTTCAAATGAATTCTCAAGTCGCTCTATCGTTAACTATTGCATCAATGGTATTTAATATCTTATTTGAGTTTAAAGTTATTATTTATGGCTTAACATGAAAGGCTTCAAAGTTAAATACAGTAGGATAGAGTCGGAAATTGATATTTTTGACGCTCTACTGTTATCACAAGTGGGATTGTTTTAAAAATGTTCAATTTTAATAGTACGACACCTTAAGTTATTAAGTAAAGTCTACAAAATTTTACTTAACGTCGGCAACACTTTATTTATTTAAATGGTACGTCTTTTCAACGGGATAGTTTTTTTAAAAGGTGCTAAATAGTGTTTCGTGATCTTTGAATACACCACGAAAAGTGGATGTGAATTAGTAATTTCCTAAACTGACAAGTTAATTTGGTTTTGAAAGACTAATATGGCTTAATTGTTTAAAAGTGTTGTGATGAAATACGGTCGTTAACTGTAAAAAATAATTGCATTTGAAAGCGATCTTGATTGATCATCTTAAATAAATAATTTCCACGAGAATACCAATAAAATTAACTTCACTAATCATATGCACAATTATTGTATTCTGAGATTAAATCAATATTTTTTTATTATTATTTCATTAAATCATATTTGTAAAATATTCCATTTTAACTTTAAACTTTATTTGTTGATTAGATGTAACTTTATTAGAGAGAACAGTCGATATATTAAGAGTCATTTTTATAGGCTTTTGCTAGTTTTCTAAAACATGAGGTAGGGTACGGTCGCTTTTAAATCGTACTGCTAAGTGTAAACTGAACTTTAAAAACATTTATTTAATTTAACTGAATAGCTCCCGCATTTTTCTTATGATAATGCTAAAATTTATTAAAAGGACAATTATTGAGATATCAATACCAAGCATGAATACGTTGATAAGTCGATAATGCAAACTTTTCAGAGCCGTCATTATAATGTTAACTTTATAATAAAACATAGTTAAGTATGTTTTATGTGTAAGTCCTATATTTCAATATTTCACATGTTCGATGAACCCAAAATAAGTGAGGCTATGGACTTACTCATTTATTCACCACATTAATTAGGCAACCCAAATGCCAATTTTAAATAATTTTGAAATTTGATGCAAGTAGAGTTACTCGTATGAAACTATTCACGCCTGGTGATATAGAGTATAACTAGAAGTAGTATACAATTTAAACTGGGAATGAAAATTGAAAAGTATATAATAATTATAAAGTGTAACTTGTGTGCGAATTCAAACAACTTTTATCTAACGAATTTGTTACAAAACCCTTCAATACAACCATAACAAATAAATAGCCATTACTAGATTTTATATTATTAATTTACTTTACGTAAACATACCATAGCACGTAGAGCGTTTGAGGATCAAAGGTTTGAACGTGAACAGCTTAAAAATAAAGTTTTCAGTATACATTATTACTTTGTCAACGGTACCTTATCGTGCGCATTTTGCTAAAATTGGATACTTTAGTAATTTACGGACTAAAGATCAGATCAGATCAGCCTCTAGATGGAGTTTGGTCACTGTAGCCGAAATCGGGAATCGGGGATTTATTTTTAGAATCGGTTCAGTGATTCCATATTGCATCCTACATACTTACAAATTTACGTCTTTTTAATAATAATATAGTGGTATAAATCACATGAATGTGCACTACATTTATGAACATTACATACACACATACATACACAGATCACGCCTCATTCACAACGGTATAGGTAGAGACCACGCTCTTCCACTTGCTACGATCCTGGCGTACAGCTTTCGCTTCATCAAGATTCATCAATCTTTTCATGCATGCTTGTCCTTTTAGAGTACTCTTGATCTAATCTTTCAAAATCAAAATCAAAAAATTCTTTATTCAATTTAGACCCTAAGAAAACATTTATGAACGTCATAATACTACTACCGATTCGGAAAATATCCCAGTCATCGAGAAGAACCAGCAAGAAACTCGATCGGGTCTATCTTTTTTTCTCAATAGTCCTATGTAATACAATAATCTACACTAATATGATAAAGCTGAAGAGTTTGTTTGTTTGAACGCGATAATATCTAGAACAACTGGTTCGAATGGAAAAAATATTTTAATGTTGGATAGCCCATTTATCGACGAACGCTATATAACATCACGCTACGACTAATAGGAGCATCAATGAAAAATGTTGCAAAAAGGGGGGAAATTTATTCCTTTTGAGAGCTTCCACTGCGTGCACTGCGTGAATGGCTAAAGCTGAGCAATAATCGTGTATGAAAGAATTGTTTTTTTTTAAGTTCTAAAAAAATGTCCGCGATAGCAAATGTCTATCTTTTAAGTTTTACACTATATAACCTTTAATGGTATAAAATTTGTTCTAAAATAATAAATTATTTGCGAAGGTGTTTTTATATACATGGCATTAATCCTTATCAAAATAAATACGTTATTCATCACAAGTATTTAATTTTGTACAAAATTGCCCTTAACAGTAATTGATTTAAAACAATATCTCAGGAGATATCACCGTTTCAAAATAATGATCAAGTATCGCGAGCGCATTTTTATTATGCAGATAATGTGTGAGGCGGGTGGGCGGCTCCTATAATACGTTGCCTATGAATCACTCTCTCTTCTCTCTCTCTTATATGACGCAGACGAAGTTGCGCGGGTCAGCTAGTGTCTAATATAATACAAAAATAATTTAATGGATGCACAGAGAGGTAGTCACTTCTTCAGAACATCCACGATTTTATTGTAGAACGTTCTTCTAGGTCTTCCTCTTCTAACGTTTCCAATCACACTCATCTTATAAATAAGTCTGATCATTCTTCTTTCATTCATCCTCTCTACATGCTTACATGCCGAAACAATTATAAACATCACCTAATTAACCTAAAACCACGTAATTCTATTTCTATCATTTTCTATAAGTGTTCTATTAAATAAAATACTTTAAATGAAGGGTATTCTTATTTATTATCGTTTCGGTAGTGAAACAATTTAGTTTTCTTGTTGGACTGGAATATGTTAAAACAACAAGGGAAAGCATTTTTAAATTTCATAGCACAGTTTATAGAATATATTCTACTATTATTATGATGAGTCCAAAACTCAAAGTGGAAACTTGTAAACAAATTGTATTTTTGTGTCACTCATAGTACTAGAAATAGTCTAGTGTGCGATTCTAAGTGTAAAAATATTTTAATGTATATTTTACAAATGAACACTGAATTTATTGAATACGTTTCGAATACTATGAAGGAAATCTATAGCTATTATATGTCAAATACAATATAAGCCTTTTAGGTTTATCATTAATTTGAACATTTTAGAATTGTTATGCTCCTAAGTTGATTGAAGTCAGCCAACTTTGAAAGTGTGACTGTGCAAGTAAAGCCACCATATGAATTATAAAAATATAAATTAAGCAACATTCTTGGAGAAATATCTATGGCCAATAAGCAGTAGTGAGATGTAAGGGTATGTCAGAAGAGAAGAAAATCAATATAAACCTTGCAAACATTATGTGTTTAGTAAAAAATATACCTACTAGTTATAGGCAACTACTTAGTGTAACGTATGTAATTCGTGGCTCGACTGATATGCGCTAAGCAATGCGTATTTCGCACGCCCCGTATTAAGAGACTGTTAAATACTGAAAAACATTAATTTACACGCAAACACTTCGGACTGGAGCCAACGGATTTAATGTAAGTATTTGTTTTTTATGCTTATTTTTTACATATGATTGGTTTTTCTTATTATTACTGTTACCAATTACGTGAACATATTCTGAATATAATTGAAATTATGATTGCAATACAACATTTTGATTTCCTTATCAAATCAACACTAATTATCAACTGATAACGGTTGATATTTATTTATGGTTTCTTCTCTACGTAGCGGTTTCTTGTTTAAGGATGTTTTTTATTTGATTTACTTAGCTCGCTCAATTTTAGTATTAATTACGAGACATTTATATATTTTAATACTTCCTTAATGGTACCTGTACGTTTCATATTTCGAGCTGAATACTTACTCAACAAAATTTAAGTGTTAATTCATCTACATTGTACATTTATATACTGCATATCAAATACGTATTAAGAAAGTAGGTTTTGCTTTAATATAATATAAAAAGAGTTTTTCGAATTGGTAACTTTCAATTAAACTTAATTAATAAAAAATCTATATGTCCTAATTATGACAAAGTAATGTAAAAAAATAATTGAAAGAAAATTTTAGCTATATATAAAAGGAAGGCGCAAGCGCGACGCGACACGGCGGAAACACTCGTCGACATGATAAGTGCATTAGCATTATTATCTCGATAATTACTTGTTTGCATTTGGGCCAAATAGCTCGGTTGCTTCTACAGTCTTAAATTACATTCGGTGCCAGCGATCGTACGTCGCCCGATAACCAGCACATGTCTTGCGTTGAACTCTTCTGTAGGCCCTCTGTGTTTGAACTATCGCTTAACGGCCAGTTTAGTACTCAACTAACAATCATCCACTTGATATCTCAAATAGAAACTATTTACTCATTATATATTCAGGGATAAGCTTTTAAAAGCAACAGCCACCTAATCAAGCAAAGTAAGCTAACATAAACTTCATAATTTTTATGGTCTGAAGCAGCAAACGAATGATGTTAAGTGGTCACTGTAACAAACTCAATTTGTGCATCTAAAGTTAAGCACTAGGAGATAATTAAAGTGCTTACAATTAATTATAGTCCGGGAGCTACGGGACCTTTTTCATGAGTTGCAATATACATAGTAGGACATGATAATGATAGTAGTTTATATATTGCTTAATGATAAACCAAGCGTCAGACCGCGCGACTTCACTTAGTTATGGTGTAGAGGAGGCTGACGAAAATGTAAAAAAATACTATCAAAATTATAGCATTATACATGTTAAAAATTATCAAATTACTTATTTATAATGTTAACTTAAGAAAAATAACAGTCCGATCTCGATATGTTGATAAAATCGTCGTCAGTTATGTATCAATAGTCGTCGGAAAATTATAAAAATAAAGTAGTAGTATACATCTGAATTTGATAGTGGTTATTATATTTATGATTAATATAACAAGAAGAAGATCGTCAGACTGCATGATAATACTTAAAAGTTCGTCAGTCAGGCCTATGGAGTGTAGCGCAGCGTTCAAAAGCATTGAGTCTATTGGAGGTGAGCCTATTGCCATGAATCGGGCACGAAACCAAATTCCGAGTTGCCACTAAGAATTTCATAGGAAAACCCAATAACACTTTGCTCGACCTGAAATTCGAACCCAGGACCTCGCTCATAGTAGTCGCGCTTACGATCACTAGGCTAACGAGGCAGCCCGTTAGATTGTATACTACTACTTTATTTTTATAATTTTCCGACGACTATTGATACATAACTGACGATGATTTTATCAGCATATCGAGATTGGACTGTTATTTTTCTTAAGTTAACATTATAAATAAGTAATGTGATAATTTATAGCATGTATACTGCTCCAATCTTGAATTATTTTTTTGGCAACTTCGTCATCCTCTTACAACACAACCAAGGGCCTTCCAACGGTCTGTCGAACAGTTCCTATAATAGCAATATGAGAACTACCTGTGGTAAAAAATTTATGGTGTATACTTCCACGAGCCAAAAATGCCCGTAGCTCCCGGACTTTTAACTTATTCAAGCAAAATCGTAATATACTTACGAGAAAATTGGATATCTCAATACGTAATAGAGACTATCTTTATTATAATCGATTCTAATAAACTGATTTCATAAAATTTAAGTACTGGTAAAAATGTAACGTTGATATAAAACAGTTACTTTTTATTTGGCTTTTAATAAACCAGTTCACTATTGGCTTATAATATGGGGAGCGATGTACTTAAAGGTAATGTTTTAGGATTGCGGTGTACAGTCGAAATATATGCCTCACGCCTGTCTCCTATAAAACAAAATACCTTACCTACACTTAAAATAATATTCCAATAAAAACGTTATTGAATAGATGATTTTATTCCATTTTTCGATTCGATATAAAATTGCAGTCCAATTTTTTATTTAACATCTTGATGTCTGTCAATTATTTTAGTACAACATAATATATTCTTGTTATAATCGAATCATAAAATGATGTCAAATAGTTTTGTTTGTAACAAAAAGATATTGTATAATAATAATAATTTTACAACATTGTATTTCCAAACAAATATGAAATAATATTTTAATATGATATATATATATATATATATATACATATATATTCAATAGGAAAAGAAAATATATTTCTTTTAAAATCTTGTACTGGAATTTGGAGAGAATTAATTTATCGTAGCATTGGTCGTTTTAAGGTTCGAGTATATGAATGTGAGAGTTGATGTGTGTGCAGTGAACATTACTAGATGTAGTAATAACTAAGACTCGATTTTCTCCTTGTTAGAGTGTAATATTATAATGCATTGTATTAAACACTATAAAGTTAAAAGACTTTATCGTTCCTAAATATATTTAAAAAACCTAAAATATTTTTATTTTTAAATTTTTATAATATCAGAAATGTTTTAATAATAAATATGATATGTTCAATCTTTACGTATATTTATTTTTGCAAGCTAAATAAGAGCAAACTCTATATCCGTATTTATTAAACAAATAATAATTTATCGTTGAGTTAGTTTAAAGTTTACTTGAGATATAGCAATTTCACTAAAAAGTACAATACGGATCTCGACTGTATCTAATGTTGCATTGCATGTTCAAATAAATAGTAATTTAATGTAATTAATTGAATAACTATTTACTTAACAACATTTTAAATATCGCATATGATTTAGCGAACAGGCAATAAGTATATACGCATCTAATATATGTATAGATACCAACTTTGCGTCATGAAATCTGCAATGAAATACTATATGAATACATATATGTGTACGGTAATAACGTAGCCAAAAGGTCAAAGACTGAATTTTCGCGAATGACATACTTTTACTAACTATGCTTATCTTTGTCATCAAATGATTTTGTGTGAGATTTGCAGACAGAAAAGTAACTAAATAATAACCATAAACAGAACTGAAATAAGAAGCTTAACAGCGTCGCCTTTATCTTATCCAAGGGGCTTAGGAAATGATGACGTACAACAGAAATGGTATCATTGATTCTTATTTAAAAATGTTTAAATTATGTAAAATTATACATGTTAAAATAATTAAAATTTATGGCTTATATTTAGATTACCAAGTGGCAAAAACTTATCGTAGGATACCAAAGTCAGCAATGGAATCTGCACCTAAATATTTCTATTTACTTAATTTAAATATTTCGAAATTTCAGTAGAAAATGAGTATAGTTTTTTTAATTCAAGTATGTACATAAATATATGTCGAATATGTACGAGTAGATGGTATTTATGCGCATCTTATTTGGATGTGGAGCGGACGGCTTCTCTGCGGGACGCGAATGCCTCGGTCACTTATCGTGCAGTGCATTTTTACCGAAGGCACTTTGTTGTCGATACGTTTCGAGAGTTTTTGCGGACTCATCAATTTCCGCGCCTCGCGTTGATTTATTCATGAAAGGTGCGGTGCAGTGCTCGTCTCCAGTCAGGAAGTTCCTTTTTTCGATTACTATGATGGTGAAATTTGTAATGAAGCTCATTGGAAAACAATGTGTTATTTATTTATAAACCGAATACAAAGAAATCGTATTTTAAGACGATTATTGTACGTACAATGTAAACTTAAGTATTATGTGTAAATTTTATTACACAATTAAAATTGATTGCGTATTATTGCTAATGTTTTCAGGGCACAAATAAAGTTGTTTTGATTATGATGAATACAACTCATTCAAATGTTTCCCACTCATTACTTGACATATTACATTATCCAAATAATCTAGTGCTACAAGAACAGTCCATCAAGTATTGGCAAACAAAGGGTGGTGGATATCATAATGACAATACAGGGCAACGTCGCAAATGTAAATTGCGGTTGGAATCACTTAGAGAGCATCAGATAGGCGAGCATCGGACCGCACCGCACTGTTGCGACCGATCCGTCAACGTCGCTCTGCGTTTGCATTACACGGCCTTTATCTTCTCAAGCAGGGTTTAAATCACCAACATCAGCAAGCCTGCTTACCAAATTGGTTTCAATAGTTTAAGTAATGATGCAACTGCAGAAGTTACGTTATGCAAACTTTTTACCATGATTCCTTAGTGCAAATTTATGAAAGGATTAAATGATGTATTTTATACCAATATATGTCTCTTTAGCGTATATTTACAAGCCCTTGTATAAAGTAATCTGATAATGACGTCATTTTGTTTTTCTCTTTGTGACATTACGTTGAGTTGAACTGTTATCAATTGTGGGACAAGCGCCGCGCCGCATTGCTCCTTTTACGTTTCAGCCGTTGTCGGTGCGGAGCGGCGTGATGTGATGCACAAACTGTCTCGCTAACGACTCTGACCACGCGATAGACTATAAATTAGTGTGGTTTTCCTTCCATCGAACTAACTCTGAGGAAATCACGAGAAAACACTGTTTTTTATTTGTACTACGAACTGTATCTCTGCGCCTTTGTGTAATGTGCTCGCTGACAAGCATTACAGTGCTAGCGGTGCAATTAAGGTATCCACTTTTTGCACTTTTATTACATTACTTCATGGAAACTTTATTGTCGAGAACGTGTATCTGTAGATAAGTATCTTAAAGAAGAAATCGCACTTTTTCTAAATGTTTCAGAAAACAGCTCTTGCTTTACATTTTATGTTTCAACAAACGTTAAAACGACTAGCCTACTGTGCTACTCCATAATGCGCAACATTTTGTGTTTTTATCTGAAATCTTATCTGTGAGAGTGTCGAGCGATGTCGGTGTCTGCCTATGAAATAAAACTTTGTTTTTTTTTTGTTAACATCAGGTTTTCCCCGTACGGGTTCAAGTATCATCTGGAGACAGCAAGCAGCAGTTCCCAGCGGCGTGAAGACGACCGGATCACCTACATAAATAAGGGACAATTCTACGGAATCACGCTCGAGTACATACACGATCCAGAAAAACCTCTCAAGAATCAAACTGTCAAGGTTAGTTCTATAAAATATAAAAGCATTTCTCCTTTTAAAGAGAAGGTATGGAATTTCAATATATAGAAATATTCTCATATATTTAAAATATATGAGAATATATATATATACATATATATATATAATACTATTAAGTGAAGTGAGCAACGATATGGATGAAATTTTGTATTTAGATAATGTTTTACATTCCGAGTTTACCTAGATAGGTGGTTTCCTTTTTTAACCGACTTCAAAAAAAGGAGGAGGTTCTAAATTGAAATGTATATGTATTTAATGATGTTCAGCTATAACTTTTTTGTTTATGAACCGATTTAGATGATTCTTTTTCGTTGGAAAGGGTCTGGAATCTTCGACTTCGAAGATACACCAGGGATTTCCTCAAAATCATGAAAGTTGTTTTTTTTTGTTATACAAGCTCTTTTCTTTCAATATACCGAGCGGAGCTCGGTCGCTCAGATATAGAAATACATAGTCGCCATGTTTCCGTCACCCGCTGTGAATTTATTTTTTGATTTAGTATTTAGTGGAATCTATCGTGATTAACAGATTTGAACTTGTTTCTACAATATGAATATGTAAACATGTTTTAATACATTAATCTAAAATACAATATTTTAACAAAACCTTTAATAATTTAAGATGTTATTGGTCAAATATATCAAGGACTCATTTAATTATTCAATTTCATTAAGCTTATCGAACTCAACGATTAAGTGGCCGGATGTTTATCTCTTGCGGACGTTAGAAAGCTCCAGTGCGACTTGGCGTGCCTGGCTAATCCAATGGTACCTCGTCAATACATGTCAATTTATTTATTTCAACTTTTAGTATTTACAGTAAAATAAAATGTAATAAATTATAACTAGTGTGCGGAAATATTTCGATGTATGTAATGTTTATGATCGGAATGTAACACGGTATAATTTTATTGGATAGCCTACACGCGCCCACGTTTCCACGACTCGTGCCGTGCATCCACTAAATATCAATATTTCAGTGTTCTGATAATTTCTTGAAATGTAAAGACAACGTATATTTTTGTATTATATCAAGGGTTATTATAAATGCATGTTTAAAAATCTATTGAAATAGCAAAGTTCATTTAAAATATGATCTCTTTTTGTTTACAGTATCTATTAAATTTCTTTAATATTACAATTGTTTATTACAATACTAGCCCTGCGCCAATGACATTTTACATGTAGACGCGTCGTACACTAACATCATTGCATTAAAAAACAGCGTAATTAAACTATACACAGAAACTATAAACAATGTTTCAAGTTATACAATACGGAAAAAAGGGAAAGAATATGAAAGCCATTATATGTTACTTTTGTTGTTAGAACGAAATGAACATATTTTTGAATTCTAGTGACGTGCAACCGCGACTCTGGATAATACGTGACTAAGAGAATGTCAGGCAATTATCTGCTCTTATAATGCCAAAATAGAGCGCGGATATCGCATTTACACTTATAAAAACATATTAGGCCGGCACCAGCAGCTTAGCCCTTGTTTATACTATCTAACTTCTAGAACTTAAGAAGTTAGTAAATAGTAAAAACAAATTTTCAACCTCAATTTAAATTTCTTTAATATAAACAAATTAATAAAAAGATAAGTATAATCATTTATTAGTAAATAGCTTATTCAACGGCAACTTCATTCCTGTTGTCTTCGAAATTAAACGAGTCACACGTCACCTATATGTGAACTGCACGTACTGATACAGAAACTTTGGCAGATGTGCGAACAACTACTCACCAAAGTTTCATCACAATCGAATCGAGTGAATGATTTAGGAACGCATTGGGAACAAAAAAAATTCAGATAAATATTTATGTTTATATTACATAGATTATGTACATATATTACATTCTTATTAATTGCTGCTATTTTTTTTTTTATAAATATTTAGAACCGAAATTTTATAAATTTTGTTTGCGATGCTGACCAAAGAAAAATATAGGCAATATAAGCCGTCACATTCGGGTACACATGAATTACCCATGAATATATAAGACTCGGGAAGGTTCAACCGCAGGCATTTTGTATCAGTTTCACCTCGCTCCCTCACGGTTACCATCTCTTGTTAACCTTCCATAATATTCACTTTCATATTTTTTTAGCCACTGAAACAATTTACAAAACAACAATATCAACGAAGTATTTGCGGTTAGTATTATGTTAATCCGTTTATTAGAATACTTATGACTAACAATAATAAATTAAAAGTAATTCAATAAATATGTTATAATATTATAAAAAGCTATTGGTTTGGTTTTTAAATAGAAAAAAACGTTAGATAAAATGTTTAAAATATGTAAATTTGACTTGAATAATTAACGAACACCATATAATAAAAAATTATAACATTTCATATACCTTCAACACATTATATTAACAAACATGGACTAGAAAAATAGAGACTGGTCATGATTAATATTAGTGAATGAAATGCGTATGCATATTATGGAATATAATATCCCAAAAAACATGCTGTAAAAAAGTCTTCATTTAGATGTTATGTCTATAAAAAGTAGTGAAATCGTATAAACAGCCAAGTGTAGCCAGTTTTGGCTAAAATCTGGCCTATATTTTACTCTTTAAATAAAATTCTTTAGAATATACTGTACCTAATTATATGAACCTAAACATTATAATTAATGACATGACAATAAGGTTAACATATTGTTATTACATGTCGTGGAATTTTACATCGACCTCTTTCTCGCGGCAACTCAAGCCTAGGTCCGTTCCTCGATGTGAAACCCTTGAATCTGGCAACCGCCCGCGCGATACAAGTGACACTGCACTTGCAATCACTTAGCTACCCACATACATCATTACTCACAATATGTACATACATACGTGCACACCACGTAGGTACTGTAAAGAAGCTTTTTTTACCTTTTTGTACGCTAGTTAGTGTAGATTATATTTTCAGATCACTAAATACATCCAGGAGGTAGGAACATGTATATGCTAGTTTAGCTCGAATTTTACGGATAAGGAATTAGTCAGTTCGAGACTTAATTGCAATGGCGGCAACAGCCCAAGCCGATATCCAGGCACTTTGGCACCCTTGCGCTCATGTTGCCCACGCTTTCGCGGCTGAGTACCTTAAGCGCTCTCCCCAAGCCCGGTAAAGCTGTAAAACCCATCAGCGGCTCTGTGTTTGGATAAGGCCTCGCAGGCTAACAGAGTAGTCAATCCTAAAAAAACTGCACTTAGAAAACCATATATCCGAACGGGAGCTTCGTGTTCCACAGAACTCATTTTCAATAAAGCAGCATATTTTCAATTTTTTTTAGAGTTTGGCTGAGCTCTTTGGGTTCCTCATCAGTTAATCTAGATCTTAGATTTTTGTGGATCATTAAAAAATGCTTATCAGGTTAAATAACTTTTAATAAGGCGGCATTTCGATAGCTCTTATAGTTTGGCGGGGCTCTTAGTGTTCTACATCGGATACTCCAGACCTTCCATTCTTATGTGCCATCAGGAAAAGATCATCATAATATTAAATCATTTTAACTAAGGTGGCATTTCTTTAGCTCTTATAGTTTGGTGGTGCTCTTGGAGTTCCACATCAGGGACACTGAATCTTAGATTTGTATAAACCATTAGAAAACGCTCATTAGATTGAATAACCTTTACTGACGCTGCACTTTGATAGCTCTGATAGTTTGGTGGGATTCTTAGAGTTCCACAATAGGTACTCTATCTAGTCTTATGATTTTTATGGAACACTGACAGCTCCGTTAAACTATAAGAACTATCGAAATGCCGCCTTAGTAAAAGTTATTCAATGTGATGAGCATTTTCTAATGGTCCACAAAAATCTAAGATGTAAGTAAGTAACTGATGTGGAACCCAAAGAGCACAGCAAAACTGTAAAATATTATGAAAACATTTCCCTTTATTGAAAATAAGTTCTTTTCTGCTTATCGATATTATGTAATTCCAGTATCTAATTTAGAAACTTCATAATAAATTACAAAAATAAGAGAAGTTCTAAGAAAAACATGCTGTAAAAAACGAACCCGGTCTCGGTTGAGATGGTTTGTCTATAAAAAATAGTGAAATTTTAGGAGGTGATTATAAAAAAACCAGTACAGTTTTACAGTAAATGGCTTATGTTATTTCTGTAGTATAGAAGCACGATAAGTATAGATAAAAGTAGGTACCTTAGTTTTAGCAGTTTAAACACAGCATAAATAAGTACCAAAAGGTATATATGCCTTAAAAAATCATTATTTTTCATTTAATGAATAATGAAATTTTGGGATTTTTATTTTTAGTGTTCCGATCCTTAAAAAGAAAAAAGGAACCCTTATAGGATCACTTCGTTGTCCGTCTGTCTGTCTGTCTGTTTGTCAAGACCCTTTTTCTCAGGAGTGCATGGAGGGGAGGTATCAAGTTGAAATTAATATCAAAAACTCAAGTATGCAATCCCTTGAAGCTGTGAAAAAATTAAATTTCTAAGTCAACGCAATCAAAAGACACGGCTTGATTATGTCTCATTTCTATACAATTTCAAAGGGAACAAAAACCTATAGGATACTTCCAGTTGACCTACAATCATGAAATTGGCAAGAAGCATTGTCTTGTAGCACAAGGAAAAAAAAATCCGGAAACTGTAAAATTGTAGTTTGATAATTAATAAGAATTAATTTTGTTATTTGCAGTTGGTAAACTGATTGCGGCATATATTGATGTATGAGGACAATATTTTTCCAACGGCAAAGTTAAATTTGACCAGTTTATCTTTTCCTAAAACAATATTAAAATAAAAATTAGCTCTACCTGTCCAGTATTTTCACAAACTGCACATCACCATCTATTACTGAGTACTTAAATGTCTCTCATCCCCATTCCAATAACATCAACTTTGTGCTTTGAAAATAACAACCGTAATACATAGCGACATCTAACGTCGAGTAGCGAGCGGTACCCTAACACTGTAGTACTGGAGTATCGAATAAAACACTTTACAAAGTGATTTTGTACAAAATAAAATTAAGCGTTATTTTAAACAAGAGAGTTTTATTTTAATTATATTATATATGTAACTTGCAGTACCATGTTCGGAAAAGTGGACATAAGTTTCCGAAAGGCAAAACTTTCAAGGTAGTGGTTAGTAGTTCTGTGATAGCGATTTTTTTTAAGTTTTTTGATTTTTTCTTTTGCATGCTTGGATAATATGGTTGATGATCTACTTTGATGCTATATTTCAAGTTTCTGAATTACTTAGAAGTAGTCTAGATTTTTGGTGAGTGAGTCAGTTACTTTCAGACTTTAATAACTTAATAACTATTCGTGTCAGTAACTTATTCGTGAAATTTGGGATTCTAGGTGTTCAACGTAAGTGTTAAACGTTCAAAATTTGTAGGTCTAATAGCTTTTGACATAAGGAAGAGCCGAAAGTAGCTCGAAAAGGTTCGTTTAATTATACACACTAGCCGGTGTCGTCCTTTTCGAACTTGGCCGTGTGTCTAGAATTTAGACACTGGATAGAGAAAATAAAAAATTATGTGTTTTCAAAATTATCTATCAGTGAAAAAACAAACAAGTGATCGTGAATGATCATTTTACACCGGATGTAAAATTAATACAAAATACAGGTGAGTACTAGGTTGCTATTATTTAATTTTGCAAATACAGAACATGAAACAAACGCGCCGATAGGCATTGGCTTATATATTACCTGAATTACCAATTTTAAATCAAAGTTAATAGGCCATTTCGAATATCTTTAAATTGATATGATTATAAAATCAGTCAATGTATGAGCTTATGGATATTTGAGGTGACGATTACGGAAACTGAACTACCTACATCATTATTTAATCGACAAGATAATGAACCAAAACCAAAATGTCTAAGCGCTAATTAAAACTTAAAATTTGAAATTTGTAAGACTGCTAGAAGTACCTTAGAATTTTGATAAACTGTGAGAGTGTCTGTGACAAAATTAAAGAACTTTGACTTGCGATAATTCATAAACTATAACGCATAATTATTAGGTATAGCCAGTTATAGTATACCCTCTTGATCTCTAAAAAAAACTTCTTCTTTATACACAACAAAGTTACAGCGGGATCGTCAAAAGTGCTGAGAGTCGCTTCGGGAAAAGGATGGTACGGTCGGGTCTTCCGCTCGAGGCACTGCGGTGCCCCCAGATCGTCACAAGTATTAGTTTACACCATTGTGTAAGAAGCATAAATACATTAAAGTACTGTTAAATATGTAATTATATATAGTTAATAATCTAAAATGAATTTACAGTAATGCGTTTTTATTCTTTATAATTATAATTTACTGTTTCGCACCATTTCGTACAAACCAACTATAACGCAGTTTTACATCCCGCGTATCATTAAATTTTTCATATTTTATTTTTTTAAATAAAATTACATGTGACATGGTTACCTTACTACACGAGATAACCAGTGATTGGGTTTTAATGCCTACTAATGTATAAGTGCCTCATTTATCCATACTAATATTATAAATGCGAAAGTAACTCTGTCTGTCTGCTTAGTTTTCACGCCTAAACCGCTGAACTAATTTGATGAATTTTGGTATAGAGATAGATTGGACCTTGGGAAGGACATAGGCTACTTTTTGTAGTGAAAAAAAAAACTTTAAGGGAAGAAAATGGGGGATGAAAGATTGTAAGAAGAAAATATGCGGGAATGAAAACAACCATATACTAAACAGGCGTGTTGGCGGCGGCGCGGTGATACCGCGGGACACAGATAGTATTAGTATACATTATTTGTACAATTTCTCTATTCAGAATTAAAATAATTATAAGTTATTGTAAGAAATACTAAGCATTTCAGTTGTGTAATTTATTGTTGTCGTAGAATGCATTCTGATAGTCGCGTCGCACACATAATACAATAATGATACTTAGCGTGACCAAATGGCCTATTATCTCATGGGAAACTCATCAGAAGCAATGCTAACGTGTCGTCGTGTAAATCGGAAATCCCTTTTTTATTGTTTCCTACCACTTTCTGAGAAAATGGATAAAGTAGATAAATTGCCATTGTCCTTATGTGAACTTTGATACGATAAAATTGCACCATAACATACAAATTAACAGGGTATTCTCGTTAAACCAGAAAATCCGCTTTCGGTAATCTGGTTATTCTGGTTTTAGATCATCGAAGTTGGTATTGTTATGATTTGATATTTTTTCTTTGAAATAAAGTTATATAATAGGATCATATAAATTCATAATTAATTGCCTGTTTCTATAATATTATTTATTTTACGGCATATTGTGGCTGTATTATAATAATAATAAACTGAAAACTTGTAGATAGCCATGAATCACATGTGCAGTTTTAGGTTTTAAAAACGCTTGATTTTTCTATAAAAACGGCGTTTTTTACTGACGTTAATATCCAAAGCCAGTTTTACTAATTTGAATGAATTTTTTCATAATATAACTATATTTTCTTCACCTACAACTTCAATTCGCTTTTATTTTTCTTATATAAAATATTCCAACACGTTTATCTCGATTCAATGGGCTTAGATCGGAGTAATCTGAGATACAATGAGACATACGTTTGAAGTTATTATTAAACAAGTGGGCCGCAAGTCCGGCCCGAGCGGCAGCATCTACACAGTAAAACGAATACCGTATCACATTCAATACTGATTCAGATATTTTATACCTACGTAGCTTATCTCGCCGCAATCGAGTCTGCATTGTATAGCCGCGCCCGATAATTAAGACAACGCTTTTGACATTTGCCATAAAGGAACACAATAATCGCCCCGGGAATCCGTTCCTCCTCTTCGACAATATCGTTTTCCTTAAATAAAAACCGTTCTGCATTATGCTAAAATCATTTCACTTAAGGGTGAGCTAAACATATCTAACAGTTAAATATAAATAACATTTTATTATAATTGTGAAACATGTTTCACCTATCCCTGTAGCCGAAAAATAACACTTCCACTAACCTATACTAAAATAACAGCTTGTTGAGTGGTAAATGAGCAGAGTAAAGAACTTGTATCAAGTAATATTTTTTTGTATCTCTTTATAACAAACTAAACATCATTAAGCTTGAATAGAGAAGAGCATGCTCCAAGCTGAAACAGTTTACTTGTATGTCATAAGGCAATCTGTGGAATAGGTACGTATAAACAGCTTTTTCGTTTTACAAGTAAGAGTTCCAAACTGCCATTTTTTAAACTGTTCCGATAAATACGCCTCAAACATAATTTCACTAGGTATTACCGACCTCTTTAACAGAAGACCGTTAAGTTTTCAAATGAGTAACTTATAGTCTTTTTAATAAATATAGCTTTATGACCACACACTTACCTGGTGATAAGTCACAATGTGGTCCAAAACGTTAACACGTTAATCCTGACACTAACAGATTTTCAACTTGAGAGTGGTAGTTATATAGGAAAGTATTAGAGACCTTGATTTCCTTACGATATTTTTCTTCACCGAAAGCTCAGGTTAAATTTAAAAATTCGTACTTACTTTGATCCACACGGTGTCCGTACTCGTTACAACTGAGCCACAATCGACTACGCATGAAAATATCGACGTGACTACAGGTGATCAGATCAAACTTTAACAAGTCGATACGGGAATCGATGATGTTTTATAATCGATTTTCGAACACATTTTTCTCAATTTCAAGCAAAAATTACACGGACATACAAAAATATCGTGAGTTCGTATAAAAAGGAAATGTTTAATATTTTATCAAACATGAGTAACAATTTAATTTTGCACGCAATGCTAATTCGTGACGATTTGCGTGCCATAAAACGGTTAAGAGTTAAGAAATTTTAGTAAATAGAGAGATCTGGCTTGGGAGCGGGACGTGCATGTCGGGATTGTAATTATGTGCGGTGCCGCTGGTTTCGGCTGAACCTTGCGTTCGGCTCTGATATTATCACCATTCAAGTTTTCTTCGACAAACAACAAAAATACGAAATTTTGTACCTAATTAAAACACATTAAAAAAAACAGCAGAAAGATTTTGAAATTGAATACACCTGACAGATAAATTGTCTCGGGAAATATTTTTAACTTTATTTGAAATTTTGGTATAATACCTAAACTCATGTTAAATTTTCAAGTATGTGAGCTCTTTGTAACCTCGATGAAACAGACGATGATCATAAAAAAAGTTATTTTGAAATGAGCTGAATATTTATAATACATATGAACTCACATTCAGCTCGTATTTAATTTACATATTGACAAATATCATTTTAAAACGTTACTTTTCATAAAAAAAACTGTAACAATCGTTAAACTAAAAAAGATATCAACGATATTTAGTGTAAAAAATATTCTAAAACTTGTCAATCAATCATATAACACTGTTGCAATTAATCATCTACAGCAAAGGATCGTCGCTTTTAAATATTTTGCATCAAAAGAAACCCGTAAGGGTTGCGTGATATTTTTTTTACTACATTACTTGACTGACTTTTTGAAATATCGTTTTAACTAAACATATGAGATCTAATTAATATACACGAAATTTATTATCTTGTAATATTTTTAAATATGTTTTTGGTATACCATTACATTATTACTTGATACTAATTAAAATACAATATTATAATATACCGATTGAAAAATCTTTACGCTACAAAATCAAAACAAAAACTAAGTTTTATTTACAAGCGTTAGGGGAAAAAATGTTACTTTTATACAATTTGTTTCTAATTATGCAATTTGATACTTAATTATATAAATTAATACCCAATCTTAGTTATCAAAAAAGTGTTATTAAAGTCGCTTTAGTAGCTTCATTTAATAGTTTTTTTTAATGAAAAAATATTTTTTGTTCTGAAGGTTAAATCTAAAACGTAGTACAGTAATATCATCGTATACATATACAATAAGTTATCATACATACTAATGAAGTACCTATTCAGGAAATAATTTTCTTTATAATAATTACAGGATCACTATATAGCGCGGTGTAGGTATAATATGATTATACAAAATAAATATGTTCATAGTTAACTACCGATTAAATTTACATATTCATGGAATGTATACCTTTTAAGCGATACTTATAAACTTCCGTTTAATATAGGTATATATATACCTAGTGTGTTTTATACAATAAAATTGAGCTGAGCAAATTGCGTGTCTAAAGCATACTTACTCATTGAGAGCATTTTTTACACAACTTTTTACATATTCACCGACATGATTGTGTTCACTTTCGTAGCAACGGAAACTCGCGTAACGAGACACGTCGCATGTTTTCTTTTCTTTTTTTAATATTTCACGATTTTAATGATTGCTCCCGTTTGCCTTTTTAAGGTAATCGTTAATGGTGCCTTTTACACTAAAGGTATTACGTCTGATGAGGGATTATAACGGTCGCATACTTACAGTTCCTGCTTGCGAGCACCTTTCTGCCGACCGCATCGACACTGACAAGTGAAGGGCTGTCATATAAGTCGGAATATTTCTCACAAAGGGCAGTCGGGTGTAATGAAATTTTTATACATGACTTCACGAGAAAGGCCTCGCAGTGCAAAACATTATGCAAAATATTCGTACTGTTTGTAGTTGCAATCATGTCCGTAATCAATCAAAGTTTACGATGACTTAATATAAGTTGCCTTCATCTTTCACCCGTCTCTGCACCCTTCGGCCGCAATTCCCTGTATCCTATCAGAAAAACTATAATGGTTATAAATTACAAAATTATACAACAGAAAGCTCGTAGTAACGGCATTTCTTGTAGTGAGTTTCATTATACCATATATTTTTTGTGAAATCATTCGCGATTATATAAACAGTAGTTTTCATATTGATGAAAATAAATGTACCTATATGTAAATGTTAAATTGTTTTTATATTATCACGGAAACGTGACTATACTATTTCTGATGGTAAGCACGGTACAATTCAAAATGATCACTGAGAGATCCAGGTTGCAGCCTCTCGGTAGCTGTATACACACTGGCTGATCTCTAAATACGACAAACCAAAAGAAAGTCACTGTTTTGGGCTTATCATCGTGTATGGTGGTCGCGACCAAGTCGGGTAGAGATCCCTATCACTTCACTTGATTACTGAGTATACTCCGGGTAATGCCGTAACGCGACAAGTAATTTACATACATACCTTAACTACATACCATGCTCGTCTAAAAAAGTCCTAAAAATCCAAGTATATTTTTGTAATAAAGTTTATAAACTCCTTGTAGGCTTTATCCGTCTTTATCCGCTGTCACCTATAATATTTTTTGATATAACCTTTTAAAGTAATTGTATGATTTTGATGTTCCCTATTAATTTATTTAAAAAAAAAAACACAAATCCCTTTCTGAATTCCATCGTTTTTTTGTAAAAACAAATATCGTTAAATAATTTTGTCAATTTTCTTTACAGTTATTATAGTGATATAGTATCATAACTCGAGTCTTGAGTCCAATTACGAGGAAATATAATTAATTCAGTATAATTGCAAATAAAAACCAACTAACAATAGTTACTTTTTGATTTAACTTCTCGTGAAAATATGTAGCATAATTGTTGAGTGAAGGTCAAACAATGCTAATTAAAAAAAATACAATACACTATATTTTTCGACATAGTATTTTTCGACGTTCCTAGTGTTTCTTTTGTAATATATATATATTATATACATATAATGTATTATACAAGTTCGTCTTCTAAAATATTTAATTGATTACATATTTCCTTTTTATAAACAGAACCAGGTGTGTAAATCCAACTGAATAGTCCAGTAAATTCACTATTTTGTGAGGTTTGAAGAGACGTTTTAGAGGCCGTGATAAATGTCACAATCACGATGGAACCGTTGGGTAACTAACGGTGGTCGCCGTTGAACTGCATCGTACTTACTATAAGGTTTTCTATGATTATTTTAACCATCAAGGAATGTGTTTCACATGCACATGTGAACAGTAAATTATTATTTCTAAAATCAAAATAGAGCTTAATAAATCATTTTACATAATTTAAATCAATAAAGTAAGAAATGTATTACATTTTCAATCCATTAACAATTAGTCCAAAATCCATAGCAGATTCCATACATACAACTCACTCACATCAAACAAATAATACGATGATCGCATTATTAATAACAAACAAAGGTAAGTACTACATAATAATACATATTGTGCAGAAATAATGTTATGATTTTCAGTAGATACAAATTGTTGAAACGCACGATAAACTTACAAATTCTTGGCCGTTTTTTATCCAACTGCGAAAAAGGAGGGTTATGTTTTTTGAGCGTATATATGTATGTCTATTTCTTTGGCACGCTATATTGCAGCCTAAACGGTTTGATGGATTTTAGCATACGAGGTATCGTTAGTTTCGTCTTAATTATGGGAATGACATAGGCTCTATATTATTTAAGTACGACGTCTGGGAATCAAATAAAAAGCAAAAAAAAAAAAATTTTTAGGCATGTGTTTTTGTTGCAGTCGGGTTTTTTGTTTCGTTTTAATAATTTAGCTTGTTACATGTATGTAATCACGCAAAATAAGTTGGCCGTCACGGGAAGCCTGGCAGGTGTGAAACAGTTTAGTGAATATACAAAAAAAATACACCGGGTAATCCCAAAACACGACAAACCAAAAGCAAGTCACTGTGAAGATGTTTATTTTACTACTATGTGTATGGTGGTTGCGATCCCTACCAACCGCTATTAATATATCCGTGTTTTAACATGAAACTTTGAAATGACCCGGTCTGTCTATTAAAAAAACTAACTCGGCTCCACACCGTCAACGTTGGGCCAAAGCGTCGCTACGCCAACAGCTGTCAACATCGAGACCAACAACCGGTCTGATCCGCCGCATTAGATGCTTCACATTAAAAGTACCTATAAAATCCAGAACTAAAATTTGGAAAAATAAATAGGTAATTATTACACCATGATCACAAAGTCAACTCAGTAATACCTATCTTTTATTATTTATTCGTTGAGAGGGTATTTCATATAATCAAAGAGAATTCCATCTGAAGTAAATTAAACCAATAATAAAATATTGAGGTTATTTTGCAGTACAACATCATTTTTGTGTTCATTACGCATCGTGGCGCAGTGGTAGAAAGCCCTACTATTGACCTGAGAGGTCGCGGGTTCCATCCCCGCATATGACTGACTTTTGTGTGATAAGCATAATTGTCAATTGTGTATGTGTGTTTTATATTATATATTTATGTATATCAGCTGTTATATATAATATGTATAAAACTGCTTCATTAGCCTAGTGGTCGTAAGCGCGACTGCTAAGCTTGAAGACCTGAGTTCGATTCCCAGGTTGAACAAAGTGTTATTGGGTTTTACTATGAAATTCTCAGTAGCTGCTAGGAGTGTGACTTTATGTCCGATTAATAGCAATAGGCTCGCCCCCTATTACATGGAACCTAAAAACATCCGGTGAACTGTGGGTGTATATTACTACACCTCTGCCTAACCCTTCGGGGATACAGGCGTCATAGTATGATATGTTATGTTATCTAGTGTTATTTAACATAATAAAAGCGTTGCTTATTTTGGAACGAAATGGGCGTGTGTGAAATTGTGTACGTCATTTATTTTATTTGTTACTTGCGATGTGTCTGAATTAACCTTTTTATAAATTGCTTTTCAAGAGTACCTATGATTAAAAAATAGTAATATCGCGAGAGAATATTTTTGTCACTTTGAAGGATATCGTTATGAAATTTTAATTTAAAGTTAATGTAGTGCACGTATCTTTATAATTTTATTGTTATTTAAAGAAAAACCTAAATAAATAGTAGGGTCGGCGACGCGACGGCGCGGCGTGCGTAAGCGCGACGCTCCACCGAGCGTGAATTTTCCACGTTCGGTTTCAGGTTCACATAACGCTACTCGATAACTATTACACTTTCGAAATATTACGTATTATTCGGTAATAGGCATATATGCAATCGCTCAAACAACATAACTAGACGTAATGAGTTGATTCGTAATATAAAATTATCTAAAAACAACTAGACTGATTCCATTGATTGAAGCATGAATTTATATTGTAGCCTAAGCCTAGCGTTAAGCCTCTCCAAATACGTGCAAACTAAGTATAATGTTTATTAATCAAATTTTATAAACAAACTAGCGTTGTGTCCGCGGCTCCGCGTGTGTTTATTACTACGCAGTAATTATTTATTTTAGTTTTATTTTTACTCATATTGTTGACAATTCATATGCCGTATCAATTGAGGAATGGCATGTATTTCCTGTGTACAATTTTCATCAAACTTGGTTAATAATTTTTATTCTATTCTATTCTAGTGTATTATATTAACGATTCTTATAGCCTCTCAATTATACAATGAATTAATAAATAAATTTAATCAGAATCGGTTGAGTATAGATTAAAATTAAATTTCGTGATTTTTTTTTTACAATTTCTCTATTTAATATTGACAATGGTTAATTGTTATGGCCCATTATTTATATAATTACTTATACTTCCCGTGCACAAAATTGTATCAAAATTCATTAAGAATTAATAAAATTTAAAAATTTTGTATTATTTTACGATTCTTAAAGTTGTTATTGAAAATTCAAATAGCCCATCACTCATATAATGACTTATACTTCCCGTGTACGAAATTTTATCATAATCAGTCAAAAATTAATGAATATATACATTTTTTTTCATTTTTTTTTACTATTTCTAAAAGTAATATTGAAATTTCTTATATAAGCACCCCGTGTACACAATTTCATAAGAATCGATCTAGCCGTTTTTGAGTTAAATCCGGACATACAAACAAAAAAATTTTAATGTCATATTCGTGATGAGTGTCGTTCATATAGTGTGATTATTGGTAAATTTTGGAAAAATATTATAAGTATAGACAGAAATAAGATTGATTAATATAGATAAAATAACTGTTTGCATTAAAAATACATTTATTTCATCTAATAAAAATATTGAAATATAAATAAATTTCATTATTAATCTAATTATTTTAAGAGTAATAATCTTAAATAACTTTCACTTCCAATTCTTCATGTCGGGTGACAGTAAAGCTGGACGTAAATGGCATTGCATAATGCGGAGTCCGTCATTGTTTCGATATAGTGGCTGTCACAATGCGCGCATATTTAGCGTCAATCCTTGATAACATCGCCATCCGGCTGCCGTCCTTAATCAATGAGATTACAGTGATCAAACTAAAATATTTGGTAATACTGTGACTCATAACAACCACTATTCTCAGCCGCATCCATAAGTTTTAAACGTATAATAACAACCTATTATAGATATATTAATAACACGGTATCTTAAAGGTACTTTTAATGGGGGTTATCACGCATCGGTCATTAACATCTTTTCAATTTGATTTTCAGACAGAGAACATACAAAGTCACTTAATATTAGTAGAATACATTAATATTAATAATATGTATATAGTAATAACTTAACATTCACGCTAGCGTTATCATTCGTTAAAATTAAATAATATAGCCGCTTTACAGATTATCTATGCAAAAGTGGATTTCATTATAATAATGAGCCAGTCAACATCCTTTCTTTAAAAAAAATGGAATAAAAATACGTAAATAAAAATTGAATAGCAATGAATTTTAATATATCTAACGCGACAAATAACTTCTAAATTAAAGTAATAACGATGTCCTGTAGAGTGAAATAGAAACATCCATAATTTTTCTTCACATTTAAATTACTATTATAAATAAATTTAGTTGTGAATATGTTTTTGTAAAGAGAACTAACTACAAATCCGATTCTAAAAATTCCTTCATTGATAGAGAAGTACGGTCGGTCTATAGTTATAGTTTTATTGATAACTAGCAACCACCCGTGACTTAATTATAATTCCCATTTCTCCATAGCAAGAAAACACATCACTGAACGCATAGTGCTTATAAAAATAGTAATGTTGTTTTTTTGTTAAATAAGGAGTAAGTATTTAAGGAGTAAAACAAAAAAAAGACCAAAATCTAACAAATAGTTTTTGCGTGATGCGCTCATAACGGCTTAACTGTATCATTTTATTTTAAATATATAATAAATAGTTTTTTTTTAATATTTCAACTAACGGGAATGATGTCGCTGTGTTATAAACAGGGAAGCATTTATCTTATGCGCTTTGTCTTAACTCGACTTATCTAATACAAGCGCAATAAAAAGGCATGATTGAAAGCAATGTTCTTAGCGGTAGGTACATCATCTTAAGCCACATCAAGCGTTGTCCAGGGCGCTGCACATTACAATCTGACATTTCCTTTCGACATTTGAGCAGATTAGTGTTACGAAGCGACTTTGAGCGTTAATCCGACGCACGACTGCTCGTAAGAATTGCTACGATTTAATCGAAATATAGCGGTCAGTGGGCGCTACGCAACTTTTAATTCTAACAAATTAATACGTAACTACTCGATATTACTAAGCATAATTTTTATTGTTATATTTATTTTTATTATTTTTCCTTTCCCATTTGTTATTTCGTACGACTTATCTTGTACCATTACATTTTACAATATAAAAAGCATACTTAATTTCAAAGCATATAAATGTATGCAAATATATTATATAACGTTGTCCTGATAAAATTATATACATATATTATTTCTCAACGGTGTTTTTCTGGCAACGCGACATCTCCGTTAATTCTTTAACAAAATTTTTGATTCAAACATAGTTTTAAATCTTATGTTTACCGTTATTGACGTAACTTCGACAAGAGGTTTAAATTTAGTGTTTTCGTTAAAAAATGATTAAAAACTTTTACATTAGGAATGCCGTCTTTTGATAAAACGCATATATTTATGGTGCCATTTATTAACCTTTTGGCTCCCTTACATAACAAAAATGTACGTAAAATTGGCAGATATGCCATCCCCGGGAGCGAGTTATTAATTAACATTATGTTTAGTTAAAATATCAGAAGTTAGTTAGATTACTTACATTCCATAATGTGCCAAATGTTCGCACAGGTCAGCTAGTTTCTTATATTATATTTGTAGGTACTTATCCACTTCTGCAACGTCACGTTGGTATTCATTACCATACACATGTAAAAACCATCTTCATAATTATTTGCTTTGTTGCACAGCGTTTTCAAATTGGCTATTAGGCACAGTGTATTTAGGTTTTTAGAAATATTTTCCAGGGTAAATCCAGGTAGGCGTTCACTAGGTAGGTTCACTATTTATTATTTTATTTTGCTGAATAAATATTTATAGAAACAAGCTGTGCTAGCTTGTTGAATCGTGTGTTGCTTTTCACAAAGATTATCTGAGCTTACGCTATTGTTCGTTTTTCAGAAGTTTTAATCATATTACTTGCAAGATGTTTAGTGGTTAAAGAAATATAGTGCAAAAACCCATGCTTCAAATTATGTTCTGAGAAAAGCGATGACTTTTTTTTGAAGTGACTATACTGCTAGCCTTAAATGCCCTGGAACCATTAG
The DNA here is from genome assembly GCA_033032175.1 of Saturnia japonica. Classification (NCBI taxonomy): domain Eukaryota; kingdom Metazoa; phylum Arthropoda; class Insecta; order Lepidoptera; family Saturniidae; genus Saturnia; species Saturnia japonica. The sequence continues at coordinate 9,124,620 of CM065311.1, read as the reverse complement.
AGGCTTTGACAGCTTCACGGGGCTTGGGGCGAGCGTGGAAAGCACTCATCCGCGAAAGCAAGGCAACAAGGTCATGGGTGCCAAAGTGGTCGAAAGTCGGCATGGACTCTTGCTGTATATGTAATTAAATCACGATCTGACTAATTCCCTATCCATAAAAAGTGATGACTGATGTCGTATTTGCAATGTTGGACACTAAATACAATTGCAAAGTGAGCACAATTTTTTTAAAATAAATAATTTATTTCTGCTCACCCTGAAAGTATACAGTGGCATTTTTATACATGCCGACAACAGTCTCGAAAGATATAATTTGTAAATCCGATATCAAACCTGATCATCTCCAACAATATCTTATTTCTCAAAGTAATCATTTGACTGTAAAAAGTAATCATTTGACTGTAAAAAGTAATATATACAATCTTCATGCAAGCATCATTCTGGACAGTTACCCCATGAATACGTATTCGAGTTAATGCACTGGCCATTAGTTTGTAAAACTTACCTAACTGCATAAATTCCTTATTTAATTTACATACATCTAAGTTTAAATGATTTTGACCTAGTCAAGTGCAAGTTAACTTAACTACAGATGATTATCTGATAGATAGATTAGAAATAACGGAGTGTTATTCAAAACCAATTTATAGATAAAAGTGAAGTCATGTTGTTTACTGGATAAAATGTTGAACGGCAGACATTTTTCACCGGATGTAGAATAAATAGTGCTTCAGAGACAATCGCGTAGCAGCTACACCCACAGTTTCGCTTAGAATTTATGTTGAAACCGTCGTCCATTCCGGAGAACATTCGCAGCAAATAATCCAGGCGTTAAAACAACTAGCACAGACAGCCAGCGCACTTAACAAATAGACATATCTGTATCAGATATAGTGTATCGAAACGGGGAGACATTACTTTAGCTTTATCGATAATGCTCAACGAACGAACTGAACGAAATAGTTTTACCGCGTAGCTAACATAAATAATTGTCATAAAGTAGATAGGGGTTGATGGATGGACACTGCGGAGTTGCGACTAACGAGGAAGGGTTTTCAAGAAATACAAATGTCGCATAATCTGATACCAAAATATCTACATAATATTTGAAATCCAATAGCCTGTTTTAAAATTTACGCAGGAAAGAGTTGTAACAAAAACTGACGCATCGACAATGCCGTTTCAATAATTGTTACATCGCTAAGTTTAATAGACACGTAGCCTCAGATTTAATATGATATATTACTAGAAGTGGTGATAAGCTAACGACGCGACGTTTATTAAGTCTTTTTATAGTTAACAATAAAACAGTTGTAGTCAGCTTGAGCCTTCTCAGGCATAGATGACAACAACAGCAACAATGAGATATAGACACGGTTATCCTAGTGAAATGATTACAAATGCGGCAAATATTGTTCAATAATTTTTTTCTACCTTTATATTAAGTAAATAATAATACGTTTAGCAAATGTTTTATTATAATCATGCGGAAGTATACATTATTTGAATATATCTTTACAAATTTTCAAGGTTACGATGGAAGCGTATATAAAATATTAGGCGGAAAGCTAATTTAATTGTGGTACCAACTAATAATTAATTAAATTGTCGGTTTGATATAAATGTGTTCCGCAATAAGATTCCGACTAAACAAACAACTGAATCGTTTTCATTCCAATTTGTTTACGCCCTTTCGAGATTAATTAGTGTTATAGCTGTCATTTACGAGTAGATACAGATCATCGGGTTGCATACATATACGGTATTATGCATATACAATTGCTTATTTATTCAAATAGAGTGACGAAATTAAAGCGAAGCGGTTGTCGGGCATAATGAACGACACATGAGCAGAACAGTGCCCGGGCGTGTGTCACACACGAGAGAAAGCGTGCTTAATCAGATAACTCGGATTGTCAACCGAGCTGAGCTCCTGAAATCGGGTCGAATGTCGATACACTCGATTAATTAATTGACGGCCCGAAAAGTTGGAAGTAACTGGTCCGAGAAGCCGAAACTGTGGGCGCTCTCTTGTGAAACATGCAATGTATTTGAGTGCTTGATAATATTGTCGTATAGGTATCGTTATATTTATTGTTTTTCGATGTCAACCACTTATAGATTTTTGCATATATACCTAAGTTTGCTATTATCATTATAAATTAAAACGAATTTGAAATAAATTTATGTATACTTTTTAAAAGAAATACCTCCTACATATGATGTCTGATTGTAATGCGATTTTTTTTTTCAAATATAGACTAGAATAGTATTGGATTTAAGTGGAAGTTCTAAAAATTTAACTATAAGAGATGAATCTTTTTTCAGCGACATGTAGACTTCTGTTTTCTTGAACCCATCTAATCAACCTATTTGTAGGTATACCTAAGTATTTCAAATTACTGGTTAATATCTTAATTGCCTATATTTATTTAGATAACGTTACAGCTATGAACTAAACTTAATATCGTTCGATGCTGCAAGAATACGTAACGTCAATTTGGATTAAAAATCCAATTAACTGAGCGAACAAGCGTGCCGCCCACGCCTATATCTTATAAATAAGTAAAGTAGGTAGACGATGTAACTTTATCCACTCATATATTAAATTTAAAACAAAACTGTTGCGAATAATAAATTATATAATCAATAGCAAAAGAAAAACGCGTAAGCCTATCCGAATAAAAAGTAAAAAATATATGCTGGCATCACCTAGCCAATTGATTTTATCTATAAATGATATGTTAAAACGTCGTCTATTTAATATTATATATCTGGTAAATTAAGAGTAAAGGATGTATTTCATATTGATTAATCTGTTATTAACATAAATTGGTATCTATTTTTTTGTCAATTTCATAATTTTCGATTGTAATACCACAATCTATTTATAACGCTTTAACAAATTAATCCATAATCAAATCAAACTTGTATCAGTAGGTACTAATAATTTGTATAATTTAAACATTTAGGATTGCCGCTATATCTCTGTCATGCAACAATAGCCAACATTTTCCACTACCAATTACAACTTTGGAATAGGTATTAAATTACATAATTTGTTACGAGTTGCACTCTAATTTATTTGACAAGTGTTTATGAATCATAACTTACAATTCGACATACAAAAGTTATTATTTACGTAGAATTAATTACAACTCCAGTATGTATTAACAAATTTTGAAAATAAATATGTAAATCAATCCGTAAACTCTAAATTAAATTTGATCCTTTTGATTTTCAATACTTTGATACGAACTTTGTTTCCTTAAAAGTTAATTTAGTTTTACAGTTAGGCATTTAATATAATATATTTTTTCAAATGCTTACGACCAGGGAATTCTAATGATGCAGTAAATGTTTATATCTATTTATAACAACCAACGAAACGATTTGGTTAAGGCGGAAAGCACCGTTACAATTTTATACATGGGCTATCTATTAGTATTCACGATTCCGTTGGATTTACGCGCCACAAGAATCAACTGATCTCCGGAGAAAGTCAGCGTGCCGCTTACAGAAAATGATTATATACACACACAATTTGTTCTTAAAATTGTTAATTTTCTAGTTCACACTGAATTTGATCGGTTCTTGAAGTCCTTGCGATATTTAATTGCAGCTTTAATTTAATTGTCAACTTCAGATACCGAGTCCGTCATCCTACTAAGCTTATCGCTTTTGATACATATTCATGATACTATGATAATATTGTGGATATCGAAGTTATGTTGTAGGCCACTGTTCAGCTAGCGTGAACTACAGTTTCTAGAAAAAGTGCTAAGAACTGTAGGATAAATTAATGGATTATCAATTCGTGTTATTGTAATGTTTATATTAGGTCCTTACATATGAAATTATCGTTTTTTTGTACTGGCCACTTCGATCTCAAATATCTGGCGTTTGGTTAGGGATTCCAAATTCAAATTTAGGCTTGTGTCTTTGTGTTTCTAATTCAGTATTTCATTTGTTTTCGAACCATTTGCTTTTTCTTTGACATTGTTCTTTTCACAAAGTAGAAAATATCGCGTTATTTACGAATATGAGTTCGACCGTGGCATATGCGCTGCAGAATCAGCTCAAATTATTAATGACGTGTATGAGAAAGCTACTGTAAAAGAAAGCACGGTACGTTTTTGGTTCCAACGTTTTCATGATGGAAACTTTGATCTACGAAACAAACCCCGTGGAAGGCCGGAGACCCTAGTTGACAATGAAGAATTAAAATTGATCGTGGAAGACGATCCATCGCAAACCACGTCAGAGTTAGCGGCAGGCTTCAGTGTGAGTTATAAAACAATTTTAATTCACTTGAAACAAATTGGAAAAGTGAAAAAGCTCGAGAAAGCACACCAACAAACACGCATTGAGTGCTGCGTTACATTACAAAACCGTCACAATTACGAGAGAATTTTGAATGGACTACTTGTGTCGAAAAATGGGTCCTTTACGACAATCAGAAACGTTCATCATAGTGGTTGAACTTAGGATAACCGGCCAAATCCTGTCCCAAGCGAAAGTTGACTCAGAAAAGGGTACTTACGTATTTGGTGGACCGGTGCTGGTGTTATACACCACAGCTTCCTAAGATGTAACTTCTCATCTTTTGTTATTGTGTTTTTGTTTAAACTTTTAAATGGCCTTTTAATTACTTTCATATTATTATTATTATTTATTTTTAGCTGTTTGTTTTACTTGTAATTGTAAAATAAAATAATACCTGGCCAGACGATAACGGCAGATCTGTATTGTCAACAATTGCAAACCATTATGGAAAAGCTACACGTTAAACAACCGAGACTGGTCAATCTCTCTAGCCCACTGCTGCATCAGGACAACGCTAGACCACATACCTACTTCACGATAGACGATCGCTAAATTAGAGGAACTGCAGTTGGAATGTCTCCGACACCCACCATACTCTCCGGAGCTTGCTCCAACAGATTACCAGTTTTTTCGGAATTTGGACAATTTCTTGCAAGAGAAAAAGTTCAATTCCGATTGATTCTCACTCCCACAATTTTTTCAGCAATTTATTTTTAATGTATAATTTCTTATATAATATTTTTTTCGTTCTTCTTTTTCTATATAAAACGCTAATTTCATACGTAAGGGACCTAAATATATTTAAAAAAACGAAGAAGTGTAAACCATAAATTATATTGTTTAGGTCATTGAATGTTAGTAGGAAGCTCAAGTTGGGCGCGGCTGGCTATGATAGCTCGTCACACCGATCCATCAATCCGAGGCGACGATCAATGGTGCTTTCTAGTCGTTAGCCCTACATGGTGTCATCGCCACCACGCCTCATGCGGACCACTTCTTTCTAACATCAGTTTCTAACTGATACATAGAAATCGTTGTAACAACATCTATTACTTTTTTCAATGAACCGGAAGTAGACAAAAGTTTTCACGCTGGATTTGAGAAAATTGAGTGCCTATAAATTAACATTCCTGCTTTGATCACATAATAGCCCTCGTTTAACGTAATAACAGACCCCAGATAATCATATTTTGCGTATTCGTGAAATGCTCACGGCACAGAATTAGTTTTAAAAATATGCAAGAAATAAAGCAAGAACATAAACTCTGTGTAGTCCATCATTATTTGAGCTAATTTTTCTACAGTTATAGTACATGCATGAATGTATGTATGACATTTATAATTAATTATATAACGTACTCGTACATGCAATTTATCTATTTTTGTTTTGTTTCAGAGCGTGGTAATGCTAATGTTCCGAGAGGAAAAATCACCAGAGGATGAGATCAAAGCGTGGCAATTTTGGCACGGAAGACAACACTCCGTCAAACAAAGAATATTAGATGCTGGTAAGTTATTTTCTCGTAATAGGTCGTTATCAAATATTGTTTTGTATTGCGTGTAATATTTAACTAATTATACGTTAAATGCTATGAGGATAATTTTGGAAACAATTTCTTCAAAGTTTTTGCTAGACAAGCAATCATCAGATGCGCGTACAAGGGTTTTAGACATGATATAAATGCTGTACAAAAACGCAGTCGTGCTCGAGGCGACACAAAAATACTTACGTCTGTGTGATGACGGCGTATATACGAATGGCGGTGGCATGACGCGGTGGCGCCCGCTCGGCACGCAGCTCCTAATTATCCTGCTGCGAGGCATAGCGCAGTGGAGATACACCCGCACACCCCGCTAGTGCTTCTGCCCAGCATTATATCTCGTTAGGACATTTGCATAAATAACGCGTACGACGAGCACGGCCTACACTTGCCGTAGAACCTATCAATCGCGTCGAGTAAAAATAATCGCCTCCGGTGCTATCAGCTACCTAGATCTAATGCACTGCAATGCGTATACGCAGGCTATTACTATCGCATTAGGGTGGTCCATATTTTAGAATTTTTATGATCTCAGGATCTCATATGGTTCGAAACAAATAAATAAATATATTATCCAAGTTTTATGTCTCTATCTTTATATTAATCCCGTGTATCATTGAAATTTAAATTTCCTATATTAATGACGTAAGGTTTTAGGCAATGAATAATAATTATTTTTAAAGAGTTTAAGACACGAAAATTGGAAATTGAATTCAAAAATTTTCAAAATAAGGACCACCCTACTTACTCTCGTCAGAAGTGTCACAACATTAACCAAATTGAAAAAATTAAATTTTACTGCAGCGTTAGCTCAATTTAGAGTTATATAAATGATTATATTAAGATATCGGACGCGATGCGCCACAGCTCTATGAATTCTAAAGCTGACTCGTTAACAGGAAATCGTTAAAATTCGTGAGAATCTTCCTCCTAACGACTAAGTCGAAGCACCTGCCGACATAATTTTATTAATGTTTATTAAGTTTTGCCTCAATATGTATCACCATCTACATACATAGATGACATCAATTCGCGTAAATATCTTATGAAGTATCATTTATTACAGAGTTTTTACATATTTTTTTTTTATTTCGTTGTCAGTTCCAAGTGTCAACAATCAAGGTCCTATACACCATTTTGAAAGACGTATGTGCGCATATATCATAGGGACTACAATGTTTTTTTTTAGTTTATTTAATCGCTTTGTTTAAAACACACCCTGCGCAGTCAACTTTATTTAGTAAAGATAAACGGCGATGGTCAATCTACGTGACCACTTTGTAATAAAATACAGACAGTTTAGATACAAAAATTAACGCATGCAAACGCTTGGCACACATACTTACGTATGCAGAGTTGTTTAAACGAGGAAAGAAGAAATAAACACCTACCTAATCGTACAATATAGTCAGCTGTGGTCATAATTACAGTGATCCTATCAGTACTGATTAACATATTAATTGCGTTATGAGCTCCGGTGTGTAGCCGAGCAACGCACAAGACTCGACAAAGATAGAAAAATATTGTTTTTGCACGATATATACCCACTCAGAAAAGCGATATATTTTTAAACAATATTTACATCCAAATTGAATGTGATATTCATAGAGGATAATGGTAAGGATATATCAAACTCTTTAATAGTTTGATCGTAAAAGTAAATGTAAAAATCATGTTTATTTTAAGAATGCTTAGAGACCAACCGATTCAACCGAATAGTTGCGTCATTGAGAGAATGCTTGCTTATTAATTGTAACTGCCGATATAAACAACGTTGATATATGACATTTAACACTATATTCTAACATAACTTAGTGAAGCCCATAGCATTTGTAATAAGTGACGTCGCGTCCATAAGTACTGCCTATAAATTTAATCTCAAGGAAAATAAAAAACATGGAAGCCATTAATTCGCACGGCCAGGCCAAGTTTAATGTCAAGGTTTCTTAGTTTATCTTGATGTTAGTTAAGTTTTATTATTTCTTTGTTGTAGTTTTTGTTTTTAATGAAATAACATCTAAACACAGATTTTGTCATTTGGTTTTTACATTATGTATATATATAAATATATATGAAATTAGCGTTTTATACGGTAATAGCAAAATGAAAAAAATATTATGAAATTATACAATTGAATCAATCGAAGTCTGTACCATTATTAACTAAGCACTTTCGTCATTTTAAAGGTAACTCAGTGATTCCATTGCTGAAAAAATTGTGGGAGCAAGAATCAATAAAATCTTTGAAGACAGTTTGGACAGCCTCATCCGAATTGAATTTATTTTCCTTGCAAGAAATTGTCCAAATTCCGAAAAAAGTGGTAATCTGTTGTAGCAATGTCCGGGGAATATGGTGGGTTTCGGAGACATTCCAACCGCAGTTCCTTTAATTTAGCGACCATCGGTCGTAAAATATGTGATCTAGCGTTTTTCTGAAGCAGCAATGGACTTGAGATATTGACCAGTCTCGGTTGTTTAACGGCTAGCTTTTCCGTCATGGTTTACAATTGTTGACAATACAGATCTGCCGTTATCGTCTGGACAGATCTTACGAAGCTGTAGTTTATGACACCAGCACTGGTCCACCAAACACTCACCAGTACATTTTTCTGAGACTACTTTCACTTGGGACAGGATTTAGCCGGTTCTCCTGGGTTCAACCACTGTGATGAGCGTTTCCGATTGTCGTAAAGGATCCATTTTTCGTCACAAGTAACGATTAAACGATTAAAGTAACGATTCAAAATTCCCTCGTTATTGTGACGATTGAGTAATGTAATGAAGAACTAAATACACATTTCTCGAGCTTTTTCACTTTTTTTGTTTGTTTCAATTTTTTTTTATCACACCGATGCCTGCCGCTAACTCTGATGTGGTTTGCAAATGATGCGCTTCAACGATCACCTTTGATTCTTCATTTTCCAAAATTCATTTTCCAGAACGAAAACGTTGGAACCAAAAATGTACCGTGTTTTCTTTTACAGTCGCTTTCCCATACACATCATTAATCCTTCGAGCTAATTCTGCAGCGCTGATGCTACAATGGAACTTATATTCGTGAATAAGGCGATATTTTCTATTTTGTTAAAAGAACGATGTCAAAGAAAAATAAAATGGTGCGAAAACAAATGAATCACTAAATTCGAAACACAAATACACAAGCCTAAATTTGGAATTTCTAACCAGACGCCAGATATTTGAGATCAAAGTGACCAGTTCAACAAAACGCCAATTTCATATGTGAGGACCTAATATATATATATATTGTTTCAACTAAGTATAGACTACATTTTGGTGTAATAAATTGTATCTTTATCATGGTTAACATATTTTAAATACCGGATGTAAGATTAATAGGTTTCATTTTACATTAATGATATATTGATGAGTGTTGTAATTATGCTGATAAATGTATTTTGTATTACTGCACGAAGCACAGCATAATACGCACTTATTAATTATAAAATCGTAATTTAGAGGGACTCATGTCCCCCACTTTGGAAACAAAATATATTACAATAGTTAATTTTATAGCTAGTTAAATCTGTTAAGTTAAAATTATAATATTCAAAATATTTTCCTATAACGTTTTCATAAATTGCCTAACCAAAGTGAGAGTTACAACAACGAAAACAACAACATATAATATTTATAATGATGTCATTAACTATCTGTACACTACTTAGAATATAATCCCTATTTATTTTGGTTGTTAATTCTAATAAATTTATTAACCTATTATCGTAACACTTTGCGAAATCAAATATATAAAAAATAAACTTCAGAATCGCAAAAAAATAATTGCCGATAATTTTTTGGATTTCATATTTTTTGGTGTTTTTTGACATCGACCAATATTTTTTAAGATAATACTAATATGGTAATAGATTTTAACACGAAAAATAAGTTGTTACAAATAAATCCTTGTGTCACTTTAAGTAAATATTTAATTACAAGTCTCCTGTTGAGTATAAAGTATGATTTTGTGGTATCCGTTTCAAAAAAAAATTTATTGTATTAGTAATTATAAATGCCTTATTATGTCGTAAAAGATGTAGCGTACCTCAGAATAAACGAACTTGGGAGCAGCGTCAAGGGCGACACCAGACACCTGTGCGCAGGCGTGTGAAAGCAGCGGGGTAAAGTAGGGAACGGGGGGTCGCAACGCATCTCGCCTTCGCACAATGCCTTCTCCGATTACTTACATGTCTTCTTGTATCGCGTGTCGGCTGTTTGTTGCAAGCTTCTTTACTTCTAAGTTTATTTCATTTGACAGTTTTCGTTTATATAACCACGCATCAATGATTCGATAAATTAGTATTTTTTCAATACTCTTATGTAACATGAATAGTGTATGTGGGTTGGCTCACCGATTTATCTCAAGTGTTAATACATTTGTATCACACTAACTTATACCAGCGATATTCAACTTAACATATCCAATTTTTAAAGAAAAATACATATTCGAAATATTTCTATATACTTACTGATATATTTGAATAGTCTGCTTACAGTGCTTACTATTTGACATGTAAGGCAACTAATTCATGAAATCCTATCTAGAACAGACTACTAAAAATTGAGCCTATCTAATTGAATCCACTACAGAGGCCGCGATTTTTTTTTATTCTTACATTTTTAGAGACTTTTATGCAATTCGCATATGTAAGCCTCATCGTAACAAGGCCGCGATTTACAGTAGTTAATGTTATAGTATTAACACATACTTTCAATTTGATAAGAAACAGGAAAGTTTAAATACAATATTGTTGATAACTTACATAAACATTGTCGTATTTTTTATCTCGCACGGATAGCTTAAAAGAACCATTAAAAACCCAAGTAAACTATTATTATATAAATTAAATATATACTAAAGTAGCATTCATAAAAGACAATCGCTGTGCTAATATTTAAAAAGCTTATTTCTAACTTTTCCTGTTTTCGAATTTCATATAGTCAAGATGCGAGTGGGCAAATTTATTAACACAAAACTGCCAGACTCGTAAATTTGGCCGATTGTTAAGACAATAAGGCAGCTCGAGGGCGGGCGGCTGTAGTCTCACTGCTCATAAACACGTCAGCAACCAGAGACCGAGCGACGCGACGCGGCACGGCGACGCGACGGGCCGGTGCCGGGGCGGCCGCAGCATCACAGATTGCTGCCACATAGATAGGTAGCCGCCCACGCGCCACCGCCACGCGTCAACGTACAGATTATTCACTAACAAACCCCCACGTCTGTCTACTTATTGAACTCTCACGATCTAAATTATGGCTGTGCTTGCACCGATTAAAACTGCAAAGATACAGGATACTGAACTAATAACAGTAATGCTGTTTTTTTATGTCAGGACATCTATTATTTGATAATAATGAACAATCTTAAATAAGAACGTCACGTTTTTTTATTAAGATTTTCATACAAAAATGCCATCAATTTTCCGACTTTTACCGGTGAACTTTCCTAAAATTTTATTTCATAAAAACCTCACCCTGACAATTACTAACAAAACAAGAAAAATCAGCGAAATCGGTTGAGCCGTTCTCAAGTGACATTTTTTTTTATAGAGATAAATAAAAAGGACTGTGTATAGAAGTAACATTTTTTTTTTCAAAGTTTTATTTGTTTTATTATATTTGAAAATAATCACCCCAAATGAAATCTACGAATTTGATCTCTCTTTCGTATTCCGATGACATAAACTGTATAAATTTTAAATCAATGATTCCCAAAATGGACCACTCAAAGAAAGATGAAAAAATAAATTTACACTTTCCATGACAATAACCACTGTAAAATGATAATAAAAAGGACAATGTAAAAAGTCCTCATATAAATCGAAAGATATGCTTAAATTAACATCATTCACCGGTACTGGTTATGTTTCATAAAATGAATCGACTTGTAGTTCCACAGATATCCCCTAAAAGGTAATACAAATACAAGAAAATTTATCACCATTTCCTCAATGTTTATATGATCCAATTTCCGGAAAGAATATAAGATTAAATGGACACGTTAAATAATTATATTATTATTTGTTTATCGTCCTTGTTAATCAATAAAGCGGAACTGTTTTGAATTAATACGAACTACTTAGATTTAATAACTAGATAACCAAGATAACTGCATCCCTTGTGAGAGCAATTTTGTTACTATGATTCATTTGTAACAGTACGTACCTATGAATATTAATCGTCCGATACACCACATATGCAACACGTCATAAAGCCACACTAGTTGGCTCGGTTATTCACGCAAATAAACTCCTATCAATAATGACGTATGTCCCAGTCCCTGGTTTATATTTTAATCGGAATCTTAAACTCCATTACCAGTATTAAGTATGTACTACTTTTCTTGTATTGCAGACACTAAGAACAGCATCGGTCTCGCCGGCTGTATTGAGGAAGTGGCACACAACGCCATCGCAGTTTACTGGAATCCACTGGAAAGCGCCGCTAAGGTATACTACTTACTCACTATTTGCATTATAATTATGACTTATGACAAAAAAATTAAATTATTAAGGGAATGAAGGTTACTAACCTTACGCGATGGTGTGAAACGTAAAGGTATTTGAAGAGTTATTGAAACAAAGCATCCTATAGTACTTTACAGTACAAAATTAAAATGCAGATCACGGTTTTATTAAACTTATTAAAGTGTAATTAAATATAGTCTCGCAGCCTTATTTGGTTGAACGACTTTTGTAAAACGAAAAAAAAAAAACTGCATGTTTGCCAGCATTGCAGCCGGGAGCTGGAACGGCATACGACGTGACCGCCTGCGCCCCTACCGCGTCGAATACTTATTATTTTATTGAATAATTAACGACATTCAGAGTTTTAATTGCTTACATAAAATTATGTAGTATCTGCATGGGTATATGCCTCGCTAACGCAAAAACGTATATATACTTCATTGATAATGTACGTAGCCTTTTTAATATTCATCAACAATTAAAAGTCCGCTTTGAATAGCCTCAATTCTATGACAGTATGCTAATTCTAGTCAAGGTAATCGTCAGCTCTTAATGACTGCTACAACGAATCACAATTTTGTTACTGGTCATAAAATTGAAATTTTAAGTATAACCTTGGGTTTTTAAGTAATATAATTAGAACAGTGTTAAGTTTTATGAGAGTTTTTTTTTTAATTTGTAAAAAGTTTTTGCTTAACTTCTATGTTTTAACGTTGTTATTTATTATTGGCCTGTAAAACAGTACCGGATGCGAGTTATTTTCTAGTATAACCAGTGCGTATGGTTAGTGATCACTAGCGTGTTGGCGGCACAAACCTGAGTCATTTGCATAGATCGTTGTAATAAGCGGGCGTCCTGCCACAGTTAGGATCGCCCTTAACCGTGCCTTTACTAAAACCACCCTTTATTATTATAGCTAGTTCCAATATATCAATGAACTTCATTATAATAAGTGTGGTGGTACAATTGAAAGGCTCGATCTACGTTTACTAGCGCCGCATAGTGTCGTATCTCGTTCGCGACATCCGGACGGGTGGAGTGCAGCGCGGTGCTTTGCTATCAATACATATAAAATAAGCTGATACTTTAATATCTAAACAAAGAACTTACAGTAATAAATAACATTAAACAAGTGTTTATTTTTATTATTTCAGATTAACATTGCTGTGCAGTGTTTAAGCACGGACTTCAGCAGTCAAAAGGGAGTCAAAGTTAGTAATAATTAAAAATAATAAAACTGTGTGATTGATATGGTCCATTTAAACCAAGGCTGCCCAAACCCTGCCTGCGGGGCGTAAAATGGTTCACCAAGGCATTTAAATTTGCCCACCAACTATCATTATCCGAAAACTTTTTTCATTACTCGATTGCGAAAAAGGAGGGTTATGTTTTTCGAGCGTATGTACGTATGTCTATTTCTTTGGCACGGTCAGTAGTATTAACGGCTTGATGGGTTTTGAAATACGATATGTCGTTAGATTCGTCTTAATTGTGGGAGTGATATAGGCTTAAAATGTAAGCCGTTTGAGAATCAAATAAAAAGCAAAAATAGAAAACTATATTTTTTTAGTCAAATGTTTGTGTTGCAGTAGAGTTTTTGTTTCCTTTTTTATTTTAAATATCTATTTACTGAATCTACCATGGCTATAAACAAGTATTATTTCGCTAGGTGGCTCGCCTCTAAAATTATTTGGGCATCCTTGATTTGTACTGTAACTTTTGATATTTTGGAAAATATACATATATATGGTAATAGTTATGTAATGCCCGCCTAGTTACTCTACAACACTTAAATTGAAAATCTGTCCTTAAGCACTTTTAGATATGTCCCGACATTTGAACCTGAGAGCCAATTCCTTTTAGCGTGTTACCATCTTCGGCCGCATTGTCACTTAATATCATGTGAAATTGAGGTCAAACGCATCTCTATACGGAACAATAAGTTCACCACATTTTAGTCGTCGATATAGGATCTGTTTAATACTTATGCTCGCTTATGCTATACTTGTTAAACCCATTCTGTAATATTTACTCCTCATAATATGTATGAATAATTACAAAACATATAATTAACAATAGAAATTTAAAAAAATCACAAATTGACAAGTATAAGCATATTAATAAGTGGTTTGGTAAGAAGTCGGTTAAAAAGAACTCTGATAAATTATAAACGATATAGGATAACGTCAGCCCTTTACGACACTTGGATAGGACATCTGTGCAATTTAAAAGTGTTGAAATTTTGCAATTTGAAGATGTGATAGTTGTATCGACACCCGAACGTCATTTTATTTAGTATCTATTGCAAAATGTTAATTAGCTTGCAAAGCTGAAAGCATGTAAATTAATGTTACGATGCGACGACGTAAATGCACGAGGTCGGTAACCGCGTTGTCGCCGGAGACGCCTCGATAACCACAGGGCGATCCATAGGCATGGGCGCCGCGCTGCGTTGTACACAGTACAAGTCAAATAATATTAGCGGTAAACGTTTGTATTGTATCGTTTAGGCTTCTTTACTTTCATTGGATTTTGGTGAATTTGTAAATGAAAGGCATAATCTCAATACTAGAAATAAATATAAAATAGTAATCCCATCGTTTACACTCAATAAGACAAAGAAAAGCGCATTACCGATTTAACGGATAATAGGTTCAAAAACTATATTTTATTGTCAAAAAGGTGGATCATTACGTGAATGAGGGTGATAATGTCTGGAAGTAATTCCCTCTCTGTACCTCCACTGAAAATAATAACTGTAAACAATACAAAAAATACAGTAAAATAAACAATAAATAATGTTGTTGATAAGTCCGATCGCCGGTAGTGCAGTGCAATCTTATAGGCTAAATTGAATAAAATATTATTGATTTTGATTTTGAGATTGGCTAAGAGACATGTGAGAATTGTTCTGACTAAATGTTTACGTGTTTAATATTACACAATTTTTTTTTAATACGGAATTTAATTATACTTTATTTTACGTATTAATAATTAAACTCATAATCCCTAAATGGAAATACTCCCGCTGTCGCTGTAAGGCTTTCGTTTGTGGCGTACTCGCCGGTCGCTGATATCGAACCAGTCTGCTATCAGCCTCTCAATTACCTATCCAATGCGCAATGACGCCGCGCCACACTGCGCCACGCTCGCTCCCGCAATACCGACCTCGAACGAAAGCAATTAAGACGTTTTAACGCGATTCGATTCAGACACGTGTGTATTTTTTCCTTATTCGTAAATTTATCGCAATTATCCCTTATGGATGTTTATTAAAACTGTTTTCATTATTATTCCAAAACAAACTAACATTTCCATCTTAAAAAGTCTTGACTGATGACTCAAAAGGGTTGAATTGTTTTGAAGACTATGTATGGGCAAAAGTTATAACAATATTTTTTGCAGTATGATTCAGCAAAGAATTTCCACGATGTTGTCGATTTTAAATGCCGAGGTATCTATAGTTGTGTAAGATTATGATACTAGCGTGAATATTTATTGAACGCCCACAATTCCTCATGGTGTTCTCTTTCCCTGTCATCTGATATTTTGTCACTTAAATTAAAAATATCTGTGCTCTAAGTCTTGAAAGAATGGAAAACACCTCTATATGTAAATATAAATAGTTTGTTACGGGAATTGTAAATAAACTAAAAATAATGAATAAATAACAAATTAATACTCACACAATATAGGCACACAGAATTTTGGTAGTGTCAAAGATTATAGTAAAACATAAACCAATACAAAGTCTCCGACCCATGTCGGAGGAAATAAAACTGGCGACTTCGTTTTTAAAAAAAAAAAAAAAAATAAAAAAATATATATATATATATATAAATAGTAAAGCATTATACAAATACAAAATTTCAACTAAATCGTTAGAGCCGTTTCCAAGAAACCAATTACATGTCTAAAACAAGTAATGCTCACTTACTGGTATTAGATAAGTATGCATATTCGGAACAATCTGTAGTCATCAAGGACTTTTTTTTATCATTATAGAAACACAACGCTCAAGAACTACTACAGATTTAATCATACAGCTCCATCGCTTTACTATAGGTACCTTCTATATAAGCATGGTTAATAAACAACGGGTAATAATACTAAGGATACTTTCAATTAAATCTTATATTATTTTGAAAGCATTTGAATTGAATAAGTTTATGTAATTTTTCATGTAAACCATTCGAATGACACGACAACACACAAGAAAACGCGATATTGTTACAAAAATAGCGTGAGAGCTTAGAAGACTGTCTAATTGTCCAATTAGTCCTAACGCTTTTTCAGATTACTATTGATTTGACTAATTTGACATAATTGACGACTGCCTAGCCAATGAAAGTAAAAGTAAACAATTTAAAATTTGAAACATGGGAATGCATATCTTACGACTCGACGTCAATTAAAAATCATTTGTTTTTGTTTCAGGGTTTACCATTACATATTCAAATAGACACATTCGAAGATCCTCGAGACACCCAGGTCTACCACAGGGGCTACTGTCAAATTAAAGTATTTTGTGATAAGGTAACATATAACAACAGATAATCTATATAAATAAAATGATTGAAGTATGCCATTGTGCGCGCATCACGCTAAAAATTCTGGACAGATTTTGATCAATCTTTTTTTGTTTAAGTCTCCATCCTTGGTCCTTATATTTGAAAAAAAAAATATCACGACATCTTCATTTAATATAAAGTTTTAAGAAACTATGATTATTATACATAGGTAAGCATTACGCGTTCTTCTGTCGTCCACGCGAGCGAAGCCGCAGGCATAGATAGTTATAAATAAAAATATAATTTCAGATTTACAATTCGTTCTTTTGTTTCGTTTTTTAATTACACTTTCCTTTTTCTTAACAGGGTGCAGAAAGAAAAACGAGAGATGAAGAAAGAAGAGCTGCAAAAAGAAAAATGTCAGCAACCAATAGAAAAAAACTTGATGAAATTTACCATCCAGTGACAGAGCGAAGTGAATTCTACTCGATGGCAGATTTAACAAAACCACCGGTGCTGTTCAGTCCAGCTGAAGATATAGACAAATTAGCGGGAATGGATATACAAGGCTTTTATGGACACGATGATTCAACCCTTGCGGAAGCTCATCTAAAGGGAGCTTCACCTTTCCTGTTACACCCGGCGAAACCTCAAGCACCCGCACTTAAATTTCACAATCATTTTCCACCAGATGCCCCTGGGTATGTTTCCAAAACATTTAACGTTTTAAATTTTTTTTAAAATCCAATTTAGTAAATATCATTTTGTGTTTACATGTAATTTATGTGGATATATAATGTACTTAATATAAATGTAATCGCTTGTGCAGGTACCGAGAAGTGGGTGCATTATCTCCTTATAGTGACCGTAAAGATTCTCTAGAGCTAGAGGGTGTACTCGGCAAGCGTGCACGAACCGCTACCCCGCCGCTCAGCGAACGAGTCATGCTTTACGTGCGTCAAGACACTGAAGATGTTTATACCGCACTACACGTCGTTCCACCTACTACACAAGGCCTTCTACATGCTGTGAGTTATTTTATTCATATGTATCCCCTTCAATACGATACTTTTACCAATGAAAGGTCAAAGTAGCATGTTAAGGGGTATCTTTTTTAGCGATAGCACGGAAAATAACCCTGGTGATATCGGCTAACCGCACAAAACGAGGAAGCGAGATGAAATCTGTTGCTTTCTCGGTTTCTCACTACAAACGAAATCATTTTGATTTAAATATTTGTTTGTAAAGTACAAAGGAATCGAGACGCTTCGTCCGCGACGTGACGCGAGCGTTGGTCCCGTGCTCTCCGATGCGATGTGATCATGCGTGATGCGACGGAGTAGCGCGAGGCTTGCGCACGCGGCGCTCGCCGCTGTAACCGATTTGGCGCTTTATAACCCTGTCTAATACAATACACACGATCATCATAACTGCATGTTGTAATTAACACCCGCGCGGCCGGCCGCTGCACCGGACTTTGTGCTTAGACTCCGCGATCGAAAAAAAAGTTATATAGCAAAACCGCTAAACTGGTTACTCAAAATTTTCGACTCGGAAGACGAATCGTCTCGGTTTAAAAAAGGCGAGGGTTCATTGTAATTTCTTGTTTTTGCTTATTTTCAGATTGAGAATAAGTACAAAATTTCAAGTTCGGCAATTAATAATCTTTATCGAAAGAACAAGAAAGGGTAAGTTTTTATTGGCCTCGGGAAGTCATTTTATATTAGTATACATACATACACCGGCCGCCTCGCGTTAATGGAGCATCGCTTGTCCAGAGGGCGCGCCACTAACTTCGCTTAAATTAAGTACCCTTAAAGAATACAAAAATCCTATGGTGACCCTGACAATTAATAAAGCTTGTATGAGGTGTCCGTCATTTAATCACAATCCGACGCGGCACTATAATAAGACCCCAACAAACTCCTACTTAATTTGCATTAGTGCTAAGCTCTCTCACTACATTAATAATGTTTGTGCACTTAACAATTTTAATATTAATCTTTGTTTAAAACCTATATTTTATGTTTTCAATTATGGTCAATTAGTTACATTCAAAATTAGTTCAGAGTTGTTACCTATAATCATAAATTAATTTCAGGATTACGGCCAAAATTGACGATGATATGTTGGCGTATTATTGTAACGAAGATCTATTCCTTCTGGAAGTTCATCCTGCAGGCGCCACCGAAGATGAACGGCTTTATGACATCACCTTCGTTGAACTACCTCTGGAGCATTAACAGCATAGGCCATTCGTTTGAGCATCTCCAGTCCAGTGTTCGTTATGTCTCAGTACATTAAAATACATGACGTAAATATTTGTCAACGTGGTGGACATTGAAAATGATCTACGGAGAATTATAAATTACGCGGACAATGTATAATAAGCATTCCCATTTTTCATTTAAGTGAAAATCATTAATGGAATATGTCTATCTCAGGAAGTGTCGATCTCAGATTGTCTCAGAAATTTACTTTTAAGCCATTTATCATCGTAACCTTATTTTGAGGAAACTTAATGTCACAAACATTACTTTGTTCGTTACGTAATAAAAATGGGATCCTTTTTTGTAAATATATATTATTATTATTATAAGTGCCTTATGAAATTACAATGAAGTTCATCTCTAGTGACGTGATGGCAAAAAAATGTTTGACAACTTGATGGTTCGTTTATTGAATAATATTTGTATCTTATTTGTAAATGAGTAATGATCTGTTGTTAAATAAAAAAACGTGTGTGCCATTCACTCGGTTATTAATTATTATATTATATTAGGTATGTAGATAATGTTTCAACAGGTACCTTTTAATCTTGCCATGGTGTTAAAATAAGAAAATATTGTCGCAAATCATAAATGCCTGAAGTGCCTTTCTCATAATAATTATGTAATTATATATTTAATATAAGTGAGTTAAGTCAAATTAAATGCCATCCACTTTGTTAAGTTTTGTAAGCTTAAGTTTGCTTTTAAAAGCTCGCTCAATTCATTCATTTAGTACCTAAAGATTGATTGTAGTTTTAAGGTAAACTGTAAAGTTCATTGCTTCACAATTAGACAGTCCATTTAAATATGATGGTAAATTTATATGAAATTAACTTTTTATATATTTTGAAATGCATGCATAATTAGAGTTACGGCAGCAATGAACATGAATTTAAAATTACAATCCAGACAAACAAACTTGCATAATATTATGTTTTATTTTATAGTCATTTTATAGTCACAATATTATGGTTTCGAATAACATCACATTATCACCGTTGGGAGTGGTTTATGTATATTTTTAAGATTTTTTTATTGATATTAGATTTGTTATTTTAAAGTGAATTTCGTTACGTAGCTTATCGGGCCATGACAATTTAGTTTATGAGAAGTATTTTGTGTCCAAGACTTATTTATGTGTTAAGATTTCATTCATAGTGAATGAATATAAAAATTCTTCATCGCGATTGTCATTTATTGTTGTTGGTATTGCCCCTTCTAAATAAATTGAAATAATTATGCATTCCCATTGTAATAGAGTACCTATACGAAAGAAAACTTGTGAACTTGGTCTACAATTAATATACTGTTATGATTCATATAAATAATTTATTATATAATACTTTTCCATTTATTTAAATATCAACAGAGACAATATAATTTTTGTACTAAGTTTTCTCCACCGATTTACTGTATTTGAAAATCGTAATATTTTTTATTATATATGATTAATCTATAAATATTGGTCGCAGACAAATTCGCTTCAAATGTATGAAATGTGCCTAGTGCGAACGGTTCGATTAACTGCCATATTATGACATAGTTTAGAATACTTTATGATTGTAGATGTATAATTTTAATCATAGTTCGTTTTAATTAGATCGTCGTATGTGACTTACAAGGTAGGCATCGAATTTTATACTAAGATGATGGTTATTACTTACTTATTTTGATGTAATTCTTTTTATGTATTTGTTTACGTTTATTATATTCATCGGTTCCTTTCGCACTTTGAAAATAAACAAATGCATTGGTTGTATGTCCCTATATTATTTATATTATAATCGAAACGTCTTTAATTTTATAATTTAAGGTCTGATTTTCAACCGTCAGTTAACTTTATTTAAGGAATAATTATAATGTTTCTATGGATAACTATGGGGAAAACCTGTCAAAATTTAAAAATTATTCCTCAAAGAAAATTATCTTTTGACTGAAAAAACGGCCCTAATATTTTGAAATCTACTTTAAAAACGGCTTTACTACCGATGTTTCTTATTTCTTCCACTATTTAGTTCATTTACACTCGTTAATTTATCTCCACTGCTATATTGAAATTTAAAATTTCTTTTTGTAACTTGTAATATTTTAAACATGAAATGCTCAAAGTCTGCATTCCCTTGACGTGGGTGCGGCGGACTCTAACGATATTGTTTTTATTAATATACGTATCCACGTATTTATGTACTTATTATACTATAAATTGTGCAGCTTTAATATTTACTTACAATGATGTTAGATCGTGATTCAGAATCTCGTCATAAGTCACAAATATCAGTAGTAATGCGTAAATCAGGTTAGTAGGTAGTTAAGAGTGCGCGTCGCCGGTCGTTATTCTGCTCTGTATGGTTGTGCAATGTCTAATCAGAGTTTTATTGTGTATTATTTGAGAGTTGACTTGACTTTAATTATTGTATCGATATGTGTAACGTTGGGAGGGTGGGGAGCGAAACTAGACGACGCGTGCTTGCCGACTTGTCGGGATTTATACTCGTAGTTAGAGACAAACCGAAAGTGGTAGCACATTTTCGTTTTTACATTTTACTGTACTTGTGAATCAATTGAATAGATGTTACGTTATTCTTTTATATGAATATTTGTAAGTTGTCATAAAATATTATTAATATAATTATTTTTATCAAAGTTTATAATCTAAATAAAAATGTTTTCTCTTCAAAACATCACCTGACTTTACTTTTCTAAAAATCAACCTGTCCCAATTATATTATAAACACGAATGGATATTAACACTAAAGTACACTAATACCACAGAATATAAATTATATTATATTTTATTATCGACTCGGTAGATTGAGTTTGGTCTCTCGAGAGTAAGAGAGGGTAAGAGATATTGCGAGATAAACGTTTCTTTCTCTTTCTCTTTACCGAACACTAGAGGTGTGCCCGCAGCTCCGCACGCGTTTTTTATTACTCAGTAGTTATATATCCCGTGATTTTATTTTTATGCATATTATTAATTGTTCATATAGCCTAAAATTGAGCAATGTCACGTACTTCCCGTGTACAATTTTCATTAAAAATGGTTGAAGAATTATATAAAATGTTTTTTTTTTAAATATTTCTGAAATTATTCTTTATGATTCTTCTAGCCTCAATCAATTAATTAAGCCTAGTGGCCCAAGCGCGATTGTTATGCTCGAGGTCCTGGCTTCGATTTCTAAGTCGAGCAAAGTGTTAATAGCAGCTCGGAGTTTGGCTTTGTGCCCGATGAATGGCAATAGGCTCGCCCCTTACAGGCGTGATGGTATGTCACGTAATATTATTTGGATAGATTTTTCTAGTTTTCAGTGACAGTATGACATTAATATGGTATCTTTTCACTTTGATTCATTAAATATTTTACATACATTCTTTTTTATATGTACATAACCTAAACGCAATTTATAAACCATACCAATGCCCATACGTATAATATGTACATCTAGACTATAAACTACAATAAACTAAATTTCATTAAATTCGGTCCAGTAGTTTTTGCGTTATTGGTGTTGAAACATACTGACAGACAGACAGACAAAAATTTCAAAAACTATCGAAATCTATTCTGCCCATGATTCTAAACCCCTGTATAATTTTTTCTGAACTATCTTCAATGTATGTAATGTTCAATGACTCTTTATTTTTTTATTATAAGTATAGATATATATTGATCAATTTCTATTATTTATTATTTTTAAAGATTTACGTAGTTTATGTTGACCAATAAAACATCATTGTTTTCATAATACATTATATTGTAATCTTATGTAACATGGAATTAATTACCAATTTATTTACACACAAAAGCATTACATTCACGAAAGCGTAAAGACAAGGATGAAATTTATTGCTATACAATTTAATTTAACATTTAGTGAATAGACAACTAACCGTACTAGAATATTATACAATATTCCACGACGAACGACATAAAGCTTTCTAGATAGATTGAAAACATCTAGTTTGAAGATCAGTCAAATATTTGCCAAATATTAAAACACTAGTTACTAAATTCTAGGTGTTTACAAAAATCAAACAATTTATCATAAGGTTTTTTTTTCTATGAAAATAACACCTAGGACAGTATACGTCACGTAAAAATCTAAAGGGCATAAAGTAATTATTAGTTAAATACATTTTCCAGTTTTTACAATCTTTGACAAACGTAATTATAATATTGTTTCAGAGGCCATATACTTATTCTACTAGATGTGTGCTTTGGCACAAAAACATTGTAACATATTCGCGATTCGCGTGGGACGCAAACGTTATGACGGCAATACTCGGAAAGACACGGACTAACATTATTCTACTAAAGAGTAAACGAGATTACTAATAATAATAATTATGTATTCATAGTAAGTTAACTTGACTCTTTTATTTTGTTTCTTTTAGAAAGGTATAAAATAAATTAAATACATATCTAAAATATTATTCAAATTAGGTAAACGAAACGTAAATTTAAATTACATCGAGAATCCATTGAATTTTGATAATATTAAATAATAATATTAATTTAATATTATATAAATTATAATATTAAAGATAAGTTATATAGTTAAGTTATATTTGATAAGTTGATAATATTTTCGTGATGGCTGCGTTGACATTTTCATATCATAGAGAATCCTTCTTGTCGCATATGCCAGTGACTATTTAAAATTAAGTACATATTCAACAAATAATAGGTTAGGTATTTTCAGTACGGAATTATAACGTCTGGTACAATAGATATAAGGCAAGCACTGGCCACTGGATCTTTAAAATATATTATGTATTTTCAAAGCAGTTTAAAATTCGTATTGGAAAATGATAATTATACTGTAAAAATCTACTTCTACAAATTAGGATAGCTTTACCTATGTCAAATTAAAACTTTACAATTTACAATCCAAAGAAAGAAGAAATACAAGAAACAAATAAATTCTCATTTCGTTATGCCATTAAAACTTTATTTCAATAAACTGTGAAAGAAACTACATTTATGCGGTCTATTTTAAAATGTTATCTATTATCGTAAAAGCCCTCGTTATTAAGAACCTAATTAGCACAACCAAAAACACACATCTCAAAAATACATTATATAGCTAATTAATTTTTAATTAATACGTAAAAGATAAACTTTGTAGTTACGTATTTTGCTGAATCACAAGTCGGTTTATAATGACCAAAATTGCTTGTTGTTCATCTTGTCTCCCACGCAATTATCTTTCAAAACAATAATTATTCTTAGAATAGTTTATCGTGATCTTTCAAAACCTGTCAATTGATTGATGTTTTAGCATGATTAATTAATAGTTTACCTCGATGAATGTTATTCAAAATTGAATTTTGAACTTTTCCCCATCCGAGCTGTACCAAAATGATTGCTATTGAATGAGAGGTGAACTCTGACTTTCACTGAAGTCTAGAGTATAATACATGTCTGTGGAATCTAGATTTCCGGAGGGTGGTGGGAACGGTGCGGCGGTCGGAGGAGCACGCTTGTCCTGGAGCCAGTGGTGAGGAGGTCCTGGTTCTGCTACGCGCGACAAACGGGAGAGCAGACGCGAGTATGTTTTGTTTACACGACAATGGCATGCTGTAACCTGTAACCATATTTGAAGAAGTTTTATATTCATTATAATGGTGTTGAAAATATGTTAAGTTAAATTATTTATTGCCATCATATTAGTCTAAAGTAAATGAGACATAACTAGGTACTGCTTTGCTCGGTTCTATCTTTTTCATATCTTATCCAATATAACCATAGATGTAGTATAATAATACATCTATGTACATAACATTAACGAATATATTGTCTATACGTAGAAAGAAAAAAATAATTAATTTCACAGCCAATTTTGCTCGGTAGTAGGGACAGGATGCGACCACCATACATAAGGTGTACCGAAATGGTTGTATACTTGTTGCGTTCCGGGATCACTTGGTATATATTCAGTAATTAAGTTAGGGTATCCTGTACCCGTCTCCGTCGCGACCACATGGATATTATTTTTTTCTATGGATAGGCTTGCGTTTGACCACTACCTCGCCTGATCGTACGTGATGATGTGGTCTACGATGGAGCGCGCTTGCCCAGAAAGCTTCACTCTAGACTTGAACCCAGGTTGTAACTATCGGAAAATACAAAATCCAGCAAAATATTCCACTCTTTAGCGGTGCGCATGATAAAAATGCTAGCAAAACGCTTTTTGCGCACTGGTGGAATATCTACCACAAATCGATGACGCTTCGCCGTATCTATTAGTGTCCGATGGTGGAAAGGGGATGAGGGAGGTCAATTGTGTAATTACAACGCACACTCACCGAAATGTATCCTATAAAAAACCGATAAACTGGCAACTTTACACCGATGTTCAAGGCTCTGCAGCCTTACCTCAACTACCGAATCCCGTCATAGTGACTCCTATTTTGGTTTGTCGCGTTTCGGAATCAGTCACAGTGTATGTAGTTGCTGAGAGGCATGCAGGCCGGCATGGGAGTGACGATCACGGATGGGTTGCTGACCTCTCAATCGTCCCCGATGTTTACTCATCAGACAAAATGCCGTCACATAGCTGGTGTTACTATGAAACAATGTATAGATTATGCAATGACTTTTTATAAAATATTAGCCTATATGTATATACAAAAAATACATTATTAATCTTGGTCTCTCAAATTTGGTTCTTAAACAGTTGAAAACGCATCGAAAAATTTTACGAGCTGATTGGACAACTACTGAGCTAAAGAAAACTAGAGTGAGAAGGAAACTTACGACAACTCCGACAATAGCTATAGCTGCGCCCAAAGTTCCAGCTGCAATATATACGTTGTGCAGTCTGTCGTGGTACAAGCCAAGTGGCATTCGTAGTTTCCGAACAGAGCCCACTCCTCGAGGTTCAGTCTCGATACTCTCATCACCACTCACTACCGACTCCAATATAAAATCCTCTAAAATGAAAAAAATATATATTTAAGAATGTGTCTTTAATACTTTAATCGAATAGGCTAAACGATTATATAGTGTACTAGCGGTGTGCCCGTAGCAGCAATTACGCAGTAGTTATTTAACATCCCTTAATTTTATTTTTATACATATTATTGACATTTCATATGTACTTGCCATGTACAATTCCACATACATACCCTTTTTTTAATTAGGTCTGAAATTATTGTTGACGGTTCTTCTAACCTATCAATTATGAAATCGCGTATGAATCCCGTCTACAAAATTTTGTCAAAAGCTGTTAAGAATTTACAAATCAAATTTTGTGTTTTTTTTTTACAATTAAATTTTTTTTTTTGACAACCCTTATAGCCTTTCAATTATGGAATTACTTATACTTCCTGTGTACAAAATTTCCTCAAAATCAGTTCAGAATTAACGAAAATATTTTTTTTTGTTAATTCTGTTTTTTACTATTTCTAAAAGTAATAAGTACTGAAAATTCTGGTACGCTATCAATTGACCAGTGACATAAGCATCTCGTGTATAAAATTTCGTAAGAATCGGTCAAGCTGTTTTTTAGTTAAATCCAGACATACCAGCAACAAACAAATTTTTTTAATGGCATATTCGTGTTCTGTTATCGTTCATATAGTATGCCTATAGGAAAATTTTGGTAGAATATTAATTGTCAGACAGAACTAAAGACTTAAGGAAACGAACGAACGAAAGTTGATGTATGCCATCGTGCTCGAATTGACATTGCAATATCACCACCAACCACCATAACTTTTTGGTAATTATTATAATACTTAACAATTTACCTTCGCAAAGTTTCCCCGTATAACCAGGTCGACATGAGCAATAGAAAGAATTTACGGTACTCCAGCATGTACCACCGTGAGCGCAGGGATTGTTGTCGCATGCCTAGAAATAATATCTACAATTTATTCTTAATTATTTCAAATATCATTTTATGACTATTTTACATAACAATCGCATTTTCTCTTTAATGACGCTTCAAACGGGAATGAGTCCGAATGCTAACAGGGTCACTTTAAAAAAAAAACAATCTTGCATTATTGTCTGAGCAAATTCTAACACAAATTCTTTACATTCCAATAGTTGACAAATATGTTCTTATGTTTGTAGGTGAATTAAAATACAATTATTATGAAGTACTAATAATGTGACTTGTTGCTTTTTTGCGCTTATATTATTTTATGTAATAACCTCCAAAGTTTATACAATTACAATACAGTTAAAAACATTTAAAATATACCAAACTTCATCTTATTATTAAAACATGAATCAGTAAATTTTACTGTATTCTTCAATAATTCAAGTTTGTAACAAAAAATTCTCTATAAAAAAATGTAAGTACTTCAAAGTAATCTCAAAAATAATAAATACACTTCTCGTTTTTTAAATATAATTATGTAATTGAATAAATTATTTACTGATCTAGTCTGTATATGACACTCGTCGCCGACATATCCGTGCGGGCAGTCGCAGGAATAGGTGTTGCCTCGGTCTACGCAAAATCGGTGAGAGGGGCACAGGTTCGGCGAGCATAGATCCACCTTCACAAAATAATATTAGGCCTATATTACGTATTCATAATAAAATAAACTGACATGATAAAACGGAGATTCTAAATAATGATACATACAAACTAAATTATTTATTAATATAAGTCTAAATTAAAATAAACGTATAAATAAAGTCTTTACATAATGAATTATTATGAAAGAGTGGATAGTTTTACCACCTACACCTGGTAAGGTAACAAAATAATTATATAATACATTTTCAAGTATTTAATACAGAACCATTTCTTGTGAAAAGCTGCTTATATCTTGAAGTTTCACGATATATAAGTTCATAAAAAATGCATCCCATTGCTATTTTGATGGAAGTCCATACAATCCAAACCTTCTGTTAGTCAAAGCGTCGGATTATATTCGTGACTCTCGCCACCAATTTAGGCATCATCATACAAAACATATCCTTTCACATTCTGATGCTCCGATAGCCAGCGCAATAGACGCGATGATTCCCATTAGTAAATAGTATAGCTACCGCAGTACCCAACGGCATTGACCCTTGCATGAACGGCATCAACCCAAGCCGAGGCTCGGCCACTTTGTCACCCTTGAGATTGTTGCCTCGCTTTCACGACTGAGTGCCTTCTGCGCTCGCCCCTAAGCCCAGTGAAGCTGTCAAATCCTCTAATGGCTCTCTTAAGGCTAACAGTTTGAAAAAAAAACGGGATCGACCCCGAAGTTGATTTCAAAGAGCCTCTACTCTTGCTCCAATACGAGGCACTATCTTAAGCAGTAACATTTCAAACAAGGCCTAGATATTACTTAGTGCTCGTTACCACTATTATAAGCTGTGTGTACGACTTTGGCAAACTAGCACATGTAGTTCAAAATAATAAAATATGTCATGTACTGCATGTACACCAATAAAATTATACTAACCTTTTGTTGGCACGTGTTCCCGGTATAGCCCCGTCCACAAAAACATTCGAAATCGCCAACACGGTCGGTGCAAGTGCCGCCATTGGCACACGGTGACGACTCACATTCGTTGTATTCTAGATCACATTGCTCGCCAGTGTAACCTAACATCACAGGTAGACGATTTCTTTTTTATGACTATATATTATTATCAAAAACAGAACCGGTACATTTTTTGTAGACATATAAAGCAGATAAAATTTCTTTTGTGGCAAAATATTTCGGATCAATGAACTACTCGTAGTTAACGTTGTTACTCCTCGTACAAGCAAACGTCATGATTATTTATGTGGCTTTAAATTAAACGAGATGGAGGCAGATATTTTTTAAGATAGAGTGTGTGGGTAGAGTATTAAACAGAACAATATAGGTATGTAAACATTTGTTGAATAGTTCCGAGCATTGCCATAGTTTTTCAATTAGAGTTATACTTACCGTAGCATGTATGTGAATAGAAAAAATATTTAAAAAATCAAATATTTATAAATTAATCACATTCATTTATTTATG
This sequence comes from Saturnia japonica, assembly GCA_033032175.1. NCBI lineage: Eukaryota > Metazoa > Arthropoda > Insecta > Lepidoptera > Saturniidae > Saturnia > Saturnia japonica. The sequence continues at coordinate 9,095,519 of CM065311.1, read as the reverse complement.
TATACCTAGAAAGGTAACTGAAACCTACTAATTTATTAAAACCCGCTCTGTAAACAATGGCGTTATTGAATTACAATTAATCATAAGTATCCCTTCATGATGTAATTTTTTTTAATAAAACGATAAAGAGTAATAAAATGTTGCAGTAATGGGAATATCATGGAACAAATGAAATTTTTGAGTAACACTTCATTTTAGAGTTTCAATTTGAACTTGTAGACTTTTTAAATTAAAATGCAGCTCTAGTTCAAAAGAAACTACTAATTTATATAGAATTTTACTCATAAATAGCTATACATTTATCGCATTTCGTGTTTTGTTTTAGTGTATTAAAATGATAAAATGAGCTTCAACTCTACAGCCATCAATGAGTTATCTCATCCCGTTTATACTAGTGGTACGATTGATACGAAGCACGAAGGACATTACGTTGGAGCGCAAGCCCACACCAAAGTTTACAGCTTAATGTAGCTTTGTCACGAAAGTTTCCTCTATCAAAAAGATCGAAACGTGGCCATTTAATATTAGTAGTGTCTTTCTAATTATAGCTAAGAGTATTAACCTACTTACTTTTTGAACTTGTAAATAGTTCACTAAATATTTTAAATTTATCACGTTTTCACTACTATCTAATACACCATTCACACAATAATTATGTTAGGTTAGGTCACACGGCGCATGGCTCTAGCCGAACAAAGGAGACGGGTCAGGGGACCCATATTCCTATTGCATTAGCTCGATCATCTGAGAGACAGGGTTGTGCATGCTGAACTTTCTCCTTTTACCATCTATGGCGATGGACGGTGGACGTAGAGTTTTGCACGTAAAAAGGTAAAAAGGTTACACGGCGCGATACAGAAAGCGGTTACACGATAACATGAACTGCATTATTTTTAATCTAATTCGTGTGGTTCATAGTTGTTATTTATCATTTATTTTATAAATATAAATTTAAAATAAAAAATATTAATAAATTTATAAATATTTTATCTTAATTTAAGATTTGATTTTTTGTTTGTAATAGATAAACTCAAAACCTACTAGACCGATTTTACAAAATTCTTTCACCAATATAAAACCTCAGTATCAACGAGTAACATAGGCTATATTATAATTTGAAAAATTAATTTATTCTATGCTATTGATGAAAATTGTCGATACTTTTATACAAAGTATAAAAAAATGCCTACACGGGTACTTTGGCGGTATTTGTAGTATAAAATTAATACGAGTGAAACCGTAGGACACAGCTAGTATATAATATCAATATTATATAAATTTTATTTTGTTTATTTTATTAAAACATATATTTAGATATACGTCTTTACATCTGTATGTTTGCAAGTAAACCTAACAGAACACAAGACGTTTGAAATTCCACACACCGAAACATAATCCACCCTTGGGGCAATTTATTTACCCCGAACCTGAATTTTCTTTACCTTTGGGAACACAGTTCTCAATGAATTCACTAGGATTTATTTACAAATCCTGGGTATCACTCTATATATAAATTTTAACCATTATTACTTTTCTTTCTGGTTACACCTACAATGTACTGGTAACGAGATACTTCACAGCCAAACAAATGCAATAATTATTAACTTTAAATATTAATACGTGAGAAGAAAACTTCGGACATAAGTGCATTGCGTGCACAGAAGTTTGTGAGATTTGGCATGGTTAAAGTTTATATGGAGAAGGAGTGCAGAAAGCTAAAATTTATCTATAATATCTGTTACTAATATATTAAATAAAATAAATTAATACTGCGAATCCTAACCCAACCAGTGCCATTGAACTTAGATTCTATGACTTAGATCCCCAAAAATATTGACATTGTCAGTCAATGAAAAGTGACAGCAAGTGGTATAATATTCATTGTTTAGGTTCATACTGCAAATGTCAAGCAGAAAATAGTCTATGACTAAAATTGTATAATTAGAATTCTAGTCGCTGGTCGAATTTCGATAATTGGGTGACCGCTAGTATTAATAAATCTGTGGTTCTGTCTGTACATGTATTTTCAATTTCTGTGATTTTGCTATGCCATAATCCATAAATCTTGAATTTGACAAGTGTTTGTCTGTCTGTTTCTATATATATATAAAGATAACCGACTGACTGACATATCAAAGCACATCCCAAGCTACAGGGGTTTGGAACATGAAAATTTGCATGCGGGTTCGTTTTACACTGTAGGTGAGTAATAAGGAAGTATTTTTAGAAATTCAACCTCTAATGAGGTGAAACGGGGGATGAAAGTTTGAATGAAAATCCCTAATTTTTTAAGATAGATCTATGAAAATTTGTATTTAGCAATTCAGTTAAAAATTAAAAAGGGTGGTATATAACTCAACTATGATGCGAGCGAAGCCGCGAGAAAAGCGCTAGTGTTTGTATATCTGGATTTAACTTAAAAATAGCTTGACCGATTGTAATAAAAATTGTATACATGAAAGTATCTACATGTAATTCCCAAAACCGATAAAGTATAGAAATTATCAGTAAATAAGTTATAAATCATAAAAAATATATTCTATATCTATACTAATATTATAAAGAGGAAAGATTTCATTGTTTGTTTGTTTGCTTGCATTAAATAGGCTCCGAAACTACTAAACCGATTTGAAAAATTCTTTCACCGTTGGGAAGCTACACTATCCCAGAGTGCCATAAGCTATATTAAATTTTCAAAAGGATTAGGATCCTTACTAAAACAGTAATAATGTAACCCAAGGTGTAAAAAAATTACCTAAAATATTCTTTACATCGCGTGCGCTGCGAAAACTATTGACGATAGAATAAAATAATGTAGTACGACTTTAAAGAACACATCATTGTTTATAAAAAGTGTCGCGACAGTATATCTCTAACTATTATAGTTATGCCACAATAAGCGTTCTTTTATTTAAAAAATTTAATTGACAAAACGATCTGATATTTTACGATATCGTAACAAGAAATATAGTGCACGGATTATTCGGAGAGCATAATTTAACAGCACCATGTATGAAAAACGGTATCTGTACAAAAAAGCAGCCTCGACGTTTCGTCAACGATACCCAAACCGGAGAGGACGAATATCCAGTTTATCGTCGTCGTGACGCCGAAAATGAAGGACAGTTCGCTACGCTAAATATCAGAGGAAGTAGGTTCAATATAGATAATAGATGGATTGTCCTTTATTCTCCACTGTTGTGTAGGACATATAACGCTCACATAAATGTGAAATACTGCCACGCAGTTCAAACCATCAAATACATTTGCAAATATATAACAGATCTGACCAAGCTACTTTTAGCGTCATAAACCCAAATGAAACTACGTGAATGGCTGGTACATAAGTACATCCGAAGCTGTCTGGCGAATATTCGACTTTCCCATCCACGAGCGGCATCCTACAGTCTTGCGTTAGCTGTCCACTTAGCTAATGGCCAAAGGGCTTATTTTACCGCAGAAATGGCTGAACAAGTGGATTATTAAAAAAAAATTAAACACATCAAAAAATAAAAAAAAATATTTAAAAAATTCATTACAAAAAAATATAAGTTCTTTAAAATAATAATAATGTGTTCTTAACTGATTTTAATGAAATTTTGTGTACAGGGAATATATGTCCTTTCGAAATTAATAAGATTAACCATCTTGAAAATCATGAAATTATGAGATGAAAATAATTACTTCTATTAAAATCGCGTAACGCGTCGGTAAAAGATTTTTATATTATTTTATGTTTATAAATCTAGCACGCCAACAGAACAATTATGAAAAGGTAACTTGTATATCATTTCCATTGAAATACAGTGTAATCATTCAGATAATAGGCCTGCATGACATTTAAATACATCATATTGCAATAGTGATAACTAAACTACATTTTAGAAGTTTTAGAACAAATACATTAAAGTTACAAGTTAAAACATTCTCATTACCCTAGTGGTTGTAAGCGTAACTGCTATGATCGAGGTCCTGGGTTCCCAGGTCGAGCAAAGTATTATTGGGTTTTTCTATAAAAATTCTCAGTAGCAGCTCGGAGTTTGGCTTTGTGCCCGATTAATGGCAATAGGCTCGACCCCTATTACATGGGACCTAAAAAACATACTCGGCAAACTGTGGGTATACATTAGTACACCTGTTCCTAACACCTCGGGGATACAGGCGTGCTGGTTTGTATGTATGTAAAACATACATGTTAAAATTAGATTATATTTTATTATTAAACAACGAATGCTTGAATGAATTCAATGTTTGAGAAAATATATCTATGGTGCTAGATCTCTCATTAGTCATTATACAACTTTGCCATACGTGTTTCTTTCTAAGTTTCCTAAGAAATTCTTAATATATTTATTACGTTTCACTTCGTAGTAGTAGTAGTAGGTAGAGAATAATTGAAAAAAATCGGTGCCTACCAAGAGACGTTCTACCACGACGAACTGCAAATATTATATCATGGTGAAAGCCACTCGATAGCTAAATTTGAAGCTGATATGCTACACGGTTAAGTGTACTATATCGCTGGGTTCACCATGCGTATAGGCAGACACATTACAGTCGGGTGCTTTTCACTTCGATACTCAACAATTATTTTCAAAAACAACCACTTCATCCAAATATTTTTGATTGCATTGCATACGCACGTATAAATTTAAACAATTCACCAAATTTATTTTATTACTACGTGTGACGTATATAGAGGATCATTAAGTGTTATGGAACCCTAATAAATTTTAAAACAAAAAAAAAGTCTTTATTCAATTTAGGCCCTAAGAAGACACTTATTAACGTCAAAACGTCCGTTTCGGAAAACAACACAGTCATCGAGAAGGATCGGCAAGAAATACATTCGTTTCAATATAATTGAATATTTTTACGATGGTTCTGATAAGGAACACGTAAGCAATTCTCGACTCTTTATATCTCATCACTCTAAGCTCTATTGGCATCCTACTATAAACTGCAGGGTCCGGCCGGTCGGGCCGCGGCACACCTTTATAAATTGCTGACCGTAACATATTTTACGAAACTTTTTCTCAGCATTGCTATTTTCACTAATAGCGCTTGCAGACATTTTTATGATAAGCTCAGTTTCATCAAAATAATTTTACTCTATTATTTCGGGTTGCCTAGAGTTATTTATAGTCTCTTTCACCTTATTTGAATATTCACTTACATTCCACATTACGTAAAAATTAACTGGCAAGAGTTTATTTCAAAGCATTATTTATGTAAAAGGTAATATGTTTAGGCCTCGTGACGCAGTGATAGTATACGCTACTATTGAGCCGAGAGGTCGCAGGTTCGATCCCCGCCCATGACTGACTTTGTGTGATGAGCATAAATGTCTGTTGTGTGTGGGTGATAATATCTATATATGTTGTATATCAGCTGTTTAATTACCATATTACAAGCTTTGCTTAGTTTGAAATTAAATGGCTGTGTGTGAATTTGTGTCCCATATATAAAAAAAATATATATATTATTCTTAAATCCAAGTTACTTGTACATTTATAATTCCAAATAAAAACCCAATTCTAAGTTTTCGGTTTCAATAAACTACCGAAGCGAATTTGCTCGACCTGCATTAGTTTTTTAATTCAGTTAAGAAAAAACTAGTTTATATCAAAACATATCCATTTTTAATAGGAACTCTTCTTCGTGTGTGTCAATAGTATCACACTTAGAATAATATGTTGGAGATTGTCGTTATTAGAACTTCCAAACAAACTTCAACATTATATATCTATACTGAAATATAATATATATAAGTACATAAGTTATATCATATTAGGTACTTACCAGGCTGACAATAACATCGATATTCAGGTCCCTCTCTGTCTGCATCTACTTGTTCTACGCAAATACCTTTCATGCAAGGATTGGATACACAGGCGCCGCCGGTGACAGAAAGTTCGCATCGTGCTCCCATCCAACCGTCTGCACAAGCACAGTGATACGTCGCTGTTCCATTCAAGGCAATATTTATGCATGAACCGCCATTCAAACAAGGTTCTGAATAACATGGTTCTCTTTCACACCTTTTGCCAGAAAAACCTGTTAAAAAATATTATTGTAAGTTAATTTAATTGTTTTTTTTTTAAGTGGCAGTCATAGAAAATTATGACTTATAGTGATTACATATCGTAATAACATCAAAACTCCTATATTTGTTATACGCTTTTAACCATTTATTCAAGCGTAAAGGTAGCTTTATTAAATTTAACATTCACCGGTTTCCCGCCAACACCTTTCCATCCGGATGATCAACTTTGTACACACGTCGTTGCGTTGGAAAACCTTCATATTTATAACGCTTCCATACCTACTACATAAATACGAATATATACGTAACACTACATAACATGTATTTAAGTAATACGAAACATAATTCATATTTTTTTACACCGTCTTCTCGTATTGTTGAATAAATTTTGTTAAACTTATTCTTAAATGAAGTTCAAAAATTCTTTATTAAAATTAGTCCCAAACTGGACTCTAACAAAAGTCAGCGTCTACAACAAGTTTTTAAAATCATTCTATTGGAAAATTACATATGTACACATATTTTATTTTTACTTCGGATGTGTCGGCTTAAGCTATATTTTAAATAAGGTCATGGCGCAGTGATAAAATTGCCCAGTCAGAAGTTGTGGAATTTTCTCTACTCGCAGTTCACTGGATATACTCTCCTATCGTTCTCGAGAAACCTATGTTCATGCACAAATTTCTACATTATAATTTATAACATAATATAATTTAATAGTATTATAAGATAATGTAGAGCTGTAGTTAGATTAATTTAGTATATACATATTATGTAGGTATTTTAAGGTGGCCAAAAAATACATTTTTTTTGTTTTCTAGCATGAAAATAATGATTATATATCCCGTTTTAAGAATTTTCATCAAAAATGAACTCGAAAAAAATTATTAAACGGTCGCTCAGAATTTTTTAAAATTCCAAATTGATTAAAAAAATATCATTTTTTTTCTCGTCATTTATTTATGTATGGTCTCTACGTTTGACATTATAAGTATTTTGAAATGTTTAACTTGAAATTTCATTTTATAGAGTTCGCTAACGATTTTTTCATTATTAAAGTGGCGTACTTTAAATATTTCCTTATACCTTTTCTTACTTCTTAAAACCACATCAACGAACTTAATATATCTACATATTAAAGATATTTATTTACCGTAAGGACAAAGACATCGAAAGTTGCTGGTGTTGCCGTTGAGAGGTTGCGTGAGGTCGACACATATACCGTTATTCAAACAGGGTGATGAATTGCACGCGTCTCTCTCCTCGCAGTGTGACCCCACGTAGCCCAAACAACACTGGCATTCGTACCCTTCCTAGATATTTATCAATATTGTGTGTTATTTACACTAATATATTCTCAGTTTAGTCAAAAACTTAGTCAGTGTATAAAATTTAAGTGTTCTGATTAGGCGTCACAAATCGAGTAATTGAGAAATTAATACTAAAATTATACTGCAATGATAATAATATTGTATCCCCATTGCATAAATATTATTTTCACTCTAACATAATAATTAATTATTGTCATAATTACATAAGCAATAACTATTTCCTGTATGAATATGACGGTGACAATCTCACAGGAGGTCTTTTGATTTCAAACTAAGCATAACTACACTTATATATACTATGATAAACAAACGGTTATTATCACATATTGTGTATGCGAGATCTTTTTCATCTGTATCTTTCGTTGCCCAGCACTCAATAATAAAAAATAATATCAGCTTGTATGTCCCACTGGCGAGCAAAAGCCTCTTCCCATGGGAAGCCACGAACTTAATCACACCACACCAGCCCACGACGATTTCAAACACCGAGAAATCAATAGTTCTATATTTTTCCCATATAGGTACAGTGATACAACAAGGACATTTCTCAACCAGGTTTCCTCACGTTGTGTTGCTTCATCGTATCAACCAATATGAATTAGTAAATGTACGTGAAATCAGAAAAAATTCCGGATGGTATATGCCAGAGTTCTAACTTGAGGACATCGAATCAATATTCCTTCAGTACAAATCACTCGACCACCGTACAAATACATACAAATTGATAACTATGATTCGAGTGCTAGGCGACGAAATTGGCGAATGAAAGAAGATTACATGAGGGTAGAATTGCGAATGTTAAGACGGATGTTTCTTGTAACTATAATGGATAAGGTAAGAATAAGGAGGAAGTATGAAAATCGCACTAGTGGAAGAAGGGAGAAGTAATAGATTAGCTTAGTATGACCATGTCATAACAATGGATGACAGTTATATAGTTAGAAATATTTTAAGTATGAAGGACAGATATTATAGAAGTAGAGGAAGATTGAAGGCGGTTTGGATGGATTGTGTGAGGAATTATATGTATATAAAAGTTGTGAATACTGAGACAATAGTTTATAGGAGAGCGACGAAGAGGAAATTATGTTGTGCCGTCTCTACTTAGATGGGATAAGATTAAGAAGAATTAAAAGAAGATAGACTAAAAACGAGGGTAGATTAATTTTCCCACGAAGCCTTATGGTTGGGCATAAATATGTAAATTATATAAGTTAACGGTTTTCAACATTAATGTGCATTGGATGTTAATGTTCCCGCGATCCTAGAATGTAGCTCTTGGATTCGCTGAATCTCTCGCTGTCGTGTGACATAAGCATATCTGATTGGCCCTTATATATTGCCGAGCTACCACTAATCGCAATCAACTAGCGACGCTTCAGTTTGCATTTTCTCTGTGCCTAAAACTCTCGTCTGATAATTTTTACGAATGAAATTTTTGTATGTGACAGTACATATGTGTTTCTCGTGTGATTCCCGGCCGGGTAAAGAACATTGAGTTCTGAAGGAATTGTGGTTTTGTGCTGGAAAGAACGTTTTTACCGAAGACTAGCAGAACAGAAGTATTCTGAGTTGCTGGATTCAAAGGTTAGTGGGCACACTTAGCGTTCAATGTACCTAAATCTTATTTTTGAAACCATATTCTAGGCTGGGCCAAGGGATGTCAATACAAATATATTTAAATTAATCATACTTCATAAGTTCGTTCGCCGCGGTAAAGAGGTTATTTACACATCGGTTCATCACCTTAAAAGACTTTCAACCTGGGCTTGGCTACAAACAGAGGCAAAGTTTTTACTCTAATAAATATCTAAAGATACCTACCCCAAGATATAGTTCAATCAATAAAGAGAGTAAACGATAAATTAATGTCATACATTGAGTTATCATAAAGTACACACATAATAACTCAATGATGTCATAATCATATATTAAATTATTCATAATATATATTTCAATAATTATATATAATTTAAAATACAAAGAGAAAAAATACATATAGAATATTAATAATAATTGCAACATAACATTACGTAGGTACATAATTTTATTTCTCTAAAAGCGCGAAATTTTGACTTTGAAATAATGTACTTAAAATAAATATAAGGTAATGGATGTAATAGTTATGAGAGATGACACTGTGCCTTAATTATTTGTAACACATTTTACAGTCTACGTACGAAGTTCAACTGAAAAGTAAAAAAGGTTATTTCGTTTCCTTTGAGAGCAGAAATATTCCCCTCCCCAAACGCCTCCCGCCTGCTATTATACCACGATTTTTGTTTGCAATACAGTAAGCCGACAAATACTAAAAAGCTGGTTAAAAAATAATAAAAATAGAAAACGTACCATTGAAACGTTGGTGTAACAAACTCCTTTCCCCGTGCAGTCCTGTGACTCTCCGCAGTTGTCCGACTTAACGGTCACCTTCAACCGCACACATCGAGAACCCCAGTTGTCGGACACCACTAAACAAATTAAATTACTCGTTTTTTTCTTAAATAAACTATTTACCTTATAAGTCTCTACAGTATCCAGTATACAGTGAAATATGTCGTACCCAATACGTACATAAAATTTTATTACAATACGTTCGTGTCATTCCACTATCTACTACGAATTACAGTGAATTGACGAAATAAATTCTGAAGTGCATATAGATGATACATATTATTATAATTTTAAAGTGAACATTAAAAAACATCCTGGCATCAAGCTATGATACCTTCACTTAAAGCTCAGTATTAAATTCATACTCAGGTCCTTCGACGTGACATCCGTATGCGCTAAAACTGAGACTGATCATTGCATTGACTCTTTTATTTAGCGCATAGTCTGAGTACAATGTGTCACGCAAATTATAGGTTTATTATTAAAGAACTCGTATTGACTGAAATCGAATAAATATTTATAATTCAACAAACTATAATAATAGTAAGGTATCACAACGCAACGAAAAAGCATAATTCAAAGGGTATGAACAACACTTTACACTCTATTGTTTATCATATTATTGTTTTACACTTTATTGTTTATCATACATATTGTAAGGCAAAATTCCATACACAACTATTGTGTGAAGTTGAATAAAATCTTTGTAAGTATTCCTCTCCATTAATCTTCCTTCCGAGTTCCGCTTTATGATATACGTATCTCAGTATTATATCATATTTCACAATATGATCTACATTTAACACAGTTTTATGAAAATGTGTTATTTCCGTGATATAAACTTATTACCAACTGTTCCCGCGACTTCGTCCACGTGGTATATTTCGTGTATGAAAAACAGCAAATAAATAAAACCCTTACCTCACCTCAATCTCGCCCTACGATATTTGACCCGTATAAGCTTTGATAATAAATACCTAACTACAAACATTTTAAATGTTAACAGATATCACAGTTTAACAATCATACTTACTTACCGATATTTTCTAAGAGATATAAAAACATAAGTACAAAAATGTTCACTTTTGCAATCCTTTACGAAAAGCTAAGTATATTTAATATATTTGTTTTTATACACCGTTATTTTCCAGTGAATAATAACGCTTTATAGTATAATACTTATGTCTGTTTAGTGTAATTTAATAAAAATCTTAATTGTGGAAAAACACCAAACAACGACATGTATCCTAGAAATGTACATAGATTAGATAGTCATACTTATTTATAGGTACATTTCAAAATAACATGAAAATCTGTCTAAAAATATTAAAAAACAATAATAAAAGCCCAGCCTTTATATTTTAGTGTGAAATAAAAATTGAAACAATTTCGTGATAATTTAAACCAAGCCGTACAGCGGTTTCCATTTATTGATTTTATTGAAATTTATTTAAAGATAAAATAATTTGGATTGATTTTGTATCTTTTCACTTTATTTCAGTAAATATTTTAAATTTATTATAGAGTTACATATTATATGTACATAACCTAAACGCAATTTATAGACCATACAAATGTCCAAACGTGTATCCTAAATGTACCTTCACACTATAAACTACAATCATACCAAATTTATTTAAATTCGGTCCATTAGTTTTTGCGTGTTTTGCGTTCAAACACCCAGATAGGCAGACAGACAAAAATTTCAAAAAACTATCAAAATTTCTTCTACCCATGATTGTAAACCCTCTCGAATTATTTTTTCTCAAATACCTTCAATTTACAGATTTACACTCTTTACTCTTTTATAATTTTTATTATAAGTACAGATTATATCACAGTACACTTTTTGTATACTTAAATACATTAATTTACGATATAAGTTGACATTTATTAATCTTAGCAGTAAAATCGATCTAATTTTCATTAGTTCGCGGCTCAGCATGTACGACAAGTAACGAAATATGAGGGTTTATATTTAATCACTATCGGTGATGGATGAGATAAAAAATGCAAAGAAAGCTCAACATTTCAAAAATACATATAACTATTGATTTCTTCATGTTTGAAGTTCCCAATATGTGTTAAGCTGGCGTCCATATTAAGCCCGTTCATCACTTGGGATGAGTATTTTGCCAAGTACCTACCAACTTAAATAGTTAGACCTACCTAGTATTGAAAAATTGTGAGGTGTCATTTTCGAAGTCGTAATATTATGTTAGCGCTATTAATTAAATAATGTAATCAACTGTAACCTATAACCTAATTTATATCTATAGTTCGGACTCTCATAGCTTTCCAAAAAGTAGGTAAGTACTCTGTAAATAATTAAATTTTTTTTCAGCATACTTACCTATTAACAAATTGACACCAACGGTGAGATCTTTATCATATAGAGTAAATAGTTTAGCGCTACGGTCGTCTAATGGAGTAATGTCTAGTAGCATCCCATCCGAGACGTCACAATGCTCGTGTCCTTGTCTTGTCACTTGGTATACAGCCGGTTGCAAGGGCGTGCGATGAGTTCTGCAATAATATCTTACATACATAACATAACATATCGTCACGCCTGTAACCCTGAAGGGTTAGGTAGAAGTGTATTAATGTACACCCACAGTTCGCCGGTTATGTTTTTTAGGTCCCATGTAATAGAGGACGAGCCTATTGCCATTAATGGGGCATAAAGCCAAACTCCGAGCTATTACTGAGAATTTCATGGAAAAACCCAATAACACTTTGCTCGACCTGGGAATCGAACCCAGGATCTCGATCATAGCAGTGGCGCTTACGACCACTAGGCTTTTCATAAACGCGTGGGATGGAAGAAAAGAGTCCTCTCTCTAGATATGAATTTTTTTCATGACCTATACAAATATTATGAAGAAAGAGAACGAATTTGTGAGCTTGTATGTATGTATGTATAATCACCGGAACCACTGCACCTATATAATTTTTTTTTTGCATTAGTACCCGCAACTTATTACTTATTTGAATATAGATATTTAAGCACGGAATATTTTATGATCCTCCTCGTATAGTTTTTCTTAAGTAGGTACATACATATATTATTATAATGAAAGCTATCACTCCGAAAAGTATAGAAAATTCAGCCTCTCTGGGCGACAGTGCTGGGCTTATAATTGCCCAATCCAAATTATCTATTACTTATTCCACGACCTAGATGACTTTTAAATCAAAATTTAGAATCCATCCAGTCGTTTAAACAATTTGTATTGAAATAACTGTACATTTACAATATAATATCAGATTATCATAATAAAGACAATGTAATTTTTAACAATTAAAGAAAACCAACTTGAATGATATTGAAAAGTTGCCCGGCGTATCTTCCAAGTTGAAGGTCTAATGCTAATGAAATTAAAATAGGATCACCCTTGAGGTATCTCTAATCCAACAAAAAAAATACACTCGAATTGAATAACCTCCGTCTTTTTAAGTCGCTTAATAAATATTATATTAAGTAAAGAGTTCTATAGTTTTTTTTTAAATATTTATGATCTAGTATAGAAAAAAAAATTATAAAGCTTTTGGCCTATAACTTTTGGCTATTATTACTTATTTATCTATTAACGCTAGATAACACTTATCGCTTCATTCCTTGTTAAAAAACAAGTCTATATTTTTGTGAACTTACCTTTTGCCCTCGAAGCGTGAAGTGTTGTCTTCATGTGAGTGGTTCTTAACTTCAGCCTGACCGAAGGATTCAAGAAGTAATGAGTCGGCGATTCGAACGATAAGAATGTCTCCGCTCTGTATGTCGGCTGAGCCCTCCCACGACACGATGACTGGGGGGCACTCCTCCTCGGCTGCACCCTGCGTAGCCCCGGCTCCACCACCCGCACACTCCTCGGCCATCCGCATTAATAGTCGTTACACATTATTTCATTATCAAGTCTACCATAAAGTTGACAGAAATAGCTTAATCACACGATATTACGACTGTTCAATAGATTCTAATATACAGGTAAACATTAAGATGAGTCAGTGAGGGGAACTCTGAAACTATAAGAGATGAGACTAACTATAAAAGATAAGAAAAAATGAATTCATTAAATTCCAAAAAAAATCTTAGACACGAGCCGGGAATCAAACCTAATCATTAAAAAAAGCTTAAGTTATTTTATTACAATAATTTCTAGTGTAGGTTACAAGGGATAATTTTTTCTAGGAATCCTTTAGTAAGAATAAAATTAAAAATGAAAGATGTCTGTTCGAATGTTGTGTTCCGGCAGCTGCACTTGAGAGCGAGCTTAGCGCGTTACCATCTTGGGCCACATTGTCACTTAACATCAGGTGAGAGTATATCGAAACCCAAAACCAATAAAGTATTTTATTAAATCCAATGCCTTACATACTTGATTATAGGTAGGTATATAATACTTTATTATTTTATATCATTTTGCAAACCTATGTAAATATGCATTAAGTGAGTAAATCCTATAAAACAAAATAGCATGATTTGTTTTTAGACATCCTAATGATTACCCATAAATACCCACCGGTATTTCAAAATAATTCCAGTTCACTAGATTCATAAGAAAAAAACTAGTAGACTCTTAGTAACAATTATTGTAAGAAAAATAAAATAAAATAGTGGAATGGCATTACTATTATAACTGGACGACTTTCTTGACTGAAATAATAAATAGGGCTCCCACGCTGAGGCGAAAAGCTTTTCCCCTTATTTCTTCAACACTAAAACGATTTATAGTTTATGTATTCGACCTCGTGCTGCTGTCACGATCAAACTTGTGCGAACAAGAATATTATGCCTTGAAATAAGGGAGTAAAATAAAAGACCTTGTATAAATTGGTCATACAGATTAATTCATAAATAAATTCATGGTTAAAGTTTATGTGAAGATGGAGTGCAGAAAGCTAAAATTTATCTATAATATCTTTTACTAATATTAAAATAAATAAATTAATACCACGAATCCTAACCCAACCAGTGCCATTGAACTTAGATTCTATGACTTAGATCCCCCAAAATATTGACATTGTCACTCAATGAAAAGTGACAGCAAGTGGTATAATATTCATTGTTTAGGTTCATACTGCAAATGTCAAGCAGAAAATAGTCTATGATTAAAAAGTCGCTGGTCGAATTTCGATCATTGGGTGACGGCTATTATATCTAATTATGTAAGAAATAATTGAATCGATACACTCAGTTAAAACTTTATTTAATGTAAAAATATATACATTTTTTTTATTATACTTACAGTTACGGGTAAATTCAACTCGTGCGTTTCATTCCCCCGCCACAGACGTGATTCTTTTAGTACTACGGGCAGATCGCAATCTATAGCCCCGGGGCGCTCTTGTAACCGGGTCGGTGAATGCGGCGCTGCCCCGAGTGCACTAGAACTAGTGTTTAACTTTTGCCTTCTTGCACTTTTCGCTACGCTTTTTGTGCTTGCGTACACTTTAGCGGTTGAATAACGTGCGGTCGGGCTCTCAGTCGCTACGTATACTTTAGTTGTTTTTATGCTTTTCTTTGTAGTTGAAGTGATGGGAGTTACTGTTATCTCTAATGGTTCCATGCTCTTATTGAAAACAGTAGCCCGAGAATTGTTTGCGCTGGTTATGGTTTTAATACTGCCACTTTCGGTGGTCTCGCCAAAACACGCACCGAGTAAGAACAGGAATATCGCAGACGCTGTTATTAAAAAACGAAGCATTCTCGTTTTTTCGTTCATATCGCAGTAGGTTTTATTTATAGCCATAGTTATTTATCTGAATAAATTACGTAAGGACTAGAGTTAATTTTCGTCTTTGGCACTTTTCCAATTATCTGAAAAATACCTTTGTATATTAATTGAGTCTATCACGTCTTTTTGTTTGTGGTCCCTAATAGAATTTATTTCATATTTTCTTTCAAGTAACAGTATTTTAACAGTTTTAAATGTAAGTATGTATATAACAAATGTTAAATGTTATAAATATGACACAAGCAGTTAATCAAATCTATCCAAAAAATCATGACCACATTCACTGCGTAGGTATTTAAATTTAATCAAAATTTTATTAGTCTTACAATGATGATTTATAAGATATCTAGTATTACCTAACAAGTATAGATAGGTACCTATATGCGTTCAAAAAATATAATATGAAATACTTAACATAATCTTGAAGTTAACTTAATATAGATAAAACAAATAGATTAATATATTTAAGAGATATTTCCGTAGGACTATCAAAAGATGATGATAAACACAAGGAAAACACCTATAATTGGACAGACCGAAGGGCTCTTGTTTCGAGAGACAACCCTCTTCAAAACAAGTGTAGACCTTCGACAAACTTTACCTTAATGCCTAGACTACTGGATTCATAATGCATTATTTTTATTTAATTTTAATAATCCTTACACACCTATAGATTATTTGAAGATTGTTAGGTACCAATATCGCAATTTGATATAGAAACTGTATATATACGTAACTGTATAAACCGGTGTCATTATATCATCGGATTTATCTTAAGCAATTTGATTTATTCGATTTCAAATATTAACAGAACATTAATTGTTTCCTCATTTTTTATATAGGTACCAAATAAAGTATATGATACCAATGATTATTCAATACTATAATTAATATACAATGAATACATAAGCTTTATATTCTGCATCCTGTATCAGCCAGTACTATTTCAATTATGTATATAATTATTTACTTACGTAAGCAGCTATGATGTTCGTTCTGGGCATCATAACAACATATTATAAAAGGTAATAAAATTTTCTAAAACAATCTAGTCTATTACACTTACTCTAATTTTCTTTTATCACTAAAATCAGTGAATGCTGTGACTCAGGTTGTATTGGTCATCTTATGTATCAAATCTGACTATGGATTTGATCAAACTGTATAACTAATAGAAGAAATTTTATGTGTAAAATATTCAACAATATTTTGGCAGAAGATTATAGAAAGCAGGAGCGGACGGCGGGATCGCTCACAGCCTCCGCGGCACTGAGGACACAGGGGCGCCGAACCGCCCCGTCCGGCACCCCTCGCTTGCACCCCCATACGCCAAGTGCGTATCTTTACTTAATTTTCCTCTTCGCCTGCAATACTAAAATTTTCTTCGCAACTTTAAGCAATATGTTTATTTGTAATTCACTTAATTCCAACGTCCTAAATATTTTTTAGTATAAAAAATATACCATCTAAAAAACACAGTAACACTGAAAGAAAACTGTGTTATAAAATTAATAATTGAAATGTAATACGGGATGTAAAGCACCTAATTATTTCTACGTTTTATATGTATGTCTTATGTGTCATTATATCTAATGATGGATACTGGCAAAAACGAATGGCTATTTTTATTCCCTTTCTGTTTCATTATTTATGTCACCTTCTATTTGGATTAACAAACAGATACGGCGAACAGTAGGGCGGGCGGCCGCTCCCATTTAAAGAGCCCGATGTTACATAGATACTTATTTTAACTTTATTCATACTGTAATTGTATTTAAGGAACCTTGTGTTCTTATTGTGATGATATTATTAGACTTCGCCGGTATGCTCACATTTTGTTTCTCCTTTACAGAATTCTATTTAATCCTATCACTCCATGTTATGTAAAAACGTTTCAGATTCCTTTACCATACGCATACGCGTTACTTACAGTCAACGGAAAACGTGACGCTGGAAGTGCCAACACATACCACAAATTTTCTTGCTAAATCTTTCGCAGTTCAGGCTGCAAAGCTATGGAATGCACTGCCTATTTCTGTAAGGCACGAAATCGCTAAGCATATTTAAGAAATCTGTCAAAGATTATTATTTGTCACTTTAATATTATGTAATAATTATATAACATTTTGTTTGTATTATAATTATAAATAATAATAGTGTACTCTATATTTCACATATTTCTCTCGCTATAGCATCCATTTATTTTATGATTTGTGTTAAATTTTATGCCGTATTTCATTGTTTTAATTCTGTTCTCATTACACCCATACTACCTCATTTACACTCTGTAACATATCTATACAAAGGTTGTCTGGAAGAGATTGCTTTCAGCAATAAGGCCGCCCTTTGTAATTATCATATAATTTTAATGTTCGATTGTATAATGTAACTAAAGTGTACAATAAATATTAATAAATATATTTTTAATCTCCTAAATTATGTTTAATCTAAAATTTTCTAGTGATCAATTTCTTGTATATAAATTTGGTTTCTCGGAAACGGCTCTAACGATTTGGATGAAGTTTTGTATTTAAATAATGTTTTACTTTCGAAATTTACCAACTAGTTATATAGGTATTTTTTTGGAAGACACCGAGCTGAGCTCGATCGCTCAGATGTTAAATAAAACGAATCTGTTATTTTGATACCGAGTATAAACTAAATGAATAAATTTACCTTCTTAATGAAAATAGTACAATGTAAACTGGTGAATATTATGTTCACTTTGTTTATTTATATATGTATAAAAAAAATAGAACCTTTCTGTCATTAGGGATTTTATCCATACGATTTAGTTTTTTTATAGGTTATGGTCACAATCGCATCTGATGCTAAGTGACGATGTGGCCCAAAATGGGTTACAAACGAAGCCTATTGGGGAAACTGGCTCTCAAATGCAGACGCCGGAACCACCTTTAGGCTTGGCGACATAATTTCAACTTGAAAGTGGTAGCTAGCCAGATGGGCATTAGAAAAATGGCGTTATGGTTTAATCACGATGTTTTCCTTCACTAAAAACTCAGGCTCATTGCAGGTATTCGAACCCACGTTCATCGACGCGGAGTCCATACACGCTACCACCGAGCCACCCGTTGCTTCAAAAAGGTAATATGATTTTGTAACTAGCGTTCAATTTTTTACATCTTACGTACTTGCCCTATATTAGGTTATAATACTCCCAAGGCTCGCGCGACTCATCCGATCCTCGGTTGTAGCTTTTACTAAAAGGAACGTGTTATTAATTAAAAGGTCAAACATTAAACAAAGTAGATCGTTATATACACTAATATTTAAGAATTATAAATATAGTTATGTAATAAGTAGTTAGTAAGAGCAGGCAAGCAAGCGAGCGGCAGGGGAAGGGCGTTCGCAGTCGCAATGGTTGGCGTGACGCCAGCACGCTTGCGTCTCGCGAACCGCGACCGCGACTAACTACTACCCATATGTCTCCGCGAATCCAACGCCAATATAAACCACTTTTACCTTGTTACAAGTGTACATTAATTAGGTATTCAAAAGTTTTAAAAACATTAAAGCAGTGCTGGATTTGATTAACTATGACGTCCCCGGCCCGATGTGATAATTTATTTCTTTTTTGCAAGTTTCCAAATTACAATTTTAAACTATACTAAAATTATAAAGCTGACGAGTTTCTTTGTTTGGTTGAACACTCTAATATCAGGAACTACTGGTTCGAATGGAAAAAATGTTTTAGTGTTGGATAGCCCATTTATCGAGGAAGGTTATAGACTATATAAATATAATATAATATAATATATATAGACTATATAACCTAGAGTTTATCACTTACCCCGAAGCCTGCAGCTATCTCTGAAGTGCTTTGTGATGGATCCGCTTCCACAATAGCCTTTAATTCTTCATTTTCCACTTTGGTCTCCGGCCGTCTACGGGGTTGGTTCTGAAGGTCGAAACTTCCAGAACGAAAACGTTGAAACCAAAAACGTACCGCATTTTCTTTTGCGACACCAGCGCCGTACACATTATTAATCTTTCTAGCTGTTTCTGCAGCACTTGTACCACGGTAGACCAAGTACTCGTAAATATACCGATATTTCATGTTTTCCATTGTGCGGTAATAAGCGATGCTAAAGAAAAAATAATGAGGAAAAAACAAATGAATGACTGTTTTCAGAACTCAAATGTACCAGAGTGGTACCAGCTAAATGAATTTATAAAATAGAATTTGGAATTCTTAACTAAAGAGGAGATATTTCAGATCAAAGTGGTCAGTACGACAAAACGCTAATTTCATATGTAAGGACCTAATAAAATTTGTTCTAAAATAATGAATTATTTGCGAAGGTGATTTTATATAGATAATATTAATCCTAATCGAAGTAAATACGTTATCTATCACAAGTATTTCATTTTGAACAAAATTGCCCTTTACATTAATTGATTTAAATGAATATTTTAGGAGATATCACTGTTTTAAAATAACTCGGCAGCAAGATAATGATCAAGTACCGCGAGCGCATTTTTATTAAGCAGAATAATGTGGGAGGCGGGCGTTACCTGTAATACAGTGCCTCCCTAACCCTTTCTCTCTCTCTCTCTCTTATATGACGCAGACGAAGTAGCACGGGTCAGCTAGTTATTAATACATTAGTATTGAAGTGAAACTTCTTCTGGGACTGTGTGCATTGGATTTTATGAAAAGAAAATATGTAACGAATAAGAATTAGCTATGCATGTATATATAAGTTTTAGGCTGTGAGATAATGAGATAGAATGCGTTTCTATATAGTTTCCCTATCCTTCGTCTATTCTTAATGTACTCGAAATATATATAAAGAAAGGGAAGGAGAGAGAGAGAGCGAAAAGTTTCACTTCTATCGCGTGTGAACTCAAACTCAATTTTTTCGGAATTGATAAAGCTTTTGACCTTTAAAATTTTTAATATGTAATGTAGGGTACCTATGTATAAAATAACAAATCAATATTGTATGACAAAAAAGTGGACATTTTATTATTGATGTATTTATTTATTTCGATAAGAATTAATACAATGTTTATAAAAACACCTTCGCAAATAATGCGTTATTTTAGAACAAATTGTATTACCATAAAAAAGGTTATATTGCGTCAACCTTAAAAGATAGATATATGCTATCGCGGTCTTTTTACAGACCTTTTTAAGAGAAACAATTCCGTTACACATCATTGTTGCGTAACTTTAAACCGTTTAAACAGCGCACGCAATGAAAACTTTCAAAAGGAATACATTTTCCCCATTTTTGCAACATTTTTCATTGGTGCTTCGCTCCTATTGGTCGTAGAGTGGTGTTATATTATAGCCTTTAGCCTTCCTCGGTAAATGGGCTATCCAACACTAAAATAATTTTTCCATTACAACCCAGTACTTCCTGAGATTAGCGCGTTTCACCAAACAAACAAAGCAACGAACTTTTCAGCTTTGCGAACTTCCTTTTAAAATCTGGAGTGGCTCCTCAATCCTTAGGGAAATAATATAATCGTCAATTCTTCTCGTTCCGGCGCCCCAAAAAGCACTTGCCCGTGTCAATGTTTTTAAGCTTTTGTAAAATTTTCTAATACAAAGTGGGATCTTCTAACAAGATGGTGGCTCCTTTATCAGAACTATCTAAGGAGTTTTGTTACATTTTAAAATGCATGCTCTCAGTTTATATTTATGATCCACTTCACATATGCACAACAACCAAATTATATCAGACAAAATGCCACCAATATTACGTAATACCTATAGGGTCAAAAAACCTAAATTAATTAATCAAAATAAAAACCCCAACATGTCACCTCAAGACCCCGGCAAAAACTCCAATAGTCAATTCATATAATTTTTTTTAATTAAAGACATAATAATAAAGTCTTAAACATTGGAAAACTGGTTGTCATATACGCGGTAAGACTGAATGCTGCATTTTAATAAACTTTGTTACGTTGAAACTATTAAATAATTTAATACCTACTAATAGTATGTAATCTCAGCATCTCTATTATTTATTGTAGTATTGGTAAGCCAACTGTAACTATTGTTTAGTGTCGTTTATTGTTCAGTGATAGTGTGCTACAAAACATCTGCAGTCTATAGCCCTTTTGCAGTCCGTGCCGTTTACTAATAATTTCAGTCTCCAAGTGTTTTACGATACAATAAAAAATATGCCTGCCTGCTTTATATGCACCAAGGAAATACTTAAAATCGATGACAAAAATCCGACAATAAAATGTCATGGATGTGAAAGGCAACTGTGCGTAAACTGCAGTGGATTACTATCTACAGAGCTAAGAGTGATTGTGATACAATCTTCCACGCTGAAGAACTTGTGTCCAGAATGCGAACCAGGAGTCAACTGCCAGCTCTGAAGAGCACTGTGGCTCAACTCAAAACGGGAATTGAGGCATTGAAATCCAAGCTAATATGGAGGATATTTTGAGTGAATTATCTGAAAGAAAAAAAAACGCAGTGCCAATGTGATTATGTTTGGAATTATCGAGTGTCAGCTGCAATCTGGTGAAACGTAACAAGGAGATACATGTCGAACACGATAAAACACGTTTGTCATGCCTTGGTCAATATATCCCACATTGAAACATCAATTACAGTTATCCATATAGGCAAACCCAAAGAAGATTCCTCACCTATCCCTCTCAAGGTGGTATTTTCCAACAAAAAAAACAGTTTTGAAAGTTTTAAAGAATAGGAATAAACTGCCTTCAAATATATCGACCAAGGATGATTTAACGCCTTATCAACGTGATTACTTAAATAGATTACGTGACGAGTTAAAACAAAGAACTGAAAGCGGAGAAGTGGACTTAACAATAAAATAAGTAAACAATATTCCCAAAATTGTTAGCACAAAAAAGCTTTGTAGACCCACAAAGGGATTATCGAGTTTACATTTTTATACATAAATCTAGCGTCCATAATGGCTAAACGTGATTTACTTATCATAGAGGTGAATAAATTAAAACCGACTTGTGTTATTATAACTGAGACACACTCAAAGCCCAGTATAAAAAGTAATTTCATCGATATCAAGGGCTATCATTTATTTAGACACGATAGGGTGAAAGAAACAGGGTGGGAGGAGTTGCAATATACGTATCATATAAACTCTGTACCAAGTCTATAGAAGTGACACTACATCCTAAATGCAACAACGTACCACAAGTCGATAAATCTAAGAATTGGAAGCTTTAAAATATGAATAGCAGGAATCTATCGCCCGACTCATTACACCTTTGAAGAAACTGATAAACTACTGTTTGAAACAATTAAATAGGCATCCGAAGGGGAAGACCCGTTATTCATAATGGGAATTTTTAACCTTCCCGACCTTTATTGGCCACTCCAAAATATTGACACAGATAAATATAATACACTCCATGGAAAGTTTTTAGATATGTATATAAATAGTAACCTTAACTAGTTTGTGATAGAAGTAACTCATAAAAGAAATAACCAAGAATCTTTAATTGACTTAATTCTTTGCAACAAACAAAATCTTTGTACGAAAGTAGAGCGTTACCCTAATATAAGTTAAGCGATCACCAGGTTCTATTGGCAACATTACAAATTCAGTTTCAATCAGATGGCGATGTACCACAACAACCTAGACGAAACTTCTATAAAGTTAATTATGATGAAATGACTAAAACACTACATGATAACCAAACAATATACAAAGATATCACGGATATTAACGTCGCCTGGAATAACTTTTTTACCAAAACCTCTCATGCTTTTGAAATCCATATACCCCTCATATACAAAAAAAAAGTGAATTTAAATAAACCTTGGATTAGTCAAGAAGTTTTAGATATAGTTGGGAATAAAAGGACACAATATGTTCTTGATGGCTCCACAAAATCATACAAAGAATACAGGAAAGTGAACAATCAATTGGTGACCAAGGTCAGAAAACTTAGACTAAAATTCGAAAGAGAAGTACCTAGTTGAATCTGGACACAAATCATTCTACTCTTATGTTCGCAATCAAATCTTTTTTACAGTATCAGTATCTCCTTCACTAAAGGGTAATAATAGTGGTAACATTATTAACGATCAAAAAGAAGTAGCCAAATTATTTGCACAACAATTCGAAAAATCTTTTGTAATTGAACCTGCTTATACATCAATTCCTCAAATGCAATTGCCTCGAGTACAAACACAATACAAACAGTAACCATCACCCCAGAGAAGGTAGATAAAGTTTTAAAAACCTTTAGTGACTCGACTTCAATGGGACCGGATGCATTGCCTTCTATATTGCTAAAACAATGCAGTAAGGTTATGAGCCACCAACCGGTACACATAATGAATCTATCACAAAGGAAAGGCCAGTTCCTCAGGATTGAAAGGAAACTCATGTCACTCCCATATACAAAAAAGGTCATAAATACTTGGCCACCAATTATCGCCCTATAAGTCTTACTAGCATTGTTTGCAAAACTATGGAAAAAATATTATCAAGTGAACTCAGAACTTTCATTAATAAAGAAAACATCATTATTTATTAGCAGCACGGCTTTGTACCAAAGCGATCTACAGTCACGAACTTACTAGTATGCCTTGAAAAATGGACACGTAACTTTAAAAATAACCAACCAACCGATGTTATATACTTAGGCTACGAAAAGGCATTTGACAGAGTCCCTATTAGAAGGCTATTAACTAAACTCGATCACTTTGGAATCCGAGGTCAGCTTCTACAATGGACAGCAAGCAGGCTTCCTAACAGATAGGACATTTAGGGTAAGGGTTGATGAAACCTTATCGGTAATAGTGGTGTGCCTCAGAGGTCTGTACTTGGTTGGACCAATTCTATTTGGTATATTTATAACTGACTTGAAAACTGTCATACAATCGGAAATCTCAAATAGACTGGACAAACATTTAAAAACATTAGAAATACTAGTGTAGTGGTAGTAATATACACGCATCAGCTCGAAGAGCTGCTAGTGTATGAAACAGTAATAATAATTATAAGTTTGCTGAATACACTTGCTTCTTGATTGTACTTGCCCATTTGCAAAATAAAGCTTTTCCAAGTTTTTTAACAGAGTTAAAAAAAAAGACGGAGGTTACTCAATTCAAAAGTATATATATTATGGATAATAATAATTCAGTCATAATTTCTTTGTTTTTCTTATTAGGATGTTTTTTTTTTGTTGGATAGCGGATAGCTCAAGGGTAGTCCCATTTTAATTTCATTGGCATTGTACCTTTAACTTCGAAAATATACCAAAGAACTCTTCAAAATTATTGAACACTATTTGTGCCCGTGGCTTCGCTCACGTGGACTACAGAATACCCGCGTGAATCTTGCTCCGCCGCTCCCAGCTATTTTAAAGACAAAAATGCTTATTGTGGGTGTTTCTTAGAAGATAGATATTATACCCTCCCGGACTTTTTTGTAGGTCTTTTTAATGCCTATAATTATGTGGTACAATAAATTGCTATATCTCTTGTGGTTTACTCAGCATAAGCCATTTAAGCACCCGAATTGATTCACCTTGACCAGTCTTTTTTTATTTATGCGGAACCCTTATTCTTTTTAAAAAATTAAAGTAGCCTAAGTTACTCCTTATAAATTCAGCTATCTACCAGTGAAAATCCCGTCAAAATCGGTCACACCGTTTCGGAGATTACCCGGAACAAACAAACAGACAGACAGACAGAAAAATGGACTTTTTGTTATTGGTATCGTATATAGTTTCGTAAGCATTTAGTAAAAAACTGTTATTTTGAGATTATAAACAGACACTTCAATTTTATTAATTGTACAGATGGTTTTCTTTTTTGTTAAAAATTCTCTTGTTAAATTATATTATCAATATGAACGTGAAAAAAGTATGGTCCCGTGAAGACGGTGAAAGTAATCAGATTAATACCCTATTATGTGGGATACAAGCAAAGATTATAAAAATACACTTAAGAAAAAAGTTGGCCGTCACGAAACGCCCGGCAGAAGTGAATAAATTAATATTCAAAAATAGTGTTTTCGGAATGACACTGACTCGAGTATGCCGATTGCGGCGTAGTTTTGATAGCCGATTTCTTATAGCACGCTGACGGACGCGGCATCCAGTTATAACGACAGCGACAACCAATCAATAATGTATGTTAATTAAATACATGTCCAGATTCCTAGTCCGCCATTTCAAAGGAGTATTTTTATTATTTTATGCCACATGCATAGGTAAAAATGACGTCACGTTTTCTATTAGGCGTTTCCAGTAACGTGATTCTCAGACAAAAAATGTTTTTTTTTTCAAGGGAAATTAAATAAATGAACAGTTGTTTTTGCCAGATTTGTATTGCCTAAGTCTTTATCAATAAACCAAAATGATTCAATATTAACTTTAATTTTAAACATAATGCAACTCGCTGATTATATATGATTACGAGCTACGTATGTAATAATAAATGGGATATGTAATATGCAATATTTCACGAATGGAATAAGAAGCCCAAAATAAATTGAATTTTATAATTAAATGATTTATTCATTATGAAAATTGTGTATAGAATTATGATGAATCAGTCGTTTTCATATATTTATTAGAATTATACAAAATTTACAATAAAATAATTGTAACATAATATGTGTGCAAATCATAACTTTTTCCAACCAATTAGAATACGATTTACTAAATAATCATGAACTATGTGAATGAATGTAATTCTAAATAAAACAAAGAGTTTAATAACGGTTAATCTACATAGCTTCTACTTCATTTTTTGCAACAGCTGTCACTACGTTTACTGGAGCCGAATCACCTTTTATGTAATTCTGAAAAAAAAAGAATATACATTAAAAGAAATGACATGATTTTAGACAAATAAGAACTAATTTTATTATATCATACTGCTTTATAAGTGATGATGGGTTCAGTGGTAGCGTGTTCGGAAACCGCGTTGAATTAAGTTCATCAACAATGAGTTAACTTTTGGTGAAGGAAAACAAATGTATTATTTTTCTAATTATTCTTGTAATCTTCGAATATAGTTCTAACAATATGGTGGTTCTCTTGCTAAAACTGTCCGGGAAGTTTTTTGTGGCAACTTTAAATGCATGTTTCTACATAGTTATAATTTTTATAATTCACTTCACTTGTGCACAATTACCAAACTAAATCACGTAAAATATCACCAAAATTACATTTAAGTTTATGAATGAAAATAAAAACAAACATGACAGATCAAGATCCCGCCAGAAAAACCGAGCCTTAATTTTGAAATATATTAAGACTCCTATGTTAAGAAACGACAATATAGTATATAGGTATAAGTATCTGCGTATAATGCCGTGTGGTCATAGTTAGAGGAATAAAATATATCTCACCTCTGACATAACGTGTGCGCTGTAATTTGTGTAGTTGTCTTGTCCTTGCGCAGCCATCTTGTCCGGGTGAAAACGAAGCCGATGCGAGCGCAGCGTCGACGCGTACGCGAACCGTTCGTCGCACCACTTGCACGTCAGCGGCTTATCCCCAGTGTGTGTGTACATGTGAACCTATATAATAATAACTATATGCCTTAATTTACATTTTACATATAGTCAGGTGGCCCAAAATAAAACTATTTCTTTTTCTTCTCACATGAAAATATGTTAATTTAACACGTTTTAAGAACGATCTCCAAAAACAAACTCTTTTTAAAAATTTAGAACGTCGCTCAAGATTTATCAAAAAATACACAATTGTTAAAAATTCTGCGGTCTATGGTTGACATTATAAGCAACTTGTTAGTATATTATAAAACAAAGATAAATTTACAAAATTTAAAATTTACAAATTATAAAAACGATTTATGTCTTCTTAATCCATAATTTGATCACAAACCTTTAAAGTCTGTCTTCTCTTGAAAGCTTTATTACAGTAAGTGCAGACATGCCTACACTTGTCCTCATGTACGAGTAGGTGTTTACGAAGCGTGCGTCGACTGTTCAACACCCGCCGACATATGTAGCACTCGTACGATGTATCCTCATGGGTGTCCATATGAGTCTTCAGGTTTGAATATGTTTTAAAACTAGAAAACAAACATGTGTGCAATTCACACGCGAAAGAAGTGAAACCTTTAGAATTTTCTTTTTTAGAATCTCTTTTTAAAATACCTAAATCAGAAGGACTCGTACAGTGCGTAAATCGTGCGATCATAGTCGTGAAAATCAGGACTTACTTAACCGTGTATAAAGTTATATCTCATTCTCACGCAGGATAATTTCTATAGATGTATGAGTTTGTCTGTTTTTAGTGTCGCTTTTTCACTTCATCTAATTTCAAATCACAACGGTGCTCAAGAGGTTGCATTTCAAAAATGTTAACATTTCCATACAGCTATATTACTTAACGAAATAACTATAAAGTAAGGAGCATTATAGCACGATTATCTAATATTTGTAATCGTTTGACTTATCAAACTAAAAGAGGTCAATTCGAAACATTTCCTGTGGTTAATAAAACTTTTGTATCATAATTATATAATGATAAAATTGCATAGTTTATAAATATACTATACATGAAATAATAAACTTTTTATGCAAATAATGAAGAAGCGATGAAATCTATAGCATATGATTGAATCGTGAAACAACCTGCATACCTAAAATTGATTGGCGGTCTAGTTATTTTTATGAACTCTCATGATATGGGTATCAAAATAACGGGTTTGCTGAAAAGAATACGAAGAAATAAAATTACATCATTCTAAATCTAATATGACGGAAGACCCAAGACGGTGGGCTAGTTACTTTTTGTGCACTGCCATGATATGGGTATCAAATTAAAGTGTTTGCTGAGAAGAATAAGAAAATCTCCTTATTGAATAACTGGACTACTATATTAATGGGCAAACGACCAGTCAACAATTACGCGTTAAATGAAATGTACAGATTAGGGAACATTATGATAACTCAGCGATAACTATTTTTAAGATAAACATTTTTAAGAACAAGCTTTTATTGAAAGCCCTAAAAAGAAAAAACTTAACTTTAAATTAAATCAAACCCATTAATTTATTACATTACACAATTTATATGATATATATATAAGCTTGTTTGCGAGATTTAATTGTGTAGTTTAACAAGAATACAATAATTATGTCACTTGATCTTGACTTAAGTAAATCTAAGAAAAGAAGTATTTATTTTATAAAATTATAAAATACATCTACACAAGTAATTCTTGCGACAAGATTTTATCATTGAGTTTGATTTAATTTAAAGTTTATTTTTTCTTTTTAGAGTTTTAAATTAAAGCTTATTCTTAAAAATGCTTTAAATAAATCATTTATTGGAACGAAGCTCCTTATCGCGTGTTTGGCGGATGATAGCTACACGGGAAAAGTGTCCGGCTGACCGACACTAAAAAGAGACAAACATACATATATAACCTGCAAGAGAATGAGTTAGAATATACACGGTTAATGTTATTCTTATTAAACTAAGTACTGGCCGGTTGCTAGTAAAAAAAAAAATCAACTAACGGTTTATTACATTTCCCGCAGACGAAAGGCTTATCGTCGCTATGTATAGCGCGGTGCTGTCTTAGTTCGCCGTTAGTGCCGCACGCGTAACCGCACAGGTCGCACACGTAGCCCTTGATCTTGTCGTGCACCACACGCTTGTGAGACGCCGCCGATGACCGTGTGGTGAACCTTTATTGGAAAAACCTTTATTATTAAAATTCCAATGTACAAAAAAAACAACTTTATTTATGAAAATAATAATTATGCGATTCTTTCAGAAGTTTGTACTAATATATATTTAGAATTAAACAAATCACAAGACCATATTTGCTATTTAGACCAAAAAATCCTATTAATATAATAAATGTGAAAGTGTGTATGTTTGGATGTTTGTTACTCAATCACGCTAAAAAGGCTGAACAGATCTCAATGAAATTTGGTACACAGATAGTCTACGACCTGGTATAACACATAGGGTACTTTTTATCCCGGTAAAAGTCATAGTTTAACCAGTGTTATCCTACAAATATAATATATGGAAAGTTTCTATGTTTGTTACTCAATCACGCAAAAACGCCGATTTTTTTGGTTTGTCGTATTTCGAGATCAGTCTGTGTATATCCAATAATACGCAGACGAAGTCGCGGGTACCAGCTAGTATAAAATAAGATAAAGTTAAAAAAAGTGGTTATAATTTAAATAAAGAGTTTTGTTTGATAATAGTAATAACTTTAAAAAACAGAAATAGATAATTATAGCATAACATTTCTACGAATGGAAAGCTCACATACGAACATACAAGTAAGAAGAGCCTATGCACACGACGTTTTACGAAGGAGCTGACGATGCGCGTTTTTGATGAGCGCGTCCTTTGCGTTTGTATCGATACAAATGCGTAGATACGTCGTTACGGACGTACTATAAACGCGCGTTGCTGCCTACTCAGTTATTCCACTGACTGATGCAATTTGAATCGTACTTTGAAAGTGATATGACAGCTGCAACAATAAAATTGTTCCAAGAAATGGGTATCATTAAAGAACGTTTACAGTCTAGGTGGTGACCGTCGACATAGTGACTGTCGCGGTGAGATGGTGATAGTCGAGATCATGATAGTTGAGACGGTGAGCGTTAAGATCGTGACAGACAAAATGTTGACTGTTCGATATTTACAATCGATATAGTGACCGTTTAAATGTGTGACCCTCAAGACGAGGCGGAGACCGTTAAGCTGTTGATAGTCCGACCGTGACTATCGAGATGACTTTCGATATGATTACTTAAAGTCGAGATAGTGACCGTAGAAATGGTAACCGTCAAAATCTCGGCGGTTTTGGTGTGTAGAGCACTTAAGATATACAGTATAAATATTATGTATTTAGAAATATTTTTCAAGGAAGAACCAACTACAAATGCGATCCTCTTGCGTTTGTATCGATACAAATGCATACAATACTCGCTGATGATGCGCAGAGGACGCGTTCATAAAAACGCGCGTCGTCAGCTCGCATGAAAAATCTCGTGTACATAGGTTCTGATAAACATAACTTGCACTTGTGTTATGGTTATAGATATAAAAAGTTAAAGTTTGTCCATAAAATCAATTGAGGAGTCTTACTTCATATTACACACATCACAGCGATATATTTTCCTTTCTTCAATAGGTACGTGAGATTTCTCATGAGATTTCAATGCATCTTTAGAGTTGAATATTTTATCGCAAGACTCGCAACAGTACTTCCTTTCTGATTTCGGTACGTGTCGCATCTTGTGCTTGTTTAGCGCCGTCAATGTGGTCGTTATTCGTGGGCATTTATCACAACTGTAAAATATCATATTTTAGAAAGATTTGATTACTTAAAATTCTCTAAAAGAACATTTTGTTTTTCTTCCTCATTAAAAGAATGACGGTATTAAAGTGCGTTGCCCACCGTAATATTATTTAAATTACTAGCTATGCCAGTGCATAGTGCAGTTGTAGCGACATCTACATAGCGACATCTATCGAGCCACATACGACGCATCCTACATCGCGCTAGAGAAATTAACTCTTCAATTGAGTATATATACAAGAACCCAACTACAACCGTTGGGCAGCTGCCCGCCAGACATAACACCCGTCTGGTCGGAGGATCCTCCCTTTACTATAGTTCTTCTACACTGGTGACCCCGAGCATGAACGTCAGCGCAACCTTCTTCGCAAAAGCTACGTCATCGTGACGTCGTCATCACTTCCTCAAGCATTCAAGCGTCGAGTCATACAGCCAGCCAGCATCCACGGCTACTTCGGGTATCCTGACCACTAGCATGCAGCGGACGCGCATTCCTGGTCATCACCCAGCCTTCTCAGCGACCTTGGCACAGCACACTGCACTTCGGCCGGTCAGCAAGCAGAGACGCACTTCTCTCCTGGTCGACGCAGCAGCCAGTCACTACGCAGCACTGCACCACTCCGACTCACTGGAGCATTCTTGCAGCGTCACCCCGACTCACTGGGGCATCATCGCAGACAGTTCCGATTCACCGTGAACTATGCGGCATCTAGTTCCGACTCACTGGAACATTCCACTGGCCCGGCAAGCATCACAAGATGTATGGACGACTCAACCTGCTATCGACCTCCGGTCTCGGAGGGGAGTGATGTAGCGACATCTATCGAGCCACATACGACGCATCCTACATCGCGCTAGAAAAATTAACTCTTCAATTGAGTATATATACAAGAACCCAACTACAACCGTTGGGCAGCTGCCCGCCAGACATAACACCCGTCTGGTCGGAGGATCCTCCCTTTACTATAGTTCTTCTACACAGTCATTATCATACGCGTTTATTTTAAACAATTTGACGTAAACAATACTTATTCGTCGGGCTCGAAGCCACGTGGCTCACCCGCGCTATTACTTCGTTCTCGCTTAATTGGATTGTAATTGCTCCGCTCCTATGAGTCGTAGCGTAATAATAACAAGTTATAAAATGCAAAACAAATTTCAAATCTGACCGGCAGTTTCAGAGATTAGCGCAAGCAAAAGAAAACACCAATCTCTTGAGCTTTATAATATTAGTATTATACTCTGTATGGTGCATGCCCCACTAAGCTACACTGTACTGTGTTTGTTACACTGCACGTCCCAGACTAGACACCCCAGTTCTGTTCAGTTTCGCTATTATAAAATCAATTAATAATATATAAGTTATAACATATAATAATATAAATACTACATATAATTATAGTGTGGAGATTATCTTACGCGAACACGTTTGGATTTTTATGATCCTGTACATGTTTGTACATAGCTGATTTCGACTTGAGGGTTATCCCACAAACACAATTTACAACTGGTTGGGTTTTGTGAGCTCTTTGGCAATGAGTCCTTAGGCTGTACCAACTGGAACATTTTTTTTCGCAAGATGTGCATACAAAGCTACAACAAAAAAAAAGTTGCTGTATTTTGAATAACTATGTATAGAATAGTAGAAAACAATAAAAGACATTATGTAAAATATGTAAATCGATATTTAGAATTGCAGTTATAATTAATGTTAATAATTTTTAGAATTATTGTTTATACTTATATAGGTTTAGCATTGGCTATCAAGTGCAAGTCTAAGTACAAGTCTACCATAAAATTAAAATTAAATTAAATTAATAAGATTCCACTTACTTCACAAAATCTTTAATATTTAAACTGTCATACTTTGAATCTTCTTGATCTTCTTGATCTCCCAGGGTCGACATTTTTAACAGTTTACTTTCTAGTTTGTGATCTGATACATGCTTGTAGAGAACACTTTTAGATCTTATTTCAAACCCACACAAACAAAACACGACAGGCGTACACCGATGTACTTTGAAATAATGATATCGTAGAGCGCTCCATGTTTTCATTTTGTTTTCACAAATACTACATTCTAATCTAAAATAGAGAAAAGGAGAGTATCCATATAGGTATTGTGACTGTAATTTTTTTTAACCAAAAATCAAGGTACTTGCTTTTTGCAGCAGATTGAGAATATATTGTATATGACTTACTTAACAAAATCTTTAACTTTTAAATTTGGCTGTTTTAGGATTTCTTTAAACTCTTCAGAACTTTTTTCAAAGATAACTTTCTTTTTAAAACTTTTCTTTGTAATATCTTTTAATGAAGCAATTGCTATGTCATCTAAGTAGTCATCATTATCATCAGCATCAACATGATCTTCTTGAAAGTTGTCACTGCCATCATAAACGAAAAACTCCGATAATGAAGCCTCATTGTTAATTTCACCTGCACAGGAATTAGTTTTAGTCTTATTTCTAAAAGTAACTTGAAATGAATTCTGCAATTAGTAGTAGGCACCATGATCACCAAATATACATAAACCAGAAAGTTACTTTTAGGTATCACTTATGTTTGTGTTAAAAGATGTGTGCCCCTTGACTGTTTATACTTATGTACTGTAGTTAGTAATTAATACAATAATTATGAATTGATTTTTCATGAGCTGTTCATCAATAAATTTAGGTATGATGGTATGGAAATTACAATTTCCTAAGTTATATCATTAAATATTTATTCATTTTAACTTACATAACTATTAAATTCAATTAAAAAAATACTTACACTGAATATTTTCACCTGCTGTTTCATCTTTAACCTTGAAGTAACAAACATATTGTTTTATTTGTGAAATTAATATATTCAGATTTTTTCTAATTCACAAAACTGTGTATATTTGTTACCAAATCAAAACAAAAATAAAATATGCAAGTTTAAGGTTTTAAAGTATTTTAGGAACTTAAAACAAAACTATACATACTTATTCTAGAAATAATAAATCTTATTGATTTATGACAAGACATAACATAATTTATTGACAAGATAATTTTATTATACTAGAGACATGTATCATGTTTAGTACTTATAATTTACTGAAACCTGACATCAAAGTTTGTCTCTCCAAAACTGTTAGTTCTCAATAAGACTCAAACCTGTGACCTGTGCCACGGCCTAGAGATGCTATTATTTGCAGTAATATAACTAATACTTTTAATGCAAAAAAATTTAATTTTAAAAACAGGCATTAAAAATCATGTCATAAATAAACAAACCTCCGATTTAATAGGAGAAATGGTGTATCCATTTGTAACATTTTCTGTTTTTATCCTAACATCACTGTCAGTTTCCACTTCTTTGTATAACTTTCTAAGAGTGTCCTGGGTTTTATAACATTCCAACACAAATAATTGAAATGTAACCATTTTCTCTTCACAGTTCAAACATATCTTTGTTGGTAATTTATCATTTTCATACACCTGAAACAGTGAATGACAAAATATACTTTATATTTAATAGTTAATACTTAAGAAAAAAATATTGTGGTTATGTCTATCTAGGACTTGTATTTGTATTTACAATGGATAATTATTTGTTTCTGGCATTATGATCACATTTGCAATTTAACCTAACCAATCACCACAACAGAAAAATGAAAATATCTCACTGATTACACAAAATGGCACCAAATGTTGAAGTATGTGCATTTGCATAACATAACATAAACTACACAAAACAAAACAATGTATAGCTGGTAGATAGTGGCCCAATGATACTGGTACAGATGTTGGTATAAGTTAGAGTTAAAGAATTAAGGTACCCTCAAGCAAACAGCAAATACCAGGAGCTTCCTAATGTCATCCGTCCCGGAGGAACTTTCTTTTTGGGATAGAGTCAAAATCTCAAGTTTGAATTGAGGTATTAAAAACGTTAAAAGAAGAATAATCACTTAAATTGTAAACATAACATATACAAGGAGTTTTGGCAACATTAGAAGAAAATAAAATATTATTTACCTTTGGAGGCTAGGTTATATCAGAATAATGGCTTCATTTCAAAGTTAGTAGCAATAAATCTATCATAATCGTAGTGTAATTTTATCCACCTAGTACATAAATTGTAACAGCATTTACAACAAATATCTAACAAAACCTTTTTATCACTATTATTTAATTTAGATTGGACTTTTGATTTTAATGTATAATAAGTTAGTTGGTAGTTTTTAAAATCACCACAGCTCCTTCATATCATACAAATATGTAGATTATGCTAAAGCATCGCAATATTAGATATACTTTTATAAGTATACTCATATATATCAAAATAAAAAAGTATTGGGACACCTTTATTGAATGATAGTTCAACATAAGCTGAAGTAGTGGAATATATCAATAAAAACCAGTATATAATAACCCATTTCACCAAATACAGATGATGACTTATAATATTTATGAATCATCCCTTTTTTATTTGTCTTTGTGATTTTACTTGCTCCTGGTATTTTATCCATTAAGACCCCATAAAAGTACATTCCAAATTAAATACATTTTGAATTGAACTTGATACTTTATTGAATTGTAAATTTTTTCTGTGCCAATTTGAGCACTTGTAAAACAAGAAGTGGGATGCACTGGAAAAATATAGAATCTACTAAGACCTTTTTTCACTTATCTATACATTATTTTTTAATGATACACATCAAACGTCTTATCATTTTGGTCTAAACAAAGTACCTAAACAGCTTTTGTTGAAAATGAAAAAAAAAATGTTGACGATCCTGTCTTCTAGCGGCATATATTTGCCCACAGTGCGGTAGCAATTTTAAAATTGAGCCTTTGTTTGTATATGTAATTGTACTTTATATTTATATCAAGAGTATGAATTCAAAAATACATACCACAATTTGTATGAAATCTTTTATCAATTTTGAAATGTTTTTATTGTTTTCGTCTAGTATATCCTTACAAAACTCATCTTTACTTGCACAAAGTCTGCACAAATCCTTTACATTCACATCCATTATTATGAAAACAACAACACATTTAGAATAATAAAAATTTTGTACACTAAATAAAAAGTGGGTTCAGTAAATCAGTCAAAGAATACAAATTATAGTTTATATTATTGGATAAATTGTTGCAAACTGCAGTAGAATGTCACAACCCCCAGTAGTAAATGTTCTGTGGTCACAATTACTTTTATCATTTACTTAATTTTTAACAATAACTATGTATCAATGTATATAATAAATATAATATGTATGTATGTACAAAGTACTAGACATGGGCGTTATATAATTTCACTAGTTACAATAACAAGCTACGCGATCATGTAACCGAATCACTAGTTTCGAGTCAAATTACAAGTAGTGATTGTTGTAATTGCATTATTGTTACTGTGATTGTTGGGTGTGAATAGTCGAGCGAGCGATAGCGAGAGTTGACTATTAGTCGGTCAAGCGCACAGCCTTACATTTCTTTCGCATCGCACCTACCGACCGGCCGAGTGAGTGAGATGTCAGATCAAAAATTTCCTAGTAACCGAGAATGGGTGACACGAATAAATCCGAAGTAATCCAAACTCGCACGTGCCGTGATATAGACTCTACGTTTGTAATTATTGTTAAGTGTAAAAAATAAAAGTGCAAAAACTAATGACAGTGAGCACGTTGAAAAAGTGCAAATAAACTGTAAATATATCATAAGTGTAAAATATGAACTGTAATTACCAATCATCATTGTACAAGGTGTCCAGAAAGGGTATCGGGTATTTGTTTTCGCGCCATATTCGAAACGGGGCGTCTAAAGGTGCGGGGAAGGGTTCGTGGCGTCCGCCATTTTGTGGAGTTTTAGTCACGATGGAACAGTACTCGGGGACGCATCGCGCATTTTGCGTACGAGCGTATTATCGTAATGGTGATTCAATAGTGACTGCTCAACGTCTCTATCGTGCGGAATATCGTACACGCCACGCGCCAAGTGACGATAGGATTAGGAAATGGATCAGGATGTTCGAGAATACAGGTGCGACAGTTAAAATTCAAAACTCTGGTCGTCCTCGTTCAGTTCGCGATGAAGAAACAAATGAAGAAGTTGAAGCGTCGGTTCGTCAAAATCCGTCTTTATCCATCCGAAAGCGAAGCCAAGCGTTGAACATCAAAAAATCGTCTTTACATTCGATTTTAAAGAAAGACTTACATCTAAAAGCCTATAAAATTCAATTGGTTCAAGAATTGAAGGATAAGGACTTTGCTAATCGACTGAATTTTGCGAACGAAATGCTGCAGCGATTTAACAACTTTAACAACATACTGTTCAGTGACGAAGCAAATTTTCACCTGAATGGTCATGTTAATAAGCAGAATTGTCGGTACTGGGCAGTGGAGAATCCGAGACGAAAGCATGAACGATCCCTGCATAGCCCAAAGGTCATTTTTTGGGCCGCTATGTCTGCTAAAGGCATAATTGGTCCTTATTTTCATGAAGATCAACGAGGCCGAGCAATTAATGTTAATAGTGACCGTTATTGCGATATGTTGCGAAATTTTTTGGTCCCACCAGAGTTGCAGGAGTTTGCAGGTTTCAACTCAAGAACGTGGTTCCAGCAAGATGGGGCCACTTGCCATACCTCAAATGACTCAATGGAAGTTATTAACGAATTATTCCCTAATAAAGTCATTTCGCGAAGGGGTAACATCAACTGGCCTCCCAGAAGCCCTGACCTTAGCCCGCTTGACTATTTTGCATGGGGATACCTTAAAAGTAAGGTTTATCAAAACAATCCGATGAATCTAACCCAGTTAAAGCAAAACATCAGGTCACAAATGGCAGCAATATCGATAGCTATGTGTCAACGTGTTATAGCCAATCTTCGTTTCCGTTTAGAAGAGTGCCAGCAACGTAACGGTCATCATTTGGATAACATCATCTTTTCCAAATAATTCTCCAATTCATATGCTAATAATAAACAATAAACTTTTTTATTGCATACAAATAATTTTTGTTTCATTGAACTTACAAATACCCGATACCCTTTCCGGACACCTTGTATATACAATCAAATTATCTTTTAAATACGCCAATTACGAAAGCCACAGCCGAAGGATAAAAAAAAAAAACAAAATTACTTTTAACTTAATTTAATTATTTCAATTAATATTACAATGTAGGACAACTGAAAGCAACCGATGCTAGGTATACAATGGCAATCATTCACTTAATATCACGACACCTGAAGTAAATCGGGTCCCACGGTAATGTGTTGCGAAAATACCGTCGATGCAAATCCACGGCTCGGTGACGAGGCGGAAATTGTGAAACTCTGCAGCTCCGATGGCGTAACACGTCCACCCTCTGTGAAGTAAATCGGATCCCACGGTAATGTGTTGCGAAATTGACTACCATGTAAATCAACGACTCGGTGACGAGGCGGCGATTGTGAAACTCTGTAGCCCCAATGACGTAACACGCCGGTATTAATAATTTTATTAAAATAATAGTTAATAATAAATAATAATAATAGTAATTAATCAATCATAAATACCCATATTTAATGAAGTGAGTCCTAAGCTTGCCTATAGTATGAAGGGAAGTAAATTTATTGATTTAACTGTATAGCTACAAACACTTAGATAGGTACATAGTGATTTAATTTATTTTCGTGTCGTGCGTAACTGTATTATAGTTCATGGAGGTATTTATGCAAACAATCACTGCAGCTTAAAAAAAGGTAGTTACAAAAATCACTAGTTTTAAAACAGGTAATGCCGACCAAGTTACGTTTCTTGAAAATTACGTAACAATATACCATGTCTACAATATACCATACCTTTTTATTTTTTTTTTTAACTTGGAGAAACCCATCATGGGTACACACCCGCCCGGGGGGACGAGTGGTTATGTGAGACTCCTACTCACTAAAACTCCACGGTGTACCATCCGCCGCCATACTAGGGCGACGCGGGCACTGCGCTAGCATACAGCCGCGCCGCCCCGGCGGCCGTCCCAGCTGAACCGGGCCCCGGCCTAAATAGGAGACGGCTCAGTACACCCTAGCCGTCTCCTCCGTCCGCCGAACCAGTGCAATGAGAAGACGGGCCCCCCGACCCGTCTCCTCTGGTTCGGCTAGGGTGGCGGGAGTTGGCGGATGAACCGCCTCCTCCTGCCACCCGTTCTTCTTTGGCGGAGAGGGCCGCTCAGGGGATCCCCTTCACGAACCCTCTCCGCGGCCTCCTTCTGCGAGATGACGTCCTCGCAGAAGGAGGCCATCGCCGTCCATGCCCTCTCGCTGTCGAGCATGGATCTCACCACACTCAGCAGCGAGAGGTCCTCTCCAACAACTGCGGCCAGAGTGCGGCTCTGCTCTTCCCACGCAGCACACTCACCAAGAGTGTGCTGCGCCGTATCCTCCGCGGCCCCGCACTCATGGCACGCAGGTGAGGGCTCCCTCCTGGCTATTTTGTGCAGGAACCATCCGAAGCATCCATGTC
Organism: Saturnia japonica; assembly: GCA_033032175.1. Taxonomy (NCBI): domain Eukaryota; kingdom Metazoa; phylum Arthropoda; class Insecta; order Lepidoptera; family Saturniidae; genus Saturnia; species Saturnia japonica. The sequence goes on along the minus strand of CM065311.1, from coordinate 9,056,231 downwards.
CGGAACGCACCTGCACAAGCCTAAACGTCAGGGAGCCTTGCTCCCTACCACACCACATCCGGAGAACCGGGCGGACGGCGTCTATGGTATAGCGTCCAAAGCGCGCATCCGCCAGGTCCTCCTCCCACCTCCTCAATACATCCTCGCGGACTTCCCGCCTCACAACTTCGACTTCTTCGGGAGCCGGAGGCTCCCCTGACTCTCTCGTCGCCGCCGTGAATCTGTACACGGCGGCGAGCACCTCCGCGTCCAGCTCCCACGGCGGGGATCCGGCGAGCACACAGGCCGCACCCGCGGACACCGATCGGTATCCACGAACTACTCTCAGCGCCACGACACGCTGCGCAGCACGCAGCACGCGTCTGTTCGTAGCACTGAGAGCATCCACCCAGATCGGTGCCCCGTAGACGGCCATGCTCCGCACGAACCCCGCGAACAGCCAGCGACAGCTCGCGCCCGGTCCCCCCAAGTTCGGGAGGAGCCTACCGAGAGCTGCCGCCGCTCCCACAATGCGCGATCCGAGCCCCTTAAAATGGGGCTCGAACCGCCAACGTCCGTCCAGGACAAGACCCAGATACTTGATCTGGGCCCCGACCCGGACCCTCACTCCCTCCACATATATGTGGGCCCCAGGAGGCGGCCCACACCGAGGCCCATGAAAAAGAAGGGCCTCGGTTTTCTCCGCCGCCACCCTAAGGCCCAACGCTTTGATGCGCCCGACCACGAGGCCCGTACCATCCGTGGCCAGGCGCGCCACCTCATGAAAACTCCCCCCCCCCCCCCCCCCCGGACTACGACACGGATGTCGTCCGCGTAACAGAGTATGAGGACTCCCTCCGGGAGTGCTACGCGAAGCACCCAGTCGTAGCCCATGTTCCACAGGAGCGGTCCCAACACCGTCCGCGAAGACGACCTCCCTCTCTTGAAGGTAGTCCTCCAACAGCCGCCGCAGGTACGAGGGCACCCCGAAAAACCGGAGTGCCTCCCGAATAACATTGTGCGGCAGACTGTTGAAGACGTTGGCGATGTCGATTGACACTGCCAACAACCTACCTCCCTCCCTGGTCGCCTCCGCGGACCACGCCTTCAGGGTGGAGAGGGCGTCCAAAGTGGAGCGCCCTCTCCGGAAGCCGAACTGCCAGTCCGAGAGGACCGGCCCCACCTCCTCCATGTGCCGGATGACATGGGAGGCTATTATTCTTTTCAACATTTTCCCCGTGTCATCCAGCAACACCAGGGGCCGGTATGAGGACGGGCTGTCCGGAGGGCGACCCTCCTTCGGCAACAGGCAGAGTCGCCCCACCTTCCAGAGCTTCGGGAACCGTCCGACCAACAAACACCGGTCGAACAGCTCCCGAAGCTCTCCCCCCATGTGGCCCAGCGCCACTCCTAATAACTGGCCCGGCACCCCGTCCGGGCCAGGTGCCCTCCGCTTCTTGCGAAGGCGCTGCACCGTCCGCCCCATCTCATCATCAGTAACGATCTGGGGCAGTGCTAGCTCCTCCGCAACAAAGCCCGCATTGATCATGGGAGGTGGAAGGAGCACCGGAGGGTCAGGCAACAGTGTGGCCACGACCCTCTTAAGGACCTCTGGATCCATTGTTTCCGTTAAAGGGGGCGCCTGCCCCCGGAACTTTTTCCTTACCATCCGGTAAGGTCGCCCGCATGGATCCCGATCCAGGGTCCTAAGAAGCTCCTCCCATCACTCGTCCTTGGCCCGGCCTATGGCTACCTGCAGGGACTTACGGCATTCCCTGTAGCCAGCAAGCAATCGGGCCTCTTCTCCACTCTGCCGAGTTTGCCGCCGGCGGCAGCGTTGCAACTGCCGCCTCGCCGCGGAGCTGGCCACCCGGAGATCGGCAATCTCCGGGGACCACCAATACACCACCCGCCTGTTTTGCGGACGGTTGTTGCCCCGCGGCATCGACGCGTCGCAAACCGCCGTAAGGGCCCTACGGAAACGGTTTGCGATCGCGTCGATATCTTCAGCCCCCGGAGCTGGCGCTCGCCAGCTCTGGACAATGGCCGCCTCTTCTGCCAGTTCTCGGTCGAGGCGGCCAAGAACCCATCTGGGGAACGCCGTCCCCCCACGGGGACGGTGCACCAGCTCCCCTTGGGAGGTGGAGACCTCGAACCGAATATAGCGGTGATCGGAAAAGGTCTCCACCTCCTCCAGAACCCTCCAGTTCTCCACACGGTGCGCGACAGACGGCGTGGCAAATGAGACGTCCACCACGCATCCCCCGTTATGCAGCACGCACGTGTGGATATATCCACAATATACCATACCTTTAAATAATCTTATTTAACCTCGTGTAACTCATCAACTCATGAACGAGTTCAGTTGTTCATTTGAAAGGCTCTTTAGCAGGGTTACCAACTTAGGGCTTTTAGCCCTAATTTACGGCGGCAATATGCATATTGCGCTTTTTTAGGACCCAAAACTATTAAGGGCTATTTTTAGGGGCATAAATTGAATTCCATGCGTCATTAATTTGGCTGACCAAAACAAGTAAAAAAGGAAAACGTCCATGGTACTTATTTGTCTATGGGTAATATACTTTAAACCAGATTAATATTAAACGAGTTGTTAGTCTGTGGTCAAAGTCAAGTTTTCAAGTTTCTGGTCAAGCTGACGCACGTCATCTCGCGGCAGCACGGGGCTTCACATAACAATTTCAAAATTCAAAAAAATTAGTGATCAGTGTGGTTATGTCTGTTAACTATTTTATGAATTCGTAAGTTGATTAAAATTTAAATTTAAATTGCCGATAAGATAGGTATTAAATAGTGAAATAAACCGTAAATTCCCTTGATAGATATACAAAACAGGGTTTTTTTGGGGCTTTTGAATAATGTATTTAGGGCTATTTCATCTTAATCTTGGGCGTATTTTTTTTTTAAGTTGGTAACCCTGCTCACTAGTATTGGGCGTTTCGTTGAGAAACGCTTTTAAGAATCAGTTCTTCTATGAAAAACGAGCGAACTGTTTTTCTATTTATCAAACAAGTTTTAAAACAAACGAGAAACGCGTCATATTTTATGTTGGTAGTTCGAGTTGAACGTTTTTGATAGACAGATCTAAGGCTTATTTTTATAAGGACTATTATTGATTGAACAGTAAACCGTTACAAGAAACTACTTTCAATTTGAAGTAACGAATAAGCTACAATGAATGTTATTACTAAAGCTATACAATATTAATTTGGTTGTAAAAGGAAAAACTAAAATGACGGGACGAGAAAAATGGTTTTTTGGTTATAAGTACATCAAATGTTCATTTTTTTGTTTTTATTTGAAATTTAAGGTTCGTTTAGTAACAGTTTGCTCTCGAAGTTAAGAAAAAAAAAACGTTTTTATAACCGTTTCTAAGAACTGTTCTTTGAGTGAAAAAAGCCTTTCGTTTTTATCGATAATCAGAAACGACCCAGCACTACTGCTAACTTCAGAATCTTCAGATGATGTAAATCAATGTAAATGAAGTCCTTCACTTCTGCAGATCTTTCTCGTTCAGCAGTTCGCAGTTCACCATAGCCATGGGTAATAAATAACGCTTTTAGCTCATAACGTACCGTATCTATATACTGGTTTTGAAAATCTATTATCGTAACTATGTTTTTATATACCATAGATATTGCTTGATTAGACACAATTCGACATAACTAATTACATATTTTGAAACGATGTACTGTACGCGTACGGTGCACACAATACAAATATGATTTTTTAACGTATTGGTTTTTACAGTACTAATATTTATGTTTTGTTGATCCATTACGTATATTACTTTAAGATAAACGAATTCATTGAATGTGCTAGAGCGGTTACTTTTAATGTTAGTGACTTTGGCAAAGGTATCTTTTTGAAATCACTACCGGTGCCCGCGTCTGCGCTTGCATACACTACAAAATTATTGTTTACTTTTTATTTATAAATAAAGTATAATTTTACATAAATTAAGAGAATATATAATTAACATTTTTTTTCAATTTAGACATACATATATTTCAAATTTACATAAATTTTATTTATATCAAGGCCTCTTTGTGTATGCCTCCTCATTAGCCTAGTGGTCCTAAGCGCGACTGCTATGCTCGAGTTCCTGGGTTCGATTCCCAGGTCAAGCAAAATGTTATTGAGTTTTTCTATAAAATTCTCAGCTGCAGCTCGGAGTTTGGCTTTTTGCCGATTAATGGCAATAGGCTCACCCAATCACATGGGCAGAAAAACGTACCTGGCAAACTGTGGGTGTACATTAGTATACCTCTGACTAACTGTTCATGAAATACAGGCGTGATGATATTTTATTTATGTTATGTTGTGTACGAAATTCCTTAATTTTTTATTGGGCGCAAGTATGTATAAGTATATAAATTGCTACTGCAATTGAGACGCGAACATGCGACATATAATTGTCCATGTAAAAAGTATGGTGGCCGGAGATCAACTGTGAGTTATCCAAACTTTTACGAAAACATTATTTTACAAACCATCAAAACGACAAACCCAGGCACTTAAATAACATGTCAATACTTATTCAAATATCACAGGACACTTCAAAATAAAACAAATGACATTCCTATCAACCGAGAGCCGGTTATTATAAAGACAATATGCTTATTATGTGTGGCTTTCTTGTAGGTATTTTCTATTATGTGGTATGTGGTATTAATATGATATATCACTTATGGTTTCTCAGCGTTAGTCATTTAAACACCCGAAAATAATCTTTTTTCTGAATTGATTCACCATTATCGTTACTACTTATTTCTTACGTTACTTTATGTAAAAAAATATATCCTACTAGCTGTACCATGTGGTTTTACCCGTGTAGGTAATTTTTTCAAATTATAATATATCTTATGTTACTGGCTGATAATGTAGCTTTATATTGGTGAAAGATTTTTTTTTAAATAGTCCAGTACTTTTTCAGTTTATCCATTACAAACAAGAAATCAAATCTTTCTTCTTAGATTGGTATGGAGAACCTGGCCAGAAAACATAACCATGAATTTAAAAAAGCATGTAAATTAGTTATGTGGTTCTCTCGTGCGAAAAAACCATAAACGGACAGATAGACAGAGACGTTGAGTTTCGTAATATTCACATTAGACGTACATATAGACGATGGTAGCAAACAAGCATGTGATCCGCTTGATAGTAAGCGATTACTGCAGCCTATGTAGTATGGATCCTGGTATTGATAATTTAGGTTTGGTTATGAGGCACGTCATGATATATATACAGTTTAAACACTATTATTAACACAACGCAAATTACACCTTTCAATTATTTTAACTAAACTTCAAACAAAAAAAAAACTATAAAATATGAATTTCAAGTTCTATGATAAAAAAAACTACTTTACAAAATTATCTTTTAACTTGAAACAGCTATTAAAAAGCAAAATTTAAAAAAATTGGGTGAGGTCAGGATTCGAACCTAGGACTTCGACCACAGCAGTACGTTAACCACCGCAGGGTTACGAGTACGTCTGTGAAGATTACTGAAATTATGCTACTTGTAAAAAATCTTACGCTTTTTTTTTAATATTACGAAAGTTTTTTCAGGCTAGGATGCTCCTCCGCAACGCCCCGGAACCTAGTCCCAAAAACAAAAGTACCTAATAATCTGAAGCCATTAATAAACAATTTCGAAACCGAAGAAATCTACTAATTAAGTTTTGTCACTTTCAGTTAATGCGGAATTCAAATATAAAAATAGAACACAAATTAGGACAACATAATATTTATGACAAAAAAGCCGAGGGCAAAGACCAAAAGTTATAAAAAAAAAAACAATAAACAGCATGTTATTTATTACCTAATATGGTTTATAGGTATTTATATTGATGGTGATAATTTATTCGAAGTTAAGCTTTAAAGCACTAGCCATAAGGTTAAATTTAGTAATATTAGTGTGTAATCTATAGCTACTTCTCACAAATATAACTCTCGCTCTTTCGCGCGTACTCGGTTTATATCGTCTTTTTTGCGAGAATCGTCATATCTCCGATTTGGATATACCATGTTTGTATCGTAGTACAGCGATGCGAGCAGATACGAATAACTATGTGTATACGTTATGGCTCGCGGTATTTGGAAATCCAATACATTATATATAGTTGGCGCTGTACTCGATAAATAATTATTCGGTTTTGTAAAGATATCAGATTCTGTATCTATGTACGATTTAAATCGCCCAAGCCACTTCACCACTCATTTAGTATCGAATGATAGATGACAAACTTCCTTCAGTCTCTTTAACTTTTCATCTCACTCATCTATTCAACTCACTATGTCAATACTCACCTACTCAGTGAACAACGTAGTAATTCCTAATATATTCAATAAAATAAGAATGATTTAAATCATAAATGAATAAAAAATTAGAACCATAGACAAAAAAAGATTATATGTGCAATTCACACGCGGTGAGGTGTGGCGTTGGCGTAACTACGGAGAACTAAGTGGACTGGGTAGCTGGCGGGTGAAAGATTTCTTGAAGATAATGATACACACAAACACCAAAATGAAGTCGCTGTATTCAATCTTCACAAGCAGAATGGCCGCTTACAATAATTCTTAATACTATCCAGTGCTTCGGTGTCTTGACACGGAGCTTCTGCAAGTTCTTGAGTCTTTCTTGAATAGCGTTTGACACTCTATGTGCCGGTTATCCATACTAGTCTTCTCACACACATAAATGTTAAATTGTGTGGGGGGACCGCTTCAGGGCATGGCCCTCTTGCGGTGGCATTCTTCGCCACCCGTAATCACAGACTATTAGATGTACAAGTAATAACGGGCGTGTCTTGTTATAAGTATTTTTAATATTAACGATTACAAACAGCCAGTACAAAAATAGTGCCGAATGAGGCGCCACAGATTCTATAACAAGATCCCAATATTAATATACTAGATGTATATTTGTACTTATTTTATGATATTTTCTAAAAGAAAGAATTTTTACTGACAATGAGAAACCAATAAAACCATGTTGCACAGACCATAGATATTTTTTTTAAATAATATAAAGAACTTATTCTCAACACCCTCTCCCTAATTTTTACAAAAAAATTACAAAATTTAAACGAATTTTTAATAACACTTATTTTATGAACATCTTATATCAACAAACTAAATTAATAACATAACATAGTATTAGAAACTTACCTACATACTTTTAATTAAACATTGTTTATGTTTTTAAAATTTATTCTTATTTAGTGCTTTAGTAAAAATGTCAGCTATTTGGAATTCTGTTGGACAATATTCCAATATAAATTCTTCATTATTATACAACTCATGAATATAATAAAAACGAACATCTATATGTTTAGATCTTTTGTTAAATATACCCGTTTTTATTAATTGAATTGCACTTTGATTATCAATTTTAAAAACTATTTCACATTTTGTATTGAGGTCGAGCAACAATGATTTTTGGAACATAGTTTCTATACAGCATTCTGCCGTAGAAATAAACTCGGCCTCAGTTGAAGATAATGATACTATTGGTTGTCTTCTAGAACACCATGAAACCGGTCCTTTGTTCAACATGATCACATAGCCTGTTATACTTCACCTTGTTGTTAAATCACCTGCATAATCAGAAACTGAATACACAATCATTTTCAATCTTTCATTTTTCTTGTAATACAAGCCCTCTCCTAAGGTGCCTGCTAAATATCTAAAAATCCTTTTTAGAGCAACAACATCTTTCTGTTTAGGATTTTCCATAAATCTACTTGCCAAGCCAACTGAATAAGCAATATCGGGACGAGTTTTAGTTGATAAATAAAGTAAACTTCCCACAGCTTCTCTATAGGGGAATTTTAACATATCTTCTTCTCTGTTATATCCTGTTTCTTCATTTTGACATGGAGTTGGTGAAATTTTACAATTTTCCATATTGTATTTTTGTAAAATATACTTTGTATATGCTGTTTGCGTTAGATACCATCTTTCTTGATTTTCTTTAATTTTCATACCCAAAAATGTAGTAGGTTTTTCATAGATCTTAATCTTGAATTTTGTATTAATCTTTAGTAAAATTCTTTTCATATCTTCTTCATTTTCTCCTATTAATAATCCATCATCTACATAAATAGCTAGTATTATTGATGAACTTTCATTTTTGAGTATACATGGCTCATTCTTTGTTTGTGTCAATCCTAATTCTATCATTGTTTTTAGGAATTTTTCATTCCATCTTCTTGGTGATTGTTTTAGCCCATATAATGACTTTATCAATTTACATATCTTGCTATTTTGTTCTCCCACTCCTTGTGGTAATTGCATATATATATCTTCATCATTTCTTAATTATCCATTAAGGAAAGCTGTTTTTACGTCAAATGTCATTTATTTTTTATAATTTTTAACAGCAGCTAATGCAAATAAAGTTTTTATAGAAGAATAAGATACTACAGGTCTAAATATTTCTTGAAAATCTGTTTCTTGTTGTTCATTTCCTCTTACCACTAATCTGGCTTTATAGGTCCCATCGTCTTTTACTTTAAACACCCATCTGCTAGTAAGTATTTTATGTCCATCAGCTTCACTTATGTCTACCATTTTCCATACATTATTTTCCTTCATTGACTTCAATTCCACATTTATTGCCTTTTCCCAATTTTCTTTTTTATCAGATTTCATTGCTTCTTTAAATGTAAGTAATACAGTCTCTATATCTTTCTGGAAGTCTTACAACTCTTTTCCCTCTTCTTACCTTTTCTTCTTGAATATTCTCATCTGATTCTGAACTACTGATTTCATAAAATGACTCATCTTGTTCCAATTTTTGTCTTATTTCTGATGACTGTCTTATCACTTATTCTTGGCTGATGTAAATTATCTTCATCTTCCAGATCTTCATTTATTGCCTCGGAACCAGATCTAATATTACTTATTGATTCTTCTTGAGTATTGGTGTCTATATTTTTATTCTGTTCCATATTATCTAATTTTATTATTAACATTTCCATTTCATTTGCCATCTCTTTCTTCTTGTATTTTCTGGTGAAATATCACATCTCGTGCATAAACCACTTATATTTTTATGCTATCCCATAGCCGATATTCATTTTTAGTATACCCAATCATCACATATTTTACTATTCTAGAATCTAATTTTCTTATATTTGACAATACTTTGGTGTAAGCATCACATCCAAATTCTTGTATATTTGACAAATCTGGCTTCTCATTGTTACATAGCTCAAATGCAGTTTTGTTTTTAATGGTTTCACTTGGTAACCTATTAATTAGATAAACACCACAATATAGTGCTTCTCCCCACATCTCTTTATTCATATTGGCATAATACAGCAATGATCTAATTTTCTCTTGAATCATATGATTTAAGCGTTCAGCTTTACCATTTAACTGAGGTGTATGAGGTACTGTATAATCTAATTTGATTCTGTTTCTTTCACACCATGCCTTAAATTCTATTGAAGTGTACTCACCACCATTATCACAACGTATCACTAATACTTTTTGTTTTTTTTTTCTCTTTCAGACTCTTCTTTTTATACTTAGTTACTTCGTTTTTGTATTTTAGTGCATATACTTTTGTGTAGTGGCTAAAATCATCCATTACTGTAAGAAAATAACGTTTACCGTTCCAAGTATCTACTTCAAATGGTCCACACACATCTGTATGCAGTATTTCTAACAATCTTTCAGCACGTTTTCTCTGAGTTTTAAATGGTAACCTTATTTGTTTAGCTTTTATGCATATTTCACAACAATCTATTTCTTCTTCATCTTCTTTTATAATATCTAGTTTTACACCATGAACTACATCAGGCAATATTTTCAAAATATGCTTACCAGGATGTCCCAATTTTCTGTGCCATGAAGACGTTGAATTATCACCAGTATTATGTGTGAGTAGAGAATGATATATATCACTCTGAATATTAACTGTATACAACCCTGATGATTCCTTTATCCCTTTTAATATTTTGCCTTTGTTACTGACCTCAACACTATCACCTTCAAAAGAAACTTTGCCACCATTTTTAGTAATAGCTGAAACTGATCAACAACAAATTTTTCGGTACAATTTTTAGCATTTAATTCAGCTAACAATGCAACATTATTTTTATTAACAGACTCATCTTTCTTTTTATTTTTGAAAAAACAGTTTTTTTCTGAATGGTTTGATTTTTTACATATTTTACAACAATTCTTACAGTATTTAGCAATATGCCCTGGTTTGTTACATATAAACAATTATTATTACTATTATTATAACTGCTGTTACCTGGTTTTGATAATTTATTTTATTAAATTTAAAGTTACCACCGTAGTTGTACTTGTGTGACATTTGATTTGCAGCTAATGCCACAGGTTGATCACCATCTTTTTTCCTCTCTTCTTCTTTTACAAGTCTCAATTTTAAGTTTTTTAATGTTCTTTTGTCTTTATATGTAGACTCCCATGCGGTCACAAAAACTTTGTAGGTATCTCCTAGCGATGATAATATTTTGGACTCCACCATCTCATCATCTATATTTGCGTTAAGTTGCTTCAATCTGTATACTAAATTTTCCAATTTCGACAAATTTTCTGCCATTGAAAGTTCAGGATCACGTTTTAGGTTATAAAATTCTTGCAGCATAGATATCTTTTGTCGTTCTTCAGTACCTTCAAACATCTCGCAGATTTTTTTATACATAGAATGTGATGTCTTGCATTCGTATAACTGTGGTATTTACTTTTTTTAAATTGTCATTAGAACTATATGTTTCGCCATGGCGTCTAATTTTTCGAAATTTTCACTGTCTTGTTTTAGTGTGCCGTCTACAATTTTTATTAAGCCTTTCGCTTCAAACATTATTTTTATCTGAAATTTCCACATCTGATAAGATGTATCACTCAATGTTTCAATACGTGAAATTTCCTCCATGTTAACACAATAGCGTCCCTTTGTTCGTTTGAGTGTCGTCTTTTGTTGTACTTGTTTTTATGAAAATACCTGAAATACGTCTTGATTTTATGGTTAGAGGGATCTGGGCTCATAACCTATTAATATACTAGATGTATATTTGTACTTATTTTATGACATTTTCTAAAAGAGAGAATTTTTTACTGACAATGAGAAACCAATAAAACTAAGTTGCACAGACCATAGATATTTTTTTTTTTTTTTTTAATATATAGAACTTATTCTCAACACCCGAAGCACATTACTGATTTGCCGGACAAGTTCAAGGACCATGTCAAGCGGGAACTAATTGAAAAATAAATGAGTCTGAATTCGTCAGTAGCGATGCTAAAGCTCTGCCCTATTCCTCATTTAATTTTGTTTATTTTTACAATAAATATAGATTAAGCCAAATGTTATAACGACTTAAGGTTCTTCATTAAAGAGGACCAGTTGTCAAGTTACGAAGAAAAAGAAAAGACTTAAGGTCGATGTCCGTCATATTTGTTTATCCCAAACTCACTAGCAGTGACTAGCACACTCGCAGACGTTGTATGGCTGTTTGACTCGTCTATTTTATACAAGCGTTTGAAAAGGTTTGAAGTTTTGTGTAAGTGGCAAAGGTATGGATGAGGTATAAAAAATTAGTGGTTACAAACGTTGTGGTTACTGTTAGTATTGCCGATGTAGCAATCTAGTGTGTTTGTACACACCATAAGCAGAGTCATAAATGAAAACACAGTTTTAGCAAGGAATCGTATGAATATTATATTTCAATATTTGTAGTTATAACATATATTATACACTTTGGAATAGGTAACAAACAATATGAGCTTAATATATCACGTTATATTAGAAAATATATATTTGTATCTCAAACAATGTATTACATTTTCTCACTTGACAAGATTTTTAAAACATTATTTTTAATAATGAAAAAACATACAATGCTATGCAAAATGATTATACTAGTTTTATAACAAAGCCTCTTTGCTTCAACACTCCTCCCTAATCTCATGCATACATACTTAAATGCTAAGAACAACACTCGTTATGGTTTCATATACACAATCCCATACCATTCAAATTTTCCTCTAGATAGAGGTTTGGTTAAGCCATCTGCAATCATCTTGTTAATTTCTCGATATTCTAATTTTATAATATCAGACTCAATCGCATTGCGTACAAAATGATATCTGATGTCTACATGTTTAGTACGCTGATGATGCACTGGATTGTTTGCTATGGCTATTGCTGATTGGCTGTCTGAAAAAAATTGTTATAGCTTTTTGGTCCTTTTGACAAGTAATCTCTGCTATAAATCGCCTTAAGAATACAGCTTCCTTATTTGCCTCCGATAATGAGACGTATTCTGCCTCAGCCGTACTAAGAGCAACTGTACGTTGTTTAGTGCTCTGCCACGAAACAGCTCCTCTTTGAATAAGGAACACTGAGCCCGAATACGAACGGCGATCGCTATCTCCTGCGTAATCAGCATCAGCATAACCTATAAGAATCTTTTGGCGTTTCTCTTTTATGTATCTCAAGCCAAGAGTCTTGGTACCTTTTAGATACCGGAGTACCCTTTTAGCTGCAATCCAATGTTGCACCTCGTAGCTTTCATTGAACTGGCTCAAATAATTCACCACATGAGCTATATCAGGCCGTGTACAAATCGCCAAATACATAAGTGATCCTATTAAAGCTTGATACGGGATCTTCTCATTTGGTTTCCAGGCATGTCTAGATTTTTCTAGTCTTTGGCCGGGTACAGCTGGTGTGACAACAGATTTGCAATCCTCCATATTGTACGTTTTTAACAGCTTCTCCACATAATTGTTCTGATGCAGCTTAATCCCGTTGACATCTTGTACAATATGAATTCCTAACATTAATTCAGCCTTACCTAGGTCTTATATTTCAAAGCTAGACTCCAATTCTCTCTTAATTCAATCCAATTCAATTCTCTCAATTCTCCATTTCCTGCTCTTTGTTCCAAAAAATCAGGATGTCATCAACATACACAGCAATAATTATCACATTATCACCCTGTCAACTGCATGTAAACACATGACTCATTCTCGGACCGTCTGAATTTCAATCTTATTAATGCAGAATGAAGCTTCATATTCCACGTACGTGGAGCCTGCTTCAAATCGTATAGTGACTTTTGTAAAAGACAGACACAATTCTCCTTGCCATCTATCTATCTCAAACCCCTCCGGTTGTTTCATGTATACAGTTTCTCTTAGATCTCCATTCAGGAAAGCCGATTTAACATCCATTTGTTCAATTTTTAGATTCATATTAACTGCTAAAGCTATTAAAACTCTTAACGAACTGTATCTTACCACAGGTGAAAAAGTTTCAAAGTAGTCAACGCCTCTGCGTTGACTAAAACCTCTCGCAACGAGTCGTGCCTTATAACGAGTCTTTCCCCCCGCCTCTTCTTTAATTCGAAATAACCATTTCGAATCAACTATGTTACACGATCTCGGTGGTTTCACAAGTATCCAAGTTTTGTTTTTCTTGAGAGCCTCTAGCTCCTCCTCAATTGCAACCTTCCAGTTAGCTGCATCCTCTCTGGAAAGTGCATCCTGGATGGTTAAAGGGTTTTGAAATGCAGTAGCAGCTTGATAAGTCACAAAATCTAGAAACTGTTTTGCATTCCTTTCTCGCAATGGGTATCTCCTATCTGACACCTCATTGTCTAAATGTAACGAGGTATCCTCATCATCTGATTCCTCTTTTTCATCAGAAGTTGCCCACTCGTAATCCTCAATCTCAACAATTTCATTCTTAGAAACCGTTTGTTTCATCTCTGCATCATTTCCATCTCGTTCCTGTAGGATACTCATGTCCTGAACCTCTTCCTTTTGAATTGCTTCTGGAACACCCTCTGGTTCGAGTATAGCATCTGTCAGTTGAACAGCTTGCTCTATAGGTAATTCTCTTTTGCTCCCGTATTTTTGATTCTCGAAGAACACAACATCTCTGCCCTTTTGTTTCTTGACAGTATCCAACATGAATCATATCTTTGCTTTTACTGTCCCATTTTTTTCGTTTTTGGTATGGAATATGAAGGTAAGCCTTACACCCAAATACTCTGAGGAAGCTTAGATCTACCTTACTTCCTGTCCACGCCTCTTCTGGCGACATATTTTTCACAGCTATAGTTGGTGATCGGTTTTTAAAATACACTGCAGTATTAACTGCTTCAGCCCACAGCTGTCTACCTAAACCAGCTTCTTCCAGCATAATCTAGCTTTCTCAGTGATGGTTCTGTTAGCTCGTTCGGCAACTCCATTGTGTTCTGGTGTAAACTCTATTGTAAGTTGATGACGTATTCCCCTTGCTTTACAAAACTCATCCATCCGTCTGTTTACAAACTCCTTGCCATTATCGGATCTAATAATTTTCAACTTCTTTCCAGTTTCACGCTCCGTTAGTTTTACGAATTCAGAAAACTTCTCAAATACCTCTCCTTTTTTCTCAAGAAATAAACAAACGTTTTCCTAGTGAGGTCATCAATGAATGTGAGAAAATATCGATACCCTCCGTATGACTTCTCACTCATAGGTCCACACACGTCAGTGTGAATTAAACCCAATACCTCCTTTGCAAGTAGTTCATCATCTACATCCTTGCCAAGATCACGAAGCTGCTGCGCTACAATCATCATGGCCGTTACGTAGTCTGTCACTGTAGAAAATTTCTCCAATTTCAGGTTCACCAATTTCGAAAGCAGTTTGCATCGATTATTCAGGCCCTTATCATCGAAAGCAGCCTTTAGAGCATCCCATGCCTCCTTTGCAAACTTCGCATGGCGAACGTGGCCCAAATAATGTGCCTTCACCAACAAGCAGATTTTTGCTCTGGCCTTTTGATCCCTTTTGCAGCCTGAGATATCACTTGCAGCCGGTGTTGTGATCGTATACTCCCACAAATCTTCATGGATTAAGTAAAGTTCCATCATGAACTTCCACGTGTCATTATCAGTACTACCATCAAGCTTCTCCATTGTTGGTAGGCTCGAACTCATGTTACCTCCTTGGAAAGAGTCTAATTTTTCATTCACGCTAACTGTGTTTACATCATTCCCATTTCCAAAATCTGTCATTATTCATCATTTTCCATAAATGCTGGGCATACATAACCTGTTAGTATTGCCGATGTAGCAATCTGGCGTGTTTGTACACACCATAAGCAGAGTCTTCTATGAAAACACAGTTTTAGCAAGGAATCGTATGAATATTATATTTCAATATTTGTAGTTATAACAAATAATATACACTTTGGAATAGGTAACAATATTAGTTAATTATATCACGTTATGTTAGAAAATATATATTTGTATCTCAAACAATATATTATATTTTTTTCACTTGACAAGATTTTTAAAACATAATTTTTTATAATGAAAAACATACAATGATATGCAAAGAGATTATGCTAGTTTTTTAACAAAGCCTCTTTGCTTCAACAGTTACAATCTACTTGGTAGATACCAGCAAGCTAGACTTAAAAGACTGTTATCCAGTAGCCTTAACAATTTAAACAAAAATAAAACAAAATGGAACCGAAAATGAATCAATAAAAGTGGCGGTTGCTTTACTCTTTTAATATTATTGAAGTAATTGTGTACTTTGTAAAAGTGTGGAATAGTTTTCCATCGTAAGTTTATTATGGTATAATATGCTTTCTACCATGTTTTGTTGTTTGACATGACTGAAAAAGCTTTTGTTTTGATGTCCGGTTGGAGCTTACCAGAGCTTACCGTTGACATCAATAATCAAATACAAGCAAAGATGCAAACGAGTACGTTATTAGCTAATACAGTGGACATATGTTCAGATTATACAGAACAACATGGACAGACACTTATTCTTGGATCTTATAGTTTTTGTAAAACTGACGATAGTGGATACCACACGTCGCTTACACCAGGATCATTAGGATGTTCAGAAATATCTGGTGAATATCTTGACCATTCTGTATTTCCTAACAAAACCTGCGGCACAGGTCACCATATTTCGACTGAGGTTAACATACTCTACAATAGACCAATAAAGGTACAGAAGGAAATTATAGAGACTCCGTTGTTGAGACCCGGTGTAAAGAGGTCGTACCAGAAATCAGAGTCGTCAGATTTTCCTTACAGCCCTATTCCTACGCCAACCAGCCTCATAGCAGGAAAAATACAAAGTCTCAACGTAAATGAAAATAAAGAGAACTCATGTCATTCGATTAATGAAGTAGTAGATTACTCTAACAACCGCAAGCTCCGATATTATGAGCATGAATCAGCATCTTACCCAATTACCCCAGTGAAAAGAAATTGTAAATTAAATCCTTGCAGAAAGTCAGCAAAGAAACTAAACTTTGTGACACATTCTCTTTCATGTGAACCCCAGGAGTTGCAGTTGACTACCAAGAAACGGTCACATGTGGCTTCTGTTAGAACAGTTTTATTTCAACCTGAAAAGAAATTAGACATTTTGCGACTTCTTTATAAAAATGGAAATGCTATGCCACCAATATCAACAATCTTTAATTATCTTTCAAATGAAGATATATATAATTTCAAATTAGTTAGTGCCACATGGGCAGAGATTTGGGAATCAGTTAGTGATAAAAAAAGGAAACAAGATTATGAAGAATATATCAAGAGTATAAGGGAAAACCAAGAGAACAGAAATAGAAAGGGAAGAGAAATTCAGTTTAAAAATAAAATGAAAATTGGGTGCTTTAGAGAAATCCTTAATGAGTTATATCATAATACAGTGTGTACTACTACTACTACTACTACTAGCCCTCCAGGATCACCAAAATCTGATAGATTTAAAAAATTTACAAAGGTAAAAATTTGATGCAGATTGTTCTACCTAATTTTTAATTTGTTTTCAACAATGTGTCTTTCACATAGTAGTTAAGATTGAGAGTTTATTTTAAATTCTAAATAGGCAGACTTTAATTTTGTTATTGATACTCTGATACAATTCACAAGACAAGATTTATGCTTATTGTGTGTATATGTCCTCATATTTTGAATAATTATGCTAACAAAATATTTATTATAATAATAATACACAAATAAACAAAAAATCCACTTGCAACTGTGTTTGACATTAAAAGTTATTTAGGCGGCATTGTTGCACAAATATACTGTAAATACAAATACTGTTTTGAAACTTCAATAGCTAATGAACATTATATTTAAAATCATCATCAATATTCTATAAATATGTAGAAATATTAGATTTTTTTTTATTGTCTAGAATAATATTTAGAAGTAAGTTAATCAGTCAGTCATTTATTAGTCAACAGTCGGTCATTATACTTAATTAACTATATCTTAATGCTGTATATCTATACTTTAATATAATAAAGCGGAAAAGTTTTTTTGTTGGTTTAAACATGCTAATCTCTGATACTACCAGTCGGCTTCTAAAATTTCTTTTTGTATATGATAGCCAGATTCATGAGGCTACAACTCTTAACTAGCCTTAAATATTGTTTTTAAAAAAAGTTCATGATAGCATATGCCTATCTCTTATACATAAGCTGTGGCTTATGGCTGTGGCTATATAAGGTTTTTTTTTTTTTTAAGAAGATTAAAAACTGTTTTTAAAGCATTATTTTTAGGCATGGCATATTAATCCTGAGGAACAAAAGCTACTTCATCATAAAGACAATTTTATGAAGTTAAACTTTTCTCTTTATAGCATGTTATTTGGGCACATAGTAAGAGAAATGGAAAATTTAAATAATTTGTACTTGCGGGAATTGAGAACAATTATTACATGCAGCATGGGTGTGTTGGTGGTGCGGAGTGGCGTTTGTCAGATCAAATTAACATGGGTGAAACCGTGGGGCACAGATAATCCCTAATAATATTTATATATATTTAGTACTTTTTTCTAATTTATTTATTAAAGCATGACACTTCTGTTTTCATATTCATTTTTACTGTTATTTTTAGACCTATAGGAATATAACATACATGTAGTGTGAAAAATTTGTTGTGAAAAATAAATTTAGTTAAAAAAAACTGGTGGTTATTATGGTGGTTGGTCTTATGTTTTTGTAAAAACCAAACTGATGATATGGATACATAATTAAAGATATTTAACACTTCAACACATCCATTTTGTGGATAAAAATTCATAACCCCTCAGCTCAGTATTAAGGGTTTGCTTTATATCAATGCCCCATGAGGCTGTCACTTATGCTATTCTTTCTATTGTAAGACAATGATTTAATATGACTAAAACTTCTATGGAATTATATTTCAGGCAGCTTCGTTAGATGCCCGTGTCCAGCTTGAATGTACAAGGTGTACTCAACCAGCAAAAGTGACAATAGAGACTACAGGTGAAGAGTGGGTTGAATGTACAAACTCGAAATGTTTACACCAATTCTGCAGATTTTGCCGATGTGAAAGACATCAAGGTAGGAAATGTTTTCTCTATGACCTCAATGGGCCCAGCCCGTCAAAGAGGAAAAAGACAGATTTTGCTATAGGGTCTAAGAAAAGTAAAAAGAATTTGAAGAGGCTTTTATGATTCATCACAAGGCAGTCTAGGGACATTATTTTTAATGTTGGCGTTTTTGTTACATTCCATATCCAAAGATTGAAATGTTTAGGCCATGAAAATAATTGTGTCTTTGTAAATGTAAAAAATTGAGATTATAAGTTAATTGAAGTCTGAGATTGTGCCATTTTAAAACTCATGAGATTTTAAATGCATGACAAAATTTAAATATCACCACATGGACCTCCAATTTTAATAACTAATATTATTTTTATTCCATTAGTTTCCTATTTGTAATGTCTTACTATTTCCATCTTAACTGTTATCCTTGTTTTTATTAAGGTCATTTTACAGGACCTACTAATATGTAGTGTGTTTAGAAAGTACAAATACATGGAGTTATTAGTGTAACAGTGAAGAGCAAATGTTATCAGTCATCTATTGGTACCCACTCTTAAACACATTGTTTTGCTGAAATTAAGATATTTCAATTTTTGTCATCCTCTCCTGAATGTTGATAATAAATAAGTTTAAATAAGACTTACGCAGGCTTGTGGATGTCCACTATGTCAGAATGGAAAATGTGTTGTATTATAAAAGGCATACTTTAAAATACTGTATTACATAGTAATAAGAATTTGCTGTTTTTTTTGTAACTTTAAATTCATATTTCACAAGAGGCACTGAAAATACTGGAAAAATTGGAATGTGAAGACAAAGAGCCTATGAATTGCCATATACTTAGTACCATCAAGTTTCATCTAAGATAGTGATGTTGTATCCTCTCAATCTCTTCCAATAAGAAATTATCTAATTATTATTTGCTTATTTATTATACCAAACTCTTTTTATTTGCAGTTTTACTAAATCTTCATTTATAAGACATTTTTATTAAATTTTTTGAAATCCTTCACTTTAGCCATTTTGACATAAAAACTTCATTCCACACATGCAATTGAAAATTATTAAGGAAATACAAATCTTAATCTTAACATGATATTGTTTGACTAGGATTTTAAATTTCAAGACAATTAATGAATTTATGACATTTGATTTATTTATATGGTAATAGTAATTTGAACAATAATTATACATAATAGACTGACTGCTGTGCCATCTATGGTTCAGATTAAGTTTGTACATACTTAATAATAGTTCCAACGTAGTATTATTTAGTTTTATTGTATGTCGTCAATTTATTATTTTTTATCCAACATCGAATATTGTGATGATTCTCAATAATAATTTATTTTATCTGCTTATTTTTTATTCTACATAATAACTTATTAGTTTCTGCATATTATTATTATTAATGACCTTTTTATGTTGTTTCAATTTCAAATTTATTGACTTTTTAAGGGGTCGAATTCATTACTTATTTTAATTTTTAGAAATATAGAAACTTTCATATTATCAAATCTAAAAAGATAGATTTTTCTTTTTAGATCTTATTTTATAAGATTTTATATTTTGTTTATTTGAAGAGTATTCTTGTCTGATTTCTTCTATTTTTTTTATACTTGCATAAGAATTCTAACAATGGTTTGATCAATGAAATATGTAGAAACTTTAAAAAAGGTATGACGCCTTTTAAAATTAAGCTAAAGTTTGGATACTTTTCGGGCATTAATCTATTTTATTGATAACTGAACCTCCCAAATACTCAATTCCAATAAATGTATGGCATGACTGACTTTAATATTACTACAGACTATTTTGATAAAGTACTGCTAGTTACCGTAGTATATTCTTAAATTATAGCTCTATAATATAGTACAAAAACTGATCAATTTTTTTAACCAAATTATTGAGTTATATTATTGTAATAAAAACAAAGGATCAAACATTATGGACAAAGCAAATAATTCTCACGTACGACGTTTTATCGAAGAAGTCAAATTATAAATATTTTTATGAAAAAAACGCGTGTATATTAATTAGTAATAATGAAGAACCAGTGACATTTAGATTACATCACATAGTTTCTTTTTGTGTTTATCCTGTACCCAAGTAATTGAATTGGAAAGTTTATTAACCCACTTTATTATCTTTGTTTATTTGTCAACAATATATATCTATGTCAATACTCCTAGTCCTGTATATTAATTATTCAATTAACTATGTAATGTTTTACTATTTATTTGATATCTAACATTTCGTCATTATTCAACATTGAATTTTTTTATCGCGCCTATATTTTAGCAACGAATATTCTGTATATATTTTTTATGACAGTTATGTGTATGTAAATAATAATTGGAGCACGTTAAAGGGTTCACAACCGTACAATAATTATCGTACATGTACGACATTGTCATGCCTTCGTACGATGTACGATAGTACGATTTTCAAATTATCGTACGATAATAAGATAATTTTAATATTTTGAGAATTCATAAAATAGGTCCCCCAAAAATGTAGATGAGATGTAGATGTAGGTAAAGTACGATGGTTCTGGTATAATATACGAAATATAGGATAATTTCCATGTTGCTGATTCGATAACTGCCGCGCTTCAGGTTGTGAACCCTGGCACGTTTATAAAACCAGTCCGTCGGGTTTTTAAATAAATCAAGTATTACAATCTAATATCGGTTTTATTTTGGCGCAACAGATAAATCTGTTGAACAACATGGTCCAATTATGAATTATGTGTTGTAACAGTTTTTTTTGTGTATTATCATGTTGTTTTTATCAGTTTTATGTATTTTGATGATATTAGTATTTTTAATGATATTTGTTAAAAAGGCATGTTTTATCTAAAGGACTAAAAGCTTTCGTAGGCAGTGATCTTTATGGGTTAATTAAAATTGGCAATATAATAAATTTAAAGTTACTAAACAACAAAACAAAACGGGTATTGAGTTTCCTATTTCTTCATTTATAATTTCAAATAATTAGTACAGTTAAGTTTTTACTCCATTCTATTTTTAATGCTTAGATTATTCTGGTCTGATTCAGTATCTTCATACAAAGACAGTTTTATTAGAAATTTCATTAAATAAGCCTTTTTTTAAATAAATTATTTCGCCATGGGGCTACACATAGTTAAAATATTAGTAATGTTAATTTAGTCAGATCTTGAACAATATTATTACCAGTGAAGCAATAATGAGCTGCTAGTGTATATAAGTTTTAGTGGTACATTTAAATTGTAAGCATTTTAACATTAAATTTGGGTTTTACTGTTCTGTCAGTCTATTTTATAATATGTATTGTACAAAATGTAAGTTTTTATTTCATTTTAAATGAGAACTTTAAACCGGTTGTTTCAGTCACATAAACCACATTATACACTTTCACATTGCTATTCTACTTATAACTAAAGAGCTAAAAAAACAGTACACATTGATTCACTAAAGCATCTTAACTTAATAAAATGTTACTTGTTTTTGTCCTTATTGGTTAACAAGATAAATAATTAAATAGAATAAAAACAAACATGTAAGCCAAGTGTAAATATGTATGTTTAAAAGGTTAATATAAAAGGTGAAACTATTATACAAAATGATTTTTTACGTTTATAATGATAGTTGAGATATTATAACAAAAATTAACAAGGAAAATGTATTGTAAAATGATTAGCAGAACAGTAAGCCGCATTATTTTTTTTAAGTTTAGACTATTACTTCTTAAAAGGCGGGACCAGGTCAATTGACATGCTCAAATTTCGTCGTCACGATATGACTCTCTGTTTGCGATATGCGACTTTGCTAATCTTCTGTTTGTTGCTAAAATCGCAAACTTACTCAAGTCAGCAATGTAAATATAATTGTCTTACCTTTATGCTTACAAAGCTCTCTAAAGCTGTTTTAGATATAATAAAGTGATTTATTTTACAAAAATCTTTGTTTTAATTACGTATTCTAGATTTTACCTTTACTTCAGGATTAATAATTGATATTTAAAATCATTGGCATTATCCTTAACAATTTTTATTTCTTTTGATTTTGAACTTAACAAAATACATAACGGTTTTTATAAAAATGAGACAGATCAGAAATAGAAATAATGTTAATACATTATTTACATAGATCTATTTTATTTTAATAAGTACAATGTACTTACAGTTCACGTATGAAAACATTGCCAAATGCGGCGAGAATTATTCTGAATCCAAACTCGCAGTTTTTCTGGTTGATTCACACTTCACAGTGAAGTTGTGTGCTCAGAGAAGAATGACGAAGTTGCTGTTGCGACAAGCCTATTCTTGTACTTGTATACACTTACGTACATACTACATTAACCAAAAATAGAAAATTAAAAGCTCCAAAATTGGTTCATCTTGTACGTAATCCAGAAATGTCGAATTTTAATTTGTTATAATAAATGGTACCCATGTTAATGCACAATACTAATTTAGAGACGTGCAAGCGTGGAGTCTATTATATTCATGTTCACAACTTTCACGCGGGGTAAAAATACGACAAAAATGGGGGAAACGGCGCGAACCTGCGAATATGCGAATTAACTCTACATTCAACGAGTTGTTCTGGCCTTCGTGCGAATGTAGAGCGGCTATAAGCTGTAATCCTTTAGATAAAGGCCCGTAGTCTGCGTACGAATAGTTCTTGTTGCAGTTATGTATAATTTCAGATATTACAATAAAAACACATGTTAAAAAATATTTATTTAAATTTAAATGTACAATAAATACATATTTACAAATCTTATAGTACTTAATACTTTAATAACAATCTATTTTAAAAGTCAACTAATTGCAAAGAAACAACAAAGAAGGTACATCAGATTAATGTGTTTTTTAGTCAAGATTAACACTATTTTAAAAGTAAATAAATAAATTAAAACAAACTTAAGTATCTATGAGAAAATTCTTCAAGTCATGAATGATCAAATCAAAATCAAATAACCGGTGGTATAAAACTCTGTTTTCCTTCAGATGATAATGAAATTTCAACCAAGCCCCATCACGAATTTTGGTATTTGGTAGGCCACTTGAGGTAATTGCCATAACATTGACATCCTGCAAATTAATAAATTGTTTAAAATGAAGTTTAAATTTATGGACTTTTATCAGAAAGCCTATACTGAGTATTCGCGAAGAAGTACGTTTACTGCTTGTATATGCTGTTTATCATCCTTGGTATACATACGAGTGAGTACTTTTACATACATCTATCTTTTACTTTTTATCCTAGCTCGGTGAAATAACTGTATGGTTCCTGATGCTGTAAATTCCCAAAGGCAACGCGTCTAGAGCACGATAGATACACAACTCGATAATTAACTAAATAATAACTCGTTATAGCGGGGAAGTAAAGCTGTTTTGCCCGACTGGGTCGTGAACACCATGCATGTGGTGAAAAGTCCGTCATAGTGACTTGCTTTTCGCGTTTCGGGATCAGCCATGGCATGTTGTATACGTGCTACTAGGTATATAAAAAAATTCCATCGAAAGGCGTCATTGACAAGTCGACCTACTAAAATGCCTGTTACAACAATAACACAATATGGTAAAGAACAGTTTTTAAACTTCTTGAGATATCTCATTCTTCTGCGGCTCATTGTCAATTTATACATCCGAATATAAACATCCAGCGGTAGCAACGATTTGTGATAAAAGTTTTGTTGTAGCCGGACCAGTAGGCTTGGCTGGTATACATATACATAACACCAATATCTACAGAATTCCGTCGGCGCGCGGCGCGTTGTGTATCCACTCTAATGTAAATAATTAAACATAATTTGATATTTGTGGTTTTATCCAAACATCGATTTTATGACTAATCTGCATAATAAGAAAAAGCAAAATAAGATCACTGACATATATGATAAACATACCTACTGCTCGCAGTTCGTGCCACCCTTAACGTCTGTGCTTAATCTTTTTACATCAAGCGTTCTAGTAACTTCAATAATTCAAAGCAGAACAAAATAAAAGATAACTAGGAAGCTTGAAAGGTACTTTACCTATTTCAAAAATTATGTGTTAGATAATTATGATCCTTAATACTTTTGCTAAATAAAGACTCCAAGTATGTAAGCACATCGTAGATTCTAAAGTAAATTTAGAAGGGAAGAAAGACAAAGACGATCCAAATACACTTATAAGCAAGAATAATAAGCCAGTGCGCCTCTGTATTAAGGATCAACTCTGTACAAAATATATTACAGTTTGTTAGTCGTCACTTCTCATTTAATATTGTCATTGTTCTTAGATCCTTATAGCCTCAACGAACGAGTCTATTTAACCCAACATTGAGCCCATAAAACACAACAACCAAATTAATCCATACCAACCTTAATTTTACCATTGTTCAAATCTGTAAGCTGAAATACCACCACCAATCATACTTGTTGTACACTAGGCTCAGGCCTGTATAAAGAGAAAATAATTTTAGTTAAGTATTAGATAAGTAGAGTTATAGAAATAGTTAAGAATTTGTGAAATAACGTTCAGTGAGAGTTATTAATATGAGAATAGCTAACTTTTGTAAGCGGATTTTCATATAAGTAATTCATTTGCCATTCAATACATTATTTATTATGATTCAAAATCAAATTTCTAAAACAGTTATAATCGACTATGTGAATATTCGACCGTTCTACTTTTTGACTTGCGATAATCGTAACCATGTCAAAATGTTCAACAGAATACAATTTTAACAACGCATACGAGGAGAAAGCTGGCAAGTTGATGCATTGCTGATAATTATAACTTTAGAAAAATATAATTCATATAGTATAATATAACCAATTAAATGACAATAATAATATTATTGTTAAATAATTGACATATAAAGTTACACTTCTCATGTAATAGAGACCAACGCAAGTCCTGCTTCTTTCAATGCTGTTACAGAAGCAGTAACTTTAGAGAGATCACAACTACCAACATTGTCAGCTACTAGCTCACAAAATAACCGTAGAAAGAACTCAGACCGCTGACGAAGATCCATCTCCTAATGTAATTGATGAGGATATTCAAGTACGCCGTTCGACTAGAGAACGTAGATCTCCTTCATACCTTCAAGACTATGTTACAACTTAGAAGGGAGGGTGAATGATGTGAACTTCTTAGTTTAACCATAGACTTATTTATGTATAACTGACAAACGTTGTCACTAGATTTTATCTGTCATGTTTAGATTTTAATACGTGCCATTTTAATATTGAATAAATTGATGCATAATAAATACGATATAACTGAGAACTTTAGCTTTACTCAACATTAAAATGGCACGTATTAAAATCTAAACATGACAGATAAAATCTAGTGACAACGTTTGTCAGTTATACATAAATAAGTCTATGGTTAAACTAAGAAGTTCACATCACAGAAGTACTGGCCTAAATGTGGGAGCAGTACTCCATGTGGAGTCGCGTAGCCATGCTTGGTGTGAAATAATGATTGGATCAGTGAAGAATGCCCAGTGTTTTAGTCATGCCTAAGTAATTTAAATGTATATTTCAAAATACCGTATTTCTCATTCGTCTAAATATAAACAATTCAAATGTACTAATGGGTGCCTACGTAAACAAGGTACATTGAAAATTTTATAAATCCTCAACACAAGTAACCTGTTCATTGAGACCATTCCAATGAGTCCAAATACGATATCTCTGCTGTAAATTGGTGAGGAGTTAGGTATCCTACGGATTCCAGATGACGCTGCAGCAGCAGGTCAAGCTTTTTCTAATATCATTGAAGTAACAGAATACCAAATCTCGACTGAACCAGGCCCGGGGAAGATGCTCACATTTATTTATTAACTATAAAAGAGCTGATAATTGTCTCACGGCTGAACAGATTTACTAGAATCATAGCTAAGAATACACTCGATCATGTAACCTTTCAAAGAAAAGAAAAACTAAATCAAAATTGGTTCAGCCGTTACTGAGCTACGATGCCACAGAAAGACAGACACACGGTAAACTTATAATACCCTTCTTTTTGTGTCGGGGTTTAAAAATATACTCTCATCTAGAGTTTATAAGTATGTAATAAATTATGTATACATAGAAACCCTAATTTTCCATTTTCCCATATAGTAGCAAGCAAAATTATTAGAAAGGAAACAAAAAAGCACATAACTAAAAACTTGTTTTTACTTTTTATTTGATTTCTAGAAGTCGTGCTTCAATATTAAATAGCCTATGTCACTCCCACAATTAAGACCAATCTAACGACACCTCGTAGGCTAAAATCCATCAAGCCATTTTGGCTACAGGGCTAACCAAAGAAATAGACATGCATACATACGCTCTAAAAACATAACCCTCCTATTTCGCAGTAAAAACTGACGATAAACTGATAATTCAAATTAAATAAGTATTCAAATATATACTTTATTCTTTTGACATCGTATACCTAAGTATATAGGTAAACCCAAAAAATCTATCCCTTGGCTCAAAAGTAAGAATTAGGTATCATACTACAAGAAAATTTTGAGCAGAGTTATCATTAAAAATTGACCAAAGTTCATGCATTATATTACATTGACCTTGCAGTTTTATAAATAGGATTTCTCTTGAAAAATGCTTAGTAATAATAGTGTATTCTGTACAATTGTGAATATACAAGGGTGAATAGGTGATAGAAACAAGTTTATCTATAGATAAACTACAACTGGCTAATGGTCTGGGAGCTACGGGCATTTTAGCTCGTGGTAGTATACACCATATTTTTTTTACCATAAGTAGTTTTCATACTGCTAATAAAGGAACTGACCGTCAGATATATTAATCATAAATAATAACCACTATCAATTTCAGATGTATACTACTACTTTATTTTTATAATTTTCCGACGACTATTGATACATAACTGACGATGATTTTATCAGCATATCGAGATCGGACGGTTATTTTTCTTAAATTAACATTATAAATAAGTAATGTGATTATTTGTACCATGTATGTATACTGCTACAATTTCGATAATATTTTTTTACATCTTCGTCAGCTCCTACACCATAAATAAGTGAGGTAGCGCGGTCAGACGCTCGGTTTATCATTAAGGATTATATAAACTATAATCAGAATCATTTCCTACTATGTATATATGCTAGTCATGAAAAAGGTCCCGTAGCTCCCGGACGTTAAGGTGTTAATGTTATTATAAGCAATAAAACAGCAGTTAATTTACAACCCTAGCTAAATTGTATCGCTACAAAGCTTATTTTAACAGTATTCAATTAAACAAAAATCGATACAGGTCGTTCAGTATCTTTGGGTTAGGGTAGAAATGGATTCTATAGTAAATAGGTATTGTTATATATAATATTTAACTTACGAGACAGAGAGTCCGTTGTAGAGCCAAGCCCGCCACGTTTGCGGGGCGGGTGTAGAGCCGTCGATACGCGCTTCGATGTCTCCACAGAGGGCGCGGCGGTCGTGTGATCGACCGGACCGCGCGTCACATACCAACCGCTTTCTGCACTCGCTATCACACATACCGCGCTGAGGACTGTTTTTCCAATAGTGTCTAGAATATAAAATATTTTCCATTACATCTTTATTGTATTGTACCTTCTAAAAATAGGCCTTTGTTTATTAGTTAATGGAGTGCGGTCCATTATCCAAAATGCTGTATTAATATAAAGTGCAAAATCCATTCCGGGCTATTTTACTTTCTGACAAGCATCTGTTGCACTAAATTACTATTATAATGTTACCTACAGCTTACTAACTAGGTACTAATACAGGCTCTGACAGTAAATATATAGCTATCTTCGTGGATTTAGGTATTATAACAACGAAATAGTTATTCGTTTATAGAAGTACTGTAAATTATTTTCATGGGTATGGATATAATTACCCTAATTAGACTATAACTGAATCACTCAAATAAAAACACCTTTTTCTGTTGAACTTACTTATAATATAAGTTGAAAATATCTTCCTTTGACGTCATGTCATCGATGAACTTGTCCCAGTCTTGTGGTCGCAAAGCAGACATCAAATATGAGGACCGAGCCGAGTATAATTTGTACCATATAGGATATCCGAATTGATTTGCCTCTTTTAAATTCATTATCCATGTTTCATGGTCTACCACTTGCTGAAAGCAAAATATTTTTCTAATTAAACTCTACAAAAACTGTACTTCAAATTAATTTATAGATTAGGTACAATAATTAAATATAGAACTTGCCGTTTTAAACAAACAAATAGGTAAGCAATTTGAATACATAAAAAAAGCTTTTGAAAGATTATTATGTTAATGCGATTTTTCTTTCGAATTATTCAAGAGAGGTACAAATAAGAGGATTGAAATCTAAAATTATAATCTAAAGATTTCAAAAGGTAAACTAATAGATAAATATAGAAATTATCTTACTCGAGTCGTTGCTTCATGGTCACCGTCCACATAGTATATTCGATATCCTAAATTTAAGTCATAATACGGAGAAACAGAAGGTCCAACATACGCAATACTTGTGGCACGACCTGTGAAAAATCCTCATTTACTTAACACATAGAATGTTTAATAAATATTACAAAAACTTAATTGTTGTCACAACCTGACGCGGTTGACTAAATAAATTGTGATATTATAAAAAATATTAAAAAGGGAATAAAAACCCGACAGAATCAAAACAGTTAACTAAAAATTATACTGTTCTATTTTGATTTTTATTTGATTCTTAGGCGTCGAAATTAAATATTATATAGTCTATGTCACTCTCACAATTAAGACGAATCTAACGACATCTCGTATGCTAAAATCCATCAAGTCCTTTAGGCTACAGAGCGTGCCAAAGAAATAAACATACATACATACGCTCGAAATCATAACCCTCCTTTTTCGCAGTCGGGTAAAAACAACGCGGCATCGTCATCAGTAAGTAATTAAAAATTATTTTCAGTGGAAACGTTTATTGCAGATTTATCCAATGATTGATTCTGTACTTTTCTACAGTCACATTTAGATTTATCACTAAACTTTCATAAATTTGTAAGTTCTATTTGTAAACCTTTCTGTTATTATTTATTAAATAATAATCGAAATTGGGTAAGAAGGTACTTTCATATTTCAATACAGAAACGGACTAAATTGCAAACTTAACTACACTTTTTTTTCGCCGAGATTAACATGTGCTTATATAAGATAAATGATATAATATTAATAAAACATTATCTAATATGAACTATGAGTCTATATTATACATAGTATAGTATGGTATGTAGTATAATAAGATAATTGGATTGATATTAATATGTAGTATAATTTAAGAGCTGTAGATTTCTTGAAATAAATAAATAAATATGTAATGTGTAATGTTATTATGAGTATAAGATGGTAACTGCTATGAAAGGTCTCAAAGACACAGGCTTACCTAGTTGGAGGACCATTGTTAGAACATAAAATGTACAATGTAATTTTTAATTAGATAAAAATAAAACTTATACTAATAAAAGTAATAACATTAATATAATGGATGATAAAATATAAATCTGTAATGCTTTACTTACCAATGTCGTTAGGATCGTAAAAAACTTCAAATTCATCGAAATGTGTATGACCGAAAAACTGCGCGGTTATAGTGAATTCATAGCGGTTGACGATAGCGTAATAATTGCGACTCCACACTTTTAAACAATCAGAGTGTCCGGGCGGGATGTGTCCAATTATGTGGACCTTTTCACCGCTAAACTCAGCTGATTGCAGTTCGTAAATTAGCCATTGTAATTCTGTCGCTGGGTCGGTGCTGTTCATTAATAACCACCTATAAAACGTTAATAAATTTGTAAGAAAAAAGTTTTTTTTTTTTTATTTAATTTAAAAAATAATGTTAATAGTTAACTCGTTATAAATTTGAATACAGTAAAATATGATTACTAAGTAAGGCTAGTTTTTAAAATTAAAGTTTTTTTTAAATTAAATTTGTTTTTGATATCAGATGGTAGATACGCAAAAGCGCTAATTAAGCTCAAATGTGTGCCTACATGCCCGGTTTAAATGCAATTAAAAACTAACGTTGTATATTAGACACATTAAAATAAACTTTTTTATTAACTTTTTCAATTCTGATTTTAATCAATGTAGGTACGCGAAAAACGCGACTCTCAAAGTATGTGCCCCTACAATTCATCTCAAGTTTAACAACTTATAGTTTCGTTTAACCAAAAAATTATCAAAACTTACCAGTTTTTATTATTGCAGTAGTTCATGTTAAGGGATACAATGCGGAATCCAGGTCGGACTAAAACCGAGTAGAACGCACCGCGGCGGACAGTATTAGAAACACCAGTCGGTAACCATCTCCGCCATTGCGTATCCAGTTCGTTGTACAACCAAGCTATGTTTTGTTCTGGTGATGAAATATAGGGCGGAGGGAAACTGAGAAGAAATTATTAATTAGAAGTAATTTAAATATAAAAGAGTGTTTACTACATAACTTAAAACGCGAACAAGAAATAGGAAAATGATGCATGGAATTCTTCTTGTACTTAAACTTGAAATTATCACATAAATTATAATGAAATATATATTATGAAGCTTTAATTGTACTACAGTGATTACAATCCGATTATTGTAGTGAGTTCCAATCTAAAAATTGATAGTTAAAATTTGTTGTTATGTGGGTATATGTATCTATGTATAGAATAGGTGTTGTGTTTGTCAATACATACAGACGAACCTGTTAACTGGTGAAGATTCATGGTTTCCGAGAGCAGGAAAAATTGGCACCCCCGGAAACATATCAGACATCTGAGCTACCGTTTCCTGAAGTACCTTCAAGTTTTCCTCTTTAGTTTGATTCCACACGTCGTGAGGTGGTAAATCCCCTGTCCACAAAATGTAGTCTATGTCCTATACAAACAATGTCAATATAATAATACCTCACTGTATAACATGTTGGTTTAAAGTCATAGTATTTTCATTTTTCATTTGTTAATGTGAAATGTCAATTAATTAAGTGATCCAATGGGACATATTATGTATATTATCACCATGAATCAAAAGTGTCTGTAACAAAGCTAATCAATGTTTTCAAGGACAAGATTACAGGCGACAGGACGCTTGTATACAAAAGGTATGAATAGCGCGATGCTGATCATGAATCTTCTTTCCCCAAGGAGCTCCGATAACCCTTCCCACCGCAGGAAAATATCACAAGGTTATTTGGCTGCGATCTACTGTAGTATAGGACCAGTCGGATTGCCTCTTGTAGATTGAATTTTCTAAAGAGATTTTTCTGTGGCCTACCCCTCCTTTCTCTCACTCAATTTCCAAACGTTCGTACAAAAGCGAAATAAACAAAAAAGAAACATTGTAATCCACTAACAGTGTGGGTATCAGCAATGTGTTTCAACATGTGATCGATAGTACGTTTCGGCGTATCACATTTTCTGTAGTCGCCCCACCTCCCTGCACCACTGTCTGGGGTTCGTAACGGCCCACTTGACGCTCTACAGCAAAGAGGTTCGTTGCAGTCAGCATTCGCACCTGGAATCAGCAATGAACTCATATGACATGGAAAGAACATCATTGAAATAAACTAATAATTAGTTCAAGTGAGCTTCACTTTCTATTAACTTACTAGATTGTGATCAGAAGTTATATTATCAATAAGTATAAACTATATTGCAGGTTTTTTACAATTATTAATCACCAGAAAGGGTTCTTGCCCGGTATTTCTCGATGCTTGGAAAATAACACTTTACTAGTGAAAAGTCTCAAAGATGCCAGAACACATGAGAGGCAAATAACAGACTGCTGAATAGACCTTGAAAAGGCATTTGGTTCATTTCAGCGTGAACTGATGACCTTCGCCTTGAAGTAAGTTAATAAGCCATGAAAAAAATGGGGCTATCGGTTTAAAATTAGTAATAGATTCACAGAGTCAATCTTAGCCTTTGTAGGTGACCTTGCAATATTGACACGCAATCCAAAACAATGTCAGGCACTTTTCAATGAAGTGGATGAGTTCTTTACATGGACTGATGGAATGAGGGCAAAACCAAGTAAATGCCACTATCTGTGTCTGGGTAGACGGGACACTAAATATACCTCATACGATCCAGGACTCTCGATAGGTGGGCAATGTGTTACCACAGTTGTTGAAGTGGTGCCTTTCAAATTTCTTGGAAGAAGGATAGATTACGTTCGCCACCCTTGGACGCAGTTGTCGATATTTTCCTTAGTGACCTCAATAAGGTCTACTTTCAACCAATTAGCAATATTAAAAAGTTTCGATACACGACAACTATATTACACCTCGTCTGACTTGGCCTTTCCTGGTATATGACTTTGGTAAAACTCTCCTGACAAATATAGATGCAAAGGTCATAAAGATGTTGAAGTTATGGCTTGGACTGGCACATTCGGCTGACCCGTCAACTTTATTCAGGGATCATAATAGTTTTGGGATGAAATTAAAGAGGCCATCAAACTCTATAAACACCTTACAGTCACCAAAATGTATGTCTTGGGGAAATCCCATGATGAAATAATTACATCTCTACCAAAAGGCAAATGTGCCACAGAACTAGAGTCAAGACTTCAATTCCATAAACGATTTATGGCAGGTGCACAAGATGATAGACTCGGGTTGGGTTTGAGAAAGAAAAAGAATGACCGAGACACAGTAAAATCCTTTCTAAAGCAAGATGAAATCCAAACTGAGTGGTTAGCCATAGGTGAGTTCTGCACCCCAATAGCACTAAAATAGCGCGCCTTATTATATGACTGGTCTCCAGTGCTACTAAAATTTTATCTTAATGCCTTCCAAATGATCCTCCCAGACCAGAGTAACTTAGTAAGATGGGGGAAATCCTCTGAAAAATCTTGCTATACTTGTGGTGAGGCAATAGGTACAGCCAGGCATTTATTAGTAGGATGCAAGGTGATTCTTGATAGGGGTCACTACTCACGTTGCCATGATAGAATGCTTCAATTCATACGTGAAGCAGTAAGTCTTTCAGTAGCTAGAGCTCATGAAGGACTGACCACTAACAGGAGACAAATTAACTTTATAAAAGAAAGTTCAACAGTAAATGCTAAAAGTAATCAATCCTAGGTTCTGCACCTGAATGGACTATTTTAGTGGACACATAAGAAAAGCATTATAAAATCCCAGAGGATGTGGGTGTTTCGTCATCCAGACCGGACATATTTCTTTATTCTCGCGAAATCTAGCATATAGTACTAATTATAGAGCTTACTGTTCCGTGGGAATCTAATATACCTAAAGACCACGCAATAAAAATGAATAAATATTACGGTCTATGTAATGAGCTAACCAAAAACGGCTATGCGGTTAACTTGTGTGCTGTGGAAGTGAGAGCGAGAGGTATTCCAGTGAAATAACTCTATAACATGCTAAAAGACCTCGGCCCGTCTAGAACTGCAGTAAGATCTATTTTAGAACGGGTATCTAAATGCAGTATTAACAGGCTCTTACCAAATCTGGCTTAACAGGGAGGGTATCGCGGGCAGTCAAGGTGAGCGCTGATGTGTATCATAAGGTGGCCCCTTAAACCTACACATTGGTCGCAAGTCCCGGGGGCTGCACGTGTTCCCTATGTCTGTCACACGATGGACCCGGCACCCGCACGGGTGAATCCATGGAACGCAGAGATATTTGTCTCTATAGGTTTTAGCGTTTAGCTACAATCTCACCTGATACTAAATGACGATCATGTAGCTTTAAGTCGTTGACACGTTAAGTATATTGAAAGAACTCGCTCTCAAGTACAGCTGCTGAAATACACGAATAGGTGTGTCTAGTCAGGCAGGCATTAGAAGATCCCTACCACTATGGTATTGTTTTCTTGACAATGGTTTCCTTCCTCGAAATTTCAGGCTCTTTGTAGGGATTCGAACTAACGTTTTGTAATATTTTAGGTATTTATGTTACAACACTTCTTACCTTCAGCATAATATGGGTCGAAGTGTGTATCAGAAATTTGTAAAACTTTAAATGTTGGAGCTTTATCAATAGGCGCATCTAATGGTCGAACAACTGGTTTTGGCACGGGCGGAAAAGCAACCTCCCATTCGTGATATGGATTATAAACATCTCCACAAGCATCGCCAATCACGAAACTACATATCTCATCTGGCCCGATAGTGATCCGTTTTAATACGTATACGACTTCACTCTGAAATTGATAATAAATATCTTATTCTCATGAGATCTAAACATATAGGCATATAGTTCTGTTAACCAGTTAGTAAAACAGAAAAGTGAAGATTACTTCTACATTAAGTTGAGTCCTAAAATTAAATTCCGGACATGAACATTTATGGTAATTTTCTTTTTTTATCTTTGTCGTGTCATGAAACTGTGGAGCCATACCCGGCTAATGTGTTCCCTCTTTCTTAGGATATTGGACCCTTCAAGCGTAACGTGAAGAGATATTTATGCAGGCCGACATTGCAGCGGCCACCGCTGACAGGTAATCTATCTCTGTGCTTACCATCAGGGAAAATACCGTCAATTTGCCGAGCTACTATTGAAAAAAGTACTATAACATGAACCAAAGATCCTCCTAGTTTTCTTTAGATTATTGCTTTTCATAAGATATTTGTGGAATTAGGATTTACTGTCAACCCAAAAATGCCAGGATTTATCACACGAACAAGAAGAAAATATTTATGGTAGGGCCGTTGTTACCGTGACCTACGATATATCATCACGCTATGCCCTTATTTGGGAAAATACGCCACTTTTTCTGTGCTTTTTAGTTACACTCTCATTCCACGGTGCTTCAAAGTATTTTTTCTTTTCAAATAGTTAATACACATAAGAGTTAAGTGTACCTATACTTACTCCAAACAACCTCGTGATTCCTTCGCAGACGCGAGCAGACTGGATTTTTAAAGATACACAAAACTGGTAAATCATCTTATTAATTTCTTCTTTGTTTTTACCTAATCTGATATAGTGCTGTAGTAGTCCGGCGCCAGCTTTACAAGCCGTGCATGATACCTTTGACATAACCGAATGTTCGACTTCATAATAAACTTGTTTCAAATTGAGGAGTTTTAACGCTTTTTCCACAAATATAGGCAAATTAGTACTCTTATCACTGTCCCAAAGCAGACGAGAATAATTGCGTCTCAATGCTGTCATATGAGCTATTAGCTGCGTCTCGTTTGCGGATGGTGGCAGTTTATGGCTAAAGTTAGAAGGTACAAAGAATAGTTCGTCATTTCGCGGTGTCGCCATCCAAGACCATGTGTCCGTAGGTGGATTCCATTTTATCACAGGTTTATTTAATGATCCCTTTTGTAAAAATATTGGATTACCTGAAAAAATTCCAATTTTGTGACTGTAACATGAATTTGTTAATTATTTATTGTTTGTATTATTAAGAACTGATTAATCTTTCGCAGGTACCTGAAAGCTGTGTTATTGTGGTGATGCTTATAAAAAATTGTAAAAGCCATGATATCCTTAGAATCATAACGGAGAAGAGAGGACTGAAGAAATTACTGAAACAAGAAAAAAAGGTTTTTTACAACACCATACTTAATTGTTATTTTCAAAATTAAACTGATTTTAGGCATAACGTACAGGAAACTTGTATTTTAGTAATAACATATAAATACAAAATCAAATTACAAAAACATGCAAAAATGTAGTAAGATTGCTCACGATTGGTATTAAGGATTAACAGCTTTAAATTATGACAAATTATATTGGTATAAATAAATGTGTTTTCAAATTTATAAGAGTTTAGATTTACGATATTTATGAGATAATTCATTATAAATAAAGTAATTCCAAATTATGTATTAATTTCCAGTGTTCAATTATATTAGCATACGTAATTCAATTTTATTACCTATACGCGCAAATTAACTTATGTAATATAGAATGTTGTTGTAATATTAATGGTCATACAAGGAAAATTGTCACAAGGTTTTGTTAACAAAGTTGTACTTTTGTATAAAATTTTACATTAATTTTGACAAGTTTGTGTTCCTCGTCGCACGTAAACTTTGAATTCCCTAATTACTTAACTGCGCACGAATTTGCCATTTAATGCTATAATTACGCAATTTTATTATGATAATCTTAGTAATTAACAGTAATTCATTTTATTTATCTTTCATGTCAACATAGCACATAGCATAACATAGTTTGTTATAACATAATTATAGGCATTAAAAAGACCTACAAAAAAGTCCGGGAGAGTATACATTTTTCTTCCAAGGAACACCCACAATATGCATTTTTGTCTTTAAAATAGCCGGAAGCGGGATCCTATAGTCCACGTGAGCGAAGCCACGGGCACAGCTAGTAAACAATAATTCTGTAGTCAATGCGAGCGGAGCTGTGGGCACAGTTAGTAAGTATATAA
Organism: Saturnia japonica; assembly: GCA_033032175.1. Taxonomy (NCBI): domain Eukaryota; kingdom Metazoa; phylum Arthropoda; class Insecta; order Lepidoptera; family Saturniidae; genus Saturnia; species Saturnia japonica. Next base: position 9,019,476 of record CM065311.1, on the reverse strand, counting down.
TAGGTACACTTGTTCATCTCTTTCTACTTCATTTATATCCTCCGTTTTTGATTTATATAGGTAACTGCATTGTGAATTATAACGTTTGACCACAATCTTATTTGATGTTAAGGAACGGGAACTAAAATGCAGCTATCGGTAAACATCTAAAGCTGCTCTTTGTTAGATTTTCAACTTGCAAAACTCACCATACAAAATCATTAGTCACATCTACCAGACTACCACACTCAAAGGATTATCAAAATCATGCCTTAAGATTACTTAATATGCAATTTTATTCCTGAACGTGCGTACATAACTGTACACCAAGGAAGACTTGATAATGCCTGGTTTAAACCTCATTTTGTTGCATTTCATTAGCAGCCTAGTTTTACTGTTGGTTTCGAAACTATACAAGGTGCACCGGACAAGTTTTCTCCATACGTCACGTTTTGCCGCCAACTGCTCCCAATACTTGACGAGTATCTGACATATTCTTTTACAGGAGTATTTGGTGGAAATAGCAATAAAATTAGTGCGTTATAAACATTATAGTAGATCACATGAAGAGATTAAATAATCTTATATAACGCGAAAGAATAGAGAATAGTGGTGCTTCATCTTCTCTGCTTATCACAGTAGGTAGTATTGTCGTGGTGATTGATAAATAAACATTAAATTATTTTAGAATGATATAGCTTAAAGATTTATTTATTTATTTTATTTGTAGAGGAAACGTCGAGCAGATAAAATGTCTTATAATCGCTGGTCGATTATAATCCATATATAATGACCATAAATGAAATTACGTGGGCACGTATATCGTCATATCGATGAATATCCTATATAAAAACTTATTTCCTCATTACAAACTTTCGAATTTCAACAAAGTAATTTTGATTATAAAAATCACAGTGAAAGCAGGCCAAGGAATATTCACGACCTATTTACAGTTGGACTGGAAGCTCAACATAAATTATAACTATTAATGTGTGACATTGTTATTATCATAAAGTCGCGACCCAGATCGGGATAAACATAAACATCAACGGGAATAATCTCGATATTTCGGAATGAATACATACTTCACAGAATATATCCGTGTGCGGTATAATCATGTCGTAAAGTGACAGTCCGTACTCTATAGGTACCACAGGTAGGTACATATTCTCACATTTTACGTAATAAGTAATTTTTTTATGTATTCAGAGAAAATTTCACTTTTATTAAAACGACGTTGTTTGCTTTTTGAGGTTAATGTGTTATAATGTGAAACCGAAGATTTTTGAATATAACAAAAAAACTATTATAAATTATTCTGCGTAGGAAGATATTGTTCAATCTGGTTCAGCTTGATTCTGAAACTATGTTCTTTTGTAGTTTGTTCTCCGTAATAGTTGAGACAAGTGCCTCCACAAGCGGAGCACAGTGTAGTATGCGTGTTAACGGATTGTAGTTAAAGGTACTTTTCCTTGTCTCTTCAAAGACGATTTTGAGGTCAAAAAATAAATTGATTTAAATAAATAATAATGTCATATAGATTAACTTCTTCATATCTGGGATAAAATATTTCTCAGAATAGCATAGAACGGGACTAGACCACTTAATTTCGTAGAGAATAGAGACCGAAAGAAGTTTCAGTTTCGGTTAGTATATGTATAAAAAAAATTGATTGTGTGGTTTTATGAAACCACGGTAAAAGTGAAACTTTGTTTCACATTATAGACATTTAACTAAAAATTCACAAATGAGTAATAGTCTATATATACACTACACGGTCAGTTGCTGCGAACTATAGGCGCCGCCATCCCTACTCCGCGGCCGACCGTCACGCGACATACAACACAGACCAAAAATTTTGAGACGATCTAATAAAAGTTTCACTTTAAAGTTATAAAAAAACATTACATTTCTTCGAAAAATTGAAGTCTAAATAAGTTTCGGTTTCGGCCGAAACTAAAATAGAAGCCGAAATTCGGTTTCGGTCCGTCACTAACTACTAGATACTTAATATTTTTTTACATCTGTTGTATGATACCATTAAAAAGAGGCAACATTAATTTATCTTTTTAGGAAGTAATCTCTAGAACTACTGAAGCGATTATAAAATCTTTTACTGACAGAAAGCTACGTTCAGTCTGATTGTTATTGGTAATATTTTATTAAGTTTCATGTTACGCGTACGAAATTGCGGTTTCTAGTTATATAATATTTTTAATTCAACCGTATCTCATAGAATACATTGAAGTAAATATTTACATAACATAATACTTTTATGGATTTTTTATTTATTGTAACTTTTTTTTTAATTTTATTTTGTTATTCAATAGTTAATTAGCAGATAATATCGACCAATTATAAGAAATTTTCGTAAATATATAGAAAAATAACATTTTTTGATTATTCAAGGTTTAATTTTATTGTTTATTATTATTACTTATTTATTATTCAAGAAATATCTTGGCGATTTAGTAATTTATCCAGGTCCAGGATCTTATAGATTCAATGTCCGCATTTTTTTTTCGTAGAATAGCAATGTAACTGCACTGTACCTTATGGTGACTTTTCATTGAGAACTCATTCAGCACCGAGACATTTAAAGGCTACTATTAGTTTTTTTTAAATTATTTATAGTTTTATGCAGTTTTTATGGAATAATTCGATTATAAAAGTTGCGAAAATAATAAGAGTTATATAAGATTTAAAATAGTACGTCATTTATTTTTATGCCACAACGAATTACTCTTATAATCTGCTTGTTGTATCAATGCGATGTACATTAAACATAGATGAGTCAGCGTATTTTACGGACGACAGTCATACGCGGACGTGGAGGACGCCACTTTCTCCGTGCTTCATTGACTTCGTTGGAAAGTGACGGTAGTATGGCACACACTTAGTATGAGAAGCCTAGTATAGCAACTTGACACTATGTGTTGCACGCACTATATAATTAATCCCGGTTGCGGTCTCTAGGCACAACTCAAATAGAAATACTGATATCACAGGAAGGAACTTAGGTTTAAAATACAGAAGCAGTCTAATACAAACGCTACAAAATTTTAGTATAAAATGGACACTGTATTAACTTTATTTATTATATAAAATGAAGATTATTATTATTATCTTTTTAACACTACATCATGTCTCTATTGAGGACATTCTCTCTGTCTCTATTGACGCTTTGTTCCGAACCTAAGAGTGATTATCCCAACGGGGTTAATAAAGCTTTTGTAGGGGAAAAATTACAAATCAATGAGGTGCTGAAAAATATCTTTAAAAAGTTTCGATTCCCGTTCTCAGCGAGTTTACCAGCAAAAGTGCATGGTCAATAATTACAGTAGGTACGACGGTACCTAGTTCAAATAATTAAATATATTATACTTCAAATTATAATAAAAAAAGATATCTCTATATAAAAAGGTAATTTCATAGGAAAGGACCTAACATTTTTGCGCAATTTATTATGATTTATTAAGACTATTTGTATTTTCATGTGTTCATAAAACTTTTAAGAGGGGATTAAAATGTTTTTATATTCTTAATTCTTAGGTCATAGGGGTAACAAGCTTGAAATGGTTAGGAACCGTTAAGGTAGACAGATTGAATTTTGCTTAATTTCCTTCTATCCTTGTATATTATCTGTTGTATTCTGTACATTCATTAGCATTACAGCCTTTACGTTTATGTCTACCTGCACATCGGTCTTTTTGTTCCTTTTATGTCGGTTTCCTTCATACCTGACGCATTTTTAACTTCTACGAATATTGCTAATGCTTTTATATTAATGACTACGAATATAATTAGTAACCCACCTCATGTTACTTTTCTAATGTCTGTATCGTCAGCACAAAGACTGCTGTTAACTAACTTAAACCTTAGTTTCATTCACAATGTTATTACTATGAAAGCTGATATAACACACCATGTTTTGATACCAAGAAGTGTCTAAGTCAACATTTACCCGTACAAAGACCTATTGTTAAGCGGAGTGAGTATACTGTTTCTACTGCCCGCATAATGCAGATATTCACTTCATAAATGTTATTCAAAAGCCATGTACAGTCATAAACGCAATTATTTTCGAAGATTCTAACTTACATCTCTGTCAGAATCGATAGTGTAATTATTTTTGCATTCTCTCTCTCTCTCTCTCCTGTGCAATTATTAATCCCATCTGATAGTGGGGTCTGCCTTCCTCGTACTTCGCTTTCACTTCGCTCTATCGGACGTATCGTCTTCGGTAATATTGCAGGAACTAAGATCTTTTTTGACCACATCTGTCCATTTAATTTTAGGTCGTCCTCTGGGTCTTATCTGGTCTTCTGGGTCTTCTCTGGAGACCTCCTCTTAATGTGCCCAAACCAACGTAGCCTGCTTTCTTGGAGATTGTCAGCGGTATCATATACTCCCAGACTGCCGCGAACGTACTCGTTGCGTATTTTATCGAGTCCTGTTACTCCGCACATCCACTGAAGCATCTTCATTTCGACAACTTGCATGGAATGGACATGGCGTTGACGTTACGTTGGCGTTGGCGGCCCATGTTTCGCTAGCGCAAGTAAGTAGATACTGACCTAATGATACTTTGATTTAATATAGCGGTTTTATGATTTCCCGGCGAATAACTTATTGCTTCATACATTGCTGTTTCAAATTGATGTCAGGTTTTTCAGCTTACGGGAAATTGTTTGTTTATTAGAGCAGGATAGGCTAAAGTGACTGGAACCTTTTATAAGTACTCGATAATAACAAAAATGACTTATATTAAAAATCCCTTACATTTATAGGTACTTATCAGTATTTTAAGTTCATCGAGATGTTAATAGGTTATTTATTTAATCGTCTTAGCAATAGATTAATCTTTATTCTGAGAATATTTTTAATTAAAACTCATTATCTTTTTTAAACGTTGTCTATTCCTTTCATATTTATTTAGCGTTCGTTTCAAATCGAATGGTAAGATTTTCGAGTTTAAGTAATTAAAATCCGTACTGTAAACACATCAAAATTTAGACTTTCTATACATTCAATATCATTATCTCTCTTTTGAATAAAAAAAGTCGATGATTTTTATTACATTACATGTGGACTCACGTGGACTAAAGAATTAAGCTCCCGGCTATTTTAAAGACAAAAATGCTTATTGTGGGTGTTCCTTAGAAGATAGATGTATACTTTCGCGGCCTTTTTTCTATGCCTTTTTAATGCCTATAATTATGTAGTACATTAATTTGCCATATCTCTTATGGTTTACTTAGCATAAACCATTTAAGCGCCCGAATTGATTCACCACGACCAGTTTTTTTTTTAATTTGTGCGGAACCCTAATTATTTTTCTAAAATAAAAGTCCAAATAAAAGTCTAAGGTACTCCATATATCATCAGCTATATATCAGTGAAAGTCCCGTCAAAATCGGTCGAACCGTTTCGGAGATTACCCGGAACAAACAGACAGACAGACAAAAATTATAAAAATGGGCTTTTTGTTATAGGTATCGTAGATACTTTCATATGCATTTAGTAAAAAACTGTTATTTTGATATTACAAACAGACACTTCAATTTTATTAATTGTATAGATCAAATGTTACATACATATATACGCATACCTAGCTATTGTTCAAAATAAGGAAAATTGTTATAATTCATATAGTTCAACACTGTGGAATGTTACCACTATCCTATTTGGTCATCCGGTTACAGCCAAATAAACTCACTTATAAGTACTAAGTATCTATGGGGCTAAGGGAAAAGCTGTGTACTCCTATTAGTAACATATGCATCGGGTTAAATCGGGTATACTTCTTATCTGATTATATTAACACTGTTTTATGTGTAATGTTGTTGGAATTACTATTAAAATAAATAAATCTTAATATTATTAGAATTAAATAAATATTACACTTTAAATTTACTTTTCACGATAGATTTTTTTAGTTTTGCTCTTGCTCATGTTACGACAGAATACTTCTACAATAGCGATGAAAGTATGTATAGGATCTAAGCCTTAAGATCCTCAGAAAAGTAAACTCAAAGTAAAAATAAAATAACAATTTATGATTTCAAGTATGTACCTACCCACATTTAGGTATCTACTTAGATTTTTTTTCTGAGTTGGTAACCTAAAACATATATTAGCCAGATATGCTATTTATTTTATATTAGGTAGATATAGAAGATCCTATACACTATATACATACATACATACATACCATCACGCCTGTATTCCTCGAAGGATTAGGCAGAGGTGTACTAATGTACACCCACAATTCGCCGTGTATGTTTTTTTTAGGCGCCATGTAATAGGCGGCGAGCCTATTGCCATTAATCGGGCACGAAACCAAACTCCGAGCTGCTACTCAGAATTTCATAGGAAAAACCCAATAACACTTTGCTCGACCTGGGAATCGAACCCAGGACTTCGATCATAGCAGTCGCGCTAACAACCACTAGGCTAACGAGGCACAATATACACACTTTTTATAAGTCCAATGTATAATAATATTATCATTATCTTAGTTTTGTGCCGAAGTCTTGATGTAAGAGGAAAGTCTTTAAAAAAAAAGCAAATATTGTATAAATAATATGAAAAAGTAATAAATTTCTTTGATCAATTTACGTAAACCCGTTATATTATGATGCTTATAAGCTTTGGCATTGGCATGTAGAACGTACTTTCACTGTTTATTCGAACGAGAGGCGGATTAAGCCCACGTAGCGTCGCGTCGGGCCTTCAGGAAATGCTAATTAAACTGTAGGTTTTATAAAATACTAGCTGTGCCCACGGTTTCACCCATGTTAATTTTATCCGACAAACGCCGCGCCGCCAACGCATCCTTGTAGCCTATCGTAATTTGTTCTTTTTCTCATGTACAAATTGTTTTAATTTTTTATTATCTCCCAAATTATGTGTCCAAATAACATGCTATAAAGGTCAAAAATTAACTTTATAATATTGTCTTGATATGAAGTAAATATAATGCTCATAAATCACTTTTTAATTTTCAACAAATGTTTGTCACATAATACATAATTGTGGCTTATGTATGAGAGACACGTATATGCTATCCCGGACTTTTTTTTAGATATACTAAGGACTAATATTTTTGTAGAAAATTGTGTTTACGTATCATTAACCATTACGCCATCGCACGTTAATACAGCAGTCCTAGAGGGCTGCCACTTCCGACTTACTTCACAAAAAAATATATTTAAGACTAGCTGAGAGTTGTAGCCTAATTTTAGATAGCCTATACTATTCGTCGTGAGTCTGGTTATCATATACAAAAAATATTTTTCGCACCCCACCGGTAGTTCCAGAGATTGGCGTGTTTCAACAAACAACCAAAAAACCTTTTCCGCTTTATTATATTACTAGTATTGATAACAATTAAAAAAAAATACAAAAAAAAAATCTCGATTTATTCTACGTAAAAATATCAAGTAAAAAAAGGAAATCTATTTACCGTCATGGCTGTTAAAATATTTGCAAGCTAAACATTTTTAATTCTAGGCGCGGAGCCCGTAGTAGGTATTTGCTATTTTATGCGATTTATCCAATAAGGTCCCTTATTCGAATGGATACAAGCTAAATTATTAAAAAAGAAACAAAAAAACCTGACTGCAATAAAACACTAGACATAAAAAAACCTTTTTTGCTTTTTATTTGATTCCCGGACGTCGCGTCGCGTCGTACTTAAATATTAATATCTGGGCGACCGAGCCGTGCTCGGTGTCTTTTAAACGAAAAATAAAATAAAAACACCTATCTAGGTAAATTTGGAATGTAAAACATTATCTTAATGCAAAGTTTCAGTGAAATCGTTGGAGCTTTACCGAGAAACCAATTACATATATATTAGGTCCTTCCATATGAAATTGGCGTTTTGTACGAGAGGAATATAAAGTAATTTTTTTTTTTTGTATAATATATATAATTATTAATTTATCAAAGTATGCACCGTTTTTGTCTATGCACTTTTGCCATCTCATAGGCAGTTCATTGATCCCTTTACTAAAAAACCATGGAGGCGAGAATCAATAAACTCTTTGAAGGCGGTTTGGACTGCCGCATCCGAGTTGAATTTTTTTCTTTGAAAGAAGTTGTCCAAATTCCGGAAAAAATGGTAATCTGTTGGAGCAAGGTCCGGGGAGTACGGTGGATGTCGCAGACATTCCAATTGTAGCTCATCTAACTTAGTGGTAGTTTGTTGTGCAGTGTGTGGTTTTGCGTTGTCGTGAAGGAGCAGTGGCCTAGAGCGATTGGCCAATCTCGGTTCTTTAGCAGGTAGTTCTTCCTTCATGGTTTACAGTTGCTGACAATAGATATCTGCCGTAATCGTTTGGCCAGATTTTAGAAAGCTGTAGTGAACGACACCGGCGCTAGTCCACCAAACACTCACAAGTAACTTTATCTGAGTCAATTTTCGTTTAGGGCAGGATTTAGCTGGGTCTCCAGGGTTCAGCCATTGCGACGAGCGCTTCCGATTATCGTACAGTATCCACTTTTCATCACAAGTAATGATTCGATTTTAAATCCCTTTATTATTGTTTCGGTTGAGCAAAGTAACACAGCAGTGGACGCGTGTTTGCAAGTTCGATTCACTCAATTGATGAGGTGCCCATCGTTCAAGTTTTTTTACTTTCCCGATTTGCTTCAAGTAGTTTAATACAGTTTTATCACTTACATGCCGTACACATCATTTATCCTTCGAGCTGTTTCTGCAGCACTGGTGCCACGGTAGAACTCGTACTCGTAAATATACCTATGTTTCATGTTTTCCATTGTGCGGTAATAAGCGACCCCAAAGAAACAAATAATGAGGAAAAAACAAATGTATGACTGTTTTCATAACTCAAATGTACCAGCTAAATGAATTTATAAATTTTAATTTGGAATTCTTAACCAAAGAGGAGATATTTCAGATCAAAGTGGTCAGTATGACAAAACGCTAATTTCATATGTAAGGACCTAATATATACAAGAATTGCTCATTTAATATAATAAGATATAGCCTATGTCACAGCTGTCCAGTTTTACGGCGCTACTGAATCAGCGACGATTGCGCTGGCTGGGGCATGTGTATCGAATGGAGTCTTTCTGTTTGCTGCGTCGTGTCAGGCTAGGTGCTGTAGCAAACGCGAAAAGGAGTATAGGGCGACCGATGCTGCGATTCAAAGACTGTGTTAAGCGTGACATAGCTGCTTTCAACATCAATCACGGGGGATGGGAGAAGCTCGCTTAGGCGAAGAATTAATGGCGCAAGTGTCTGTTGGATGGCCGAAAAACGCGCGATGAGGCCAGGTTTCGTAGTCAGGAGAACAAAAGAGTAATGACTTAATGAGACACGATAACGCTGATCATGCTGCATGTAATACCGCTCCAATAAGTATGTTCTTATTGCGATCGACAATGCCGTTCTCAAATTGGCTTATATAGCCACGAAAGGAAGTGCTCCCAGGGACAATGATTAAATCGTCTGAGATAGACGAAAAGGCCAATAAAGACGAATCTAAAATCCATCAAGATTTAGGCTACAGAGCCTATCAAAGAAATAGATATACATACATACATACGCTCGAAAAACAACCCTCCTTTTGCACAGTCAGGTAAAAATACAACAGCATGAGGCCATAATATGTTTTAGTATATGAAATTCATTGCAACTTTATAGCTCAAGTCGTTTTCGAGAAAAAGTGTCTTGATACACGGACATACAGCTAGCCAGATAGACAGACGGACGGACAACAAAGTGAACCTATATGGGTTCCGTTTTTTTTTCTCATTATGACTTTATAAGTTAAGGGACCCTAATAAAATAGGAAGCACATAGTTTTTTTAAATCTTTACCATAAACTGACGTACTGAAAATACAGAATTGAGAAGGTATAAGCCAAGTTCTATAATGTCACATAACTGAACAAAAGGGTCTTTCGATTTTATCGCTATTAGTTTCATACGCCCGTGTAATCTAGTGTGCCTATCTTCAAATTTAATCGTAATTTTCTTCCCGAAACTTTCATTCGCTGCCAGAAAACAATATTTTTAATTAAATTTAAATTAGTAGTGTAAGCTGATTTCAGTTTTATTGGTTGTTATAATTCAGACGCAGAAATCACTTAATTACTATACTGCTACTATGCTACTCATGCACTATTTTAATCATGACTTATAAAAAAAAAAATGTTTTAGAACTAAATCAAAAACATAAATTTTCACGAAACAAGTTACGTATGGCAAAAGGATACAATAATATCGTGAAATTTATTTTACAATGATTACAAACTGTGATTGTAAGTAAAATCATCATTATTGTGATTATTTATGGGGGGGGGGGGGGGGGACATATGGGATCATTGTCCAAGTTTATTTATTAATGTTTGAAATTGTGTTTCTATCAATCGACATTTAAAAATAATATTTATTATAAATTTTATGTTATTTAATCATGTGTAAACATATTGCATTGACTGTATGATGTAAGAAATATTGAAATAGTGAAGCTATATTTTTAAGTTAATGTTTTGCTGGACACTTATGTACTTGTCTCCAAGAAATCTTTGTAAAAACTTATGTTTGGTTCATCGAACTTACTTTCACCTATTGTAAGAAGATGCGCACGTCGGAATGTATCCCTATTATTTGTTAACACTTCCAGTGACGCAATATACATTAATATAATTATAGGACATCAGCCTTTACATGATATCATCTGGTAACTATAATAATATTGGCCTTGAATGCAGTTTAAAAAGTCGAGGTAATATGATTTAATTGAAGAATTTCTCTAAATGCTTAACACGCAACATTCAATGCGAAAGAATTTACTTTCATTCTTAACTAATTTAACTAGATATTAAGTTACCGTAAAGTTATATTTTATAATTATAATCATTAAATTTATTAGTACAGTTTGAAGAGATGGGGGCGCGGCCCGTCGTTAACGTGTTAAGATTTTTCTCATTTGCTATTCAGTCAGTACTCGAATCGTGCTATCTTTAGTGGCTTATTAATAGTGTCAGTAGACAGCTCGGACGTCGGGAAATCGTGTACAGATCTCAATAATAATAGAATTAAATCAATTTTCTATTGTGTGTTAATATTTATATAGAGAGTGATAAATCAAAAATTTCACAGATATCCAAATAAGGTAAGAAATTAATACACATACCTCTTAAAGTACGTAATCGTTAATATAACAATGATTTCCCAATATCTAACTATTTACATTAAAAAAGTAATGAAATATATCTACCTACATATCTAAATCGCTCATATTATACAGACAACCTTTTTATATCTTAAAAATTAGTTGTGCATCCTAGCCTAAATTATCTTGACCACTAAGTCATACATAAATACGTCATTTGCACTGAATTAATATAATTTACCTTATAAATTTTTTTTACATACCATGCCTATAAAAAATGGTTGTTAATAAATAATAACATTGAAGTACATACCTGTTTAAGTTTCGTCAGGATCTCTGATTTATAATTAAATATTAAACAGCATTTAAAGGTGATCTTTCGAATATTTCTTATATTCGAATTATATTTATATTTTGCAATTATTTATTTAAAATTATATTTATATATAACAAGCTCACGTTATTATTATTAAATTATTGCAATAACTTTATTATTATTATTAAATTTACACATAATATATTCTAATTAGAGAGCACTAACTAAATGAATTATTGAAACAAAAATGGTGAGTAAATAGTTTGCGTTAGTCAAGCACTTAATATGAAAAATCAGACAATAATTGACCTTAATGACCTAAGAGCTCTGATAAAAAGGTTGAACACTGTTATGTATTTTATAACAATAACATACTACGTATTATATTTTTAATGACAATTAACATTTACTTAAACTATAATTTGTTTTTGTTAGCGATATCGTTACAGGCCGTCAGCCGTTATCTTTAAAAGTTTAAACCGATAGAGGCTATCAAAATGAATGATTTATTTCTATGAGTGCAGATAGATTTAAATTTATTAAGCGGTTTAATAATGACGGTTCTGTGTTTCCCTACTAAGTTTGTATGTGCGCGATTTTCTCAGAAAATACACAATCGATTTTTAATAGTCTTTTATTGAAGTAATCTATATACTTATGACAAGGCTTTAGTATATAAAATATTAAAGTGCTATTCTTATAGATACTTTTTTATTTATTAATTATGGGTTATAGACATCACAAACCATTTGTATCAAAAACTATTCTTATAATAAAATTTAAATATTGTTTGTTACATTTAAAGGTGATCACGGCATGTTCGAATAGCAATCAAACATAAGAAACAAATGTAACTATAAACATTAAATACACAAATAATTGAAATAGCTATAATAATATATATGTATGTATTTTTGTTTCGTGTGCAATAAAGTATATTGTTGTATTGTAACTAAACTTATAGATATAACATGTAGGTAATTGTGTTTATTGTTGATCTTTAACGAAGTCGGTTTGTTTTTTGTTGTTAATTTTTTTATACTTAATTGAATTTCACCAAAGCGCTCGACGCTGGTTAAAATACACCAATTGTTATAGACAAGACAGTTTATCATTTAATATACCTAGATTAAATATACAGACCGCTATAATAGCGGCGACCGCTGATAGATTGTATAACTTTCGGCATTCGCCGTTGTGTTTGAATTGTACTGTGGTTACCACCAGGGACAATAACCTCAATTTGCCGAGTCACTATAAAAAATAAAATAAGATTATGATTATTTCACGTTCTGCCGCTACTGTGGCAAATTTAACGTTAAAATTAACGTTAACGTTAAAGTCAAAGAGTCACGTGTACGGTTTCAGTACCTACCTAATGTAATGTGTCATAGATTCTTTTTGGTTTCACCCATATTTTATTGTTTAATTAAATCTGACATTCATTTAACTACATAATTCACGAAAAATAAGGTGTATTTAGACAATATTTCCTTAATTGGGCGACAATTCTAGCGAACGTATTGACCTTTTTCCATTATTGTTTTATATGAGGTAGATACATAATCTGTTGTACATAGTATGGGAATAACATCAAAAAGGTAAATTATTTACATATACTTATCGCCCATTTTTAGCATAAACTTTTATTATATTTTCAAACATCAAAACTTAAAAAATATATAACTACATCTAATTCTAGTAATTACAATTAAAGTTTTGGCGTAGAGAGGTATACTACTTATTACTACGTAGGTACTTATTTTACCCTGTCGATGCTACGTGGTAAATCAATAATATGTTTACATACCCATCGACAAGTAGCAGCAAACGGCGATAAAGCGATAACATTTGACGCTGGATGTCATACTTTGTAGTAATTTCGATACATAGAAAGACAATAATTTTAATTACCCATAGAAGCCGCGCAGTACTACCCATAGTTTTATCCTCCAATCATGAGTTGTAAGCAAGTTCTATTATAAGAACAACTTCTTATTGTATTATGAAATAAATAGTAATTAGATTGGCATTGTGACTATACATCGTTGCTCAATACGTTCACAATATCGTATTGCAAAGTGGCATCTGCGCTAGTTGTTTACTGTGTTTGTGCTACAGGGTCGACTAGGGTTGCCAATCGTGAATAGTCCAGTTTTTAGACCCTTAGAGGATGCTTCCCGCAAAAGAGGTGTAAGTACAGGACATCAAATGTCCGCTTTTTAGTACGGTTATATTCTTGGGCAGAAGTAGAAGTGAACACACGTTGATGACGAGTGAAGTGAACGTGTGAAAATTGTATCCATCGCCCTCCTAATTTTTTTAATCGTATCAGGGCAAAAATATTGTACTGTACCTGAGCACAGTGACTCCACGTTATAGGTAATGGGAACACACTAGCCGGGAGACTGTTCGACAGCTTCACAGTGGGGCAAAGACTCTTAGCTTCTTTCTTCATTTTTCAAAGATCCCGCTTTTTTAGCCTCGTCCTGTATTATCACTGCAAATGCCCCGCAAATGCATGCACTGAACTTGGCAACCCTAGGGTCGACCCACGCCGCGAATAACACCTCGCGTCACTGTCACAAGTTCAGAAGTGATGGTCTACCGTGCAGCGATTGCAGTCATGTCATTGTGTTGAAAACGATCTCTTATAATATTTTAACAATGACAAGTGGCGACTGGTATGCTCTTACTACTTATAAATTGTAAATTATTACTTTACTTAGCTGAGTAGGTAACATGTTTAGAAAATTTTAGTATCATTGACCCATATGTTAAACGGCGTACTCAATAGCATATACAAAATTATATAATACTAGCTGTACCTACGGCTCCTCACGCGTTATCTACAAAATTCTAGTTTAAGTATGAAGATATTGTGATATTTTTTTATAGACAAGCACCAAGTGTCTTAGCAATAAAACAAAAAAAAAAGATCAGAATTTATCCAGTAGCTTTTGTGTGATGTGCACAACGGCAAACAACTGTCATTTATTCAGAAGATAATGATATTTCAATAATTGCATAATTATTTAAATGTCAAAAAATGTGCTTAGAGTTCAAACCCCAAATTGAAACCGTGTGACTCTCTTTTATTCATTAGCCTAATTAATTAATGGTGATGGTGGAGAACCAGAAACCGACACCGCCCTAAGAGTAGCTAGTTGCGTGGCAGTGGGCGAACCACGTCGCTCGTAGAACGGATGGTCGATGGCCGATGGGGCCGAAGAGTTCTAAAGTGACGGCCACGTATCGGAAGACGCAGCGTGGGCAGACTCGCCACAAGGTGGATCGTCGTCCTGGTAAACAGTAAACAGGACCGATTGTCGTTGCGATCTTTGGGGGAAGTCTATGTCTAGGAGTGAACGCCTTTCGGTTGAAATGATGAGGAATTATAATGATGATTTCTTGACACTATGAACTTGTTCAATCGTAAATTTGTAATCTTTGACACAACCAAATCAATACGTAAATCCTACAGTATTAATTGGAAGCTTATTTTATTACTAGCTGTGTCCGCGGCTGCGCTCGCGTGGACTACAGATAGCCGCGCGGCTGTCGATCGGGCACACGCGCTTATAGAGCTACACCCGCTCCCGGTTATTTTAAATTTTAAAATTGCTTATTGTGGGTGATCCTTAGAAGTTAGATATTTATGCTCTTGCTGTTTTGCAGGTCTTTTTAATATCTACAAATATGTACTACATTAATTTGATATATCTGTAATGTTTTTTTTTTTTTGTACTGAGTACACTGTTAGCTTTAGGGGCCCTATCCAAAAACAGAGTCGGTGCGGCTTTTACAGCTTCACCGAACTTGGAGGCGAGCGCTTAGGGCACTCAGTCGCGAAAGTTTTGGACGACTCGCACGAGGGTGCCAAATGGCCGAACCTCGGCTCGGGCGGTCGTCACGCATGCGAATAGGTCGCGATCTGGCTAGTTCCCTACTCCTACGAATTCGAGGTACATAACATATACTCATATGCATGTTCCCTTCCTCCTGGGAGGAAGGAGGGAAACATGCTTATGTGTATTTAGTAATCGGAAAGGTCTCTTATGGTTTACTCAGCGTAAGTTATTTAAGCGCCCGAATTGATTCACCTTGAGCAGTTTTTTTATTTTTATTTTTCTGTAATAAAAACAGCCTAAGTTACTCCTTATAAGATCAGCTATCTGCCAGTGAATGTGGCGTTAAAATCGGTCCAACCATTTCGAAAAGACGGGCAGACAAACAATAATTTTTTTTAATTGGTTTTTGTTACAGGTACTGTATATATTTTCATATGTATTTAGTAAAAAGCTGTCAACCGTAGAAATGTGGTCATAAAAAATCTGAGCCAATTCCACGACTATCATAGTTTTGACAATACTATACATTATTACTAGCGGTGTGCCCGCGGCTCCGCACGCGTTTATAGTTATCCAGTAGTTATTTACATCCCGTAACTTTATTTTTACCCATATTGTTGACCATTCATATGCCGAATCCATTGAGGAATGGCGTGTATTAGCCATGTACAATTTTCATCAAATAATTCTTTTTATTTCTTTCTTACCAAAAGCATAAATATCCCTAATTTGAGACATGACGGGTTCTTCATATAGACTTTCACCCAAGTTTTATTTTCACCATATGTGGAATAACACAATGAAATAATTCACTTTTAGAAAAACTGTATAATCCAGACAATTTAAAATAGGTATATCGCTTAGAATACATAAACTCCCGCGTGCTGCGATTGACAGAGGACGTCATATTTCTATCATAAAATAAAACAGATCTTAAAAAGAATATTGGACTATAATTTAATAGGTAATTATTAAAAACACAATACGTTTCTTATTAAGTAACAATGTCAATAAATCAACAAACCAGATTGACAATCAACAATTTGGTTGGTATGGCAGCTGATGTCATTTCACCATTATCGCGCATGCGCATTTAGTCTTCCCATATTTTGTTCATAGAAACTTTCATCCCCTATTTTCTAGCCTTAAAGTTTTATTTTCGCTACAAAAAGTATCCTATTTCCTTTCCCAAGGTCCGTTTATCTCTATACCAAAATTCATCAAAGTTGGTTTGCGGTCTAGGCGTGAAAACGTAACAGACAGACAGAGTTACTTTCGCATTTATAATATTAGTATGGATAATATCAATTGATCTCTCTACATTATGGTACATATATTTTCTTATTATTTTTCTGATATCTGTTGTGAATTCGAAAAGTAAAACTATTAACATAGATAATTTCAAGTACATATTGTTAGTACCTATAGTAAACACGATATAAAAAAGTGTTATTTCCAATCCACAACATCTGTCGTTTTATGTTGTGTTTATATGTTAATAATGAACCTTAGTAGTTTACCTACAAATATTTGCCATATTATAGAGAATGAGGCAAAAGAATTCAATAAACGCATTGTGTAAATAAAGGGATCATTATCATTGTCAGTTTTCTCTGTTTAGCGTTTATTGTGACACAAAGGAAGCGTTATCGATCAAGGTTTGTATAATAAATAAAACTTTGTATTCATGCAAGAATGATTAATTAAAATTCTTTGTTCTGAAGAATAAAGTACCTACTACCATTAATTATCCTACATAAATACTTTACTCACGACCTTCCTTTTTAATGCATGTATTACCCTACCAATGTACGTATTTTCAGGTAGGTCATGATCTTCGGCAGACCTACATATTTTTGTAGTGCCTATCTTACTTTTTTTTTATTGGCTTACGCGTTGAATATTTCCGTAAAATTTTGCATTCAGGCAATCCACTATATCAAAAAATTAACCATTGAAAAAAAAAATGTCGCAGTCTGGGAAACCATAGATATCGAGGAGTAGGATTATTCCACATTATATGTTTGTGTGTAATTATTATAATAATATGTTTATTATATATTATTGTTTAGAAATAGTTAATATATTTTATAAGAATCAACTGTATGAATGTATGATCACTGACGTAACAATGTCACGGTATACTTTGTCAATACCTACATTACGTGTATCGTGTTTCATCACAACTGCCAAGTGCCGAGAGTCCACCTCTCCTGATGCATACATACTGTTCTTATTACCGTTTGACCTGAGCACGCTTTCTTTTGCTGCATCTAATGTAACATTACGAATACTTTATTATTTTCTCACTAGCTGTGCCCGCGGCTTAATTCGTGTGCACGGCAGAATAACGCGTAATGCTTATAAAAATCGTAATTTCTTAGAATTTTAATAATGGTTTATTGAATGAAGATAGCGTGATAGTTTTTTTATATAGGTTATATAGGTTTAGCGTTGTGGCCACAATCTCACCTGATCTAAAGTGACGATGTGGCTAAAGATGGTGGTAGCACACTAACCCTAATGGAAGACTGGCTCTCAAGTTTTGCTGCCGGAACACACCAATTAGTGTGTAAGGACCAAGTATCTAAGGTGTAAAACAAAAAAACAATCAAAATTTATCAAGTAGTTTTTGCGTAATGCGCGCACTACGGCTAACCTCTGTCATTTTTATTTATTTAGAAGATGTTCAAGAAGATGGTAGATAGCCAGGCTGGTTTTAGAAAATGCCTTACCACCATGCTATGGTTTCATTACGATGTTTGCCTTTCCCAGAAGCTCAAATTCATTCTAGGACTTGAACCTACATCGATCGACGCGATGTCCTAACGCGTTACCATTGTGTCATCATTGCTTCAAAAAAAAACTATTACTTATTGCAATAACTCATTCGACATTAGATATTCAGGTTTCCTGTTAAAGCAACTTTTGATTAAATATGCTTTGGTTAAATATGGTTTTTTGGTTGTTTCAGGAATCTGAATGGATGTAAGTATCTAATTGTGTTTAACTTTTTTAAATATTTAAGTAATAATTTTTAGCCCAAGTAAATTCCAATTCTAGACCTACGTGACTTTGACCTTTTAGAACTTATTTAGATTGCATTTCAAATGTTAAATAATGCCAACACGAATATGCTGTGTATTAGTTGATTTTTTAACAACAGTTATACAGGAATTGCCGAGTTTATTTATATTCTATTACGGTACGAATAAAAGTCGGACCAAGTAATTTTACAATTCTAGGCACATCGAAATACGCAGTTAACCTACTTTGGTTTGCCAGAAAGAAAGTAGTCTCGGTTGGATTTGTAATCAATGATAAAAAATATTATATTAATGTTCTAATCTATACAATTAATAAAATTGAAGTGTCTGTTTGTAATGTCAAAATAACAGTTTTTTTACTAAATGCAAATGAAAGTATATACGAAACCTATAACAAAAAGTACATTTTTTTTAATTTTGTCTGTCTGTTGCGGGTAATCTCGGAAACGATTAGGCCAATTTTGACGGGACTTTCACTGATAGATAGGGGATTATACTTAGGCTACTTTTATTTTAGAAAAAGAATTTTGGTTCCGCAAAAATAAAAAAGCTGGTCATGGTGAATCAATTCGGGTGCTTAAAAGGCTTATGCTGAGTAAACAATAAGATATGTATATAGCAAATTAATGTACTACATAATCATAGGCATTCAAAAGACCTACAAAAAACCATCCGGGAGAGTATACATCTATCTTCTAAGGAACACCCACAATAAGTA
Source organism: Saturnia japonica (assembly GCA_033032175.1). Taxonomy (NCBI): domain Eukaryota; kingdom Metazoa; phylum Arthropoda; class Insecta; order Lepidoptera; family Saturniidae; genus Saturnia; species Saturnia japonica. The sequence continues at coordinate 9,000,413 of CM065311.1, read as the reverse complement.
TTTTTGTTTTTAAAATAGCCGGGAGCAGGAGAGTAAGATTCGCGCGGGCATTCTGTAGTCCACGTGAGCGAAGCCGCGGGCACAGCTAGTATATAACTAAATTCTTATTACAGTTATATAATAATAAATTAGACCATTTGTCTGGACAACTTATATTCATTTATAGGTACTAATAATTATCTATACATATAAAATGCTTTGTCCTGAATGACTGACGGATCAACGCACAGCCTAAACCGCTGATCGTAGAGACCTGAAACATGGAGGGTGTGTTCTATGTATGACGTAGGCAACCGATAACAAAGGAATTTCCTAAATTCTATACCTAAAGGGGGTGGAAAAGGGGACAAAGTTTGTAGAGGACAACGTAATTCCTTGGTACAATCTACTTCAAATTTTGAGTAAACCTTTTTTAACAGAATTGACGGAATACGTGTTTCGTATTTTATTGAAATTCATCCCCTAACGGGTTTAAAGAGGTGTAGAAAGTTATTTTGGCGGTGATTTGCTTCGAAGTTGATATCAATACTCGTTAGTGCTTTTGATTTAAATTATATTTTATTTTGACACATGTTTGAAAACTCTTCTTCTTCCTCTTCCTAACTTGGCAACCGGTCCTCTTTAATGAAGACCATTACTGCCATTGTCGAGTGAATTATATTGTCAAGAGTTATGACGACTCAGTAGCCTAACAAGATGGTGGCTCCCTTGTTAGAACTGTCTAGGGAATTTTTGTGGGATCTCGGAATGAATGCTTTCAGCTTATATTTATAACCCACCTCACTTATGCACAAAACCAAACTATATCACGCAAAACGCCACCAATATTACATAATATATGGTCAAAAACCTAAGTAAATGAATTAAAAATAACAACCACAACATGTCACTTCAAGATCCCGCCAAAAACTCTCGTTTGAAAACTCAATCCGATTTTATTAAAAAACGGTTGAACTCACTTGAAAACATAAGCAAATACTCTTTAAAATTGGAATGTCTCGGAAGTCACCGTACAATATAAGTACCTCATTTGAAGGTTTCAAAGCTTAAAGAGATTATGCACTTTTAGGACATCGCCTCATAGGGACCTCAAAAAAGGTTGAAGAAAAGTTGAGAAAAATGTTCAAGAAAGGTTGAGGTTGTATATGTCTTTAGTAGTCAGCGGCGCGAATGAGCCGTACGATACCGCGATGTGACCATCTGGCCGCCCTATAAAAATATTGTCTCTATTGAAGTATTATAAATCATGAATCAGTGATCTCTTCTAAATTATATGCATGTGAAACCGCGGGGCACAGCTAGTAGTATTATAAAGAAAAAGCTATTGAATTGACATTTGTGCTACAACTCTAAAGAGTGGAGCAGTAACCATGAACGTAAAGTAATCTGGGAAAGCTGTAGGCTATTACGGGAAGTGAGAACAAGGAACACGGCTAAAACTGTGGGGCACTAGTGTATTTGGGCAACTATCTGTAATTTGTCTAAATTGTACGCTGTCTTATTTGAGGCCTATCATTATAGGTGGCTAGTCGCTAGTGGCTACTCCAATATACTATCCAATATAGGTACCAATATACATTAAAAAGATATAAGTAATCGGATTAAAAATATGAAATATATAAATGTTTTAATGTATTATAGATCAAAAGTAAACGGAATAATATGTATTAGAATAAGAATGATTAAAAGAGAAAAATCCTTAGAATTTGAAAGTGACGATAGAGAGATTATAGGAGTTAGGGAAATGTACCTAATCTAAAGTCGAAGACTTAATTAAAAAGAAAATGACACTATTACTTACTTCTACTATATACCACTCTAGCATCCATTGTAATACGATAACTAAACTATATTATCAATATGTGTTTATTTAGTTCTTCTAAAAACGTATCTTAAATTGTGTTAATTAATGTTAAAATGTTAATGCATGTTATTGTTAAAACGATAAGAATCAGCTAATTTATGTATTAATTATAGTTAATTAATCTACAAATTAATGAACGTCCACTAAATGTTCGGAATAGAGCCGAACGATTTGGCGCGGTTCTACTATTAGCTATAATAGGCGCATTATTAAATATAATTTTTAGTAGGAGTTTTGGTTCAGCTCGACTCGCCGCAGCTGGTGAACTCTGAGATTTAATATAGACTACCTAATTGAAGACCGACTTAACTCAGCCCGTACAGTTGATAAATGTAAGCCATATTATTGCGTCGTTTCCACAGATCTTTAATAACCCTTGAATTCCCGCAACCATTAATAATTGTCATATAGGTTTTTATAAGTTGGTTTACAATAGTGAATCAAATATGCTTTCTAAGAAAATACTGAATACTGGTATTTTACATGACTTGTGTTGTTGAAAATGTTGGAGTCATTGTTACTGTTACGTATTTCCGTTTACTTGAGCCTTGAGGTTATGACAACAACAGCCAAGTTATGTAAAATTCCACAATATATAATAAGAACATATTGCCATATTGTCTTTTCCTTACATTATTATTGTTTGTATATATAATCTTCCCTTGGAACAATGAAGATTTTTTGTCGGTTAGTCACGTGATTGGAAACGCCAATCAGAAAACGTGATGTCGTTGTTCAATAAATATACACAGTTGAATGTTATTAGGTTATCTTGATAGGATACTCTAAAATTACTGTCGTGTACTGTTAATAGTGGCTTAAAAATTATATAAGTGCTGAAGGAATTTCATAACTAAAATTAATTCACGAGTATTATTTTTAACATATGAAGTGTTTAAGCATTTTTACAAAAGTTGCGGAAGTCCGGATTGCGTATATGTAATTAATCAATTAAGTATATAATTAAAAATATAGATATAAAAGCTTGTTTTAGAAATTAAAACAAGTCACACACATTTTGAAGTGGCTTATTATGTTCTGGCACTATTTTACGAATCACAAAGGTATCACAGAAGCAATTTACATAACGTTTTTCTACACTATGGCCCGTGTTTGTCATCCGACATAACCCTTTCATCTGAAATGTGTAACATATTTTTAAGCATTAATTGTTCCCCATTATTAATTCCCCATTAATAACTCATTAACATAGCATTTGTCGTATAAAACATGAGTTACATATCAATGTACAACATTAATAGTTAATATAAGATTTATTAAATACCTAATAAATAAGTTACTTAAGTACAACCCAAACAAGGGCCATTTAATTTGATATACAAAATCAGGGTTAGGTATCAGCCAGTGTCTGCAACTTCGCTTTATTTATTTTGAAAAATAATTCATGCTTTATATTAAATTACTTAATATGTATATTATGTGATTAATTTAAAGTAACAGACTGTTTTGTGCACTTAATAACTTGACTGCCTTATATGGCATTAATGCTAATTTTACGCTCTATTTGTGTGACGTTGAGAGCCAAATGGGCCAAATGGGTTCGACTTTAAAAACCTAGTTTACAACGCCACCTTCATGAATCATGATAAAAGCTTCCTTAGTTAACTTAACTCGATGAATTTCAATATCCTATTCCCTGAACTTGATATGCAACTTAACTATGTAATATATTATGCATAATATTATAAATGTAAACGTGCGTTTGTTTCATAGATTGTCCATCAATCACGTTCAAATGGCTGGACAGACTATAAAGAAATTCGGCTTAGAAGTTAGCTTAGATTACGTTGTGGATACTTACTTATATACCGACAAAAATGCCTCTAGCAAATCGGTCGTGCAACAGCTACTTTTAAATAAGTATCAAATGTCAGTAACAGTTATTAATGTATGTTATATAGTCAGAACTGGGCAAAATACATGCTTTGCTTTAATAAAAATAAAAATTACAAAATACTATCTCGCATGTATTTAAAACAAATACAAATATAAAAATAACAAATAGAAATACAAAATATTTTTAAGTCGTGTATTTGAAATACAAAATACAGTATTTTAACGATTTTTATTTAAAAAACAGATTACAAAATACAGTAAGGTGTTAGGTTAAGTAAATAATAGGGTCTTTAAATATGAAATTAACGTTTTAAATGAAAAATAAAACAAAAAAAAAGTTATACACTTAATCAATCGAAGTACGCTGGAAATTCCAAAAGTTCATGGAATGGAGGAGATGGAATGGGGATAAGGGCGCTCGCTTAGTGTCATACTAATTGGAGACTCATCATTAGTATATAATTTGAGTTTCAGCCCTATTGCGTCTAAGTTTGGTGAAGCTGTAAAAGCCGCAGCAGCGGCTTCAGGGCCTCTAAGGCTAACAGTATAGTCATTTCTAAAAATAAAAATAAACCTATTGCGTCATTCGTTTACGAACACTCGCCTGCTAAAGAAATCAATCCGGAAGAAAACTGAAACTATGGAGAAAATTTTACACCATGCGTGATAGAATTCCTTACCAAGCAAGGAAAGAACGCTCAGACAATTTTGAACCGTCACGACCGTTTATGGGGAACAGTGCCCTAGTAAATTAATGATTTACAAGTGGCATGGTCTTTATAAACATGGTCGGGAGTCGATTGAAGACGACCCCCGCTCATGAAGGTCAGTTGAGGCCCATACATCAGACATCGTCGAAAAAGTGGTAATAATTGTACTCTGTTTGAAGAAAAAACAGTTATCTGCATTAGTTGGAGTATCAGATACCACCATTTTACGAATCCTACATGACCACCTGTGTATGACAAAAGTCAGTTAGTGCAAGATGGGTACCGAGAATGCTCACGCCGCTTCAGAAACAGCAGCGCGTCGGTGCGTCAAAACAATTGTTGGAGTTGTGTGGAGACGACCCTGCACAGATTTTGGAGTGGATTGTTACCGGTGATGAAACATCGGTTCATCACTTTCAGCCTGAGGCCATGCAATGGAATAAAAAGGGGACACCACCGCCAAAGAAATTCAAGTGTCGGAGTCGGCTGGAAAGTTGACGGCTATTGTGTTTTGGGATTGTGAGGGGATAATACTGATTAATTACAAAGAAAAGGGAAGGATCATAACCAGAGAATACTACGCAACGATACTAGAAAAATTAAAGAAGACCATCAAAGAAAAACTTCGACGAAAATTGACTAAGGGTGTGTTGCTCTTGCAAGATAACGTGTCGGTTCAAAAGAGCACAGTTGCAATGGCTGCTCTGCACACGCATGGGTTCGAATCACTAGTCCACCCACCCTACAGTCCAGATATGATCCCCCCCCCCCCCAAGTGATTTTTATTTGTTTCCCAATTTCAGACTTAAGGGGAAGGAAATTTTCCGACGACAGTGGGGTAAAGGAGGCATTTTTGACTCATTTTGAGGCAAAAGATAAAAAAAAAAATCACGATGGTTTACAAAAATTAATTTAGAGATGTAATAAATGTATTCAGCTTAAAGGTGATTTATATTGAAAAGGAAAAATAGATTTATTGTTTCATTTTACTTAAAACCTTTCCATTCCATGAACTTTTGGACCCCCTTCGTATGTACCATTATTATTTATGCACTTTCGCCATTTTATAGGTAGTTCATTAATTCCATTGGAAAAAAAATAGTGGGAGCGAGAATCAGTAAAATCTTTGAAGGCAGTTTGGACAGCGCGTCATCGGAATTGAAATTTTTCTTAGCAAGAAATGGTCCAAATTCCGAAAAAAGTAGTAATCTGTTGAAGCAAGGTCAGGAGAGTATGATGGGTGTCGGAGACATTCCAACAGCAATTCCTCTAATTTAGCGAATGTCTGGTCGTGAAGTATGGGGTCTAGCGTTGTCCTGAAGCAGAAGTGGGCTAGAGAGATTGACTCATGTCGGTTTATGTTCAAATGTATCTGTTCAAATGTATTTTGAAGCCATAAGTATTTGAAATACTAATTACAAAATACCTCAGAGTCAGACAAAATATGTATTTGTTTTTGAATTACATGTAATTAAAATACTGCCCAACTCTGTATATAGTGTAAATACAAAGTCTATAAATTGCTTATTTATTATTATTATTATTTTACTAGCTGTGCCCCGCGGTTTCACCAGAATATAATTTAGAAGAAATCACTGATTCATGATTTATAATACTTCATTAAAGACAATATTTTTATCGGGCTTATGCATCCAAATAACATACTGTAATAGACGAAGTTTATCTTCATTACAAACTATCCTTATTATGAACTAACTTTTGTTCGTAAGGATTAGTATGTCATGCTTAAAAATAATGCTCATAAATTAATTTTTAATCATCAACAAAAAAACAATGCTAAATACCTTATTGTGACTCATGTATAAGAGATAAATATATGCTATCGCTGATTTTTTTTATATATTCTAATGGTCAATAATTTTTGTAGAGTATTGTATTGACGTATCATTAACCATTAAGCCAGCGCATACGGCTAAAGCAGTTCGCGAGGGCTTCGACTTCCGACTTACGTAACAAAAATCAATATTTAAGGCTAGGTGGAAACTGTAGTCTAATGTGATATAATCTATACTATTCCTCGTGAGTCTGACTATCATATAAAAAGATAATTTTTCGAATCTGACTGGGGTAGTTCCAGAGATTAGCGTGTTTAAACAAACAAACAAAAACTTTTTCGCTTTACTATATTATTAGTATTAGTATATATTTTATATGTATTTTTTTAAATATGGAATGATTAGTGCAATTTATAACTAAAATGTTCTAATCCTTACCATTTCAAATTTGGAACTCTACGTCCGCGTCCCTATGAGGCAGTGTCCTAAAAGTGCATAACCTCTTTAAGCTTAGAAACCTACAAATGAGGTACTAATATATATAGTACGGTGATTTTCGAGACATTCCAATTTTAAAGAGTATGTTTTCAAGTGAGTTCAACCGTTTTTTAATAAAATAGGATTGAGTTTCCAAACATGTGTTAAAATAAAATGTAATTTAAATCAAAAGTACTAACGAGTATTGATATCAACTTCGAAGCAAATCACCGCCAAAATAACTTCCTACACCTCTTTAACCCCGTTAGGGGATGAATTTCAATAAAATACGAAACACGTATTCCGTCAATTTTGTTAAAAAAGGTTTATGCAAAATTTGAAGTAGATTGTACCAAGGAATCACGTTGTCCTCTACAAACTTTGTCCCCTTTTCCACCCCCTTTAGAGATAGAATTTAGGAAATTCCTTTGTTATCGGTTGCCTACGTCATACATAGAACACACCCTCTCCATGTTTCAGGTCTCTACGATCAGCGGTTTAGGCTGTGCGTTGATCCGTCAGTCATTCAGGACAAAGCATTTTATATGTATAAATTATATGCACAAAACTGGTGGTAAATTTTGACACCAGGAAATAGAAAGGGAAAACATAAGTGACGGAAATATTAGGTAGGCTTTTAAAGCATAGCTTGGAATGATTTTTGTGTTTATTTATTTTAGCGGATTAATTTTAATTTATGCTTGAAATACGCATAGATATACTCATATTTGTGATATATATATAACATAAGGTGTTATTTTACTGTATGTAAAACAAAGCATTTTAATTTAATAGTTGTAGATATAATAACAGTTTATATCAAATATATTCAAAGTGCAATCATTTAACAATTAGCAGTTTTCTAAGTTCTGGGATGGAAACATCATTATTATTATTCAGGGATTTTAGAAGGAAGGGAGTATTCACTCCATGTTACTCCCGTCTTCGAAATTTAGGTAAATATACATTAACTATTGCGATTTATGCTTATATATCATATAATTTATTTTGAATTCCTTTTATGATAAATCAATGGTCTACAATCTAGGTTGCAAACAGAAGCGTATATGCAAACTTGGTCTATAAATAAAGTAACTTCGACAACAGGTTCCTCAACTAAATATCATATTCAAGCCATTGAAATTTAAGCCTTTCATAATCACGTAGCAAATGAAGATAGATATTTAGAAGAAATAATTAAATTTAAGTAAAGCGTTAAACGATTAAGTAAAGATTAAAGGCAACATAACTGTGACAATGAGAAACGTCATGATTCCGTACAACTAAACAGATTTCACTTTTTAGATACCGCACGGTGAGAATTAAAGGGGTTACCGCGGCAGAATAGCTCTGACCCGAGTACCTATACTGTATATAGATATCTCTCCCAGGAACCTACAAGGTGTCACTGGGTTATATATTATGCCATTAGTAATACAGTCTTATATACAACATTATGACACAGCATTTTACCATTATTAAAGGTTAATGGCGTATTATAGGAAATAATTTGATGAGTAAAATTATATTTTAAATGATGCATAGATGGAATTAAACTGTAATACTTAAAAGTTTACATTCATATTTCTAATGAACCCTTTAATGATACTTGATATCTATTATTAATTTTATAAAGCAAAAGTTCTTTTTTCGCAAATTCGATGTATTAATAAGATTTATTAACTTCTTTAAAGTAACGTGTTAAAAATAAAGAAGTAACTTTTAAAATTTATGGCACTTATCGATCAGAATTAAAATTTAAAATGTGTTAAATAAAGTAAAAAGAGATGAATAATAAATATACGATAATACAATAAATATGTCAATTTCGGTTAGATTCAAGCATTTCTTCAAATATTATACATGTGTTACAATAAATTGACCACTTAAACAAGTGGACACAACAACAGTTGGCAACATGACCACACTGCTCAGTGGTTTCAGTGGGAAGTGGGCCATATAATATTCTCATGCTCACCAAAAGTATTTTATGAATTGTGCTCCAGTAACTATAGAAGAATAAAAGGTGGGTGTAACAATATTTGGTGTTACAAATATTTTATTGGATTTATTTATAGACTCACCTCAGTCAAGCAGAAATATTAATTGTTATGTCCTCATGAAGTCTGTTAAGATTTGAAGCGAACGCACGATGATTAATGAAGGAATAACATTTCACTAATTTTCGTGTCGAACAAATAAAAACGTCGCATTCGCATACTAATTAACTTCGAGAGAAACTGTGCGATGTACAGCACAACGCGCATACGGATGGCTGCTTAACAGAACACTGAGTTGTGTATCGAAGTCAGAGTACCGTCCGAACGATCGCGACGAGGAGGTGGGCGAGTGATCACAACTACACACAGCGCGCGCAGTGAGAGTTGTGAATCGTGCTTTCCTCCGGAGACCGGCACTGGTTGCGTGTCGCAGACCGCTGCGTCGACGGCCTCGGTTGCAACCGCGATGATGCTGCATAATACACATACACACGCATCGTATAAAAGTCGAAGGTGGCACAACAGTACTAGCAACTTTGAACTTGCAAAAATCCGAGTCAGCTTCCTTCAGATAGATTTAGGAGTGTCACTGGTGATCTTTTAAGTATAATCAATTAATCGTATTTATAGCAAAAACTATTCTAAGAAAATTATGAGAACTAAGAACTACACTCATGAACTTACTTAAAGGAACGCACCAAACAGTATTAGGATTTTATTTTGTTTATTGCATTTTAATTATGATAACTCGTTTGTTGACATTTTGAACAAACAAAAACTGCCATTAAAAATTAACAACATATGGTCAGAAATCTCAAAATGATGTTTGGAGGAGAATTAACCTTTTCCCTATAATATTGAAAATATAATAGTCATCTTCATGTATATCACTTTAGCTGTTAAAACTACCTGCACAATTATCTGCATTAATTTTATCAAGCCATTAATGAAACTTTGTGGCATTTGAATCCACTCTTCTACCAAAGAGCGTTTGAGCTCTTACGTTTGCTGGTCGATGTTTGATTTGTCTTACAACTCTTTAAGCTTATTCCAAACATGGTCTGTTAAGTTTAGGTCCGACGGGCGTTACATGTTGAGATGAAGATGTACGCTGCCAGGGTATATCAAGGCACCTTAGTCACTTTATATGACAGTTGGTACTAACGAGAGTTACTATTCTACTCTGCTACTACTACTATTGTTCTATTCTACTCTTCATTCTTGTGAGTTATATGCAGGTTAGGTCAAGAGGAAGGCCCATGTACTGGGACATACCCCAGAACCAAGTGCTACATAAATTGCTTCCCAGGAGATACAACGTTCGCGGAGTAGTTACTACACCTCTGCTGAGTGAAGAACAACACGGGTGGTGGTAGTGACTGTTATTAGGCACACGCAAATAGGCCAAGGCGCATTTTGCTGAACTCACATTGGCTCGTTTAACCACCTACGTGCGTGCCATTCAAAGTGGACGCTGCTAAAGTCATCTGAGATAAATGCATTATGCATTATTTCATACTTTTTGTGCTTTCCTCTAAATATCGCCACGAATGAAGTTTCTTACCGTCAACCCGTTTTATAAAGTTTTTCATATTCACAATTATATGCAGTAAATTTAGCAATAACTATACATGATTACTCGGATGATTAGAAATAAAGATAAAGACACCAGAGAGAGAAAGTACATTTTTATAAAATGTAGGACGCAAAGTGATGATGTAAGTGGTAATGGTGGTGGTAAAGTAATGTAAGTGGCTGATGGTAAGTACAGTATAATCCAAAACAACGGCGACCAGCGAGAGATCGAAAAATCATTGTCAGTCGTCGCTGTTATGCCGGCTCGTCAGCTGGATATATACTAAGTAATTGATCCCAAAACGCGACAAACTAAAAGAGAATCACTGTGACGGGTTTATTACGTATGGTGATCGCGACTCAGTCGGTTACAGATCCTTACCACCCTGCTTGCTTACTGCACATACATATTACATACGCACCAGCTGATCCCAGAAGGTGAAACCACAATTATGACACCTAGTGTATGATGGTTGATGGCTTCCAAAATTACGAATTACCTAATTACGTAACCGGTTACGCATTTAGGTGCTCCAATTACGTAACTACGTAATTGCGGAACTAGTTTGTTTTTTTAACCATCAAATTTTCTTCTTCTTTCTTTCAGTTATTTTAGAAAGATATTGAAGTGGACATTCAAACATTATTATTGAATTTACTATTAAAAGAGTTCCAACAATAGTGGGTGATATCGAAAGTAAATAAGTCTACGCTGCTGACAGGAAAATACGATCGCCGCTAGTACTGCGAAGATGGGCATAATGTGAAGAGACATTTAACTAAGTCGCCAGGCCGTCCTGTTAGCGACGACCAGCGATAGTTCGTAGATGCCATGGTGGTCGCAGATATTATCGGATTACACTGTGCTTGCTATCAAATGCAGTGCCGACACTTTACCATGCTACTAATAAAAAAAGTTTCTTTCGTATGATGAATACTTGAATTACTGTGATTACTAAATCTGTGTTTACTCCAGATTTGTTCAACTTTGTCACGGTTTTTCTTTATCTAGTTACTATAAAACAGTTGACTCTTCGCCAGAAACATCACTATTATCACTATCATATGCTTGTTTCGAAATTCAGCTTATTTGTGTACTTGTAGGAGTTTTAAATTTCAACATTTTTAATAAGTTTATAACTTTCCTAATCTGATGTCGGTTTTGTAAAAATATCTGTTTTGGCTGTTCTAAATAATTATAATATATTATTTAATTAATAATTCTAGTCACTCGTACCTCCATGGCAAATTAACTAAAAAGTTTAGTAATCTGTGACATTTTCTCTTGTGGAAGTAAACAAAACTTTTTCTTACTTGTACCTAAGTATTATTCGATGTTGAAGTTTTTTTTATCGTTATTGGTTTAGCGTTGTGGCTACAATCTCACCTTATCTTAAGTGACGATGTGGCGCAAGATGGTAGCACGCTAAGCCTAGTGGAAGTATTATAAGACTGGCTCTCAAGTGCAGCTGCCGGAACACACCTGTCGGTGTTTGGCGACAGATTTTCAACTCGAGGGTGGTAGCTAGCCAGGTGGGCATTATAAAAAGCCCTACCACCTTGATATGGTTTTATGAGTATGTTTTCCTTCACCGAATGCTCAGGCTCATTCAGGGATTCGAACTCACGTTAAACTTCCTTGTCGAGTAGTTATCTTGTTATTGTGGCATTTCGCAAACATGTTTGGCACGAATGTGAGTATGCAACGCCCCGGTTCCTTTAAATTATTAAATGCACAATAACGAATTCTATTATTTAGAATTAAACTACATATTATATTTGCAAGGGCAATCGGGTGACATAAAATAAGCCACGGGAATACCCGCTAGCACAGTTTTTGTGTTGTCATAACCTCATAAAGCTTATTGTTGCCGTTAATGTGTCATATGAGTCGAAATTTAAATGAAATTTTATTATTTGTCTTTATTAATAATATGTTATATACTTACGTAATTACGGAATTTAACCATTCAGTTACATAATTGTAAAAGTCTTCAATTCTCGCCAAAATGACGTAATTGCGAAATTACGTAATTGAAGCCCTAGTCGCGTTTCAGTAGGACACAGTTGTCGTGTGCACCACGCCACCCAATAAATGCAGCAAAAAATCTTTTGTTTTTTTTTTTTTTTATTTTATCAGCATTTTCATACAACCTGTCAGACCTCATGGCTGCTAGCATTTTCATGATCTTTATTTTCAAGTGTTTCTTTAAATAAACGTAATTAAATTTATACAGGTTGATCATCTAAATATATTAATGTAAGCGTGTTATTCACCCACAAATTCGTTCAGTCAAGGATGCAAAAAAGACAGCTGTTAATTCAGTTGTAAACCGAGCACGTGTCACCCATGACTGAACACGGACCTTGGCCTACCATGTGCTATCAACCCCTATAGTTTATCTTTCACTCCACTCATACTAAATTTTATTGTCCATCCCTTTCATACTGTGTAACGCTAGCAGGTTGTTGATGCAGCGTAAAGTTGTTTGGATGTTGTCACGGGCAACGATAGTCCGATACATGGCACTTTGCATGCCACACGGCTGCATAACGAACTGGCTTGTGTAATCTTGCAGACGAAAGTTGCTTTACTAGTGTTTAAGGACTAGAAGGCGATAATTATGTAAGTTTATAAATTTAATTTACATATATAATATTTCAAATAAAACTTTTTAAACCATTTGACTTTATTGAAAATCAGATTGACCTAGAACTTGTTCTTGACCTATCTGGTTTATATTTATAATTTAGATGTTAAAAATATTATGTTAATACAATGTTATTAGAATTTACAATACCTTATTGCGTTGTTTACTAAATTTTATAAAATAATGTATCAGAAAAAATATAATCAATTTACAGCAATGCTTCTAAGGAAAGGTTGTTTAGTGTTAGTGTTAGTTGTTAGGCTTGTTTGTTATTACAATATTACTTGCAATCTGTAAATTATATACTTACTTTACTAAACATTTGTTTTTCAACGGAGTACCCTCAATTGAGACAAATTGAGAAATCACTCTACCTGCTTACTAGTACCTAAATATATTTACATTCTATATCTTATGCAGCACATCTAACACTTTGGGTTATTTTCGATTTAATATGTAAGTGTTTGCTTGAGGAAGTATTTTATTAATTTTATACAACTAAGTCGCGCCCTTTGTAATGTAATATTACCCTCAACGATCATTCAAGTGTGTAATTACTTTGGGTAACTGAAATTTTTATGTTATCACCTCTTAAATGTAGAACTAATTATGTAATTTTACACTTTTAATAATTTTTATAATATTATGATCCATAAGCAATACGTATTTAAACAGTAAATAAAAGTTTTTATTGAAAAAAGTCACTCAGAAAGCAGAACACCTTTCGCACTAATAATTTTTTATACTATCATTTTACGAAAAATACTACGTCATAAATTCCTTATGACCCAATAGATAAATGTAATAATTATATTGGTTGAAATAATAAAGAAAATAAGAGCTAGATCGTGTAATCGAATTTATTACCAAATCATTAGAATTTTCTCAAACTTCATTTATAGTATTTACTTAATTAACATTAGTATTTAATTTATAAATATATATTATTCCAGATTCTACGTAGCGTCATAATGTTACAGCTGACAGTGAACTCAACAAAATGATAATATCTGAGAGCAATAACAACCCACTACCCTCAACCACTGAAATACATGATGACACAATAAATTTAAACTCGTTATATTGCTCACATCTTTGGTCAAATAGTAAATTAAGGAAAGCAATAATTAATGGCTCTGGTGAATATAATGTTACAAGGTATTGTTACTCCTGTAAGGGTAAGATAAGGAAATATGAAATCAGATCAATTATGAACGATTTCACACCTAAAACTTATTCAACGCCAAACGGAAAAATAATCGAACTGGAAAGAAACAATAGTAACAACCGTGTTGAAGGAGAACACTTTGAAGCTATTTGTCCATATCAAATAAATTCTGACGAAGATATTAGTAACACTAATAGTGATTCAAAGCAATGCATTCCGTCGATATCGCAGCAAATCGATTTAAATATTCGACACAAGTTTACTGCTTATGATAGCCAATCTAACGAACAAAAACAAAGAGCAATAAAGAAAAGTTTAAAGCGCATGGGATGTGTAGTTAATTTTGGTTTAACTGTCAGTCCTGTAAAGAGACGGACTCAAATCAGAGCCTGCTCAATTAGTGTAATGGTCGTAGCAATTGTAGTTATAAGTTTTATTTTGGTTAATTTTACAACTCCCGTTTTCACACGAATGGCAAAAGTAAATAGCACAACAGTGCTGCCAACCAATATTTTCAATGAAAATGAAACATCAATAATACAAGTGGAGTCCTACAAGGATATATCAATAATAACAGACTTTAATGTTACTGAATATACCACAAGGGTAAATAGCTTTAATTACTTCCCCACTGAGAACATATCTCTTTTATCAAGCATTATATCGAAAATTCGTAAAAATATTAAAACATATCCAAAAGAAGTAAGTAAGAATAAAGATACATCTAAACCTAAAGATATAAATAATAGAGATTTATCACAAAGATTCTGTTCGTGCCAAAATAACGAAATTTGTATGTTGGATGAAAGCAGTGGCAAGTCTATATGCCGGCAACCAATAGACGACGATGATCCTACAGGTAATTTATCTCAACAATCACTATTATTAAATGTTTCATTACGATAAAGATGTTCGGTACAGATGTTCTTATATTATGAAGAAATTTACTCAGAGAAGTCGAACGAGGAGACATCGGAACTTACGTTCATTACATTTTCGTTACATTTAGTATTTGTATAGCAAATTACAACATCCATCAGCTCTTGTATTTGTCATGCTCCTTACAGTCAGCATACATTGCTATATTATTATGATGGTCATAAATCAGTTGAGCTGCGTCGAGCTCGACAGCCTTAAAACTTCATGAATTCTTTATGCGCTAAAAAATCTAATAAACTTGCTGCTGCGATCTCAACGTGGATGAACTCGGTCACCACGGACTCTCTTGTCGTTGGAGCGCTGGCAGAATTTCTCGACCAGCGCTAGAACTGTCAATATTTTAAAACCCACAGGTTTAATACGTGTTGATGGTAAAAGACCTGACGGTATGATTTTGGTTCCTTGGATGATGGGCAGAGCTCTTGTCTGGGATGCAACATGTATCGATACCTTGGCTCCATCCTATCTTTCAACTACTGCTGTGAGGGCTGGCAACGCAGCTGCTACGGCGGAAGCCTCCAAGCGACTCAAATACTTCAATTTACACCATTTTTATATGTTTGAGCCGTTTGGGGTCGAAACAATGGGTTCATGGGGGCCGAGTGCTCACGCCTGGTTTAATGAAATTGCAGGGCGTTTGTTCGAGTCCACTCGAGACAAAAAGGCGGGTTTTACCTTGCCCAAAAAAATCGGCATTGTCATACAATACGGCAATGCTGCTAGTATTTTGGGCAACACTACCTAGTAGCCCCGTATTAGATCTTAATTAGATTTTGTTGGTAGATATAATATATTATTTATATCATGTGAGTTTGCCGACATAACGCTAAACATTCTTAATATTTATGATGGTTTATTATATCGACAATTTTGTTAGTTTATTTACTACAGGTAAGAGATTTAAAATATCAATAATAACTTAACTCTAAATAGATATTTAAATCTAGTACCCCCCGTAAACTTATGTAATTAATGTATTTACTAACAGCTTCCTTCTATTATTATTAACACAAAATGAATAATTTATAGTCAGAGGCAATATTAGAATAATATAAGTGGATGTATAAATTTTATCTTAGGTTGCGGAGGTCTATGCGCTTTAGAAACGGAAGCTTGTCAAGTGGTCGATAAAGAGTTGGAAGTTCGAGTGTGCCGGCTATTGATGCTTTCAACGTGTTCTCCACAGGAGTGGCGATGTCGCAACGGTTTGTGTGTACCCGCTGCTTCAAGATGTGACGGTTCTATCCAGTGCTACGATCGATCTGACGAAGTACAATGTGGTAAGTTGTAAAAATATATTGACAGATAACTTTAATACAGGAATATTAATAGTGTTAAACGTGTTTAAAGTAATTTTATTTATATTGAATTTTCCAATATATCGAAAAGATTTAGTAAAATGCAATCGAGTATAATTAATACAATTAAGTAGGAGAAAAGCTACAAATGACACAAATTAACATTTAATGAAGAATGACATTATGTTTTTTTGGAACAAGCGCGAATTGATAGCATATTATAGTTAGATATATTATAGGAAGTCTCGAAACAAAATCAATTGATCTATAAATTATATTGATATTTTAGTATCTACATAACAAATGATGTTTTATGTAGGTAAAAATAAGAAGTTCCTAATTATCAAGTGATTTTTTAATCTATTTCAGAATGTGACTTAAGTAGACAATTTCGATGTGGGCAGTCTATATCTTGTTTCTCGAAAATGAAGCTATGTGATGGAGTTATAGATTGTTGGGATGGCTTCGATGAACTCAACTGTACTACAGGTTGGTGAAGTTCTGTTTATGTTACACGACTTTGAAATATTTTAGAATTTTATTGTGCGATATGATACCAGCGGCTACTTTCTACTATCGCATCCCTTGCCATCGGCAGGGAGTTCAATACTCACATCTTGCCTAAATGGTCACGAACAGCGAGGTTTTATTGAAGATTCCTCCTGCGAACGCTCCATATACGTATGTGGAATAAACTCCCTGTTAGCGTTTTCCCAAGGAACTACAAAATGGGGTTCTTGAACAAGAGTGTAACGGTTTTAAAGGGATGGCAACGAGCATGTGGTGTTTCTAGTGTAGCACGCGTCCATAGGCTGCGGTGACCACTTACCATCAGGCGGACCGCACGCTTATTTGCCACCGAAGTGGTAAAAAAACATTTTTCGTAAAATTTGAAACCTCGTCTTATAAGCGTAATCGCTTTGTTTTATAGTCAGACTTTTTAAACTCTACAGGGTTTGCTTGTGATCATGACCTGAATAATAAATTGAATCGTCTACTTAGCTAAAATCGTAAGTGTTAACTCGTATCAGACGACTATTTTACAAGAGAGGTATGGCATTGAGACATTTCAGGGGGGGGGGGGAGGAGGGTTGTCCGACTGGTGGAATACCTCACCCTTACAGAAGATCGCATCAAAATAGCAGAGTCTTGTGAACCTGCGGGGTGTAGGGCTTTCCACAAGCTCTTTGTGGTAGTGGGTTCAAGGTCGGCAATGCGTTTGTAATAAGTATGGTATTACAAGCGTCCATAGGCTACGGTAGCCGCTTACCATCAGGCGGGACGTGTGCTTGTTTGTCACATTTGTTGTATTAAAAAAAGTGCTATATTTTATTATGTGATAAGTAACTGATAGATAATAGTAACAATCGTAATTGATATAACTATTTGACATAGAAAGCTTATAAACATAGAATGAACGTAAGTAGGTACCAAGTTATACCGTTCAGTAGTTCACGAAACTGGGTTATGAATGTGCTCACTCAAACTTAACGGTTCTTATTATACCCACTATATAATATAATAATATTTTTATAGATGATCCGTATCTAATATTACTTTTTGTTTATATTATTAATAAATATGTAAGTAGTTCTGTCTCTGTACTTACATGTAATTTTTTTTTTTCAAATTTCCCACTAGGCATCCATTATAAAAGACACATGATCCCGATTAAGTTATTAACAAATTTATGTATCTTTTATATGTCCGGAACTAACTAAAAACGGCTTGGCCGATTTTTATGAGACTTTGTACCACCTACACGGGTAGTAGGTACATGTCATTCTATAATTGATACTTAAGCTATAATATAAATTATCAATAAATACGAGTTTAAAAAAAACTAAGAGACAAAAATAACTGTGTAATAAACGTGTGCGGAGCCGTGGGGCATCTCTAGTTACTTAGAATATTTTGTTTTCAGAGTGTCCCGATAGTATGTCGACATGCACTGACGGACAATGTATTTTGTCAACGAGATTCTGCGATGGACTAACAGACTGTGACGACGGTAGTGATGAACCTAACGGATGCGACGGTGATTGTGGTGCTCGTGAAATAAGATGTAAGAACGGACGTTGCGTGCTCCGTACCGCTCTTTGTGATGGTCATGACAATTGTGGAGATGCTTCCGATGAAATGAACTGTTCTGAATAATATATTACCAACACGAATAATTAATAATCTCGTTTTTTATTTATGCACCCGTACACAATGGAAATATTATACAAATTGATTAAAAGCACTAGTAAAGCAAATTGGATAATTAATTGGAATTTAAATCATTTCCCAATTAACAAGCGACCTATAATTGATATAATTCATACATCGAATGTACAAAATTGATATCAATATGACACATAAGATGTAAATGTGATGTCACACCAAGGTAACGTGTTCACACGGTTATAATTTGTTTTACAATTATAATTAATGTTCAGTCACATAGTTAGTACTATTTGCTCGCTATGTAATTATTACAGATGTAGGATGTACCTAAAGATACTAAACTAATCAGTTTCACTAAGTCAGTATTAAATTGTCAGTTAAATTTAAAAATGCTGTTAATTAATCTCGTAAGGTACCTAATAATTGAGGGTCATAATTCATAATCTACACAATTAATAAGTGTCTGTTTGTAATGTCATTATATCAGCTTTTTATTAAATGCATATGGAAGTATAAACGATAACTATAATTAAAAAAACCCATTTTTAAAATTTTTGTCTTTCTGTTCTGTTTCTTCCAGGTAATCTTCTAAACGGTTGGATTGATTTTGACGGGACTTTCACTGGTAGATAGCTGATGTTATAAAGAGTAACTTAGGCTAATTTTTTTTTAAATAATTTACGGTTCCGCGCAAATAAAAAACGCTGGTCATGGTGAATCAATTTGGGCGCTTAAATGGTTTATACTGAGTAAACCATATGATATATCATATAGCCAATTAATGTAATACATAACTGTAGTCATTAAGAAGACATATAAAAAAATCAGCCAGAGTATATTATGTCTATCTTCTAAGGAACACCAACAATAAGCATTTTTGTTTTTAAAATAAGCGGGAGCGATGGAGAAAGCTTCGCGCGTGCGCCCGATCGATGGCATTCTGTAGTCTACGTGAGCGAAGCCGCAGGCAGGGCCGCAGAGTCCTAAAGGGCGCAAGCCGACCGCCATACGTTTTGATTGTACTAGCCTACTACCACAACAGCCCTGACTAACACTGTAGCCCACGCAAGCAGAGCCGAGTTAGTTATTTAATTTAAAATATAGGTAACCAATGACATTATTCAATATAATCATACGTATCCTTTTAGTGAAAACACAGAATATTGCTTTCGACACGTATCATACCACTCGCGCTCATAACACGGAAGTTAATTCAGTTCTTTATTACTATCAAAATTAAATGAGAAGTATATCTTTAATTACTCAAGTAAGGTCGATTTACTTTTGCCATTTTAATGGAAGTTCATTGACACCTCTGCTATAAAAATCTTTAGCACGGGAATCGATGAACTCTTTAAAGGCGTTTTTCCTGTGTAAAAGTTATCCAAATACCGAAATAAATGGAACAATTCCCAGCAAACACATTTATGTGAATGTGACATCTGAATGTCATCGAGCAATATCACTCGTTAAGTGACAAAAATTACCCAGTAATAAGTTAGAAATGACATATTTTTTCGCATTTTTTATGTAATATGCTTGTGTAACAAAGTTGATATATCTGTGACGTGCTTTTTACATCCGTTGAATATATTCATGATGTGGGGAATTACAACCCTGACACCATTTTGATAAAATATTGGCGGTAAAGGGTCGATACCGTGAATATTATTATCTTTATATTGACTAAATTTTCAAGTTACTGCTAAAGTAACTATGAAAAAGGTTCGTACATGCATATCGGAATGACTCAATAGTTATTCTAGTTTCGAAGTACCTTCCAGTCAACACAGGAGGTGCTTCGGCAGTTAAAGAATTGACGTGTTAGTTATATCCATGTTACTTATAGGAGCTAATAATTGGTTCATAAAAACAAACCCTTATATTCAATGTATAAAACAAAACAATACCCAGAACAAAAACGTGGCAGTGCCATCTTATATCAATATAAAAGAGTAAACATGAAAATACTTGACTTTATTGATATATCAACCGTACGTACAAATCTGACTTCCCAGTTATATAACGATAAGATTCACTGTTTTATCTGGCAATACGTAATAAGTCTACTGTACGTAAAAATGTGACTTATCAGTTTGTAGTATTCTATCTGTTAGCGACGCATAGGCCTAAGCGTAATGATACGATAATAACGATTGTAAATATAAGTTGTAAGGATGAATAATTTGCACGAACAATCAATAATTTAATGTTTCTGATGTTTTGAATATATTACTATAGCTTGTAGGTATGTAAGAACAGTATATAAGTTATGAAAATGTTTGTAGTTTAATAAAAATAATCACTTAAAGTACTAAAATCATATATTGTCAATAATTCATATTTTGTAAAAGTTATACGTAATGTTTTGTGTTATATAAGTAAAATAGCCTTCTGTATGTGTTTTATAATGTTTGTAAGCTCAAATAGTGCGTATATAACGAGTCACAAGACGTTTTAAGGTTGCAATGTTTAATGCTTTATATCTCCCGTGTTTATTAACCTATAATGTTAAAGTTAGTGTTTTTGAATAGGTATTTGTGTCTACATTAATGTGAAATAGTTTTTATTGTATTTGAATAGCTGTAATTAGAGATATTAACAATTTATTGTATTCTGTATACAAGTAATAATAATAATAGACAGAGACAGCGATATTGCAACCACTGCGCATTACCGCGGTTAACGGACCACACCCAAGTTTGGTAATGAGCAGTACAGATAGAGACGCCATCATCCGTCTCGCTCTCCTGCAAACCATATAAAAGGCGCTCTACTGGGGCCAACGAGCAGAGTCCGATTTGGTCGTCATCGCGAACGGACGTGTCGCTCCGTTTGTGCTCTCGACCATCACGTGACCATACTATTGCGATCGTATCTTTGAAATTTTATTTCAAATATATTCTCGCAATATTCATCGTACATCAGCAAGTGTCGAACGCTCGCGGTAAACCGCACTTTTTGGTGCGACTTGCTTGTTTTTTTTTTTTTTTTGTAAATCCACGGTTTTGTGGTCACTTGCTGGATACCTGACGGTGCCAACGAAGGCAAGTGGGGCGTGACCCGAGCAGCCCGCTGGTTGTCTCCTTCAGAGGCAAACAGCCAGACTCGGACGGGCCTGGGAATCTAGGCCTTTGCGGTTATCGCATAGTCTTGCCCCAGGTGTCTCCTGCCAGACCCTCCGATCCTGCACACTCCATCCCCGGGAACCTGTTTGGGCCTAGCCCGGTTCAATTACCGGTCTGCGTCCTCAGTCCCGGGCTTGCTAGGGTTCCTTAGGGCCGATAGGTTCTTCCTGTGTGTCATTGCACCTTGACCACAGGACTCTTGCCCGACTCGGATAGTCGTATTTAATTTTTGGCGCACCCCCCTGCCCCTAAGGCAGGGAGGCCTCAATTAAAAACATGTCCCAAACCCCACCCAATGCCGCCGAGATGGCAAAAAATATGCAAAACCTGGTTGCTTGCATTCGCGATCAACAGGACAGAATACAAGCGATGGAACTCGCACATCAAAAATATCGGAACTTTATGTTCGTGCGATACCCTACGGCCGAAGACGAGTTTTTCGACTCGTTGACGAAAACTCCGAGTGTGCGTCGCACCGCTGCGACCACAGCCAATAAGGGGGCCGCTTATGCGAGCGGTGCGCCCTCTGCCGGGACAGCCGGGCCGACTGGCGCCGCGCCAGTAACCGCCGCGCCTCCACGTGTCGCGTCGTGGAGAGACGCAGGCAGCGTCGCGCGTCCGTCCGCCGCGACCAATCAGGGGGCCGCTTCTGCGAGCGATGCGCCCTCTGTCGCAACCGTCAAGCCGACTGACGCGGCACCCGTCGGCGCCGCGCCTCCACGCGTTTCGTCGTGGAGAGACGTAGGTAGCGTCGCGCGTCCATCCGTCGCGTCATCCGGGGCTGTAGCCACGCCCCCAGTCCCGACTAACCATTCGCGCGGGTCAAGTCCCGCGTCCGTTAGGCGAGGGCCGCGCAATTCGCGGTCCCAATCTAGGTCGGCTAAAAATAGCCCATACGTCCGTCCCGCGCGTTCCACAGAAACCGCGGTGAAAACAAACAATTCTTTTTCGGCCCTTCCGGTCGAATTAGACTCGCCCGCATGCCCGGATTCGTCTCCGGAGATGGATACCGCGGCCCCAAATGACGGTTTTACCGTTGTCGCGTCGCGCAAACGCCCGTCGAGAATTAGTCCAACTGCGCAACCGTCTCGCGCAACAAAAACCGTGAAAACGGCCAGTGGCGCCGTCGCCTCCGCGTCCTCCGCGCTCCCCGCACCCGCTGTCGGGAAAAAAGAGCGCCCCCCACCTCCTATTATCGTCCGGGACAAAGCGGCCTGGACGACTCTGGTAAATGAGTTGCGCAGGCTTAACCTGCCATACCACAAAGCTCGAAATACCCTTAATGGTATTTCCGTTACGGTGAGTTCGTCGGATACTCACCGTAAATTCACTGCCCTCCTCCGGGAGAGAGGGCTTCAATTTTTCACTTACTCCCTTGCGGAGGAGCGCGTCCTCCGCGTGGTGATCCGCCGTATTCCGGTGGAAGTCAGCCCGGCGGAGGTGTGCTCCTCGCTCGCGGAGCAAGATTATCCTATCCGAGAGGTACATAGAATGTACAACAAGGAGAAGCGGCCTCTACAAATGGTAGTGGCCATCCTAGACCTTTCCCCCGAGGGAAAGGCAATCTTTCAATTGGAAAATGTATGCGGGCTCTCCGGCGTCACCGTCGAGCCCCCATACAAAACCCACATGCCTTCGCAGTGTCACAACTGCCAGCTCTACGGGCACGCCGCCCGTAACTGCCATCTTCGTCCGCGGTGCGTCAAGTGCCGAGAGGACCACCCGACTAGGGAGTGCACGCGCGAGCGTGACTCCACCACCCCCCCCCGAGCTGCGTACTGTGCGAAGGGGAGGGGCACCCTGCGAATTATCGCGGTTGCCCCAAAGCTCCGCGCACTACGCGGCCTCGGTACCAGAGGCAGGCGGCCCCCCGGGCGGCGCCTCCCGCCTCAGCCCTCCGAGCGCAACCCCTGCTGGCGCCAGGGGAATTTCCTGCGCTTCCAGTGCCTCGCCAGATCCCGGCCGCCGCCGGCCCTCCCGCGCCTCGCGGTCAATCACAACCCGTGCGTTCGGCTCCGAACGCATGGGGGCCCCGTCGCCCTAATCCACAGCCTCGTATGGCGATGAATAATTCCGCGCCCCGCGCTCCCTCCAACGTTGCGAGCAACGACATCATGATCTTGCTCCTTCGTGAACACGGCATTCAGGAGGTCATGGACTACAATGACCACCTAGAGCATTACGGTCTCGTCAAGACCATATGCGCCTTCCCCCGCCTCGTCGAGACGTTACACCGTCTCGACTCTGAAACACGCGACCACCCGGCATAAACACCGGCCGCGCAAAATTTTATTCTCGTATGTACAATAAAATATACCGATTCGTCTCTCCAAATAGAGCGTGACAGCGCCCACGCCCGCGTAACCACCGTTCTCTCCGCAGAGGACGGGCGGTCAAATTCGCTCCCGCACACACTCCATACGTTCACCCTCTTTAGCGGGTGACCCAAGCCTAGGTCCGTTCCTCGGTATGAAACCCTTGGGTCAGGCATCCGCCCGCGCGATACAAGTGACACTATACGTGCAGCACTTAGTTACCCACATACAACATTACACACGTATGAACAAACACACGTGCACACCACACAGGTACATAGGTTCTGTGAGGGACCTTTTTTTTTCTTTTTTTACGCTAGTTAGTTAGCGCTAGTTAGTGTAGGAAACATTTCTGATTACTGAATACACATACGCATGGTTCCTTCCTTCCTCCCAGGAGGAAGGGAACGTGCCTATGTGTATAATTGAGTTAGCTCGAATCTTAGGTGTAGGGATTCAGTTAGTTCGCGACTTATTTGCGTACGCGACGACCGCCCGAGCAGAGGTCCGGCCACTCTGGCGCCCTCGTGCGAGTCGTCCTTATAACTTTCGTGGCTGAGTGCTCTCCGCGCTCGCCCCCAAGTCCGGTGAAGCTGTAAAAGCCGCAGCGGCTTTAGGGCCCCTAAGGCTAACAGTGTAGTCAGTTCTAAAAAAAAAAAAAAAAAAAAAAAAATTGTCTTGAAGAATACAGCAAATTTTATTGTGGTGCCTGTGTGTCATTTCTTCGCATCTTCACTAAGTTCAACCCGCCAGCGACCCAGTCCATTCCGCTCCGTGCTACGTCATCGCCGCGCCTACCAGCAGGCACCTCACTGCGTGTGTGTACCTTGATGTTTCGCCCTCTTCACGCCTAGTAGTTTCGGGTGTGAACAGGGTTGGTCGCACGTAGTGAGAGGGGCTCGCACGCACTGGTTTCCAGACAGCTGGTTACCGTAGCGTGTTATCCGCCGTCGGTTATACAGAGTACGAGGGAATCGTTTCCGTCGCGTTCGCGCCCTCGGTGCGCGGTCCCGCTCTGTATAGATTGACGTAGCACATTGTATAGTGGGCGCACGCACGCGCTTATTTTACTATCGTTATGTCATTGGTACGGAAAATATGAACTGTGATATTACATAACAATATACTATTCATATTACGTCAGATGATACAAAATAATTCCATTACATAACATTAATATCATATTTTTATATCAGTATGACGCTACATTAAAAACCACAGCTTGACATAACTTAAACATCACTAATCATATCAGTTTTATGTCAAGTGTTTATCAAAATGTTGGGACCGTATGCTTTGTGTGTGATGGTTAAGGTATGGTAACGTATTCACTGAGTTGGAACAAGGTCTGGTGAGTACGGTGGGTGACGGAGAGCTTGGTTCAGCAAAGGCAGAGGAAGGAGGCGAAAAGCGCCCCTCTTACGACCCAACGTCTACTCAAACCCTTAAAGAGGTGCTGGTGTGGGAGAAATTCTCCCTTTTGAATGGGGGCGGCCTACAGCTGACGCCTCCCATGTAGTGTGCCTCCGGCCTTCCAGTGTCAGCATAAACAGCGCAGTGAAGCGCCTTTACCTGGCAGTCTTGTGCCCTGTGGCTGGATTCCCATAGCGGAAGCAGAGTGCCTCCCTGTCGGCTGTCGACGGGCATAAAGGCCGAGTGTGGCCCAGACCCATGCACTTGTAACAGCGCATGGGTTTGTGTTCCAAAACGTGGACACGGGCCGCACTCCAACCAACATGGAGGCGTCCAGCCTCAGCTAAGACTCCTAGTTGCTACGACAGGCACAGACAAGAGGATGGCATTTATTCCACCCCTCGCATTGTGGATTTCACCAGCCCTTATGAGGTCTGGCTCACAACCACATTTTAATGCCGTTGTGGCGACGACCTCTTCTTTTGACACAGATTCATCCAAGCCAACGATGCGGACGTTTACTCTTTTAGTCGGCCTCCTAATCCTTGTAATTAGCTGCGATTGCATACATATTATCGTATCTATATACTATTTTGAAAAGTTTGAAATGTAAATATTTATTATTTTCTGTTTAGAATCAACTAAAAAATCAATCGATTGACGTTTTTAATGGACATATATAAAAATCTATAATTGTAGTACACGACATAGTGATATCTTTTAACATAATATATTTTATTAAAAAAAAGATTTTGACTTTAATGACAGTCCGTAATCTATAATTAACACCTCTAGCATTTGCCATCTGGCAGCAGGCAGTGACATTTCTAAATAGGGATACGCAAATTTTTAAAAACATCGGTACCGTGTTAATACCAAATATCCAATCAAAATTGTTGATAGCGATAAAAGTATCGGAACAAAAGTATCAATACGGTCTATGATCAATACTACTTGGTATCGAGTAATATTTAGTATCAATGTGTCAAAAACCATTAATGAATAAAAATTTATTTAATGATCACAATCATAATTCTGTCACAGAATATAGTATCAGGTTATATAAATTATAATCCATGTAGGTATCTAAAGTCCTTTTTGTACAAACAAATCTACAAAAAATATCTTTATATGTTCAGAGTTATTATAAATTACTTTGGCACGTATTTGTGTTTTGTCATTGTAGTATTGTTTTGGGTAACGGTTGCATGATGCGAAATACCGGTGGAAAATTTTAAATACATTTTGGATGAGTTGAAACAAATTTAAGAACTTTTAATTTTTACTGCCTATAATAATGACAAAACAAGCATTGAAAAAACACTTTTTCTTAACTTGGTAAAACAATGAACCATTATATTTATTGCTGTTTATTCAACTACAAATGACTGAGTAATACCTTGTTCAAAGTTGGTTAGGTATATTGTACTTATTCATGTATATTTGAAATTTGAAAATACAGTGTACAGGAAATGCTTATGGTACCATATGTTGCCATATGGTACATTTACTATAGTTACAGTGCTTCTGGCCACACTGAGTTTACTGTCTAATCAAGTAATTAGTATACTATATTGTTTTGTATAAAATATTTGCTCACAAGTTTATATACTGTAGGTGTAGGTACACTTCGGAAAACAGAACTAACTATGTTACTATGCATTTAAAACCAACCAAATAACACATAATATTGCCATTAAATAAATACAATAAGTTTTATATTTCTCAATAAATAACAATTTAATCGTATTTTCTACTTAATAAAAAAAGATACAAAGTGTCGAGTAATTACGTATGTATTGATACTTACTAAAATACTAGAATAAAAGTATTGAGAACAAAAATATTAGGTACTAAACCAAAAGTATCGATACTACTTAGGTATTGATAGTTTAAATGCATCCCTATTTCCAAATTGCAATTAGTGGTGGGCGATAACGAATGATTTACATAATCAAAATATTAAATTAAATTAATTACGAATTTCAATGGTCATTCTTAATGGAGTCTTTGATGTATTACCAAAAGGTGGACGAGAGTGGAAACCTAAAAATAGTCGCGCAGTCGTAAAGAATTTTTTTTTTAAAGTACACTTAATACAATTAGCTAAAAAAATAGGTCGTTCGGTAATTTAATTATGAGTGATCATTCATAATCGAATATTACGACCAACGACCTATCTTTTTTTTTAGCTAAGTAATTCGATTATCATTTATCATTATTAATCGAGGTACTAATATTAGTAATTTCTAATGGCTATTTATCGATTTATTTTGTGTTTTCTTCTTAATCGAATGATTACATTAGTATATCTCATAATCACCCACCTCTAATTGCAATTGCATTTCTTTTCTGTGTTACATAGTCTTTATTCGGGCTAAAATCTTATTTTATTCCTTTAAATTGTGTTGATGATTAGTCGTTTTGAAAATTACTAAGTCCTAATTATAAACGAAATCTTTAAGTAAGAATGGCTGACAGTGATGATGAGTACGATCGCAAAAGGCGTGATAAATTTAGAGGTGAAAGAGGTACTGCGGACAGTAGTAGCTACCGAAGCAGTGATCGACGTGAAGAACGAACTCGTGGACGCGAAGACTGGCCAGAACGGTAAAAAAAGGCTTTGTTTTGTGTTAATTTTGAGTAAAATGTCCTTCTTTCTGCTTAAATAGTTAATTTCTTCCAGATCCCAACCTCACTCTTGCGAACCCCATAAACACCCTACCCAAGTTCCGAAATCCAATAAACGTTCTATAGCCTTTGTTTTAAGGTAGTACTTCTTTATATTTCGTATAGTATACAATTATATTAAACCTTGTGTAATCCATTTAATTTTCGTTGTGTTTTATGTTCTACACAACCTTATACATATTTGTGAAGAGACACTCAGAAATACAATTAGTTACTGATATGCTTACTGTCTAAGAGCCGATTTTCCAATTACCATATAACTTTATTTGAGGAATAATTTTGATGGATAATGTAGTTTCCTATAAATATTTAATTATTATTCCTTTAATAAATTGAAAAATTGGCTCTAAAAAAATGAGATAAATAAATTGTGTTATTCAGCATTTGTATTAGGCTTAATTAATGACACTAAACATAACTTAAACATGAACTATAACTTGAAATGCCCTTTATAGTATTTTTAAACTTCAGTTAACCTTATTTACCAGTTAAGGGACATATGTAAAAAATAATGAAAATATCATTGCATTAAATAAAGTAGTATAGTTTTATAGGTACTTCATTAGTACATACTTTATGATTATAATTTGATAAATATTTTTTTCTATTTCTAAAGATCTCGGGGAGGTCGATCTGGTCCTGATTATAGAGATTATCGCAGTGGAGCCAGTGGTAATCGAGGCTACTCACCTATTAGAGGTGAAGGACCACCTAGTAAACGCATTAGACCAGACTGGCCTATGGATGACAGAAGATATGGAAGTATGCCACATGATTCATATGGTGCATATGGATGGGCTCATGATAATTTTGGACCTCACCCTGCTCATCAAGGTTATGGACAACCAATGCCACCAATACCGGCGAGGTAATAAAAGTTTTGTGGTTACAATTAGATAACTTGCTGAATTAAGGTCTATAAGGTTTTTTTTTTCAATAAAGTATATTCTCTCAATTGAAATTACTCATAAAGTGTATTTATAGAGTAATGTCCAATAAATATATCCAAAAAGTCTGGTGAATATATTGCAAGTGAGATATTTTGTTTGGCACACAATAAAACTTATTATTTTATAAGTTTAAATAAAATCTATAAGTATAACTAGCTAAACATGGCTACGCTTCACTGTGGCTTAGTCCAATATTAAAATTACTAGCTGACCCATGCAATTTCGCCTGCATCATCTAAGAGAGAGAGAGTGGGTCATAGGCACTGTATTATTAGCTGCTGCCTGCCTCCCACATTATTCTGCATAATAAAAATGTGCTTGCAGTACTTGATCATTATTTAGCTGCCGAGTTATTTTAAAATTATGATATCTCCTAAGATATTCATTTAAATTTTTAAATCAAAACACCTTCGCAATTAATTCATTATTTTAGATCAAATTTTATTACCATAAAAAAGGTCATATTGAGTAAACCTTTAAAGATAGCCATATGCTACTGTGGACTTTTTTTAGAACTTTCTAAGCGAAACAATTCCATCACATATGATTGTTGTGTAACTGTAATCATTCACGCAGCGCATACAGTAGAAGCTCTCATAAGGAATAAACTTCCCCTGTTTTTGTAAAAAATTTCATTGATGCTTCGCTCTTATTGGTCATAGTGTGATGTTATATAGCCTATATATAGCCTTCCTGGATAAATGGGCTATCCAACACTAAAACATTTTTTCCATTCAAACCAGTAAGTTCCTGAGATTAGCGCATTCAACCAACCAAACAAACAAACAAACACACTCTTCAGCTTTATAATATTAGTATAGATGAGGGAAGTACATAAAAGTATTCTAGTGTACATAATATCACTGAGAAAACACCTCATTGAATTTATTACCCTACTGGTTGTTGTTAAAATCAAAAGTATTTGACAAATTTTAAAACAAATAAGTGAAATTTGGTATTTGTGCAATTAAAAAAAAGTGATGAATAATTTGCCAGATATAATTATCTTTATTTAAACCTCACAAAACAATTGGAATTGCCTGTTTTAATTTAAAAAAATTAAATCCAATGAAAGTAATAAGTCCTACCCAAAAATAATTATTTATACTTTGACTTGTTTTTGAAGTGAAACTTCTTTGGGATGGTGTGAATTGGATTTTATGAAATGAAAATGTGTAACAAAGAAGAGATAGCCATAAATGTATATATAGGTTTTAGGCTGTGAGAGAATGAGATAGAATGTGTTTCTGTATAGTATCCCTATCCTTTGTCTATTCTTAATGTTCTCGAAATAAATACAAAGAGAGAGAGAGAAGTTTCACTTCTATCATGTGTGAACTCACACTCAAAATATTTTTTTAATAGGGATGCAGTGGCACCTATGGGTGCAACAGATGGTCCACCTACAATGATGTCTTTCAAGGCATTTTTAGCAGCCCAGGATGATTCTATCACTGTTGATGATGCTATTCAGAAATACAATGAGTATAAGCTTGAGTTCAGAAGACAACAATTGAATGAGTTTTTCATTGCCCATAAGGATGAAGAATGGTATGATTTTTTAAAATTTAAATGATCATTATAATATAGTTATTCACAATGTACCATCATAGATCTGAAACAGATAACTAAATTACAAAAGCATTCAATGAATAAAAAAAACTGTCCAAAATATTATAGATTTTATTTGCTAGTAGTCAAAAAATTCTAAGCATTATTATATATTTTTTGTGTATGGTTTGCTTAGAATTTTTTAAAGATGCTATGCAAATTTTAACGGTAACCTTTTTTCCCTACAGTCTACAGAGTATTCGTGTGGAATTGCTGGACAACGTTAGAAAAATTAAAACATACTTTAAGCAAACAATTAAATGTGCGTAGCTAGTTTCGCGTTGACCTGTAGCGCGCAATGCTACAGGTTTCGTTTCTGTTAGGGATAGGGCTAAATATTTTACACACGTGTGGTACAGGTGAGATAATGAAGACTTTTTAATTAAGTACATGTAAGACATTTAACTTGTGTTTATTGAACTTCAATAACACCAAATATGAAATAAAGGTGTTATTTTACTATTACATAATTCTAGTTATAAACAGGTAAAAAAAAAAAACTTTTGAAATAAGTCTGACAATAAAAATATTTTTGCTTATTTATACCAATATGTAAAATGTAGTATTATGCATTAATTAGTATAATAATTGTAGATGTTTTATAAAGCAAATTAAGAATGCCTTTTAGTGAAACACTATTGTTTGATCTAGGTTCAAGATAAAATACCATCCTGAAGAGTCTGTAAAACGCAAGGAGGAACAGTTGGCAGCCTTAAAGGTACAAAACCTTGTCATCTTTATATTCCACATAACTATATTTTCTAATTAATACTAATGAGATAACTAAATAAATAAAAATTCTAAGAATATGAATTCGAAATTGTGTATTGGAAGAAATAAAAATTATTATTACGTTTTTAATCAAAATTTTAATTAATCTTAAAATTGAAAGTGGTTAAAATGAATTATTTCAGAGTCGGCTAAACGTGTTCCTTGAACTACTAGAGGGACAAGAGCTAGACAAGGTTTCAGTGGATGTAGAGAAATCAGATAAATTGATCCGTCTGCTTGATATTGTCGTTATAAAGTTAGAAGGTGGCACTGAAGAAGACCTTAAGGAGTTAGATGAACCACCACAATCAGAAAATGTGACTACCAATGATAAAACAGGTGATAACATTTTATGAACTATCATATCATATTACAATACAATAATATCATATTATTACATCTATGTTTTTTATTGTTATGACTTACGATTATAAATTCAAATTATAAGAAATTTATATTTTAGATAAAACTGATTGTGATAAACCAGTCATAATAGATGTTGATGCTGTTAAAGTAAAGGAAGAAAAAGAAGATGAACCAAAGGTGAATTATATTTTTTACTTTAGCATTTACATTTCTGCAGTTAGCAATTTTACTCGTACTTCTGACATTAAATATCTTGGAGTTATAATAAATGAGAGATTGAACTGGTACAAGCACCTTGATACTCTCACCTCGAAGATACGACGGCTTATTTACATATTTAAAAATCTTCGAGAGGTAGCAGACAAAGACACTAAAAACAGTATACTCGGCCCTGTGTCAGTCTCTCATTTCTTACTGCATACCAATTTGGGGTGGAGCCGTGAAATCATCCATCATTAAGCTGGAAAGAGCACAGAGAGCTGTTCAGTTCTATACCCGACTATAGATCTTTACAAACTTGTAGGACTCCTCACTGTGAGACAGCTATTTGTGCTCAATGTTATACTAAAAAAACATAGCCAAACCCCATCTTTGAATAATACTACTACTCGTAGCACTAAGAATATTTGCCGTGTAGATAGACATCGTACCACATTTGCTTCTCGACATTACAATATTATTAGCTCACAATTATATAATAAAATAAATAAGTCAATTCATTTAAATAACTTAAATAGATATGAAGTAAAGAAAAAAATGACAAGTTGGTTGCAAGGCTTAAACTACATAGAAACTGAAAAACTAATGTCCAAATATACATAGTACTAAGTTAAAATGAACTAAATCACATAAACACACCCACTTACACATCTACATAACCTACACACTTTCTATTTATACACATAATACGTGCACACATAATAACATATTTACGTACTCTAATATTACACGGATCCATTTTTTTTTTTTTTTTAGAACTGTCTTCACTGTTAGCCTTAGGGGCCCTATCCAAAAACAGAGCCGCTGCGGCTTTTACAGCTTCACCAGACTTGGGGGCGAGCGCTTAGGGCACTCAGCCGCGAAAGTTTGTGACGACCCGCACGAGGGTGCCAGAGTGGCCGAACCTCGGCTCGGGCGGTCGTCGCGAATGCGAAAAGGTCGCGATCTAACTAATTCCCTAATCCTACGAGAATTCGAACTAACTAACATATACTCATATGCACGTTCCCCTCCTCCTGGGAGGAAGGAGTGTACCATGCGTATGTGTATTTAATAATCGGAGTGGATTTTCTACACTAACTAGCGCATTAGTCTAACTAACACGGATCAATATCATACACCAACCTTTTATTGTTACGGTACCCGAGTCACAGGCTCTTTGCCTAGTTCGGGTACCGGAGATCTTTTTTTTATACAAAATATAAAAAATGATTCAAGAATTGTCTACTAAAACCCATACTAAACTGTATTTTAATAGAAATTCTGTGTTAATTAAATACTATGGTCACTAATAAATTATTATTATTATATCTCTACCACTAGAAATACCAAACAAATAACTTTCTATTAACATCAATATTTCCGTCATGTGCTGTTAAATGTTATATGTAGCAATATAAAGTTGTAAATTCCCGAATATTTTTTATAGTTTGATTTTTAATTGTCAGGAGAAAAAAGCAGAATCACCAAAGCCAACAGCACCACTAACCATGGAGATAGATCCTCATCTGCAACAATTACAGGAACAAGCTAAATTGTTTTCTCGATACAATTCTGTGACAGGTGAACCAGAACCGGAACCAGAAACAGAGGAGAAAGAGCCACGTAAGTAAATAATACCAAGAATGGATGCAACTAACTATTCTTTGTTGAATTAAAAGGAACCTGATTAACTTTACTCATTCTGGATCAATCAATATCGAAAATATTATACTTAAAGACATCATTTTTTAATTATTTTTTGTCAACAGCACCACCAGGCTCATCGTCGAGTTCATCGACGTCTAGTTCCTCGTCGTCCAGCTCAGAAGAAGAAGGTGAAACGACGAACCGTCGCAAATCAAAGTCAAAAACACCCGACAAGTCACCAAAACAGAAGGAAAAATCAAAGTCACCGAGTGTCGAAAAAGATTCCACAGAAGCAGAGAAGAAGGATAAAGAAAAGAGTGGAGATGAAAAAGCGGAATCAGTAAATGACGTCATTATTGAAAAGAAACAAACTAGGGCTTTGCACAAAACTACTTCTATATTTTTGAGAAATTTAGCCCCAACTATTACCAAGGCTGAAGTTGAAGCTGTAAGTTTCTTTCATCTAGTTTATTACAATTAGCTATTAACAAACTTAACGATAATATTCCAATATTTACATTTGATTTTAGATGTGTAAGCGTTATGGCGGATTCTTACGTGTCGCGTTAGCTGACCCACTGCCGGAACGACGATGGTTCCGACGAGGCTGGGTCACCTTTCGTCGTGATGTGAACATTAAAGATATCTGCTGGAACCTTAATAATATACGGGTATGAACAATAAAGCATCCATTTTTTTAGCCAACTTCAAAACAAAATATGGGTAGTTATATTTTATGGAAGTTAAGCCATAAATAACTTCTTTGTTTATGAACCAATTTGGATGATTCTTTTTTTGTGTAATAGGGGATACCTCAAGGGTGATGCCATTTTAATTCCATTGGCATTGGACCTTCAACTTCTAAGACATACCAGGGAACTCTACAAAATCATTGAACTTTGTTTTCTTTTTTGTTAAAAGTTGCCTTGTTACTACTAGTCAAAAAATTCTACAAAGCTCTAAATTTCGTTCAGATTTTTTTAACACAATGTACATAGATAAACAAGTTTATCATTTAATAAAATATGTATAATACTGTATTTCTAATTTGTCAAGAAGATCATCCAATTCCATCATGCAGTAGATAAACATTAACGTAAGTACTGTATTATTAACAAGGATGCAAAATGCATTGTTAAATTAACAAGGGAAGTATATATTAATACACAAGATGTGGAGCATAGATGACTAACGAATAAAAGTCTATCTACAAATGATCTTAGAAAAGTCTGTAGAATTATCAAAATTGAAAAATACTTTATTTAATTTAGGCCGCTGGAAGGCACTTCTGAATGTCAAAAAGCTATAATCACCAGTTTTGGTTAAAAAATATTAGGTGCTTTGTGCTGTGGACACAATCAAGGAAATCAGAACCAGAGTGGCAAAAGTGACAAATTTGCGATTAAGGAGTTTATAGTGAAACTAGATGTTAAAAAAAAATTGAGTGCAGGTCACACGCAGTAGAAGTGAAACTCCACCCCCCCCCCTGCTCCTCCCTTACTCTCTTTGTATATATTTCGAGTACAGTAAGAATAGACGAAGAACAGGGAAAGGAAACTATATAGAAATGCATTCTATCTCATTCTCTCACAGCTTAAAAACTATGTATACATTTATAGATATCTCTTTTTGTTACACATTTTCGTTTCATAAAATCCAATCTCCATAATCCCAAAAGAAGTTTCACTTCAAAAACACTATATTATTATCAAATCACAGTGGCCCACAATTATTTTTATAACTCAAAACTGCAAGTTTATCAATTGGGTAATTCTGGTTTTGATTGCCTCAACTCAACATAGAGTGACCTGTTTGCCCTCTTCATAGTTCTGATACACAGAAGAAAATATAGAGATGTTATATAGCACATATGAATGTTTTAATACATTTTCCAGTTGCGTGAATGTGAGCTGGGAGCGATCGTGAACCGTGACCTGCAGCGACGAGTCCGGCCGGTGACGGGCGTAACGTTAGAGCGTCCCGTGTTACGCGCTGACGCACGTCTCGCCGCACGCCTCGCTCATCTACTGGACACTCGAACCAACCTCTGGGACACCGAACCAAAAGACACCGATTCCGATAATATGAATCAAACTGAAGTAAGCATAGCATGTTATTTTTAGTGAACTGAAATTTATTTGGGCATGGTAGGGAAAAATTTGTGTAACGTGACATTATGTAAGCGTTACGTTACGTTATAGACATATTGGTCTAAAGTGTATTGTGATCAAATTCAAAGGAGTTTCACTTCAACCACATACACCTTTTTATATAAGAAGGTCTAATGACATCTTCAATCTTGTGACACCTAATCCAACCTCATCCGCTCGTGGTGTACCCTGCAAAGTATCGAACAAGGAAATGGTACAAGTGAGGTGATAAGGTTGTAATTCTAGATTGGGTCATGACCATAATGCATATGATAAAAAGCTCATCATAGTTATTTGCTTACGTATATCTAGTTTCTATTTACGCAGGCGCAGGTGGCAATGACGACGTTGCCTAAGATGGTAACACGGTAAGCCTAATGAGACACTGACTCGTTAAGTACTCTGCCCTCTAGAACGTATCATACCATGACCATAACCGTACCAATAAACATGCAAAATAATATAGTTTGTATGAATTACTATGCCCACAAGACAGTCATGTTATGGAACGAGACTGTTGCGTGGCATGAGAGTAGTGGCAGCAAATTCCCCACGAGAATATTTTGCATGTGGTGGTACAGTCTGTGCATGGCACGTGGCGTTGCTGAACCGGTGTGCGCAGGTGGCTCACCGTGTTTTAGTAGGTTTCACGTCTTTTTTTGGTTTTCTTCTTTCTCGTCCAAACCATTGAAATGTAACCAACTATCTGTGCCCGCTGCTTCCCACGTGTTAACTACAGAATCATTGTTTATGAAGATATCGTGTTTTTTTTTTCAATATAAGGAACCGGTATTTGAAGCGTAAAACAATTTTTTTTTATTAAAATCTATCGAGTAGTTTTTGCATGATGCGTGCACATTTTATTTATATAGGCTGTCTGATAGTTAATTTTCTAATAGCTATTAAAAACCAATTTGATTAACTAAATGGACAATAAATGACATATGTGGTGTTTCATGTTATTGAATAAATTTCAAACGGGCATAACACACGTTGCAAACGAGCATGATACCCGTTGCATACGGGTATAATACGGGCATAGAATATGGTTGATCCGTTGCAGGAGGCATACTAAGTTCATGTCGTATTTCTTTACGTGCCTGATACGTTCATAGCATGGTCATGGTATGCTCTTGTTATGTAGGCAGAGTCCTTTAAGCGCAACTTGCGGAACACACCGAGTAGACAGGATTTCAACTTCAATAATAAAGCAATAAAGCAAAATGTCTTGCTTACACACCATTGAAATACTTGATTATTGTACTTTTATTGAATTTTTATTTTCCTATATCCTATATTATCCTAATAAACTATTGAAAATTATGTTTGTTTAACTTAGAGTTAACACGGCATTCATTGAATGTTAGGCGGCACGAAGTTCGCCGGATCACCTAGTAGGTTATAAAATGCAAAAATATTTTTTCAAACCTCACTGGTAGTTCCAGAATCCAGTTAGCATGTTCAACCAAATACAAAAATACTCTTGAGCTTATATTCATTATTTAAATTATTATTATAGCATAGATTTATTTCTTTCAGAATTTCAGTCTCAATTCAAAAAATCCTGTACTCCACAAAATAACTGAGCATCTGATCGAAGAAGCGTCCACTGAGGAGGAAGAACTACTGGGCTTGGATGCATCTTCTGACGCTACTTCAGAACAACCAGATCCGGAACTAATGCGTGTGCTCGATCGGCTTATTCTATACCTGCGTATTGTACACTCTGTGGATTACTATAACCACTGTGAATATCCATATGAAGATGAAATGCCGAACCGTTGTGGTATTATGCATGCTCGATCTGGACCACCTGCAAATAAGGTAACCATGTAATCCATATGAAATAATTGCATTTTTTTATCTGTCTATATTAATAAATCTGTAGTCCTGTCTCGAGGTAAATTTTATTTCTTCCAAGTTTACTTATAAGGACACTCATCATGAATATGACATAATTTTTTTTGTGTATTTGTATGTCCAGATTTAAAACTCAAAAACAATTTGATCAATTTTTATGAAATTTAATCCATTTGAAGCTTCTTATGTCATCGTTCAATTGATAGGAATTGTCAATTATATTCTAGAAACCGTAAAAAGAAGGATTGCATAAAAGAAATTGTTATTCTCATGATCATGAAGATGATTTTTATGAATTCTCTGATGAGGTTTTTACGCGGGAAGTATATAATGCCCTTGTTCAATTGAGCATTTATATCTATGAGAATATATCTATAATTCGATAAATTAACAATAGTTTGAACGAAAGGGTTTATTTATGATTTTGAAACCTTCTTCTATATTTTGTTTTTGTCATAAATTATCTTTAAAAAAGTAAACATATTGTAAAGAGATGTTTATTTGTATACACAAAGAAAATATGCATATAATACCGTGCATGATGAATTTTATTATGACGACAGCAATGGAACCTTCTCATTGAGAAAAAAAGGGTTAATATTAATATACTTCAATATAAGGTTTATTGTATAAGTTATTTATTTCAATGGCATTAATTAGTTTAAATGTCGCGATTATTAAAAAAGATAAACACAAATGTCCGACCATCTTTATTTTTATTACCTTAAATAATCAGTAATCAACATATCAACTAAAATGTCAATTTTTTGTTACATTTGTTTGTGGTTGTAGAGTATTGGCAATGTTATATAGTTATTTCATTTGATGCTCATATACAGCCGAATCAGCAAGAAATTCAAGACTACATTAAATCCTTCGAGGGAAAAATGTCTGCCTTCCTTCAGGATGTCAAGCAGCTTTCTGATGAGGAGTTGAATAAACTTGGAATAAAGGCAAGAGAAATATCCCACATTATTATATATTTACTTAATTAAACAGTAAAAACATAATTAGCCTGAGTATGGTGGTAGACTATTTTATGCCTGCCTAACTAGCTACCACACTCTAGTTGCAAATATGTCGCCAAGTACTTATAGGTGTGTTCCGGCAGCTCCACTTGAGGCGGTTTCTCCACTAGGCTTAGGTTAGGCTAATATGAGGGTGAGATTGTATTCTCTAAAGTTAAAACCTGTATTTAAAGAATGTAAAAAATAAACAGGGTTGATGTGTAAGGATATTCGATTGTACGTTTTAAATCTATCATATTTGTACAGGATCCTGATGCCGAGGTTGAGAAATTTATACAAGCCAATACGCAAGAACTGGCTAAAGATAAATGGTTGTGTCCATTGAGCGGCAAGAAGTTCAAAGGTCCCGATTTCATCAGAAAACATATTTTCAATAAACATGCTGAGAAGGTAAGTTTTAAAACAAAATCGAAAAAAAAAACTGCAACTTTAATTCCAATGTACTACGTAAACCGCATACCTATATATTATGTTCAAATATTTATACATTAATGAAACATGATTCTTCAATGTCAAATTTATATAACTACAACCTGTTCTTATTCTTCCTTTTATGTACCAATGTAAATTGTAGAAGATAGAAATAATGTTAAACTAGGTAACGCTGTTGGTGCCGAACTTATAAAGCAGTGAACTAGTGTAATACTATTATAACCTTCGTATTTATGTACAAGTCATTATTTGTTACTTAGCAATTACTTTCACTAACACTATCTAACCCTCGTATTTATAGTTAAGAAAAAGTAATTACTTAAGTTAAAGTCATCGATTTTATTTTATAGTTAAGAATCTCAGGCGAGTAAGTAATGTCTATGATTATAATTCTCAGCCAAGTAATAGTCAATGATGCCCTTTTTTTTTTTTTTTTTTTTTGTTAACATGGAGTGGAAAACCCGTCATGGGTACACACTCGCCCGGGGGAACGAGTGGTTATGTGAGACTCCTACTCACTAAAAAACTCCACGGTGCACCGTCCGCCGCCATGCTGGGGCGACGCGGGCACTGCGCTGGCATTCAGCCGCGCCGCCCCGGCGGCAAGGCCCGGAAGGGCCGCCCGCTGACGGAGACAGCCCGGTGACGAACTGTCTCCCCGTCCGCCAAACCAGTGCAATGGGAAGACAGGCCCCCCGACCCATCTCCCCTTGGTTCGGCCTGGCAGGAGAAGGAGGCGGATGAACCACCACCTGTCCCCCACCCACCCGTTGTTGGGTTTTTTATAGAGGTTTTCTCCTCTGTCTCTGCCATAATGTTTGGCATATGGCGGGGGTAAGGGGCGAATGAACGCACCCCCACCCCGCTAGCCCGGCCATGATTTTTTACCGAGGTTTTCTCCTCTGCCGTCCTGTAACGGCAGGAGAAGGAGGCGAATGAACG
Organism: Saturnia japonica; assembly: GCA_033032175.1. Classification (NCBI taxonomy): domain Eukaryota; kingdom Metazoa; phylum Arthropoda; class Insecta; order Lepidoptera; family Saturniidae; genus Saturnia; species Saturnia japonica. The sequence continues at coordinate 8,960,404 of CM065311.1, read as the reverse complement.
CACCCCCTCCCCCAACAGTCCGTCGTTGGTTTTTTATAGAGGTTTCCTCCTCTGCCGTCATTAAGCTCCCGTCCGTCCTTGTCAAGTCCGTCTTTGATTTTTTAACGAGGTGCTCATCCTCAACCGTCCGGTTATTTTTTTAAGTGGTTTCCTTCCACTGTCCGTCCTTGATTTTTTATACTGGTGGTTTTCTCCACCTCCGCCCAGTAATTTTTTAAGGTGGTTGTCTTCCACCGTCCGTCCGTGATTTTTTAAAGGGTGGTTTACTCCACCACAGTCCGTCCAAGGTTTTTTAAGGTGATTTACTCCACCGCCGTCAGCGATTTTTTAAAGAGGTTGTATCCTCTCAATTTTTTAAGGAGGTTTTCTTCCTCCTCCGTCGTCAACGACGAGTCCGTCCGTAGTGGACGAGCCGAAGCAGGTCCACTCTTGCCCCATCTCCTGTCTCCTCTGATGAGCAGAGGGGTACAGGGGAGGAACGCCGTCGGTCTGGTATTAGCCGTCGGCCGTGAAGCGGCCGCCGTTGCCCGGGGCACACCACGAGGAGGTTCCAGACATAGTGCCCCTCAATGATGCCTTTACTTAAGTAATTCTAACATGTATTTTTATCTACAAACGAGTTATATTTGTACATTGTTTATTGTCGAAAGTTATACCGTATACATAATTTATTTCAATGAATATAGTACCTAGTACCTACCATATTGTTAGTGAATAGTTTACGTGATAATATGGAAGACTTGGAGCGATTTTTAGACTGAGTAAATAATATGGTTGCAGATCCATTGGAAGAAACTGAGAATTTAATTATGGTTTCAGCGCCCAGGTCATTGAAAATGTATTTATTTATTGGTGCACTAGACTGTACCCACATAAAAATAAGAAATCTCGAGGCATAAATTATACTGAGGAATACGGAAACAGAAAAGGGTACTTTTCATTAAATGTACAAATTATATGTAAAAATATATGACATAGTTGTACGATGGGCAGGAACTACCCATGACAGTTCCATATTCAGAAATACTCGATTATGCATGAGATTACAAACAAATGAGTTCATTGGCACATTAGTTGCAGATGCCGGATATCCATGGACTCTGCACTTGCTGACTCCAGTAAGCAATCCTTCGTGCCCTGCTAAAGAAAGATTTAATAAGGCACAAATAAAGACTAGAAACACGATTGAAAGATTATTTAGCATAATGAAACGTAGATTTCCTTGTCTCCAAAGAGAAATATACACAAATTTTTTAAGTTTTTGACGGTTTAACAAAACTCATCTGACTCAAGTAAACGATTAATTTTTGTATCCAGGAGCCTAATTATGAATATCCGTATTACTTTTTGATATTTGGCATAGTTGTTTTAATTTTATTGTAACTATCCTATTAATACTTACTTAATAGTAATTAAATAAAAATTAATAGTAATTAATTATTACTTAATAATTTATTACTTACTATTACTTGTCATGTGTATGCTCCTGGGGTCCTCGTTTTTGGTTGTTTAAGCACCAGCCCTTTTTGTTACGAAAAGGTTTGACTTTTTTGTTATGTTTCTTTGTTTTTCTTTAAGTTGCTTTTGTTTGTTTTTGTGTATCTATTGAAGTTTTTATAATAATACATACTTCTGTTTTATACGTATAAGTCTCACGTTTTTACTTTTTACTTTTACGACTATTTAAGTTAGTATGTACGTCATGTCATGCCACCGGACGGCTCCAACGGAAGACCAGCGCTGGTTGTTACAACCAGCATTATGCTGAGCTGGGGCCGTTTTGTCGCAATTGGCATTTGATGCTCGATATGTAATAGGTTGTTGTAATTTTTTTTTTTTAAACTTTCTATTGTACTGTGGCGACATCTACATAGCAACACATAGCGACATCTATCGAGCCACATAAGACACATCCTTACTATCCTACATTGCGCTATAGAAATTAACTCAATCGTTGAGTATGTATACAAGAACCCGACTACAACCGTTGGGCAGCTGCCCGCCAGACATAACACCCGTCTGGTCGCAGGATCCTCCCTTTGCAATAGTTCTTCTACAGTATCAAATATCTTTGTAACAAATAAATATTTTTCTTTCTTTCTAATATAATAAATGTGAAAGTGTGTATGTTTGGATATTTCTTACTCAATCACGCAAAAACGGCTTTGAATGAAATTTAGCACACAGATAGTCAATAACCTGGAATAACATATAGGGTACTTTTTATCCTGGTAAAATCATAACTTAACCCCTGTTATCCTAAAAATATATTATCCATCTATGATTTTTTTCTTTATCGTATTTGAAATCAGCTTTGCATATGCAGTAATATAGCGGGGTGGTAAGGATCGCGTTCACTTTTAACATAGTGACACCCCATCTATGATTTTCTTTTGGTGTATCGTGTTTCAGGATCAGTCTGTGTATATCGAATAATACGTAAACGAAGTCGCAGGTACCAGCTAGTAACTAATATCTGTAATATTTCGTTATTTACTTCTACTAAAAAAATATTTTCGTAGTATTTTTTTAAATCAAATGTTGTGAATTTAAATAATACACGAAATAAAACGCAGTAATATCGTGCTGCCAATGTAAGAAACACTGTTCGTTCTAAGTAAATACTTCGAACTTTGATTAAGTAAGTGAAGGCGTTTACTCGTTTATAAAATAAAATTTAATTCTTAGAGTATCTTAGTTAAAGTAATTGCTTAACGAAGTAATTTCTAAGTAGCAAGTAATGACTTGTTTATAAATACGAGGGTAAGAATTTCCTTTTATAGACAAATAAACGCCTTTACTTACTTTTAAGCAAAGTATGTTTGCAGGACGATATTACTGACTTTTATTTCGGGTATAATTTATTATCAAAACAAAGTAAGCAAGTAATATGCTACACACATACAGCTAGATTTTTGAATGTAAAAATGAAACTTTCACATACGACAGATGAGTTGTGTAGAGTAAAGATTGTATTCGCATTTCACTACAACATTTTTTGAAAATCTATATATTTTTTAAGCAATCTTCTGAAAAGTCATGTAGCAGGTCCTTGTCTCTAAAATATATTTTCACTGATCTCAGTTCAGAAACCATAATATTTTCTCAATTTCTTCTAATGGATCTACTACCATATAATTATCTAGCCCATCTAAAGAACGCTCAGTCTTCCATATTATTAGCAAATTAAAACTATTCACTAACGATAACTTTTGAAAATAAACAATGTAAAATAGCACTCTATTGTAGGTAAAAATATATGTTGAATTACTTAAGTAAGGACCTCCTCGTGGTGTGCCCCTTGCAACGTCAGTTCTTATGACTGACGGCTAATACCACACCGACGGATTCCCTCCCCTATAGTCTCTGTTTATCATAGGAGACGGGAATGGGGCAAGAGTGGGCCCTCTTCGGCTCGTCCACTAATGATGGACTCGTCCTTGAAGGCGGAGGAAGCAAACCTTAAAAAATTGAGAGGATACAACCTCTATAAAAAAATCGCTGACGGCGGTGGAGAAAACCACCTGTTAAAAAGTCAAGGGCGGATGGTGAAGGAAAACCACCTTAGAAAATTACCGAGGAAGACAACCTCGTAAATAAATTACTAGAGAGGGGGTCGAGGATGAGCACCTCATTATAAATCATTGCTGGATTTTACAGCAGGAGAAACAACGACGGTAGAGCAGGAAACCACTATAAAAAACCAACGCCGGACTGGTGGGGGAAGAGGTGCGTTCATTCGCCTCCATCTCCCGCCTTATGCCAAACTACCGATGGCAGTGGCAGTGAAGATGGCAGAGGCAGAGGAGAAAACCTCTTTAAAAAACTCAACCCCGAATGGACGGGGAAGAGCATGTGTTCATTCGCCTCCTTCTCTTGCCAGGCTGCACCAAGAGGACATGGATCGAGGGCTCGCCTTCTGTTGCACTGGTTCGGCGGACGGGGAGACAGTTCTTTTGCACCGAACTGTCTCCGTCAGAGGGCGGTCCTTTTGTACCTTGCCGCCGGGGCGATGCGAGAGAATGCTACTAGCGATACCGGGTCACCCCATTACGGCGGCGGACGATGTACCGTGGAGTTTTAGTGTGTACCCATGACGGGTTCCTCCACATTAAAAAAAGGCAAACTATTACCTGGCTAAGAATTCTAACCGTAGATGTTACTTACACGCCCGAGTTTCTTAACTATAAAATTAAATGAAATGATGTACTTTTCGTTAACTGTAAATACGAGGATTAAGTATTAATAAACTTAACAAAAATTGAATATTTAATTCAACTTAATAAAAATCGGTCAAGTGCGAGTTGAACTTGCTTACCGAGGATTCCGTTTCAGAATATTATGCTTTTTTTCATCTTCGGGTTTCTTATCAGGACGACGATGTACGACGTCTGGGAATCAAATAAAAAGCAAAAAAAAACTGACTTTTTGGATGGGTAAAATCTTGTGATTTCGCGTCACCCACAAGTTTTGCAATAATTCAGACTATAATTGATATGATTGAGTTCGTCATTAATTATAAATTACGTAAATGTGGCGCACTCGCGCTTATCGTGTACCGAACTTTACCGAGAATTCGAGGTACCTACGTCGTTTGGGCAGTTTGTATGAAGACATAATACTGTTTGCTTTAGTGTACTGTGACTGAGCGCTTACGTGACACAATTGCACGCGTCTCACTTCTCCCTTATTTGACACCGGTAGCATTCGTATTTACGAGGCGCCATTTAAAAAAGTTTTTTTTAACAGGTTTATGAATTGTTTAATATCGTTGGCTGTAATTATTTGTAGGTGGACGAAGTACGTCGTGAGGTTGCGTATTTCAACGCTTACGTGTGTGATGTGCGTCGACCGCACCAACCGGAGCCGCCTTCGCGTCCCGCCCCGCAAGTGCACCACGTACCGCACGTACCCCCTTCTGCGCCGTAACTACCTTATATTTTATTATATTTTGTATAATTAACCATTTCATTGCTATGCACCCACGTATTGGGCTCAGTTTCACCACATTCGCGAGTTTAGAAACCCGCGTAGTTTGCTGTTTTAAGAGTTGATGAATTATAATAAAACCTTTTTTGTTTAACTTTAGCTCTTCACCTTCAGGGATACTGTGTTTGGCAAAACTACCTTCTGGGTTAAATATTAAAATATATGGCGGCAGAGTATAATAACCCCTGTAAAAACATCAGACGAGGCGAATGTATTAATCTACGAATGCTTTTGCCACCACTCTCTGAATCAATTTGAAAACAACATTCCACAAATGTTTAAATCAAGAAGATTGATTCTAACGAACCATATATCTGGAATAATAATTCAAGAATAATAAGTATGCAGTTATCACTAGTTGACCAGTAATCACCATTGAACTGCGCGTTAGATGATTAATATTGAAGTTGACAAAAAAGTAATTTCAGTTTTACAGTATGAAATTATAAACATAAAAGTACTTAAATAATTTTAAATAAAAAAAATAAAAAAATTATCAGCACAATATCCTCCAGTGTGTTCGATGACTTCATGATAAGTAAATTTTTTTGGAGATTTTTCTCTACTTGGGGAATCCCGATTGGTGGAGTGCCCTTCCACCCTACAGAATATCGCATCCAAATTACTTTATGTTGTACCTATTCTTGCGGTGAGTAGGATTTACCGAAATCCTCGGGGAAGGAGAGGGGGAGGGTTCAAAGAGAGGTAGGGCACACAGACATTTCTTTAGAGATTTCTCTCTATTTGGGGCAGTACAATTGGTGGAATACCTTCACCCTACAGAAGATCGCAGCCAAATAACCTAGTGTTCTGTTCCTGCGGTGAGTATGGTTGAAATTAACCGAAAAAAGGAACAAAGTTACAAGGAGTTTGTTTCTCTAGTAAGCAAAAAGTGTGTAGTAGTACTATCAAAATTAACCAAAAAAAGCTATGTTAAAAGAAGAATAATAAAACAAACATAACGCTATAGTTTCTTGCCATCGCAATAAGTATGTCTGGCGTTACAAGTGAATGCGCGGGATACGCTGATGAAGGCTACAAGCCGCGACCCTTCTGGCGAAATCGCTTTATGCTGCAAGCAGCGTCGATCGATTTTAAGACATTAAAATATGACCATCTTTTGTAATTCGCTTACGGCGTCTACAGTCGGGGGAGGATATTATTAGTAGTCGGTAAATTACGCTTCTCTTATAGAAACTGGGAATGTTATTTTAATTTCTTCCCATTTTTCTACAATGTGTTACCAACTTATGTTACTGATCTGAACTCGATTTGAGTAGTCAATTTCGACTTGCAGTGATGTTTTGTGACCTAGTAGATATAAAATCACATAATTGAATCTGATGCTGCAGCATGAAGTGAATTCGTTAGGATCTCGGGTTAATGTTCACACCTACGCACGAGCGATTCATGTCAGTGTCATTGCCGTCAATTGTTTACTCGCACACTTAATAATAATATTACACATCTCGAACAAGGACTCATTGTCACTGGTTTTTAATTCCAATTCTTGACTGGGGAAAACACACGACTGCGAATTTTCACCGCGAGGTTATTTTACTGCTATTCTGTAAGTGTAACTGAAATCATACACAAAGACGCGCCCTACGGGAAATTTTTTTTGAATGGAATTTCAATTTAATAATTAGAGCTAGTAATATCAACATTCTTCTGAGATTTTATATGACTAACGGGTTAAACTTAGTTCAGGGTCCAACCAATATAATTATGATAAAAATTAAAATATTGCGGAAATTATTATTAATATTACCTCGCGTTAAAAACGTATACGCCTGAAAAGTAAAGAGAGGTAGGGCACAGAGAAATTTCTTTGAAGATTTCTCTATACTTGGGGCAAGTCCGACTGGTGGAATGCCTCCACCCTACAGAAGAATGAAGATCGCAGTCAAATATCCTTGTATTGTGTTCTTGTGGTAGGGGGATTCAAAGTTCAGCAACACGCTAGTCATACCCATGGTATTACAAGAGTTCATAGTCTGCGATAGCCGCTTACGATCAAGCGGGCCGTGTTCTTGTTTACCAATTTAGTAGTATATTATAAAAATATTTGTCTGGTAGATACGGAGGCGGTCCAGTTGGTGGCGGGCCGACAGCAGCTCGTTGGGGTTGGGGCGGTTGGGCACCACCGGCTCCCTATGCTCCACGGCATCCACGTTTCTCTCGACCCAGGTAGGAAATTATACATATACTACGAAACTGTCAATCGAAATCATCAATGTTTACCAATGTTATCAGATTATTCAATAAAATTAATTAAAAACTAGCTACGCCCGCGGCTTCGCTCGCTTGGATGACAGAACTTATAATGCTTATGAAAATCGTGGTTTCTTAAAACTTTAATAACTCTTTATTGTATGAAAATATCGTGATTTTTTTTTATAAGGGACAAGTGTCAAAGTAAAACAAAAAAAAAATATCCAGTAGTTTTTGCGTGATACGCGCACAGCGGCATATCTCAATCATTTAATTTATATAGATTTCAGTTTTTTTTTTTTATTATTGTTAAGATATAAAAAACTAAGAAATGCAAAAAATAATACTTTATTTCTATAACATTAACATATATGTAATATATACGTTTACCATCACTATTTTTGCAGTTTTTATATTATACACGGTCAGGTTTTGAACGTTTTTCCAACGGGGGCGGAAAGCGGGCTGTGGAAAGCCGCTTTGCTACGTTGAATGTTAGAGGAGGATGTAATGAAATAATAAATGAATTATGTCAAATGATGGATGAGAGGAGAATTGATGTGCTATGCGTGAATGAGACGAAGCGGAAGGGGTGTGAAACCACAAATTATGGGCTGCCAGGGTGTCGGTGTCGTTCTGTCTGCGCGAATGAATGATTGTAAAATTGAGTATGAATGTGTGACTCCTAGACTCCTCTGGATAAGGCTAAAAGTTGGGCTCACCCGTATTTTTATCCTAGGTGTGTATGCACCTACTGATTTGGGTTTCAGAGGTTCTACAGCAGCCAAAAAGGAAAATGAGGAGTTCTGGGAAAGTTTAAGAGAAGTTCTAAAGAAGTATAAGGACAATAAAAGGATTATTATGCTGGGAGACTTTAATGGATGGGTAGGTGTGAAGCGTGATGGGTATGAAAAGGTTTTAGGCACTTTTGGTGATGAGAGGATTAATGAAAATGGTAAAAGATTGCTTGATGTATGTTTGGAATGGAATCTTTTAGTAGCAAACACAATGTTTGCTCATAAAACAGTTCATATGTACACAAGGGTTGAATGTGGTTTTAAAAGTATGATTGATTTTGTGGTCATCGATGAAAGACTGAAAGGACAAGTTCTGGATACTCGGGCGTATCGCTGTGTCGGTATCGATACAAACCACTTTCTAGTGATATCACAGATTAGAGGACTTTTCAAACGATGGCGACATAGGGTAGTGGAATCAATATCTAATCTAGAACGTGTGAAAGTAGAAAATTTACAAGAGGATAAAGTGAAAGATGAGACTTCAAAAAGTTGAAAGAACGATTTGTTAATTTGGATGAAGAATGTGGGATAGAATGTTTATGGAAGTATTTTAAGGAAGGTGTAGTCGATGTTGCAAGTGAGGTTTGTGGGGTTGCTAAAAGAAGGAATGGAAGAATACAGAAAAATATATGGGTGGATACAGAGGTGCAAAAAGTTGTGGATGGAAAGAAGAAAACATGGCTGGATTGGTTAGCCGCAAAGGCTAATCTAAGAGTGCAAAGGTCAACATTAGAGGATGTGGATAAGGCAAGAAAGGTTTACAAAACGATGAAAGGGTTAGTGAAAAATGTGGTCAGTACGAAGAAAAAAGAGCGGAAAGATGAGTTTGACAGAAGACTCTCTGATAATTTTCGAGACAATATTAAAGTGTTTTGGAAATCGATTAGATTAGCTCGAGGAAAGACAAATCAGAAGCAAGGATGGAAGTATTATAAAAGGAGAAGAATATGTGTTGAAGAGATGGAAGAATATTTTGAAAATTTGTTTGAAAGGGAAGAGATGCTAGCGCCATTGGAAGTACCTGCTCTTGGAATGATCGAAAGTAAACCTGACTGCATCATCAGTATGGAAGAGATTATGAAAGGATTAAAAAGTATGAAATCTGGTAAAGCTGCGGGGTATGACAGGGTGTCTGTCGAAATGCTGAAGGCTGGACAGGGTGTGGTAGCAAGTCAGTTATACTGCCTTTTCAACTTGTATTGGATAAACGGTCGGGTACCGGGAGACTGGCGCAAGGCTGTGATCGTGCCGTTATACAACGGGAAAAGGATCACAACAAGACTGTAAAAATTACCGCGGAATTAGCCTTCTCAGTGTTGTCGGCAAACTGTATGCTAAGGTAATAATTGAAAGAGTTATGTTAGAAACAGATAATAGAATATGGGATGTACAAGCGGGATTTAAAAAGAGTATGGGATGTACGGACAAGGTCTTTTCCTTAAGGTGCATAATTGAAAGACATTTGGCAACAAACCAAAAAGTATTTTGTGCATTCTTGGATTTAGAAAGGCCTATGACAAAGTGATAAGGAATGAGTTATGGTTGGCATTGTCTAGGCATGGGGTTGGCGGGGATCTGATACAAGCATTGAAATCTTTCTATAAGGATTCCAGTGCTTGTGTTAGAATAAATGGAGCATACACTGAATGGTTTGATATCCAAAAGGGTGTCAGACAGGGATTACACTTATAGCCATGCCGTGGACAATTTTGCCATGGGCAATTTGACATCATTGCCCGTCTCCATGGCTGTTCAACCTATTCATAGATAATTGTCTAACAAATTTGAAAGAGAATGATTGTGGACTGAGAATGAACGAGTTACTTGTCAAATGTCTTCTTTACGCTGATGATCAAGTTTTACTTGCACCGTCGGCTAAGGATTTGCAAGCGATGGTGACTATTATGAATGAGGCTTTGGAAAGAAAGGGAATGAAAGTAAATGCAAAGAAGACGAAAATTTTGGTGTTTGAAAAGGATGAAAACTTGACAGAAGTATGTGTCTGGATTGATGAGGATGGACTGGAGCAAGTGAGTTTGTATACTTGGGATCGATGTTTACCAGGGATGGAAAGTATGAGAGAGATATAGGAAGGAGAGTAAATGCAGGTAATATGGCGAATGGGGCGTTACACTCCTTTATGAGCAGCCAGAGTATTTCTATGAAAGCTCGTTTGGCTGTGCATAGAGGAGTGTTAGGTCCAACACTCATGTACGGAAGTGAAAGCTGGGTGTGGCAGAAAAAGTCATGAAAGTAAAATAAATGCAGCAGAAATGAGAGCGCTAAGAGGTATGTTAGGAGTGAAATTGAGTGACAGGATAAGAAATAGTGTGATAAGAGAGCTTTGTGGTGTGAAAGAAGATATAGTCACACGAATTGAGAAAGGGATGCTTAGATGGTTTGGGAATGTTGAGAGGATGAATGACTAAACAAATTTATGATGCGAGTATGAAAGGAATCGTTGGAAGAGGAAGGCCTAGACGAACATTTATCGATCAAATCGGAGACGTTCTGAAGAAAGGTAAGGTCAAGAGTACTCTAAACCGACGAACATGCATGAAAAGATTAATGAATGTCGAAGAAGCGAAAGAGGTATGCCAGGATCGTAGCAGGTGGAAGGACGTGGTCTCGGCCTACCCCGTTGGGATATAGGCGTGATTTATGTATGTATGTATGTATGTAGGTTTTGAAAAATTAATGGTATAAATTAGTAATCACTGATGATTTCTATTTATCGTTTTCATAATTTTGCATGATCTACAAATGAGAGGTTAACCAAATTGCAATAATCTCAAATTACTACATTCTCTTAAGTTGTAAGACGACTGATAGTTAGTATAAAATATACGTTTTGGTTTTGTTAAATTTTATGTTATGTTTGCAATATCTATTTCTATACTATTTCCATTTCTTTATTTTCTCGATGACAGTTCTAATTTGATAGTTGTAGTGTTGTGACCAAATAAGTAATGATATCGATCGCATATATCGTGACAGTGACGATTCATCAGATTTTGATTAAAATAAATAAATAAAGATTACCTGTCGTTATAATTATTTCGTTTCATTGTCGAGTACCTCTACCTATACCTACTTATTTTACAACAGCTTCGAAAATTTTGAAGAATTAGGCATTATCAATCAAGAATTATTACGTGTAACATCTTGTAATGAAATATATAATATTATTTAATAAATTTGTACAAAAGTATCCGGCAGTAGTTTAGTTTCTTACATTTTGTAAAAAAAACATCGGGTCTGTTATCGTGTTACGTTTATCGATATAGCTCCATCCCTATCAGTTTCTCCGACTCTGGTATAACATTGTACGTGTGTAAACGGCATATTTTTATTAAATAATGCATACAAAATGTAAAAAACACGCTCGTTCAAGTTTTCACAGGAACTGTCATCGAGAAAATAAAGAAATGGAAATGGTATAATTTTAATAAAGAGGCACATCTATTACCAGATTCACACGCGTGCCACTTGTTGCAAACTTCAAAGTCTTCAAACAGTTTGTAGAGGTTTATTATAAGGGACTTGGATAAAATAGGCAAACTAAACATCGCTATCCACGCGTTTGCGAGTGGGCTACTGCGCTAATGTGTTTAGGATAAGCAAGCATAATGGACGTCGACCTTGTGTCGGTTATAAAAAAAATTTAATCTATTTTTATTGTAAAAAGAAGCAAAACTTAACAAGGAAAAATGATAGGATATGGAAAATTCGGCAATGAAGATGTTAAAAATTCACAGAAACCATACCAAGTTTTTTTTCAGTTATTTACGAACGTACAAAATTTATTCATATAATAGATGGAGTCCTACATTTCAGTTATTTCAAAATCAACTATTTGACATCGTACTCTTTTTACTACTTTTTTTTATTTATATATGTTAGCCGTTTTAGAAAAATAAAAATATAAATTACACTTCCTAGCAACAGTTCTAAACCACAAGAACGAAAAGATTTCAAGATTATTTATGACGCTTGTATCTGGTCACTCAACTATAAAAAAAACTACAACGATGTTACATTGCAAAGAAATCGGTTTTAAGTAAATGTAATAGGATACATTTGTATTCAAGTTTCAACCGACAATGGTGCGGCATGACTCATAGTCTCTCACACTGGACGAATGATAATGAAGCATTATGTCACCTGTATATTCCAATTGCCTAGATTCATTATACAAAACCATAATTTGTTTACTTATCATCTTCATCATCGTCTTTAAAATTTAATTGTTGTCTATATGTTGACATGACATATCATTAGTGTAATTATAAGTATTTAAAAATTATTATAGTATTTACGAAAAGTTAGTGTAATATCAATATTTTGAAATGCGTAAAGATTTTATAAAAGATGAATTTCATGCAATCTTTTGTCAATTTTGAGTATGGACAATTTTTTAATACTATAATTATATTTACGGTCCAAAGTGCCTAAAATCATGTTTACGACTTGCGATCTATACGAAGCAGCTGCCAAACATTATTCCATTTTTGCATGACCTTAACATTTTGACATTTATATTGATTCTCTTAGATAGTATTATATCATTAAATCTTTATATGTATGCTAGCAATAGACGTTTAAAATATTATTATTTTTATTTTTGTTACTGTTAATGTCTAGAGAAAATGGTTTTGAGTAAAAAGACATGACTTACAGGGAAAATGTGGACCGCTCCCGGCCTCTTGTTACATACAACGATCTTGACTTCCCGGACAATGGTGATATATTCTGAATTTAATCAAATGATTCGTGACATCTGAAAATTGTTAATTATAAAATTAAACATTCCGACAATACAGTACCTATTGCTAAAAAAATAACCGATGTTATTTCTGTATAAAAATACTTTTACCGCGAAATTGTTAAGTACAATACCTACATTTTTTAGCCTTTTTCAATTATTTTCATTGATGTATTTTAAAATGGTTGTGGTAATTTTAATTAAACCTATCAATGTATCATTGCAGTGTCTTCTCAATTATAGCTAATTTCTTAAAGTGCGTTTTTTAATCCCAGTAAGTAAATTGACAATAACTAATGTTCAACTTGAAAATTTACTATTTGTTACCGTATATTTTATGTTTCAATTAATTGAATCGTAAGATTTTAAATATGGAATTGAGTGTTTTATTTATTAGTTGAGATATTTTGTATTTTTCAATATACCCAATAAATTACTATTTTACCATTACATAATTCAGTAAAATATAAAAGTTACATATTATGACGTACAAGTTACAAAAACTTTCTAAAAAAAAAAGAACGCTTCGGTTGACCCACGACAGACGCATTTTCTTTGCCTTGTTCGGTTTTCACCTTTGGAGAGTTCAGTGTTTTTTCAGAAAAACTTATTAAAATAAATAATATCTCGTACGGTTTACGATTATTTCGTATTAAAAATACATTTAACTAGCAACACATGAAATGTCATTTTAAATTTTACTCCATGGTTACTAAAACGCACTATAGTTATTTATTTATAATCTCTATTCAGTGTACGTTTAATCCACTAATTAGTCGTATCATTGTAATAAGTTTCAATTATGTGACTGGAATAAAAGTTGATGTAATTTAGAGCTATATATAGATATCATCTCATAATATAAGTAAGGCCATTTTGTTAAATCAATTATACATTCTTGACATAACTGATAATAATGTTTTCAACTATTTGCTTTTTATATTTCAATTTATGATACAATGTATTGTATGGAAATAGTTTGAATAAAAAATCCGAAATGTAAACAAACATATTGTATTCATTTTAATTCTTCAACCTTACGTAATTGGGTCAATCAACTATTTCACCCACACTTTGCTGTCCCGGACATACTATAAATAATATGTAATAATTGATAATAGTCATACATAAAAGTAATATCACAAGTGTATCTAAGACTATTAGGCACAACGGGAAACATTACATTCTCAAAAATCTTTTGTTTCTCTAAAATTGTATGGTAACTCTGATACGAAATATACATTCGGTACAAAATGTTCTTTTTCGAAGGCCACATTATCTTGTGAAATTTTATTTGTCAATCATGCCACGGCCGTCTTGTTCTATAATAAAAAAAATATCCGAAAGAAGAACAATACGTCATGATATAGTTTATCGTGTGTAATACAGAAGAGCAATAAGGCAAAGTGCTTTTACAAAAAAAAAATCTCATTTATGTTCCCGGCAAAATTTGCCATAAAACACTTAAATGGGCTTTTCACCGAAATTACCTTCCATTTTGTTTGCCTTCACTAATACAGGGGGCGACGGTGCCCTTTTATCTAGCCTTTAATCACTATTTAAACGAAAAGTAAAAAATATATTTTTTCGTAAAGGATAATCTATTATCTCACCTCTCCAAAGTATGGGAATATTAGTTGATTGACCCATTTACGTTTTAACCCTTACTCCATATCTAGTGTTCACGGGAAGCAGAGATTAATAACATTTTAGTCGACACGTAATAGAATTAAATAGAGCTCGTGTGTGATTTGTTTGTTTGTAATGTGAATCGATGGAGTTGCAAATTGCTACTAACGTAGATAATGTATTGTTAAAGGGGTGGCGGCGCTGAGTTTCGCCCGGTCATACACTACCGCGACTTGGACGCCCCGCGAGACCCCGACGAGTTCATTTAACTTGGACCCATCGCATCAGCGACTAGCCCATGGAACATATACGCACGTAGATTAAAACAGTATCACTATGTAGATACTTAGATAGCTTATTAGTAATAATTGTGTGTCATATACAACATTATCCAGTAATTGTTTCATTTAAGCCTAAGCTATCAAATAGGTCGTGGGAAAACAATGTTGTATTGTTAAATATAAAATGATTTTGGACATGGGCTTTTGTTACTAAAGATTATTAAGATGGTAATTAGAGAATACTTTAATAGCTACGACAGTTTTTATTTCCAACTAAACATTTTTAGTATAATAGCAAAAATATCATTTTAAATTTCTATAACGATAATGTGGAATAACATTATAGAGTATATTACCATAAACACTTTCAAAATAACGAGATTAAATATGAAAGGATAGAAAGTAAATCCTTCATGAACTGGTCAATAGTCTGATGTCCGCCTAGCGGGTATTTGTCCTGTCGCTTGGAAGATCGCTACGATTTAAACTGATAAGGTAAAGGTAAGACTTTTCCGGATATATTCCAAAGGAGAGTAAAGAAAAATACTGTTCAAATTACAACGCATGGAATTCATAACAACTATAGGGAATATCATGATGAAATAGTGAACTGGAGTTAATATTTGTTATAATACCGTTTGAAGCGAGCTAGATTAAATAAAAACAAGTTGTATCTATCAAATAGATGATCCGTAAGCGTGGCAGCGGTCTAATGCAAAATAGATAAAATCAAAATGTTTTAATTAAACTGGCTGAATCATTTTATTAAAACAAAAAAAAAAAACGGAAGCGTTTACTTATGCTCAAATGCAAAGAACCTCTTAAAATATAACACAATTTGCCGTGTATTCCAATTTTAATTAAATATCCGGTTATTTCGAAATCCGAATATGTATCGAATATCCGGTACATCCATGGCCAAAATATATTAATTCAAAAACTATTTATACAATTTAAAAACAAAATCAATATTTCATCGGCTTCAAAGTAGATATGTACTTTTTTGTATCGTTATATAATTAGCAATATGGCCACAATCTCGCCTGATCTTTAAGTGACGATGTGACCCAAGATGGTTAGCAAACTAAGCGTAGTGGAAGACTGGCTCTCAAGTGTAGCTGCCAGAAACCCCTATTTGTGCTTGGCGACAGATTTTCAACTTGAGGGTGGTAGCTAGCTAGGCGGGCATTAGAAAAAGCATGCTATGGTTTCATCACGATAAGCTCAGGCTCATTGCAGGGATTCGAACTCACATCGATCGACGCGTAGTCTGTACAAGCTACCACTGAGGCATCATTGCTTCAAAAAAGGTGAATACACTAAACTTGTACTTAATAGCTAAAACTAATCGTCCTTATAATTTTTAAAGATGAATTTATATAATTTGAGGAGTTTTTGGTGGTATTTTGATCTGTCATATGATAGGTTCTATTTTAATTCATTATGTTATTTCGCCCTATATTATTTAGGTAAGTTTGGCGATATTTTATACAAGGTGTCCAGAAAGGGTATCGGGTATTTGTTTTCGCGCCATATTCGAAACGGGGCGTCTAAAGGGTGCGGGGAGGGGTTCGTGGCGTCCGCCATTTTGTGGAGTTTTAGTCACGATGGAACAGTACTCGGGGACGCATCGCACATTTTGCGTACGAGCGTATTATCGTAATGGTGATTCAATAGTGACTGCTCAACGTCTCTATCGTGCGGAATATCGTACACGCCACGCGCCAAGTGACGATAGCATTAGGAAATGGATCAGGATGTTCGAGAATACAGGTGCGACAGTTAAAATTCAAAACTCTGGTCGTACTCGTTCAGTTCGCGATGAAGAAACAATTGAAGAAGTTGAGGCGTCGGTTCGTCAAAATCCGTCTTTATCCATCCGAAAGTGAAGCCAAGCGTTGAACATCAAAAAATCGTCTTTACATTCGATTTTAAAGAAAGACTTACACCTAAAAGCCTATAAAATTCAATTGGTTCAAGAATTGAAGGATGCGGACTATGCTAATCGACTGAATTTTGCGAACGAAATGCTGCAGCGATTTAACAACTTTAACAACATACTGTTCAGTGACGAAGCAAATTTTCACCTGAATGGTCATGTTAATAAGCAGAATTGTCGGTGCTGGGCAGTGGAGAATCCGAGACGAAAGCATGAACGATCCCTGCATAGCCCAAAGGTCGTTGTTTGGGCCGCTATGTCTGCTAAAGGCATAATTGGTCCTTATTTTCATGAAGATCAACGAGGCCGAGCAATTAATGTGAATAGTGATCGTTATTGCGATATGTTGCGAAATTTTTTGGTCCCAGAGTTGCAGGAGTTTGCAGGTTTCAACTCAAGAACGTGGTTCCAGCAATATGGGGCCACTTGCAATACCTCAAATGACTCAATGGAAGTTGTTAACGAATTATTCCCTAATAAAGTCATTTCGCGAAGGGGTAACATCAACTGGCCTCCCAGAAGCCCCGACCTTAGCCCGCTTGACTATTTTGCATGGGGATACTTTAAAAGTAAGGTTTATCAAAACAATCCGACGAATCTAACCCAGTTAAAGCAATACATCAGGTCAGAAATGGCAGCAATATCGATAGCTATGTGTCAACGTGTTATCGCCAATCTTCGTTTCCGTTTAGAAGAGTGCCAGCAACGTAACGGTCATCATTTGGATAACATCATCTTTTCCAAATAATTCTCCAATTCATATGCTAATAATAAACAATAAACTTTTTTATTGCATACAAATAATTTTTGTTTCATTGAACTTACAAATACCCGATACCCTTTCTGGACACCTTGTATAATGTAGTTTGGTTATTGTGCATAAGTGAACTGGATTTATAAATAACAACTAGGAACAGTTTGAAGATTTCAAAAATAATTGGAAAAATATTCTATTTACGTGACGGTGGCAGAATAATTGTGGATGAACACGTTAACATTAAATAAAAAGAAATAGAAGTACTTTCTTTTTTGGACTTTTCACGACTTCCTGAGGGGCATAAAGTATCTAGAAACAGATTTTTCGGTGAAAAATTTCTAACTAAAAATACTTAATTAAAACAGTGAAAATGTCAAACAAGCCATTAAATATAATTATATGATTGATATGTTTATTGTAAAAAGCGAGAATAACATTTTACTGTTTTGTACCATGTTTTTTGGTTTTACTTAGCTACTTTAAAAAAAGGAGGAGGTTCTCAATTCGAAGTATCTATATATCTATTTTTTATGGATGGTAAGCCATAGCTTCTTTCTTTATGAACCGATTTAGATTATTCTTTTTTCGTTGGAAAGGGATGGTCACATGTTAATTTCATTGGCATTGGACCTTCGTCTTCGAAGATACACCAGGGAAATCCACAAAATAATTGAAGTTGGTTTTCTTTTTGTTCTCTTTCCCACCACGGCTGGTCCCCGCGGGAAATGTAGACCGACACCCTCTAACATCTAATGAACCCAGCCTCCAGTAACATAACCGAACAAATCAGTTAGATATAATACATACAATGATTATTGTGTATACTTAAATTACAAAGTCATTACCTTTACATATACAGGATTTGAGATATATATATATATGTAAATTACTAGTTGTCTGCGACTTCGCATGTAATTTTTTTTGTATGCAGCGACGCGGCTGTGGAGGCGGCGAAGAGGAACGTGTGCGTGGGGATTTTTGCGCGAAACCTCATTTACTAAAATGTTAGCCTAAGTTATTCATTACAACATCAGCTATCTGCCAGTGAAAATCCCGTCAAAATCGGTATGAACGTTTCGGAAATTAGCAGGAAAAAACGGACAGGCAATAACTTTAATTTTTTGTTAAGAGTACTTTAAATACTTTCTTATGCATTTAGTAAAAAGCCGTTGTTTTGATAATACAAACAGACACTTCAATTGTATTAATTTGTATAGATGAACAACTAATGCTCAACGAATGAACCGGATAAATACTGCAATTACCCTAAGTTATTTTTTTTCAATAATATTTTTATTCGTCTGATGCACTTTGCATATATTCAACTCGTATGAGTTAGATACCTACCTACTATAAATGAAGAAAAAAGATATTTTAATAAGACCAAAGCCCTTGAGATGTCATTTTATAATTCCTACAATATAATATTCCTGGAATGTTATGTTACATTCATGTGCAATTTATTCAAAGAAACTTGTATGCGGTTTTGTGTTTCTTCGTTTAGACTTTAGAGCCTTAAAATAGGAGGAAAATGAGAATTTTATTTCCAGTATCTTACGAATATGTAGAATTGTCTACGGATAAAAAAAATTAACTTAAATAATTTTATGTTCGAAATGAAGCTGATCGCGCTCAAACCTTGACCTCTAAACCAACGTTGGTCATATACCTACTGTCATAAGAACGCATAATTCATTAACATGAATCATAATCCGTTTTTAGAGCTTATATTCTGGGCAAAACCGATTAATGCGTGAAATGCAAAAATGTCTTGTACACAAAAAAAAATTTATCATGTTTCTTAAACTTATTTCTAAAATTATTTCATATGTGGACGTATGAGGATCATAATTCGTAATACACTTTCGATTACATGATTGGTATTAATTATACCGTGTAAGTTAATGTCAAGTTCATCTATGATATGACTCGTTCACAAGATAGTATGGAATGTGAGAACGTTTTGTTGTGATTATGGTATAAGTAAGTACCTATAGTAGTAACGTCACCCGGATATGTGCCGTACTCAACTACTGAGTACTGAGAGTCACATCACATCGGTATACGTTTGCGGTCTCACGGTTTGGAGGACGCGTATACGTGTCGCCTGTCATTATCACTCACTTTTAGAGATGAGTTTGTATAATACATAACCTAATATAGAATCGTCTATTCGATACTAAATACCGGTGGCGAAAGGTAGGTAAGTATTTTCAGGAAGGAAGTAGATACATTAATAACATCACTACATCGACACAGTCTAAAGAACATACAATCTGCTAACGGGCAGTGCTTGATGGAGCAACCATGCAGGCTGTGTGGAGCGAGAAAGAGCTTGCTTGGTACTCGCACATTATGGGTAGAAGCATTCGTATTTCGTTCGTAATTGGCGGGAGCTCTTGCATTACACTGCAAAATGTAATATTATTTTAATTACGTACATAGGTATAATTATATTTTTTATTAAAACTATTTGGCATAATAAATATTTCCTGGTAGTCAACACACATGTCTATAAAAAAACCGGACAAGTAGCGAGTAGAATGACTTGCGCCCTTAGGGATCCGAACTGATCATGATATTTACCTACCGTACGTTGTTGTACCGACTTTTACATAAATATTGTTTATATATCATACTTACATTCGTTAATGTATCTCAGTCCGTCTATCTGTTAATGCGCTTATAACTCAAGAACCACTTATCAGATTTCGGTAAATATGTTTTTATTATTTTATAGATTGTTTTACTAAAAAGGTTGTTATGAAACAATACATAAGGAAAAACAAGTAATCTTATATATAAAAATTTCGTGGTGTTTTTGTGGTCGTACTCCCAACGAAACGCTTGGACTGATTTTTATGATTTTTTAATGTATATTTGGTAGGAATGAGAATAGGTCGTAATGTATATATGATACAGCTAGGTGAATAGCGTGATTTTTTTTTCTATTTTACGTTTGAAACCGTGGGTTGATCCCTAATATAAAATGAACTCGGGGGGGGGGGGGGGGGGGGGGGGGGGAAATCGCTAACAGCATGCTTTTTTAAAATACGCTGCCAAAACCGTTAAACATAGAAGAATAGAAACACAATACAAATAGGTGATAAAAAAATCTTCTTATACAATATAGGTACTAGACATCTGTGTAAACTAGAAAGATCTAAAAAAAGCTCGATAAACCTTATACACTACAACTAACTTCAATATCTATTTAAACCACGTTATGTAATTTAATATTACAGAAGAAATAAAGAAATGTATGTTATGTTCCGCCTCAAAAGGCGGCCCGAATCATTTTTACTATTATATGGATAACATTATATGCATAACTTGTAGGAGGGCTTTAAAATTTTTATATAGATTATAGGTTTTGATAATTGATCAGAGTGCTACTTTTAGAGTTATATTATGCTTTATCTTTTTGTTGTAATAAACCTAGAAACTTAATTTTTTTACAGCAATTTGAGGTCATAGATCTAGATAGGTACTCGGTATTAATTTTAACTATATTCTTATCCGAGTCCTTTTCGAGAAAAAAATAAATCGATACATTTTTTTACATTATAACTTCACACGGAATTACAAATTCTTTAGTTTTGGTGTTATTACCAAAAGTTTGTTAAAAGACCTTCCTTAGTGCCAAATTTCAAGAATCGGTTCATGTGCGTTTTTTTAACTATGATGTGCCGTATCTGTTTATGCGTTATCCTAGAAAATTTATTTTTTTACAGCAGCATGAGGCCATTGGCCTAAGGCCTTATATGATATTAATTTCAACTTTATACCTCAAGTAGTTTCAAGAAAAAGTGTCTCGACACACGGACAGACAACAAGCCAGACAGAGAGACGGAAAACAAAGTGATCCTCTAAGAGTTAATTTTTTTTAAATTATGAGTTACGGAATCCTAAAAAGTGTTGGAGACAATCCCTCCCCCTCTTTCCCCATCCCACAAGAAGATAATTTATACTATCACTATACCAATACGGAGATATGCAGATTCAAAGGAGAGCCGTTTAACCAACAATGGGATACCCAACAGAATAAGAAAAAAATAAAAATAATGTCTCGATATCCAAGTTAGAAGATATTATCTATCTCTAGCGTTTGTCACGCCCTAATATAGAAGATTACTGACATTATACTAACCTTAACTTGTGTTATAAATCATAAAGAAGTCACTTAAGTGCTTTTATGGTACAATATAGGCGCATCGTACCAAAAACTGATAACTTTATTAATATATTTTATCTTTTTTTTAAAAGTTATTCGTATTTCAAATGTGTTGAGAATACCTTTTTAGTTTTCTCAAATATAAATAAGTTTTTGTTTACTTAGGTACATATATGGCTTTGTAGACGTACCTAAGCATTTTACTTGAAATAGGCAATTTTAATAAAATATTACAGAGTAGGTACCTACCATAAGTCTATTTCTAGAATTATTCTAGGCTAACATGTTACCTCTATGTTATTTTATGATGTTAGATGTTGTCGTAGTGAAAGATTGAGACGGATTTTCCTACTTAGAGTGATAGTCGATAGCTAGGTGAGAACTAGGATTGAATGCCTTGTCATTAAGCAAAATTGCGTTAATTAACACCAAAAATAATATACGAATAAGTATTTCTTCCACATTAGTACTATAAAAGTTCATAAATGCTAAATAATAAGTATTCAAATGGCCTACCAACATTTGTAGGAGTTACTATTTTCAGTCGAGTATGATAGTTTTTTCATAGTCCTATTTACAAATGAATCACAATATATCTAAAGGCCGTATCATATTCATTAAAATAATAAAAATACACTTTCCAATAATTTGTACCTCAATAACATTGAAACACGAGCAAACCGGACATCTAAAACGGATCAGAGGTCGTGTGATTTCCCGAACACGTTTTACAAATGTTGGCATGTTAACAATTATATCAGGCATAAGCATGAGTAATATTTGTGGAGTGTGCACCTCTTACATCGCGTAGCAGAACCTTTAATGAACTCTGGTAACAATATTGACTGCCTACGCGAATACAACCTCCGATTCGCAGTAAACGCCAACAGGTTTTTTGCTATGATATAAACGGCTGCTTATTTGTGTACCGCTTTATAAAAGCAGTAGAACACTGGTTATATGCATTGTTGTTGAGGAGTTCGCGATGATGGAACTCGGATATTTGTATATAATATTTCTATTCAGTTTTGTGAGTGCTACTCCTTACGGATATGGAACAAAGGGCGGAGCGAGTGCAAGAGGTAGGGATCCTTTAACTGATTATATAAATTTTTACTCATCCGTTATATTTCTAAATTGAATAGGAGCGCTTATTTGATGAGAAGTTTTATAAAAAAACAACACTAGGATAAAATAAACACGATTTTAACGTATTTGAATTAGGAAACAATGAAATATGAACATAATGCAATTAAAAAACTATGTAAACCCTCTTATTTTTATGTGATTAATATAAAGTCATAATAGATTAAGGTCTTCAGTTAGGTATTATAAGATTATTATTTTTCTTTTTACTAACAACTATGTAAATAAGATTGAATTTAATTGTAAATAGTTTCTTGTGAAGTTGTTATAAATATTGTTAGATACAAATATTTTTTTAATGATTATACCATTATTATGTAAACAGTGTCAACAAAAAGTGAATGATAATTTAATGAGTTTTTAAATATAGGTTTCGCTAATAGAGATATGCGATTTATGCAATTGACATAAAAATAGTTTTAATAAAGAAAAATTATATAAATGTACAGTAAGTTTGTGAATTCATTTATATGAGGTAATCTTTGGAACTATTGAGCCGATTCTAAGATACTTTTTATATAATATGATAGCCAAATTCACGAGGAATAGTATAGGCTATCTAAAATTATAGATTAATTAAATAATTAGGGTTTCCTTCCATATGACACAAATTTTAACGGAACATGGGTATTGTAAACATTATCTTAATCGCTTTAAAATCATTGATGACAATACCTGTCCTTGCGATAATTCGTCTGTGCAAACTTTTGAGCATCTGATTCAGGACTGCCCCAGATTTGGTTTGAAGAGATTGGATCATTTGATGCTCTGCGAAATCCTTCAGGTTTCTCTATTCAAACTTTTAGAATTAATAAACAAGGAATCAGCCATCAAGTTTTTTGATAATCTTGCAAAGCACATGGTGGCCAATCTTAAGTCGTTCAACAGACTTTAATTATTGTAACTTTATAGATTATAATCATCATATCACTCTAGTATACAACACATTAACGGAAAGAGAGGTGGATCGTATCAAATCGCGACCGCCTTTCTCCCTTAATATTTTTTTATACACAAGAGAACAATGTGAAACAATAAAAAAAAAAACAACATTAGACTACAACTCTTAGGCTAGCCTTCTTAATATTGATTTTGTTTAGTAAGTCGGAAGTAGAAGCCCTCCCGAATTTCTTTATCCGTGTGCGCGGCGTAATGGTTATTGATATGTAAATACAATGTTCTACAAAATATTGAAAAGGTAGTTTGCGATTATTTTTTTGTTGAAGATTAAAAATAGATTTTTGATCATTATTTTTAGGCATGGCATATATCATGGCATTAATCCTTACGAAAAAGGTTACCTCATCATAAAGACAATTTTATGAAGTTAAGTTTTGGTCTTTAGCATGTTATTTGGACAGATCGTTTAGCAGATAATGAAAAATCAAAATAATTTGTACTTGCGGGAAGTGAGAACAATTATTATTATGATAGGCAACACGGGTGTGTTGGTGACACGGAGCGCTGTTTGTCGGATAAAATTAACACGGGTGAAACCGTGGGGACAGCTAGTAATAAAATAAACATCTTCACAGTGACTTTCTCCTAGGTTTGTCGTGTTTCAGGATCACCTGGTGTATATATATTTTAATATTAACGAAGATTGTTCCACACCTGCCGGGCGTCCCGTGAAGCCAACTTTTTAACAATAGTCCATTTAGTTTTAAAATACTCTACTATAGCATTTTTATGCCATATCGTCATTACAATTTTTTTATTTTTTTTAGCTAGCGCAACAAGCAGTACCTTTGGTAGTCAGAGTGTGCTACCGTTAAGTGTACCATTCGGATCTGGATTCCCAGGAAGTTTCTCCAAGTCCTCGTCCTCCAGTTTTGCCTCATCCAGTTCCAGCTCCAGTTCTAGCTCCAGCGCATTTAGTTTTGGTTCTTCTAATGCAAACAAATTAGGTTTTAATGATGGAACAAGTTGTGGACCTAGTGGTTGCCAAAACATTGTACCTTCGTCAGATGCTATCAGAATAAGTGAAACGACTAGGGGATCAATACTGCCGCCACAGCTTTAGGTGGATTACAAAATTCTGAATGTGGATCTCAAAATTGCCAACAAAGTGATGCTAGTTTTGTTTCTGGATCAGGTATTGTTAAGGACAATCAAGATTATAAAAGCACTGACATAACTTCAACAAGCTATCTAGGCCATCTAGGCATTGATACACAACACTCAGGGTGTTCTTCTGGAGCCTGTCATCAAAGTGGAGCTAACATAATATCTGGAGATCAGTTATCGAGTGTATCAGGTGCAGAACAAAAAAAGAGTGATTCTAATACTGATGGTACGTTTCGGAGCCAAAAGTGGACCGTCTTTTGGATGTAAAGATTCTAAATGCAGTAGTTTGGTACAAATTATAAACCACATTTCACAGGAATCTGAAGAAAACCCATCAAACTACGTGGCTTCTCAAAAATGTTCACCTGGTCAATGTACATCAAATTCCGAAAAAGAAGCGATAAATGTTCCCCTTTTTAATGCTAAGGATATTCCTGCTAAAACCTATCAACCAGAACGAGTAGATCATTTTGAACATAATTTATCAGACACTCGCGATCATTATTATCCTTCAAATTGTAAGACGCTTCATTGCACTTCACATGAAAATAGTGCATCTGGTGCCACCAATGGTAACATTGGTTACAAACAACCTGTTGCTTTCTTACAAACTCCTAAAGGAACAACCTGCTTTTCATCAAATTGTC
Source organism: Saturnia japonica (assembly GCA_033032175.1). NCBI lineage: Eukaryota > Metazoa > Arthropoda > Insecta > Lepidoptera > Saturniidae > Saturnia > Saturnia japonica. The sequence goes on along the minus strand of CM065311.1, from coordinate 8,934,996 downwards.
AACAAGAATCACAGATAGGAGAAACAAAGCCAAGCAGTTACGATGTTCCTATTCATGGTGGAGTAAACACTCTTCAAGTTGATTCTCTTTCCTCCACACACAAAAATCCAAGCTTATCGTACAATTTCCCTTCTCCTGAAGCTGGTTCTTCAAATTGTAAAACATCACAATGTGTTGGACAATCTTTTACACATCCTGGATCTATACAATTTGGGACCCCCTCAACTCAACAATTCGATTCTAAGTATTCAAGTATTGGATTACCATCTTCTAATACTCCTACCATAGGATCTTCAGGAGTATATAGACCTAATGGATTTAGCGTTGACATTACGTCTCCGAAGCCTGCAGTAATTTCGCAAGGTGAATATCATATATCCGCGAAACCGAATGTTCAACATTCTACTGAAACAATACCTTCTTATGACTTTAGTGAAGCTCCAGGTTCTGTTAAACCACATGATTTCACTGGATTTGAGATTACGCATTCAACTCATTTTATAAAACCTCAAGTTGTTATGAAACCTTCAAATGAAGAAGCTTATACCGGTGGTTTCGGAGGTCCGCCAGGTCTATTAAAACCTAATGAATTTAATTTTAATTCTAACTTTGCTACACCACCGATTAAGCATACAACTACTTCAAAACCGAATGTTACTCCTGATCAAAAACTTCCAACATACACAGGTGGGTTTTTACTTAAACCACATGAATTCGATAATTTTAAACCTGTTAACTCAAACAATCAACAGGCAGATGTGTCACAGATAGGACTTCCGGATATTACAAAACCTGATATTTTAGGAAAACCTTCAAGTCAAATTTTTCCAACTTACACTGGTGGTTTTAATGGACTAACGGAAACGGTAAAACCAAATAAACTCAATACAGACCACTCTTCTGTCACGACTAATCCACCATTTCATCATACAGGAATAAATGAATATTTTAAACCTAGTTTTAACGATAAAGCTTTAGATCACAAACTTCCAACTCACCGAGTGAAATTAGCAGACCTTCAGGATTGTTAAAGCCTAGCCAAATCGATACTGCTAAGCCTTCTGTCAATGTAAATACTGAAACAGTCGCACACACAGAATTCAGTAATGTTGTAAACCCTATCACTTTTGAAAAACACACAAAATCAAAACTTCCCAGGTACACGGCTGGTTTATCTCAACCAGCAGGCACAATAAGACCAAATAAATTGAATTCCGGACTTCCTTTCGGTGATTTTATTTCTGAAGCATTACCTCAGAATGAGCCTTCATCTTTTATCAAACCTGTTGCTTCTGTCAAACCTTTGGATCAAAATCTTCCAACTTACACGGGTGGATTCGGTGGACCTTCAGGATTATTAAAACCTAATGAATTTAATGTTGCTAAGCCTTCTGTCAATGTAAATACTGAAAAAGTCGGGCACACAGGACTTTCTAATTTTCAACAATCTGTAGCTTTTGATAAACCACTAAATCAAAACACGGTTGGTTTGAGTGGACCTACAGGGGCTCCACATACAAATGAATTCAATGTTCCCCATCACCCCAGTTCTACTGGAATATTTTCTCACACGGAGTATCCATTCTCCAAACCTAGTGCTACTGTAAACCTTCGAATCAAATACTACCAACAGGTAGTTTTAGTGGACCACCAGAATCACTTAAACCTAGTGAGATTATTTTTGGTCATCCATTAGTGGATACAAATACTGCAGCAATTGCGCATTTAGATCATCCTTATATAAAAAAACCAGTTACTGTTGATGTCAAAGCTCCAATTGAAAAGCTTCCCACGCACACAGTTGGATTCAATAAGCCGTCAGGATTACTTAAACCTAGTCAACTAGATATTAATAATGTAGCTGTTTTGTACACTGATAATTCTGCTGTTGCAAATCCTATTACTATCAGCAAACCTTCGGAACAAAAATTACCAACCCAAACGGGTGATAAACCTATTGGATTTTATACTGGCCAGTCATCAGTCAGTGCAAATAGGGATGCAATCGTACAGACAGAACATCAAGTCTTTAATGAACCCAGTGCTGATATCAAACCTTCAACTGAAAAACTTCCAACTTACACGAGTGGATTCGGCGGGCCTTCGGGATTGCTAAAACCTAACGAATTCGATACTGCTAAACCATCTGTTAATGAAAACAACGCAGCCGACGTGCCCACAGGTCAGCCTGGATGATATAAAACGAGTCTCTTTTGAAAATCTACCAACTTACACAAGTGGTTTTGGCGGGCCACTAGAATCTAATAAAACTAATGTCTTTGTTTCTGGTCATACATTAGCTGATACAAATACCGCAGCTGTTTTACCTGCAAATGTACATCTTCCCTCAAACCCTCATGGATTCGGTAAACCATCAGAGTTGCATAAACCTAGTCAGTTAGACACTGTCCATGCTACTATAAATGCAAATAATAGGACAATATCAGATACTTTACATTCTTCTATTGCAAACCCTATTTCTATTAGCAAACCTTCGGATCAAAAGATACAAGCCAACACGAGTGGTTTTGATGAACAATTAGAACTGGGCAAACCTAATAAATTTAATGCTGACCATTCGTTAACCACAGTCAGTGCAAATATCGATGCGACCACAAACACAGGATATCATGCTATCACAAAACCAAGTTCTGTTGTCAAGCCTTTGGATGAAAAGCTTTCAATATACACAGATGGATTCGGCGGATCATCAGGATTACTAAAGCCAAATGTAATCAGTGGTAGCGATTCTTCGGTTAACGTAAATAGTGGTACAGGCTCACAGGCAGCTCATCCCTCTATTGGAAACTCAAATATAAAACCTACTAATCTCCCAACTTACACGAATAGTTTTGATGGATCATCAGAATTGGAAAAATCTAATGTTCTAAATAATGTGTCTCCTTCAACCAACCTAAATGTTGCACCATACTTACAAAAACAGCAAACAATAAGTACATCATCAGCTGCTAAAGCGGAAGCTGTTGCTTACTCCGGTGGCTTTGGTGGACCACCTGGTCTCCTTACACCCAATGATGGTGGTAGACTCAGCAGCACCGCGAATAGTGGAAAAGTGCCTTTTGATTCTCAGTTTGGAATAAGTATGGAACAATTCCTTCTGATATTGGATTTACCAGTGTGAATGTTGGTAATACAAACAGTGATTCTTCCATTTCTGGTTTTGGAACGACTGGTGGGTCAAAGAGCCTTGATTTTACTAAAGTGGGCTTAGGAAATATTGATTCCGCGACTGGAATAAATTCTGATCATAAAGAAATTGGTGCAATCAATAAAGGAAATATGTTGCCATATAGTAAGAGAACAAATGATACTACCAGAGAATCGGCATCTCATATAGGTGTTCCGTCAATTGCAATTGCTGAAGCTAGCGCCTCTGCCGGTGCTAAGGTTGACACTTCTACTACCTTGGGCAGCAGCAATGATTCAGAAGACAAACTTTCACAAGTTTTTGATAATAAGCAAAAAGCAACTGGTGGATGTGCTAGTGGATGCGGTAGAGGCGCTTATGGCGGTGCAACAAATTTCGGCTTCGGAGGTAGCCTGTCTAAGCCTGGCTATTTTGGCGGTTGGAACAGCGGTTTAAGCGGAGCGAGCGCTTCTGCGCAAAGTACCGCAGGAGCTTTAAGTGGAGCTCGTGCATTTAGCGTTGGCGGAAGTTATGCTAGCAGCTCTGCTTCTGCTCATGCATCGTCAGGATATCCTACTAAAGGAGGTAAATAAGACCCTACAAATGTTTTTTCTTTGTTTTGAGAATAGGCCTGTCTGGTAGAGTTATTTAGAAGCTGACAATATTACAATCGGACAGAACCTAGGAAATTGTGGGTGATATTATTCGACCTTAGACAGGGCTATCTATGCCAGCGCCCCAGGGGCCAGGTGAAATATTAAATAGAAGCCTCCTTAATATCTTACTATTCATTATAATTCTTCCCGAAACTCGAAAGATTTGAAAGTTAATAAATTTTACAATTGTACGTTTATTTTTCAATAATTAAGTTGTTAACGGATATATGTAGGTCACAATGCAACGCCGTACTAACGGGTAACGTTCCATAGTATAAAGTCGCTTCCCGCTATCTTTCTATATGTACGCTTAGATCTTTTAAAGTACGCAAAGTATTTTAATGTAGTTTTCACTACCGTTTAGATATTTTTTTTACGAAAGGTTTGTTTAAACAATACATTCCAGTTCCGTTTTTGTATGTAGAGAAAATTCAATAATTTTTAATCAAGTTGTCAAAAAGTTATTTTCGTGTGCTTGCATGGCTTATATTGGTTAAACCTTCTGAGGTACATCAAAATAATGTTGTAGAGGATGGTAGGTCTTCAAGAAGCCCACAGAAAAGTCCGCGATGGCATATGTCTATCTCTTAAGGTTGACTCGCAGTAACCATTTTAATCTTCAACATAATAAATAAAAATATTACGTTATTTTCGAAGCTATTTTCTTCAATTCATTATTAATCTTGGATATTTAATGTAGATTAAAATTGTCCTTTACAGTTTTCCATTTAAATGAATACCATAGAAGATATCACGAATTCAAAATTACGCGCTACCAAAAAAATCACTCTTAGCAAAAGCACTCTGCATCTATGATGAATTGCGCATCGCGACCTAAGCGTTACTATTCCAAACTATGAAGTTATATAACATACCATCACACCTGTATTCTCAAAGGGTTAGGCAGATGTGTAAACTCACAGTTCACCGGGTATGTTTTAAGTCCCATGCCATCCTATTGCCATTAATCGGGCACAAAGCTAAACTCCGAGCTGATACTGAGAATTTCATAGAAAACCCCAATAACACTTTGTTGGACCTGGGAATCGATCTTGGACCTCGAACATAACAGTCACGTTAAGAACTACTAAGCTAATTAGGCAATTATGAAATTATGAACTATCAATATTAAAGCGATAAATTCTAATCAGGCTTTTTTTAAGTATAAAAAATATCAGATCAATTTGTCAACAGGAAGGAGGTAAAATTTCAAACAGTAAATTTAACCCAAACAAAGCTAAATAAAACCGTTTAATACACCACTCTGTAAATTGTACCAGTGCGAAGCTGAGGCGGGTTGCTAGTCAATAGTAATTTGTAATAAATTTTGAAATAAAGGTTTAGTCATCTAAGATACCTTGGCAACTACTACGACATGCTTTATTTTCATTGAGTATTTTTCTTTATTATCAAAAACTCCAGGCCAATAGCTCAGGATCAGGATCATTGTAAGGTTCAAACTTATGTTGACTGTTGCGGTCTCCGAGCGCGCCTCCATTGAAGAGATGCTTACCTACTTTTCTTGCGTTCAGCGTTTCTCTCTGAATAATTGACAACATTTATTTTAATCAATATTATGTTTGTTGCAGGTTATGGGAAATAAAGCTGTGATTACCTACATGTGATGTGTAGATGTGTGCTGCTATAATATTTCCTAAACATGTATTGAAAACGAAGACTTATTAAATGTTAGGTTTTTATGTGTAATTACGTAATGTATGTAACTTCGTAATCACGTACGTGTGATATGTATACTTTAGATTAAGTACCTACTTAATATTCATAAAGTTGAAAATTATAATAATAATATAAAATATAAATGATAAAGTTGCACATATATTACTGTTCATTTTATTTTGGATTTCCATATTTTATTACGTATTAAAGTATCCATTCCTTGAAATCTTACATGAAATAAAGTATCGAATTTATTTTCATTGGTATTATTTTGATGTAAAACAAGGTTATATATACTAGGTCTATCTATTTAAATTCTTATTATCACCTACGACTGCCTTTCAAAATCGGATTATCAACACATTAGTTCTTAAACCATTATATACATTAACTTATTGAAAATTTTCTCATATGAAGAAGTTCTTGGATTAAGACCATTCAAGTTGATTTTATTTTACAACTCACTCATAAAAATGAATTATGTATTTATATATCAAGATCTAAACATGTCTTTGAAAATTATTTCTAGTATTACTAATTAAATTTTCGTGAACCTTACATTTTTACAAAAATTTAGTGCTAAGGCACATATTAGATCGGCTAGTCCCAAAATACAATACAAATTATTTTACTGTTAAACATTATACTTATAAATAACTCGATCGTAGATAAAGTTATAAGAAAAAGTTAATAAAATAGTCAATTTATTCATCACATAACAAAAGCTTTTTCAATTAGTGTTCTCGGTTAAAAGGAGGCGGGAAATAAAATGTAAACGTAGTTATAACTTTATTCTCGCATAAATATGTTCAGGTACCTACATTGAAAACCAACATAAAATAATAATAGTTACAGCACAAAAAAAAATTGTTTGAAAAAAGTTACGTTCATAAAACCAAACTCTATGAAATCTTACAAAATTGCTTTCGAATGTATTTCTTTTATCTATGTCTATTTTCTAGTCTATTTTAATCATCAGACAATTGACAAAACATTTTCTGAGAAAAAGATTGTATACGTAAACTTAAAGATGACCTTTTTGCACAATATAAATGGTTACCCAGTACTAATAGTGGGCATATTAGATCTGACTATTTTTTTTTTTTTTTTTTTTTTTTAGATCTGACTGCACTGTTAGCCTTAGGGGCTTTAAAGCCGCTGCGGGCTTTTACAGCTTCACCGGACTTGGTAGTGGGCATAGCTCTGCAAAGCCTTTTATCACTGGCCGTCGGACAACATAAATGAAAGTTCTTTAGTTTTTAAAGATATATCATCATACATACTAATATTATAAATGCGAAAGTAACTCTGTCTGTCTGTCTGTCTGTCTGTCTGTTACGTTTTCACGCCTAGACCGCTGAGCCAACTTTGATGAATTTTGGTATAGAGATAGATTGGACCTTAGGAAAGGACATAGGGTACTTTTTGTAGCGAAAATAAAACTTTAAGGGTAGAAAATAGGGCATGAAAGTTTCTATGAAAGAAATGTGGGAACACCAAATGCGCATGCGCGATAATGGTGAAATGATATCGGCTGCCATACAACAAGTTTGTTGATTGTCAATCTAGTTTGTTGATATATTGACATTGTTATACTTAATAAGAAATGTATTGTATGTCTAATAATTACCTATTAAATGATAGTCCGGTTAAGATTAACTGAAGTGTTTTTAAACTGTTCAACAACGCAGTACGACATAATTACTGTTTTATTTGACGTGCGCTGTCAATCGCGGCTCGCGGGAGTTTATCTATTCTAAGCGATATATACCTATTGTAAATTATCTGGATTATACAGTTTTACTAAAAGTGAATCATTTCATTGTGTTATTACAGAAATGGTAAAAAAAAAAATTGGGTGAAAGTTTGTTTGAGGAACCCGTCATGTCTCAAATTAGGGATATTCATATTTATGCTTTTGGTAAGAAAGAAATAAAAAGAATTATTTGTTGTACACGGGAAATACACGCCATTCCTCAATTAATACGGCATATGAAATGTCAACAATATGGCTAAAAATAAAGTTACGGGAAGTAAATAACTACTGTGTCATTATAAACGCGTGCGGAGCCGCGGGCACACCGCTAGTAGTATATAATTTACTTTGGAAACAATAAACAAATTCTGCCTGTCCCAGTAGAGATATGACTTAATGATAGATAGTATATCATTTACTTAGGAGGACGCTATTAATCATTGTGGGATATAATACAGGACGTGTTGTTTTACTTTAACGCATCAAGAAATAATACTGTTATTACGCAAATTACATAATGATACGAATCTAGTCATTTTTTAATAATAAAATATTGTAATAATAAATATGAAGGACACAATTTCACACACGGCCGTTTGATTCCAAACTAAGCAAAGCTTGTATTATGGTAACTAAACAACTGATAACACCCAGACACACAAGTAACAATTATGCTCATCACACAAAAATCAGTCATGGACGGGGATCGAACCAGCGACCTCTCGGCTCAATAATAGGGCTTACTACCACTGCGCTATGAGGCCTGTAAGGCCTGTTGATCGTAAATCAGTCAAGATGTGTCTGGAAATGTATTTACTAACAATCTTCTACTTCTCGCATTTGTTTAAGACTAGGTATATAAATTATATCTAAGTAAAATTACAAAGTATGACGTATTTAACAAGCTTCACAAACACTATTATAGTTATATAGTTACCAATAGGAACACGATGTCTACATAATTTGTTTTATTCTTGTTTTTAATCTCTATTATTATTTTGCTTTGTAGACATTTTAAAACATTAATGTCTTTTATATGTACTTGGAGTTATTAAATTTTATAGTGAGGTCGAGAGAAAATGATGATGCGGCTGAAAAAAGAGGAGCTCCAGTAAAATTATTCATCCATATTGGAAACTACACAGATATATCTAACAAATTAATAAAATATGTTTCATACTTTCATTCAACAAAAATAAATTTATCGTTGCTGTCAATGTTAATGTAGGAAGCGGTTGTTCAATCGAAAATAATTACGTCATAAAAAAATATTTATAAAACCTTGGATTGCGCTGGATCTTTGAAAGCTCGTCGACTTCGATGTCATAAGTTGTAAGTATTTAATGACATCCTTTACAAGATGAATAATAATATCCGGTTTGATTTTGGAATAACCTATGTTTGTTGACAAGTTTTGGAGGTAATTAAAAGGTTTCACATGCTTATTTTTAGCTTTTTGCAGCAATGTTTATATAAAAGTGTTGTATTTTATACTGTAGCTATTAAATACGTTTTTGGTATGGTTTCTGATCGACACCACTAACGCAATCAGGCTCCTTGGTCGTTCTAAATTATAATTGTACACCCTTTTCTTCCATGAGGAAACTACAAAATAATCCGTAAGCTTCCCTTCTCTTTTAGTTGTTACTCTTACTTTTGAATGTAATCTGTATGCTGAGACTATCTTTGATAAAAATATTGTGTGTCATCGGCTTAGTGTACGTGTGTATACGATTCATTTGTTTTAACGCACTTTAAATATTCGATATTATCACATCTCGAAATTTTCAATAGGCATAAAAGAACACTTCTGAAACGTCACACGCTTTCTTTTCAGTTCAATTGTTCAATGCTTATACATAATTACAAGATTACCTCCAGGCTTCTATACGTTGATTTTTTATAGATATATAAATATAATATAAGCTAATCAGATCTGTTTTGTTAAAATATTGCGAATAGTCGGAACGTCAGAACAGTCTAATTATAAAATTTACAATAACAATCGTTATTATGACAAACAAAAACAAATCTTTTAACTCTGTCTTAAGCATGAAGAAAGGTACAAAAAAATTTTAACCCTAAGCGAAATTTTATCCTATCTGAGTGCCTATTTATTCTTTCCAGAACATAGAACTAAATTTATTTTATCATCGCAGCATCAGTAAGAAAACGTTATCCTGTTGATGACAATAATTATATTGTCTACTAAGTGTGTTCATATCTTTTAAACTCTGCATTACTATAAACAATGGAATTTTAGCTGACAGTGTTCGTTACTTCATGGAAAACCACAAAGGCTAGTGAGAGCCGTGTACTATATCATATAGTTTTAATGCATATGTACGTGGCTGTACCTATGTGAAACAGCGTTATTATAGAAACAGATTTTTGCCTGAATCTCTAGGTTTATTATCAAAAATTTTGTTATCACAAAATTATCATTTCATCATATACTTGATAACATCTGTAAAGTAACTGAGTACCTATTAGTACAATATGAAGATTTAATAATCAATACACAAAGCGTGGTGCTCGCTATAGTTTGGCGTTTAAATAATAACTTGTCACCTTTTACCAGCATGAACGTAAGTAAAGGTGGGGCAGGGTAGGCACTGCCCACCCTAGAAAAATCCACAGTATTGAATGAATATATTTTTCTTCACTCCTTGAGAAAAAAAAATTTGGTTTATATTGGCTAATCAACTTTGCTGGCTCATAAGTAAATATTCACGCCCATGACTACGATACGTTACTTACCTTAAACAAATAACATAGGTGCTACAATCCACAAATAAAATTATCGTAACTGATAACATTTCCGCTTTTTGTACAGGAATACTATCTATAATATAAATTACTAGCGACCCGCCCCAGCTTCGCACGGGTACAATTTACAAAGTGGTGTATTTTATGTTTTAAAAATGCCTGATTTGAACCTAATCCTTTTAATATTGATAGTTCATAACTGCCTCTTTAGCCTAGTGGTCCAAAAACGTGACTGCTCTGCTCGAGGTCTTAGGTTCGACTCCCAGGTCGAACAAAGTGTTATTGGGGTTTTCTTTGAAATTCTCAGCAGCGTCCCGGAGTTTGGCTTTGTGCCCGATAAATGGAAATAGGCTCGCGCCCTATTACATGGGACCTAAAACATACCCGGCGAATTATGGATGTACACCTCTACACCTAACACTTCGGGCTCTTCGGGGATATAGGCGGGATGGTATGTTATGTAACTATGAAGTCACATTAACTATACCATTTCCATTTCTTTATTTTCTCGATGACAGCTCCTGTGAAAACTTGAACGAGCGTCTTTTTTACATTATGTATGCAATATTTTATAAAAATATGACGTTTACACACGTAACAAGGTTATACCAGAGTCGGAGAAACTGATAAGGATGGAGCTATATCGATAAACGTAACACGATAACAGACCCGATATTTTTTTACAAAATGTAAGAAACTTAACTACTGCTGGATACTTTTGTACAAATTTATTAACTAATATTATATTTCATTACAAGTTGTTACACGTATTAATTCTTGATTGATAATGCCAACTTCTTCAAAATTTTCGAAGCTGTTGTAAAATAAATAGGCATAGATAGGTACTACTAGGTAAAATGCGGTGGGCCATTGAGTGTTCCCAGCTTGAAAAAATATATTTGAATGGTTTTGTTGTATTTGTCTTTGTTCAAAATATAATAAATATATGCGATCGATATCATTACTTATTTGGTCACAACACTACAACTATTAAATTAGAACTGTCATCGAGAAAATAAAGAAATGGAAATAGTATATGAGTTACGACTTACAAATAGTGCGCTTAACTTGCGTCGCGCAAATTATCATAGGTTTTTTAGGTAGGATTTCCTTGGTCGCGAATAATTTTGAATTCGTGATATATTCTACAATATTCATTTAAATGGAAAATTGTGAGAGACAATCTTAATGTACATTAAATGCCCAAGTTAACTAACAAGCTTACCTGGATAAAGATTAATACTGAATTGGAGAAAATGGTTTGCAAGTAACATAATATTTTTAATTATTATGTTGAAGATAAAAATGGTTACTGTAAGTCAACCTTAGGAAATAGACATATGCCATCGCGGACTCTTCTCTAGGCTTTTTGAAGAACACAAGAACATAGGCTTTAGAATATTATTTTGATGTATATCATAAGGCTTAGTCAGCGTAAGGCATGTAAACGCCCGAAAATAATCTTTTGACAACTTGATTACAAATAATTGAATTTTCTCTACTATACAAAAACCTTCTATAAAAATTCTCTAAATGTTAGTGAAAACCGCATTAAAATCCGTTGTGTAGTTTAAAAGATCTAAGCGTACATAGGGGCCGACAGTGGGAAGCGACTTCATTTTATACTATGTATAGAATAGATATAGATTTAGTAATGGTTATTCTGTACGAACTTGAACATGGTTTTACATCTAGTTTTGAATTTCGCAAAAATTCTAATAATAACAAATATAACAATACCAGCATGTATCCCATTGCTGGATAAAGAAAGGCCTCTTCCCGAGGGGAGGTATGGGCCATGCCAATCCACGACATATTATCGATTAAGTTGTGATAAAATTTTATTTCCTTTATACTTAGAGACAAACATCTTAGCATTCCATGGATTCACCGTGCGGGCGCTGGGTCCATCGTGTGACAGACAGAGGGGACACGAGCAGCCCCGGGACTTGCGACCCAGGTGTAAGTTTAAGGGGCCCCATTATGATGCACAACAGCGCTCACCTTGACTGCCCGCGATACCCTTCCTGCCAAACCAGATTTGATGGGAGCCTGTTAGTGCTGCTTTAGATACACGTTCTAAAATAGAACTTACTGCAGTTCTCGACAGGCCGAGGTCTTTTAGTAAGTTATAGAGAGATTTCGCTGGAATATTTCTCACTCTCACTTCCACCGCATACAAGTTAACCGCATAGCCATTTTTGGTTATTAGTTTCCCACGGTACAGTAAGCTCTAAAAGTACTATACGCTTGATTTCTCGAGAATAAAGAAATATGTCCGGTCTGGATGACGAATCACACACTTCCTCTGGGATTTTATAATGTTTTCATATGTGTCCACTAAAATAATCCATTCAGGTGCAGAGCCTAGAATTGAGAAGGGCTTACTTTTAGCATTTACTGTTGAACCTTCTTTTATAAAGTTAATTTGTCTCCTGTTAGTGGTCAATCCTTTTTGAACTCTAGCTACTAAAAGACTTACTGCTTCACGTGTGAATTGAAGTACTCTATCATGGCGACGTGAGTAGTGACCCCTATCAAGAAGCACCTTGCATCCTACTAATATGTGCTTGGCTGTACCTATTGCCTCACGACAAGTATAGCAAGATTTTTCAGAGGCTTTCCCCCATCTTACTAATTTACTCTGGTCTGGGAGGGTCATATGGAAGGCATTAAGATAAAATTTTAGTAGGACAGGAGACCAGTCATATAACAAGGCGCGCCACTTTGGTGCTACTGGGATGCAGAACTCACCTATAGCTAACCACGATGATATAGATTTTATATGGGAGTTTCTCGGGAATATTTAATATTATTTTTACATTGATTTCCTTTAAATATTATAATTTTAAAGGTAGATTATTTTATAAATTGATTTTATAATTTAAATAATTTAATTAAAATATTGATTTGTGGGATCAAAAATATGATAAAAATCATTTTAAGTTATTTAAAAAAAAAAAAAAAAATTTTTTTTTTCTTTCTTTCTTTTTTTTTATTTATATATAGAATAATAAATTGTATTTTTATAATTTATTTTATGATAAATAATTTAGTATATTTTTTTGAGTGGGAGATTCATTGCGTGCACTCTATACTTAGGTGTCATTTTCATCTTGTTGTAGAAAGGATTTTATTGTGTCTCGATCATCCTTTTTCTTTCTCAAACCCAACCCGAGTCTATCAACCTGTGCACCTGCTATAAATTGTTTATGGAATTGAAGTGTTGACTCTAGTTCTGTGCCCATTTGCCTTTTAGGAGAGATGTAATTATTTCATCATGGGATTTCCTCAAGACATACATTTTGGTGACTCTAAGGTGTTTATAGAGTTCTGATGGCTTCTTTAATTTCATCCCAAAATTATTATGATCCCTAAATAAAGTTGAGGGGTCAGCCGAATGTGCCAGTCCAAGCCATAACCTCAACATATTTATGAACTTTGCATCTATCTTTGCTAGGAGACTTTTACCAAAGTCATATACCAGGAAAGTCCAAGTCAGACGAGATGTAAGATAGTTGTCGTATATCCAAACTTTTTTAATATTGCTAATTGGCTGAAGGTCTACCTTATTGAAGTCACTAAGGAAAATATAGACAACTGCGTCCAAGGGTGGTGTACGTCCCTTGTAATCTATCCTTCTTCCAAGAAATTTGAAAGGCACCACTTCAACAACTGAGAGTTGAAAGACCTATTGAGAGTCCTGGATCGTATGAGGTATATTTAGTGTCCCGTCTACCCAGACACAGACAATGGCATTTACTTGGTTTTGCCCTCATTCCATCAGTCCATGTAAAGAACTCATCCACTTCATTCCAAAGTGCCTGACATTGTTTTGGATTGCGTGTCAGTACCTATTGCAAAGTCATCTGCAAAGGCTAAGATTTACTCTGTGAATCTATTACTAATTTTAAACAGATAGCCCCATTTTTTTCATGATACTTCAATATTTTAATAGAATTTTGTGCAAAGTTCTTGTAATATTTTATTGGATCTTAAACTACGTTTGATGTTTTATACAAATATTATTTTCAAGTCAATTCGTCATGCACAGCGTTTAGTTTACCTAAGCAATTATTGATGCGAGTAATATGTCCGGTTGTAACATTTTTTTTAATACATGTTTTAGATTTCTCGTTTTAAAAAAAGATAATAAAAAACACAACTCTTTGAAGAATGCTGTTTTTTTTTGTGCTTTCCGTTTCTAAACTGTTTTACTATTTCTTGAAAAATATATTTAAGACTTATTTCTCACATTCAAACTTCGTATAGGTACCTACCTATTATTTAAGCTATAATAACCTAATTACAAAGTTCTATAAGTAGGTAAATAAACAAGATAAAAAATAAGATCAGCGATAGGTATGCATTTTATTAACAAAATTTCTTTAAATCAACTCATTGGTATTCTAAAGATGCTCTTGGTTTCGAGACTAGCTTTATTTGTCCTGTGGTCTGTCTGGCATAACAAAATTCAATATAAGTAAATACTCTAGTTCAATACAACACATAACGTTGCATTACAAAATATTTCACCAGCTTTAATAAATTACGACCTTTATGTATTTGTCCATAAATAAAATAAAAATTACCATAAAACAGGAGCTCGATCTATTCCGACACTGCAAAGAGCTGACGCACAAACTATTTGACCTTATAGTGTGACCCTTTCACATAAAAACAATTAATTATGTCTGTTCAAACTTATCAGAAAAAATTAATTGTATTTATTATACACTACCGAAGAATCGTATAGATACGAACTTTTACTAAAACTACAGACATGAGTATCGTCTTATTTTAAGATTCTCAACATAAACATTTTCTTAGTACTTATCAGAGTACGAATTAATAAAATATTACGAGATAATTATGTCTACTGAGGAGGCGGTTAGTCTATTCAAATCACATGTGACATAAAAAAATTGTATTACATAACTAGACACGGGGTAGCGGGTCAAGCCAAGTTCAAGCTAACAGAATGGCGAGCGCGAGCGGTACCGTGTGTAATACTATTATTATAGGATACTAGGGCTATTTGACTACAGAGCTGACATGTACGAATTCCATAAAAGCACTTGTCAGCCCCTAACCTGTATAAAAAGCTTCTTTTATTTATTTATTTATTTTAAAGAAATCTACAGCTCTTACATTCTAACTTACATACTTAATTAAGTTGACATATTGGCTTAGCCAAAATTATTTCAATCGTATTACAATAAATATATAACAATTCTATACCCCAACGAAATTACTAATTAAATATTATTTGCATCAAAAAGAACGATGTAGTGCTTCTGGCGTGAATGTGTGTGAGTGTGTTTGTGTTGTGTGTATTTGTGTGTGTGTAATTATCACATATATTTATCAAGCTCTGAATAAATCAATAGCTTTTCTTCTAAACGCTGCATTACTGTCAAAAAATATATCGAAATTTTCAGCTTTAGCATAACTGTGTACATCTTATCAACACTGAATTATGGGCATAATTGGTCTTGATTGTACGAACGTGAAAGGTCTGGGGTTTGCGGATATGTTTAGTTGTAGTCCTTAGACCAATTCGTTCCAACAAACATGAACAATTTTATATTTACAAGTACCGGATTCGATTGCTTTTTCGCCACAAAGCATGATTGCTCCTTTGTTCGAACAATAGTGTAGTTGGTAACACATTGATACACGGGGCGCTCTAATTTATGTCTTAGGGGTGGCAGCCTATCACTGATTGATCTTATGTTCCTACCCATATCGTTGTTGCCTGTCCATACCTTGCAATAATATACTTACATAAAAATATCCTGTCAAAAATTGTGATTTGAGGTCAACCCTACTTGTGAATAAGTCAAATATTGGATAAACAAATGCCTACCCAAACTAGGTTGTATACCCAAGTATGTAGAATGTACCTGTTATGATATAGTATAATATATTACAATAACAAAAAATATTATACAAGTTATTTAAATTATTTTTGTCGACATGTTTTGCACTTTCTATAAATTGATTAAAATGCATACCAACATTGTTATCAAATGTTAAATAAATATTTAATTCAAAATTTTTATTACAACTCAACTTCTTATATATCAAAAAAATATATATGTTAGTTATTATATTGTATTATATACATATTTATTACCAGTGACAGAGAAGTTGATATGTAATAGGTTAGCATGTATTCCGTATGGATATGAAAAGAGATGAAAGTGTTAAGTATGAAGGTGGACGGATATAGGAATAAAGGAAGACCTACATTACCTACATTGTTATGGATGAATTTTTATGAGAAATTATATATATAATATATATATATATATATATATATACAAGAAGTAACTGAGATGACAGGTGCTAAAGCAGAGCGGAAGAGGGAAACATGTTGTGCTGACTCTACTTAGGTTGGATAAGATAACAGGAAGAAGAGCTCTATTTACAAAATATTTTCAAAGACCCAAGTACAATCTGAACACGAGTAACGTGTTTGTGGAGTACTTACTCGGAAAAACGTGGCACGACTATGTCAACTTTCCTATCTATTCCATATAAAGTCTATGTTCCACCTGTTTAGCTTGTACTGGTATTGGGAAATATTTCACAAATGCTTCTGCCAGCGACAATACCGTGACAAACGGCGAAGACAAACACCTTCCTTGTTATCTTATGAATAATGCCGATTATGTTGAGTAAACACGCGCACACGCGTCCTAGTGAGTTTTTCGATATACTTTATCACGTACAGGATGTTATATTATTATAGTACACAGTTTAATTTTATATGAATGAAGAAATTTACAACCGTTTTACTAACTATGTAGCCGTTGAGTTGTCGCTATGTTAGATTTCATATTTATTATACATACAACGAAAATAAATATAAAATTTGTTAATTAATCAAAGCGTCCCACCTTTTTTATTTTATATTTAAATTGTATTAGGTATAATTTTAAGCTATATCGTTTACTTTAGTTTTCTGACATATACTTTCATTACGAATTTTCTCCCTCAGAGAAACTCCTAATATAGCTTTTTCCATAGCTCATTGACTGACTTTTAACTTGTGGTCCAGGCCCACCGTAAGTGTCCAAATCTCGGCACCGTAAGTTATTACTTACTTACTTACACGTAGGACACACTCGTTGAAGACTTTCGTCTTTAAGGGCTGTATAATGTGCAACGAAGTGATTTGACGCACTATTTGTAATTCACACAGCGTTTCTGATAAAATGACTTTATTACCGGTAAAGCCAACAAAAATTTGCCGTAATGTGTGAATGTGGTAGTATCGTATCCTCTTCGAAACGAGCCTGATCCGAGAGCGAAAGTCGTCAAGTCGTTTCCGAAACCACTCGTGATGTCTCTTGAAAACAACTTATAGACGTGATTCGGAAGTGATATGGACCAATAATTTTTAAGAGCTGTTTTGTCCCCTTTTTGAAGCACAAAATAAATACGCTCCTGCTCGTCTACCGCGACATAGCTCAAAAATTATGCAAGCAAAAGTGGCAGTGGGTAGGTCACATCTGTAGAAAAACTAATAACAGATGCAGTAAAAGATTTCCTGAGTGGAATCCACGACTTGGCACATGTCGGTAGTGTAGGACACCCTCAAACGAGATGAAGCTACTACTTGCGGAAGGTTGCTGGAAGTAACTAGATGCGAAAAACCAGAGATCGGATCCGCTGTCGAACCTTGAGAAAAGCTTATGTCCAACAGTGGACTTCTAAAAGCTGATGATGTATGATATGAATTTAAGTCCGTTTTAAAAACGGGGTATGTATCAAAAATATGTATTAAAATAATTGAGTACTTCTTTTTTCTCTTTTACTTTTTTTGCTTTTTAATGTATGAAATTTTGTTCTCGGTTTTAAACATCTTGATAAAAATATGTCACAGACACGTGACAGAATTGATTGCAAAAATTGTATTTAACTGACAAATAAATAGACAGACAAGAAAACAAGTTAATAGAAAAATATGTTATTATAATAATTTTCCACATCCTGTGTTTGGCTAAACGGGCGGCGCGGCGGTGCACGAGTCACCTAGATGTTACGCCTATTGTCCACGCTGTGGTGTCCACCGGTGATGGGTGAGGCGCTGCCACGCCGTTACCTCACACTTTCAATATCGGATTACGAGAATTTTACTTCAAGGTCTACTTTTAGGTGCAAATAGAGGTGGTATAAATGCAAAGACACGCAATATTGATACGCAGTTGGAGAACAGAAAATCATACGAAAATGCATACATACTTTGCTCTTCTGTTGTGCTGCATAATCGGTACGTGGAATGGATTCAAATGGCTTAAGTATATAAAATAATATACACTTTAAGTAGTTTTTATCAGTAATTAAATTCAATTAAAAATTATTTTTAGGTGGCGCGTTAGGTTACAATGTGCAGAGGGAGCTTCCATATAACACCGGACCGAATGATCCGTACATAGAAAACTTCATGAATTATCCTCAAGAACCATCACAACGCCTCTTCTGGGGAAATCAAGGCAGCAACCAAGTCGGAGGGACTGGATTATGGGCGACACTCACAAACAAATTTCCGTTCTTAGGAAATATGTTTGGCCGGATGGAACTCCCTTCGCAATACGGCGTTCCAAATCAGTACGATATTCAGACACAATACAATGTTCCAGGGAATTATCAACCTCAGTTTTCAGGACCGCCGCAGTTTTACCAGCAACCGGGACAACTCAGACAAGGACTTGTACCGTCTAGCCGCGATGTGGCTCTGACAGATGATGCTGTTATTGTGACACCGCCTTTCGTGCCAGCTGCGCAACCAGTTCCAGCTCAACCATCGCCTATACTGCCTCCGGTACAAAGACCCGTGTTTCCAACGACGCCGCAACCAGCACCATTCCCAGGCTACCAATACAACAAACCACAATATAGACTAGAGCTACCTCACAAATAAGAACATTTACGCTATATTATTTATACCATTCGTAAGCGGATTCAATAGAATGAATATACTAGAGTGTTTTATAAGAGAATTTCCAAATTGTTAAATTTGACATCTACGAATATAAAACTATTTTAGAAAAATTACAAAATAGTACCTTATGAATTTGATTGTATAAATTAGTTTAACATGTTTACGGGTGCCTATTTAAAACGATGCTCTCATTATATTTTAAATATTTAAAAGTTTGAGAAGTAATTGAGTATTATAAAATTAGAACAAATCAACTTGCTCATTTTAAAATATATTAACATTTCTAATTTTTTTCCGTTAGGTACATAATTATATTTACAGGGCAATAGATTTTTCTATATAAAATATAAGTTCTACGATAAATATATCCATTATATAGCACAACATAATTCTTGAAATAATTTTCTTTTTTAAAGTAAGTAGATACATATTATTTAGTTTTAATACTACTTCGAATTGAAATGCAATAGAGAGAATACAATGCGGTCACCTTTAGCAACAATAAATATGGTACGATACGGATAGAATAATGATTATTGTAATGTTAAATTAACCTTTTTTTATTGAATGTTTTAATTTATATTTATAAGATTTCCACATTATTACTGTGATATCATTCTGGGCATATTTAACAGCAGAATTTCGAATAATCTTGTAAACAATATATTAATATAATACTTGATATCCACTGTATTAAAAAGTAGGTGGGTACTTAATAATTAAATTTTTTGATATAAATACAAGCACGATTATTTGAACATGTTATTTATTTCTTAAAACCATCCAGCATATTTAGTAGGATTACACTTATTATTAATGACAATTACCATATAGGTAAGTTAACATTTAAACTGTAGATTACCGATACCTACCTATGCTCTTTCAATTCTGTAGTTCATTTAAAATGTATTAAATTTATACAAGTGAAAATATAAAACTCAATAATTATACAAATTGTATTGCAAATAATGTATTTTTGGAATTCATTTTGTAAGTAAATATTATTTTATCATACATTACTGTAGATAGCATACAACCATTACACTATCACCAAATTGACCACATAAAATTTTATAGAACTAAATTTTTTAAAACATGTAGTTTGTTCTTATTTGCATCTTATTTTATGTAACGTAAGGTGTTAATGAATATCTAAAATTTCTTATTCAATTTATTTTAAAACAGAAGAAGATTGATTATAATAGCCCTGGCCGGAAGAGTCGACGCCAACCGACGTACTGGCAATCACCATGTGACCCGAAACTGGTCCCGACTGCCTGCTGGTCATTCCCGACCTGTAAAATAATTTATATTTTTAAATAGTAAATTATATCGTAATATTAAGTTTCCTTGAGATTTTTTTTGAAAGTACCTGTTTTGTTCAATATTTATTACAACTCTATTGGCATACAATAAGATTAAAACTTGTTTAAATGTGATCTTTTTTATAATATTTCATGTAATATAAACATACGATGCGATAATCATCTGTCACTCATCAGTCATCAGTCATCACTCATGCCCATATAAGGACCTGGTTATAAACAGAATAATAATTTTCCACGTAATAATAATTTAATAAAATATTATATACATAGCAATCCAATAACAGAGCAATCAATCCAGAGCAACTCTTCTCTAAATTATGTAATTGATTTCTCAAATACGGCTTTCAAGGTATGGATGAAATTTTATATTTAGATAATGATACACTATCCAAGTTTGCAAATTTATTTTTTCCAAGACACCGAGATAAGCTCAGTCGTCCAAAGAATACGTAATATTTACACAATACTAACTACTATCATAATAAATTTGCATACGTAAATGTTTCATTTTCTTTAATTTTTGTGAGCGATCCCAAAAATGATAGAATTTAAAAAACTTTTTATGCTTTACTTTTTACTGTCCATTTTTCTATACATGATTTTTGTACAATAAATGTCACAATAATACCTGAGTAATAGCCAATTATTTTAAAAAGGTAAATTACTAAAAAGGAAACAAAAACATAAAAAGTTGTTTATTTTTACTTATATTTGATTCCTAGACGTCGTACTTAAATATACGTATATACAGTGTGTATTAAAAACCTCGTCGGATCCGTGAAGCTGCTATCAGGTATCGATATTATAATAAGTTTATGTTTCCTATCTCAGATTATAAGTAAAAAAAAAAATTAACCTTTCATAATTTAAAAAAAAAGTTAAATTAAAAACTTACATGGCAATACAGCGGCGCGGCGCCGCGCGGCGCAGCGCAGGGTACCGCCATACGATCAAATAAAAGTAACGATGCGCCGCGACGGTGTTATCACGTTTTAAAAATTTGCTAAATTTTAGGGAAACTAAAACTAAATATGTTAATTTTAAATATGTTTTTATTTTCATAATAAATAAAATTTTGATATTTTTTTGGTAATGTCATTGGAGTACTTATAAACCCTTTTCGGATTCAACGGGGTTTTTGATTCATATTGTATATACGTACGTAAAATATTATATAGCCTATATCACTTTCACACTTAAGGCGAATCTAACGACATCTCGTATGTAAAATTCCATCAAGCCGTTTAGACTACTGAGCGTGCCAAAGAAATAGACATACATACATACATACGCTCGAAAAACATAACCCTTCTTTTTCGCAGTTAGGTAAAAAAACATATGAACAGTTTTACTTTTACACACAATAAAAAAAACATATGTGCAGTTCACACGTGTTAGAAGTGAAACCTTCAGTAAACGTAAAAAAATAACTTTGCTTAAAATCTTATTTTAAAAATCCTAAATCAACGGGACTTGAACTATCGCCCATTCAACAGTGCGTACAAGTCTCTTTGATCCTAGTATGATAATCAGGACTTGCATTAACAGTTTATAATGTATTCTATCTCATTCTCTTGCAGGCTAAATCTTAAAGATGTAGGTTTATGTTTCTCTTTTTAGTGCCGCTTTTTCGCTTAATCGTTTTTCAAATCACAACCGTACCTACTAAAAAAGTTTTCAATTATAGAAATTAAAGATAATATATAAGGATATTAGAAACATAAACAAGAATTAAATGATAAAAAGTTAAATTTTTAATTTTGAAGGTCAAACATTCATTGAAAACCTGTGAAACCTGTACAAAGTTCGACTCCGGAAATACAGGCGAAAACAACACCGCCACACCTATTTCTGACGCAAAGCAACAGTGCTCACGTTAATGTGTGGCGCTCCGAAGGCAACACGCACTCACTCAGTGGCATGGGCTTAGTTGGGGCGGGGACAGTAATAAATTAATCACTTAATAACAGAAACTTCGTAATCGTATGTATATTTTATAAACGATTTTTTTTTGTTCCCCATGTGTTTCCGTTTTGTACAATTGCGATGAAACTTTGGAGAGTCGTTAGTATTTCAGATGCGATTAGGTACGGCACTGTTGACACAACAGCATCGAAACCGCCAACTGGTCCAAATGCAGATCGTCTGTGATAACTCTTGTAAACGTGTAGACTGTAGAGTATGTCATGTGATCACAATAAATAAATATATATTTTTTAATGTTCTCATATTAAATTTATGATCACGCAAATTATTTTTACATAAAAAAGAAACAAGTAAACAAGTAATATTCTCACGTTATCGATTTAAAATAACAAGACCTATTAAAAGTATTTTTTAAGGGGTTTAATCAAATCTTTTTGGAATCGGGTAATGGCTTAAGCTCGTTGGAGTAGGTATGTTTCTGATGTGTTGATCGTTCAGTATGATTGAAGGTTACTAATGTTATTATTAATGATCGCAAAGGACAAAAATAAAAATAATTGCTCTTCGAAAATGCAAATCAGGTAACCTACCTGTATGTTTAGTGTTGTATTCGACCGCTGGGTTTTTCATTTCTATAAAAATAATTAATAAAAAAATATATAAACACGCCTGCCCTGCCAAAAACGAAATATAAAATAAAAAACAAACTTTATTAGTTAATATGCAAAGTGAAATGTCATTCATTTACTCGCTGACAATAGTAATAAAATTTCAAATTATTCGTACATTTTGGATATTTCTATAAACTTATGATTAATTCGAATCTTCCATTGCCAGAAATGGTCAAGCTGGTTTTCAAGAGAGATGTGGGTATTAACAACAAAATTTTAGTTGTACAAACTTATTATAAACATTATGATTGTGACGTAAACAAACATAAATCAACAGTCGTTCGCCAACAAGCAATGATTACTAGACAAAGTTTTTGACAATAGATTAATCTATGATCACGGCGTAACTAGCGTTCGAGAAACCGAAAATAGCGTTTGACAAACGAGTTTTAAATAAATGTGGACATCTCTATTAAAACTGATTTAATAATTAAATTAAAGTAGTTGACCATGCTTGGCCAACAAGAGATTTGACAGTTTTTAACCGACATCAAAAAAAGGAGGAGGTTGTCAATTCAGTTGCTTTTTTTATATCTGTTAACTAATAACTCGGGCATTTAAAAACTAATTTAAATTATTAAAATAAATCTTAAATATTTTTTTCGAAAGGGGATATTTTAACCACCATTTTAATGTTATTGGCATTGGACCTTGGATTTCAAAAATAATAATAATAATAATTTATTGGAACCATAAATCATC
This sequence comes from Saturnia japonica, assembly GCA_033032175.1. Lineage (NCBI taxonomy): Eukaryota > Metazoa > Arthropoda > Insecta > Lepidoptera > Saturniidae > Saturnia > Saturnia japonica. The sequence continues at coordinate 8,911,410 of CM065311.1, read as the reverse complement.
TCACAAATAACAAAAATTTACGATATTAGCTACATTAGTGAAAACTGTGTCGCAGCCAATAGCGCCCCCACTTCCAGGCAATACAACAGTGGGGTCTGCGTTCCATAATACAATGTAAATACAACTAAAAATACAACAATTTTTTACATTTTTCAATTAACTAACAATATTTAGAGAGAGTGTATACGTGTATTTATGTGTATGTATTGTGTATGTGCGTCCATGCGTGTGGGTGTGGGTGTGTATGTGTGGGTGTGGATGTGTGTATGTGTGTGTATGTATGTGTGTGTAGGTGTGTGTAGGCTGGTAATTGTTGCTTGAATGGGTGGTTGTGTGTAACACCTGAAAACTTCAAAATCGAATAGGAAATGTTAGTGATATTATATTGGTAGGCTTATCATAATCCAAGACTAGGTGTAACTAACTAAGGACGTTCTGTACCAACTTGAACTGCGAAGATACAACGGAACTCTTTAACAACAAACAGCACGAATGTGGAATGTTCATCCCTTACCTCCTTTTGCATGTTTTACCGTTTGTGTAATGGGTTGTATTCTAAGGAACTGTTCGGTATACCAGCGGGTTCATTCCACCATCGGCAGGGAGTTCATCCTCACACTTTAATACCTAAATGGTCGCGGACAATCCGGTTTCAGAGGAATATTTTTACGTTCCGTTACATTTCGTTTGTGGAATGCTGGTGTTTTCCCAGGGGACTACAGTATGGAGTTCTTCAAAAAGGCGGTAGATAGGTTTTTAAAGAGTCGGCAACGCGCATATGATACTTGTGTGTAAGCGTCCATAGGCTGCGGTGACCGCTTCCCATCAGGCGGACCGCATGCTTGTTTACCACAGTCTTGGTATAAAAACAGGTAGATAAAGATAGGGGAATTTCTTTGGAGATTTGTCTCTACTTGTGACAGTCCGACTAGTGGAATATCCTACAGAAGATCGCAGCCAAATAACCTAGTGTTGTGTTCCTGCAGTCAGTAGGGTTCCTGAGCTCCTTTTGGTATAAGGATTAAAGGTCGGCAACACGCTAGTGATACCTACATGCATCGATAGGCTACGGTATACTTGTTTGCCACCTTTGTTGTATAAAAAATGCACCGGAACTCCGTAATAAAACAATGTAACTTTGCGGTGTTTGGGTTTCATGGAATTGTCATGAGATGCTCTCTACCTATAAATAATTTTAATGTTAAAATTCGTATATTCGAGACGTGTATTGTGTGAAGATTGTCAGAAGACAGATTTTATACCCCCGTTATTTCCGTTATCTATCTATCGTCGTGTGGTCGATTTGTTAATTTCTTGGCATCCAGATCTGACAATATTAATTAAGCCTTCCAAGCTTTGATGCACCAGTTACTATCTTTTAGCCTGAGACCAATTGTTTCGTCATGAAATTTTACGTACACAGCTCCCGGTAGCTCGTCATCTCATCCTCCAGTTGATCTCTTCTTACGACCGGCCAATATTTTCTTTTATTATGCACATAGCTCCACTCCATCCACTAGTCCTTCAGGGTCGGAAATCTTAACAACACTCGGGATTCTACGTAAATTTATAGCAATAATAGAAAAACACCACATTTATTGACGTCTTTAGGAATTACGTTATCTGATGGTTTACTATTAATAAAATCTGAAAAAATTCACTAAGAAATAAAAAATAATGATGTTATTTATTTACTTTAATTTACTCAAAAATATCCCTTTTTAACTCAATTTGATATTCCTACGAACTTATTCGTCACATATTTTATTAGAAGAATAATATACAATTATTCTTATTTTTGGAGTCGGTGCCATATAATGGTAATTTGAAAAAATTAACTACATTTCTTTTTATGTGTTTTTATTTATTTGGAAGCGAAAATATCAATAATATAACAGTAGCCTGCTGGACAAAAGCTTGCTTACAAGGAAGATGAGCTTATCATCATACCGACCCACAACGCTAATACATATATATATATATATAATACATATATATTATATATATATGTATTATATATATATTATATACATAATAATGGTAATTCAAAAACTGACAAATTTACACAACTTAAATTTACAGTTCTGTATTTTCACACTGTATAAGTAGTACGGCGAGAACATTTCTCAAGCGTTCTGGTTTCCCGCGATTGTATTCTTCACCGTTAGCTGCTAGTGATACAAATAGTGACTGACGAAGACTGTCTGAAGACTTCTGGCAGAATATCTGCACTTGCATCTAGTGACCATTAAGCATGGATTGTTTGGAAACTCGATACTTTTGATTTTTTTAATAAAAACTACAAATTAATTGATTGACTACTTTTCTTTTGTTTCTTAGAACTATATCTATGTATCCAGGCGAACGAGAAACGACTCTGGAGAAAAGGTCACTCGCTTAAATACCTATTTGTTACAGTCACAAAAATGCAGCCACATATTATATACCTTCCTTTTAAAATAATATAGCAAATTTGTAATTGATGTGTACTAAACAATACTGGCATCTAACACACATAATAATTTTTTTTTTTTCTCTGAACTTATTGTTAACCTGAGGGGCCCTATCCAAAAACAGAGGCGCTGCGGCTTTTACAGCTTCACCGGACTTGAGACACTATTTCTTATCCTGTCACTCAATTTCACTCCTAACATACCTCTTAGCGCTCTCATTTCTACTGCATTTATTTTACTTTCATTATTTTTCTGCCACACCCAGCTTTCACTTCCGTACATGAGTGTTGGAACCAACACTCCTCTATGCACAGCCAAACGAGCTTTCATATAAATACTCTGGCTGCTCATAAAGGAGTGTAACGCCCCATTCACCATATTACCGGCATTTACTCTCCTTCCTATATCTCTCTCATACTTTCCATCCCTGGTAAACATCGATCCCAAGTATACAAACTCACTGGTAATAACTCACTTAAATGGTCTACACTAACTAGCGAAAAAAGAAAAAATGGTTCCTTACAGAACCTATGCACCTGTGTGGTGTGCACGTATGTATGAACATAGTAAATATGTGTAAGACATATATTATTAAGCATATTAGACCACTGCCACCTTATTTTGGTAAGTTAAATGTACGTACGCGAATTACGGAAAATCCCGAGAAAATATCGAGGCTTGAACTGCGGACATCGGATCCTGATATTTCGTTGGTAAGTACCTAATATAGTTTGAGGAAAAAACTTAAACTTAAATTCATTAGATGAGAGACTAATGCAGTAATTAATTAAAGTTATACACATAGTTTATTGTAAAAAAATATAATGTACTGAACCATTTCTTATCACATTTTAAAAGGTCAGTGTCTTCAATTTTACCACAAAATCATGTTCCTTTTTTTAGTTGATGACCCGTATGTATTCATTTTGTATTTAAAACCGTGACTAAACCTATTAATTTTTTGTTATGGATGTTAATTATTTATTTTCAATAATTAAAGTTGATTACCTTTGTAACTTTTGAAAATAATCATAATTAAGAAAAGTCACTTGCCCTTGTTAAAAAAAGTTAGAATAGTACAAATTAAATCGAAAGAAAACCATGAATGCTTAGCCGAAAAAAAAACTCTTGCTCCAATATACTTAATAATATTTTTTTTTAAATCGAGTCCTACCTGCTCTTATAATCTTATTAATCGCTATCGCATTTTCTTTGTTGTTCAATACGATATTTTTTATACAACTAATGTAGCAAATATGCGTACAACCCGTTTCGTGGTAAGCGGTTACCATGCTAGCATGCTACCATGCTGCTAGCTAGCTACCATACATGGTAGCTATGGACGTTGTAACACCAGATTTAAGTATATCTAGCAGGTTGCCGACCTTGAACCCTCCATCCCCAAGGAGCTCTTGAAACCTTACACACTGCAGCAACAGAACACAAACTTTTTTGGATGCGATTATCTGTAGGATGGAGATATTTCAACAGAAATGTTCAAAAAGATTTATCTGTTCCCTAGCTCTCTAAGATAAGATATGTCGGATCAGATATAATTCCACATTCTTTACATTAAAAGATATAGGTACATGGTTATTGGTAATTCGCCGAATTCCCGTTAAGAGGTGATAGGGGTGACTATTTATGATAACTTAAACCCCCATATGCATTATGCAAAAGTGAACGATTTTTGAGCTACTTATCATGTTTTTTAGCTTTTTTCAAAATAAGTCAAAAATGCAACATTAAAAATTTATTTAAAAAACAAGTATCAGTTTAAATCTCATTTTTTCTTTTGTTTTATAAAAACACTGGTTATCTATGAATATAAAAACAACAATTATCGGCCCAAATTTAAAAATTCGAGACTAAAAACTACTTAGAGATTAAATTTCAATATATTTTTTTATTTTTTCCACTTAAATGCCTTAACAACAAAAAGAAAACGTTATGAAACTTGGCTTGCAGATTATTTTAAAAACATAACGGTTTTCTTAGCTCTCCGACAGTGCATAACAACTAGGAACTTATTTGAAAGAAACTGAATAAAAAAATTATCATAAAGGTAGCATGCGGAAATTCGTATTCGAACTAAACTTAAAATTGCTATTTGAATAATATCTTGCAAATATGTTTAATGCGTACCTAAGCCAATGTAGTAAGCAAACTGTCAGGTTATGAAAAAAAAAGTTTTCAAAGAGTTCTTTATTGAAAAACTTTTCACTCGTGCAATTCATTTTGCTTTACAAATTGGCGCCGTGTTTTTTGAAATAAATACACTCACGATTGTAGTTTAATTTTTAATTTGAATTGAGATATGGAACAGCTTGATCAAAATGAACTGCGTAGTTTCAAAATTACACAAATGAAGAATACGCCGATATTGTGTTTTGTTACGGCTTTTGCAACGGTGACAGTGAAGCTGCTCGTCAAGTTTATTCGGGTCAGTTTCCTAATCGCTGGTTACCCCATGTATCAGTTTTTAATGGAGTGTATAGGCGAATCCGAGAAACGGGTAGTGTTCATAGACGACAAATTAATGCCGGAAGATCCAGAAGAAAAAATTAGATTTAAATTGTTTTTTTTTTTAAATAAACTTTTGATGTTGCATTTTTGACTTCTTTTGAAAAAAGTTAAAACATATGATAACTCAAAAATGGTTCACTTTTGCATAATGCATATGGGGGTTAACATTATTGCAAATAGTCACCCCTATCACCTCCTAACGGGAATACGTCGAATTACCAATAATTCTGTATATTATTTCGAAATGTCTACCCTTGTTAACCAAAGTACGTAGGTACCTACATAATAATATAGTGATAATTGAAAAACCTGTGATCATAAAAGGATTTCATATTAAAATGAAACTAGACCTATCTTTATGAGGAAAGGAAAAGTCTTATTATTTCACTCTTTTCCTATTAATAACACGAGAAAAATGACGCCTGATGCGATTAATAAAGCAATAAACTACTATGGACATTTTATTTTTAGATGAACAGATCAAGTATGTACCTACTTACATATCCTAACAAAAACATAAATGTGAAAAAGGGGCTAAGTTCGGTAGATACGACTCAGTCGTTCGAGGTACTTGTTGTCACTGCTAAAAGAACTGGGATCTAACGGGTGTCAAGTTCCATAGCTGTTCTTTTAATTAATTGTAGCTGTAGGAATGTTCGTTCTTCAAATCATTTACAAAACAATTTGTTACTTTCTTTGATATGGGATTAATAACTTGCAAGTCTTGATAGTATTTTTATTAAATTACAATCTAAAAATTTGACTCTAAAGAAGGGGTAATCAACGTAAATGCTTATTGACAATTAAAACTTGCCAAGTTGCCTCATTAGCCTAATGGTTGAAAGCGCGATAGCTATGCTCAAGGTCATGGGTTCGATTCCCAGGTCGAGCGAAGTGTTATTGTGGTTTTCTATGAAATTCTCCGTACCAGCTAAGATTTTGGTTATGTGCCCGATTAATGGCAATAGGCTCGCATGTAATAGGTTACATAGAACCTTAAAAAATTACCGGCGAACTATGGGCGTACATTAGTACACCTCTGCCTAACTCTTCGGGGATACAGGCGTGATGGTAGGTTATGTTATTAATAGAATCCTGTTAAAGCTTGCTATTTTAAGCATTTCCGTAGTTAAAGCAATTATTTAGTGTAACATCTATAGGTATAGATAGATATAAAAAGTATTCCAAGAAAACGTGCTGTAAAAAATAGATCAAGTCTCGATTGAAATGGTTTGTCTATAAAAAGTAGTGAAATCTCATAAACAGCCAAGTGTAGGTCAGGTGGATATAAAAAAAACTAGTAATTTTGGCTAAAATCGGACCTATCCTTTACACGTTAAATTCAAATTTTTAGAAAGTACTGTGCCTAATTTCCCTGTATAGTAAATACTCTTCTTCTCCCTCTTCTGGATTATGCAGACGTTGCTTATTAGGACCTCTCAGAAGATCTCTTTAATAAACTTGATCGTCTACTCAATAACTGTATCCGTTTCATCTTCCGTCTTCGGAAGTTTGGTCATGTATCTGAATACCAAGCCAGGTTGAAATGGCTACCTATTCGGCAACGTAGGAATGTAAGAATACTTTGTCTTCTTTTCTCCGTACTTAATAATCCCAAATCCCGTATATATTTAAAAAACTATTGAAATCTCTCGCGGATACGCATAATAGACAGCTAAGACCTTCTGCTTCTTTTATTCTCAGTATACCAAGTCATCATACTAATTTCCGCTACCAATCCTTCGCCGTAACAACAGCACGACTGGAATTCGCTTCCTATCAATATATCCAACTAGCCAACTCTCGGAATTCCTTCAAGTATTACGTACTACGTAGGTTTTACTTGGAGCAGTTGAATGTTGGCTAGATTTTTTTTCTTTTTATTTAGGCCGCACAAGATCGGTCGCTCTGGAGATCTATGGGGGAGGCCTATGTTCAGCAGTGGACGTCCTGCGGCTGAAATGAAATGATGAAATATTATTATGCACACATTGCATATACCCTTCTCTTGCTTCCCTGGAAGACTGGTAGAGAATGCTTTTTTTATATTAAGTCCTCCATTTGCACTTTTTTGTGCTATAAAGAATATAATAATTACATTAATACTTGAGAAGAACACTTCTGACACAAATTTGTGACTTCGGACACCTTATTAAGTGTAATGCGTACACGTAAGTCTGTGAGATTTGACATGGTTAAAGTTTTTAAGGAGGAGTGCTGAAAGCTAAAATTTATCTATAATATCTGTTACTAATATATTAAATAAAATAAATTAATACTGCGAAAACTAAAACGACAAGTGCCATTGAACTTAGACCCCCAAAAATATTGACATTGTCACTCAATGAAAAGTGACAGCAAGTGATTATTCATTGTTTAGGTTCATACTGCAAATGTCAAACAGAAAATAATGTATGATTAAAAAGTCGCTGGTCGAATTTCGATCTTTGGGCGACCGCTAGTAATAATAAATAAGCTGTTATACTGTTGGAGTAAAGTCCGGGGAGTATAGTGTGTGTCAGAGACATTCCAACTGCAGTTCCTCTAACATAGCGACCGTCTGTCGTGACGTATGGGGTCTAGCGTTGTCCTAAAGCAGCAGTGGACTAGAGAGATTGACCAGTCTCGGTTGTTTAACGGCTAGCTTTTCCATCATGGTTTGCAATTGTTGACAATACAGATCTGCCATTATCGTCTGGCCATATCTTAGGAAGCTGTAGTGTATGACAACAGTTAATCTTTCGAGCTGTTTCTGTAGCGCTGATGCCACGGTGGAACTCGTATAGTAAATGTAAGTCTAATACTGAATTTATATCTTAATCAAAACAAGACATACAGAAAGATCGCTAACCACTTGGAATATTCTGTGAAAAAGGTGTTTGATGCAATTTCACATTATAAATCACACGGGCAATTAAAAAGTTCGTAGAAAAATTCGAGCAAGGAAGACCACCCCTTGAGGATATGCGTATAATTCATATAGGTAAGAAGAACCCTTTTAAAGGTTCGAATGAAACCTGAAAGGAAGTTTTCAGTCTTAATGACCTTCGAAACGTAGTCTAGTTCGCAGGCGTTTCGTCGAAGCAAAATTGTTCAGCAGAGCTGCTTTGTAAGTGTCGCTTCTTACCAAACAACATAGGGTAAATCGTTTATCCTTCGCGAGAAAATATGACAGTTGGACAGTTCAACAATGGAAGAAAGTTCTATTTTCAGACGAGACCAAAATAAATATAATTATTTCCGATGGCTAACGATACGTGCGGCGTCCTATTCACGCGGTTTTAAATCCATACTAATATTATAAATGCGAAAGTAATTCTGTCTGGCTGTTTGAGTTTTCCTTAAGTTCTTTGTTTTTATCTTTAAACTAGCCTTGAGTTAGTAGACTATACGAATGCTCCATTAAATATAATCATCTGTGCCCATTTGCAGATTCTACTGCTGCATCATGACCTTTTCAAGGTTATTAGAATTAAAGATATAATTCTTTATTCAAGCCCCTAGATGATATTTCTATATTTTTTTTTATTTTCATAATCACTTCACTGTCGAACATCCAAGAGAAAACATGTCAATTCCTTTTGGGAGTCGAACGCAATCTTCAAGTTCCTTTTAGTGATAAACTCTCGGGAGAGAGTTTAGAGTAGTATATTATTTCCTGATAACGCACAGAGACGGCCGATGTTTATCAAAATATATTATGTATATAGATAATAAAACTAATGTGATCTGTAGTTAAAGTGTTGCCAGTTCCATTTGGTAATTAAAGGTACCATAAGTCGAAATATGGTTTTCCAAACCGATCATTGATTGATTGGTGATGGTGAGTTAATAGGTAAATTATGAAAACACATTTTGTATTATAATATTTAATAAGCTTTATTAATAATTTAAATAGTATTAATTACAGAAAGCAAATAAATCTTCCGGCAGTTGCATAGTATTATGCAGGCGCACGTGATGCGCGGCGTAAGCTTGCAACTGATGGAAAATACTTGTTCGGGATGTTTGAGCCGACACCAATGTTAGTCTAGATTATCTCGCAGCGTTCTCAGGGCCTAAGGGCACATAAATATAACTTAGTTAATATAAATATTATATCATTCTTTATAAGTTTAGCGCTATAGCTACAATTTCACCTGATGGTATATGGTCCAAGATGGTGGCACACTAAGCCTAGTTGGGGAACTGGCTCTCAAGTGCAGCATTAGAAAATACTCTACCACTATACTATGGTTTCATTACGTTTTTCTTAACCGAAAGCTCTGCAGGCTAATTGTAGAGATTCGAACCCAGGTCCTTCGATACGGTTTCCGTATACGCTACCACTGAGCCATCATTGCCTCTAATATTAATATTTTATGAAGTTACACTTTTCAAGACACTATGCCTAAACATGTAATAGGCAGTATCGAAGAATGCAATTTTTCTGTAGGAAAATATGCAAGCAAGTTAACTATATTTCTCCTCAAAGGTAGATAATGGTAGAAATCGATTTTTTTCGGGTCGTCACTACTGATAAAAGTAAATATTCAATTAAAATCGGACTTGGAGTATATACTACTAAAATAAACAAAACCTAAGCTAAACTAGAATCTAAAGAAAATGCTAGTATGCGTAGTGAAGGTATGTAAAAACTATACTAGTCTACGATAAATAAGAAAGACCTGGGATCCTATATAATTAGTTGGTAATTATTGTATTAAATTCAACGTATAATAGGTAACATGAATCACAAAACATCAATGGCGGCATTCAGTGTACCGCGTAAATAAAATGGTAATGATTTTGAATGTTCGATTATTCTATCTTTTAATTAATAATTTTATTAATCTGCACGTTGGAACGCGGCGGAGATTAATAATTAATCTATGTCTGCTACTATTATAAAGAGATTAAGTTTGTGAGTTTGGATGTAGGAGGTAATCTCCGGAGGAACTACTGATCAACATAAAGCCACATTATCCCTGAGTGCTATAGAATATTTTTGGAACAAAGTTCCTTATCGCGGCTTGCGGTAGGAGTTGACTTCTACAAATCCTTACGTAAGGAAAAAGCGTTATGGGAGGGACTCCATGCGAATTTCTTTCTCTCTCTCGGTCTCTTTATATTATACACGAGTGTGCGTGCGTGCAAGTATCGACATTCGAGGAAACAGTACCGTCCGCGGCTGGTTGTATAACCCTTTCTCAGGCGCCGTCAGAATTGCACTTCAGCCCTCAAGGGTGGTCTCGCAAAATAGACGCGCGTTCAGTAATTCAATGGTTTATCGGTTATTTTGTATGGTACTTAATATATATAAAACTAACATCGATGTACTCTTTATGAATTGAACTAACTGATTTTTAAATAATATTTTACTTAAATTTATTTTTATTAGTAACTTTGTTCCTATCGGGGGTCCTCCGACCGCACACGTTTTTTTTACTCTTATAAAATTTTATATTCCATTTAACGTAAAGGAGTCACTCACGGGCAGTTGCTAGACATTAATATATTTGACTAGTAAAAGGCCGCGGCTTAGTACACTTCAATTAAAATATTATAAAACTTAATAAAAATACAAAACAGCCTACATCACTGAAGGACCCTATTCGGATTTCGATTAATGAAAGAAGACCCATAAATGATCAAGATTTGTAATAATTATTATATGATAGTAAATTACCTGAGTAACTTAGGATTGGAGGAGCCGTAGCCGCCTGAAGGGAGTCCCCAGCCGCCGGAACCCGAACCCCAGCCGCGTGATGAAGCCGACGCATGAGCTTGCGCATTTGCGTTAGCGTTTGAGCCACTCCCTGGAATTTAAACAAAGTACCTTCTTACTGACAAATTCATTACTACGGTGATATTATCTATACCAATATTATAAAGAAGAAAGATTTCATTTTTGTTTGTAATGGATAAACTCAAAAACTACTAGACCGATTTTAAAAATCTTTCATCATTATAAAGCTACAGTATCAGCGAGTAACATAGGCTATATTATAATTTGAAAAATTTATTATTCCTCATAAAATACCGACAGTATTACAGAAAGTGTAAAAAAATTGCCTACACTGGTGCGTAGCGATATTTGTCGTATAAAATTAACATGGATGAACCCGTGGGGCACAGCTTGTTTTGTATATTTAGTGCAACTGAAGAATTGACGGCTCAGTGGTAACGTGTAAGGACACCGCGTCGAACGACGTGAGTAGGAATTCCTGCATTGAACCTGAGCTTCCTTTTTTATTCCTTTATATTTTTTTTCCTTTCCTTTGTTATGGAAGACATTATTATAAAACCATACCATGGTGGTCGGGCATTTTCTAATAGCCTGGCTAGTTACCAGCTTCAAGTCGAAAATTTGTCTCCTATGAACCAGTCCTACCTTAGCGTGTTACCATGTTGGGCCATATCGTCACTTAACATCAGATGAGATTGGAGCTTTATGGTTAAACGCTAAATGCCAATGAAGAACAAAAAAAGAAAAAAAACAATTTTTATTATTATCACCTAATGATTACATTTTTAACCTGTATAGTACTTTAACGCCTATTGTAATAGTGCATAGACCCCTTGACAAAATTATTAATTAAAAAAGAAATCATTAAGAGTTTTGCGCAAAAATTTGTTAACTTGCGAGTTATGAACTCATAATAAAATACAAAATCTAACTTTTAAAACTTCTATCTAGCGCTACACATCTTTATTAGATATAATATTAGAATATCATTTAAACCTAATATGGGTATTGTAAAAAATTGAAATTGAAAAAGCTTTTCCGATCAAACACAATGTTTAGATACTAATTTATTATTTCAAAAAAGTGTTTATTATATATAGGTACTTAATATTTTGTGGAAAATATTATTTTCTTATATGATTTTTAATAAATACTGTAGTTTTACTTATGTTTTTCTACTGTTTTAATAATCTAAAACCTTTGTCTATAGAAGCATATATGATCGACATTATTATAACTTCAATAAGTAGTTATTTTTGGTTTATGAATTTGTTTAAACTGAATGTGATTTAAATAAACACAGATCACGTAAGTTTTCGCTGTTTGCCTTTAATTAAAATGGTATTTCAAGGTTATTTCATAATTCTGTGATTACCTACAAAGGTTAGACTAAATTACTCTGTACTAAGTAGGTAATAATAATATAAACATTTTAATGAAGGAATATGATAGGTACATATTACCGTCCTATATCTTCGAGATCACTTCAAATTTATTTTGAAGACTTATGTGTTTTTAATAGCTTTCTTAATCGTTTACGGATTAATAACAATCGGATCAACCGATAAGACATAATTCATAATATAAGCAATTTTTCTTACTATTGGCAAGATAGTGTAACTTAATAGTATATAATAATTAACTGTTAATGTTGTTCGATAATTTAAAATAGTTGTAAGTGACTTTTTACGCTACTCTACTTAGTAATTGAACGGTTGAACTAGAATCTATGAACCGTTAGGCAGTGCCCGAACCTCGTCAGCGGCTTCGACGCTTTAAGCTTGCTCTACACGTCTGTATTGTTAACTATGCACATTATTTGCACCGTTTTGTAGAAATGGCTGTTATATTTTTCAAAATGTTAAACATAATTATATCTATTTTTTTACTTAATAGAATTTCAATTGTCGGGAAGTAGTTATAAAATATCATATCTTTTAGCGTACGGATAATTGAGTGAATGCTATTTTAGGTTGATTTATGAAATTCAAATAAAAATATTATATTGAGTATGTACAGCATAAACTTTTTTATAATTTTAAACAATTATTGATAAAATTCTTTAAAATGATACCTTATGGATCGAAATTATTGAATCTTGTATATCATACAGTTTTTTACTATCAGTATCAGTGGTTTTGCTAGCATGGATGGCACCCAGGCTGGCCAATCGCGCTTCTGGAAGTACACTCTACCTTATAGCACGGCAGTTATCATACTAGCAACTCCGTCGTAATTATCGTATTTCCATTTCTTGGACCAAAACTATTATACTTTTCCGATTTCTGCTCCAGGGACCTATTTTTGGAATTGTTAGAATGATAAAATTATCGTATTTTCGTATATTAATTGAAAATTTGTTGTCGTACGAGACATGCGGTTATCGTACCTGTACGATAATTATCGTGCAGTTGTGAACCCTGGAGTTGAGCAGAAAGTGTAAAACAAGTCTCGGCCTTCCTTTTTTTCGGTTATCTACATTTACTCACTTCTTTTATTATCACACACAAAAACCTAGGACCTTCTAGGATTGCAACCATTTGCTACATTTGAAAATCATTGTGAGTGTGTGTGTTTAACATATTTTTTACGGTCGAGTGCATGCCTTGTGGTACCCTAGGCTACACTAGTGAATAGGATATCCTTTACTTGGCAAGCAATAACTATAGATGCTCATAGTATTATTAAAATAAATTTACCAATAGGCAATACTGATATCCTTGAGCATAACCTTTACTGCCAAATGAACATCACGAATAAATGAATAGAACTTAATTCAATAGAAAGTGTTTATATTCACAGTACTGTGTGCTAATTCAAGGTCTTCCAAATAAAATAATGTACTTAGTCTTTTTAATGACAAAAGCTTGTGTTTAACCACAATCTCATGTAATGTAGTGATAATAACGAAAAAAGAGAATTACGCATATATTGTTCGAATGGTGAGTTATAGGTTTTTATTAATAGTAGCACGACTAATTTACTGTACTGTTCGTGTGGTAAACACAGTAAAATCCTAACACAATGACGACCAACGAATGATCGTACCCCTCGACGGTCGCCGCTGTTCATACCGGCCTGCATAAATTTAACTGGATATGAAAATGATGATCCCGAAACGCGACACGCAAAAGCAAACCACTATGACGGACTTTTCACCACATGCATGGTTGTCGCGACCTAATCGGACTAAACAGCCCTACCACCCCGCTCAGTGCTGGAGATGTAATTCGACACCCCTTAAACCTTAAATAAAAATAAAAGCCAATAGAAAAAAAAAAACAATTTCAGTTTTTTCAATATTTTTTAATTTTCCAGCCACCTTTTCAAATTTTTCTTGACTAAAAACCTTATCCTGACTATAACTAACATTTAAAAAAAGAGTTAGCCAAATCGGTCCAGCCGACTGAACTTAAGTGATACGTTTACCAACGAACAACATTTCATTTTTATCAATATGTATATAGATTAATTGATTAAACTAAACGATCAGATTAAACTGCCTCATTAGCCTAGTGGTTGCAAGCGCGACTGCTAAGTGTTATTGGGTTTTCTATTAAATTCTCAGTAGTAGTTCGGCGTTTCGCTTTGTAGCCGATTAATGGCAATAGACTCGCGCCCTATTACATGAAACCCGGTGAACTAGGACGTACATTAGTAGACCTCTCCTTAACCCTTCGGGGATACAAGCTTGTTGGTATGTAATCGAGAGTTGTACAATGATGAAACGCCACGTATATTACCAATATTGACTATGAACTACAGCTATCTCATTAGACCGATAGATACTTAGCCTACTTACTTAGCTTAATTTTAGACTATTTCACTACTATTACTAACGCAAGAAACTGTATGCCCCATTTTATGTTTATCTTTTATATTATACCTACACCTTTTCTATACATATACAATGTGACCATTTTTTTCATCAAAGTGGGACCTCTGAGAAATTTGGTAAATATTTTTTATTAAACTACTTTATACTAATAATACTACTAACATTTGTACTAAACTAATAATAATTAGATAAGTGGAATTAATGTAACGTGTAATCATCTGTCTTTTACTAAGGCTGAGCAAATCTGTTTTAAAATATCGGGTCTAGTTTTCAAGTAAGAATGCAGCTGATTACATGATTTGCTGATGTTGATTTTGGTAATCAAAATTGCTTTGTAAAGTGCGCAACTTAGCTGCTTATGTTATCTTTCGACAGGTACGTTACTTTCAGACAGACATAAAACGTATTCAATAATTATTCGAAAGTTCATACATTTCAGATGGTTAGCACGAAAGTGTTTCTTGTTCTTCAATAGATAATAATCAACCGGCAAAATCAAACCATTATTATTTATATTGTCGTGTGATATGTTTTGCAAAAGCGGGACAATTTTCCTTTCCTGGGGACAGCGGGACACATCGATTCTGGGACCATTTTTGTTTCTCGTATATAGACAATCTATCGCTTGTGGTTTTAAACGGTGCTAACATGGTTCTTTTTGCGGACGACACTTTATTTATACTCATAGTTATAAGTACAGATTCGGAACTTAGGCAATTTAAGAATACTTTAGTTAAAATCTCTGAATGGTTTGTTTTAAATAATATACTGCTAAATGCAAAAATAATGTATGAGTTTTGCCTTGCCCAATGTTCGGCGTGTATAGTAGTAGTATCAAGATAGAAGGGAATTTTGTATGCTTAGTTGATAATACTGTCTTCTTGGGTATTTATTACGCTTGATTCAAAATTACAATGGAATCCGCACATTAAACTTTAGCGAGAAAATTAAGCTCTGCTGCATTCACAGTACGTAAGATTCGCCAGTTAACAGAAATTGTCACTGTTAGGTTAGTCTACTTCACTTACTTTCATAACTTATAATATGTTACGGTATTTTGCTGAGGGGTTCAGCACCTGAGGTAGATACCATTATTTTATAAAAACGGGCAATTCGTGCAATCTACATACAACCTGAGACATCGCGAATCACTAAAGAACAAACTCCAGGAATATAGTATATTAATATTGCCCTCCCAATACATCCTTGATAATTTAATGTATATTCGCAAAACCTTAGTCGAGCTAGATTTTGTTAAAGATCAGCACAATGTTAATACTAGAAATAGAAATAAATTACTTAGTCGTACTGTGTTTTAGACTTAGTACATCCAATAAAAGTTTTTTTAAGGAATAGTGTCAAGTTTTTTAATAAGATCCCGAAGCACATTACTGATTTGCCGGACAAGTTGTCCAGTAGGGTGGATCATTATGTGAATAATAATAATGTCCGAAAGTGACTCCCTCTCTGTGCATTCACTAAATAATTTTTATTGTATCTACTATATTAATACTTGTACAGTTGGAAAAAAAAGATAAACCCGATCGAGTTTCTTACCGGTTCTTCTCGATGACTGGGATGTTTTCCGAAACGGCAGTAGTGTTTTGACGTTCATAAGTCGCATAAGGGCCTAAACTGATGTAGACTTTTTAAATTTTGATTTTAACTAATACATCAATCCTTCTTCAAAATGTCAATCTTTAACTTGATCATAACCTCTTTACGTTGACCAAAACAATTTAAACAGGACACAACTAAAATTATAAATTATGCATTACGTGCATACTGTAATCGTTTTGAAAACTTATCGCAGTACTCTTCGACGTTCTCACGACCATCGTAATTTATATTCTTTGTGCTACCTACACGAAGAAATCGATCGTGTGAAGAGCTACTACGGAGATATTGGGTCAACAAAAATACCTACATACAAATTTTTTTGTTATTTAAAATAGCGTCTAATTATAGTATTTTAGTACGGCACTTAGTATAAAAACATCTAAATAATATTCTTTACAAGATAGGAGCATCAATAACAATAATAGATTTTCCGTACGTAGGTAATCTTTTTTTGCTAACAATACCTACCTAATATTCTATAATCGAATTGAGTGATCAAACAATATATAATACAGCAATCACAATACATTTTTGTTTTAATAAATTAACTTTGTCTCGTCCAATTTGAAGGATCATTATGTTTTTAACATTATTTATTGTATTCTATAACCAGTTGTGCCCGCGCTTTGCTCACGTGGACTACAAAATGCCATCGTTCGCTTAAGAAATGCTTATTGTGAGCGATCCTTAGAAAATATACATATTATGCTCTTGCTGACTTTTTTGTAGGTCTTTTAAAGATCTACAACTATGTAGTATATTAATTTTATATATCTCTTATGGTTTAGTCAGCGTTAGCCATTTAAGCGCCCGAATTGATTCACGTTGATTTGTTGATTGATTCATTTGCGCGGGCCTAATTCGTATTCTAAAATAATAGTAGCCTAAGTTACTCCATGAACCAGTGAAAGTCCCATCAAAATCTGACTAACCGTTACTGATATTACCCAGAACAAACAGAAGGACAGGCAAAAATTTTAAAAATTGCTTTTTTGTTATAAGTGTTTGTCGTATAAATACTTTCATATGCATTTAGTATAAGCTGTTATTTTGACTTTACAAACAGACACTTCAATTTTATTAATTGTATATAGATTTGTATATCTTCTATAGTTCTATACAAATATTAAAATTGAAGTGTCTGTTTGTAATGTTGAAATAACAGTTTTTTCACTAAATGCATATGAAACTCAATACGGTTATTATAACAAAACACCAATTTTTCGGGTAATATCTGAAACGGTTGGACCGATTTTGACGGGACTTACACTGGCACATAGTTGATGCTATAAGGAGTAACTTAAGCTACTTATATTTTAGAAAAAGAGGGTGGGTTCCGCGAAATTGAAAAAAAATGGTCATGGTGAATCAACTTGGGGGTTAAATGGCTTACGCTGAGTAAAAATAAGAGTATGTATAATTAATGTACTACATAATTGTAGATATTTAAAAGACCTACAAAAAAGTCAGCAAGAGCATAACAATAGGTCTATTTTCTAAGGATCGCTCACAATAAGCATTTATGTTTTTAAAATAACCAGGAGCGGGAGTAGAACGCTTCGTGCGTGTGTCCGACCGACGGCATTTTGTAGTACATGCGAGCGGAGCCACGGGCACAGCTACTATATAATATAAAGGACAATCATCACGAATATACCCCCAAAAAAAGTTGTCTGTCTATCTATTCGTATGACTGTATCTATTTGTAAATGGCTTGACTGATTGTTATGTAATATTGTACACGGGAAGTGTCATTGGGCAATTTATAGATTATGATTTAATAAAAATAGTAATAATAATAACATAATAAAATAATGTCAATAATACTTTAACAAATACTCAAAAATGCACGATAACATACCTACCACAATTTATAAGCTAAGTATATGAATCATTATCAATAATAATTTTTGAGATGGTAAAAATAAATGTATATTAATTTACTACTGATTTTGATAAAAATTTTGTGCGTGGGAAGTAGACATCATTCCTCGATTGATATGCCTGGGTATATGATTTGTCAACAATAAGAATAAAAATAATATTACGGGTAAGAAAATAATTACTGCGTAATAAACACGTGTGGAGCCGCGGGGCATCGCTAGTAAAAAAATATAATAATGAACTTATTATACCCAGGTTATTAATTTTCGGCATTAGCAGGCTGGCACAACGGCGACTAATGTTGATTTTACTTGCCCATGGGCGTTACTTTTGAATTGTAATAATAATAATAATAACTGCATACTATTTAATCTGTACATGGTGATAAATACAGTAGTATTTATCATCAGGTACAGATCGTTGGAGTATATAGTGTAAGAGAAGGCTCCAACGGCTGTTGGGTCTTGTGAGTAGTATCTACCACAGAATGGTGTGGTGCCCGTCACATGATTCTATACTAACCAAAAATTAGCCCTCGGCTTTATATTCAAAATAACACAAGAAACGACAATAATTCAGATACACAATACTTTTAAAGAGACTCAATAAATAACTATTAATAAGTACTCACCTCCATCAGCTTGGGCATCAGCATTAGCATTAGCATTTGCACTTGCGCTACCAGGGTATGCGTAAGGATAGGGGCTCAATGAGCGGCGCAAACGACGCAAAGGCACTGGTGCAGTCTCGTGTCCCTCCGCATCAATTGTATAATAAGCTCGCGGCACGTAATATTGACCTTCTGGAATATGACGTTCGCGACATGAGTGCTGTTGTTTGCAAAGGGTATTCACCTCTATGCAATATTAAAAAACTCGCCGTCAACTTATGCACATAAAGTTCATAAATACGTGCGGGTAAATAATTGTATTTACAAGTACAATATAGTAAATCGATTTTTAAACTAATAGAAAACATGCATATTGTACATGATACAGTAATGACTCTATTAGGATTAGTATTAGATTCAGATATAATATCTAAATGACTTAGTGCTCCGGTGGAAACTAACGTTTGTAATAGGTACGTTATTCACAAATCTACAATTCGATATTTATGAAATCTACACGCTGTAAATTTATTGATTTGTATTTATCAATATTTCACGACTGGCCACAGAAATTAATTGAATACATATCTAATTTCCCATTAACAAAACGTGATTATGAGATGAGTTTAAGGGAAGAAGGTAATTATATGGTTGAGATCATCATTGATCACGATTTTTTAAAATAATATGACCTCATGAAATCGTGACCGGCAAATATTTAATAAATCATGATTCATTAAATAATACTCACGAAGCTCACAGAAATGACAAATTTTTATAAAATTTGTTCTTCAGATGCATAAAACGAGTTTTGAGCATTTCTGTTTGATGGTAGATAAACCGTACAAAAAGTGCCTGAAATGGCGTGAAGAATGCGTAACAAATTATGGTAGCCTTTGCTTCTCCTAACGGATATCACTCAGACAAATGAATCATTGGAAAATGAAAATACAAAGTTGGTTAGAACGTACGGGAGCAAAAACATTAAGGGCACTAACCTGCCAGTGCCACGGCGAGGACCGCGCCGAGCATCAGGAAAGTGACGGTGTGCATGTTGAAGTCGCGTTGCGTCGATGCGATGCAATGGAACGGCAAGAACTGGCTTCATCGCATCGACTGGATACCTTTTATAAGGCTAACGCTTTGGAAGCGTCTCGGCTGAAACTTGCCGCGTAACATCGCACGCACGACGTAACGGTCATCATCCGCAAAAAGCTATTATCAATCGGAACGGGTACCTCGAATTGGCAATTTGTCTGAACAAAAAACTATATTATGATAGGCTATTGATAATATTCGATTTGAAATGTAAAGAGTATTAAGTATAGCAACTATAAAGAATGTCGTTTATTATATAGCTGCATAGATTTTATTTGTGAAAATAAATAAATAAACGAATTCCACATATGTATCGGGATAAAACAAATAGTATTTTAAAATGATTACTCATTTATCTACCACTCTCAAGTTGAGAATCTGCCAAAAACTCCTATCGGTGAATTCCTGCATCTGCACATAAGGTCGACCGCATTTATGCTTCATATTAGTTATGACTGTTGTCGTCAGCCTTTAACTAAATAAAAATTATTTTGTTTTGTACGATATTAATTACCGTAAATTTCTGAAGTATAAAAATTTAAAACGATTTAAATTTTGCTGTATACACGACCGGAGTTCAAGGATTCGGTATGCGTTAACTAATAGATATATTGTCTATATATAATCTATACTAATATTATAAAACTGAAGTGTTTGTTTGTTTGGTTGAACGCGCTAATCTAAGGAACTACCGGTTCGAATGGAAAAATTGTTTTATTGTTGGATAGCCAATTTATCGATGAAGGTTTATAGGCTATATAACATCACGCTACGACCAATAGGACCGGAGTGTCAATGAAAAATATTGTAAAAACGGGGAAAGTTTATTCCCTTTCGTTTCGTTTCGCGGGTCAGCTAATAGTAATGTAAAGCTCAATAGATGTTGTTATTTGTTTTGCTTCTATGTTTGAACGCGTTTATCTTTGGAACTACAAGTCAGATTTGAAAAAAAAAATTAGCATTTTATTTAACTTCACGCTGAGATCCTAAGGAGTGGAGAAGTAACCACGAACGTTCACCAATCTAATAAACTGTAGGCAAGTAAGGGAACTTAGAACAATGCAACGACAAGCTAGCTACACGGGTGCGTTAGCGGTGCGGGGGCGCGGCGCGGCGTGGGTGCGTTAGAATTAATTAATTTTAACACAGATGAAACCGTGGGGCACAGCTAGTAATAAATATCCTTTATCTTTAATGACACATTTTAACAACCTCAATAATATATTGTAAAAATATGGTTATTGCAAATGTTTATAAATAGAAAACCTTCAATTTTCCTCTATTTGTTAACTAAGAATTATCATTACATTTTACGACTCAACTCAAAAAACAATCAATCTACGGTAATATAATAATGAATAAATATATAATAATTTTTTCTCGGGAAAATGAAATTTAAAATAATATGCATTTAAAATAAGTGCTCTGACAATGCACATAATAATTAATTAAGTATGTTTTGTTATTATTTTTCATATTATGCAACCGGTATAGGTATGCAGTTATGAAATTATACATTTAAGGGCGATTAGCCACATATCAAAATTGCAAATCTGTATTGAAATATATTTTATAAACCAAAATTATTTAGCACACATGTCTCTGAGAAGAGTTTTTTGTTCTTCTTAATAATACATGTCATCTCAAAGCTCCTATAAAAAGTTTGTACCAAGAAGTATGAAAGCCACACATGTAATCAATCAAAGTATGTACCATTTTCTCTATTCACTTTCGCCATTTTATAGGTAGTTAGTTCATTTATTCTATTGCTGAAAAAATTGTGGGAGCAAGAATCAATAAAATCATTGAAGGCGGTTTGGACAGCTTCATCAGAATTAAATTTTTTCCTTGCAAGAAATTGTCGAAATTCCGAAAAAACTGGTAATCTGTTGGAGCAAGGTCCGCAGAGTATGGTGTGTGCCGAAGACATTTCAACTGCAGTTCCTCTAATTTAGCGATCGTCTATCGTGATGTCTAGCATGGTCTTGAAGCAGCAGTGGGCTAGAGAGATTAACCAGTCTCGGTGTTTTAACGATTAGCTTTTATATCATGGTTTGCAATTGTTGACAATACAGATCTGCCTTTATCATCTGGCTAGATCTTAGGAAGCTGTAGTGTATGACACCAGCACTGGTCCACCAAACACTCACCAGAACCTTTTTCTAAATCAACTTTCGCTTGGGACAGGATTTGACCGGTTCTCCTGGGTTTAACCACTGTGATGAGCATTTCCAATTGTCGTAAAGGATCCATTTTTCGTCACAAGTAACAATACGATTCAAAATTCCATCGTTATTGTGACGATTGAGTAGTGTAACGCAGCACTCAATGCGTGTCTATTGGTGTGCTTCAGTCAATTCATGTGCTATCCATTTCTCGAATTTTTTCACTTTTCCAATTTGTTTCAAATGAATTAAAATTGTTTTATTACTCACACCGAAGCCTGCCGCTAACTCTGACGTGGTTTGCGATGGATCCGCTTTTGAACCTATACACTGGTGCACTGTTCAGGGACTTGACCACAGTTTACGTTTTATAAACGTCTCCTTTTATTTCATCGTAGCACGGCGATTAATTCTATAACTAAATCTCTTTCATCTTCTTATCACTTCTATGCTAATGATCTACAGGTTTATTACCAAACTCCAGTCGTCGATTTGTATAATGCAATACGACTTTATGAACTCAGACCTTCATAAGATAACACATTGAGCTGACTGCCATGGGCTCTCTCTTAAACCCAATAAATCACAATGTTTACTTAATGATGGTACTAGGCTACTTAATAGGTTAAACAGGAATTCTTTATCTCCCATTACTTTAAAGTGTAATATTCCCTATTCTAATACAGCGAAAAGTCTAGAAAATCTGTCCTGGAAAAATCACGTGAGTGAAGTCAGTAGAAAAATTTTCGCTTTTTTGAAATGTATAAGAAGAATGCGTAATCTCTTACCAGTCTCTACCAAATTGATGCTTGCTGAGTCAATACTTCTACCTATCCTTGATTAAGCGGACGTCTGTTATATTGATGCTACTGAAGAATTGGTTAATAAATTAGAGAGGCTACAGAATGTCTGTATCAGATTTATATATGGGCTAAAAAAATATGATCATGTAACGGAATATCGTTCAAAGCTCAGATGGTTTCCAATTCAGCTTCGTCTAATTCGCATCCTTTCTTTTCTCTATAATATTCTTTATATTCCCAGTGTGCCAGCATATCTCAAAGATAAATTGGGGATGTTAGGATTCAGAAATGACCTATCACGCCGCCCATGCTCACATAAATTACTTACATTTCCTACTTTTTGCACTATTCTACAATAAATCATTTGAGGTTCAACTCACTCCCGGTAGATATAAGAAAAGCGAGATCTATACACATTTTTAAAAGACTACTACGTCGTCATTACCTCTCTCTGTTATGAGTTATGATACAAAGTGTTTTTTTTCTATCTTTTCTTTTTTGCATTTATTGATACCTTACAGATCCCATGATAAAATATTTGTGTGGTTGTCTGTGTACTGTTATTTAATAGTATTATTATTGTAGAATTTTTGTTGTGTGCAAAATTTATAATTTATCTATTATCAGCTTCACCAAACTTGATGCCACGAAATTTATTTCCATTTCTATTTCTTTATTTTTAAGCTTGCCTGGAAGAAATCGCTGTAAGCGATAAGGCCGTCTAAAGTTGTACACTAATATTTTAAATAGTTATTTATATATGTATGTTTTTTTTTATTTGGTGTGCAATAAAGTACGTTGTATTGTATTGTGACTACACTGTACCACAGCTTCAAAGTACGGCAAAGATAAGAAGTAGAAAACTTTGTTCGTGCCGAGAAAGAGGTTATCGTAAAGCTATGGCTCCGAAGCCCAGTGTGTGTGGTTCTGTTGTAAAAGGGAGAAGAGGGAATTAAGTTAATTAGGTCTTCAGAACACTCTTCGTGATACAGACGGTAGAACACGCTCAGCGAGGCAATGTAACTGCGTAGCTGAAGCGGCTCGAGGTACTTAGTGACGTCGGCATCATTTACAATGCTGACAGCTCGTCTCTGCAACCTGTCTAGGGCTTCTAGGATGTATTTTGCAGATCCATCCCAAAGATGCGAACAGTACCTAATCCCTACGAGGCCGAACTTCTGCTTTGTAAAACAAATACAACTGTTTGAGCGTGAAAACCCGTCGCACTGTGTTCACCTAGTCTTCACACATTGAGTCGCCGAAATGTGGTAGAGATGAGACGACACTCCCAATGTAATCTCTGGAGTTAAGGTCACTGTGAATATCTATATCTAGGATATTGGGGTTGTCTCGCATTTACCTACTTTGAGATCCCACCAAAAACTCCCACGTGATAATATTCGAATCAAATCGGAGATGCATTTCATACATTGCCTAAATAGTATTTGGCATTCTATGGAATGCTGGCATTTCTTACATTGCTTATAATTAACATATCAATAAACTATAAATAAAACTATAAACTATAAGTGTGATAAACTATAATCTCCTATTGTTTAAAAAAACCATTCGTGCGAAGCCATAGGCGTATTCATATGTATGCGGCCTAGGCTTATGGTAAATTCATTCACCTTGATGATGCAGTTCAGTGAAGTGAACACCTTCACCTAAGCAGTTCAGCAGTTCTTTTCATTTAGTACGCACTGATGATAACCATTTTCGTTCAGAAGCCGTGAGTTATAAGATAAGTTTTAATTGAACGACATCCGTTATGAATTGAAAATATATGACATGATTGAGGAGGAGGATTTGATTAAGTAATTGATTCAAAATGGTTAGACTTTTTGTCACAATCTCACAGAGCAAAAATCCATTTCATTTAATACTTTTCAGTATGGAAGATAGCGGCAGGTACATTACTTTAGCACTTACTAGTAATGAAAGTTTTTATTATTTATTATCCGTCCACAATAACTATTCCTAAACAAATAAATTCAAGTAACAACGAAAGAGTAAAAAAAAATCAAAACAATTAAATTAAATTAAATTATGAGTATGAACTTTAAGCGATGCTTGTAAGATTATTTTTACAATATAAGCAATAATAGTTACTTAAGCAATCGAAAATAAAACCTTATGTTATAGTACATGGAAACAATTACGAAAATCTAAATAAAAACTTGGAAATAATGATGAGAGAAAGCAATATAACCTTGTAGTGCGTGCGACCGAGATATCGAATCAACTCAGTTTCGCTCACCGCCGCGCCGCTCCGTAGTCAGTCACTTAATAAGTGAGTTGAAAGTCTAAAGTGGTCCAAAGGAAGGGCCATGTTCTCATCTGTCATTCAATCCGAAGTGTCAAGTGAGTGGTGAACTGCTGAACGAAAATGATCCGCAGAGGAGAAGTCAAGTTAAATTCAACATGTTCATATAACTTTCATGATCTAGCACTATATTACATAAAAAGGTACAGCGGGCGCGCCGCTTCGTCTACACGAGCCCTCTCAGTGATAATTGAAGTTGAACTATTGATTTAAGTTGATTTAAGTTTGTTTAAAACTAAAATTTTGTTATAAAACGATCATGTCTCTCACGGTTGCCAGCTTGAGCATTTCTAGCAGTGAAGATATTTAACTGTTTCATAGTTCTTGGCACTTAAGCGGTACTATTAAACTCTAACGCTATGACCTCCCAAGTTTCGTTTTTTTTTTGTTGTAAAAACTGCATTATTGCTCTTATTTTCTATAACATCTTTGTACCTGCAAACAAAGTCTATTGTAATATAAACGCACAATATACTGTATCTAAATAAACAAAACAAATATTTTCAATTATCAAGCCTAAAAACCTTTGTACAGTTATTCCATATGTAGGAACTTACCTTTGAATTAGTTCCAAAAGCTTACACTTTTCTTTTTCGGTGAAATTTTTTCCCCGTGAACTCATTTTATAATTTTTGTAGTAAAATCGCAATAATATAAACAAAGAATAGTAGGTATGTAATACTCCTAGCGTGTAATAAAAGCTGTAATCGTACTCGTCGGAACGCACAACTCATAAACAGCTGTTCGTTTAACAACAGATTTATCAGTTACGAATGAGCTATTGAATTTAAAGTTGAACGGTATCCGCAATGTGACCATAATAAAAAAAGAATATCAATGTCAAATCAAAATGATCATAGATTAGTAAATTTAACACTAATCAACGTTTCAGAAACTCGAACTAATTTGACAACGATGTTAAGTTGACAGCTGTGTCAGTTGAACGATAGTTTGATCAACCTTTCAGAAACCGGGTGTTAGTGTAATGATGTATTTCTAAATTGATAAGTTTTTTGTAGGTTAATACTTTATTCAAGCCATACCATCAAGCATTGCATTTTTCCCCTAATCTTAATGTTTTACGACCGTTCCATCTCAAAATTTTAATTGAAATGAAAAATCACGCGTTCGACGAATAACGAACTGTTCCAAAAGTTTTAATCACTTTAATATACATTTACGTCAGTTTGATGATGTAGGCATATAAATAAATATAAACAAAAACTAATTATAAAAAAAAAAAACTATGAATAAATTCACGATTAAAGTGTATAAAAATTAAAATTATCGTAGGGCTAGACTGGATCGCATTGAACCACCTAGAGCAGTGGTCGTCAAACTGCGGCCCGAATACAAATTTAGTAATGCCTGTGAGTTCCAGCAAGAAAGCTAAATCAAAATTTCATACATGGATTTAATATATTTATATCAGTACTAGCAAACCCGGCGAACTCCGTTTCACCACCAGATGGCTTCGTTTTATGTAACATTTCGTTTGGTGATTAAAAGATGAAGAAAAATTTTTTTTTTGTTTTATATTTGAAAAGGAAAATTTTTATTTCATTTCACAACAGTAATTAATTCATTTCGATTACAAAAATAAAGTGTTATTTAGTTGAACTTCTCTAAGTAAATGAAAGTGAATCCAAAGTTAATACTGAATCGAAGCGTATACGTGTCCGCAAATTATCCGTTTCCGTACAAACGATGTGTCTCGTTTACACGATGCATGATATTGCTTCTTCGCTGAACGACAATGTCTCGCGATTTAGTTGGATCGCCAACAATAATTGCAGCAACATCATTAACGGTGGGTGCATTGAATCTTCGCACATGTTCACCTGTTGTGGTACAATCCGCTCTTATGACAAATTTGTGCGTATCCGATGGCATTCGTTCCAATGCTGTTTTGAACATATTAACCACAGCATAATTAGCGTGAAAAAATGCTTGCAACTGTTCAATAATTCGTCTCTTTAACTGTTGTGTTCCCTGTATATTGCACCGCACATTCAGCTATCCACCATCGACGAAATGAAATATATTTGCAGAAATTGATGCGGTTCATCTGGTGTTGGCACCATTGAACCATGCAAATGATATATTTGTCCTTGTATCTGTAATTGCAAACAATCATTTGTTGAAGAATACGGTGTAACTTCTGATCGTGTGATGGTGTAGTGTGTGGTGTATATGTAGTTGGTATGTGTTGCAATTCATTGTGTTGGTGTGAGTGATTGGTTATGTGTGTTGTATCTTTTACCTTACAAGTCGGCATGAAGCCGCCTTCTCGAATGTGTGTGTGTGTGTGTGCCAATTTCAGCTACAGCGACTTTTGATTCTCTGGATATGTATAAAATAACTTAATCAGGACATTGCTGTTCTGCCCTTTGATGTGCTTTGTAGTGACTACTGTACCCAATTTTGTTGATAAAGGTACGAGTGCATGTCGGGCATGTTAAAACTCCACCAACATAACTGTAAGGTATGACCACAGATGGTCTGGTCTTTAAATCGTTCGTCTCTTATCGAGGTTATCACAGCGCTGAGATTCAAAGGCGTTTGCCTGTAGCTGAACAAGGTGTCTCCATTCATTGCGCTGTGCCGCTTTTGTCTCCCACTGAGAGGGCTCTATTTTGCATCGCTTCATGTGCCTTTTTAGAACATCCTTATATCTGAGGTACTGTCCACCGCGCTTACGCTTACCGTACTGGAGTTCTGAAAAGAAGATGCGCTTCGCCACTCTACTTTCCGGCATACGAGACACATGTCCGCACCAACGTAGCTGTCGTCGCATCAGATACATTTCAATGCCGCCGACATTTGCACGCCTCAGTACATTCGAGTTCCGAACTCGGTCCGACCATCGGATGTTCATGATATCCCGTAGGCATTTAAGATGAAATCTGTCAAGTAATCGAATGTGCTTCCGGTACAAAACCCACGTCTCAGAGGAGTAGAGGAGATTTGGTAAAATAGTGGCCATATACACACTGATCTTAGTGGATAGTTTGAGGTCATGCGAACGAAATACCTTTGACCGCAATTTACCAAAAGATGCAGCGGCAGCTCCTATCCTGCTGTTTATTTCGTTGTCTAAGTCACACTTAGATGTTATTGTGCTACCTAGATACTTAAACTTCTCCACTAATTTCAGAATTTCCTCACCAATTGTTATAACGGGGACCACGCTGCTATAAGCATTCACTGTCATTACTTCCGTCTTCTTGACGTTTATCTTAAGGCCAAACTTCACACATACTTCGTCAAGACCTGAGATAAGGTTCTGCAAACCTTCCAACGTATCTTCAACAAAGCACAAATCATCCGCATACATAATATCTGTAATAGTGGTATAAGAAACCTTAGTGAGGGATTTCAACCTTGCAATATTGAAAAGTCTGCCATCCATACGTAAACGAATTCGTATTCCCTCTTATGATCTTTCTAAGGTTTTTCGAATTACAGCAGCAAAGTATAATGCAAAAAGAGTCGGTGCAAGGACGCAGACTTGTTTGACACCACAGGAGACAGAAAAAAACTCTGACTGCTCACCATTACTAAATATGCAACACGCCATGTCATCATGTAGAAGTCGCAACACTCTCACAAATTTATCAGGGCAGCCAATTTTAGACAAAACAACCCACAGCGCATCACGAGGGACACTATCAAATGCTTTTTCAAGTTCAACAAAACACAAGAACAATGGCCGATCTTGTTCTCTGCTCTTCTCCATCAGTTGGCGAACTGAGGAAATGGCTTCACATGTCCCTCTTTCTGGTCGAAACCCAAACTGACTTTCGGGTAATATTGCTTCCGATATAGGTAGTAGGCGGTTTAAAATTCTCGCAAAAACTTTTCCCGGCATTGATAGAAGAGATATGCCTCGATAAGCATTGCAGTCAGAGCGATCCCCTTTATTTTTGTATAACGTGCAAATACGAGACATTTTGAAACATTCTGGTACTCGCTCGTCATTCCACATACGTGTATATAACTTCCATAGAGTGTTATGCAAGGTATCTCCACCGTATTTCAATAGCTCTCCACAGATGCTATTCACACCTACTGCTCTCCTGTTCTGCTGTTGTTTGATTGCAGTTGTCACCTCTTTCAGCATTGGAGTTTGCGAGTTCGATTTCCAACGGCAGTTCTGAAAGTGATCGTATGAATTCAAGATCAGCTGAACGATAGACGTTGAGTAAATGATTAAAATGTTGTACCCAATGAGTCATAACATCACCTTTATTGGTCAACAGAACACCATCCAAAGATCTTAACGGTACAAAGCTGCGGTTTCGTGTAACTTTTCTAATTTCATCATAGAAAATGCCCAGCTGGTTTGTATCCGACAGCCACTGCAAATGTTGAGATTTCTTCTTCCACCAACTGTCCTTAGCATCTCTAGTAAGTTTCCTTATCTGAGCATTGCTTTGCCTGATACGCTCCAGAATGCTACTCTGGCATGGAGCATTGTTCTGCTCTTTGAGAAGCTCTCGATGTTCTCTAAATGCCACAGCAAATAATGGGTCGCTGTCATCGAACCAGTCTTCTTGCTTATAGATTCTTGTGCCTAGAACCTGATTGCTTATATTGAGGAGTTGCGATGACAACGTCCGCCAGGTTGATTCAAGGTCATCGTTCTCATCATCCAGGGACAATATACCAGTATCTACAGCTTGCACATATGCCTCTCTTCTTGGCATGTACTGTAGGCTGTTAACGTTAATTCGTACGTTTTTTACATAATTTTTTCTCCGAGGATGACAAAGACGCAACCTCAGTTTAATAAGTACAAGACGATGGTCAGTCCAGCAGTTGGCACCTCGCATTACGCGAGTAACATTTACCTGTCCAATATATGTTTTGTCCTTCTCGAATGATATTAGCTCCAAAGGAAGTCATGCGAAAGCAGTTATTGTATTCAAGGAAGTGTTGAAGAAAATGGCTGGAATCGGGATCACTTCCATCGAACAATGGTTTCAGTGGCTGTGGTGGTGTAAGTAATGGATCCAGTTTGACTTTTCCACTTGCGCAGCACAATCCAGCCGTTTCTCTTTTGAACTTTAACGCATTGCAATATCGGCATATAGTCGTCATTGGTCCAATATCTAAATTTTCATCATCACTGTAGTTCGCAGTGGGATCATATTGGAATGCCAAGCGATTGTATGATGCCAATGATCTTCGTGTACTCACGCGTTGTCTCAATCGGGCATTTTCTCTTATTATATTTTGTCTTTCTTCGCTTAAGTTCTGTGAATACACTTGTTGCTGGCTTGCATGTTTTGTGCGGCGGCCGATGTTCGCACGTCGTCCTCTAGGCATTTTGGACTATGGACAGAGTGGTGAATTTAACCTCAAATACACGATCCACATAATTTACACAGTTCAACTTACCACCTTAAAGACAAATGCCTACTGTTGAAATTGAATAAAAATTTGCACAATACACGTGATTGATTTGATGGTTTCCAATTGAAATGTTAGGAAACGAATAACTTATTTTTTTTACTTTTTTTTCACAATTTCACAGTGAACACAATACCGGTTTGTCACATGAAATTAACTCGGCAGAGAACAATGAGTAGCTGTCAAACAATGTATCACGCACCGGCGCCATCTACTTACAATATTGGTTTGTAGTACATGCTATGTATCAGAGATGGCGCTGTATGTGAAAAATGATTTACCGCTTTTCTGTTGAAATTTTTCCTGAATTTTCTTTGCTATAAACCTCACGGAGCCCGAGACCTTTCCAACGAATGCAAAACCGTGGAAATCGGTTCGTGCGTACTGGAGTTATAGCGTCAGGAAGGAAAACCCGACTTATTTTTATATAGTAGATGTATACAAGTCTAATAACGTGTAATAAACTATAATCTCCTATTGTTTAAAAAATACCATCCGTGCGAAGCCATAGGCGTATTCATATGTATGCGACCTAGGCTTGTGGTAAATTCATTCACCTTGATAATGCAGTTCAGTGAAGTGAACGCCTTCGCCTAAACATTTGAGCAGTTCTTTTCATTTAGTACGCACTGATGATAACCATTTTCGTTCAGAAGTCGTGAGTTATAAGATAAGTTTTTATTAAACGACATCCGTTATGAATTGAGGATATATGACATGATTGAGGAGGAGGATTTGATTAAGTAATTCATTAAAAATGGTTAGACTTTTTGTCAGTCTCACAGAGCCAAAATTGTTTTCATTTAATACTTTTCAGTATGGAGGATAGCGGCAGGTACATTACTTTAGCATTTACTAGTAAAGAAAGTTTTTATTTATTATCTGTCCACAATAACTATTCCTAAACAAATAAATTCAAGTAACAATGAACGAGTAAAAAAAAATCAAAACAATTAAATTACATTATGAGTATGAACTTTAAGCGATGCTTGTAAGGTTATTTTTACAATATACGCAATAATAGTTACTTAAGCAATCGAAAATAAAACCTTATGTTACAGTAAATGGAAACAATTACGAAAATCTAAATAAAAACTTGGAAATAGTGATGAAAGCAATATAACCTTGTAGTGCGTGCGACCGAGATATCGAATCAATTCAGTTTCGCTCCGCTCCGTAGTCAGTCAGTTACTAAGTGAGTTGAAAGAGTCTAAAGTGGTCCAAAGAAAGGGCCAAGTTCTCATCTGTCATTCAATCCGAAGTATCAAGTAAGTGGTGAACTGCTGAACGAAAATGATCCGCAGAGGTGAAGTCAAGTTAAATTCGACATGTTCATATAACTTTCATGGCCTAGCACTGTATTACATAAAAAGGTACAGCGGGCGCGCCGCTTCGTCTACACGAGCCCTCTCAGTGATAAAATTGAAGTTGAATTGCTAAATATGGCAATAAAGAAAATTTATTGTATTTGAAATATTCAACGTTGACATTTGACGGCTACAGTTGCCTCTACCGTTACGCGTGCCGTTGGCAACATAACGCTCGTGTAAATGAGCCCTAAGGCCTGGCTTATGGCTAGTTTAAAAATGATAAAAAAAAAACAATAAAATTCTTATAAAAATTTATTTCCCGAAATTAAAATAACATCAAGCTTTTAAAAATTGACAATCCTTAAGAAGAAAGTTTTGTAAATAATTTATGAGCACAATTTCACATTAGGAATAATAATTTCATCTTAATTTTACATAGTCTCAGAACCGAATTCAAATTGTTTTACCATCTAATTTAAAGTATGTAATTAGAAAATATGTTTATTTCGAAACAAAACGTAAACGAAATTTTACCGCATTAAAATTAAATTTGCTCACATAAAATGTTTAGTATTACATAAATATATAACGTATACAAAAATATAATTCATTTAAAAAATCTGAAATT
Source organism: Saturnia japonica (assembly GCA_033032175.1). Lineage (NCBI taxonomy): Eukaryota > Metazoa > Arthropoda > Insecta > Lepidoptera > Saturniidae > Saturnia > Saturnia japonica. The sequence goes on along the minus strand of CM065311.1, from coordinate 8,879,006 downwards.
GAATAATATATTATGAAAAAAAAAAAATTAAAATCGAAATGCACAAATGAATGGAATTTTCATATTTGCATGTGTAATAAACACTAGTACACGCCTCATCTTCTAATATTAATATAAACAACTTTATAACCTAAACGTTTGTTTTTTTTTACACTTTTAGGAGATATTTTTATAACCCTGTATCCACTATACTTTAATGACACTGTTCCACAGTCTATGCTTGTTTTGTCAAATTTTATTAAAAAAAACTACAAAATTTGTCACATTTGCGCTTCACATTATTTAAAATAAACACAACAGTAATATCAGTAAGGTTCTAAACAGATATATCTATCAAACTTGTTTTGTGCTTTGACGAAGATTGTAAAAAAATGGAGTCTGTAAAAACTATAGGTAAGTGGAAAGACTCAGTTACGACGGGATGACGAAGACCTTAATAACTTAAATATAATGTCATTGAGAAGAGACTTAAGTTTTCACTTGGCCTTCGCCACGACCGGCTGCCGCTGCCGGAGCGTCTTGTTCGTATTCTGATCTACTTCAGGCAGGTCAGACTCTTCAACTGGAGCTTTCTTTACTGATAACACAATTCAGAAAATTATTTATAAAACAAAAACAAAGCACTTGCCGCCTCCCACTCAGTACACACTGCAAAACTAAAATTCAAAAATGGAATGATCATATCATATTCATCATCTGTCTTAGTTTATAGCAATTTTTTTTTCTCTTCCCTCTCTCCCTCTTTGTCCAAGTACCTATTTCCGTCCTCTTTTTCCTTGAAAAACGTTGCAATACAATTCAACCATGTAATTTTACTGTCAACCCGCCCAACGAATTTCACTTCAAAACAATAACTCTATGCAACAGTCTATAAATGTATTATAAAAATTAAAGTGTATGTGTCCAGGCGGTTTTTATAATATCATATGTGGGTAGATCGCGATACCGGGGTTGGCGGCAAGGTGAGACTTTTTTTGTGACGACCGTCAGTAAAAATTAATCACGGTTCGAGAGCGGACGACGCAGGGTGTTATTTTATTGATTTATATAGAAATCCTGGAAATAAAGGACAAAACCTTACAGTTGACTTTAGTACATGTGTGTGTACGAGTGTGTGGCAGTATAGCAGTGCACCGCAAGCTGAATTCGCTACGATCAAGGTTAGTGGTTTGCTTCATATGGTTTTATGAAAACACCTGGATTGGGGAAACCAAGCCATCCTCGTTTGGTAGAACATTTTCTAGGAGATTCGCGATATCAGTATGTCAGATTATTAATCGCTACTCAACTGCCATTAATTGTAATAACTTTTTTGTCACTTTAAATAATATAAGATGATAATTACCTTTCTCCTTTTTAAGTCGTTCTTTCTTTTCCTTCTTAACGGGCCTGTTCAGAGCTAACTGTTTGGCCTCTTGTCTCTGTTTGATAGCTTCAGATATGAAGTTGAACATCAGGTAAACCTAAAACATGCCTCCATTACAAATGTATACATTAATATGAAAATTGTTTTGTCTGACATAACAAGACATTTACAGGATGTGTAGTGTATGCCTTAAAAATAAGGAAAAATATTATTTTTATTAGTAACTATTAAAAGAACTTTTTGGTGTTAAAGAAGATATAGTCACACGGATTGAGAAAAGAATGCTTAGATGGCTTGAGCATGTAGAGAGGATGAATGAAAGAAGAAAGTCTAAACAAATGTATAAGGCGAGTGTGAATGGGAATTTTGTAAGAAGGCCTAGATGAATGTTCCTCGATCAAATAGAGTATGTTCTGAAGAAAGATCAGTCAAGAGTACTCTAAACCGACGAGCATGCATTAAAAGTTTGATGAATGTTGAAGAAGTGAAAGATGAAGGCAAGGATCATAGCAAGTGGAAGGATGTGGAAGGAAATAGGCGTGTTTTATTTTATTTATTTATTTATTTGGTACATATTGCTTCAAGCACATTTAACACAAAATATACATTTGTTATGTTTTGCAATCATGTGGCGCCAATTACGAAACAATTATTATTAAATTTTGTTTGTTATGCAGCGGTTAAATATTTATATACATAAAAAATATCATTATGAAGTATTATGTGTTTCTATATCTCGAATGTGAGTGGGAGTGTGAATATGCGTGTAGTGTGCGTGTGCGTGAGAGTGTTAGGTGTGTTGGGATCATATGCTCCTGAGTGAAAGCATAGGTGAATTGTATATTTATGTTTGTTTTAAGCAATAGAGAGTAAACTGAGTCCTTTCTGTGTTCCTGTTTCACAGCCATGATGACTATTTCAACGTGTTTTTTGATTTTAATTCTTTTAAGAAAACATTCCTATTTGACTGGAATAAATCAATATGACTAAACTTCGTGTCGTATAAGTATGACTTATGCTCGTTATTAAATTTATAATTTAGATATCTCAGGAATTTACTTTGAATGTTGTCTAGACTAGTCTTATGTGTGATATAATCTGGTGACCATATTGGCGAAGCATAATCGAGATAGCTCCTAATGTATGTAAATATAATAGTTTTAGTGAGTTTAAGTTTACAAAAGGCCTTGCAACTCTGCAAATGAATCCAAACATTTTTAAAGCTTTCTGACGTATGTAATCATAGTGATACGTGTAAAGCAGTTTGGAATCCATCATCACCCCCAAATCACGAACGACAGAAACCCTCTGCACTGGCAACATGTCAAGTTTATAGATATAATTTATAGGTTGATGTTTTCTAGTATATGATATTACATTACATTTCTTTACATTTAAATTTAGTTTATTTAACTTGCAATAATCACAAAGTCGTAAAAGTTCATTCTGTAACATGTGGCAGTGTATGTATGTATGTAATTATTTACCTGGAATGAGACGAGTAGAGAGAGGGCTGCCACTCGCAATAGTAATGGTGCCGCACCAGCCAAACCAAAATAGAAAGTCAGAACACCCAGCACCAGAGAGCATAAACGAACGACCACAAACACGGATCCATTGACGAGGCTCAGAACTGTGGGTAAGAAAGAATTAATAATTGAAAACATTATATTAATTATTGAGTGTTTGTTTTTATTTGAAGCCCTTTGTCCTACTGGAACACGTCAACCTAAACTATATCCAAAAATACTAATCATTATCTAACTATTTTACAACAAAACATTTGTGCACACAATTAATTAATTAAAAAAATTACCATATCTAATGTTTACGAAGCTGCGGCGGGAACCAAACCAAATATTGTCACGCGCTCCAATGAACGTTGTCAGTTAGGATTAAGACTTATGTCGTTTTTCAAATTGGCTCTCGCGGCAAACCAACATTTATTTTAAACTAGCTGTGCCCGTGGCTTCGTTCACGTGGACTACAGAATGCCGGCACGAATCATGCTCCCCTACTCCCGGCTATTTTAAAGACAAAAATGCTTATTGTTCCTTAGAGGATAGACGTATACTCTCCCAGACTTTTTTGTAGGTCTTTTTAATGTCTACAATTGTTTAGTACATTAATTTGCTATATCTCTTATGATTTACTCAGCATAAGCCATTTAAGCGCCCAAATATCAATTTGATCAGTTTTTTTAATACTCGCAATAAATTCAGCTATCTCCCAGTGAAAGTCCCGTCAAAATCGGTCCAACCATTTCGGAGATTACCCCGAAAACAAACACAGACAGACAACAATTTTAAAAATGGGTGTTTTGTTATAGGTATCGTATATACTTTCATTTGCATTTTGTTAAAATTTATCATCCAGAGCATCATATTATTATCTTATGTGTACACCATACTGCATTCTATTCTAAAAGAATTTCTTCATCTGCCAATGTGGTTTTCATTTCTTTTTTCAAATGTAATGTATTATATATATCACATAAAAGATGGCAGTTGTTCATTCACTTTAAAATGTTGCTTTTGAAAACTGACCAGAGTTATATGCCTAAAGTCGCTCGCACCAATTGAACGAACTGCTGTGCTCAAACCTTGGTATTCAGATTAATTGGAATATGAAAACTTATATAAGGTACAAAAAAGGTAAAGTGTAATTGAATGAATAAAAGTCATTAAAATGCTTACATTTGTCTAAGAAGTCCTCTTTTTCTCCTCGAAGGTATAGAGTTGAGCCGGTAGCTATGGGCCACAAACTCAGCCAAAGAATGAAGCACAACCAAGCAAACTCCAACTCGCTGGAACCTAATATCATGAAACATTTATTATTCACATTATGAGTAAATAATTTTACAATCTTAGTAATATGAATTACATCAGTCTCAGTCACTACAACGCGGCGCGGAGCCGATTCAAAAGACCTAATAGACGAAAAACCATAGCAACAATTATGTAAAAGGCATTAATTAAATTATTTGGGCTCAACTTAGTATGCAAATTAATTATTTCAGCTTCTATTTGAGAAATAATTGAATTAATTATCAAACCTCATGTGCATGTGAAAATACTGAATAGCAACCACCAAAAAAAAAAGTTAAAATTTTAGCTACTTATTATCCACTTTGTTCTATTATTTCCATATGCCATAGGACTTTAATATTTACAAGTTATATAACTCACCTGAATCCATAAGCCAATGCTACAAAACCAAATGCTGCAGCAGCATGCCTGATGTGGCCAGCCCACTCTTCCTTCTTGATACGTTGGAAGTACAGCTCAGGCACAACATGGATCCAGTATGATGCTTGCACCACCCACCACAACTTTAGTAGAAAGGTCATTGGATGGAGAGGATATCCTGTTAAAAGAGACTGTATTTAAAAAAAGTTACCAGTGGTAGCAGTGGTATGGTTACCAGTATAAACTTCTATTTAAAAAAAAGTTGTATGAAGTAGCTAACAGGCATGCAGTCATGAGCACCGTCAGATTTACTTTCAGGAAGGTGCATCAGCATCTATACACTATGGTATTATCTAATAAAATATAATATGTTGATATTTAATTATACATGTATCCCACAAATTTAACTAGCATCCTTGTTGTGCAAAAAAAAGAAGTCTAACATTTTCTATGTATCTTCTTTCCTGATAGGGGATTGCAAGTGCACCCCCTTGCACATTGCACCATGCTACCGGCACCCATGCATGCAGTCAACCTGATGTTAAATGGTCACTGCAGCTTTAACTCTTCTGCCAATAGTAAGGAAGAATTCATCTGCTGATCTTATTTCAGGATAATGTATTAGTTAACGTAAATTTAAATATGTTTTCATATGCATACTATTTTATGCTACTACTACTACTATGCTACTTATTCAGAAATATTGTTAGAACACATTTAGTGTTGTATAATACATTACAATGTATTGTAATAATATATTATGACTATGTGGAAACAATAACATTATGTATACACAAAAAAATATCATATAGGTACTTTAAATTAAATTATATACATACATTTTCATTAATTTACATAATAAAGGTATTCTGCACATCAAGTCATTTTTATTAAGCTATTTGTTAGTAAACAAGTAATACTAAAATATGAACAAGACTTTACACCTCTGGAATACATTGTTAACACAAACAATTAATATTATTATAGAGAAAAACTTGTCAATTACATACCCTCCCACAGCTGAGAGATATTGAAAACAAAGCCTTCCCGGAGAATAGCATCACCACCCCAGACAAGAGTCACCAGATGAAACACAACTAATTGCCCAGATTCATTGAGAGAGCTCAATCTGGACTTGGACAGATGGAACTTCTTTGATATTTTCTACAAAACAATAATACACATTTTTGAAATGAAGTTTTTAACAATAAATATTAATATATTAATACAATATCAATTTCTGAATATATTGTAACAGCTTTTAATTATTTTGAGAGGTATTTAGCATAATTCATCACTTATTAAATAATACATCCTCTAGAACAATATACTTATTACAAAACTGTTAACAAAAATTACACAAAAAATTTATAAGCCCGATCAAGTTTCCTGCTGGCTCTTCTTGATGTTTTCTGAAGTATTTTATATTTAGCTGTTTTATTATTTTTGTTCACTTAACATTTATTAGGAACATTTGCTGCTAAAAAAATAATTTTGTAATTTAAAGACACTTATGACTTATAAAACTTATTTACTTACATCCAAGAAATACTCCTGAAGGATGGCGTGCATGACGATACACACCAGCGAGTAGAAGAATACAGCACAAGCATCCTTCCAGCCAGATTCATAGAAAAAAGGTTCACCTTTTGGCAACTCTCGGCTTGGCTCAACTCCACTTACATTATGATGTAAACTGATGAATAAACTAGCTATGGGACTCGTTGACTGTAAAGCAAATGCGTACAGTAAGATCGTTTTACTCAGAAAACTGATTAAAGTTAAAATATTAAGTAATTCTTTCGCTACGTGGCATTGAAAAGTTACGTACCTGAACCATCAGTCCAACCAGAAAAACCATAACAACACATGACACAATATCAGCATGGTTCTGAATCACGAATTCATGACTAAAAATAGGTGGGTTCTTGTTAGCTTTTCTTCCTATTGCAGGTTTTACTCCCATGTTTCCCGGTGCTAACCTAAACATCAAAATGTTCTGTTGTAAAAACACGTAATTTGTATAAATTGTGTGAATAATGCAAACGCATTATTTGCAAAAAAATGTTTAAAATATGGGGATAATATTATAAAGAAATCGTACCCGCGCAGAGTCGTTAGGAATAGTGTATCATAAAACGGAATAAAAATATTTTTGACAGAACTTATTCGACGTGACACTTTCACTTGCTACGCGGCGAAACGTCAACGTCTTTTGTTGACTACGGAAATACCTGTGTTGATGTGTTGGCACTCATTTAAATCAATAAACATATTTTTAAATCAATAACACTATTTATTTTATAAATGACAACAGTGATTAATTCGAAATTATTTTCAATATATATAATTTATTCTAATGAACTCAAATATTTATTTAAAAAGTTATTGAATGAATAACTTTGTATTTAGTAGGAAATAGTCGTAGCATTCGTAGCAAACTTTTTAATACGATAGAACGAAGATGCAATGACAGCGTAAACGTACATGTAAAATAAAATTCAATAAATATAATTATAAATATGGTATTGCATTAGAACGGAGCAAATCCGTATTATGTATTATAAAAATATTCAAAATGTTTTCTAACAAAAAGTGAAGCCTTTAATGATGTGGTAGCTACATACATGGAGCTTATTAGTTATTTTAATAGATAAATTAATCTTCTTATTTTTTATACAGAATGTCCCGTAAGGAATGGACCAACGCTATGATGGTGATAGAGGGTGACATGATCTAATAGAAACACTAAAATTTATTGTCCTAGGCCTAGTAGTTTTAAAGTTAAGAATTTTTTTAATGTTATGTTGAAATTCTCCTTCTATGAACACAAAATTTAAATTATAAATATGTAATAGTTTTTTTTTATTTTAGTTTTTTGTTTAAGGGATTTAATAAAACATGTGTTCTTATGATCAAAATGTTATTCCTGCGTAATTATCGGTATAAGATAAAAATAAAAGCTAAAACATGCAAAAATTAATTTACAAAATATGCAATGTGATATTGTAATGAACGTGGTGTAAAAAAATCATATGATTGTGGAACTTTTGTTTAAAGACATCTACAGTTCATACCGAATCCAATAAGGTATAATTCTATGGTTTATAGTATGTAATTAAAACCTTTTTTTATTCGTCATTCAATATTACGGACTATTTTTTCGACGGCGATTAAAATAAAACAAATGTAACATTATTGATGAAAAAGTATTCATTGCGGCTCATTTTATTACAATAAATACTCAAAATGCCTAGTCTAACTCTTACGCACAACCAACATCTTCTAATAAAATTTCTTTTTAGGCTTCTTAAAGCCCGCATATTATTTTTTACAGTTTCAGCCACAAGGTTCAATTTTGTCTTAACACACTCTCATTTGTATTATTACTCTCATAGACTGCTTCTTTAAAGTAACCCCATAGGAAATAATCTTCATATTAGCCCAGCGGATAATCAATATAGTGTAAATATTTATTATTGTAGATTAAAACCTGTTTAGTTTAGTTTGGCTTACTACTGTTATAAAAAGAATTTAATGTTTTGTTATTATGTTGACAGATATTAATTGTCTTCTTTTAGGATGTCATAATTTTATTAAAACTATGTAATTAATTATTTTTTATTTATAACATTAATTGGCGACGAGTATGAACTCTGAACAATTTGTAGAATTTTTGAAAATACAACAAATTCAACAACAACAAATCACGGATCTTTTACAACTGTTAGTACGTCAACAATTACATACTTCCACGCCCTCATCAAACAATGGGACCGAAGGAGAATTGCAACGTTCACACGAAACAAAATTATGCATAATGAATAAATTTAAATGCGACAAATTTGATCCTACCACAACACCAGTAGAGAATTTTATGGATCTTTTTGAAGAAAAGTGTAAAATATGGGGAGATGACTGTATAAACATACAAAAAGATTTGTTGATTAACTGTTTATCGCCAGAAGTTTTTCATGAACTGAAAGTTGCTCTCACACCAAACTTTGCAATAAGCTCATTCGAAAACATGAAAAATAAACTTCTGGATTTATATCGTACAAAGAAAACAAGATATAAAGCCCTTAATGACTTCTGGAACTGTATTAGGAAACAAGAAGAAACAATGGAACATTACGCAAATAGACTTAAAGAAATTAGCAAAGACTGTGGTTACGATGACACATTGTTAGAGCGGCAATTACGTGATCGTTTTGCAACTGGTCTCAATCATGAACAACTTCAGATAGACTAAAAACAAAAATGGCCAAATTTATTACATATTCGTGACGACAAAACTGAAGAGGTTACATTTGCCCAAATTTTCACAATCGCACAATCTCGAGAAATAGCAGAGGGTGATGCTAATACAGAATCACCTATCTACAAGGTAAAACAAAATTCTAATCAGAATAGCTCACAGAAAGGAAGAAACAACATTGTACAACGTAAATTACGATTTAATCAGTGCCGGCGTTGCGGTAAAAATGAGAGACATAGATTTGATATTTGCACAGCTAGAAAACATATATGCAAAGAGTGTAGCACTGAAGGTCATTTTGAGAGCTGTTGTATTAAATCAGGTAGAGCATATCTTACTTACAACAGGAACACACAAAAACAACAGTCGAGGTTAAGAAATAACTTACCCAGGATAAACAATCAAACAAATAATCAATCATTTTCGTCATTGACAGAAAATGATGACAGTATTTCAGATAGTGACAACGTTTGTAATATTAAAAAACAAACTCAGAAAGATAGTAAAAAAATAGATATAATAATCAACGGGAAAGAATGTACCATGGACTGGGACCCAGGATCTCTTTATTCTATTATTAGCACAAAACTTTGGAAGCAAATAGGAGCACCAACGCTAACTAAAGCGCCGCGACTACGAGCCTACGGCAATGTTAAACTTAAACCAAAAGGTATAACCGACGTAACTGTACAGATTGAAGGGAAAAGTAAAATATTACCAGTCGTTGTAATGGAAGATGCAGATCCATTACTCTTCGGTCTGCAGTGGAGTGAAATGTTTGAGTTACAATTTCCCAAACCTGTATATTCAATCAAACCTGTTATTACACTTAAACAAGTACTCAATCGTCACAAGCTACTCTTCGATAATAAACTTGGAAGGGTTAAAAATTATGAAGTAAACATTCATATTAAATACGACGCTGTAGCAAAGCATCTACCTCCACGATCAATCAAATTTGCAATGAGAAAGAACATTGAAATGGAACTAGAACGGTTGGTGGCAGAGGGCATAATAAGTAAAATAGATCCTAATATAACGCCTGTAGAATGGGCCACACCAACAGTAAACGTTATAAAGCAGAACGGGCAAATTCGCATCTGCGGGGATTTTCGTAGTACAATCAATTCAGTTCTTATCAAGCACGCACACCCAGTTCCCCTTTTTGATCAACTACGACAGAATTTAGCAAATGGAAAAAAGTTTTCGAAAATAGATTTGAAAGATGCTTACTTACGATTTGTTGTAGCTCCTGACTCAAAAAAATACCTGATCATTTCTACACACAAAGGATATTTTCAATATAATAGAATGCCTTTTGGAATCTCTACAGCACCTTCTATATTTCAACATTATCTTGAAAAACTTCTCGAAGGTATACCAAACGTGGCTGTTTTCTTTGATGACATTGCGGTGACGGGAGTAAATGATGCTGAACATCTTCAAACTCTAAACACTGTGTTCCAGAAATTAGAACAGGCAGGTTTAAAAGTAAATTTGAAGAAGTGTTTCTTCTTACAAGCTGAAATTGAATATTTAGGCCATATTATTGACAAGAATGGAGTGAGACCAACAAATTCTAAGATCGAAGCCATTACCAAAGCTTCTCCGCCTTTAAACTCGAAAGAATTAAGGTCTTTTCTTGGTCTCGTCAATTTTTATGAACGGTTTATACCTCATTTACACAGCAAATGTGCAGATCTCCATACGTTAACAGGTAGTCGACAGAAATGGAAGTGGACAAAACATGAGAATACAATTTTTGAACAAATTAAGTCACTTATTGCTGGTTCCAAACCTCTTATAGCGTTAAATGAAAAGCGTCCTCTGTTTCTGGCTTGTGACGCTTCGGAAAAAGGTGTTGGCGCTGTACTGTTTCATAAAGACGGAAACCTTATGCAACCTATAGCTTTTGCATCACGGAAATTAAAATCTGCAGAAAGCAAATACTCAGTAATCGATCGTGAGGCTTTGGCTATATTCTTTGGAATAAAAAAATTTGATCAGTACCTACGTGGTTCGAAATTTACTCTAGTTACCGATCATAAACCACTTGATCCATCTCTTGGGCACACGCCGTAACTTGCCAAAGTTAGTTAACAATCGTCTCGTAAGATGGGCCTTGTTGATAGGTAGTTATGATTATGATATAGTCTATACAAAAGGAGAAAATAATGTAATGGCTGACTACCTTTCTAGGATGCCTAACCCTGAGGGGCAAACGTCAAATGCCGAGATTGCGGTGTACAAAATAGAAACTCGTTTACAAACAGACAGAGTTGGTGATCTTCCTATATCAGAAGATTGTATAAGGGAGCATACAAAACAAGATCCTGTACTTAAGGATATAGCGCGATATATTCGATTTGGATGGCGTGAACAACATTACTCAAACGAGATCAAGCCATATGCTCGCAAGCGGAACGAACTCTCATTAGAAAATAAAATAATTTTATGGCAAGGTAGACTTATAATACCACATAACCTGAGAAACACAATTTTAAAGTTTTTACATTCAGGACTTCCAGGCACTTCGGCTATGAGGGCACTTGCACGCTTCTATGTTTGGTGGCCATCTATTGAAGAAGATATTGATTTATATATTAAACGCTGTAGTAAGTGTCAAGAAAATAGACCAAATATTTCTGAGCTACCAATTTACTCTTGGTCTATTCCTGATAAAGTATGGGAAAGGATTCACGTTGACTTTGCAGGTCCTTTTGAGGGGAAACATTAGCTTGTTCTTGCTGATGCACTATCAAAATGGATAGAAGTAAAACCCATGGCTAAAACTACTTCACTTATGCTTTGTGAAGAATTGGACACAATTTTTAGTACTTTCGGTTTACCACATTTTATAGTTTCGGATAATGGTCCACAATTCACTTCGCAAGAGTTTGATTTGTTTTGTAAAGCCAGAGGTATTAAACACATCAAGTCCTCTCCTTATCATCCCCGAACCAACGGATTAGCTGAACGTCTCGTGCGTACATTTAAGACCAGAATGTCCTCAAGTACCAATGACAAGTTCAGTCTTAAACAACGACTTGAGAAATTTCTATTCTCATACCGGAATACTCCACATAGCACTACTGGTAAAACTCCATCAGAAGTGATGTTCGGCCGCCGTCTAGCTTGTGTTTTGGATAATGTAAAACCAGATGCAAAGAGAGCACGTGCATATGCCGAAATACAAGCAAACATCAACAACGAAAAACGTGTACCTAATTTTGAACAAGGGGATGATGTATTTATTCGTACGAGAGACAATACTCGGTGGGAGCCAGCGATAGTCAACCGTCGTACACATAAATATTCATATGTTGTTACCACTCCTTATGGTGAGAGAAGGTACCATGCCGATCAGATGCGCCGTCGCTGCGAATCTGTTGAACAACTACCACCGATTATCGACCGACCTTCAGTATCAACAACTCTCGTTCCAACGCTCGACGAACTATCTTCATGTCAAGAAAAAACTGATGAGCAAACACAAAAGGAGGCACCACCAAAAACACAAACTCCACTTGCATGCTCAACCTTGCGTAGAAGCCGACGCAATATTCACCCACCTAGACGCTTAATACAGGAAATAGATTAAAGCTTTTAGGGGTGGACGAATATAGTGTAAATATTTATTATTGTAAGCCACAAGGTTCAATTTTGTCTTAACACACTCTCATTTGTATTATTACTCTCATAGACTGCTTCTTTAAAGTAACCCCATAGGAAATAATCTTCATATTAGCCCAGCGGATAATCCTGTGAAGTTTGGAAGCTATTAGATCAATCGTCCCTATGAACTCCAAAACGCCACAGCAACGAGTGGCTGGGCTTGCTAGTATCTCTTCTTATATAGAAAAATCGATGTTTGAAGGTATGTTCCCTATGGACTCCCAAAACAGCTGGAACTATTTTCATGAAATTTTTATGGTGAATATGGTGGATCCAGCCAGGTTTTGTGAAAAATCCCCTATGTGTCGGACTGGGTACCTGTCCGGTATGGTGCGGGCATTAAGTGCTCTGTAGTCACCGCATGGTCGCCATGTTGCGTCCTTCTTAGGAGCGAGGTGCAAGGGCGATGACCACGAGCTGCTGGAAGGTCGTGCGGTACCACATTGTAACATTGCATTAAATTCTTGCTGTGCTATATGCAATTTTTCTGGGCCTAGGCGGCGGGGACAGCAGCTGACTGGTGGACCATCAGTGGTATTGATGTAGTGGACAGTAGTGTGTTTGACTATTCTGTCTATTCCCGGAGGACGCATGATGTCCGGAAACTCAGCGAGCACCTGCTCGAAAGGCGAGTTCCCGCATGTGACTGCTTTAATGCTGTCCTGGGAAGTGTCCGCTCTTGAAGCTGGTATCCACAGCTTGGTAGTACTATAGGATCGTTTGGCGGATCCTATTAATTAAAAATGCAGCTCAGCGTTTCAATTATTACTGTATTTATTTTGTCGCTCATAATCGATTACAGAAAAATATATCTTCTTGTCAGTCCGTGACAGATGTCTTCTTTTATCTTTTTCAAGACTTGAAAGTCAGCCAGTCTATCATAAACAAAATAGAATGTGGCTGAAGTAACAACTATTTATTGTGATAAGTCGCCACATTTTCATATTAGCTCAGCGGGTGATTCTGTAAAGTTTGGTAGCGATCGGATCAACTTTTTCCATGTCACAAAACAAACATAACATACCGGGGACTACCGAGAAATATTGATCCATCGACGGTCGCCGTTGTGATGCCGGCTTACATTAGGTCATGTACCTATCTGGATATGCACAGGCAGATCCCGAAACACGACTCGTAAAGGCGAGTCACTATGACGAAGTTTTCACTGGGTTAGAATACCAATGTTGCTGCTTATCGAGTACAAAATGGAGCAATAACGCGTGATCGGGTTTGTTATACTCGTATAGGTATATTCTTTATTACACATAAAAGTACGATCGATTAGAAGACTCCATGCTAAACAAATTTCTCTACCAGTCTTTCAGGGGAACAGGAGAATGGAGCACACCTAATATTTAGAAAAAAAGGAGAAAAAAATGTAGACTATACCAATTCAACTACTCTAAGTAAAACCTACGTAGCGAATACTTGAAGGAATCCCGAGGGTTGGCTTTTGATAGGAAGCGAATTCCACAGTCGTGTTGCTGATACAGTATGATGACTTGGTATACTGAGAGTAAAGAATCAGAAGTTCTTAGCTGTTTATTGTGCATATCCGCGAGATATTGAAATAGCGTTTTTAAATATTTAGGGGAATTGGGATTAATAACATGGAGAAAAAAAGTGAGAATGATATAGGAAGGAGAGTAAATGCCGGTAATATGGTGAATGGAGCGTTACACTCCTTTATGAGCAGCCAGAGGATTTCTATGAAAGCTCGTTTGGCTGTGCATAGAGGAGTGTTGGTTCCAACACTCATGTACGGAAGTGAAATCTAAATGCAGTAGAAATGAGAGCGTTAGCAGGTATGTTAGGAGTGAAATTGAGTGACAAGATAAAAAGTGTGATAAGAGTGTTTTGTGGTGTGGAAGAAGTTATAGTCACACGGATTGAGAAAGGGATGCTTAGATGGTTTGGGCATGTTGAGAGGATTAATGAAAGAAGAATGACTAAACAAATTTAAGATGCGAGTGTGAAAGGAATCGTTGGAAGAGGAAGGCCTAGACGAACATTTATCGATCAAATCGGAGACGTTCTGAAGAAAGGCAAGGTCAAGAGTACTCCAAACCGACGAGCATGCATGAAAAGATTAATGAATGTCGAAGAAGCGAAAGAGGTATGCCAGGATCGTAGCAGGTGGAAGGACGTGGTCTCTGCCTACCCCGTTGGGAAATAGGCGTGATTTATGTAGAAAAGAAGATAAAGAGGCCTGTGAAGTTTGGTAGGGATCGGATCAATGTTCTCTATGTCCTATGGCCGGGTTTACTAGTTTTAAATATTATCTTTAGTAAAACTCTTTTACATAATATTAATTTCTCCTATTATATTTCTATAACCTACATAATTGTTGTCAAAATGAAATTATAAATAAAACACCATGGAAATTAAAGCTTTATCATAAAATAATATCTGAATATATAATAAAATTACAATTATGTAATTGCAAAATACGAAAGTTAACATTTGTATGCTGACATTCGCAATAATACATTAAAAAAAGTCATAATAAGATTTGAAATGAAATTATTACAATTATAAAATTATAATCATAGAAAATGTATAAAAAATGATATTTTGAATATATCTGTACAGTATGTATCAAAATGTATTTTCACTTAAACTACAATAAATTAATATCAGTATGATTTTTGGCCTTCAAAAGACATTTGTTTACAGAACAAATAAAATTTAACATTTGTTCTTTAAAATAATCATCATCATTATTAATACTGTTAAAATATTCTCTAGTAAAATTAAACAATAAAAATTACAATTAATTTATACTAATAAAAATAATTTTCACTATGATTATAAATTTTGTAATATTTTGTAGTACATATTTACAAACGAACCAAGTACCTATATAATATTCAATAATGTTAGGTATAAGCAAAAATATGGCTTACTGGTTTTGTATGTCAGTATTTGCTAAACAGTTCGTATTCATAATAGTAATAATTTATGTATACATAGTTTAAAATCATATGATAATTATTGAAATCTCTGGTCTTTTTGGTATGTACCATAATAATAAGTATAATTAATATGGGTAGTCAATAAAAATATTTTTCTTTTAACACAGTTATATGATATAGTGGTGTAATCTAGGTTAATAGGAAAAAATTAAATTAAGCTTTTAATAAACACTATAACTCTATAATTTAAAAAATAAATAATCAAAGTCACTTATCTAGTAATGCAACTGACTTGCAGTTCGCGTAAATAAAGCTATATCAACTTATATTTAACATAATATGAATATTTATTAGACTTAACATGAATAAATATGAGTATTTTAGATGACATGTTCAGAATCTAGTTCGCCTTGTTCGACTGTCATATACATTCCTTCTTCCTCGTACGTAGAGTCGTGTTTCGCCAGTATACGGAGAAGCGGACGCAGTTTCATCCACCATTGTTGTTTCGGTGTTCTTTGACTGAAACAAAAATATTTTCACTTTAATGCAAAAAAATATTTCTATCATTATCAGATCGTTGAAGTTCACTCAGAGAACCAATGGTAAATTATATATGAATAGGTTCAATAGTAATGCACCAGGAATATTTATTTATCAATACATAGTATAAAGTAAAGTCGCTTCCCGCTGTCTGTCTCCTATGGACGCTTAAATCTTTTAAACTACGCAACGGACTTTAATGCGGTTTTCACTATAATTTCGGTTTATATATACAGTACACTCCAATTAAGTTTTTGCATAGGAGAAAACCTTTGACATTTAATGTTGATTAAAATTAAATGAATGCCGTAGAAGATATCACTAATTTAAAATTACGCGCGACCAAAGAATACCCTCTCAGCAAAACGGTGGCGGTCGGTTGGACGGAACTTTGTACCTATGATGAATTGCGCGGTCACGAGATAACAGCACTATTCGTAACTATGAAGTTACATAACATACCATCACGCCTGTATCCCCGAAGTGTTAGGCAGAGGTGTAAAACCACAGTTAGCCGGGTATGTTTTAAATCCCATGTAATAGGGGGCAAGCCTATTGCCATTAATCAGGCACAAAACCAAACTTCTAGCTGCTGC
Source organism: Saturnia japonica (assembly GCA_033032175.1). NCBI lineage: Eukaryota > Metazoa > Arthropoda > Insecta > Lepidoptera > Saturniidae > Saturnia > Saturnia japonica. The sequence continues at coordinate 8,862,465 of CM065311.1, read as the reverse complement.
CTGCTACTGAGAATTTAATAGAAAACCCCAATAACACATTGCTCGACCTGAAAATCAAACCTAGGACCTCGAACATAGCAGTCACGTTTAGGATCACTAGGCTAATGAGACAGTAATAAAGTTATGATCTATCAATATCAAAGTGATAAATTCTAAATCAGGTTTTTTAAATAAAAGATGAACTTAATGAAAAATTTGGAATGAAATTTCACTCCAAATTTTTCATTATGTTTCTCGAGTTATTTAAGTGCACATGAAGGCATATGAAGTAAAATTTAGCATTCAAACGTGTAATCCCAACAAATCTCCGGCACAGACTGTCAGTGCGAGTGTACGCACTCGAACACGCGTTTCAAATAATCTGGTTGAGGCGTCTGTGAGTACGTAGTACGTAATAAATACCTCAATGATTACAAATGAATTTCATATTTAATTTCTCAAACATTATTGTTAATTTTTTTATAACTAAGGTGTAAACGAGCATACAGCCCGCCTGATGGTAACCGGCTACCGTAGTCTAGAACGCTTATTATACTATAGGTATGCACAATCGCGTTGCCGACCTTGGACCTCCCTTCCCCAAAGAAGAAACTAGAAACGCTACTCACAACAGGAACACAACACTAAGTTAACTGACTGCGATCTTCTGTTGGTGGATGTATTCCACCAGTCGAACTGACCCAAGTAAAGAGAAATCTCCAAAGAAATTTGGAGGTAGGCTCTCTTAAGAGATTCACAGTGTTGCTGATTATAAAGTTAATTAAACGTTGTCACTTACGCGAAACTTTCGCGGCTGAGTGCCTTAAGCGCTCGCCCCCAAGCCCGGTGAAGCTTAAAAGCCCTCTGAGACTTCAGGGCCCTTATGGCTAACAGTATAGTTGGATCGAAAGAAAAAAAAAACATACGCGAAGTTAGTTTGTGGTTTGAGATCCTCGAGCGGCGTGAACTTGTACTGACGTTTGACGACACCGAGCAGGCAGGCAGAGTCGGGTGTGTTAGCCGGGCCCTTTTGTAATGTTTCAACAAGCCAGTGCAGACATTTGGCTGCCATTTTTGTGCCCATGTTCCGGTCGAATGGTGTAGGGGAGCCTCCTTGTTGCATGTGGCCTGCAAAAAAATTTATTATTAATTCATATTATTCACCATTTGGCTTACCTTACATCACAAAAATGTACGTGAGTGAGATGAGATGTAAAAGTATAAGTAAAAATTTACCCAAAACATTCATTCTAGCAGTGAAGAGCCCCTTGCCCTCCTCCGAGTATAAACGATAAATGAATTCTGTGTTATAATTATCGTTCGCCTTCTCGTTTCTTAGGATAAGACCGCGTTGTATGCCACCAGTCATCTTGGACGCCATGTGATAAACGTCCTGTTGTAAATCCTTGATTGAGAACTTCTCCTCGTAGATATAAGCAGCATCAGCACCACCAGCCAGACCTGTACATATTGCGATTATTATCCTTATTATATCCATATCCAATATTAATAATAACATCGTAACTCATTTAGGCATGCTTCATAAGAGCACGATAAAATATTTAAACTACATTACAATAATAATTTTAGTGAAGTAAAAGTGGAGTCATCAAGCTGTAAAAGCTCAAATAAAAAGTTATTCTGTATTTGATCAGAGTATAATTAAATTAGGTAAACTGTATTTAATGTAATATTAATAATTATTAATAATACATAATTATATTATTCATAATGGGTGTCCAATATATTAAAATAGGACATTTTCCTTCTTAGAACATATATTACTTGATAATCACTGAACCAATTTGAATGTTGTTATGGTTTTCAGTAGGGGTTAAACAGCAAAGAAAAAATTGCAATTAAAAAAGTGATAAAAGTCTGCTGACTTTTACCACTGTTAATTGAGATAAGACACGTAATTTCCGTAGAATATCAAACCATTTTCACATGAACGAAGTCGCGGGCACAAGCCAGTCAAGAAATAAGTATATTCAAACTGAAATAATATGACGTCAATCGATACTATGAAATTAATAAAAATATGGGTAGACTCAAATTACAAAGGCCTTCAAAATATATTATGATATAAAAAGCACTCACCAGCCAAAGTAGCAAGATAGCCGCAATAGCCGCCCATTGTTTCGATAACAAAAACGCGACGTTTGGTGCCCTGTGTTAATATTCAAATAAATAATTATTATAATATTATATATTATTATAATCAATGAAATCTAGAACTTAAATCTGTTTACGATTAAAAAATAACTTTATCAACGATAAATTAAGTACCGGCTACTTTTAGAATAATATACAGGTTGGATTTTTGAGATGGGGCATTAAGGATAGGTATACCCTAACCGTCGCGTTGTAGCTACACTAAACTTTGTGATCCTTTTATGCTTACCGTGTTACAATCTTAGACCCCATAATTGTTTAACATCGGGCGAGATTGTGGTAAAACGCTAACCCTCTAAGGCCTTACTTATAAATTACGATCTTGACATGATCGATAAATTACACAAAAATATTAAAGAAACTGTTTATTTCTTTACACTTCACATAACGAGTGCAAATATTGGCCAAACAATGACCAGGCAAAGGAACGTCGCAATACAACACTGCCCTGCACCACTCAGCTCCTCGAGCTTTATAGGAGCATCGCCGCCGCACTAACACCGCTGCCATTCTGCGAGAGATCGTATGATGTTACGTGCCAGATAGCCAGTTGAAAGTCTTCTAATATGTGTGATGTTACACGATGATTAAAAATAAACATTGCTTAATTATTGCTCTGATTCTTTTCTAAGAATATGGATTAAACAAAGAATAAATACGTTAAACGATGTATTAATTTAGGCAGATTTTTATAAGTAATGCTGATAAAGTATGTAAGTAAAATAATAAGTATTGCAAATGTACTGAAACAAAATACTAAAGAACAACGTCATAAATAAAATTGTGTATATGAAACTTGCCTGAGCGGATTGGCGAATTCGATCGCATATTTCGGTTATTTCGTTGAGTGCAGTGTCAGCTCCGAGCGAGAAGTCAGTGCCGGGTACGTTGTTGCTGATGGTAGATGGAATGACCACTAGTGGGAGGCAAAATTCCGGGAACTGCGACCGCGACTCGTATATCTCTAAGCCGGCTTGGTATGCCTAAAGGTATGAAATATTATTAAAAAAAATTATGCTGCATTTTGTAACTTATCTTTGAAGGGATTTTTCATTGGCAATCTCATTTATCATCATTCTATTTTGAACGCCCCCATTTAAAATTCCCATAGCCGTCCGGCCTGTGGAAATATATCGAGGGAAAATGTAAGAAGTTTCTTTCTCGTCCGCAAAATTACCACGCGCTTACCAACACTTTGTTGGGAGGGGACATTCAGCTTCCTTACCCGTACCTTTGGCCACACGAATGATATTGATCCTAAGGTTATTTTGAGATGCTAGGTTGAGATAGTAACATAACAATATAAAAACATAATATATAACTTACTTCAAAACCACCAATGATAAGTAATCCCTGAATATTGAACTGTTTAATGCGGGCCGCAATTTCACCTTTCTTGTCGCCCGGAAGAGTCCGTTTAGTGCCCAAGAATGCACCGCCCTGTCCAACCCATCCAGTTACATCGGACCTGAAGAAAAAACAACATAATATAGTTATATATTAAATAAACAATTTAAAAAAAGAACAATTTAAATAAAAATTCGTGAGTTCTTTTGACATGGAAATTATAGCTATTTTAATATAATTATGTCACTGTGAAATGATATAGCACTGCTGTAATTTCACAGGCGATAAATGAAAACTTATATTTTCCAAGTGAAGTGACAGCTGTTTATATTTCCGCCTGCTACATGTCTTTCAGGTGAATGGTCTTTTTTTTAAGTGTTACCTCTAAGCCAAGCATCCATAAATATATTATGAGTTTTAATACATAAAATGTGACAATGTACCTATTTATCTACAAAGCTAACAAAGTCAGAAAAAAGTAACATAAGAATTAAATATGAGACTCAGCACCATTGGAGTCAAGTTCAATATATGGCACTGACAAACGTAATGTAGAAGAAAGAAACATATTTAATATAATTTACCAGTCCATCTTGACAATGTTGCCGTTGATGAAACCTTCGATGCCATCATGAATACCCAGTACGGTGTCGCCGCGGTAGATGCAATTCTTCACAAATGACCGGACCGCTGCGTTCATACCGCAAGCGGGCGCACCCACGTGCATCACTGCTAATGTGAACCCTTCCTAAACCATGCAAGCATGCACTTTTTACCAGTTAAAATCAAAGAACTTGATACAAAATTTGGAATAATTATAAGACCCTCTCTGCTTATCAGAGTAGACTGGGGTTGGGGCAAGAGTGTATTTGCTTTGGCTCGTCCTCTATGGACGGAATCGTCTTTGACAGCGGAGGAGAAAGAAACCCTCCTTAAAAAATTGAGAGGATACAACCTCTACAAAAAATCGTTGACGGCGGTGTTGAAAACCACCTTAAAAAGTCACGGATGGACGTCGGCGGTGGAGAAAACCACTCTTTAAAAAATCACGGGTGGACGATGGAAGACAAACACCTTAAAAATTACCGAGGAAGACAACCTCGTTAAAAAATTAATGAGGACGAAAACCTCGTTAAAAAATTACAGGCAAAAATATCACATGTCTTTTGTCCTTCCATGCAAAAACGAATATATTACCTCTGAAATAAGCAACTGTTCTTTTAGTTGACATGGCAGCTTCTTCCTAATTTTATTAAGTGGTACATTCATTAGGGATATACCTACTCATGATATCCAAACAACCTGGGCAATAAATAGCCCAAAGCAAACTTAAATAAACATCGTAACTGAGAATTACTTCTACAGTGCAAAGGGTTTATTAGTACTTCAAATAATAGTGTTTTAAACAATAAAAATCATATAATTAATTTAATTAAACATCGCTTGTAATACGTACCGATGGTCTTCCAGATTCGTCGAATGCTCCCTTGGGTGGCTTCAAACGAGTCAACATTTTGTAAGTCTCCAAGTTACGGGCGAAACTGCGACCGCGAAGTTGTACAGCTAGGTCCCAATTTTTATCAGCCATAGCCTATAAAAAATTGTCTTTTATGTTAAAAATATTTTTAAAATGAAAGATTACTTTTATAGGCACGTTGTTCGATTTTTGGTAAGGGAAAACTTATGGGTTCGCGTCACCGACATGCTGATGTGACGTGTTGCGCCAGACAGGCGACGCGCGGCGGCGTATTATTGAACTTAATGATGATAGTGATGGTAATAATTAAAATAAACATTCATTAACATCCAGCCGTGGATCTACCATTTTTTCGAACGGGGGCAGAAACTTGATAGTGGCGCCCCCTCTCTCCAGCGTTTCTGATAAAGATTGATGATTTATAATACATCAGTGTAGACAATATTTTTATCGAACGGCCAGATGGACACATCGCGGCTTCGCACGGCTCATTCGTGTCACTTCTACTATAGATACAGACCCCAGCCGAGTGTTGAATTATTGTAATTTTGCATTATCTCCCAAACTATGCGTTCAAATAACATGTTGTAAAAGACGAAGTTTATCTTCATTCAATATTAAATTGTCTTTATGATGAAGTACCTTTTGTTCGTAAGGACTAATATGCCATGTTTAAAAATAATGCTTATAAATTAATTTTTAATCTTCAACAAAAAAAAATTGGAAAACCTTATTGTGGCATATGCATAAGAGATAAATATAACTATGCTATCGCTGACTTTTTTTAGATATACTAATAGCCAATATTTTTGTATAATATTGTATTTACGTATCATTAACTCATTAACCCAGCGCTCAAAGATAAAGTAGTTCGCGAGGGCTTCGACTTCCGATTTACGTCACAAAAATCAATATTTAAGGCTATCTGGTAACTCGGGCCTTTTTTATGATCGGGACAATGAGAAACCCTTTAATAAATTTTCACTCTTTATTATTTATTGGATAATATTTTTTTTATTTACGTAACATAAAATTATATATACGGAACATAATTATAAAACCAGGAAAGACAACGACAATCAATCAAGACATTTTTTCAATCTTTAGTTCTCAACATATTTTCTCTCCAATCTTGCTACAGATTTACACGGCGTTTTTTGGAAGAAAAAACCATAAAAATATTTTATTGTTAAATATTTATAAAATTATATAAATAAAAATTCCCGCAATTAGATGTTGGCAACAATCTGCTGCGCTGCAATTGCTCGTAGCGCATTCCGGAATGAACCCTTAGGATGTGTAAAAAACAAGTGGGCGTTTTAAAATCATATAAATAACTAGCTGTGCCCGTGGCTTCGCTCACGTGGACTACAGAATGCCCGCGCGAATTTTACTCCCCCGCTCTCGTCTATTTTGGAGTGCTTATTTTGGGTGTTCCTTAAAAGATAGACGTATAGTCTCTCTGACATTTTTGTAGGTCTTTTTAATGTCTACAACTGTGTAGTACATTAATTTGCTATATCTCTTATGGTTTACTCAGCGTAAACCATTTAAACGCCCGAATTGATTCACCATGACCAGTTTTTTTATTTGTGCGGAACCCTAATTCTTTTTCTAAAATAAAAGTAGCCTAAGTTACTCCCTATAGCATCAGCTATTTATCAGTGAAAGTCCCGTCAAAATCGGTCCAACCGGTTCGGAGATTACCCGGAACAAACAGATTGACAGACAGACAAAAATTTTAAAATTGTTTTTTTTTTTGTTTAGGTATTGTATATACTTTCAAATGAATTTACTAAAAAGCCGTTTGACATTACAAACAGACACTTCAATTTTATTAATTGTATAGATGTACAACAATTTAAAACAAAATTATTACCTGGGCAACAGCTTTAGTGCGTTTGACACATTCCATGAGCGGTAAGCGCACGGCTTGGTTACCATCCAGAGTCACAACACATGGCTCAGTATCCGGCGTTGCTTCCATCAGAGCCATAACTGCCTCAGAACCCATACGACAACCCTATTAATTATACATAACTATTAGCGATCTAACATAAAAAATAATAATTAAGTTATCGAATTATTAAATTTAAGGAGATTTTTATGGAAACTTCTTACCAGAATTCTATCAAAAGCTGAAGGAGATCCACCTCGTTGAACGTGACCGAGCACAGTGATACGAGTATCCTGCTGCAGGTTATCCACCACCACTTTCTTGACCAGCTCAGCGGTGATCGGCTTACCTTCGCGATCGATAGCTCCCTCGGCCACTATGATAATGTTCAAACGCTGGCCAGATCGCCTTTCCTACAATAATAAGCTTATAATCAATAAACATAAATTTATAAACTCTAAAGTATATCTAAATAAATCATTATTTAAAATTTTAATATATATATATATATATGGGCGTAGTTAAGGGGGACCGTGTGTTCACTGTCCACCTTACAAAACTTATTGCCCACCCTAGAAAAATCGATGGTATTGAACGAACATACCACTTTAATTATTGTAAGTATTCTGTTATCGTTGTAAATATTGCTCCTTACATATGCAATTAACGTTTTATATGGAAAAATCAAAACGAAAAAGATAACGAAGTGTGAACCATTATTATCTGTGTACTTTCTTCATTTTATAAGTAGTTCATTGATTCCATTGCTGAAAAAATTGTGGGAGCAAGAATCAATAAAATCTTTGAAGGCTGTTTGTACAGCCTCATCGGAATTGAATTTTTTCCCTTACAAGAAATTGTCCAAATTCCGAAATAAGTGGTAATCTGTTGGAGCAAGGTCCGAAGAGAATGGTGGGTGTTGGAAACATTCCAACCGCAGTTCTTCTAATTTAGCGACCGTCGGTCGTGAAGTATGGGGTCTAGCGTTGTCCTGAAGCAGCAGTGAGCTAGAACTTTTCCATTATGGTTTGCAATTGTTGAAAATACAGATCTGCCGTTATCGTATGACCAGATCTTAGAAAGCTGTAGTGTATGACACCAGCACTGGTCTACCAAACACTCACCAGTACCTTTTTCTGAGGTAACTTTCGCCTGGGACAGGATTTGGCCGAATTTCCTGGGTACAACCACTGTGATGAGCGTTTTCGATTGTCGTAAAGGATCCATTTTTCGTCACAAGTAATAATACGATGCAAAATTCTCTCGTTATTGGGACGGTTGAGTAATGTAACGCAGCACTCAATGCGTGTTTGTTGGTGTGCTTCAGTCAATTCATGCGATACCCATTTCTCTAGCTTTTTTAAATGTGACCAGTACAGCAAAACACCAATTTCATATGTAAGGACCTAATATTAATTTTATTATACTACATAAAAAAAAAAAAACGTTTGTCAAAGAAATGTTTTGTCATTTTTGCCGGTTGCAGTTGTTTGTTTAATTCAACAAAACTATTCCAAGTGAATCGATGTTACAAATAAAAATTGCGTTAGAAATTAGAATGATCATGTTCTTATCCAAATATTTTATTTGCATATTGATAAGCGTTAAAAACGTTTTTTTATTGGTTTCAAACTTCTTTTTTTTAATGTACGAATAATGTCTTTTTACTATATAGCAAGTTGAACATTATACAACTACACAACTTAAATTCTATTTCACATACCTTTTTAATTTTCTATATATAATTCCGATGCGGTATCGAAACGTTAATTGACAGCTAACCAGGCACTTTCTCAGTTAAAGCTAAGCTTAGCGTAACTCGACTATAAATTTGAAACCTAAGATTGCGCTGAGTAAATACTTAGCGAAGTTTGAGCTAAGGCTGAGTATGCTCTATAGATTTCAGCTTTGGAGTAAGACTTAAGAGTTACAGTTACTTAGAGTAAGAAAATACAAGCCCAGTTCGGCCTTCAAAACCAATAATAATGTACTAAAAAGATCTCATAAAACATTAGGTTTCAAAAATCAAAGTCCATATAATAACTAACTTATTCCAAATAAATAAAGAAATTCTTTGTAAAAATAACATTTCACAAAAGGTGACCTTAAAAATATCTAACATGCATTTACAGAGGTAAATCAATTTAGGAAGTTCCATAGCAATGAATAAGGAAATTAACAAGCAAGAAGTAGTAACAACACACAATCAAGGCCAAATAAATGTACCATATGCTCAATTATCCTTAGCAAATATTAATTTAATTTAATATTTTAATTGAATGAATTGACTTTCGATTTCATTTTATAACTATTAAGTAAAAATATTTATGTAATATGATTATGTGTTATAACGACTGTTTACTCCTACTCAATCCAGCGTACCTGCTGCAATCTTTTGCAAAGCTTTTCAACCCAATTATTGGGAACAGGGTCCTCAGGTATGAATACTTGATCTGCCTCGCTCGCCAGAGCGGCCACTAATGCCAGATAACTGCAACAAGCAGTACCCGCACGTAATGGATCATGCAAGTGTTCTCCCATCATATATGAAGCAACAGTTAAAAATTACAATAATAAAGATTCTTTAATAACATTATATAGAAACGCCAATGGAATCTGCCAATTCAGAAAGATGAAGAAAATAAATGAGTAAGCGATCCTGCTCCCATGAGTTATAAAAGAATTTATGTTTAATTTCTTGCCTCAATTAATTTTGCACATATTTTTTTTTCCCAACCGAAAGGCGCTGGATCTTCGCAAATAAAGCTGTAAGTAGCGTCGGTACAAAGGGCGGTGTAAACTGCAAGAAAACTAAAAGGATGCTTGAATGACTAAATTAATGTTCTAAATACATTTAGTGTATAGAATTTATACAAAAAGGAAGGCAAGTTATGGAACTAGGGACATTAGCTTGCCTGTTCTAACTTATCACAAAGTTTATGTTTCCAGTCAACTGAAGGTGGCGCCTCGGGGATAAATACAAAGTCCGCTTCAGAGGCGAGGGCTGTGACCACAGCAAGATATCTAGATAAGCAAAATTTGGATTATTTTTAGCAAAATTATATTAGAATTGGCACGCATCCATTCCTATCAAGATTAATAATTATTGTACTTTAACATACCTATTTTAAGGTTAGTAGTGGACCTAAAACTATTTCTTAAACAGGTAAACCTAATTCGTTGTGACTATGTTTCGTAAAATAATATTTACGTAGCTCTGTAATCATAAAAATTATTATTTGGAGTTAAAAATAGTCCTTGACTAAAGAAGATAATGTCGTGGTACAGCCTGTGCAATGTTTTTTTTTATCGTTATAGGTTTAGCGTTTTGGCCACAACCTCACCTGGTCTTAAGTGATGATGTGGCCCAAGATGGTAGCACGCTAAGCCTAGTAAAAGACTGGCTGTCAAGTGTAGCTACCACAGAACACAGCTATTGGTGCTTGGCCACAGATTTTCAACTCGAGGGTGGTAGCTAGCTAGGCGGGCCTTAGAAAAAGCCCTACCATCGTACTTTGGTTTTATCGCGATGTTTTCTTTCACCGAAAGCTCAGGCTCATTGCAGGGATTCGAACTAACGTTGATCGATGCGGAGTCCGTACACGCTACTAACTGAGCCAACATTGCTTCAGTGAAAGCAAAATCATCACACCTATCTCAGCAGTACAATCAAATAGCAGTGCTTGCGATGCTTTGATTTGGTTCGAAGGCTATGGTAGGCAAAACACACTAGATCACAAGTAGTTCTCTAACTGAATCGTAAGGCCGCGCGCTGAACTACTGTTAGCGACGCGTAGGACTAAGCGTGATGATAGAAATCATAATTGTAGATATAAGTTGTAGGGATTAAGAATTTGTATACACGATCGGCGATTTAATGTTTTAAATAGAATGTTGTAACCTGTAGGTATATAAGAATAGTGAGTAACTTGTAAAAATGCTTATAATATCGTAGAAATAGTCTCTTAAAGTATTGAACTTATATCTCATCAATAATCTGTGTTTTCTAACAGTTATATGTAATGTTTAGTGTCGTATAGGATAGTTAGCCTACTATGTGTGTTGTATAATGTTTGTAACGTTTAATAGTGCGTACATAACGTGTTTTAGGACGTTTAAGGTTGTAAAGTTTATTGTTTGATATTTACGATGTTTATTAACCCTTAATGTTGTATTTAGTGTTTTTATGTAGGTATTTATGTCCGTAATAACATAAGACAGATTTCATAGTGATTTAATAAGTATATTTAGAGATATTAACAATTTATTGAACATTGTATAGAATAATAATAATAACGTAGATAGGGACAGCAATAGTGCAGCCGCGACGCGCCACCGCGGTAGCGCGCCATGACCATATTTGGTAATGCTAGAGTAGTAGAGAGATAGACGCTATCGCTCCGTCCCGCTCCAACGGTGAAATAAAAGTCTAGCCGTCGCGGCCTACCGGCACACACAGGTGCCACAAACTAAAGACTCAAGAATCAAGACTGGAAGAAACAGTACTAAGAAGATAGTACTAAGAAAATAGTATTAAGAAGAATTTAATTGTATCTTGAGAAGAATACAGCGAAATTTTATTGTGGTATCTGTGTGTCATTGTCTTCAAGTGTTCAACCCGCCAGCGACCCAGTCCTATCCGCTCCCGTGCTACGTCAGCGCCACGCCTACAGGAAGGCACCTCACTGCGTGTGTACCTTAATGTTTCGCCCTCTTCACGCCTGGTAGGTTAGGGCATGAGCAGGATCGGTCACACGTAGCGAGAGGGGCTTGCACGCACTGGTTTCCAGACAGCTGGTTACCGTAGCGTGTATTCGCCGCCGGTTATACAGAGTTCGAGCGAATCGTTTCCGACGCGTTCGCGCTCTCGGTGCGCGGTCCCGCTCTGTATTGTTGACGTAGCACATTTTATAAAGGGCGCACGCGCGCCCATTTTAACTACAGCGGGCAGCGACGCGGTGAACTGTTCTCGAACCCAGGAACTAGATCGCTCGGTTTACGGCGTTGAAGTGATTCGACGACAGTGTGCGCGACGTCAATACCGCGACGTGATCTTTTTAAAGGACTTCGTTATTTTACTCGTTACTAGCTGTGCTCCACGGTTTCAACCGTGTTAATTTTATAAGACGAACATCGCCAACTCACCCGTATAGGCAATTTTTTATACTTTGTGTAAAACTATCAACATTTTTCTGAGGAACAAATTAATTGGTGAAAGAATTTTTAAAATCAACCAAGTAGTTTTTGAGTTTTATCCATTATAAACAAAAAATCAACTCTTTCCTTTTCATATTGGTGTAGCTGAGTTTCATGTACAAAAGTAGACGTAAACCCACACTACAAGCAAAGAAATCAAAAAGGCAATTTTCACTGAAATTACGAAGACCAAAGACGAAATACGGATAAGTCCTTACTTCAATTCGTTTTTTATTTACTTCCATAATTTATTAATTATTATCCTTCGATTTTTATGTTTATTATGTTTGCTGTTCCATAATGGTCGACTTTCTAAACCGCCGAAATGATTTCTCCAATGAAATCTCTTAACTTTGTTGATCAAAAATAGATGTAAAGTAACAGGACATCACTGTAACTATTTGAACTCGCACCACCACGCTGTCGCCACCGTGCTCGCGCTGTCTACTTCACGGCCTAAAGAGTAGCAACCAATTATTATAGACTGGCCCCGGGACTGCGGTCCTTTTGAGGTTGGATACAAATAGCCATAGGCCGCAGTGTCCACTCAACATCAGACTGCATGCCTATTTACTACTTCATAAAATAAAATAGTAATCTTACCCGCAATGCCTACCCATGACCTCCATAATGAATGTTCTTTGATGAGAATAAGCCGTGCTTACTATTGCATCAATGGCTTCAATGATGCGGTGCAAGGCTGAGTCAGTTCCTATTGTCATATCAGTACCACAAAAGTCATTGTCAATGGAACCAACCTGAAAAAGATGGAACGTCCATTAATTATGTGAGGTGTTCAAGGGGAGGGGATCGAGCTAAATCTCATCCAATCTCACGCGGGGTCTCGACAAATATGATGCGAAAACAAAAAATGAGGCGTTTTCAAATTGATATAACGGTCAAAATCAAATAAGTGATCGCGAAGGTCGTTTTACACCGGATTTGCAATTAATACAAAATAAAGGTAAAGACAAAGAAATGTTGCTTTAATATACAAATTTATTAAATATCCTAAAATGTCTTTATATTATGTAGATCCGTATACTTATACCACCTTCTTTTCAATACTATAATTTAATTTTGCAAATACAGTACCTAAAACAAACGTGCCGATAGGCACTGAATTACCACTTTTTTAATAAATCTGCCTACCCCGTCAAAAAACTCTTGTCTAAAAATTAATTAAAAATTCATATACAATTCCTAGATAGACATAACCTCAAAATTGAAAAAAAACTATTTATTTCCGCACTTCTCCTTCACAGAGATTAAATTTTGTGTCATGTGACGTACAAACAATAGTCAAAATACAACTTCAAAAATCATGTTTGAGATAATCACGTTTTGAAGGTGTGAAAATTCATTACTACATAACTAATGGTTCAAATAATTTAAATTACAACATAATTTATTTTTTGATCCTTTAGATAAGTTGTAATGAATTTGATATGTAAAATTAACATTTTAAGAATACCCAACCAAAAATAAACTCCATAAAAAAAAATTAAGAGGAAGCTCAAAAGTAAAATGGTTATGTAATTATGACTTATGGTTGACATTATAAATATTTTATTTTTTAAATTGATATGTCATTTCATAGATGTTGCTCACGATTTTTATGCATTTTTAGCATACTTTACACGATTTCGAGAAACCTGTAAATATAAATATTACGTCACTCTTTTTCCTTTTACATATAGTAGATACCTTAAACAACAGAAATAAAGCACAAGACATAAAAAAACATAAAGACTATCATCACTGCTGAACTTAGTGCAATTAAGTCAATTTAAGTCCACTAAAAATAACGGATCTTTGTTTTTTTTTTAAGTTGTCTGTACTTAACCTAGACAATGTATACATTCTGGTCAATTAAATCCAGCGCCAGAGTAAAATGAGTGATCTCAGTAATCAGAATTAATTTGCTGGATTAATAAAAGGAACTTAATACAATACACACATTGACATAGATTTCACATTATAAATAAATATACTAGACATAATTGTGAGAGAATTTTATTAGATAATTTTCCTAAAAATGTCAGGCGTTTTATAGAAGACTATCAACCACTCATGACTTTGTTCATGTTATTTACAATATAAAATTGAGAAAAATAAAGAATGGCCTACATTACTCCGGAATAATTTTCAGAATAGGATTAGTGGTTCCAGAGATTACCTGCTACAGCTAATATACTCACAAATTTTACCTCTTTATAAGTAGTATACTAAATTCTTAGTGTAGAATACTGAATTGAAGACAACACATTAAAAAATATGAAAGTATATACCATTCCAGCAATATGTAGGTACTTATATTTTTCCCTCTGATCCTTAGTTATTTTGTTGTTGTCCAACAATTCATCTAACAAGCTTGACCATTCTTGGCGAAAGAGGTTTGCACCAGTCAGAGATCCATCACCACCAATTACTACCAAGTTGGTGATACCACGAGTCACCAGATTATAGGCAGCCTTTAAGCGTCCTTCTCTTTGGCTGAAGTACACAAATTATTATGTATATCAATTGAATGAAATTTATTTAACAAGCAATAGTTATATTTTTTTATAAAAAACTACATGGTGATTATTGTGTAAAAATATCTTTCTACTGTTTCTCTGGTTTAATAAAAGAAATTGCAACCTAATGAAGTTTATATTATGTAAAAACAAGAGATTATAAACTTAATTTTATTAATTGCATAGCCAAATACTATATAATCATATAGAAAGTTTTTTTTTTAATATTCTAAATGAAGAGTTTTATAACAGACAATGTTATTCTTCTTTTAAATTAAATTCTTTTACTAAAACTATTATTAGTTTCAAATTTAAAGATCCAAAATATTCTGACATATTAATCAGATCAAAATCCAAATATTTATTATTCTATACATTATTTAATTCTAATTTAGCATATGCAATAAAACTAAGTAAATGGTTTTTCAAATCAATATCAAACAAACATACATATGAAACATACATATGAATATACAACAACAAATGAAAATATCAAACATATGACAGAGAAAGAGCATAGTAAGGCATATGTCAGAGCGAGATAGAAACACGGGACATGTCTCTAAAAGCCAAGGTATCGCAGAGCCCATTGTCAATGGTGATGAAAACAAATATCGCTTATTTTCGTAAAATATAAGGTTTTACAAAATAATTTAGTGTTTGGTAGGCATATTACAGTTTGCAGTGGCTTGTTTTAACTCATCCATTAAGAAAATCTAAAAATATACATTTCACATGTAAGGATGATTAAAATGTTTTGTTCACAAACGAAATTATTTTAGAAACTTTATAAAAGTTCTATTCATAAATAAATTGAGAAAATATCGTATTTAATCACATTAATTCTCCGAAAATATATGAATTCAAAATAAATGTTATGAAATAAGTGAATATTTGCTAATTTTAACCTAAATTTCAAAGAGATTGGCATATGTCGATAACAGTCTATCGAAAAGAGTTTGTGCCTAGGTATTCCTAAAAAATAGTTTTAAATCTTTTTCATTTTTTAGATTTCCTCAAAATATTCGACTATTATAATAAATTTATTAATTTTATATATATTATTAATTATTATATCTTTATTAATTATATATATATATATAATTATAAAAAATATTCAAAGATTTGCAACAAGCATTTTGAAAAATAATGTTTTTCATAAAGATACGTAAAACAAGTGAAGGTGCGTTCTGGTTCTGTGTACCTACATTATTTAATGATTAACTAGCTGTGCCCCTGGAACCGAACCCATGGAAAATGGGTAATAATTTTTACAAACGTTTCTTACATTATTGCATACTTTCATGCAAAAGCATGCACTCAAAAGCATAGATTTTGTTAATATTAGCTCAGCTCCTCACGTGTTGGTTATGCAATCATTTCTTCATATCTTATATTTTTACTCATATGTTATGATTTCTAAAAGTATTATTGAAAATTCATATAGACTATCAATTAACTAATAACATAAGCTTCCCAAGTACAAAATTATATAAGAATTGATCAAGCTGTTTTGAGTGAAATCTGGACATAAAGTCATATAATTTTTTTACATATTCGTGCATTCCTGAGTATACATGAGTATCCTTTATATAGGACATCAATCGAGAAAATTGGAAAAAAATAATGTACAGTATATATTTATAATAAAATAAAATGATATTCAATTAACTTTAGTTAATTTAGTTAGCTAATAATAATAACTAACTAACTAACTATAAATTAACTAATAATTACTTTAAGATTTCATTAATGTAATGAAAGTAGGTATTAGAGTTTTGATTTCTTTTTAATTTAAATTTTTATCCTTGAACTGTTTTTTCAACAATTTTTCCAAATCTTTTACTCTAACTTTTTTTCTAAATACTTTAACAGACGTCCTATATAAAGGATACTTATTACGAACATGTCCTTAAAAATGCATGCCCTGTCTATCTGTGCCTGTGTATGTTCAGAATTAACTCAAAAATGGTTTGACTGATTTTTATGAAACTTTGCACACAGGAAATTTAAGTCAACCCACAATTAATAGGATACAATAATTTTAATAATAATAATAATTTAAAATATCCAGATTTTGATGAAATTTTGTATGTGAGAAGTATAATTTAATCCATAAATAACAATCAGTAAGAATTGTTAACAATACTTTTATTAATCTTAAAAATATATATCTAATTAATTCTCAACATCTCTGATAAAATGATGTACATAGAAAGTATAAGTCATTGTATAATTAACAGGTTATCACAACTAGAAATCATAAAAAAAAATATTTGTATTGTTTCAAAACTAATTTTCATGAAATTTTGTAGAAAGGAAGTATGTCATTAGCTTATGAATCGTCAATAATAAGAGTAAAATACAATGATGGGATGAAAATTATTATTGCTTAATAAACAGGTGTGGAGCTGAAGAGCACTGCTAGTATTATAAAAATTGCGTGTTTGTTGAACTAGGTGACATGAATACACCGATATGTGTATCGATATAGACATTAAAGCAGAGTCAGTACATGGTGCAGCACTATTATACGCACACTAATGTATTTTGTTTTTCGGCTTGCCCAAATCTACTCATTGCCAATCTATATTATACTACATATATGGTATTGGTTATCTTCAAAAACCATATTTGAGAAAATCCTATTTTGAAAGTTTGAAAATTTCAAATGTCCTAAATTATACTATGGTTTTAGAAGATAAGTACACTATTGTTTGTGACATGCAACATAATTATTATAAAAATGATAAATTAAATAATATTTTCAAAAACATTTTCTTTGTAATACATATATTGCTAAAGTTCTAAAATACAGCTATTATAAAATTTATTTAATTAAATAACTATTAAATTAGAAACTTACATAAAATCCATGCACCTCGCTGATCCAATAATAGTGCCACCCTTATGAATGATAGAACTGACAGAAGACCAATTAGCTTCTTCAATGTTGTCGCCGCCGTCTACCATGCCCTGGTAACCTTCACGGATAAAGTACACCTTACATCCTAGGTAGATACCCATTCGTACCACAGAACGTACAGCTGCGTTCATTCCCTGAGAATCACCACCGCTGGTAAACACAGCCAGGCCCTTTCCCTTATGAGAACCGCGGCCGATGAACCTTTGGGTTGTTGCTCCATCCATCGTTGCGGTTTATGATTACCCTGGAAACTGAATTACTATAAAAATATCACTTATACTATCTTATGACTGTACCACAATACTAATAAGATGTAGAAGCTAAGCTTGTTTTCAAACAGACAATAGTGACGAAAATACTATTACATAAATTTTAATATTATGCTATCTTGTGTATCTACATACCCTAAAAAATCAAAATATCGAAATAGCCGAATTCAAATAATGTACTCGCCCAAGGTGACCTTTACTGAATGTCAAAATCAGGCTCTGTCAACTCGCCTATATATTTTAACACGAAAAGCTCGCGCATCTATTTCACTCAACATGGGAAAAATCCATAAGCGTACCCGCTACGTTTCTCTTTCACACAAAGAAATACTCACACAAAGGCATACTCATTGATATTCTTCCGCCATATTGGTCTGTGGCCGCCATTTTCATTGGAATTGTCAAAATTGACAAAACAAATTGAACCGCCATTGTTCGTTGTTCTTAATTAACATTATTAAACATTTTATATTTGTTAATTTGTGGAATTGTTAATTTGCTCGAGATGGAGTAAAAACATTTGTTTTAAAGAATATTATCAAGGAGGTAGTATTTGCAATTTTTAAAGCTGGATACATAGTTAGAGCCACAGTTAGTGATCAAAGCTCTGCCAATGTTGCAGCTAATAATATCGGACTCAAATAGAGAACTTGTACGCAGTGAAGGCTACAATGATAATAATGTTTCCTATAACATTAATAGTAACCGGCTATATCACATCTATGATGTACCTCATTTACTAAAATGTTTTCGCAATAATTTTTAGAAGAAAGATCTTCTCATCGGTAATCGGCGTGCTAAGTGGGAGTACATTGAAATTATTTATAAAGTAGATGGAAATGGTGGACGAGCAAGAAGCACTAAACTCACCGACAAACATGTTAAACCTACATCATATGATAAAATGAAGGTAAGTAAAATTCTCACTGACCCATCTCAAAAATCAACCTGTATAGGCGTGAAATCATTTATATACACTATGTAAAAAAATAAAATTATTAAAATCCCAGTCGCATGTGAAGTTTATAAAATGACCACTTTGATTGACAAAAGTGATGTATGATTGCCCATACTAAAGAGATCTCAACATATTTTAGTCATTTTCATCTCCAATACTACTGAATATATATTTACTAGCTGGTACCCGCGACTTCGTCTGTATATTATGGATACTAGCTTTGCCCCGCATTATTTTTTTATTTTATAAATAAAATTACTTTATTGTATATTTCCAGGTCAAACTAGCTGCTCAAGTATTCAGCAGACAAGTGGCTACATCGCTTGAAGTTTATATGAAGTCCTTGCTTTTTCTACAGGAGCATGAATATTCTATTCCGAATGTGGATATTGATAATGATCTTTTCACAGTAGAAATACTTTTATTTATAAATGATTTGTTTGATAGTTTAAATCGTTTTGGTCACTCTGGTTATAAATTGCAACATGCTCTATCTTTAAATTCTGAACACATAGATTTCTGGAATAATGCTGTGAAGAAACTAAATTCAATGCGGTTTGATTCTTCCGTTGAAAGGGAAAGCAAGCCTTTGTCACTGAAGCATTTTATGCATAATATTAAAACTATGAAACATCTGTGGTCTGATTTACGCTCTATTGAGGGTGTAAAATTTTTAAGTCTCAGACAACTAAACCAATATCCATTAGAAAAATTTTTTGGTCTAATAAGAGCACATGGTAATTTCAATACCAACTCAGATTGTACTCACTTTGTCTCGGCTTATAAAACTTTATTAATTAATAACATCACTACTGGTAAGTCATTATTTACAAATTGTGCTAATGATGATGACAAAATGTTAGGTACCCTTCAAAATTTAGTAAACCAATAAAAATATGGATCATACATTGATAATTTTCAAACTGACAACACTGAATTCATAGAGAATTTTATTCCCCCTGAGAATGTTCATTGGAACAAAAAATTGATACTACATTGTACAATTGTGAGATGCACAAAGAAACTTTTCTCAAAGTATTTTGGTTATTTGTTATTTATTAGAATGCAAGTAAAACAATGGTGGCATTAATTTTAACAGACGAATGCATAATATTGATTCCAGATCTAAAGATGTAGAAATGGAAAGTTTAATCCATACTAAAGCTACAAAAGGATTTAGTTACAGATCAGTTAGAAGGCGTAGTACTACATAATCATATTTAACTGTATAGGTACTACTTATTATTATCATAGTTTCTGCAACTAAAATTGTCTTTATTTTAATTCCTCTATTAACTATTATTATGTATAGATATATTATTACTGGGTCTAGATACCTATATCTACTATGCCTTTGCAAAATATATCACTATGCAATTACTAACAGAATTCCTTCAGTATGCCTCATAGTTAATTCTAACGAGTATGCAAATTTTGTTTACATTGTTTTTAAAATATAGTACTACTACTAGTTGTAATATATTATTAATAATTCATTGTTATTATTAGGTAATGTTCTTAGTTATCTAATGTACATAATATAACATTGATTGATTAAATCAGAATCAATTATAAAATAAAATTTAAAAGATGCATGAATATACTCACATGTATTGTTATGATTTTTAAGGTAAATAATAATTATGTAATTCTAGTATGTAATCATGTCATAATCTAGCATATTTTCTTTGTTTCTAATTACTTAATTAGGCATTATGTGTAATATTTACTAATTATTCATACAAATATTTTATGAAGCATGCAAATTTGTCTGGTGTATTTTTTAACAACATTCATGATTCATATTAAGAAAATTATTTTATAAGTATACTTTTAATAACTTTTGTTTTATGTTAATATTTTGTAATGTTTTTATTCTTATGATCTTAATTAATTAATTGTAATATAAATTTGTTTTCCCTGTCTGTAATAATATTGAGAAATACGTTGTGAGCGATTGATTTTTATATTGATGATTAATTCTGTTATTTCTGTAGTTTTTGTCTACATTCATGAGTCATATTAAGAAACTTATTTTATATACTTTTAATAACTATTGTTTTATGGTAATATTTTTATTCTTATGATCATTTAATTGTAATAATGTTCCATTTTGTATTTCCTTTTTTCTGGTTTCACTTTTAGTTCCATGCGCTCCGTCTTTCTTTTATTGAATGGCAACTGTTCGTACTGTTATTACACATTTCAGCCAAAGTCAATGTTAAACAATAAGTATTTACCCAAATGTAATTATCTATCTTGCAATATTCAAACATAGCTTCAACAAGATCGAGGCTCCATTTTTAAAATTTTACAGGGAGTTTTATGTGAACTTAAAATGCATGTTCCCAGTTAGGTATTTATAATCCACTTGTGCAAAATAACCAAACTACATCACGTAAAATGTCGCCAAAATTACACAATATAGAGCCAACATAAGGTATGAATTAAAATAAAAACCACCACAACACTTCAAGATCCTGCCGAAATTCCTAGGTCTGAGGTTTTAAAACAATGCATAAAGCCGGTCCTAAGCCCGTGAAGTATGAAGGGAAAGTTTTATGGCATGTTAATATTTGTAAATCCCAATAAGAATAAATATTATGTAATCCTTACGTTTCTTTTATTTTAAGATTCAGTTTGATAAATCTGGTAAAATGGTTGCCGTCGCAAAAATATCGATAAAAACCGGTAATTTGTTTAGTAAAATACCGATTGACACGAAAATACATCACTAGTTTACTTATTTATCGTAAAGTACCGATTTAAATGTATGATTCCATCACTAACGTAATTTGACAAGTACCATATATACAAATATAATGAGGGAAAGAGAGAGGTAGCGGACGGCTCATTAGGCCACTTCAAGAGTAAATGCGATGGAGATATCAA
This sequence comes from Saturnia japonica, assembly GCA_033032175.1. Taxonomy (NCBI): domain Eukaryota; kingdom Metazoa; phylum Arthropoda; class Insecta; order Lepidoptera; family Saturniidae; genus Saturnia; species Saturnia japonica. The sequence goes on along the minus strand of CM065311.1, from coordinate 8,840,830 downwards.
TCATGAATGAAATGTATAAATTGGTATCTATAGAAAGTTGTGTATGTGTATCGTCTGTGAATATGTGTAAATCACCTCGCTAACGAAACAAAACGATTGTTCTAAGATGGTCGTCTATCCTCTGGTTATTGGTCTATGGTCAAAATGTCAAATGTCAATGATTCCCATTTGTAGTGCTGCCAGGACCCTTGGTTCAAAATCAAAAGTTATGTTTATAGTTCATAACGTAAATACAAGCCATTTTATAGAGTAGGTAGGAATTTTCTGTCTATAGGTGTACCAGAATCTCATGGAACGAAAACAAAAAAATTAATTGTGATTTTCATATGGCAATTATCAATTGTCATCTATCAAATTAAGTTCGAGTTGCGTCAACCGCTGCAGAGATGTTTTGTTTTTTTCTTCAAAACTTACAGTTTTCGTGAAAATGTAGAAAAAACCAATTCGATCACAATAAGGAACGTTGTTTACAATGTATACCAAAGGATTTGTGCAGAAGAAGCTGGAGGCCAATCAGAATCTTCGATTTTAAAGAGAGTTCAAACATTCACTGGTAAGTAGAACTAACAAGTCAAGATACTTTATATTTTATACATACATTTTTGTAAGTACCGAAATAATTATTATTATTTTAATCATATTGTTAAAGTTACAGTTAGTAGTAGTTGGGCAGCTTTTTTGATATTCTGCAAACAAACATTTTTGAGTGTAAATTATTTAGGGTTCTCGTACATTAAAAGAAAAATTAAAACCCATGATGAAATCAAATAAGTAATATTATATTGTGTACTATCCTTACTCTATGTTATTGAACTGTTACTTACAGGGGTTTCTTCTACCATACGAAGAATTATTAATGAAGGAAGAGTAAACGGAGATGAGTTCTGTACGCCTGGTAAAAAGAGGAAAGGGGGAAGAAAAAAATTAATCTGGACAGTTTTGATTTAGAAGTGATCAGAAATAAAATAAAGGCATTTTATACTGTACGGAAAGAAATTCCAACCGTGAGGAAATTGTTACAAACTCTTCGGGAAGATATTGATTTCAATGGAGGCAGAGAATCATTGAGGTAATACATATATGTATGTACTTATTTTACTTGCTATAGTTTAACGTTGCTACATTTTATAACTTATGCTTTTTTACAGGCTTATTCTGAAGAATATTGGCTTTGAATTTGTAAAGTGCCAATCAAAAAAAACTATTTTGATGGAGCGTCATGACATCATGATACAAAGATTCAGATATTTAGAGCACATGAAGAAGAAAACTCACACTCATAAAAGATACCACGTTTTTGGGAAAAATAAAATTGATCACGGCGGTTTCAAATATCAAATAACAAAAAAAATGAATTGTCGGACTTACCACGTTATTGAAGCAAAGAGGCGATATCATAATATAATTATCTAAACAAGTCAATGCATTTTCGATTTATAGTCTGCTCCACCACTCAAGTCTTATGGAAAACCAACAACCACTATTACAATATATACATTCAGTCAAAAAAGCATCGGGAAAGGATGATTTGTTATTTATGGTTCAAAATTCAATTTATTGTTTTTTTGTTGTTGTTAGATTGACACAACTGTTTTCCATTTTGGCACGGAGTTTGAGTTGCATCTGTCAATACAGTGCTGTTTTTACTTGGTACTTTTTTGACAGCGTAGTACAAATAATGTTTTTGATGAATGATACTAGGGAATATTAATAAAAAAATTTAAAGTATCAAGACGTTTTACTCCAATTACCCTAGTGCTTCTTACTACAAAATTTAATTTCCCTATTTTCCATGAGATTCTGGTATACCTAACGATCTTGGCATTCTTTTTATATTAGTAATATTTTAACTCTTCCTAAGAGGAATAAATTATGTTCTTTGATTTGATTTTCAGTGTTAAACTGGTTTGCAAATAGAGTATAATATTTTTTTTACAGTTTTTTGTTATTCTGTATAGTCAACCCTAAAATCTCTGATCACATAGTTGCCAACTTACTGCTTTCGGTATTATATTTAGCGTATTTTTTAACATTAAATTTCAATGCTCAAAACTCCATTTTAGTGCCTAGTGCCCTAACAAGTGCTTCTCCAAGAATTTGTAATTTTATTACTGAATCTTTCTAATGCTGAATACTCACTATACTATTTATTAATTTATAATAATAAAACACCAACAACATTTGCATTGTCACAAATTATAAGATTACTGACAAGAAAGTCCTTAAACAAATGCACTTAAATAACTAAATAAAAATAACTAACGACATACTGGTAACCAATTTTTATTTTTCTCTGTTGGTAACAGAACATGGTAGTTTGATTTAAAAATGTGTGTATTCGTCGTCCGAATAGTCCGAATTCTGGAAACAAAGCTGATGATACCATTATGCAAGGAGTTTTTGGCGGGATCTTGAACTGACATGTTGTGATTTTTATTTTGAATTCATTTACTTAGGTGTTTGACCCTATATTTTGTAATATTGGTGGCGTTTTGCGTGATATAGTTTAGATTTTGTGCATAAGTGAGGTGGATTATAAATATAAGCTGAAAGCATTCATTCCGAGATCCCACAAAAACTTCCTAGAAAGTTCTAACAAGGGAGCCATCATCTTGTTAGGATACTGAATCGTCATAACACATGAAAATATAATTCACTCGATAATGGCACTAATGGTCTTCATTAAAGGGGACCGGTTGCCAAGTTAGGAAGAAGAAGAAGAAACATTGCGCAACCGAAATTTAATTTTACAGTCTACACTTTCTACCAAGTTTTGGCACTTCATCAGTCATCTACCAATTTTCCAAAATTGTGGTTGGCAGCACTGAGCCAATGCCAAGTCACCAGTGTGCCAAGTAGTAAAAATAATGCAATGACAATAAAATAATCGATTTTTATGAAAACAGCAAACAAGTAATTTACAGTAAATAGTTACTTTCTACTTATTTATTTTTATCTTTTATTATTTGCCGGAATGTATGTGGATAAGCACAATGTCTTTAAAATTTCTATAACCTTTTTATTAAGTTCATAGTTCTTTTTCAAGTTCTTTCAAGTTTCAGTGCATACCGTCATATTAATTTTGTCCTAAAAAATTAACAATTCATCACCTCACAAAATGTCTGCGGAATCTGATATGGAATACTCTGACAACGACGACTATGATTATTACGGGGGTCAAGATGACTGTGATATGGAAACAGTCGATCGTAGTAAATCCGATCCAGAGTATTTCGTATATTCCTGTTTAAAAGTTGAAGAAGTAGATAAACTGCTGAATGAATCGATCGAGTTGCTCAGCAATAGCCTCCAAATAACACCTTCATTGGCTAAGGTAAGTTCTATATGCAGGATTAATTGGTATTCAAGTTTTTAATTAATAAAATCTTTGTCCTATTTATAGTAATGCGATTGATAAATACACCATTAAGAGTTAAACATGTTACCCCCCACATTGCTACTATAAAAAACAACATTATTGAAAGTGTGATGTACCAAGTATTTTGTAATTGTTTAGGTAACTTTGCATGCATTTGAATGGAATGCTCAAGAAATTATTAATAAATATAAAGAAAATTCAAATGAAGTGCTGGTCTACAGCCATGTGAAGCCTCGTGTAACATCTCAATCAGGTTCGAGTCGTACATCTTGTGCAGTCTGTGCAAACTCTCCTCTGTTACATAAATATGCGGCTTTAGCATGTGGCCACTATTTCTGTAATGATTGTTGGGCTATGCACTTTGAAGTACAAATAATGCAAGGTAATAATTCATATTTGTCAACTAAAATAACACTGCTTTGTATTCAACAAAGATTCTTTGTGTATTAGGTTTGCTACAAAAAACTACTTTTACAATTAAATTTGACAAAACTTGAGTAATTATAATTTTATTTACATACTAGCTTGTATTTGTGACTTCATCTGTGTGAACTTCTGAATTTGTTCCAGAGAAATGAAAAATGTCATTTACCAGGATAAAAAGTATCCTATGTGTTAATCCAGGTTATAAACGATTTGTGGGCCAAATTTTAATCAAATCCGTATATATGTTTTTGCTTGCTTGAGTGACAAACCTCCACAAATACACACTAGCAATTTATACTACAGTTGCATAGAATCAAAAGTGCTAAACTTGATCTGACCAATGATGTGGTAATTCAAAGAAAAACTAATACATTTCAATAGTTGTATCAATGGGGAATATTTTACTTTTAGCTTCATCCAATGCTTGCATATATACTCACCATAAATGTTTATGAATACAATAGAAATGTGTTACTTTTTCTGGAATTACCATATTAACAGTCAGACCTACTTTGCCACTTTTGATTCTGCAAGACTCAAAATTAAATGGGATTTATTATGACTAAAAAGTATTTAATTCATCTAATTCTGGCAGAATAGTCTAGAGCTAAAATACATTATTGTTGACATTACATTTAGTTTAAAATCTCTTCTCTCTCTCTTGAGTTATTTTTCTAAATTTCCTGTTGTTTTTAGGTGTATCAAATACAATTCAGTGTATGGCACAAGATTGTGAAGTGAGAGCACCTGAGGATTTTGTTCTATCTCATGTAACCAAACCAACATTACGTGAACGCTACCAGCAATTCATGTTTAAAGACCATGTAAAATCACATCCTCAGTTAAGGTTCTGTCCTGGTCCTAATTGTCAGGTATGTAATAAATATTAAACCAATTCAACTAATAACAGTGCAGTTCTATACTTAAATTTGAGCATACACACATACAATTTTTTTTTGGGTAAACTATAGACATCTATATTAATAAATCTGTAGTCATGTTATACATGTAATATTTTTCAAAATTTCCCAAAAGACCTACTATATAAAGGAGATCATATTTATGGCCTTAAAAAACTTTTGTCTGTTTGTATGTCCAGATTCAACTAAAAAATGTCTTGACTTATTCTAGTGATATCTTGTACACAGGAAGCTTATGTCATTGATCAATTGATAGGCTATAAGAATTTTGAATAAAACTTTTAGAAATATAAAAACAAAAATCAAGAAATCAATCAATTTTGAATAAATTTAATATAGGGGTTGATAAGTTATTTCATAACTCATAGGCTATAAATTTTTTTCATATAACATTTAGAAATGGCAAAAAAAAATAATTTACAAAAATAATTTTCATCAATTCACTACTCATTCTAATCTAATTTTGTAGACAGGTAACATACAATATTCCATAATTGATAGGCTATAAGATATGTCAACATTACATTTAGGCATTGTAAAAAATAGTAGTAAAGACTTTGATAAAATTTTATACACAGGAAGTATGTCTTTTCTAAATTTTATTGAAGTCTATATGATTTGCCAATAATATGAGTAAAAATAAAAATGCGGTGTGTAAATAATTACTGCGTAACAAATGCGTGCGGAGTCGCGAGTACAGGGGTAGTTCATATTTCACTCTATCTTCTCCAAATTTCCAGTCGGCATACTGTATAAAGGACACTGATACTTATTCACTGGTCACTATACTTTTGGATGTCAATTATATATCATATACATATGATAGTGTCATTATTCCAATAATCAGAATAATCAGGCAGAAAATGCTTTATCTGAGTATTCCCATGAGGTTGATTAACGTTATATGTAAATTGTTTATGTCCAAACAAATTATTCTTCATCAAAATGGTAATATTTCGCCTCCAAGAATGGTTTGAAAGGGTCTTCCTCAAGGATCTGTTTTAAATCCTCTTTTGAACCTTGAACTTTGTTGAACCTTACCTTACTTACCTTTTGTCCTTACATATGAAAATAGCGTTTTGTTGTACTGACCACTTTGATCTGAAATATCTCCTCTTTGGTTAAGAATTCCAAATTCAAATTTATAAATTAATTTAGTTGGTACATTTGAGTTCAGAAAATGGTCATTCATTTGTTTTTTCCTCATAATTTGTTTTTTCCTCATAATTTTTTTCTTTGGCGTCGCTTATTACCGCATAATGGAAAACATGAAATATCGGTATATTTACGAGTACGAGTTCTACCGTGGCACCAGTGCTGCAGAAACAGCTCGAAGTATTAATGATGTGTACGGCGCTGGTGTCGCAAAAGAAAGCACGGCACGTTTTTGGTTTCAACATTTTCGTTCTGGAAATTTCGACCTTCAGAAACAACCCCGTGGACGGCCGGAGACCAAAGTGGAAAATGAATAATTAAAGGCTATTGTGGAAGCGGATCCATCACAAAGCATTTCAGAGATAGCTGCAGGCTTCGGGGTAAGTGATAAAACTATATTAATCCACTTGAAGCAAATCAGGATAGTAAAAATACTTGAACGATTGGTAACCTCATGAATTGAGTGAATCGAACTTGCAAACTCGCGGCGACTGCTTTGTTACTTTGCTCAACCAACACAATAATGAAGGGATTTTAAATCGAATCATTACTTGTGATGAAAAGTGGATACTGTACGATAATCGGCAGCGCTCATCGCAATATCTAAACCCTGGAGACTCAGCCAAATCCTGCCTTAAACGAAAATTGACTCAGAAAAATTTACTTCCGAGTGTTTGGTGGACTAGCGCTGGTTTCGTTCACTTCAACTTTCTAAAATCTGGCCAAACGATTACGGCAGATATCTATTGTAAGCAACTGCAAACCATGAAGGAAGATCTAGCTGCTAAATAAACGAGATTGGTCAATCGCTCTAGGCCACAGCTGCTTCAAGACAACGCAAGACCACACACTGCACAACAAACAACCCTAAGTTATATGAGCTACAATTGGAATGTCTGCAACATCCACCATACTCCCCGGACCTTGCTCCAACAGATAACTATTTTTCCGGAATTTGGACAACTTCTTACAAGGAAAAAAATTCAACTTCGATGCAGCAATCCAAACCGCCTTCTAAGAGTTTGTTGATTCTCGCTCCCATGGTTTTTTTAGTAAAGGGATTAATGATCTACCTATGAGATGGCAAAAGTGCATAGATAACAATGGTGCATACTTTGATTAATTAATTAATAAAATAATTAAATATATTTTACAAAAAAAAAATTACTTTATATTCCTCCTTTACAAAACGTCAGTTTCATATGTAAGGACCTAATAATATATAATAATTAATAAATTTATTATAATAGTGGAATATTTTGAGGAAATCTAAAAAATGACATTGATTAAAAACTGTTTTGTAGGAGGAATACCTACGCACAAACTCCTTTTGATAGACTGTTATAGACATATGTCAATCTCTTTGAAATTTGGGCTAAAATTCGCAAATATTCACGTATTTGATAACATTTTATTTTGAATTCGTATATTTTCGGAGAATTAATGTAATTAAATACGATATTTTCTCAACCTATTTATGAATAGAACTTTTTATGAACTTTCTAAAACAATTTAGTTTGTGAACAAAACATTTTTATCGGCCTTACATGTGAAAGGGATATTTTGTAGATTTTCTTTATGGATGAGTTACAACGAGGCACCGCACAGGTAACGTCTACCAAACACTAAATTATATTGTAAAACCTTATATTTTACGAATATAAGCGATATTTATTTTCGTCACGATTGACAATGGGATCTGCGATACCTTGGCTTTTAGAGACATGTCGCGTGTTCCTATCTCGTTATCTCTAGACTTGCGTGCTATTGCAAAACTACAACTATTTCAGTCATGGCAAGATCTTTGGATGAATTCTGAGCCATTGAAGGCCAAACATAAAAGTATCCAACATACCATTCTTGCTGAAGCCCTGGTTTTTATAATTTAAAGATGCCCACAAGTGGGTTGCTTCTACTATTATTCACCTTCTTTTATATGCTCACCATATATGCTCTCCTGTTTTCCTCACGTAAATACATGTCCGTGACCACTCACATATTTTTTAACTGTCCCAAACTATCTTGTTCCTTATATGACCTTGTAATGCCTCATTCCTCGTCCTGCTCATTTCAATACAGTACTTACATATGTGTATTCTACTTTTATTGAAATGTTTAGTGTCTTTATTTATCGTAATTGATGGCTTCGCGTCACTTCCTTTCTGCGTGAGGGAGGGGGGGCTTGACACTTTCCGATTTGGACGGGCTATTTTGTTTTGCCGGATGCCCGTTTCGTAGATACCGTACGGATGCCAGTAGGGCGAGATGGTGATGAGGGGCCCGGGGGGTGCAATAATGCACGGCCGCTTGAGGTGCTGGGTCTTCAAATGAAACACGAGCTCTTCATTTTTACTGAGGCGTTTGCAGGACGACCAATCTTGTTTCTTCTTATGTCGTAACTGTGTACCCGATGACTCGAACCGTGTCCGACACGATTTTTGCTGAGCTTATGTAATCTAGAGAGTTACCTTAAAGAGAGCCTCTACTTTTTAGTCTATTTTTTGTATCTATTTTCATTTTGGTCGCTCTGTTTCCCGCTCTATATTTATTTGAATATATAAGTTACATATACAAGTTATATATCAAATTATTCCTTATTCTATTCCCTATCCATTAATCATCAATACATTATATACATTATGCACATATGTTTGACATAGTTTTATATTATCTCTGTATTTCCTATATCAAGTATTATGTATAAATTTGTAACTATTTTATGTTATGTCAATGTATCCTTTTTATGGGTTATTATACATTACACCGAACATTTGGCAGCTAAATTCTATAATGTGTATTTGTCTCATTTGGTATTGGCAAAATTGCATAGAAAGCCAAAGTTAAAAAAAGGTTGCATACTATAGACCAAATGAATACGATATGAATACGCCAGTGTTGTCAGGGCACTTTGAATCAAAAGTTACATTTAGTTTTCTAAGAAGTAAAATTTTTTCTACCAAAGTTATATATAGTTTGTTGTTTAACAGTAAAAACCCTTGTTAGTATTTAGTCATATTCATCACTATTAACTGCTTTTAAGTTTCAAGAAGATTTTGTTATAACTTCGTCGCTTGTGAGCCGATTTTTGGTAAAATATCAAATGTAGCTTCATAATAAAAAACTCAATATCCTCAGAAGTTACGAAAATCGCGTTAATTATAAAAATAACTTGCCTCTCGTGTCGTTACGAAAAATGTAACTATTTGCTAACGTTTGTATACACAATGCGGTATGACCACAAGCACCGAGTATTTCAATCGAGAGATAACATTAAGGGTATTATTATTTTTATAGAAAAAGCTCCAGTCCTTAATTGTTTATGATGGTGGTTACGTCATCATAAAAATGTTTGCTGTTTTCAGAAACATAAAAACTGATGAAATAAGCTATAAAATAGTAAAATATTCAAATTCGTGTCTCATAATTGTTTATAGTATATATCAAAAAAAAAAAGAGTAAAGAAATTGAACAATGCCCACTACTCTTTCTGTGGTCAAATTAGAAAACAAACATGTAACAGTTCTAAATTTCATTCAATATGGTCGGGCATATTTCACGAATTGAAGTGCTTCAGGGTCGATTTTCTAAAACATTTTAATTTGTGACTAAAGACATATTTGAGATATTTGAACTTACAAACTGTCACATTCATATTTCACATTTTAAAGAATAATCCATACACAACCCCAATTAAGCTTTCAACAAATCTGAAGAATCGAAGGAGGTTTGTAAGGAGAGAAAGAAATGGTATGCCATTCTTCCTCCAAGCTCAATAGTGATATGGCTTACAAAAACAAAACAAAAAATTAAAATGAGGTAGGTTTTATAATGTAAATACATTAAAATACTAAAATATTTTTTTAAGAAATGCCTATTCTATGTAGAAATGAAGTGTCGCGGAAACATGTGTGTAAACCTACGATCCCTAGTATAAACAGTAGGTTCTAATGCTACTATCTATCACTATGGTAAGCATCCTTCTTTTTTTTATTTAAAACTAAATGTTAATTTCAGTGGATATTCCGTGCGTACACTCGTGAAGGAGCACGCAGGGTAGAATGCCGTGGTTGTGAGCTCCTTACTTGTTTTTCCTGTGGAGCTCCCCACCATGCTCCTACTGATTGTTCTACTATTCGGCGATGGCTTACTAAGTGTGCAGATGACTCGGAAACTGCCAATTATATTAGTGCACATACAAAGGTAATATAAATAAACTATTGTCGGATGAAGTTTGTGTCCATTACCAGTGAAACCTAATGAATCGACAGCTTTGAACTATATAGTTTGTAAATTTATTTTTTCAAATAGCCCATTTGGATTATTTTAATAAACATAGTTAGTTTAATATTTCTGTTATTAAATAATGAATGTCTTTATGTGTATTTTATGAACAATACAGGACTGCCCCAAATGCCAAATTTGCATAGAAAAAAATGGTGGTTGCAATCATATGCAATGTGGTGCATGCAGACATGATTTCTGTTGGGTCTGTTTAGGAGATTGGAAGACCCATGGATCTGAATATTATGAGTGCAGTCGTTATAAAGAGGACCCTAATTTATCAAATGACAACCAACATGCTCAGGTATGTATAGTTATATCAAAAAGCTCAACAGATTGTTTTTTTAATGTGCTAATTTCTGGAACTACCAGTGAGATTTGAAAAATTGTTTTTGTATTGTATAGCTTATTTATTGAAGAAGGTTATGTTATAGGCTATGTAACTTAATGCCACAACACCAAGGAGCGAAGCAGTAACCATGAACGTCAAGCTGTATGCAAGTACAGTAATTGGGAATAATAGGCTACAAGGGTGCATCGCATTGGAGGCGGCGCGGTGGAGAGTTGGTTAAATAAAATTAGCATAGGTGACTTCGAACAGCTAGTGTGAAATAAAATAAAAATCAAACCAACTATATTCAATATAGGCAGAAATACTTATTAAAATTTTGGACAATATCAAATTTCTTTCAGGCTCGGGAAGCTTTGAAAAAATATTTGCACTATTATGAAAGATGGGAAAATCACGCTCGATCTCTTAAATTAGAAGAACAAACATTAGCAAACTTGAAAAGTAGAATTAACCAAAAGGTATAATTTGTTTTATATATTTGAGTACACATTTTAGCTTTGATTAATCTACATTTAATTATTTTATGTACAGGTGATGGCAGGTGAAGGAACATGGATTGATTGGCAATATCTTTGGGACGCTGCTAAACTTTTAAAACGATGCAGATATACTTTACAATACACTTACCCTTATGCATATTACATGGAAGTTGGACCAAGGAAAGAATTGTTTGAGTACCAGCAGGTCAGATTAAATAAGCAATTACATTTCTTTATATGGTCTTTGATAATTTAAAATATAAGGTTGTTTATAATACATTACAGTTACTATTATTACTCTCATGGATGCCAAAAGCTAGTAACAAACAGGACTATATATAATGATTGTATACTTTTTACAAATTTCTAAAATTTTTCATTCTTTAACTATATTCAGACAAGTTCGTGCGCAACCGTCCTATGTGACGACAGACGTTGGGTGAGGACAAGATACTACAGACGATAACGGGGGCGGGTTATGTAGCGGAGAAGGAAAACGCGTGCAATTGCGTAAAGTACGTGCTCAGTCACAGTACACTAAAAACAGTATCAAAATACAAAGAGACAAAATACTATTTACTTTAGTGTACTGTGTAGTAGTGATTTAGTGACGTGCTACATGGTCCCCTGCCACGGGCCACATATACGGCCGTGCACGAACTTGTTAGACTATATCAGCTAAATTGTGCTTGAAAATTGAATATATTATTTAACCTACATAGTATACTGGTTCTAACTCTAGGTTTAAGTGAATTTTATATTTATTGTCAACTCACTTTTTGCCGTGACTTCGTTCCTGTTATCTTCGAAATGAAATAACTCATGTGTCAGCTATTGTGAACTGGTTTTACTAATACAGAACCTTCACAGGTGTGCGAATAACAACTCATCATAGTTTCGTCGTAATTGGATGAATAGTTTAGGAATTGTTTTTTTAGTAACAATTAAATATTATCATGGATGGTATTTCAAGTATAAAAAGCTTACCTAATATTTGATTTGCTAGTAATTAGCATGTAAGTACCTAAAGAAGGGGCAAATATTGGCTTTCGAAAATATAATTAAATTAATATGCCAACAGTGTTGTTTATATGCGCTTAATACCTTTATATTATGTATTTCAGGCGCAATTAGAAGCCGAAATTGAAAACCTTTCTTGGAAAGTTGAAAGAGCTGAAACTACAGACCGAGGTGACTTAGAAAACCAAATGGATATAGCAGAAAAAAGACGGACTACATTACTTAAAGATTTTTTAGAATTCAATACCAAAAATGGCTCCTGTAGCACTAAAGTATAAGAAGAATAATAAGTATCTGTATAATTGCAGCCAGTATCTTCCTGTTATAATAATACAGAGCTACATTCTTAATTTCTGCCAAAGTGTATTTATTATTAATACTTGCAATAAAATAGTAATAATGTATTTTTTTTTTATTCAAGTTTTACTATTTGAAATAGACTGAAAAGATTATTTAAAAAAATTACACCATTATTACATACAGATATTAATTAACAATCCAAAAATAGCAATGATAACAGTACACGACACCATAGACTGATACAACAATATGCATTCCTCTCAAACCAAAATAATTAGGGTAGAGCGCGTAGAACAAACAGGTGATGCCAAATTAATTTATCCGAAATTTCTTTGGTACTTCCGATTGAAAAGAGATTATCTGCTGCGTCGCCTTTCTGCAACAAAAAACGTTTGTTATTAATTGTTTAGATGATTCTCAAATTATTAAATCTGAAACTAAACGTGGAAAAGAAGATAAATAAAAGGGTTGGATGTTAAACCGTTTTGCCTGAATTTAAAGGTTCTGAGATTTCAGGGAGGTCAAAGGGTTTTGTCTCAAACCTCCCCATATAATTTTCGCCGTCGGAAATAAATCTAGATATTTTAATTTTTTTTTTTTAATTCCTTATAATCTTATGTAAAGACTCGCAAATGCGTGTGTAATGCAATGGAATTATTGTTACTTTGGTTGTTTGGTTGTTCTATGCTGCAGTTGTCAAAATACGTGAAACGAAACACAATTGCCATTTTATTTATATATAATGATGCAATATTTTAGCGTCATTCCGTTGCTTGTTCGTATTAGTTAATGTGCTCTTTCGGTGATTTTTCTATTATTTCGACTTGGCTACGTTTTTGGACAAAGATTGGGTTGTTCTAGTGTACGACCATGGCTTCTCTTACAGTGACACTGATGGCTTTCGTCATTTCAACAATGTATAATGTACCTGAGCTCGGTCAAGAACTCGAGCCGTCCACGAAGTATATATAGGTTGCGAGATAATGTCGCAGTTCACCAGTGACCAGAACAGCGAGTTTGGTCAGGTTATGTTAGTTTTAGAACAAAGCGGTTGACCGGGTTGATCACCATTTATTCATTGATAGTTATAGACAATGTTTACAAGGTAAAATTCCACCATACTGATCTGTTAATCTTTTATTAAATTAAAAAAAAAAACTACGCTTCTCTGGCGGGGAAAACAGTGGGAGGCAGCCAAATTCAAATTTAAAATTCATTTTGCTGGTACATTTGAGTTTTGAAAACAGTCATTCATTTGTTTTTTCCTCATTATTTTTTTCTTTGGTGTCGCTTATTACCGCAATGGAAAATATGAAATATCGGTATATTTACGGGTACGAGTTCTACCGTGGCACCAGTGCTGCAGAAACAGCTTGAAGGATTCATGATGTGTGCGGCGCTGGTGTCGCAAAAGAAAGCACAGTACGTTTTTGGTTTCAACGGTTTCGTTCTGGAAATTTCGACCTTCAAAACCAACCCCGTGGACGGCCCGAGACCAAAGTGGAAAATGAAGAATTAAAGGCTATTGTGGAAGCGGATCCATCACAAAGCACTTCAGAGATAGGTGCAGGCTTCGGGGTAAGTGTTAAAACTATAATAATCCACGTGAAGCAAATCGGGAAAGTAAAAATACTTGAACGATGGGTAACCCCATGAATTGAATGAATCGAACTTACAAACACGCGTCGACTGCTTTGTTACTTTGCTCAACCGACACAATAATGAAGGGATTTTAAATCGAATAATTACTTGTGATGAAAAGTGGATACTGTACGATAATCGGCAGCGCTCATCGCAATGGCTAAACCCTGGAGACCCAGGCAAATCCTGCCCTAAACGAAAATTGACTCAGAAAAATTTACTTCCGAGTGTTTGGTGGACTAGCGCTGGTTTCGTTCACTTCAGCTTTCTAAAATCTGGCCAAACGATTACGGCAGATATCTATTGTCAGCAACTGCAAACCATGAAGGAAAAACTAGCTGCTAAACAAACGAGATTGGTCAATCGCTCTAGGCCACTGCTGCTTCACTACAACGCAAGACCACACACTGCACAACAAACAACCACTAAATTAGATGAGCTACAATTGGAATGTCTGCGACATCCACCGTACTCCCCGGAACTTGCTCCAACAGATTAACATTTTTTCCCGAATTTGGACAACTTCTTACAAGGGAAAAAATTGAACTCCGATGCGGCAGTCCAAACCGCCTTCAAAGAGTTTATTGATTCTCGCCCCCATAGTTTTTTAAAGGAATCAATGAACTACCTATGATATGGCAAAAGTGCATAGATAACAACGGTGCATACTTTGATTAATTAAATATATTTTACAAAAGAAAAAATACTGTTATTATTTACCCCCTGGAGTAAAAGAGCTCCAATCGCATAATTACTTGCGTCGGTGCGAAGCACGAAGGGTCGGTTAAAGTCAGCTTGGATTAATATTGGCGCTGAGGTAAGAAGTCGTTTCAGCTCGTTAAAAGCAGTAGCTTGAGCTGTACCCCAGGTCCAAGTCTGATTTTTCCTTGTAAGCCTTGTAAGTGGCTCTGATACGGATGAAAAATTTGGAATAAACTTCCTAAACCAGGAACAGGTTTGTACAAATGTACGTAGGTGCTTCAAGTTAGTGGGTTCTTTTATGTTCAGTACGGCTTGAACTTTCTCAGAATCTGGAGAGACGCCTTGTTGGGTAACTACGTGTCCCAGATATTTGACACTCCCTGGCAAAAACGCACTTCTCTCGATTCACGCATAATTTAAATTCGCGGAGCCGACTGAACACTGCCTGGAGATCCTGGAGATGCTGTTGGAAACCTTCAGATATGACCAGGAGGTCATCTAAGTAAGCAAGGACTGTCACATTGGCCAGAGAAGAACAAGAGCGCATTCGGTCGATCAGCCGTTGAAAGGTCGCCGGTGCGTTCTTGAGTCCGAAAGGCATGCGCTTAAAGCGAAACGTTCCTAGCGGACTGATGAATGCGGTTTTATCTCTATCCTGCTCATTTACACTCACTTGCCAGTAACCAGATCTCAAGTCTAATGTACTCATATAGCAATCTCTCTTAGTTGATTGTAACAGTTCATCAATCAAAGGCATCGGATAATGATCCGTTTTGGTTACGGAGTTCAAGCGCCTATAGTCCACACAGAAACGAGTGGTGCCGTTCGCCTTAGGAACTGAGAGTGCTGGTGAACACCAAGCAGACTCGCACTCCTCAATGATGCCGTTCTTCAGCATTTTCTCAATCTCCTGATGCATGATTTCCTTTTTCTCAGGGGTCAAACGATACGGAGGTACAAAGATAGGAGTATGATCACCTGTGTCAATACAGTGCTCAGCAAATGGGTTTGGCTCTCCCCCTAGCTGGAAAATGGCCGTATTGTCAACCAAGAGCTGCGCCAACAGGTTCCGGTCAGGTGGATTTAGCAATGTGCCTTCGTCATCCCTGAGAACATCAGTAGAGGAGCAAGAATATTCTGTGATTAAAGAGGGTTCAAAGCGCATATTGTATTGAATGCGGCGATCATTCGCAAAATACCAACATTTGCGAGAAAAATCCAAAACTAATTCGGCGGCAAACAGGAAATCCATGCCGAGCAGTGTTTCGTTATTACGTGCCACTGTATCACCCGGAAGCAAACCCTGCAGAGCGTAAAAATCGCAACCTTAAAGCGCAGCTCGCACAACTCGTGCAGACAGACCACACTAACTGGCCGGCAAAACTGCCAGTGATTCGTTTTGCTATGAACAGCGCTGTATGTAGAACCACTGGTGTTACTCCAGCATATCTCATGTTTGCCAGGGAAATGAGGTCCCCCATGGAAGTTCGTCATGATGTGAGGGCGATACTTGACAAAGAGAACTTTATACCTCAGATTACTCCTTATCTAAGATCTTTTATTAGCTCCTTATCAGCGATTCGAGAACGAATCGAAGTACAGCAAGATCAATCCAAAAAGATTTCCGATCAGTCTCGCCGACCTAGTCAGTCTTACGAGATAGGAGATAAAGTCATGGTTCGGTCGCATGTACTAAGTCGAGGGAGCAAAGGTTTCACCGCCAAATTTGCGCCCAAACGCGACGGACCCTATGTAATAACCAAGAAAGTTAGTCCAACCACTTTTCTAATATCTTCCTTGCGAAGTCCTGATGAAAGTTTAGGGAAATACCATGCTCAGGATCTGACTCGTTTTATTGATAGTGATACAGGAAACGAACTACCACCCAAACCTGTTGTACCTAAGCGACGACGCGGACGTCCGAAGCATACGGATTATGAACTGGTCCAGGAACGAGGGCGTTCACCTAGACCAGAGGGGGAGTATATAGTAAGACAACCCGTCCCTAGTACTTCTAGACGCCGTGATATACGTCTCCCGTCTAGGTACTATGATTACTCTATGTAGGTTGTATATGCATCGGTTGTTGTTAGTTCTATTCTTGAATTTGACAGAGAATAAAAAGAAGAGCTCTAGCTAGCGCGTCGTTTGTTGTCTTTTAAAATAACTGTCGTGTTTTCTGAATATTTTATATAATAGCCTAACTTACGAATGTGTAATACATTGTGGTGGTTGAATAAACATTTCAACGATCTGCCGACTATATTATTTATAACACTGAGCTAGCTTGGCGAAAAACTTTATATTCCTCCCATACAAAACGCCCATTTCATATTATTTAAGGACCTAATATTAAATAATGACATATAATTTTATATTAGGCGTTTTAAGTGTTTATCCAAACAGTAATTTATTAAAAATATATACCTAATCTTTACTTTGTATTTTCTTTTCCAACAGGGAAGTGAGTACACTCATTCGCACTCTGCCTCAGAGTACTTTTGTTTAGTGCACTCTGTGGCACCATGCCCATCATAGATAATGTGAATCATAGACCATTAACCAATGTGAATGCCCATTACCACCATTACTCATTTTCTTTTGGCTTGTCGTCAGGGTCTCCAGATTGCATTTTTTAAATTTCCCCATGGCGGCAAAAAAAATTCCCTAAAATGATACTATTTCAGCAACTTTTCCCCGAAAAAGTTAAACGCCTATTTCTTTAAATTTTTGTTTATTTTTATTATAGGCAGCTTTAATAGGCGAGGATATGTGTTCAGAACCATAAAAGTACCATCTTACATATGCAAAAATTTTACTACTTTTTTCAGTTTGTAAATAAAAACGTATTCTGACCAGGTAAACAAAAAATATGGTTTTATGGGAAGTCACATTTGCTTTTTTCATGCGTTCTTCTCTGTTGTATTGATTTAATATCAGTAGGTATAGCAACTTTAGAAATAGATAACAGAGCTATTAAGCGGTTTAGTAAATAACAAGAATTATAACTGCAACCGCATAATTTGACAATGTAATATGAAATACAAATTTTCTCTGCCATAAAAATTATAGAAACCAATGCAATAAAACATTTGTGTTTACCCGGCCGCGAAAAAGGAGGGTTATGTTTTTCCCGCGTATGTACGTATGTCAATTTTTTTGGCACGCTCTATAGCCTAAACGGCTTGAAGGATTTTATCATATTATGAGGTGTCTTTAGATTCGTCTTAATTGTAGGAATGACATAGACAGAGATTGTTATCGTTAATTCAGAAAAATCTTAATTCGCATGTTATGTCGAGTGTGAGAAACGTGAAAAGCTCTCTCTTTCAGACTTAAAGGTCCTAAAAGTTATTTACATAATGCTTTCTTATACGCACGCTGTAGTAACATCGGCCGACTATTACGATTATTAACAATAATAAAGGATAGATGACTGTAGAATAATAGTGTCTTCAATAATTTGTTATACATTGCGTAGGAATAATGCACTGCATTGCTCGTTGCTGTAATAATTACCAGCTTTGAACCAGGAACGCTAAAAGAAAGGGGATTTGAAGAGAAAGTACATCATCCAACAAAGACAGTACAGTCAATTTGTTGAGCTACTATAAAAAACAGTAAATATTGTCAAAAACGAGTATGTGAAGATTGAATTAAAATATCAGAGATGGCATTAGCAGAAGCAGGGTTTACAACCGTACGTGTACGTATCGTACATTTACGACAATTGCATGCCCTCGTATGAAGCAAATTATAAGAAAATACAATAATTTTAACAATATAAGTATACAAAGAATAGGTCCTCTGCAGCAGAAATTGGTGAAGTACGATAGTTTTGGTACAATACAGGGAAATACGATAATTGCCCAATCTGGAGACCCTGATACCCAGTAATATTGCGGGATATTAAAGATTGCAACCATAGACCAATAATTGCAACCACAAGAGAACCACT
Organism: Saturnia japonica; assembly: GCA_033032175.1. Classification (NCBI taxonomy): domain Eukaryota; kingdom Metazoa; phylum Arthropoda; class Insecta; order Lepidoptera; family Saturniidae; genus Saturnia; species Saturnia japonica. The sequence continues at coordinate 8,822,217 of CM065311.1, read as the reverse complement.
GTTAGAACCACCCACTATACCACAGACTAAGCACTATACCCATAGACTCTTCGATCAATAATACATTCTAAGCATAGACTATAGTAATAAATAATATGAGAAAATGAACGTCGTCGCTGTTAAACCGTCACTTGAAGGGTGCTTAAAGAACGTATATCCAGTAGCTTTAATAATTAAAAACGACGATTGTCTGTAATAGGGTTGTTGCAATTAACAGCATCCGCATCCACATTGATCGATGCTGATTGCTGATAGGGGTGAGCTATAATACGTAAACAAGATACCTGTTACTATTGTTCCTGTTCCAGAGAAATAACAGTTTCAGTAACCTGTTCCGCTGTATTAGGAATATAATATGTAGTAACACTTGTAAACATAGTTAAGTATAGATCGGCAGCTCGAAATCGTATCCACTATCGGTCTAACATATATTAAAATAACATATAAATCAATCATTCAGTCCATAAGTCAATCCTCTAATCAATTCATTAACCAATCTATTAATTAATCAATTAATCCATCAATCTATCCATCAACTAATCCATCAATCAATAATTTTGTAATATACATCTTTATGCTAGAACACAGAAAAGCATGTTCCAAACTGAAACAGTAACACTCTCTGGAACAGGTACCTAAGAACAGCCTTTTCGTTTTAGAGGTAACAGTCTGACAGTTATGAGCTGTTACTTAGAAACACTGGTTTTCTTGTATCTGTTCCGATAAATACGTCTCACAAGTACTTGGAACAGCCTAGTATTTAGTAAATGTTTTTTCTGATATTAGATAGCCTGTTAATAATAACTGTTAATTATAACCTGTTCGATAAATACGCCTCACTCCTAAATACTGATGGTCAAGTCGCGACACAGTTTAAGGACAGGGTTTTTTGTTTTATCCTTTACAGCACAACCTTGCCACTTTCGACCAATCATAGCTTCTCTGATCTTTGATTTTTGTATTTAATAGTAAAACAAAACAGTAGGTATCGAGAATGAAAGTTTATTTATATTGTGCTAAAAACGGCACCCTCTGAGACGATTATAAAAACACAAATAACAAATATTCTAAGGAAGAAAAGCTTACTCTGAAAAAGAACCCACTTGGTTGCTGGATTATTAATGGATATATGAAAGACATGCATACTTAAGGAACTTTTCAGGCTGGCTCGAAAAAGATTTTTGACAACACCGCTGGCGAGTGTTCCTAGCGAACGCTATTCAGCACTGCTGGGATAATTTACAAGCTATTTAGAAATAGACTTGAGGCCGAAAAAGGGAATCAATTGTTGTTTTTAAAACACAACTTACCTCTAATAAATTTCTGTTATGATTAAATGCATTGGAATTTTATTATTGATTGGTAGAAACTTAGAAAATGTATCTTCATGTACAATTTATATATTTTTTATCGTTAATGTCAAAAATTATTAAGATATCTTTTATTTAATACCAAAGGAAATAAGTATATTTTAATAGTAAATTCATCGTTATCAAAAATTTTAAAGTAAATAATTAAAATCGGCAACAACCCTAGTTTTTAATATATTTTGCATAGCGATGATATATACACTATGGATTATGCATGAAATTTAAAAAATGACAATTTTTTTATACAACCTATTACGCTACTGAACCACGAAAATATTAATAATTCTTAATTTAATTCAATATTCATTGAGAGATCACTTAGTAAAGAGTGTAAAAATTGTGCGGGAATTTGAAAATAGTTAAACGCAACGCCATTGGTTGACCGTGATTGTGGTTCATACTTCATCATAGTTGTTGGATGCTTTTTGACGGTGTAACAACAAAATAGATTGTAATGGCTTTAAAACGATTTAAATACTGACGTTGAAGTGATCTTCACAACTAAATAAAGTTGTTGTTGGAGAAATCATGTTTCTTTTCATAATTTTACACCACTTTTTTCTTGTCTTCACCTCTCAGGACAAGCAAACTTACTTTATCGCTTGCATTGCATGTAGTATTTTTGCATATAGGCACAATACAGTACTTATAACTTGTCTTGGGTTTTTGTCGTGTTCCATGACATTAAATAATTATGTTATAGGTAATGTATAGAGTGCCAAATGAGAAACAGGCAAAGTATGAAATAGATCTCCGATTTGCTTCGAATATCACCTGGGAGATTTTGGCGGGATCTCAAAGTGTAATGTGATTGAGACACATAAATTTATAGGTTTTAGTCTTTTTTTGCGATATAGGTTTAATGTTGTGGCAACAATGTCACGTAATATTAAGTGACGATGTTGTCTAAGATGGCAGCACGCTAAGCTTAATGTAAGACTGGCTCTCAAGTGCAGCTTCCAGAACACACCTATTGGTGTTTGGCGACAGATTTTTAATTTGAGGGTGGTAGCTAGCCAGGAGGGCATTATAAAAAGCCCTATAACCATGCTATGGTTTTATCACGATATTACTTTCATCGAAGGCTTATGCTCTTTGCAGGGATTCGAACTCTGTCAATCGACGCGGAGTCCGTACACGTTACCTACTGAGCTGACCATCATTTGTACTAGTACTTGTTCGTAGGTTCAACCCAACCTAACCGAGCATCGTCTGTATTTTGTAAAGTATAAATAATAAGGTTAATAATATAATAAGGTTATGTAGATATGTTTTAACTGACGTGCATACCTCAACACAACAGTACGCCCTAGGTTAGTTGTCACACCGCTAGGCTAATTCGACGACGAATATAGTTGGGGAAATCAGGACTTTCATTAACCGTGTATATTCTATCTCATTCCCTCGTGGGCTAAATCCTATAGATGTATATGTAAGTCTCAATCATATTCTTATTTCCTAGTGATGTTCGAAACGAATCGGACATGTATTTCATAGATTAACTAAATAGCATTTGGCATTCTATAGAATGCCTAAACAAAGTATGTAATAATTCTCTTTATTTCATTCGTTGCCTATAACATATAATACAAAATAAGGCGTAAAATATAAAATTATGATGAATACATTACACAATATTCGTAGCAATATTCACTTGTGTTGTTGTCATATTAGGTCGGGTAAAAAGTGTTTTCGCATAACGTAGGTATACTTTTGTTATAATTTTTTTTGTCTGTACTACTTGTATCTGGCTGGTTTTGGCAAAATTAAAAAGGTTACATTAAAAATAAAAATTAGAAAAAAGTCCTTTTCCGCTATTTTTCATTTGTTTTAATTTCTGTAAAAAAGCAACTCAAGCAGCGAAAAATTTTTTTGATGTTTATGGACCTAATGCAGTGTCAGTAAGAGTTAAGCATGTGTCCGCTATAGCTAAACGTAACTGAAAACGGTTGACATGCCTCTAACGTACCGTATCGGTATTGATATAGCTAACAACGGCTATCAGATATCTAGGTACTAACAACTAAATATGACGCGACGCAATAGCTGGTTATTTCAGTGATTCTCGTTTCGCTATGTTGGTAACCAAACGAACAATAATATCCATAATAACCAAAATAATTATGCCTTCTCTCACTTTCTAAGCGATTCCTTACGTGCAAAACGAAGAAGGAGCGAATATTGGCTAGCGGTTCAAATCCAGTAAAATTTTACTAATATTAATATAAACCAAAGACGACCTAACTTCTATAATGCTAAGGCATAACTGTAATAAGGTTTGGAAGATCAAACTATAATGGTCAATTATATCGACGAAAACCGTTCATTATAGTTTGACCTATGAAGGTTATATTGTTAAACTTTGTAACGATAGATATAAGGTCGTGATTGATATGGTCGTGAGGTACTTTAGTAGTTTAGTTAGACTGGCAGTATCGATACGGCAGGTAGCATATTTACATTATCGGTTACAAATGTAAAACAATGCGCTTATTAGATAGCTGAAAACTTGCTTTGGTATCGATATTTGGCAAAGGATATCAATTCCAGTATTGAAACCCAAAATCAGCTAGATAGCCGTTGCCAGAAATAGCTGATAACGCCCATGGCTAGTAAGAGTAGCACAAAGTTGGTTCAAACGTTTTCAGTCCAAAAATTTTGATGTTAAAAATGCACTTCGCTCTGGTCGCCCTGTTACGTATAAAATGGACGCCATTTTTGAAAAAAATGTAGCAATATCGGCATATCAGTAATTACGATGTAGCTGAAGAACTGGAAATTGACCACAAAACAGTTTTAACTCTTTTGAAGAAATCTGTCTATACCAAAAAGCTCGGTATTTAGGTGACACACGAGCTCACTGAAAGAAACCTAATGAACCGTGTACTCATTTGCGAATAATTTTTTTTTAACTTGGAGCAACCCATCACCCGCCCGGGGGGAGGAGTGGTTATATGAGACTCCTACTCACTAAAACTCCATGGTGTATCATCCGCCGCACCAATGCGGCGACGCGGGACCTGCGGTGGCATACAACCGCGTCGCCCCGGTGGCCGTCCCGGTTCAATCGGGCCCCGGCCTAAGAAAGAGATAGCTCAGTACACTCTAGCCATCTCCTCCGTCCACCGAACTTGTGCAATGAAGAGACGGGTGCCACAACACGCTGCGTGGCACGCAGCACGCGTCTGTTCGCGGCACTGAGAGCATCCACCCAGATCGGTGCCTCGTATATGGTCATGCTCCGCACAACGCCCACAAACAAACAGCGACAGCTCGCGCCCGGCATCCCGAATTCGGGGGAAGATGGCCCAGAGCCGCCGACGCACCCACTATCCGCGTTAAATTTCATTGTGAGAATTATAATTGAGTTGTCTAACTGATATCTAAGTACAGACAAGGCAAGCTACTAAGGTGTAAACACATGACGCATGCTGTACAACGAACTTGAAATATTAGTAATTATTCTGTTATCATATAGACAAGAAAACCAGCGGCGGCTTTACCCATTGCGAGGCTCCGGGTGGAAGGTTTTTGCGAAGCCTTTTGTCCTACGGAAAAGTACCTATGTGATGCGAAACTAGGTCTGGTTGTTTGGTAGGTATTCGTTATGTTTGACGAGAAATGCTAAAGTTATACAAATAAATAAAATTTGAGTTTTAAAATATTTTACTTAAATTGAAAGATTTACAAAATTAACAAATACAGAGATGATAACTTTTAAAATTGATGTTTGCGGCTCTTACTAAGACTAAAATATTTAATTAAAGCTCAAAAATCTAACGAATGAGCTACGTCATTTTCGATTAAAAGAATAGCAAGGGCTTAAAGCCGATCCTGTGTTATCGAATTACTCAAATATGTTTTAATAATTTCAAGCTTCGAAGAACTCCTTTCATCAGACGTAACCGTAACAGGTGTGGTGGCAATAATTCGCAGAACTATTTCGATATACCATTTCCATTTCTTTATTTTCTCTATGACAGCTTCTGTGAAAACTTGAACGAGCGTCTTTTTTTCATTATGTATGCATTATTTTATTAAAATATGACGTTTACACACGTACAAGGTTATACCAGAGCCGGAGAAACTGATAGGGATGGAGCTATATCGATAAACGTAACAGGATAACAGATCCGATATTTTTTTTACAAAATGTAAGAAACTAAACTACTGCCGGATACTTTTGTACAAATTTATTAACTAATATTATATTTCATTACAAGATATTACACGTATTAATTCTTGATTGATAATGCCAATTTCTTCAAAATTTTCGAAGCTGTTGTAAAACAAGTAGTTATAGGTAGGTACTCGACAATGAAACGAAATAATTATAACGACAGGTAATCTTTTTTTTTTTTTTAATGACAATCTGTTGAATCGTCACTGTCACTCGATGAGCTCTCCCCAAGTCCCAACGTTTATTATAAGTTCCAGTACTTGTATATTATCGAATGCCACATGAATGTCCCAATCCGACGCTATTATGTTTTGGATTCTTCTTACAATTTTTTCCCAGTTTTCGGCAGTTACTTCTGCACATGTATTTTTTAATAAATCTAACATTTTATTTGCCGTAAAAGTGGGATTGGTGTTGTTTCGAGCGGCGTGTCCCAAAGGACACATTTAGGAAAAAAGGAAAAGGATTCCCAAAGGAATCAAAGATTTATGCCCATATTAGTTCTATAGCATTGTCCTGGCAATTATACGGCGGAAGTCGAAGAACCCAATTACCACATTCGGCAGCTATTTCGTCGATAACATATCTATTAGAGAGGCTTTTTTTCGATTTTAAAATATTCATTAATTGTACAATTAAATAAAATCGGACAATTCTAATAATAAATAATTCTAATAAAGAGTACTATCGACATTTTCGCCATGACGTTGGAGCCAGTCATTTATCTCTTGTTGTTCTTGTTGGCCTGCGTCGGCATTTTATCAATTTGCCTGGAGTGATATGTAGCATTGTCCATAATAATTATGGACGGTTCTTCCAGAGATTGCACCATTTCGTTAAACCATCCTTCGTAAATCTTCGCGTTCATTTCTTCATGGTAGTCCACTGTTTTCTTAGATTTAAAGGCCAGTAAAGCATCTGACACGAATCCTTTCGTAGACCCTGCATGGCATATGATAAGGCGTTAACCTTTTCCCATTGGCACTGAACTAGTAGAAGAGGCGGTATCGTCAGTCCAGTTCTTAGATTCGTCCAACCAAGTCTCGTCAGTGAAAATACGATTTGCCCAATCTGATATCTTTTTGACTTCGCTCAAAAATTCGTAGCGAGTCATAGCAATATCGTGACGCACCATCAATATTTACGTTTGTCCGATTTTTTATAAGAAATTCCAATGTCTTTCATAACCAAGCTGTTCAGTCAAAGTTCTGCATAAAACGGAACAAAACGTACACGTTTCGATATGGGCCAATTTGTTTGGTGGATCGCAATTGCCAACCATTTTGGTGCTCCTTTCACCCCCCTACCCCTTACCATTCCAACCGTCTCTTCTCGCGCGCGCGCACCGTCACGAACACCGTTGCCGACATAAATTTAAGAAAAAGCCAAAAACTGTGAATCTGGTGGAATCCAAGTATCCCGACCCTGACCTCATCAAAACTGGTGAGTAATTGTGATATATCCAACAAATCTTGTCCTAATCGCAGCCGAATTAGTGAAAAGTCACATACGGCAACCGGCCGTTATTTCATTTTTCATATTTCAACTTTCGTTATTTTTCTATTTTTACCAAAAATGGCTAGAAATAATCAGATGCTGGTATTAAAGTTTGAATTTTATATCGAAAAAGTATGTAATATTCACGATTCACTTTTATCTAGCGATCTCAACGATCCGATAATCGTTGAAAAATTCAAAATGAAGTGTGTTGATTTAAGTGAAATTAAACGAAACGTTGAAGACTGTTATTTAAATTTGTTATGTCAAATTGGTTCTTCTCAATCTGAGCAATTAGAGTCAATAAAACAGAAATATTTAACGTTTGAAGAACAATTTATAGAAATAAAAGTTAAGCACCAATCTATTGTTCAAACATTATCGAGTAGTTCTAAGCCTAGTGATAGAATGTGTGATAACTTCAGTACTAATATAAATTTGCCTAAAATTAATCTACCGCATTTTACGGGTAATTATTGAGATTTTCCAAACTTCATAAATCTGTTTGACTGCTTAATACACAATAATGAATCGCTAAGTCCTGTTCAGAAGAAACACTACCTACTCAGTTGTCTCTCGCACGAGCCATTAAACCTAGTTAAGCACTTAACTAATATTCCGCAAAATTATGAAGTGGCCCGTTCAATATTGATAGCTAGGTATGATGACAAAAGATTAATAGTCGACTCACATCTGAGCGCAATGTTCTCTTTACCTACAGTATCTGTTAGGAATGTTTCTCAGTTACGTAACTTAATAAGTAATATTCAGGAGAATACGCGGGGACTTACTAGTCTCGGATTTCCCGTTAGCGAATGGTCATTTTTATTATTACACATATTTGTACGGAAACTAGATAACGACTTACGTTCTAAATTCGAATTAACCTATCAGAATGAAATCATACCAACCTTTGACTACTTAATAACATTCCTAAATAGTATATGTAAAACCTTGGAGACTTCAGGCATTCACTTAAGTAACAGCGGAAATAAAACTGTTCCTTGAAGTAACAAAACGTCATTCACATCAACAACTATGCGCGATAATCAATCAGTCGAGAAAGAGACGAATAAGCAAACATTAAACTATACTATCAGCTGTCCATTTTGTAACAGTGCACACTGTTTATTTAAATGTACAAAATTTATGAACATGGACACACAATCACGGTTTAATTTTGTAAAGTCCAAAAGTTTATGTTTTAATTGTTTACGAGCACACCGTATTATAAACTGTATATCTAAATCGCGGTGTCAAATATGTAGCCGTAAACATAACACCTTATTACATACAAATAATGAAAACCCGACAACAACTAACACTGAAGATAATAATTATATTCAACTACCCCCGAATGATAATATTCATTCAATTCATTCGCATAATATTACCCCGGTTCAACGCCGTTCAGACATGCCAAACGTGGATCTATCTCGCTCGCATGCATATGTTTCTCACGAGCACGACAGAGAGACTGCGCATGAGTCGGTGCACTCTCAACATCATTCGCTTCTGGCTACCGCAATCATTAACGTTAGTCTTGAAAGTGAAGGTCGCACACAGCAGGTGCGAGCGCTGCTTGATCCAGGTAGCATGACTAACTTCATTACAATGAGTTGTGTACAGCGAATGAACGCAAAATATAGTAAGTCGAACGTATCTATTACGGGTATAGGCAATACAAATACTTTTAACGTAAAGGGATATTTAAAACTTTATTTGAAACCGGATATTAACGAATCATCAATATGCGTTGACATGCTCGTATTACCGCGTATTACATGCGATTTACCGAGCGTTTCGATAAATAGTAGATTATTAGAATGTTTTGATAACTTAAAACTCGCCGACCCACAGTATAATATTAGGGGTCCAATAGATATACTGCTGGGTGCCGGAGTATGTGCTCGCATTTTTAACGGCAATAAATTAGTTTTTGGGGATAATTTACCTAAAGCGTTTGAAACATTGTTCGGGTGGGTTTTAATGGGTGACGTTAATTACTGTAAAAATGAGCAAGTCTTTCATACGTTGTCATGTATTACTGATATTGACAAGACTTCAAAACGTTTCTGGGAGATTGAGGAAGTGTCTCAAAATCAAAATAAAATACAATATCCAGACGACATCTATTGCGAAGGTCATTTTAAGCAGACGCATACGCGTACTCGTGACGGTAGGTTTAAGGTGAGACTACCTTTCAAACAAGGGACTCACACTTTAGGTGAAACAAGGACCTCCGTAATTGAAAGGTTGTATTCACTCGAAAGAAAATTATATTATAAGGAATTTATCCGAGAATATGCCAATCTGGGCCACACACAGACAGTTGATCTCTCAACTGCATTACGTTCTTTGCAAAAAACTTCATTAGCTGAACCCAAACCTCAACACAACATAGTAGACATTATTCTCCATTTTCAGTTTCGTTATATTATACTTCTTAAAATACCGCCACCTTTAATTATATCTAAATGGCAATCGTTTTATAATAACTTAAGTTAACCAACCTGTCTATTGCGCGACAAGTTCTGTCAAATGAAGTCGCATACTTCGATTTAGATGGTTTTAGCGATGCACCCGACACTGCTTACGCAGCATGTGTTTACATGCGATGCACCCATATCAATGGTAGGGTGACCATTAATCTTCTTATATCTAAGACACGCGTGGCCCCAATTAAACAAAAACTTACAATATCAAAACATGAACTATCAGGTGCTTTATTATTAGCTCGTTTAATGAAACGCGTTTCTGTCAGCCTAAAATCAGAGACGGACCTGTTGAGACATATGTATGTGTGGAGTGATTCATCCATCGTATTGTGCTGGTTACGAACGGAACCACACTTGCTTAAGGTTTTTGAATCTCATCGGGTTAGCGAAATCCAAAATACACTTTCACCTGAATTCTGGAGGTATGTGCCGTCCGAACTAAATCCTGCTGATTGCGCGTCGCGTGGCATATCACCTCAAGAGCTGGTACACCATGAACTGTGGTGGGGTCCAGTATGGGTGACGCGTCACAAATCTTCGTGGCCTCATCCATGTGAACAAATTGAACACGGCTCGTTGCCCGGTTTAAAGAACCAGGGTAAGGTTACAGCTTCAGCAGTTGAAAATAAATCAACTGAGGAAACTTTCAATAATTTAATATGCAAATTCAGTTTCTTCACTAAGCTTACACGTGATATGGCTTGGTGCTTGCGGTTTATAAATAATTGCAAAACCAAAACTAAAGTGCATAACCGCCTCCTATCTAGTGAAGAATTAGAAAATAGTTTGTTAACTTTAGTCAAAGTAGTTCAAGAAAAACATTTTAGAGCTGATATTCATTTTATCAGAGGTAATAAGTTATGCAGCACTGGGTTAAGACGCTTACACCCATTTATTGACGATCATGGGCTTTTACGAGCAGGAGGTAGACTAGTTAATTCTTCACTTACTTACACAGCTAAGTATCCGTTAATTTTGCCTCATGATTCTCATTTTACCGTCCTCCTGATAGATTATTATCATTTAAAGTATTTACATGCAGCACCTAATTTGTTAATGTCGGTGCTTAGAGAAAAATTCTGGATTTTATCAGCTAGACGCGTTATACGCACCAGAGTTTTTAAATGTTTACGTTGTTTCCGCTTAAAATGTCAACCACTAGAAACCCTTATGGGTAACTTACCTCTCAGTCGCGTTAACCAATCTTACAGACCGTTCCTATCTGTTGCAATTGATTTTACTGGATTTTTCAATGTTAAGGTTAGCTCGCTTCGGAATGCCAAGATTGTTAAGGCCTATGTATGTGTCTTCGTATGTTTTACTACAGAATCTGCTCACACAGAATTAGTTAGTAACCTAACTACAGAAGCATTCCTAGCTGCGTTAAAACGGTTTGTAGGGAGACGCGGACTTCCTAGAGAGATCCGAACTGATTCGGGAACTAATTTCAAGGGTGCTCACAATGTTCTAAAATATTTTACAAAGGAAATCCGTGGAGATCTTAACTTGAACCAATATTTATCCGAGCATTTAATTCAGTGGAGTTTCTCACCTCCTCATAGCCCTCATTTTAACGGACTGGTCGAAGCTGCTGTAAAATCATGCAAGACGCATTTAAAACGAGTTATAGGAGACCGTAACTTAACTTTTGAGGAGCTGACAACCGTATTGGTTCAAATAGAATCTATACCTTAATTCGCGGCCACTTTGCCCTATGTCTAACGACCCTAGTGATCTATCAGTATTAACCCCCGGGCACTTCATTATCGGAGCTCCTCTTGTAGCTGTACCTGAGCTGCCTGCTAACGATCGTTTAACCTTAGTGCCACGTTGACATTTACTGCAATCGGTCGTAACAGACGTGTGGAAGAGATGGAGTCACGAATATCTCCGCACATTACAGCAGAGGTACAAATGGGACTCCTCTAAATATGACATTAAGGTTAACGATTTCGTGTTACTCAAGGAGGATGCGTTACCACCCTTGCAATGGTGCATGGGACGAGTGGTTAGGGTTTTGCCTGGACAGGACTCGGTCGTTAGGGTAATTGAAGTAAAAACAGCCAAAGGATTATTCATTAGATCGTTATCTAAGCTTTGTCCTTTGCCATTTAACAATAAAGCAGATTAATTTCACGCAGTCACGCTGCATACATTTTTATTTTTAAGTTTATTTTCATTGTTTTATTGTTATGCCTAATTTTAGCAATTTATCTTTTTTATACAGTCCACTTATTACATCAAGAAAACTATTTAATCATTTGTAATTTTACCAGCATCTGACTATTATTTAAAAAGGGGTCACCCCCTTTTGGGGCGGGGTATGTTCAGTCAAAGTCTGCATAAAACGGAACAAAACGTACACGTTTCGATATGGGCCAATTTGATTGGTGGATCGCAATTGCCAACCATTTTGGTGCTCCTTTCACCCCCCTACCCCTTACCACTCCAACCGTCTCTTCTCGCGCGCGCGCACCGGCACGAACACCTTTGCCGACATAAATTTAAGAAAAAGCCAAAAACTGCGAATCTGGTGGAATCCAAGTATCCCGACCATGACCTCCTCAAAACTGGTGAGTAATTGTGATATATCCAACACAAGCTAAATGACGATTTTTGGCCAAGAAACAAACCACATTCACGTAAAGGAACAACAAGTTTTTTAAGTGTTGGAATTTCTTTGCGCAAGTAATAGTGATATAATATGACGGCGAATAGCATCAGCGTCGAAGTTGTAAACCGATGTCACACGACGTGGTTGGCGTTTTTATTCTTCGGCGTACGAAGCTTATTTTCCTGCATGCCGCTTGTACCGTAAGCTTCGGTAGTAATTTTTGAAACAGTAGGTCCACTAATTCCTAATTTGGCCGCAACACGCTCTCGCACTTGCGACAGTGGTAATAGCGGGCCACTATTTTGATGCTCTGCTTCAAAATAATAACGAACCTTGATCACCAGTTCTCTCACCTGCCTTTTCAGAACAGATCCATTCGGCATTTTGATATTTGACAGCTGGGCAGCAATCAACACGGAGGAACACAAATTACACAACGTAAAGTATGGGTAATGGGGAAAAACTCAGCGAACAGAAATGTAGTGACTAGCACGACCGTCTTGTTGCGAGTGACTGATTAAAACAAACACAAAATGGCGGTGGGCCATTGATTTTTCCCACCTTGAAAAAAAAGGTGTGTTTGCGATTCACACACTATAGAAGTGAAACTTCAGTAAATCGACAATAACTTCACCCGGTTCCAAACAGTCGTAAGCGCCAGTAAAAAGGTATGGTAATGTAGCCCTTACTTTACACAGTATATCATTCATATTAGCTTTTGTGTCTCTTACCTGTCGTTTTTTCCGTTGCATCCGGTTTTAAATCACAACGATTCTAAAGAAGTTTCACTTTAAAATATATTTGAATGTTTTTGTTGTATTTGTCTTATTGGTCACAACACTACATCTATCACATTAGAACAGAAAATAAAGAAATGGAAATACATAGTATAATTAAATTAAAAAATAATAAACTCAAATATTTTTTATTCAATAAAGTACATCTGGTCACACTGAGTTTACCGTTTATTGTTCTTTAGTAAATATTCACTGGTCAATAAACTTATGGATATGTATTTAAATATACTTTATAAGTGCACTTCGACGAATAAAACTTATTTATAAGTAACTATGCACTTTAAACTAACCATACAAAAGCTAACATTTCCATTACAAATTACAAAAAATTATTAAATTTCTTAATAAAATACAACTTCATCATGTTTTGTGCATAATAAAAAAAGAGACAAAGTATTGATACCTAGTAAAATACTAGAATAAAAGTATTGTGTACAAAAAATACTAGATATCAAACCAATCAAATCGAAAGTATTGATTCTTTTAGCGGATCCCTACCCTTTAAAAAGGCTTAGTCTATGCTTCGTCAGGAGTAAGTAAAATTGTTATTTATATCTGGTAAGTAACTATTCTGTAAGTCTGTGGCACATTGATGACAGATTGTACGAAAAGTTGAACTGATCAAAATGTTCTTGGATTTGGACACGAGCGTCGAGCATTTGCCATCAAGATGGCGACTGCAAACGATTCAAAGGCGCCCTTGCGCCAAGTTAAAAGGGTGCAGTTTGGAATTTTGTCTCCTGATGAAATCGTAAGTTGTCTAAATGCATTGTTTGTACAATTTATTGTGTATAAAATTAATTTTCTTGATATATCATTGCTGCTGTTGTGTGTTTAGATAAATATAATTCTACGCAGTCAAGAAATATCATAGCTATTGACTTTGGTGAATATTGATTTCGATTGATTACATGAAAATGTAAACAGATTCTTGTTCATTATAATGTTATTAAAATTTTTATATGGACTTAATCAAAACTCAAAACGTTGTTAGTATAATAAATCATGCATAACTTTTGTGGTGTAATTGGTTTATCACATAAATTAAATATATTGTTTTCCTTATTATGTTATTATTATATGTACATTGAAGACATTTTTTTGTAGCGACGTATGTCAGTTACCGATGGAGGAATCCGCTTTCCGGAGACAATGGAAGGAGGAAGACCGAAAGTGGGAGGGCTTATGGATCCGCGGCAAGGGGTGATCGATAGAAGTTCTAGATGCCAAACTTGCGCGGGGAACATGACTGAATGCCCTGGACACTTTGGACACATTGACCTAGCTAAACCTGTTTTTCACATTGGATTTGTAACAAAAACTATAAAGATATTACGATGTGTTTGTTTCTACTGCTCAAAATTACTTGTCAGTCCAGTAAGTATATGGCTTAAACTTGAAAGGTTTTTTCATTATAACTTTCTATACTGTCTTTTCACATATATCTAATTATTTATACTTTAAATCCAATTATCAAAGAGATTAGAAATTGATCAACATATTTTTTTTTAGACAAATCCTAAAATAAAGGAGGTTGTAATAAAGTCAAAAGGTCAACCTCGAAAAAGGTTAACATATGTATATGACCTTTGCAAGGGAAAAAAGATTTGTGAAGGAGGGGAAGATATGGATATTATGAAAGAAGGTGAAGGGGCCAAACAAGGCTCTGGCCATGGTGGTTGTGGTCACTATCAGCCCTCTATCCGTCGGCAGGGTTTAGACCTCACAGCAGAGTGGAAACATGTGAATGAGGATACGCAAGAGAAGAAAATTATTGTTACAGCTGAAAGAGTTTGGGAGATACTTAAACATATTACAGGTTCTTAATAATTTGTAATAATAATATATAATCATGTTAAGATATATATTTTGTGGGGTAAGTAGAGGTATCCTGGTGGCATTTGTTAGGGCCTTTACACACAACATTGTTTAAATGAGCTGAGGATGTGCATTTTTGAGGAGTGTGTATTAGCTGATTGTATTACAAACAATAATGAAATGTGCTTCAAAAGTTTTTTTAGTTCAAATTTAAGTGGAATGATGTTGAAGTTAGTTCTTCTTTGAAGAATATCTACCTTTACTCTTAGACAAGTGGATAACTCAATCATTTTTTTTGTGTGTTAGATAAAGTAAAGTTGTCTTTCTTCTCACATCCTTCAATGATAACCACTTCATGATACACTTTTGCTGCTGCAGCTGTCATACCACCCCCTAAATGCTTTAGGCAGCAAAACTCATTTACAACATGTCCACATCAACATATTTGCATATTTGTAGCAATACAAATATGAGGTGTGTGAAAAGGTCACAACTTACTGACTGATTTGCTTTGCTGAGCGTCTTAATCACATTCAACATGTGTCATCAGCTCCTTCAAAAAATGTTTTGTGCAAAGACCCTTGTATCTACTTTGGGCTTGTAATCAATTAATCACTGTTTTAAATAAATAAGGCGTAGACTGTAGGTATTCTAGGTTTACCTTTATTGCTAAGCCTTTAGTATGTTTTCAATCTATACCATATTCACTATAACATGGGATTCTATGTAAACAAATCATAAAATGGGTTCTTTTCAGTGGCAAAGAGTCTATATAACCTGATTCCCATCAGCTTTCCTTTAAGAATTGGCATATAACGTAAGTACTTAGTGACATACATAGGTCAAATCAAAATGTTCGAAATTTATTTGACACCTACAAATTTATAATAGCAACAAATCAAAGATAGTAAAATCTATGCATCATACAAGTGTAATTCAAAGTTGTAAGCCCTCAAACCGTTGGCGTATCGCATAGCATCCCATTGCTTTCATTTCCCTCCGAAGTGAACAAAGTCTGTCTCGCTCTATGGGTGACCAATAAGGAACCACCAGTGTAATTTGACCCAGTAGCGAATACGAATTTGCAAGATAATGGCAACTCTGGCAGGTCAGATAAATTTGACGTTCATAACTCGCTGGCTGCCGGCTTATGAAAGTTTTACAATATAAGTATTTTACAAGAGGACACGAGAATGGGCGACTATATAATATCTCAAAATTATAAATTGTATTTAAAATACTGTTTTTCAAGGGTGCTTAGTATCCTTTTATTAAACTGTGAGTGAATCATACATGTGTGTCTGATTTTCAAGTTTTGTAACTGTTTTATTGTGATATAATTTTTTTTTTGCTCCAGCTTCCCTTTTTCAGATTTGCACCCTTCGCCACTGGTTCTTTTATATACTTACAAACTCTTAAGTCTTATCTTCTTATATAGGTAATTGTTCAAATAACAAAGAAAAATTAGCGGATTATATATTTAACAATTTTTATTATTGTGAAATACAATTCAAACGCTTTTACTACACACATCAAAAAAGTCTAAGCAACATGCGTGATATTACGAATTTTTCCATTTATATTAATCAATTTCTAAATATTTACTCAAACAAAGTGCGTAGGTAAGTAAACTTTTTTGTTATTGATGACATACTGGCTGGTTGTAAAAAAAATATTTGATTGTTTTATTTTTTCATAAAATTCGTTTGAAAATTTGTTTGAATTCAAGTGCGTTTTAATTGCTACGTTTAGTCTTGATTTTATAATTTTACCAACCATTTAAATAAAGTTAGCGACAAAATTGAATTGTTAGATATTCTTTACGTCATGAAGCGACGTCATTTGATGGCAGATGAAATCCAAAGAGCTGTAGGGATGTTGCAAGCGGGAAGTAATCAATCTCAGGTATCTCGACATTTTGGCATTCATAGAAGTGTTTGGCAGCGCTACAATAATACAGGAGAACCCGCTGAACAGCATCCAGGCCGTAAAAGGAGTACAACCACTTGGCAAGACTGGTACATATAACTGACTGCAAAAGACGCCAGCCGATGTTAACTGCTCGACAAATAAGTTTGAGGCTACAAATTTCAAGTGGTGTTGATGTAAGTCCTCAAAGTGTGCGAAATCGACTGCATGAGTACGGCCTACGAGCTCGACGCCCAATCAGGTGCCCGCCGATACGTCACGGGAATCGCGCTCGTCGATATGAATGGTGTAGAGAACGCATAACATGGACCCAGGAACAATGGGATATAATTATGTTTTCCGATGAGTCGCGATACGGGTTTAAGCCTGATACAAGAAGGGTGCGAGTGTATCGTCGGCCCGGAAATACTGAAATGCTCAGATGCGTTCAGGAAGTTTATCCATACAGCGGCTCAACAGTTATGTTATGGGCGGGTATTATGAAGAACAGGCGAACTGAGCTCGTTTTTGTAAATGGAAACATGAATGCTGAAAATTACATTGAGGATATTCTCAGACCTTATGTCTACCCATTTGCACAAACCTTTGGCTCCGATTTTAGGTTAATGCATGACAATGCGCGTTCACATACAGCTCGGAGAACATCCGGGTATTGCCCTGACCTGCACAATCGCCAGATCTCAACCCCATCGAGCACGCATGGGACATGCTCCAGAGACGTGTTTTGAAGGACTTGGACGGAGCGACAACAACCCAACAGCTGAAGGATTTGCTACAATTCCCTTGGGAGCGAATACCGCAAGATGACATAAACAGTCTCATTAATTCAATGAATAATCGTTGCCGATAAGTTCTGAATAGCAGAGGAGCCCATACTTTGTATTAAATGGTTCTATTCTTTCACAATAAATACATTTTCTTTAGAAATTTCATTTTGTAAGAAAAAAGTTTAGTTTCTTATGTATCTTAGTTTCTACAGTATATTCTAATATTGTTCATTTCTGTTATTAAAAGAACTTATAAAGACAACAGCTGTTATTTTTACATCATAGAACCCTAAAGATATTATTTTAAAAATAAAATACAACTTTATATTGTGAAGAACCATCCTAAAATTTAAATTAGTACATGTTGCTTAGATTTTTTTGATGAGTGTATTTAATTTTTTAATATTAACGTGATGCTACAGATCTATTTACATAAATAACTAGAAATGATAATAATATGAAGTCCATCCACACATTTTTAAATTACACTAAGAAAAGTGATAAGAAACTCAAAATATAGTTTAGTTATTAAATTCTGCTCTGTTGAAGTCACCATTGATCACATTTGAGTTTTTGAGGTGTGTTGTGTTGAATCTTTCCAAATAATTTCGTTCTATCCTTGTTACAAGTTGTTATTTATGTTAATTTTCTTGATTTGTTGTTATCGTTATTTTATATAAGTTGTTTTGATGGGTAAACCCAGTCCAAACAACCAAGCTTACCATAACTCTTTATCGCATAAGAAAAAAAGCGCAAAGAAGTCTGTTGTATGCCATGATAAAGGATATTGTTATAGACAATTATATACATGCAAGAGACATACCTAGGAACTCGTTATTCTTGTCTGAATGTATTTTCAGGTTTAATAAGTTTGAGTAACACTAGTTTTTTGTTTACATAAAATCTCACGTTATAGTGAATAACACAGTAGTGGCACCTGAAAACATTTCATGAGTGTTCACTAAAAACAGCTCTTATAAAATTCATATATAGTAGGATGTATAATTTTCCAAAGTTTCATAGGACAGATTATAAAGCGTAGTTCGTAAAATATTGTATAACAACATTGTAATAATTTTCTAAGTATGTTAGAAATAACTATTACTTTATTTTTAACTATATATGTAATTATCTAAATACAAATTATGCACACAAATCACTAACATAATTAAATGCAAACAAAACCATACAATTCGCGTGTAAAATGTAAGCGGGAGCGCCGTTTCAGATTGGGTGTATTTCTCATACTAATCCTTTTGTTTCACTTGCCGGGACGTTTAGAATACTCTCTTTAGCACTCAATGAATTCCGTGCTTGTCGTTGTACTGAACTTTGTTTCATTAGCGCAATCGCTGGCGCTCCACTCAGAACAACTTTCCAAATCTTTTTATTGGAAGTATTGTTTTTCTTAAAATGCTATTTCTTTTAAAGTATGAAGGATCGTTAATCTATACCTACATGTTACCTACTTGAAATACATAAGTACAGATAAGAAAAAAACAAAACCCATTTTGTTCATTAACTTTTTGTGGGAGTGCACTGCACCAGCGCTCCTTGAGACGAGCCGCCAATAGTAAATAGGGTATAGTTTAAAAAGCGTTAGATATTTCTCAGGAATTGAAGTTGTGCTGTTTAAGGCTGCCTGTCCACTCTAGTGGTGCTGTCTGAATTTCGACCAATACAATTGCATTTCTAGATTTTTGTACAATTCTATTGGTCAAATTTATACAGTACGGCTTCGTTTCAGTAGACAGGCAGCCTAAGTGGAGTTAGTATTACCAGCTCAGTGGAGTTAGTAAATACTAAGTTACAAACTCAAATTATTTTTCGATCAATTTTACAATGGCTGTCAGCAAAACCACAAAGTTGGCAAAACTATCAATATAACTTTTCATGTTATGGTATAGGTTATTTTACAATTTGAAGTTATTAATCTTGTTTAGAGTATACAATTTTATACAGAATGTAAGAAGAACAGGATATAATTATAAATAGTAGTTTTTAAAAGAATATTATTTTAAGAGTACACAGTAAAAGGTTAATGACATCAAAATATCAAATGTTTTTTTGTTTTATAAAAGTTTTTGGATTTTGTTATTTATGTACTAAACATACAAGAACTTTTAGAAAAAAACTAGATTATTTGTATTAAACAAAATATTTTATACATTAACAACAAAAATATAACCTTTTAAATCATAAATCATACATACTTTGTTCATTAAGATTACTAAGGTTATTTCATTCAGCGGATGAAGTACCAAACATTTATTTTGTTTCTTTTAGAGATTTATAAGATAATATAATAAGTTTCTGTATTATAAACATTATTAACTGTATTCAATGATAACTTATTTTTTATTACCGGACTGTGAAAAAGGAGGGATATGTTTTTGGAGAGTATGTATATATATCTGTATGTATGTCTATTTCTTTGCCACACTTTGTAGCTTAAAGGGCTTGATCGATTTTAGCATTTTTTGCATACGAGGTGTCGTTAGATTCCTCTTAATTGTAGGAGTATTATAGGTTTCTAAGTATTTAAGTACGACATCTGGAAATCATATAAAATTCAAGAATTGTTATTTTTTGTCAAGTGTTTTTGTTACAGTCGGGTTTTCTGTTTCCTGTTTAATAATTTAGCTGGTTTTCAGATGAAGAATCATTTATACTCGGTATGGATCCTAAATTTGCCAGACCTGATTGGATGATTGTCACAGTACTACCTGTTCCACCTTTGTCTGTTAGACCAGCTGTTGTCATGTTTGGTACAGCCAAAAATCAAGATGATTTGACACACAAATTAGCAGACATCATAAAGGCTAACAATGAATTAATGAGAAATGAGCAGTCAGGTGCTGCGGCCCATGTTCTTGCTGAAAATATTAGGATGCTTCAATTTCATGTAGCAACATTTGTGGACAATGACATGCCTGGTATGCTCAAGTAAGTATACAATTACAATCCTTGAGTGACTACTAAATCAAATGAGGAAATAAACATGGTTGTTTAATCACTATAGTTTAGTTATTAAAATGTTGTATTTGTTATTTCAGAGCCATGCAAAAATCCGGTAAACCTCTTAAAGCGATAAAAGCCCGATTGAAAGGTAAAGAAGGGAGAATTAGAGGTAACCTCATGGGTAAACGTGTTGATTTCTCTGCACGCACAGTAATCACTCCAGATCCTAATTTACGTATTGATCAAGTTGGAGTTCCAAGATCTATTGCACAAAACTTAACATTCCCTGAATTAGTAACACCCTTTAATATTGATAGAATGCAAGAGCTTGTACGAAGAGGAAATGCTCAATACCCAGGTGCCAAATACATTGTTCGTGATAATGGAGAGAGGATAGATTTACGATTTCATCCAAAGTCTTCAGATTTACATTTGCAGTATGGTTACAAGGTGGAACGTCATTTAAGAGATGATGATTTAGTTATTTTCAACCGACAGCCAACACTTCACAAAATGAGTATGATGGGACACAGAGTGAAAGTTCTTCCATGGTCTACATTCCGTATGAATTTGAGCTGTACATCTCCATACAATGCTGATTTTGACGGTGATGAAATGAATTTACATGTTCCTCAATCAATGGAAACTAGAGCTGAAGTTGAGAACATTCACATAACCCCAAGGCAAATTATTACTCCACAAGCCAACAAGCCTGTTATGGGTATAGTACAGGATACACTTACTGCCGTTAGAAAAATGACCAAAAGAGATGTATTTCTAACAAAAGAACAAGTAATGAATTTATTGATGTTCTTACCAACATGGGATGGTAAGATTCCACAACCATGTATTTTGAAACCTCAACCTCTTTGGACAGGTAAACAAATATTTACTTTGATCATTCCTGGGCCAGTGAATATGATTCGTACACATTCCACACATCCTGATGAGGAAGATGATGGACCCTACAAATGGATATCACCTGGAGATACTAAAGTGGTTGTTGAACATGGAGAATTACTTATGGGTATTTTGTGTAAAAAATCACTTGGTGCCTCAGCTGGATCTTTGCTTCATATTTGCTTTTTAGAGTTAGGGCATGAAACAGCTGGCCGCTTTTATGGTAATATTCAGACTGTAATCAACAATTGGTTGCTTTTGGAGGGTCACTCTATTGGTATAGGAGACACTATTGCCGATCCTCAGACTTATCAAGAAATCCAGCGTGCAATTGTAAAAGCTAAAGATGATGTCATAGAAGTTATACAAAAAGCACATAATATGGAGTTGGAACCTACACCTGGTAACACTCTTCGTCAAACATTTGAAAATCAAGTGAATCGTATCTTGAATGATGCCCGTGACAAAACAGGAGGATCAGCCAAGAAGTCACTCACTGAATACAATAACCTCAAAGCTATGGTAGTAGCTGGTTCTAAAGGTTCAAATATTAATATTTCTCAGGTTATTGCTTGTGTAGGTCAACAAAACGTAGAAGGTAAACGAATACCATTTGGTTTTCGTAAAAGAACTTTACCACACTTCATTAAAGATGATTATGGTCCAGAATCTAGGGGATTTGTAGAGAACTCATATCTCGCAGGCTTGACACCTTCAGAATTTTATTTTCATGCTATGGGTGGTCGTGAAGGTCTTATTGATACTGCTGTCAAAACTGCAGAAACTGGATATATTCAACGTCGTCTCATAAAGGCTATGGAATCTGTTATGGTCCACTATGATGGTACAGTTCGTAATTCAGTCGGACAACTCATTCAGTTACGATATGGCGAGGATGGTTTGGCTGGTGAAACGGTTGAGTTTCAGAATATGCCAACAGTGAAATTATCAAACAAAGCCTTTGAGAAAAAATTTAAATTTGACCCATCCAATGAGAGATATTTAAAGAGGATATTTAATGAAGATATTATTAAAGAACTTACAGAGTCTGGGTATGTTATTAGTGATCTTGAAAGCGAATGGGAGCAGTTGTGTAAAGACAGAGAAACTCTTCGACAAATCTTTCCAAGTGGTGAATCAAAAGTGGTTCTGCCTTGCAATTTCAAGAGAATGATCTGGAATGCTCAAAAGACATTCCATATTAATAAAAGAATACCCACTGATTTAAGTCCTATAAGAGTTATACAAGGTGTAAAAGATCTTTTGAAAAAGTGTGTTATTGTGGCAGGTGTGGATCCCTTGTCTGTGAAAGCTAATAAGAATGCTACACTTTTATTCCAATGTCTAGTAAGATCAACTCTCTGTACAAAATTAGTGTCTGAAGAACACAGATTGTCAACTGTTGCATTTGAGTGGTTAATTGGAGAAATTGAGACAAGATTCCAACAAGCTCAAGTTAATCCTGGTGAGATGGTTGGAGCCTTAGCTGCTCAGTCACTTGGTGAGCCAGCTACACAGATGACACTCAACACTTTCCACTTTGCTGGTGTGTCATCGAAAAACGTAACACTTGGTGTGCCGCGTTTGAAAGAAATCATCAATATTTCAAAGAAACCGAAAGCTCCTTCACTTACTGTATTTTTAACTGGTGGTGCTGCTCGAGATGCTGAGAAAGCTAAAAATGTTCTTTGTAGATTGGAGCATACCACATTACGTAAGGTAACAGCAAATACTGCTATCTACTATGATCCAGACCCACAAAACACAGTAATTGCAGAGGATCAAGAATTTGTAAATGTCTATTATGAAATGCCTGATTTTGATCCTACAAAGATATCTCCATGGCTCCTTCGTATTGAATTAGATCGCAAAAGAATGACTGATAAAAAATTAACCATGGAACAGATTGCTGAAAAAATTAATGCTGGATTTGGAGATGATTTGAATTGCATCTTTAATGACGACAATGCCGAGAAACTTGTATTACGCATTAGAATTATGAATAATGAGGAAAGCAAGTTCCAAGATAATGAAGAAGAAACAGTGGATAAAATGGAGGATGATATGTTCCTGAGATGTATTGAAGCAAATATGTTATCGGATATGACGTTGCAGGGGATAGAGGCTATTGCAAAAGTATACATGCATTTGCCTCAAACTGAAGCTAAAAAACGCATAATTATTACTGAGCAGGGAGAATTCAAGGCAATTGCAGAATGGTTACTGGAAACTGATGGAACTTCGTTAATGAAAGTGTTGTCAGAGCGAGATGTTGATCCTATTAGAACATTCAGTAACGACATTTGCGAAATATTCCAAGTACTTGGAATTGAAGCTGTGCGTAAATCTGTTGAAAAAGAAATGAATGCTGTATTGCAGTTCTATGGTCTTTATGTAAATTATCGTCACCTTGCGTTGTTGTGTGATGTAATGACGGCAAAAGGACATCTTATGGCTATCACACGTCACGGCATCAATAGGCAAGATACTGGCGCACTTATGCGATGTTCATTTGAGGAAACCGTTGATGTATTGTTGGATGCAGCCAGTCATGCTGAGGTAGATCCAATGAGAGGTGTATCAGAGAATATAATTATGGGACAACTGCCGAGAATGGGAACTGGTATGTAGTAAGATTATATATTCTAGGAATAAGTCTTATGATTTGTGTTGTAACATTTTCACTTGTATTGTATTTTTTAGGATGTTTCGATTTACTACTTGATGCTGAGAAATGTAAATATGGAATGGAAATGGGTGGATTGGGTGTTGGAGGTGCAGGTGCCGGAATGTATTTCGGTGTTGGTACCCCATCTATGACCCCACTGATGACACCATGGTCGACGCAGAACACTCCTGGATATGGTAGCAGTGTGTGGTCCCCTGGGCAAGGTAAGAAGAATATATCTATATGTATCATATTACCATTAAATTATTATTCATTAATCCTTCAATAATTCAAGGTTATTCTTTTGAATTAAACTGTTGATCTAAGTAGTAATGTATTTGAAGTTGAAGGAACTATATGTAATTTTAGTTTTTTATTTTTCAGTAGGTAGCAGCATGACACCTGGGCCATCATTCTCACCATCTGGTGCTTCTGATGCTTCTGGTCTTTCGCCAGCATACAGCAGCGCATGGTCACCGCAGCCCGGTTCTCCTGGCTCTCCAGGACCACCGCTCTCACCATATACGTCTCCCGCCGGGGCGTCACCTTCATATTCGCCAACGAACCCAGTTTATGCACCCGCATCGCCAAGTCTCACACCAACATCTTCCCATTACTCTCCAGCTAGTCCTTCATATTCTCCGACATCACCCAATTATTCACCTAATTCACCAATATATTCACCAACTTCACCAAGTTATTCACCCACATCTCCGGGTTACTCGCCTACATCTCCATCTTATTCGCCCACATCACCAAGTTATTCCCCGACTTCACCAAGCTACTCACCAACAAGTCCTGGCTATTCGCCGACTTCTCCTAGTTATTCACCAACTTCTCCTAGCTATTCGCCGACAAGCCCGTCTTACTCTCCAACTAGCCCGTCGTATTCTCCAACTAGTCCTGCATATTCTCCGACTTCACCCGGTTATTCGCCATCTTCACCAAGTTATTCTCCAACTAGCCCGGTTTATAGTCCTGCTTCTCCAAGCTATTCGCCGTCTTCGCCTAATTATGCGCCAACATCGCCAGCTTATTCTCCCACCAGCCCTTCATATTCGCCAACATCTCCGGCTTATTCACCCAAACCGCAAAGTTATTCGCCTTCTTCTCCCAAGTATTCTCCTACTTCACCGAATTATTCTCCAACATCACCTTCGTTCGCTGAGAGTCCAACGTATTCGCCGCCAAGTCCGATGTATTCACCATCCAGTCCACAATATTCTCCAAGTCCGGCTTATTCACCATCATCACCACATCCAAGCAGCACTCGCTATTCGCCAGCTTCACCAAACTATTCACCATCTTCACCAAATTACTCTCCGTCTTCGCCTGGCTATTCACCGTCTTCGTCGAAGTATTCGCCAACTTCACCGACGTACACTCCTACATCAGCAAACTACTCACCTACATCCCCAGCATATTCGTCTACATCATCAGGACCGAACACTTACTCTCCAACGTCACCAACATATTCTCCGACTTCCCCACGCTACGATAATGGTGACGACTAAAGAAAAATGCGTTATACGGAACGTGTATGAAATACTTCTCTATCAAATTACATGTTCAAATTCAAGAAATTATAATTTGAAATGTAATAATGTCACTTTTTTATGTATAATAAATATATGAGATTTCCCTAAGTATAATTGTCAAAAAAATAAATAAAATGAAAAATTATTGCTGTATTCTTAGTTTATACTAACTGGTTTATTACATTTCTATAATATTTGATTATGAAACTCATGTAAAAAATGCATTGCGTCGTGTCAACCGTTGTACAAAGATGTATGCTCATCCATAGATGTTATACTACATCTATGCGTTCATCTGTTTAAAATCGGAACATCCACAGGTGCACAGCAAAGCGTATGTTAGCAAGACTTGCATACAGGTAAATAAATATGGCGGACCAGGGAATCAAATTCAAATAAAATAATTTTAATTATTGTAAATTAATAACGAAAATTTACAAAACGAGAACTTCTGAAATCTAGATAAATAATATCTCAATTCGATTACCTACTATTATTGGATTAGTTTACTTTTTTTTTGATAATTTCTACACTTCTACCCATATATTCTTATTGTAATAGTGCGTATAACGTAGATATAAACCTATAAAAAAAAAAAAAAACAGAAACTAACCCTTTATTATCAATATAATTTATAAACGACATATTTTGAGTATCAATTAGTTTCAATGATTTTCCGCAATAGTTGTGTAACCATAGTATTTATAAAATTACACTGAATTAACGTTATATTAACTAAACTGCATTTTTTAACCCCTGGAGTAAATTGACAATCAACTTTTGCATGAAGAGTATCGCACATTGAAATAAAACTACATAGTGATGTAATAAGATCTAATTTAGATTGGAACTATTATGAGTAGATTTCATTATTGCAAATACATATTTGTCTTTGAATAGTTTTGGTTGATGCAATTCATGTAATCCAAAATACAAAGTTTTCTGCAAAACTTTTCTGCTAGCCCTAACCCATGTTGAAAAATCGACGTAATCATAATAAACTAAACTATCACATAAACTTTTTAGAATATTATGGATATCATATCTAAAAAAATCGTATTTCATAAAGCGTTCGTTTACTTCGTTTGCGTATGTCGTTCGCTAGTACAATCGAAACTGCGCGTCAGATCCGCTCTTGAAAACGATTTCAAAATCTGGTATAGATCAGTTTGCATGAAAATCTAAAAACGAATCTAATCTCTGAATTTACAATCACTAAATGTAATTTCTAGAATCGTATCAAAAAGTATATTATTTAATCATAATATGGTGTTACAATTACTTACAAATGGTGGCACCATTATTTCAAAAACAATAAACTAGAAACATATGAAATGTCATTTTACTCCGTTGGATAAAAAACGCACTTGAAAATATAATAATTTTTTTGATTTCGATGAGCGTACCTTTGAAGCACTTTGCGATTACTATAGTTAGATTGTTATTAAATGAGTTGATGAAAATTGTAGAAAATATATTTAAATAAGACAAATTCAGTGTTTTCATTGTTCTTACCTAATAATTATGCTGTTAAATATTTAGATTTTTAATTCTTTAAAGTTTTGGCGTTTGGTCACAGTCTCATCTTCATGTTAAATGATGATATGGCCTAAGCTAAGCCTATAATGGGAGAATGGCTCTTCAAGTGCAGCTGCTGGAACATATCTAAAGGTGCTTGGAGTCAGACTTCATCTTGATGTAGGTAACCAGCCGGGTATTGTTAAATGCTCTACGACCATGCTATGGTTTCATCACGATGTTGTCCTTAACCAAAAGCTCGGGCTTATTGTAGGCATTTGAACTCACGTTGATGGACGCGGAGTCTGTATACGCGATCACTGAGCCATTGCTTCAAAATGTAATCTTCATACAACACCTACGCGCTGGGCGGCTCCGCACGCGTTTGTTACCAAGTAGTAATTTATATCCCGTAATTTTATTTTCTACTTACATTATTGACAATTCCTATTACATATCAATTGACAATATAAACTTCCCGTGTATGACCAGGAGTACCATCTCTATGCACGAAAAAAGGTCCGTTGAAAAGTGAGGTTGAAAATCGTGGTAAATTAAGGTGGCGTCACGTTAGCAAGTGCGTAGGTACCTACATTTTTAAGTTATTATTTTTAATTGTGGCCCTCTTGGACAACTTTTCACTACACACATTTTCCCATAATTGTTCAATGATTTCTATATATTTTACAACAGGTTTTTAAATTTAAATTTGCTGCTTAGGTAAGCTGGACACATTTTCAACTTGTCCCTCTTATAATATCATTCTCCTCCCTCCGCACCGTGTACAAAATTTCATCAAAATCGGTTGAGAGTATGGCACGGAACGGTCATGGAACATTTTAATGACAAGTTCCCTGAGGACGGGAATCGATGAACTTTTTAAAGGCAACAGTTATAGCTAAAATAAAACAAGGATATATTACAGATGTTATAAATTATTATTTACTTTAAATTATGGTATAAATACGTAGACATTGTGATTATTTAAAAGTCTTATTGGAAGATTTAATTAGGTACTTCTACGCAATTATTCAAAAACAAATTGTACAGTATTCGTCCATATTAACCGGATTATAATATGAAATTACTACTTTAATTTTATATATATTTGTAATTGTATTATAATTACAGAATTAATATTTATTAATGAGCGCATACGTGTAAATACCTATATAAAATTGAATTATAATCAGTTATTTTCGAGTTAAATGGGTTTATTTTTCTGGATATGTAATAATTAGATGTCTAAATCGAATACTAATATAATCGTAGGTATCTATAGTTTTCACCTCATGGGTAAAGTTTTTTTGTAAGTAAATTATTGTTCTTTGATTACCATCAGGAATCAATTACTATGGAATGAGGTACTATGTCAGGAAGATTTACGTTTGTAAGTGCTACCGTACAACGATGTAACGGCTGTACAAATTTTCAACTCCATCAGAATATGAACCATATGCGAACGCATTGTAGAACACATACATACAATATTCATTTTTATATTATATAATTATGAAGATTGTTTTCTACGCCACACAGATACCTGATTATATTCATTTTTAGAAGAATACTGGCTGTGCCAGCGGTTGCGCTCGCGTGGACTATAGAATGCCGTTGATCGGGTATACACGCGAATCCTACTACCCCCGTTCCCGGTTTTTTTTAAAGACAAAAACGCTTTTTTGTGGGTGAACCTTAGAAGATATTTTGTTCTCGCTGACTTTTTTGTAGGTCTTGATCTAAAATTATATACCTACTACATTAATTTGAATTAACTCTTGTGGTTTATTCAGCGTAAGCCATTTAAGTACCCCAAAATTGCAGTTTTTCCGAATTAATTTTTATTAGCGGGGGATCCTGATTCTTTTTATATAGTAAAAGTAGCCTAAGTTACTCCTTATAACATCAGGAATCTGTTAGTAAAAGACCTGTCAAAATCGGTCCAATTATTCGGAGATTAGGAATTTAGGAACAAACAGACAGAAATACAAAAATTATAAATATGGTTTTTTGTTTTATATACAATTATATACTTTCATATTTATTTAGCAAAAAGCTGTTATTTTAACATTACAAAAAGATACTTAAATTTTATTAATTGTATAGATTAGGATTTGCTAAAGATGTATTTCATGTTAGTAAAAGTTGTTAGTTACTCCGGTTACTTGTGTCTTTGTATAATATAAGTACAACCTGCGTAGTCGCAGGCGGTTATTAGTTTAAAGTAAACAAATATAATATCGTTAACTGCAGAAAAGTTTATGGTAGTTTTTTCTAATGGATATAATATTTGGTAAGTATTTGTTGAAACTGAACGGTCAATAAAAAAGAGCAAGTGATGTTACACATACTTCTGGATATTTTCGATTTGAAGACATGAATTAGGGCATTCAAATTTAAATTAAATTAGTTTCATAACTTCATCTGTTACATTTGAAATCAGGATTTTTTGGACTATCTATCATATTTTATCTGATAATTGAATAGTTACGTCTACAAACATGCTATTTAGGGAATGTAATCCCGGGATACCGGGATCCCGCTGGACTGGCGGGATTACAGAGAAGCGTGGATAATCGTGTCATTCTGCGTGCTTAAATTCACTACCTAATGACGTAATGACTATTGTACCAACCAGTCTAGACGCTTAGTTAGCTTTTTCAACCGCCGCGCTGGTTGCCTTGTGTGCAATATCAGAAGCTGTTTAGCAGACGACACAATTAATACTCTAACTATTTTACGAAGCTATTAATGTTTAATTTTCTTATGATGTTTATGAGAATTTAAGGTATGTGCCTTTACGTGTTTGTGATGTGTACGTATTTATTTCAATGTACCTATGTTAGTGATATTGAAGTGACTATGTCAATATATATCTTAATTTTTATGTCTAAAAGCCATTTAAGATATACCAAAATGATTGTTTAATTTATGGTAAAATTAAAACGATGAAAATGAGGTCTATCAGGTTTTTATAACGATTGATTTCAGAACTCTAATTCCACCTTGCGGGATCCCGCAAATACCTGGATCCAGCGTAACCAAGAAAGTTCGGTCCTTCAAATACCTCGATTGAAATTATCTCGCGGGATTGCATTCCTTAATGGTATTGATATTTTGACAAAATACATTTAATTTTAGGTCTTGTACCTACATACATATTTTTTTATAAAATCGCAGAAATAGCAAGTATGTCGCCGGTACAAAGCTAGATATACGTAAATTGCTAAAATATTATATGACATAGGTACCTATTTCCAACAAATGATGTAGGCACGTTACGTACAGTACGTAAACGCAATACTTATGTAAACGTAAATATTAATGATTTTGATTTACCTATATCGTTTATTTTGGATAATATTCGAACACAGCCATTAAATTCTATAATATTACATACCAATATAGTTGGTTCTTATAACATGTGCTAGATGCTAGATTTTTTCCCCTGAAAACTAAATTTATTTCGATGCATTCAAATTCAATTTGCGTTTTCAAGCTAACATATCTGCCGAAAATTAATGACATATTCCAGGGGTTCCACAAAGTGTGGGCAAAAGCAGGGATACCAGATGTTGGTACAAAGACTGTAAGATTTATACAAAAATAAAAAAATTAAAAATATTTCGGTGCTTGATTAGAGTTAACATATTTTGACTAGGGTGCCGCGCGCCGTTACAAAATACTAAACATATTTAGTATTTTCTAACAAAGTGCGCCGTGAACTGAAAGAGTTTGGGAAGTCTTGACCTACTCTATAAAAGTCATGATTTTTATACTAGATTTACTTTATATTATTTACATACTATAATTACATTATAAAAATTGAAATTGAAATTGGAATCAGTTTACATACCTACTTATAATTTTAAATTATGGAAGCCGTTTTAACAAATTCATTTGGGATCGTATATTTAAAACTATAGTTAATTATTTTCCGCGGTATATTTCAATAATACGATCTTGATCAACGTACTCGAAGATGTGTGGTGCATCCATCAGAATGCCAACTGTCCCAGCTGTTGTGACGATGAAGAATATGTACAACTGTAGTCTATCGATGACCATCGCTACGTACTTCCAGTCCTCACGAGTCTACAATTCGTACGAACAAAAGTTAAATAATTATTTGAATAATATTAAAATATTTTTTAACAATTATTACATTTTCTACGTTAATTAACTATATACATACAATATGCATAAATACATTATATGAGTCTGTACAATGTTGTAAGTATTTGTGTTTTGCAAGCATTACGGAGTGTTATGACATTGCAATTGTGTCAGACTGGTTCGCGAGACCACGATACACCACGTGTAACATTCTCCATAGAGGCAAAACTGAGAATCGCTGCGATGCGACGCCGCGCCGACCTCGTAATGTAAAAAATTACGTCTCAAAGTGGTTCGATGCGATTTCGTGGGGTAAGGCAGCTCGCTACCACGGTTCGGGTGACCATTGCGTTTTTGTGTTGCGAATTGTAAGATCTTGCGATGTGTCAAGGCAAATTTGTGCGATGCGACGCCGCATTGTAGTTTTATGTTTTGGCTTTATATCTATTTAGTAAACAAGTAGAATGGCGATCACCATATACATGGTGATAAACCCGTTATAGTGGCTATCTTTTGGTTTGTCCCGTTTCGGGATCAGCTATATAGATTATAGACCCTCTCAGTGGTTGCCGCGCCGTCTTTTCTGGATTGTATTGTGTTTACTAACAAGTACAGTCGATTTCAAGTCAAACAAACACTGAATGTGTCATTTCTTTTAGAAAATCTAAAATATCGACGCCAACGGTGGAAAGCTTAATTGATAATAATGTGCATTTCATAAACTTTACACGTTCGTCAAATTAGCCTTTCATCGACGATATAACTTTTTACTTTTTATTTTTTACTTCAACTGTTAGTTGTCGCTGGAATGTCCTCACCATTTGATCTCTTTGTTGCCAATTTCTTTGAACACATTACTATAAGATGGTTATATTGAAAAGTAGTTTTTTTTGGTAAATATGAAAGTTATATTTATGAATAAAAGTTACATTTGAATACGTCTTACAATCACAACACACGGCATATTTTACATTAGATCCATATAGTACATTATTTACTTACTTGAATATATAGGTCTTCGTTTCGTAAATGTTCCGCGATGAATTCCACAGCCTCAGTAGCTTTTGCGGCTTCGGGTGACAGGAGCAACGAATCTGAGCTTTCAGATTCCCTTCGTTCGCCTCCCAAGCCAAGTCCACCGAGGCTTCCGAGACCACCTAAAGCTCCAACCTCTCCTCCGCCGCCCGCAGCGCGATTGATTTTACAGTTCGGGTGGTGCAGATCGGACAGCTCCATTGTCTCCATTTTGCTTTGTTTTGCACCAATCGTACTATGAAGTTAGTATCGACAGCATGTTATGTAATAAACGTATTAGCGATATAACCGCTAAGACTTTTAAATCACTCACCTGATATGTTTGGGCAAGTCGTGTGTCGCAGCCGCGTGAGGTGGGGCTCCCATTCCAGGCATTTCCATCATCCATCGTAATCGTGTTTTACGAGGTCGACGCATCAACAGTGCTGCTGGTAGATAATGAAGAAAAACACTTCGAATCCAAAGCGGCATTCTACAAAATACATAATAATCACATATTTGCTAAAGAAAAGTAGGTATAGTTCTTTAGTTTCACGCATTACCTGTGTGTCCTAGGACCTCTAAAGTTCCAATTGATGATGATAACAGTTACTAGAATACTGACAGTATTCATAATAAATGTGAAAAGAAGGTACTTCGCTATGAGAGGCAGTACCAGAGAGGTTGGAGGAAGAATTTTTGAAACCAGTAGTAAGAACACGACGAGTGACAGCAAAATACTGATACCTAGCGTCACCTGAAATTGAAATTAAGATTATTATAAAAGATTACATAAGTTACATCAGCGAGCTATGGAGAGGGCTATGCTTGGTGTTCCTTTACGAGATCGAATCAGAAATGAGGAAATCCGTAGACAAACTAAGGTCTCCGACATAGTCAAAAGGATTAGCAAGTTGAAGTGGCAGTGGGCGGGGCACAAGGTTCGGAGAACTGACGGCCGTTGGGGCAGAAAGGTTCTCGAGTGGAGACCACGCACCGGAAAGCGCAGCGTAGGACGGCCCCCCACTAGATGGAAAGACGACCTAATAAAGGTCGCTGGGAGCCGTTGGGTGCAGGCCGCACAAGATCGGTCGCTCTGGAGATCTATGGGGGAGGCCTATGTTCAGCAGTGGACGTCCTGCGGCTGAAATGATGATGATGATGACATAAGTTAAAAGGATTTTCTATCTATTTACACCATTACAAAGCACACATTATTTTGGTTTGTTTGAACGTGCTTATCTCTAGAACTATCCTTCAGATTAGAAAAAAACTTTTGCATTTTATAGCCTATTTATTGAGAATGTTAATAGCCTATAACTTCACACTACTAATCTAAAGAGCTGAGCAGTAATCATGAATGTCAAGCAATCTGGGAAGCTGTAGGAAAGTACGGGATGTGAGAACAATGATCGGGCTACAAGGGTGTGCTGGCCGCGCACAACGGCGCGCGGTGGAGTGTTGATCGAGTAAATTTAACACGGGTGAAACCGTGGGGCACCGCTAGTGTTATATAGAAATGAGATATTCACCTTTTCTCCAGCTTCAGCAGGTAAATAGAATACCAGTACACAAAGGAACGAGATCAGTACAGTAGGCAATATCAAGTTCACTGTGTAAAACAAAGTTTTTCTTCTTATAATTATATAGAATGTTATATCAGTTTCTGTTGGATGATTTCCTTCGTAAATATTCAGGTACGCGGGTACTTCAATTATGTCCCAAGTCCCTGATTTCCAGTAATCGGATAAATCAACGAAGTTTTTGTTATTGTATAAAGCAAGCGAGACTTGATCTCCATTGAAAGTCCATGAACCGAATTTCATAATGCAGGTTTGTTGGTCGAATGGGAAATATGTGACATCAATGGTACAGGAACTCTGAAATGCATGTTTAGCAAAATAAATATATTTAGATAAAGTAGTAAATGAATATATCATAATTAATTTTGCACATACCCATTATATATTGAGTATTTGTCAAATAAAATTCAATATGACTGTTTTTTTTTGTTTCTTTTTATTGTCATTGTAGGTTTAGCGCTGTGACCACAATTTCACCTGATCATAAGTGATGATGTGGCCCAAGACGGTATGCTAAGGCTAGTGGAATACTGGCTCTCAAGTGCAACTGCCGGAATACACCTATAGGTGTCTGGCAACAGGTTTTCAAATTTAGAGTGGTAGTTAGCTAAGCGGGCATTAGAAAAAGCCTTACCACCATGCTATGGTTTCACTACGATGTTTTCCTTCACCGAAAGCTCAGACTCATTGCACGGATTTCGAACTCACGTCGATCGATGCAGAGTCCGTACACGCTACCAACTGAGCCATCACTGCTTAATTTTAGTATTTAATCTATATATATAAAATGATTGAGGTTTGCCATTGTGTTCGCATCACGAAAATACTACTTGAGAGATTTAAATTATTTTGTTTTGTTTTACTTCATAAACAATAATTCTGTAGCCCACATGAGTGGAGCCGCGGGCACAGCTAGTTAGAAAATATAACTGTTTATATATAAACCTGATAAATAGCTGGCGGCACCCATAGTACTTCTCCGTTTGGATATATCAACACGTTGGATTTGTATCGCACCTCATAATTTCCATCAGCACTGAAATAAAATTTAATTTATTGATTTTTATAGCTTTTATTTTAGTTAAATTTAATTACCCATATAAAACGCTTACTTATTAAATAGTACAATATCCGGTTTCCAAACCTTGTCCGGTGGGAGACGCAACACACCTATACCACCATAATCGGCCTCGTCCCACATCAACTGGTAATCCATCCATACTAAACGTAGCCAAACGTTAGACTTCATGATTTGATTTTTCTCGTTCTGGAATGTGTAAATATTTGAGAATAATTACATTAAATAGCACTCGAACATACTATTATTTTTTGAAATGTATTTAGTACTAGCCGTCTGCCCGATGAAATTTCCCATCAGGAACATCATATTTTTATTTAAACTCCCTAAGGAGATAAACAATCAAAATTCCTTTCTTAGTGCTAATCCACATTAAATAAGGAACTTTTGTGTAAAATTTATTTCTTCTAGACCCACCAGTTTAAGCTGTATATTGTCTGTCAATAAGCCTTACGAATTTTATTAAGAAGATATTTCATATGAGGATTATGTCACGATCTTACGATATTCACTTGATTTTTTTTTAAACATAATAATAGAATTTCAAATCATAATACGCTGTATAGTTCTTGCAATATGTTGACTTGGTAATAAGATTTAAATTACCACTTTAATAGCTTACCACGTTAATAAGCTGGACAAACGCTAGGCCAAATCGAACATCGACCTTCTGAGTCATGTTTTGGACTGGTCGGATGAGTTTGTTGTATCCACGAAACAGATCGCGGACTAAACGTTCTTCGTCTTCGGAGCACCATCCTGAAATTTTATTAATGATTTCTTTAAATAAATGATTTATACAATTAAATTTATTACTTAGCTTTATATAAAAAAATACTGGTTTAGCTTCCTGATTTCCTTCCATTACATTTCCTTCTAATATGTTTAGTTTTATTATGTTATACATTCCAGAAACTGATATTTAATAAAACTAAAGCGAAAACCGTAAAATACACAGTTGAGTATTTTGAGTGCGATGAAATACATCCACAACAAGGAACCATTTATGTGATGCTGCAGCGATGCCAGATCAATAAAAGAGATTTAGAGATAAAAAGGTTTTCATCTGCGCCTTTCCATTAAATATGGTACTAGATAATTATTAGGTTCTAGTTTTAAGATGTGAAGCAGATTTATAAAGAAAACTCTAAATAAAAAAAATAATTATAAACTTTTATGTATATAAATGACTTTCAAATATATTTTTTATATATGTCGTAGTACACATAAACCTACATATATCATATTGTTTATATAACTTTCAAGAAATTTAAATTTTACGTATATACTGCTGTATTTAGTATTTTAATTGATTTGTAATATGTAATAATTCTGGATAAATAAATCAGATAATGTATTTAAATGTTGCGATAAATTTATCTCTCTCAGTTACGTTTGCTACCGTAACATTTTAGTAGTAAAAATACCTGAATATAGGAGGGCCAGTAACGCAGTTAATAAGAAGGCACGCGACCCGCCCGACATGGCGCCGCATACTGCCGCACGCATACGTTTTCTCGCGCTATTCCTGCGCGCCTAGGCTATACACTCAGAATATACTATAGAGGTAAACCCGCCCAGCAGCCTTACATGCATACTCTCTATAAAATATTCCGATACAAATTTTACTGAAAGTTATAATAATAGCCTAGCCTAAAACATGAAATTAAAGTGAATTTATATTTGTACTCCTATTTCCCCTAGGTCTAATGGTAAAAAGATTTACTATATCAGTAAGCATTTTATTTGAAACTCAATATTCTATGTTAATGTATTTTAGAGGGGTTTTCTAAGATATAATTTGGAGTAGACCAGATCCAATAACTTATGTTTCAATACTAATTTGCAAATACATGCGTCGGATAGTGCTAGAGACCAATCAAATGCCGCGGTGCACATTACTATATAGCTGGAAATGGTCTAATGACAATGTTGGCTGTGTAATTTACAACTAACTATCAATGGAAAAATCTTTTAATAAATGAGTAACGTTGTAAAGTATCAGGAAACTACTATTGAAATTCAATTGTTCACACTAGAATCGACTGCAAACATCTAGTAGCTGCAGAGGCAAAATATAAAGATAAAAGCCAAGAAATATAAAGATTTTTTAGGAAATAAAACAATTTCAATACTTGGGAGTCTATGTCTCTTGAAATATAAGGTTTAGTAATTTCTTTACAGGTTTCGGTTTGTTTGCGCATGTGCCATCCCTCGGGATAAGATCGATTTTCTTGGACCTGTTCTCTTTACTTATCAGGTACTTTGAATTCCATATAGAATTAGGTCAAGGATTTGCTTTATTATATTTAAAAGGAATATAATTATTGAATAAAAAAAATTGATAATATTTTAATTATAAAATTTTAAAGCAAATATTAGTCTATTATGTGTTGAATATTCATGTCCTATCGTAAATTCCTATATTGTGATATTATCTAATAATGACTAAATACTTTTAGAAACCATGAAGGTTCCAATAGTCAGTTGTTTAGTTTTAAATGATATTGTAATATAGTTTAATTAATTATGATGTATAATGAAATTGAAGCATTGATTTAATGCTAATATTTCATGTAGAATACGTTACAGTAAATGCGATTATCAGAAATAAAAAATAGACAAATTCTTTCATTCGTTTTATTAAAATTTAAGTTCAGAGTTTTAACCCTAACAATTGTACAAATCATGGGAAACAACGGTGTCCCGATTTTGACGGAAAGTGGCCGCACATGATAGCCCAATATCAATAGTAAACGGTCGTCCAAATAGGAGTGTTATAATAATGTGCGCAACTCTCTGTGACTCTCTTCACACAACCGCTAACGAGTGGTTTATGAATTAACATAAAAAATACATTTTAACATTGAAATATAATCATAGACGATCGCAACTTCCAAAAGGAACGCCTAAGATTATGGAAGTCACCTCGAAAAAGGAAAACATTATTGGAAGGGCGAGGATACAAAACTTCGATATGCGTATCCGCGCATCACTTCCTATTTAGGACGTTTTCCTTTTGGGAGATTAACAATGTATTAAATAAATGTACATCTTATTTTTGTAATAAAGAAAATACAATAAGATTCTATAAATTGATGACAAAACTGTTTCAGTGTAAAGAAAATTGACTAGCGGTAGGTACATCTGTGGGTTGTATACAGGTATAATGATTCGATGATGCCGTTATTGGGCGAAGTATTTGAGCATCGTATATTTAAAGTATTGATAGTTATTGCATTTATCAAATGTATATTGAATGACGTACTCATGTACGTCTACGTTATCGTACTACGTCATCGTAGTTGTTTGTATTATGTATCTAATGAATGAATGAGAGAAATAATATTTTGAAGATTATTAAAATTATACCGAAAACTTTTCGAAGATTTTTCTTATATTTAACTATTATTTATTTCATACAATTATTGTAATTGTATGGAAAGAAGTACAAACATGATATTATTTCGTAAGTTAATTATAATTATTTGTATAAGTCGCTCCGAAAGACTCAAATATGTCTTTATTAAAATAATATTTTGTTTAACTACAACTTTTAACGAACGTTTAATTAAGCTATAGGTAGACATGGATATTTTACCATTTATAACAATATCGACCCGTTTACAACGAGGCTTGTCACAACCTGTATCAATTGAATCAACATTGTTTGTAAAGTTCTATACTAGTTAATGACAAATACATCCGAAAATAAACTTAGGGATAATATGGACGATTCATGGAATCGAATAAAAAGAAACAAAGGGCCACTGTTCTTACGACCAAATCCTAAACTGTACGATAAGAGTGTCCAATTTTCAAGAATTGAGTAAATTCCTAACAAAGTTCAAACTTTTAAAAACGAATCAAGTCATTAAACTGTATGAAGGAAGACATTTTTGTGCTAAAATATCTTTACCGACTACAAATGCGACTGGCCGATAACCACTTGAATTTCAAACTAGTATGGATTGAGATAAAGGCATGACCGACGATTTACCGGCGCCTGTGGGACAGGGACATTATAATATGCGGTTTAGTAACTTACACGGACATTATTAGTCAGGTTGGTTTTCATCATTATAGAAAATAATATCGGCTCTTTGGCACTTTTAGGATTCTCTCAAGTTTGACAAATTGCGTTTTTGTTATCAGAGGGAAACTGCAGAATCGCTGAAGAGTTGAAAGATGAAAAAGTGTCATGTAGGCAGTTATCGGTTGAACTTATACAGACGGTAGTTAGTGGTATTATACTTATTTCTAGAGGGGAGCGGGGGCGGCGAGGCTAGCGGCGGCAGGTTTAGCGCCGCGGCGTCGGCGCCCACGCCTTCTCGCACATCACAACTTAACAAGTATTTGTGGTATCACAGAACGTTACATATGC
Organism: Saturnia japonica; assembly: GCA_033032175.1. Classification (NCBI taxonomy): domain Eukaryota; kingdom Metazoa; phylum Arthropoda; class Insecta; order Lepidoptera; family Saturniidae; genus Saturnia; species Saturnia japonica. The sequence goes on along the minus strand of CM065311.1, from coordinate 8,782,987 downwards.
GCAACCGCAAACGGGCGGGTCGCTACGACACCATGATGTGTGGCGCAGACAGCAGCACGGCTAGCGTGGCGATGATTGTGAACAGGGTAAAGATAATAAGGCACAGTCTGTCCACGACCATGGCGGCGAACTTCCAGTCTCGTGAAATATCCGCCTCTTCGTCATCCTTGCGCATCTGAAACAACGTTGTTTTACACGACAAATAAACAACAAAATAAAAATAATTGTTTTAAAGTTACTTAATGATAGTTTCTCTTTTTTCTGTGAAATTGGTTTAGTTGTTCGCATTTTACCTGATCTGTGATGACTCGGAGCTCTTTCAGTATGAGGGAGAGCTCGTAGTCGACACCGAAGCAACTGTGCGCTGCCAACCCAGCACCGTTCTCTTCGCCCCCTCTACAACATAGAGAGTTTTGTAGCCAATAGTCACACGAGCACCCTATCTACAGGTAGAGCCGAGGAACGAAGGGCAGTACGGGGATTAGTGCAAATCAGATGTAAAAGCGATCCAGAACCCGAAATAGAAGTATTTCATAAAAGAGTGATTTTTTTTTGAGAATATATGAATTAATGTGTTTTTAGTTCAATGAAAGCTGCAGGTTCGGGTTTACTGTGGAACGTTCGAGGCAGGGTGAATTATCTTATCCGTTTTATTTACGGCGAGTAGTGTTCGTGTAGATCGTCGAGGGACCTGTAGTATCGGCAGCAGGATGGCTGCTGCGAGTGCGCGTGCCTGAAGTCATCGTCGATGTCGAGCACATTAGCCAGGAGCGATTTCGAGGATCTTTCCCGAAGCTCCAGATCAGGGGGAGGAGGCGCGCGCGCAGGCGGGGGCGTAGTCGCTGAGCCCGGCCGTGACATGCGCAAGATCCACGGCAGCCAATACAAAAATACGCAGCGAATCTGGATAAAAAAAAAACATACTCTTGATGTTAGTATAGATCATGATTTTATTTCATGCCAATTGAAACATTCTTTTAGTTAAAACAAATAAGTATAATATTAAGGTGTTTTTAAAATTAAGTTTTTTATGAAATAAAAAATCTAATCTAACCTAACCCTGCATTCTTTTAATAATTTAAATAATTTAAAGAGAATAGTGAGCGTTGTATATTATTAATAAATAATTACGTAATTGATAATAATTATTATTAATTATTTATATGATGAATCACCATAATACACACCCAGTCACTCATTTCGTGTGTATCCGCATGGCGGTGGTGGTAATTTAGGATGAGGATGGTGGATACGACAGATGATGCCACCATAAACATGATGCAGTTGAAGTATGTGCCTAGCAGAGGCACAGCATCCGAAGTCGCGGGCATTGTCTCCGCCACCATGTTTAGGAAGACCGTCAGTGAGAGCAGAATGGTGACACCTGTGTAGATAATTAAAAGTAAGTTTATAACATAATGATCCTAATTATTTCTAGAAGGAGGAATTCGAATATTAAGTAGAAATATTTTGATTATGTTTACGTACACTTTGCCACACCAAATAGGTTTTGTGCATATTGCTTGACAATTAGCCAAAATGAACACAGAGTGGATGCAGTTATCAGGTTTCAAATTTATTAGTACATTGCAATGTGTCCACCTTATACACGTGACGTTTTAAGTTTTTAGTTGATTTATACTATGTAAATAATTTTATATTATTATTATTGTATAGTTAAATGTCATTGTCCTGGAATCTTTATAAAAGGATTTAATGTTTAATTTAGTATTTAATGTTAATCGCTTAGAAATAGACAATTTCTTTTTTAAGGTTATATTCGTGGCCAGTGTCAAAAATATAAAATATACTTACTATGAAAGTACACTACGGGAAAGGAAAAAATATTACATGTACAGACATAACTACAAATTTATTAATATAGATGATACAAGGTCAAACAACATAGGTTTTAAATAAAAACCACGGCATGAAAGATTTTAAGGTCTCGTCAAAAATTACTTATATGGTGAAGTTTCAGAAAATACATAGAACACCAACAAATGTAAAGAAATATTATAGTCTGATTTGGTAGTGTCTAGAAAAAAACAATATATATACATATATATCGAACCTAGTGAAAGCTTTTCGCCAGAGTCCGGTGGTAGAGTGAAACCGAGAAGGGCCATTGAGGCAATAAGTACACACGGCACGATAAGATTGAAGAAGTAATAAAGCGTCTTCCGTCGGATCACCACTGCGAATGTTATGTCTATGTAAGGTTCTGGGCAGCAATTATAATAAATTTCGTTGCGCTTGCCCGGTACACCTGAAATAATATTAAATTTAACAAAATTATAAGAAATGTTAAATAGCCTATTCATTGAGGCCATTCTAATGAGCCCAAACACGATATCTCTGCTGTAAGTTGGTGAGGAGTTAGGTATCCTGCAGTTGCTAGATGATGCTGCAGCATCAGGTCCAGGTGTCCATGTTCTTCTAATATTATTGAAAAAACAGAATACCAAATTTCGACTGGATCAGACCTGTGTTCAAATCCATTCATCAACAAGAAAAGAGCTGATAATCTTCAAACGTCTGTACAGGTTTTCTTGAATTATAGCTAAGAAAACTCTTGATCAAGTCACCTTTCAATAAAATAACTAAATCATAATAGGTTCAGCCATTAGGGGGCAATGATGACACAGAGAGAGAGAGAGACACACAGATACAGACCAATTAATTTTTTATTTTTCTTAACACGTATTTAAAATAACCATTAGACATCGTATTTAAATAGGCATAAACAGCGGAACTAATCCTGTAAAGGAGTTTCATCATAAAACAGTTATTTTGTAGTAAAATCTTATGACTCTACGTATCGTACGATACACTATTTTTTATACGTTACTAGCTGGTGCTCTTTGCTAGCTAAAATGTTTTTTTTTTTAAATATCGTTACAAAAAGTGTCCTAAGTCCTATTCTACTACTTAAGCTAGCCGTTTAAGCGTGATTGATAGAAAACATTTAATCGCACGTATTTTCACATTTACAATAAACATAACATATATTAGTTTAGACAATATTGTTGTTATAATGCTAACCTATCAGTTCCCATTCACCATTCGTGACGAAACTGCTTATATCTCCACCCCCTTCGTCTTGTAGCTGAAGGTCTAACTGCAATGAAAGTGTAATAATATGTTTATATAATATATAAAAATGCGAGATGTGATTTGATCGTTCAGCGAACTTACTTGATAACCGTCATAGGTCCAACTACCAAATTTCATTTCACAGCGTTGGTCGTCGAAAGGAAACCAGGTAATGTCGATTTTACATGTGCTTTTGAAGATACCTGGAGGCACATACAAGCACGAGCCGTTGTTACGCACTACCACGTTCGTTGGGTACGTGCTGTCGAAGCCCTCGTCCGCACTTCAAAACAATTATATAAAATTAGAAGCATAAAAACTACTTAACATGACAAAAAGCATACTTCAAGGTGGTTCCCATGGAAAACAATTATTACGAGACGATTTAATTCTGATTTGGCTGTTTTTCTAAAGAATTACTCATATCGTTGTTTCAAATCAAAAAATATTTTCTTCCTTAGTTATAAAAATATTTTGGCATAATATGTTCGGAGTAAATTGCGTCAAAGTTTTCTTAGTGAGTTACGAATAATTTTACCGCTTGAACTTAATATAATTTAAGAGAACATAAATATGTAACGAAATAGAACGCTTTATTATAAATAATTTTACTGTTTTATTTCACCTGTTGTACATAAGGACGTCTGGTTTCCACAGTCTGTGAGGTGGTACTCGTAAATCTTTAACTCCACCAAAATCTGAAGTGTTCCACCTTAAGTTCATATCATTCCATTCCTGTGTAAATGAGGAAATCAAACAAAATTTGAATTATTTTGATTATGTAATATATTTAAATATTACTAAACAATATACAAAACCTAAAAATAATTGTTCAATAATACACTTAAAAATACAAATAAAAATAACTAAATACCTATTCAGATTTTATGTATGATTATTTGAAATGATTATGTGTTTATAAAATGATAATAACTAGTTTCTTTACCACACGAGACATTTATAGTAAATAATATTTTACATCATGCACAATAATAAAATATAAAGAATCGTGCAAAAATGTCAAATAAAAACATCAAAATTATTATACTAGTTTATTATTATGAATACAGTTTAATGGAATATATTAATTTTAGTATTATAATAAGACATAACCACAGAAGAAACTATGAATTATGTACTCACTAGTTTTAGCCAGATGTTTGTAATTAAAAGCTGGTTCTTTTCGTCCTGCAAACAATTTATTGCCTTTTTTAAACTACTGAATTCATTAAAATAGTCATGCGATTTTGACAAACCTGTTTAACATGAAATCTGTATAACTTACTTTTAATGAACTCAATATATATTTTTTAAAATACAGTTACAATAAGCATTTCTTTAAATTTTTATTTATAATCTAATTTAAATTTATCGTTGATTAAATAAATTATAATATCTAATAAGGTTTTCAACGTAAAAAGTATCCTAGAAGAATCCACTTCACATTAAATTTGGTGGTAAAACCTATGAAAATTGCGGCTGTGAAAGCATCTCAGCCATAGCTATTTCTGTGAAAATGTAGAAGATTGGTATGCACTGCCAGTGTTCCAACCGAGGTGTGTTCCAACGCAGCCCTCAAGAGTATCATGCTCTCAATGACTAACCTCTGGTCCTACATATACAACCTATTTGAGGTTGTTAGAAAGACAGGTGTAAGCTGTAGTAACTGTCTATTATCAGGAGGACTGCATTCCTAATTATTACTCCCTTCCATAAAAAGATCTTGAGATTGTTGTTATTGTAATTCCTATATCAGAACATTAAGTAACACAACTTATCCGCTACCTTAAAGGCTTACATATGTTGCCTAAGACTAGTATATGTTTAGATACTACATACATACATAAATCACGCCTATTTCCCAACGAGGCAGGCAGAGACCACGTCCTTCCACCTGCTACGATCCTGGCATTCATCTTTCACTTCTTCAACATTCATTAATCTTTTCACGCATGCTCGTCGGTTTAGAGTACTCTTGACCTGACATTTCTTCATAACGTCTCCGATTTGATCGATGAATGTTCGTCTAGGCATTCCTCTTCCAACGTTTCCTTTCACACTCGCATTATAAATTTGTTTAGTCATTCTTCTTTCATTAATCCTCTCAACATGTCCAAACCATCTAAGCATCCCTCTCTCAATCCGTGTGACTCTATATCTTCTTTCACACCACAAAGTTCTCTTATCAAACTATTTCTTATCCTGTCACTCAATTTCACTCCTAACATACCTCTCAGCGATCTCATTTCTACTGCATTTATTTTACTTTCATGATTTTTCTGCCACACCTAGCTTTCACTTCCGTACACGAGTTTTGAAACCAACACCACTCTATGCAAAACCAAACGAGCTATTATAGAAATTCTTTGGCTGCTCATAAAGGAGTGTAACGTCCCATTCACCATATTACCGGCATTTACTCTCTTTTCTATATCACTCTCACACTTTCCATCCCTGGTAAACATCGATCCCAAGTATAATAACTCACTTATTTGCTCCAGTTCATAGTCATCAATCTGGACACATACTTCTGTCATGTTCTCTTCCTTTTCAAACACCAAAACTTTCGCCTTCTTTACATTTACTTTCATTCCCTTTCTTATCAAAGCTTCATTCATAATAGTCACCATCGCTTGCAAACCCTTAGCCGACGATGCAAGTAAAACTTGATCATCAGCATAAACAAGACATTTGACAAGTAACTCGTTCATTCTTAGTCCACAATCACTCTCTTTCAGGTCTGTCAGACAATTATCCATGAATAGATTGAACAGCCATGGAGACGCTACACATCCCTGTCTAACACCCTTCTGGATATCAAACCATTCAGTGTATTCTCCAGTTATTCTAACACAAGTACTGGAATCCTCATAGAGAGATTTCAATGCTTGTATCAGATCACAGCTAACCCTATGCCTAGACAATGCCAACCAAAACTCATTCCTCATCACTTTATCATAGGCCTTTTCTAAATCTAAGAATGCACAAAAGACTTTTTGGTTTGTTGCCAAATATTTTTCAGTCATGCACCGTAAGGAGAAGACCTGATCCGTACATCACATACTCTTTCTAAATACCGCTGGTACATCCCATATTCTGTCATCTGTTTCTAGAATAACTCTTTCAATTATTGCCTTAGCATACAGTTTGCCGACAACACTGAGAAGGCTAATTCCGCGGTAATTTTTACAGTCTTGTAGTGACCCTTTTCCCTTGTATAACGGCACGATCACGGCCTTGCGCCAGTCTCCCGGTACCCGACCGTTTCTCCAACACTAGTTGAAAAGGGGGTATAACTGACTTGCTACCACACCCTGTCCAGTTTTCAGCATTTCGACATACTGTCATACCCCACAGCTTTACCAGATTTAATACTTTTTAATCCTTTCATAATCTCATCCATACTGATAATGCTGTCAGGTATATTTTCGTTCTTTCCAAGAGGAGGTACTTCCATTGGCACTAGCACCTCTTACCTTTCAAACCAATTTTCAAAATATTCCTTCCATCTCTTCAACACATATTCTTCTCCTTTTATAATACTTTCATCCTTGATTCTGTTTTAGATAACTCTGAGTTTGTTGTCTTTCCTTGAGCTAATCTAATCGATTTCCAAAACACTTTAATATTGGCTCAAAATTATCAGAGAGCCCTCTGTCAAACTCATCTTTCCACTCTTTTTTCATCGTACTAACCACATTTTTCATTAACCCTTTTATCGTTTTGTAAACCTTTCTTACTTTATCCACATCCTCTAATGTTGACTTTTGCACTCTTAGATTATTAGCCTTTGCTGCTAACCAATCCAGCCACGATTTCTTCTTTCCATACACAACTTTTTGCACCTCTGTATCTACCATACATTTTTCTGTGTTCTTCCGTTCCTTCTTTTAGCAACCCCACATACCTCACTTGCAACATCGACTACACCTTCCTTAAAATACTTCCAAAAACTATCTATCTCACATTCTTCATCCAAAATAACAAATCGTTCTTTCAACTTTTTAATGTACTCATCTTTTACTTTATCCTCTTGTAAATTTTCTACTTTCACACGTTCTAGATTAGATGTTAATTCTACTACACTATGTTGTCATCGTTTGAAAAGACCAATAATTCGTGAAATCACCAGGAACTGGTCTGTATCAATACCGACACCGCGATACACCCGAGTATCCAGAACTTGCCCTTTCAGTCTTTCATCGATGATCACAAAATCAATCATACTTTTAAAACCACATTAAACCCTTGTGTACATAAAATATGAACTCTTTTATGAGCAAACATTATGTTCGCTACTAAAAGATTCCCTTCTAAACATACATCAAGCAATCTTTTACCATTTTCGTTAATCCTCTCATCACCAAAAGTGCATAAAACCTTTTCATACCCATCACGCTTCACACCAACCCATCCATAGTAATCCTTTTATTGTCCTTACACGTCTTTAGAACTTCTCTCATACTATCCCAGAACTCCTCAATTTCCTTTTTGGCTACTGTCGAACCTCTGAAACCCAAATGCGTAGGTGCATACACACCTAGGATAAAAATACGGGTGAGACCGACTTTTTGCCCTATCCAGAGGAGTCTAGGACTCACACATTCATACTCAATCATACAATCACTCATTCGCGTAGACAGAATGACACCGACACCCTAGCAGCCTCTTTTGGCGTTGGGTACTCCAGACCAATACGCCGTGCAGGGTCCATAATTTGTGGTTTTACACCCTTTCCGCTTCGTCTCAATCACGCATAGAACATTAATTCTCCTCTCATCCATCATTTGACATACTTCATTTATTTTTTCATTAAACCCTCCCCTAATATTCAACGTAGCAAAGCGACTTTCCACAGCCCACTTTCTGCCCCCGTTGGAAACTACGTTAGATACTATAGAGTTCATAACTACAAATTTTGTAAATTGTTTGTATATCTTTCAATTTTCATTGTAGTATTTTTTTTCATAGAAACATTGAAGAGGTATATAAATATTTAGATCCTATATTCCTTTTTGTATTTAAGTTTTATTATATTGTTAAATATATCTATGGTATACTTATTTCGTTGCATATTACTTATTCGTTGCAAGGTGCATATGTGTTAGGTCTTTAAACGATTTTATGATAAGTTATTATTTATAAAATATCTCATAAAATAATTCCAGCTTGTCTTGTAAGTTAAATAAAAACGAAATTTTTGGTTATTTCAACAGAAATCTACAATCAATACAATCAATCAAATCAAATCAATTAAAGTTATCCTTATTTTATTTTGAAATTTTTGACAATATTCCATACAAGGACATCCTTCTTCTATATACACTAGTATATAGTAGGAAATGCCATTCTAAGTTGATTATACAATCCTTTATGAACAATAACTATGAACATCAAATTAATGTCAGTCATTTGGAACAAGCAATGTTTTTACAACTTTCTAAATGTGTTGATGATATTTTTTACATTTTTAATTTCTCTTCGAGATTTAATATGTTTTAACGCAACAGTATAATGGTATATTTTTCCGCTCTAAGTGAGTCGTACTTTTTTATTGCTTGATTCGGTAATGTAGAAACCATTAGCGCTACAGACTGTCACTTGTAAATGACATAATATACCTACCTAAATAACTTTGATAATCATTTTATGTCTTTCATATAGTATGAAATCGCATTTTAAAACAGCGACAAGCTTCACCTTTTATTTGAATCGCCTTATTGTTTTAAAAATGATTATAAAGAAACTTTAATCTTCACAGTATTGCTTCATTTTCAATAGCAGTGTTCCCGATGGGATTGCCCATCAGCAATTTCATCCCTATTTAACCCCCTCAGAGGATGAAATTACAAAATTCACCTTCGCTACATAAGGAACTTCTGTGCATAATTTTATGTTCTAGACCCACCGGTTTAAACTTTGCGTTGTTTCCGGTTTTATTTATCATTAAAAATGCACAATCTGCAGTGATACAGTTTAGTTTTATTTACATTGTTTTGAATTAAGTACCTCATACTTGATACGTTTATTTTTTTGTTAATATTAAAACAACATTTTAAATGCATTTTGTCTTTTAGAATTTTATCGCATTTTAGTACGTGGTTTAGAATTTGTAGGTGCTATCTGTACCTTGTTACAATTGTACTGTTATACTGTGAAACGTGGAACGTAGGTAAGTATAAAAATTTACACGTCCCTGTTGTGAAATAATTCAAACTATTTGAAGTATTCATTAGTTTAGATAATCTTAAAATCAGGACCGTGATAATATTAAGGAAGTAATTCTATTCATGAATAATTAATCGATTCTTTATTTATATGAATATACAAGACAATTTTTAACAAAATAGAAACCAACTTTAATTGTTCTGTAGAGTTCCTTGGTGTATCTTCGAAGTCGAAGGTTCAATGCTAAATAAATTAAAATGAGACACCTATTTCCAATGAAAAAAAAACATCTAAATCGGTTCATAAACAAAGAAGTTATGGCTGAACATCCATAAAAAAACATTCTAATTGAGAACCTCGTCCTTTCTTTGAAGTCGGTTAAAAACATAGAATAATTATAATTAGTGCAGGTGTTAATGTTTATTTAGGGATAATACTGAAATTTGTGTACAATACGCACCACGTCAATGATCTGCATGAGCGTGAGGCCGAAGGAGAGCTGAAGCGGGTCGCTTTCGTTTACCACGGGTCTCTCCAGCACGTTGTAGTGGTCTAGCAGGTGGTGCAACAATCGCTTCTCGTGATAACCGCCACGTGCTCCTAATTTATATATAATTATATCATTACTAACATAAAATTTTGGTACGATAATTCACGCAAAAACAGATTATGTACGGAACTCCGGAAAATTAGATTAACATGTTGATGTCTCGAATATAAAGTTAGAATAATTAATAATGAACGGGTAGCAAAGGAAATTTTGAAAATAGTAATGTAATCGATGAATTATTTGTTGAAGTGACATATTTTATCCCTTAAATACAATACAAAGCCTATTTCAGGTGACATAGCTTAACCCAGACACTTTGTAAGATTTTCTGGTAATAAAATGTAAACAGTTTTAATTCATAACATTAAATATGTAGAGCTATTTCATAGTCTTTTTTTCGTTTTTCTCATTTTGCAATAGGCTTTGCATGGTATTAGCAGCTATTGGAATTGTATTAATAGTAGAGGCGGATCCGCGTCAGCTTTAAGCCGACAATTGGCAAGAAATTGCGCAAGATCGAAACAAGTGGCGTGCTCTCGTTTCTGAGGCCAAGACCCTTTTTGGATCACTTAGTCAAAATAGTTAGACATTGATATATGAACATCTCTCTGTGTGTATTTTTTAGTTAGTTTATGGTATGTTCGCGCTCACCCCTCGGCCATAGCAGGCCCAGCAACAGCAGTAGGCCTGCGGGCGCCGCCAGTAGCGAGCGGCGCGCCCGCCCGCCCATGTCAGCGCTGCGACGCCGCCGCGCCGAGCGACGCCGCCGCCGCCGCCTCCGCCCCGCCACGCCGCGCCATCACCCGCCCCGTCCCGCGCAAAACCGACCCCGCTCCCTACTTCGCACTCTCTATTGGTGTCTATCGAACACGATTGGATTGTAAATTTAATTCTTTCGCGGTTTTCATATATTCAAGTATGTTTAAGAGCGCTCACAGACTGCCTCAAGTGTCGCCCGGTGTTCGAGCATCGTCGACTGTGACGCGGGTGGTACGTTTGATTCACGGCGTGTTTTTGAGCATTGTTGTTTAACGGAGTGCGGCGTTGTCCGTGGGGCAGCGGAGCCGCCGGTGTGCGGACTGCCGCGTCGGACTTGCCAGGGCAGAGGGCGCGAGCGACGGCGCGCAGACGCGTCGACTTGCGTCGCGTCGCGTCATCCACCATTCAAGAGCCGCACCGCGCTCTCCCGTTGCGCGTAGCTCTTCCCGACTTTGTCTACCTCACAATTCAGCTGCTTCGTTGTCCTCACAACGTATCCTAACGTATCGCAACACCGCACCGTCAGAACAGTAACGCTTTATTACTATACTTTACAGCTCGCTCTAGGTTCTTCAAAATTAAAACAGATTTTTTTAAACCCCTTTTAATATAACGTGATGATGTTTTCTTTTGATAAATTAAATATTATCTTGGTAGATTAATTTACTTTGCAAACCATCTATGCAAATAATCTATGCACAATAAAATGTTATTTATTAGGAATAATGACAAGTGTGATTAAGGATACATATTTTTATACATTATATTCGAATGTTACATTAGGGTCGTGTCGGTGTCGGTGTCGCGGTAATGGCTAGGCGGTGCGGCGGGGATGCGGCATGACGCGCGCTACAAGCGCGGGGATGCTGCGCTTAGTGCGATCAATGAGGGCGCTCACTTCTCTGCCCCTCCTCCACCCGCGCTCACCTCATCTGTCTTACTACGTAGAACCAATAACAGACTATGAAATTGCAAACTTGAACATTAGGTTTGAAATTTTTTTTCCACAGTTCAAAACTTTTATTAGTAGCTATGTAATATTGTTGTATCACAGATTTTATTTTGTAACTGGAAATTTCTTTAGTGCCGTTGTAATTTGAAACTCGAGGTAACAAAAAAGCAACACTAAAAAGAGACAAATACATACATCTATATGATTTAGCCTGCGAGAGAATGAGATAGAAGGTGAGGTTCAGAGGTTTATGTACCCGGCTGGGTCGTGACCACCATGCCTATACAGTGACTTAGTTTTATTGCGTTTCGGGATCAGCCAGTATATATCAAGCTGCCGAGAGGATTGCAGGTCGCCTACGCCAAACACCTTTCTCGCTCCTACTTCGACACCGCGTCGAATCACGCGAATCCATTAATCAAAGCGGCAGCTACATATGTACCGGTCCCCAATGCCTGCCGGCGTAATCGCCGGCCGAGTACCTAACAACTTCACTGACTCGCTCGATCAAATCGCAATAGCTAACGCGTTTTATTCCACCGTCTCTCCAAACTGAGCGTGCCAGCGCCCACGCCCGCGTAACCACCGTTCTCTCCGCAGAGGACGGGCGGGCGGTCAACTTCGCTCCCGCACACCCACCACGTCCACCCTCTCTAGCGGCAATCCAAGCCTAAGTCCGTTCCTCGGTGTGAAACCCTTGAGTCATGCAACCGCCCGTGCGATACATGTGACACTATACGTGCAACACTTAGCTACACACGTATGAACATACCACACGTGCACACCATACAGGTACATGGGTTCTGTAAGGGACCTTTTTTTTCTTTTTTGCGCTAATTAGTCATGAGTTACTTAGTGTAGAAAAACCATTCCGATCACTAAGTACACATACGCATGTTTCCCTCCTTCCTCCCAGGAGGAGGGGAACATGCATATGAGTACATGTTATGTAGCTCGAATTCGTAGGAGTAGGGAATTAGCCAGATCGCGACCTATTCGCATGTGTGACGACCGCCCGAGCCGAGGCTCGGCCACTCTGGCACCCTCGTGCGAGTCGTCCAAAACTTTCGCGGCTGAGTGCCCTAAGCGCTCGCCCCCAAGTTCGATGAAGCTGTAAAAGCCACAGCGGCTTTGTTTTTGGATAGGGCCCCTAAGGCTACCAGTGTAGTCAGTTGTAGTCAGTTCTAAAAAAAAATAAAAAATTGCAGGTCAGTATGACAAAGGCGGGGCGGCGCGCGCGACGACCGGCGATGTATCGCCGATCTTTCGGTACTCGCTAGTCGCCACTGTTTTTGTATTGAATTGTACTTATCATCAGGCAGAATGAAAGAAGAGAAGTTATTTATACATTTGTAAGATGTCTAAAGTCTAAAGATAATTCTAATCGCAGGTTCGTCGTTGATAGTGTTAACTTGTAGTTGCACTGCTTTGTTTACGGTCATGTAGAAATTTATTACTGTATGGCCCATGAGAAACTGAACTATAATTTAATATGCAGTAAGCCCCTATAAAAGATTATTCCTGGAATCCATATTATTATGATGAGGACTAATAATTATATCTGAGGCTCTACAACCGCGGGTGGGCCTTAGCCTGGTTATAGTATATCCCTCCAGACCTATCTATTTCTGGCCTTCTCTTTTCAGCCCTTCACACATTGTTTTTAGATCATTATAAACGCCATCCAACTAAGTATCTGAGTTTAACTCTGTAAAAGGTTTTCTCTACAGAAGTCTTTTAGGTGTCCTGGTAGTCTAGTTTTCTTTTAAGCACCAGGATAAGGGTATCAAACGAAAGGATTTACTGAGAAGAATAAAAAAAAACGAATTTTTTTAAAAACAATAGCTTTCATTCAAGAATTTTAAAAGCTTGTATAGCAAATAAAAATGGGAGGAAGGGACATAGTAAATAAATGACCATGCGCGTTGGAAGCTTTTAAAATAATTAAAATATTAAATGAAAGCTTTTTTTTTTATTCATATTTATAAAAATAATTAACTTACGAAATAATAATTGAATTTCTATATTTCAAGGAAAAATAAAATAAAGCTTTGCTCTATTCTAAAAGTCAATTACGTAGTTATCGCGTGTATGTATGAGAGTCGTAAAATTGCAGATTGTAATTCCGCATTCTTTTTATTTTTTGGACTTTGTGGTGATTGGAAATACTACCTACGTATATATTAATTTTATAAAGAGGAAAATTTGTACTTAAGATCCAGCCCCAACTACGCTTTGCGTGTTACTACCTTGATCCACATCGTCACTTAACACCAAGTGATATTGTGGCTTTATATAATAGGTTTACCTATAAATATATTTTTTAAATCATAACTTCTTAATAAGAGAAAAACAGTTATCATTTTAACTGTATTTTTTTACTGGAGCTTTTGATGTTTTTTATGCCAACTGTCATCTTGAGAGAGTACCTTGAGAGGCCACTCAAGCCTTTCCGCATATAATTGGGTGAAGTTCTCTAGCATCTGGTATAAGAGACAGTGAAGGCGTGACGTGTTTTATTAACCTGAAATATAGAAATTCTGCACCCGATATTTTCATAATATCTCGATTAGGAATAACACAAAGTAAGTTTTATATGTTGAACTGAGCTATTTAGGTATTAACAATGTACACCAATTTATTTCAAAAACATGTGCTGGTCGGTGGTTTAGATCGGCGGAATTCCAATTAGATGTGAGCAATACGAAGGTTCGAACCTAAAAAAAAGTAAGACGCGCTGTGAATCTGCTTTAAATACAGTATATTAGACTAGGCATACTAGCGATGTGCCCTCAGCTCCGCACGTGTTTGTTACTACGCAGTAGGTATTATAACCCATAATTTTATTTTTACTTATATTGTTGACAATTCATATACCGTATTACTTGGGGAATTACATATTGTATTTCCCGTGTACAAAATATCACCAAAATCGGTTAAGAATTATAATCGTACAAGTTCTTGCGCTACCGTCCTATGTCTCCCGACTAGGGATGTGATTTTTTAAAAATAAATCGATTTTTTAAAAATCAATTATTTTTAAAAATATATAATCGATTAGTTAATAATCGATTTCTGTTCAAAAAATTATCGAATTTTTCTCATATTTTCTTTAGAAATTTAATTAAAACCTGAAATATTTAGAATCGTAACTTTCTTAATCAATTTCAATTTACATATTTCAATAAAAAGACAAAAAATATTGTTAATAACAGCGAATGCCCATTCTTGTACCAAATTTTGTTGTATAGTAAGGTTTAATAAAAAGTAAAGAATTTTTTTTCCATATTATTTTACGACCTTTTATCCTCGGAATTTGGTTTTCAAAGTAGGAATATTCTTTAAATTTCAAAGGTATTATCTATACTATATATTATATGTGCACTAATTTAACAAAGCGGAAGTGTTTATATGTTTTTTTTTTAGTTTAATATTAAATCTCTAAAACTACCAGTCTGATTTGAAAAATTCTTTTTGTATATGATAGATTGATTCACAATGAATATTATAGCCTATTTAGCATCAAGATACACGTCTTTAATATTGACTTTTGTAAAGTAAGTCGGAACACAAAGCTCTCCCGGACTGCTTTATCCACGTGTGCTGCGATAATTTTTAGTTTTACGTAAATACATGTTGTACAAAAATATTGGGCCTTAGTACATCTTTAAAATAGTCCGCAATAGCATATGCCTGTATCTTATGCATAACCCACAATAAGCTATTATATAACAAAGAGTGGTTTAACATTAAAAAGTGATTAAAGATCATTATTTTACACGTGGTATATTAATCCTTACGAAAAAGAGTTACTTCATCTTAAAGACAATTTTATGAAGTTAAATTTTGCTCTTTTGCATGTTATTTGGACACATAGTTTAGGAGATAATGAAAAATTTAAATATGTAATTTGTATTTGTGGGAAGAAAAATTATGATAGGCAATACGGGAGCACTGGCGTTGTGGTGTTTGTCGTATAAAATTAACACGTGAGAAACCGTGGGCACAGCTAAAAATTATTATACACTGCGTAAATAATTCCAATGACGCGGGTGTTGCCTTCCATTACCTGTATTACAATCCTTTTGAACACAAAATTACAATATTAAATTAAAAAGCAACTCATAATTTAATTATAAATAACGATATTTATGGGTGATATATAAGGGCGATTGAAGTTTTTGGTGGGATCTTAAAATGAAATGTTTTGGTATTTGGTTTTTATTTTTAACTAACTGACTCACACATCTTCGTCTGCGTTACATGAGAGAGAGAGAGAGAGAGAGGATTAGAAAGATTGGGTCGTAGGCACCTATAATACAATTCTAAAGGAGCTGAAACTTTCATTACTTTGCTGCGGATTTATTTTAAAACTAAGACATTTATTGACAATTTGGACAATTTTATTGAAACTAAATACTTGTTATGAATATTTTATTTCAATAAGGTAAATACCATATTTATAGAAACACCATCGCAAATAATGCATTATTTTAGAACAAATTTTGTTACTTTTAAAAAGGTTATATTGAGTCAACTTTAAAAGATAGCCAAATGCTATCACGGACTTTTTTTTAACTTTTTAAGAGAAACAATTCCGTCACACATGATTGTTTAGTAACTTTACGCATTTACGCAGCGCACGCAATGGAAGCTCTCAAAAGCAATAATCCTTCCCTGTTTTTGCATTATGTTTAATTGATCGTATTGTTCTATTTGTCGTAGCGTGATGTTATATAGTCTATAGGCCTTCTTCGATCACTGGGATGTCAAACAAAAATTATTTTTTCTATTCGAAGAAGTAGTTCCTGAGATTAGAGCGTTCAACCAAACAAACAAACAAACTCTTCAGCTTAATAGTACTAGTATAGATCCATTAACTTAGGTTTTAGACCCTATATTATATAATACTGATAGCGTTTTGTGCGATATAGCTTGAGCATGTTAAATGGATTATAAATATAAACTGGAAGCATACATTTTGATGTGCCACAAAAACTCCTTACAAAGTTCTAACAAGGGAGCCACCATCTTGTTTACTACTATGTTCACTTGTTAATGGCAGTAATGGTTTTCAATAAAGAAGACTAATTGGCAAGTTAGTAAGAAGAAGGGTGATTGAATACCTACTGTCACAAAAATTTTTACATTAGATCCATCAAAAAAAAATCGCCTGTGAAAAAAAATCGATTTTTAAAAAATCGATTATTTTTTCACATCCTTACTTCCGACAGACTTTGGCGGGGCGATGTACTAGAGACGATAACGGTGGCGGGTTGTGTAGCGGGGAAGGGAATCGCGTAGGCGCGCAGTTATAGTACACAAAAGTAAACAGTATTATGTCTTCATAAAAAATATATTTTTATTTAAAATAAATGCACATTCACTTCTTACTAACTCACAATCATTTTTGAAACTAGAAATAAAACCCAAGTAGAAATAATTTATATAAATACAAAATTTGGAGTAACATATTTTGGTGAAAAAATAATAATGACAGTTTAATATAGCGTTATCCAATACGTAAGTATGTAACCCAAGAAATATAGTTAGAGGCTATAGGTAATTATTTCAAGAACACTACTGAGATAACATACTGTTTAGTTTCATGTAATATGTTGTGTTGTGACGTGCTACATCGTCCCCATGGCCCCGCCAACGTCTATCACATAGGACGGTCGCGCAAGAACTTGTACGACTATAACAATTGTTTTTTTATGGAAATAATTTTTTTGTACTATTTCTAAAGGAAATATTGAAATTTCTTGTAGCTTATCATTTGACCAATGATATAAGCTTCCCGTGTACAAAATTTCATGAGAATCGATCAAGTTTTGAGTTAAATCCAGACAACCACACAGACAGAAAGAAAAAATATTTTTTATGGGCATATTGTTGATCTGCAGTGTCCTTTATGACCATTAAAAAATTTTGATAGAAGAAATATTACGTGTACAGACATAACTAAAGATTTATTAATATTGATGTATACAAAACGAGACAGTTTAAAAGTGTAAGCGCGGAATAACTCAAAACCTAACATTTATTTTATAGAATGATGTTGTTATTTTATTCGTTACAGAATTTCACTATTGCCCTATTGGCCGAACGCCTGCTGCTATTTGCGATCGAGCTCTCACTAAGCTGAGACTCGGCTTGAATCATATTGCGGCGCGGCGAGAGCAAACTAAGGCGGGTCGGTCCCTCTACAAGGTCGACTATGCACCGCTGCAATTTAAAGAGATGGAATGCGGATCCACGTTTGCGACAGCAATATCACGGTTCTTTAAAATTATTTTGATACTTATTTTGCAAAACCATGCAAGAAATTATGTTATTAGAAAAGTCGTTTTGATTCTGAGAAACGTACTTTAATGAGGTCAATTGTTTTTCTTTCAGTCATGTATCTCCTAATTTTACTCTATGTATTTAACGCAGTGTGAAGCATCAGTTCTACAGTTTTACACTTATAATATAAGGAGAAATTTACAAAAATTTGAACATTTTTTGTTTTAACATGCAGTGGGCAGATATTTCAAATCCCGGGGTTTGGTCTTCGATCGATGATAATATTTCCTTTTCACGGGAATGTGTAGTTAGGGTAGATTGAACTCATTATTATGTTTTGTTACAAATTTACTCTCGTCTGCGAAAGAATCTGCTGACTACTTCTGTGCATTTATAAAAATTTGAACACCTTGACCACTAGACCACTTTGGCAGTCGAGGAAAATTATTTATATCATTATTATTAAATTGTAACATTGATCTACTTTGACCACTAAAGCCAACATTATTGACTTGCTAATGTGACCTGGTATTTCAACTTGCAGTACACGTTTTACTAACATTTAAAGCGTTTTAAAGGACGCCCGTTTCATTATGCATGCAGTGACAGGACCGTATTGTAAAAGCGTGCAAAATCTGTAAAGGTACAAGTAGCATATTATTGTATCACTTTACAAAGTACATAACCTTAGTTTTAAATACCAACTGATATGTTTTATGATATGTATGAGTGTGTATTGAGTTTATTTTGGATATAAGTAATAAATATGTTGTCGTCTCAAGGTTTTTGTTAGCCATTTTTAAAGGCATCAGCTTTTTAATATTCCAAGTAAACTTTGTCATTCTTATCGTCGTCGTTAGTTATATCGAGAATGTACATCATTATTTATGCGGACAGTCGCCTTACATGAACTTTATTTTGACTACGTTGCGTTCTCTTTTTAAAGAGGTTTTATTGAGAATGAAACAACGATGTTGTATATTTCTATTTCCCTGTAATTAATAAAACAAACAGTTTGAACATGATCTAATATGAGACCTATAAATTGGAAATATCTTTCTAGTCAAGAAAATGATAGATTTATTATCTACTAGCTTCTGCTCGTGACTTTGTTTGCGTGGACTTCAGAATCTTACGCGTGAGTCCAAGTTGTACCAAATTTCATATAAATCCGTTCAGTCATTTTTGCATGATTGACTAACAAATATATACAAAGATTCATATATATAATATAGTATGATTTTAAACTACAATTTAAGTATTCTAGAATGTATAGATTTCAAGACTATTTTATGAACCTGAAATACAAGGATGTTCATTATTTCCTGAAATAATACAACTATGATTTAGTTAACATAAAATAAATAATTTTAAACATAATTATGTAATCGTAGTCCGTAGTAAACCCGTTGTGTGCGAACTGGCTTATTATTATACTACAATATTTAAGCGACCGAACATTGCTCGGTGCCTTGCAAAAAATCTATCTAGGTAATCTTGGAAAGTAAAACATTATCTAAATACAAAATTTCATCCATATTATTAGATAATATGTAATAAGATGTGTTCACTTAATTGTATTGTAAAGATATAGCTACTCTTTGTCGACAACAAAGTCTAAATTTCGCCGATTGCTTTTTAGCAATTGGTTCCTAACTTTGTTACTACTATTATTAATATTTCATTATTAAATATTGTCTTTTTGTTTCTAAATTTACAAAAATAAATTAAGTATAAGTTTTTATATAAGTAAACATATAAATACTTACATGTTGCGATCGTGAGTTTTTTTGGAAATTCTCGGATATTTTGAAGAAATTTGAATCTGTATTTAAAATTCTCTAACGTCTGTTCTGAATATTACTTTGGAAAATCGGACTTGGTCTCAGATTTCAGTCTGTCTATTCATTCCGGTGAGCTAGGTATACGCAAAATTTCTGGAGTTAGCTTACCGGCTTTCCTGTCATCGACGTGGGACTGAATGTTTAGTTATGGCCATTCTGTTAAAATTGGACTTTACTAAGTCTCATGTCTAACCGACCGCATAGCCTGGAATTTACTTTGCCCAAACAATTCCTGATCTATATTTTTATGCTACCACAGACAGTGGGATGAGTCACTTCGTAAACTAGAATAGAATAAATTTATTAAAACGCCAATTAGTGTTGTAGAGCGTGCTCGTCCTCTTGACGTCCAGGAAAGGGAGTCTATTTAGTCTATAGCTAAGGGCAATTATCTCTGGATATTGGAACAAGACTTGACAACAACACTTTCAGGATATCCGTCTATTTGGGTTTATGAGTGTCATGGGTGTTTCCACATCACTGTCACTGCGGCTTCGATATCGTTGTAGGTCGGGCTTTTGCTAGCATCAATGTAACAGCAAGTCTTGAACCAATTGATTGGCGCGTGACGTTAGTAAGGTAAGGTTAAGTGTAACAGAGAAGTAGGTAATAGGTCGCGACCCCTGGTCTGGATGACACGAAATTTTGGCTCCGCCCCATCTCACCGTTACTTTATTGAGCGTTGGCGCAGCAGCTACCTCAGCGGAGGACCTGAAGCGGTGCAAGTATGTTGCTTTTGGCAGAAGCTAAATATTTGTGCCGTTTTAATTCAAAACCCTGCGAGGGGGGACCGTTGGGTCCGAATGCGCGCAGTCCTTTTACCAAGACCTCGCTTGGTCAGCGAATAAGCATTACCATACAACTTGGTACATTTTCTTCTGGTGGGGCACGTCGGATGGAATCCGTAGTTGAAGTGTTCGAAATTTGTTTATATTTTTATTTAATTAAATATTGCCCTTAAACGAAACATTATCTGAACTTACAGTGTTTCAATTGTTTCAAGGAATTCAATCAAAAATGAAATACATCCGTTCACTTTTACTTGATACAATGTCAAACGTATATTTCTATAAATCTAGTCAAATTTATGCCGGCGTTATGGAATCGCGTGACCACACAATGGTTGCCTGTAAATTGTACATTGCGCGCCGCACTCGGTCAGCAACTAGCTATTAGTGCATTCCCGAAGATTACTACATAGCGAAACCGACCATAGAAACTGTTACAGTTTTTGTTGTGCTCTGGCGAAATTCGTTCTTAAAGGCTATTAAGCTCATAAAACCGATACTGTATTAGAAATGAAATACCTAATATAGGAATTGTGATATTATAATTTAGCTAAGAAATGTCTATGTTAATAAATATGTAGTTCTGTCTGTACATTTAATATTTTTCCAAAATTTCCGGATAGACATAATTATTATATGAACTGCTCACGAATATGATATGAAAACCAATTTTGTCTGATTGTCTTTTTGTATGTTTGGATTTAACTCAAAAATAGCTTGACCGATTCTTATAAAATTTTGTACACGGGACACTTATGTCATTGGTCACTTGATAGGGTATAAGAATTTTCAATATTACTTTTAAAAATCGAAAAAATAAGAATTTTCAAAAGGGAAGTATAAGTCATTCTATAATTGATTGGCTTTACACATAAGGACTGTCAAAAATAATTTTAAATAAAAAAAAAAACAATTGTCAACTATCAACCGCTTTTGATAAAATTTTGTAGGCGGTATGCTATGTGATTCCATAATTGATAGGCAAGAATAATCGTCAAAAATAAATTAAGAAGAAAAAAAAACACTTTTAATAATTTCTCAACCAATTTTGATGAAAGTTATACACGGGCAGTACATGGCATTCTCTAAATGATAGGCTATATTGTGAACACTCAATAACACTTATAAAAATAAAATTAGGGGATGTAAATAACGACTGCGTAATGTCAAACGCGCGATAGTAAATTTATAAAATTTGAATATATTCAAATATTGATTGATAGTGATAAATACCTTATGAAACGAAATTCCTTGATTATTGTCCAATCAGTAAATTACAATTACTCAAGTACAGCGACAAGTTATTGTAAATTACATATTTAAAGTTTTTATTAATATTCGTATTTATTTTTAAAATACAAACAGTAACTATGTATAACAATAGCGGTGCTCGACGCGACGGCTCAGCACGCGTTTATTACACAGTAATTATTTTCGTTTCGTAGTTTTAGATTTACTCTTAATATTGTGCAATTCATACATTCTATTAAATGAGTAATGGGAAATACTTCCCGTTTAGAAGAAAATTTATCAAAATTGGTTAATGTTTTTTTAGGTTTTCTAAATGTATTATTGATTATTTTTACATTTGCTCCCCGACCACAAAATTTCACCAAAATCGGTTAAGAATTGATAAAAAAAAATTTTTTTTGGAATCCTTTTTACGATTTCTAAAAGTAATATTGACAATTCTTAGAGCCTATCATTTGAGTAATGAAATAAGCATCCTGCGTACGAAATTTCATAAGAATCGGTGAAGCCGTTATAGAGTTAAATCCGGACATGAAAAAAAATGGTTCAATGGAAATTTCGTGATCAGTGTTCAAAGTTATAGGATAGGATGTCAATCAGGAAATTTGAAACATGTATAGACAGAAATAGATATATTAATATATATACTTGCGGGGCTCTGCATAGTTTTGTTACGCAGTAATTATTTTCATTCCATAATTTAATTTTTACTATTATTGGCAATTTATACAGCTTATCAATAACCAATGACATAAGGTTCCCGAGAACAAAATTTCATAAGAATCGGTCAAACCATTTTTGAATTAAATTTGGAATTACAAACAGACAGACTGACGGACCGGAGGAACGGTTTTCCAGTCAACGTTTTCGCTATTTTCTATGATATAGGATACTTCAAGCGAAGCGTGAAGAAGAAAGATTAGATTAAGAAGTATGCTATCTTTTATCTTTAAAGCTAAAATCAACAGTGTTTTATTTATAAAAATCAGGTTAATTAAATAAATAAAAAATACTGTATTATGAAAAGTAAGGTACATAAGTTATCTTTGACCAAATGAATCGAGCATAAAGAGCCTTAGTATGATATACCTATCTATATAGGTATGCTTACACATCTGCGATATTTTACTAACATACTAAAATTTAAACGTAAGAATTTGGGTTATGTATTAAAACATTCTCAATGTATTTATCGTGATCTATCGTAGATATGTATCTCTCGATCAAAACTAGTCTTGTTTGATGGTGTACCATTGTCGGTTGTAACAACTTTCTACTGGAAGTTGAGAATAGTCAATATTTGACATGGCATTTATTTATATCGTTCCAAATATTTAAGTAGGTATGTATTACTACATAATTTTAAAACGAATAATGATTTTATTGCTTGGTAGTAATTATAGTATTATAAAGTAATAAAAAATCTCGATGTTGCTAGTAACAAAAATTAATATTTTTTAGCAATGATGGCTCAGTGTTTGCTTGTACGAACATCATATCGATCGACATGGCTTCGAAACCCTACAACGAATCTGAGCCTTTCAGTGAAGGGAAACATCGTGATAGAACCTTAGCGTGGTGGTGGGACTTTTTCTAATGCCCGCCTGGCTGGCTACCACCCTTAAGTTGAAATTTGTCCCAAACACCTATAGGTGTGTTCCGGCAGCTGCACTTGAGAGCCAGTCCCCCTAGCTTAGCCCAGGCTTAGAGTGTTACTGTTTTGAGTCCCATCATCATTCAAAATCAGGAGAGAATATGGACAATGGCTAAACCTATTAATAATTATTTAAATATCACAATTTGTTAATGAGATGACAACATTTTAAATATTTATCTGTATTCTTTTACTGGAGCTTTTGATGTTTTTTATGCCAACGCTCATCTTGAGAGAACACCTCGAGGTCGCTCAAGCCTTTCCGGGTATAATTGGGTGAACTTCTCTGGCAAGAGGTATGTGGGATACAGTGGCGCGCGGTGTGACGTGTTTTCATTAACTTCAAATGTGGAAATTGCTGCATCTGATATATTCATAATATTTGGATTAGGAATAACACTAAGTAAGCTTTATATATTGAATTAAGTTATTAACAGATTATAAATTTACACAAAATGTACATATACAATTATTTTGATTAATCTTTATTATTAAATCTGTAGTTCTGTCTGTGCATGTAATTTTATTCCAAATTTCATGATACATATCCTTTATAAAGGACACTGATTACGAATATGCGATTAAATATTTTTTTTACTGTCTGTTTGTATGTCCGGATTTAACTTAAAACGGCTTGACCGATTCTTATGAAATTTCGTACACGGGGTGCTTATGTCATTAGTCAATTGATAGGCTATAAGTATTTTTAATAATACTTCAATAAATCGTAAAAAGATATTTACACGAATAGTTTTTTATTCATTCTTAATCGATTTTGTTAAAATTTTGTACATGGGAAGTATAAGTTATTCAATAAATTATGGGTTATATTACAGATCTGTGAGCCATATAAACTAATAACACGATTCTTACAAAACGTAAATAAAGTTTAAAACTTTTTTTTATTAATTCTAAACCAATTCCGATTTAATAATAAGTAAAAGTAAAATTATTGTAGTAATAAGTATCGTCAATAAAGCTAAAACTTTATTTTTTTGTTAATTCTCAACAGTTTATCATAAAAAAATTTACACAGGAAGTATAAGTTATTCTAAAATTTATAGGCTACTAGAATTGCCAAAAATAAAATTACGAGACGAAAGTAATTACTGCGTGCGGAGCCGCGAACCAATGCTAGTCACCAATATAATTAAAGAAGTAGGTATCCTTATTAAGTAAAAAACTGCGATAAATGACATGCTAAAGAGCTGCAAAGCTCCATTAACCATAATTTAAGTTTAAGATTTAAGATAAATTAAGTTAATCAGTATCAGTTTGTCTATTATAAATTTTAAGTTGATTTTAATTGCCAGTATCAGCACATACCATAAATGTAGTACAAACATCTATAGCACATACCGTTAGGTAGTAAAACAATTATATTTAGCGTTTTTTAGAGTTTGTATGTTATGTACCCATTAAGTTAATTAGTGGCAAGTAAAACATGCCCATTTTGTATATTTTATTCGACATATTTAAAAAGGCTATTATTTATGATATAAAATAACCCATGGTGATATGAAACCTGTAATTTATTGCAAGAAGAAACCTATAATGGAAAATATAATTATTGAAGAAAGCTGTTTTCTAATGTCAGATTTTAATACACAATAGGAATCTTAAGGAGAAATACTAGGGTATGTCACATAAAATTGTAATTTGATGCCTTCATATTATACGTATATATTTAGGAGAAAAATATAATTGAGAAAAATGGAGATTATTTTATACAGCATGTAAAATAACATTAATGAAATTGTTATTTATTGTATTACCGGTAATGAAATATGGCCCGTCACGATGAAGTCCGTATAATAAACCGTGAGTAAATTCACACTTCAAAGATTGGAATTGCTAGGTGGGTGGAGTTTTGTTTTGTTTTCATAAACACGGTCTATTCAAAGATGGCTGATGTTTTTCTTGTTTTTTTTTTTTCCGTATATAGCACTTAATATTTAATACTGAATTAGTGGTTGATTGTCTGCATGACAAGAAGGAAAAGTTGCTACAAATTTATCGTTCGTGTTATCTTGGTGCAAAGAATTGGCGATTACTTTCACTGTGTTTCAATTTGTCAAACATCGTGTCTTACCAGTTGAGTGGTTTTGCATCATTGGAAAAGTTTAAGAGCGATGGATATTTAAGCATATTACAATTCATTGTCGTGCTAAAAATAACAATCACAACATGAGCAGTGTGTTACGTTATTCCCTAATTCAATTAAATCTAATAGGCTTTGTGAAAGTAAGCCGAAAGGTTCTGCTGTTGTATGTATCTAGCTGTTGTGAATACTACACAAATAAAATTATAATTAATGTTCGGAAAAAGAGTGTAGCGACGGATCTTCGTGACTTTCCTCGCACGAATGACATAGAAATGTGAAACTTTCTTGTGAAGCGAATGCGGTTCGGTGTCAAGTGTGATTATAGGTAAGGTTTGTGGCAGGGCGCCGGTGCCGCGGTACCGCGTGGCGGACCTGGCGCGGCGCGGCGCGGCGGTGTGGTGAGAGTGCGGCCCGATTGCGACCGGTCGGCCGCGGCCCCACCGCTGGCGCGCAGGGGCGCACACGCCGCTCAGCGCCGTCAACGTCGCGACGCTCGCTTGCTCGCGTTGCGCCCCTGTGCGCGCATACTATCTCATTGCCGGTCTATATCGATGTAAACACAATTTAACACGGAATACCGCGAGACATACTTGAGACTAACATGTTTTGAACATTAACTAGTGAGGATTTCTGACACAGTGGTGGCTTCGTATACAGACGTGAGAGGAGTTTAATATATCTGTTCAATATTTATCAGAGATCGAGGGTGAGTGTATAATTATTTGATACCTTAAGTTTAATCTATTAGAATAGCGTAATGAAGAGATTATTATTGATGTGGATTCTCATGCCGGCGCATGTAAAGGGACTAAGGTCAGCAGAATAGTATACGGGGTTATGTGTTTAGGGTAGCGAAGGCGGCGGTGCATTGCGTCGCGTCGAGGTGTCTACGAGTGATCCCGGTTGCGGTCCCGGTGCCGCGGTGGTGAGCCCTCGCAGCTCCGGCCGCGGCGCCCTCTCGCTACTACCGCAGACTGCGCACAAACCTAACTAGTTAACTACGATTGCTACGCCAACTTTTCACTATAATAATTCTAATCAGCATTTGTAGTATATGAATCAATGCTGCAGAATAGTATTTTCATATATTATTATCGTATGTTCACATTGCTTTGTCAAGAACTTTTAATGAGACATCTCCATAAAGCCTAAACGATATAAATTTTGGTTACATTTTTACAATAGTATACTATTTTTGTTGCCGTATATCACCATTGAATTTATTTATATTAAAAACTTATATTTATAAGTTGTATATCTGTAGCAATAGTCAATAATTTTAAGAAACTACATTTCAATATAACGTTTTAATTACATAATCTATACGATTAATACATAAACATATAAATGTCGTTGGTTACAAATACACAATGTATATTATTATATTATGGTTAATACAAAATACAACTTAAGAACAAAATCGTCTGTTATTTCGATGTCGTATCTTTATGCCTGCATATATTTTAATTTATTACTTATATTTATGATACTCACAATGAGACATTTTTTGTAACGTTGTACTTCACATGACAAATGATATGTGTTTGTTAGTTATCGGGATGTTGGATCGTGTTTGAATATCTGATCAAAGTGAAAGCTTTGATACGAAGTATTACATCAACTATCCAATCTCTTCGATGTAGATGTAATTAGATGTTTGGAAATTAGGTAATCATTAAAATTATAAACTGGAGGGTTACCACATACATTCTACGTCGAAATTAGATACAAAATATAATGTTTACATAATAAATTTGAATTTAAAAAAGTAGTACTAGCCGTGACCGCAGTTCTGCTCGCGTGAACAAAAAAAAAGTATTTACTGGGCTAAAAAGTTTTAATCCACGTTAAAGCTATGACCTGTGTGCCAAACATCAAAATCCATTTAGTTGTTTATACGTGATTGAGTACCAAACAAACCCACTTTCGCATTTATAATGTTAGTTAGAAGAAAGCGTTTTATCCAAAAGTTATAAAGTAATATAATATTTTAAAATAAATATCAACTTTTAATATATTTTATTCGTAAAAAATGACACAAACTACATATTTTAAGAAGTTAATTAAACGTTAATAATCATAGTTAATACTTTCAAATATATTATTTAATAATAAAGTACCTAAGACATTATTTTAAGTAAATAATAATCAGAAGTTATCAGATTTCTGTGATGCAAGTCGATGACGTTCCGTGATTCTAAGACAATTACTTGTTATAAAATTGTTTTAAAAGTCGTCTCCACGAACTTGCTTTTCGGTGTTATTGGTTTTTAGGTAGAATTCTATTGGTTGCTCGGTTAGGCACGGACGCTCATAGGATGTTAACCTCTCCGAGCAGAGGATTGGCACCGAGACTAACATCTGATGTCATGCTGGCCTAACACCTACACTGCTTAAACTTATACCTACTATATATTTAGTTTTGTCACAACCTATTTGAAATAAAGAATATTCTATATACACTTATAATACACGGAGCTTTTAAAATAGGGATAATGATGCTTCACCGCCTGGAACGTAATAATGAGTTAATTAAAATTAAATTTGAACAGATTGTCATACTCTGAGCCCTTTGCTTATGCTGAATAATTTATATTATTTCTGAATACGTAAATAAAATACAATATAATACAAGAAAACATTAGATTAACTGGACCGGCATACGTTGTTATGTTTTTTTTTGTACTAAATGGCCCGACCACAGCACCACCGATGGATCCTGACATATATAAACCATCTTCTCGACAAAACAAATATATTATGTAAATATTAGCTTATTGCTCAAGTCGTTCAAAAGTTATAGCATCACTAATACACGCACACAAGTTTTTATATAAGTATAGGATATAATTTTTTATTATTTTGTGGGTTCATTCATAGTCATGGATGCTTTTAATTTATTCTTAAAGCTGGTGGGCGTTAAGATGTTGCTGGAGTTTCTTGTTCGACTTAAATTGAGAATAGGTATTATTAAAATGTTTTTAGTCTCTAATTAGTTCACACGTTATACGTTTTTGTAAACTGTCTCAATGGTTGAACAAAAAATAATAATTCAGGATTTAAAAATTGGCAAGAAGGTTATTTTTGCTATAAGTAGAATCTATCAATAAGCAAAGAAACATAAAAATTTCAAAAGATCTTATTGCAATACAATGGATTTTAATTATACTAGTATTTTTGATTAAAGATTACACTTTACTCCGAGCGACGAGATGGAAATTTTATGAGAAGTCCCAGGTTTGTGGAGGTCCGGAGGAGGCGTCCTATAAAATATACGTCCGTTTTGCCTCTAGAGATGTAATAAATAACTTACGATACTTGTTATTTTGAGTACAATTAAATGTATAATAATTACATATAATATTCACCATAGGGTAAAGATACCGGTTTTTAGTTGCAGAGGTCATGAGCTAGAATTTGATATATGATGGGTAGGTAGGTAATGATTTGGACTCCTACGAGTAGTTCCAAACAGCTTATTTTATTAGTAAGTACATATGAGCTACTCCTATAGATATCGAATAATAATGCTAGATACACAAAACGGGTATGCTTTTTATTTAAGCATTTAAAATGTTAGGCATCTATTCATAAACTAGAATGACTGGTTAAATCTATTTTTACTATAATAAGGTATGAGGTCAAAGCAAAATATTTGTAATCTCACTATTACTAAATCATTTTTCGGCTATCAGAGATCGTAAACTGCGGCTATCGTTTGATACGCCTCTCTGTGCGCTGTCTCTGGCGACAAACATCCAGATACTGTTTTGAGCACTCACCATATGCGGCCCGCTACTCTACAAAGAATAGATTTTATCTAACTTATTACAATTTCGTGTGAGATAACCGTAAAAGCGGGCGCCTTGCCGCGTCTTGGCTTACTATAAGAAAACGGGCAATATATGTGGAATTTATACAGTAATGCCTTTAATGCAAGAAACCTCTGTGAGTTAGTGAATTTATAACTCGAGGTTTCCGGTTTAAGTGATTTGGAAAACTTATCTGATATGATCTCAGGTTAGGTTTTGGTACCTATACAAAGTACCTATATAACAATACGCTGCCTAAATAGTTAAAAATCAACTATTGTAAGAAATGAAATATAATTGTGTGTGATATACATTTTATCTAATTTATATACGAGTACTTTAATTATATATAAATAGGTGATACTTAGGTAAACGTATAACTCGTAAACAATTTTAATTAATCTAACAAATTAATCTAATACAATATAAACTACTGACAAAAATAAAATACAATAAATAATAAGAATTAAGAGGCGTTGTTAGAAAGTAGTAAGATTATGTTTCTTTATATAATATGATCCTATTTTTATCTATGTTATGAAGTATTAATGATCACATGTTTTTTAATACCTATCACAAATTTTAAAAACGTCAATTCGCTAATGATTCAAACAGTATGTTCTTAGGTGAAAAGTTAAAATTAACGTAAACAAGCTTACAGCTTTGCTACATCAAGGCCCACAAAAGCTAATGTTGCTATTACTTAACTTTAATAAAGAATAATTTATATATCCATGTTAGTCCTATGAAAAAAGTATACGTAGGTGCCTGTCTATATATTATCAATGCTATAATTACTTTATAATTATCAATCCAAGTTGAACGTATTTTGTGAGCGTTTATGATGCGTAGAGATTGGTAGTTGTTGCTGTCGCACTGTCGGTGTCGTACCGCTATGTAAATGTCACGTGCCGATGCGGTCACCAATTCACAACACGGAAAGCTACATTCATTGCAAAATTGTTTTCGAAAACACAACACTTCTTTTACATCACATCGGGCATTAGAAATAATTCACAATCCGCTATATGTCTAGACGTTGTTATAATAATAAAAAAAAAATATAGTAATATTATTAATCCATAAATTTCACTTATGGATTAGACTTATTTGTTTATCTTAACTAGCTATGTTCCACTTTTTTTTCTGTGTGACTGCGCTGTTAGCCGTAAGCGCCCTGAAGCCTCAGACGGCTTTTACAGCTTCACCGTGACTTGGGGACCCGATTTTCCACAGTTTCACCCGTGTTTTTATTCGATCTCCACCGCACCGCGACCAACGACCAACGCACCGGTGTAGCGTATCGTGGTTCTCACTTCCCCAACAGGCCTACAGATTGCCAGTTTTCTTGAAGTTCATGGTTGCTGCTACGCTCCATAGGATTGTAGCTTGAAGTTACATAAATTATAACTTTCCTCAATAAATAGTCTATAGAATTAGTAATCCTAATACATAACAAAAGCAAATTTAAAAAAAAGTTATATTTACTTATTTTGGCGCGTTTAGTACAGGGTACAATGGAAACCCAAATTTTAAATTTTGAGAACTATAATCCAAAATTTTAATCAAATTAAAATTATCATAATTTTTATTCTTTAAATTAAAAAAAACTCTCGAAATAAGTAAATTTTAATTTGAGTGAAATAATATTTATTTTCATCACAATTGTACGTAAACAGTGTCATAATATTATGCAGGCTATCTTGAGTGTAACCCTCTAAATAAAACCCAAGGGACTTTTTTGTATTAACGCCCGAGGGCGTAATGGAAGTCGTGTGACCCGAAACTGAGCACATCGTTGGCAGATTCTGAACCAGAGTCGTGTGCGTCTACGACATTTACTGCTTTTGAAACGCAATTATGTCTCTCAACATCGATCTTAAATGTGTTACTAGAGTCGAGTACGTCGCAGACTTTTAAAAATGTCACATTTTGTAATAAAGAAGAAATCACTGTCACTAATAATCGTTCGTAATTCCGAATTTACCGCCCTCAAGACAAAATGTACTATACTATAAACCGTGTTGGCTTCATACAAAACCTAATAAATACTAGCGACTTCCGTTATCTGTCAGTATCCGGTTTGAATTATATTGTAGCGGAAATTGTTTCGGCACGGCATCTGTGCATAGTTTTATTAAACATACATTATAATATAAAGCATTATTTGAATCTTGTGAACGGACAGTATTGTACAAGGACTAAAAGTGTAAAGATGTTACGCTGCTTTTCTGATGCTTCTCTGGTGAAGTCTTTGGTTTTATGCTTTTTACAACCGATACAATTATTTTTACACTATTATAAAAATAGTCTCGTGTGTTTAATTAATCTATGCGATGAAATGGCTACATAGCTTTCGACTACATTACAAAGATCAACACAATGTCAATTGCCTACAGATAAGTCATGTTTGAGAAAAAGTTTGTAAAAACCTGTGTATTTCATAAATAACTCAAAGAAATGCTGTGTAGGCGCAACCGCAGAACATTGCATATTATTAGTACACAATACCATGTAAGCCACGGTTACCCAAGCTGAGGAGGATACTCTAATTGATTAATAGATCGATTGGCCTCATTTTCCTATGATAAATACAGCACTATAAATAAACTATTATAATATGGAATACTAGTTTCTGCTTACGATTTTCTCTGCGTTGACTTCAGAATTAGGTCCAGAGAGAAAGTTTTACCGGGTAAAAAGTATCCTATTTGCTAATCCTCTGGGTGCCAAATTTCATTCAAATCCCTTTTTTTGCACGATTGAGTAACAAATATAAGATAGTAAGATTACAGTTATTTGGCGGTAAAGCATGGGTTGTTCGACATCATATTATGAGTCTATACTGGTAGACAAAACATACCACCATGCCTGTATTTCCCGAAGGGTTAGGCAGAGGTGTACATTAGTACAACCACAGTTCGCCGAGTATGTTTTTTTAGGTCCCATGTAATAGGAGGCGAGCCTATTGTCATTAATCGGGCACGGAAGCAAATTCCGAGCTGCTACTGAAAATTCATAGGAAAAACCCAATAACACTTTGCTCGACCTGGGATTCAAACCCAGGACCTCGCTCATAGCAGTCCATGACCACTAGGCTAACGAGGTATAGAGTTAGGTAGTACGACTACCGATGCGATGCGACGGTGAAACTGTAAAAGCTGTCTGAGGCTCAAGGGCTCGTATGGCTACCAGGACAGGACCACCGATGTTAATATATTACGTTTATCAGTATTGAATTATTATACAATACTACGTCTTATACGGTGATGGTTCTATTGACGGTGACGTGACCAATCAGTTGCCGTAATATTCCCCACTACACAACTGACGAGAGTATTGGTTATACAACTAAGCACCAAAATAATAAATCGACTGGAAATAGATCTTGTTCGGATGATGCCAAGGTGTATAATCTATATATCTTATCAGCGATTCTCTTGATTTGATACTAGAAAGAAACAATAGATATAAAAAAATATATTATTTCTTCTTCTTATGGTTTATTGAACCCTAGGAAGACAAAGAGAAGTGAAAACTGAGAAATTAATTTATCCAAAATTTCTTGCTACTTTTGCTTGAAACAGATTAACAGTTGTATCTTCTTTTTACAACAATAAACGTTTGTTATTAATTTTATTTGTTTAAAACTTTAACACTTATCCCTTAAAGGTAAATAACGATCTGGTCTACGGGCTCGACCGCATCTCATTTATATTTTTAGTTACTAACATTTTTCGTTATTCTTCGATTAGTTTCTCATTTAACATTTTCAGATTCATCTTAACAGTTAATAATAAACGACGAACGAACAAAGACGAAATAAACTGTTAATTTGTTTTAGGGGAAAGTACATAGCAAATTAAATTGAATAAAATTGAAAACTGAGTAATTCTCTGGATGGTTTACCCCATTTCAAAAAGTATTATTAAAACTAATATAGGTGTTATATATAATATAACTATATATTATATACTACTGCTATATATTACTATTACTACATATGTATTAGTACATATTATGAATAATATTATTTGCAAATTTCATACAAAGGGTTCCTCACTCCTGTCGCTAATTGTTTATAGAAATAAAAAAACTGTAGATGCGAATACAAATCATTTGTTTATTATCTATATATTTATTTTCATAATTTACAATTTTACGTTCATTATACACCAGATTACCTTGCGAATTCATATCTGTTGCCCTTAAAGGGTAACAAAACGAAAACAGGCAAGCCTTAATAACGAAACAAAAATCCTCTATCTATCTATACAATTAATAAAATTGAAGTGTCTGTTTATAATGTCAAAATAACAGTTTTTTTACTAAATGCATATGAAAGTATATACGATACATATAACAACAAAGCCCATTTTTAAATTTTTGCATGTCTGTCTGTTTGTTCCGGGTAATCTCCGAAACGGTTGGAACAATCTTGACGGGACTTTCATTGATAGATAGCTGATGATATAGGGAGTAACTTAGGCTACTTTTATTTTAGAAAAAGAATTAGGGTTCCGCACAAATAAAAAAAACTGGTCATGGTGAATCAATTCGGGCGCTTAAATGGTTTATGCTATGTAAACCATTAGAGATAAAGGAAATTAATATACTACGTAATTATAAGCATTAAAAAGCCCTACAAAAAGTTATTGAGAGTATACTATCTTCTAAGAAACTCCCACAATAAGCATTATTGTCTTTAAAATAGCCGGGAGCGGGGAAACACCATTCGCGCGGGCATTCTGTAGTCTACGTGAGACAAGCCACGGGCACTGCTAGTTGTAGAATATATACATAGTTTGTTTATATTATTATATGCCTGTGAGCTATGATTATATTGAGTGTCGTCGATGAATTATGTATTATAATGATAAAGTTTTGAATATTATTTATGCTATACGAACTACACAAGACATTTTATTTTTTATTTTAAAAGCATTGGAATATAATTTTAAAGTGCCTAATAAGAAGTAATACATAATACAACTCATATTAACGGTATACCGTGTGCATGATTTTTTTTGAATGATGTTTAATAAATATTTTGAATATCTATTTGTGTATGCGTATACGTGTGCATGCGTGTGTGTGAGTTTTGTTTATTATTTGAGTACCTTTAATAAGTTTCCTGTGTTACTTCTGAAACTAATCTTGTACAGACGGTAGGTACTTGAGAAACTTATTTATGAAAATGTACTACAGTGTAACGTCAGGGGTGCTCAGTCGTAGAGTGTCGGCGATCTACCACAAAATATCTAGTTAGCAGGTGGTTGACTTTCAACCTACTACTTCTTTTTCTTTTTTTTTTGAAAAACTACATTTTTATGAAATTTGAGATGAGTTGCTATAG
Source organism: Saturnia japonica (assembly GCA_033032175.1). Lineage (NCBI taxonomy): Eukaryota > Metazoa > Arthropoda > Insecta > Lepidoptera > Saturniidae > Saturnia > Saturnia japonica. The sequence goes on along the minus strand of CM065311.1, from coordinate 8,748,365 downwards.
TTTTGTGTTGTATATCGGAAATTATATATAATAATATCTCATTTTGTATATGTGGCTTGAATATAGTTAGCCGCCACAAAACTTGTTTATAATTTTTCCGAAATTCCATCGATCGAATTGAAAAGCTCTCCCGGTCGACTGTTTGGCCACCCCTGGCGTTTATATAATATGTATCTACAACATATATTATACAGATATGGTGCAGCGGTGAGGAGTGTGGATTGAATGCCAATAATTATTGCAATGAGAATACTTCTGTTAGGCACCCGTTATTCTGTAGAATGCATCCTTTATAAAAATTTTGTTTGTAATATTTGTATTTAAAATATTAAAAACCATTCCTACAAACGTGATATGATATGAATTGAATTTTTGTTTACTTATATTTTAAACTAGGTGCTGTTGGCCCGCTTCGCGGTGTGTATTTTTATCTGCATCAGATAAAAAAAATATTCTAAGTATATTCATTTTCTTGTCATAATGTACCTCTATGCAAATTCCATTTAAATCGATCCACCGGTTTGAAAGATATTAAGGAACAAATTTGAAAAATTGCTCATTTTCATTTGTAAATGTATATTAAGCTGCATGTATACTGTATTGTAAATTATTTCGGAAATTTTATATCTTTTTATTTTAAATCTTGTATGTAAGTAAAGGTTACGGACTCAGACACTGCAGACAAGGTTTTTCTAAAAAAAAAGTCAAGATATTATAGTAACAGCTGTAAATTTTCTCTAAATATTTGTAGGTAAGAAGTAAAAGTTATTCTATATCTATACATATAAAATACTTTGTCCTGAATGACTGACGGATCAACGCACAGCCTAAACCGCTGATCGTAGAGACGTGAAACTTGGAGGGTGTGTTCTTTGTATATCTAAAAAAAGTCGGGGAAAGCGTATATCTATCTCTTATACATAAGCCACAATAAGGCATTTTGTAATTATTTTTAGTTGAAGATTAAAAATTAGTTTATGAGCATAATTTTAAAGCATGGCTTATTAATCCTTACGAAAAAAAATTACTTCATCATAAAGATAATTTAATGAAGATAAACTTCGTCTTTTATAGAATGTTATTTGGACGTATAGTTTGAGAGATAATGCAAAATTAAAATAATTCAACAATCGGCTCGGGTCTATGTTTATAGTAGTAGCGGCGCGAACGAACCGTGCGATGCCGCGATGTGACCATCTGGTTGCCCGATAAAATATAGTCTTATACTGAAGTATTTATAAATCATCAATCAGTGATTTCTTCTAAATTATATGCGGGTGAAACCGCGGGGCACAGTTAGTATATGATAAAACTCAACGTCTCTCTGTCTGTCTGTCCGTTTATGTTCTTGTCCCGCGAGAACCACTTATCCGATATACATGTTTTTTTGTTCAGAGCTATGTTATCTGACCAGGTCATAGGATATATTTTGTAAGACAAAGTAATATATGTACGATAATGTCAAATGAATTCGGAATAAAGACTCAACCGGTGCGCTTATATTTAAAATGGCTTACGCTGAGTAAACCATAAGAGATGTGTCAAATTAAAGTACTACATAATTATAGATCTTAAAAAGATTTACAAAAAGTCAGTGATAGTATATGTCTACCTTCTAAGGATCACCCACAATATATAAGCACTTTTTCCTATTTAAAATAACCGGCGGGCGACCACCCTGGGTGGGAACAGGGGCAGCGCAATTCGCTCGTATGCTCGACCGACGGCAGTCTGTAGTCCACGTGAGCGGAGCCGGGGGCACAGCTAGTAAAATATAAAATACAGAAGTCTGTTATATATACAGTCAAAATCTGTTATAACGACATCGAAAGGACTGCTCATATTCAGTCGTAAAACCGATAGTCGTAACAACCGGTGATGTTTAATGTGTATCGTGCAAGTACAAACAAATCGATAGGGAATTATTGGAAAAATATATTTATTCAACTATGTACATTTTGTTTATTACACATAAGTACAATGCATATTATTTTTCTGTGAGCATAAAATCTGTAATTTCGGTCTGTTTGGAACACTTCTGTTGTGCATAGATATTTTGTAATTCACGTTGGATTTTAATTAACGTATCGTCATAATTGGTGTGGATATGGTACTGTTCATTAAAAAGAACAATCTTTCTTAATACACTAACCGCATTGATACCATCATTCAATGATGGTACAGTAAATTGTTCTTCAGAGTCTTCCTGTTCGTCATCTTCCTCTTGAACATCTCGTACAATATCATCTTCCGTAGCTCGTGTGAAAATTGCAATAGAGTTATCTACATCAATGAACTCTGCTGTTTCAGTAGTAGATAAAGCAGGTCGTAAATTTTGGGCTAATTGAGCAAGAGAAATATTGTCCTCTCCATCATTATCAGTCACATCATCTGAGGTTATTGTTAAGAGGTCTTTAAAACCAGCATGTTTAAAGCAGTTAGCTATAGTGTTTTGTGAAACGTTATTCCATGCTTCTGATATCATCAAGAACCGTAAAGCTTTTTTGGTCGCTACTGTCAAGGTTTTGTATTAACTTAAACACTTGCAGTCTTCTATAGTGAGATTTTAAACATCTTATTACACCTTGGCCCATTGGTTGCAATACAGATGTAACATTTGGTGGTAAGAACACAAGTATAATGCATTTTAGATTAGTAACAGCCGGATGAGCAGGACAGTTATCAACCAAAAGTAGAACTTTCTGTTTGTTTCCTTTCCATTCAGCGTCCCAGTTTCTTAACCATCTCTCAAAAATGTCCGATGTCATCTATGACTTCACATTGTTTTCATACGTTACCGGCAGTGAGTGTATGTTTTTAAAGCATCTTGGTTTCTTAGATTTGCCAATAACTAAAAGCTTTCTTTTACAGGATCCTGTCATATTTGCTGCAACCATGATCGTTAATCTTGTCTTAGACATTTTTCCTCCCGAACAATTCTCTCCTTTGAACTTTAAAGTCTTGTCTGGTTTCATATTGTAAAAAAGTCCAGTTTCGTCTGCGTTCAAAATTTCATCTGGTCCGTAGCCTTCGTTCGAATAATGTAGGTCACTTTTGCGTTATCCATTCTTCTACAGTATCCTTATCAACACTAGCAGCTTCACCACTCATTTTCCCGCCGACAATACCGTGCCGAGCCCGGAAACGTTGAATCTAACTAGATGAGCAAACAAAATCTTCGCCAAAACGTTGAGCAAAATCGTTAGCTTTTTGTTGAAGAATCGGTCCATTTATTGGCACATTATTAGCCCTTTGATATTTAAACCACTTTAACTAAGCTTCCTCAATATTCGTATTCTTCGTTGTTCTGGCTCGTTTCATGTTCAAAAAATTATTGTCATAAAGCGTTTGGATTTTTTCTCGCTCTTTCCAAATGGTTGAAATTGTCGAGTGTGGTACACTATATTCCTTTGCTAAGTCTTTGTTTGAAATTCCGCTCTCTAGCTTGGATATAATACGCGATTTTTCTTCAATATTAATTTGTTTTCTTTTTCTTTGCGACATTTTGAAAGTTTCACGAATAACTCCACAAAGTTTTGGTGCGTCTTGTGTATAGATAAGTAACAAACTAACTGAAGAGATATGAAGAAGCGGGCTTTGACTCTACTACTGCATGCACGTGTTTTGTTTCTAAGAATTAAAAAAGACCCTACACTAAACTAAATCCTATTGTTTTCTTTCCTGATTTTAATAGCCATTGAAGACAAATGTGGATACCTATTCAAATTGTTTACAATACAACTTAGCCGGTCGTTCTAATAGATCTAATTCTCCGAAATATTAGTTAAATGTGGTCGTTTTATGAGGTATGTCGTTATTAGCAATGTCGTATAAAGCAATGTTTTTAATAAGGCGGTCATATAGCATTCAGCCGGGACCTTTGTTCTAGGTTATTATAACCGGCATGTTGTTCTAAACGATGTCCCAGTAAACGGTTTTGACTGTATATATACTCGATAAAATATATATCTAGTACTCGTGTATCAAAAGTATAAATAAATAATATTTTGCGGGTGCCCTTCATGCTTGCTTGCAATGAATCATTTTTAACGAATCACAATAAACACTAATTAAAAACGTATCTTACGTTAGTTCGTACCCACTTAGAGTTAATTAGTTAGGAATCGGCTCGAGATGATAAAGAGAACAACTATGCAAAATGATAAGAATATTTAAATATCTGATAAGCGATGTGTTACAGTCACCTGCACTATATACATATTAAAAGTGCATTTACCTTGTTTGCTCTAGTTAATCATGGATATCCACTTATCTTTGTTATTTTATTATGTCTGTGTTTACTACCGGTAGTGATAAAAAGAACAACTAGTGGAATTGTTGTTGGTAAGCGGAATTAGGGTGGGTGATAAGTTTACCCTATTTTGGTTGAAGTTGAATTCCGTTACATAGATTTATCACGGCGAAAATTATATTGCGAATTTGCTATTTGGAGAAATTTTTTGATCTCGAAATGCAATGTACCAAATAGAGCTACTGTGATGTGATTACAGTCAAAACCGTTTACTGCGACATCGTTTAGAACAACATGCCGGTTATAATAACCTAGAACAAAGGTCCCGGCTGAATACTATATGACCGCCTTATTAAAAACATTGCTTTATACGACATTGCTAATAACGACATACCTCATAAAACGACCACATTTAACTAATATTTCGGAGAATTAGATCTGTTAGAACGACCGGCTAAGCTGTATTGTAAACAATTTGAATAGGTATCCACATTTGTCTTCAATGGCTATTAAAATCAGGAAAGAAAACAATAGGATTTAGTTTAGTGTAGGGTCTTTTCTAATTCTTAGAAACAAAACACGTGCATGCAGTAGAGTCAAAGCCCGCTTCTTCATATCTCTTCAGTTAGTTTGTTACTTATCTATACACAAGACGCACCAAAACTTTGTGGAGTTATTCGTGAAACTTTCAAAATGTCGCAAAGAAAAAGAAATCAAATTAATATTGAAGAAAAATCGCGTATTATATCCAAGCTAGAGAGCGGAATTTCAAACAAAGACTTAGCAAAGGAATATAGTGTATCACACTCGACAATTTCAACCATTTTGAAAGAGCGAGAAAAAATTCAAACGCTGTATGACAATAATTTTTTGAACATGAAACGAGCCAGAACAACGAAGCATACGAATATTGAGGAAGCTTTGTTAAAGTGGTTTAAATATCAAAGGGCTAATAATGTGCCAATAAACGGACCGATTCTTCAACAAAAAGCTAACGATTTTGCTCAACGTTTTGACGAAGATTTCGTTTGCTCGTCTAGTTGGATTCAACGTTTCCGGGCTCGGCACGGTATTGTCGGCGGGAAAATGAGTGGTGAAGCTACTAGTGTTGATAAGGAAGGTAGAAGAATGGATAACGCAAAAGTGACCTACATTATTCGAAGGCTACGGACCAGATGAAAATTTTAACGCAGACAAAACTGGACTTTTTTACAATATGAAACCAGACAAGACTTTAAAGTTCAAAGGAGAGAATTGTTCGGGAGGAAAAATGTCTAAGACAAGATTAACGATCATGGTTGCAGCAAATATGACAGGATCCTGTAAAAGAAAGCTTTTAGTTATTGGCAAATCTAAGAAACCAAGATGCTTTAAAAACATACACTCACTGCCGGTAACGTATGAAAACAATGTGAAGTCATAGATGACATCGGACATTTTTGAGAGATGGTTAAGAAACGGACGCTGAATTGAAAGGAAACAAACAGAAAGTTCTACTTTTGGTTGATAACTGTCCTGCTCATCCGGCTGTTACTGATCTAAAATGCATTAAACTTGTGTTAGATGATATTGTACGAGATTTTCAAGAGGAAGATGACGAACAGGAAGACTCTGAAGAACAATTTACTGTACCAACTTTGAATGATGTTATCAATGCTGTTAGTGTATTAAGAAAGATTGTTCTTTTTAATGAACAGTACCATATCCACACCAATTATGACGATACGTTAATTAAAATCCAACGTGAATTACAAAATATCTATGCACAACAGAAGTGTTCCAAACAGACCGAAATTACAGATTTTATGCTCACAGAAAAATAATATGCATTGTACTTATGTGTAATAAACAAAATGTACATAGTTGAATAAATATATTTTTCCAATAATTCCCTATCGATTTGTTTGTACTTGCACGATACACATTAAACATCACTGGTTTTTACGACTATCGGTTTTTACGACTAAATATGAGCAGTCCCTTCTATGTCGTTATAACAGATTTTGACTACCAAATGCTTAATAATAAAGTTTATTTATGTGTAACGGTCATTGTTTGACCATATATTATAGCTGATGCTTATATGACAGCGTGTCTGAAGACTGTTGATACACCTGACGTAGTCTTAATGTATAGGTATTGGTGAGTGGTTCGCAAATGCATATGTGGAAAGTATTGGAGCATATCGATAGGAGTTTGGCGACAGATTTTAGTTTCATGGTAGCTAGCCAACCAAGCACTAGCAAAATTCTTTATTAATATACGAGCCAAGGCTCATTGTAGGGTTTGGTTACCTTTGAGCTCAAGCCAAAACATGACGACTAAACGCACTGGCTCTTAATTATCGAGACTTATTAAAACGGTTTTGTTTTTTTATTTAGTAAGTACAATTACCGAAATTGAAATACAATTTCAATTTCAATGGTATGTCAATAGTAATATAAAAGATTAAATTACCTATGTAAATTTAAAATTATATATAATTTGCTCATTTATTCTAAAAGGAAACCATAACATAACAACCAAACGAATGTTCTGAGGTCAGTGGCATTTTGTTATTAACTAAAGAAAAAACACGTTCGAAGTGAAACTTCTTGAATTACTAGTGACTATTTCTTACGAAATATTTAACGCAGGATGTTAGTCTGTACCTATGAATATTTTAGAGATTTTATTGATGATTGTTGTTTTTTTACTAATAAAAGATATTGAAAGACTTCGAATAGACTAAATCTATCTACCAAGTGTGTTATTTATATATTGATAATAATAATAATAAAATAATGAGTAGGTATCTATAGCTAGTTTGTAATGCATGAACAACATACCGTTCTAAATTGTTCAGAGGAACTTACACCACATTTATTTAATACTAGCTGTGCCCGTGGCTTCGCTCACGTGCACTACAGAATGCCCGCGCGAATTTTGCTCCCCCGCTCCCGGCTATTTTAAAGACAAAAATGCTTATTGTAGGTGTTCCTTAGAAGATAGATATACTCTCCCGGACTTTTTTGTAGGTCCTTTTAATGCCTATAACTATGTAGTACGTTAATTTGCTCTATCTCTTATGGTTTACTTAGCGTAAGCCATTAAAGCACCCGAATTCATTCACCATGCGCAGTTTTTTTTATTTGCGTGGGACCCTAAGCATTTTTCTGAAATAAAAGTAACCTAAGTTACTCGTTATAACATCAGCTATCTAACAGTGAAAATCTCGTCAAAATCGGTCCAACCGTTTCGGAGATTACCCGGAACAAAGAGACAGACATACAATAATTTGAATAAATGGGTTTTTTGTTACAGGTATCTGATATATTATTTATTTATTTATCATTTTCATTTAGTAAAAAGCTGTTATTTTGATACTACAGACAGACACTTACATTTTATTAATTGTATAGATCAATAATGAATTAATATTATTTAACGGTAAATATATGAAATATGATGCTGTACCATAAATTGGTTTAGGATATTAGCAGCAATTACTTATTGGACTAACGCTTATTCAATACTGGTTCTCACAAACTATCGACCGCTAATCAATTAGCACGAGCACCGTTGCTATTTCATAAAGTACTTATCACCCACTTGTGCATACACCGAGTAATCGACGATATTCAAAAAGCTTAATACAAAACAAGACACTTACGCCAGATTACCGTCGTGTCGAAAATATTATGAATATTCATAACATTGTTAGTAGTACAGTATTATGAATGGATTATGCGGGCTGATATTAGACAGGCACACGCTAAGCTATCTACTTTAAATAACGGTACGCATTCAACACTCCGCATACGACGTCTCTTCGCTCGTACGGTTTATTTTCATTTTTCCAAATCAACATTCCGCTCGCTGCTCGTTTAAATAATACGTACAGAAACCTCTTCTGTATTTGTAGGTCACGACGTAAAGATTCAATTATGAGATATCGTTGAACAATACCATATGGGATGCAGCAACTTTTCTTTGTTTAATTTAGCCAGTTACGTAGGGAAACGAAAAAGCTAACTACGGACAATATTTACTGTTCTTGAATCATTTCAATTCAGCCATATGAGCCAAGGTTATACTGTTTCTTCTATTGAATTATAACTAGTAAATGATGTCTTATCAAATAATAAGTGCAGACGGTAGAATTTTTGCATTCAATAATAATGCGTTTATGTTCTTACCCGAAAAGAGTAAAAATGTAACAATGGAAGATTTGTTTTCTAAATCTGGGTATTGCTTTTTGTTCATTAGTTAGTAAATATTTACTTGTAGTATTATGTTTCTCATTAATTAAACTACTTATGTTTATTTATTTAATAAAGGCATCACAAACAGCGCGATTATTACACACCATTTTTATAACACACATTATTTTACTACACATAATTAAAAAAAACAATTAATAATTCTAATTCAAACTTTTTACATGTCCTCACTATACTCAGGCCAATATAAAATTATTGTAAACTAACATCACAATATCTTATTATGAAATATAATAAGTATCTACCTAATAATAAAATAGAAATGTGTCATGATGTTGAAAAATTGTATGAAATTATATATAATTTTTATGTAATATGAATTATAGAAAAATAAACTACATTAATAGTTTGTCGTTTAATGTAATGAAAGCAAGTGAGTTTTTAATGAATATAAATTACTAATTTTAATTATACGCCTGAAGTGTTTATATTATATCTAGAATGCTTAGTGTCAAGTAAAGGCAATTTAAAATCAAGTGTCTGTTTATCTAAGAAAGTATAATATTAATAATATTATATACTTCATTGTTTCTAAATATCAAACCGTTGATATTTACCACGTTACCACATTCAGAAAATAGTAGGTACTCCTTTCGATATAAAATGGAATGTCTCGAACGAAGTATATATTCTGTATTTTATTACAGGTGGCTGTAATGTACTCAGTATCTGGAGGGTTACGTTGTGTTTTCCATTTATTCAAAAAGGTGCGCTTTTTCTTCACATTCCGTATTTGTGACTTAGGTTCGGCTCAATTCTGTTTTCGAAGAAGTTTATTCTGTAAATTTATTTCACGGTTCAAACCAAATGATATTTGTTATACCACTAATATATTTAATAATAGATACATAATTATTTCCTTCTATATTGGTATAGCATTTTTGATTTTTTTTAATGGAGAGTTTTGTCCACAGAGATCTTTTTTGAGTAAATAATAAATATCAACTAAAAATAAAAGTTTTTTTTAAGAAACACTAAAATGTTTCAGAGTATTACGAGCAAGTTATTTGTTATTTCATTTAAAACTCAATGCTGGGAAGGTACGAGGCTGTATTTTGAATGAAATTTTATTAAAACTTGGTGAATCAGTATTTAATAACTTTCATTTCGGCTGTGCCTTGTAAGCTCCAAAAAGTTTGTGTATCTTGAAGTAATATCCTCCGCACAGTTTCGTTGATTTATAATAAAAAGAATAGGTAGGTAATATTTTTTAAACATTAAATTACATTACACTATTTAGCATTTTTCTTCGACTATAAATTTAAATATTGAAAACATATTATGAAATAACTTTCTCTGGAAATATTTTTAATGTCTTGAGAATTCTAACCCTTTAGAACAGAACGTGTCTCTAGATTAACGGGTTGTAGCCCCCGGCCATATGCTAATGTTTAAATTCTCTGAGAATACCATCTAAAACGCATGCACTGCCTCCGGTGCCACTAACCTACATCTTGTTCGCTTCAATGATGCGACTGTTTGTGGTCAATGCGTTCTCAAACACGCTCGTTATACTTTCATATCGATCAATGAAAGTTTGGAGTGATCGTGAGCAGGAAGTAGGTGTAGTACCTACGTCTATTAACCAGTTAGAGCAACCATCATGATTGTCTGATATTCGTTATGGGTATGAATGTTAATGATTTGACTAGATTTATGTGTAAACTGACAATTTCAATTTACTAGAAAGCATAATATTTGTTTGTGAGAGCACCAACTTACGATAATTTCAATAGCTGTAACGAACATTAATGTCTTGGATCTTTTTTCGTTATTCAAGCGCAAATTGTGAAGGAGAGAGTTTATTTCCGCTGAGTTCTCTATTATATATATATTCTCTATTATCTCACTATTATTATGTATTACGCAAACTTATGAATATTTTTGGTTCACAGGTTCAAAAGAAGTAACCGAAGGAGCACGTGACGCGAGTTTCTCGCGGCATGGCGACAGATACAATCGCAGAGGACTTCGTCACCATTGTACCGGTTGGCGAAGGCCGTCCTACAGTCAAAGATCCGTCGTTTGTCACAGTACTTACGGTTGGTGCTTCAACAGGAGCATCCGAGGTCATTGTGCACAGATCTCGAGGCGAACGCCTTGGATTGGGACTAAATTTGAAGGTGGATCAGCTGCAGCAGAAAAGGTTCGAAAACTGCTTGTACAGTCATGTGCAGAAGACAGTCCTGCGGCAAATGCTCAAGCTCCTTGGGGAAAACTTATTCCTGGCGATGAAATATTAGCCATTGATGGCGTATCTGTCTCTGATTTAACCAGAATAGATTGTGTTCGTCGGTTGAAAGACTCCGATGAATCTTTAACCTTGTTAGTTCGTCATTGCAAAATGGACGAGGAAACGTTACAGAACGGTACAGACGTGGGAGATTCAACTATAAGAACAACAACAGACATTGTAAGACCTACAGCATTACCACCACCTGTACCACCTAGAAAATTAGGAAAGAAAAATTCATTCAAAGATAAAACAACTCTTCATTCAGCCGGTGAACAAAATATTAATGAAGGACACCAACATATATTGAGTGAAAAAGAATCAATAATTAATGGAAAACATAATGGGATTTCTACAGGAACTAAATTATCAAGAAAGTCTTCTTTTGATAGCCATATTCACCGTCAAAGTAAAGAAGGAATAGCTTACTTAAAGAAAGGTTCACCAGAGGAGGTACGACGCTTAGTAAGAAGATTATCAGATGGAAAGGTCGTACCTCCTGAAGCCGAAATATATATAGATTTATTGTCAACTGAATGGGAGCGATGTCTCGTTTTAGCAGATGCAGAATCTGATGATACCGGTAGTTCTATATCCACCGTCGTTGACAGACTCGGATCTATTTCAAATTCTGTAGAAAACAGCATTCCATCAACCCCAACAATGCAACCTAAGACAATTGACATACAAAAAGTACTAAATTGCATAGAAAATATTGATACAAACATTCTAAAAGATATGACCAATCAATCGTTTCTAGAAAAACAGGGTAACATAAATAATGACTTGAAATTATCAAGTAAGATCTCTGCTATGAATGGGTATAACATTCACGACTCAACAGCATTACCCACATTTTATGCGGAAGAAAACATTATATCAAAAAGAGTACATTCAAACGACAAAAATAACAATAACACTATTTTCGGATCCGCAAATTGCAGCTTGGATTCGATGGTTGCTAATTCGCATAAAAAAACAAAGTTGGATCAAGCTTTACTAGAAAAACCTAAACCGATGCCTAGAAATGGAAAAATAGAACGTTCAGCGAGTGAGAAGAAGCCGAGAACTATTCCGATACCTGAGATGGCCCCTCCACCGGTTCCCGAAACCTTATTAACTCCTACAAAAAGAATTGCATAGAAACTTGGTTACAAAGATCTGAAGCGGAAATGAATAACACAGTTAATAAATTGGACGAGAACACGATGCAAGAAATATTGCCGCGGCTCATAGATTTTGTGCCTAAACCTCAATATAATAAGGAGGTCAGTAATGAAACACCAACATTGACAAGACCAACAACAGCACCTCCACCACCACCAACAGAAACTCGTGAAGATGGTTCTGGTGCATCCCTTGATACGATCGGTGAATTAGACGAAACAATCGACGTCACAGATAACGTGTAAGTATGTTATATCTCATATTATGCTGATATCAAGTTATGGTCAAAACCCGTTTTGTGTATCTATTTCAATTATTAGTTACCAACAGTAATTCAAGAACTTTCTGTAAAATTCCTATTAACCAATTTTGTCATTTTGTGGATATTTCTTATCATTTCTATTCTTATATTTCCTTTTATGTCTAGGTTAAAAGTATTCCGAAATAAATATGTTGACCCAAAATAAACTCATAATAAGTTTGTACATGCTGTTAACACAAATAGGCTACTTCTACAGGAATTACCCCTTTACAGTTTGATTGGGATGATAAAATATAATACAATTTAAATACATTAATTATAAGAATGAATGAATAATTAAAAAAATTATAAAATATAAATGAAAGAATACATTTATATTCAAAAGTTTTATATTATTCAAATAAAAGTTTTGATAGATTATGCTTTTGATAAAATTAGAAAATGATATATTATGAGGTAGTAAGGTTTTTAATAAAGGATAGCTTGTAGCTATTTGTTCAAGTTGCGGTCAGCTATAAACTAATTAACCGTACCTATCCTGCACTTTCCACTAATTATCCATACCATTGTGAGCAAAGCGGTTTGCAGGTCGATGGTTTCTCAACCCTCCTAATAGACAGTGGCTGAGCAATATTATTTAGCCTCATATATTACACATAACTTTCACTTTAATCTTACAGCAATTCACTTTTAGAATTCGATATAGGTACTAAAATAAATCAAGAGGATTTTATGCAGGTTACGTAGAGTACGATGAACTATTATTAGGTTAAACTTTGCAAAACCAAAGTTACAAATTTTATTTGTGTGGTGGTTCAGTATTTTCATATGAAATTGTGTTATACGACGGGAAAACGGCATGAAAGCCTGTCACTGTCGAAGAAAAGTCAATCATTGGCGAAGAGGTAATTACTAATAGCGTGGTATCTATTTACGACTGTTTTCGGTTCACTTCTTTCGTTTCTATTACAGCTAGAAAACAAATACTAACAAGGTCGTCTTTAAGTACAAAACTACCATTAAGTCAGTTGAGGTTCTGATTAAATTTTAAAGAAAACAAAATGGTTTAATTGAGTAATTAACTTCAATTTTTTATAACGCCGAGGGTGCTAGAATTTTCATCTAAATATTGATTTCGGCAATTAGTTGTAGGGATTTTTTTAAACATCTTAGTTAATAATTATTATATTAGATTGTAAATGTCCCGCAGTTGGGTTGTGTCTTATTTCTCAAGAAAGCCAATGTAGTAGTATGCTAATAATAATATGTATGTCCACATGGACTATTTTATAATAATACGAAATATTTCTAATCTATTTTTGGATTCTATTAAATTTATAAAACAAGTAATACGACTGCATTTGCGCTCTAAATACAATTTTAAAACTAGCTTGTTACTTATACGAAAGGTATTACTATAGATAAGTAAGTATCAAAGCTAAATTAAGTAAAATTCTTAGAATATAAAATAACAACAGCCAGTTATTATAATAATTATTTTTATAAGACAACACCCAAAACTTTTGTTATAAGATAAAAATTTACTTTGATATTAATTTCCTACAATTTATTGGTAACTAGGTGTGCTCCATGGTTTCACTCGTGTTAAAATTATTGGACTAACTCCACTGCGCCTTCGCCAAGGCACCCGTGTAGCCTATCGTTTTTCTCGCTCCTCGTACTTCGCTACTTACATAATTATTTATCCTATTAAAACCTTCCTCAATAAAAAGGCTAAAATGCTAAAATATATTTTTTATCAGCTACTTCCAGAGATTATTAGGGCATTCATACAAACAAATAATCTTTTGAGCTTTATATTAGTATATTACTAGCTGTGCCCGCGACTTCGTTCGCGTGGAATTTCATACGCTACAAAGTAGGGAATGGGGAACGTGAGCGTGGGACAGTACTGAACGCTGCTATTTTATGTTATTTGCGCGGACACGTTAATTCTTTTCTAAAATAAAAGTAGCCTAAGTTACTCCTTATATCACCAACTATCTGCCAGCGTCAAAATCGGTCCAACTGCTTCGGAGAGTAGCCGAAACAAACAGACAAATAAATATTTTTTATTAATTTGAAAATATAATAATGTGATCAATTGTATTGTTATTCAAGATACATCTACTTTATTATAGAAAGACTAGCTTTTATTGCAGGCTAAGACCGAATGTTTGGTTTTTAATGACAGTGTATCATTTCCAGTTATCCTGGCTCGTTGAACGATTTATAGACTTGTCTCACCGTTATTATTACTATTCGATTCGATTCTCCGTCTTATTTGATTCGCTGATTATGCACCTTGTTATGGGTTGCCTTACTACTATCGTATAAGTACATCTACGACTGTGCTTGTATATGTTAACATTGTATTTAGTTTCAAATTATTAGTAACTAGGTGTGTAGGCTCTCTATAGATTTCATTTAAATTTATACTAAAATTTAAAATAAGAAAATGTGCTAACATTAATTCTTTACACTTAACAGTGTAGTAGTATGTATGTACATAAAAAACACATTTTTTTCTTTCTTAAATATTTTATCCGAATAACTGTTGGTCTAAAGTGCTTATCAATATTTTCTGGGAACTTAACAATTATTTTCGTACTAATGTTGCATTTTGTATGGTAGTGAATTCATTATAAACTTTAAATTTTCTATAGTTTATTGGTTCATTTTACTGATTAACTTTAGTAATAATTTGATAATCTGTTTTATCTCTTCAGTTAAACATTGAATAATTCTCATTGATCATTTATTTATTGATAATTTAATATATCTTGTATCATTCAACTGTATCTTTTAAACTTTGATCAGAAATCCTTATTCTAAATATTGCCATCATATCACATACATATTTTATTAGTAGAGATGATTTTTTGTATCCGCCTGAGGTAAATCATCTTTCGTGTGGAAACAGAATATAGACCTAATTGATAAGTACGGGATTCTTGAAGTATTTTTCGCGTTCTAGTAAAACTCAATTCTTTTTTATTATAGAGTTTTTAATTTTACATTTAAGTTTAGTTACAGGGAATAATTTTTGTTAAAGTACATATTTGCATTTATTTTGAATTAAAAAAAAATCTAACTTCCATGTACACAATTATTTGAATTTTGAGAAAACAATTTGGCTTTTTTAAAATTGTTTTATTAAATATGAAAGAACTTAGTTAATTTTCTTTTTTTTAATTGTTGAGACTTTAAAATTATGATAATACCTACACATATTGTTAGTGATGATTTTATTATTGTTTAACAGATACTACAACAAAGTAAGTAGGAGAAAAAATGTTCTAGTCCCGACAATTTTTGTTCTGTAAACCATCTTTTCACATATTTAAGAGTATACTTTCTGAATTTATTAATTAATTTTTGAATACGTGCTTGTGGACAGGATTGCAAATCGACAGTGGTAACTAAATTTAGAAAACACCCTACAATAGAACTATGATATAGTTGCATCAGTATGCTTTCCTTCGTAATAATAGCCTTTTATTACTGAAACTTATACTCGTAGATATTTTTAATTCATAGTAATTTCATCGACAACCGCTTCAGCTTGTCCTACGACATAGGCCTCTTCCAGCGATTTCCACAGGTTCCTTTGTCTATCTATACATAGTACAAAATGAAGTCGCTTCCCGCTGTCTTTCCCTATGTATGTACGCTTAGATCTTTTAAACTACACAACGGATTTTAATGATTTCACTATAATTTAGAGAATTTTTTTTACGGAATTTAATTTTTTTCTATATACAATACATTCCAATTAAGTTTTTGTATAGTAGAGAAAATTCAATGATTTGTAATTATCGGGCGCTTCATGTAAGCCTGTAAGCATGTAAACCTTATGAGACACATTAAAATAATGTTCTAAAGAATTATAGTGCTTCAAAAGGCCTAGAGGTTAGTCCGCGTTAATATATGTCTATTTCCTAAGGTTGACTCACAGTAACCATTTTTATCTTCATTATAATAATTAAAAATATTACATTATTTGCGAAGCTATTTTCTCCAATTCAGCGTTAATCTTTATCCAGATAAGTTTGTTAGTTAATCCTTTGCATTTAATGTAGATTAAGATTATCCTTTACAGTTTTCCATTTAAATGAATACCGTAGAAGATATCAGAAAATCAAATTTATTAACGACCAAAGACATCCTACCTAAAAAACCTATGATAAATTACGTGACGCAAGCTAAGTGCACTATTCGTAACTAAGAAGTAACATAGCCGTACCATTGCGCCTGTATCCCTGAAGTGTTAGGCAGAGGTATACACCCACAGTTCGCCCCATTCGTCAGAGGTTTAGGTCCCATGTAGTAGGGAGCGAGCCTATTGCCATTAACATAACATACCATAACGCCTGTATCCCTGAAGGGTTAGGCAGAGGTGTACTGATGAACACCCACAGTTCGCCGTGTATGTTTTTTAGGTCCCATGTAATAAAGGACGAGCCTATTTCAAAAAAGTCAAACTCCGAGCTACTATTGAGAATTTCATAGAAAACCCAATAACACTTTGCTCGACCCAATCGAACCCAGGACCTCGAGCATAGCAGTCGCATTTACGATCACTAGGCTAATAGGCAGTTATGAAATTATGAACTAGCGATAAACTCTAAACCTAGTTTAAAAAAAAAAAATGGTTTTTTATACCATTTTACACACAATACGAATATATTATAACTAATACGCTTTCTTTTATAAAAGACTATGTTTTCAAAGTAGCTATAGTACAGAACTTTAGTTATTGACTAGCTTTGCCCGTAACTCTTCTCGCTTGGACTACAGAATGCCATCGATATTGTGGTGACCTCGCTTCCACCTACGATGGTCACCCGGTGGTTATTTTGAAGATAAAAATGTTTATAATTTTATTTGTGCGGAACCCTATTCTAATTATAAAATATAATGTACCTAAGTTTTTCCTTATAAACTCAGCTATCTTACAATGAAAGAAGTTCCGACAAAATTGGTCGAACCGTTTCGGAGATTAGCCGGAACAAATAGATAGATTGTTTTTTTTTGCTGTAAGTACCGTATATACTATTCTTTTTTTTTTGGCTATCTGTTTATATAGGCAATTTCGCCAATATCAAGTGTGACAAATACACATGGTGGGCAATTGCCCTCAGTTTTCTTTGGACTTGATACCAGCGTAAGCGAGAAGAAACGTATCCTTTTTTGACAACAGTTTCCGCCCTACGCTGTCATTTCCTATCTCTTTTGTTTCAACATGCTGATAAAAAAACTTGTAACGTTTTCAAATTACTTTTAGTGAGAGTATAACGAGTCTATTTATAAAACGTCATTGATTGTTATCAACTTGTTTACATCGCAGTTGATAAAACTTCATGTGTGAAACTGTTTTAGATGAAATTATATTTTCTTTGTTTATACTGTAATCCCTGGACGTGTAATACACATGTAATTATCAAAAATAAAGTTGAATGTATTATGTATATACATGAATATAAAATTCCGGCTTTGACTGACGATAACTATCAACTCTATACTAATAAATAAAATTGAAGTGTTTGTTCGTAATGTCAAAGTGCGTCATGTAAAGAGTGTCAATGCCGTATCTACTTATAATATCATTGGTAACAATGCAGAAATGGCGCGGTGACACATAAAGAGGCGCGACCCTGCCATCTATGCTCTCATCTTAACAACTCACTTTTAAGTAATAAGTATATGTAGTATAAAATTATGTATCATCGCAACAACAGAATACCTATATTACTTCATCGTCGATGATCATGGCGTATTATAAACTTGAAGCATTTGTTGTTTTTTATTCTTTACAGGATTTAGAGCTGCCGGATCACACTTATAGGTGTTTGGCGACAGATTTTCAAAATTACATTGGTAGCTAACCAGGCACGTATTAGTAAAATGCCCTACCGTCATGCTATCATTTCATCCATAGATTTAATACATACAATCTATGGTTTCATCACTATGTTTTCCTTCACCGAAACCTCGGCCTGATTGTAGGAATTCGAACTTACTTCCAACTATGCGGTGTCTGTACACGCTGATCGCTGACGCCATCACCGCCACTTTGTATTCTCTACAAAATAATGCACTTATGAGCCTTCATAAAGTTAACCGGACTTTTACCTTCATACATTTAAAAGTATTTTCGTATTTTTGTATTTGTTAACATTAGAAAATGTACTAGTAGGTAAAGTTTTAATTTTAGGCCATAGTCATTGATTTTTATCTGAAGCATTAAATAAAATACCTACTTCGAAAATGGGTATATAAACACAACATTCAACTTTACTTCAAATCTTAAATAGCTTTTCAAAATCATAAAAACTTTATACAATATAGGTTTTAAAATACTACATATGAATGTCAAAACTATCTACAGTTAAGAAGTCAGCCTCGTTGTCGATAAAAACCGGTAAAAACTTAAACGGCCTTGTGAATATAACCTTTTTTTATATGCGTTTAGGCATAAAACATAGTTTAAATTTTCATTAAAATGTTTTACCATTATCTCATCTATAGAAATAAATAATTACCCTGACATCACTAATATCAGTATCACGCGAATAAAATTGCACCCTCACTTATCACATTTTGATAAAAAAGTCTGTTTTACCGTCTTCTTATTTTGTATGTTAACGGTTTGCGGTGCGATAGTATCTCTAACTGATAGTTTCTCAATGTTCATTATTGTAGCGTTGTTATTTCGAAAGATCGTTTCCTTCTGTACTCTGTGTAATATGTACATAGTATGCAGAACATAAAATATGATTGTTCGCTTCTTTCCATATATCAACAACTTTTTGAATTTCGTGCTCATTTACTGAATCTAATTTTATTTTAACGCTAAAATCTTATGGTGAAAGACAAAACCAGAAATCCGAGAAATGTTTTGAGTTTATGGCGGTGATGTGATTGTTGTAACGAAGTTCCATATCGCACTGTACGGACTTGGCGGATGGGGACTAGGCGAAAAAAGTGTAAGAATTTTCTGTCACAACCCTTTGTATATTGTACACGATTATTCATAGCACGTATGCTATTGGCTGTGCCCAGTCATAGGTGCGCGCTTATTGGTTCAAGGCTATGAACTTCGTTTTATTTTAATTCATTATCTTAGGTTACTTGATACTTTAATATGTAATATTGGTGGCATTTTGCGTGATATAGTTTGATTATTGTGCATATGTGAAGTGGATTATGTCACAAAATATCCATAGATAATTGTTGGGTTCGTGTCACTTACCCTCTGCGTGAGAGAGGTGGGGTGCGAGACTTCTCGGTTTGGACGGGTGATTTTGTTGGCCGGATGCCTGTCTCGTAGACACCGTACGGATGCCAGTAGGGCGAGATGGTGGTGAGGGGTCCGGGGGGTGAAATAATGCACGGCCGCTAGAGGTGCCAGGTCTTCAAATGAAACACGAGCTCTTCGTTTTACTGAGGAGTTCGCATGACGACCAATCTTTTTTTTTTTTTTGGAACTGACTATACAGTTAGTAGCCCTAGGGCCCTGAAGCCGCTGCGGCTTTTACGGCTTTACCGAACTTGTCGTGCCCGATACGATTTCTCCGAGCTTAGGTAGTACGGAGAGTTACCGTATAGAGCCCCTGTTTTTATTCCATTTTTTATATCTATTTTTACTTTGGTCGCTCTGTTTACCGCTCTATACTTATTTCTCCATATAAGTTATGTATACTTACAAGTTATACATGAAATTGTTCCTTATTGTAATTCCTACCTATTAAATATCAATACATTATATACTTTTATCACATATTCCATACACAAGCAAAAACAATAGAAATTACGGCGGTTTCACCGTGTTTCGTTCGTACATTAAATGTGATGTCGTACATTTTTTCAATATAAACTTATTCTATACATTTATCCATTTTGTCATAATTCTAATCGTATACACGTTACACATAATATATAAGCACCTATATAATATATGACACGTAATTCGTAATGTAGCGTAGTTGCTAACATTTTCTCTATAAATCTATTTCGTTTTTTTATATTAATGTTACCTAACTATTATTATATATAAAACACACAATTTATAAGGGGCCATCCATGAATTACGTCACACGAATTTCATGATTTTTAGACCCCTTCCCCGTCCTTGTCACTGCTGGTCACATTTGTGAGACCCCCCTACCTAGGAAATTATTTTAACATCCATTTAAATTATTTTTCAATAAAATCGTCATCAAATCAAACAAAGGTATAAAAATAAACAAAACATAAAAAACATCACTTTAATGAAAGATAAGAACTTAATCCATAACTAACTTATTTTTCTTCGAACTATAAAGGTAATAAGTTTCAAATAATCGAGTTGTAAAAGTTGTTAAATAAAACATTGCTATGTTCGAGATACAGAAGTCCAATTTAATTTTTTCTCTGATTATTTTGACTAGAGGGTTGAGATTTAGTGCAACGGAGGTTTTGGGGCTTGAATGGAAGGGAACACATTCTTTCGAGTTTGGGAGGTTTTCGACTTAAAGAAGTTCTAATGTACTTAGATAAAAATATTATATTTTAAAAAATGTGATGTCACAAAATTTGGGACCCCTCCCCACCCCTTGTCACAAAATGTCACACTTCGTCGACCCCTCCCTCCCCCTAAACGTGTGACGTAATTTATGGATGGCCCCTAACACATGACACATAATAATACATAATTCAGTCGCCAACAATAGTTCTAACAAGGGAGCCACTATCTTGTTGGACCCAATTTGAATATTGGAAATACTATGAAGGCTTTAATACATTGACACCGGCAAGTGCTTTTTGCAGCGCCAAATTAAGATAAAGAAGAAGATAAATGTTTTTGATACTCGATTAACTTGGAAAAAAAATAACATAGATTTCTTAGCGCTTAAAACCGTCAATACGTCTACGGCTAACATAGCGCATAAAACTGTGTATTCTCCTGGGAAGAGGCCAATAACCTTGTATGGATATATACAGGAAGCTATTACAAGATATTTGCAACTAACAGTTTAAATTTATGGTGACAGACATTTATTTGCTCTTCAACAGTTATGACAGACATTTGCATCTTTGCACTTTTAATGCACATTGTTACCATGTGTCCTTTAAGAGTGATTTAAGAATTATAATTAAGATTTAAATAATATGACTTTTGTAATAAAGTGTTCATTGTTCAAAGAAAAATATTCGTTAAGATGTGAATCGACACGGTTGCAGAACACGAAATAGAAAGTAGATTACAACCATTGTCCAGCCGATGATGCGGCATTTGTCAATCAGAACGAATGGTGAGCGAGTCTGGTCTCTGTGCCAATAATAAATGACTTACAAACATAATAAACTGTTATGAAGATTCATGGCCGTAAAATGTTTAATGACAGCTATATCTCACATCTTATGTTCATGTGTCATGTTTGATATATGTGATGATTGTTATTCTCTTCTTAAATGATATCAAGCGCTTGTAAAGATTATGTTTTAGAAGGCACGGACTTGGAAAAGTCTATCATCAAACGCAAATTGCACAGGCTCAAGAGGAAGACTAGTTTTCTCTATGCGTTAGTGGGTCATCCGTTTTTGTGTAGAGATGTACGGAAAGGAATACTAGGTGAGGGGACTCCGATGAAAAGTTGAATCCAAACGTCGCTTATTTCACCATGAGGTGGTAAATAAAAATGGGTATTATTGCTGTTTTCCTGTATGTGAAGCAGGTCTATGTTTATGTCAAAAAATTGGAATTAAAAAATATGAATCCCATATTAACGTCAACGGTATCCGACATAGGGTTAAAACTAAAATAATATTGCAATAATTACAGGTACAGTTTAATTTGAATACTGACTAATGATAACCTATTATTTATTGTACAAGTATTTGTTTTATAATAGAATATTAGATTTAATTAGAACTTGCTAAATAAAAATAATAAAGTTTCAAATACAGAAAATGGTATTTGTAAGAAATTGGGAATGCATATGAATTCTGGGTAAACAAATTCTATTTTGTTTGTTTTGATACTCAAATGTTATTTCAAAGTAGCATTTGAGTGAAATGTTCTATAGTTTATTCGATAGATTTTTCTTTCAAATAATAATAATAACAAGAATAATATGAAATATATATTTCTTAGGCATATGTTTCTCGACTAAAGATTAATGGTGAAATATATCCCGAAAATAAAATTTAAATTGAAATAAAATAATTATGATAAACAAGTCATTTGATTAATTGTCATTTAACTTTTAGTTGTTTCTTCATTATAAAAACATTTATCGTGATATTTTATTGTTTTTATTTAAAATTACGATTATACGATAAATTATACCTACATTTAAAAACTTCTTCATTCGTAATCGCGGAACAAAACGTGTGATATCAATTTAAATTTAAAATTAAATCACATAAAATAAACAGAATGAAAACATTTTACAGTTTGTAAACAAGACAAAGATTATCATACATAATTCGTATATTCCACTCGGGAGCTTGTACAATTTATGAAAGATTGGAGAGAAATATAAAATTTAGGTTAAAAAAAATCTTGCTATATTTATGTAATTGTTGGCTTCATACAAAATTTATTAAATACTAACGAATGCCGTTATCAGCTGGTGTATCCGATTTGAATTATGTTGAAGTGGAAGCTGTTTCGGCACGCCATAAGTGCATAGTTTTAATAAACAGGAGCCTTAAGCTTTAACCTTAAGCGCTCGGCTCCAAGACCGGTAAAGCTCTAAAAGCCTTCTGAGGCTCCAGACGGCCTAGCCAAGTTGCCTTTCTACAATGAAAAAAAAATGTAAGTATGTAATTGACATATCTGATCACGTGATTTAATGTTGAGATATGTCAAATCCATACATTTTTTTAGCGCTAACGATTGTAGAAAAGCAACTCGACTAGGGCCCCAGAGCTCATATTTAAGGCTCACAGAAAAGTCAGTTCTAAAAAAATTCACTGTGAGTTCACACGCGGTAGAAGTGAAACTTCTTTCTCCCTCTCCCTCTTCCTCTCCCTCTCCCTCTCCCTCTCTCTCTCTTTGTATATATTTCGAGTACATTAAGTATTCTTAAGTATTAAGTATCGCCTATTGACGATGGATCAGGAAACTATATAGAAACGCAATCTATCTCATTCTCTCTTTCATTCATCTGTCTTTTTCGTTACACATTTTCGTTTCATAAAATCCAGTTCACACCATCCCAAAAGAAGTTTCACTTAAAAAACAGTGTGGTACAAGGAATAAAAGTGAAAAAGACGTTTCTCTGACACCAAGCCTGTGGTTTTATGTTTTTTACATAATTATTTGTATTTTTCTTACGTTCTGTATTGACTGCATATTATTTAAAAATCGTAGTTAAGAGTTTGCTTACGGTACATAAAAAATTAATTATTGAAGTTATCATTAATTTTTATAAAGTGTCTTATAGTCTTTATATATTAAATTGGACTACTGGGCATCTAACATTTAGGTAATATATCATGTAATTGTTAATCAATTGCGATTATTCATGAAGAAAAAATTAAAAGGAACTAACAACGTTCACATCTGCATTCCCTACCGCAATGCGCCGAGTCGCACCGCTCCACTACTGACTTACACAAAAGCTACACAAAATAATTCTAGGTTCGTGGAACTAATTTTCCCTCACCTTAACAACGACAATTTCAATTATCAACGCTTTTGCAAAAGTATTTATTATATCGGAAATGTTCTTGTTGTGCAAGTCATGTCTACATATGGATTGTATATTTATGTATGTGCCAATACTAACGGTTATTTCTAATACTCATACCAAATAGTTACATAGCCATCATAAATGTTATGAATATTCTTATAATGATATATATTGTAATTTAGCTCAATTGTATACTGTGATGTTAGAATCAATATGTCAGTATTATTCGTAGAAATAACAAAATATATTAGGTAACTCTTTTTGGAGTCGAATGATAATTTATTAACTGATTCTTATGTTTCTAATACTAACGTAGTAATTTATGAATGTTTTATTTAATAAACATTTTTAATTATAGTTAATGATGCAATCTTTTCCGTTTCAATTTTTGCATTGTACGGTTGTATGTACTAAATAAATGATATTAAAAGACCTATTTAATTAGCGTTTATTAATAATATAGGAATGTGGATTTTAGGCGAAATTAGATGAGGTTCCTTTTATTACCGTAATCTGCAATCGGTTACAATTTTATAAGATACCGCGACTGCGCTGTCTATAAACATCCGGCTCTGTACGATTACTGAAAGTTTGCTGAACTATTGTTACTACGCAGTAGTTATTTACATCCCGTAATTTTATTTTAACTCATATTATTTACAATTAATATAGGTACTTAGTATTTAAATTGAGGAATGTATCTATTTCCAGTGTACAATTTTCATCTCAATCGTTTGAATTTTATTATTATTTTCTACGATTTGTAAAAGTGTTGTTAACAATTCTTATAGCTTATCAACCATGAAATCACTTATACTTCTTGTGTATAAAATTTCATAAAAATCGGTCGAGCCGTTTTAGAGTTAAATTCAGGTATAGGAACAGATAGACAGATGTACAAACAAAATTAAGGGCATATTCTTGAATAGTATCCTTAATAATAGGAATTCTGTATGGAAATTTGAAAAAAAGTACATGTACAGACAGAGCTACCGATTTATTCATATAGACTAGATTTGCTCGCGGTTTCGTATGCGTTTATTAGCATTCATTATTATTAAGATGGATGATGGAAAAATCAAAGACAAGAGGATTATAGAACATGGGAATATAAATTCAAAAATAATGTAACTAAAATATAAATTTGTAAATCTAAAAGTCTTTATGATTATACCAGTGAAGTGCCGATTCTAAGTTCCCTAGATCATTCTTCTGTGAGTATTGTTTATGATTTATAAAATAAATATTCATATTTTTAATAACCTATTAATTTCAGAATGACATACACTCCTTCTATACAAAACTTTATTTATTTAATATATATTTGATTTGTACTTCATTATTCACTTTTGATGTACAAATTTGAAACAATTTCTAAAAGACGTATTATTGAGAATTTTGGTAGTCAATGAATAACATAACCTCCCTTCAAAATTTAATTAAAATTCACTGGGAATAAATAAAATTTTAATTTGTTTTTTTTTCTTAAGATTTCATAAAGTTTTATTCAGTAATTTTTATAGCATATCAATTGAAGAATAACAAAATTATACTTCCTATACAGGGCTATTGGTAATTCGCCGTATTCCCGTTAGGAGGTGATAGGTGTGACTATTTGCGATAATTTTAACCCCCATATGCATTATGCAAAAGTGAACCATTTTTGATTATCATGTTTTTTTTACTTTTTTCAAAATAAGTTCTAAATGCATTATAAAAAATATATAAAAAAAAAGTATCAATTTAAATCTTATTTTTCTTCTAATTTATAAAAACGATTAAACACTGGTAATTTATCAAAATTAAAACAACAATTATTGGTTTAAATTTAATAATGCGAGACGAAAAACGATATTATTTCAATATTTTTTTTCCACTAAAACGTATTAAAAACAAAAAAAAACGGTATGAAATTTGGCTTGCAGATTATTTTAAAAACAACCGTTTTATTAGCTCTCCAACAATACATAACAACTAGGAACTTATTTCAAAGAAACTAAAAAAGAAGATCACAAAGGAAGCAGGCGGATATTCGTATTCGAACTAAAATTAAGGTCATTCTTTAAAATTTCCATAAAATTAATAAAAAACAATACCCAATGTAGTTAAAACAAAAAATACAAATTTAAAATAAAATTTAGAACCAGTAACAGTTCAGTAGTAGATAATAACAACTAACAATTAATAATAAGTAACAATTAAGGCCTTTTTGTAATTTAGCCTAATTAAAGTTTTTGCTCGAAGTGACTTCCCCTTTTGCGTACGCAAAGTCGCATTCTTTTTCTGAGTTGTGACTTAACTACCGAAGTAGTGAAATTATTCCGCATCGTATTTGCTGCGTTTATAATTCTTGATTTGAGTTCTTCCGCGGATGACATAGGCGAGACGTCGTAAACTAGGGATTTCATGTGACCCCAGACATAGAAATCATAGACATAGTATGAGTACGAATTTCGACCTGCTTCCTTTGTGATCATTTTTTTTTTCAGTTTCATTGAAATAATTTTGCTAGTTTTTATGCATTGTTGGAGAGCTAAGAAAACGGTTGTTTCTAAAATAATCTGCAAGCCAAGTTTCATGACGTTTTTTTTTTTGTTTTTAAGGCATTTTAGTGGAAAATAATCTCAAAAAAATATTGTAATAATATAGTTTTTCGTCTCGCATTTTTAAATTTGGACTGATAATTATTGTTTTACAATTTATAAATAACCAGTGTTTAATCGTTTTTATAAATCAGAAGAAAATATGCTTTTTTAATTGATACTTTTTTTTAAAATAAATTTTTGATGTAGCATTTTTGACTTATTTAAAAAAAACTAAAAAACATGATATCTCAAAAATGGTTCACTTTTGCAGAATGCATATGGGATTAAAATTATCGAAAATGTTCACCCCTACATCTCCTAACGGGAATACGACGAATTACCAATAACTCTGTATAAAAAATGTCATAAAATTCGCTAAAGCCCTTTTTGATATAAGTGCAGACATCCACAAAGACAAATAAAATAAAATGTCAAATTCAAGATCAGTGGCCTTTTGAATAGCATTACGTGAATTTGTCACACTTGACATTGGCAAAATTACTAATAGGCAGAAACCCATCCTTAAAAAAAGCATTTACCTTGCATAAATTTACACACTAGGGATTTATAGACAAAACTATTTTATTAATATAGATAGATAAATAGAAGATATATGTGTACCAATTTATCTACGATGCTAGTACTTACTTGCAATTTAATTGCACTAAACACTTCTACTCTTTTTAATGCTTAATTTGTAAGTAATAAATTGATGCTCGTCTGCAAAATCAAATAGAAACACAACAAAGATCACGACGCGACCCACATTTGACTAACTATTGGAAGGGGAGAAACCATGACCAACAATTAATTCGGTACATCGATTAACTATAATGAGTACTTTTAGAGCTTTCGACTGGCCTGTATCGCGTATTGGTATATTAATTGATCTTTAGTATGTTAAGCTGTCTCAGAATTAGGGGACTGTTCATAACATACACCAAATTATTACTTAGCGGTTTGTTTCGTAAAAATGTGCAAGTCAGCTGTGACATCGCGACAAAGTTATGTTCGAGGTCACCAGTCACTAGTCATGCACTCTCTAATGGCTCGTCTTTGAGTATTCCGTGAATGTATGATCGTGAAACAGTTTTAATAGTTGTGAATGCTAGTCGACAATCTCAAGGTTTTACGATCGAATCGTTTTTAAAATAATCCAAGCGATTTAATAGAATGAGAACTTAATGACTGCTTTTCTAAGTCTTCTTTTAATAGAGCATTCATCGTATAGTGATATAGTCATTTAATTTTGTACGATTTATTTGTGTTACAATGTATTTTTTTCTTGAGTTGTGTTACAAATAAAATGGTACGTATATATTTTTATCTCTATAAAAATTGAAATCGTCTTTAATTTATGTATTATCTAAAGCAATGATTTAAGTTTTGTTTTTATAATTGTGTTATAAGATGGTATTTGATCGCAATCTTCCCTCATATAAAAGTGTCGTTAGCGCCTTAGATGGTAACGAACTTAGTCTAGAAACGAAACTGGTTCTCAAATACAACTGGCATACCTACCTACGAGTGCGGGTGCTTGGATTTATCGAGATCTTCAATTTAAGGATTGTAGCTATCACTAGAAAATAACTTACCTTCATGCTATAGTTTTATTAATGCTTAGTCGCATGAACGACTATGTCTTCTATGTAATATAAACTTCACAAGAAAGTTACCAAACACCGTAAGAAGTACTCTACTAACGATTACTTTTAAATAACTCCTTTGCAAAAGAAGAGATAGAGTTGGCCAATATAGAATTACCTATATAAACCGATGTGGAACACATCATTGGCATTAAGTTTAGACCTAGTAGATTCACTTCGAACACACTCCACAATTTCAACATACTCCGTACTTTAACAAAAACATAACTTTTGTTAATTTCTTCAATAAGAGAACAATAGATCAGTTGTTTGTATTATTAATCAATAAATTATTGTGAATCAATTGATTATATACTATAATTTCATTCTCACCTGTATATCTTATGATAAAATAAAGTTGTAAATCAAATGTAAAATATTAGCGCTTTAAAATAATTATAAATATTGTTAAGTCTTTAATATGCTTTAGTGGCTTTTCACAAATAAGTACTTAGTTTACCTATAGAACGCTATGAATATCGAAATATACTATTAGTAGGTATCCATTGGCAGTATTGGGACATAACGAAAAAGTTTCAATATAGTACAATTTGTACAAGCGTATACAATGCGGCGACCTGAATTCCCTGTATTAGGCTTTTAGAAATCTAAAAATTCTTTGCATTATCTCATATGATTGGCACATGAGCTGGTATTAAGTAGGCTGCATCGTCTGATGTTAGAGTATCATGGGGCCAGCGGAGGCCGTTAACGGTACTCGCGACGCCGCCGCACCGCCGCACCGCCGACCGCACTGATTGGCCCTGCAACTCTCAGACGCACTCTCTGTAATCCAATACATCTAACATTGTTATTAAATTTATGTTTATATCTTTCTATACTTTCTCTTATGATGATAATCACCAGCATCGATCACTTCGGGATCCTCTTTCTTATCGGCTTTACATATTTTAACGCCCACGTTTAGAACATCAAAGTTTGTTTTGCAATCGTAAAGTAAATACCACGTACCTACATAACAAGAATCTCGTTTGCACAGTCTCTTTTTATGAACGGTGTTTCATTGACAATGATTCTGTACGGTCAATGGCTGCAATTTTTATATTGAACATTTGTATCGGTTCTGATTTCTGGCACGATTTCTACATTTATATCTTAATATTTATCAAAGTTTAAAGAATGTTTTTATAGGAATTTAAAACAGTGCTTAAAATATAAATAGTAGGTATCGTTTTCTTGAACAATTCGATCATGAATGCCATTATAAATTTCCGTGTTGATATGATTTCCGCAAATACCTTGAATTTTAAATTTAAATTAATGGTTATTGTGATAATTAAGTAAACCGAATAAATATCTAAAATTGTTATATTAATTTGTTTATATCATTGCTCAATATATGCACAATATAAACTTATACTTTGATAAATTATTAGTATATTTATATACAATATACAGTACAACAATATAAAACAAAGCAAAATCTAATTGTTGGTAAATCAACTTTTATCATATTAACGTCAAATACGTTTTGACTTGTCCTATGCAATGCGGATTTATTATTAAATTATTAATTTAATATGAAATATGTAAATTTCTATTGTCCTGAAAGAAAAATGTTTAAAGAAAAATTACATTCTCGTTTTATTGTAAAGACATTTTATATTAGGGAGTAGAATATAACGGAATGAATATCATTCCGTCAAATTATCAAGCTGCGACGAACATAAAAACAAGAGGTCGAGGCTAACCTCACTTGTATTGAAGCATGTACCAACTAATTGTTGAGAGAATCTCTGAGTAATAAACGATACAAGGAGATGACTGCTAATTTCCAGTTACTTTAGGGAACCTGTAACAAGAAGAAGATAATAAAAATCGCTGGTTTTTATGATTTTATCTGTAGGTACGTTCCATATTCAATGCTAATAGAAGCTGAACATCAAAACTAACCCATTATTCAGTCAGGCTACCAAGACCGCATAAATCATCATCTGCTTACGTTCGTTATCCATTAAACGATCATTGAAGGTTGTTAATGTATTCATGATTATATCGCATGTTTGTGATAATATTTTTAACCATTTCAAAGCAAATGTCTTACAATGCAATTTAACAAATTATTTTAATTAAGCGAAATCGAGTTGCACAAGTGCGGAATTCAAAAGAGAAGCGGAAGCAGACGGAGCGGAGCACCTTGATCTTGCTTCAATGTACTGTTATACATAGGATGTTGATATTATAATTATTTTCTATTATTAATGATTTTATATAACTTTTGTTTTCAATGAAAAATTTGCACTTCTTAGGTTATAGTAGTTTGGCGTATATAGTTATTTCTTTAAATTGCGTATCCTGATGGATAATTAAAATTAATTTTCGGAATTGTATACACGGCAACAGTCCAAGCTGAGGTTCGGTCACTTTACTATCCATGAACTTGTTGCTATTTTGGCTTTCTGCTGAGTGCTTCCTGCACTCTCCACAAAGTTTAGTGAATCTGTGGAGGCCCTTCAAGCTAACAGCGTTAGTAAACAAAAATGTTTTGGTTTAATTTTGAAAAAGAAGATCTGCATATTTAAAATTTCAATAAGTTTAATGTTAATGATAAAAAATGAAATTTTATCTACAATGTGAAGACAAAAAAATAATGTAATCTTTTGTTTGACCGTCTACAGTGTACAGGTTTTATAGCTTTTGAATAAAGTATGTGTATGGATAAGTTAAGTGTTAAAACGGGTCACCGTGTATATGACGAAGTGCGGTAACATATGTGTTGGAAGTGTCAAAGTGACATCTCGGCGCCCGCAGCTACAATGGCCCATTCGACCCTGTTCACACGGCCGCGGCCGTCCTCTCGTCAATTGTCGAGTTATTTACTGCTTTGATTATGACTGGGCTGTATAGATATTTACATTAATAGTCATATCAAGTGCAAGATCATTATAGTATATTAGGAGAGAGCTTATCCTAGGAGAGACTCTGTAGTCTAGCGCTCTAGCCATTCGACGAAAACGACAAAGGGCTCCTAGAGCAAACTAAATTGTAGAAAACGTAGGACATCCACTAATACATGGATACATCGATGCTTTTAGAGATTATGATTTGTAATCCCTAACTCTGTTAACACAAATTAGAGAAGTAAAGAAAGGCATAATAAAATGGTATACTAAAATGTTTTTTAAAAACGTGCTTTAAATATAAATTATCGAACTAAAAAGTAAATAATAATTTTTCATGAATAAAGTTACAGGAGAAGGGTATCTTTATTTCCTAAAGTTGACTCACATTAACCATTATTTCCGAAGCTATTTTCTTCAAGTCAGTATTAATCTTTATCCAGATAAGTTTGTTATTTAACTTGGGTATTTAATGTAGAATAAGATTGCCCTTTATAGTTTTCAATTAAAATGAATACCGTAAAAGATATTACCAATTCAGAATTATTCGCGACCAAAGAAATCCTACCTAAAAACCTATGATAAATTGCGCGACTATTCGTAGCTATGAAGTTACATAACATATCATCACGCCTGTATCTCCGAAGTGTTAGGCAGAGTTATCACAGTTCACCGGGTATGCTTAGGTCCCATGTAAAAGGGGACGAGCCTATTGCCATTAATCGTACACAAAGCTAAACACCAAGCTATTACTGAGAATTTCATAGAAAAAC
Organism: Saturnia japonica; assembly: GCA_033032175.1. Taxonomy (NCBI): domain Eukaryota; kingdom Metazoa; phylum Arthropoda; class Insecta; order Lepidoptera; family Saturniidae; genus Saturnia; species Saturnia japonica. Next base: position 8,716,640 of record CM065311.1, on the reverse strand, counting down.
CCAATAGCACTTTGCTCGACCTGAGAATTGAACCTAGGACCTTGATCATAACAGTCGCGTTTAGGGCCACTAGGCTAGTGAGGTAGTTATGAACTGTCAATATTAATGCGATAAACTCTAAATTAGGCTTTTTTAGACATAAAATATACCATTTCGTAAATTGTACCCGTGCGAAGCTAAAGTGGGTCGCTACTTATTAATAAAATAATATTTTATGTTTCATATTCCTTCATTATTATTAGTATCTGGCGCTCGCCGCCCATATGTATTATTTCTCAAAGATTTTTTTTTGTGGGTTCGCCGTATTTCCTTTAGTTCTTCGTCGAAATTAATGATTTGAACATCATTTTAGGCCCCGGCCAAACGCACTGTCTTGCCTGCGAGCATGACTGCACAAACCAGTTTTCGCAAGTAAGTGCGTGCGTGTGGACGATAAGACGTTAGCTCGCGTAGGTGGTTTGTGCAATTGTTGACATGCTGAAGATTGGACTGCGCAGTTTTGGCTTGCACGGTTTTGCCTGCGAGTTTACTCTCAGAAGACTATGTTCTATGGTTTGCACAGTCCAATTTGCACGAGCTTACCTGCACGTGTGGCCACTGTACGATGTTCCGTCTTTTTTGTACAGTCATGACTGCACAGTTGGACTGCGCAGGCAAGATGGTGCATGTAGCCAGGGCTTTAAAGCTTATGTTTCACACTATTGACAATACATAGATAAATAGTTGAAAACTAACATGGAAATACGCCATCTATTAACAAACTGTTTAACCAACATAATAGCCGATAGATTGTTTACATTTTAATTATAATATCAGACCCTTATCATCATGTGTAATGGAAGGTACTCATGAGAACAAAACAAACGAGCCCGAACCCGACTACCTTAGCAGTTTTCTTCAGGGAATTCAAGTGGCAATCCTCCGGCTCCGTCTTCAGATCCTCGTCATCACGTGTAATAGAAAGTATCTATGGTAACAAAACGAACGAGCTCAAATTCGACTGTCCTACCATTTGTCATTAGGTGTCTCATTTCGACTCTATCATTAAATCAGCTCTAAGGTACCATAATATTGCATTGTCATGGAACTTATATACATAAATACCAAGCATCTCAAACGAATACCAGGAAGTGGTTGAAAAATGATTTGCAAATTTTGAAATTTGGTTTTAAATATTTCCTCGTACATAAGAACGAAACAAGTTAAATAAGTAAAAAAAAAGAAAATAATAAAGCGTCTACAAGTAAAATGTATCTGATAATAAAAAACCGAAGACCTTTTTTCTGTCTCTATTCTTTGATTAAATTATAAAGTCATTTTGATTTGGTATCCCGTACCTATGGTACATATATATACCATATATTATGTAATATATGATGAAAGTACCAGTGCCCACGGGTCCGCGTGCGTGGATTACAGATAGCCGTCGATCGGGCATCCGCGCGATATATGCTACTCCTTGCTTGCTTTATGCTTTTAAGACAAATATTTTATATAATGCATTTCAGCGGCTCACATATCAAAAGTGTAAACAAACAAGTCACGTAACCAATCCCATAGACTTAATCATGGAGAATAGAGGTAAGGAGTATCATCAATCTAAATGAAAAAGTGTCCCTCGAAAAGCGTCAGTTTAGGGTGACGCTGCGGTAGCAAATGCGTAAAAACTATAAAATCACGAAAAAGTATCATTCTTTCTTGATATGCTATCGCCATCTTAGTGGATTTTTTAATTATAGTTTACTGCTTACAGCTGGACACTTTTACAACTTGTCCTCCATATAAGATGTTCTCCTTACTTCTATTCTCCATGGATTTAATAGTGAGGGGCAAATCGTTCATAGTTCCGGGTTGCCAACAATTATATCAATATATCACCAAGAGCCAAATCCAAAACAAAGCCAAATCTGTTTACCTCTGAAACTATAAACATTCAAATGTTGGACCCAATAAGTCTTCTTAATAATTACTTTAAATAAAATAGTAATATTTAAAGATGTCACAACTATATTTTCATTAAACATGAATTACACGGAAGCTGCTGATGTCATTCTCAACAAAAAGTTCTTTGAGTCGAATCTCTAAGTTGAATAGTTGTAAAGATATAGCCTATTTTAAACCACAGTCAAATATTGAGTAAAATTTTGTTTTTATAACTAACTATGTATACATATTTTATTAGTTTTATATATACGTATTTGTACTACACTAATGAACTGAACTTTTAAATGAGAGAAGAGACATATTCGGTTTGTTATGTTAAAAGATCGATAATAATATGTCTCCATTCTTTGAAGTCTTACAATATGTTGACCCTACTTAAGGTGGTACTGATAATAAAGTGAAGGTTGCTGAAGATTCCGCGAAGGGTCGCGGACGCACCGCTAACGGTGTTGGGTCTGCCGTTTTCAACTTCAGGTACACTCATCTCGACGAAGTCGCCATATTTTTTATTTATTTTATACCTTTTAATGCGAGTATGGTTTAACATAAGTTTATACAAGAGACCGTTGCCCTGATAAAATTTATTGATTCCTTTTACATAATGATGCGTAAGTTTTTCTTTGTTGATTTCTTTGCCGTGAAAATTTTAAGCAAGGACATTTATGAAGTGATAACTTCTTATGGGTGGGTAAACCGCTTCGTAACGTAACGCGTTACGGCGCCATTAATAGTAGCATTGCGGTCGTAACCGTGACTGCTAAGGCCGAAGTCCTAGGTTGAAATCCTCGCCGGTTCTTCCCTTTCTCTCTTTGTTTTTTTTTTCTTTTTGATTAGTTTAAGTTATCACTTCAGTCGAGCGACCCGAGACGCACAATTTTTGTTTACGTAACTTGTTCATTTTTGTGGTTTTATAAACAAGCATATATATTAGTACAATAATGTTAGTACTACTGTCACTCAATCTTTATCAATATTTATTTCGAGTAAAAGTTTATTGTTCTTTAATTTAATCAGTTTACTTAAATACATTATTATTAAATAAGGACATTGAGTATCTTATAAATGAAATTTAAATAATGAGTAGTATAAATGATAAAATGCATACATCATTGAACAATTTGGAACAATGAAATGTTGGTATGGTTCAAAAATCAATACGTAAAAAAAGATAGAGTAAAAGACCCCATCATGTCTCGAATTAGGGATATGAAAATTAATATTTATGTTTTTGGTAAGAAATAAAAGGGGTTTCAAATTTTTCAAAAAACCTGCCCGAAAGCCGGTATAATAAGGGATGATTTTAAATATTTTTGAAGACTTATTGGGACGGTTAATGTGTTGCAATCATATTAGCATATAATTACAATACCATACACACATTGATAGATATCTAAGATTTACTTTTGGTTTGTCGTGTTCCGAAATTAGTCTGTGTATATGCGGTAATTAGGAAGGGGTAGGGATCGCGACCACCATACCCATAGTGATAAACCCATCTATGATTTTTTTGGTTTGGCTTGTTCCGAGATCAATCTGTGTATATCCAATAATACGCAGACGAAGTATACAGCTACAGCTAGTAGATGTATAGATATAAAATATTATATAGAGCTTTCTGCCATATCTGTTTGGACGATTTCTGGAGTGAAGATCACGTTTTTAAATAAACGTAGCGTGGGACGTTGTCTGTTAGATGGAGTGACCGTCTACGGAAAATAACTGGGAGCCATTGGATGCGTAAGGTCGAGAGGATCCAGTATACTCATAAGTATAAACAACAATTAAGGTACAGTGGTGTGATTTGGGAAAGTTCTACGACTAGGGCTGCCATCGCGTAAATAGCTTTTCCTCGCAGTAAACTACTACAGCAAAACATCTGAAATATATTGCTAATATTTAATATACTTTACGCTGCTTTTGCTAAGGTAATCTAAAAAGAAAATCAATCAGTAACGCTCTTCTTTTCGGCCTCAAATTAAAAAAAAAAAGTTACTTCTGTAGGCTAAGTAAAGCTACATAAAATTTAAATCATAACGTAGGTAATCAAAAAATTAAGATCATTTAAGTAAGTTAATCTGTATTTTTAATCAAAATTTGTTTGTTAATCACTTAATCCGATTTTCCCTGGTGACAAAAAATGTTTGTGTTTTACCTGAACATTTTTTCAAAAACCTCGCTCGGACGCTCTCCGGATGCCTTTCAAACTAGGACAAATATGGGGAAATCCGAACGAATGGCAGCACTGCCCTACCTATGACATGCAGTGGACTAATATGGGTTGAAGATTATTGACATTTAGGAGAAGATCATGATCAGATGCGAAATAGTTTAACGGTTTGAAAACTTATAATTATTGTGCATAAAGCAATCGAATATACGACAAACAATAACCATGTTTATTAAGCTAACGGCCGTTTTAAATAACATACCTATCCGTTGTTTCACTTACGAAATCTATCCTTTTATACTTACTTTACTTTCAATAACCTATTTATGGATAGTATTTCGTATCTACATAAATCCATATCCTATAGATTGGAAAGATAAGAGGTAAGCCGATACCTCTTTAATTTAAAGATAGTTATTACTTAGTACAAATATGTAGGTACTAATCGGGTATCTCAGATGTGTTAATAAGAACGGCTCTAATGCAATTTTTACTAGTCTCCCTATAAAATGCTTAACAGCTATTCATTTTTCTTGTATGACTTAGAATTAAAAATTGCTCAATGCATGTCTGGCTACGTGCAGTGTAGGGTTCCGTAACTACGGTAAAGACGATCACGATATGCAGACTTAGAAGAGGCCTTAAGTTATTTTCAATGGAATTTGTACGAAATTACTTATTCAAGTGCATTTTATAAGTTACTTGTTAACTTGTAAAGCCTACTTAGCTGTGGTGATAGTTTTCCTTTTAACTTCGTTATTTAAACATATGTATATTATATACTAGGGCCGTGAATTTTTTCACATATCCAAAAACAACCATTTAGCTGGCACATACGACTTAAACAAATTTTGCACTTAAAAACTTAATATTTCACAAATGGATCCCTGAATCGAAAAATGGTTTTCACACATCTGTAATATTTTTGAACGACCTATTCAAAGACACCCAACGTCAAGGGATAGACGAGAAAAAAATTATCCAGACAGCGTGAAGGCGCGATATAAAAAAAATTAAGATTTTATTTGACCACTTTGTAGTCGTGATTAAACTATAAAGACAGGCAAACGGATATTTATAAATATATAAGTATACATATATAAACATTTATACATGTATAAACTATAACATTTAAACTTATAAAGGGTCTTTGCTGACTTCGGAAGCCTAAAAAATTAAAATACAATAACTTTTTTTACAATTTAAGTTATTAATGAGTACCTTCTTGCTCAAATTAGTAATGTGACTCTATGTATTTATAAGTGCTTTATAGAAATGTTTTTTTTTAAACATTACCGATTTAAATATTAAGGCTTGATATTTTATAAATTTTAAACTATTGCTTTCTTAGTGAAACTTAAAAACCATTAATGAAGTAAATTAATATCCAATAGTAATTTTCGTTAATCTTTAACAAAGTAAAGTCGTAGTGTAATATTAAAATCATATGTTGTCTAGGTTAGTAGCGAAGACTTATATTAAGTAGATTCCAATATTTTTCCGCAAATAAAAAATCTATATTTTATTTTATCTGTTATATGTAAGTAATGTTACTTTCACAAATTTGTATGGATTTAATTTGTATTTTGTAATTTAATTTATTCAATAAACAGCTTTTGATTCGCGTTAACTATAATAATTATTGAAATGTTGGTGTAGTAAAAGACAATCTGATAGTTATTAAAAAATACTCAATTAATAGATAACGAAACAACAAATAAATAACTTATGATGTCAAAAATAATTACAACTATGTAAATATATTTTTAAAACATAACTATTATATAGAATATAAACAAAACACGTATTATGAAATAATTAACTATTATCCGCATAAAAAATAATTGCGCAATGTGGATGGATGGATGCGCATGTTACATATGTGTACATATTACTGCATAATATATTATATGTAATAGTATGTATAAGTATTAAGAAAAAAAATATGTTGCTAGCAAAACTTACAGTTCTTATCTGTTTTGTTTTAGATCTCCAGTTAAACTAATCCAAATATAATATTTTTTAGTCTTTAAGCCCATATATATGTAATATAAGTTTTACAATGAAAACTTGCTGTGTTATGTTTTTAATGTAAATTTAATGTATAATGGTAGGAAATGTAGGTACTATTTGAACCTGTATGTACTTAATGTATTTTTATGTATTTTCATAGGTATCTCATTTCATGGATAATTTGTAGAGGAATAAAGTGCACACGTCTATGCTAAAAGTACGGCTTACATCTATTTTATTATGTATAAATGTAGCTATCATCGTGATCTTGCATTCAGAGACTGGTGTTTTGCAAAAAAATACCTTAACAACAAAAAGTATCCGCAAAGTGGAGTATAGATTTTATTGGTGGGTATTCCAATAAGCTATCGCTAAGTTATATTTGAACTCGCGACCTTTCGTGACCGCGACCGAAGCACGTTTTAAAATGGACTCTCACGGTCCATTTTATGCTACTTTTTTTCTTGTAAAATAAAATACGCGGAATAATCCAAAAATCCTTTTTCAGTTTAAATAATAAATATGTATTATAAACTGCTCAGATAAGGAATGTGTAGGTGGTCCAGTAGTTCACTATTTCTAAACAACGACGCGACGTGAAGGTTTTTCGTCGAGCGAGTGGCACGAGTGGCGCGACTCGCGCCGGAGCACGTCAGCCCAGACGAGGGGCTCGGGGGGAGTCACGATGTGGTTAGCCAAGCCTAGGTTGAGTCTGTTTGCCTTTCGCCTCTTGCTCTGTATTTTCTCTAATACCTTGATTTGACATTACTTCAAAAATGTCACCGTAGCGCAGCGGGTTAGTCACACTGGTAACGCGGATTTAGGAGCACGCCATAATAAGCATTGAGAGAGTGATATTTATTATTTGCCTGGTTGTCCGCAATCTGCTATGTTATTTATGCAGTAGGTATTTACGAAGCTGATCAATTCTCTGTCAACGAGCATTCGAGCTTTGTCGACCGACTATTGACATTCTAGTCGCGGTGGACCCTGACATTTCGTTGTAGGCACCCAATGACTTGTTTTCGATGTTGTTTCGATTTCAAATATTTTTACATAATTGTCACTAATGATGAAATTCTTAAATATGTATATCAGCTGTGTTACATTAGTAAATTGTTTTGTTATGATTTTGCATATTTTAAAATATTTTTTTTAAGAATTCAATTTTAAATTACTCAATTTTGCTGGACACCGTTAGACATAATTGGATTGCCGAGTTTACTTATGAAAATCATGTCAAAATTTGCACTGATCTAGTAATTAATTTATTTTTAGTATATTATTTTACTTTAACTTTCCAGCCTCTTATGATAGTCATTTTTGATAAAGTTCTAGAATAAAAATGGTTTTTGGGAGCACTAGTAGGTAGACATCATAGCAACGACGACGGCTGCGTCACATCGAGTAGTTAGAAGAGAGATATCACCCGTACAACATTAATTGATGCTGTACTAGCAATATTTCACTTAAGTACTTGACGTGTGAAAATTAAAAGTTAAATAAATCAGAAGAGTGCAACCTGTTCGAATTTAATATTATAGTTATTTAAAATGCAATATATTTCGAATAGCAGTAATAAATTCGCATATTTTAATTATTATATGTAAAAATAATTTGTCTATGGGACTAAATTTACCGATTACATTTTGATTAAGGATTAAAAATTAAAATCTACTCTCCAATGAATAAATTTATAAATCCGATCCATAAAATATGAAACATAATCTATCCGTAAAGTAAAATTCCACTGACGCGAAGTAAGAAGAAATCGCTAAATATGATGGCATTTAGTTAAACAATTCTAAGTACTTAAGTTGTTTTCATGTAAAGGAAAATTAGGAAAATATTACCATTTCAAAACAGAAATATCTTATAAATATGTTTACCTAAATATGTACAATTCCATTTCTTTAAATAAAATTTGTTAAATTTGTATGTTACAAACGTAATTAATTTCTATCTGGTTACGAAATATTTCGTAAGTCATATACTGTATATTGTACGAGCATACATAAATACCGGTGACTTTCTGTTGCGTGACTGTTATTAACAAGTTTGCGATCTATCTATGTAAAATTGTTGAAAATTATATATTCTTAAAAGAGGTCACAATTACTACAACTAGCCTCTGATAAGAGTTACATTTGTGTTTCTATCAACTTAAAGGAATGTAAAAATATCTTAAAAATTTCGGTCGCTGATTTTGATCGCCCAAGGGCTATCGATGTTTGAAATGAAAGAACCTTTTTTATTTTATCACGTTTTTAATTTGCATACATGATCAAAGACAGGTTATGTCTTCGTTTCTTTTTTAAATTATGATAAATATAATTGTTTAGTTTGCAATTTACATGGAGTGTAAAATATTTTTGGTAATTGTTTTGAGGTTTATGTATTGGAATGGTGTTAAAGGTGTTAAAACTTAGCAAGGTATGACATAATAAGTTATTTTACTACAAGTTTTTGAGGTGTTGAACATTCCAACCACTCCAAAGGGGTATAAATGAGATAAGTCATCAACCGTATTATTAATTGTTTTCATTTCAGGTGTTCTGAACCAATCTCTTGCAACCCTAATAAGTAGAATAATTATTAGTATTAGTATTCTTTTGTAAAAAAGTATAAAACTTTCAAATGAATGTCATATAAATACTTAGTTTACAGTTATTTTATTTTTGTTACAGAAAACCGATGGTCGTTAACGAAACGAAAGGTCGCAAATCAACTTTTGAAAGAAGCTTTTGGGAAGGTAAGGTTACAAAATATATTTATTATAAGTAGCAGTTACAATACCAGTTATAACATATTAAATTTAACTTTAAATTTCATTAGCTGAAATATTCTGGTATCGTAAACACATGTAACTTTGCCTTTAAGTTAATGTGTTTTTTGTTTATCTTCACCGCATTTTTTTTTGTCTGGTAGCTTATAACAAAATGTTTTCAATATGTGTGTAATACTTATGATACTCCAGTAATTCTTAATAGAACGAATGTTTAATGGACTGTGGGCAAAGTTGCGATAAAAAAATGCAACTTTACTTATGCGTCCACAGGTTCAATTAAAAATAAAAATGTTATGGACTAAACTAAGTTATTTAATCTATTACTGGTAGATATATAATACTATTCATATTGTTATTAAAATTCATCTTATGCTGTTATTATAAATATATAATACAAGTCGGAGTTTCTCTCCGTGACTGAATCAGTTATGAGGAGAACCGCAGAAGAAATAAAGTCACCCATAGCCCTGAGAATAGCTAGACTTATGTGGCAGTGGGCGAGGTACGTAGCTCGTAGAATGGATGGCCGATGGGGCCAAAGAGTTCTCGTGTGGCGGCCGCGAACAGGAAGATGCAGCGTGGGCAGATCCGCCACAAGGTGGACCGACGACCTGGTAAAGGTTGTGGAAAGCCGCTAGATGTGGGCAGCACAGGACCGGTCGTTCTGGTGATCTTTGTGGGAGGCCTATATCCAGCAAAGGACATCTTTCGTCTAAAATACAAGCTGGCTCAGCAGGCGTTGTTCTAACCTTCCCGGTACTTAATGGCTTGACCACAGCGCCACCTATCCGTTGGTCGATTCTAATATCTATAAGCCATCCTCTCCATAAAATAAATATATTATACAAATCTGAGTTCAATCGTTCAAGTCTTTCAGAAGTTATAGAATCACTAACAGACGCACACGTGATTTTTATGCATTGGATAATATGGTTTTGTAATAAATTAAATTAGGTGATGTAGGTGGACATCATTCATAGGAAAACGTGGCCAATAATGCCAGAGCTTTTACAATGATGTATAATTATAATGTAAAAACATCTAGAAACCTAGGATACTTAACAAATATAATCGTTTATGTTTAAAAGTGTAATATAATAAATATTTGTAAATCGTTGAAGAAGCAAAGTGGTACAAAAACTTTCACTTACCATACATCTATCAATTGCTTGTTGCTAAATATTAGGACGATTTTTTAAACTTCAATAGCAGACATTACTTCTTAAGTGCTGATAAAATTTTACAATAAAACAGCTTTTTACAATACCATACACAATTATATAGTGTATAAAAATTGGGTGGTATCCGTTGAAAGCTTTTCGTGACTGAAAAGTTGGCTACAGATATTTTTCCTAGTAGTATTATACTGCGGTAATGCTATTTTACAATTTAGGTTTTTACCAATAAACACTTGAAACATGAAAGGAATCTTTTTTACGATTTAGGCAAAGTTATGTGCGATAGATGATGTCACCTGAGTCTTTTACAGAATTTTAGAGTTTAAGTAAAATTTACCATTTGAATATTATATTATGACATACATATACGTGCATTTAAGTAATAACATCTGGGCGACCGAGCTGTGCTCGATGTCTTATAAACAAAATAAGAAAAACAACTATCTAGGTAAACGTGGAATGTAAAACATTATCTAAATGTAAAGTTTCATTGAAATCGTTGGAGCCGTTTCCGAGAAACCAATTACATATATATATATATAAAAGAATTGCTCACTTTATATAATAAGCTATTATTTTAAAATAAATTATAAATGCCGATAGGGTAATGTGATACATCTAGTGAAAATGCAACTCAAGCCATCTAAGTCACTCGACCTCGTACTAAATAATAATGTATGCGCACATTATACGTGATATACACTACATTACGAAATTCGTAAAGATTTAAAATGTTCGTTGCTAGTTTCAGCAAAAATATCTTGCATTCAATTAAATTGATACTTTATTAAGTTTACGTAATATAATAAGAATGCAAATGTAATGGAATCTTGTTGGAATGCTGAATCAAGTCGATATGTAGGTACGTATGTATTCGACATATGAAGTTTTTATTTATAATGAATTAACAGTTTTAAAATATATTGCGAAAGTGTTCTATTTGTATTATAATATGTATTTTTTGTATGTAAGAGCAGAAAATTACTGATATACTAGCATAGAAAAAAAATCGCTTAATAATATTATAAGCATCTATTTGTTAGTTTATGTTACAAATCTATATTTTGATGATAGTAATTATTTTAGTAATGTAATATTAATAATTACATTATTAGTTAAATATATAAAAATTAAACATAATGTAATTTCAAAGTACCAATTTAGTAGTAACATGAAGTTGTTTTTTTTTCTAATGTTCTTAATATTTTTTAATCGACTTCAACAAAAGGAAGATTTTTGGTTCCTTAATATGTTTGTATGTGTGCGAGTTTTTAAGAAACTACGTCATCGAATTTTATGATTTTAATACTGGAGTAATCTATATACTCAAGGTAAGGTTTTTGTATATAAAATACTAGCGGTGTTCCCGCGACTCCGCACGCGTTTGTTACTACGCAGTAGTTATTTACGTCCCGTAATTTTATTTATATTTATATTGTTGACAATTCATATGCCGTATGAATGAAGAAATGTCATGTATTTCATGTGTACAGTTTTCGTCAAAATTGTAAATTTTTTTTATCATATTCTACTATTTCTAATGTATTATTGACGATTCTTATAGCCTCTCAATTATGGTATGATGTGTACCTCCAGTCCACAAAATATTATCAGAATCGGTTGAGAATAGATGGAAATTTAATTGTTATAGCCTGTCAGTAATGTAATTACTTATACTTTCCGTGTACAAAATTTAATCAAAATCAAGAATTAACGAAAATTGTTTTTTTATTGTTTTTTTTTTTCGATGTCGAAAAGTAATATTGAATTAAATTTATTATACCCTATCAATTGATCAATGACATAAGCATCCCGTATACAAAACTTCATAAGAATCGGTCAAGCCGTTTTTGAATTAAATCCGGACATACAAACAGAGAAACAGACAGTCAAAATTTATTTTAATGGCATATTCTTCATCAGTATCGTTCATATATAGTGTGCCTATCGGGAATTTTTGGAAAAATAGTTAAAGTACAGCTAGGACTCTACAGATTTATTAATATAGATTAAGGTAGGTTTTTAACTTTATACATACATACACATTTATTAATTGTGTTTATTGTTCATCTTTAGCGAATGCCTTTTTTAGGATTTACAACATAAAAATCGATGTAGATTACAGTGTAAAAACATGTGGTGTAATCGTGAAAGTGCACCTTGCGAGAAGCGCTGGCCGCGGCTCCTCGGTCTGTCTGTATGCACCTGTTCATTCTTTGCACATGGCGAAATGTGGTTTCGGTGCAGGGCTTGGACTGCATTACAAGAATACCGAATAACCTGTTTCTATAGAGTGTACATAATATAATCTTAATTATTTATTTATTGAAACTTTATTGTAAAAAATTACTGTGCTAACAGATTTAGTTATACAATAAGTACAAAGAGCGACCATATTGCTGACAACAACCTTTGCCATACAACTTTTAGATAGATATATCCCAGAAAGAAAATTATAGGTTGTATGGGTGTAATATAATGAGAACAACATAAATCTTAAATCAATGTATTACGATAAATTATTTATCTTAAGCTTTCTGCATAAACGTAAGTAATGTTAATAGGAAATTGATATCAATTACATCTACCTGTCCGAAAACTTACAAGTTTCTAATTGCCAGGTGGACATGCATAGTTATATAATTTTATAAAAGTTTTATTTATACTCATAATTAGATAATTTAAGTAACACTTGCCGATTGTAACGTCAGCGAATAATGGATTTTCTACATAAATAGTTATTCCCTATATTTTCCTGTCCGTATTTCGTTGAAGAAAAACGTAACAAATATAAAATAGGTATATATCTTTATATATACATATAACTATTAAAATTGCAAACTTTCAAAGTAAAGAAATTGTATACACTGGAGTCCCGGTGCGCGATTATTAAAGTGTTGACCACGACCTGCCCGTCAGCTTTCATTGTTCACCCATCACTTTGCATACCACGAATAAGACTCGTTTTATTATTGAAAGTTACCGCGTGAATTTCATTAGAGCGAAAAATACATAACACAAGTATAGAGGGCAATTTCTTGGGTGGTATAATATTTTTAAAACACAAAGTTGCAAAATATTATTACTACGCAGTAATTAAACTCAGAAAGCTCTTTGATGAACTTAAATTCATCCGGTCGCCGTTTAAAATGGAATTCTCGGTATTTCCTTTCAGTATGAAACAAAAAGAGAGTTAAGTTGTCGAAGCTTGCTTTTTAAACTGTTTCGAATAAAGGAGTTCTAACATGTAGCAGATTCTAAGATGCGCTCTGTCCTCTTCACCTCTGAGTCAGGTTGCTCACATACTTACCGCCGCATAGTTTTATTTTGGACAACTTTAAACTTATTTTTATAGCCTGGTGCAAGTCATTCACTATGCGGACGACTTGTAACAAAAAGCAGTTTTGAATTTTTTCTTTTCTCATTCTCTTTGAGACGACAGGTTACTCACCAAACATGTTCAAATTATAGAAGCAATATTGTTAATGCGTGAGAGAATCGTAGTATAATTAAGTACCTATCTCAGTTTGTATTTTCAACGCCTATTATAAACGGTCTTGAAATTGTTTTTAACACAAGTGCAACAATAATTGAACAAGATAGAGCCCTGTTATAAGTGTGGGTGCGGTTTTTAATAATGGTGTTATGTCTAACCATAGCTTTAATAAATATTGTGGACATTTGTAAATGTAAGGCGCGCTTATGACCGTCTTGTTTTGTTCAGATTATGTAAGACATGTCATTGGAGAAAGTTAATTTAGTTTTGAAAGTGAAATCGATTACACTTTCTTTCACTTATCCATTTCATAGTTCTGCTGTTCTGTCGATATGGTAATCTATCGTTATCTAAAATTGTACAATTAATAAAACAGTATGTAGGTACTTTATTATGCATACTTTAAAATCAACCCTTGTATATACCCACCAAGACTTAAATTATCATATTATGTATGTTGAGTAAGCTATTGTTCTTTGGAGTTTTTGTTTTATGTAACAAAGAAATGTTATTTTAAAACTTCGTATGTATGTGTAGTTATCAAAGGTATCAAAGTGAAGCTTATTAGATGGATGAGAATGTAAAAAAATGTGCAAACAGCTTTGCAAACACGTCGGAGCGGTTTAAAGGCCGCGTCCGGATTGCAAGGGGACGGCGGTTGCGGAGGGCAGCATTCCAGCCTCCTGTGACCGCGCCGACCGCGACGTCACTCTTGTATACCTAAAGCGCATTCCGCGAGGCCACTCGGCCTTTCTGTAAATATGAAAGGAAAGCGCGTTTGTTAGTTCCGCGTGTGAGTAGGTAATATTCACACTCGTATGAGATTCGTAAAACGTACATTGTTTTATAAATAAATCAACCGATAAATATATACATGGATTCAGAGACGCCGCATGTTGCAAACTGCTATCAGAAAACTGGCGCCGCCGTCTGCCATATTACAATGTAGCTTACAATCGCGTAGACGCGCTGCGCTGCGCCGGGCTGAGCCGCTCTCAACTTCAAATTACTAAAAATAACATTTTTTATTAATGATCAAAATGAAATAGACTGGGGTACTGAAATAAAGTGAGGTACCTTTGTTATACCGGTGTTAGTAGAATCCTACTTTATGGCTTGATAGATCTTTTTAAGCCTTAAGGGGTGCTAGCGATGCCTTGCTAGGATATGGGGTAGCGTCGCGTGCGCAGCTTTGTGCCGTCCCTGGCTCGGAGCAACGCCCCCGTCAAGGGCGGCGACGCTGCAAATTTCTGCAAGTCGACCGCGAGTCAGTGCATCGCGCCCCGCCGCGGCGGCTTCGCGCTCGTCGCTTGCCGCTCGCACGCCGTCGTGGGCGCACGCCGGACGCACCACCGCCCTATGTAAAATAACTGTTATTTTGGAAGTTAATGGACATGGTTCCGCATTCTTAATTCTTAACTTAATATTTATTTTAATGATTAAATTTGTAAGATTGTTTGCGGCCGAATATAATATATGTAGAGCTTTTTGTTTTAGCACTGACATTTAAAGTTTTTTTTGTTACCTGTGCACTATGAAAATGTGCGTAACACATTGAATATAATAATTTGATTTGATAAATAAACTAAAGTGCAGTGTTATCAAATGAGGATTTCTTTGGACTATTTTTGAATTATTTACTACAATGTTGGAAATAACCAAGTTACCCCGAAGATCAATATCACTTTACGGTTTGTATTACGAACAAATCATTTTTAATTATATAAATATTATACTAATTGTATTATCGTACTTTTTTGTTTATTAAGCAGTTAATATTTATTTATTATTAAGATATTATTATAATCCAAAATATGGACGTATAAACGAATTATAAGAAAAAATATACAAAAACAAATTAACAGCAAGAATTGTAATGTACCTACCTACTTTAATTAACCACGTTATAAAATGATTAGTTATCATTATCACAAACCTATTCACTCCATTCCGTTGTTAATTCTCAAAGAGGAATTTCAACACGAGTCAATTTCAATATCAAATTGAAAATTGGTAATTTTAGTCCTCATGACTCAACATAAGACCACATTGTAAGTTAAGCTTTGAAAGTTAGGTAATTCGTTTCCTGTCACATATTGAAAACGAACATGACGCTGGTGTTAAATTATTATGTAGCGGCTGTTTATTGTAATAAGTAACTAAGTAATGCAACCTAGTTACATATTTTCACCGGTAGGTGTGATGTCTGAACAGTATACTGTAAAATACATTTACATTGTTTATAAGTTTAGTATTATTTAAAACTATTTTGTATATCACTAAATATTTTCTGGCTTTTATCATAATATTATATGTAGTTTTGTTATGTTATGTCCTGTGCTTCTAATTATCAAGGGTGCCACAGAAATGAGATGTCAGATCTAAATATGGATACTATAAGAGTATTTTAGTTGGCTTTGATTATGGATACTGATATGATATAATTTCAGCAAAATAGTTATAGTCAAGTCTTATTTGGTAATCTACAATGCTTCATTTGACTCCGTCCCTATATGAAATTGTTCGAATTATTGTATTGTATTGTATTTATTGTATTGTATTAATATGTATATAATCAAAGAGATACAGTTTACAGTTCTAATTTTGTTTTTTTTTTTTTTTAATTTTCGATTTGGTTTCATTGGATAGCTTATAGATTGGTTGATTCCATAAAACACTTGATACCTAATTATGTTACTTTAATACACTGTATTTGTTATTCATTACTCATTATAAGATTACATAAGATAAATCTTTTTGGATTGAATTCATACTTAAATTATTATTTTTTATAATCGATTAGTTTAGTCGATAGTTAATAAATATTATTTATTCTGTTCATGGGTAGGTTTACCACACGTCTCGGTTTTAAACATTGGTCCCGGCGTAATTCCGTTAGGTAATTTGTCCTAGTTGTATATCAAATGTTCAAATTTTGGTACATTTGTTTCATATTTGTCATAGGGGTCATCATCGTGCGCCTCCCCCGCCGTCCAACTAAATATAATTTTTAATAATCGTAGAAAATTCTATATCTTTTTTATTATTTGTTCGCTGTTTAATCTTGGAGAACCTTTGTCTATCACTCCCTCCAAACTTAAACTGTATATTCGCAGCTACTCAAACTCTCGTCCCGGTTTAGAGCTTTATTATTATGGAATTTGGTCGTATTAGTTAGGTACTTATTTTATTTATCTGATTCATTTTATGTTTTCCCATATAGTTTATTCATTTTACACTTGATAATAAAATTGATGATAGCTAAGAGATATGACGTCCAAAATGAACTCAAGCGAAAAAAACACCATGATGATGGAGTGAGAGTGAGAGAGAGAGAGAGAGAAATAGAAAGAAAACTGTAATTTACAAGTCCAAAATTTCTCATCAAGCAACTTACCTATGCAAGAGAGGTAGGGCACGTAGAAATTTCTTTGGAGATTTCTCTGTACTTGGGGCAGTCCACAACTTTACAGAAGATCGCGGCCAAATAACCTTGTATTGTGTTCATACGGTGAGTAGAGTTTCCAGAGCTCCTTGTGGTAGCGGGGTTCAAGGTCAGCAATGCGCTAGTGATACTTATTGTATTACAAACGACCATATGTTACGGTAGCCGCTACCAACAGACGTGCCGTATGCTTGTTTGCCATCTTAGTTCTATAAAGAAATGTGTTCCGGGAACTAGAAGAAGAGTTGGGCCTAGATATAGGTTTAACGTACATGTTTGTAAATGTAATATATCGAGTATATAATATTTAAGGTTATATAGCACGTTTTGGTATTTATGTTTTATATCAAGCAATACTTTTGTTTTTCTCAATGAATATTACATTCAGTTTGCGCAACTGGATAAATTATTTCAATGTCTTTGTTACAATTAAGTGACGAAACGGCTTTGATAAGTAAAAATATGAGAGCCTTTAAGGTTGTTCATATAATTTGAATTTCAGTAACACTTGTTCAAACATAACTGAAGTGTGCCATGTCTGCAAAATGGGCACTACGATACTAGTCTACGTTGAATAATACACGGTTATATTTGTCACATTGGGTCACATTTAATTCGTTTTAGAGAACGATAGTGATGTATACTCAGAATCTAATAGTGTTGGATACGAAATCGTTCAGCGTTATTAAAATTCGACATTCTCGGTGCTTGCATCCAATTCAAGAGGAAAAAGAAGGTCTAATAATTTATATTCTTACGTTATCGTTTAAGAACGTAATATTTTTTATTGTTATTTATAGCTTTTGTATTGATCACTGACGTTAATCAATGATGTGTTTTAAGATGGTAACATGTTATCCCAAGAAGAGGTTTGGCTCTCAATTACAGCAGCTATTTTACTTAAAACCTTTTTAAGTAGTTAATTCATTTGAAAATATTTGTAAATATAATAATACTTAGATCTTTTCAAAAACGCTTACTTACACGTTATGAACAAATATATATTGATGCCGCAAGAATCGATGACTAACTGCACCTAGGACGGAATAGACCAGAATGACGAATCTTTGCTAATATATTGTTGACCAACTTGTAAATGGACACTGCATGTGATTCATATTTCATATTATATTGGCACATCATTGTTTGACTTTGTTCTTAAAATTGTAGTTATCCGGACGTGAAACATAAAGATATATAAATTTATGTCACTTACTAGTTTAAAGATTTTTAACCTAGGATTTTTTAATCTAGGCGTAGATTTTTATCTTTTTATTGATGATTATTATTAACTGTACGCGATGTATGAGTAATAATGATATTTTATTGTAATGAAAATAATGATATAATTACCTAATTAGTTCCTGGAAATGATATATTATACTCTTTTAGACAAAGTGCAGACATTGCGTATTAGTAATAGCTCAACTCGCAAAACATGCAGTAGCTGTGAAGAGTTGTCCTTTCTGCTAAACTACTAAAGGCTTTAAAGATATAATATTTTTATAAGTTTTACATTCCAAGTTTACCTAGATAGGTTATTTTTTTATTTATTAGACACCGAGCACATCTCGGTCGCCCAGATATTATATATTTATGGATGTTCATCCATAACTTCTTTGTTTATAAACCGATCTAGATGATTCTTTTTTTGTTGGAAAGGGGATACCTCAAGAGTGGTCCCATTTTAATTTCATTGGTATTGAATCTTGAACATCGAAAATCCTCAAAATCACTGAAGTGGGTTTTCTTTTTTTGTTAAAAAATGTCTCGTTAATGATATGTTTACTATATTATCGTTTTTCTTTGCAGAACGCGTTAGTAAAAGCGATGTGGAAGATAAAAGTCTATCGAACGACGACACACCTCTCCCATCGTGCCCAAGACAACCACCTGATGGAGTAGAAACCCCTAATGATATTGTAGAAAGCCCTAGTATTGTAGAAAAGACTCCGGAATTACCTTCTCGACTACCACCGCGTTTGCCTGCTGGTTGGCCTGGCACTCGCTCACGCTTATCTTACTTGTCAAGAAGTCAAGATGCCAGAAGTGAAGCAAGTGTCAAGGATAAAATCGCAATGTTTTCGAACGATCGCGCGACGTCTACAGATCATCTTGATAAATGTGGTGGTACTCTTCCCACTAGAAATACATCGGCGTCAAGAAAGAGTGCCGTATCTTATACGAGAAGTTATTCTGATATATCATCATCCTTGGATAGGAGATTGACAAAATCTCAAGATAATCTTGACGAGATGCCAAGAACATACAAACGACAAACGGATCGACCTGATGTTCTAGGAGGTATTGAAAACGTAACCAATATTTCTACTTTTGGAGTAAAACAAAAATCTGAAATGAAAAAAACGAAACCGTTATTTTATGGAAGTACTACTACATTACCTTCAAGCGTTGATACTTCATTCGCACCTACTGTGTATCACGTGCGCAGTGTCAGTGATGATAATACCAAGAAAACAACTACTTCCACGCATAAGTCAAACTTAGACTATTTAATTGAACAAAGAAAGAAATCTATGTCAAAATTAAGAGGTTTAGTTATACCAGAAGCACAGGGCCCTATTGTAGATTTACCAGAAATAAAGGTTCAAGATCGCATTTCTAATACGTTCCTTTTAAAAGCAGATCAAAGCAAATCAGTTAGTGGTAACTTCAAAAAAACTATGAATACAAAACCAATACCTTTAAATGATGTTAAATGGAAAGTAAATTTATTACCAAATAACATACCGAAATATTCACCTGCATTCAAACGTAAATCTCTACAGGTTTATACTCCATCTTCATTGTCTAAAGAATCCACTCCCGAACGAAATTTCAGTGAAACTTACAGTAAACCCACCTCAAATTTGAATTTATCTCATACTTTGAGAAAATCTATGGAACCAAATAATATGGTAGCACTTGAAATTAATTCTACATTAAATTCCAAAACTATAAATAGTCGCGGAAATTTAGCAAGGAAGGACAAAAAAGAAATTTTGAATTATACTCGTGATTATAAAAACATGGAAATAAAAATGTGTACAGCTACGGATGTTGTTGACAGTGATAATGATTCGGCGATGAGTTCAACACAATCTAGTTATAGATCATCAGCATCTTCTCCAATGCATAACACAGAAAACATAGAATCCGATAGTTCACGTTTATCACCTAGAATTTCGCATTACTCAACATTTTCACTTGTAAAACCAGAAGTGTCAAAGAAGTATAAAGATGCGGAAAAAAGTTGCAATGAGTATATCAAACGAAATGTTTGTCGTTCTGTTTCATCTGATACGAATGTATCATTAAGTTCTTCAGCAGGTTCGGCAGCCACATCTGGATCTCAAGCAAGCTGTAGTTCACTTGAAAGTTCTGTCGCAGACTCAGATAAGAGAAAAGTTTCAAAAACTTATGATATAGACACGATTAACAGGAGAAATATATTGGCATCGGCCAAATGCAGAAGCGGTCGAGATGCTAAGCTTAAATCTCCCGTTGTTGAAACTAAGTTCTCACACGAGTCTTGCGACAGGCCTCCGAGTCCAGTACTGAAAGCGTCTGAACGCCTTACTACGCTCACGTCAGTAGTGAGTGCTGTCTCGAATAAAGGCGAAAACAGGCGACGTAGTAAAATAATTGCCGAAACTGATTCAGATAGTGATAATGATGCA
The DNA here is from genome assembly GCA_033032175.1 of Saturnia japonica. Classification (NCBI taxonomy): domain Eukaryota; kingdom Metazoa; phylum Arthropoda; class Insecta; order Lepidoptera; family Saturniidae; genus Saturnia; species Saturnia japonica. The sequence goes on along the minus strand of CM065311.1, from coordinate 8,695,929 downwards.
AACATTCGGCAAAGGAAGATTGAGTATAAAAATAATAGACTAAAACGGAACTCAAGTTCTTCGAGTAAAAACAAATTAAATGAAATAAATTCAGAAAGTCCAAAAATAGAAGATGCACCGAAGGATATAACTGAAAAAATAATAAAAGAAATAAAGAAAACAGGTTTGGTGAACTATAACAACAATAAACAAGTATTACCAACAAACAAAAGTAGCAATGATTTAATAAAAACCAACGATGTTCTCCCTAACGGAGAGGAAAGAACTAATAAAGTTAAAACCCCGCATAACGATCAAAAGAAGGTTGAGAATGTATCTAACAACCTAAAAGAAAAACCATTGACAAATACAAGCCTCAAGAATGAATTAATCGTAAAGAAAACAGAAAAGACTACTGAAAGTATTAAAGTTGCCACACAAATTGTTCGACTTAAACGAGGGGCTGGAACGGGAGTGGGAGTTATTTTGGCTGGTGGAATTGACTGTGAAGCTAAGGATGTAACAGTAAGTACCTACAAATTAATGTTTGTTGTGATTGCAATTTGTATAATTGATGAACACTTTTATGTTAAACTAGCTGTGCCCCACGGTTTCATCCGTGTTAATTTTATACAACAAACACCGCAACGCCAACTCACCTGTGTAGTTTATCATAATAAATCATTGTTCTTGTCGCAAGTACAAATTATTTGAATTTTTCATTATCTCCTAAGTTCTGTGTCAAAATAACATACTATAAAGATCAAAACTTAACGTTATAAAATTTTCTTCATGATGAAGTAACTTTTATTCGTAAGAATTAATATGCCATACCTAAAAATAATCTTCATAAGTCACTTTTTAATTTTTAACAATTGTTTGTTGTAAAATGGCTTTTTGAGGCTTATGTATAGGAGGAGATGGTCATAAGCTATCGCGAACTTTTTTTTGTATATTAAGGATCAGTATTTTTGTAGCAAATTGTATTTACGTATCATTAACCATTACGACAGCGCATGCGGATAAAGCAGCTCGGAAGGGCTTCCACCTCCGACTTAACAAAAATCAATATTTAAGGATTGCTGAGAGTTGTAGCCTAATGTTAGATAGCCTATACTATTTATTCGATGTGAGTCTGGCTACATATACGAAGAGAATTTTTCGAATCCGACTGGTAGTTCCAGAGATTAGCGTGTTTAAACAAACAAACAAAAAAACTCTTCCGCTTTATTATATTAGTTTAGATAGTATAGATATACACCGACTGATCTCAGAACACGTCATACCAAAAGGAAATCATACATGTGTTTATCACTATGTGTATTGTAGTCGCGATCCCTTCTCGGAACACGACATACTAAAAGAAAATCATACATGTGTTTATCACTATGTGTATGGTGGTCGAGATCCTTACCAGCTCGTTATAATACTGTATATAAATGAATGATCTCGGAACACATACCAAAAGAAAATTATACATGGGTTTATTACTATATGTATAGTGCTCGCGATCCCTACCACCCCGCTATATTATTGTATATACACCGACTGATCTCTGAAACAAAAGAAACTCATAGATGGGTTTGTCTCTATTTGTATTGTAAATCCTCACTTATTGTACCACCTTGTGGATTGATTTTTCAAAAACGCGAGACCCTGTTATTTTTTCCTAAAATAATAAATATGTATTTTCATATCCCTAAATTGAGAAATAGTGGGTTCTCCATACAAAATTTCATCACCTATTTGACCCCTTTATGTTTTATCTTTACGCCATAAGGTAGGTACCCTATGTCCATCTCCAAGGTCCAATATACCTCTATTCATCAAAATTGGTTTGATGGGTTCTTCGTACAAACTTTTATCCCACCCATTAAACTTTTATTTTCACGACATAAGGTAGCCTATGTTTATGTAGGTCTTTAAACCAAAATTCATCAAAATTGGGTTCTTCTTATGAACTTTCAAACCACCATTTAACCCCTTCCAATTTTATTTCCAAAACAAGCCTATGTCCTTTCTCAAAAAAAATTCATCAAATTGGTTCAGCGGTCTAGGCGTGAAAATGCAACAGACGGGACAGAAAGAATTACTTTCGCATTTATAATATTAGTAGATATGGATTATTCATTTCATTACGTTGTAATTTTCTATGGTGTCATTTACCCATTAAAATACTAACAGAAAATTAATTACCCAACAGCGAAATAACGACAACAGTTTGTATAATATTAAATAGACCTCGATTTTTTTGTGAATCGTTTCATCAGAGTTCGATCTAAATCGATCTTTTTCGAAATGAATTGCTATCCCTGGCAGCGGCCCTGCTATATTCAACCGCCAAGTATCCAGCCTATGCTCACCCCCTTTTAATATGATTTATCATATGATCGACGTGATTTTTTAAATTGATATAACTTTTTTATTTATATACTGATTGAAGTAAAACATACACTAAATGTTAAGTGAACCTTACCACAAATATATCAGTGAAAACCGTTTCTAAATCGGTTAAGCCGTTTCTGAGATTAGAGCGCACGAACCTAGTCAAACAGACAAACAGATAAAAATTCTAACAATCATTGTTTTGGGTTTTATTGCCTTGATAAAGGCCCCCAATAACAGTTTTTCTCATATATATCTTCTATGTGAATAGATAATACCATCGTATAATGGGACAACCACCAAAATTTATCAGAATATTAACAATTAAATAAAAATTATTAATCATCTAGTGGGTTATTTATAACTTTTCAAATGTATTTTTAACTTTAATTAGGAATGAAGAAAGGATAATTTGTATATAAAAAAATAAAAAGTTGCAACTTAACGATATCTTATAATAAGCAATATTTTAATATTTCAGGTTCATAGGGTATTGGCTGATAGTGTGGCCGCGAGAGCAGGATTGAAACGTGGCGTAAAGATTTGCAGTATTAATGGTTGTGCAATGGCCGGTCTAACACATGCGCAGTCTGTCGCTGTACTTAAGGTCAGTTTAGCTATACTAACGGTGTGCCGCGGCTCCAGGCACGTTTGTTACTACGCAGTAGTTATTTACATCCGTTATTTATTTTTACTTTTATCGTTGACAATTTATATGTTGTATCCATTGAGGAGTGGCATGCATTTCCCGTCTACAATTTTCACCAATCAAATTATTATTCTATTTTCCGATTTCTAATGCACTTTTAACGATTCTTATAGCTTCTCCACATAATATGATCAGAATTTGTTAAGAATTGATGAAAATATTGTATTTTTTATATTTATAGACGTAATATTGACAATTCTTATAGCACATCAATTATATAATTACTAAAACATCCCGTGTACAAAATTTAAACAAAATCGGTATAAAATTAATGAGTTTAAAATTTTTGGAAATTCTTTTCTTTAAGATCCCTAAAAGTGTTCCAGTAAAAAAAACACATCAGTTCAGTGCCGATATTTTATTTTCCGTTATATTTTTTTTTTTTTGTTTTTAACCACCCACTTCAATTATGATATTATGTATAGGTAATGTACATATATGTGCAGCGTGAAGAAGTAATTATTACAACATTGATTTTTAATCTTTTGGTTTTATTTTTTTAGGAGCAACGTTCGGAAGTTATTATTGAGATAGAAACCGAAATCCCAGAAATTTCACGCGAAGTTGTTTGCGGCTCTGAAAAAGGTAAATATCACTATTATAAGTTACTTACCTCTTTAAGAAACGTCGTCAAAATTGGTTACATTGAACCGATAGCAATACCGAGCGTAGTTCCGATAACCAATAAGTGGGAAGGGAATAATCATTAAATCTCTTTTTTTAAATTAAATCTTTAATTAAATGACAACAATTGAAAAACAGTGCAATTTCAATAAAGCGTAAAAAACCTTTATTAGAATTAATATGCTTTAAAAAAATTATATTTGTAACAGTAGATAATTTAAAAGCGAAAATAAATAAACGGTTGACATTTACACAGAATCTACTATAAGAATCGCTACAATCTATACAATACAGATAATACTGTAAATCTTCTGTATCCATATGATAAAATATTGGAAAAGAAATATTTTCCGAGACCGGGAATAAGTGATCAAGAAAATATGCGAATTTACAATTTTCATAATATTGTTTTTAACAAATTGTGCTCGATTTTTCATTGGATGGTATACCAAATTTGAATAAGTGAAATATACCTTATATATAGCTTATTTATATTATTACGGCTGCTTATGGCGGTAAACTGTTGTGAAAAATGTACAAAAAAATAAAAAAGTTACCGCTCGTACAATAAGAAGTTAAACGTATGACTCAGTATTTCCTATAGTAATCAGTATAGTTGGTGTCAGAAGTTAATTAACAATGTCAGTAGTAACATAAATTATTTATTTTCAGTTCTTTACATAAGTCTAACTTGCGATATCTTAGTGTATCCTCAAGTATGTTAAATAAGCAAGAATACTGAATATTTATCAAAACAGATATACCTTATCCTATAAAAGCTTTCAAGCGCCAATAAGTTATTCAATGATATTTTATAATTAACTATTTAAATACAAATTGGACCGATATCAATTTAATGCGCTAGCTGACAGTTATTAAAAATTTAATGTTCATAAGTGAAATACCTACAGTCTATTAGAGATCTGAATAATTTAGGCGAATGTCGATCATTTAGCCTAATTTATTAAAATAAACACTCTATTATCGAGCCGTTAGATTGATTTTTGTTTTATATTTTTATTAAAATGTTGTATGGTATTCTACAATTTCTTGTTATTGAAATTTGGAAGTAGTAAATTATTTAACCATATAACGAATTTATTTACAGCGGAGTCGAAGGCACAAAATAAAACTGTGGGTGGGAATAAATCAGAAAATAAAAAAGGAGCCGGAGCGGTGGTTACTGTATTACTTGAGAAGGCCGGCGGTGGTGCAGGGCTTGGATTTGGATTGGATGGAGGTAGAGACTCGCCCCGTGGTGATTGTCCGCTGACAATCAAAAAACTCTTTGCTGGTAAGTAATAAACATATATTAGATTCTAGTTGTTAACTATTGACGTTATAATCATTTTGTAAAATAAAGTTGTTACATATATTAATAAAAGTAATATTACTTAATTTATTTTTGGATACTTTATAAGATTAGCGTTGGCCACAACCTAAGCTGATGTTTTGTGACGATGTGGCCGAAAGGCCTCAGTACACAACGGTCCGTATTTGCCCACTGAAGGCCATCGCAAATGTGAACAGGAGGTAATGGCGTAGGATGGCGGATAATTGTCAGTAGGAAATGGCTCGTGGCAGGCAAAGGCGATGTTGTCGTTTTTTCGTGCACACTTCAAAGGAATCATAGTGTAGTGTGGCTGGTGGTTTTCATACAGTCACCAATTGCTTACTTTTTTACCGTCCGCCAACAGGGTGAATGTCGCGGTGTTTTTCATTTTGTGATCGCAAAAATGTCGCTATCGTGGAGTAGTAAAAAGACTTCCATTATATTTTTGTTACTTTATCCCAGTATACACTTCCATAGAACTTGTAGTAAACAATAAATAAATAATTGCTATTTGCTTTGATGTGATTATTTCGATGACGATCTTAAGTGCTTCGCTAGGCAACAAGGAACCATGTACCACTATGTGAACACTTGTTTCGATGCTACACCACCGTGGCGCATGGCCGTGCATGTCCTATTGTTTACCCCCAGTACACAATGGTAATTCGCTAAACCTAGAGGCAAATGAGACTTTGTGAAGCTGTAAAAGCCGTCTGAGGCTAGAGTTTGCTTGGGCCCTTATGGCTAACATTATAGTCAGTTCTAAAAAAATGTGCTCATTCTTCTTTCATTCACCCTCTCTACATGCCCAAACTCTAAGCTTCCCTTTCTAGCTGTAATTTGTATTAAACATGAAGCATTCACCTGATCGTTGCGTACGTGGCCTACAGCTTACCAGATCGGTTACCACTCTAACGTTTTTATTGTACAACTAACGTGGTAAACAAGCATACGACCCGTCTGATGGTATGCGGCTACCGTAGCCTATGGACGCTTGTAATAGATTATAAAAAGTGCGTTGCAAACCTCCCTCCTTCCCAAGGAGATCTGGAAACCCTACTCACCGCAGGAATACAACACAAGTTTTTTCGCTGCGATCTTCTCTAGACCTGCTGATATTCTTTTGCGTCTATAACGTGAAGTTATGTCTTCTAGAACCTTTACATACAGGCTATTTAACCCAAAGAGAATCTTTGAAATCAGTCTGGTAGTTTTTGAGATTAGTACGTTTATTCTGCAAGTTTATAATATTAGTATAAATGAATACAGAGAAATAATATTACAGATAGATTTTATTTTGGTATAAAAGCGTTGTTTATTAACATTATTAACACGGCACCTACTTGCCTCTCACTTCTCTACCCACTCAGATAGGCGTGGTATTTCGGAATTCGATAAACTTAATTGGAGTGTTTGCTTATCTTCGTATCGCACTCCATTGTCTCAAATACTTGATTTAATGGACAATATTGATTTTCATATAAACATTCCGAATATTTCATACTAGCCATGCGCCACGATTTATTCGAGCTACTTTCCACCGCGCCGCCGCGCCCTACGCACCCTATCGTTTTTCCCATTTTCCGTACTTGCCTACAGCTTGCCATATTGCTTGACGTTCATGTTTACTACTCTACTCCTTAGAGTCGTAGTGTTAGTTAACCTTCCTCTAAAAATTTTTTCTTTATCTGACTGGTAGTTCCAGATATTATGCGCGTTTAAACTAACAAAAAACAATATTATATCTAAAATGTTCTAATTCTAAATAAATGTTATATAATATATTTACCTCAGCTAACCAAGTAAAACAATTAAATTAGCTACGTTATATGGCTTATGCGTATTCTTTATTTACAGGAGGGGCAGCAGCACAATGCGGTCGTGTTCTAGTCGGAGCAGAGTTGCTCTCTGCTGGAGGTCAGTCAATGGAAGGATTCACACGGACTCAGGCGTGGGCGGCTCTCAAAGCCCTACCTGCAGGCCCAGTTGCTCTTATACTTAGGAACCCTAAAACCATATAGATTTTGTTGCAGCTGTGTTGGTTGTTTTCTCGAATAATTTTACGAATGATTCATTACTTTATATTCTTTTTATAATATAAAAATAACTGATCAGTCTTGTTAGGTTTAGTTACTAGCTAGACGACATATACCTTGATAGTTGTTAAAGATATTTATACCGATATTTTTTATATATTAATCATGAATAAATTGTTATGTTCAACATATTATATACACTTGGAAGGAATCGAATTGCTGATTGTTCAATATAAATTTTAAATCGATACCTATTTAGTCGTTTTTCGGTATTTTTGTATATAAAGTTGTAATTTCCAAATAGGATGTTTTAAGACTGCATGCTTTTATTAAGTACGTGAAATTATTAACTTATTGATTTATATAATTAAAACTAGTCTGGACGAAAATATTGCTGTGTATTCAGTCCTTTATTGTAGGTTTTTTATTTACATAAAGTGTTATTGACAATTTTTAAGTGCCATCAGTCCGCGCGCACGTTAATCAGAATTAATTTATCGTGTGGCTTAAAAAGCATTGTAAATAAAATTATTACGTCTGTTTGAGAATGATATAAGTCAAGGGAAACAACGATTGGTTTAGGGCTTATTATTGGTAGAAGTTTGTTAAACAGTTAAATAATTTCGTAAAAAAATAATTCGAACAACAATTTCGAACACATTTCTAAAGCGTATCCGATTGTATGTAACTAATTGAGATAAAAATAGTATTTTTACGAAAATAAAATACGTTATATATTGTTTGAAATTCAACTTATATTACAAATAAATAAATTTCTATTTATCTAATAATTTATGTGATGAACGTATTTCAAACAATATTGTAACCAAATTATGTAAGTTTAACAAATAATACAAAAAATATTTGAGAATGAAAAGTGATATAAATATGTTTTTATGAATAAAAACTCATAGGCGTAAATAAATGTTAACTGTTACTTTAATAAAAGTTATTGTTAAATTGCGATTTTTAGTTCATCAAACCACGATTTTTTACATTTCAAGTGTAACAATTGAAGAAATAATTTTCTCTAATCTTTTGTTAATATATTTAGTATTTAGACACTATTTACGATTATATATTGCCCTATGTTGCCGTTTTGTATTGATTCCAATAATCAATTATAACCTATACAATGATAATGTAAATAAATATCATCTAAGTATTTTTGTATAAGTTATTTCTTTAACAATATTAATCAAGCTACAAGAGAGGATCGAACTATGTATTTTTTATATTAAATATAATAATTAAGTTTCTTTATTATTGTTTTCTTTCAGTTTCTTAAAATTTTAAATTTTGCTTTAATATTTAAATTATTATTAATTAGAATTAAAATTAATTATTGTTGTTTTTCGCAGGGACTTCTTAAAGGCAAAACTGTAATGAAAATGCAATAATGTTCTTGAAACTTCTAGGTATATTATACGACTATTTTTCATATATATCATTACAAAAATACATAAACAGCCACTTTTAGTCAAATATTAATGTAAACGCCGTTTTATAGTAACTTAAGTCTTGTAGTAAGGCTACAAATATAACTTTTAAAGCTATGATTTACACTTATATATTATATTCGTAGTTGAAAGCCGCACAATTGATTTTATAACAATATATTACTCATACAATATAATACAAATACTTAGTTACAAGGAACGATCTTCTTCCTCTTCAATTCAAGCAACAAAATGAAATAAATACATAGGTAAGTATAAATTATTATTTTTTTCACATTCGTCGATGTATTTTTCTGTAGTTATGATTCATGAAATCATTTAGTATGAAATATTAACCAACCAATTACTTCAACTGGTTGACAATGAAATATGTGATATCCAGATACTTTCCTGTTAAATACAATAACATAATAAAAATAATACAATGTTTATTTCTTGTTGTATGTTATTACTCATTTATATAGTATCGTATTTATGAACGAGAATTTAATTAACACTTACTACAATACAAATTAATTATTATTGTAAATATTACTCATTCAATGAATCCGTAAGAAGTGACACATACTTATGTTAGTTGTTGAATTTAGTAATAAATATAAAACATAATTCGTATGCAGTACCTACGTACGACCAATATGTCAATTAATAAAAAAATAAATTATATATCTACGTTCCTTTACATTTTAATGCGAAAAGTAGCCATTTGAATATAATTATCACAGACAATTTTTAATAAATTGTATTAAAACTGTGCGTATTTAATACCTACATTCTTGCTTCCTTTTAAAAATAAGTATATAGTACATAATATAATATAATATAATATACTCCAATATTATGTGAATAATAAGGAAAGCTCTGTTACGCTAATAGCTACTGTCATTAATATTAAGGCTAAATTTATTACAGGTTTAGGCGACAGTTAATATACAGTTTAAAAAAACAATATTATGTAATTCTATATTTCCAAAAGGTAATTTGTTCTTAACTATAACGTAATGATTGTCTCGGCCTTAGCTAATATTACTACATAATATTTAACTACAACATTTAGCGAATATTTACAGTTAATGTATTTTTATTATATAAAAACTTTATACGTTTAGCGTTTGACCACAATCACAAAGTTTTAAGTGACAATGTGGCCGAAAGTGGAACCACTAAATCTAGAGGGGATTGGCTCTCATTAGCAGCTGCTTTTTAGCTTGAGGGTGGTAGTTAGCCGGTCGGGCATTAGAAAAAAAACCAACATTCGCACGCGTGTTATACATACAATGTTTTTCAACACATTTGCGAGAAAACAGTACAACATTTTCCACGCTTGAACTCATAATATTATAATATATAAATATCAGTCGGAATGTCGCAACAATCATTGACGTTTCTAATAAGATAATGGCGCGCATTTGCAAATGGAGTCACGTGCGCGTGGTTCACTTTTTAACACGACTACATCTTTTTTTCATTTTCTCTTTAGTACTAAAGTGAGACAAATGTATTGATCAAAAGCATTTCCAAGGAAGTTCGATCAGTCGGCTTATTTTTTCTCGTAATGTGAAATTCCTTTGTGAAATACTTATATATTTTTTTACGGAAATTAAAAAAAAAATCGTAAGCGATACGCACGGTTCTATACAACTACTATCGAAGAATGTATACAGGCTTCATAAGAGCGGCCATATATAGTCGGAATCCGACTGTATGTTGCCGCTCTAAATGAATTTTTTGTTGAAATGTGTTGAAAAATACTTTACCACTATGTTATGGTTTCATTACGTGATTTTCTTTCACAGAAACTCGGGATCTTAATAAGATTCCAACCTATATCGATCGATTCGTTATCCAAATACAGAGACATCGTCATTTCTCGTACTTATACCGTAAATCACACACATGTATTAAGAATAGTACTTCGTAAAATATATTATGCATTTGGATTAATTACATAAAGTACTTTTATGCATTTATCGTAATTTCATTATTACATCATTCCATGGGAATCACAAATGCTTATATTTTTTAAATTAATTATTATAATATATATATCTGTTTATGCTTGCAATTGCCACAATTTGAATACAGAGTAAACTTTTTTTTTATTATTTGAGCCCTAATATTCTAGTTATTGTAAGTTCAGTTTAGATAGAGTAGTGTTAGTTTTTTTTTAAATTTTGTTAACAATTCTAAAATCATTATTAAGATCCGACAACATTTTCTTTGCAAATGTAAAAAAAAATAATAGAAAATGTCAGATCAAATTGTAAAGCTTTACAAGGTAGAATATGTGTCTGGCGCCTGATGCGGCGGAATGTCGCTGCAGCAGGCGCACGGTAGTCAACGGGAAAAGGCTCGTCGCGCTACCCGTAGCAATACTGGTCCTGCACGGACATCTTTGAACAGCCTGATAGCTTCTCCGTGTGTTAGTCCTGCTGTGACTCGACCATTCACTGACACAATTTCGTCACCTGAAAAAATTAATTTTTCATTACCTAACGGTGAATTAAGCTCACCATTCTTCTTAAGTTGGAATCTGTACTTAATGTTATAAAGCTTAAATGTTTGTGTGTTTGTTTGAACTACCAGTCAAATGTTAAAAAAATCGTATGTTATTACTGTTATTAGCCTATTTATTGAATTGGTTATAGGAACAGTAACTGTCAACGTGAAGTAAGGTTTTTTTTTTCGATCTGACTATACTGATAGCCATAAAGTCCTGAACCCTCAGACGGCTTTACAGCTTCACCGGGTTTGGAGGCGAGCGTTGTAGGCACTCAGACGCGAATGTCAAGTAATCTATAGTTAACCCTAGAGAATTCAATTTAATTTTTTTTTTTAACATAGTTTAACATATTTTAATCTTAAATCTTAATTTTTCTTTCTTTAATAATAGTTCTATTTTTAAGAATTTATTATATTTCCTTATTATTATAACTTATAACATATTAAGTTTGTATTTTATCTAAAAGTAGCGACCCGCCCCAGCTTTGCACGAGTGCGATTTACAAAATGGTGTATTTTATGATTAAAAAAGCATGTTTTTTAAAAATAATACAATAATTTTCTAGGTAGGTAAATGTAATCCTAATTTTAACCATTCATTTATTGATTTAATATATGCTGAGATTGGATGTAGTTAGTTATTCATTAATCTTATTACTTATTTGGTATTATTTATGTATTTTTAATGAATGACAGTTATCAACCCAAATAAAATAAGAAGTACGGAAAGTGAGCACATTGATTGGCTACATGATGGGTGCTTTGGCGACGATCTTGGTCGAATAAATTTAACAGGGGTGAAAACGGGTACATCTAGTATTTTTCTGGTAAAGCCGATAAAATAATTATTTTAAAAATGTAATTATTGTACCTATAACTTATATTTCAAATAAAAAAAAAATACTTTGTTTTTATTTCGTAAACCTTAAAGGTGTTAGTTACTACATAAACTTATAATGTGATAAACCTCTAATTGAATACCGAGAATGTAGTGTCGGCAAACTGATTACCAACTGTCGCAAAACTAACCAATTTAAACCAACTTCAAACTTGGTCAACTCGAACTAAATCCTATTCCACTTTAATCGAAACCGGGATCTTAGCAATTTTAATCAACAATTACTTAGACTATACATAAATTAAGTATTGAGTTACTACTTTCAAAAATGGTTTGTACATTTTTGTCCCTTCAATGATTAACTAATAATCTTCTATTTATAGCCTACTTGACAACCTGGCAGGTGCAGTAAGCTTGTAATATTTAAATAGGAAAGGCAGTGAGGGCCCATTAACTACAGCTGTCGCCGCACGGCACATGCCGTGAGGAATGCTTGATGCACACCTTTCTATAATAGGGCTGCACTAATGTTGGCAATTGCTGTTATTTCAGTCAATTAAATGTTGGAAACAAACTTATTTGAAAAAATGCAGCAATTTAAAAGCCACAGAGCTATTATTTCTTCAGTAGCAGTATCGAAGACGGCTTAGATCCAGTCAGTAGTGGAATACAAAAATTGCGCAGAATAAACTACTTATTAAGTCTATGTCAATATAATATAATGTTTTATACTAGTTTATTACCTTCTCTTAAGGCAGATTCCGCCGCTTGACCATTATTGAAAATAGTTTTGACGAAAATGCCAATGTTGCCTCGAGGTGAATCTCGTCCACCGACGATACTGAAGCCCAAACCTTTGCCACCCGCTGATTTTGTAAATCGCACCTATAATTAACAAACAACAAAAACAGTTAAAAAATGTTTTATGTATATCCTGAATAATCAACATTGCTAAATCGACTAATCGCAAAAGTCGATGATTTAATAAATCGTAATTTGAATGTTGTATGGGAGAATAATGAAGAGAAGAAGAAAGAAGCATGAAACATAACAATTGGTAGCATGTAAAGTAGTTAACTTCGGCAATCGATTATATTAAGAACAGTGTTAAGTTTAGGTAGCGAAAAGAAAATGGCAGTTAAAGTGGTACTGTCACAAACTAGACCATTAACATAATAAATTAAAATTGTTATTCAAAAAACAGAAAAGGATGTCAAATATTGTACTTTTAGAACTTCAAACCGGTATTTTGGACATTTAGAGACTTCAAATTGGTATTTTGACTGCGATTACAATTTAATAAATAAGTTATGTAAAGTTATTTTGTTTCTTGTTTTTAAATAAACATTATTAGACAATTAATTTAATGCAAATGATGCTCCTAAGCTACTAAGAAGTAAAATACAGCTACAAAAATATATATGGAAAAATATTCAAGTCATGCATAATAAACAAGATCGATAACATGCTAGTTGGATATAACTTTATAGCTATCTATACCTCCAGCCTGAAATATGTCTTTGAAATGCGAATAAATAAAATAGAAAGGGCTCTCTTTACACCAGATAAGAAAAAAATAAAATATTGGTTTTATGTACCTCAAAAGTATGCATATCACGTGGTTCTGGAGCAGGTCGTTTCCCTTGTTGTGTCGACGCTGGTGGTGCCGGAGGCGGCCGGGCTGACCGTGGTGTTGCACTCACTCGTAAATCAGCCACACCATTTCTCAGCTGCTGTAGTTGTTCCTGTCGAGGTTGAACACGGGGCAATCTGTAAGGTTCCTCCCATAACCTCTGATTTGCTTCTGGCAATCGAATATACCCATTCCTATAAGGGACGTTTAATTCCACGTTTTCGCTGTAAGGTCTACGGCTTCGGTTTTCATAGCTATTGTTTCTTTTGTTGTGTAGGTAAACATAGTCTACTTCATCGTGATCCTCTTCTTCTGGATTTATACGTGATTCATGTTCTCTAGAGCAAGGAGGGGCGTTAGCTCGATACACATTCGGGGAACTGCATCGTCGTCGGATATTTGCCGATTGTCTTGGGCTAGAGGGTGACGGTTGCTGCCTCACTACTGTAGGACTAGGAACGTAAAATGTTGACGGTTGTTGTTGAGGTGGAGATAGGACGTCGTGAGCTGAAAGAGCTCTTCGCCGTAGTCCACCACCGAGTTTTCCCAATGCACGTAGCAAATCGGGAGCGCCACTAGTAACCCTTAATGAAGCTGTCGTGTAAACCTTGCCTCGATGTCTGAAGGACAGCTTAGAAGGGGGAGCCGGAGAACACTGGTTTGCTTCTCTAGGTGGGGACGGTGAGCAGCGTACTGGGCTAGGTTCTCTGTTGCCGGATCCTGCCCTTAGTCGAGAACATCGGCGACGTAGCTTACGCCATCGTTGTGACAGATTCGCATTCCAGCCTTCTTCTGAAAATTACAACATAAAATGAAACATCCACAAGTTGTTGCTTTATAAGCTAAATTTTAGGTGGCTTATAATTTAAGAGTTTATTCTTTTTTTTATACATTTATTTATTTAATTTGTGACTTGAGTCAAAAGGGAACATGACAGTCTCATCATAACCTAAACTGAATATTTACAATGAATTAATAATTTATAACTTTGCATAATATCTTGTCACTCAAACCGGCAGGTACAACCAAGATTTTTTAAAAGATACTTTGATCAGAACACCATGTTACAAAACAATTTCTCACCAAATGCTGCATAATAAACTGGCTGCGGTGTAGACAGTACTACTTCTGAGACTCGTTTATCCATTCGAAAGTCTTTCAATTCACAATTAAACTACTACTTGGCTCGAAGTTATACAAATTAACACACAAAAGCATCGAAGGAAGTTAGAACCAAATAATCTAACTGAGCAATGAAATCACACTACCATGTTACAAAGAATACCAAACATGGCAATAAGTTGTATTTACCTTTCTTGTTAGTGTCAGCATCAGATGCGTAATCGTGAGCTCGTGGCGGAGGCGGCGCGGGTGGTGAGGCGGGAGCTGCGAAACTGTGTCGAAGAGGTGTCATCCGCAGCAGCCGGGGTCGATCACCGCCGCCTCCACGAGTTCCCCATGCTGGAGCACCCATTTCTTGCAACCCTTTAAACACAAACATGCATTGTTTACATTTTGTTTTTTTATAGAGTATATGAATTTACAAAATAAAAAGTTGTTATTGTTTTTTATAGACTCTATATTGAGGAACATTATAACCCATATAGTTACAGTTACGCTGCAACTTTTACGAATGGAGAAGTAGAAAAAGTCCAATGTATTGTAATCATGGTGTCAATAAATTGAGTTTCGGGCGCTTATATTGCTTACGCTGGCTAAATCTTAAGAGAGACATTAAAATACGAATTAAGAACTTAAGAACTACAGTCCTTCAAAAAGTCTAGAAAAAAGTCCGCGGTGGCATACCAATATCTATCTCCTAAGGTTGATTGACAGTAGCCGACGTGTATAACAAACATCTTGATAAATACTACAATAAAACTTTTTAAATACAATAATAATATAATAATGACTATAATTTCACATCAATAGTAACGTGATTATAAACTGTTTCTATGACTTTTTGAGATAGGGAGGTACATAGTATATGCGAAAGATAGATGTTTCGATATCCCTACGTCGACAATTCGTATTGAAATTATAACAGTTTAAGATAAGGTAACTAAATATAGGTACGTAATGTTGTATTTAACATTTTACGACTAACATAAACTAATATTTAACAAACCCAAGCTATCACGCGTTCCTAAATATAGTGACCACTTGAGTTTATTAGAAGTTCCATGGTATAATTAGATACGACTTAATACGTTCTTATATTAATACTCCAGCGCAAGAGCAAGTATTTTAATTGCAGTTTAAATTTAATTCATCGAAATATCTATATACTCTTTAAATAACATTTACTCATGTTTTGTAATTTTATTAAAGCTTTAAAATTTAAACAAATAGCCCAATTAGTAATTTTTGTTGAATTACAATTTCCCTTTTATGTGTAACCTACAATCTCATTGAATTACATTTTTATGAAGTTATATTACCATAGAAAACTTATTTTGACTTATAAGGCATGAATGAAATGTGTGGAACTGGTGAGATCACTCAAAAGAGAACGAGTTATAAAATTCAAAGTTGTTTTGTAACCCAGACAATTCATCTCAATAACTGCTGAGTTAATCTGTAACAATCGACAACCGATAAGTTACTTTTTTCTTGTAATCATTATTACGTGCAGTTGTAGCAGCAACCGCAATTAATTTAAAAAAAGTAATATTATATATGTATCCATGATTTAGATAGGTACTCGAAATTCCATACCTACAATACAAATTATCGTGACGGTAAGTAAAAATATTTCATTAGGATAATATGTATTATACGTGTATAGAAGTAATTTTGTTTTTCTATACACTCACACATTACTCATTTATGGTGTAATTAAACATTTATAACTCCGCGATTTATTTTTCATTTAATCTGAATAAAAATACAATTATCATTAATATTATAATAAGAAAAAAATAAAAAATACATAATTATCAACGTGATTTTAAAATAATAATGAATTGTTTTGTTTTCAAAATCTTCACCACTGTCGTGTCTAACGTTTATATTAAAGCACCACATATGAAAGTATTGTACAAGAAACTATAATATGAAAGTCGTTAATGCGTTGGCACTGTTTCGACAAACTATTGCAATAAATACAACTAAAAATATTATTCAATAAATATTCAGTCACGGTATAAAAGTAGAAAACGTACAAAGTACAAACGACCACACGTTTATACGTAATGCGTAACTACATAACTATAGATGACCTCCATAAACTCCTACTTACAAAGTGTAGGTTTAGGTCGACAAACAACGACGTCCGGTGATCACCCTCTATACATAACTTGGACACGATACACGATGAGACGTCGCGCCTCGCGCCTGACATTCGTAGCCTGTGCTTATCGTGTAGTATTGTATTTTGTTATTTAATTATAGTCCTTATAATTAATATTAACTACTAGGTAAACCAGGCCACGCTTCGCTGTGGATCAGACTGTTATTATTAAATATGTAAGTAAGATCCATCGTGAAAACTCATCATTCAATTTATTACACTACTAACATTGTAGTTAAAAACATATCAATAGTCCTTTAAGCCAAAATTCAGCATGTACCAACAAATCTTTGGAATTTCGAAAACGTAGTGACTTTCGCTCGTACTATTTGTAGGGCACAACAAGGACCGTGATTGTCGATTTATCATTTATCCTCACCTTCTGGCAGACTCCCTTGTTTTGGCATAACTTCTTTTCAAAATCGTATGAAATATAGTAGTTTTGATGAGCTTGTATAAAAAGCTTATCAAAACCTGTGTTGTTAACAGTAAATTAATGTTATATTCTTATATCTAAGTTTTGTGAAACTGAGTAATAATATTATTTGTATTTGGAATGCATTAAAATACACTGTGAAATATGGAACAACATGAAATATTCTCCTACTGATATATCTATCTTTACTAAGAAACCCTCTTGAACTGATCCGATTATAACAATTATTTGACTTGTAGAAGGATACATTATCCTTTGACTGATATAAATAAACTATTTTATATTCTATTTAAAATGTATATTGTATGGTTTGAGA
Source organism: Saturnia japonica (assembly GCA_033032175.1). Taxonomy (NCBI): domain Eukaryota; kingdom Metazoa; phylum Arthropoda; class Insecta; order Lepidoptera; family Saturniidae; genus Saturnia; species Saturnia japonica. The sequence goes on along the minus strand of CM065311.1, from coordinate 8,678,386 downwards.
TTGTATCTAATTAATATGAACGAAGTTTCTGGCGGATGCTAGTGTTAGATAAAGTATGTCGTGCAAATTTTCTAAGTAAATCTATATAACCATAGTATGAGTTTTTCTTGATTCTTTAAATATTAAATTTGCCAATTTTAAAGTAATATTCCTAATTGAGGATGTGTCGTCATCAAGTGGTTGTAAATGACAATTCATTCTGTTAATAACGTTGTCTTCCAACTACTGAGCTCCATTATAACGGTGGATGTGTTGTAAACTGTTTGGAACCAAGTTATTTTATTATTTTCCAAACAGATTGTTGTGTCGTTTTCAACCATCTTACTTTCCAGGACATATCACTATGTTTATTAGCTTATGATCATTTTTTTTGGATTCAAAATTATAATTTTAAAATTAATAAGTAAAACACAAGGTGAACGGTGCACGTTTGTGCATCAGTGCGAGAACCCTCTTCGTTTACCGTTGCGGATATCCGGGCGAGCGCAAAACTACCATACTAAACAGTGAGGCCCCGTATAAGACGTCGTACCTCTGTGCCATTTATCACTAATTTTGAAATGTTACAGATTTCGTGCAAATATCAGTACGTGAACCATATGTTTCTTACATTTTGATTTCGTTTTGCAGCGTGAAAATTATTTCTATAGAATATAGACATTTACTTACTATAAGCGACTTTGTTTTATGATCTTTTTAATGCATCCAAAAGCTGGGCATCTTCTCATTCCTGGAAAATACGAGCTATAAATACATCTACCAGGGGCCATTGCATACTAAAATCAAAGGTTTTATTTCTACCAGATCATAAAAAACAAAGTCCTAACTAGAACCAGAGCAGACCAAGAGGCATTTAAAGTCATAAACTTCAAGGTTTGTACTCAGAAGATTTGACAGCGAGATTATTGTTACCTTATATTTAAACTCATAACTTATTATCTTATATTTTTATCTTGCAACATGTAGAAAATAGTATGAATTATAAGGAAACTAAGATATGGATTTAGCTTAAGATACATACTTGGTAAATATCAATAACTAGCTGTGACACACGGTTTTACTCGTGGTTAATTTATTCGACTAACTCTCCACCGCGAAGCCGCTAACGCACCCGTGAAGTTTATTGTTGTTCTTACTTTCCGTACTTGCCTACAGATTGCCAGATTGCTTGACGTTCATGACCACTGCCCCACTCCTTAGGTTTGTAGCGTAAAGTTATATAGTCTATAATCCCTCTCAATAAACAGGCTACAAAATGCAAGAAGAATCTTTGAAATACGACAGGTAGTTCTAGAAATTAGTACGTTCAAATAAACAAAAAAAAACAATCTCTTGAGGTTTATATTATTATATCCATATATAGGTACAATCTCTTGAGGCTTACAACGTTATAGTATGTATATGAATATTCAATAAAGTTATAGAATGCGTGAGAATTAAACGGTAATAACCGAGTCAACTCGCTCAAAATGTAACGGAGGTAATAAATTGTAATTAATTTTATTGTGATCGGTCGTCCATATCGATACCAGAATAAAATTAATCTCCGGGGATCGAGACGTTACCGCGACTTGGATAATGCTCGTAATTAAATTCCAGACTACGAAACAGAGGGTGACCTTTATTGCTGTTATAACGTGGTTGAATGGAAACAGGAGGATACTCTTGTTTCCATCGATTCCTTGTTTTTGGAAATATTTTGTATTCGCATAGTTAGGTACAGTAGTTTAATTTATTCAATTTTTATTTGAATGTTTATTTCACTATTTTTTTCACAAGTGCAGTATTATTGTAATTTTTTTACCTGTCGTGAGTTTTTTTTTGTAATTTAGTAAGTAAGTGAGCAAAGTATCAATACAAGATATTTCGAGCAATTTTCGCTTATTGTTATGATAATATTAAAACTGAATGTAAGGATACAGTGAGACTACATTCTTTGTGGATCAATAAAACAGTTTTTTCTTATGGAAAAATATTAAGTAATTGCGATATGAATAAATCCTGGTTACGACCAATGAGTAAAGGAGGAAGGGATGAATGGTGTGGGCAGATAATGATAATGATTGTTATTTGTTTCACTCACTTAGATGATGACTTTTTATTATTTAAAATATAATAATTTTAAGATTATGTTCCGTTTTCGAAATTTACTCACTCTAAAACAATTCAACACAATAAGTCTCATTATTTGTAAAACTACAAACAAATCATCTTCATTAGAACTGAAGCAAGTACATAAATAGGAATAATACTTCTCAACAGCGACCAAAATAATTTGCTGTTCTATTGTACAGCGACGACACGACGAAGCGAAGCGGCGTACGTCTACCAAACAATAATACCTTCAGCTTCATAATTATGTATATTACATATAGGCAATTTGTCTAGCCGTCTGGAGCCGAAACACCATATATCCAGTGCTCTAATTCATTCATCGTCATCTCCCTTTCTTCTCTCATTCCTACCAAGTGCATAAAAACAATGTCTAAAGTTAAGTCTTTAAAACTGATTGCTCTATAGTGACTTTACCGTTAGTAGGTAATTTCTAAGATATGATCATATGTATAAAGTTGATTTTTGAGATGTAATGAATCACAAAGTTGTGATGTTCTTTTGGTTTTATATTATTTTAGTTAAATTAAGCCCCAATCCAATGGACTCTACTCCGAAGCTAATCCCGTTTTAGGTTTTAGAAGCTCTGTTATTATCTTCGGTTACATTGTTTATCTACAAAATGATGTAGCAACAGGTTAAAGCCGATTTTATTCATTCTAAAATATATTCTTACACAGTTTAATTGTTGAACTCGTCCGTTCAATGCTGTTAGTAATTTTGTCGGCACAGTACCGTTGCGGCCCGAATTTGGCGGCCCCGAGTGTCAGTGATCTTCCGGTGGCTCGGTTTATGCAGGTGAGCTGGCGTTCTCCATATGAGGGGTAGGAAAAACATAGGACTGCTAAATAAGTCTGTATTAATTTTGCAGAATTTATTATAAAAAGACGTATGGATGAGGCAAACACTCATAATTCAGAGGGTATTAGGAAATATAACACTATGTCGCACTAGGTTGTTTCAATGTAAATGTGTTTGATGATCTACTGGTTAATGTCTACTTTAATCACAACTGAAGGAAAGTGGACATTAGGCTGACATTAGAACGGTAAAAATTGATCACTATACTTTTGAAGTATTCCATCTTGTATCTCGCAGAACATAATATTTATATGATTTACATTATTTGTACGGAAATATATTTTTTAAATATAACTAAGGTGCCAAACTCCCCTACTCCAAGGAGCTTTGGAATTTGGAAACCGTACTCACAGAAGGTGCACAATACAAGCTTATTTCGCTGCGATCTTCTGTAAGGTGGGAGGTATTCCATCTGCCGGGCTGCCTCAATTAGAGAGAAATCTCCAAGGACATTTTTCTCTGTGCCCTATCACTCTTAGATACTCTCTTAGGTACTACTTATCTCTTAAATTGTTACCGCTAAGCTAAGTAATTTCATAGAAATTATAAATATATCCAGGTATTTTATATGGTAAGGTTATGATTATGGTTTTTTGTACTTTCAAAACAATAATTAGTGATTGTAATGTAACACGGTGAATGTAGAATGGTATAATATAAGTTGGCAAAGCGGCATATACCGTTCCCACGCTTTCCTCGCGGATAACAAATGTGTTATTTATTTGATGCTGTGAAGGGGTGGGGAAGGGAGCTGAGGGTAGAGGTAATCTCCCTGTGAAAGAAAAGTGTGGTAACAAATAGATTTTGAGATTTTTTTTTTCAATTTTAAGGTTATGGCTATGGTTAGGAGTTGTGTATGAAGTTTCAACAAATAATTATTTGTTTCTTGATTTGTTTGTTTCTATAGGAAGCCTAGGACATTATTCGTATTATGTTATTGTATGTATGTGTATTGTATTTTTCTAGTTAGGCTATATATATATAGATTACTCCATAAACTTAAACAATAGGCAAAAGGTAATCGGTTTAATATTATAATTTACTAGCTGTGCCCCACGGTTTCACATGTGTTAATTTTATCCGACAAACATCGCGCCGAACATGTAGTCTATCATAATTGTTCTTCCCGCAAGTAAAAATTCTTTTAAGTTTTCATGATCTCCTGAACTGTGTCCAAACAGCATAATCTAAAGAGCAAAATTTAACTTTTTAGAATTGTATTTATGATGTAGTAGCTTTTATTTGTTAGGATTAATGTGTCATGTCTACAAATAATGCTTATAAATCACTTTTTAATTTTCAACAAATCTTTGTCACAAAATACCTTATTGGGGCTTACGTTTAAGAGATAGGCATATAAATATGAGGACACAATTTCACACACGGCCATTTAATTCCAAACTAAGCAAAACTTGTATTATGGTAACTAAACAGCTGATATATAGATATTTAACACCCAGGCACACAAATGACAATTATGCTCATCACACAAAAGTCAGTCATAGGTGGAGATCCGTTCCTCGAACTCCGTCCCGAAGTTCGGAAAGGGCTCGACTACCGACTTACATAATAAAAATCAATATTTAAGGCTATCTGAGAGTTGTAGCCTAATCTTAAATAGCCTATACTATTCCTTGAGATTCTGGCTATTATATACAATAATAATTTTTCAAACCCGACTGGTAGTTCCAGAGATTAGCGTGTAATCTTTAAAATTAAAATTAATTAAACAAACAAACAAAAAAGCTTTTCCGTTTATATTAGTATAAATACCAGTCTATTGATTTCCCACTGTTGGGCAAAGGCCTCTTCCCAAAGGGTAGAGTTGACGTATCAAACGTTGAGAAATTCATAGTTATCTATTTTTCCCATATTCATGGTACTACAAGAACCTATTGCGTTTAGGATTTCTCACGATATTTTTCATCATTATCAGTCGATAGTAAGTATACCAATTCAATTTAGTGAATTTACGTGAATTCCAAATACTTTGTTAGTAGGTTTTTACCGGAACTCTAACTTGCGAAAATCAAATCGACATTCCGCCAGTCAAACAGCTCGATCCCTACGACTTTTTATAAATATGCTCACAGATCACAGTACCTATATGCTTTATAAGCATATATTATTACGAGTTGGTATTCTATTACATAAAGCGAGGCGCCACGGTTGCATTCACCCTATTACGTTACGTACCTACGTTTCCGAATACCATCTGTTTAATCTTTTATTAGTAGGAGAAGTCAGACATTAGAACAGTCAGGCGTTTACAAAATATCATGTATATAAATAATGTGTATTAGTAATATGTATAAAACTAGTTCTAATATACCTAATTAAAAACATTGAAGAACAAAAAGTTAATGTGAAGTTCACGAAATGAAAAAAAATAATTGTTTCATACAAAATACTCTACAATAATAAAAATTTCCCAGAATATTTTTATCTTTAGAAGTTTGTGAAGTGTGTAATAGATAAAACGGATAGGAGCTCAAGTTACACCCACACTTATTAACCAAACTTAGATTTACGAGTAACTATGGATATAGATTTACGAATAACTATGAGTACAATAGTGACACAATAGGCCTTTAGGAATGTGACCCAATGTTTCGATAATTATTTGCATATGCTGACATTACTGACACGCTTGGCTCGTCAAAGTGTAATTCGAATTAGTATTCAACATTTAAGTATACTTTATGTAATGTTATAAAAATAATAATGTTACAAACAAGCTACATTATTAAAAAGAAACAAAAAAACCTGACTAAAAAACAAAAACACTTTACAATTTTTTTTTTCTATTTTTGCTTTTTATTTGGTTCCCAGGCATCATAATTAAATATTATATAGCCTGTGTCACTCCCACAACTATGACGAATCTAACGACACCTCGTATGCTAAAATCCATCAAGTCGTTTAGGCTACAGAGCGTGCCAAAGAAATAACATACATACATACATACGCTGGAAAAACATAACCCTCCTTTTTCTCAGTCGGGTAAAAAGGGTAATTTAAAACCCAAAACTAATTTTTTAAAGTATGTAATTAATAAATACTAAATTTAATAAAGCAAAAAAGAAATGTGGACAAAACAATCAGAGTGTATATAACTACATTTAGAACAGCATTTTATATAACATTTTAAATCGAGTTAATTTAATAAAAATTATTTTTAAAACTCTCTAAAGTGTAAATTACTGACTCACTTACTTTCTACGTTTTTACTGTCTACCTCTGTGGACAGGTGCATTTTTCAAATGTATTGTAGTGCTGCATAAACAATTATTATATTACTCTGGTTAGGTCTTCACCTGTAGTCTAGTCATTTGTTGTTCCATGTTTGATAAAAATATACTATTCAATCTTTACGACGACTGTAATACCATCACTGACTTAAAGCCACAACAACTGCAACGATAATTGTTTAATAAACAAGAGTTGTTTAATAATTATAACCAGTTGGTCATAAAAAATACAATTTGTATCTATAATAAATGTTTGTATAAATACATGTTATTAATACAGTAATTATTTTTATTTGTATATGTATAAAGTTATTCAAGATCAAGGTTGAAATGATGATAAATTTGAAAGAGTTTTCACTTAGCGACTAGGCAATCCAATCCCGCAGATACCGCATGTGTACTCCCGCATTACTGATCCTGCAAGTATTATGCGGGATTCCGCGTTTGCGGGATGGGATTCCCTATACGCGACGAATGAATTGTTTACAAATAAAAAGGTTATCATTCTTGGATTCAATGTTATTATGTTTTTTGGACTTACTTATTTATATTAATAAATCTGTAATTATGTCCGTACAGTTATTTTTTTGTCAAAATTTCCCGATAGGCATACTATATGAACGACACTAATTATATTATGAATATGCCATTAAAGATTTTTTGTCTGTCTGTCATAATTGAGAGGGTATAAGGATCTTTAATAATGTATTAGAAATCGCAGAATAAAATAATAATTTTCAACCGATTTTCATGAAAATTGTACACGGGAAATAAATGACATTACACGATAGATACGGCATATTATGTATTGACAACAATATGAGTAAAAATAAAGTTTTAATGTTTACTCATTTCTATTTTTATATACTTATTCTCCTATTTACACTACATACTTATAATGATATATTTTCTACAATACCGTTGGTAAACTGCACAAAAATGCCGTCTATGCCAAACTCGGCAGTGTACGATCCGAAAAGTGGATTAAAGTATTAATGAATTCATTCAATCAATATATTGTGAGTTCACAGAGCTGTGGATTATGGTCTTCAAAGATCTGTTCAATAAGATTTGGTAATAAAAGCATTAAGTACCTACTAAAGTTAGTTTTATGTTGTTTGATTATTATTTTTATACTAATTGTGTAATTATTTAACTCTGTTTTACTATGTTCTTGCGTTGATGTCATGTTATTCCTATTTATACTGACAATAATAAAATAATAATTCCTTTCCAATATTCTATCTAACCACAATTAATATTTTTGCCCTTGAATTCAGCATCTTTAGGCGAGTTGAGTCTTATAATGCTGTCGTAAAGTCTAGTAGAATAGCATAAGTTATACAGTAATAATAACTCAATATCGGATGAAGGTCATCCAACGTCTGTTTGTTGAGTTTATAAATCTATTTGTGATTTATGATAAAGTAGGCCGCCTACGGTATAATAACCGCGGTGGATCTCCGTCCATCATAACATTGTTTACCATCAAATTAGGAAACTACCACTGGCCCAGATCTGAATTCATTTACTGTATTTGAGAAATTGTATTTTGCTATTATGTCTCAAACAGTTACCATATTTTTCAAGACGTAGTGATCCAAATTTGTTATTGTTGCCAATATTATATTTTTTCCTTTTCAATTTTTACTGTGTTAGTTTCGGATGTTTTCTTTATGTTAACTTGAACAATAACTCTTATTGTAAGAACCTGAATATGATAAATATTCCGTTACATTTAGCTGTATTATATTTTAAGGGCATTGCAAAATTTATATCTTAAAAAATAGCTTAAACGAAAAACTAAAAAACACGCTTTTATAGAAAATCAATAAAAAATATAAAATAAATTTTAAAAGTTTGAATTAAGAATAGTGAAAAATTTTAAGAAAAAAAAAATATTTTATTGTAAAAAAAAAGTTAGCCGTCACGGGACGCCCGATAGATGTGAAACATCTTAGTGAATAAAAGAAAGAAAGAAACATTGAACACTAAAAATTAAAGAACATATAGCCTTTTTCGCCACGCCAACAATCAGGTTTATCCTCGCCAACTCATAGTACATATATTCTATCATATAGCGTGGTGAGAATCAGGTTTAACCTCGCTAATTGATAGTACATATTATATTCCATCATATAGCGTGGCGATGCGTCGCCACGGCCTGTATCGTCACGCCAACAATCAGGTTTACCCTCGCCTATAGATGTTTCATATCAAAAAGCGAGGGGTACATGGTGTCAATATACTATAATAAATATTTTATTGACAGATATGAGTAGAAGGATTATCATTTTGATAATATCTTAAAAAGCACCCTACGCTTTTTTTTACAATAAAACACAGTTTTTTTCTTAAAATTTTTTGCACTATTCTTAACTGAAATTTATTAAAATTTGTTTTCTATTTTTTAGTTGGAATTTCTATAAAAGCGTGTTTTTTACTTATTATTATTTATTTTTCATTTCTAGTTGGATTTTCACTAATCCTGATTATCCTAGTAAGGTATAACGGGTCTAACTGTTTGTAATATTGAATTGTCATCAGTCCTTGATAAGTATGCCAAATTTCGAGTTAATCCAACGTTTTCAAGGGGGTCAAAATCATATTCAAAGTTTCCGTTACATACATACATATTTATGAAGCTAATAAAAGGGTATTAATAATAAAATAGGTAACGTGGCAGTATAATATAGTCTTGCAAAATTGTATAGTTCATATAATAGGTGTATAAAAATCAAATGGTTTTGTTTAACTTTCTATATGATAAGTCCGTCGTCTTGTCGAATCTTCTCGCGATTATAGTTATCAGGATATTTTCCGAACCGGTGATAATTTTTAAGCCCATAAGTGTGCCTTGTCATGACCTGGATTATACGAATTTTATTTGATTCGAATTTTTTTTACTAAATAAACATGAACTTTATGTCTATCACAATAATTATTATGACTAGTTCGGTGATGTGTTTACTTAAAAGTGTTATTTATGCATAAATTAAACTTATATTAGTGATCATAATTTTACAATGTACATAGAATATTTGCGGAACTTTTTCTCTGAAGTTGGATACAAGACGCGTCTCTTATAACAAATTTTATAAAAAATAGCGATGTTTATTTCTTCTTTTTACCCTTATCCCATCTAAGTTGGCACAATATGACCGAATTAGTACACACGTTACACCAACTACAAGTCCCAGATAGGTTAGTTCACATTATCCGCGACTATCTCACCCACCGCATGTTCCGTTACCGGGTGGAAGGTGTACTCTCCACACCACACCCTATACGCTCAGGTGTTCCGCAAGGTTACATTTTGGCACCTTGTCTGTTAAATCTGTACATCATTGATATCCCGCTTCCCCCAACGTTCAGACAGGTTCATATGCTGACGACACAGTCATCTACGCCGCACTTAGAAACAGACTTCAACTTAGAGCACGTATCCAACGCGTCATAATCATTCTCAGGAGATGGTTTCGTAAATGGCGCATAGCTATTAACGTCGAAAAGACTGCCGCGATTGTCTTTACTCCCGGACTACTACGAAATACACTTGAACCACTCCGGTTTTCGGTATCCCAATCCCTTGGGCCGCCACCCTGACTAAATATCTGTGTGTCACCCTCAACAACATACTTAATTTCATTGCAATGTCCGTATAATACACTGTATAAGACATGTGTCCGCCCGATCCTAATATATAGCTACGCCACATTTGCACATATTATGTCCAAATATAATTTTACCATATTGCAAAGAGTTCAAAATAAATTTTTACATCATTTAGTCGATGCCCCATGGCATGTTCGGAACGTAGAACTCCATAGAGATATGGAATTTCCTTCGCTCGAATCGTACGTAAGTCCTTTGCGAGATCATATTTCGACACTGTGTCGAATCACGCGAATCCGTTGGTGAAAGCCGCCGCGACTTACAACCCAGTCCCTGACGCTACGAGGATAAAACGCCGACCGCGGAACATTTTTATCAATTCCGATGTTGATATCGAGGCATCGAATCTACACAACCATCTCTAGAAACCAAGCGTGCTCGCGCCTACACCCGCGAAACCTCCGTTCCCTCCGCAGGGGACGCACAGTTAACTTCGCTTCCACACATTCGCCACGTCCACCCGCCAAATCCACCCTCTCCTGCGGCTACTCAAGCCGAGGTCCCTTCCCTCGGTGTGGAGCCCTTGAGTCTAGCAGCCGCTGACGTGATACAAGTGACACTGCACTTGCATTCACTAGCTACCCACAGACACCATTACACTGCACCCCACACTTGTGCACACTACACAGGTACATAGGTTCTGTAAAGGACCTTTTTTTCTCTTTTTGTACTAGTTAGTGTAGGCAAAAATTGACAGATTACTAAATACATATACACGTGTTCCTTCCTTCCATATATGTAAATGTTAGTTTAACTCGAATTCTACGGATGGGGAATTAGTAAGATCGAGACTTATTTGCAATCGCGGCAACAGGCCAAGCGGAGATCCAGCCACTTTGCCACTCTTGCGCATGTCGCCCTGCTTTCGCGGCTGAGTGTCTCCAGCACTCGCTTCCAAGCCACGGTGAAGCTGTAAAAGCCGTCAGAGGCTCCAGGGTCCCTAAGGCTAACAGTATATTCAGATAGAAAAAAAAGCATTATAAGTTTTACCTTTCTCCGTGACATGTCCACACCACGTTAACCTACTACTTCTTAACTTCTCTATCGGTGGTACTATTTCAATACTTCCTCTGTTGTACTTACCCACTCATAACTATTCTTATCTATTCTCGTTACACCAAACACATCATCATCATTCGCATCTCGGCGTCATCTAAACGATTTTTCATTTCATTTACGAACTTTTTTTTCTATTAAGCTAACCTTTATAACACATAAGATCCAGACTGAGCCGCTAATTGAGTATCGGTTTGCAATAATGCTCCTTTATACAAATGTACTCTGTGTAATAGTGCTATGATCATATTAGGTATTTAAAATTGAAATGACGTTAACCCTAATAAGAACAATGGAAACGGATGTAAGTGCGAAAACATCACTATTTTAATAATGATATCATCAGACATTCACTATTCAGTCCGTTTTATTTAAAATAACAATTATCTATAAGCTGGTAAGCTTGATAAGTAGGTACTATTTGTAGTAATGAATTTGTGGTTATATTTACAGTGTAACTTAAGTAAAGTCACATCTTTATAAACAAATAAATTATTCTCACTGAAAAATGACCCAGTTTATGACATGCATAAATATTTAAAAAAAAGTTAAGTTATAGATAACTACCAGAAAATCATGGCGACTGTTTTAAAGTTCAACTTAATTCTCACTTCTCCCTTCCATAACAGAACCACACACTGGTCTCCGGAGCCACAGCTTTACGGTAGCCTCCATCTCGGCACATACAAAGAAATTTGCTACATGGAACTATCTCCGGGCCAGTGTGTTTCCTTTTTCCTACAGCATGTAGTCTTCAAACATAGCACGAAGAGGCACTTGAGCAGACCGTCATGACGGCGACGGCAGACGATGGATTGTATATCCTAGGGTGGTCAACGATGTTTTTGATTTGCTCTGTGCTCACCATCAGGTATAGTACAGTCATATTGCCGTGCTAGGATAAAAAAAAAGAGTATTCACGTGTCGTTTCATTCAATTTTTAAATAAATTTTCTTTCAAACAAATTTCCACGCGATAACAATAAAGCACTTAATCAGATGCGAAATGTGAGAGCTCAAAGAATAATAGGTATTAAACTACGAAGATTCAGGCTTTACAAAAAAAAACACGTCATGACCTGTAGAAATAAAAAATAATATTTTTTTTAAATAATCTTAGTTAAGTATGTAGAATATTCGATCGCAAGTAGCTTAGTTATAGAGGTAATTATTGAAAATTCTAAGAAATTAGTCTCAGATAAATATATTTATTATTAATACTATTTTCATTCATTCACCGAGCTGGCATAAGGAAAATATTCAAAATAGAATAATTTTTACGTGGGCACTAATCGAGATCAAGCGTAGGTGGCTCATAATATTCGGAGCTGTCAATGTAAACAAATTATACTTATTTGTATTTTTGAACATAAAATACAAAGCTTGACACAGTAATTAAATAATTGTTTATTATTTTAAAATTAATGAATTTTTATGTTTTATCATTCGGTATCAGTATTGATTTCAATTTTAGGTAAAGCTTATTGTAAGGCCAAGTTTTTTTTTTGTATCAGATATAATATTATGTATAATATACGTCCATCCAATAGTTTTGTTAACTCTCCTTCCAGGTTTTTTATAATAAAATCACTGCCTAAATGCAATTCTTGTTATTTTATAAAGAATTGAAGGACATTACATAAACATGTATTTCAAAATTATACTATGTATGTGTATAAGTATATATCTATATTGCTTCTTAAACTAATTTTTATACAAGTAAATAAATCCAGGATAAATATGATATAATTTTATTATTTTTGACAACATTTTGATTGTTCTGCCGGGAATGCTTGTAACAGTTTTGTTGGCGACAGAACAGTTATTTTCGTGTCTTAGGTTAGGGTATTATATGATATTACTGTGTTTACGTGTTATATACTATGTGTTACGATAAAATAGATTAATACAGACAATATTATAGAGAAATGTAAGCGAATACGCTACATTACTAGTTGCACGTTATATATTAGGATGTATATAAACCATTATGTATTGTGTGTCACATATGTGAAAATATAACTAATATAGAATAGATTAACGCATAGAGTAAGCCGATAGAGTAAGTATATCAAATATTATAGAGATTTTACGAACGGAAAACAGTGATGCCGCCCGTAAATTACATTGTTTTTGGCTTATATACTGAATATATACGTAATGTATATTATAAGTTAATATGTAATGGATAGGTAATTCAAAGAGGAACATTTTTATATATGACATGTGTACATAAGATATATAATGAGAGAAATATAAAGAGTTTAACAGGGCAACCAAAGCGAAAACTGAAATTAAATTAAAGTTAAAACACGAAATAAAACGGGGCTCTCTTTACGGTCATTCCTCGAACTACTTAAGCTCGAAGAGGGGCCGTATTGGGCCCAAGTCCGGTGAAGCTGTAAAAGCCGCAGCGGCTCTGTTTGACGATAGGGCCCCTAAGGCTAACAGTGTAGTCAGTTCTAAACGTATTGGGCACGGTGCAATTCAACGAGTCTACAAGTACAAGCAACAAGTAACAACGAGAAGAAAGCTTTGGTCGTCCTGCGAACAATTAATTGAAGATATCGACTTTCATTGAAGACCCGACACCTCAAGCGGTCGTGCATTATTGCACCCCCCGGACCCCCTCACTACTAACATCACGCCACCCACTGGCATCCGTACAGAATCTACGAGACGGGCATCCGGCGCAACAAAACGCCCGTCCAAACCGGGGAAACGTCACCTTCCCCCCCCGCCACGCAGAAGGGAAGTGACGCGTACCCAACAAGTTTATTGTAACGAAGTCACTTATTGTGGGATGGAAGCTAATCTGGTAATCTGGAAAAAGTTCTCGAATCGACCGACACTAAAAAGAGACAAACACGTACATCTAAAGATTTTTAAAACAGATTATGACCGTCCTCGAATTGGCCTAGCTGTTTGACGATCAGACTTTTACTGTCTTATGTTCAGTACGAGTAGTCGATACTTCGAGTCCACTGATTTAGCATTATTTAGATAAACTTATTTCGCTTTTTAGTTTTTATTTATAAATTGTAATATTGTAATAATATTCCTTCATTGTGCTTGTTATTTATATATAATACTAGCTGTTGCCCGCAGCTTCCCTCGCCTAGATAGTTAAATACAATTTTTTGAGGAATGCTCGGATCTCTTCGGTAATCCGCCGAAGATAAAAATCACCTAGCGGTATGAAATATATTTCACGACTTATTCTTACATCCACCAAATAAACATAAAAAATTACATAAAAATCGGCCTTTACGGAGGAGTGCAAACAAACACGGTGACAAGAGATTTTTATATAATTTTGTATTTATTATAATAATATGTTTATTTTTATTATATTTTTCAGATATAGCGAAAGAAACTTAAGACAGAATTGTTTAATTACTTAGTTATTTTAGAATGCTGTCCTCACACGTAACAGACAACGTTGTCTGTCATTCACTATCTGGCGTGGGAGACCAAGAATGCGTGACATCTTTATCGTATAACAAATATCTATTTCTTCTTACTTACCACATATATTATAGGTACGTCGTACTTACTCAGTATTTACTAACTATAAACGTAATATATGTATTAATTTTGCTCGTGTTATATAGTAAGGTGTAATAATTGAATTAAATTATATCCTATTGTATTTACACATATACTAATAATTACCTTCGAATATGTGTATAATTACTGAAATAAAAATATTAACCAACAAAAACTGATGGTCTAGAAGGCGTTACGTAGGACGATATGATAAGATCCTTACTCCTGACTCTCACTACTAAAAAAATTAATCAAAACATACGACAGCAAAAAAGACACGACTAAAAAAAATAGTTTTCCAAATAGGATTCCCAGACGTCGTACTTAAATATTATAGTCTATGTCACTCACACAATTAATACGAATCTAACGACACCTCGTATGCTAAAATCCACCACACCGCACCGCTTAGGCTACAAAGCGTACAAAAGAAATAGACATACATACATATTATATACCGCTCGATAAATAAATCCCTCCTTTTTTGCAGTCTAATGAAAATTAAAAAAATAAAATAAAGCTTTTATCGTGCAAAACACACTGAGTAAAACGTATGAAAATGCGTTTACGCAGTTGGCATCATCAGTGATGTTTAAGTGAACTTAAATCGGTTCGTATGTGGCTAGCCTTGAACATTCCCCGCGCTGAATGTTAGGTTCACGACTAGTAGCGATAAATAATGATTAACTGTCCAATATTCAAAGGTCTCTAGTATATTTTTCATTTATACAAACTGAAAAAATAATTGTGTCTCTCTGGAAATGTCTTCAAGCTTCACATGACTTTAATCCATGTTTATTGTTTTTTTTTTATTGTAGCAACTAGATAAATATTTTCTTTTTGTTCGATGTTGTTAGTTTTCTTTTGTTGTTGATTTTCTTTTATCAAAAATCTTTGAATAACGTTGCTGTCGGATAAATCTGGCTTAAAAACTCATCTGCACATAATTATTATATTAAACACAAATAAATAATTTCAAGTTTCTTTAGTTAATACATCGATTAATTATATAGATTTTCTTTATTTTAATTAGTATAATTATATTATGTAGTGCCATTAATCCGAGCTGAACAACAATTAAATTTTTAGTTTTTTCATGAGCCTTGTGGTGGAATTCTAGACAACTCTTATGGCGGATTTATTATATCCGTTGTGCTTACAATATTGTAAGGTTGCATGTGGTGCAATGTTTAGTGAATGTTATCCTTTATTGCGTTTGCGGTAGTGTTTTAATAGGTCAAGGACTCAGCAAAAATCAAAATAAAGATGTTGAATAACATTTTTTAAACATTTACAATACTTTTGCAAATAGTTAAGTATATTTTGGTAAAAATTAAATCATAATGTAATTATATTTCCTTTTTTAAATTATTCGCTTACAAAAAGAATAGAATTGATCTTAAACATGTTATTCATACATTCCTTCTGAATTTTCCATGAAATTTAAAATCAATACAAGAAAATTGATTTCTCTATCAAATGTAGTTCTGTTCAAGAAAGACAACATTCCCAAATGGAAATTATTTGTAACAATAATTATTTCTTATTTTTTACGTTTATTCCAGCAAGTTTGAACATCTGAGCCTGTAAATTATGCCAGACGTCATAAATTGGTTGTACGTGAACAAAATATAAATTGCATAATTTTTGCGGTTCAAAATCAATGTGTTACTTCGTCTTATGTCTGAAGAGTGGACTCACCCGGTTATCTTCTCTGTTCAAATAACAAACCAGGAAAACAATAACATGTCGATCATTTGCTTTATACTATGACGCACGAGCCAACTTTGACGATGTTTTTGAGGTAAATAAACGAACATAGTTTTTAAGAATTATTTATGTACAATAACAAAGATTAACACACATTATAAACACAGATTAAAACCATTTATTAACTAACTGCCGGAAAGGGCTGAATAACGTTTGCTAGACCAGTTAGTTTATTTTAAATTATTTATCTTTTGAATCGATTACATTGTATAATTAAATCGTTCTTACATTCTGACTTTCGAGGTTAGGGTAACATGATGAAGTCGATAAACATGTTGTATCATAAGAGTATAAAAAGGTGCTCAAAGCAATGAAGACTGTAAGTATTTGGGGTTGCGCGATGATTGTCCGGTTGAGGTAACGGGCTCAGTTCTCGAGATCATCAACAAAATATCATTTTACCTCGATACTTATTTACGGTGTTATTTCTAATTTTTCAGCCCACACCTCCGCCCATAATTGGCGGATCATGTTCATGTCAGCGATAATGAATCCAAGTTTCCATTTTTGGTGATGCAAGGAGAAATCCAAAACCAGTGGTGTTGATATTAAAGACAGCACGACGCGGCGGCGCGGGACGGCGCGGGACGGCGCGGCGGTGTGCAGTGACGGGACGCGACGTGGGCAACGCGACAACGGTTAATTAATATAATACAAGTAATCCTGGCTACATTGTCAAAATGTATCAAACTTTTTTTTAATAAATAAAAACTCTTAAAATGAATGTTAAGAAATAGTGTATTGCTTCGCTCATGTTAAGAGTTTTTTCAAAACTTGCCCTTAATGTACATATTATTGATACCTTGATCATGTATCAACTGACGCCTTTATGTCATACAAATACAAACAGAAAGACAAATTTTTTAATACGTCATTCATTAAACTTTAAAATAGTCCATATTATTCGCTGCTTTAAATGCTGATTGATGCCTGGAGTTAATTTTTATAAAAAATTAGCGGCCCGCGTCAGCTTCGCAGGGGTACAATTCAAAGTGATGTATTTTATGTTTAAATAGCCTTATTTAGAACTCTAAATAAGGCTTTTATAAACTTATCGCTATAATATTTATTGATAGTTCATAACTTCATAACTGCCTCATTAGCATGGTGGTCCTAAACGCAACTGCTATGCTCGAGTTCCTAGGTTAGATTCCCAGAATGAGCAAAGCGTTATTGGGTTTTTCTATGAAATTCTCAGTATCAGCTCGGAGTTTGGCTATTAATGGCAATAGGGTCGCCCTCTATTACATGGAACTTAAAACATCCTGAGTGAACTGCGGGTGTACACCTCTGCCTAACCCTTCAGGGATATAGGCGTAATGGTATATTACGTAGCTTCATAGTTACGAACATTCAGCTTAACTCGCGTCGCGCTGTACATAATAGGTGCGGAGTACCGGCCAACCGACCGCGATCGTTTTGCTGAAAGGAATTTTGAATTCGTGATATCTTCTAAGGTATTCATTTAAATGGAAAACTATACAGGTCATATTCAATCTACATTAAATGCCCAAGTTAACTATTAAATTTATCTGGATAAAGATTAATACCGAATTAGTGAAAATAGCTTCGCAAATAACGTAATATTTTTAATGATTATGTTGAAGGTAAAAATGGTTATTGCTAGTCAACCTTAGAAGATAGACATATACCATCGAGGACTTTTCTCTATGCTTTTTGAAGATGTAATTTTTTAATATATGGTTTTGATATGCCTCGTAAGGTTTAGCCATCGTAAGCCATGTAAGCGTCCGAAAATCATTTCTTGACGACTTGATTATAAATAAATGAATTTTCTCTACTATACAAGTACCTTTTTTAATGTTAGTGAAAACCGTATTAAAATCCATTGCGTAGTTAAAAAGATCTAAGGGTACATAGTAGACAGACAGAGAGAAGCGACTTCATTTTATACTATGTATAGGTAGAGATAATTAGAAGTAATTACTATTCATCTAATTTTTGTATAAAAAAAAGGTAATAATATGATTATTTTTACGCGAAATCAGTTAAATTCTAAATTATAATTTTTAATCTTCTGTGATATTTTACATAACAATGGGTATCATAACAATGCATAGGATTAATCGTATAATGGATTTTAATGCAACTAACAACTGGACCGCAACATGCATACGGTATAGATAATAAAAAAGGGTGTGGAATGAATGGACGGGGATCTAAAGTGTCTATATATTTATACAAATAGTTTTGTTATAGTAAAATAATTTTTATACCTTTGCCATAAGGGTAATGTAGGGTGAATTGATTGCTTTGTATGTTAGCCCGCCAGAGCGTGACAACCGGGGGTTTAAGGTACGAGGGGACGTAGAAACCATCACGGCATCGCGGCATCGCATCGGTGCAATGATTTTTTCTACCAACTTTTTTAAAAT
This sequence comes from Saturnia japonica, assembly GCA_033032175.1. Taxonomy (NCBI): domain Eukaryota; kingdom Metazoa; phylum Arthropoda; class Insecta; order Lepidoptera; family Saturniidae; genus Saturnia; species Saturnia japonica. The sequence goes on along the minus strand of CM065311.1, from coordinate 8,659,717 downwards.
ATTTTTTCTCACAACTTTTCACTGAACGTTAATCGAAAAGCGTATAAAAAAATATTTTTAACTTAATTTATCATTAACTGATTTTGACATTATTCTCATTTTAGCTGTAACGGATGAACCCATTTAAAACACGTAGGTACGTATATAAAACGAACGGAACAATCACTTTAAATTAGCTCTGTGAACACAATAATTACGTATATTTACTTTTGACCAATGGTTAAAACTAAAATCGAATACTTATAATATTGTTATTTTGTCTAAATACTGCAACATCCATAGAGTGATAAAGTTGCTAGTGCTATACTGAATTCATAACTCTGTTGATACAACTATATAATTGCTGTCTCCTGGTCTTGTATTTATTTAACAACATGAGTCTTTATTATTTACATAATTATCATTCGAAACAAACGTACAATTAAGATTAAAAAAGAATATTATGTACATATATATCATTCAACTACATAAAATAATTGCAAAAGAAGAACACGAATATCGAAAAAAAACTTTTAATTATTAATTATACTTTATCAAAGAATCTACTTAATAGAGCTTAAATCAAAAATTTATTTATAATAAAATATTATTCGATATTTTAAAATAGACTAAATAATAATTTAATTTATTTAAGAGTAATTCATACCAACCTTAAAAAGTAAATTAACGTATTCTTCACTCAACAGATGAACGACGGTTGAAACGTTATTTCAAATTTGGCTGTCATTTCGAGTGTATCACTTTTTAATCAAAATTAATGTACGCAAACTGATGGCGCGGGCATTATCGTATTGCAACCATGCACTTATGTCTACAAAATATTGATCCGTGACGTAACAAATGCACAAACGTCCAGACGGGTGCGAGCAACACAACACAGCACGTTCATCTATGTTGGGCGTCGAATTAATACTAACATAACCTCAAATTTACGCGCGCCGCTCGAGACATTGTTTATGCTGTCTGTACTGCCATAAAATGGGGTTCAGTTGTCAAGAAACGGAAATATAGAAAGTTACATGCTGAACAAAGATAGAGCATCATCAAAGGCGTTGAACATAGAAAAGCTGATGGTGATAAGTGATGACAAACATGAATCAAATATCAAGAATCCTAGTAGCTTAGAATAATAACACCCTAGTAGTTTAAATTGTTGTTATAATTATTTAAAAAAACTTTAGAGTTTGTGACTATATTACATATAAAAATTGATTTTTATGGTGCTAACTACTGATTTCGTTTTTAGTTCATTTCTGTTCTAATTGTTATAAACTTTCAATGTTAACTGTTGCGATGTTACGAAACAACGGGAGGTGTTTCAATTTTACAACGTGCTAATATTACCTAACAGTAATTAAAACAAGGAATTTGTTACTCATTACAAAGAATTGAAAACGATAACATACGGAATATGTAAATTAACGATAATTGAAGGGAAATAGTACCTACTCTATGTTCAGGATCAAATTATTTCCGTAGTTATTACAACTTACAAATATTTACTCGATTTTTGGAATTCTGACAAGTAATATTATTTTATAGATGGAAATTGGATTAATAAAACCTGTTATAACACGGTGTAGTAAAGTCCATTAACTCTGAAGGCTGTACAGATAATACCATAATATCAATAGCTTATTTTCGTAGTAGATTTAGTTTATATTGTTGTCCAAATTTATGACAGGTTCATTAAAAAAACTTTTTGTCACAAGAGTTTTATGTACCTGTACCTACCACCTTTACTCTTGGGTCTATTTCCTATAGACAGTATTAAGCCGTAAAGAATCGAGGACGTCAAAAGTACCGCGCATACCTGTTTAAATTCTTCGAACTTATAATTATAACTTTCTGTTCAAATTGTATTGTAACTTTATACTGAATTATTGTTTTTGCTATAGATCAATTGATGCATTAATATAAAGTAGATGCAACGATGAAAAATTATGGAAAATAAGGCTAAGGTCTACCTGTGCAATTAAAGACAATAATTATGTAAGTAGAAGGAAAGCCATAGTGAACAGTCATCCACAGAAATTAACGCGATCTCTACATCTCTACATTATCCAAAATTAAATTATTATAAGCTTTAACTATAGTAGCTGGTACTCGAAACTTCGTCTGCGTATTATTGAATAAAACACAGAAAATCATACATGGTTTTTTCACTATGTGTATGGTGGACACGATCCCTATCCCCTCGCTTTATTACTGCATATACACCGGCTGACTTCGAAACACTACAAACAAAAAGTCATAGATGTGTTTATCACTATGTGTATGGTGGTCGCGATCTCTACCTACCTACCCTACCCTACCTATATTACTGCATATACACTGAATGATCTCGGAACACGATAAACTAAAAGAAAATCATAGATGGGTTTATCAAAGTGTATATGTATGGTGTTGTAATTATACGCCAATATGAATCCATCACATTAATCGTCCCAATAAAACTACAAAAATATTTAAAATCATACCTTATTGTACCGGCTTGCAAGAAGGTTTTTTGAAAAACGTGAAACCCTTTTTTTTCTTACCAAAAGCATAAATAAGAATTTTCATATCTCTAATTCGAGACATGATGGGTTTTTCATACAAACTTTCATCCCCTATTTTATCCCTTCATGTTTTATTTTCGCAACAAAAGGTACCATATGTCTTCCTCCAAGGTGCAATATATATCTATTCCAAAATTTATCAAAATTGGTTGTATGGGTTCTTAATGTAAACTTTTACCTCTTTAATTTTATTTTCACATCATAGGGTTTTAGCATATGGCGTCCTTTTGCATGATCCAATGTAGCTTTTTACCAAAACTTATTAAAATCGGTTTGAAGTTTAACAAAAAATCAGAAAGTTTGTTCAAATCACGTCGAGGTCACCGCATGTAAGAAGAAGTGAAAGAATTCGCTTGTAGCAAAAATGTATAATCCAGATAATTTACAACAGGTATATCAATGTCAATAAATCAACAAACCAGTTGGCGTGAAAACCAAAGTTATTTTACTAACCGTACTATGCGCATTAGTGTTCGCACATTTTTTTCTTACAAACTTTTATCTCTTAAAGTTTTATTTTCGCTACAAAGAGTAGCCTATCCCTTTACCAAGGTCCAATCTATCTCTATATCAAAATTCATCAAATTTGGTTCAGCAGTTTATGCGTGCATACCTAATAGACAGGCAGACAGATAGTTACCTTCGCATTTATAATAATAGTATGGATGAAAGGTTAAGGTACTGGACCTTTATGTATTTCTATTAGCAGATAAATCAGTCATTTAGACATTTTATTTTGTAGGGCAGCGTTCAAAAGAAAAGCCTTTTACATTATTTTGTCTACGTTAAATATATTATGCACTTAAGTACATATTATATAGTATATTAATACAAATTAAAGAATACAGAGCGCGTGCGGAGCACATTCATTCCATTGTTAAATTATTATTTTTCCGAAATATTTCGTAATACCTATGTGCTTTTTTGTTTAGATTCTAAATAATATTATTAATATCAGATACATTTGTTTTTATTATTTCGTTTGTGTTACAGAGTAAATTGTAATAATGTTGGAATCTTCTTTGGCGAAGCCAATACTTTCATAATTATTTGTGGTAACATACACATAACTTGAAGTAAGAGCTGTTGATTTCTTTAATAAATAAATATATATGTATTTAAAAAGAAATACAAATAGCAGAAAAAAATGTTTTTTCCTAATGCGCATTTATTATTAACTCTCGCGATGTACAGAAATTATAATAGTTATCTATATTGAAATTTGCTTACATAAGACTTCAACGAAAACTTGTTCACAAGAAAAACATTTTCTTTATAACTTATTGCAAATCTACTTAAATAATGAATGTAAAAAAGTATACTTATTATGTGGGTCGATATAATTATATTCTTGTGAATATTATTTGGTTATCACTAGTATTATGTATTTAGTGCATAGGCTGTCACGAACGAAATGAACCATTTATCGTTTATCAAACCGGTAAAGGTAAGGGGCATATTAATAACGGGTCGGGCTTCGGGTACTACAACGAACTTCCTGCGTGAGTTCCAAATGGTGGGGGCACATGCACGACTCCTAGAATGCAAGTAGTAAACGTTCAGTGAGGTGTGATATAACTTTCCATATAGAGCGTGTTTCAATTTAGCAAAGTGTTAAGTTGCATCGTGCATTCCTACATTTACCGTTGTTATATTAGTCACTGGCACCCACGACTTCTTACGCGTTAATTATAATATAAAATTTAATAACAATAAAATATTTCCTATGCCACTTAAGGAACTTAAGAACGGAGTTTTCTATGAGGAAAAGAGCTTTAAGAATCGGTTCAGTAGTTCCAGAAATTACTTCTTTATAATATTGGTATAATTAGATAAGCTGTTAATTTACTATATTACTTCATAATTTATATCAAGGTTGTTCATATAATCTTTAGCTCATGGCTGATATGATCAAGTAACATTGATTACTTTAATAATCTTAAAGAAGCTATCAACTTTTAATAATTAAAAATGAGTTCTCTTTATGTAATTTTAATGACGACGTCATCTATTTATATAAAAATGGATGTTTGTATATATGTTCCACGGCTACCCTAAAACGGCTGGAGCAATTTTGATGAAATTTAGATCATATAAAGTTTGGTAGCGATCAGATCAAAAAAAATATTTCTGAGCCGCAGCAACGCGTGGTCTAATTTGCTGATAGTAATATAATATATCAAGATATAAGTACCTTATTTTTTCGAACAAGTTAATCTTGTTCAACCGTTATCGCTTCACCGGACTAAAATTATTTCCAATAGAATTTAGAACTATAATATATTTGTTATAGTGTCGTAACAAGTTTTGTAAACACATTTTTATAAAGTGTTTAGTTTGATTTAGTATTTATATTGTATCAGCATGTACATACATATTTATAGTTGAAAACATTAAACAACGGTTACCATGTGTAGAAGCTTAGTTTGTTTTATTTTAACTTGTCCAAACAAACATCAAGTTATTACACAGTATATTGTGAATGTAATTAAATTATTTTAGATTTTTTTAAAGAATTAATTTATAAGAATCGTTTTGTTCGCATAAAACTCAGTGCTGCAAAATTCATTGGCCTAAAATATATGTGTATATACTGACTTGGTGATGTTTTGAATAAGCTAAGTGGAGAAATAATATTATTATAATTTCAGTAGGTATTAATAACGCCTGCGAGTTTGGAATTTGAACTATGACCTCGAAATTGAAAGGCACTACATTCTCAGCTGAGTCTTATGAATATTAATGTAAGAAGTAGCTGTGTGTAAAATATATATATAAAAAATACCTTTTTAATATCTATAATAACACTCGAAACACTGATTATTTTTGTTTTGTAAGTGAAATTATTTATTTAAAATTTTGAAACAAAATTTATATTTTGTCACAAATTCTTCGTCCATAACGTCGTTAAAGAATGTGGAGTCGAATTTTACGATAAGCCGGAGTTTTCTGGAACAAAAACATCCATAGGCAACATTCATTTATTGACCAAAGTTATTTTCTAGTAGATGCTTAAATAGTTAGCAAGCTTATTTTTAAAAATCCAAACCTATAGGAAATATGCGTCAGCTGCTGTTAAAAGTGCTAAAAAATGGACGCCATTTTTGAAAAAGTGGAGCGAGATCGGCATATCAGTAGTTACGATGTGGCTGAAGATATTGACCACAAAACAGTTTTAACCCATTTGAAGAAAGCTGGCTATACCAAAAAGCTCGATATTTGGTGCCACACGAGCTCACTGAAAGAAACCTAATGAACCGTGTACTCATTTGCGATTCATTATTGAGACGTAACGAAACAGGGCCGTTTTTGAAGAGATTGATAACTGGCGATGAAAAGTGGATCACGTACGACAAGAACGTTCGAAAAAGATCGTGGTGTAAGGTCGGCCAGGGTTCACAAACTGTGGCTAAACCTTTTTTTTTTTTTTTTTTTTTTACGTGGATAAACCCATCATGGGTACACACCCGCCCGGGGGGACGAGTGGTTATGTGAGACTCCTACTCACTAAAACTCCACGGTGTACCATCGGCCGCCATAGTGGGACGCGCGGGAACTGCGGTTGCAATCTGCCGCGACGCCCCGGCGGCCGGCCCCAGTCGGGCCCCGGCGCTAAAGAGAGACAGTCTGGTACAACCCCAACTGTCTCCCAGACGGCAGACGGCTGAACCAGTGCAATGGGAAGACGGGCCCCCCGACCCATCTCCCCTTGGTCCAGCAAGGGCAGAGGAAAGAGGCGGTTAAGCACCTCCACCTACTGCCCAACGTCTACGCAACCCCCCTACGGAGGTCTTGTCGCAGCAGGCGTTCTCCCCATCTTTTCGAGGGGCGGCCTACATTTGACACCTCCCATGTGGTGCTCCGCCGGCCTTCCGGCATCTGCACACAAGGCACAGTGCAGCTTGACAGCCGCACACTGCAGCGCCTTGTGGCCAGGCTGCCCGCACCTGAAGCACAGCGCTCCCCTGTCAATTTCCGACGAGCAAAGAGGCCGAGTGTGGCCCACGTCTAGGCACCTAAAGCACCTCAACGGTCCCTCCTGCAATAAACGAATGCGGGCCGCACTCCAACCTACAAGGAGGCGCCCTGCTTCCAGTAACGCCTTGGCGGCAACAGCCAGGAGCGATAGGTGGATTGCTCCACTGCCCCTCCCATAGGGGCGTATCTCGCCAGCCCTAATAAGGGCTGGTTCGCAGCCACCCTTGGCTGCTACCGCTGTGACGACTTCTTCTGCAGACACTGTTTCGTCGAGGCCTACGACTCTGACGTTGGCCCTCTTGACCGGTATGGCCACAGTGGCCACCTCCACCAGCGCGTCTTGTAGCTTTTTGGCTAACCCGTCAGCCTGCTCCGGACCACGGGTGCCAGGAATCTCAATGATTCTAGAACCCGTGGCCGCAGGGCGAAGCGACAGGTTATTAATGCCTAATTCGGCTATCGCTGCTCTGTCTACCCCCATGAGTGCCGTCTTGTATGTCACTCTCCTCTCCACCGCCTCAGGCCGGAGTGTGACAATCACTGCAGCCGATCGCGGTGTCGAGGGGAGCTTCTTCTTCTTCGGCTTGGCCCGATTCGCTCTCCGTTGAGAGGCAGGAACCGGTCCTGCACTTGTCGCTGGCGCTTTTGCGCGCTTCCTATTGCGGCGACGGGTCACGGTAGTCCACCCCTCCGTTTCGGGTACAGCAGAATCCAGAAAGCCAGCAGGTATGGCATAGTATATTTAATTTCTATAAAAAGATTGTTGTTCAATTTAACGTCATTATAAATGCTATTAGTTTATAAAATGAACAACGAGATGGCGCCACAGGTAAAATAACTCGCGCGAACGTTTTGTTACTTTTTTTTTTTTTTTTTTTTTTAGATCTGACTACACTGTTAGCCTTAGGGGCCCTAAAGCCGCTGCGGCTTTTACAGCTTCACCGGACTTGGGGGCGAGCGCAGAGGGCACTCAGCCGCGAAAGTTTTGTGGACGACTCGCACGAGGGTGCCAAAGTGGCCGGACCTCGGCTCGGGCGGTCCTCGCGTTTGCAAATAAGTCGCGATCTAATCGAATCCCTACACCTACGATTCGAGCTAACTAAATTATACACATAGGCACGTTCCCTTCCTCCTGGGAGGAAGGAAGGAACCATGCGTATGTGTATTCAGTAATCGGAAATGTTTTCTACACTAACTAGCGCTAACTAACTAGCGTGAAAAAAAGAAAAAAAAAAAAAAAAAGGTCCCTCACAGAACCTATGTACCTGTGTGGTGTGCACGTGTGTATGTTCATACGTGTGTAGTGTTGTATGTAGGTAGCTAAGTGATGCACGTAGAGTGTCACTTGTATCGCGCGGGCGGTTGCCACACCGAGGAACGGACCTAGGCTTGGGTTACCGCTAGAGAGGGTGGACGTGACAAGTGTGCGGGAGCGAAATTGACCGCCCGCCCTCTGCGGAGAGAACGGTGGTTACGCGGGCGTGGGCGCTGGCACGCTCTGTTTGGAGAGACGGATGTGTAATATTTATTCGCATTTTCGATGTGATCGTCGGGATCAATAAAAATATTACGCGGCCGGCGTTTACACCGGATGGTCGTGGGTACCGGGACATAAGTGGCGGCTGTTTTTATTAATGGATTCGCGTGATTCGACACGGTGTCGAAATACGAACGGGAGAGCTGTTTAACGTAGGCATGTATCGAAGGAAGCTCCATATCTCTATGGAGATCATCGCTTCGAACATACCACGGGGCCCCGGTGAGACGATAGAGAAACCTATTCTGTATTGATTGTAACCGTTTGAAACTCGACTCGGACATATGTGCGAACACTGCGCAACTGTATGTCAAAATCGGTCGAATACACGTCTTGTAGAGCGTGAGCTTATGTCGCGTGGACATTTTACTCACCGAACACAACAGAGGATGCAACCGGCCCAGGACCCACGCGGCCCTGTTCCTAACCTTACGGGTTTGAGGTCTAAAAGAGAGCCTACTATCTAGGGTTACCCCTAGATATTTGGTCTCTCTTACATAAGGAATCGGATTACCGTAGAGCTCAACAGGTTTAAGCTTCCACGGTATCCGTGACGAATCCGCATCGAAGAGCATCGCGGCGCTCTTCGAGGGATTAACGGCTATTCGCCACTCGTTAAACCACTTCCCGAGAGTGGTCACGGCGCGTTGGACTTTGTGTCTGAGGTCGGATCTATTCCTATCTGAGGCATATATGACTGTATCGTCAGCGTATAGCCCTACCTCGACCTCCGGGAGTCGAGGTAGGTCACTGACGTACAGGTTAAATAGGCTAGGAGCCAAGATCGAACCTTGGGGAACGCCTGAGCGTATTGGACGGGGCGTGGACAATTCACCTTCCACTCTATAGCGAAAGGTGCGATCTGTTAGATAATCGCGAATTATTTTAATTAACCTATCGGGGACTTCAAAGCGATACAACTTGTAGATCAATCCCTCGTGCCAGACCTTATCAAAGGCCTTGGCCACGTCGAAAAAGACCGCAAGTGTGCGGCGGGGTTTATATAATTCACCAAAATTAAATGTAACGTGCTCCGTGAGGCGGTGCACTTGATGAGTGCAAGAATATCTAGCACGGAAACCGAATTGCTCAGGCGGATAGAGGTCTTTCTCCTCTATTACTGGCTTGAGACGGTTCAGAAGGATCCGCTCGTAAATTTTCCCTAACGTATTTAGGAGACTGATCGGGCGATAGCTGTCGGGAAGCGACGCGCTCTTGCCGGGCTTACGGATACCTATGACTATGGCCTTTTTCCAGGCGGCTGGAAAATGGCAGTGGGCTATGGCTACATTGAAGATGCAGACCAATAGAGCTATGAGGCGATCAGGAAGAAGCCTAAGTACTTCATTCCTGATCCCTTCGGGACCTGGTGCTTTTCTAAGCTTAAGGCTTTTTATAATGGAAAGAACCTCCTCAGACGTGACTGGGGACAGGGAGTCTGTCGCGGGGAGCTTATCCAGCTCCCGCACGCATCCATCGATACCCTCGACCCGGTCGGTATTTGCATCGACACTGTTCGGAGAGCACTGGCTCTCCAAACAAGTGGCGAGGCACTCCGCCTTGTCGCTACTATCGAAGGCGGGTGGTATACCGGGACCCCTCTCGAGGGGGGGCATAAGATAAGAGGCCTCTATTTTGAGGCTGTGAGCTAATTTCCAGTAGGCCAGATGCGACGGCCTTAGCCCTTCGACGAGGGCGTCCCATCTGTGACTTCTGAGTTCTAATATGCGGGCTCTAACCGCTCTCTGAAGTGCGCGTAAACGTGTGCGGTTTTCCTCGGTCGGATAGTGGTCGTGCGCACGAGTCGCCGCGTTCTTTTCCGTCAACAACGCCCGCACGTCGGCAGGGAGTACGAAGCGGCGATCGCTCGCCTCTTCGACCTCTCTCGAGGCCTCTCCGATGCCGACCTGCAGGTGGTCGACCAGGCGTTTTGTTACCATCAATATGTTACCCTTGTATGTGTTTAAATTAAAATACCTTTTTTCTACCAAAGTAAACAGTGTATTATTTGAAAGTAAACCCTAATGTATAGACGTATACAAGTGTTAAGTAAACGAACAATTGTATTAAAGGTGTAATAATTAAAATAAATAGTTCACGGGCATTATTTTCAACATATAAACCGATTAAAACAACTTTTAATATATAGATATACACTGGCACATTAAGATTTTGAACTCAGTGCTAAGGAGAAGAAACGCATTTTGATTGGCCTTATTCAGACTCCAGACATTTTAAGGTTATTAATTATAATTAACTGTACATTACAATGTCTAAAGGTCTAAATAAGTGATTACACTAGTATCATAACAATATATAATGTCTAGGGTTTAGACATAGACTCTAGGCCATAAAATTTTGTTCGGTATCTTGCAAAAAAAAAATCTTTAGATAATATAGAGAAACTTGGAATGTAAAAAAAAACATTATTTAAATACAAAAGTGAAGATTCCTAAAAAACAATTACATATAATAAATTAAAACTTATATACTATATATCTATACATTAATATTATGTATATATTATATATTATAATAATATATATACTTAGAAAATACATACTATACCTAATTAAATATAGATTACAAGAATTGGTCACTTAATACAAAGGATTTGAAGGTTTTCGTTGTAAAATGAGCGCGGACCCGAAGCGGAGCCGGCCGCCTATTATACAATGTGCTACGTCAATCTATACAGAGCGGGACCGCGCACCGAGGGCGCGAACGCGACGGAAACGATTCCCTCGTACTCTGTATATAACCGACGGCGGATAACACGCTACGGTAACCAGCTGTCTGGAAACCAGTGCGTGCGAGCCCCTCTCACTACGTGCGACCAACCCTGTTCACACCCGAAACTACTAGGCGTGAAGAGGGCGAAACATCAAGGTACACACACGCAGTGAGGTGCCTGCTGGTAGGCGCGGCGATGACGTAGCACGGAGCGGAATGGACTGGGTCGCTGGCGGGTTGAACTTAGTGAAGATGCGAAGAAATGACACACAGGCACCACAATAAAATTTGCTGTATTCTTCAAGACAATACACTTTGTTAATACTATATCTTCTGGGTACGGTTACTTCCAGTTTCTTGAGTCTTGAGTCTTGAGTCTTGATTCTTCAATTTGTGGTACCCGTGTGCGCTCGTTTGCCCCGGCAGAACGCCTTTTATATGGTTTGCCGGAGAGCGAGACGGACGACGGCGTCTCTATCCGTACTGCTCATCACCAAACTTGGGTGTGGTCCGTTAACCGCGGTAATGCGCAGTGGTTGCAATATTGCTGTCTCTGTCTATTATTATTATTACTTGTATACAGAATACAATAAATTGTTAATATCTCTAATTACAGTTATTCAATTACAATAAAAACTATTTCACATTAATGTAGACATAAATACCTATTCAAAAACACTAACTTTAACATTATAGGTTAATAAACACGGGAGATATAAAGCATTAAACATTGCAACCTTAAAACGTCTTGTGACTCGTTATATACGTACTATTTGAGCTTACACACGTTATAAAATACATACGGAAGGCTATTCTACCTATATCACGCGAAACATTATGTATAATTTTTACAAAATATGAATTATTGACAATATATTATTTTAGTACTTTACGTGATTATTTTTATCAGATTACATACATTTTCATGACTTATATACTGTCTTTACATACCTACGCGCTATAGTAACATATTTAAAACATTACAAACATTTAATTATTGATCGTTTGTGCAAATTATTCATCCTTACAACTTATATTTACAAATGTTATTCTTATATCATTACGCTTAGGCTTATGCGTCGCTAACACGTTGTTATAACAACAAAGTAAATTAGTTTTAGTTCTTTAGGTACTATGTCAATATAATTTATACTAGGAAAATGTAATAAATACTAAAATAAGTAGGTAGTTAAAGATTGATAGAATTACTTTATCCGTCATGTTGTTAATAGTACGCAAGTTCTCTATTTAAGCTTTGTTTTAATTTTTGACTTGCCGGTGTTATTGTTCCGGGCGGGTGCGTTGTACGGACGCCGTTACGTCGTCGCCGCCGTTAGTAATCACGAATCTAAGGATGTCATTTTCAATATAGTAAAACCTTTCCGGGATAATCAAATTATTTGCTTAATATAAATGAAGGCCAAAATTACCTATCAGTTTTAAGAAAAACCGCTTTGGATGCATATATTTTTAATAGAAGCTTACAATTATTGACTTATATTGTTGACAGTTAAGTATTTACTCGTTATTAAAAGTGATCTACTGATTCACTATTAAAGAAGGTATATTTCTGTATACGTAGTGTGCTCATATTTTATTATAATAACAGTTTTTTTTAATAATATAAAAACATCAACATTTACCAAAATATCTTCATTTTTTATCATTGGGAACCCTAGTAAGAACCAACATTAGTTCTGAGTAAGTAGCTCGCTTATCGATGTTTAGGTTTAAATCGCAAAATAAACACTGCATAAGGCGTAGCAAACCGATACCCGCATACAAATCAATAAACGACCTGTATTATTATTATTATAATCTGATATGAAGTCATACTTTGTGACAAGTCAAATGGCTTTGTCGATTTATTTTTGTATCAAAAAAGTAACAAAAGAAATAATTATTGTCACTGTTTAAAACATCCGAAAGCCCGCAACACGTCATTCTTGTAGACTGAAGAAAAGAGAGATCAAACAAAGCTATTTTAGTTTAAGGAGTTCTTGGAAGTTGTGTGTATACCCTACGCTTCTTCTGTTGAAAGTTGACTTAAGTCTTTGTTGCTGTACTATTTGCATCATTACTTGCATTGTATTATTTTTTTATATCAAGAGTTATCTAATAAAACACATTAAGAAAAAAATTATTACGTGATTGCACACACATACATCCAGACACATAACATTATTTTGTTTTCAGAATAAATGCATTTTACTACATATAATATTTAATAAACCGATGTTGGACATTTCAATATATTTATCGCAGATAAATGAAATAAGGTTATTAACAAGCTTTTATTAGAGATTAAAATATAATAATTTATTATACTCATAATAACATACGATGTTTAGAATTTGAGATTTTTTTTAAATAATGGAATTAAATTAATGCTGGCATTCAGTTCCTTGTAAAGTATACTGGTTAGCATGAGGATAAACGAGACGAAATAGGGAATAAATTTGGCATATGGTCACGTGTCCTACATAGGACCTAGGGCGAAATATTTTGTAGTGCCCTCAATTTCTTAATATTTATTATTATTTGTATTTTGCCCGTAACTTAAAGGCAATATTACTTTTCTCAAGTAAGGGAAAGGTAATTTAATAAATAATATAAGTATAATATAATTAAAATGATAAATAATGAAGAAATATTTTAATTAAAAGTTTGCGTCTCTTAAAAATTTATAGTAGGGAGTTTTTTCAAATGTAAAGAAGATCATACATAACTACTGTGATAATCTTCTTGTAACTTTAAAATCTGAATATATACTTCCAAGCGAAAAATTAAAAAGAGTTATCTAAAAAAATCTAAACTTCAGAAGAATAGAAAAGAGAAAGTTTACATAAGTGTACCGAAACGTGAATTTAATGTTTTTACTTTTTATTATTTAAAGTTTATTTCACATTTATTGACTATTCCAATTTTCTATAGCATGGCTCCATGTCTATACCAAATATCCCGGCAGACCTTTCAGCATTTATGGTAGGTCTACTCAGATGTTGAAGAGATATTATTTAGTTAAAATGAGCAACATACATTGAGCCAAAGATGAAACAAAGGAATTAAAGTAAAAAGGTTTTTACTTATAATAATGTCATTGGATGAAACTTGTTCATTTTTTATCGAATAACTCTAAGGTCGAGGCGCCGCAATTTAAAAGGTGACGCTCCTTTGACCCTGGCGCCTGCACCCCGGGGTGACCGACCGCCTGCGTCGCACGGTGCACCCTCCTAAAGCCGGTAATGTTTCGCCATCTGGTCTATACTGGTAGAGCTGATAAATAGACGAAAGATATTTGTTACGTTCAGCTTCACAGGTTTCCACTCCAATTATGAAAACTGACAACAATATAGATAAAATAAAACTAAATAGGCAAGGTTTATTAAATGAATATCTTTATTATATTATGTACATTAACATCATTTCAAAAATAATAAGAACAATAGTTTAAAGATTGCACTTTCATTATAAATTTGCAGCTTTAATTACAAGATAATAAAAAAGCTTTTAAATCATCGTAAATTAAATGAGATGTTGTTTTCACTTTTCTTCATGTGCGAAATACTTACTGTTTATGAAGTATCTGTTTATTTAAAGAAGTAAATAAATTACGCATACAATATTATTCAACATTCAGATGAGGATAGGGCGCGGCGCATCCATTAACTCGAGGTTAGACATTGTTGTGGTCAGAGGAAATTACCTGTCCAAGTTCCGTAGGTCGATATTACAATTATTTACAATCTAAATAAAAACAAAACAATCAACAAAATCTATTTAATTGTGTAAGCGATTACATTCCTGAAGTATAATAAATAAGATTACTAAGATATAATGTGACAATTTCTTATACACTTTTATTAAATTAGAATATTAAACACAAACATCTCATTATAATGAAGCGAATCTGAATTATTATGGGTACTAATTGTTACAGAACTGGTCTGCAAGATGCGTGCAAGAAAGAAACGATATTCCATGGTCACTGTTGAACAAGTTAACTAACCAGAATGATATCACTTTTGATCCGGGTCACCTTGATTATATTTTGTGAGCTTTTGTATTAGTATTCATAATTAGTCGTTATAGGTGTATAATAATTATTAAAATTAAACTATAACTCCCATACTGTATATAAAACTGAACTTTAATCCCATAAACATTCATCATCATCATCATTTCAGTCGCAGGACGTCCACTGCTGAACATAGGCCTCCCCCGTAGATCTCCAGAGCGACTGATCTTGTGCGGCCTGCACCCAACGGCTCCCAGCGACCATTATTAGGTCGTCTTTTCATCTAGTGGGGGGCCGTCCTACGCTGCGCTTTCCGGTGCGTGGTAAACATTACTGGATACGAATTTTTTTGTAGCTGTAACTTTTTTTTATATGTTGGCACGGCAAATTGACTGTACTGTTCCTGATGGTAATCACAGTACAATCCTAACACAACGGTTACCACCGAAAGATCGTAATCCATCGACGTTCGCCGTTGTAATGCCGGTCTGCTTTAATTTAACTGGATATGCGCTGGCTGATCCCGAAACGGGGCACGCAAGAGCGAGTCACTATGACGGACTTTTCACTACATGCATCTTTGTCGCGACCCAGTCGGGCAAAACAGAGCCCTACCACACGTTATCGCGATTTCCTCGTTCGTTGCTCAGCAGTGTGTACCACGTGCAGGTGAGGTTGTCTCAGTACTGAAACCCCTATGCAACATACATTACTACTGCATTGCTTTTTAAAGGTAGGTACTTCATTACCGCACGTAGGTGCCACATAATGAAGGTAGCCACCAATAAAAACATTTGTTCATTTTTTTTGCACTACAGGTATGCGCTTGGCTTCGATCTTACCCGACCGACAATTTATCGCGCTTACTTACTAAATGCCTATTCACTCTTCGCTTGAATACTCTCAAGTTAAAGGTGGATGGGAAAACAGACGTCGGGAGTGAATTCCACTTCTTTGCCGTTCGCATAATGAACGGCGAAGCATAACACTTCGTGCAAATCAGGGGAATTTCCACGACATAAAGGTGGAATCCCTCACGGCGTCTAGTTGTCCTATGGTGGAAGGAATTGGGGAATAGTTTGAAGATATATTAGGTCCTAGTGAACGACACCGGCGCTAGTCCCCCAAACACTCACAAGTATCTTTTACTGAGTCACTTTTCGTTTAGGGCAGGAATTGGCTGGGTCTCCAGGGTTCAGCCATTGCGACGAGCGCTGCCGATTATCGTACAGTATCCACTTTTCATCACAATGATTGGATTGAAATTTATGTTTAATTTATCCAATGTTAAATTATTATTTTTACACAATAAAAGAAAAGCTAAGTAAAATAACACACACATTATTATCATTGATGGCTTTATGTTGTTTTTAGCATCCCAGTTACAATTTTTGAAGCTATTTTTGTTTTGTTACGTTAATAAAGTGTAAAATTCTTACGTAAATACATGTTCTACAATAAACACTGTATAGTGAAAATATCAAAATGATATTAATATCTACATTTATTAGTAGAGTCTTTTATACAATTTTTATGTGACAGCGCGTTCAGTATTATTAAGTAGGCCGTTACCAGACTCATTATGTTACTTCGCATTGTTCTATACAAATGACACAAGTAAAACAAAAGTTTCCCATTAACGTTCACCTTTCGCGCTGACTGATTGTGAGAAAAAACTATGAAACTATCAGACTATCTAAATAGGATATCGGCAAAGCACGCAGCGCGGCAGCGGTGCTGTGAGATAAGAAAATACTTTTTCTGTTACAAACGGCACTTGTAAAACAGTTGTTGCGCACAGATTGTAAACAAACGCGCGAAAATGCCAAGAAATTGTGAAAGGGCACATAATGATTAGTAATATATTAGATCTGATCATACAAAAGCAGTAGTTTTAATTTTATAATTCATACTTTTATCTATTTATACAAATAATAAAATTGAAGTGTCTGTTTAGATGTCAAAATAACAGCTTTTTACTAAATGCATAGTATGAAAATATGTACCTTTAACAAAAAACCCATATTTAAAATTGTTGTCTGTCTGATTTTTCCGACTAATCTGGGACACGGTTAGACTTATTTTGACGATACTTTTACTGGCATATAGCTGGTGTTATCAGAAGTAACCTAGGCAACATTTATTTTAGAAAAA
Source organism: Saturnia japonica (assembly GCA_033032175.1). Taxonomy (NCBI): domain Eukaryota; kingdom Metazoa; phylum Arthropoda; class Insecta; order Lepidoptera; family Saturniidae; genus Saturnia; species Saturnia japonica. The sequence continues at coordinate 8,642,736 of CM065311.1, read as the reverse complement.
TAATTAGGGTTCTGCGTAAATAAAACAAATGCTGGTCATGGTGAATTAATTCAAGCGCATAAATGGCTTAAACAATAAGAGATATATCAAATTAATGTACTACATTATTGTAGATATTAAAAAGACCTACAAAAAAGTCAATAAGAGTCAAGTCAAGATAAATCTATTATTTAACGATCACCGACAATAAGCATTTTTATCTTTAAAATAACCGGGAGCTGAGGTGGCATGATTCACGCATGTGCCCGATCGACTACATTTGTAGTCCACGCGAGCTTAGCCGCGGGCACAGCTAATTACTAATAAGAATGTAATTTGTATTTGTATATCTTTGTAAAAATGTATTTTGCTTATTTCAGGTACCGTAATATTTTTTCACATCCAGAATCAGTACCACTGAAGTCGCTTTAATTTGTAATACGCGTTAGTAAACTATTAGTTTAAAAAGTTAGTATTAAAGTTAAATTTTATACCTAGTATGAACAAACGAGATATCAAAATATATGTTTGAAGAATCTAGTATCATCTTGTCGTATCAAATCGTTGGTTCAATTCACAACGCGGCAATGCGGTAAAGGCACAAGCGGTATAGAGTTTCAACATGGGAACCTGTTGCCGACCCCGGTCGTTTTTGCTTCACTGCACCCATAATAAACAACAAATGTCATAGTGCTGTTAGAATGAACTACAGAAGTGCAACATTATTTTTCACTTCTTTTTGAAACTGACTGACTAACATATCAACCCACAGCTCAAACTACTGGGACTAGGACAGTGAAAATGTGCATGCAGGTTCCTTTTACATTATAGGTGAGCAAGAAAAAAGGCTTTTGGAAATTCAATTTTTAAAGTGGTGTAAAAGGGGACGAAAATTTGTATGAAAATCCGTTAATGTGAAGGTGATCTGTGAAAATTGGTATTTAGAAATTCGATTAGAATGACAAACATTATTTTCTAATGCCCGCCTGGCTAGCTATTATGCTCAAAATCTGTCGCTAAGCACCTACAGGTAAAAGACAAAAGAATAAAGATTTGTAAAGTTTTTCCAAACTGTTTTTGTGTGGTGTTTTTTGACCCGATGATGGTAGTAATTCAAATGTATACAAAAGCCCTTTCTCAGAATGTAATTGGGTATCTTCAAGTGAAGAGTGAATAAACAGACATCTGATAGGTAAGCGGGATACATCGTGATCGTGAAGTGAAAGCACTTACCATCACTTCAAACAGTTGAGATCGACGTTAAGCGCGTACCTATATACATTTAAAAAAATGTATGAATTATATTTCATTCTGAGTTATAATAGTTCTGAAGATTTTATATCGATTCTTACAAAATATGTTTTTTTTTTAATGTAGGTCCAATCTTACTACGTGGGGCCCTCGAGCCGCTGCTGACGCTGCTTGCATAATATAGTGAATCTGTCATTCACTAGTACAAAATACATCACACTGCACTTTATTGCACCTCACTTCTTGATCTTCTTTTTTCTGTTTTTAAATAGATAAAGTTAGTAAATGAATTACTGATAAACTTAAATAGGTAGGTTAAGCATATATTATACATATTCTTAAATATGTATAATGTATAGTTATATCGAATATGGATAGTTAGCTTTAGATTGGGAAACAGCATGCATGGCAACAGCTCAAGCTGAGGTTGGGCCTGTGAGGCACCCTTGCACCTGTTGTCATTTCGGCTGGTGCCTTCAGCACTCGCCACCAAGCCCGGTAAAGCTATTGTAGTCCCTCTGAACAACAGTAGGTTCGAAACTGTTAAAAATATAAATGTTTTGTAGGTATGATTCAAGGTAGTAATTACAGAATTAAAGAAATCCGGCTAAGCTGAATGTCATCACAACAATAGTTAACTTTGTTAACTTTCACAGCTTGGAACTCGCACATCTAGGCCGGACATGGTTTCTGGACCATAAAGGATGTTGCCTGGTCATTGTTCTCTTACATACTTTCGCCTTCATGCGTTACGTCTTACGTAAAATGAACAAACAGTGCACATTTGGCATGAGGTATCAGCACAAAGTATTGGTAACTAAACTTTGTTGTTGAAAATTAACTATCTAAAACTGGTAGAAAACCACCATGAAATAGTGGAAATAGTGAATTTTATAACTAAAATTATATTTTGTTTAAACGACAATAAATTGGTAACAAAGTGGTATTTAAAATTTACACAATACTTTTTTTTCTGAAATATTCGTGTTGGTTATAAATTCTACAAATTGTCTTAAAGGTAGTTAATTTTTAGTTAATAGTATTTAATTTATTATATTCTTTAATTATTAGTTATTCTGTAAAATAAAACAAAAACAATAGCAGAATTATTACCATTTCCCAGCAATCTATACATATAAAATGCTTTGTCCTGAATGACTGACTGACGGATCAACGCACAGCCTAAACCGCTGATCATAGAGACCTGAAACTCGGAGGGTGTGTTCTTTGTATGACGTAGGCATCCGATAAGAAAGGATTTTCTGTAATTCTACCCCTAAAGTGGTGAAAAAGGGGGGCAAAGTTTGGGACAACGTGATTCCTTGGTTTAAATTTAACATAAACCATTTTTAACAGAATTGATGGAATACGTGTTTGATATTTTATTAAAATTCATCCCATAACGGGATTAAAAATTGGATAGAAAGTTATTTTGGCGGTGATTGGCTTCGAAGTTGATATCAATACTCCTTAGTGCTTGTAATTTAAATTACATTTTATTTTGACAGATGTTTGAAAACTCAATCCGATTTTATTCAAAAAACGTTGGCCTCACTGAATCCATACTAATATTATAAATGCGAAAGTAACTCTGTCTGTCTGTCTGTTACGTTTTCACGTCTAAACAGTTGAACCAATTTTAATAAATTTTGGTATAGAGATAGATTGGACCTTGGGAAAGGACATAGGGTACTTTTTATAGCGATAATAAAACTTTAAAGGTAGAAAATAGGAAATGAAAGTATATAAGAAGGAAATATGGATACACCAACGCGCATGCGCGGATGTAGTGAAATGACATCAGCTTCCACGACAACCTGTTTGTTGATTTATTTTGCGCATGTGCTGTAACTATGAAATGACAGCGTTGTCAACGTCAACAAGTTTGTTGATTTATTGACATTATTATATATTGTTACGTTAAATGTATTATATTTCTAATACTTACCTATGAAATGATAGCCCAGTATTCTTTTTAATATTAGCTGAAGTGTTTTTAAACTCTTTAACTACGCAGTACCGCATAATTACTGTTTTATTTTGTGATTGAATTGTGACGTGTGCTATCAAACCGCGGCTCGCGGAAGTTTATATATTCTAAGCGATATACCTATTATAAATTATCTGTATTATACAGTTTTGCTACAAGCTAATTATTTCATTGTGTTATTCCACGTGTCGTAAAAATATAACTTGGGTGGAAGTTTTTATGAAGAACCCGTCATGACTCTAATTAGGAATATGAAAATTCATATTAATGCAGGTAAGAAAGAAATAAAAGGGTTTCCAAGTTTTTGAAAAAACCTTCCATCAAGCCTGTACGATAAGAGATAATTTTAATTATTTCGTAATTAATGAATTCATGTTGGCATATAATGACTGATAGATGGGGTATGTATGGTTTTCTTTTGGTTTGTCGTGTTCCGAAATCAGCCAGTGCATATTCAGTAATATAGCAGGGTTGTAGGGATTGCGACCACAATACACATAGAGATAACCATATCTATGATTTTTTTTTCGGGCGACGTTAGCGAACGCCGATGTCCTCGCGCCTGTCGGGGCCTCGCAAAAATCTTTTTACTAAACTTAACAATGACATTTAAAGTTAAGTTATCTATATTAATTAATACTTCTAATATTTTTTCCCAAATTTCCCGATAGACCAACTTATATGAAGAAAAATGATCTCGAATATGGCAATAACAATTGTTTTGCCTGTATGTTCAGATTTAACTCAAAAATGACTTGACTAATTCTTATGAAACTTTCTACACGGGAAGCTTATGTGGTAATTGGTCACTTGATAGGCTATAAGAAATTTCCATATTAATTTTAGAAATACTAGTAAAAACCCCATTAAAATATTTTCGTTTATTCTCAACCGATTTTGATAAAATCTATTTTAATAAATCTGTAGTTCTGTTTGTACATTTAATATTTTGCCAAAATTTCCCGATAGGCATACTATATGAACTATACTGATTACGAATATACCATTATATTTTTTTGTCTTAACCGATTTTGATGAAGTTTTGTACTCAAGAAATATAAGTAATTACTTAAATAATGGGCTATAAGAATTATCAATATAAATCGTAAAAAAAGATAAAAAAGTAATTTTCATAAATTCTCAACTGAATCTGATCGAATTTCGTAGACGGGAAGCATACATAATATGGGAGGCTAAAAGAATCTTTAATATTACATCAGAAGTCGTAGAATGGAATAATAACTTTCAACCGATTTTGATGAGAATTTGCACGGGAAATACACGCAATTCCTCAATTGATACGGCAGGATACGAATTGTCAACAATATGGGTAAAACTAAAATTACGGGATGTAAATAACTACTGCGTAGTAACAAACGTGTGCGGAGCCGCGGGCACACTGTTAGTTTATGTATATTGATTTCATATTATAAACAGCTAAATAATTTGATTGAATGTTTATACACCTAATTCAGTACCTTCGTATTAAATATACAAATATTTTATGTAACAGTGAACATACAAAAGTGAATTAAACTAAACTAAAAACCTAAGCCTGAGATACGATTTTCAACAACGCTTTCTTTGTTCGATAGTTGACGTCATGCAAAAAATCCACGGGGACACTGTAATACCACTTGAATATTGTGTATTCGTCTATTGTCATAGAGCAACACGGGCCACCGGTGGACCGGAGCCGCCGCGCCGCGCCCCGTGCCGGTGGCCCGTGTTGTTCTATGTCAGAGTATGTATATTGTACTCCAAGATCCCAGGGCCGACAGACGTCACTTATTTTCTGATGAACAAAATGTGTAAGATTGAGTAGTATTATTATTTATTATGATCGTATGCCTACCTGCTATCTTGGCAAGATGGCCATTTTCCAACTATCAGGTAATCAAGGTACGTAAAAGCACTACTCACCTGACTTAAATTCTGACAGCTAAATTTTTCGTATATGTTACAAAATATCGTTAAAAATCAGTCATCAATACTGAAATACTGAATTAGGTGTATAAACAATCAAATTATTTATATGTTTATAATATGAAGTCAATATTCATAAATTGCTGGAAAATGGTAATAATTCTCATAGTGTTTTTATTTTATTTTAAAGAATAACTAATCATTAAAGGATAAAGTTCTGTAAACTGTTTATAATATAGTCCTACAACATAATTTGGAGAAACTTAATTAGCACTTATTAGTTTTCTACAGTTTTCAAAATTGTTGTAACTTAACTTTTATGACGATTTGTAATAAATGATAATTCAATGGTTATTTATAATATAGAGTTGATAGAAGTGTACAGAAATCGAAACTATCAATAAAATTTTATCAGGTCTGAATAATAACTGTCCGTGAGTCAGGCCGAGTCAACAGTGCGTAACGCGTTGGCCGTATAGAATATTAAAATGATTAAATCACTAACAGGAATTATTTATTTACAATAATAATAAGTAAGTACAACTTCACGGTGAATTTGTGTAACAGAAGAAGGCAGTAAACGAGTGTAGAGTACACTTCATGTATTCAATATAGCCCACGAGGGCCATGATCGTCGATTTACTGTTGGATAGAAGTGCGTTTCTATCTGAGACTGACGATCAACACTCAGGACAAAGTTAGAACGCTTCGTATACCAGTTACAGTGGCCAAATAAATCTATGATATCTATGATCTTATGATCTATGATCTTAGAGTATAAAATATTATGGCGATGCTGCAGACACTTTCGAACCTAGCTGTACTCTGAAGTTCCATCTTCTTTCAAGACAGTACTTATATCAGAAAAACTGGTAAAATATAATATTATCTCTGGCATTATCTACCATATTTTTATAATTGGGTAATAAAAATTGGGCTTATCCTTTTAATTCACAAACTTCAGTGATTTATAAGTACTAGCGGTCGCCCAATTATCGAATTTCGACCAGCGACTTTTTAATCATAGGCTATTTTCTGTTTGACATTTGCAGTATGAACCTAAACAATGAATATTATATCACTTGCTGTCACTTTTCACTAAGTTACAATGCCAAATATTTTGGGGGGTCTAAGTTCAATGGCACTGGTCGGTTTAGGTTTCGCATTATTAAATTATTTTATATAATATATGTATTAGTAACAGATATTATAGATACACTTTAGCTTTCTGCACTCCTTCTCCATATAAACTTTAACCATGCCAAATCTCAAAGTCTTCCGTGCACGCAATACGCATAAAAAGGGGTACAAAGTTTTTGCTTCACGTATTAATATAATGATAAACACAAACTTCTTCTAGTAATATAGATCAGGATTTGGATCAGTTATAGTTATCATTACTTTTCAAGTGAAACTGCTTACCGATTGCTACCGCAATGTTTCTTTATGTCATTGTAATACTAATTCTTCTTAAGTCTATAAAGAAGAGTGTACATTATAGTTTAATGATAGTTTTACAGAAGCAGCACTATCGTTGCTTTGCTATGACTTAGTAATCAGTATGGCTGATACATTATTTCATTTTGGGATTTAAATGCCGATATTGTTCCATTTCTGCTATCACTTTGTTCTTGCTAATTAGGCGGTGAGATGAAGCAAAATGCAAAATACAATACCTTGTATCGGTCAATCACTTTTATTTCAATGTATTTAGGAGACCAACAGTAGGTATCTATTCAGGTGATAATGTGCTTGTGATAGAAACTCTAAAGAGTTCGCTGAAATCGATAATAAAATAAACAAATAAATATTGCGAAATTACAGATCGATTGTTTAATTTCGGACATTTACTGCATTATATTACTTATATTTCTGCAGTAATATTTACAGATAAACCATAAATCGACGACCGTAACTTTTGCGTCATGAGTAATGTGTAAAATTATAATTAAAGTTCAAAGCACGTTTACGGTTCACTCAAAACGTGTGACTATGCCCAACAATAGGAGGATATAGATTGATGATAATGTTTAACGTGAAACTTGAAAGTAACCTCATATTCAACCTTCGTTCATTTATAGGTAATATTACTTTTGTTTGTAAAAAGATCATTTCGTGAATCATACATCGAAAATGTATTGAAGCTCTTACATAGATTGTCTGCACATGACCAAGTCCGGTGAAGCTGTAAAAGCCGCAGCGGCTTCAAGGCCCCTAAGGCTAGCAGTGTAGTCAGATATAAAAAAAAAATTGTCTGCGCAAATGTTGATTTCTATAAAGTTCTATTCCCTTTCCATCTATATTCAAAATAAGTAACTTTAATCGAGAAGCAAATGCAATATGATGGTGTGTTAGGAATGAATACAACTTTCTGTTTTGGTACAAGATGGCGCTCATTATAATATGTTTGTTACTTACTAGATGGCGATACTGTAGCCTCTCAGTGAAAACTAACTTCTGAGTCTTCTTACAATACAGTCAAAATCAACTGACGAGCTTTTATAACCACCCGTACGAGATTCGGTACATTCAAATCGTAGCATACAATAGTTCGCTGTACATTGCTTATCATGGTTAGACACTAGACTGAGTATGGCGCAACAACGAAGTAATGAATATAATATTATATATTATTTAAATAAATTTAGATTCTTATGATAACTTGGTGAGCTGGATTTGTGTACGCGGGACCGGTAGGCGGCAACTACTGGCCGGTAAACCAGCATCAGAGTTGTGTTCGCTACGGAGATAGAACGTGCCGACTATCCGCAAGAGTACAAACTTGCGCTCGCGAAAGCAGCCCTTTTGTTTATAACACTTGTTGTGCTTCTTTAATTAGTGTTCATATTCCTAACCGATGAGTTTAATGAAGTTTGTAATGTTTAGTAAAATGTGAACGATTCTGTGTCGGAACGTGTTCGTAGAAAAACAGACTGTCAGTCATGTCATCAAGTTCGATTCAAGTGCAAAAATTCTTGGATTTTTCTGACAATGTTTAATAACTTCATTTGCCTGTGTTTCATGTGAACTATATACTTAGTATTGTCTAGAAGTTTTTGAGTAAGTAAAATAAGGTTTATAAAAAGTCAATTTTTACATTGTTACAATAGTTTATAAACCATGTGAATTTAGTTATTAACAGGAATAAATATTTATAGTGAATTATGACGATTAATCTCCTTTTTTACTATTTTTTATTAGTACCTATTCGCACTTCACTTTTAAAAAATTGCCTACTTATGTTTGAATTGAACTTTATGTGTACATTTATATTTTGTACTTATATTATAAAACTTCATATTCAAAGTAAGTTATTTTGCTTCTGTTACTTCTAAGAAACAAATATGTTCCAAATTTTGGGAATCGACGAATTTGATTCCTATTGTGTAGTCCGAGTCCCTAAGTATTATGGGTACGCAGAGTCGGGCACGGACAGCGCGAGGCCACGGCTGAGTTGAATGGCCTAGTACGTCGCGGTCGTCGTGCATCCATCGTACTTACCTCACCTTGGCAATAATCTCATTTGTTTCTTAGCGGAACTGATTGCTATTCAGTAGCCTCGCGTATATTATATACAATTTATAAAACAGTTTACCAACATACCTTAAACTACTTGAGAGCGATCCGTGGAGAACGATAGTAGAGGCTATTTCATTATAAAATTTTTAGTACAGATAGGTACCTAACACATATTCACTTTTTATAATCCATCCATGATCTTTTATTCATCATTATTATCTAATAATGGTCTAGCTACATACGTACATACATATAGTACATACTTCGAATAATTAAATATATAATTTACTAAAAAAAATCGTTTTACTTTATCCATATAAAACGACAATTTCATATGTAAAGGGCCTATTATAATTGTTAATATCTGGGCGACCGAACTGTGCTCGGTGTCTTATCATAAACAAAAAAAAGAAAAACATTTATCTAGGTAAACTTGGAATGTAAAACATTATCTAAATGCAAAGTTTCATCTAAATCGTTTGAGCCGTTTCAGAGAAACAAATTACATATATATAATATAAGTAAATGAATTGCTTACTTAATATAATAAGAGATCAGGGCGACCGAGCTTTGCTCGGTGTCTTAAAAAAAACACCTATCTAGGTATACTTGGAATGTAAAACATTGTATAAATACAAAGTTTCATCCAAATCGTTGGAGCCGTTTCCGAGAAACCAATTACATATATATAATACACAAGAATTGCTTACTTAATATAAGAGATCAGGGCGACCGAACTTTGCTTGGTGTTTTAAAAAAAAATCACTTATCTAGGTATACTTGGAATGTAAAACATTATACAAATACAAAGTTTCATCCAAATCGTTGGAGCCATTTCCAAGAAACCATTTACATATATGTATATAATATACAAAAATTGCTCACTTAATATAATAAGATATATTATGTATGCTACCGCTGCTTTGTCTGATTAATCAATGTAGTGGAATAAAAAATAACAAACATATTTTAAACCAGCGGTGCGCCCGCGGCTCTTCTCGCGATTGTTAGTATACGCAGTAGTTATTTACATCCCGTAATTTTCTTTCTCATTTTGTTGACTTTACATATGCCGTATCAATTGAAGAGTGGCATGCATTTCATGTGTACAATTGTCATCAAAATCAGTTGAAAATTAATCATTATAATCTACAATTTGTAATGCATTATTAACGATTCATATAGCCTCAATTATAGTATGATGTATACTTCCTTTCTACAAAATTTGATCAGAAGTGGTTGAGAATTGAAGAAAAACAACTTTTTTAAACTTCTTTTTTTTATTTATGGAAGTAATACTGACAATTCTCATAGCCCATTAATTATGTAAATGCGTAGACTTCTCGTGTACATAATTTCATCAAAATCGGTAAAGAAATAATGAAATTTTAATTTTTTGGAAATTCTTTTTTTTTACGATTCCTAAAATTCTCATAACTTATCTTTCACGGAATGACTTCTACTTATACTTTCCGTGTACAAAATTTTATCAAAATTAACCAAGAATTAAAGAAAATAGATTTCTGGCAATTTTTTTTTTTACGATTTCCAAAAGTAATATTGAAATTTCTTATATCCTATCAATTGATCGATAACATACACATCCCGTGTAAAAAATTTCATAAGAATTGGTCAAGCTGTTTCGGAGTTAAATCTGGACATACAAACAGACAGACAAAAAAAAATTAATGGCATATTCGTGTTCAGTATCGTTCCTATAGTGGGCATGTCGGTAACTAATATTAAAAACACAGACAGGACTACAGATTTATTCATATAGATTAATATATAAGGTCGGGGAAAAAGTGTTTTCGCTTAACGTAGGTATAAACTTATTATACAATTTCTTTGGCTGTACTATTTATATCTGGCTGGTTTTGGTAACATTAAAATGGTTATATTTAAAAAAAAGAAAAAAGTGGTTTCCCGCTATTTTACATTTGTTCTTCTTTCTGTAAAAATGAGTGAATCTAATGAAGAAATTCGATACACTTTAAAATATTATTACAAAAAAGGCAAAAAAAAAAAATTGTGATGTTTGTGGACCTAATGCAGTGCAGTAAGAGTAGCACAAAGTTGGTTCAAACGTTTTCAGTCCGGTAATTTTGATGTTAGAGATGCACCTCGCTCTGGTCGCCCTGTTACGAATAAAATGGACGCCATTTTTGAAAAAGTGGAGCAAGATCGGCATATCAGTAGTTACAATGTAGCTGAAGAACTGGAATTTGACCACAAAACAGTTTTAACCTATTTGAAGAAAGCTGGCTATACCAAGAAGCTCGATATTTGGGTGCCACACGAGCTCAGTGAAAGAAACTTCGAACCGAAGAATGAACCGTGTACTCATTTGCGATTCATTATTGAGACGTAATGAAACTGAGCCGTTTTTGAAGAGGTTGATAACTGGCGATGAAAAGTGGATCACATACGTCAAGAACGTGCGAAAAAGGTTGTGGTCTAAGGTCGGCCAGGCTTCACAGACTGTGGCTAAACCTGGGCTAACTCGAAATAAGGTGATGCTGTGTGTATGGTGGGACTGGAAGGGCATTGTTCATTATGATCTTTTAGCGCTGGGCAAAACCATCGATTCGAATCTCTACTGCCAACAACTGATGAGATTAAAGGAAGCAGTTGAGAGAAAGCGGCTGGAATAGATCAACAGGAAGGGTGTGGTCTTTCATTACGATAAGGCTAGACCACACACATCTTTAGCCACTCAGCAAAAGTTAAGAGAGTTTGGCTGGGAGGTGTTAGTGCATCCACCATATAGCCCTGACCTTGCACCTTCAGATTTTCACTTGTTTCGGTCTCTTCAGAATTCTTTAGGTTCTGTAAAGTCAAGAGAGGACTGCCAAAACTATTGGTCTCGTTTTTTTGATCAGAAGTCCCAAAGTTTCTACAGCAACTGGATCATGTCTCTATCTACAAAATGGCAGAAAGTCGTCGAACAAAACGGCACATATATAATGTAAGTAAATGTAAATAAACTTTGAAAAGATGTCTTTAGTTTTCATATAAAAATGCGAAGAAACTTTATCCCCGACCTATTATTTTCCTTTTTATTTACTTACCGTCAGTAACAATGCTAATAAAAAAATTACTCGAAATACTTTAAATGAATAAATAAATAAAATAATAGGGTTATAAAAAAGTGGCGAAGAATAAGTTGTGGTCGGCATTGTCAATGCACGAGATGAGCAATTATCTGTTACAAGTGTTGAAATCTCTATGAGAATTCCAGTGCTTGTGTTAGAATAAACGAAACATACACTGAATGGTTTAATATCCAAAAGGGTATTTATACAGCAATGTGTAGCGTCTCCATTGATGTTCAACCTATTCATGGATAATAGTTTGACAGATTTGAAAGAGAGTGATTGTGGACAGAGAACGAATGCGTTACTCGTCAAATGTATTCTTTACGCTAATGATTGTATGATATATGGTATATACCTATATGATTGTATAGTATATGATAGTATTACTTGCATAATCGGATAAGGATTTACAAGCGATGGTGGTTATTATGAATGAAGCTTTGGAAAATAAGGAATGACAGTTATTGCAAAGAAGACGAAAGTTATAGTGTTTTGAAATGGAAGAGAGCATGAAAGAAGTATGTATCCGGATTGGTGTCGACGAACTGGAGCAATTTAATGAGTTTGTATACTTGGGGTCGTTGTTTACTAGGGATGGAAAGTGTGAAAGTTATATTGAAAGGAGAGTAAATGCTGTTAACATGGTAAATGGGGCGTTGCACACGTTTAGGATCAGCCACAAAATTTCTACGAAAGCTCGTCTGGCTGTGCGTAGAGGTGTGCTAGTTCCAACACTCATGTAGAGAAGTGAAAGCTGGGTGTGGCAGAAAAAGCCAGAAAATAAAATAATTTCAGTAGAAATGCGAGCGCTAAGGAATATGTTAGGAAGGAAATTGAGTGTCAGGATAAGTAATAGTGTGATAAGAGAACGTCGTGGTGTGAAAGAAGATATAGTCACACGGAATGAGAAAGGGATGCTTAGATGGTTTGGTCACATAGATGTAGTATATCTATGTTTAGGCATGTAGAGAGGAATAGTGAAAAAACAATGACTTGACAGATTTCTATGAAGAGCGTGAATGGGAACGTTGGAAGAGGAAGGCCTAGACCAGTGGTCGGCAAAGTGCGGCTTCAGAGCTTCATGCGGCTCTTTGGCCAAGAAGATGCAAGCACATTGTTCGCATTAATAAATATTTATTAAGTATGAAATTTAGTTTTATTTAGGGTACTACTTATTTAGTGTAATAAAAGTTTACTAAACAAGCAGATTTGGCTACCAATTATTTTTTTATTGTTGTAATGTTCATATTTGGCTCTTTGGCTAATAAGTTTGCCGACCACTGGCCTAGACGAACGTTCCACGATCAAATCGGGGACGTTCTGAAGAAAAATTAAGTTAAGAGTACTAGGAGAAAAAGGAAAAAGGCGTGACTTATGGATGTGTATGTATGTAATGTTTTAGATTCTTGAATTCGTAAAAAGTTATTTAAACAAATGATTTAACACAGAACAAGAAAAGTTATAAAGGGATGATACAATCATAAAATACTATATACATATAGATAATTTTTTTGTATGATGAATGTATAAACATGTATGATCAACATGTATTTCTTCTGTCACATAACAAATATAGGCAATAATATATTCCTAATAAATTATGGCATTTCCTCTTACGCCAATATCTTACAGGTAACTAACTACATATTGGTTTTTGGCTGGAGGTCCCCCGAGGCTTACCGCTCTACTTTCTCAAAGTGATAAAGATTTTAATATCATAATATGTATTAGGTAACACACCTAGCTCTACTATATCTATATTTATAACTATCGTCGTAAAATTATAGAATAGTGTTTGAATAGGAATTGAAACAAATATATATACATATATTTAAATACAGTTTATTAGTACTTAGTAGTACTGCCTTATACCTGAATCCAATTTATTCCAATTTTTAGGGGCATTACGTTTGCCAACTGTCTAAACAATATTAGATTCATCGACTTCTCCCATTAAGCTGATCAATATTGCTTTTTCATTTAAAATTAATGCATTATATAAGCAAATTGTTCATTCAGGTCACTGCAATATATGTATTTTATGGTTCATAACGTGACAAAATCCGGTATATATTTATTAAATTAGCCTTAATGTATAGTGATATTTATAACAAACATATAATTAATTTTACGTGTATTTATTTCATAAATGTCAATAATGTTTTCAGACAAATATTTTGCTAACTGTATATGCAAAACATATGGAACATATGGGTGAATCAATGTAACCACATATAAAAAAATTATTTTAATCTGAGTATTTATAAGTTAGATGTAGTAAACCACAATGCATTAATAACTGTTTTTTGAAAATTACTGCTGTTTAGTTTTTTTTTATAGTGTTTTACAATTTATGATTAATTATTATAATTCGCAAATTTAATTATAGAGTGGACACAGCAAGGAATACCCTCGAAAAGGAGGTCAAGATGCTTCTTATCCTCGTTGAAATGTGCAAATTGCGGTCCATTCAGAGACCTGCCCACTTCAAACATGAACGCAATTCGTGCCAAATCCTTTTGTCCTTTGATCTTGGAGTGATTTCATTTTTTATGTAGATTTTAATAACGCAAGAAGCCTAGCTATTATGTTAAGTTGTAAGTTATGAAAAGCCATATAATGGTTCTTTATTATTCAATATCTTGGCGACCGAACTGTGCTCGGTGTTTTATAAACAAAAAAAAGAAAAACACCTATCTAGGTAAACTTGGAATGTAATACATTATCTAAATGCAAATTTTCATCAAAATCGTTGGAGCCGTTTCATTTATATACATATAGTTTATATATATATATATATATATACTTGTATACACTTGCATATACTTGTATATACAAGTATTGCTTACTTAATATAATAAGATTTATGACCAAAAGGACAACAATACAAGTTAGCCGATTACATGTTTTTAGAATCAATATTGAATTATAGACTTTTTTGTGTTCTGTGATTAAATATTAAAAGGAACTGTTTACCGCTATAAAGTGGTATTTTGACTAGGTACATATAGAAATCAGTAAGTAACAATAAATAAGTACGTATGCAGCACGTGTATGAGAAAGGTTTGCGTTTTTTCAAAACTTAGTCTTTTTTGTTATTGTTATAAACTGAATATATGTAATATAATAATAGTAATTATCAACCATTTAAAATTTATATATTTGTCTCGTAATTACCTTGATGGCAGATGTGAGAAGACTAATTAAAATAATTTAATTCGTGTGTGTGAGGAAGGTGTCACATTTGCGTTGTTGGTGTGGTTATATTTCCGGTTGTACCAAGTGAAATTTTAGGTAGTGTACGTGTCCTATATTATGAAATGTTCGGTCTAGTATAAATGTATAAACAGATTTTGTCATTGTGTTAGACACGTTGAATTATGTGTGGTGATGCAATATTAGGCTGTTGAATATTCGCGGACATGAGGCTTGACGCGGGAGGCGGGAGGCGGGATGCGGGATGCGGGGAACTTGCCGCTTTGCAAGAGGACAATAGGACCTTTGTTGCATAATGTCCATTTCCGATTACCAGATTGAATTGTGTTCGTCAAAGCGTTTTGTGATCCTACTCTGATAAAATCGAGCGGAAAATGATTTTTCATTTTTCTCACTTTCATACTTTTGACTTAAAATTATCTGAATTGATCTGACTACTTATATCGATTTTCCGTGCAATGTTATTGTATTATCCATAGATTAAATATATAGTATTGCTAAAAAAAAAATTTTTTAAGTAGTATGAATCTGTGATAAATTTGTGAAAATGAGCTCCAAGTTTTATGTATTTTGCACATGTACATATCCTTTGCCCCATCATTTTCTAGTAGTTGCTATATACTTAAATACAAGCGTGAAATAGTTAATACTATTCTAATCTTTACGTATATATTAAAATCAATAATTCTTACTTACTTCAAAATGAAAATAACTTACCTATACCTATAATGACCAAATACTACCAAAACGGAAAACTATCGTAACATTTAATTAGAGCATAGTAATTTAAGTCCCGGCAATTGAGCGACGAGCTCGTCATGAACTGTTTGCGGTCACAAACTTTCGTCGGGAAGACCTAATCTCATAGCTCAGCCACGACAATTCGACATTACCATCCAAAGTAAACGAGAACGGACGTTGCTCAATTTTGTTATTCAATTTCGTCGTTCAATATAACCACAGTAATGCGTAGTCATCTTAAATGATGCTATCGTACCCATTCCTGCAGAAGTTTAGACAAATTCATACCTACTAGTATATATTTGATGAAATTATGTTTAATTTATCACGGAAATGGAAGAAACAGAGGAATTAAGCTAACGGGCTAAAGTACTACAAAGACTAATGAGTAAAAAATATATAGCAAAGGTTAACATGTGTGTGTCACTATGTAAGTGACTGCATGGTCTTGCAGTCTTGTCTATGGCTAAACTAAAGTCATACAAACCAGCAACGCTACTGGTAGTATTGATCTGGTGAGGGTTTATTCAAAAGAAAATTATTTTTTGAATAATAGTTAATATTAATTAAAGGCTAATTGAATAAATGATGGTTGAATAAAGTTTGATAACCTTCACCATTTTGTTTCTAAGTCAGATTGCCTAAAATGCACTGCACGTGCAGTATGCGTACTCTTCCAATATCAGATTCTTCTCATATTGGAAAAGCAATCATATACATAAAGTACGCTGATGGCTTTTACAGTTTTACTGATCTTGGGACGAGCGCCTAAGACACTCAGCCGCGAAAGCGTGGGCAACAAGCGCGCAATGGTGCCAAAGTGGCCGGACCTCGACTTGGGCTGTTACCGCGATTGCAAAGAAGTCGCGATCTGACTAATTCCCTATCCGTATAATTTGCGCTAAACTAACATATACATATACACATATTCCTTCCTTCCCCCAGGAGGAATATGGCCTACACTAACTAGCGTTAAAAAGAAAAAAAAGGTTCTTTACAGAACCTATTTACCTATGTGGTGTGTACGTATTTATGAATATGTTGTGTGTAATGATGTACGTGGGTAGCTAAGTGGTTGCAAGTGCAGTGTCACCTGTATCACGCGGGCGGCTGCCTTACTCAAGGGTTTCACACCGAGGAACGGGCCTAGGCTTGAGTTGCCGCGAGAGAGGGAGGTCGCGGTTTTAGGCGTTCTTCGTTACTTGCACGCTCATACAAGCATATAATCGAGTTTAGCGGCGCCCTCACTTGTAACTTGTGAATGTGTTTCATTTGCTTCAAGTTTGAACATATCGCTCATCTCATGTTTTAAAAGTTTATTATACTTTATTATATTTCTGCTTAATCGATAGAGCGTCCAGAACCATGGATTTGATTTCAGATAGAACCAGCAATTGTAAGTAGCCAAAATATGGCCTTTTTCTGGTGTTATATCTAGTAGTAGTGTCTGAATGAACTTGATGATACCACTATGAGAAATAAGACGGTGTAAGGATTTTCATTCTTTCTTGGCGTCTATATACATTTATGTTGAGGATCAACGTGTACGTATAGCTTGAACAAATTCGGTTAAACTCAAGGTTTTAATAAAAATTATTAAAGTGAGTATCCATTACTAAAAAAATAAAATAAAAGTGACATAAATTTTCAGAGGACAGAAGTTTGCATTCTACGATAGTTCAGTATGGAATCTTCGCTGTACACTTTATACTATACTCTCTAGCTTAATTAATATACAGGGTGGGCCAGAAAGGCGTACGATTTTAAAAGCACTCTTGCGTTTGAACCTTATGAGCGGGGGTTGCGCGGGTGGTGGGGATGAGAAGATCGGTTCTTGGAAATTTAGTAGCGATGGATCGCTTCCGGAGCGCAGCGTGCATTCTGCGTTAAACATTATTATAAAAATGGCGATTCGTGCGCTATTGTTCGACGTTTATTTCGGCGTGAGTTTGGATTACATGACGTAAATTAGTGTCCGAAGGAAAGTGTGATTCGATCGTGGGTCAGAAAGTTCGAAGCTACCGGTTCGACTCTCAAACAGAAGCCTGCGGGATGCCCAAGGTCAACAAGAATGGAAGACACAGTTGAACAAGTTAGAGCTTCAGTTCAACGTAATCCTGGTCTATCGACTTGCAAGCAATCAGCTGAACTTGTGGTGTCCAGAACATCTTTGCGTCGCATTTTGTTGAAATATTTGAATTTGAACCCGCATAAAATACAACTTGTGCAGGAATTACTGCCA
Organism: Saturnia japonica; assembly: GCA_033032175.1. Classification (NCBI taxonomy): domain Eukaryota; kingdom Metazoa; phylum Arthropoda; class Insecta; order Lepidoptera; family Saturniidae; genus Saturnia; species Saturnia japonica. The sequence goes on along the minus strand of CM065311.1, from coordinate 8,624,774 downwards.
AATGACACAATTTTACAACGAACTTTTGTTCAAACAATGTTGGAACGCTTTTAGAGTTTTAACAATATTCTGTTCTCCGACGAAGGCCATTTTCACTTAAATGGGAATGTCAATAAACATAATTGCCATTACTGGGCTGCAGAGAACCCACGTGCAAAAAATCAAAACCCTCTTCATTCGCTGAAAGTAACCGTTTGGGCGGCCATATCAGCACACGGAATTATCGGACCCTATTTCTTTGAAAATCAACAAAGACAATCTGTCACTGTAAATTCCGACCGATACATAGCCATGATAAGGGATTTTTTCTTTCCGTAACTGCAACAATTTGTAGCCTGTAATCGTGCGACGTAGTTTCAACTAGATGGTGCGATATGCCATACATCTAATGCTTCGTTGGCGGCCGTAAAGGAGATGTTCGCTTGGAAACTGATATCGTTCCGAGGTGATATTGCATGGCCGCCTAGAAGTTCAGATCTAACGCCATCGGACTTTTTCATGTGGAGATACCTGAAAAGTAGAGTCTACTCCAATAACTCAACCACGATTTACCAGTTGAAGATTAATATCCGAGAAGAAATGGCAGCTATTCCTCACGCAATTTGTATGCGAGTTTTTACAAATTTGAGGTTCAGATTCGAGGAATGTTTGCAGCGGGATGGTGCACACCTGAATGATGTAATTTTTAAGAAATAAATTTCCCAGATGTCTATTTTAATTGAAATAAAGATGTGTATTGTATTTAGTTTTTTTTTTTTTTTTTTTTTTAATTCGCAAATCTTTCTGGCCCATCCGTTATAATAAATAATTTCTATCGTACACTTTTAATACTGTGTGACATTAACAATACAAAATATGTACATATTGACATAGCAACAACACGTTTACTAGAAAATATCCGATCTCTGTGCTATAGTCATATTGATGTTTCTATTCAATAACTCTAAATCACGTCCTTCTATGTGAAGCCAGAATGTGATATCACTGAGTTAATATCATCGCTTCAAATGTCTTGCAGAATCTGTGTAACTATGTTTATTTTTGTTTCTTTATAAACCGCATGATAGGGATATTCTATTTTATAATAACATAACATACCATCACGACTGTATTCCCCGAAGGTTTAGGCAGAGGTGTACTAATGTACACCCACAGTTCGCCAAGTATGTTTTTAGGCCCCATGCAATAGGGGGCGAGCCTATTGTCATTAATCGGGCACGAAGCCAAACTCCGAGCTGCTACTGAGAATTTCATAGGAAAAACCTATTAACACTTTGCTCGACCAGGGAATGGACCTCGATCATAGTAGTCGCGCTTACGAGGAATTACGCTAGGCTAACGAGGAAGTTGTAATGTATAAGTGAAGTTCTTTATTTAATATTTTATTTATTTTCAAAAGAAGATGTGATCATATCAAGGAGAGCGATGTAACGGAATCTTTATAAAACTTTTACATGGTAATAGTCAGTTTTATAACCGCAAGAAATACTAACTTGGCAGTCTCCGTTATAAAATACATATTTGAGTTTAAAAATATAAACAGATTTAAAATACGCCGCAAGAAATTTAAATAAATAAATTTTACCAATTGTATGATTTCGCTCTTCTGAATGTTTTTTTTTATTGAATTTAATGAGGGCAAGCACAGGCATGTTTGTTTAATTATATTATAACAATATATTAATTTTATAAAAATGACGAAAATCGAGAATCTAAAACGTACGTTTTTTTAATAACCCTTTGTTGTAAACAAAGACCGAGGATAAGAATTCTATTTTTAAGCCATATAATTAACTATATAAGTATGTAACGCATAATCTAGTATTAATTCTGAGCAGAGTTGAAAAATGTTAAACTGTGGGCGTGACTGAACCTTGTAGAGGTGAGCCTTCACATGGTTTGAGATACCCAGCCACTTGCGCTGCTCCGATTGTTGCCGAAGGCGATATCGCCGCGCCGCGCCGCGGGCTACCTGCTGTAATTTAAGACACGAGAAATTACTCATAATAATAAATGTACCTACTAATTTAAAACAAAAAAAAAGACAGACCTTTCGTTGAAGCGAGACTACATCTTAGAACGAATTAAGTATGATTCAGATTCGGTTCGAATAGTTTAAAAATTGCTTTCAAAAATACAACGGCTCATATTAACGTGGAGAGCAATTTTTGTTTGTAATTTAATATACATATTGATCGTATTTAAAAAAAAAAAACGCTTTTCAGTTCATATTTATTTGTAGGAGGATAAATGTATTTGTTTTATATTATTCAGTAGCTATTCTCGAGTTCCTTTTTGGCTAGACTTCAAAAAACTATTGAGATAATACAATGTTTAAATTTTATTTAAAACTGGCGACCCGCCCCAGCTTCGCACGGGTACAATTTACAAAATGGTGTATTTTGTTTAAAAAGCCCGATTTAGAGTTTATCCCTTCAATATGATAATTCATAACTGCCTTATTAGCCTAGTGCTCCTAAACGCGACTGCTATGCTTGAGGTCCTAGGTTCGATTCCAAGGTCGATCAAAAAGCTATTAAGGTTTTCTATGAAATTCTCAGTAGCAGCTCGATGTATGGCATTGTGCCCGATTAATGGCAATAGGCTCGCCCCCTATTACATGAAACGTAAAACATATCCGGCAAACTGTGGATGTAGAACCACACCGTGGATGATAGGCAGAGGCCCAACATTTCGGGGATACAAGCGTAATGGTACAATATGTAACTTCATAGTTACAAATACTGCGCTTAGCTCGCGTCGCGCTATTTATCATAGGATTTTTGAGGTAGGATATCTTTGGTCGCGAATGATTTTAAATACGTCATGTCTTTTACGGCATTCATTTAAATGGAAAACTGTAAACAACAATTTAATCTATATTTACTGCCCAAGTTAACTAACAATTTTATCTGGATAAAGATTAATACTTAATTAGAGAAAATAGCATCGCAAAAAAAGTAATATTTTTAAATATTATGTTGAATATAAAAAGGGTTACTGTGTGTCAACCTTAGGAGATAGACATATGCCATCGCCAACTTTTCTCTAGGCTTTTTGAAGAATTACAATTGTTTAGAACATTATTTTGATGTATCTCATAAAGTTTAGCCAGCGTAAGCCATGTAAGCGCCCGAAAATAATTTTTCCAGGACTTCATTACGAAACATTGAATTTACTGTACTATACAAAAACTTAATTGGAATGTATTGTATATACTAACCTTCCGTAAAAAATCCTCTAAATGTTAGTGCAAACTGTTTTAAAATCCGTTGTGTAGTTTAAAAGATCTAAGCGTATGTAGGGGATAGAAAGCGGGGAGTGACTTCATTTTATACTATGTATAGATAGATAGACCTAAAAAAAACTCAAAAGGAATTCAAGAGAATAATAGGAATTGATTTTATTTATATTACAAAAAAAGCAACTTAGAAAACTTTTATTTGTCGAACTAAGATTACTATTTTATATTTGAAATTGTGTCTATCTAGTTCATGAGTTCAAACATATCTAAAATTTTCCTAACATACATACAATTTTCAAAACCTTTATACATAGTAATTATGTAAGATTTACGTCTTGGCTCGGGTTTATCCGAGCTATTTATTCTACACACTAAAGGTTTATCGCTACAGGGTGCGAAAAGCTCGGAGTATGTTGGACAAACTACAGTTCAAACTTTATGGCCGTCCGTCCGTCCGTTGAGATCAATTTATTTCCTAACGTTTCAACTCAACGTGTAACACATGTAGTAATGTTGGTTTGTACACGCAACACGAATACTGTACGCAAATTATTGCCGGTATAAAAATCGAGCTGGGCCATTTGACTTAATAGCAAAATGTATAACGGACTTGGATAAATTTCGTAATATTTAACAATAACCTTATAACCGATACACTTAGATTTCATGATAATAGCATGATATTCACAATTAAAATTAGCTGTATAGTTAACTAGCCGTTCAGCACTAAATCAACAGGCTGCGAAACCGAATCCTTTGACGTACATAATTTAATTATATAACGTGTAATCATTTTTGATTTATAAAGTGTAATTAATAATAATTTATCATTTTTATTAAGTAATATTTCATGTAAAAGTCACCTGCACTTGCTATACACACTAAATTATACATAAATGAAAAATACGAAGTTAGTGTTGGAAGTGTAGTTAAAATAAACTAATTTTTGCTTTACAAGTCAATAATGTAGCCAAAATGTTACGTACTAGTAGAGCTAGGACTGAATAGAAAGACATATTTTCAATGTCATAGCCACCTTGTCTAAATTAATATTCAGGCGGCGATTCTAACATATGAGGCTATAAAGTCTGGATTTATAAGTCTTACTTTACTGAGCAAGATATATTGTTACTTTCATATACTTCGTTCATACAATAAAGTTGTAACATAAACGAACCAACGAAATTTATAAAGCGTCGCCTCTGTTCAGCTCGTCATTACTACATACATATATATATATATATATATATATATGTGTAAGTATATTGTATTCATATGCATACCTACACTGTGGTATAAAGTCACTCATTCATATAGTGAATCCGGACGAAATATTCACGTTCCGTTATTCAAACGCACGAACATACTGTAATGAATAATTACCCTTTGTTTTGGATGTTTTAAATTATTCATTTAGCATGATCTGTACCAAAAAGGTATTTGATAATTTAAATTTTCATTACATTCTTAACCTATTAAACTATTTAATTTTGTACATAATATAGTATAGAAAAATTATACGCTTATAATTATACAGTTTACTAGAAAGAAATAAATAGAAAACAAAAAAAAAAATTCTAGAAAAAATATGCTTATTTTCAATTTAATTACTTTTAATGTACTCAATAATAATAGGCGTATAACTGTAATATATTATGCTATATTAAAAATTTCAATTCAAATAATGATTATTACAAGCGACTTGGTAACCATACATTTTTATTAATTTTATTGCATGGCAACGTTGTGCTTGTCTGTTCATGTAATTATTGTGTATTCGCGTATTCATAGACTTTACAATGAAATAAAAGATTTAGAAGTGAAATATTATTATTATTGTTATACTTACCAGTGATGAATATTAGATTAGGTCTGTGGTAGGTGTATGGTTAGGTAGGCCTAAGGTGGTAAAATTTCAGAAGCGGAAGAGCGGTTAAAATTGAATACACGATATGGGAGCAAAGTATTGAAATAAATTATAAAACTGTACAACAATTATACTTGTATAACTATAAATACAACTAATTTATATTTCTCGAAATAAATTATTTTTATGTTATCAGTGAAAAAGACAGTTATAACGCTCATATTTTCTAATACAATTGACAAAATTTTGTATTTAATTCGATACACCAAAAAATCTTGATTTGTTTTTATAAAACAAAAAGTCGCCATATCGAAAGGGACCTGGGCCGCCACGCGACTTGAACTAGACCTGCCATTGATATTTACACAATTATTGTTTATAGTTTTCTGTTAATTAAACTATCTTTCCGTCCGATCGCTCATTGGTTTATCAGAGTTATCATTGAGGTAATTTTAAGGAATACCTAATTTGAATGAGATAGAATCCTAGAAACTGTACATTCATCTCAAGGTATTTAACATAGAAAATAAATTATTTTTTCAGATAATGAATATTATTGAGTCATTAGTTATAAGCCTTAGAACATACAAAATATTTTTCTTTAAACGTGTACAAAAGGTTTCATTTACTTTTAAGATCAATAATCATACTTTAGTGACAATTTGATGAATATTTTCGTCTCCATGAATGTTTTACTTAAAACAGTAACGGTTTTAATAAAATACATCTTGATTTCGTTTAGTTGGAAATAGGTAAATAACATCTACCAACTTTCTCCCTTTATTAGTATAGATAACGTTGCTAGCCAAACGTAATTACTTGCTACATCCCTTCTTTTTCCTCAATACTTACTCTTTCATTAGACATTAACAAAAAAATCATTATATTACGTTATATTCCATTTCATGTTCGTTAATATTAGATGGCCTCATAAAATATTACGGTATCTCTTCATTGACCACTTTTGGTAGTTGATCGTAATATGTGTCTAAACCTCAATGAAGTCTAGTTTATCATTTAGGATTTTTATAGTACTAAAACAATATGTAAGGTACTTTAAACCTTTATGTTTTTAAATTTCTCCTACATTTAAATACAATGGGTTTTATAGCGTAGTTACTTCATAAATGTTCTAAATAGTAAAAGATGTTTTCAGTTAAGTTTAAGAGAGGTTCGAGGGCAAAGAGATTTCTGTATACTTGGGGTAGTCCGATTGGTGGAATATCTCCACCCTACAGAAGATCGAAGCCAAATAACCTTGTGTTGTGTTTCAGCAGTGAGTAGGGTTTCTAGAATTCCCTGGGGTAGAAGGGTTGAAGATCGCCAACGCGCTAGTAATATCTAAGATATTACTAGCTTCCATATGCTACTGTAACCGCTTACGGTACGGTACAGTTAACAGTAGCGTTAAAAAAAGTTACACATCTTTATGATCGTAAGTTAAGGAAATCAATCGTGCGTGTCCTAAAATACCTTATCGATGAGCAATATTTACTATTATAAAGCCGAGTTAAGTTGTGTCGTGCGCGATGGCACTATGGCAGGCGTCACACGAGTTGCGCGTCGACATCAGTATGCGCAAGGCAGGAGCGTATCGGCATGCGTCGGCGTCCGCTCGCACCTACTGTCTTTATTCACTATTATCTAGAAATATATTATTACTAGCTGGTACCCGCGACTTCGGCTGCGTATTATTGGACATACACAGACTGATCTCGGAATAAGACAAACCAAAAATATCATAGATGAATTTATTACTGTGTATGGTGGTCACGATCCCTACGGACCCGTTATATTACTACTTAAACATTGGCTGATTTCGGAACACGACTAACTAAAAAAATCATTATTGGGTTTATCACTGTGTTTATGGTGATCGTGATTCATACCACTCCGCTACAATACTGCATATACACCGACTGATCTCGGAACACGATAAACCAAAAGAAAATCATAGATGAGTTGATCAATGTGTGTATGGTATTGTAATTATATGCCAATATGAAACCAACATATTAACCGTTCTAACAAAACTACAAAAATAATAGAAATCATCCCTTATTGTACCGGTTTGCCGGAAGGTTTTTTGAAAAACGTTAAACCCCTTTTATTTTTTACCAAAAGCATAAATATGAATTTTCACATCCCTAATTAGAGACATGATGGGTTCTTCATTACAATTTTAATCCCCTATTTAATTCTTCAAGTTTTATTTTTGCATCATATTTTTTTCCGAGATCCAATATATATATATATCTCTTTACTAAAATTAATTAAAATTGGTTTGAAGTTTGTCAAAAAGTTAGAAGGTTGCAAGTTTAAATCACGTCGAGGTCACCACATGTGGGACAACACAATGAATGAATTCGTTTGTACCCAAACTGTATAATCCAGATAATTCACAATAGTTATTTATATTATTATTTTATATTATTACCAATAATTTTGTAGAACATTGTTTTTACGTATCACTAACCATTACGTCAGCGCACGCGTATAATGCATTTCGGGAGGGCTTCAACTTCCAACTTATTTAACAAAAATCAATATTTTACGCTAGCTGACAGTTGTAGCCTAATGTTAGTCTATGTTATTCCTCGGAAATCTAGCTATCATATTTAAAAAACTACGCTTTATTATACTCTTATAATTTTATTATAATAGATATATAGATGTATAAGTAATAATACGGGTATTATACACAATGTTATTTTCAACCCAGTGTCGCTATTCATTGCTCTATTATTTACCGCTTAAGAGGAACGCAGAGAGAGCTGTTTGAGTATAAGGCGAACTTATTAAATTCCAAATGTATACTTAGCAAGTAATGCTTTTATTCGAATACTTTTTGGAGATTTCTCTCTACTTCGAGCAACCTGTCTGGTGTAATAAATACCTCCACCCTATAGAAGTTCGCAACCAAATCCCCTTGTGTTCTCCTGCGGTGAGTATTGTTTCCAGAGCTCCTTGGAGGAGGGGTTTCAAGGTCGGCAACGGACTAGGATATACCTGAACTACGGTAACCGCTTAGCATCAGGCACATCGTAAGCTTGCATACTACCATAGTTGTATAAAAGAAAACTTTAAAATGAATTTGGGTTGTAGGCAAAAAATATCGTATCTTATTAAAATAGATTTTTAATAAATAGCAAGATTAAACAACAAGTATTGGCAGATGAAGCGTTCTAACTGTCTACAGTAGCAACCTATTTTTCTATGGTCAAGTGGGGACTGCGGTCTTTTTGAGGTTGGTTTTACATATTATATAGCTATACACAGTATATACTGCGTTCACCACTTACTTACGATGACCAACATACTTGTTTCCTACTTATTGTCATAAACAAAATACAATGTAAATATTTCGAAACATATTGCTAATAATTTTAGACTAATACTAATTTTTTACGAAATAATTTGACTATTTTATTGATTCATAATTGTTCTCACTTCCTGCAAGTACATTTTTTTTTTTACGATATCGAAACAAGCATACGGGCCGAATGATGGTAAGCGGCTACCATAAAATTTTTTTTGGATTAATTATCGTTATAACTATAACATACAAAAAAGTACATAATTTTATTGGTCGCCATTATCAATATCTATAAAAATATATTAATTTTGTAGCAAGTAATTATTTTTTAATGTTTCTGCTAAAATTTCCTTCCTACATGTTCAAAACGAATGGAGAACGTGAGAAAACACAATAAAGTGAAAAGGTTTTATGTAAAAATAACACTTAAAACTGTTTGCACTGTTGCAAGAAAGTATTTAATATAATTATACTAAAAGGCCATCTGGTTTGAATCTCTAGATAATAAAATGTAAAATTTTGGGGTGAGTCCGTGTGATTCTCGCTTCCTGCTTTAAGCTTACACCAGCAAAAAGCCATGATGTCAATCGCGACTTCTCTTTAACTTCCTGTTCAGTCAGACAATAGCGGGAAAATGTTTTCAACGTGTGGGGAAGTTGAGGGGTATGGGGTCAATAGCGGGAGCACTAATCTCTGTCGGGATCGTTCGGATTAATGGCTCGTATTGCCATGTCTGTTGTTTGTTTCCCGAGTTCTTGGTTTGTCGTCTTGTTGTTAGAAGTTTTCTTGCTACGGTACATTTGTGGTGTTATAATATGTTTTCTTTTTTTAAGTATTTATAATTTATTTTTCGCTCAGTTTTATTATTTTTAGTACTAATATAATTTATTTATTTGTGTTCTTATTTTATTTGTAATGTCAATAATGAAAAAAATTAACATATATTTTGTAATGATTTACATAGTTAGTTCTTTGTCTGCTGAAACAAATACCTTATATTTTTACACGCATATGTAGTGATTTTGTATAAGATACCCTTTAGAAACAATTAAACAAATACAGAAAATTAATTTTGTTATTCTTTCTTAGCAACCCTCATAACGCAAAAGCAATAAGGTCAGATAAATATAATTGTAAGATCTGTATCTGGACATTTAATATCAGCTGTTCGTTTCATATTAATTAAATAACTTTAAATTAAAATAGATATCCCTTTGTGAGATACCTACCTATCCCACAAATAAAAAGTTTCACTACTAATTTATAAAGGAACGTTCTTTTGACTTTAAAATAAAATGTTAAATAACTTTCGATGATTTTTAGATTTTTCACAAAATATTTAATCACTTATTTTCACAATCTTAGAATCGCGATACGAAAGTAGTTAAGATAAACCAGTCGAGTGTAACCAAGTATCTAACTCGTGTTACTTTCCAGACTACGTAAATAGCTGAGATCAGAGAGACACGTCCTATCCAGATATGGAATGTAGATGACCTACTCAAAGCTGGAACTTAAGAAAAATAAAAACATTTAGGTCACTGAACTTTGTGTAAGTTCAATGTTTTAGATTGAAACTGTTTTACACTTAGAATAAGTTACTTCGTTTGCTTAGCAGAATTAATTAGGGTCGTTGAATAATTTTGTCCAACTATGTAAGTAGGTATACCTACTTCAGTTACAGTTTTAATGACCAATTAAAACAATTGGCTTGCGAGTTATCCTTGACTACTGACACTTGTATGGTAGCTCGCAAATAATTGTATCTATATCTGTTTATAGATATTTGTAATGTAGACTTAGACTTAGACCTTTTAGACTTAGTAAGTCAAATAGAAGCTTTTTAGATCTTCGATTTTTTTTCTAGATTTACCATAAATTTCCTCAGTAGGTACGTTACCGATTAGCCGTATAATGATTTCAAGAATCATGTAAACCAAGTTTTATTGTCAAAAGGATGGATCATTACTAAATGAATGATAGTGATGTTTGGAAGCGACTCCCTCTTTGTACATACATTATAAACTATAATAACTTTTAATAATAATTAGAGGTAATTAAAAAAAATTATCCATAAATACGATCCAGTTTCATACTGGGTCCTCTCCAACCTATGACTGTAGTGTTATATGCGATATATGTGTTATACAGCATGGATAAAGAATAGTTTAATATCAAAAATGTATAATTTTATTTATTTACATTAACCTATTATACATAAAATAACAGAATGAGACGTTAGCAACTATTTTAGTTAAAAACTGTGTTGTTTAGTTAAAATAAATACAATTTTAAAAGTAAGATTATAACGTAATTAGAATGTAATATGAAACAAAAAAATAAAAAACAAATAAAAACCAAAACTGGTGTGTGCGTGTGTGTGTTATTAATTATTATGCTAATGATATGTACTTAGTACTTATACATATGAGTTATTGTAACCCTTTGACTATGAGTTATGTCACGATACTCGAAAGAAAACCGCAAGATGTAAAATTTCTCGTTTTTATTCTGTTGCCTATAATTTCTAAAATACATGAGTAAGATTTTTTTAAATATTTTCTGATTACTGTCACCACGTGGGCAAACACCCATTTCAAGCTTGACGTTGATTTTTGAGATATGCTTTATAAATATACATTTTTACATTCCACTTTTAGAGCTTACGAATTTCTATACAAAAGGACTTTTCACACGCTTAGAAGGAAAAATCATTTCCTACCTCCTACTTTTATATTCCAACTATGTTAATTTCAACTGTGTATTGATGAAGTTGTTAAAACTTTTTTTTATATCTTTTCTGGTAAACTTTGAACAATTTTGATAATTATTAGGAGGTAATTTTAACAATGCCTTCATTTTGCATTGAGAGATAACACTAATTATCCTGCGAAATAGACTTGTCTCAAGTTCATTATGTTATACGAATAAAATAGAATATTCTTACCTATAATTTATAATTTTAACTTTTTGGTACTTTACAAAATCCACCGAACCAAATTCACCTATTAAAGGGGCGCTGTTACTAATTAAAATAAAATTGTTAAAACAGAGAGCGGGTTGCGAGTTCGCTCTCCACCAGACCAGACTAACTTTTAACGAGAATGTATTTGATTTCGACCGACCCTTTAGTGATTTTACCATTGAATCTGACAGCAAATAACTCCTTAATTGACTTCAAACAACTCCTGGCCTTTAAATAGAATACTCATATTACATCAATCACTCTCACATCTGCAAAGTTTACAAAACATTAACGTAGAAAGAATTACACTCATTAAATAAAATGTTTGCTATATAAATATTAATAAATAAAGATTTCAAGTATTAATTACTTAGACTTGTTAATAGACATAAATTTATTGTAATATTGTGCTAAAAGCTTATGCCCTGGTCTACTTTATAAATTGCTTACTATATATGTTTTCACTATCTAATAAATTGCCAATAATATGCAGGTTTTTTTTTTATTTCGTTTACAACTTCAGAAATCGTAATACTTCACACAATAATTCATATACTACTGTGTCCCAAAAGTATCTGACCAGTACCTGAAACTTCGCACTGGAATTATTTTTCGTCATCCGGCTCATAGCTTCCTTCAAAGTATAGTTCTCCTTCGACCGAAGAAGACGCTTCCATCGGTGCTTCCACATCCTGATGCAGTTGTGATCATCAATTTTCGGTATGGGGCCATGACTGCATGCATCGCATTCGTTTTAAACGTCTCTCTGTTGGCAAACCGGTGTCCTTCGAGCGGAATTTTTTATATTTTGAGAACAACCAAAAGTCGTATGGCGCTATGTCGGGACTACACAGAGGCTGTTGGAGTTGCTTAATGTTGTAAATGTTACGCTAAAAACTGTTGCACGAGTTTCGATGAATGCGCTGGCCTGTTATCATGGTGAAGCCAGTCGCCGCTCGTCCAAAAACGCGGCCGTTTCCTTCTCACCGCGTCACGCAATTTTTTCCCGGTAAAATTCTTTGTTGATTGTCTAACCCCTCGGTGCATATTCGTGATGCACCACACTTTCGAAATCAAAGAAAACTATTAAAATGGACTTGACGTTGCTCCAAATTTGACTTGCTTTCTTCGGTCGTGGCTCAGATGGCAGCTTGCATTGTGTGGATTGTCGTTTCGTTTCGGGGTCATAACTGCAAACCCAAGATTTGTCACCGGTAATAATCTTCCGGAACACATTTTCATGATAAATAAATCATTTCCAAGTCGTCCTGAGCGATTTCGAAGCAAAGCCTTTTCTGCTCTACTGTGAGTAATTTTGGAATGAACTTCGCACACGCGAGACATTCCCAAATTCTCGGTCAAAATTCTCGAAACACGAGGTTTCGGGATCCAGAGATCATCTTTTATCTCGCGCACAGTTAAACGACGATTTTGCGCAATCGCGAGTTGCACACGCTCGATATTTTTCGGTGTTTTCACGCTCGAAATTCGGTCAGAACGCGGATGGCTATCGACACTTGTGCGGCCGTTTTCGAATCGCTTGTACCACTTTTTTATTTGAGTTTTGCACATAAAAGCATCTTCAAAAGCGTCCTGCATCATTTTGATGGTCTCTACACAACTCTTTTCGAGTTTGGTGCAAAGCTTTATGCAAATTCGTTTTTCCGAACTTTGCGTCATTTTTAACGATAGCAAAATCCGACGAACTCGATATCGACAATGTACGTAAAGACACCCTGCGCTCGAAAAATGAAAACTCGTCGGTTGTTACGCTCGTACTTCAAAAAGGTCATTCGGACGTTTTGGCTTCGGCTTTGGTTTTGAAGTTATGGGTACAGGTCGGATACTTTTGGGACACACCTTGTAGATAAGATTGACATTTACATTTTATTAAATTGTGAACTAAAAGTAAAGTTACATTAACATTTTGCTGTATTTTGCATTTTTGCTTTTATAACTAAGAATATAATGCACAATTTTGAAATAGTATAAATGAAAACTGTCAATTCTCAAACCTTTCGATAATCCTTAAAACGTAACGTAGTAGGTTGCTTATAACATAATTATGTATTGAAACCTCGTAAAACCGCGGATTTACATTCACAGAAAAGAGTACCACACACAGTGAACGGAACTGACTTTTATGTACAGAAATCCATTTTTGTATAATGTAATTAGCATCACAATTTCAGAACCATCTGAGTTATAAAAACTAAATTATACCTTAAATTATAATTTAAAATCTTTGTAACTTTCAGGTTACAATTATGCATATTAATTATTTTTAACATACTACTCTTATATTTATATATTTGAACTAGCCATGCCCGCGACTTCGTTCACATGGCCTGCTATATTTCGTGTATGAAAAACAGCAACTAAATAAGAACCTCCCCTCACCTCAGTCTCACCTTACGGTATTTGACCGGTATAACTTTGAGAATACCCAACTAAAATCATTTTAAATGTAACCGTCCTATATGAAATACTAATTTTATTTAATAACTTTATTATTATAAACCGTTAATATCTAGTAAAGCATAATGCTTTATAGCATGTCTGTTTAGTGTAATTTAATAAAAATATTGATACCGCAAAGACCAAACAACGACATTTATCGTAGAAAAGTTAGATCGAAAAGATATTTTTAATTATTTTAAACATTTAAAATAAAAAATACATAAAAACATTTAAAAATAATAATTACAATCTTAATTTATGTGCTTACAGAAAATATAATTAAGTGTCAGAACAAATATCAAATTAATTTCATGATAATGTAAACAAAGCTGTACAGCGCCATCTATTACTGGCTACTATGCCTTTAATCTTAACATCTTTACATTGATATTCTTTATTGAATTATATATTTTATCACAGATTTGACAAATAAATCAAATATGTGTATTTTATAATAATTATAATATTATGTCACTCCTTAGAATATACGTCTATGCAGAAGTACGACTTTATCTGCAGGTCAAAAAACAAAAACACTCCGATTACTGCTTTTATAAAAATTATTTAAAGGTAAAATAATTTGGATTAATTTGGTATCTTTTTACTTTGTTTCACTAAACATGTAACATAATCATCTTGTATCATGGCGGACATCTCTTTGTAATACCCAGGTAAATTTTACGTGAGTGATATTAAAATTTGTTACCATAATCAAAAAGGCTAACTAAAAACATCAAAGATAATATTTAGAACTAGGGATAAAGGGAAGGGTAATAAATAGATGAGACCACAAGCAGGCTGCTATACAATTTTAATGAACCACATTAATTGCCCTGTGGTGGAATCTTGTTCCGTAATGCACAACTTGTATACTAAAAAGTAATTTTATTACGTAAATCACCACGCCGTGCAATACTAAGTTTTGTATATAAAAAATAACATAGTATTTAATTAGCCAATAATTAACGACATTATTTCAAAAGTTAACAAATAACATAATACTACACGCTCCGCACGTATTTGTTACGCAGTAATTATTTACACCACGTTATTATATTTTTACTCATATTATTGACAATTCATACAGTCTATCAATTAAGGTATAACATATTATACTTCCCGTGTACAAAATTATATCAAAACCTTTTCCTATTGTAATTTTTTTACTATGCGTAAATGTATTGTAAACGATTCTTAAAGCCTATCAAATAAGGAATGACGTATACTACCCGTCTACAAAATGATATCAGAATCGGTTTAGAATTGTTGAAAATGTAGTTTTTTGATATACTTTTTTTTTGCTATTCTAAAAGTAATATTGAAAATTCTTACAGCATATCAATTAACCAATGATATAAGCTTCCTATGTATAAAATTTCACAAGGATCGGTCAAGCTATTTTTGAGTTAAATGTGGACAGACAGACAGAACATACAGACAAAAAAAAATTAATTGCATATTCGTGATCAGTAGTATCCTATATATAGCATGTCTAATGGGTTTACTGGGAAAAATAGTACATGTACAGACATGACTACATATTTATTAATATAGATAATGTTGGTGTTGTTTCAGTCAGGGAGAGCGGGTCAGTGGCGGCCGGCGGGTTGCGGTGGCAGTAATGATGGACTGCTTGTGCCCCGCGCCGCGCACACTTGCCTGCCGCGTAGTATTGCTGGATGAACGGGAACTGTTCCATGAGATACAGGTTCTTATAGTCGTAATGATTATGTATAATTTTAATTAAAGGTAGGGCACAAAGAAATTACTTTGGAGATTTCTCTCTACTTAGGACAATCCGACTGGTAGAACCACCCTATAGAAGATCGCAGCTAAATAACCTTGTATTGTGTTACTGCGGAGAGTAAGGTTTCCAGGGCTCCTTGGAGTAGGCAGGTTCAAGGTCGCAACGCACTAATGATACCTATTGTATAACAAGCGTCCATATGCTACGGTAGCCACTTACCATCAGGCGGGCCGTATGCCTGTTTGCCACGTTAGTTGTAATTATTTAATGAAATAATATAATTCGGTTTGTCTAATTAAATAAAACTTGTTGTAAAAAAAACGTGAATTAGTCCCGGCACCGAAGAAAAGATTTGTATAAATAAAACCAAGTAATACGTTAGCTCACTACATATGCGAGCTAATATATTTATTCTACTGCGAATTATTTTGAAGTATTATATTAGAAATATAAATTAATGTAATGAGAATTTTTACCAACCATTTTCAATATAGCTATATGTATAAGTCTTTGCACAGATTATGGTTACAATAAATCGGCGAATTTTTTCTGAACATTTTTCCGCGCACGTTTGCCATTCTTGTGAATCTTGATAAAACTTTTCTATTTTGATATCAAACAACACGGAAAATGTTTTCCAACCCTTACTTTGCAATGATTTTTTGACTTTAAGCATACGCAGGAGCTCAAAGAAAGTCTTTTATAATATGCGTAACTAGGGTCCAAGGTGCGGATGATGTGTTCACTGAATTGCATGTTGGCTCTGTGAATATTAAACACTATTCGGCTCGTGATGTCACAGTTTGGCGGATCTATGAAATATATTGGCGAAGAGCGATCTGTGTTTTTAATTCTTCATATTACAGATGTTTTCCATCTGCATAATTTACATAACAGAAGCCCTATTTAATTATTATAAGATTGTAACTTTCATGCTTATAATATTAATTTAAAAAAAGATTGAAACTTTTAATTGGTTATTCTTTGGAAACAAATTTGTTGGAGTTTAAATAACTTTAAAGTGATAAATCAACTTTGCAAAATTTGTTGAAAAATATGAATGAATAAATACTTTATTGCATATTTAGTTTGTACACTTTTAAGAACATTTAAGAACTGTCCTCATATTACTCACATGTTCATGTAATATAATCATGCATATCAAGTCGTATAAAATATATATCATCGGAGTATATATAAAGCGAATTTCTTTTCGAGAAGCTATTGCACGCTAAATATTCGCAACTTTTTTGTCAAACAAGTAAAAGCTGAAAACGTCGCAATTTGGGTAAAGTGGTACCAAAGAGCCGTCGATGATACCCGCTAAATTGTATGGATATTTTAAATGAATCGCTATCCTTTCCTAGCTGTTCCCCTATCTACAAAGGGACATTTGTCTTCAAAGGTCTAGGGAGAACTTTTCCCTTCCAATAACTGAAATGTCGAAATTTATTATTTCGAAACTTGCTAACTTAGTATTTTTTTCCGAAAGAGGATTGTTTATATTTGAACATTTCTTTGAATCATAGTATTATATCAATCATGAAAGAAAATACGGATTTCTTTGGATTCTTAGTGAGCGTGTGTTATTATGAAAATATTTGTAGAGTAGCTATAAAACATTAATCCATTTTTAAGTCAGATGTTGCCCTTGTGTTAAATTATTCATGTTCTAATAAATGAAAAACGAATGAGTATAGATACATATAATCGTATCTTAATATTTTTCGATAAGTCTTCAATTTTAATATTTTCTGTCGAACACTAGGTTGTAAATAAATGTAAATGGTAAATATATAAAAGTATATTTTATATTGATTTGTAGAATGTAGACGGTGGAAAAGTGAATGCGAATAAAAAGCATGAAATGCTTTTATAAAGTGAAGGCGCCTTCGAACGTTATTTTATTTGTCTCAAATACTAAAAGGAAAGGGGAAGTGAAGAAATTGTACGGAAAATTATAGAGTGAGCCTAGTGTCAGCGGCAAATAGTACGGGAGCTCGTTTTATGTATTGTCCCGGCGGAAAATTGAGTCGACAGCATTTCATGGCTCAATGCGTCGGTACTGCCTTCCTAGCTCTGCTTTATCCTAGATATTTTCATTGCGTTTCACTACAATTTTTATATCATAATAATACTTATACAATCGTGTGACTTTGTTAAAAAATTACGCAAGAAATTAAATGTTATAAAAATAATAAAATTTACAGATACTGTTTGACACACTTTCGAAAAACCTTCAGAATCAATTTTAAGTTTTGAATAATTGATTATCTTTATATACTTATTAATATATAAGGTCGATTGACAAAAGTCAATGTAGAATATGTTTAATCTATAATCCGAAACAAACTGGCAGCAATCGGTTCTGGTATTGGAGTTATGTAAATCAATTCTACGTGATAAGTTGTAATAAAACTGAAGGTAAATTATTTATACGTGCGCAAGATAAGACAGAATAGATATGTAATGAAAAGGGTGGAGCTTACTAACATCCCCTTGAAAATAAAAAATATATTACTATTGATATCAAATTTTATTTCAAATAAAATATTGTAGTTTTAATTCATTCCGCGAGTTGACTGTATGTTTAAAAATTTAAGTAAATTATTGAGTAATATTGGTCTATAGATAAAAAGACTAAAACAATACAAATCTGGAAAAGTAATTGTTTATTTATCTAATTTTCCTTTTGTAAAATTAATATTCTTTCTGTGGTTTACGTGAATAGAAATGCCGATTAAAGAACGTGACGTCACCATTGAGGAAATATGAAGTTAGACTATTGCGTTAGTTGTCAAACTTGTCACTGTTATTATACAAAATAACATATAAAATGAATGATGACGTGACGAAACTATAATACATCGTTTTTGTGGCGTACTTTTCATTTAGATAAAAAAAAAATGAAATAATTTTTTATGCTGTATTATTGAAAAAAAATTCATAGATATTATTTTCAACATTTATAGTGTTTAAAACAATTTTACAAAAGCTGCCAACTCCCGGATTGTGTTGGCTGCTAAGCTTTAATAATAAGCTTCATAGACCCACAGAGAGAACTAGATTGGTATATGCGGATAAAGTTTTAGCACAGAGTACTGTGCTTAGATAAAATGTGACTTGTAATATATTTCATTGTCGTTGATTGCTTAAAAATTTCTGAGGTCGACTGGAGTAACAAAATATATATGTAGGTGCAGGAGTGATGTTCACAGTCGGTGATAGCCGAAGGCTGAGATCGCGTGTATGGCCCAGCACAATCCACACACATCGGCTGTTGCCAGATTTTCAAATCGTTTGTTATTTTTCGAGCTTCACGTACGGTCTCGACGAGCAAACGTTCTCTGTTATTAAATCATTTATTATTCAGCCCAACGAACTGTTTCGCAATTTTCCCACAAGCTGGTAGGAGTTGCTACCTAAAAGCAAATTTATGTATATTATGGCTGGTATATAATTACAAGTATGTAGATATATTATTTAACTATATAAATAAAATGATAGGGGTTTATCGTTGTGCACGCATCACGCAAAAACTACTGGATATATATTTTTTTTTTTAATTTGACTCCGTTGATACTTGGTCTTCATCGAAAACAAAAATTATCACAATATCTTCATTCCATAAAAACTTATTAAAGTTTAATAATCTACGCTTTTTATAAGGACAGAACGTTCAGCGACGTTTTCTTGCTCTCAAAACGTGGGTATTATAATATTAGTAAAGATTAACGTGAACGAATTCGCGGGCGGTTGCTAGTTACATAATAAATAAATATGGAAACACAATTTCACACAAAGTCAAACTTCAAAACTACTTTTGATAACTAAATAGCTTATATACCATACCTTAGACCACAATCACCGAAGATGTTAGGTAACGGTGTGGCCAAATATGACCATAACCACTCTAAGAAGAAAGTAGAGGGACTATAGCTCTCAAGTGTAACTGCCGGAACAACCTAATAAAGGTGCTTGGTGACAATCGCGACAGATTTTTATGGTACCTAATCAGGCAGGAGTTACAAAATGCTTTGCTACCGCGATATGATATCAACCCATTATTTTCCGCAACCGAATAGCCCAGATTCACTAGGATTCAAAACTTGATCGACGCAATATACAAACAAGCTGCCAGTTAGCCATCATCGCTACAAAAATCGCTTTATTTTAACCTCAGATTTTATTTTGATTACCTATATTTATATATTCCTTACTAAACCAGATTGGTTAGTTTCAATAATGTTTGCTATAGTCTCTATCAGTGCGCTAATTTCTTCAAACAAATCAATCATATTATGTTTTTATTACCCGTTCGGTGGTCACCGCTGTCCTTGAATTGTATTACGCCTGCCAGTAGCTGTAGTATAGTCACATTGCTGATCTACATACATAAATCACGCCTATTTCCCAACGGGGTAGGCAGAGACCACGCCCTTCCACCTGCTACGATCCTGGCATACATCTTTCACTTCTTCAACATTCATTAATCTTTTCATGCATGCTCGTCGGTTTAGAGTACTCATCACCTGACCTTTCTTCATAACGTCTCCGATTTGATCGATGAATGTTAGTCTAGGCCTTCCTCTTCCAACGTTTCCTTTCACACTCGCATTATAGATTTGTTTAGTCATTCTTCTTTAATTCATCCTCTTGACATGTTAATACCATCTAAGCATCCCTTTCTCAATCCGTGTGACTCTCGTTCTTTCACACCAGAAAGTTCTCTTATCACACTATTTCTTATCCTGTCACTCAATTTCACTCCTAACATACCTCTTAGCGCTCTCATTTCTAGCTGATCTATTAGGTATATAATAAAACTGGGACATATATTCCGTCTTTGACAATATTAGAGCAATTACTTAAAAAAAATTGGCATTAACTTATTGCTTACTATAGTCGTACAAGTTCGAGCTCGACCGTCCTATGTTTAAGACGTTGGCGGGGACGAGATAGCGCGACACTATGTAGACTACACAGTACATTAAAGTGAATAGTATGTTATCTTGGCAGTGTTCTTGAAATAATTACCTGCAGTCGCCTAGCCCCTCGATAGATAAATACGCACTAGGGCTGCCCTCTGGCTGTGTTTCTTGGGTCACCTACTCGTAAAGTATTTGATAATGCTATATTAAATTGTAATTATTAACTTATCACCAAAATACATTAAATATATAATTTTGTAAGTTTTATAATTTAACTTATTTATATTTTGGTTTTATTTCAAAAGTGATTATGAATTGCTAAGAAGGAAATTTATTGTGTATTTATTTAAAATATTAATCGATCTTTAAGAAATATACTGAAGAAAGGCAAACCGTTTTTTGGGTTAACGTCCAATTAACACAATAAGGGATACATTTTTTGAAGGCATACCATTGGCCAATTCTTCTTCGTATACCACCTTCGGTGAAACTGTCAATAGCTTCTTTTTTTGGAGAAAAATTTTCCGCGGTGAACTCACTTAGCTTTTTTGTGCTTCCATAGATCTTCCGTTTTTAACTTTTTTTTTAATACTGGTCTCCGAAAAACCAATCGCTTCAGCCACGGTTTTGGACAAACTAATGTCGTTTGGACATTCCTAAGTAAAAGGATCATTTTTATGCATTTGAAAATACTAGTACACTTTGTATACAACATACTTAGTCTAATGTGCAATGGGCTTGCTCATCTTCAGATCGTAACCGCGTGTGCGTTAAACTCGATAACATCTGGAGTGACTCGTCCCCGCCAACGTCTATCGTCCCGTAGGACAATCTCTAGTTCTAGTCTATTTCTAGTCTAGTCGAACTGTAGTTATAAATTAGATAAGCCATTTGTTCCATTAAAGTTTACTAAAACAATAATTTCTTATAACAAAAATATTTAAACATGCAGCGCTAGATCGTTTATAGAGTTAAGTACATATATCGCGACAAAAACATATATTTAAATGTATCTTGGCAACGTAAATAGAAATTAATTTTGAATATCAGTCAATTCTCTTTTATTATAAATAAAATACTGAAAGATCTGTATATGAAAAATGTTATACTTCAGTAGTGAAGTAGCAAAGCATTTTTTATTTGATTACCACATCTCCACTAAACCCATCCAAAATCTACTCACGTAAATAAAACATATAATTATATCGATGTGTTATACTGTTTACTTTAGTGAACTGTGACTGCGCGCCTTCGTGACATAATTGCACTCGTTTCCTTACCCCGCTACATTATTCGCCCCCGTTATGGTCAATAGTACCTCGTCCCCGCCAACGTCTGTCGGAAATATAGGACGGTCTTGCAAAATCTTGTACGACTATAGCGACCCACCCCAGCTTCTTACGGGTATAATTTACAAAGTGGTGTATTTTATATGTAACAAAGCCTGATTTAGAGTTTATCGTTTTAATATTGATAGTTCATAACTTCATAACTCCCTCTTTAGCCTAGTGATCCTAAACGCGACTACTATGCTCGAAGTCCTAGGTTTGATTCTCAGGTCGAGCAAAGTGTTATTGGATTTTTCCCAGTTAAATCAATCCCAAAACAGTTTCAATTGTTAGTAGCAGCTCGGAGTTTGGCTTTGTGTCCGATTAATGGTAATAGGCTCGACCCCTATTATATGGGACCTAAAACTTACCCGGCGAAATGTGGGTGTACACCTCTGCCTAATCCTTCGGGGATACAGGTGTGATGGTATGATCTGTAAACCTTGTTACGAAAAGTGCGAATAGCTACCGACGCGCAATTCGTCATAGGTGCAGAGTGCTGGCTAACCGACCGCGACCGTTTTGCTGAGAGGGATTTTTGGGTGGCGCCTATTTTGAATTCGTGATATCTTCTACAGTATTCATTTAAATGGAAATTGTAAAAGTCAATTTTAATCTACATTAAAAAACTGAGTTAACTAATAAATTTATCTGGATAAAGATTACTACTGAATTGGAGAAAATAGCTTGACACATAACGTAATATTTTTAATTATTATGCTAAAGATAAAAATGGATGATGTGAGTCAACCTTAGGAGATAGACATATGCCATCTGGAGGCCAGATCTGGAGAATACGTTGGATGCAGAAGCAATTCGAATCCCAATTCATGCAATTTTGCCATCGTTTTCATTGATTTGTGACACGGTGCATTGTCTTGATGAAACAACACTTTCTTCTTCTTCAAAAGGGGCCGTTTTTACGCGATTTTGTCTTTCAAACGCTCCAATAATACTACGTAATAGTCGCTGTTTATGGTTTTTCCCTTTTTAAGATAGTCGATAAATATTATACAATGCGCATTCCAAAATACTGATGCCATAACCTTGCCAGCCGACTTTTACGTCTTTCCACGCTTTGAAGTCGGTTCATCACGTGCAGTCCATTCGGCTGACTGTCGATTAGACTCCGGTGTAAAATGATGGAGCCATGTTTCATCCATTGTCACATATCGGTGCAAAAATTCGGGTTTATTACGATTGAACAGCTCCAAACGCTGCTCAAGAATCATCAATTCGTTGTTGTTTTACGTCGATTGTGAGCTCGCGCGGCACCCACTTTGAAAAGATTTTTCGTATACCCAAATATTCATTCACGATATGTCCAACACGTTCGTTTGATATCTTTAAGGTCTCAGCTATCTCAATTAACTTCACTTTACGGTTATCCAAGGTTTTTTGTGGACTTCTTTAACGTTTTCGTCGGTAACAGCCACCTTTGGGCGTTTACTGCGTGCATCGTCCTCGGTTCTCATTTCGCCTCGTTTAAACTTAGCAAACCAATTCTCAACGGTTGATTTTCCTGGTACAAAGTCCGAATAATGTTTATCAAGCCAAGCCTTGGCTTCAATAGTATTTTTTTCGCCAAAAAGCAATTCTTTATTAACACACGCAATTCCTTTTTATCCATTTTTTCAAACTAATAAAAGTTGCCTCACTCAAAATGCTTTAACTCCCAAACTAATAGTAGGACAGGTGTCAAATTTATACACGTGTCTTTTGAAGGTTAGGGCTAACTAAAAATCATATTGGTTTAATACTAGCAGCGCCATCTATGTGTCAGCCTACGAACTTTTCAGCCTATCCAATATAAGCAACACAACATATTTTATACATATAAAATACTTTGTCCTGAATGACTGACTGACGGATCAACGCACAGCCTAAACCGCTGATCGTAGAGACCTGAAACTTGGAGGCTGTGTTCTTTGTATGACGCAGGCATCCGATAAGAAAGGATTTTCCGAAATTTTATCCCTAAGGGGATTAGAAAAGGGGGGCAAAGTTAGTATGGAACAACGTGATTCCTTGGTCCAATCTACTTCAAATTTTGCATAAACCTTTTTTAACAGAATTGATGGATGACGTGTTTCGTATTTTATTGAAATTCATCCCCTAACGGGATCAAAAAGGGGTAGGAATTTGTTTTGGCGGTGATTTTCTTCGAAGTTGAAAACAATACTCCTTAGTGCTTTTAATTTAAATTACATTTTATTTAGACACATGTTCGAAAACTCAATCTGATATTATTCAAAAAAGGTTGAACTCACTTAGAAATATAAGCAAATACTCTTTAAAATTGCAATGTCTCGAAAGTCACCGTACTATATATATTAGTACCTCATTTGTAAATTTCTAAGCTTAATGAGATTATGCACTTTTAGGACACGGCCTCATAGGGACGTAGAGTTCGAAATTTGAAATGGTAAAGACAAGAACATTTTGGTTATACTTAAATTATACGAAACATTCCATATTCATAAAAAACATGTAAAATCTATACTAATAGTAATAATATAATAAAGCGGAAAAGTTGTTTGTTTGTTTGTTTAAACACGCTAATCTCTGGAACTACCAGTCGGATTCGAAAAATTCTTTTTTTATATCATAGCCAGACTCACGAGGAATAGTATAGATTATATAACATTAGGCTACAGTTTTTACTAGCCTTAAATATTAATTTTTGTTACTTAAGTCGGAAATCGAAGCCCTCGCGAACTGCTTTAGCCGCATGCGCTGGCTTAATGGTTAATGATACGTCAATACAATGTTCTACAAAAATATTGGCCTATAGTATATATAAAAAAGACAGCGATAGCATATATCTATCTCTTATACATGAGCCACAATAAGGTATTTTGCAATGTTTTTATGATAAAGGTTAAAAATTAATTTATGAGAATTATTTTTAAGCATGGCATATAAATCCTTACGAACAAAAGTTACTTCATTATAAAGACAATTTATAATAAAGATAAACTTCGTCTTTCACATCATGTTATTTGGACACATAGTTTGACAGATAATACAAAAGTGGCGCGAACGATCCGTGCGATCCCGCGATGTGACTATCTGGCCGCCCGATAAAAATATTGTCTTTATTGAAGTATTATAAATCATCAATCAGTGGTTTTTTCTAAATTATATGCGGGTGAAACCGCGGGATACAGCTAGTCTAATATAAATTTACAAAAATTGAACAAAGACAAAATAAGCTACCGAGAACACGTTGGGTTCGATATAAGCGTCATTTAAAAAAGAAAAATATATTGCTTTTTACAATACACGCACCATCTCTACACGCAACCACAATGCAAACGATGGCCGTATGAGAGCTAGCCTTCTTTAAAACTGATTATTATGGTGTCAATTCAACATCGATGTCGACCACTGGTTTTACTGGTCCTGTCTACCGTATCGTGCGATTGAATTAACCTAATTGAGCAGCGAGAAATGTAAATTAGAGGAGCCCTTCATCGTGGGATATTTCAGTTGTGGTAGACATAAATATTTTATGAATTGTTAGGTATGGAAATGGTTTGTAAAATCTCTCAAATGTTGCGTTTTATGAAAAGTACGTTCAATTGGGTATTTGTTGATTGAATTTTGTTTTGTTCTCAACTGTAATTGTATTTGCGCATCACTTGAAAACTATTTAACAAATTTGAATGTATAATATTTCCGATGAATATAGGATGGATCGCCAGAATGGATTTAGGTTGCATATCATTCATTCATTCCATAAGGGCTAATTAGTAATGATAAAATTACAACAAAAAAGACAGTCATACTATTAATCTAGATAAGAGTAGTTTTCGTTGACATCATAACCATATTCACGTGAATGTACTTGCAAGCTAGCTTAACGTCAAATAAATATGAACGCTTATTGATAACTCATCAGTTTTACTTTCACATATAAAATATGAATTTTGTGTGAGTTCGAGTAGCATGACTGTCTGAATGTAGCATTAGCAAGATTCAGTTAAAAGGAAAGACAAATAGAGAGCCCGCTTAGAAATCGGTTTCGATATACTAGCAGATAAACTTTGTTTTATTCACTTTATTTTATTATTTGGTCCTTACGTATGATATTGGCGTTTTGTTGAACTGGCCACTTTGATATCAAATATCTGGCGTTTGGTTATGAACCCTAAATTAAAATTTAGGTTTGTGTGTTTGTGTTTCGTATTTAGTGATTCGTTTCTTTTCACACCATTTGGTTTTTCTTTGAAATCGTTCTTTACACAAAATGGAAAACTTAAAATATCGCGTTATTTACGAATATGAGTTTCACCGTGGCGTCAGCGCTGCAGAAACAGCTCGAAGGATTAATGATGTGTTATGGGGGTAGCTACTATAAAAGAAAGCACGGTATGTTTTTGGTTCCATCGTTTCCGTTCTGGAAATTTTGACCTACGAAACAAACCCCGTGAACATAGTTGATAATGACGAAATAAAAGTGACCATGGAAGTGGATCCATTGCAAAACACGACAGAGTAAGCGGCAGGCGTCGGTGTGAGTGATAAAACAATTTTAATACACATAAAACAAATTGGAAACGTGAAAAGGCTCGAGAAATGGGTACTCCATGAATTGACTGAAGCATACCAACAAACACGCATTGAGTGCTGCGTTACATTACTCAACCGTCACAATAACGAGGGAATTTTGAATCGTATTGTTACTTTGTGACGAATGTATAATTTAATAATTTTTTTTTTTTCGTTTTCCATTTTTATATAAAACGTCAATTTCATATGTAAGAACCTAATAAATAACATTAATTAATTCTTGAATATTATTTATTATGAAGAGGTTGGTATACATTTCATATTGTATTAATATAATTTTAAAATGGCTAAAAGGAAAAAAAAGAAGTTGATGAAAATAATACAAAAAATCTTTAAAGTATTTGTCAAACATATATTAAACATTAATCTTACATATGGTCCAACTTCTTTCAAATTAGCATTATAAATTAGCCATATAAATTTACTTACAAAATATTACGGTTTCAATCATTACAATATTGTCGTTGTTTGCAGGATAACAATACTGGGCAAAATTTGCTTGATGTAGTTTTTCAAACATTTGGATCTTTTGGAAACTGCGTATTTTGGTTTACGCTACGTCGATCAAGAAAACCAAACAGTAAGTATTTTATTCTTATTATACTCGTTTATAGTATTGGTACTGCGTGAAAAAAAATTTTTTTTTAATGTTTCGTGAGATATATTGAAGAGATACACTTTTTCGCATAACTGATGACAGTTATGCATATAAATGCATGCTCATAGTGGCATTTTTATTGGGTACTTTATTTATACCTATATAATTTAGAATTTTTTATGATTAATTCAATAATTAATTTTTTTAACCTGGTTTAACAAAATAAATAAAATGCACTTGCGAGTAAATGTACTTATAAGTCAAATAATATTTACGATCGCCCAGAGACAAATATTGATTAACAATAAATACACTACAGAGACATTCATCAGGCAAATTCCAATATATCGTGTTTGTCGCATTAAGGTATTGTGCTCGCAATCTAATCGGGTACAAATACCTAACCACCCCGTGAATGTGGGTATATTTGGTAGATGTTGTCTAATCTTATGTAACTTTATCTTAGCACTGGTTAGATGCTGGTAAGAGACTTCGTCGACAACTTCGTGGCTCAGATCCTCACACTTTTTACTTTGGCGTAAAGTTTTACGCTGCGGACCCTTGCAAGCTGTTAGAGGAAATTACACGGTGAGCTATGTTCTTAATAAAATAAGTCTAACCATCTTTCTGAAAGATAAAAATGATATTAATATATTCATTTTAATGTAAAGCTTTCTTGAGACTGACATGTTCTTTTTGAACCCAAAACCCTAAAATAAAAATATATTAAAAAAAAAAGAAATAAAACTTATCTGTCATAGAATATATTTTCTAGCAACACTTGAAATCGGGCAATATATTAATTTTGTATGTATAACGTTTCTAACTGTTATCTATATTAATAAATCTGTAGTTCTATCTGTACATTTCATATTTTTCCAAAAAAATTTTCTCAATGGCTTACTATATGAACGATACTGATCACGAATATGTCATTAATTTTTTTTTGTCTGTCTGTCTGTTTATATGTCCTGATTTAACTCAAAAACAGCATAACCGATTCTTATGAAATTTTATACCTGGGTAATTAATGTCATTGGTCAATTGATAGGATATAAGAATTTTCAATATTGAGTTTAGAAAACGTAAAAGAAAATATTTTCCTTAATTCTTGATTGATTTCGATGAAATTTTGTAGACGGGAAGTATATAAGTCATATCATGAATAGTATTTTTAATAACCCTGTTAGGAATTGTAAAAAAAATGAAATTCCAAATATTTAAAATTTATAAAATTATTTAATATTTAGAAAAGTATAAGTCATTACATAATTGATGACTGATGAGTTTATATCATTTGTCAACATTAATTCTAATAACCGTAAAAAAAGAAGTTCGAATAATTAAATTTTCAACCAATTGCGATCTAATTTTGTAAACCATAATTGAGAGTCTAAGAACTTTTAATAATACATTCGAAATCGTAGAATTGAATAATATTTTTGACCGATTTTGGTGAAAATTGTACACGGGAAATACACGTCATTCCTCAGTTGATACAGCATATGAATTGTCAACAATATGAGTAAAAATATAATCACGGACTGTAAACAACTACTATGTAGTAACCAACGCGTGCGGAGCCGCGGGCACACTGCTAGTTTGCTATAATAATATGTAGATTACGTTAAGAAATGTTTTTATATAGTTTGAATCATACTTTTACAAATCGATAGGGTGATATAAACCTAATAAGATATTCACAAATATGTAATGATTTCTAATGTTAATATTCATAGGTTTCTAAATAATTATTACTTTTATTTGTATCTCCTTCAAAAGTCAGTATAAGCAACGTTAATTCATGGAAGTAAACTTATTAAAGTGATTAAATTTACCGATTGATTACAATTCTAACTATACTATGTGATTTCTTTGGATTTAAATGACTGTTACCATATTTTATCGTCTTTTTGTAAATACATTGAAAATCCTGATAAAAGAAACTAACGAAACTGTTTTATACTTTTTTACAGCTATGAGAATGAATGATACGTGTAAAAATATTTTAAGTATATTAAATACAGTTTAAATTCTTTACCGTAAAATGAAAAGAAATAAAACCGGGTAGATGAACAAAAGGAAGTGTAGTGCTCTTGCATTAAACCAGTGAGCGAGCTCATAAACACGAACAGTCGTAGAGCACTGATGAAATTAATATAACCACGCTCGTGGTTACCAAAGCACTGTCACTGCTTTAATAAAAATATTGAAGAACATTCCCCAGACATTTTTAATTGGACACCTTTTACATAATAGGCTTTTCAATTTCCCATTCACGGCAGAAACCAGGAGACGCTAATTTTTTTCTTTTCATCGCTATCTAATTTCGAACCTATAATTTAATCCTTCAGAAAAAGGGAAAGGAACTTTTACCCGTTTCTTGTTCAAAATTTGTAACAATTGTAACCGTAACTTTTGATATTTCTATTTATTATTATTCAATTTTCATTCTGAAAAACATTGTTCGTATTTTATTAAAAAATTGTTTATTGCGGGTGTGAGGCTGCGCCTCCCCGTAGCGAATCCTTCCGCATTCCGAAACCGTTCTTATATCAAATACAACGGACGAAAACATCTTACTTTGGGCAGTAAAAGCCGAAATTTAATACTCAGAAATTCTTTGAAAACCTTCGGTGTGATGGTCTTTTAATATTTTTAAACTTTCATTTAAAAGCGCACGGTTTTTTAGACAATTTAATTTCTATTTTATTATAGGTACAACTAAGGTGTAATATTTATAATACTGACTTCATTATGCCAACTATAATTAAAACTATTAATAAGCAATATTGAATTCACGATTTCTAGTAGAATATCTATTACCTACGAATTGAACGATATGATGCATTACAACCATAGAAGCAATTTCATTTAAATATTTTTGAGGAAAAAACATCACCTTCAATAAACTTAATATCTTGATGATGTGATTATTGCACAGGTATCAGTTGTTTTTGCAACTGAAGCAAGACGTGCTTCGCGGTCGACTGCCTGTTAACTTCGATCTAGCTGCTGAGCTCGCCGCATATGTTCTGCAATGTAAGTATTCATATTTCTCACTGAAATAAGTAATGTGGCAATTTTGTGTTTTAATTATGTTATTACTAGCTGACCCGTGTGAATATTTCGTACATTATTGATTTCTAATGTAAAAAATCTAGATAGATCTATATGTTCTGACAACAGAGTGACCGTCTTGTCAAATCCCACTTTGAATATTAGAAAATTTTACAAAGCCTTAAAAACATTGATACTGCCAAGTGCTTTTTGCGGTGCCAAGACAAGAAGAAGAAGAAGTAGAGTTTTTTATGCTGCACTTACTGTACACTATAGTGTTTGGTTAGAAACATTCAACTCGAGAGTGGTAGCATGCAAGACGAGTATTAGAGAATATTTTACCGCAATAATTATGGCCATGGGAGCATCGCTTGTTTTTCTTAAACGAAAGCTTAGGCTCCTTATATGACGCTAACTCAATCGAGGTGGAGCGCATTCAATGAACATTTTATAGTAAGATTGCAAGCAAAAAACGGGCACTGAATTAATTAAAAAGTTTATCCCGTTGAACTTTCTTTCCAAGTATTGTCAATAGAGATATGGTACTTCACCCCACGTGCCTAGACTAGTATAGTATAGTGCGATAGACCAGTATAGTATTCGCATGCACCATAAACAAATTTTTAATAGTTAGTTTGTTTTTTTCTATCTATTTAATTATATAATTCGGTAATACCTACTACGTACATATTATTAAACAGTAAGCTTACGTAAACGGAGTTACAGGTCGTATTAATAATTGGAACAATATATCCATACTAATATTATAAATGCGTTAGTAGTTTTGTCTGTCCAAATCGCTGAAGCATTTTTTTTTAATTTTGGTATGGAGATAGATTGAACCTTGGGTCCTTACCCTTACAGAGGCTACTTTTTGTGTCGAAAATAAAACTTTAATGGAGGAAAATAGAGAATGAAATTTATTAAGAAGAAAAGAGAGATATATTAGACCTTAGTGAAGGACATAGAGTACCGTAAGTCACAAAACTAAAACTTGCTTGGCTGAAATAAGAGATTAGGGATAGGAAAATTCATATTTATGCTTTTGGTAAGAAATAAAAGGGGTTTCATATTTTTAAAAACCTTCCCGCAAGCCGATACAATAAGGGGTGATTTTAATTATTTTTCACATTTTATTGGGATGGTTAATGTGTTGGATTCATATTGGCATATAATGACAATAACATACACACAGTGATAAACCCATCTATGATTTTTTGGTTTGTAGTGTTCCAAATTCAGCCGAGCGAGGTGGTAGCGATCACGACCACCATTCACATAGTGATAAGCCTAACTATGATTTTTTTTTGGTTTGTCGTGTTCCGAGATCAGTCAATCAATAATACGCAGACGAAGTCGCGTGTACCAGCGAGCAAATAAATATACCTAGTAATATAATTTTATTAGGTACAATTAATAAGATAATTTAGACAAAAATAGAATAATTACATTTAAATAGTACAGGATATAATGTGAAGAATACACATACACAACAATAGACATCTATTGAAACCCAACATTTTTTAAATTGTAATTCTGCAAAATTACTGTTGTTTCGAATGTTGTGCCCTGGATTCGTATTTTTTTTTAAATTTTTATAATATTATGTTGGTTTCTATTTGCGACTAAGCGAATTTATTTCGGACTTGTCGATCGGACGATTTACGAGGTTTTTTGTTTGTAATTATCTTGTGAATTCTAATCCTATGTTCAGTATTGTAGTAAAGTATACTAAACAGACAGCGATTAATAAAGGCTAAAGAAAAAATATTATAGGTTTTTTTACATAATAATATTGTTAGCCTGATTGTAAACTATCCCGTTGTGATGTCCCGTTGCGTAAAACGACTCTTTTATGGACGGCTTTGTGATATATGATACTCACAAGAACCTTGTCCATAAGTTGTGCGATATTGGTAACTTAATATATATAATACGGGAGTATTTTCTTACTCGGACTTATAGATATTTACCAAGTACCCGTTGAAGTAATTCTAGTGTAATATATATAGTTATTAGTTATGCTAATCTCTGTGATGGCGAGTACAAATTCCATAAATAAAATAATAAGATAAAATTACAGTGTAATGCCAATTCCAGTGGACCATTAATGATAACTAGCGTAATGATCGAAATTCGACTGGCGACATTTTAATAATAGACTATTTTTTGTTTGACATTCGCAGTATGAACCGATACAATGATTATTATATCACTTGCTGTCACTTTTCATTGAGTTACAATGTCATTATTTTGGGGGGGGTCTAAGTTCAATGCACGTTCTAAGCACTGGTCGGGTTAGGATTCGCAGTATTAATTTTTTTTTATATTAGTAACAGATATTATAGATACATTTTAGCTTTCTGCACTCCTTCTCCATATAAACTTTAACCATGGCAAATCTCCCAGTCTTCCGTGCACGCAATACGCTTAAAAATGGGTACAAAGTTTTTACTTTACGTATTAATATAATGATGATGATATAATGTATAACTAGTGAACACCCGTTGCTGTACCGTTTTGGCAAACACCGATTTATATATAAGAAAAAAGAATATTATAACATAAGAAGAATATAAATAGGTTTAAGGTTAAATAGATTGTATTCATTTATTCTGAGCAACGGAGGCTTCTTATAGTACATGTGGCGACATCTACATAGCGACATCTATCGAGCCACATAAGACGCATCCTACTATCCTACATTGCGCTATAGAAATTAACTCAATCGTTGAGTATATATACAAGAATCCGACTACAACCGTTGGGTAGCTGCCCACCAGACATAACAACGTCTGGTCGGAGGATCCTCCCTTTTCAATGGTTACTCTACATACATATTGTATTATAAAAAGTACTTGGAATACACTTACAGTGTGCAAACATTACATTAATATATGAATAAACGTATAAATATTGAACCAAGACATCCTTATTAGGCTTCATAGTTTATATTAACATTTATTACTTTTATATTTTAGAGAAAGTCTTACTGTACATAGCAGACTTGGGCCAGGCCTTGTATATTAATTTACGTTAGTAGATTATGTTCGTACACAATATAGGCCCTAAAAGTTACAGTACCCAACTTTTAGGATGTTTCAGATATTTTTACGTTATTTTTATGATATAAGTATTAAGATAATAAAGACACATTTTCCTACAGCATGATTACATTTGCATATTAATAAAAATACAACTGTTTTAATTTTTCTACATTTTTAAATTCATGTAAATTGAATAAAGCAATACAATTCACATGGGTAAGTATTTGGGAAGCTACATAACGTTTTCTCGTACAAGATATTGCAGTGTCTCAAGACTTGTGCTCAAGATGAAAGTCTTTGATCAATGTGTGTTGCCAGTGATTACATATAGTGCTGAGATGTGGTCGCTAACTATGGGCGTCATAAGAAAGCTCAAGGTCATTCAAAGAGCAATGGAGAGGGCTATGCTCGGAGTTTTTCTGCGTGACCGAATCAGAAATGAGGAGATCCGCAGGAGAAATAAAGTCACCGATATAGACCGTAGCTCGTAGAAAGGATGGCCGATAGGGCCGAAGAGTTCTCATGTGGCGGCAGCGTACCGGATGACGCAGCGTGAGCAGACCCGCCATAAGTTGATCCGATGACTTGGTGAAGGTTGCGGAAAGCCGCTTGATACGGGCAGCACAGGACCGGTCGTTATGGCGATCTTTGGGAGGCCTATGTCCAACAGTGGATGTTTTTCGGCTGAAATGAAGTTGATGAAAGGTCAAAACACGCATTTCGCATACATAAAACAATTCACTTCAAACATTTTTTAAATCAATATTCTGTTCAAATTTACGCAAAAATGGAAAAATGTGAAGCTAACGCCTCACGCGTGGAATGCACAATGGTTTTAAATTTTTTCATGGCTAGTCGATCGCACTGGTAATATGTCACCGTCACATTTCATTGCATTTTTTTGTAAGAATAGAATATTTAATGGATACCAATGTTTATAGGCATAATAACTTCTTATAAGTTAGTTATGCAAGTCGAAGATATATTTTAATCTATTTTTTGCTTCGTACGAATACCTTATCTTCAATCAACCAGATACCGCGTTTTTTTAACTTGGTTTCATCTAAAAGTAACACTCACAGTGTATTATATTCTTATGTGGTTGAAATAATATATACTTACACAATGAAATAAAAAAAATGGTTTTACTTTACATTTAGGAATCTATCGAATTTGCTAAAGCAAAAGTATATTTATCCAAAGAACAAAACTGTATATTATGAAACTACGTAGGTATTTCATTGAAATCGTTTAAATAAAAACGAACGTACTATTGTTTAAATTTGTTCTAACAGTTTTCTTTGAGATTGCAACAATAACTGTCAGAAAGTAGACGTGCTATTTTGAACCAAATGCTTTAAAATCTTATTCAAGTTTTAATTAAGTTGTTCTATTTCTCTATAAATTAATACAAATTTAATGTACTCAGTGAAGTTAATTATAATTTTCTAGTCTTATTTTATTAATAACAGAAGCAAATTTAAATATATTAGAAAATGTTAAACATCGTTTCTGTAAACGTTTTATGAGATAATTAAAATCTCCCTTACCTTTCAAGACTGACGTAATTAATTACCTAGTTGCCGTGTCTTACATTCAGGTCAATATTTTATAATTCACTTCATAACATAATTAACATTTATTATTTTCTTTGAAGATTATATTATTATTTCATATGTTTTGGTTGTTAGTATATATAACATGAATTAGACCAATAAGGAATGGTACTTTTCTACTCAAGATTTTTCTACACTTGTAAGGTTATGCTATATTCCAGCATGTTTATTAAAAAGATTGAATACGAAAAACTTATTTTGATTTTTATAATAATTGATTGTTTCTGTAGTAATAACTATAGTTAGTGCGGTTGATGAAATTCTAACAGTGATAATATCGATGCTTTACTGAAGACGTGAATAAGCCATCAGCGACTAAGCGTTGTTTGCATCTAATCTCGGCTACATCGCCGACCCTTGCGGCCCAAGGGACATTTAAGCTTACCAACCGTATAAAATTAGTCCTGTAACTAACAACTTGACATATTTCTTTTTTTATCCTCGCGCCCATTACTTTAATTTAGATTTTTACTGTCTGTAGGATAAAGTTCATTTTGAAAGTTATTAAAAGATATATACTATATACTAGTTGGTGCCCGCTTCACCGAGTTATTTTTTTTAAACGTAAATATTTTATGCTTTAGATAGTAATAGTATTTTTTTTTCTTCATAAAAACCATTGTATAGATATTAAGATAATCAATTGAAAACTGCATAAAAATCCTTAAAAAAATCTATTTTAGTAGTTATAGTACTATTAGTTAAAGATTTATTATGGAGTGGTAAAAATATAGAAGTATATACTTATATGATCTATAATCATACAGGCATATCCTTCACAAACAGTTTAACCGCGCGGAAGCTCTGTCAGCATTTGACTCTGTCGTAAGGATACATTGCAATGAGTCTTTTACTCCGAGATGGCAAAGGGTGCCTAAACGAAACCACGGTGGTTAATAAATGCGTTACAGGGATGCGTTCAAACGGAATTTGAACGCTTGCAGTATCGACTATACGTGTTGGGAGGAACTTGTTTTCAAACGGTTATCTTGGCGCTCTATCATCTTTAAAGGTGTTGAAATATTTGAAGAAAATCATTTGCATACGTTAGACGCAATACGCCAAATATTAAAAGATATGCATTTATGTCTATCTCCCTATCTCCCAAAATTTACTTACACTAACCATTTTTATCTTCAACATAATAATTAAAAATATTACATTATTTGCGAAACTTTTTTCTCCAATTTAGTATTATTCCTTATACAGAAAAGTACGTTAGTTAACTTGGGCAATTAATGTAGGTTAAAATTGTTATTTATATTATATAATTTGAATACATACCGTAGAAGATATCACGGATTTAAAATTACTCGCAACCAAATAAATCACTCGCAGCGAAAAGGTTGACTAGCACTCTGTACCTATGATAAATTGCGCGTCGCGAGTTAAGTGCACTTTTCCTAAATATGAAGTTATGAACTATCAATATCAAAGTGATAAACTTTAAATCATGCTTTTCTTTCTATGTCACATAAACAGAGGCGCCTTGCCGCGTCTCTCTGTCTGTCTAAATGCGATAAACTCAAAAACTACTTCATGGTATTTTTATCTAGGGGCACGTTAGTGCTTCCGCCAAGTCGAGCGCGGGGCACAGCTGTACCATCTTTACTTGAAGCATTCCGGCGTATTTTCACGCCTATGTCTAGCAGCACTGCGCTATTGTAAAAGGCTGAAATTCTATTTACTAAGAGTACTTACCCCTAGAATATTAAGTTTTTCAAGTTTATACATCATCTGTTTAGAAGTTATAGGGATTGCAAAGTTACGACAATTCGACACTGACTGATTCATGCTCATCAATCCCCAATACCTAGAGAGCTGAAACTTGGCACGGAGATTGGGTTTAATACCCACATAAAGAGAAAACTTTTATAACTTGGATTTTCGAAGATCTAACCCTGACGTGAAACCCAAGAGCCTCTCCAAACTATTAGAGATATCGAAATACTGCCTTAGTAATAATTATTAATAATCTGATGAGCGTTTTCTGATGGCACATAAAAATCGAAGGTCTGGAGTACCTAATGTGGAACCCTAAGAGAACCACCAAACTAGAGCTATCGAAATGCCATCTTAGTAAAAGTTATTCAATCTGATGAGCGACTTCTATCGGTCCATAAAAATCTAAGGTCTAAATTGACTGCTGTGGAATCCAAAGAGGCCTGCCAAACTGTAAAAGATATTGAAAAAATTCCGCTTTTGTTAAAATGAGTTCTAAGGATCACGAAGCCCCTGTTCAGATACCTATATTGTTTTCTAAACGCAGCGTTATTGCGTGCCGCTGTAGCGTCGTTAGGTGCGTTTGTTTAGACGCGCGATGTGAAAACACTCGCTGACGCGCATTCATCTGAACAGAGCCTAGGAGCAAACACTAAGAGCAATAAATTAAATCCACAAGATAGGCCTTTTCTGCTTATCGATATTATGAAATTTCATTAACTGATTTAGATACTACATAATAAACTACAAAAAGAAGTAAAATCCCAACAAAAACATCCAGTAAAAACGGACTAGATCTCGATTGAGATGATTTATCTATTAAAAGTAGTGAACTCTCATAAACAGTCATAGGAGGTGAATACTAAAAAACGAGTAATTTTGAATAATTTTTGATCTTGAATTTTGGATTCCATTTTTTAGAATCTACTGTGCCTAATTATATGAGCCTAAAACATTTTAATTAATGACAAGACAATAAGGTTAATATATTCTTATTATATGTTGTGGAATTTTAAATATAATTTTTAGGTATATAATTCATTATGGTTTTGTCTAAATTGGCTGAAATATGACGATGATTGTTGAAGATGTCGGAAAAAATCATGACAACTGGGAGTTTTATTGGCGTGCGCCGCGTAAACCAATAGAGTTATATATATATATATATATATATATATTTATTTCTCTTAAATGTATACATATATTATGCTCTGCTACCTGTGCAAATCCGAGCGGGTTATTAATTAATAAAACTATTACTGTGCTCTTTTTCCTTTAAATTCTTCTTAGAAGGATAATTTTTCCAATCAGTTGTAAAATGTAAACTTTCATCAGTTCCTTTTTCGGGTCTAAAGTGCAAAAATAAAATTGGATTTTGATTAATAATGCCAACTTAAAATACAGTATAGTGTGATATATTGTTTCAGAATGAACATCTATCAGATAACATTCAAGTGTTGCTATGTGTAATTAAAACGTGGTAGCCACATGTTCGTTGTACCATTTATTTAAAGCCAATGCCCATCCACCGTTACACAACTCAGCTAAATTCTTTATACTCAGTTATTTACAAATCACTCATGTATCTGGTAAGCAAAACAATTTGTACGTCTGATTTATATCCATTAATACTCGATGAAAACCATTCGACGCTTCTTTGATCTTTAAAATAACACAAACGAGTACGAAACGCCTCAATTTATCAGTAAATTACAGCAAAACTTTGTAATTTATAATTCAACGTGTGATTAGTTTATCGAAAAAATATCAGATAACACAATTAAACTCCTAGATATTTCTGTAGGCAAACTTATTTAACATTCTTTTCACGTCGGCATCCTCTGTACTGAGAGAGTCTTCACATAGTCCGAAACTCCTAATATCTGAAAGATATCAAAGGGTGGGCTTTTGAAAAATTTTCATAATGGTTTTCCTTGCCATCTATATTTTCCACTTTCTTGTGGCATTTCTCCTTTTAAACGAAACGTCTAGAGATATTTAAGCCCGCCATCTTAATAGCGACTACTGATGACGGATTCTCGAATAGCTCGTTTGATTTGGATATAACTGGGCTTTGTCATAAGTCATAAGGTATAACTGTACAAAAAAATCCCTCAGTCAAAATGACCTAATAGCTAATTAAAAAAGGAAGCGCTCTCAAAAGGCTCTTTACTGGTGTACATAAAGTTGTTTGCAAATTTGTTTCCGTGCAAAATATTCTAAGAACAATATAATCTATTTCTACAAATAGTATAAAAAGCTTCAATTTTCCCAGTAACATTTTACCTATCGATGTAGCTACTAATATCATTACACCTTTAATAAGTATTGTATAAAATGTGGACCTTTTCATAAATCCATAGCAATATTCTATAATATTAGATCTCAAAGGTATTAATTAATATCTTTCCAAATCTTGGAGCTACTTAAAGCTTAAAACAATTTTTTTTATTTTACATTTTGTTGTTCGTGGATTAGAAAAAAGATTATAAAATAGCGCCGCAACATAAAATTAAATACAAGTACCTAATTTATTTTACGTCTCACTGATTCCCTTTGTAACACGAAATATCAAAGAACCCATGAACCGTGCAAGGGAGTTTAAAAATAATGTGATTTATAGCCGCCCCCGGGTACTTACTTCGAAATTAAACGACGGTATAAAACATACTTAAACAAAAAGAAATGTACCATCTCAAATAGACGACAAAACAAAAATTATTAAACTTCAGACAAAACATGTTTTATTGTTTATAAAAGTTTGATGCTAATATGACAGATATTTCTTCTTTTTATTTTAGATGTTTATGACAGTGATGGATTGTAAAGATATTTTACTTCAATCAAACGTTATTAAATATATGTATCAGTTTTAACAATTATATTCGTAACCTATTGTAAGTTCTAAATATTTTTGTCAAGATTCCTTTAACTATTAAAACGTACCTACATAAATACAAGTTTCACTGCATAATTATTGACAAATTTATATAACTAAAATTCGTCAAATCTAATCGCAGTGTTCGCTATAATTTTAAAAAGCGCTGATCTTTTTGTGATATACTTTTAAATATATAGATAATGCTAATGTTTATTTATCAGGAAAGCGTTAACGTAACACATGAAAATACAGAGATCGGAATCGACATTTTGTGTATATCGTAGAAGGTTCACCAGATGTTGCGATTTCCGTGGACAAAAAAAGATATATGACAGGAAATGGTTGTGAGCCTCGTTCACCCGTCAGTTTTTCTAAAGGCCCAAACTGGGCCGAATATTCTAATACACAGATAGCTTGCTATCTCTACAATACCAAAGTGTTTCTTTGATGTCACAAAAAAATCTTCATACGCACAATTTACGACATAAACGGAATTGTATTATTGTTAACTAGCTTCTACGTAAGTATTTACTGGTATGTGCTAATGCAGGTTATAAACTATCTGTGTGCCAAATTTCATCCAAATCCATTTAACCGTTTTTGCGTGATTGAGCAACAAACATACAAACTTTCAAGAACTTGTCTGAACTTTCGAAAATTAACAGGATCTGAGCTACAATCAAAATACATCAAAGTATAAACAGTTTCTTGGGTAAATCGTTCATCAAAAATGAAGACATTTTAGAAATTTTAATCCATTCGAATAACATGTATATATAATTAATTAATTGTTTATGGTAGGTAAAAATCTAAGTAATAAAGTATTTTGCTCTAAATTCAGAACGGTAACACACTCGTTTCAGTTTATTTATATTTGCTGTTTGATGTGCTCCGTTGCATTTACCATGACAGTGTGTGTTGTCTATTAAACGAATTTATGGCTCCGACGTCACGTACCTACTAAGTAACTTTACTCATTAAATTAGTTTTACTAAGGCTGCGGTATTAACATAAGCACTTTTTATAGCGGAGCTGGGTGATTACGAGCCGAGGCGTCACGCGCCGGGTTACGTGTCGGAGTTCAGGTTATTGGCGCATCAGACACCGGAGTTAGAGGCTCGTGCTACTGAAATACATCGCACCCTCACGTAAGATAATATTTTATAACAGAGTAATAAAATATATTATGTTGATTATTTTACATTCCTTCCATTCAGTTAGTTTCATTCACAAATGAAATCATTTGAGTTGTCAAGTGATACGAGTACTAGAGAAGTAGAGGCGCCCTGTTTCTATTATATATTTTATATTAATAGGATAAAAGTAGGTTATATAAACAAATATAACATACTTTTTTATCTTCTATTATGAAATAATGATGGAAGAAATAGCGAGAGATATTTGGTAAGGAGTGGGATTCTAATGGTTTACAGTGATTGCAATTGCACAAAATGTTGAAATCATAACACGTAATACATTCTTCATCTTGGTTAAAAACAAAAGTAAATTACTGTAGAATTTTAGATTTTAAAATCGTGGATCGCTCAACGTCCGGAAATTCTCACCTAATTTAATGAATTTTTAACCACTCCATGGAGCAGTCTGCGGCGCCGTTGACGCTTTAAAATGTCGCAATTAGATGTAAATTATGTGTACCTATCCACTTAACACCAAGTGAACCGAGGTTTAGCGCGACCGGAGCGGAGCGACGACGCCACGCCGCGCCGCACGAGCCGGATAACTCATTGTTGCTTAGCCTTTTGTGGCCTTCCTTGCATAATGTCTCCTATTAATTAAAGATAACAATTTAATAGACATTCAACTGTAAACATTTAATATTAGCCGAGGAGTAAATACTGTTCTTTTGTTACAGGGGTATATCTCCTGCTCAAGCGGAATTGAGTTACTTAGACAAAGTAAAATGGCTCGATATGTATGGAGTGGATTTACATCC
The DNA here is from genome assembly GCA_033032175.1 of Saturnia japonica. Taxonomy (NCBI): domain Eukaryota; kingdom Metazoa; phylum Arthropoda; class Insecta; order Lepidoptera; family Saturniidae; genus Saturnia; species Saturnia japonica. Next base: position 8,583,463 of record CM065311.1, on the reverse strand, counting down.
CGTTTTGGTAATTTTGCACATTTCGCTTTATTGTTCATTTTGTTATAATTACTCTAATAATTACTGTAAATAATATTTTATTTAACAGGGTGAAGACAGTGTTGAATATTTCCTAGGTTTAGCACCAAGTGGTTTATTACTACTGCGTGGTAAACATACGGTAGCTAACTATTATTGGCCGAGAGTATCAAAACTTTACTACAAGGGCCGGTACTTCATGCTTCGTGTTGCGGATAAAAACGTAAGTTTACTGAATTGTATATAATACTAGCTGGCCACGCAAACGTTTTTGCGCCCTTTCAGTAGTCACTAAATCGACTACAGTACTAGCTATTGTTCAGGGATGTCATATAAACCTTTATTTATTTATCTTAGTTTAGTCGCGTGAGCTCCTATGTCGTATAACCTTCACAAGTAAAATAGTTCTCTTGCATAGGTTTGGTCAACATGGAAGTTGTGTGAGCTGGATATTAGGATCGGCGAACAAAGCCTTCGATAACTTCGTAACTCGCTGGTCTTGGTCAGACTCGGTTGTTGTTCAGATTCACCAAAATAATTGAGCCCGGCTGAACAATGCCGACTGACCCGGGGATCGCCGTTGGTGACGTACTCGTGTTGTGTCCGTGACCGGGTGCAAATCCACGCTCCACTCTGTTTGGCGGTCGCCGTTGTCCGAATTATTATTTCTGTTTAGGTACACACAAAACTGTTCCACCAAGAACAAGCTGAGGCAATCACAGTACTTAAAAACTTTGATAAACGACAATAATGATCCGATCAGTCCGACGACGAAAAACCATTAGCGTAGAGCGCGCCCCCAAGAGTCGAAACACCGCAACGACCGGGGCACAAATTAAAAGAGTATTGCCTGAACAGAGGTATATATACCGATATAAAACGAACTAGAAGCATTAAATTTAGACCTAATAGATTCTAGATAGACGAGAATAGATAGAAAGAGTGCAACATCGTCGATTAAATCTACCAATTTCCAAGGTTATTGCAGTTATGAATCTCATAAATATGCAAGCGGGTGCCATTTATACTGTAGATGAGCAATCAGAAAAGATTTTTGGAAATTCAACCCCTAAGGTGGTGAAAATTTGATGAAAGTTTGAACGATAATCCATCATTATTTAAGATAGATCTATGAAAATTGGTATTTAGCAATTTAGTTACAATGAGACATAAAAACATATAATGGGACATAACTCAACTATTGTCTAGGGGTATTTAAACTTTTTGCTGATTATCAGTAACTTTCTTCATTAATGTAGGTATGGTAAGAATTCTTATTTTATCAATATATAGTATAAAAGGAATTCGGTATCCGCATCTGTCCGCTTGACCGCTTACTTCTTCTAAATTTATTCTATTTTCACTGTCATTAAGATAAATTTTACAAAAGGTTTGTATACAATACATTCCAATTAATTGTTTATGTAGTATAGAAAATCCAATGTTTCGTAACCAAGTCGTCAAGAAATCCATTTTCGGGCGCTTACATGGATTACGCTGCCGCGCTGGTTAAATCTTAAAAGATACATCAACATAATGTACTAAAGAATTGTAGTCCTTCAATAAACCTAGAGAAAAATCCCCGATCGCATATGTCTAACTTCTAAGGTTGACTCTAACCATTTTTATCTTCAACATAATAATTAAAAATAATAGATTATTTTCGAAGTAATTTTCTTCAATTCGGTATTAAGCCTTATACAGATAAATATGTTGGCTAACTTGGGCATTTAATATAGATTAAGACTGTCCTTTAAATTATATTATTTAAATGAATAGGTACCGTGGAAGACATCACGATTCAAAATTACGAGCAACCAAAGATCCCTTATCATGAATTTCGTGTCGCGAGCTAAGCGCACTTTTTGTAACTATGATGTTATGAACTATCAATACTACTAGAGCGATAAACTCTAAAGCATGCTTTTTAATCATAAAATATACCATTTTGTAAAATGTACCCGTGCAAAACTTGGGAGGGTCGTTAATGCTCTATAATAATAAAATACTATTGTTAGAGTTAATTTTTTGGAAATAAAACACTAAATTCACGAAAACTCGAAATATCACTAAATTCTCCGGTATTAATAAATTTCTTAAAACTATTTTTAAATTGCCTTAATCAAAAATAAAACGTTTTATCATTTAATAATTTAATCGGTGTTCGCCCCTCTTACGTTAATAACACATCTACATTGGTTAATTACACTTAAAATTAGTGTATCAAGGTCTCGTCTCGTTAAGTTATGCGGCCCCATGTTCTTTTCAAATGACAAAAAGTTCATCTTCTGTCATAAAATTTGACGAAAAATTGCTGTAATCCCTTTGCTGCAACATGTCTTAAGCGGGTTCGATATGGTTTATCATAAACCCGAAAGGCTGCTGATACAAGACGTGCCAAGTGTGGAGAGGTATAATCATGCATGAGCTGAAACTTCTGCATCATTTTAATTATGTGAGGGATGATCACAGGCTATACCGACTTCGTTGCGGTATTTTAATGCTGTGATGCCGGCAGTCGTGCGCCAATATGAATTTCTGCCCAAACCATGATTGTCCCGCTTTGGTACGAAATGATATTTTGTGGAAACATGATTCGGTTTTCTCTGCTTGGAACTCTCCAAACACGTTTTCTTCGCTAATCTGGGTGAAACCAAAACCGGGGCTCATCAGTAAAGAAAACCATTGTTATTTTGTCATTGTCCCTAACAAGCTATCTTCCGCGAATGCCTCGTCGTAGAGCTGGAGCGCGAGCGGTTTACGAGAATGAAAATCAACTTCGGCTACAACTTCGTTTAACTGTTTGGTCGCTTACGAACAGCTGGTGGTTTGACTGGAGCCTCTGCACTAACTGCACCACCGTGAGATTGGGTTACCTTTTGGCAGAAATTTAGAGAAAACGATCCTATCTCAGGGTGGTAACAGCATTTTTCCAGATTGGCGCTATATTATCTCTATCTATCTCTATGTATTTCTTATAATACGATATCGAGACCACAATCGAGAAATCACGTATTGTTTGTGTTTAGGGTGGTGGCAAGCACGCGTTCGATAGCAACGGCTTCTCACATGACAAACGCTCTTATCATTTCTTCTTGTCTTAAATTTTGACGTTCCATGACTTTATAAGACCACAGGATCAGTTAAAGTTTAAAAACCACTGTTAACACTGGTTATTAATTTAATTAAATTATCTTAGACAAAACTATCGTTGTGAAATTCAAATCAGAGTTCCCATGCTATCTTTTGATTATCGAGTTTTTTATTACTTTTATATAATTTTGAAAATGTAACAAAAGGTGTTTAATTCCATATACTTCTTTTTCTAAAAAGCAAATGGTGTTTAAGAAAATCATTGCGAAATGAAATATTCCTAGACAATGTTGATGTGTGTATATACACACATATATATAAACGTCCATTTATATATATCGATAGCTATATGTACTCCCCAAAACATGCAGAACATGAAAATAAAATGCACCATGTGAAGCTATAAAAAACATCACACAAATAAATAAACTTTAAAATCTGGCGAAACACTTGACCTGATTCTGGTCAGGATCTTTTCTACTGATAGCGAGTACAGTATGAATGGTCGTGTAAGAGGAAGAAACTCTGTGTACTTTCCTTGAAAGACATTCGTATGTGGGCAATTATAGATAAGTCACGTAGAACTGAAAGCTGTATTTACAGCGAACTGTACTGTGAAAGTTGTGATAACATGCAGTGTGACTACAGTCAACGATTCAGGCTTCTTTGGCAAAATGCCGAAGATTTGTACGTAGTCAGCAAGATTTTATGCCAGAAATATGATAATATTTGAATAAATGACATTGTAAATTTTCTAAAACTATCTTCTTAATTGTATAATAAATTCTTTGTGGGTTTCAAATAAACTTAATTTAAAGTTAATCCATTACAAAAACATATATTTAATCTATACATATTTTTAGTTTTATTTTACTTCTAAGAGAGGTAGGGCACTGAGAAATTTCGTTGGAGATTTCATTCTACTTGTGGTAGTCCGACTGGTGGAATACCTCCACCCTACAGACGTTCACAACCAAATAACCTTGTGTTGTGTTCTTGCGGTGAGTAGGGTTTCCAGAGCTCCTTGGGGTAGGCAAGATCAAGATTGGCAATGCACTAGTGATACCTATAGTATCACAAGCGTCCAAAGGCTATGGTAGCCGTTTGCTCATTTGCCACCTTAGTTGTATAAAAAAAAACTTAATATTATAAAACTCAAAAGATTCTTTGTTTGTTTCAACGCACTATTGTAGTCAGACCGGAAAAGTTTTTTTTTGCATTCTACAGCCTGTTTATTGAGGAAACTAGACTAACTTCACGCTATAACCCTAAGGAGAGTAGCAGTAAATATGAATGTCAAGCAATCTGGCAAACTGTAGGCGAGTACGAGAAGTTGGAAGAGAGGGCGCGGGCGGTGCGATGGAGAATTGGTCGAATAAATTTAACGCTGAGACTGTGGGGTAAAACTAGTATTGTAATATGATTAGTTTCATAAGACACAAAAAATTAATAAACTGTTATACAATTTTATACACATCATTTTGTATACAGCTTTTATAACAGTTCGATTCAATTCAATAGTGTTCTAATAATATGTTATAAAAAATAAGTTAAGTATTTTTTTTAATTAGACATCATAGGACTATTAGGTATATGCATGGAAGAAGCGAAGAAGAGACACACCTAACATAGATTTAAATCTGTATGACTTTTAGTGTTACATTTATACAGTAATTCGCGTAGTTGAACCTGTTAAACATACCCCTACCTACACGTTCTATAAAGTCAGTTTTCAACTAATAACAGTAAACTTAATAACAATGTAGAGTCGTATACTGAATTAAATGCCTTTTACTACAGTTTTATTGCTCTCTATTTTGAAATACGACTCAAATTATGTTGTACACTTTACTCCTTATGCTATATTTGTTAATAGTACGTTTGTAATGGAGCAATGTGGCGAACTATTTATTGTTGTTCTAAAATACATTGTAGTTTGAGGGGAGCTTTGTGCTTCGGATTTTAATTAGATCGAACAGCAACATACTAAAAGTAGGTACCTTTAATCATCTAATATTAATCGACATATTAGTTATACTGATATGTAACATAAGTTTACTGCGTCTAATAGCTTGAAGATGAATGATCGAAATACCAGCGCTGAGTGACGATGATATTATCGTTCTTGTAATAATACTATCATTTTTATATAAGCTTTATATAAGTCCTTTTTGTACTCCAAAGGTCAGTAAATAAAGAACAAATTAAACTCATTAAAAAAGTCTAAGCAACATGTACTAATTTAAATTTTAGGACTGTTCTTCACATTATAACGTTGTATTTTATTCTTAAAATAATATCTTTAGGGTTCTATGATGTAAAAATAACAGCTTTTGTCTTTATAAGTTCTTTTAATAACAGAAATTAACAATATTAGAATATACTGTAGAAACTAAGATACATAAGAAACTAAACTTTTTTCTTACAAAATGAAATTTCTAAAGAAAATGTATTTATTGTGAAAGAATAGAACAATTTAATAGAAAGTATGGGCTCCTCTGCTATTCAGAACTTGTCGGCAACGATTATTCATTGAATTAATGAGACTGTTTATGTCATCTTGCGGTATTCGCTCCCAATGGAATTTTAGCAAATCCTTCAGCTGTTGGGTTGTTGTCGCTCCATCCAAGTCCTTCAAAACACGTCTCTGGAGCATGTCCCATGCGTGCTCGATGGGGTTGAGATCTGGCGATTGTGCAGGCCAGGGCAATACCCGGATGTTCTCCGTTGCAAAGTATTCACTGGTTCGCTGAGCTGTATGTGAACGCGCATTGTCATGCATTAACCTAAAATCGGAGCCAAAGGTTTGTGCAAATGGGTAGACATAAGGTCTGAGAATATCCTCAATGTAATTATCAGCATTCATGTTTCCATTTACAAAAACGAGCTCAGTTCGCCTGTTCTTCATAATACCCGCCCATAACATAACTGTTGAGCCGCTGTATGGATGAACTTCCTGAACGCACCTGAGCCTTTCAGTATTTCCGGGCCGACGATACACTCGCACCCTTCTTGTAAACAGGCTTAAACCCGAATCGCGACTCATCGGAAAACATAATTTTATCCCATTGTTCCTGGGTCCATGTTATGCATTCTCTACACCATTCATATCGACGAGCGCGATTCCCGTGACGTATCGGTGGGCACCTGATTGGGCGTCGAGCTCGTAGGCCGTACTCATGCAGTTGATTTCGCACAGTTTGAGGACTTACATCAACACCACTTGAAATTTGTAGCCTCAAACTTATCTCTCGAACGGTTAACATTGGCTGGCGTCTTGCAGTCAGTTGTATGTACCGGTCTTGCCGAGTGGTTGTACTCCTTTTACGGCCTGGATGCTGTTCAGCGGGTTCTCCTGTATTATTGTAGCGCTGCCAAAGACGACAAATAACACTTCTATGAATGCCAAAATGTCGAGATACCTGAGATTGATTACTTCCCGCTTGCAACATCCCTACAGCTCTTTGGATTTCATCTGCCATCAAATGACGTCGCTTCATGACGTAAAGAATATCTAACAATTCAATTTTGTCGCTAACTTTATTTAAATGGTTGGTAAAATTATAAAATCAAGACTAAACGTAGCAATTAAAACGCACTTAAATTCAAACAAATTCGCAGTCATTTGAATTTTATGAAAAAACAAAACATAATCAAATTTTTTTTTTACAACCAGCCAGTATGTCATCAATAACAAAAAAAATTACTTACCTACGCACTTTGTTTGAGTAAATATTTAGAAATTAATCAATATAAATGGAAAAATTTGTAATATCACGCATGTTGCTTAGACTTTTTTGATGTGTGTATTTCTGTTTACATTTAGAACGATACTTCAACTTACGGCTTTGAGTCACCGACGAGATCTGCGTGTCGTCATCTTTGGCGATGCTGCTCTGATCACCATACATTCTTCCGACTTCAGCAGACTTCACCGGCATCGGCAGACATGTTTGCCTTGGGCACGAGATTGAGGAATAGGTTAATTATTATTAATATAAAATTCAAATTTTGTCCATGAAATATAAATCACCTAGCGCTAGATAAAGTAGCAGTATTTTTTTTTTTTTTGTTTACTCAATGTAAGTAGAAAGGAAAACATGAATTATATTAAATTCAACTTATAAAGGTAAATGTAGAACAAGAGTTGGAAAATGATTTTTAACTGTATTTGGATGTTTATATGTAAAACATGTAGCAAACCGCAAACGGACATACACTACACCTGAAGTTAAATGGGTCACTACAACACAGCTGTCTGTAACTAATTTCAAACAGGATTGCTGACTTACTCGAGATCCATTAATGATAAGTTGCTTACCCTGAGAAAGGAGGAGTTAGAGCGCCTTGTGCAAACTGAAACGCATCAGAATGAAAACAGCAGCTTCCGATATAAATTGGTGTCATACTAATTTGCTAAAATATTTGTGTCCGGAAAAAAGAAAAATGTTATCTGGATTTCATATAGTTATGACATTGTTAATTCAGTTAAAGCTATATATACATTCTCCTTCAGTCAATTAAGAGAAGTGTAAAAGTGTAGGTACATCATGCAAAATCATAGCCCGATAGTAAAAGCTCCAAAATGTTTGTTATTATTATTTTATTATTTTACTCGACGCTTGGCCTCGATCGCATCTAATGGAAAGTGAAGATGAGGCCCATAATCGTACGCGTTCGCTTAATAAATGCTGATTCACTTTTTACTACGGTGGTATATTCTATCTGATATTAAATCAATTACTGGAGTAAAATGTAAAAATATTTCCATAGCGGTGCCATTCTCTTCTTTCCGCTGACTGAACTACTTTATTTAAAAAAAACATAAAAATGACATGTCCAGAAAATTATGTCATATCGAAAAATATTTCCTATAATTTTACGATACAAAAGACTATGGCAATTTTATACCTCGAGTAATTAACGCTCCATTTCTCTAGTTATCAATAGCATACCGACATGTTTATGTAACACAAGCGTAGATATAATAAAAACCTGTCGTTCATAATTTTTATAGTGGTTTTCTTTCCTAGCGGTCGAGGTACAAGGACTCGTCCACCTCCTGCGTTCACACGGACGCCGTCGAGACGGATGGTGCGTCCCCATGCCTCGCACACTTCCTTACATATTGGTATAAATTTTCTTTATACTTGTTTAGAAAAAATTATTACATAGTACCAGTTGGTAAATACATTATAACTCAAAAAAAGTTTGGGGCGATTATTCATCCACTATTGCTTTCAACCACGACGAACGTCACTAGATAACTAGATATAGATTGAACAAAGACAAAACTCATTGCATTGAAAACGCGCTGTATCAAAATATTGAAATTGGTCACGATTAACAAATTAATGCATATATTTTTAAGCAAACCATTATCAATATGTAGAAATGTTGGTGTAATCATGGTTTTTTCCAGTACCTAAACTAGAAGACTTGAGAATAAAAGACTGTCCTCCAGAAATGAAACAGCCTACCTCAGTACATCGGCCAAATTCGTAAGTAAATAATATTTGGACACAAAATATAAATAAAGTTGTATGTCTACAATAAAGCAATAGCAAGCATATTGTTATAATTATGAACTTTCAAAAATACCATGTGAAACAACCTTCCTTATTTTAATGCATTTTTCTCTTTCCATATTGTTAAGTATGTAGCAGTATTATTTATAATTAATATTCTTTATCAATAAATGTAAATGTTAAGTACAACTGATATTAATAAGTCATAATTAGCTATGTAAATAATCGCGTCTACCACAACCTATAATATATGTAAAAGTTTTAACGCGTATAACGATATTTAAAATTAAATCAATAGTTAAAAAAAAGTGCTAAGAATAAATACAAGTAAAATTAGTTGTAAATACAACACACAAATAAAATGTATTATAAAAAAAATTTGAATGTTGTCATGGAAAGCTCAATTTTTGTGCATAATTGTAGATTTTGTGCTGCAATTAGCGATTTTTAGATAGTAGTTCCAAATAAACCATATGATACAGCTATTTCAAAACACCCAATAAAATATATGAAAGAATGTTATAGCAAAAAATTTAATAAGTTTTTATTCGTGTTCCCCTACAAATGTGTTAAATAATATTATGTTTAGCTTATGTGGCGAAGTGGTTGGTGGGTGTGAGCCACCAACTGGCCCTGGTGGATCTCCACGCTCGACGCGGTCCGCTCCAGCACGACGCGCGGGACTCTACTCCTCTTCACCAACAGCCACGCGACCACCTCCGGCGCCGAGACATCGCTCCGCATCTGTTGATTCACAGAGTTCTAATGACTCTCGGTCTAACCGCAAGTCAGTATTTACGTGCAACTGCAGTTTTTACTCTTTAAGAACGATTGTTAGAAGATGTTAAACATAATACAATCGCGTTCAGTATAAGAATTACGAATATATTGCGTGGAGGAGCAACATAACGACTTCACTTTTTGTTATCACTCGATTTTGCACCCCATCTAAAGGAGTAAACTCGAAAAATAATTATGGAACGGGAATGATGAATCAATGATAGCGTGAACGGAGACCGCGTCGATCGATGTGAGTTTGAATCCCTGCAATAAGCCTGAGCTATCAGAGAAGGAAAACATCGTAATAAAACTATAGCATGAAGATAGGGTACTTTATAATGTCCGCCTGACTAGCTATCACACTTATGTTGAAAATCTGTTGTCAAGCACCTATAGGTGTGTTCCGACAGTTGCACTTGAGAGTCAGTCCTCCAACTAAGCTAAGCGTGTTATCATCTGGGCCAAACGCAACACCTATAAGGAATTTAAAAAAATAATCATAATTTCAATGCTTCTATGATTCTGGTTACCCTTACCCCATCCGTGATATTTTAGTAGAATCCTTATTTGTGTCTGTTTAGACCGACCACAATCAATCATGGCCTAATATGAAATTCGTGTGTCAATAAAATTGTGCACAATTTTATAAATACCTGCCTTATGTAATTTGTATACCAACATAGGCATAAACATCGTTCGAGGAAACAACAGTCTGATGCGGAAAGTGAACTATCCCGTGGGTCAGGCCGTTCGGGAAGACGTCACCGTCGTCACCGCTCTCGACACAAACACGAATCAGGTTCTGAAAAAGATGACTCACAACCAGATACCAAGTTAGTTATATACAATTTTTTTTTTTAATTACGCCATGCCCGGTGAAAATGTAAAAGCCATCAGAGGCTCCAGGCCCCTGGCTAACAGTATAGTCAGTTCTAATGCATTATTAATAATTCTTATAGCCTCTTAATTATAGTTGATGTATGTTTTCTGTCTACAAAATTTGATCAGAATTGGTTGAGAATTGATCAAAATTAAAATTTTGAATTATTATTTTTTATTTCTAGAAGTAATATTGACAATTCTTATAGCCCATTAGTTAGGTAAATAGTTAGACTTCCGGTGTATAAAATTTCATCAAAATCGGTTAAAAATTAATGAAATTTTAATTTTTTTTAAATTCATTTTTTACGGTCCCCAAAAGTGTTATTGAAAATACTCATTACTTATCATTCATGCAATTACTTATACTTCCCGTATACATAATTGAATTAACGAAAATATATATTTTTTACATTATCTAAAAGTTATATTGAAATTTCTTATACCCTATCAACTGACCGATGATTTATGCATCCCGTGTACAAAATTTTATAAGAATCGGTCAAGCCGTTTTAAAGTTAAATCCGGACATACAAACAGACAGACTGCCGGGCAAAAAAATAATTTAATGGCATATTCGTGATCAGTATCGTTCATATAATATGCGTATCGGAAAATTTTGGCAAAATATTAAATGTACAGTCTGGACTACAGATTTATTAATATAGATAGCTATATTTATTTAATACAAAAAAAAAGAAAATCATAGATGGAGTTATTACTGTGTGTATGGTATTATCAATATAATGATGCCAATATGAATCCAACACATTAACCATCCCAATAAAACTTCAAAAATAATTAAAATCATACCTTATTGTCCGGTGTCCGGTTATGACCGGTGTCTACGGGAACGTTTTTTGAAAAACGTGAAGCCCTTTTTATTCCTTTCTTACCAAAAGCATAAATATGAATGGGTTCTTTATCCAAACTTTCACCCAAGTTTTATTTTCACCACATGTGGAATAACACAATAAAATAATTCACTTGTAGCAAAACTGTATAATCCAGATAATTTACAATAGTTATATTGCTTGCTTAGAATGTATAAACTCCCGCGAGTGGCACAAATAAAACAGTCATTATGCCGTACTGCGTAGTGAAGAATACTGGACTATCATTTAATGGGTAATTATTATAAAAACAATACATTTCTAATTAAGTATAACACTGTCAATAAATCAACATAGACAACGCTGTCATTTCAAATCAACAAACTGGTTGTCATGGAAGCTGATATTTCCCTCTTACATACTTTCATCTCTTATTTTTTTACCCTTAAAGATTTATTTTCGCTACAAAAAGTACCCTATGTCTTTTCCCAAGGTCCAATCTATCTTTATACTAAAATTCATCAAAATTGGTTCAACGGTTTAGGCGTGAAAACGTAACAGACAAACAAAGTTACTTTCGCATTTATAATATTAGTATGGATTATTATAATTATGTACCTATAAGTAGTATACCTGATGCATATGTGAATTATAGGAGTGTACAGCATTTAGTTGTCTTAACTGATAACGAAAAATGGTTTCACAGTGAAGTCAGTTGACATGAAGTTATTTAAAATACAAACATTTCCAGAGAATACGAACTGGTTGATTCGGAATCACAATGGAAGGAGGTGTTACGGCAAACTTCAACTAGTGGCGGCGTTCAGGTTCGATGTTCACTTAAATTTTCTTTATATCATTTAATTGTTTATATCACCGTTAATATTTTAGCACTTCCATAGGTTTACTTACTATAAGTACTAGAAATATCGAAATTATAGACAGCCTACCTAAATCCTGTTAGCTAATATTTGAATTGAAAATTTATAATTTTATTACACAGCATCCCAGCAACTTGCGACTTATAGAAAGTAATAATTAGTTAAAAGTAAATTAAGGAGTTTTTGGCGGGATCTTGAAGTGACATGTTGTGGTTGTTATTTTTAATTCATTTACTTAGGTTTTTGACCCTATATTATGAAATATTTGTGGCGTTTTGCGTGATATAGTTTGGTTTTTGTGCATAAGTGAAGTGGATTATAAATATAAGCTGAAAGCATTCATTCCGAGATCACACAAAAATTCCCTAGAAAGTTCTAACAAGGGAGCCACCATCTTGTTAGGATACTGAATCGTCATAACACTTGACAATATAATTCACTCGATAATGGCAGTAATGGTCTTCATTAAAGAGGACCGGTTGCCAAGTTAGGAAGAAGAAGAAGAAAGTAAATTAAATATGAATATAATCTTTTAGGTTGCAAACGTCCGGCGTTCTCAATTAGAACCCGAGGTTGGAACACATCGATCCTCTCATAGGCATCGGAGACACAGAAAACATCGGTTAGTAATTAATAGCTTTTATTTTCTAAAATTGTTCAAAAACTATTTATATAAACAACTAGCTGGTACCCGCGACTTCGTCTGCGTATTATTGGATGAACATAGACTGATCTCGGAACACGACAAACCAAAAGAAAATCATAGATGGGTCTATAACTATGTGTATGGTGGTCGCTATCCCTACCACCTCGCTATATTACTGCATATACACCGACTGATTTCGGAACACAACAAACCAAAAAAATCAAAAATGGGTTTATCACTATGTGTATGGTGGTCGCAATCCCTACCACACCGCTGTATTACTGCTTATGCACCGACTGATCTCGAAACACGATAAGCCAAAAGAAAATCATAGATGGGTTTACCAATGTGTGTGTGTGTGTGTATGGTAATTATATTCCAATATGAATCCAACACATTAACCATCCCAGTAAAACTTCAAAAATAATTAAAATCATCCCTTTGTACCGGCTTGCGTAAAGGTTTATTGAAAAACGTGAAATCCCTTTTATTTCTTACTAAAAGCATAAATATAAATTTTCATATCTCTTATTTGAGACATGATGCGTTCTTCAGACAAACTTTCATCCCCTATTTCACCCCTTCAAGTTCTACTATCGCAATATAAGGTAGCCCATGTCCTTTCCCAAGGTTCAATCTATCTTTGTACCAAAATTCAGTAAAATTGGTTCAGCTGTTTAGGCGTAGAAACGTAACAGACAAAGTTCCTTTCACATTTATAATATTAGTATGGATTTTACCTCAATGTTATCCATTTTCAATAAATAAAGGCACCTAAAAAATATCTATCATTTTTACATTGCATTTTAAAGTTTATTTTTTAGTTATTACCTATCTAGATCTATTTACATAGGCTTTATGGTCTTCAATACCATTATTATTTCAAGTTATTGTTTTTACCAGGTCCAGGTCAGGCTCACCGAATGAAAAAAAATGGCTGCCCAGTGAAGTAAAACAGCACCTAGAGTTCTCCCTTATAGACACAACTGGAATGTCTGAGGAACAACTGAAGGAGATACCGTACACTGTTGTACAAACTAGTCATGCCCGTCAGACGAAGCTTCGTACTTCATCAAAACATCGACAGTACGTAGATATTATTATATAGAGTCTAAAATTATCATCATTCCATTATAAAAAACATCGAAGTTTCTATTGATTATGTAAACGATCTGAATTATTTATTTTCCAAATTGGCAACGAAAATAGATTATAATATAAATATAGGAAAAAAAAATAGAAAATAAATATTATACTTTCAAATAAGGTGATTTAATTTTTGCTTTTGATAACTAACTTTGTACGTGTGAAGGATAGTTACCTTTACACAAATCTAATTATACTATTTCCATTTCTTTATTTTCTCCTTGACGATTCATCAGATTTTGATTAAAATAAATAAATAGAGATTACCTATCGTTATAATTATTTAGTTTCATTGTCGAGTACACCTATACCTACTTATTTTACAACAGCTTCGAAAATTTTGAAGAAGTTGGCATTATCAATTAGGAATTAATACGTGTAACATATTGTAAGGAAATATAATATTAGTTAATAAATTTGTACAAAAGTATCCGGCAGTAGTTTAGTTTCTTACATTTTGTAAAAAAATATCGGGTGTGTTATCGTGTTACGTTTATCGATATAGCTCCATCCCTATCAGTTTCTCCGACTCTGGTTATAACCTTGTACGTGTGTAAACGTCATATTTTTATAAAAAAATGCATACATAATGTAAAAAAGATGCTCGTTCAAGTTTTCACAGGAGCTGCCATCGAGAAAATAAAAAAATGGAAATGGTATAACGATTACATTAAATGTAATATTTACCGTTTACCATAAATAACGAATACGTTTGTTTCACTTAAGAAATTTTTATAGTAAAATGATAAACAAAAAATACATATCATTATATAAAACTTTTAAATTTTCAATACAGAACTGAACACGGATCACTAGCAAGATGGGATAAAAACACTTCCTCTCACAAAAGTACCCACGATAATCACAATCAAGGATCTCTTAGATCAATTTCCCACAGCTCGCATAGAGACAGCAATGAAAAGTTAGGAAGGTATGTATATAGATATAATAGAATTTTTTAAATCTCACTTCTAAATACCTAAATATTTAATGGTTTTCAGAAATGCATATTCAAACTACGATGAGACAGTCGCTCGGGTGGGGGATGATTATTTATCAAACAATGGCTACAAGAATACGTCCGTTTCGAACAATAATAACCCGTATAGTCCAGTGACCAATAGTAATAGTAACAGTTCGAGCGGGGAACTTATATCGGGAAGTGTGAGGGTATCCCACGAGCATACTGATTCAGGACTGGGAGCCGATCAAGATTACGCATACTCTTCGGAAAGGTATTTACTCCTATTTGAGTACCTACTTACGTGAAAATTTAGTTATAAAAAGGACTCTTTAGCAGGATCTTAATATGTCATGTGGTGATTTTTATTCAAATTTTTGTTATTTGATCCTATATTATTAAATATTGGTAGGTATTTTAAGTGAAGTTTGATTATTATGTAAAGTTTTTTTTTATAGTAAATTATATACTATATTATTTGACAATATGACTCTACAGCACCTGGGGATGAGTACGTCCGGGGACAGTTACCTTCCACAGTGGTCACCGTCATGCCGGCATGCTGAAATATTTCATCATCTCTCGTTTAAAGGACCCAATAACATAGCAAGGAGTGTAAACGTTGACTGGGAGAACGTTCCCGATCCGCACGGTTACGACATTCTCACCAACACCATTTTTCTGTTTAGATCGAGTGACAGCGCTAAGTGCGGAGCGGGTGGATCAACAGTTCCAGTGAGTAGGCAATTAGCCGGTGCTGGCGGCAGGCGTGAGGTCCGGGAATCGCGGGAAGCTCACGAGGCGCGGGGCGCGGGGCGTGGGGCTGGCGCTCGGCGGCCGCCGACCGCACCGCGTGTGGTATCTGGATCGCAGCGCTCATTGCTATCGGTGGCGAGTGACAGTGCCACCTCGCGACGCCCGCGCGACCTCGCGCCCCGTGGCTACTCTCATGCAGCAGACGGAGGCTTTTCTCTCTTCGTGAGTGGGGCTTTGCTTTCTAACATACTTCAGCTCTCCGGAGGCCCTCGTGTACATCTTGTTACCTGTTGTATTTATATCCAGACCATGGAATGACTTATCTAGTCAAGAAATTGATATCTAAATTTGAATTTATAATTTTATTGGCGAAAACGCTATTTTGCGGAAATTCATCGTCAATAATTTATCCGAAATTTCTTTGCTACTTCCGCCTGCAACAGATTAATGGTATTGTGAAGTTAGCGCCCGTTATTATAATAATTAATAAACTCTGAAGGCTCATTGACTAATGGTAGTACAAGGTGTCCAGAAAGGGTATCGGGTATTTGTAAGTTCAATGAAACAAAAATTATTTGTATGCAATAAAAAAGTTTATTGTTTATTATTAGCATATGAATTGGAGAATTATTTGGAAAAGATGATGTTATCCAAATGATGACCGTTACGTTGCTGGCACTCTTCTAAACGGAAACGAAGATTGGCGATAACACGTTGACACATAGCTATCGATATTGCTGCCATTTCTGACCTGATGTTTTGCTTTAACTGGGTTAGATTCGTCGGATTGTTTTGATAAACCTTACTTTTAAGGTATCCCCATGCAAAATAGTCAAGCGGGCTAAGGTGGGGGCTTCTGGGAGGCCAGTTGATGTTACCCCTTCGCGAAATGACTTTATTAGGGAATAATTCGTTAACAACTTCCATTGAGTCATTTGAGGTATGGCAAGTGGCCCCATCTTGCTGGAACCACGTTCTTGAGTTGAAACCTGCAAACTCCTGCAACTCTGGGACCAAAAAATTTCGTAACATATCGCAATACGGTCACTATTCACATTAATTGCTCGGCCTCGTTGATCTTCATGAAAATAAGGACCAATTATGCCTTTAGCAGACATAGCGGCCCAAACAACGACCTTTAGGCTATGCAGGGATCGTTCATGCTTTCGTCTCGGATTCTCCACTGCCCAGTACCGACAATTCCGCTTATTAACATGACCATTCAGGTGAAAATTTGCTTCGTCACTGAACAGTATGTTGTTAAAGTTGTTAAATCGCTGCAGCATTTCGTTCGCAAAATTCAATCGATTAGCATAGTCCGTATCCTTCAATTCTTGAACCAATTGAATTTTATAGGCTTTTAGATGTAAGTCTTTCTTTAAAATCGAATGTAAAGACGATTTTTTGATGTTCAACGCTTGGCTTCGCTTTCGGATGGATAAAGACGGATTTTGACGAACCGACGCCTCAACTTCTTCAATTGTTTCTTCATCGCGAACTGAACGAGGACGACCAGAGTTTTGAATTTTAACTGTCGCACCTGTATTCTCGAACATCCTGATCCATTTCCTAATGCTATCGTCACTTGGCGCGTGGCGTGTACGATATTCCGCACGATAGAGACGTTGAGCAGTCACTATTGAATCACCATTACGATAATACGCTCGTACGCAAAATGCGCGATGCGTCCCCGAGTACTGTTCCATCGTGACTAAAACTCCACAAAATGGCGGACGCCACGAACCCCTCCCCGCACCCTTTAGACGCCCCGTTTCGAATATGGCGCGAAAACAAATACCCGATACCCTTTCTGGACACCTTGTATAATATAGAGTATTAATGGAATTAATGTAGTTATTTATAATAGATTTTCTTATGATATAGTAACAATACCTAAAATTCAAATGAATTTTAGGGAAAGTATTTTTTTTTTCATTTCACCCAAAAAATCATTTAAAAAAATAGACACATACATAGAATGAGTTTAAAAATTTCACATAAAATTCTAAATGACATAAAATACCTAAGCCTATATTATATAAATTTAGCCGCATAGTGAGAAACAAAAATACTTATGGTAGAGAAATGAAAAAATGTTTCGGTTTTAAACATCACGAGGGCCCCCGGAGTAATCTGCAGCTCCTGTTTCTGGGTCGCTGAAAAAGCTAACCGTGTACAGGCTGCTGATATTGAAATATTATATAATATTACGTACTTTTTTTTCATTCTTATATTTGAATACTTGTAGTTTGATTTATGTACGATAGTCTAATAAACTGACATTATAAGTATTAAATATATCAGACACAAAATAAAACAAAAAGTTCGTAGAGAATCAGTTTGCTTGAGGGGCTATTGCTATAATTATGTACTAAGTGCTTTAATGGTCGAAATTAATTGTAATTTAATATATTGTAAATTTCATTTTACAAATTTAATTGATTTCATAACCAGCTTAGTTACACAATTTCACACAATTAATAGAAAAACACAGCTTAGTAAAAAAGAAATGTATTGATTTATTTTATAGTCCAGCCCATGTTTTGAAATCAGTATCAATAACCACTTTAGTACATTGCTGTAAGCATTGGTAAAGGTTCTTTGAGATCGTATAGTGCAAGACTGCCCAGACCTAGGCCCGTCAAGGCATTTAAATTTGGCTGCCATCAGCAACGGTCGGCTGCCGCCACGCGTCTAGTGTCGTGCTTGGAATTTTTTGATTATTATTAAAATATGGATAACTGAAAGCTTTATTCATTTTAAATATCTATCTATTTATATCGATGCAAGTATTATTCGGTATGTGGTCCTCAGGTTAACAATATTCCGAACGAGGTGACAGCTGACATAGAATATAAATTATTAGCCCACCTTCAAAATGAATTGGGCAGTCTTGGTATAGTACATACTTAAAGTAGGAGGTCTATTTTAATGCAATAATAGTTGTAGTGTATAAAGCTATTATGCACCGGTAGTTTGAATGGCGCTCGTGATTATTGGGATACGCAGAGACATGCTAGCAACAACAACATATTGGTCGGCGAGAGCGGGTCGCTAGCGCGCCGGTACGCACGTCCGTCGCGGGAGTCACGCGACCACAACGCGAACCTGGCGCGCACGCACGCGCGTCTTGCGCACGCGCATGCACACGCGCGCCACGACAACACGCTCGACATTATCCTAAAACCTCTTATAGAAAGCACGCAGTAAGTAAGTTACGCTCCGAGGATCCAACATCTTTGTGTCACAAAACCCGTAGCGGAATGGACTGTATTGCTGCACGCACCCCTTGGTTTGTTTTCTGGCGGATATTTGTATGTTTATTGTTTTGTATTGTGTATCATGGTTGTCGGTGATGATGAATGCGGTTTGGGTTACATTAGACACTAACATTAATTGACTAACATATTCACCTTGGTTGTTTTTTTTATTATCATTATTCCCATTTGTGTTGTATCTAATCAATGTTGTAACTTTTGTACCGTATTTTGAATTTTTGTTCTAATCCCGCCGATTATTTTTGCTTAAAATTTTAGTAAATTGTTGATAAAAATATATTTGTAAAATTAATTTCAGATCCATGAAAAATTTAATGATACACAATCACGTTTACATAATTCAGAAAAGTGTTTTGATTAAAGGAAATTGTTTTTCAAAGAAACTCGTTTATTTTTAAACAATCAATTACAAGCATACGATTTTAAACGCAGGTTGCAGAGCAACTAAATCCTTCAAGGAAAATATCTGACAACGTAGAACCTTCGTGTATTGCATCTAGCAACGGAACTAAGCCAGGAACAACCGAGATGAGCACGGAACTTTAAGATACTTATGTATTTTTTGTACAAACAAATTTAACAAGTTACCCTGATAACTCGCAGTCGTGTGTGTGTATGTTGCTTAAATTTTGATAGTAATTTAAGAATTAATAGCTTTTATTTATTACTTTTTCATAAATAAAGGCAATATAAACAAATCTAATTTTGATTATAAGATATTTAAAAATTGTACATATACCTTAATAATAACACATAAGTATAAATTATTATATGCATTATATAGTTTAATTTATAGGTTATGCATAGATTTGTTTATTCGAGTGAATGAAATCATTATCAATTATTGTCGTTACTTTGTCAAACGTTGGCATTTTAATAAATGTAAATATTTTATATATCTTTTATGTGAAATATGCATTAATGGAATTACAATAACAGTATAATGTGTGCCAAAGAATTATCTACCGTAGGTACTTACAATTTACAAATTAGTTATGTTTATTTTTTTACTAAATTAACAAACCTGATGACAATTATTTGATTCGATTTGTGTTGGGACATAATGGACCGACGAGTCAAAGTTCATATTTTTGTAATTATGAAATACAGTTATTAATATTCTCCGTTGTTGTACAGGCCAAGATCTTATGTTATTCTATTTAATGTATTTTAACTAGGATTTATATACCTATCATGTATGCGTTGTCTTCTCTTATATTGAGATTATTTCCAGCAATTTAGGAAGCATCATTAAAAAATAACAGTATTTTTCTAATATGTATTTACAATAATACATAACAATATTCAATAATAGGCAGTTGAGGTCTATTCCCTATTTAAGTATAAAGTATTTCCATCGTCGACTAAGGTGAAGTTTTAATCAAATGTCTATAACTCTATAAAAATATTTTATGAGTACAGTCTTTTTTTTGAAACGAAGTTCTTTGTCGCGCTTTTAACTGATGAGAGCTACACGGGAGAAGCGTCCGACCCGACAGATACTTTCGCTATATTACGTTACAGGTACCGAAAGAATGTAATAAAACTGTATAAAAAAACCTTCATTGTGCCAGTTATTTAATAATACATTATATATAGCGAAAGGAACTTCGTTCCTACCAGGTGTCCCGCAACACCTCACGAGTTAATTTTATTTCAAACCGTTAAACATTAATAACGTAGCTCAAAAACTGATTTGAATTTTGTATTGATTGATAGATCGAACTTTTTATATAACTACCAAATTATTCTCCCAAAGTCCATCACTTTTTAGTCTAGTTTAATTTATGCATACTACAGTTCGAAGCTTATGTAGCTCTATCTATGTTGCTACACCACTGCGATTTATAAAGTAACAAATTCTACTAGTTATTCGATACTAGGCTAGACTAGACATTAGGCTGTTTTAGTAAACAAACTACTCTTTTCTTCTCTAACCTTGCAATTGATGAGGCGTTTGTAAATATTTTAAACGTCAATAATTATGAAACAACAACACAATTTTTAACATAAAAGAAGACTATTTGCAATGATTTTAAGGAGTTCCCTGGTGTATCTTCTAAGTTGAAGGTCCAGTGCCAATGAAATTACAAAGAGGGTCACCCTTGAGGAATCCCGTTTCGAACGAAAAAAAAATCGTATAAATCGGTTCATAAACAAAGAAGTTATTGGCTGAACATCCGTAAAAAATATATACATTTGTATTAAGAACCTCCTCCTTTTTTGAAGTCGAATATAAAATAAAATAGAAAAAGCACTAAAGTAAGCAAAAAGGGGTTTACTTAAAAATAATTATAAAATCGTTCAAATAAAACATAAATAAATAAATAAAAACCAACAAATATTAAGTACAGATTATTCCTCTTAACATACATGTTTTAACAGGAGAGAGGCATTGTAGAGGGATTATATGAGTGAATCACACGTTTGCACAGTATTTTCACGTTTAATCCCATCCATATCCTCTTTTATGTAAAAACCCTTTATTCCGCGTAGCTGCTAGTGGCTTATTCGAAGTCGACGCTTAAGCGCTATACTTAGTAGTAGTAGTATGCTTACTGTAAATAATAAAGTTTCATTATATCATATACACAATGTAAATAAATCTGGTAAGCTCTGTTTATATTTAATACCAATGAATGGATATGTCTGCCTATCCATAAATACTTCTCACTAAACCGAGCACATAACGAAACCATAGATATTTATTTCGTAGTACAACTTCTTTTGTTACAATATTTAAAGATCTGTTCAGTTTTTTTTTATTCGGGTCTTTTATCGAAAACTTTGACATTTATCCTGCCATATTGAATTTTATCTTGGAATTATAATTGTATTATTAAATTATTAATATTTAGGCTACCCAGTTTTCATTGGTATCTTAAATAAAAAATAAAAACACCTATCTATGTAAACTTGGAATGTAAAATATTATCTAAATAAAAATACAGAATTGCTCATTATAATAGTATTAGATTTATATAACTTGCTATGTTAAATGGTCTCACCTGAAAGGTGTCACATTTATACAACCAAATATCCTCCGCAACGCCTTCGCGCCGCGCCTCCAACGCAACCCTGTAGTCGGTAGCCTGTCGCAGTTCTCAGTTCCCGTACTTGCCTACAGCTTGGCAGATTGCTTTATGTTTATGGCTACTGCTCCGCTCCTAAGAGTTGTGGGGTGATGTTAGATAGCATATAAACTTAAAAACAAATAGGATACAAAATGGCAAAAGAATTTTTCAAATCGGACTTGTAGTTCCAGAGATTATTTTTTTATTTATCTATTCATTTGCATCGTATGTAAACTTGTTCTTATATGGTAAAGTATCCGAATACATGGACCCTGAATAGGGTATGGAAAATTATTACATTTGTTTTCAAACATACATTTTATACATTTTTATTTATCTAAGCTACTAATTATTTATTTATTTATACATAAAATTTGTTTACTTATATTATTGTAATACATTTATTTACCCTCCACATACACAATAAGCTCACAAAATTCAAACTCCTTTTTTATAATATTATGTCATACATACATACATCACGCCTTTCTCCCAACAGGGTAAGAAGAGACCACGTCCTTCCAGTTGCTACGATTCTGGTCAACATCTTTCGCTTATTTAACATTCATCAACCTTTTCACGCTCGCTCGTTGGTTTAGAGTACTCTAGACCTGACCTTTCTTCAGAAAGTCTCCGATTTGATTGAGGAACGTTCGTCTAAGCCATTACTCTTCCAACGCTCCCCCCATTCGCACTCGCCTTATAAATTTGCTTAAATTTGCTTAGTCTTTCGTCTTTCATCCAGTCTCTCTATATGCCCAAACCATCTAAGTATCCCTTTCCCTTTTTATCATAATTATAATATGTCAGAATTATATTATTATAGTAAAAGTATACAATATTACTATTATGATGTCTAACATAGTATGCAAATGTACACTGAATGCAGCATCAGTTCGCGCTGTGCTCGGTTCAGTAGGACTTAGATTGTCTTTGAAAAACCATTGTCATTACTTATAAAAATATGTACCCGAAATGTCTTACCATTTGTATAATAATATTTAATCTGGTTTAAGAATTATGATAATAATCGGTCAAATTTTATACCGTGACAAGACTGAGAATACATTTACGAGTAATTCCATGACAACTTTGTAAACAAAACATTTAGTATGTATTTTTTCTAAATTATTTCCATTGTTCATTAAACGATCTATTTCGAATGAAAGCCTATCATTTTATATTGACCACATAAAAATGTTGTTAAACCCATCCCGAAATTACTTTGTTTCAGCAAACTCCTATTACGAGAACATAACGACTCAGTCGTTTATTAATCTAGTTCTTATTAATGAGTGTCATACAACAGAAGAGATTAATCGATTTATCCGACAAAGAGTTTTGCTTTCGATGTTAATTAAGCCGGCTTGTCTCGGATATCGGTTGGGTCTGATCGCCAATAACACTAATGAGCATGAATCTGACCCCTTCTTATTGTAAACCCTTTTACATGCATCACCTTTCTTTTTTATTATGAACGTAAATCTGATAATCGCAAATATATTGTTTTACATGTATTTATTAATTTGTTAAAACCTGCGATCAAGGGTTTCGCAGTCTTGCAAAAAAACTTAGGAATTACACCTAGTTATTTAGATAAAATAGGAATGTTAAATATTAGTTATCCAAATACAAAATTGCTTCCAAATCGTTAGAGCCACTCCCTAGAAAACAAATATGTATTGTTCAAGAAGTCATTCAACAATTATTCCGTACAAAGCGTGAATATACTGTACTTTTACGTTGACAAGTGGACTTGCATCAAATATTAAAATTGCCACCTAAGTTGCCTAATATAATATGTTAAACTATTTGTGCCTACGACTTCGTCTGCGTGGAATTTCGTATACTGCGACGGCGGTAAATGGGGACGTGCTTATGGGGCGGGGCGCGCACGGTACTAGATAGTGCTACTTTAATTTATTTTATTTGCGTGAAACCTTAATTTTTTCTATTTTTCTATATTAAAAGTAGCCGAAGCTACTCCTTATAATTTTAACTATCTGGTAGAGCAGTCGGATAAAAAAAATAGGAGTTACCAATACAATGTAAACTTTAAAATGGCCGTTCTGAAACTTGTCAACGTATTCACGCTTTGTACAGAATTGCTCACTTTTTTTTTAATAGGTTTACTGCTTGCACACAATCTCACCTGATGTTAAATGACGATGTGACCGAAGTTGATAGTACGCTAAACCTACTGACTTTCAAGTGCATCTGCAGGATAACACCTACCTACTTAGGTACTCTTTTTGATAAGCTGTATCCTAACGTATGAACACAATCTCACGTGATGTTACGTAAAGATACAACCGAAGACAGTGAAACCAAGAAATGGTATCTGATTTTCAAATGTAACTATGGAACACATTGTTAGTTGCTCAGCGAAATTATTTTACATGAAGTAGCTAGCCAGAAAAATAGTTGGAACTGAAAACTATATTTTAAAATAAAAATTAAGTTCTTAATTAATTTTCATAAAAAGTAAACATTGTGTTATAAGAAATTATTTCTACTACTAAATGAGATTTTCCCTATAAACGTCCATACAATTAGCTGCGAACTAATTGAACGGACGTTGTACTAAAGCTCAATTTGTCTGCATAAAAGTTAAAAGGAAAACAAGGTGCGTGCTAGACTATCAAAGCTCGGATGTCGACCATTCGACGAAGGGTGAAAACTCATTAGGTGCCAGTATTTAATGAAAGGTTCCCAGGGCGTGTATGATTACTAGTTAATTGAAAGGCGGAAAATCGGAAGGCGATGAGACAAAGCTGCGTTATATATCTCAAACTCTGAATCTTATTTTAAAGTACATCAAGCAGGTGGATTTGGTTTATTGAAACTAGGTATTTTTTTATAGAATCACGGTAGACAGTACTGTCAGCAAAGTATAATCCAACAACAACGCCAACTACCAAGAAATCGGCAATCCATCGACGGTCGTTGCTGTCTTGCAAGCCTTTTGCCAGCTGGATCCATATACATTGGTTAATCCCAAAATGCGACAAACCAAACCAGATTAACTGGTGGTTTATCACCATATGCATAATGGTCGTGATCTAATTCGAGACAATTGTCGTTGTATACGAATACATTGTATACAGAGACATAAGCAAAATAGTATATTGCACATCAACTGAAAAAAGAGGGAATTTACTTCAAGGATGCAAGGTCCGAGATTTTTTTTCACGGTTATGTAACTCTACTTTTTATCATTGACTGCGAGAAAACTTCTTACGGCCGTTTTCAATAACATATCTGAGTTTACTATCCCCGAGTAGTACATATTTGTAATAAGTACTATCTTTAACTTAAGAGAGATATCGGCTTTTCTCTTATTTATCCAAGCTATAAGATATGGATATATATTATGTAGATACATAAAGCTATTCATTGATCGGTTATTGAAAAAAAAGTAAGAACAAAAGGTTATATTTGTCTATCATTAGTAACTGAAAAACGGATTGATAGGTTATTAAAAACGGCCGTAAGGTGGTGATACTTTTGTTTTGTCACGCTTAGAGATCAGTCAGTCTAAATGTGGGTAAAGAAACGGGTTACAAGAAAAGAAAAAGTGAAAGAAAGAAAGAAAATACATTTTATTCTCTTGTGAGTAAAAGAGTGTTTTATCCACTGTTATCGATGAATAAAATGCCCTTTTCAGAGTGACAATGGTAATAAGTATATTTATTTAATTATTAATGAAAAAATAAGAATAAGGTGAGAATCAAATAAAATAAACTGGTTAATTTTGAAGATATTATAATTTGAAAAGCGGACTTAATTTAGTTTTCTTGAAATTAAAATGTTAGAATTTCGTTTTGCCTATGTATAATACATGTTCATCATGTTGTCAATAACTAGAAAAAAACTACAGTAAAATACAAAAGAAGATTGGAGATTGCCGAATTTGATATAACTACAAGGATATTACCGTATTTGAATTTATTATATAAAGAAGGTTTATATAAGTATGTACTATGTTACACCTTACGTATGGTGGTCGCGATCCACAGAACACCGTTGTCGTGTCCTACCGCCCACATATACTACTTAATACAAATAAAGTGATATTTAGGATAAGATAATTTTATGAACAATTTTATACACCTACAAAAATCTGAACATAATTAGGTATACACTGAATTCGTAGTACCTATTTAACAGCGTAATATTGGACCAGTAAGTAATTTTGCTGAGTGCTAGACGCTATATATTACGTTTCAAGTGGTGGCTTACCAAACAATTCCAGAACAATCTCGAGAAGCAGAAATGAGCTCGTACTAAAATTTTACATGTACCAACTGGCATGTTAAACTTTAGACGGAGTATAAATAAAAATCTGAGTCGAGAATTTCAAACGTTTTTTTTTTCAATTAGAATTATGGACATGTTACTATACCTACACAAATAATGTAGTTTTTCTCTTACGAGTTAATTACGAATACAAGCATGTTACATCGTAAGAAGTAAATGTTTATTAGACACGGCAGGTATTATAGTATGATTACTTAAATTATAAATGAAAAAATTGAACATATGCCTGTACAAATATTTTCAGTATATCTAAGTAATAGCATAAAACTGAATTGCAATTCTTATTAACTATAAATAAATTACTTCACATTCAAAATAGCTTTAATCGGTAGAGCGAATGAGCCTTTGATAAAGCTCATTGCAAAACAATATTTACTGTTGAATCGTTTTACCACTGTAAAGGCTATTTAGTCAGGCAATATTGGAACTGGAATGGAATTTACATTGTATGTGTTTTCAATACTTGTTGGACTATCATTTGATTTTGCAATTTCCGTCTCACACATTCACAGAAATCATCAAAAATACGCTAAAAATAATAACTTAAAAAATACTAAAATATATTTTTTATGAAAATATAAAACTTCTAAAGCTCCCTATTGTTGCTGTAGTAGGGATGAGGTAAATACTCTTTGTAATTTTTCCACTTAATTTAGTCTTAAGATTTATAAGTATGAACTAATAAAACTGCCTAGAGGTCTTTAGCGCGACTGCTATGAGCGAGGTCCTGGGTTCGAATCTCAGGTCGAGCAAAGTGTTATTGGATTTTTCCTATGAAATTATCAGTAGCAGCTCGGAGTTTGGTTTCGTGCCCGATTAATGACTATAGACTCGCCCCCTATTACATGGGGGACCTAAAAACATACTCGGCAAATTGTGGGTGTACTATAGTACATCTCTGCCTAACCCTTCTAGGAATACAGACGTGATGGTATGTACTAATAAAATTCATAAAATACTGGTAACACTGAATTTAAGTTAATTATCCCATTATTTTAAATATTAATTAATTGATTGCCATTTTACAAAAAAATTGACACAATCACCGAAAGGGTACAGCCGGTTAAGCAAGTAAAATCTGCCTCCAGCGTGTTTTCTAAATCATGTAGTAGTTATTTGGGTTAAATGGTTGAAATTTCCAGAAAACAATATTTCTTTCAATTACAAATCAATTGGTCTCACATAGCTTTAAAATAATCAGGGGCAGATTTTACTTGCTTATAGTACGGCTATATTTTTTCTGAAAAGTGGTTTGCCATCCAATATCGACTCTGACCGAGGACCGATCTTTGGGAATTAGGCGCAAATTGTACCTACTGTTTAAGATAATTAAGTATATAACTATATTTTTACTATATTTAAATCTTATTCATTTACGCTCACGCCCTAATACTATATTAGTTCTTGTGTCATAATATATAGTATGAGTAGGTACTTTAAGTTTGTACGAGTAGGTTTTTGTTGTTACACATGTAGATTTTATATACTTAAAAAAATTAAAAAAAACACCTAAAGATATGTATTAAAAAGTCTAAAAAATTAAATAATTTAAAAATATAGATATTGTATTTCACTACAATCTCATCAGATGTTAAGTGACGATGTGGATTAATATGGTAACACGTTAAGCGTCTCAAATGCAGCTCCCGAAATACACCTATACAGTGTGTATTAAAAACCCCATCGGATCCGTAGAGGTGTTATTAGGTATCGAGATTGTATTCTGTTTAAGTTATCTATCTCAGATGATAAGTAAAAAATACTCTTAATAAAATGTATAAAAAAAATAGATAAATGGAGAAACTTGCATGGCAGTATAGGCGGCGCAGCGCAGGGTACCGCCATACAATCAAACGTACCGCTGCCCCTCGCCGGCCCTGATGAAATTTGCTAAATTTTAGGGAAACTAAATATGTTAATTTTAAATCTCAACATTTTTATTTTCATAATAAATAAAAAAAAAAATTTTGTAATGTCATTGGGGAACCTATATACCCTTTTCGTATTCGACGGGGTTTTTAATACATATTGTATGTATAAATGCTTGGCGACAGATATTACAAGTAAGGGTAGCGAAGGGGGAATTGGAAAAAGTATTACCACCACGTAATGGTTTTACCACAATGTTTTCCTTCATCGAAAGCCCGGTTCATTGCAGGTTTCGAATTTACGTCTATCGGTGCAGTGTCCGAACACAATACCATTAACCGTTCATAGCTTTAATAAATACATTTATTTCATAAGTATTTATCGTTTATTATTTCGAAACAAGGTGCCAAGGTGATAATCATACTTAAAAAAGTATCGTTAAGTAAACGAGGTAAAAGAACTTAGAGTAATGTAAACACGAAAACTTTGCTTTTGAGCTGAGGCAACTCAAGCCGGAAGCGCATTCGGACTCAACTGCCTGGAAATATTAATTCGAAGCTGCGGCGGCGTTGAGGGCGCCCTCCACGGTCTTCGAGCGAACTGCGTGCGGCTTTCTCTTTTACGATTATTTTTGCTCTCCATAAACGAAATATACAGAGTTAAAAAATATTAAC
This sequence comes from Saturnia japonica, assembly GCA_033032175.1. Taxonomy (NCBI): domain Eukaryota; kingdom Metazoa; phylum Arthropoda; class Insecta; order Lepidoptera; family Saturniidae; genus Saturnia; species Saturnia japonica. The sequence continues at coordinate 8,554,727 of CM065311.1, read as the reverse complement.
CTCGCATAGCCCTTTGTACATATGCATGTACCAACTTTGTAACTTTATGCAAAGGTCATGCTTAGCTTTACGGGGTAGGTATGTGGAAAGTTTTCCGTGTAAATAATTAACTTTTTAATGAAAACGATTTCTATTAGATTTTATATGCTTCTAGACGAAAGTACATAATGGGTGGAATGATGTCGCACTTGCCCAATATTTAAAGACATATAGATAGATAGATACAGACCTCTAAAATCATTTAATAGGTATTTTGCTCATTCATTGGCCTTCGCTTCTTTGTAGGGCTGCGAAAACCAATACTTAATCTATGATTATGCTTATGTTTTGTTTCTATTTCTAAAATAATGTTTTGTATGTCGATTTATCCATATAGAGTGAACTCCAGCATATTATGTCCATGTTTTACATCGTACTATTTGTGGGTTTTTCGTTAAGTCTGTCTTTGAGAACTATTTATTATACGTACCGCCGTATTAAATAATGTATGTATATATTTACAAACCATTTATATGTCACGATATTCCATTCAGATCATGTTAAAAAAGTTTGGCTAATAAAAATATTTTTGATACCTATGTCAAATATACCAATATAAATAAAATAAGTGTGCGAATCACGCAAATCTACTAGATAGATTTAAGAAAATTATCACGAAATCCTTATTCAATAATCAATTAATAAAGTTTTAAGATACTAGGATTTTCTCTCGTCCACGCGAGCAAGCCGCTGGCACAGCTAGTGTTTGATTAAAATTTTCTCCCTCGGTATTTTCTAGTCAGCAGAAGATCCGCGAGCACTATGAAATCACTATAGAACAAAAAATATATTCCCATATGTAATATAGTAACTTTATAATATTGTAAGAATTTTTCAAAAGGATTCAGTACTTTTCAAATTTACTTAGTATTTGCTTTTAAACGAGCACATTTTATTTTCATAACATGTACAGATAAATTCTAAAAATCCAAGAAAGCTAAATATTTAATAATTCGAATGATTGGCCTTTTAATTGGGTACCTAGTTAGAAAGAGAAAAAATAAATAGCTCTTATAAAATACTATCTATGCGCGCGACTCAGCCAGTGTGTACTATAGAATTAATCTTTATTATTTTCTGACAAAACAACTGATTTCATTGAACATAATGCAGGATCATCAAGTCGCTAAGAAGTAACGTAGATTCTGCCATTTCGGAGATTATCCCGGGAAAATAAAGATATCGATGATATACGAAGAAAGATTTTTAAAAACATGTCTGTATTTTAGACAACGTTTTATTTCTACAAATATAGTCTTTAGTTATTTTTTATAAAGTTACTTTTTGAACTAAAACTTAAGGTTGTTCTCCAAATTTGAAGATTATTTACAATAAATTATATATAGTGTAAAGCTGATGAACCTCCCTGAAAGTAATTCTGTTGACGCTCATAGCTTTGTGTAGTCTATAACGGTAATATAAAGAAAATTTTATTTTAACCTTTTGAAGTAAAAGCAATTACACATTGACGTCGTGTATAAGGAAATAGCAATCAGAATTTGTAATGATATTCCTCAGTAACATTACCCAGCAACGGGTGTAGCCATAAATATTATTACCATTTCCTTGTTTCAAATGCTATTTAACTAGCGGCAGGAATTCCGAATCTTCAAATTTAATAAATATATAATTCAATATAAGTAATACCGATGTCACGTACAATTAACATGTTAATTATTAAATGATACTAGTTTTTAAATTGTTAATCTTTTTTATACTTACATTATGAAAACTTTCAGACACTGTTTAGTAGTAGGTAACATCTTCGAATAAATTTTTCAACTTTTAGTTTTCATGGTTTTTTAAAAACATAATTCTGCTAAGTGTTATTACTACAATAACAGTTTGATTCTTACCTACATTGCAATAAAATTTAGCAATAACATTAGATTACATAGCAAATACAAGAATTTTATTTTGTTACAGTAATATTATTTTGCTATAGACATCCAACAGTTGCTAAAGTATGTTACTCTTTTTGTAAACTAAGTAGGTAAAAGAAAATTTCATAAAGAAAATTTTGCAAAGTACGCAGCGATAATGATGAGAACTCGAAAACTTCTAATGAGGCCCCCAAAATTCTATCGACTTTTCGATACCTATCGATATTCCAATAAACATACTTTTTTTTATGTTGAAACTTTTTTGCGTATTTCATATGGAAGTAAATAAAAAGTATAGCTTTACATAAATATACTTATACAACATTTTCTCGCCATTTATTATAAAATATTTGCTTATAAATATAAATATATTTTGAACCCTTAACACAAGCTTGCAAAACAATACGTATTTAGAAATTAAGTCAGCGTTTATATTAATTGTAATGAACTTTAAAAATCAATACACGTAATCTCACGAAGTCTTAAAATTTTAATCGAATTAGCGCGTCTTCTTAATCCCCCGGCCAAAAAATATTTCAACGTCAACTTTCAAATTAAATAAATTAATCTCCATTAAACTCAATCTATAAAGATTTTGTTAGAAAATTTCATTAAGTATAAATATTTAATTCCTAAACTTTACACACAAATACGTTGTCATCAGACAAAGTTACCAGACAGGGAGACTACGAAGCCGTATAAGCCGTACAAATAGATTAAGATAAATTACTTGGCCAATTAAATAACTGTTTTAGCAGTTTTTATAGCAAGTACTTCATCAATATTTTAATCATGCTCAAACGTCTCAACAGATTCTTGTTTGGTACAGGAATTGATTATGTCGTCACAGAGAACATAAGATATTTTTTAAATCGTTTTATTGCCCAGCAGAGCGGTCAGGCAACAGCTAGGACGGTAGAGCACGACGATTATATCTGACTGGTTCGTAACTACTTACACCTGGTGTAATATCCGCTATAGTGGCTCGTTTAGTCGTGTCACGTTCCAGGATCAGCCGGTATATATCCAAGAATCAAAGCGGGTGGTAGGAATCCTTACCTGACTGGGTCACAGCCACCATCCAAATGGTGATAAGCCCGTCAGTGATTCTCTTTTGGTTTGTCGCGTTTCGGGATCAGCCATTGTATATAATATCCATTTATCTACCGAGAGGTTTTTAGAGCGGTATGTTACCGGCGACGGTCGATGGATTGCCGATCTCTTGGTCCTTACCATATAATACAATGCCGTAACGTGGTGACGTGGTACTCTAAAAAAGCTATTAATTACATAAAATAGCCGTAAATTCAAATAGACTGTCATTTGACATTTCTATAATTTCCAGTACATATATAATTTTATTTAATGAAACCTCTACCCTGTCGAATTGCATTTTTGCATTGATGTAAAAATTACAAAACAATTTTAGGCGTATAGTAATTACACTCGTTACACGTACACTAATTCAGTACTTCGTTCTCGTTTGGCGTACTTTCTAACCTAAACTTTGTATGGTAATTGCTGCACTTTCGAAGGGTCGTAGCGTGATGTTGTATTGTCTCTAACCTTTCGAAATAAACGGGCTAACTAATTCAAAGAGTTTTTTAAATTAGACCGCAAAGATTGACGCGTACAAACAAATTACTTAAGATAGTACCTAAACTATAGACATTAATCATACGACACCATACCATTACCATACGACTTATTAAGGAGCTTTAGAATTGTGATACCTAATAATTTACAATATAATAATTTAAGTATCATCTGATACATTGTCATATAAATACCTAGTGATCCATACTAATATTAAAACGGGCGCAAACGGTCTGCCCGTAACAATGTGCTACGCCAACGATGATAGTACCAAGCGGGCATGCACAGCGACTCGGCGTACGATCAACCCTCGAACCTGGTACCACGGCCAATACGTACTACGTTAAGCAGCAGAAAGCTGCAAACCAGTGTACGCAAGCTCTACTCACTACGTGTGACCAACTCTGTTCACACCTGAACCTACCAGACGTGAAGAGAGCGAAACATCAAAGGTACACACGCAGTGAGGTGCCTACACGGAGGCGTGGCGTTGGCTTAGCTTCGGAGAACTAAGTGGACTGGGTCGCTGGCGAGTGAAAGATTTCTCGAAGATAATGACACACACGAACACCAAAATTTCGCTGTATTCAATCTTCACAAGCAGACTGGCCGCTTACAATAATTCTTAACACTAACCAGTGCTTCGGATTTTTGACACAGAGTTTCTTGCAAGTCTTCAGGGTCTTGAGTCTTCTTGTCTTGAATAGCGTTTGACACTCTATGTGTCGGTTGGCCGCAACAGCCCCATATTTATATCGGTGTTGGAGCGGGACGGAACGATGGCGTCTATTCCCCTCCTACTCTATCATTGCCTAGTAACACGGCTTGTGGCGTGGCGCGTCGTGCCTATTCTGTTATTATTATTATTATTACACACAAATCCTCGTAATTAGCTAATATCTCATAAGATTCTTACTATAATGTTACAAAACCTATTCAAATCTATTAAGAATATTAATATCTACCTAAATACTAAACTAAACTAATAACTAACTAATAACTAGTAAACTTCGTAAATATTAAACTTTAAACATTACAACACAAAACGGCCTATAAACACGTTATGTATGAATTATAAAAATTTCAAACACGATAGAATTCACTTAAAAGCCTAACTATTTCTATATATTACACATAGCTGGTTTAAAACAAAGATAATCAATGAAATATAAGTTCAGTACGTTTCTATGCTATTCTTATGAAATTATAAGCTTTATTATTATATAACAATAATTCAATTACTATCTTTAAATACCTACACTTTATTTCTATAATACAGAAACAGTAAATTAATGATTTTTCAAATACAATTGTTCATTTCTTAAGCCTAGCATCTTATACCTACAACCAAATATCAATTTATCTCTTAAATCATCACGCCTAGCTCTATGCGCCGCTAACAAATAATATAAATGTGAATGTAACTCTGTCTGTTTGAACGCCTTAACTGCTTAACTGATTTTGTAGAGACAGATTGATCCTTGGGAAAGAATATTGGCTTCTTTTTGTCACGAAAATAAAACTTTAAAAGATAAAAAATAGGGGTGAATTTTTTTATGAAAAACACATCAAACTAATTTTGATGAAATTTGTTGTAGAGATTTAGTAGACCTTGGAGAAGGACATAGGGTACCTTCTGTCACGAAAATAAAACTTGGAGGGTTGAAATAAGGAACGAGAGTTTGTATGAAGAACCCATCATGTCTTAAATTTGCTATAGGAAAATTCATATTTATGCTTTTGATAAGAAATAAAAGGGATTTCATATTTTTCAAAAAATCTTCCCGCAAGCTGGTACAAATGGTATGAATTTAATTATTTATTGCGACGGTTAATGTGTTGGATTCATATTATGATTTTCTTTTGTTTTGTCATATTCCGAATTCTGACGGTTTATATGTAGTAATATAGCGGGGTGGTAAGGATTGCGACCACCATACACGTAGTGATAAAGCCATCTATGATTTTCTTTTGGTTTGTCGTGTTCCGAGATCAGTCTGTATATATTCAATAATTCGCAGACGAAGTCGCGGGTACCAGCTAGTCATCTATAAAAATGAAATGTGGCATTGGAGAAATATATAAATAAATAATTCCAATTAAAAACAATGTTATATAAGTAAGCAAGGTTAATATGGAAATTTATGTTTAATTTGTTATTTTATTTATGTACGGAGCATCTGGATTTTTATACTTCTAAAATATAAAAATTCAAATAAGGGAGCAGTTTCATAATATCTATAAAATTACAATACGGGCAGTATTGTATTTAATTAAAATCAAAAATTCAGGCGATGGGGTTAGGATAAATTACTTCTCTTTTCCGTCGGTAACCCATTTTGTTCATTTACTGTTTGAAATATTCAAATACTGTTTTTCTACAATATTAAAATCAGCCTGAAGGAATTGAAGGGTTAAATAGTTTTAAAGTTATATAGGAGATTTTGAAATCTTAATAGATAGTATTAGATAACATAATATTTTATACATAATATAAACAATTTGAGACTAAAATTTCAAACAAGGTAAGTAGAAAGGTACTTTGTTTTAGGTTTGTTATCTCTATTATTTTCTTATTATTATTTAATTTATTAGACAACAAAGTTAAAGTAGAAATACTATTTTAGACATAAATTGTTCACATTATGTATAAAATATTATGTTATCGACCATCAGTTAATTACATCTGTATCGATTATATTACCTACGTGTATCGAATGTTAAACGTTATTATTAGGCTGAGTTTATCAAAGGCTAGTTAGGTGATTAGGGTCTTCAGTGTATATGACGTTTGATTTCGCTTTGTGGTAATACGTTGTGCTGAAACCTGAAACCGTTTTCGTCTTACAATTGCGGTGTGACTGTCGGCTTATAATTTACTGTTAAATAGAATTAATATCGTTAAAACATGTGAAACGTGCTCTCTATAATTTAGATATAACTAATTTACGTAACGTTCGATTGATACTAACATTAAAAGCTCACGAGATTATTTTTTGCTTGTTTTTTTTTTGATCCCTCTAATCTCTGGATTTACCAATTTCCAAATATTCAGCATATATATCACTACTGTTTTATTAGAGTGGGATGGAACATTGTTTAATTAAATATTTCAAAATAGTCTTCAATCTCAGAAACACCTTTAGACACGTTTCGACAACTCCACTCCACTCGAATCATAGTATTATTCACATTTCTAAAAATATTTTGTTCTTTTATTATTTCAAACTAAACACGGATGATTAAACGTATGATAACGAAAATGATGTCATATTTTTAAAAGAATCAGACTTCATTTCTCGTTTATTATTTAAACCTATCTACATTATTTGTTATTATAATAGGACTTTTACCATGATCACTACCCATTCGGGTAAAAGTGCCCTTCCACCCCACAAATTTACCTTAACAAAATTACCTGGCAACCAGTATACTCTCTAACTTTATTACTTTTCCTTGTTTCCCTGATAACTAGCAGCAGGGGTCGCGAACCCTCACGTCTAATGGGTATCTATTTTGTTATTAATGTTCAAATACGGATCTCCAATTATATTGTCACCGAGTTCTCGCCACGCCTCACTGAACGACAAAGATTTCTGTGTTTACACTACCACAGTAACTTAATTGATACTTATCGATATTACATTGACACATACGCAAAATACAGAAGAGAAGAATACATTAGAATTGGAACAAATACACACATTTTATAAGAAATCCTGCAAGTAATTATGTATTATTGTTTACAAAATGTGTGTATAGATCTATCCCGTGATTTGTGTATGTGTATAAAAGTTTAAGAAATACGGAGTGTTCAATTTGGTGATTTGATGTAATAAATTTTGAGTTACTTAGTAACACCTCAGATATCCATGTGATCTAAACCTAAATACTGTAATTGCTGAACAAAAAACGAGGCGAAAGCGATGCAGAGAACCGAGAGCCAAGAGAAATTTTTTTTGCAAAAGGATTCTCATTGTGTAATTTGTTTTATAGTAGTAGGTATATTCATTTTATCTCAGTGTATTTGCAGCCTAGTTTGAACGAAAACGATTGTTGATAGACAGTTTTAAATTTCTAATGTCGCATAAAATCTATTTTCGGTAGCTAGTAAATAAAAGTAAATCATATTAATATGATACATAATATCAACTTCACTTTTCAGAAATGGAGAGATAATGATGACATCTGTGAAACTTCTAATGAGATTCCGAAATTTCATTTCCTTTAATAATAATTCGAGACGAATAGAAATGGAAGAATCGTGAATATTTTTATCAAATATCTGTATTTCATTCATTTCCTTAAAATACGTTCAGAAAAATTAATTCAAAGAGTAAAGAATATTTGCAAGTTTTTAACAAATACCTCCGTCATTTTCATTGAATATAGTTTTACAATTTTTTACCTTTGATAAAAAATACCATACACTATCAGTATTTTCATGTGTAGCTTCACATTGAAATATTTATTACCTGTGGCACGAGTATCTGAAACATGTCAGTGTGTAAAAATCATACTTTACGCACGAAAGAACTGTGGATAAATAAATACATACGCGTACAATAAGGAACGTGTGCAAAATTGATCACTGAATCGAATAAATTGTAAATAAAATGTATATTGGAAATGCAGTTTTCACTTTATCCGAAATGAATATTTATTTTAAAACATCTGTTTCGAAAATACAGTTTCTATCATTAATGTAATCTATATAAACAAGAACTATTTTCAGTAGCAACTTTACATGTCAGAATCACTGTGAGTGTAACAAAGTCGTCTGCAATTTGTCTCGGAGTCTCCGCCGCTTGTGATTGAAATTCTTCCCGCTCCTTCAGCTCTTCTGTGACGTGACTTCGTGACAACAGATAATGCTCGGGTATATTTTGTCGTTAAATCTCACAAAAGTGTTTTCTCGCATTCTTTCAACGCAAGTATAGTGTTACCGTAAGGGATAGGTAAACAATTTTTATCTAATATGTAGATGTATTTACACCTAAGTTCCTATTTATTAAATGAATGCTTTGTTTTTAACTATAATTAGAGAACTAAGTTGAGTAGGTAGTTTAATTAAAAGTTAACTATGTAGCAAACACCTTAAAAATAATACTCTCTCAGTACCTCTAATAAAAATTACTTAATTACTCAGTGTAATTCAGCTTGTTGTTTTTTATATATATTATCATGCTAGAGTTTTATTCGTATTTAATGAAAAAAACGGTTCAATTACGATGAAACTGTTTCAAACATGTATTAATGAGATATTTTTATTAGCGAATTCGTATTGACCCCGAAACAAAGCGGACTGTAGAAGTGGCCAAACAGTAATAAATAATTTACAAAAGCGGTCATGTGAAAGCACCCCTCTACTTTGCGGTGGGTAGTCATGCGGTGGTTAGATATTTGAATTGCTAATGATTTTCCCGGTCGAATAACTTATATAGCGACGTTAACTGGTTTCTGAAACACTACAAGTTCTTCTTCAGTCATAGGTGCTGCATATTTCCTATCACACTGTAGTTAACTAAGCTACTTACTCTCTTCAATAAGGTATCAAAAAGCTATTTGCAGTTTGTCTTTACTGGATTGCCTATTATTATTTAAAAAAAAACCAGTATTGGTTTTTTTCATAAAGAATTTTCGGATTATATTTTATAATATAACATACCATCACGCCTGTATTCCCCGAAGGGTTAGGCAGAGGTGTACTAATGTACACCCGCAATTCGCCGAGTATGTTTTTAGGGCCCATGTAATAGGGGGTGAGCCTATTGCCATTAATCGGGCACGAAACCAAACTCCGATCTGCTTCTGAGAATTTCATAGGAAAAACCCAATAACACTTTGCTCGACCTGGGATTTGAACCCAGGACCACACTCCAGCAGTCGCGCTAACGACCACTAGGCTATATTTTATGTTCTTAACATTTATGTTTTCTCAAGCTAATAAACCAATCAAAATATTAAAACTTATATTTCTCTTAATAATAGTTCATGTATTACAAATAAAGAAGTTCAATAACTTTGGTTATCAAATATAAGTAACAATAAGTCTCCTTTTCTTGCAATACATGTGCCGTTTTATGCACAATTGAATTGAATAGAATTATCGTCAATAAACAAACGGAGGTTGGCGACCACCGGCAACCTGTAATTAATTGCAAATTGTGGTAATTGCTCACTCGCCGTCTGCACCCGACTCGCCCCTCGCTGTTCAAATGCTTTACGTCGATCTTTTGTGCATAAACATGCTATTCGGTGTATTCTTCATTATTGTTTAATTGTACTAGCATACAGTACAGTATCTAATTGTAAGCGTCATTCGAACGCCTATGTATGTAAACCATAGTCAATAAATGAACGTGACTCATTAACACAGACGACCGCAATCGCACTCGTACAAGTTGTACAATGAAACAACACTATTATAATTTAGTAACTAATTATTTATTTTGTATCTAATGGTATAATATAATATATATAGTGTATATATAGTATATATAATATAATAATATTACTACATATTTATAGCAGTAACAAGGTTATAAATAAGATCCAAAGCTTTATATGTTTTTGGTGATCTACATATTTAATATAAAATACAGTGACATTCATGTTTATACGAGTACAATTACGTTGTGGTTGAGAAAAAGACTGTATTTTTTATTTTACTGTTATCTGCATAAATAACTTGTAACAGCGTTTATCATTTTGTTATATATGTTAGACTACATATGCTTCACGGTTTCAGCCGTGTTAATTTTATATGACCAACTGACCACCTTGCAATTACCAACCCACTCGTTGGCCTATAGTTGTTTTCACTTCCCATGGTTGCCTATAGCTAGCCAGATTGCTTGATGTTCATAATTATTGCCCCACTTTCAAGGCTTGTAGCGTGAAGGTATATAAACTTTAACCATATCCAATAAATTACAAAATGTTAAAATTATTTTTGAAATCTGACTGGTAGTCCCGAATATTGCCACGTTCAAATAGAAATAAGATCTCATGAACTTTAAAACATTACTATAGCTTATTTCCACAGTTTCGACTTCAAGGATGTTTAGCAAGATTCAGTCACATTAACACGATTTATATCTTAATGGAATGATGATAATGGCGCACCAACATAGATATGTGACATTAAATAGATTAATAACATGTAACAATAGATCTATTAAGTTTAGTAGTTATCGGCAATTTGCTCTCAGAAAAGCTATAAAAATAATAATAAAGACCATTAGATAGATGCTTACATAGTGTGAATCATCGGGAAGTCCAAAAACAGTGTACTAAATAAAGATCTAATTTTTTTTGTTTAATTCTCTGAATTTCATTTTATATAAATATGCTACATTAAATAGTCATATAAAAATAATTTTGAATTAAATAAATATTAATTAATATGTAGCAACTTATTGCATAAATGAATTTCTACTTTTGTTATTTACGTGAATGTTAATATAGTTTCTATTGTAGACATAATAATTATTTACCATGTATATATAAATACCAACTTACAAAACTTGGAAATTAAAGGTTTCATATTACTCGACGGCTTTATTAAGGAGATACCAAATTGGTAATTTTAAACGTCTATCGAACATTCGATATTGGTCCGCCTTTGAAGAACCAACTCTCTTAATAATGTCTTATTATTGATTTTAGACAAAAAGTAATTATAAAGCTCATAAAAGTTGTAAAGAAAGTTTTTATTTGGATATAACTAAGAAACAATATCTATATAAATGACACTAAATTTCTGTTCTTTTTTTCACCGTGTTAATATTTAGTTATGATTATTACATTAATCATAAAAAAAAACAACATTTTATTCAACTAAGGATATGAGCTAACAAAATAAAAGACTGCAGTTGTAATAAAATAATCTAGAGAAAGTCTCATAAAGGTGGCTGCTGCTAAAATTTTCTAGGTACTTGAGGGTGTTAGAACTAGTGTAGTGGTTAGAGACTATCAGAAAATGCTTTACTAACATGCCGTAAAGCTGCATGGAACGTTCAGAGTGTTATTTAACGGAGCCCAGCCCAAACGTCAATTTTGAAGTTTAGTGTGTATTGTCATTTCATATCATCATATCGACTCTTTCCGCTGTAAAGGGCATAAAGACCATTCTATTGAAATTGAATTTTTGATGCACTTTTACTTAGCTTTTCGCTCTGTTTTTTTTTTAATTACGCTACATAAAAAACTTTGTCATTGCCACCAAAGATTTTCTTACACTTTAAACACCATTTTTCTTCAAAACAAGGACTTAAAACAATATTGTTATATTACAAGAGCAAACTTGTAATTACAAGGTATAAAATTGGGCAAATAAAGTATAAAAACAAATGAGAGATGTAAGAAAGATTTTTTGATTTTTGGCAAGTGCCAATTGCGAAAAGTATGTAATTTGGCCTTACGCCCTTTGTACCAGAAAGAAATATCTCTCCCTCTCTTAGAACTCTTACATTAAAGAAACGTAATATATAACAATCTTGTTTGCCTCTGTTACTGATCGTGTAACCCGTTTTCAATAACCGATTTATCCGTTGTTTCGGTTACTAAATATAGACAAATACAACCTTCTGCCCTTCAATAACATATCAATGTATAGTTTTTCAAATCTACATAATATATATTCATATCCTATAGCTTGAATAGATAAGAGCGAAGCCGATATCTGTCTTATGTTTATGATTGTAATTATTACAAATATGTCCTATTCAGGGATAGTAAACTCATGTTATTGAAAACGGCCGTTAACCGATTAAGCTCATATTTACATCATAATTTTTTTACGATACTATGGTTTATATCTATGGTAGGATCAGATAGGCAGAGCTGTGGTAGAATCATTTACTATTCACAACAACTTCTGCCAGACACGCTAGTAATTTGTAAAAATGTATCTTATTTTATTTCGTTTTCTGATGTAATTCATTTATATGAAATTGTATTCAGCTTCAGTATTACATAACCATACAATATTAAGGTAGACGCAAATAACTTGAAACCGAGTTAAGTTGTGTACGTAGAAACCATTCTGTGGATTAACCGCACCGCATTACGCTATCTTGGAATTAAAGAGGTTTTGTTTTCGCGCGGATTCCGATAGCTCCAACTTAATCTCGTTTTACCGGTTGTTGGATAAAAACCGCAATAAGATTGAAACAGGTAGGTACATACGTACATTACATTGGATTGTAATTTATTTCTCAATTTTAAAGGCACTCATTAATAGTGCGTACCTATTCTTCAGTTGTGTTTGTTATACTGATTGTAGTAAATTCCGTATCTAATACTCGGACAAGTGATTAATAATACAATGTAGATAAAAAATTCGTTTTGCTACATATTAACTAAATTTGTATTGGTTTGATTAAGGTTGATTAAAGTAGACTGCACTGTGATGTTGATGTGATCGTCAGTATGAAAAAATGCTCTGTTAGTGACAATATAAGAATAAAAATTCAGTAGTGACATAATTAAAGGAGCAATAAAAATATTAGGAATTTATTATAAAATAAACATTAAAGACTTTTCAAGATTGTTCTTCATACATTTATTGGTGGGCACGTTCTTAAAATAAAAATACAGTGTAAACTCTTTATAACGAAACTCAAGGGACTGAGCATTTTTTGTCGTTATAGAGAGTTATCGTTATATGGAGTGAACAAAAAAACAACCAAATTGACAAGATTTTTTAATATGTATGTCTTAGTTAATAAATGCTTATAAATTATTGTTTACACATATAGTCTGATAACTTTGTCTGACGTTTTTTGCTATGCCAGTACTTGTTTTGTATTATTTTATGTATTCTATTCTTATTATTAATCATCTTATTATTAACTTGGTTGGTTTGCGTTAAAACCCACATATTGAAACACTCTTTATAGCGATACGCCATTCTCTATTACGAAGAAATGTGTTCATATTTTTAGACAGTAAATATTTATTATCGGTATTATTGTTTATTATCAGGTAACAAAATACTTTGAAGCTCCGAAACATCCGAGATCGGTCTAGCTTTTGTTATCCTTAATTGCCTTGAACACGTGCAGTATGACGCATTGTTTTCTCGGAAGTGATGGTCTTCGACCAAGCATACTGGGTACCTATCGTATTATCAGTCGTAAACCTACTTTGAAACTGTTAACAAGGCCAGTAAACGGAAAGCGATTAGTGTTGACGAAAAAGTTTATGTGATACGTGCGATTGAAAAGGGAGAAAATAAAAGTGACGTTGGAAGGCGTTTTGAACTAAGTCAATCCACTGTTGCTACCATTTGGAAAAACCAAAAAACAATTCTACAGGCGGCGCTGAAAGGAAACTTTTCTAAAAAATTAAGAAAGCCAAAATTCGAAGACTTAGATCAGGCAATGTTGTCGTGGTTTAACAATCAGCACCAGAATAATGTACCCATCTCGGGGCCAATTGTAAAAGCTAAGGTTGAAAAGTTTGCCAACCAACTTGGCATAATTGACTTTAAAGCATCTGAAGGTTGGCTCGGAAAATTAAGGCACCGTCACCAAATTACGTAAGGTAAAATGAACGGAGAGGTGTGGGATGTCGATATGAATGTGACTAACAATTGGAGTAGTACAGTGTGGCCTAAATTAAAGATGAAGTACTCTCCAGAAGAAATTTTTAATGCAGATGTAACTGACCTTTTTTTCAAGTTGACTCCCGACAAAACTTTAAAATTCAAAGGGGAAAAATGTGTTGGAAGAAAACTGTCTAAAGAGCTTATTACAGTTCTAGGGGCTGCCAATATGAGTGGCACAGAAAAAAGAAAGCTCTTAGTTATAGGCAAATCGAAAAACCCTCGGTGTTTCAAGAACATAAAACAATTGCCAGTTACGTACAAAACAAACAAGTCAGCTTGGATGACATCGCAAATTTTTGAAGAGGAAGTGAAAAAATGGGATGCTGAATTAAAATCACGGAACATCTTGCTTCTAGTAGACAATTGTCCTGCTCACCCAATCATATCTAATCTTCGAAACATAGAGTTAGTATTTTTCCCAGCTAATACAACCAGTATTTTACAACCAATGGATCAGAGTGTAATTAAAAGCCTAAAGGGCCACTATAGACGGAAAATGTTGATGAATATGATCGAAACTGACGGCAAGGTCTCGATCAACATGCTACAAGCAGTGAACTTCTTATCAAAAGCCTGGTCAGAGGTAACAGCAGCCACTATCCAACATTCTTTTCGACATGCTGGATTATGTAGTAGCCAAGAAACGAACCAATTTGACAGTGAAGACAGTCTATCACGAGTGAATGGATTAGCCAGTTCAACATACCAAACAATTTTAACGAAGATCTACAATCGTACGAAAATATAGATGAGGATATAGCCAAAACTGGTACACTTACAGATGAACAAATTGTTGATTTAGTGTCAAAAAGTCAGGAAATACCCGATAATCAAGATAAAGAAGATGATCAAGTGGACAAAGCCGAATCACCACCAACAATTCAACAAGCCCTAGATGCCGCTAAGTTGGTAGAATTTTTTTTGTTGTTTAATCAAGACGATTTCACCACATATCTAGATATGAAAAGAATACATAAAATAATACAAAACAAGTACTGGCATAGCAAAAAACATCAGACAAAGTTATCAGACTATATGTTTAAACAATAATTTATAAGCATTTATTATCTAAGACATACATATTAAAAATTCTTGTTAATTTTGTTGTTTTTTTGTTCACTCCATATAACGATAACTCTCTATAACGACAAAAAATGCTCAGTCCCTTGAGTTTCCTTATAAAGAGTTTACACTGTATTACAATAAACTTACACTGCTAGTTGTTGTATAAAAATACTTTAAAACAAACGTTTTAACAAAGAAATAAAATCATCAAATAATACTACAGTTGACTTTAGAATTTATTGTTACTTGTTTACTCGTGTCTTAATCGATGTCCCTTGTTTGGGTATGATTTCGCAGACACCTACAGATTTTTTCTCCCTACAATACAATTTACATTAATTACCTCAATAAACAGACTATTCAAATCATCATTAATTCATTGCAACAGTGTTTTAATTTAGACATGCATTTTACTTTTTCTACTAAAATATGTCCGCACTGTATGTACTCAGTCAATATAAGATTTAAGTGTATTGTGAAAAACTTACACGAAAAAAATATCAGAAACGTTCATTTTTATAACAAAATCTTTATTAAAAAATACGAGATAATCACTGTAACAGCCATTTTGTGGCACAGTAGTCCGTAAGTATCGAATTAATGAAGAACTCTCCGCGCCATCGCACGAACTGCCTCGGCTGTTTGAAAGGATGGCGCGCTATTTACGCAGATTAACCCTTGGGATCTCTTCGAAGACGTAATTTTTCATTTAAAAGTCTATCGAATGTCGGAACTTTATTAATTAAAAGGAAAATGGTCATCATCAGCTTTTTTAATCTTATTTGTGATAGAAAAATTGAATATGTACCAAACAATGAGCAATTACATTTTTTTTTTGTATTTTGTGAAAATGTAATATGATGTATGTATCTATGTAAGAAGCCTAATTTTATAGTCTTTTCGATATGAGATTTTGAAATTTACATTTTACATGCATAGTAACTAGCATGTTTTCTTTCTTTCTTTCATGCCCTCTTAGGAATGGCAGTTTTCTCGCATTTATAAAATTAGATTTAACGTTGCTTACTTTAGACCACTTTTCAGTGTTTAAAATAACTAAAAGCAGAGTAAGAGTGGAGCAGAAACCATAGATGTCAACCAATCAGGCAATTAAAATGTATTACTGAGGAAACCGTGGCGCACATTATAGACACATTTAAGGCGTATTGTATACACACATTCGTTTCGTAACAACAAGTTAAAACTAGCTAAACATAGTTGTTTTTTTGTATATGTATAATGTATAAATACCAAACCTGTTTACTGCATTAAAAATTGTATTTGTAAGCCAGGGGCTTGCTTAAGGGTTAACTTACATAATTTTAGTTTTCTTTAAGTAGCCATTTATTATTCACTGTGGGTTGTACGCATTACAATTTAATGATATTAAAATTGGGTTTTGGGGTTAGTATTTCAATTGAATTGGTTAGTAAATTTAGTAGTTCGATTTCCTTTATCGTACATTCTAAAATAGGTTAGAAGTATCCTGGATATTCTAAATCTTAAAACAGTACATTTCACGTTATCTATGAAATATAAAATAAATAAATTTGTCGAACTTGTTCATAAACTTTGTTTTTTATTATGAAAAATAAACTAACATAATAATGGTATAAATATATGAAATCCGTGAGCTTATTTTGCTCGTTAAAATATTCTTTTATTGTCATATTTTTTAAAGCTACAGTAATAATAAATTATAAATTGTGTTTAGGGAATCATTCAAAAGTATTTTTTTAATCATATTTTTACTTACTTTTTTATCTTTGGGAAACATATTGATTATTTTACCTAAAACAGATCACACACCAATTAAGTTTCCATTAAACACCACACACAGAAATAATAATAATAATTTATTTACATACTTAATATAAATGTAGTATATTATTTAAAACGAAATGGTATTATTACTCCTAAAGTAACTTCAACGGTGTTCTTCCTATTGACCTATAAGTAATACAGGCGAAGGCAGAATCTTAATACGCAAGGGTTTAATAATGTTTCTAAAACTTCTATTCAGAGTATAATATTCTGTAGGTACGTTTATGTACCGACTGTTACTGAAGTAATCAAGGGAGTTTATGTAACAATGAAAGAAATTCGATTCTATAAGGGCAACGGCTAGGTTACGTTCGTCGAAAGGTCTCAGGGACATTCTACCAATGTTATAAAAAGGTGTAAATTTTCATTTATAAGACGAAGCATTTAGGTACGTGTGAAATGAATTGTTTACAACAAGAGATTAAAAACAGTATAGTATTAAGTACTTATTTCTAACTCGAATTATACAAGAAGAACATCCTCTTCAGTATTCGATATATTCTATAGAAATATTTAATTATTGGAGCTTACTCCTTAAGAATCGATTTTCATATAAGGACCCCGGTGTGGAAATTTTATGAGGAGTGAAGTTTATAAAAGCGTTGAGTTTTTCTGTGCAATGGTACCTTGTGCACCTTTCACTTTGAAATAATGTATGTATACACACACATCATCTTGCTTTTAGATAAATCACTAACCACTCACTCAACCAATCAATCAATCAGTCGGTCGATCGGTCAGAATCTGATCATTAGTTTAATCACAAACGAATAAACTTTACCTCTTTATAGTAATAGTGTAAATTTAAAAATACTTTACAATTTATGCAATACATACATACAATACAATTAATACAATAGATTAAATAATAGATAGATAGAATTAGAATTTACATAATAAATTGAAGATGACTAAAGATTAGTTCCAAAACGGTTTTGATTGCCTAGAGAGCAGAGTGGACAATTATAATGACGGTTTCATGTAAACTGTTCATATGGTTGATTCAAAATTTTTGAAGACCAGCCGTACAAACGGGACCAACAAACTCAAGAAGGAGAGGCGTGAGATGATTTTCTTTATCGGCAGCTTAATATACGGATCTCAAAGTCACCGAAAAGGGCGATAGAGCGAAATAAAGGCTCCAAAATTAGCAAGAAATCTGTCTATTAGGCAAAGCCAAATAACTGAAGACTGACGATGGCGTAATCGTGTCGTCCAAATCTGAGCTCTTGAGAGTGATACACATACTTATACACATTAACTCAGAAACCCATTACGAATGTAGACACTATACAGAAGACTTACCAAACGTTAGCTTGTACGAGATTAGTATAACAGAGTAATCACAGCCGAACTGTTGAAGGCGGGTGATAAAACAGTACTTAGGGCCCTTCAGAACATGTTCAATTAATTCATCCACGAAATTAAAACGCCGCAGACAGGGAACAAAAGCGTGGTGGAACAAATCTTCAAAAAGGGCGACAATACCTTATTGAAGAATTATTATCTTATTGAGAGATAGTCTAGGGATCAATATAACGGCAACAACATCACTCACCTTCGGTTTGAGGACAACATAGTCTTGGTTGAGACCATGGAGGACCTCCATACAATGCTCAATTACCTCACTCAGTAAAGCCTCTGAACGAGTCGGTCTTAGAATGAACATGGACAAGACGAAGATCATGTTAAACGTCTATGTAGCGCCAACTCGCGTAAAGATCAAAGACTATACGCTTGGAATTGTTGATAATTATGTTTACCTGGGGCAAACTATCCAGTTAAGTAGGTCCAAATTCGAGAAAGAGGTCAATCGTCGAATCCAACTCGGCTGGGCAGCATTTTGGAAGCTACTTAACATCTTCTCGTCCAAGATACCGCAGTGTCTCAAGATGAAAGTCTTGATCAATGCGTGTTGCCAGTGATTACATATGGTGCTGAGACGTGGTCGCTAACTATAGCTAGACGTAAGTGAGAGTGGACGAGCCACGTAGCTCATAGAACGGATGGCCACTAGGGCAGAAGAGTTCACGATTAGCAGCCATGTGCCGGAAGAAGCAGCGTGGGCAGACCCGCCACAAGGTGGTTTGACGACCTGGTAAAGCTCGCGGGAAGCCACTGAATGCGAGCAGCACAGGACAAGTCGTTATGGCGATCTTTGAGGGAGGCCTATGTCCAGCAGTGGCCATCTTTCAGCGGAATGTTGATGATGATGAAAGATAGTTGACTAAAGTTGATTTATTTTGCAATAATAGAGAAATAATAATAGTAATTAAGTTCAATTTAGTAATGTCTGCGAAATTCGTAAAGTTCGTTGGTACATACCGGCAAAAATTAAGTACATTTTCCAGTATTACCGATCACAATGAATTAATAAACTATCTTAATCAACTAAAATGTAAGGAAGTGAACTCTTTCATTGTCGATAGGGTGGATCGTTACGTGAATGACGATGTTGTCTGAAAGTTACTCCCTCTCTGTATATCAAAATGATAATAACTGTTAAAAATATAAATACTGTAAAAACAATGGAAAGAAATGACGACGAACCCGATCCAGTTTCTTGCCAATTCTTGTCAATGACTGAGATGTTTTCCGAATCTGTAGTACTGTATTGATGATGGTCAAAGTGCCTTCTAAGAATCAATATTCTTTAGTTATTGAAAAGTAAAATATATTGTAATCATGTTGTGTTTAATTAAAAATTCATAGACAATCACTAACAAGAGGCGTCAATAATTTGTTAACCAACTATCATCTGCTCACAGAGACATCAGGGCTTTTAATAAACGAGATACAACTTCAACGTTGAGTTGAGAGTTTCCGCTGTCTGGGTGACGATCGTTTGTCTCAGCTAGGTAATTTCTTCTTTAATAGAATGATATGAAATCAATCTATAAGTTCTTTATACTACCACGTTGAACAGCATATTGTTAAATCAGCTTATAAATTACATGAAGATTATTAAATTAATACAATTTAACTGTACGATTAGTAGTGACATTTATATACTATTTCTGCCTTTAGTTAATGGCTCGACCACAACGCTACCTATCGGATCCTAACATTGCTATAAACCATAGTTTCAATAAAAAAAGGTGTATTATGTGATTATGAGATCAATCGATCAAGTCGATCAGAAATTAACACAATCACTAACAGACACTCACAAGATTTTTATATTTAATATTACTATTCGTTTTAGCGTCTCATCTTGATTAGACTCAGTATATGTTTTGTTTTATAATATAAATAGGAGATAGTTTTTATTCAATATTTAATTTTTATTTTATTCGGATATGATTTACATACGGATATAACTTAAATACTAAAGATTTTTGTATAAAATATGGTCTAATATAACTTTTAATAACTAAATAATAATATAAATTAATATTTATAAATAATTTGTAATACTAATTTATAAATAATATAAATTAGCAAAGAAAGAAAAAAAACAACATGTATGTTAATTAAACATCTAAGAAAGAATTGTATCAAACAACCAGTGCCTCAGAAAAATATGGGATTAAAAAATCGATGTTTAGTCCAATTAAGGCATTGCATTATCTCGGAGTTTTTATATATAAAACAAAAGATATGTAAATTATCACTACCATAACTTTATATAAACCATTAAATAAAAACATAAGACTTCTTGAAATTTGTTAAACGTAACCTGTAAATGGTTATTTTAAGAAACTTCTGAATATAATACGATCGTGTTGTAATCTTGTAATATTTATGAATTACTAATATATAGCTAAATGAAGAAAAACTACGAAAAGCAAATGTTAGAGTTGACTAAAGCCGGTGGGTGAATCCGGTAAACCGAAGGGGAGTCGTTCGTGTAGGATTTGGGCGGTTCGGCGGTAATTAGTGAGTTCACTAATAGGCACCAACGGTCAGTCAGCTTTTACAATATGCGCTGTAAAAGTTCGTATACAAAATCCGTTGAGGTTTGCTCACACAAGTGTATAGCTAAATATACATTGCAAATAGTCAGCAAGGTTTGTGTTATTATTGAAACGAAATATTGACGAAATTATCGACGTAGGCAGACGGAGTATCAAGTAACACGTAGTTACTTAACATCCTCGTTTTATTTTTTGCTATTTGTGAATAACGTAATTAAGTTTCCCAATTATATTATATTATAAATATTTATTATAATATAATTACAATAAAAACATTCAGACTACATAGAATATGAGACTTATCTATACCTAAACTACTGTTATAAATTAAAATAAAGATCATTTTTTATCAGCAATTGTGTGACATTTTTAGATTTACCATTATTGAATGTTTATAGGTTTAATTTTAATGTGAATGAACATTAAAATATGTGCCATAAACATAGATAATAAAGATCTACTTAGTATATATTTGCATAAATCTAAACTAACAGACAGCAAATAAAACCTAATATTCTTTAATAAAAAGTTTAAAGAGTTTTTTATGTTTACAATTTTCCTTTTCTTTTAGACTACGTGACAATGAGTTATCGTTGAATATTATCTCGTGAGCCTCCATAAGTTTCACAGAGGAACATCAATATTTTATGAAGTTTTATAATAACAAAAACCACTCACAGGTGCGAGTAGACTTGCTACGGTATTACTACGTCACGTTTGTCAAGCACTACGTGCCTACGCATATACTGTGTACATACCTTCTCTTTGTACAATAAAATACTATTTGAGTAGTGCACGTAACTGTATTTGAAACTATAGGCAGCCCGATGCCTACTTATATCACCTAAACTCATAACATTACATGTAATTAAATTCTATTTTCAATTCTTGGGATACATAACACACTTTTATTTATCTCACTTAGATAAAACATACCATAAAATTTATTGTCATTTATTAATATAACTTGTAAATCAAATTAAACATATTTATTTTCATTCGTACCTAATTCCTGTAAAAATATGTTTTCTAAACGCCAGGGTTGTTTACACTCTTAGTTAATTGTAAAATAAACCAATAAGTCAAAATGGTGACAGACGAAATAAGAAATGGTGGTAGCTAGCAGTGACGAAGCGTTTATATTTTTACAAAAACAAATATTATTCAATAATGCTATTATAGATTGATGCATGAATAAAACGTTAAATTAATAATAAAACATACCAACATGAATATTATGAAGAATCTCAATTTCAGAGTTAATAGTTAGAAAGTTGATTACTGTAACTGTTCTCAAATATATAATTTGTAATAAATTAAATCTTAATATAAATTCACGTACCTATTTTACGTTTTATTAAATATCTTACTTTTAGTTTGAAAGTTCTATTCATTCTTCTTTGTATCATACCTTTTTGACTTATATATTTATATACTATCTTATATACATTGGTAAAACGAAGTTATAACTATTCAATTATATCTGAAGAAAACGTAAGTATGTCAGTCTGTAATAATAACGACTATATTTCATTTAAATCATACCTTTTTTCTTATTTTATATTGTTGTCTAAATTTTGTACGATTTTAATAAAATATACTTTTACTTATATTGCTATTTATACAATTTTATTAAAGAGGTACAATAACAAATATTAAATTAACACTTTCACAAATAACGATACAATAATGCAGCATAACAAAATTGCCATCGTATAACTTTAGACAACACTTACATAAGACATTTTAAACACAGTTAGCATAATATAAGTATATGCATAAATATGTAATAAATTTATATAATGTAAAAATTAGAGGTTAAAAAATCTTCACCCGGCGACTGTCTTAAAATTTGTTTGTATACAATGACAGTCGTGTCCAACTGAATCGTGAGTACTTTACATCAGATGTAACACTCGACATAGTGACCCTCTTCGCGTTCGGAGATCAGCCAAAGAGGTTGGTAGGGAGCTGTACCCGATCGGGTCGCGACCACCATGAACATGGTGCTACACTCATCAAAGGAACTCTTTTTTGTTTATCGCGTTTTACAGGCTAGCATGACAGCGGCGTCCGGCGATGAATTGTTGACAACTCTGTGGTCACCGTTCTTTTTGGATTGTACTGTACAACTTTACCATCAGGTATATAGCGCCCTCATTTTGCACGCTACTTTAAATAAAATGTACATATTTGGTATGCATAGCTGTCTAGATCAACTTAAAATGTTTCATGTATTGAAACTGAATAGAGTGTGCGTAGCAAATAATATTGTATAAAATTGTAGAGTGCAGTCAACAAAAACAGTCCTATCTTAAACAACTCTTCGACACGCATTACACGTTTCTCAGCATATCACAGACAGATTAACATGAAACTCCGTTTCTATTGCACCTGGCGTCTTACAAACTTTATTGCGTAGCGTCGCGCGTCTTCATTAACTCAGAGCTTCTTTGAAGTTACAACGGTATTCATTGCACACACCCTGTTGCCTTTCAACAAAGGGTTCAACTATTTCTAAAATGTTATATTAACCTACATATTATTTAACAATAACTCATTTGTGTTGTAGACGTTTGCTATTTCGAGAGACAACAGTCCAAATTCCTGTACAAAGACACATTTTTAAAATGTCTGGAAAAAGTGTAGAATTCATTACAAACATTAAGTAAGTTTCGTACGTAAGAGAATGCGTCGTAAACACGCACGCACATATTAAAATCTTGTCAGTCCAATTAAATAAGTAAACAAACAAAAACTAAAAATAATAGTAAACGTCAAGGTCGCTCTAAAAATTTCGACCTCTCGTTTTTATTGGGTAAGCGAGCCGACGTGGGGGACAGTTTGGTTTTGTACATACAAAATGAAACAAAAAAAAAAAAGAATACTACAAGAACACTACAATCACAGTTTATTGTAAGCCACAGAGACTGTAAGTACAAGGACAGAATAACCAATTTCTCTTATTTAACTATAGGCTTGATTCTCTGAACTACCACTGTGACTTTGAACGCCTAATTGTGTTTATCATTTAATTTGTATGAAAAACCCTTTTTCTGCAAACAAACGGCATTTTGATTACCTTGTGTGTGTAATGGTTAATAATTAATATTAATTTAATTAATCAACACATAAGTTACGGTGTGATCCAACACACTATACATAGAAGGAAACGGGCTAAAATGCTTTGTCCTGAATGACTGACTGACGGATCAACGCACAGCCTAAACCGCTGATCGTAGAGACCTGAAACTTGGAGGCTGTGTTTTTTGTATGACGTAGGCATCTGATAAGAAAGGATTTTCTTAAATTCTACTCCTAGGGGAGTGAAAAAGGGGGCAAAGGGATTCCTTGGTCCAATCTACTTCAAATTTTGCATAAACTTTTTTTAACAGAATTGATGGAAGACGTGTTTCATATTTTATCGAAATTAATCCCCTAACGTGGTTAAAAATGGGTACAAAGTTATTTTGACGGTGATTTGCTTCGAAGAATTGATATCAAGAATTAGTGCTTGTAATTTAAATTACATTTTATTTTGACAGATGTTTGAAAACTCAATCCGATTTTATTCAAAAAACGACCTCACTTAATCCATACAAAAACTATAAATGCGAAAATAACTCTGTCTGTCTGTTACGTTTTTACGCCTAAACCGCTGAACCAAATTTGATGAATTTTGGTAGATATAGATTGGACCTTGGGAAAGGACATAGGGTACTTTTTGTAGTGAAAATAAAACTTTAAGTGTAGAAACTAGGGGTTGAAAGTTTCTATGAACAAAATATGGGAACACCAAATACGCATGCGCAATAATGATGAAATGACATCGGCTGCCATACCAACCAGTTTGTAGATAGTTAGTCTGGTTTGTTGATTAATTGATATTGTTATACTTAATAACAAATGTATTGTATTGTGTAAAATGGTAGTCCAGTATTCTTTTTAAGATTGGTTGAAGTGTATATAAGCTGTTTAACTACGCAGTACGACATAATTACTGTTTTAGTTTATGATAGGAATATGACGTGCGCTGTCAATCGCGGCTTGCGGGAGTTTACATATTCTAAGCGATATACCTATTGTAAATTATCTGAATTATACAGTTTTGCTACAAGTGAATTATTTCATTGTGTTATTCTACATGTGGTGAAAATAAAACTTAGGTGAAAGTTTGTATGAAAACCCATTCATATTTATGCTTTTGGTAAGAAAGGAATAAAAGAGGTTTACGTTTTTAAAAAACCTTCCGATAGGACGGTACAATAAGGTATGTTTTAATTATTTTTGAAGTTTTATTAGGACGGTTAATGTGTTGGATTCATATTGGCATATAATGTCTTGACCATACAAACAGTAATAATCTCATCTATGATTTTCTTATGGTTTGTCGTGTTCCGAAATCAGCCGGTGCATATGCTGTAATATAGCGGGGGTGGTAGAGATTGCGACCACAATACACATAATGATAAACCCATCTATGATTTGCTTTTGTTTTTTTTTTTGGTATAATATCAATATAGCTATCTACATTAATAAATCTGTAGTCCTGTCTGTACTTTTAATATTTTTCCAAAATTTCCCGATACGCATATTATATGAAGGATACTGATCACGAATATGCCATTATTATTTTTTGTCCGCCAGTCTGTCTGTTTGTATGTCCGGATTTAACTCAAAAACGGCTTGACCGATTCTTATGACATTTTGTAAACGGGGTGCTTATATCATCGGTCAGTTGATAGAGTATAAGAAATATCAATATTACTTTTAGATAATGTAAAAAAAGTTCAAGAAAATATATTTTCGTTAATTCAATTATGTATACGGGAAGTATAAGTCATTCCGTGAATGATAAGTAATGAGAATTTTCAATAACACCTTCGAAAACGGTAATTCATAATTAATATAACCGTAACCGTAATTCTTAATTCATAACTGATTTTGATGAAATTTTATACACGGGAAATCTAACTATTTACATAATTAATTGAATAAGGCTATATGAATTGTCCATATTACTTCTACAATAAAAAGTTTAGTTTTCAGTAATTCTCAACCGATTCTGATCATATTTTGTAGACGGGAAACATACATCATACTTACTATAATAGAGAGGCTATTAGAATTAATAATGCATTAGAAATTGTACATTAGAATAATAGTTTTCAACCGATTTAGATAAAAATTGTTCATGAGAAATACATGCCACTCCTCAATTGATACGGAATATGAATTGTCAACAATATGTGTAAAAATAAAGGGACTTAAACAATTATTGCGTAGTAACAAACGCGTGCGGAGCCGCGGGAACACCGCTAGTCTATACTAATATTATAATCCCCACTTTTTCACGGCAAGAAAACACATCGCTGAACGCGTAGTGCTTACAAAAATCTTAGTTTCTTAAACTTTCATAATTGTTTATTGACTGAAGATATGGTGATGTTTGACGTGATGAAATAAGGGCCAAGAATCTGTAGAGTAAAACAATAAAAAAAAAAATCAATATCTATGCCGTAGTTTTTGCGTGATGCGCGCACAACGGCAAACCTCTGTCATTTTATAGAAGATTTTTATAGAAGTAGTTTTACTAAAAGAAAAGTAAATACGTTTTTGTAAATGTTTGTCTACACTTCTTATCAATCTAAATGTTAATACAGCACAAATCATTTCTGAGTAATGCTTAAATAATATAAGGGTAACTCGGAAGAGCCTAAAGTGGCCTGCGATGGCCCGTGGGAAATCATAGAAAGAAAATCTCTGTTATTTTAACATTTTTTATATCACTACATACGACGTGCCTCTGTTTTATCAGATCGAGATGTTTATTGAATTTATTTATTAATAACTTATTACATTTGAAATGCAACAATTTTTTATTAATGTAGATATTTATTTAAACTAGGATAAACACATACAAAAACTCATTATATTTTAATATTATGTTAGTAATTACTGTGAAGCATTTAATTACTCAATATCATTTTATGTACTCCTAATATTTATTTTCAATCAAGAAATATTTTGTGTATTATGTATATTTAATATATATGCTTACAGATAAGATACTATATTATGTACGTGTTTACAAATTTGATCGTCTCATTATTGATTTTTTTTATATACTTCAATTAAATTAATAAGACCATTTTCACGTCTTATCCGTAGTATAAACCCATACGCTGATCGGCTTACCGTCCCGCCGTCACTGGCTTAGCTAATGGACTATTTACTTGAGAATATAAATGTATATACTTATGAAATAGCGGTCGGTGTTCATACAAAAATGTTATTCCAACATTTTTAACATAAAAAACAATGTTTCCAGTCACAGCTATAAGTTAATATTATGCAAAACTATACTATATGTCACTATTAAATTTAATATACTGAATTATTGAATATACCTACAACCAAGATAAAATTTTAACGAGTGTCTGCTACGCGGCTGTCATGAAACTTATTGAAATATGCATCAAAGGAACTGACAAATTAAACGCATGACGAACAACCTCAATCGTCGATGGACCGTGAATTCACATTGCCTCTACTGCACAATGTATTTTGAAAACATAAAACGTCCAGTTAGATTTTGGTGCAGCAAAATATTAACAAACGAAATAACCTCAATTTAAAAAAGTTCAGTTCGTTTCATTTATTAGGTACTTATATTAAATAAAATTTACTTTAACCACGTACAATACAAATACAAACATAAAATGTTTGTATACAAATAGTATATATAGTAATAATAATAATAAAACAATAATAATAATAATAATAAATTAATAATAACACATCTTGAGTTTTTTACTTACAATTGTACTTAAAAATAAATATATTTTGATGTCTAAGATAAACTGAAATTACATAAAAAGTGCGCGAACGTAAACTTAATACGAGGTTTAATACGTTGATAGTGTTATCTAGTGCGATTCAGTGCTGTACACATGAAACGAGAAAATACCTATAGAACAATATTAGCAAGGAATCGCAAGTTAGTGTATGTTTATTTATCTTCGTTGTTAAGAAAATACGATATTAAAGCGCTACGTACACCGGTACAATGGTTCAATGTTCAGTATGTAACAACAACATAATAGTTAACCAAAAGCGCATTAAATGCACAAACTGTAACTGCAATAATTCCTATCACCAAGATTGTGTGAAATATGGCGAATCAAAAATATTACGCTCTAAGTGGATATGTCCAACTTGCATTTCTGCTCAACCTAAAGGTGGGAATAATAGCAATACACCCATTCATAGCAGGAGTCAGGTTGACCTTACGGCTGATACTGGCTCACTCACAATTTCTCCTCCATCATCAATATGCTCACAAGATGCTATCTTACAAGAGATACGCAAACTGCATATGGATATGAATGATAAATTTAAAAGTCAGCAAGTAAATTTGGACAAATTTAACTCTACTTTGATCAAAGTGCAGCAAGATATAAGAGAATTAAACTCCAACTTTTCCACAATGCGTGAAGAACTTGATGAAATTACCAAATCCGTGGATTTTTTTCCAATTTTACTGATGATCAAGTAAAAATAAACAAGGAAAATAGTGACTCATTATCAACACTGACAGCTGAAAATACTCGAATAATTGTTCAAGTCAATAATATGAATGCTAAACTCAACGAAATGGAACAACAAGCAAGAGATCATAATGTAGAAATTCAATGTGTTCCGGAACATAAGTCCGAAAATCTACTTAGCATTATTCACCAGCTTACACGAACAATTTCGTGCAACTTGCCCGACACGGATATTGTTAATTTTCATAGAGTTGCTAAGCAAAACGAAGAATCCAAACGTCCTCGGAATATAGTGTTTAAACTATCTACGCCACGTTCTCGTGACCATCTACTAGGAGCAGTTCGAGACTTCAATAAAAAACACGAAACTGATAAGCTCAACTCTACCCACTTAGGCATTTCTGGTGAGAAGATGCAAATATATATCACTGAGCACCTATCTCCTGCGAACAAGAAATTGCATGCTGATACTAGACATGTCGCAAAATCTAAAGGCTACCAATTCGTATGGGTGCGAAACGGGCGTATTTTTGTGTGAAAGGATATAAAATCACCTCCAATAACGGTTAAAAAATAATGATGTTTTAAGTTCTCTGTAATTGTGTTCTTATTCTAATATTAAGCATGTTGACTATATTGATAATTTATTAAATTCTCTCTAAAAATATATTATCAAAATGTAAGAGGACTTAGAACAAAAACTGAAGATTTTTATATTACTGTGCTAAGTAACAATTTTGATGTAATTATAATAACTGAAACGTGGCTCAATTGTGGTGTATATGATCGCGAGATTATCGATCAGCGTTATAACGTATTCAGGCGTGATAGATCCTCTACTTCTTCTGCTTCTGTCAAAAATGATAGAGGGGGAGTAATGATTGCTGTACAAAAGAGATACGAGGTACTAAGAAAATCTAAATGGGAATCATCATGTGAGGATATTTGGCTTTCTGTAAAAGTCGGCAACGGCTTTTACGTTGATATTTGTGCAATATACGTTCCATCTCAAATAAGATACGAATACATTGACACTTAGCTCAAAAACACCACTGAAATAATTCAAAACAAGATTTCTAGTTCTTCTACAGCTTTATTAGTAGGTGATTTCAATCTTTCTAATCTAAAATGGCAACACGATTCTTACAGTTTATCTGCACTATCGACTTCTAGTAATATTGAAAATCTTTTTATTGATACCCTTGCTTTTAATAATTTATATCAGTGTAATTATGTCACAAATGAAAATCAACGTATTTTAGACTTGGTAATTTGTAATCACCCGACTAATGTCACTGTATCTAAAGTTACAAATCCTGTCTTACCCTTGGATTTACATCATCCAAGCATCGAAATTGAATTAAATAAGCCACACAGTTCTCCACTTAAGCAAAAAAAATTACCAATTTATAACTTTAATAGGTGCAACTATGATGCTGTGAATAGTGAGCTACAAGACAGATTGGTCATTTATCTGGAAGGATGTTTATGATATCGATGTAATGCTGGAAATATTTTATAATACAATTATGCAAATATTTCTGAGACATACTCCTATGTGAAAAATAAGAGATGAAAAATATCCCGTGTGGTTTAGTTCCTCCCTTATCAAAGCTCTTAAAGAGAAAAACAAATACCATTCCAGATACATCAAGTATAGTAACCCACTGGATAAAGCAACATTCAATATTTTACGGCGGCGTTGCGATGAGATGATTAAGCATTGTTATAATAATTTTAAAGAACAGGCAGCTTCTCATTTGCGACGTTGTCCTAAATATTTTTGGAAATTTGTCAAAGACCAAACAAATAATAGTGTTGGCGTACCTAATAAAATGCACTTTGGGGATGTGGTGGCTGCGGACGGGCAGACTATTGCAGAACTTTTTAGCAAACACTTTCAAACTGCTTATAGTACGAATCAATCTAACACACAGTTCTCCACTAGTTTAGATACTAATTGTCATACAAATTTCAATGATGTGCCTATTAGTAACTGTGATATTACTGAGCAAGAAGTTCTGAGATCGCTACAATCACTAGATTGCAACAAGGGCCCGGGGCCTGACCTGCTATCCCCAATTTTGCTTAGAAAATGTGCCGAAAATTTATTTAAGCCACTAACACAGCTGTATACACAATCTCTAAACACTGGTAAATTCCCGGCGACCTGGAAACTTGCACATATAACACCAATTCACAAGTCAGGTGCACTGGATGATGTGACAAATTATAGACCAATATCCATTTTATCCATTTGTGGAAATTTTTTCGAATCATTGGTATATAAGAAGATACTACCCCATATTCAGAACCGCATCAATTCCAATCAGCATGGTTTCCTACCACGGAAATCAACTGCTACGAATTTGCTAGAATATGTATCTGATATATCTGAAGCTCTTGATGATAACCAAGAAGTGCATGCAATTTATACAGATTTTCGAAAAGCATTTGACTTAGTAAATCACAATTTGCTTTTAAATAAACTTGCGTATATGGGTATACATGGTTCCTTATTAAGATGGTGTGAATCGTATCTGAGTAAACGCTCCCAATTGGTAGCAATTCATGGCCACAAATCCATGGTATCTGAGATTCCGTCTGGAGTTCCTCAAGGTTCCCATTTGGGTCCGCTTTTTTTCCTAATATTTATAAATAATCTTTGCGCTTCCATTCAGTGTAAATTCAAAATGTATGCTGATGATTTAAAATTATATCGCATTGTTAGTAGTACTTTAGACGTACAATGTCTACAATCTGAGATTGACAATGTTAAGAAATGGTGTAGTCTTAATGGCATGTCGCTTAATCCAGATAAGTGTTTTCATATAAAGTTTACAAGAAAGAAAAAGCCTCATATCGGTGATTATATGATCGACTCTATTAAATTAAAGGAAGTAACAACTATTCGAGACTTGGGCATCATTGTAGATGGATCTTTGAGCTTTCGATATCACATCGATAACATAATCCAAAAATCATCCAAATTATCTGGGTTTATTAGTCGTCAGATGAAAATATTTAAAGAACCCAGCCTAACGATAATAATTTACAATACTATTCTACGCGGAATTTTAGAATACAATAGTCCTGTTTGGAATCCCTGCTACCAAGTACATTCTGAAAGAATTGAACGAGTACAAAAGCGTTTCATGTACCACTTGGCATATTCTGATTACAAATGTAAAATCTTGAAAACTTATGAAGAACGCCTTTCTTATTATAGAGTTATGTCGCTTTGTACTCGTAGGAGGAACTCTGACATCGTGTGTCTTTTTAAATTGCTACATGGAATCACAGACTCCCCCTACATTCTTGAACGTTTGAATTTTGCGATTCCACGTTTGGACAGTCGTTTGCATAACAGAAAAACTTTTTACCTGCCTCATTGCAGAACAAATATTGCTCAACATTCTCCAATATATCGTATGTCCTCTTTCTGTAACGCTGTTCGCACAGAGATTGATATATTTTCAGGTTCTATTTCCTCTATTAAAAATATTCTTAAAATACTTAAATAATGTAATTTCTATGATTTTAGTTTATTTAGTTTTTGTACCGCCTAATGTGTTTTTTTTTTTTTTTTTTTTCTATAACTTATGTGCATGCTGTATCCACATCTAGAAGAGTACAATCATTGCATGATTTTACAATATTGCTCATTTCTAATTATGTACATAGGTTGTAGTCAGTTTTGTGGACCAATAAATAAAATAAATAAATAAATGTTTGATATACGGTTTAATTTTTTTTTATTATTATTTCCCAGTAAATAACTGTCGATCCAAATCGTCAACAGAATGAAAGATTATTTTTAATTAGTCCTTTTAATTAATTCACCAATTCAATAAATAACCAAGGAACATTCCTTAGCTTTGTACTAATAAAATAATCTCAAAATTGTCATGATAAAAACGCCTTTATTAGTAAAAAAACATAGACGTTATAGATGATTTGGTTTTTAAAATTGTACACGGTTCAAGTGATACTGACAGCCAAATGTATTTGAAATCGCAATTAGTATCGAGTAGGTATAAGCTAGCTCGGACCGTAAACACCAAAGACATGCATGATATCCGCTTGGTGGCATAGAAGCAGTACAATTATGTCTGGCGAACATTCCGACGCAGTACAAAACGGGGGTTCACCATTACCCTGATTGATTAATACTATTATTGCATACTCTTGTATTGTCTTTGCATGTAATCAATCCATAGATTGCTTGGGTAAAAGTAAGCGTAATAATACAGAATAAGGTTCGTGAACAATAATACATTTTTTAAAGATAAACCATAGTATAAATATTACTAATTTGTGAACCTGAGAGATTACATAGCTTCAAATCCCTTAGCATTTATTATCTTTCTCGTAGTAAATATTTATAAGAAAAATTTTCATTAATAATCTCAAAGACAAACACCTATGCAGTATAATATAAGAAATTATTCTAGCTTTTATGAAAACCGTTGAGAAAAAACAGCAATAAACCCGAAGGCTCATTATTAGTTAAAATAACAATTAAATCGAGTTATTGTAAAAAAATAGTATTGTCTTTTTATATACACTGTTAATAAATTACATTTCCGTCACGTCAGAATGCTTAAAACTTCCTCATCACTAAGATAAATTATAATTTATCTGCTATAGTCACTTTGTTTTCATTTAAAACTTTGCTAGTAACTCAACTAAATTTATAATTTTTGATTGCGATATGGATTTATTTTGCGGTGTCAAAAGCTTTATTTATTTGAATATATATATATATATATAATCTGTAAGTTAATTTTTATTTAGTGTTTAAAGATTTGCATCGTGTTTCTGATGTTGTGCACAATCGTTGATTACTATATTTTCCGCATACGAAAAGGCCATCATATTACTGTTTGATATCGAATAGTAAATGAAATGCGGGATCACGTGCCTATCGTCCAGCCGCCTATTCATCGACAGGATATCGATGCTATTCCAGCAAATAGTCCGGAATGAGCACGCACTCTCGTTTTGCGAGCGCCTGGCTGGCGGCGGACTTCTTGCTCTATTACATATTACCCAAATAGAATCGCTTTGGTTATGATCTTAAGGTTATTGCTGAGATTTAGAAAATTTGCTTTTCGTTTTTTTTTCTGCAAATACCTGTTATAGAATTTGTTGGAATGTTTTTTTTTTGACTCATACAACCCCACACCCTATTACTGCGATTTATTTTCGTTATAGAAAAGCTTTTCAATTTTTTTTTCACCATGACAATATATATATATAAGTTTTGTCTAGATCAAAATAAATATATCGGTGTGCCGAATCACTCGTACTATATAATCCGCAGCTTGTACGAAGAAGTAAGGACCCATTAAATAATAAAAACTTAAGAGAAAAAAACAATTTCGGAATTATAATACAACTAGTGCTTAGTTTGGACTCAAATAGTCGCACGTGAAATCGTTTAATATACAAGTTTAAGCAATTATTATTGTTTATTTATATGGATATTAATTACCCACAGTCAAATTTACCTGATAGATCAAATACATTTATACGATGCAAATTATGAAAAGCGTGTATATGTATCTTTACATACATATACAACGTATATGTATCTCGTTACTTTATATTTAACTGGCATGTCCTATTTATATGAAGCTAAAGTTCTACACTTCATAAGCTAAAATTTTGCAATTCAAAATAGTTTCATATAGCGAAACTTTTTGTGTTCTTCTGCTCCTACAGAAGTTTTAATTAGAAAATTTCAAAGTCAGTTGTTTCTATTCAACGGCTGTCTTGGTTTAAAATTGTCGAAAAAATTACATCGTGTATAAGAAATATTCTACGAATAGGAGAGTGGGTTTAGCCGGATACGTATTACTACCGCGACAGTCGATCTAAGGCTTTGAGGGCTCAGCCCGATCTCGTGGCTCGTTAAGATAGTCCCTTGCATTAGATGTTGCCTGCTTACTGGGTGGGTATTACCATTTAAAAGATTTTTGTTTATTATTTACGTTATACATACCCATATCATATTTTATTCACCCTAAATAAGTTATAATATATGTACAGGAGGTTCTTTTTGCAAGTATTTTGTATTATTAATTTAGGAACGGATGCTACCACTTGTCATTATTAATCTTCGAAATAATTACTTGTCCGTAATTAGCATTTGTCCAACTGGTAAAAATTTAGATTACATTGAAAAATTATCTATATATGTATTATTATTCCATTATAACGTTTCAAATACAAAAAAAAAGTCAAATAAAGTATAGGTTAGTTCAAGGAATTATGTATAAACATAAGGTATAACACAATAAATACTACTTTAGACTTTATGAAAACTCTCATAAAAATATACGTACATTATATATAAAATGACGCCGATCAAGTTTAACCCTTAAAAAAACACCTATCTAGGTAAACTTGAAATGTAAAACATTAGCTAAATAGAAAGTTTCATCCAAATCGTTGTAGCCGATTCCGAGAAACCGATTATATCTATATTCTGCACAGTAGTTAATTTGTTGTCTAAATTTCCCGATAGGCATAATGGTATGCTACGTATGTCTGTATGGACGTACGTATATATGAACGATACAGAACACGAAAATGTCATTGAAAAAAAACTGTTTGTCTGTCTATTTGTGTGTCTGGATTTGAAGTATATAAGTCATTCCATGAATGATGAGCTATGAGAACTTTTAATAAACTATTAGGAATCGTAAAAAAATAATTACCAAAAATTTTAAATTTCATTAACTCTAAACCGATTTTGATGAAATTTAATACACGGGAAGTACAGGTACCTAATTATATAATTGATGGGCTATAAGAATTGTCAATATTACTTCAAGAAATAAAAAAAGGAAGTTGAACTATTAATTTTTTATCAATTCTCGACCGATTCTAATAAAA
Organism: Saturnia japonica; assembly: GCA_033032175.1. Taxonomy (NCBI): domain Eukaryota; kingdom Metazoa; phylum Arthropoda; class Insecta; order Lepidoptera; family Saturniidae; genus Saturnia; species Saturnia japonica. The sequence goes on along the minus strand of CM065311.1, from coordinate 8,519,335 downwards.
TGTTGTAGACGGGAAGCATACATCATACCATATTTGAGAGGAATAATTGATAGACTTAAAGAGTCGTGAATAATACATTTATAAATTGTAAAAAAAAATCGTTCTCATGAGATTTTGAAGACGTTTTGTAGACAGGAAATAAGTATATGTAGATGCAGGTAGGTTATTTCTCAATTAATGGGCTTTATGAACTGTCAATAATATGAGTAAAAATAAAATTAACTACAATGAAACCATAAAAGACATGTAAAACCAGTTTTCTTTATTCAAAATCTAAATAATTTATTATAAAACAATAAATATTTAACAACTAGATATTATCATGTAGTCCAGTACACGTTTACGAGAACCGTAAAGATCGTCAAGAGCAGGCTTATTACCTTGAATGTAATGGCTTAAACGGCTTTCCACTCAACTGTGGCAGTCTCCAGGGAGAAAGGAATTACGAGGGCTGCACGGAACGAGGTCTGTGCGCTTATTTGTACAACAAGCCAACAATGTCGGCGAGATCAAAGAGTGATGCCGGAATTAATTTGCGAGCGCTATCTCCATCCCCCTCCCCACGCAGAAACCCCAAGGACATGATAAGCTCCAAAAATATTTCCTTTTCCATAGGTAATGTATTTTCAGAGTGTACATACGCTTGTGTGAGCAGAAATACTTTTTACATCGTCATTAGGTACATATATGAAACGGGTGATTGAGAATTTTAGTAATGAAATAAAATTTGCATTTATTTTCGAGGTACAATATACTGTTGGCCTTGCCGGCCTTTACAACGTCACCGAACTATAAAAATATTACGATAAATTTTTAATATCATCGTTGATACATATATTCCACTTTATCTACATTTAATTGTAATTCAGATCTGAAACGACTGTAAATAACACAATGGAATAAACATTTTATTATTTGCAATGTTTTTTTTCTAATAAAGTATGTTTTTAATATGTTTGATTTGCATTATTATTTTATAGTAAAACTTGACACTCGTGTAATTAAAATGAGACTACACTATCAAAAAAAAAAATCATTCAAATCGGTTCATAAACAAAGAAGTTATGAATGAAAATTCATAAATAAGAGTATGTTACTTTCGAATGGAGTAAACTCCGTCTTTTCTTAATGTCGGTTAAAACTGTTTACGTACGACGTTGACGTAACTGATGACGTATTCATTCTTATTTCTTTCTTTCTTTAAACCCAAAATACTGATATGATCTAAGTGATAATTACACAGCAAGACTTTTAAAGTTATCCGTGCTCTCATACACCTAGTTAACAAAGACATTAAATCACTATGTAGATTAATAGAAGGAGCTCAAAAGACGGATTGCAATTCCCATGCAGTTGCCAACTACTTAACTATTTGTCAACCTGACTCAATATTATACGAAAAGTGAAAGCTTGTTTGCTTGAATGCTTGTTGTTGATGAGCTAGAGCTACCAGTATACAACACTTAAGATTTGTAGCCAACACAGAGATCTAGTAGCCAAGCACCTAAAGGTATGTTCCTACAGTTGCACTTGAGAGACAGTTCCCATACTAGGCTTAGTGTGCTTACTATCTAGGGCCACATCATACTTAACATCAGGTGAGATTTTGGCCAAACGCTAAAATTTATAAAGAATAAAAAACCTAACTATCAGTTAAATTGACTTTATTTTAAATTTTAATATGCTTGTTACAATAAATAGATCAAGTGGCACATATAAGCATATATCTACTAGAACATATTAGTGTAACATGAAAATATTTTTATGCATATCTTATTAATAGATGATTGTATTAAATAATACTATTATATATAATATGTAAGAATGTACCTACATATATTACAATCGTACTTCATTGGCAGAATAATAAGTTGTAGCCCTCGTCCAGGGTCTACAACTTGTGGAGAGAATAAATTGGGCGTGTGTGGAAGTTAAAATGTTGTTTATTAAAAAGTATAAACAGGGTAGGCACACGTGATTATAAAACTTGCACGGAGCTATATAAAAATGCGCGTGCATTCGCCGTCAGAGTAGGTAGCGGACTGGCGCTTGTGACCGAGCGATCGCGACTTGCCGCAGAGCTCGCATTCCAGCGGCGCGGGCGCAGGGGTGTGAGGTACACACCTGCACGGCACAGCCACGCGCTGTTATCTTCGCCACAAAGTTAATAAGATATTATTTATTTGACCTCATACTTTACAATATTAACTTAATCTAATATAATCAACAGTCAATCGACAAAACTTGCAAAAAGCAACAACAAAATATGAGGTCCGCAGTTTGAAAAAGTTACAATGACTTGGAACTGCAGATCTCCAGACTCTCGTTCTCTTGATTAAATACAAGTAATTACATATAAAACAAGCACATCAGTAAATATTAGCATAAGCTTAGTTACCAATAACAAATTATATTCATGAGGAACTAAAAAGCAAAAAAAAAAAGAAGGAAATTGTAGATGGTGTGTAATCGTCTCACATACATGGTTTATTATGCTGCAGATTAGAATCATACATTTGACGACAGTGCATGCTAACGATAGTTTTTTAAATAAAAAGTTGTCTCACGGTAAGTACATTATATTTACTATAAAGTTCATCTATAGGAAAATTAAACGGAAGAGACCAACTCACTTTTAAAATAGCTCTTTGAGCACGTTCCAATTTTAATAAGGTCGCTTTGGAACCCCCGGCCTAAGAAGTGGTGCAATAGCTTAAAAGCGATTGATAAATCGCATAGTATACAAATTTTATAACCAATAACACGTTTAAATATGATTAAAGTAAAACTAAACACATTTAAAGTGGTTAAACAGAATTAGCGTCTTGCACAAAGAATAAATAGTTGCTAAATATGTTTAACGAACTGTCAAAGTTAAATAGCCTGAAATGGCTATTTAGCTTCGCTAAGTACGTTTAAGTGACTTCTTATGATTAAAAAATACAAATTACATATAAAAATTATAGGAATAAAATAACAGAGACACCATAAGGGTCATCAGCGTGGTAAACACTTTTACCACATTTCTCACTCGTATATATGGGTTTTTGGGTTAAGAAACTAGTTAAAATGTGAAATGGAATGCAGAGAATGCTTTACCGACTCGCTAATTATGTTTAACTTTTTTTTTTTTTTTTTTTTATCGTGGAGAAACCCGTCATGGGTACACACCCGCCCGGGGGGACGAGTGGTTATGTGAGACTCTTACTCACTAAAACTCCACGGTTCACCGTCCACCGCCGTAATGGGGCGACACGGGGCCAGCGGTTGCATACTACCGCGCCGCCCCGGCGGCAAGGCCCGGAAGGACCGCCCGCTGATGGAGACAGCCCGGTGCAAAACGAAACTGTCTCCCCGTCCGCCAAACCAGTGCAATGGGAAGACGGGCCCCCCGACCCACCTCCCCTTGGTTCGGCCTGGCATGAGAAGGAGGCGGATGAACCGCCCCTGTCCCCCACCCACCCGGCGTTGGCTTTTTTATAGAGGTTTTCTCCTCTGCCTCTGCCATAATTTTTGGCATATGGCGGGGGTAAGGGGGCGAATGAACGCACCCCCACCCCGCCAGCCCGTCGTTGGTTTTTTATAGAGGTTTCCTCCTCTGCCGTAATTAAGCTCCCGTCCGTCCTCGCCAAATCCGGCTTTGATTTTTTAACGAGGTGCTCATCCTCAACCCTCTGGTTATTTTTTTTAAGTGGTTTCCTTCCACTGCCCGTCCTTGATTTTTTATGCTGGTGGTTTTCTCCACCTCCGGCCAGTAATTTTTTTAAGGTGGTTGTCTTCCACCGTCCGACCGTGATTTTTTAAAGGGTGGTTTACTCCACCACAGTCCGTCCGTAATTTTTTAAGGTGGTTTACTCCACCGCCGTCAGCGATTTTTTAAAGAGGTTGTATCCTCTCAATTTTTTAAGGAGGTTTTTTTCCTCCTCCGCCGTCAAAGACGAGGCCGTCCGTAGTGGACGAGCCGAAGCAGGTCCACTCTTGCCCCATCCCCTGTCTCCTCTGATGAGCAGAGGGGTACAGGGGAGGAACGATGTCGGTCTGGTATTAACCGCCAGTCATAAAGACTAACGTTCCCCGGGGCACACTACGAGGAGGTTCCAGACATAGTGCCCCAATTATGTTTAACTAAATCAACGCACTGTATGTCTAGTGCAATATGACCCTAAATGCGTTTATAATAAGTCCATTTAAGAGGCAAACTGTAATTAACTAATTTTGTTTAGCAGCAATTCAGAAGTAAGAAGTTCTATATTAGCCTGAAAAGAGAGGGTATTGTCAATCATTATACCTAAATATTTAATAGTATTAACTCTTACCAAAGGATCGCAGGAATTAAAGGAATTAACTTGAAAGAAGCAGAGTGAGCTGTTAATGAGAGATGAAGATAAAGAGGGTTTTGATAATTTAATGGCGAAAAAGTTATACAATTAGTTTTAGTAATATTAAGGGTTAACAAATTAGAGTATAACCACTGCATCACAGTGTTTTTTTATCCACTTTAAGAATGTGAGAAAACCTCAGTCCAATACTCACTTGTAAAAACCAGAGCCATGTCAACTGCAAATGTTATTATTTTACCATGTGGCAGATAAAGATTACATAATTTTTTTGTTTTAGATGAGAACGAGAGTAGGCCCGAGAGCACTTCCTTGGGGCACACCATAACTAATAGGCAAATCAGTGCTGATATGGTTTTCAATCTTAACACATTGTTATCTATTTGATAGATAATCGGCAAATAAATTAAGCTGAATATCACAGCTCCCTATATGTTCTAACTTGCTAATAAGAATTAAGACAGGGACAGTATCAAAACTCTTTGCCAGATCAACAAAAATGGCAAGTATCTTACACTTTTTATCTATTGAAGTAACGATATGATTAGTGAATTCAAATATAGCATTTGCACATAGTTTATTTTTCCGAAAACAACATAAATTTTCTGAAATTATTTGATTATTTCTAAATATTTAATCAACCTAGAATTCAACAATTTTTCCAAGATCTTATATAAGGTAGATAAGGTAAGGTAGATAAGGTTGATCGTAGATAAAGGTGGTTGGTTAATTAATTTACATTATCGAATAATAAAGTTATAAGGTATACAATAAATAAGACTTAAAAAATTCCGCCATATAAAGTACATTACAAAGACGATATAATTTGCAACATAACGTTTGCGAGAACATAAAATTCGAACAATTTAAGTAATACTAATTATATAGTTAAATATAAAACCGACTGCTAATATTTTTCATTAATAACAATAGTTCTAGTATGAACAGAACGTAAGTATAACATTGTAACACACATAATTAAGCGAGTTCTAAATAAGAGATATTGAACAAAATAAACTGTAATTTTTAGAGTAATATACAATATATAGAATAATTTAAATAATTTATACTTATATTATAAGAGTAAATAGTCGAAATCTGTACATTGAAGGCTGAGAACCATGGACAGAACACATTTCGATAGTTTTTAAAATTTTTGTCTGTCTGCCTGTCTGTCTATCAGTATGTTTGAACGCCAATCACGCAAAAACTTCCGAATTAACCGAATTTAATGTTGTGTATGATTGTAGTTTATAGTCTCAAGGTACATTTCGGATGCATTTTTACACGTATGCACATTTTTATGTTCAATAAATTGCACTTAGGTTTTGTACATATAAAAAGAATGTATGTTTATGTAATTTTGTAATATATTTAAAATATTTAGTGAAACAAAGTGGAAAAATACTAAATTAATCCAAATTATTTTATCCTTTTTTGCATAATTTTGATAAAAGGCAATAAATGGAAACGTTTTTTTTTTATATTTTCGAGGAGTATTCATAGATGGTGCTGTACGGCTTGGTTTAAAATATCATGAAATTGAAATGACATTCATTTTCACACTAAAGTATATTTTCTGTAAGCACATATATTAATAACTTGCTGTGGCCGCGACTTCTCCCGCGTGATATTTTTTATGTATGAAAAACAGCAACTAAATATAAACCTCCCCTCACCTTGATCTCATCTCACGGTATTTGACCGGTATTAGGGCCTTATTCATACGACGTTTTTCGAACGAGCTCAGGACGTGCATTTTTGATGAACGCGTCCTCTACGCGTTTCATTTACGTTTGTATCGACACAAACGCGAAGATACGTCGATACGGACGTACTGTAAACGCGCGTTATCGCCTACTGAGTTGTTACCTAATACGATAAACCTAAACGCGATAATGCAATTTGAATCGTATTTTCAAGGTGGTATGACAGCTGCAGCATTAAAATTGAACTATGAAATGGTTATCATTAAAGTTTATATTTGAGGTGGTTCCGCCGACATAGAGACCGTTGAGATGAGATAATGACCGTTAAGATGCTGACAGTTGGATCATGATAGTTGAGACGTAGACCACCAAGGCCCTGATCGTGATCATTAAGATATTGACAGTAGAAATGATTAAGTCAAGGTGGTACCGTTGAATGTCGACATAGTGACCGTTGAGATAAGATGGTGACCGTTATATGGCGATAGTCGAGATCGTGATAATAGAGGGCTTTTTTAAAATGTTTTTACATAGATTTTAACGTCATTTTTAAATGTTTAAAATAATTAAAAATATCTATACAATCTAAATTTTTACGATTGATGTCGTTGTTTGGTGTTTGCGGTATCAAGATTTTGATTAAATTACACTAAACATATATATTATAAAGCATTATTATTCACTGGATAATAACGGTTTACAAAAATAAAGTTATTAAATAATATTAACTTTTCTTAAAAGTCGGTTAACATTTAAAATAATTTAATTTGGGTATTCTCAAAGCTTATATCGGTAAATTACCGTAAGATTAGATTGAGGTGAGGGGAGGTAGCTATTTAGTTGCTCTTTTTCATACACGAAACATACCACGCGGGCAAAGTCGCAGGCACAGCTAGTATAATAATATAATATATAGAAGAATAAATATATGTATATTCCAAGGATGTTAAGTATATGCACGAGAAAATAAGCTTTGCAGTAGTGTTTTGACGTTATTAAGAGCCTGCTTAAGGCCTAAATTGAATTAAGATTATTTTCATTTTGATTTAACTTAGAAAGTAGTCAAAAGTTTGTTATATTGCTAGTGACATTTATTTCGTCAGGAAGAATAATTAATTTTATTTCACATAAAAATGCTATCGCTCATCGCAGACAAAAATGCTTAATTTTTAATCCCATTTATATAAACTGTTCAGACAATACAGGTGTTATAAAATTGTTTAGTATGGATGTCTTATTTTCTATTTGTCAATGTCCAAAATATACACAATATTAATAGGCAGTGAACCGTTTCTAATAAACGTAAAATATGCTACACTGAGTATTTAGGTCGTAAACAGGATTAAAATTTAATTATAGCAAGAAAATAATACCCATTAAAATTTAAAATGTACAAAATAATGTGTTGAAGTCGATGGAAATAATTTAGATAAGCCTCGTGATGATAATCCCTGATTGTATCAAATAAAATTTTGTAATATCAAATTTCATTTTCGTAGTTTATCCATACTAATATTATAAATGGGAAAGTAACTCTGTCTGTGTAAGCCGCTAAACCAATTTTGATATAGAGATATATTGGACCTCGGGAAATGGCATAGGCTACTTTTTGTAGCAAAAATAAAATTTTAAGATATAACAATAAGAGATGAAAGTTTGTAAGAAGAAAATATGGGGCCACTAATGCACATGTGCGGTAATTGTGAAATGACATCGGTTTCTACGCTAATTAATTTGTTGATTTATTGACTTAGTTATACTTAATAAGAAAGGTTTTACTTATAAAGTTATAGTCCTCTATTCTCTTTAAGATTGGCTGAAGCGTTTTTAAACCCTTTACTACGTAGTATGGCACAATTATTACTGTTTTGTTTTATGATTGAAACGAGACGTATGCTGTCGACCGTGGCTCTCGAACACTGTGGGCGCAAGCCGATACAATAAGGGATGATTTTAATTATTTTTGAACTTATATTGGAACGGTAAAAGTGTTGGATTCATATTAGCATATAATTACAGTGCCATACACACAGTGATAAACCCATCTATGATTTTCTTTTCGATTGTCATTTTCCGAAATCAGCAGATGTATACACACTATATTTAGCAGGGTGGTAGGGTTCGCGACCGCCATAGACATAGTGATAATCTCATTTATGATTTTATTTTAGTTTGTCGTGTTTGTAATCTGTCGGTGTATATACAGTGTATTTAGCGAGTTGGTAGAGATTGTGACCGCCATACACATAGTGATACACCCAACTTTGATTTGTTGTGTTCCGAGATCAGTCGGTGTATACCTATCCAATAATACGCAGACGAAATCGCGGGTACCAGCAAGTATATAATATAAGTAAGTATAGATATAAGAACCAAATAAAATTATGAAAAAAAAAAATATTTAAAGTACCTATATTAGTAATCTGATGGTCTACGTATACAATAATGTATTTTGGTAGAAATTTATAGTTGATTACTATAATTTTGATAAATTTCGCTTTACGCTATCTATACAAACCATGACACATAATATTTCAAAATCTCAATAACTTGTTAGTGTGTTCAGATAAATAAATTGAATATAGTAATAATAATTAATCGTATAATAACAGTAATAACTCATTCATTAAATGCAATGTTTGTGTCTCAAGGGTTATTATTTTTATTGAACCATTTTTCCACCTAAAATTATTTAAAGAAAAACTTCAAACTAAGTGAACAAAGTTACCTCATCCAACAACTGAACTCAATCAGTTTTCCTGTCATCCGATGAAATATGAATAAAAAGGTTTTTTTCTTAGAAATCATAAAATTATTCAAAGCTAATATCACGAGGTTATTAATGCGCTCTTCCAAGATACCGAGATACGACCAATGTCTATGGAGGCAATATGTTAGCGTAATGGACTGACCCTCGGAGTGCACTTGATTAAGTCGATCCCTGATAGCGGCGTGATGAGCCTATCAACCACTCACTCGACCGCTAAGAACTACAAACTGAGGTAGTAGCAACTACATAATCTATCGTTCTCTGTTTTATTCATTGTATATTTACATGGTTTATGATGGTTGCTATAGTTTAAGAAGATACAATACTTGCATGATTTAATATTTGTATATTTTTATTAGATGAAAAATTTGGTTTATTTTATTACAGATTTTATAATAAACAAACCAAATGTTTAAAAGATAAAGACCCGACTCAAATATTGTGATAAATCGAGTCTTCGAGAAGACTACAACATAAAGGCCGAATAAATAAAGAAGCCAATTTCTAACGTCATTTTAATCAAGTAGATTAAGAAAAATTACAACAGGTTTAATTAATTTGTTAATTCTGACTTCACGTCGGCATGAAAAAATATCATTACCTCTACATATCAAATTTTTTTACCCAAATTTTTGGTACTTACCTTTTCTTCGCATCTAAGAAAAAAATTATGAAATCCAGGAACTTCGTTTAAAAAATTTCTAACTCTAATTTACTTGCCGCCTGCATAGTACTTAATTATTTCTTTCTCGCTTCAGAAAGGAATTTATATAGATTGTATTTATAGGGAGTCGCCGTTCGCAGGCGTCTGTGAAGTTGTATCCGAATAAAGGACGGCGAAGATGGTCTGTGTAAACAAGTTGCAATAAGTTTCGCACGGAGTCGACATTTAATCATTCCGCACCCCGCCGCACCCCACTGCAGCCAACTACACCTTGCTGTTTCATCTGTTATTATACAATATTACAATTATGTTAAATAACTAAGAACGTTCTTATTTAAAATTTCAAATTGTCAAAATACTACATTCTATATAAGCAAGAATATATGTATAATATTACCAGTGTGTAGTATAATACATACCATCGTGCAAAACATTTGAAAAATGTTTACGGAAATACGGGGCTTAGAGATAAGATTGACCGCGGCTATAACGATTCAATTTTCCGCAACATCAAAATTCCGAGGCATTTTCTTTCGCCTTTCACGATAACAATTGGCGTATATTATAAAATTATATGATAAAATAATAAAAATAAATATTATGAAATTATACATTTAATCAATCGAAGTATGTACCATTAATATCTATGCACTTTCGCCATTTTGCAGGTAGTTGATTAATCCATTGCTGAAAAAATTGCGTGAGCGCGAATCAATAAAATCTTTGAAAGCAGTTTGGCCAGCCTCATTGGAATTGAATTTTTTTCCTTGTAAGAAATTGTCCAAATTCCGAAAAAAGTGTTAATCTGCTGGCGCAAAGCCCTCCTCTAATTTAACGACTGGCTGTCGTCTGTCTAGCGTTATTCTGAACCAGCAGTAGACTAGAGAGGTTGACCAGTCTCGGTTGTTTAACGGATAGGTTTTCCATCATGGTTTGCAATTGTTGACAATGCAGATCTGCCGTTATCGTCTGGCCAGATCTCAGAAAGCTGTAGTATATGGCACCAGTACTAGTCCACAAAACACTCTCCATTACCTTTTGTCTGAGTCAACTTTCGCTTGACACAAGATTTGGCCGGTTCTCCTGGGTTCAATCACTGTGATGAGCATTTCCGATTGTCGTATAGGATTCATTTTTCGTCACAAGTAACAATACGATTCAAAATTTCCTCGTTATTTGACGGTTGAGTAATGTAACGCAACACTCAATGCGTGTTTGTTGGTGTGCCTCAGTCAATTCAAGCGGTAGCCAATTTTATCAAGCTATTTCACTTCTCAAATTCATTTCAAGTGAATTAAAATTGGTTTATAACTCACACCAAAGCCTTCCGCTTACTCTGACGTGGTTTGTGATGGATCCGCTTGATCGTAAGATCACCTTTAATTCTTCATTATCAAATCGGGTCTCCAGCTGTTCACGGGGTTTGTTTCATAGGTCAAAATTTCCTGAACGAAAACGTTGGAACAAAAGACGTACCGTGCTTTCTTTTACAATAGCTTCCCCATGCAGATTATTAATCCTTCGAACTATATCTGCAGTGTTGATACCGCGGTGGAACTCATATTCGTAAATAACGCGATATTTAAAGTTTTCCATTTTGTGAAAAGTACGATGTCAAAGAAAAATGAATAACTAAATTCGAAACACTAACACACAAGCCTAAATTTGAAATAACTTACAATTTGGAATTCCTAACCAAACACTAGATACTTATTTGAGATCAAAATGACCAGTTCAACAAAATGCCAATTTCATATGTAAGGACCTAATATGTATTCTATCTGAGCGGTATCTAAAGCAAATATAAGTTTTAAAAAAGTAATTAAAAAATCAATTGTAATAAACCTACTATTTCAGAAATACTTTAATTTCTGTGATCAATTTTTAAATTCTTTTTAAGTAGTTTGAATTAACATGGAGCAATTTTAATACTTTCCGAATAATTTCCATCAAAAGTTTAGTTTTCCTTTAATTCACTCACACACTTACTGGCAGCACTGTTAGTGGAAATACGGTGGAACTAAAACTATCAATACTAAAAACGAAACTTTTGGTCGTATTTCAGAATCATTAAATCTTACTCTCCTGGTTATAACTCCCCTGGTTTTATCCTATCATACAGTTTTGTTAAAACAACAACAATCATTACTATTTATTCAATTTTTTTCCTGCATTGAACTAGATTACGCATTTCGGTTCTGAAAGTTGGCTGTTGTCTTTTGTTTTTAGTAAGCAAGTGAGACGAACTTGGGTGATAACTGTCAACCATATTCAACGGAATAATTACTCTCCTTTATTTTAATACCAACTGTGCCCCATGTTCTTACCAGTGTTAAAATTTCTCTATCAACTATCCACCAGGACGCGGCGATGGCGCCAACGCACTCGTGTATCATTATATCGTTGTTTCCAGCCCCCTAAGTTGCCTATAGGTTGCCAGATTACTTGACGTTAATGATTACTGCTGAAGATATATAACATATAATCAGACTAGCGTGTTCAGGAAGACAAACAAAAAACAATCTTAGAATCTTTAAATTTTTAGTATAGATGCCGAATGTTATAATATAGTATAATATTATGGGTATAACTAATATAATTATGTTAAGGATGTTTTAGTTTTCAGCGTCGATATTAAGAATTTATTCTCACATTATAAAAATATTAAGAATTCATGAAGGAACACTTTAATCGAAATCGACGTTTAGTAACGAGCAGGCGTTCATCCCGTCACTTGTCTCGTGGTACTACGTAATTGTCTCGTTTATTATACGACAGCCTGAATTCTTCGAACTCAATACGTCTGAGAACATGAATAAGTCATAATACTTCGTTACAAGAACGTTTCTCGATGCTCAATAACACTATCATCATAAATATCGTATTATGTATTGTAGGTTATTCAAATTATATCATTGAATTTTTGAAGTAAAAACTTTTTAGCATCGTTGTAATTTGAAACTCGATGAAAGGAAGAGAGACAAACACATACATCTAGCCTGTGAGAGAATTAGATATTAGACCTTTACCTATGAAATTGCCATTTTGTATGAAAAAATTTAAACGAATTTTTTTCATGTATTTTTATTTGTATTAATCGAAGTAATCACCCATGCAATCAAATGCATCTTTGCCAGCGCAGTGGCAGTTTATTGATGCCCTTCTTAAAGAAATCAGCTGGACGGGAGGCAACAAATTCTTCAAAGGCATTTTGTACTGCCTCTCGGGTATTGAATTTTTTTCTCGCCAAGGAGTTATCCAAATTCGGAAAAAGTAGTAGTCTGTAGGCGCAAGGTCTGGTGAGTAGGACGGATGACGGAAAACTTCCAACTCCAGTTCTTTCAACTTGGAGACCGTCTGCTGTGCAGTGTGAGGTCGCGCGTTGTCGTGCAGGAGCAGCGGAGACGAGCGATTGACCAATGCTGGTTGGAGATGTGCCAGCTTCTCCATCATTGTGTTCAGTTCTTCACAGTACACATCTGCGGTAATGCTCACCCCGTTTGGTAAGAAGCTGTGATGAATCACACCGGCGCTAGACCACCAAACACTGACCATCACTTTTCTAGGGGTAAGTTTTCGTTTAGGGCATTGTTTAGGTGCTGAACCAGGATCCAACCAACTTGCTGAGCGCTTGCGGTTATCAAACAGAATCCATTTTTCATCGCAGGTAACAGTGCGGTTCAAAATTCCTTCATTTGTATGTCTGTTGAGCATTGCAAGGCACGTCTCGACGCGTACTTCGCGCTGGCGATCATTGAGTTCGTGGGGCACCCATTTGTCAAGCTTTTTTACCTTGCCAATTGGACACAAATAGACCAATATTGTTTTGACGCTAACGTCGAAAGCTGCTGCTAATTCAGCCGTAGATTGTGTATCATCAGCTTCCACAATCGTCTTTAATTCGTCATTGTCGACCAAAGTCTTCGGACGACCGCTAGGTTCATTTTTCAGGTCGAAATTCCCAGAACGGAAGCGAGCAAACCAATAACAGGTGGTGCGTTGGTTTGTAGTGTTAGCTCCGTAAACGTCGTTGATGTTGCGTGCCGCTTGTGCCGCGTTGCTGCCACGACGGTACTCATATTCCATAAATACTCAAATTATTAACCTATCCATGATGACAAAAAATATTGAAATGCGATGAAAATGTAACACTAATCAATAAACAAATGACTACTTTTGGAAAAAGAATTCCATGTTTTTAAAATAATATTAATTTGAAATTAGAATTCTTAGCCAAACAAAAATTATTTTGATTTGAAATGGACAGTACTGCAGAACGGCAATTTCATAGGTAAAGACCTATTATAATACATTAAACACGGTTAATGCAAGTTGTAATTTTCATGACTATGATTTCAATAAATTGGCCTAGCGACCAACCGTGTACGCACTGTTATATATATGTACAGTACAAGTAGTCGATATTTCAAGTTCCGCTGATTTAGGATTTTTGAAAAGTTATAGATAAGGGCCCAAGTATTTTATGTGTAAAACCAAAAAAAAAATGATCAAAATCTATACTGCAGTTTTTGTGTGATGAACTCACAACAGTAAACCACTTTCATTTTATTTACACATAATATACATGTTACAAATATGTGTTAAGGTGATGATATCTAATGGATCCAATTAGTCTTAAGCCACTCGGACGAACTTGAACCTATATTAGCAATAGTGAAACGGTAGCCCTGAGATTTCAGATTAGTACTGAAATTCAATACCGTGGAGAGAACGTATCAACAATGTTGGAAGCTTGTGTAGCCCGTTAGTGCCACGATGCGTTAGTACAAAGTGCGCTGTACGCTACGAGCGGCGCGGTGTCCTTTGTCAAACGGTCTTGCGTTCTTGAGATATACAATCAAGTCGATTGAGGTGGCACTTCGGTTTCATATTAACGTTATTACATTCGAGAAGGAATTAGACGATTGTTTCTATAATAAGTAATACTATAGTAATTAATGCGGCTTCACGTTTAATCCCATATATATTAACATTATTTACTTAGCTTTTACGGTTACCAATAAATATTCCATATATTATATAGATATGTACTGGATACTGTACAATTATGGCATTATAACAAATTTTTATTAAATCCTTTGAATCATTGAAAATAACATACCTACCCATATTTATTCTTAATTTTTTAAGATTGCTGACAACAATACTATATTAAATTCAAATAATTGCACGATCACTTTCTTATTATTTATTCAAAGTATATTTTGTTCGTTGGATTGATATTCATTTTCTATGTTTCTCATTGTCTATATTTATATGTTAGTTAAAAGTTGAAATTTATTTATGATTACGATAATAAAATACCTAGGTATTAAATATTATTTGATATGTATTTTATAAATCGTTCTTAAATACTGCAGAATACAAAACGGTGACAAATGTATATATCATGTAAAAGCAACAAATCTTAGTATAAAACTACTATTTAATATCTATTGTGTCAAGTTATCAACGTGTCCAAGTTCGGTGAAGCTGTAAAAGCCGCAGCGGCTTCAGGGCCTCTAAGGCTAACAGTATAGTCAGATCTAAAAAAAAAAAAGTTATCAACATTTCAAAAACCCTATAATTATTATTTCAAATCAAAATATCCAATGTTTTTGTTATTAGAAGCTCGTTGATACAGTTCTTCAATGTCTGTGCCCTTTCCCACGTAAATTATTCATGATCTAAAATTTCATAATAATAATATCTGCAAAATATATATTCAATTATTGTTTTGTAATTTGTGTTTACTTTATTTGCTACTTAGCTGCACCCGCGGCTCCACATGCGTTAACTACTGAATTATCGTTCATGAAGATATCGCGATATTTTTTTAAGTTAAGGGGCAAGAATTTTAAGAGTAAAACAAAAAAAATATCAAAATCATGCAGTAGTTTTTGCGTGATGCGCGCACAACGGCTAACTTCAATAATTTTATTTTTAACAGACTTCAAAAAATGAGGATTACATTTTTTATGGATATTCAGACATAACTTCTTTGTTCATGAACCGATTTAGGATAGGATAGAGATAGTATAGAGGATACTTCAAGGGTGGTCCTTTTTTAATTCCATTGGCATTAGACCTTGAACTTCGAAGATACACTAGAAAACTGCTTAAAATAATTGAAGTTGGTTTTTTTTTTTCGGTTAAAAAGTGTCTTGTGTTTTTCACGTATTTTGGGTACTTCAGAAAACTAAAACCATGGAGCATGGTGGTAGGGCTTTTTCTAATGCACGTCTGGCTAGCTACCACCATCAAGCTGAAAATCTGTCTCCAAACACCAATAGATGTGTTCCGGCAGCAGCACTTGAGAGCCAATCTTCCACTAGGCTTAGCGTGCTGCCATCATGGGCCACATCGTCACTTAAGATCAGGTGAGATTGTGGCCACCACGCTAAAATCTATAAAGATTAAAATAAACTATTATCTCGTTACTATGTCAATTTTTTTCTTTTTCAATAATCACATAGACACGATTCTCTGACAAGTATATATATTTTTACTAAGAAAATATTAAAGCGGATCCCAATGGTAAGATATAAATCAGGTGATGACACTTTAAAGACTAAAGGCCTTATTGAGATGATGACATGGGGATGATTTCTGGAACGACAGCTTTATAGATTTAATATATACTCATCTATGGTAACCTTTATCTCAGCACGAACAAAAAGTTCTCTACGCCATATCTTTGCTGTACTGTAAATCTGTGGAGCTATATCTCGGCCAGTGTATTCCATCCTCCCTAAAACATGGAGTCCTTCAAACATAACGTGAAGAGACATTTGACCAAGCTGGCATGACAGCGACGACTGACGATGGATTGTAGATCCCGTTGTGATCGACGATGTTATCAGATTGCACTATAGGTACAGTGCCGTAACTTTGCCATACTACGATAAAAAAGCTACTACGAAGCACCTTTTGATGAGCACAGCAAAATTTTTCAAAGTCATAATTCGTCAACCAAGTCTGAAGCAAAATTTAAACTTCAATATGTATAGGTAAATTAATATAATATTTCATATAAAAAAATATTCATAAGTATCTTAAGTTTTTATTTTAAATTGTTTCTATAGATAAACCTTTGTTTAGTTGTAAGAAATTGTTTTCTTAAAAATATATTCCATTAAGAGGAACCCCATCCTCTCTCTTTAAGTAAGATAAATGTTGAAAACCTTGGAAAACGTCACAGGTAATCTTGTCGCTCTCATCACGGTGTGTTCACTTCAACCAACATTATATTTACCTGTTAATAAAGGAGGAATATTATTCAAACAGGTAATTTCGTTCTCCTGTAGAATTCTGATTTATTTCTTTACTTTCTTTCATTTAAATATCTATGTAAAACTTATCATGTGTAAAAAAGTTTGCACCTATATCGTAAGAATTAAAACTTGTTATCAGAACAAAATATACAGCGCTGACGTTAAAATGTAAATAGCGCTCTTAGCCAATGTTATTCATAGAACAAGAGAAAGTTCATTTATATTCAAGAGAATTATACTGAGGCGTTACGCAAAACAAAGAGGCTGAACAGAATTAAACAAAGTTACGATTGTAAACGGAGGAGTCCCGTTTACGTCTGGATGAAAATGAACCTGACGATTGAAGTTTTGTTCGGGTGGATACTTATAAGATCTTTAACAAACAATATACTTAATAAGTATCTACTTAATGTTAGGTTAAGTATTAAGGTTTTTTTGCTGAATAATTCTATTTAAAGATACTCATACCCAGACTTTATGTGGTCAACTTTTTATCATATAAAAAGTTTCAAATTAATGCTACACTTGCTTCTATAAAATATAAATATAATCATAATAATGAGATAACGCGATTTGTTGACTGCGAATTGCTTTTAACCCCCGACAAAAGGGCTGTTATAAATTTATCACTTTAACGTTATTGTGTATCGATGTACCTGAACCGATTTTGATTTAGTTTTGTTTGAAAGATAGTTTGATCGAGAGTGCTCTTATTAGCCTCCTCATATACCATGGTCCCGTAATCTGAAAATGTCCAGAAGCCAAATTGTTATCGACCGTTGCGTTTCGGGCACATGGCCTTTGAATAAATTTTTCTATCTAATGAAAAAAAGTATGTTACCTAATTGTGAACAATACGATAAACTTCAAGATATGCATCACGTATTGATAGAGTATGTAAAGAACAGAAAAGAGAGAGAAACTTTGGGAAGAGCTCCTTGGTCTCGACATTTGAGATCAAGATGCCTTCAATGCTATACAACTTGATTGCTAATTAAATATAATAAAATGTTAATGTGTTGTTAAATGTTAGTTAGATAAAATGAGTTAAAGAAACTAGGTCAACGGAACCGTAAGGGTTAAAGACTATAATATTAAGAAAACAAAAACTATGATTCAAGAAAATCTGTTCAACCCGTTGAAGATTATTCGCTCGTTCTAGTGGATGAATGGATGTGAGCATCTTCCACAAGTTTGATCTAGTCGAAATTTGATATTCTGTTGCTTCAATGATATTAAAAAACATGGTAATCTTGACATGATGCTGCAGCATCATCTGGAATCTGCAGGATACCCAACTCCTCACCAACATCCAGTAGAGGTATTGTTGGTGACAGAACAGTTGTTTTCGTGTCTTAGGTTAGGGTATTAAGTAATACTGTGTTTACGTGTTATATACTATGTGTTACGATAAAATAGATTAATACAGACAATATTATAGAGAAATGTAAGCGAATACGCTACATTACAAGTTGCACGTTATATATTAGGATGTATATAAACCATTATGTATTGTGTGTTACATATGTAAAAATATAACTAATATAGAATAGATTAACGCATAGAGTAAGCCAATCGAGTAAGTACATCGAATATTATAGAGATTTTACGAGCCGAAAATAGTGATGCCGCCCGTAAGTTACATTGTTTTTGGCTTATATACGGAATATATACGAAATGTATATTATAAGTAAATATGTAATGGATAGGTAATTCAAAGAGGAACATTTTGATATATGACATGTGTACATAAGACATATAATGAGAGAAATATAAAGAGTTTAACAGGGCAACCAAAGCGAAAACTAAAGTTAAAACACGGAATAAAACGGGGCTCTCTTTACGGTCATTCCTCGAACTACTTAAGCTCAAAGAGGGGCCGTATTGGGCACGGTGCAATTCAACGAGTCTACAAGTACAAGCAACAAGTAACTACGAGAAGAAAGCTTTGGTCGTCCTGCGAACAATTAATTCAAGATATCGACTTTTATTGAAGACCCGGCACCTCAAGCGGTCGTGCATTATTGCACCCCCCGGACCCCCTCACTACTAACATCACGCCGCCCACTGGCATCCGTACGGTGTCTACGAGACGGGCATCCGGCGCAACAAAACGCCCGTCCAAACCGGGGAAACGTCAACCCCCCCCCCTCCCTCACGCAGAGCGGAAGTGACGCGTACCCAACAAGGTATCGTGTTTGGGCTAATTGAAATGGTCTCAATGAACATATAGGTTGTGTCGGTTTTTTTTTTAAATTTAGTTGTTAACAAATATTTTAAAGTAGTTAAAACAATTATCATTGTAGAAAAGTATTTACGTTTAAATTAAATGTACTATAGAAGTAGAATGTTTGTGGTATACTTTGTATTCAGCCCTTGGAGTTACCGCGATTTGCACAAAGACTTAATCTCTGTTATTAACCGAATTGTTTATTTTCCACAGCCCCGAGTTTAAGACTAGCATTGTTACCGGATAGTGCGTAGTAACTTTTGGATTCTCGCTCGAAGGTGAGACAACGCTGACATATCTTCCACTTACATATTTCCTATAATACCCACCGTATTAAAAATATTCTTGTTTACTTTTGTTTTGATTTGTTGTTTGCTGAATAGTACATAAAAAAATTATAAAAAAACTAAACTGTCTTCGAGTTATCTCGATACTGAAAGATAATATGAAATCATAGACGTACAGTGTCCACTCAATATTCAATAGCAAAGTGGAATTGACTCTTCCATAAAACTGTAAAACTATTGGCTAATGTAAGTAAATCTGGTAATTAAATAATTGTAAGCGTTTTTATCCTATAAACTACCTAGGCCTATTTTGAATGTATCTATATTGCACATCAACATTACAAATATTGAACATTAGGCATTATAAATCGTAGTAAGTTACCTCCTCGTCCTCGATACTCTGGTCAGGTTGCAGAGACGAGCTGATCGCATTATTAATTATGCAGACGTTACTAAATACATCAAGCCGCTTCAACTGCGCAGGAACATTATCTCACTGAGTATGTTCTACCGTCTGTATCATGGTGAGTGTTCTGAAGAGCTGTTGAATTAAATTTCTTCCTCTCCTTTCCACAATAGAACCACACGCGCTGGGCGTATAAATCACAGTTTTACGGTAACCTCCATCTCGACACGAACTAAAAAAGTTGTCGTACCTTAAAACTATGGAATCAACTCTCGGCCAATGTGTTCCCCTCTTCTTACGAAATCGGGTCCATGAAGCGTAACGTGAAGAGATATTTATATAAGTCGACATGACAGTGGCGACCGCCGATAGATTTAGCTCTCTCGATGGTCGCCGTTGTGTTAGGATTGTGCTGTGCTTACCATCTGGGACAATACCGTCACTGTGCCGAGCTGAAGTGAATCTATGTTTTTTTTTTTTAATTCAGAAAATGATCAAATAGACACGAATTTAAAGTTTATGAAAATGTACATACAAGTACCTACTCACAATCATTATTTAAAATATCATTTTCAATTAATGCACATTTGAAATATCCATGGTAACCTAACACAATATCAATCAGTAACAGAATGATATCATAAGTGTTGTCTAAAAAGTTTTTGTTTCGTGCCTTTTTAGTGAGGTAATAAAATTAATTATTGCGTGGCAACAAACCTCTTTTGTACCATTTTACCATTGCTTAAAACTTTCCTATCTCATTTTGCTCCCACGTTATCTTATGAATTTTTGTGTCTGTCTCTTTTTACTGTCGCTTTCGCTTTTTCGTTTCATCGACTTTCAAATCCAAGCGATGCTAAAGGAGTTATCACTTCAAAAGATAGGAAAATTTTTTGTTAGCAAAATAAAATTAAAGTACAGAGCTTTGATGTGAAAATTATTAAAGTGCTTTAGAAATATTGGCCAGTATTTCACTATAATGCAAACATAAATGTTTACGTGACGTCTTTCGTAGTAATATGTACTATAAAAATGTGTATAACGAAAATTTTAAATGTGAAAAGTTTTGTTCGACTTCTAACATCACTGAGGTAATAAAGGTCATATTTTATAGAAATCGTTAATGATGCATATTATCACAAGACGGCAGCTGATAGGGTTACCAACAGTTTCTCGCAAAGACATTCCGTTTCTAGAATATTGGAAGCGTGCGAGACACTAAATAAACAATTATTCTATTATTCACTAATCATACGTAACTGCGCAATTTGGAGTTATGAATGAAATTTTGATAATAATATTACGCGTCATTGTGCAATTTCGGTTGTCTAACGCAATTTAAGTTTTAAAATTGGCATCCCTATTTTATACTACCTATACCTAAAATACCACCATATCTAAGTTTTATATAATATCAGAGTTCTAACAAACATATGTGCCAAAACAGGCGCGACCTAGGGTTGACATAATATTAAAATACCTAATTAAAATAAGTACTTAATATGTTAGTGATGTGAATTTTACTAAAAAAAACTTTAGCTTAGCTTAATCCTTAGAAAGTGAACTCCCTTCCTACTCGTTTGTCTTTAAATTATATTATATTAATAGTTTAATTAAAGTTATTTGGCCAAAGTACAATTCCAATCCGCAATCTCAACCATTTTTAGTAATACGAGCATACTTATATACCACCTAAAATTGATTATCGTTTTAAATCAGTCATTCTGTCTAACTTTATTTCGAGTAGGTAACATCAAACAATTCTCCATTAACAAAACAAATATTGTAATGCGTAATATTCCTAATATTTTAATATACATAGAAATGAAGAAAATCAAAATGAAAATCAAAGGTATTGTTCTTAATTATTCTACATTGTGTATTATAATTTTAATTTATGGGTAGATTAATAATGTCATGACTGTTTAAACATTTATCTACTGTCTAAATATTTACGAAGAAAATAACGTTTTTAAATTGTGTTAACCCTACCATGGTACAAATATTGAACGTCTTCGCGGATGTTATTAGTTCTATGCTTACCCAAAACACTGCCTCCAAGTTTCTCAATATCGGCGATATTATTCGTTTCTGCGCCGTATATGCAAATTGACTTCGAACTTGAACACGTCAAGTTGTCATTATAAACAAATAAAGTTTTGAAATAACGTCACAGACGCGCCTAGATACTTTGAACCCCATAGAATTAATTTCCCATTACCCAGCAAATACGGAACATTTCGTTGATATTGTAATATGTAATTTGCACTACCTTTTTAGATTTAAAATTACTTTATTGTAAACAGTGTATATTGTTACCTAGATCAACTTTTTTTTATAGGACTAAGGTGGCAAACAATCATACGGCCCACCTGATGGTAAATGGCTACCGCAACCTATGAACATTTGTAACACCATAGGTATCACTATCGCTTTACCGACCTTGCTCCCCCTACCTGAGCTCTAGAAACCCTACTCACCACAGGAACACAGCACAAAGTTATTTGGCTGCGATCATCTGTAGGATGGAGGTATTCCACCAGTCGGACTGCCCCAAATAGAAAGAAATCTCTAAAAAATTTGAGTGTGAGTTCACACGCGGTAGAAGTGAAACTTCCCTCTCATCCTTTCTCTCTCTCCCTCTCTTTGTATTTATTTAGAGTACATTATGAATAGAGGAAGCATAGGGAAACTGTATAGAAACGCATTCTATTTCACTCTCTCACAGCCTAAAACCTATATGTACATTTATAGCTATCTCTTTTTCGTTACATATTTTCGTTTCATAAAATCCAATTCACACCGTCCCAAAAGAAGTTTCACTTAAAAAAAATTTCGCTTTGCCCTACTTCTCTTTTTGTATTTGTGTTAACTTTGAATTTGTTACTTGTTTTGTTACCGATTAATATGAAATAAATCCACATATCGGTGGATGGTTCGTTCGTATATTAAACTGGCCTGTACTCTACTTTCTATCCTATTTGTGAGATATCTATCTAATTTAAATAATAAAATTTAAATTATATAGATACTAAAGTATCACTTAAACTATTTGAAATACATATGTTAAAACATTTTATATACGTACTAATTTAAACAAATGTTAAGCTATCAATAACGTAATGAAATAAAATATTATCTCGACGGCAAGCGAATAAGGTTATTTGTAAATGAGGTAATCCTGTAATAAATATTTTCCAGTCGACAAACAAGCTCCAGAGCGCGGTACATTAAATAATATCGACATATCCGAGCCAATTTCTTACTTTCCGCTAAGCTCATTTCAGACTTCCAACTCCAGCATGCAAACATTACCCCTGCGAAAATATATTTCGTTTATATATTTCAGGGTTTTAACCAATAAGTTAACATATTTTCTAAATCTTACGATATTCATGTTTTCATACCTCATCTATATTTCCGACCTGTAATTTTACATTGTTTTTTAAATTAATATCAAGGAATTTTGTCGAGATCTTCGTTTATTATCTTCATTATGTATATGTTGTTGAGCCGAACTTCTGAAATTTATAAATATTATTATTGGCAAATATACGAGTATATGAAGAAATACTGTAATAAAAGTTAATTGATAATCACATTATATCAAAAATTTTCATCCACCATGAGGTACCCATTTTATTGATATATATACCTACGTCTATATTTTTTTTTCATATTACTTTCACTGTTTTGTCATAGAAACATTATAAAATAAAATAAAGAATTTAAATCAATTTAAACTACTGGATATTCATTTACAAACACAGTGGCAGTTTAAAATAATAAATGATAAAAAATATAAAATTTCCATTCGTAGTTTACGTGTGAAAAATATACACATCATAACTACATACATAAAATATGAGAAAACATCATAATGAATCAGGTGAGGGCGCCGAACTTACAATCATAAGGAAAGGTTCCCTTCAGCGAAATATAACGAAGACATTCATAAATTAGACACGCTTGTGTGTAGTTTTCGAGATACTGTAATAACGATAGAAGTACAGCCTTAGTACAAGTACGTTACGGACTATGATAATAACAATAACAGTATGGTCGCAAATTGTTGCAACCGCCCGCGAACTCTTTCAATATAAAATTTTATAGAAATAAATTATTGCTTGTCATTCAGGGAGAACGTCATCATCATCATCATCATTTCAGCCGCAGGACGTCCACTGCTGAACATAGGCCTCCCCCATAGATCTCCAGAGCGACCGATCTTGTGCGGCCTGCACCCAACGGCTCCCAGCGACCTTTATTATGTCGTCTTTCCATCTAGTGGGGGGCCGTCCTACGCTGCGCTTTCCGGTGCGTGGTCTCCACTCGAGAACCTTTCTGCCCCAACGGCCGTCAGTTCTCCGAACTATGTGCCCCGCCCACTGCCACTTCAACTTGCTAATCCTTTTGGCTATGTCGGTTACCTTAGTTTGTCTACGGATCTCCTCATTTCTGATTCGATCTCGTAGAGAAACACCAAGCATAGCCCTCTCCATAGCTCGCTGAGCGACCTTGAGCTTTCTTATGAGGCCCACAGTGAGCGACCACGTCTCTGTGCCGTATGTCATCACTGGCAACACACACTGGTCAAAGACTTTCGTCTTGAGGCACTGAGGTATTTTGGACAGAATGACGTCGCGCAGTTTCCGAAGCTGCCCAGCCGAGTTGGATTCGACTGACCTCTTTTCAAAGTTGACCTACCTAATGGACTTTTTCCCAGATAGAATATCTCAACAACTTAGAAAGAGTTCCTACTGATACTGGGGTGGGACCACATGGAATTTAGACTAGTTTCTAATTTCCTTTAATTTTAAGGCCCCCTGTTGAAAACTTTTCGAGGCATAGCTTTTGAAGATCTTCCAGCGATTTGCCATAACTAGAATGTCATCGCGAAACAAGTTAGTGATGTATCGCCATTAACATGCATCCGAGTTCTTGCCAATCCAAGACTTAAGCTCCCTAGCGGCGGTAAACAGTTCGGAGATATTACGTCTCCTGTCTAAGCCTCTTCTAAAGAATTGCCTTCGTGACGCTCCTGTATCTTCGACCCAGGGGTATTCATCACTTCAAATTCGATATATCGTAGTCATAGGACCGTGGAGAATTGCAACACTGCCCGTTTCGCAATCAAAGGTTTTTTCGTAGTCCACGAACGCTAAGCATAAAAGCAGATTATACTCCTCAGTCTTCTGTATAATCTGCCGCAGCGTATAGATGTGGTCTGCGGTGCTAAAGCCTTTTCGGAAACCGGCTTGTTCGGGAGGCTGGAAGTCATCAAACTTGTGCTCGAGACGATTCGTGATGACCCTCGAAAACAGCTTATAAACATGGCTCAGCAACGAGATGGGCCGATAGTTCTTCAATAAGGTTTTATCACCTTTCTTGAAGAGCAGGACCACCACGCTGCCACCCCACATTTCCGGCGTTTTACCCTCGAGTATAACGGAATTAAAGAGCTTCTGCAGGACCTTATGTACCGGTGTTCCACCCGCTTTAAGAAGCTCAGATGTAATTCCGTCATCACCCGGCGCTTTGTTGTTCTTAAGCGGCTTAAGGGCCATCCTAATCTCGTACAGGGTGATGTCGGGGATATCTTCGGTATAGTGTCGGGTCAGCCCGGCTCTCGGATCTTTAGCCGGGCTGGTAACAGGCTTAGTTGACGAGGTATATAACTGCCCATAGAACCTTTCGATCTCCCTTAATACCTCTGGCTTGGTGGACGCTACGCTGCCATCATCCATTTTCAGCTTCGTCAACTGGCTCTGCCCAATAGATGCATTCCTTGCGAACACTTTGGAGCCTTTATTCCGCTCTATCGTCTCTTTAATACTTTTGGTATTGAAACCGGACCTTCGCTAGTTATAATATGTTAATTAGTTCTATGGACTTAGCTACAAAGTAAGCGCCAACCACGCAATAACAATTATTTAGGTTGATAATTATGAGTATTGCTAGTAGTTTAAAAACTTAACCAACCAGGACGTTTCTCGCTATTATAATCATCTACGGAACGCACCTATTAGAATCGAAGTGTTTTTCAATTCACTTAAATCAGGTTTTGGTAGAATTAGTGTGGAGTAGACTTATCAGAGACCTTTATTTTTAGATTGATTCAATGTGCCTCTAACCATTCGGTGATCACTGCCGGTTTTCACTCTGTATCACAGTGATCATTGAATATTTGTCTCTTCGTGTTCATGATGAAGTCTATCTCATTTTTCGTGGAACCTTCGGGGCTCATCCAGGTCCATTTCCTATGAGTGGCTTCTGGAAGAAAGAGTTCATCATAAAGAGTCCCTCTTTCTCCATAAAATCGGTAACCTCGGCCCTAGGGTCTTGCCCATAACCAAAATCCCATCCAATCTTCACCATCTCTTTTGCCCATTTGTTAAGGTTCCCTTACAACAGTGAAGGGTTTCAGGTATGTATGGCCCTAAAATGTCCTCATACAAAACCTCCACTTTCATCAGGGTGTACTGAGGTCGGTGCAAACCTGTATGACCTTCAAGAATATCTTTTGGATATTCTGAGTATCAGGTACGCTACCCTGCTCGACACACTGTCGATGGTCAGGATGTTGTTAATGAGAGACTTCCGGACGATAAACCCGACACCACCTAGGGACTGTTGGTCGCCCTCCCTGTAATAGAACAAGTTACCTGATTTCATGACAATCTTCTCGTCAGTCCTCAAAGTGCGATTATTATATGTTGCCAGGGCCAGTTGTCGTGGGGGTCGGTAGCTGGAACTCTTCCGGGGGTTCTTAGCACCCCCTACCCCGCCGTTACCATAGGCGCTACCAAAACTAGGAATAGCGGGGCCGCCGGGGACTGGGGGCCTAGTCGTTCTTGTCGTTTTCATTGGGGGGATTAGCCCATACTCGCCACGCTGGGAACGTAGCTGTACCTAATATCGTTTTACTTGTAGCGACATCTCTCGCCACAACTGACGCATCTACATAGCGACATCTATCGAGTCACATACGACGTATCCTACATCGCACTATAGAAATTAACTCAACAATTGAGTATATATACAAGAACCCGACTACAACCGTTGGGTAGCTAGCCGCCAGACATATAGCACCAGTCTGGCCGGAGGATCCTCCCTTTTCTATGGCGGATGAGGAACTTTACTCTCTGTTCTTCACCTCCGCTAAAGTGGTGACCCCGACGTGATACGTCAGCACAACCTTCTTCACAAAGCTACGTCATCATCACTTCCTCAAGCTTTCGAGCAGCGAGTCAATACAGCCAGCAAGCATCCACGGCTACTACGGGTATCCTGACCATCAGCATGCAGCGGACGCGCATTCCTGGTCAGCCCTACAGCCTTCTCAGCAACCTTGGCACAGCACACTGCACTTCGGCCGGTCAGCAAGCAGATACGCACTTCTCTCCTGGTCGACGCAGCAGCCAGTCACTACACAGCACTGCAACACTCCGACTCACTGGAGAACTCTTGCAGCATCACCCCGACTCACTGGGGCAATCACCGTAGACAGTTCTGACTCACCGTGAACTATGCGGCATCTAGTTCCGACTGACTGGAACATTCCATTGAACCGGAAAGCATCACAAGATGTATGGACGACTCAACCTGCTATCGACCTCCGGACTCGGAGAGGAGTGATGTAGCGACATATCTCGCCACAACTGACGCATCTACATAGCGATATCTAGAGAGCCACATACGACGCAGCCTACATCGCGCTATAGAAATTAACTCAACAATTGAGTATATATATACAAGAACCCGACTACAACCGTTGGGCAGCTGCCCGCCAGACATAGCACCAATCTGGCCGGAGGATCCTCTCTTTTCTATGGCGGATGAGGAACTTTACTCTCTGTTCCTCACCTCCACTAAATAGGTACTTATATAGGAAAAAATACATTTTATATATAAATATGTGTATCTATCTGAATACACAAAAAGGTAGCTGATTGATGAAAAAGTAATTACGCTAAGCAATCCCTGAAGACTCGAGGTGATATTTAACCGAATGTAGCTAATAAACACCGCTCTAATAACATATATTACGCAGTCAAAGTTACCCTGAGCTAGACAAATTTATGGACGATACAGATACATTAATTTGGTCCACTAAAATGTAACTTCGTTATATAATATAGTTCAGTCATGTACCTATATAAATAAATATATAACTAGAAAAATCTTGTCAGTTTTTCATTATGGATGCCATCGATCGGGCACACGTGCGAATCTTGCTCCCCCGCTACCAACTATTTTAAAGAGAAAAATGCTTATTCTGTGTGTTCCTTAGAAGATAGACATATAATATCTATGATATTTTTGTAGATATTTTTAATGTCTACAACTCTGTAGTACATTATTTTGCTATATCTCTTATGGTTTACTCAGCGTAAACCATTTAAGCGCCCGAATTGATTCACCATGACCAGTTATTTTTTTTTTTTGCGGAACCCTAATCCTTTTTTTAAAATGAAAGTAGCCTAAGTTACTTCCTATAATAGCAGCTATCTACCATTGAAAGTCCGGTCAAAATTGGATCAACCGTTTCAGAGATTACCCGGAACAAAAAAGCAGACAGACGGAAAGACAGACAAAAAATTTAAAAATGTGTTTTTGTTTTAGGTTTCGTATATATATACTTTCATATGCATTTAGTAAAAAGTTATTATTTGAGATTACACAGACACTACAATTTTATTAATTGTATAGATATTATAAATTATATACATAGATGATTCAAAAATTACTATATACCATTATTATCTATGCACTTTCACCATGTTCTATGTAGTTCATTGATTGCATTGCTGCAAAAATTGTGGGAGCGAGAATTAATACAATATTTGAAGGCGGTTCGGAAAACTTCATAGGAATTAATCATTTTTTTCTTTCAAGAAATGGTCCAAAATCGGAAAAAGTTATAATCTGTTAGAGCAAGGTCCGTAGTATGGTGGGTTTCAGAGTAATTCCCCAACCACAGTTCCTCTAATTTAGCGACCGTCTCTCATGAAGAATGAGGTTTGGCGTTGTTTTGAAGCAGCAGTGGGCTAGAGAGATTGACCAGTCTCGGTTATTTCACGGCTAGCTTTTTGCAATTGTCGATAATACAGATCTGCTGTTATCGTCTGACCAGATCTTAGGAAGCTCTAGTGTATGACACGAACGCTGGTCCACCAAATACTCACCAGAACCTTTTACTGAGTTAACTTTCGCTTGGGACAGGATTTGGCCGGTTCTCCTGGGTTCAACCACTCTGATAAGCATTTCCGATTATCCTAAGGGATCCATTCTCCGTCACAAGTAACAATACGATTAAAAATTCTCTCGTTATTGTGACGGCTGAGTAATGTAACCCCCGGTATCCTCCAACCTTCCCTATAACCACCCCGAACTTTACTGTAGTACGGGGTCATTATTACGGGTAACGGTGGGGTGTTTTGGGTTTTTATTATTCGATATTAATTTCAATTGTATACATCAAGCCCCCTTATTGAGAAAAAAAATAAACTTCATATAATTTTGTCGCATTATAATTTGACACAGGATTCGAAATTTTTTATTTTCGGATTTATCCCTTTACATTTTTTTCATTATTTCAAGACTTTAGGCCTTCGGGAAGTACCATATAGGTTTTGATAATCGGTCCATGGACGATATTTTCACTATAAAGTGCCGTATCTTTTGAATGAGTGGACCTAGAAACTTAATTTTTATATAGCAGTATAAGGTCATAGATTAAGGTCTAGGATAGGTTAAGGATAGGATAGGACCTGTCCGTATATGATATGAATTTCAACTTTATAGCTCAAGTCGTTTTCGAAAAAAAACTGTCTTGATGGACAACAAAGTTATCCGGGTTTCGCTTAAAGGTTTCTGTTTTTTTATTATTATTAGGTATGGAACCCTAAAAAAGATGAAACACATACTGATTTACATCTAATAAATCGCTAATTTTCATTCCTCTAATTTCAGATGGCATGAATTTTCAAACAACAGTTTTACATATTTTTATTTAATTCAATTCAAATCAAATTTCAATTCAATTCAAAAAAGCCTTATAGTGGACGTCTACGTCCTTAGAGTAGTTGAATCATTCAGGACACTAAACAAATGTTATTAAAATATACACAATTATACTTTATACAATTACATATATTAATTAATGAAATAATATCAATACAAATAATACCGCTTTAATACTATTTTTATATAACACCTTTTAAAATTACATAAACGAAAGGAAAATCATTTACAGGCTTATCGAATTCTAGGAAGCCGGAGGTGGGAAATAGCTTTCGCAAATTAATTCCGCCTTCGCTCTTTGATCTCGATGGAATTGTTGATATTAGTGGTTGTTATTGACGACCGCTACCGTAAACGTAACACGACAATAGTGGAATAATAAAAAGCTCTATGTAATAAAATCTGTATAAATAAAATAATAGAGGTTTGCCGTTATACGCGCATCACACAAAAACTACTGCACAGATATTGTTAATTTTTTTTTTTGCTTTACTCCTTAGATACTTGGCCCTTATCTTAAAAAAAGTATCACCAGTTACTTTATCTTGTGCTTTTTCATTTTTTATAAGTCACGTAAGTAACGATGTGGCCGAAGAGAGTAAACCTAGTGTCAAGACTGGCTCTCAAGTGCAGCTGCCGGAATACTTCTATAGTGCTTGAAAAATATACAAGTTGAAGGTGGCAGCTAGCCGGGCGGGCATTAGAAAAAACCCTACCACAATACTTGTACCCACTGCTTTTCCAGATTGAAGTTTGAGAAATCAAAAGCTATTAAAAATTAGTCCTAAGAATAGCAGCCACCCTTTGGCTGTACAACCATACAACTGCCCTCTAGTTACGGGCTGGTTAATACGTCAATGGATTACAGTTTCACTTATTCTCTAGTCTTAGCGACACGAGCACTTTCAATCACACGATAAATAAAAACAAAGGCAACTTTTACCCTAAAAAGCGTACAAAATAGATACACGGATTTCCATTCGTTGCATTAAAACGCTCTATAAACGCCGCTTCATACAGTATTTTAATATACGGTATTTTGCATAATGCATTTACTAGTCTCAGAATATTGCAATTTGAGAGCATTATATTTTAAATTAAAGGTTGCGCTTTCATTATCAAACATATCACGCTTGACATCGTACGCAGGCCACGCATCAAAATTTCCCTGGAGTCCCTTTCTTTAATTTCAATTTTCCCAAAGAAAGAAACGTAATGTATAGATAGGTACTTTATGATAGTTTATGGACCAAAATGTTTTCAGTGTGAAAATACTACAACTCTATTTCATTTGTAACTTGCGGATAGAGCTAGAAAAGAAATGGCATTTTTTTAAAGACAGTACATTTATTTTTGTATAGTATGATGGTTACATTAATTAACTCCGTCAGGGCATGTCATTATTAAAATAATGAGAATGTGCGGGAAATATAAAGACGTGGGTAGATCGTATCGAAAAGCTCGGAAAATAATCACTTCTTCACCGGAACCGGAAGTATAGCATCTTCCGCTCGAATCGGAAGTCGGGCGATACACGTACAACTCGTTGATATATTACTGCGAAATGGTTCTGAGAAAATATTGATTGAAAGAGTTTTATATTAATTGAAATGTAGTTTTGAAGTATAATACCTTTTTTAGACGTGACTGGAAAGTACCTCAGATATTTTTTTTCGCCGATTATTTTCTGGCTTTGACATAAGGAAATGAAGTCCATAAAATCAGTACTCAAAATTGTTTCTCTTAATTTTTATATAATTCAATACTAATAATTATTATTTTATTAGTAACTAGCTGTGCCTTACGGTTTCACTCGTGTTTTTATCCGACAAACACCACGCCGACACCGCACCCGTGTAGCCTATCATAATTATTCTAAGTTCCCGCAAGTACAAGTTATTTTAATTTTTCATTATCTCCTAAACTTTTGTAAAATTGTCTTCATTATGAAGTAACTTTTGTTCATAAGGATTAATATAACTTGTGTAAAAAAATTGCTTAAAATCACTTTTTAATTTTCAACAAATCTATATAACAATGTTATGTTGTGTTATGTATAAAAGATAGGCATATGCTATCACTGAGTTTTTTTTTAATTTTTTTACTAAATTGAATTTCCGTATCATTAACGACTACGCCAGGGCACGCTGATAAATTAGTTCGGGAGGACTTTGAATTCCGAAATACGTAACAAAAATCAATATTTAAGGCTAGCTATTCCTCGTGAGTCTGGCTATCATATAAAAAATCCGACTGGTAGTTCCAGAGATTAGCATGTACAAACAACACAAAAACTCTTTCGCTTTATTATGTTATTGATTAATAGTATAGATTATTTATAACAAAACTCAAGACCAAACTAAAAAAAAAAACATATTAGCAACGGTAAGAAAACTGAAGATCAAACTAAAAATAAAAGTGATAAAAAAACTCAAGAAGAAAAGACCAAACTAAAAACAAAGAAAGACGTCTTAGCAACAAGAAGAAATACAAGTGGAGTTTGACAAGCAAGATACACAGGACCTCGCAAGTGGAGCTTGACAATTAAGATGTAACAGTAACAGGCAAAGAGATATGGAGTAGATGTACCCTTGGATGTACCCTTCTCGGCGAGCAGAGCTGCTGAAGTCGCTCGCCACGGCACGGGCAAGCCAAGCTGCTGAAGCTGGTCACCATCACACGGGTTTCCCATACGGTGTTTCACTGGTTCCAAATTTAATTTATTATGCCGTTTTGTGTTATCCCTACTGTAAAAATGCAGCTGGGCTCAAAAAGAAACAATGCATCGTATTTATCGGTGTTTTCCTATTTTTGATTATGTGATTTTATTAGTTGTAGTATTCAATTAAATAACAATTTAAAAAATATTTTTTAAACAACTTTAAAAAAGGTTATCAGTGAATTCCGTATAAACCTGTACCTTGTTGTTAAAATACCAAAACATTCTTTTTATATTCTCGTACAAAACATTGAACACAAACAATTTATCGTAATAATTAATACAAAATTTCTAGCTGCACCCCAGTGTTTCATCAATGTTCATTTTTTTAATACGTTTTGCGTAAAATCAGTTCTTAGTGAGCGTCTACATAGCAAATTATTAAATGAATAGCGAATGCTAAATATCAAGTTAGTCGGACCTATAAATTCGGAGATCTCGTAAAAAGTGGTATTTCGAGGGTTAAAATTATCGCAAATAGTCACCCCTCCCAACGGGAATTTGTCGAATTACCAATAACCCTTTATATATTAAAAGTACAACAATCAGTTTGAGATTAATTTACAATCTGTCTAAATAAAAATAATGACACAGTAGGGTTGAAATATGAAAGGTTATGAGATCGTAGAGGACGAAAAGGGTCGCTTTTCTCGGCGCGCGGCGCGGGGCCGGACGTACTCCCTTATCCACTCATATTGTACGACATCGCGTAATGCGATATATGTATATTGTTTTTGATATAATACTTATTTTTTATCTTAATTAGGTTAGTTCAGTTAAAATCAGAAGTAGGGGGATTGACTTTACATTTTGTTGTTAGAATCAGTATAAATAAAAAATCATAGAAAGGTTCATCTTTATAGTTGCAAAAATTACATTAGATAAGAAGGTTGGATTAAACTGCGCATACAGTACATCATGTTGCAATTTGATAATTTACCATGAGCCATTACTAACAACTTTAGGACTTTTATTCCTATTCTTCTGTTTATAAAATGAAATTGCGACTCTTTCTGGACCTATATGTTACAATTTTGTATTATAATTATACATTTTACACAGTTTGAGATTATTAGGAAAACAACCCATTAATTTCGAACGCTCTTAAATATAAAAATATAGGTATACAGTTTTTTTTTTCAATATATAACAGGATCTACTTCTTACTCGTGTTTATACAAACTGTTGTTCTTTTAACATATATTTATATACAAGGAATCATATCCATTATATTTATATTCCAAGTTATGAATTAATAGATACAGTGACTACATAGTGGTCGAATAATTATGATCAGCAAATTGAATATCGACCCGATGTTCCCTAGTTCACGTCTAGACGTGGCTTAGGATTTTTTCGGAAGACGACTACATTTACTAAATTGACTTTAAATTATAGTACTATCATAATTTTTACATTACTTTCAATTATAGCTAACTGTCACGGGCTTAGCTATTACTTTCACATGGGGTGTAGGGTCCAGCTTCGTAATTCACTAACACTAATTCGTTATCACTGTCGTGGCAATTGAATCAAACAATTGAAAATTACAACATACCAACAGTTATTTATCACAAACAAGTAATTTTTTACCCTATTATTAAGCATGGATACAATGAGCGGATATTCAGCGAAAATTAATGTATCTATCGCATAGAGTATGGTGGTTGCACATTCCGTAAACCCCTTCTTTATACTTAACTTAACTGTAATGGTTGGGTAAACAAAAGTGGATCTTGGCCTCAGAAACTAAAACACAGTATCATTCTTTACGCTGCGCCATCTCCTTCCACTCATCCGGTTGGAGTTCTTTTAGATTATTTCCAACAGCAATGGACCATCGTGGACCCTATCCCATCCCATCCATCCGACTTGGAACGACCGACAAGTCTCCGTCCAATAATAACGCCTAGATATACTCTTTTGAACGCTTGATACTCTACCATTTTCTCAATATGACCTTACCATAACTTATAAGTGGAACTGCGCTATTTTATACTTAAATTCTTACATATAGTTTCTTACTATCAATAAATCTATAAAAATTAATAAAATGGAAGTGTCGGTTTGTAATGTCAAAATAAAAGCTTTTTAGTAAACGCATATGAAAGTATATACGGTACCTATATCAACAAACAAATTTGAATTTTTTTCTATCTATATGTCTGTTTGTTTCCGATAATCTCCGAAATGGTTAGACTGATTTTAAACAGGCTTTCACTAAGAGATAGCTGATATTATAAGGAGTAGCTTAGGCTATTTTTATTTTAGAAATAGAATTACACTTCCGCACAAATAAAAAAAATGTTTAAGGTGAATCAAATCGGGCGCTTAAATCGCTTACGCTAAGTAAACAATGAGAGATATAGCATATTTATGTACTACATAATTGTAGACTATTAAAAAAAATTACAAAAAAGTCAGGAAGAGCATATGTCTATCCTCTAAGAATCACCCACAATAAGCGTTTATATCTTCAAAATAGCCCGGGGGGTGGTTCGATTCCATCATGTGCCCGATTGACAGCATTCTGGAGGAATCTTAGAGTGCCCTTGAGCTTTCTTATAAGGCCCATAGTTAGCGACCACGTTTTGTGCCATAGGTCATCATCACTGGCAACACACACTGGTCAACGACTTTCGTCTTGAGAAACTAAGGTATCTTCTACGAAAAGATCTTATGTAGCTTCCCGAACCTTGCCCAGCCGAGTCGGATTCGACGATCGACCTTTTTTTTAAGTTGGACCTACCTAACTGAACCGTTTGTCCCAGGTACGCATAGTGATCACCAACTTCAAGTGAAGCTTCTCTGGTCTTTACGAGTGTCGGTGTTACATTCTAAAAGTTAAACTCAATATACAAAAATATTACAAAGTTATGTTCAAACTTCAAATAACAATAAAATTTGTTAGACAACAGCTGTGATAGAAAGAAGTTTCATTGCAACATTAACTCAGCATGTTCACAGTATAAGACAATCTCTTTGCAAAATTCGTAAATTTTAATGGCAAAGCGTGATAAAGCTAACGAATTTTTTACACAATGTATTTTCAACTTTATATGAATATTTATATATATGTATATGTAAAATATTTGTTACGAATAAAATCGCTAAATTAATATTATCTTGTGTTAAATGGAAATATATAGACACCATTACCCTAATCAGTCCGACAAAGGCTGAAACTGAATTAGTTAAAATATTTATAATATTTTCAGTGTAAAGTTGCTTCTATTATGAATCTCTAGTTACTCGAAAGGATATCCTAAAGATAGGATAGGATATAGGATGTTAATATTGTTATTATTGATTTGATTTATGATGATCATTTTGATCAGCTATAATAATGTTCCAAAAGGAATGCTCATTAACATAGTGATACAAAATTAGTAAATTGAGGTCCAAAATTTAAAAACCAAAATGTTAAGTACTTTACTTATTAGAAAATGCATACTTAAGCCTACTCCACATTGAATGGAAATTCCATTGCCGAATTTACGTCGTCGATTGCCGACCTTGTACGACGTGGATATAAAATATGCTTCTATAGAAAGCGTAAATATTTGGTGCATCCTCTAAATACCATGTAGGAGGCAATTTAATCAATTATACGTTAAACTAAAACAGTAACCAGAATAATCCCCGTTTTCTCTCTTCCCCGATCTTCAGTATGTCGCTAGGCAACCTCAATATCCTAGGTGTAGATATTCGCAGCGATCTCAACTTCAGGGATTTCATCGGAAGTTTCGTTCACCTACACTACATTTCGTAGACTCGGAAACTTGAACAGGGTGCGAGTGTTTTTCGCGCCCAGTCAACTGTATCTTCCTTAAAAGGCACAAGTACGGCCGTGTATGGAATACTATTAGCAAAATACCTCCTTGATAATCTAGACAGGTTGCTAAAACGAGCTGCCCACATTATTAATGATGCAGACGTTACCAAATACACCGAGCCGTTTCCTCTGCGTAGGAACATTGCCTGTTCTACCGTATGTATCATAGGGAGTATTTAGAACAGCTGTTAAATCGAATCCCCCTCTTCTTTCTACAACAAAACCACACACGTTGGGCTTCGTAGTCACAATTTTACGGTAAACTCCATCTCGACACGAACTAAAAAGTTATCTATGTCTTATCTTAGGCTTACTGTGCAACTGTGAAAAGTTGGCCCACCGAGGTGTTCCCTTCTTCTTCGGGTCTTATCAAGCGTAACGTGAAGAGATATTTATCCAGGCATGACAACAGTGACCGTCGATAGGATTTTGATCGCTCGATGGTCGGCATTGTGTTTGGATTTTACTGTGCTTACCATCAGGGACAGTATTGTCAATTCGCCGATCTACCGCAAAAACAACTAAAGAGGTGTCGTGGAGCACCTGGTAGTAACAAAGATCCTTTCGCTATATATTATGTGATTCCTTGACTTGTACGCACTGTTGTATTGTATTTACTGTAAGAGTAGTCTATGGTTTGAATACCGCTGATTTAGGATTTTTTTATATAATATGGTATATTTCTGCCAAAAAATTATAACGCCCAAATGGTGTTATGAGCCGCCGTTTTGTGTCGCTAAAACAGTTGTTTGTTGTGACAGACCTCAGAAATTAATTCTCTCAGCGGCCGAAGTATAGTGTACCCGTTTATTAGTAAACTAGCTGACCCGCGCAACTTCGTCTGCATCATGTAAGAGAGAGAGAGAGAAAGGGTTAAAGAGAATTGATCGTTGGCACTGTATTATTAGGTGCCGCCCGCCTCCCACATTATTTTGCATAATAAAAATGCGCTCACGGTACTTGATCATTATTATGCTGTCGAGTTATTTTAAAACTGTGATATCTCCTAAGATATTCATTTAAATCAATTACTATAAAGAGCAATTTTATTCAAAATTAAATAATTGTGATAAATAATGTACTTATTTTGATAAGGATTAATACCATGTATATAAAAACACCTTCGCAAATATATCATTATTTTAGAACCAATTTTATTACCATAAAAATGGTTGTATTGAGTAAACCTTAAAAGTAGACATATGCTATCGCGGGTTTTTTTAGAACTTTTTGAGGGAAACGATTCCGTCAAATACTATTTTTGCCTAACTTTAACCATTGACCCAGTGGAAGCTCTCAAAAGGAATAAATTTCCCCCGTTTATGCAATATTTTCCATTGATGTTCCGCTTCTATTAGTTGTAGCGTGATGTTATATAGCTTGTAGCCTTCCTCGATAAATGGGTTACCCAACACTGAAACATTTTTTCCTATTGAACTAGTAGTTCCTGAGATTAGCGTGTTCAACCAAATAAACAAACTCTTCAGATTTATAATATTAGTATAGATTATACGCAATAAAATGTATTAGCGGAAGATCGGTGACGTAATTACCGTTCAATGTGGCGTAGGCCTTAGAATAATAAAATTCAATAATACAAGGGCAGCAAGGATCGCAGCACCACGCGAGTCGCTCGGTCGAGTCTAACAACGCTTCATTTATTACAAGTTATTTGAAAGCAGTCTGTGGTGACTGTTCGCCCAATAGAGGTTTCACGTTATTAATGCGGAGCTTAGCAAGGATTTTTGTGAAAAAGATATACATTATAAGTGTGCGAAAAAGAGTTTAGTACACAATGTCTATAAATAATTAGATAGATATATTTGTATGTATGTAAATAATTGTCTCAAATACACAGTTTGACATAAATTTATCTTAAATAAATTTATAATTACTTTTATGTCCTTGTAGATTTAGAGATTTGGAGAGTGCTCCAAGAAATGACTATAATGACTAATATTTTTAAGTAAATTCTAAATATTTTAAATGTAATCCCAATTCATTGGATCTCATCGTAAGCCATTTTCCCATTTTAAATGTTGTTCTGTTAGTGACATGAAATCACATAGAAATAGGCAAATAACATATCATAACATAGGTACATTTTTACCAAATTAAAACCCCTTTTGGTGTAAACATCAAAGTAACGAACTCCATTTATTAATTCCAATAAAATAAGATTACATAAGCCTTAGACGGTCTTAAATGCTTAGATTTATTTGCTGGCGTAAAGCATTTGTAACGCCATTTTCCTTCGGTAAATTAACTAAGAAATTACCTAGCTTACACAACATTTGCTTAAATAGACAATCCAAAATTCAACTCATGACGAATGGAGCCGTGTCGTATTGCCTAAGGTTTCAGAAATCTTTCTCTGCAAATGAAATTTGTTTCACCGTTTTTAAATATTATGTTTTCTTTATATTTAACTAGGATTACCAACGTCACACTATGGATTAATGCGGAGCTAACGCCACGTTTAGTTAAATAATTAAATAAAAACTGCTAAATTGAAAGGTAGGAAAAAATAACTATATATTTTCAAGGTTTTTCGAGAATCACCAATTAAAATATTGAAAAACAGAATTAAATAAATAACAACACAATAATTACATGACCAAAATACATCCGTCTTAGAAAAATAAATCGATAATAATTTCAGGGCCTAGAACTTCATTGAACTCCGCGTTAAATATAATAACTGGAAGAATTATTAGTAAATTGTTATTTGTTTCCCATGATCATGGAATTCGGTTGAAATAATAAACCACAGCAAATAATTCCAATACGATAAAACAGGGCATTCGCACTCGCACTGAATAATAAATACCTACTTAATCCTAACTGAAATGTATGAACGTAACCTTTGCTTATTTATGGACACAAATTCCAATAGAGAAAATACAAAAGCTTAATAGTGAAGTAATCCAATTAAATATACTATACTTGAATATTAAACACACTATGTATAATATTGATTATACTAATAGAGAAAACCAGATTACAGCACCTTCAAGATGAAAGACAAGATTGAAGATGCAAATAAAAGTTTATAGGACTTCTAGTTATCTAAATTTTTTTATATACCTATAGAAATTATTAATATTAACGAATATAATAAATATGAATAAAATAATTCTTGTAAGAAATGGCTTTGTAAAATACATATACATATTTTTCTCAAATGTGGGTTTTTTTAGATCTGACTACACTGTTAGCCTTAGGGGCCCTGAAGCCGCTGCGGCTTTTACAGCTTCACCGAACTTGTCCTCTTAAATGTGGAATTGACAACCAGATATAAGAAACAAACTCGGCTACCTTCTATTATCGAATTTCCCAATGCTAAGCCAAGACCACTTAACAAGAGAAAGGTGCAAATAAAGCTACTTAATAAAATGACAAAACCTAATAGGTATAAACGGTAAGTATGTAGGTTTGTATTAACCCTTACCTACTATTTACTGAGCTAATTATCATGTTCGTTTCCACATCTAGAACACGAACGATTTATCACTTGCTCGTTACAAAAGTTTTCCAGAAAGAGTTTTCGAAGTGGACCCCTGTGTCGTCCTCGTTCAAGATTGATGGTTTTCCTCACTCAACTGGTTGTTCCGGAGCCTATTCTTACTACACTTGCCTTTTGTTTCCTGAGTTTTACAATTCTCATTAAGATTCTTGTCGGGACGACCCTCATAGTAATGAATTAGAACGGGCAACCTGATAAATACTAGCATAGAATGTGCGAGTTGAAATAAAAATATTCAAACCATGCTACTATATCGTTAAAAATACTTTTTAATGTTACAAATATTTTTCATGTGTTACAATAATCATGCTTTGATCATATCATATTTCGTAGGTCTCGAGTCTTTAACAGCGGCGAAGAGTTGAAGGTAATAATTATGTAGTTCTATCTGTTTTATTTTTTCATTGATAACGAATATGTCATTAAAAACATTTTTGTTTATCTCTTTATATGTCGAGATTTAACCGCATTCGGTGAAATTTTGTAGACGGAAAGCATAAGTTATAATTCATAATTGATAAGCTATAAGAATCGGCATAAATACTTGTCCAAATCGAAAAAATAAAAATATTAATTCTTAACCGATTTTCACGAGTATTCGGGAATTGTATTTTCTCATTTAATAGTATATATGAGTTATTTTTAGTAATATGAGTGAAAATAAAATTACATGATGAAAATAATTGCATCTTAATAAACGCGTGCGGTACCGCCAGTTTCCTATATAGATATTTTCTCAAAGGTGATTTGATGGGAAATAATTTCTTAGTAGTACTGATACTTCATCAGTACTTATGATGATATGATATAAATAAGGAATGATGACATTCAAGTTTTCTAAGACACCAAGAGTAGTTTAAATATCTGTTTAAAGTTCACACCTATCGACTCCAACAGCGATGTTCGATTTCATAGATATTTACAGCGAATATGAATAATTCAAAGACGAGTGCGGCGTGAAAGACTCTCAAAGGAAATACGAGCACCATTACAGTTTAAAATTGACGGCGCGGCGGTGTCTGTCGATTTCATTCAGGCACCTCCTACATCGCTTCATAATACACCAAACGTGCTAAAGATACAATATAAAAAATATTTATAGTTTACATATTATTTTTACTTTTGTAGCATTAGACAATTATATACAAAGAACGTCAAGTGTCTGTCTAATTAATTATTAACAAATATAATCATCAAAATAAAACTATTTAAAAGTTGCTACTTAAGTTTTATGGATACAATAAAAGCGAATATTTTCCGTAAACTCTTAAATACATTGGAAAAAACATAATTTGGTGGTACAAAGTATAATGACAGAATACTGTAATATCATTTTTAAATCTTCGTTCATAGGATGTTTTTTTATTTACTTCAGTTGAAAAGAACTAATCGAATTAGAATTTTAAATATTTATGAATTGGCTCGCTGTGAAACAGGATTTAGACCAGTTTCTAGTAGTAGTAGTTCCTTCCTTTCTCCCAGGAGGCAGGAACATCTATGTAGTTATGTATAAGTTAGTTTAGCTCGAATTTCTACGGATAGGAAATTAGCTAGTTCGCGATTTTAATTGCAACTACAGCAATAGCCCAAGCCGAGGTTCAGCCACTTTGGTACCCTTGAGCTTTTTGCCACGCTTTCGTAGTGAAAAAATAAATGGCATATTCGTCATCAGTCATGACTAAAGACTAAAGGCATGACTAAAGATTTATTAATATAGATAAATTTAACACTGAGATAAACACGATAAATGATAACCATTTAAAGTTATCTATACCACTATTATAAAACTGTAGAATTTGTGTTTTTGAACGTGCTAACCTCAGGAACTATCTGTTCGTATACTATAATAGCTTTCCAAATAATCATAGTTTAATTTACGAATAGGTACTGAACCGTCTATGATGCAAGAATTATAATATAGGTAGGTATGTACGTACTTAATTTTCTATCAGTTAAGCCAATCATTTTGTTATTAACATATTTATATACTCATAATAGGTTCAGCATTCAGTATTTTATATAGAAACCGCAGACGATCCCGCTGCCTGTAATTAATGTTATATCATGCAAATATTTTCATTAGATAGCATTAACTGTTACTTTAGCACTTATAATGAAAATGCGAAAACACCGAGCACTGTCGATAACTTCTTCAACTTTATTCAGTTCACGTCCAGTAGCTTTCTATCATTCAAATGGACGTATTTCAAGAATTCGAATTATTTAATACAAAGGCAAGGTCTACGAAACCTCAATCTCTGAACAGATGACGGACTAAAATTCATCAAATTGAATTTTAGAGTCGGTTTTACCTATGTGTGTCAGAATATAATAAATATCGCGGTAGTAGATTGAAAAGTTACTTCCATCTAGCTAGACCAATCTTCAGTAATATTCGTATGGTACCTACTGTAACTTATGGCTGAGTATTATTTGTTGTAATGGTGTAAGAAGTACAGCCTCATGTCGTAATTTCGTAACGCTAATCTTATCATACAAACTATACATATTATTATTATATAATATAACAGTTATTTTTTAATTTTTATTTTAGCATGGTTGTATTTGTTTTCATGAATTCCTATACAAACATTGCTTAATATTTTTTACTATCTAATGTAGTAAAATTGTGCGATATTTATTTCTTGTATGTTTTTACTAAACAAAATTAAAATGTAACTTATTTTGACTTCTTCCGATAATTACATTTACATTTTTCCCGCTACAAAGAATTTGATCCGTCAACACGTCTCGCGTCTCCACGCTCCCCGCTGTCTCGAAACAGCTTCAATAATGCATAAATTCGCTCACAATAAATATATCTTGTACGTGCTTAATCGCTATCGTCAAAAATAAATTCTCTGTTGAACCGAAGAAAAATATAGTATAAGATATATATCCATATATATAGATAGATATATATGGTATAAGATAGATATGATTTACTTTACTGGAAATTGGATACCTGAAGCTAAGTCCACTTTATAATTATTCAGGAAGATAGCAATAAAATTCCGTTAATAACAATCTATTACTCTATCTTCAGTAGATATAACTGACTAAAACTGCTACATTTATTAAAAATACTTGTACAAGAAGTTGGATATTGAAAATCATAATCATTTAAACCAAAATGTTTATTCTAAGATAGATACTGAAAGATGTATAAAATAACATAAAATTATTAAAAGCTAGCAGATATATGAAACTGAAAAAATCAGTTTATAAGCGCAGTCCAATAAATAAAATATGCATTTAATTTTGAATAAAATGAAATTTTCCGTAGAGTTGCCAAGTATCACGAGTATTCGTACAAATGTGAAATATGTATTATTATTTTCGTGATTGTAGAATTATTACAATTATTAGATTTTTTTATTTATTTATTTACTTAACAAAATTTTAGGACATGTAAATCACATACAAATCAATTTATCAAACACTGACACCTAAGGTGATTTTATTGAATTTTTTGGATTTTAGAATCTTTTCACTGTGACTAGACTTTCACATCTTACAATCAATACATTGGTCTTGCAATTTGGGGAATTTACAATTTTCATAATTATCTGTTGTTAAAGTGTACAGAATTTTAAATAAATTTGTAACTTTTACATAGTACTTCGTAGAAAAATCCAGTTGTTAAAGCTACTTACAGACAAAATTCCTACTTATTTCAAGTAGGCAACAACACAAATAAATTGCTTAGTGATCTGAACATTGATTTATTCGATACAACTGTGCAGAAATTAAAACTTCTAAGTCTTGTTTTATTGACTAAGATTTTGGTGTTCTTCCATCTACTCGTATCATTTTATCAATCTATATGTGGAAACTTGTAAATGGCCTTCATTCTATCTACACATGTAATTAAATTCTGTAATCAGCTCTAAGTTGTCCTAAAATATTAAAATAAAATAATTTATAATTCTTCATAATTTCAATAAAACAAAACACTTTCCAAGAAAATATGTCACCGTACAAAATCAGGTGCCTCATATAAGATAAATAAATG
Source organism: Saturnia japonica (assembly GCA_033032175.1). Taxonomy (NCBI): domain Eukaryota; kingdom Metazoa; phylum Arthropoda; class Insecta; order Lepidoptera; family Saturniidae; genus Saturnia; species Saturnia japonica. The sequence goes on along the minus strand of CM065311.1, from coordinate 8,475,537 downwards.
ATCCATCTTTCATATTTCTAATATAGGGAAATAATCACCTAAACATTTTCGATCATAGTATTTCGACCCAAAACAAAGAATTCTATGTTAGCATATTGTATACGAATTCGTTCATTATTTAGCTTAAAAGAATTACCTTTAAAACTATTGACTTTCTTTATTTCTAAAATTACCGAAGTATTGTAGGTTCTCCCTCTTTGGTTCTATTTCATCAAACACATTCAGCCGAACCTAGCAAAGTGTAGTACTCACATATGTGGGTGGGTTGTTTAAAGCTGGTATTATTACAATTACACTTAAATTTGAAATGATCATTTGCATGCAAATTATCGCAGCGCATTATCGCATTTATGAATTTTTCCTAAAATACTTTTATAAATTTTATTTTTAACGAAGGCACTCAATTTTCTTTGAAGTTAAATGGCTGTTCAAAATTTTTTGCTTGAAGATAAATAAACTTTACGCATTCTAATACTCCGCCTTTTCAGAGTTACCAGATAAATATTTAATATCTATTTCAAGGTACTGGAAGTTATGATTTATTTAAATGAAAAACGATAAACAACACAAGTAATAGAGCGTCTACAAGTATAATAATGTAACTTACATCCAATAACAATTTCTTTTGTTTATCACTTTTGATAATTTAAAACGCTTTTGGTTCTTATAGACCTTTATATAATTACTAAAAACCGTTCGTGAATTTGGAAACCGTTATTAAAATATAACATTCAATAACAATAAAATATAGCTCATTGGCCCCTGCTCAGATGTGACACGCGTATATATATAGAATTTCCAAAGTGTTCAGATGACAAGCGCTTGTACGCGAGAAAGCCCCTTTGGTTACCTGTGTCTAGAGTTTTTTTTTCTAAGTGCAGCTTTCATGTGAACGGTTTGTGTTTAATATATAGAAAGTCTAGATGTGCGCGTGCGTTGTCAAAACTCACGTTCATCTGAACAGGGCCAGGGATAATGTAGCTTTCTATTAGTGAAAGAAACTTTGTAATCGGATCATTAGTTACAGAGAGTAGAAACAGAGTTACAAACTTACAAATTTTACCTCTTTATAATAGATATAGATCTGTAGGTAAAAATGGACATTTTTATAAAACACGATGCTGGCCCGGCAGATGTTCTACCCTTTCCGATTGTTAATTGCTCGACTATGAGGTCACCTCTGGAATCCTAACATATCTTAAGAGACGATGGTCTAAAAAAAATATGTTAGTATAAGCTCAATCGGTCAAGTCGTTTACAAAAAGAATCACTAATAGAGTCACACAATATTTTTATATATACATATATAATATATGATTATATACATGAATTAGAGCACAACATTGAATATTCCTAAATTTTAAAAATAAAATTATTCGATTTTTTTAGACCACAGTCTATTTATATTTTCCCGTATAAATACATCTCCTTTATCAGAAAAAATGCAGTAAATGAAAAATAATTGAATACGTCGTAATTAATCATTGTATATTGGGATGTAGTTCGAAGCCGAGGACTCGAGCATGAAAAGCTCTGTCGCAATGATAAACCTTTGTTCTGTGTGACGAGTTTTTAGAATTGTTATAGAGTCTATTGTGGGCGTTAATGAACGACATTTCACGGGAAATGCTGCCTGAGCGAAGATAAGCAGAGGGCGGGGCGACGGTGGAAATTGACGATAATTATCAACTCATTGTGTTGACTTATCAAGCGGACTGTGATGCTCTTTGGGGGCTCATTCATCCCCTTTGTTTCATCCCAAACGCACTGTGAATCCATTTACTTTTCTTTGGTTTCACAAATTGCTTTCGTTAAATTTGTACAGTAGATATTAAGTACCTACAGACGTAGATAAGTTATTTTTATCAGCTACTAATGAAACGGTATTTATTAGTTAAGGCCTCTAATATAGGCTTGCGATGAGTAAAATTAACACTTAAGCAATAAAAGCAGATTCAAAATAAAAAAAAAAAAATTAATCAATTTAGCTTAAGTTAATACATATTAATATAATATATATTAGTATTATGCAAAATATTAATAAATAAATAAGGCAATCAAGAACATTAAAATATTACTACCGGTTCGTAAAACATCGCAGTAACCGAGAAGAGCTGGCAAGAAACTCGAACAGGTTCTTTTTTCTCTGTATAAATAATATTTACAGTTAATAATCATATTAATTAAGCGGATGTAAATGGCTTCCTCGGGTCATTTTCATATACCGCTATCATTCACATAATAATCCACTTTATAATAACCATTTGACAGTAAAACCTGCTTGACAATGTCCTTAAGCTTATTCTCCAGCAAATCGGTAATATTATCAGAGAACTTATTTTAGAACCTAACACTATTACTTTAAAAACTTTTATAGGCCGTACGGATTCAAAAAAATGCAATGGCCAATTTGTGTTTATTTCTAGTATAATATTAAAACTATACCTTTCGTTTATCCAATTAGTCGCAATCTGCAATCCGATTGATCAAACAACACTTAAACAAGTGTCTGGTTGAAGAATATAAACTTGAAAATGGAAACTAATCAGAGTAATGAATATTAGAAAATTTCATAACCATGCGAAGTTATGATTCGTCGAAAAACAAGTTTACCCATTATGAGAAAAGTATCTATTTATTATTTTTGTTTTGATTTTACACTAGCAAATAATTGTAAAAGCAATAACAATAGCATGGCTCTACACATCTTGTAACTACTCCAATTTCTTTATGTAAGCAAAAACATACGCAAAGTACAACCAGTTAATAAAACTTGTGTAACTGTGAGTTCGACTCGCGCACTAAGAATTCCGTTCCACTATACACCATATTTTGTGTCATGTATTGTGTATGTATTTTCTTTCATTCATTTCGGAGTCCATAGGAGGAAACGCGGGCAGTGTTTTGCCCGTACAAACGTAATCCCCTGTTTCCTCGCTAGATAATGATACTAGAGCAAATATTTTTATATCTTAAAAACTATATCTACAACAACCATTCTCTATGCTTTGTTTTTTTTGTTTATTAATTATTATTAAAACTAAGAGCCTTTTTAAATGACGAAAATTGCCCTTTTTACCGTCATGTTCAGAAGTCGTAAACAAAAACGGTGACTACAAAAAGAAAAAGAAAAACATACATACATAGCCAAAGTCCTTCTTATATAAATCTTAAAAAAAAATTAAAAAATCAACTTATTTTAGGAGGAGGAAACAGGGGAATACGAAACTATGATTTTATCAATTTTACTTAGGTATGAATCTGTCCGAACTGCAGTTGTCACGTACGCACTCTATTCAGTAAGGTTTCAGGGCACAGCGCGATAGCAATATATTTTAGAAATACCTATTCTTAAAATGTTTCTTAGACCACGTATCCTCTTATGACTATCCTGACTTATGCTTAACAGGTTTTTATTATCTGTTCTTTTACTTTTAGAGTAAGACTAAAATCACGTCAAGTTAACGCTTGTATGTATTACCGTTTTTACGATAAAGCATAAAAATAAATTTAAATAAACACGTTTCTTGTATCTGAAAACCCCTTAATATTGTACTCTTTGTTTCTTTTAATGTTGTTCAGATACCTATCATAACATAAACAGTAGGTATTCAAATTGATAATTAGTGTAAATTCGGAACGCCGACAGGTAACTATTAAACATGATAACTTCAATGGGAAATCAAAGTGCCTCCTCAAAGCACTTCATTGTAAAGCCCAAGAGTACAAAATTTGGGAACAGTTTCACAAAGGACAATCCGTGTTCACCTTTAAAGCATCGCAGCTAAGGGAATAGTGCGCAACTATCCCGTATCAAAGGTTTCCAACTATCTCTAGGTAAAGTACCTTCCTTTACCTAAGCTATCTGACTGCTTTTGAAAGATATTAGTTTCAGTTTCCACTTTAAGTGCACAATGTTATACAAATACTTGTAAATAAAATAGATACACGCTTTTCTAATTTAACACTTGAATTATATAGGTACTATACTTTTATTTACAATGCAGAACTAGTTAATTATAGTTAAAATCTTGTTTTACTTCTTTGTGACAAATTAATGTGCAGCTTGAGAAAAATTGTCAACTTTAAAAATGTCAATGACAATAAATTGCTAAGGGCAATCGCTAACGGTTCGTACAAATTATCCGGTAACATAAGGTATTATAGAGCTTTTATGAAATTCGTACTTTATAAATTGCTATAAACTAATAGTGTTAAAAATAATGAAATAACTTTACGTCAAGTAAGTTCTGAAAGTATCTCGTGTGTTCTATAATAAGATCCCATGAGCGAGCGTGTTTTAACTGCATTTTATTCATTATGAATTCCACATGCGTAAACTTACAGTCGACGCGACGTAGAGGTAGACTAATTAAATTTTCATAATACCAAGTATTCTCCTAGCAAGTAAAATGAACTCGTGACAACCCTGCCAGACGAACTATATTCAAATTACAAAAGGATTGTCACCATACATGTATGCATATATGTCATATATCGAGATAGGAATATTAAATATGTACGAGTATTTCAGTTTAAATGAAATATAATTAAAATATTACATTTTTATTACTGACTCATAAAGTTTACTTTATCTGATAGTAAGTGCAGTGTAATCGAAAAGCAGCGGCGATCTCCGAAAGATGAAAGCCTATCAATGGTTACTAAAGACAAATCGTTTAACAAATAAAACAACGAAAGCTATTATGTAGCTGAATATAAACTGGTTAATCAAAAAACAAGATAAATCCCAAAGGGAGTTTCAAGAGATATCTCACACAAGAGTCACAAGTAAACGTAATTGAAATACAAATATATATTTCGTATTTGTATTTCAATTACTTCTTAAAAATGTAATTTGTAATTACCTGACTCGTGAGGTATTTTGTAGTCAGATACATTTGAACATAAACCGAGACGGGTCAGTCTCTCTAGCCCACTGCTGCTTCAGAACAACACTGGACCCCATACTTCACGGTAGATATTCGCTAAATTAGAGGAATTTCGGTTAGTCCAACACCCACCATACTCCCCGGACCTTGCTTCAACAGATTACTACTTTTTTCGGAATTTGAGCAATTTCATGCCAGGATAAATTTCAATTCCGATGACGCGGCTATCCAAACCGCCTTCAAAGATTTTACTGATTCTCGCTCCCACAATTTTTTTCCAATGGAAGAAAGTGCATAGATAATAATGGTATATACGAGGGGAGTCCAAAAGTTCGTGGAATGGAAGGGTTTTAAATAAAATGAAACAATAAATCTATTTTTTCTTTTCAATATAATCACTCATAAGCTGAATACATTTCTTAGATCTATGAATTAATTTTTGTAAACCATCGTAAAAATATTTTTTATCTTTTGCCTCAAAATCAGCCAAAATTGCCTCCTTTGCCCCATTGTCGTCGGAAAATTTCCATCCCCTTAAGTGTTTTTGAAATTAGGAAACAAATAAAAATCACTTAGGGTCAGATCTGGACTGTAGGGTGGGTGGATTAGTGATTCGAAGCCATGCGTCTGCAGAGCAGCGATTGGAACTCTGCTCTTGTGAACCGGTGCGTTGTCTTGCAAGAGCAACACGCCCTTGGTCGATTTTCCTCGACTTTTTTCCTTGATGGCCTCCTTTAATTTTTCTAGTATCGTTGCGTAGTATTCTCCTGCTATGGACCTTCTCTTTTCTTTGAAATTAATCAGTATTATCCCCTCACAATCCCAAAACACAATAGCCATCAACTTTCCAACCGACTTTGACACTTTGAATTTCTTTATCGATGGTGTCCCCTTTTTATGCCATTGCATGGACTCTTTTTTGGACTCAGGCTCAAATTAATGAACCCATGTTCATCTCCAGTAACAATCCGCTCCAAAATCTGTGCAGGTTCATCTCCACACAACTCCGAAAATTGTTTAGACGCATCGACGCGCTGCTATTTCTGAAGCGGCGTGAGCATTCTCGGTACCCATCTTGCACTGACTGACTTTTGCCATACCCAGGTGGTCATGTAGGATTCGCAAAATGGTTGTATCTGATACTCCAACTAATGTTTTTTCTTCAAACGGATATTCTCCAGTACAATTTTTTACACTTTTTCGACAATGTCTGATGTAGTGGCCTCAACTGGCCTTCCTGAGCGGGGGTCGTGTTCAATCGACTTCCGAACATGTTTAAAAGGACCATTCCACTTGTAAATCATTGATTTACTAGGGAACTGTTCCCCATAAACGGTCATAACGATTCAAAATGGTCTGAGCGTACTTTCCTTGCTCGGTAAGGAATTTTATCACAGCACGGTGTTCAATTTTCTCCATAGTTTCAGTTTTCTACCGGATTGACTTGTTTAGTAGGCGAGTTTTCGTAAACGAATGACGCAATAGGGCTGAAACCTAATTTATATACTAATGATGTGTCTCCAATTAGTATGATACTAAGTGAGCGCCCCTATCCCCACTCCATCCTCTCCATTCCACGAACTTTTGGATCTCCAAGTGTACTTCGATTGATTAAATGTATAATTTACTTGTTTTGTTTTACTTTTCCGTATAAAACGCTAATTTCATATATAAGGACCTAATATTTACATAACCTAACAACTTACTGTATTTTTTAATTTGTATTTTGTACTTTATATAAAAATTGTTAAAATTCTGTATTTTTTATTTTTTATTTCAAATACGCGACTTAAAAATATATTGTATTTCGTATTTTAAATACATGCGAGATAATATTTTGTAGTTTTTATTTTTAATTAAAGCAAAGCATGTATTTTGCCCAGCTCTGGTGATACAGCGGTTTAAAGATGATAAAGCAGTAGGTAATTGCTGCAATACAGGAATCTATACGTACTCAAGATGAATATTTATTTAGTACGGAAAGTTTAATCTTAGAAAAAGGTGTTCCAAGTGTAAATACACTAAAAAGATGACTACGTCGAAAAATAAAATAACATTTAATGAAAGTTGCCTGCAAAACACTCATTCTCAATTTTTATTGAACGCCCCTGTCATTTTGTAAAGTAGGTTGATATGACAAGTAGTTATGGTAATCCTTCGTATCAAAATGTATTATCATTCCGTTATGCAATTTCCTGTTTCTTGCGCTGTGCATATAGGTGAAATGGGTGTCTGAGATTTGATTACACAGTTCTCACAGCCTAACATTTTCAATAACAAGAACTAGTTCAAACCATTTATTTAATAAATTCTTTATCGTTAACCAACATTAACTCACATTTCTTGGCATAAATAATATGACATAGAAAATACACGAAAGTTTGTTGGCTTAGAAATAATGAATATAGTTGAAACGAGGAAACCATTGACTACGTAGCTATGTAGCATGCATACGAGCATGCGGTCAAATAATGCGAAAAATCCTTTTAAAATCAAGGTCTTGTTCATCAGTACCAGAAAGTAGGATCTTCGGCCTAAGCACAATAAGTTTACATAGTAGAAGGAAAACATTGACACAAAAAGTTAATAATTTGCCAAAACTTTGGCGGATTTATTACAAAATTAAATTTAATCTGCAATTGATAGAAGAATATATTATGAAACAATTTGTAATCTTTGTTTTGAGTATTAAAAAAAATATTTGCTTATATACATACTACATATAAATATTCATTGGTTATGTTCCACTATAATATAAAGTTACGACTGAAAAACGAGTTATAGCCGTAAAACATTTTTATATGACATATCTATCCTACTATTGAAAACAGTTTATAATAAAATATTATGCGCTGACACCCTTCACATTTATAAATCACTGACGTTTTTATTTACCATTTAACAGAATGGAGTGAAAATCGAATTGACGAACGAAAATCTGGGGACAGTTAATACCGCAGTTTCTATAATAACACTTCCATTCCTATCCTTCGCATTTCGGTAAATCTGAGGAAATCTCCTGAAGTTTCAGTAGAGCCGATTTCGTACTTCTACAATGGTAATGTATATAAATCCTTTTCAATAGGCTCTATCAATGAAAATATGTGATACAATTTTGAAAAAAATCATGAACGTTTTACCCTTATTTTATTATACTGAAAATACTATTGAACTGTTTTATTTTGTTTTGCTTAAAAAAATGTTCAATAAATCTTTGATGTTATTTAATATTCATCACACGTATCAGAAACAAATTGCTAAATAAAATTGAAATAAATTTCAATTGAGAAGTTAAATATAAATAAACTTTATTGTAGATTGTACAAGGTGTCCAGAAAGGGTATCGGGTATTTGTGTTTCGCGCCATATTCGAAACGGGGCGTCTAAAGGGTGCGGAGAGGGGTTCATGGCGTCCGCCATTTTGTGGAGTTTTAGTTACGATGGAACAGTACTCGGGGACGCATCGCGCATTTTGCGTACGAGCGTATTATCGTAATGGTGATTCAATAGTGACTGCTCAACGTCTCTATCGTGCGGAATATCGTACACGCCACGCGCCAAGTGACGATAGCATTAGGAAATGGATCAGGATGTTCGAGAATACAGGTGCGACAGTTAAAATTCAAAACTCTGGTCGTCCTCGTTCAGTTCGCGATGAAGAAACAATTGAAGAAGTTGAGGCGTCGGTTCGTCAAAATCCGTCTTTATCCATCCAAAAGCGAAGCCAAGCGTTGAACATCAAAAAATCGTCTTTACATTCGATTTTAAAGAAAGACTTACATCTAAAAGCCTATAAAATTCAATTGGTTCAAGAATTGAAGGATACGGACTATGCTAATCGACTGAATTTTGCGAACGAAATGCTGCAGCGATTTAACAACTTTAACAACATACTGTTCAGTGACGAAGCAAATTTTCACCTGAATTGTCATGTTAATAAGCAGAATTGTCGGTACTGGGCAGTGGAGAATCCGAGACGAAAGCATGAACGACCCCTGCATAGCCCAAAGGTCGTTGTTTGGGCCGCTATGTCTGCTAAAGGCATAATTGGTCCTTATTTTCATGAAGATCAACGAGGCCGAGCAATTAATGTGAATAGTGACCGTTATTGCGATATGTTGCGAAATTTTTTGGTCCCAGAGTTGCAGGAGTTTGCATGTTTCAACTCAAGAACGTGGTTCCAGCAAGATGGGGCCACTTACCATACCTCAAATGACTCAATGGAAGTTGTTAACGAATTATTCCCTAATAAAGTCATTTCGCGAAGGGGTAACATCAACTGGCCTCCCAGAAGCCCCGACCTTAGCCCGCTTGACTATTTTGCATGGGGATACCTTAAAAGTAAGGTTTATCAAAACAATCCGACGAATCTAACCCAGTTAAAGCAAAACATCAGGTCAGAAATGGCAGCAATATCGATAGCTATGTGTCAACGTGTTATCGCCAATCTTCGTTTCCGTTTAGAAGAGTGCCAGCAACGTAACGGTCATCATTTGGATAACATCATCTTTTCCAAATAATTCTCCAATTCATATGCTAATAATAAACAATAAACTTTTTTATTGCATACAAATAATTTTTGTTTCATTGAACTTACAAATACCCGATACCCTTTCTGGGCACCTTGTATTACGATATGCGTAGTAAACTTGTTTACTTAATGGATATTATAAAAGTTTAGAAATTGGTATTCTGTGATTTCCAGTTAGTTGCATATTAATATTACAATAAACCTTTCTTTTGGACTATCAATATATATACATATATCAATTATTTTTATCATGCAAATAATAAAAGCAAGGATAGCGGACCAGTAAGGAACACAATTCTAAAAATGGAAAAGCTTAACAGCAAAGACTAGATTACGTAAACGAATAAATACATCGAGTTCCCAACGAATATCTTACTCTTTTTTTAAAGAAAACTTCAACCATGTCCACCAATTCAATGAGACTCGGAATTCAATGAAATGCGCTCATTATAGCTGAAGAGCTCTTTATAAATGAACAACATCTGCAGATTTCCTAGTCCCCCTGTTTCGAGAAGGAGATTGGATAAGTTTCCTTACAATAAATTATACTAAGATATTAAGCTATCCCATTTACATACATAGAAGAATCAGAATAAAATTTATATTACAACAACAAAGCGAAAAAAATGTCCAACAAAGTTTTAATAGGCTTTTCATTAGAGAATAATAGTGTGTTATCTCAGATATCTTCTTTATCGTTATAGATTTAGCGTTGGGGGCACAGTCTCACCTGATCGTAAGTGGCGATGTGGTCCAAGATGGTAGCACGCTAAGCTTAGTAGAAGACTGGCTCTCAAGTGCAGCTGCCGGAACACACCTACCGGTGTTTGGCGACATATTTGCTATTTGAGGGTAGTAGCTAGCCAGGCGAGCTTTAAAAAAAGCCCTGGCACCATGCTATGGTTTCATTACGATTTTTTACTAAAGCTCACGCTTATTGTAGAGATTCGAACTCACGTCGATTGACGCGGAGTCCGTACACGCTACCAACTAATAATGAGGGTTAGATATAATTGCCGCTTTCCTTAAAAGAGGTTTTCGTCAGTTACTATTATATATATGTCTAGCTGTGCCCGTAACTTCGTCCACGTACCATATTTCGAGAATGAAAAACAGCAACTAAATAAAAACCCCACCTCACCTCAATCTCTCCTTATGGTTATTTGACCCGTACCTATAAGCTTTGATAATACCCAACTTAAATCATTTTAAATGTTAACCGATATCGCAGTTTAACAATCATACAGATATTATCTAAAAAACATAAAGACTGACTGCTATCTTCGAGGTCCTGGGTTCGATTACCAGGTCGAGCAATATATTATTGGGGTTTTGTATGAAATTTTCAGTAGCCGCTCGGGTTTGGCTTTGTGCCCGATTAATGGCGATAGGCTCGCCTCCTACTCCATGGGACCTAAAAACATACACACCTTTGCCTAACTCTTCAGCGAATACAGTCGTGATGGTATTTATATTTATAAATAAAAAAGGGTGGAAAAACGGAGAGATGGAGGAAAAATATATGAAATAACGAAGATCGTCATAAATAAATGACTATGAAGTTTCTCAAATGTGGAGGCTTTTAATTATCTATCTTATTATTTATTCCATTTATGTGTTTTTTACTGATATATTATTATATTAATCTTTATTATTTGATTGACGAAGGCGTTACTTTGCGGAAATCCATCGTTGATAATTTATCTGCAATTTCTTAGCAACTTCCGCCTGCAACAGATCAACAGCAGTTTTCATCTTCCTATAACATAAAAACGTATAATTAGTAAGACAATGATACATACGATTATAGAAAGTAATAATAATGTTGACAATTACGTTGTGTAGAAATGATTTACTTGAGAACTTTTAACAGACACTTCACTCATTATATTTTCTTTTATTTGGGTATCTACACTCATTGTTGATTTCTAAGAATATTAAAATAACTTTTATATTTATAATTTTTTAAATTTCATGGTCTCCTTTAATTGTCTAGTCTAGTCCCTATCGATTAGTGAAACAACATACGAGTATGTCAGTTTTTTTTTTTCATTTTTTTGTTGTTTTGATTCCCGGTATAGCTAAGCTTTTTAGAAATTCTGCGAATGCATTTATTATTATTTAAAAAAATCATAAAATGTTTCCTTGGAGTAAATATTTGATATCTTCATTATTTAACATAATATTTTCCACGCCCTGTTCTTTTTTCCATCCTGTATATACATAAAGGAATACAAAAATGTTAAATTTTGCAATCCTTTACACAAAAAGATAAGTATATTTAATATGTTTAAATTTATAAGCTGTTATTTTTCAGGGAATGATAACGCTTTATAGTAAGTCTCTTTAATGTCTTTAATAAAAATCATAATTGCACAAAAACACCAAACAACGACATGTATCGTAGAAATCAATATAGAATAGATATTTTTACTAATTTAAATATTTAAAAATAATAATAAAACCTCATTCTTAAATTATTAATATACGTGCTTTGAAAACATATATACGTAATTTAAACCAATCCGCCGTACAGCGCCGTCTGTAAATGCTGTTGGAAAATAAAAATACTTACATTTACATTTACTGAATTAACTCAAAATTATGTAAAAATAAAATAGCTTGGTATCTTTTGACTTCATTTCAGTAAATATTTTAAATATATTACAGAGTTACATACACATACATTCCTTTTTACATGTACATAACCTAAAAGCAATTTATAGACCATACAAATGTTCATACGTATAAAAATGTATCCTAAAATTACCTTTAGACTATAAGCTACAATCTTACCAAATTTCATTAAATTCGGTCCAGTAGTTTTTGAGTGATTGGTGTTCAAACATGCCGACAGACACACAGACAGGCAGACAGACAAAATTTCAAAAACAATCGAAAGGTGTTCTATCCATGATTCTAAACTCCCTCGTATTATTTTTCTCAAATATCTTCAATGTACAAATTTCGACTATTTACTCTTTTATTATAAGTAGATATAGAATTATAGATTATAATGTAGAGAAACTGTTGAAATTTTAGCTATGACGAGCTTAGAGTAGACCGTATGTGTTGATTTTATGAAACAACAGCAAAACCAGCAAACGACAGTGTAATCACGAGTACCTAGTTAAAAAGTAAGAAGTTCTAAACCCGCATTAAATATATATTATAATGTACACAAAATGCGATAGTTCAAAGTGTTAAAAGACAGTAGTTATTAACCAAGTGCGAAGAAAATTTCTTGGATAAGTTATTAAAGCTGTTGAAGCTTTTAAAATTCACATATCTTTCGTTTTAGTAGAAAATAAAACACAATCTAGTTATATCGATTCAGTAACTTCACTTTATGCGTTCACAAAGAAACAAATACTACGGTAAAAATTCAGAATTCCAATGGTTTATCTAGCGCAATTATTTCAAATCACAGGTTTAAATATTTAATACGTTAATTTAGGGATAATTTGCACATTTATTTTTACTAGCGGTCGCCCAATGATAGAAATTCGAAATGCGACTTTTTAATCATAGACTATTTTCTTTTTGACATTTGCAGTATAAACCTAAACAATTATTATATCACTTGCTGTCACTTTTCATTGAGTGACAATGTTAATATTTTGGGAGGTCTAAGTGTAATGGTACTGGTCGGGTTAAGATTCACAGTGTTAATTATATTTTGAAATATATTAGTAACAGATATTATAGATACATTTTGGCTTTCTGCACTCCTTCTCCATATAAACTTTAACCATGCCAAATCTCACAGTCTTTCGTGCACGCAATACGCTTAAAAAGGGGTACAATTTTTTTGCTTCACGCATTAATATAATGATGTTTATATAGGCTACAAAATATATTTTTATCTATAAAATACTTATTATTGATAGGTAAAATTAAATTCAGAATCTCACATCCCGTATCTCAAAATACACGTTAAAGTCTAAAGATGTACCTACTGTAATACAGTTTTCAGTAAAAATCGTGTACCAAAGTACATACCTAACAGCAACATAGTTTAGGATTCTTTCAATCATCGAATGTGGATACTATTTGAAATATAATTATAGTTCAATTATATAACCAACGAATGTTTATAATCCTAGATAAATTTAATAAAATTTGTATTATATTTTATATAAAATTTAATTAATCCAAATATTAAATTTCACGACAAATTCAGATATCTAAGTGATTTTCAACTCGCTATTGGCGTATATATTTGCCAGATATTATTAGGCAACTCACGTCCATACACATCGAGGCAAGTATTCATTACAGGCGCACAAATCTGTAATAAATTGAAGAGAAAATTAGGTTCATTAAATATTACATAACATTTCTGCTGTTATTATAAATACCTAGCGCTATGCTCGCGGCTTTGCTCACGTCATAGTTGAATTATAACCCAAATACCAATATTCATAGATCTATCTTCAAAAATGACGTATTTTCATACAAACTTTAATTCGCATTTTCACCGTCTTAGGGGTTGTATTTCCAAAAATCCTTCCTTAGTGCTCACCTAAAGTGCGGTGTAAAAGGTTTAGCAGTGTAAAGTGTCCATGCGGGTCACTTTTCATGACACTATCCCTAGTAGTGTGTGCTAGGCGTTGATATGTCAGTCAGTCAGTCAGTTGTCCTTATATATATGAATTAAACAGAGGTTTTTTAAATATCAGTCATAACTATAAGAAAACGAACGATTTCATTTTGATAGTAGGACATAGGACAACATTTTCTATGAAAATAAAAGTCAGTGACAAGTTTTTACATCTATTTCAAAATCTCAACACACCTGTGGATTGTATTAAGTAATTCATTTTAGAATTTCGTAACTCATAATGATATCATAATATTATCTATGAAGTTAAAATACTTCGTCTATATAAAAACCTAAAATCATAGGAAAGTAACAAAACATAATAAAACTAACTTTTCCGTTAAATCCCATAGCCCAACAGCCAACATTTATTCCTAGGTTAACATTGGTCGCACAATGATTTATAATTACGTCTGTATTCACCTGCAAATAAAATCGTGACGTTAAAATAATAGGCCGTTGATTGTGAATTCAGTACTCGGTGCATATTATAATAATATCATACCATTATTGCATAACACCAAAATAATATTCGCAAAACATCTATAGCAGTTTTTTTAATAATCTCTTTTGCTTTATGTGGAACTCTTTGGTATTTGACTGGACTAACATTAATGAATACAATATTATATTTGTGTAGTAAAATTAGTTGTTAACCTGCCCGCCGTTGTGGAGAACTGAACGTGGTTTTAAATCATATTTTGTGGTATATTTCTACTTCTTGTGTTTGCTTATAACGTATTAAAGTGAATATCTTTTAAATTATAATTTTTGTAAATAGTACGGGCAAACATACGTTTTAATAAATTATGTACTTAAACATGAATGATCTTGATTCTTTTAAATTTACTGTCTCCTTCACTAGAATATTCTTAAGCTTTATCTTTAGGGTTCCGTAACTCATAATAAAAAGGAACCCTTATAGGATCACTTTGTTGTCCCTCTGTCTGGCTGGCTGGCTGGCTGCCTGTCCGTGTATTAAAACACTTTTTCTCAAAATCGACTTGAGGTATATACTTGAAATTAATATCATATAATGGTGGCCTACACCCCCGTGCTGCTATAAAAAATTGTCTACGTTAACGCATTAAAGAGATACGCCACTTCATAGCTAAATAAAGCTCACGTTTTTACAAAACCTGTTTAGTAAAAACATTTATAAAATAATAATAAATATTCACCGAAATCTGTGAAGTAGTTCCTAAGTTATAATAGTCGTACTAACAGACATACAGACGAACAGACCAAGATACATTAAATAATATAAGGATAATATATAAACAATATTTATTTATAAAGACGGTATAATAATGTACGGTTAGTAATGTAGTAAGTTCGGAACCCTTCAGGGGTCGAGTTCTACTCGCTACTTGTCCGATTTTTTCATATATAAATCATACGACTAAATTATACGACGAGTACTCGAAAACGACGAGCATGCATGAAAAGATTAATGAATGTCGAAGAAGCGAAAGAGGTATGCCAGGATCGTAGCAGGTGGAAGGACGTGGTCTCTGCCGACCCCGTTGGGATATAGGCGTGATTTATGTATGTATGTAAATTATACGATGATTATTATTATTGTTGTGTCTTTGCACTCTTGGCAGCAATGCTTTGCTTAGCTGTTCATGATTTTTACACTAGATAATTTACAATTGATTTAAATTATATTAATAATCATAATCACACTAATATTAAGATCTAAACACCTTACAGTTATAGGTTTTCCTTCTTGCTCGAATCTGGTGATATTCGGCGATTGTACAGGTAACACCCGCCAACGTGTATTCGATACATAATGTTCACTCAGATACAACGGAAACATGCCGCATAAACCAGGTATTGGGTTCGGATCATACCTTATGTATAGGCGCTGAAACATCATATCTACATGACAAAACAGTCAGAGAATGTGAAAACCAAAAATGTCAAACCCCTGCTTTGCTACTTGTGGACATTTTTCATTTTTAGCAAACTCTACAGTAATAAAACATACCGTAGGATCTATTTTTAAGTACCTATATGCGTTGAAGCTGTTTATAGAAACTTGTGGGTTTTATAACAACAGTATTATAACAAAATAGGTTAATGTGCGTTTTTTAATTACAACAATCTTTAATAATATAATGATAATAGGATACTATAAAGCTTTATTTACGTATGCGTTAGTTTAGCTCCTGATTTATCGCTATGAGTATGTTAGTCGCTATCCAGAAGGCTTGTATATTTGTTGTTGTAACGTTAATCTCAAGAGCTACCTTTCCAATTTGAAACAAGACAATTTTTAACAAAAAAGGAAAACAACTTTAATGATTTTGAAATGATTCTTGGTGTATCTTCGAAGTCCATGGTTCAATGTCAATGAAATTAAAATGGGATCACTCTGGTGGTAAATAAAGAAAAAAAAATATAGGAAAAGCAAGTTCTCTCTCTTACAACCCTAAAAACGAAGAAGTATAAATTGGTTCTTCTATAAAATAAATAAAAAAATCGTTTTTGTTAGGTATCAAATTGATTAAAATAAAAAGTATGTTTTATAACGAAAAAAATTTTGTGATGTGAGTTCAGATTTAGTGCAAAATCTCTTTAATTAAGTGAAACTTCGGAATGAGTTATCTCTTCCGCAGTGTTTTATGGTAAACGTCAGGTAGATACATAAAGAGGGACAGAGCTTATCGACATGAATAGAATTTTCCTTATAGAAATATATGGTTCTTTTACCGAGATTAAATTTTTCCGAACCCTTGCAAGTTTGTCCTTCTTCTATTTTGTTATCTCGTGTTTTCTGTCGTATTGAAAAAGTTGCTGATCCCAATCAGGTAATATTGTTTGTTACATAAATTTTGTTCATCTCTTCAAGCAACATCAATTAGCCCAAATACAATACCTATTCAATTATCGAGTTAATATTATAAGTGCATAGTAAGAGGTACCTTTTTGTTTAAAGATGAAGACAGAGTCAAAAGGAATTCTTGATTGTATTTTAGTTGTTCTCCATCTCTGTTGCAGTAGTCAGCGCTGGTGATGACGAATGTAGCTCTTTCGGTCGGTTGTGTGTTAGTGAGTCCAGCAAGTGAACAGCCATCGACTAGCTCTTGTGAATAGACGATATCGTCTGATGATATACGACCACCCAACAGAAGTCCTACTTTACCTTCTACAGGTGGATCGGATGCTAAAACGTAAAAAAATATATTATATTAAGTTAATCTGTACCAATAAATAAAATTAAAGTCCGTTTGTAATGTCAAAATAACAGTTCTTACCTAAATGCATATGAAAGTATATAAGGTACTTATATATTAAAAAATACATATTTATATTTTATTTATCATTTCAATAAAATTTTAATCACCTGGGACATGAGGCGCAAGTAGCGATATTTTGGCTCCAAAGGCAATGCTACCCGAAGACTGCGTTAATATAGTTGGTTTATTAAGATTTTCGCACATTTTACGGAATCGGGCTAGCATAAGATCTCCCTTTTTCATTTGATCAAGAAATTTATTTAATTTATACTGTAAACATAAGTATATTTAATCACAGATATAATTTTTTTTGTAAAGCTTATCAGTAAGTTAGACAAAGAACCGACACAAAGCTGCTCAAAGTATTTTTTTACATCCATAATAATCCTAAACAAGCCTAGCAAATGGGAAACAAAGTTACCTTTAGTAAGGAGGTGTCCATTAAATACGTGAGCTCAAAATGAGAGAGGGGTCAGAATTGTGGAATTAATAAATAATTTTACATAAATATAATCAAAAAATATATAGAAATATTTTTGCTAAAGTTATTATTTACAACAATAAATTATTTAATTTGTGTATAGTAGTGCAATGGCGATGCCTCACAGTTTCACACGTGTTAAATTTATTCGACCAACTCTCCACCACGTCACGTAGCGCCGCGCCTCCAACAACACACCCATATAGCCTACTATCGTGGTTCTCACTCGCCTACAGTTTGCCAAATTTCTTGACGTTCGTAGTTACTGCTTCGCTCTTTAGAGTTAATTTTCTTTAATAAATAGATTATAAAATGCAAGAGAATTTTTCCCATCTAACTAGCAGATCCAGGGATTTTTTTATAGTAATTCGGCAAATTGACTGTCCCGTTGTTAATGGTTACCACAGTACAATACAAACACAACGGTGACCATCGAGAGATAGAAATCCATCGGCGGTCGAACTATCATGCCTGCCTGCATAAATATTTCTTCACGTTGGTACGCTTGAAGGACGCGATGTCGTGAGAAGGATGGAACATATTGGCCGGGAATTCGTTCTGCAGTTTCGCGAAACGACAAAGATAAGACATAAATAAGATAATATAAGATTGGCGCGTTCAAACAAACAAACAAAAAGAAACAATCTCTTGAGGTTTATAATATTAAAATGTTATAAAAATATTACAATAGATTATTACCTCCTCCAATTTTGTAGATTCATACCAATTACCAAGACGAACTCGGTTACAGTATACGATGCCTTTATCTTCGTCGTTTTTAGACATTATTCTTTCAAATGTATAATTACACTTTCAAAATATTCTTAAAAACAACACAAGATAAAAACCGGGTGATCGGCTGTAAATCGTGAATACTCACAAATGAAGTATGTCAAATCCTATCAATACAAAATATTTATCTTTTATCTATACCAAAATTTCCTCTATTATTCCCATAGTTATAATCAAAAATGTACAATAAGACCTTTTTCTAAAATATGTCTTTGTTTAAACTTTTTATTTATTTTTTTGCTAATCTACTGACTTTACTGTGAATACTTCGAAGTAACTAGATTTTGAACGGACGTACGTACGTACCTCGTAGGCACAATGAAATATTATTAAAACACAGGGATGTTAACCTAATCCTAAATCTCAAATACGTATAGTTACTATTATAAGCCTACTGGCTTATATAATATACATGTAGGAAATATACACGTGTAATAATTTAAATATACATTAAATTATACAATGTAGGAAAAGTAGGCATAAGTTATAACGTTTAAACCTATAAACATAAATTCTTCCGAAAGCTTAAAAAAGGCGCCGACATAATTCTGTCTTTTTAAAAACTTACATAATTAATAAAAACCTTTGATTCATAGTTTACAAATAATTGTATTGGGCTAAAAATGTTTAATTTGTTTAATAGTTTCAGAGTTTACCTTAACATTTAACCATAGACACATAACAAGTAACGAGCCGCACAGTATATCCCGCCCGGGATAGATTTCCTAAAGGCCAAGGATGTCTGAGGAATTCAGGGTTTACCTAAGCTCGAAAAATGTTAACTACGCATATAACCTGAATATTATTATGCCCAAAACTAATTTATATAGAAACTAGCGCTTTACCCGTGGCTTCGCTCGCGGCGTAGTTACATGACCCTTGTTTTTTTCATGCCACCAAACTAAACGTCTTTTTTACTTCCTAACTATCTAACTGGCAAATGAAAGTAGAGACTGAAAAAGCGCGGCAAATTTAAAAATATCAATATAGCAACCCCAAAATTAGTATGACATACCTGGAATAATCTAATTTGATACTTTATAATATAAAATAATTTGTTTTTGTTGAAAAACAGTATTATTTGTACACTACTGCTTGACTGCATGTGGACAGGTCCATAAATGGGAATAAGTCTACGAAATAAATCAATACTGCGGTAGTAGCAGCTACTAACCTACCTAGGTAACCTCTTATCAAAAGAAAATTAACCACTAAGTTTTTGATAATTACGATTGCTATAAATTCAAGTTCCCAGAAGGATTCGAGGGAGGCCTTTGCCCAGCAGTGGTTTAGGTTAGGCTAAGTTAAAAGTAATAATATTAAAATGGCTAGCGCTAATCCCGTAAAATCGAATTTCTATTCAGAAAAAGTAAACTGAAGTTTTGAGATATAAAATCACTACTTATATTGATCCAAATAAAAAAAACACGTGACATTTCGAAAAATCAGTTTATTACGTCTGAATAAAAAATAAGACTAGGTATTATGTAGCAATCTGATTAAAAAAAAAAACAACAATATTCTATAATAATTTTGGTTTATTCTCTTTCATAATCTAAAACTTCCATGTGAAAATATTCATTAGAGTCACGGGAATCAATGTTTCCTACATTAATAATAAAACATTCTAAGTTATTTTCTGTATTTCTGTCCCTTTCTTTAGATTTATTTTCAACATGTATGACATGATCAGTCATTTTCTTCCACTCCTTTGAAGTTATGGTTTCAAACGATTATTTTATAACCTCCTCTAACTCCACTGCAGCCAGGGCAATATTTTTACTTGCTACTTTACGTTTAGCCAAACTCCATACCAGCTCAATGGCGTTTCGATCGCAGTGGTAGAGAGGAAGTCGTAATACCTCATGCCCATTCTGCTTCAGAAGTTCACCAGCTTCATATATTGGTTCTGGTGTGTTTCGTTTTACAAAACAGGAGCTCTGCTTTTGTGTGATATTCTTCAAACGGAATATCATTCAAAGTAAGCCATTCTCTTATGTCATTTTTGCGATTTTTTGATGTAGGAGCTTTATTTACAATGACTGAATAGTAACTGGCATTATCCATAACTATTACACTCGGCTCATTTAAATTGAGTATAAGCTTTTCTCTTAGCCATTTATTAAAGTTTACAGCATTCATGTCGTGGTGATAGTTCGCCATTTTGGATTTAGTGCTAAAGACTAACAATGACTTTGGCACAGGGCCTTTCTCTGATCCAGCATGCACAATTATGTACCTTTTCCTTGTCGAAACATTTTCAATTGCACCACTTGTAGATGGACCTTGCCAAGACTTCTTGGGCTTGTAGTTTTTATGAACATAGGTCTCGTCTAAATAAATTATTGTCTTTCCTTCTCTACGTTTCAAAGCCATGGTTCTTAAAAACCGATGTCTCCAGGCAGATATGTCATAACGTTCAATTAACAAAGAACGCTCATTCCTATTTTTCTTAAATTCATAGCCATTGAACAATAATAAGTAGCGAAGAGTTTCCCTGCATCCATTAAATCCAATGCTTTCTCTTAATTCCACTAACAGAGTTCTCAACGTAGGAACTTGTTTTTTAACGATGTAAAATTCGTTATTTTGTTACGAATAGCATCTATGTCGAAACTATCTAGGTCGGACACTGTGGGCTTATGTGGCCGTTTTTTCTCTGGGGTATTCCAGACTCCTTCATTTACTGTACCTTCCTTTTTTATTCTTTTTAATGTTGTAACACTCACTTCTGTAAAGAATGATGAAACAAAATGATTAGATGCTGCATTTATAATAGCAAATTATAATTTATTAGATTATATCTTTATTAAACTTATGTACTTAGGAAAAACTTACCAGTGATTGAAGCTATTTTATCCAAGTATTGGTTCTGGGTTCTTATCCTGTCTTTTTGCTCCAAATCAGTCAGTTTTTCAATAATTTTCATTATCTCATCAACCCCTGCTACATCCATTAGATTTTCTGTAAAAGAAAACAAGTTGTGTTAAAATTACAATGTAACGTTTATTAAGGTATGTTAGATAACCATAATGCATTATTATGAAGCTATTTAACGTAATATAAACTGAATGTTGACTAAAATAGAGAAATAGTTTTGTAAAAATATAAACAATAATTACGGTTTTAAACAAAGTATCAACTTCTAAGCGTCATACTAACCTAAGAAATTCAATACCACACGTAAACAATCTTGTTTCAGTTTGAATTCAGCGTCTTTCTTCTGTTGTTTTTCTTCAAATTTAGAAATCATGCGAAACAACATCTCCTTCACTCCACTTTTAATAGTTTTATTCATTTTTGAGTTAGAAAAATGCTCAACAGGGTCACAACAAATCACCAACAACACGCCATCTTGTTTTGACAAATTGAATTTGACATTTTGTCTAACAAACTTTCACCACCTTATCAATTAAATTTCATAAATCCATCCTTAAAACTCACCTACAGTGTGAAAAGAACCTGCATGTAAATTTTCATGATCCTACCCTCAGTTGTCTGGGCTATGCGTTGATATGTAGGTATGTCAAAGAGAGGTAGGGCACAGAGTTTCTATGGAGATATCTCTCTACTTGGGGCAGCCCGAATGGCTAATTAGTCTTGTATTATGTTCCTGCGGTGAGTAGAGTTTCCAGAACTCCTTAGGGTAGGGGAATTCCAGGTCGGCAAAGCGCTAGTGATGATACCTATAGTTTTACAAGCGTCCATAGCCTACGTTAGCCGCTTATTGTATAAAAGCAATGCTTGTTGTATAAAAAAACATAGGCAGTCATAAGGACTCATGCGCAAGTGCGATGCGGAATAATTTCACTACTTCGTTAGTTAAGTCACAGCTCAGAAAAATAATGCGACTTTGCGTACGTAATAGGAAAAGTCTCTACGAGCAAGAACTTTTTTTAGGCTAAATTACAAACTCTCTTAATTGTTACTTATTATTGATTTTTAATTTTTACTACTACTAAACTGTTACTGATTATGAATTTGATTTATTTTTTATATTGAATTATGATTTGTTTGATTATGAACAAACACCGTGATACGAGATTTTTACATTTATGACATAGATTATATTCTATATAGTGTACAGGGCTTGAAACAAGAAAAATATTTAAAGCACGTACATTAAATATGTTCTACCGTATCTGACAAGCAAAATATTCTTAGCGCCACATTATATAATTAATAATTATTATAATAATTATTATAATAGATGGGTCCAGTGATAGTGACCTCTAAAGTCGCTATTCAAACGTTCGTAAGTACAAAGAGCCAGTTCTCGAATAAAGAATACAACAAAAATCAAAATAGGTTGATAATTATTAGTAATTCTATTCTCCGGTTTTTAAGATATTAAAGATTCATAAAGCCCTTCAATTATGGTATATTGTATGCTTCTCGTATACAAAATTTTATCTGAATCGGTTGAGAATTGATGAAAATTTAATTTTTAACTTCTTTTTTACCTTTTAATGATCACTAAATATGTTTTTAACGTTAATTATAGCGTATCAATTACGAAATGTCGTATACTTCCCATCTACAAAAATAGATCATAAAAGGTTGAGATTTTTTTTAATTTTTTTTTTACGATGCTTAAAATTGTTATTGAAAACTCTCATAGCCTATCAATCATGGAATAATTTATACTTTCCGTGTTCAAAATTTCATCAAAATTGGTCAAGTATTAACGAAAATAATATTTTTTGTAAAATAAATAAATAAAATAATATTCCTTTAGGATTTAAAAAAATAATATTTTCATTTTTATACTCCATCAATTGACCAATGATATCATATAATCATATACCATCTCGTGTTCAAAATTGCATAAGAATCGGTCAAGCCGTTTTAGAGTAAAATCCGGATATACAAAAATTTATTTAATGGCAATTAATATAGATATGGGTTCCAGAATGTTATGACTATTGAACGTTAAAGAGTCAGTCAAAGAGTATTAATACCATGTTTCAAAAAAGGTGACTAGAAAAATATTATTTCCCATACAAACTTTGCCTTTTCATGCCCTTAGGGATTGAATTTCAAGGATTTTTTTTAACTACGCCCACAATATGAAGACAGCATCTGCTCGAAACTTCAAACTTCTATTCTTTGTCAATTAGGCTGGACGATAATGAGTGATGGTTGATGATGATTCTTTAACTCTTCAATGATTTTGAGGAGTTCCTTAATTTATCTTCGAAGTCGAAGGTCCAATGCCAATGAAATTAAAATGGAACCACCCTTGAGGTACCCCCTTTCATATGCCTGTCTATTTCGATCATACAGCGTAAAGCATCGATGTTTTCGTTGTTCACAGCAGTAGACCGACGATCATCACAAAATTCGTAACTCGTAATTCGTAACCGTTCGTAACGTTTGACCTTTGCAATCCTGCAAACCAGCTATAAGCAGTCGACTTACGTGGTGCTTCATTGCCAAAAGCAGTTTGAAAGCAAACGATACTCTGTTGAGGCGTCAAACTACACTTAAAATCGTAGTAAATCATACTACGAAAATTTTCACGAGTTGAATCCATGGTAACGTAGACAGTCAATATTTAAAATGGCGCCAAAATGTAATAAAACAATTGATGAGTAGATGAAACAAGCAGCATTTTAAAGTCAAAGAGTTCAATTTTCAAATGTCGTAATAAGATTTTAAATATTCTTTATGTAAGTGGCCAGTTACGAAATTTTTTAGTGCGCCCAATGTAAGTGCAGTGATTTCGGAGATTAGGATCGAGAGATTAACTCACAAAATTCGTACTTATTCTTTATAATATTAGTATTATAAATAGTAATAATCAATGGATATTAAGTTTGCAATAAAGGTAGAGTTACACATAAGTCTTACGTGAAAAGTACTTGTTACTCGTGAATACACAACAGTATCAGAAACATAGATTATAAATTTATAAGAATCCCTTCAACTTATATGAAAATTTAAATAAAACTAATGTGTATTAATTGTTAAATATATTGTTTAAAGAAATATTTCCATCAAATATAAATCATCATTTGTAAATTAGCAATATAAATTAAGTATTTTTAACCGATTTTAAATAAATTATTCCTGTTTCTTTGTTTCCACGTCGCTAACTAGCGTAAAAATATTTTCAGCTGTAAACCTTCTGTGAATATCGATATAATTGCGGCAAGTCACACCACACTCCTGAGTATAAAAACATAATTTGTTAAAATAAAGGATATATTGCAAAAAAAAAACTTTTTTTTTCTACGACTTTACTACAACTTTATTGTAACTTTTATTGTTACATTTTTTATATTTAATATGAGGCAATATATGAGGACGTGACAGACTCAAGATCAGAGGATGGATGTATAAACGAAAGACCTAACCTCAGTTATGTCGATCACGCTGTTGAAGATTATAAAAAGTAGAAAAATAAACATTAAGATTAAAGTATTCTTACAGCACCAAAAAATGTTTGCATCCAGTTTTGATTCATAACGCACAAACTTTTATCCGCAACACAGTTCTTTATTATTAACTTGGCACCGGTCTGAAAACATAATTAAGTTTCTTAAATAAATCTTAAACGAATGACTTATGCGAGAACTACATTAGGACGACGCTCATAGTAATAGCGTTACCAAGTTGCCATGCGTGGAGAATCTAATCTAATGTAGTTCTACACAATTAGTCGCCATATAAATTATAAAATATATGGGCTCCGTCGCCACCAGATCGGCGTACGTGAACCATGTGGATTTAATGTGATTCTCGCCTTAATAAAATCATATGGATCTCTAATTTTATTGCATTAACAAGAGAAATTGTTTTGCAGTGGTTTTTTCCTAATATAAGTAATTAAAAAAGAAATACTTATGTAATTTTAGGGACACCTAAGGTTAATTTCAAACTTACCTTGACAGGGCTACCTAAGCCCTCCAAACGATCACAAGGCAAAAGTGGCATACTAGTCCATCGGCAGTTACTGTCTAATGTGGCGCTCAAACAAATAGGCATCCTATCAGCTGGAGACGGTGTCCCTGCTGGCGTATATCTAACGTATAATGGAGGGGCCTGTTCAAACAAAATATAGTTTATAAACATTACTTTTACCGTGTAGATTAACATAAATACAATAATTAGGGCTCATAAAGGCAGGACACTGAAAAATTTCTTTGAAGATTTCTCTCTACTCGGAGCAGTTCAACTGCACCCTACATAAGATCGCATATTCGCAATTAACCTAGTGTTGTGTTCCTGTGGAGATTAAGGTTTCCAGAGCTCGTTGCGGTAGATATCTATAGTATTACAAGCGTCCATAGGCTACGGTAGCCCCTTACCATCAGGCGGGCTGTATGCTTGTTTGCCACCTTTCTTGTATAAAAAAGGCCAAACTCAATAAGTTCACCAATATGCCATTAAAAAGCTGCATATGACATCCTCGATTTTCATCCTTCCGGTATGAAAAGGTTGGTAAGGTTATATCAGCCTTTAATAGAAAGACAACTACCACATAGATGCTTCCACTGTTACCGAAAAAGTATAAGAAAAAAAAGTTTTTTTTTCGAACTGACTACAATGTTAGCCTTAAGGACTCCAAACCCATTAGTGGCTTTGACAGCTTTGAAGTAAAATTGATCCGAAACATATTTGCACCGGAGAGCTAAAGTAGAGATTTTGCAACTTAATCGACGGATCATTATGAAGTCTATACTTAATATACATATACGTATATATATATATGTAATTGAAATATATTCGTATAGTTAAACGTAGATTAATTTAGTCAAGTCCACTGAGCGTGCAAACCAAAAACCTTGCAAAAAATTTTATTGAACCAATTTACCTGGGGTTCTGCATAATTTTCGGCTCGCAGTAAAAATTCATCACCGTAATTCATTTTCTCACCGTGAGGGGTACCGTCAGTGCTGTAACTCAAAAAAATTTCGTTATCTGATTTGTCAGCATTTTTCATAATTTGATGATTATGCGATCCTTTCTCATTAAAGTGCAATATTTATAAAGCTCAAGAGATTGTTTTTTTTTTTTGTTTAAACGCGATAATCTTTGAAACTAACATTCAAACTTGAAAATTTCTTTATTCATGTTATAGGAAGAACACTAAGATCTTAAGGAGATGATCAGTATTCATGAAAGTCACGCAAGCTGGCAAATACGAAAAGTATCAATGACGATAAGTCGATCGAACAAATTAAACACGGGTGAAACCGCGGGGAACAGTTTGTTATTTACATTTGTATAACTTAAGGACTATCTGTTTTTTGATGTATGATTATACGGGTTTCATTTTTATATGGTTTAAGACAGGAGTCAGGTCTTAAATCATCATTTTTACCAAAAAAAAGTAACGGACATTGATATAGTAGCTACTATTACTTGTAAATTGAAGAGATATTGCTTATATGAAAGGTAATTTTTGTCATAGCCTTTTTCAAATTTTAATGTTAAACCCAGTAGGTTTTTCGAGAGCTGTGGTATATACATACATATATTAAATCTATAATAAAGGCATATAAAAAATAAAGATGACAAACCAGTAGAAAAAGAGAACTGCTACTTCACTAACTTACAGAATCATTTACAGAAACTAAATACGATAGCTTATTTTTATATAATTCTCTAACTGTAATTTATCTAAGAACAAAATACTTACTGATACAATTTTTTTTTTTCAAATAATACTAACTCACCTTAGTATTACAAATGTATTTCGACAACAGGGCGTAGTGATTGGCGACAAAGTCATTAAACATCCATCATTGATGTTCTGCATGTAGTCTACTTGTCGTTCGCTGACCAAACTCGAAAGAGCCAACCCATACTGCGGATTTCCACTTGCAGTATTGGCTTTAGCTGTGAAACACTTTAGATATTTATGATGATCAGAACTAGATAAAAAACTTTGTGATGAAACACTTCTTCTTCAATCATGACTTCGTGAATGAGGTTGATTACTCAGATCTGAAACTTCTGGAATGTATATTATTATTCAAAATTTGCACCATGATTTATACAATAGGTTTGTTTTAAACTTATTGTCTATCTATTTTACATATTAATATAATAAACTGATATTTAGGCAATAACCTGGCATATCGGAAGCCACAACTTGTACATTGTATCCATACAATACAAATGTTCCGCTGATTGATAAAGGCCTCTGAAACAATTTAAGTAATTGTAAGTATTTCAAAATTAAATAAATAAATGGAAAATTAATATTGGGAACATTTATTAGTATTAGTTATTGATTAGTATTTCATAAGAAAAAAAAAACAAAAATTACTGTAGCAAATGTCTACTAAATTCCTAATAAGTTATTATTATTATTTGGTAAGTATACACTGTCATAGAAAACATGTCTCTTAAAGACAACTAACACCATCTCGGTTCTCAATAGTTCGTTTTAATTATAATATTCACAACGCTCTTAGCTAAGTAAATAACAAAACAATTCTAATGAAGGGGATATACAAAGATAAAGTATAAATGTAACTCATATAAACCAATATTGTTTTACAAAACTGTGTACAATTACCAGAAAAAGTAACTTAAAAGTCATATCCTAAACCTTAGTTACCTCTTTGAGTAAGTTACTGAACAAAGTTCGTGATCTCTGCAACAGTAACTCTCTTCTGTCGCGTTTACGAAGGAACAACATAAACTCATACTGAAAATAATATTACATAACGAATTAATAAAGTCATAGAAAAACGTATGAAGCTACAGTGTAATAAATCAGTGGCAATTGAAAATACATATTAGAAATTGTACACATTCACGTTATATACTACGCTACTATAGGAACCTATGTAACCAATATCATTTATCAATATAGGTATAACTGTTAGACAGAGCTAAATAGTTAAACGAGGTAACAGAGCTTATCACCTAAATGGAAGAGAAGAGTGAGAATATTAATATCCCAAATAGATATCCAGCCAGCAAGTATTCTTTTTCCTACTAAATGTTAAACAATATACAGTCAAATGTTCATATTCTCCCACCTAATAACTTAAAACGGTTTATTATATTATTAATGTAAGCCTAATAAATATTATGTTATATATTAGCCAGATCAATAAATGTAGGTATGTGTGAGTATGGTGGTCCGCAGTGGTGGGGCTTTCAGTTAACGATAAATCGAGTTCAATTATATTTCTGTGCCTGTATAAAAAATTAAGTAAGAACATACCAATGTAAATTGAAATAGAAATCCAAAGTACAAACATGAGAAAATCTACTAGGTATTTTATTACTTTTTGACTGAATATAACTTGCATTATGGGGTAAAGTACGTAACTACCTCATTTCTTAGTCTTTCTTCACTCCAATTTCCAATTAGAACCGTATTACTATACATGTTGAATGACTGATTCAATAATTTGCTCTGATAATATTATTACATATCAATAAGAAGGTTGCGAGTCTAAAAAGGTTTTGATATAATACTAAAATTTTTAAAAACCTTTGATATTATAATATATAGAAACTTTGTCGTCATAATAATTATGTCGGCTGATAGTACTTAGGAAAAAAATAGCAAGTATCTAAGCACATTATGTAATTAGTAGTGTTATTTAATATGCAAGTACTGGGAACATACTGTAGGTACCTAAGCAGGTACAACATATTAAGAGTATATACATACATACTAAGAGTAGAGAAAACTACGTTTACATTTGAGCGCCAATAATAATTGAATAATATGCGAATAGGAGATAAATACTCAGTGACTTTTTTCTAGGTCTTTTTAATATCTATTATTTAGTATACTCATTTTATATAATATATCTTATGGTTTACTCAGCTAAAGCCATTTAAGCGCCCGAATTGATTCACCATATAATGACCTGTTTTTTTCATGTGCGTGGAACCCTAATTATTTTTCTAAAATGAAAGTAGCCTAAGTTACTCATTATAAATATCAGCTATCTACCAGTGAAAGTCCCGTCAAAATTGATCCAACCGTTTCGAAGATTACACGGAACAAACAAACAGACAGACAGATAAAAATTGGTGTTTTGTTATAAGTACCGTATATATTTTCATATGCAGTAATAGTACATGAATTATTGTGTGAAGCATTGCGATTTCTGAAGCTGTAAACGAAATTTAATAAATGTATTAAAGAGCAAACAAAAAACCTGACTGCGAAAAAAAAACACTTAAAAAAATAATACTATTTTTGCTTTTTTTTTATTAGGAACCAGACGTCGTAATTAAATATTATATAGCCTATGTCACTCTCGCAATTAAGACGAATCTAGCGACACCGCATATTATGCTAAAATCCATTAAGCTGTTTAGGCTACAGAGTGTGCCAAAGAAATAGACATACATACATACATTTAATGCATACATACTTAATACATACATGCATGCATAATACATACACTCGAAAAGATATAAAATTGGAATATTATTGGCAATTTATTAGATATTGAAAACATAACTTTAATTTATATAGCAGAAGTAGAAATTTATGTCTATTAACAAGTCTAAGTAATTAATACTTGAAATCTTTATTTATTAATATTTATATAGCAAACATTTTATTTAATGAGTGTAATTCTTTCTACGTTAATGTTTTGTAAACTTTGCAGATGTGAGAGTGATTGATGTAATATGAGTATTCTATTTAAAGGCCAGGAGTTGTTCGTAGTCAAATAAGGAGTTATACCGGTCTACTTCGATGTATGCCATGAGCCGGATGACAGTTACAACAATGGCTTACATTTATAATATTTATAATCTATACTTATAATAAAACAGTAAATCCGAAATTTGTACAATAAATATATTTGAGAAAAAAAAAATACCATGGAAGAGTTTAGAAATCATGGCTAGAAAACATTTCGCCACTTTTTGGAATTTCTGTCTATCCATTACGTCTGGTATTGGCGTAGGTACATTTTTTTGTTTAAAAAAAAAAACAAACATCTCTCCTCTCCCTTCTCCTCATCCTTCCCCTACCAAGCCCCAGCCCTCCTGTCCTTTCCAATCTGAAACATATGTGTGACTTTTTTTAAATACTGGTTTTCTTATACATCAAATCATACTGAAGGAGTCGTGGGCACAGCTACTAGATAATATAAAACCATTCAACTTCTATGCACAATTTCCCCCACTTTTAACGTAAAATGTTTTAACTTGTTATACCTTATACAGCACGCAAAAACAGCGGGAGGCGAGTGTACAACAATGCCTTTACGCATACTAGACTAGCGAAGCCGCGCCACAAAAATGCGGTATCTAGACTAATAATCAAAAGTGAGAACTACATCCACTATCTATACAACATTCGATTCTCTTCTTATGTAAATTGTTTATAATGATTTCATTTTACCTACATAATAAATAATATTGTGGGTATGTTAATTTAATTTTTTAAATGTTCAAAATTATGCTAACATATTTTTTATTAGAACCTACCGCGTCGTACGATAGGCCGATAGCTCATGAAAGCGTCTGATATCATTGCTTGATAATGAGGGCTTAAAAATGAGGTCACAAAATAATATATTATTCATTTATGATAGGAACATACATTATGATAACCCTGTGTACTTTTATTATTATGCACGCAAGTTTTAAAATATATTATATCAATATATGTATACCTAAAGCGATGTTAATTATAGGTACATAAAATACCGAAATACTATCAACCGCCATAACATGATATTGTCAATAAGTTTATATTTTTATTAAATTTAGTCAGTTAGGCCAGTAAAAGTAGTGGGTACCTAAACCAAAAAAGCATCTTATTAGTATTAAAAACATCAAATATCTCGTTAAGTATTGATTACTTATCTTAATAATATAAATTTGGATAATCGTTTTCACTACAATATATTGCGGTGCTGCATGGTAGTCGCTCGGGCCATTGTAAAAAGATATTCTGCTGTGGCTACCAGAATTGTTATTTATCTTTGGCTATCAGTGTATTATCTACCTATTTTGTCTATGGTGAGTGGTAAGGTAAGAAGAACCTAGCTTGATTAAATAGTATACGAATGTGTAGTTGATAAATAATTTTAAAACTCAGTTTTTTCACCTCGATAGAAACATCAATAATGAGAATTGCAAACATTACCGATATTACCGGCTAGCGGTTATTCGATATATCAATGCTTATTTAGTATTTTGTTACCAGTGTTCCCAGATACACATTAATTAAGGTAGATGTACTGTAATTTCATGTCATTCGCAGTGTAACGAGAACAATGTATTTTTGATATAAACATCTAATGCGGCGTATCAGACCAACTGTTGGCGTGGCGACACGTCGCACGTTATATGATAGTGATAGTATGAACCATCTAATACGATATGGTGACGCAACGCCATTAGCTTAAATGAACAATCAACTTTTTGTTTAAAAAAATCAAATTCAGAATTCTGATTATGCCATATTTATTTCCTTTTGTAAACTATCCTGTTACGAATTTAATCTGTATAAAATAATTTCGATGTTTCACATCTGGCAGGCGACCCGCGACAGCTCACTTTTCTTAAATCTGAAAATTCATATAATAAGACAAAAATCAATGATACTTTCTAACTGTAATTCAAAGAAGATCCTCGATTATAGTTCATTGGAATATAATATTTAAAAAATAAATATAACCGAAGAAATAATAATTATACTGTACTGTATATAATAATTATACTGTAGTATAAATTCTGATAAAATATGCGTGATTTTGGTAATCAACTTAAATTTGTTGTTAAAATAGTTTATTAGACGAAGTCGCAGTTCGTGAAATTTAATGCTTGATATAAGAAAACAAGAAAAAATACAAATTTAATAACCTTAATGTTTTTAATGTGCACTGTAAAAATCAAGGTATTTATTTGTAATGGACACTGTATTTTTATCGTAAACACATTATTTTAGAACCCACATCACTGTATTTTCAACTTCGTCACTTGGCAGCACCGGTTGTGGCTGTTTTTTTTTTTTTTTTTTTTTTTTTTTTTTTAGAACTGACTACACTGTTAGCCTTAGGGGCCCTAAAGCCGCTGCGGCTTTTACAGCTTCACCGGACTTGGGGGCGAGCGCAGAGGGCACTCAGCCGCGAAAGTTTTGTGGACGACTCGCACGAGGGTGCCAAAGTGGCCGGACCTCGGCTCGGGCGGTCGTCGCGTTCGCAAATAGGTCGCGATCTATTCGAATCCCTACACCTACGATTCGAGCTAACTAAATATACACATAGGCACGTTCCCTTCCTCCTGGGAGGAAGGAAGGAACCGTGCGTATGTGTATTCAGTAATCGGAATGTTTCTACACTAACTAGCGCTAACTAACTAGCGAAAAAAAGAAAAAAAAGGTCCCTCACAGAACCTATGTACCTGTGTGGTGTGCACGTGTGTATGTTCATACGTGTGTAGTGTTGTATGTAGGTAGCTAAGTGATGCACGTACAGTGTCACTTGTATCGCGCGGGCGGTTGCCTGACCCAAGGGTTTCACACCGAGGAACGGACCTAGGCTTGGGTTACCGCTAGAGAGGGTGGACGTGACGGGTGTGCGGGAGCGAAGTTGACCGCCCGCCCTCTGCGGAGAGAGCGGTGGTTACGCGGGCGTGGGCGCTGGCACGCTCTGTTTGGAGAGACGGATGTGTAATATTTATTCGAATTTTCGATGTGATCGTCGGGATCAATAAAAATATTGCGCGGCCGGCGTTTGCACCGGATGTCCGTGGGTGCCGGAACATAAGTGGCGGCTGTTTTTATTAACGGATTCGCGTGGTTCGACGCGGTGTCGAAATACGAACGGGAGAGCTGTTTAACGTAGGCATGTATCGAAGGAAGCTCCATATCTCTATGGAGATCTACGCTTCGAACATACCACGGGGCCCCGGTGAGACGATAGAGGAACCTATTCTGTATCGATTGTAACCGTTTGAAACTCGACTCGGACATATGTGCGAACACGGCGCAACTGTATGTCAAAATTGGTCGAATACACGTCTTGTAGAGCGTGAGCTTATGTCGCGTGGACATTTTACTCACCGAACACAACAGAGGATGCAACCGGCCCAGGACCCACGCGGCCCTGTTCCTAACCTTACGGATGTGGGGTCTAAAAGAGAGCCTACTATCTAGGGTTACCCCTAGATATTTGGTCTCTCTTACATACGGAATCGGATTATCGTAGAGCTTAACAGGTTTAAGCTTCCACGGTATCTGTGACGAATCCGCATCGAAGAGCATCGCGGCGCTCTTCGAGGGATTAACGGCTATACGCCACTCGTTAAACCACTTCCCGAGAGTGGTCACGGAGCGTTGGACTTTGTGTCTGAGGTGGGATCTATTCCTATCTGAGGCATATAAGACTGTATCGTCAGCGTATAGCCCTACCTCGACCTCCGGGAGTCGAGGTAGGTCACTGACGTACAGGTTAAATAGGCAGGAGCCAGGATCGAACCTTGGGGAACGCCTGAGCGTATTGGACGGGGCGTGGACAATTCACCTTCCACTCTATAGCGAAAGGTGCGATCTGTTAGATAGTCGCGAATTATTTTAATTAGCCTATCGGGGACTTCAAAGTGATACAACTTGTAGATCAATCCCTCGTGCCAGACCTTATCGAAGGCCTTGGCAACGTCGAAAAAGACCGCAAGTGTACGGCGGGGTTTATATAATTCAGCAAAATTAAATGCAACGTGCTCCGTGAGGCGGTGCACTTGATGAGTGCAAGAATATCTAGCACGGAAACCGAATTGCTCAGGCGGATAGAGGTCTTTCTCCTCTATTACTGACTTGAGACGGTTCAGAAGGATCCGCTCGTACATTTTCCCTAAAGTATTTAGGAGACTGATCGGGCGATAGCTGTCGGGAAGCGACGCGCTCTTGCCGGGCTTACGGATACCTATGACTATGGCCTTTTTCCAGGCGGCTGGAAAATGGCAGTGGGCTATGGCTACATTGAAGATGCAGACCAAAAGAGCTATGAGGCGATCGGGAAGAAGTCTAAGTACTTCATTCCTGATCCCGTCGGGACCTGGTGCTTTTCTAAGCTTAAGGCTTTTTATAATGGAAAGAACCTCCTCAGACGTGACTGGGGACAGGGAGCTTATCCAGCACCCGCACGCATCCATCGATACCCTCGACCCGGTCGGTATTTGCATCGACACTGTTCGGAGAGCACTGGCTCTCCAAACAAGTGGCGAGGCACTCCGCCTTGTCGCTGCTATCGAAGGCGAGCGGTATACCGGGACCCCTCTCGAGGGGGGGCATAAGATAAGAAGCCTCTATTTTGAGACTGTGAGCTAATTTCCAGTAAGCCAGATGCGACGGCCTTAGCCCTTCGACGAGGGCGTCCCATCTGTGACTTCTGAGTTCTAATATACGGGCTCTAACCGATCTTTGAAGTGCGCGTAAACGTGCGCGGTTTTCCTCGGTCGGATAGTGGTCGTGCGCACGAGTCGCCGCGTTCTTTTCCGTCAACAACGCCCGCACGTCGGCAGGGAGTACGAAGCGGCGATCGCTCGCCTCTTCGACCTCTCTCGAGGCCTCTCCGATGCCGGCCTGCAGGTGGTCGACCAGGGAATCGATCGCGAGATCTACGTCCGCAACGGACCCCAATATGTCCGGGATCCTATCTAAGCTGGACGAGGACGGCCTGTCCGCAAGATAATGTTTTAGCTTGGCATAGTCAACCACTTGGACCGAAGGAGGGCTAGAGTCGTCTGGTTGACCTAGCTGCATGATGACCGGACGGTGGTCGGAGTCGAGCTCGTGTACGACCCGAATGAGTCGTAACCGAAGCGCGATACCTTTAATGAGAGCTACATCAAGCACTGTCGGCATACAGTTGTCTTGAAAGTGGGTGGGAGTGGGTGGCGCTATGACATCAAAGTTTAGCACGTTCGTTAGCTCTTCGAGTTTAACCCCATTACTGGAGTCTCTCCAATTGCCAAACGAAGTGTGTCCACAATTGAGGTCACCCGCTATAATGACCGATTCACCGAGCGAAAGTAGCTTTTCTAGGTCAGACCTGAGAGGCTCTTTCCTCGGCGAGAGATAAACTGAGACTAACGTTATGGACGGGTGGTCGGTCATTCCTAGTCTACACACGGATACTTCCATATTGGTAAGTATCGGAGGATCTACCGGCGTACAATATAACGATCGTTTGTAATAAATGAGAGTGCCGCCCCCGCGGCCGGCCCGGTCATTTCTTACAATATTGTAGTTCGCGATTTTTGGATCACGTTTAGCACGCTTTAAGAGCGTCTCCTGCACTAAAAGAACATCTACTTGGTGATCTTTAAGAAAGGTCGCGACGAGATCACGCTGCGGATATAGGTTCCGTGCGTTAAAAAACGAAAGATTTAACGCTTTCGGTTTAATTTTTGCCATTGGAAGGCCCTAAGTTATTATTACACGCCTCACGGTCGAGACGTTGTAGTGTCTCTGAGAGGCGGGGGAACGCGCAAGCGGTCTTGATGAGACCGAAGCGCTCCAGATGGTCATTGTAGTCAATGAGCTCGCGGATATCGTGCTCGCGAAGGAGCAGTATCATTAAGTCGTTACTATTAACGACAACATTAGCGGGCGCGCGGGGCGCAGGAGCGCGGGGCGCGGGAATATCCATAGCCATAAGGGGCTGTGGATTGGGGCGACGGGGGCCCCATGCGTTCTGCGATGAACGCACTGGTTGCGGTTGCACCGCGCGGGGTGCGGAGAGGCCGGCGGTGGCCGGGGACTGGCGCGGGACCGGCAGCGCGGGAAATTCCCCTGACGCCAGCGGGGGTTGCGCTTTGATGGCTGAGGTGGGGGGCGCCGCCCGGGGGGCCGCCTGCCTCTGCGTGCGTGGCCGCGTGGTACGCGGGGCCTTGGGGCAACCGCGATAATTCGCGGGATGCCCCTCCTCCCCGCATAACACGCAGCTCGGGGGGACGACGGAGTCACGCTCGCGCGTGCACTCCCGTGTGGGGTGGTCCTCTCGGCACTTAACGCACCGCGGACGAGAATGACAGTTACGGGCAGCGTGCCCGTACAGCTGGCAGTTGTGGCACTGCGCAGGCTGGTGGTTTTTGTGTGGGGGCTCCACGTTAATCCCGGAGAGCCCGCACACCGTCTCTAGCTGGAAGATGGCCTTTCCCTCGGGGGAAAGGTCCAATATGGCCACTACCATTTGTAGTGGCCGCTTATCTTTACTGTACATCCGGTGTACTTCCCGGATGGGATAACTTTGCTCCTTGAGCGAGGAGCACACCTCCGACGGGTCGAGCTCCACCGGAAGGTTGTGGCTGGCACGATACTGACTATATGTACTTCAATTACTTCAAATATCGGCTTCTTTGGACATTATTAAATTGATAGTAATTAATGGTTAAATAAAAAGCACCAATTAATCGATTGATTATTATTGTTTTTAATACGGGATATTATAGTCCGTCGTCGGAGGATACAGAGAAAAAAGGTCATTAAGAGTTTCGAAAGTTGCGCACTGTAGTAAATTTACGAGCTAAAAAAGGTCATTCGCAAAAGTCTTTCATAAAATCACAAAAATACCGACCGTAATATGTGTTGGAAATAAAGAATCAATTATTTCATTCAACAATTAGTTAATCGAAGTTTTAAGTTTCAACGACACTAATAGTAATAACTAAGTAAGCAGAGATAAATTAGTAATATGGAGGGCGAATCATACCAAAAAAAAGATTTTTAGATTGATTCAAATTGAACCCTGATAATCGATTCACAAAAAAATCAAGATCTAAAAGATTGATCTATTCAATATCGAACTTTTTTCATAAGGTTTTCGGTTTTGTATTTACTATATAAAAATCCCTGATAAAGAAAACAAAAAGGATACTACAATAATTGATTTTTTATCATTTTTATCCAATCAAAGTTGTTTCTACCATATTAGAGTATCAGATATAATAATCTCGGTTGTCGTAAAAAATCGGTTGTCTGTAAAGTCGGTTTACTGACGATAGTTGAACGTGACAACGTCATAAGAAAATACTGATGGAATGGTATCATTTTTCAAAAGAAAATGTTAATTTAATTTGTTTGATAGATATTTTGTATGGATATAGAGAAGGAGGTAAATGGAAATGACAATTGAATTGATCAAGTTACATTTATTTGTACGCATAAATACAATTATGTCAATTTTTATTTTTTATTTTTTACAATGTACATAGTTTTTACAAGTATGAATGTGCTTTGAGCAATTGTTTTACAACTTTTAAACATGTGTGATATTTAATTTCTTACAATTTGTGTTATTCTGTTGAGAATAGGACGATGATAGGAAAAGTAGGAAATGAAAGGGCCGAACGCGGAGGCAGATTGTGCCTCTTTGTCGCTCGTTCCGCGCTCTCGCTTGCACTTCAAGCCTTAAATGGAACGCCTCAGAGTGAGGTAACGCCGCATGAGTCATGTTTTTTCGTGCGTGCAGCCGGCTCCATCGAATTATAAGACGTTGTTACGTCAAAAAATCATATAGAAGTGA
This sequence comes from Saturnia japonica, assembly GCA_033032175.1. Lineage (NCBI taxonomy): Eukaryota > Metazoa > Arthropoda > Insecta > Lepidoptera > Saturniidae > Saturnia > Saturnia japonica. The sequence goes on along the minus strand of CM065311.1, from coordinate 8,437,515 downwards.
AACCTTCACATCTATGTTTTTTTTTAATTCAGAAAATAATCAAATACACAATAATTTCAAGGTTATGAAAATGTACATACAAGTACTTACAATCATTATTCACAATATCGTTTTCAATTAAGGCATCACCTTGCACATTTTAAATTTCCATGAGAATATCATCTGAAAAAGAAGGCATCACCTTGTACATTTTAAATTTCCATGAGAATATCATCTGAAAAAGTACAAACTTATAATAGGTACATATAAACAAAACACCACGGTTGTTGTGATGTCTTTTCCCATCTAATAACTAAACGAAGTGGGATCTTCTGACAAGATTTTCGCTCTCTTGTCAGAACTATTTAAGGAGTTTGTTTGACATCTCAAAATTCGTACTTTTCAATGTTCGTACCTACTTTTGTAGTCTTGGAATTATTATACTACATCTATGGTTGGAATTTGCAACTTACTAGCGCACTCTAGGGAGTTTTTCTCATCATTGATCATTCAAAATTATTCCCATATTGTTTGTACAGAGTCCACTAACCGAAATAATTTCATTTCTACGACTATACCATTTCCATTTCTTTATTTTCTCGATGACAGCTCCTGTGAAAACTTGAACGAGCGTTTTTTTTTTATATTATGTATGCATTATTTTATAAAATATGACGTTTACACACGTACAAAGTTATACCAAAGTCGGAGAAACTGATAGGGATGGAGCTATATCGACAATAGTAACACGATAACAGACCCGATATTTTTTTACAAAATGTAAGAAACTAAACTACTGCCGGATACTTTTGTACAAATTTATTAACTAATATTATATTTCATTACAAGTTGTTACACGTATTAATTCTTGATTGATAATGCCAACTTCTTCAAAATTTTCGAAGCTGTTGTAAAATAAGTAGGTATAGGTACCCACCTCGATTTGACAATGAAACGAAATAATTATAACGACAGGTAATCTTTATTTATTTTATTTAATCAATATCTGATGAATCGTCACTGTCACTCGATGAGCTCTCCCCAACATTTATTATAAGTTCCTGTACTTGTATATTATCGAATGCCACATGAATTTCCCAATCCGACGCTATAATGTTTTGGGTTCTTCTCCCAATTTTCGGCAGTTACTTCCGCACATGTATTTTTTAATAAATCTAACATCTTGTTTGCCGTAAAATGGGGATGGGTATTGTTTCAAGCTGCGTATCCTTTGATTTGTGCCCATATTACTTCTATATCACTGTACTGGCCATTGAGTGTTAAAATATATTTGAATGTTTTTGTTGTATTTACTTTGTCTTTGTTCAAAATATAATAAATATATGCGAACGATATCACCACTTATTTGGTCAAAACACTACAACTATCAAATTCGAACTGGCATCGAGACATTAAAGAAATGGAAATAGTTTAAACCTAACACAATATCAATCAGTAACAGAGTAATATCTTATGTGTTGTCTACAAAGTTTTTGTTTCGTGCCTTTTTGCTGAGGTAATAAAATTCATAATTGCGTGGCAAGAAACTTCTTTTGTACCCATTTTACCATTGCCTAAAACTTTCCTGGAGGTTCCTATCTCATTTTCTCCCAAGTTAAATCTTATGAATTTATGTGTTCTGTTTTTAGTGTCGCTTTTTCGTTTCATCGACTTTCAAATCACTACGATGCTAAAGAAGTTTTCACTTCAAAAGACAGAAAGGTATAGAGAAAGAGATTTTATTACAGGTATAGACAAAAATAACTAATTTCACAAATTTACTACTATAGAAAGTTGTTGTTATCCTGCTGTTGGTTAATTTGTATGTTGTATGTTTGGGTTATCTATCGTATTATAATTGTTAAATTACACTATAGAAAATGATACGATATTGAAAAGAATAACAATAATATACAAATAAAAGTGAACTTTACGCCGTGCACTCAAGGATTATAATGGTAAATTCGGAATATTCATTATTCGTATCGTAACTTGGAATGTGGACAACGTGAAGTTCTCTTCCTTACACTACTATTGATGGTTGCATATGGTTCACATGTTACGATAATACTGGCCGGACATTGTCAGCCACATTGCCGGACAAGTACAGATAATCGACAGCAGAATAATTATGTCTTCAATAATTTGTTATTCGTTGCGTAGGAATAATGCATTACATTATTAATTTTGTTATAGTAATAATAGCTACCTGTAATTAGAAATGTAGCTTTTTTATTATTTATTTTATCCAATAAGGAGAGGTGAAGGAAGCAGAGAACACAGCCAATAGTGGGCGTATTGGTATACGAGGTTTTGAGTAATTAAGAGTAAAATTCTTTCTTCACATGTATTTGGGTACATAAATAATTTTATGGTTTTTATAAAAACAGAAAAAATCTAAACTCAATTTTCTAGGTTGAAACATCGATTTACTACATCCATTCAGTGCTATGTATCAATTAAAATATCGATAAATATCGACGTCGATTTATCAAGGAATAACTATCGATATATAGGTCATATTTAAAAAAAAGTGCAGTGTTAAAATAAGAACGTATTTAGTTCAACCTAGTTCAATAATATCAATAGTAATTTTTACAGAAAATGTACATTATTTTAATGTACAAAAATCTCAATAAAAACAGAGGTATTATTATCAGTATTCTTTTTTATTATTATTAGGCTTTTTTTACATACATACCATCACGCCTGTATTCTCCAAAGGGTTAGGCAGAGGTGTACTTAATGTACACCCACAGTTCACCGAGTATGTTTTTAGGTCCCATTTAATAGGGGGCGAGCCTATTGCCATTAATCGGGCACGAAACCAAACTCCGAGCTGCTACTGAGAAAAACCCAATAACACTTTGTTCGACCTGGGATTCGAACCGAGGACCTCGGTCACAACAGTCACATTTTTTTTTATTAGGCAAAATTAGAAAAATATCAAAGACTAAAAAGCGATCTTCTAACTAATATTTTTAAGACCTATTTATTATATCAGGTCAACTAGTATTTGTAGTGAAAGTAGAAAAACTTTGCTTTTTACTTGTTCTGCTGTCAGCTGGGTTCTATTGTTAGGAACCGTCAGATTAACGACAGTAGCCACTCTCTCTTTGAAGAGACAGATGAAGCCGTAGGTGTCAAGTATTTAAGTGCCAGATTCGAAAGAACTGGGGTAAAATATCTCGTATAAATCCAAAAGATTGAGATTGAGGTTCTTCTTCTTCTTCCTAACTGGCAACCGGTCCTCTTTAGTGAAGACCATTACTGCCATTATCAAGTTAATTATAGTGTCATCGAGATTGAGGTTATTTATGTGCCGTGATCACTCGCGATCGCAAACACAATACATAACATACCACAAATTAAATTTTTTAATGAGTCCTTTCGTGTCGTTGTGTGAATGCGATTGATTCTGCCAATGTCAAGTGATTAAAGAAACACGTTCTGTGGTAAATTTGGCCGGTGATTTGAGTAGGGTTTTAACACGGGTATTTTTTTTTTGAAGTACCTTCAAAAGAACTTACAAATGGAAGTGACGGGCGACTGCCACGCACACACATACACGCAACGTAAAGAAAATAAACTAGTCTATAGTCATAGACAATACAGCTTTTTCTCCGATCGTTTCTATGTATCAACGTTCTGGATTCTAGCGACTTTATTTACATAAATTAAAAAAAAAATATCGTTTTTGATACAATTTTCGATTTTGAATATTTTGTATCGAAATATCGGATCAAAAATTATATACTAAAAATATTGAGACATCTAAATAAAAATATCGATATATCCATATATCGATACTGTATCAACATGCCTTATCGCCTCATTACCATCCCTAGTTAGTAACTTCAAACTTGTTGCCGGTTACTTTTCATAAATAAATACAACTTCAACAAGTTCGGTGAAGCTGTAAAAGCCGCAGCGGCTTCAGGGCCCCTAAGATTAACAGTATAGTCAGTTCTAAAAAAAAGGTTACTTTACTATACGCATTACGGAATACGGTCATACTGATACTGACCACAAATTATAAAGTATTACGTTGTATACACAAGATACTGACGTAAGTAAAAGTGTAATCATAATAGGTGTGTGCGTATTCTGATATTTCTGATAAAATAAAAATGGATATATCATTTGCTTTCCAACTATGTTTTTTTTGTTCTATGTTATTGGTTAGTAATTGCCTTAAAGCTATCCTTAATTGAGAAAACTTATGATAAAGGAATAAAGGCTTATGCGGGGGAAAGATGGTCAGAGTGTATTAGTCAGTTTGAAGAATCACTACATTTATACAAACATTACAGAGGCACAATACTGAACTGTAGATTGAAATGTAATACAAAGAACTACATACCTAAAATAAAAGAAAATATTGAAGATCTTATAATTTACGAGAAATTTTTCAACAAAAGGAACTGCCTCAATGAATGTCGTGAAAAATCATTTGATGATGCTCATTTACATAAACACTTAGAAGAATTTGTACTTCACAACATGCAAGCCAGAAAACCATATGAATATTTGCATATGTGTTACTTCCAGATGAATGCCCTTCCTAAGGCTGCGTCTGCCACATATACTTATCTTGTAGCTCACCCTAATGATGAAACAATGAAACATAACTTAAAATATTACATTAATCAGCCTGAAGTAGATGCCAGTGAAGTGGTTGATCTGCTTATTGAAGATTATATGGTACATTATAATCTAGGAATAAAAGCATATAACAAAAACAATTGGGATGACACAATTACACACATGGAAGAAGTATTAAAAGATTATTTTTCATCTGAAAACAATTGCCGCATGGAGTGTGAACAACAACCAGAACAAGAACAATCTCCAGAATTTCTGATTACGGTTTCAAACACTATAGCATCAGTGTTGCACTGTCATCAACTTTGTCAGGACAAACTTAAATTGATGAGATATAATTCAGGGGTTGAGTTTGTGGCTGATATTCTTAATTACTTACAAATATCTTACTACAATATTAAGAAATATGATGATGCTGCGAAAGCTTTATCGAGTTATCTTGTTTTGTTACCCAATGACGATGATATGCTACAAAACAAACATATCTATAGTAAACTTGTAGATGAGACAGCATTTATTGACAGATCTGATATTGTTTATTATTATAAACGTGATAATTATGAAAAAATGTTACTTCAAATGTTTCATGGAGAAAATAATAATAGTATTGACTCTAATTCCCTATAACCAATTACAGGAATTTCCATTATATTCAATGTGAGCTTAAATGAGTGTCTTTATCATATATCTCAAGAGTAATAAAACATCATTTAGTACACATATTATTTTTACAGAGATACAACAAGCAGTTAGAGATCTAAATCAAAAATTAAGAATGTCTTAAAAAATGTATTATGAATTTTTCTAGTTTTTGCTAGGATCTCTACTCTCATGTAAAATATCTGTCTATGCAACTATCAATATGATTCATAGCTGCATTAGTGAGCCAGCCTTCTTTCTAGACTTAGTGTTATACCATCATCTACCCCATTATTGCTGCATTAGAAATGCAAAAATATTTGATTTTGTGCCTGAAAAAATGTGACGATACTTATTTTTCCCTGGCCTTTTATTTACTTCTATTATATTAAGTGCCATTACTGATTTCTTACCAAAGATTTCTATGTACCTATATACAATTTTATAAAAATAAATAAATTTACAATTTTTATGAATTTATGTTTGGATTTATTTAGTATCTTTACTCAAGCTCTTATCATTTCTTTACGCTTATAGTGCAAAGCATATGCATACAAACTTGACTTTTTTGTTTTATATATACTAATCTAATACCATTAAAAGAGCAATTTTTGTATGCATATATATATATAAATATGTAGTTTGTTTCTCGGATACCGCTCCAACAATTTGGGGGAAATTTTGTATTTAGATAATGTTTTACATTCCCAATATACTTAGATAAGTGTTTTTCTATTTTTCTAAGATGCCGAGCAAAGCTCGGTTGGCCATAATAGATTTGAGAAAATAAAAAACCTTTAACATTTTAAAAAAATTACATGACCTGTTAAGCGCATTAAAATATACTAAGAGTCAACACGAAGGACTTTATATATAGTGATTACACTAAAGCTAATTTACATGAATACAAAATATAAATAAATATAGTAATATTTGGTGTCTGCTTTGGTTTTAAAAAGATGACAAACTTCCTGCACGCCATCTATACTATAACTTTTATTTGAAATAGCTGATGTGTGCATCTAGTGCCTCATTTGGTTAATCAGTAAGGTCCATAGTATGAATTAAAACGAATACCTACACCACAATCATACATAATATTAAACAGTAATAATCAGTGCAGAGGGTTCTCAGCACCCGGGCAGCAACAAATTAGAGGTGGCAAAATAAAAAAGGATATCGAGCCATGTCAGTAAAGAGTAGAAAATGCTATAGGTAATAAATACATTATGTATATGTCTTTATCTATTTTCCATTGTTTTGAATTTGAATGTCTGTTTAATTTTTTTAAAGTTAAAAATAATTTATAATTATCTTTAATACATTCTTTTTTCATATCACCTGTGTCTAACATTTTTCAGGTAGGTACCTAACATAATACAAAAACAAGACAAAAAGTATTGTATTATTTTAAAATTATCATGTATGGCAAATGAAGAATTTTACAATTAGGTAGTATTGGTTGTGTCTATAGGCTATAAGAGCGGCAAATTATATTTTTTAGGCGGGCAGCAAATACCCTTAACTTTAAATTTTTTCCTGGCTTGGTGATTATAGACGACGATATAATACCTCATAAAGAGGCGCAATTTACAGATCGTTTAATAATAAATCATTATTAAAATAACTTAAACATAATAGGTATGGAATTTACGTAAATTTAATTGGTACTTTGTATTGTCATTTTATTGATTTTCCATCCTAAAAAGCATACTCAAGTACTAGATAAATAGGTAGGTGCTGAAAATAATTTTACAATATTGCCACCAAAAAAAAAGCGAAGACAATTTTCTCTATATTATATTAAAGATGGGATCCCAATGACAACATAATAATTAAACTCGTTACTAAACGTAACACTATGTTAACAAAATTAATATATAAATTAATATACTATGTTAATAAATTAATATACTAAAACATAATATCAGACGAAATACCTACTTTAAAATATCTACGCATAAACAGTACCTATAATATATTTAAGCAATTATTAAAAAGTTAAGTTATTTGCTAAATAAAAACTATTTGGACAAGACATTTTGGAAAGTGGTAACATTACAATTTTTTTGTAGTGGCGATACTACAATGTTTCCTCACAAGTCACAACCACAAGCGCCCTCTTGATGGTACGTCAAACGGGAAATAAAATGGGTTTTCGTCGTGAAAGTAACAATTTTAAAAACGAATACTAAACGGTAAGTAAGTATTCAAAATACCTTCATGTAAATCTATATCGAGTACCTAACATAATCGCCAATAAAACATTGAGTAATCGATGATTACTTTTCCCAATGTATTCGTCGCTGCCCTTTACGAAACCCTGACTTGACAAAACCGTACTATAAAGTATATTCTGTGCGGAAATTCTCCAATATACTATATTTATCTATGCTTAATATTACTTTACTGTATATACTACTTGTAATATATTTTCGTAGGAAAATTAATGTTAATAAAATAAACATTAAATAAAGACAAACTATTCCCTAATATTTGTAGCAAAATTAAATAGTTATAGTTACAAATTATACATACATTTATTTTATACCATTTGTAAAATTGAAAGATTTTTATAATGAACAACAAAACTTTACCTTGGTCAATGAATCTGTCTGTCAGTCTGTACATAGACCAGTTTATCACATTTTTAGGGATTAGAGAATAGGTCATGCAAACTTACCATTAATCTAACTAAGCCATGACGACTTAATGGTAGTATGTATGGACCCTGCGTTGATCAACATGAGTTCAAATCTCTACAAACAACCAGAGTTTTTGGTGATGATATTAAACCATAACATGATAGTAAACACTTGCCTGGCTAACTACCATCCTCAAGATGGAAGTTTGTTGACAAGCACAAGTGTGTTCCGGCAGCTGTACCTGAGAGCCAGTCTCTGTAGCATGTTACCATCTTAGACTATGTCATCACTGAACATCAGGTGGGATTGTTGCCAATCGATAAAACCTATAAAGAATAAAAAAGGATAAAAAAAATTCATATATAAAAATAAATAAGTATATAAAGTATAAATGATTATATGAAATATATTTATAACAAATTTACTGTTCAACGTTAATTACAAAAATAATATGTGCAATTGTTTTATGATGTTCAATCTCATTTTTGAAATAACCAATTAATAAGTACATAAAATAATTTATGAAAATACATTAAAATATTAACAGTGTATGTATGAAAATCTTCCCTAGCAAACAGCACTGATAACTGATTTCAAATATGATATTTTTCAGATCTTATTCCTCATCAGTAGTAACAAATGGCCATGGAAAATATGAATGATAAACTCAGCATTAAAAACTTGCTTTTCATGAAAGCTATACCAAATCATGTTATACCGGTAGTTACTGGGCACAAGGTATTCTTCTGCGTAGATTGTGGAGATAAGTAAGTTACTTAAAATTCATTTTGAATAATTATCTATTTAAAAACTGTAATATAAAAAACATTTTGCTATCATTTATACAAAAATCTCAACTAAAAGGATCTTGTGCTGAATGTTAAAAATTAAACTTTTTCTGCTTTTTCCTTATTTTGTATAAATAAGCTCTTATGAATTTAGCTGCATATACATTGTAACCTATGAGAACTAGGATTATCATTTATTAGATGTCTGGCAACAGTCTCCAACTTAACCTTGTGTATTAATAGTGGTCTGTTATATCTATAGACATTAGTTGTAGTAGGAATATTCGTTCAGTAGGACAGGCTTATCTATAGACAAATTTGAGCAAAAGGCAGATGGAACCATCAGAAGTACAAGGGGGTCTGTATTTTAGTTGTGTGTCCTTGACAACCAGATGACAACACTGTATAAAAATGTGCAACAGTGTGTGAGTAATGTTGCCAAGGTAGTAACCATAAGTTTTACTGATTTTTTAACAAATGTATACCCTTCTAAAATAGCAGTGTATTCATTGACCCATCATTCATCATCAAAAAACTGATTTTGTATTTGAAATAAAGTATTCCAGTGTCCTTGACATACTTAATTTAATTAGTTTAATCTATCTTCCACCAAACGATGTTTTATTATCAATGAACGAATGATTTTTTTTTTAACTTACCATACCTTAAAATTTAAATTTGAAGTTTAAAATTAAGTAAGTACATAAGTTGGAAATGTTTGGCGGCCATCTTGGATTTTAGATAAATCACTGGGACACTACGTTGTCCACAGTTCTTTATAAAGCCTCGCGTCGACTACAGCCGAATCGAATCGAATTATTCATTCATCGCAACTCTTTAACTGAAGTGGGTTGTTTTTTTGTCATGGACAGCTCGAATTGAGTAATATTTTATTTGAAATATTTTTTGATATACAATTCTATATATTTTTATAGAAGTTATGCCAACAGTTTTTCATTCATTTTGAACGATAAATACAAAAGTGAAAAGTAATAATAGTAGTGTGACCACTTTTCTTTTACGAAATTCTACTAAATTGTTTGTTAAATTCTACTAGCATCCAATTGAAAATGCTATTATGACTCTACCACACATCTTTAACCACTGTTCTTATAACAATTTGATAAATAAAATTGACATTAATTTGCAACTTTTAATTATTCTAAGCAACCAAAACAAGTTTTTAGGTACATATTTGTTTAAGCATAGTTATGATAATTTTCGGCTTTTTTAATATTTTTGTTAATGTTGAATATAATAAGATTGCAAATTTATAATTAGGCATTTCGTCATATACCAAAATCTGCTAAATTCTACTCAGAGGTTTTCATCTACTAAAATCTCATTCTGATTGGCCTAAATCTACCAGAATAGTAGAAAACAACTAAAAGTGGTCAACCTTGTAAAAAACACGTCGGTGCGCATCTGCTTCCTCGCGTCGATTTGACACGCGCATAGTCGAATCGAAGCGCATCGGAGAAGAAATTCGCCTGTCGTGCAATGCGTGCGTGTGGTTTGATTCGGCGCGACTCAGCGCGTCGCTAATGGATGCAGTTTCATAGTAAATGTATAGGAAGAGAATTTCTTTGATTCGATTCAACTCGACTCGGCGAGGCTAGTGGACGCGACCCTTAATTTTTACTTTGAAATCATATCACTATCTCTTTCAGTGTTTAAACATCATTATGAAACAAACATACACATATTGATATACAAAAAGCCATAAATGACGTACACGTAAAGTACATAACATACGTACACATGCATAACGCCATGTCGATTCGTCTGTCTTTCCGCGGCTTCGCTTCTTGGTACTAGAAAGCTGTAACTTGCCATGGGCATAACATATTAATGACACCAACAAATCTAACAATAAAATTGTTTTAGGGTACCTGCCGTAAACGGTACACATAAAGTGGGGTTGAATTTTTTGAAGTGAAATCTTCTTTATCTCCATTGTGATTTGAAACTCGATGAAACAAAAAAGCAACACTAAAAAGAGACACAAACATCATAGGATTAAGCCTGCAAGAGAATGAGATATAATATATTTTACACTTTAATGCAAGTCTTGATTTACACAACTATGATCGTCGTTGAATTGGCCTAGCGGTGCGACCACAAGATTTGTACGCACTTTTGTATGTAAGTACGAGTGGTCGATAGTTCGAGTCCCGATTTAGGATTTTGAAAAATAAATTTGAAAGAAAATATTTTTAATTTTTTCTAAAGGTTTCACTTTTACCGCGTATGAACTGCACACATTCTTTTTTCTCATCTATCCCATGGTGTGGGATTTTAATGAACATGTAGTTCAAAAATATTGTGAGTGTGTGAAATCCATTTTTTCGATTAAGGGTTTCGTGCACGAAATATTAAACTTTAAAGCGATAATTTTTGTTATAGTCAAGTAATATTAAGTAAATCTGTCTCTTCGCAGGCTTCAAAATTTAAAAAACTTGGTGCTGACATTGCATGAAGTTTCCTTCCAAAATTTACATGAAATAATATTAATATGTTGATTGTTGACCTTTTCGAGTTCTATGTTCTATATCTGCCTTTTTTTGAAATCTGTGATCAGTATCTACCTACACTATTACTTTGCTATAACATTGCTATACAATACAATGTACAAAAACACAGTACAACAGTGTCATAGAAAAACTTCCATTGTACCTACTTTAGTCATGTCAATTATATTTTAATCTTGACAGCTCACTTTGTTCTTCTTTTTCTTCTCTTTAACTTGGCAACTAGTCCTCTTTAATGAAGACCAATCCTGCTATTATCAAGTGAATAGTGTCCTGTCTTATGGCGATTTCAGTATCCTAACAAGATGGTGGCTCCCTTGTTAGAAAATTCTAGTGAGTTTTTGTGGGATTCCAGAATGCATGCTTTTAGTTTATATTAATAATCCACTTCACTTATGCACAATAACCAAACTATATCACTCAAAACGCCACCAATATTACATAATATGTGGTAAAAACCTAAGTAAATGAATTAAAAACAAAAACCACAACATGTCACTTCAAAATCGCGCCAATAACTCCAGCTGACATTGTTATGTAGTTCGTCTCCTATACAATAAATATAGGTTTTAAGATGATATAAATTAAACTTCTTTTAACAAATTGAATGTACAATATAATTCAGTTCAGTTGTATCTAGAGTAGAAATAATGATGCGTTTCATGTTATAATGCTTTTGATCTAGTTTCAGCGAAAAATAAACTATAGTTTGTTTTTTTTTTTAATTCCACGGAGTAAAATGATATTTCATGTGTTTTTATATAGTGATGACACTAATCAGTAGTAATCGTAAACCCGTACGAGTAAAAGTTTTTCTGAAAACACATTGGACCCTCCAAATATGAAGGCCGAATAAGGGGGAATAATAAATTACGTCAGGCATAGGTCAACCGAAGCGATTTATTTTTTATTTTTTCGTCATATATACATTTCCTTAATTATGTAATGATAATAGTAAATTATCGGGTATATTGAATAACACAAAATATTACAGTTAATAAATAAATCAATTCAGTACATATTTAAAATCTTACGGTTCAAATATTTGATGATAAAATATATGAGCAGAGACGTTGCCAGCCGTTAGCACAAGGGAAAGTTGATATATAAAGAATGGAAAAGTAAGAATTGTAAGTACAGTCAAAAGTACGCGAAGACTTACATTGTTATAAGCCAAATGTAAAAACCCAATGTGTAAAGCTCCACGAGCTCTAATACAACTGTACACGACCGTACAATAAATAAAAATTGTAAACAAATTTATTATATATATTTAAATAAAAACATTTTGCGAGAAAATATTAGATCCTTACATGTCATATGAAATTAGCGTTTTATATAGTAAAAGTAAAATGAAAAAAATATTATGAAATCATACATTTAATCAATCGAAGTATGTACCATTATTATCTATGCTTTTCGCCATTTTATAGGTAGTTCATTGATTCCATTGCTGAAAAAATTGTGGGAGCAAGAATCAATAAAATCTTTGAAGGCAGTTTGGACAGCTTCATCGGAATTAAATTTATTGTACTTGCAAGAAATTTTCCAAATTCCGAAAAAAGTGGTAATCTGTTGAAGCAATGTCCGGGGAATATGGTGGATTTCGGAGACATTCCAACCGCAGTTTCTCTAATTCAGCAACCGTCGGTCGTAAAGTATGGGGTCTAGCGTTGTTCTGAAGCAGCAGTGGGCTTGAGATATTGACCAGTCTCGGTTGTTTAACGGCTAGCTTTTCCATCATGATTTGCAATTGTTGACAATACAGATCACCCGCTATCGTCTGGACAGATCTTACGAAGCTGTAGTGTATGACACCAGCACTGGTCCACCAAACATTCACCAGTACGTTTTTCTGAGACGACTTTCGCTTGGGACAGGCTTTGGCCGGTTCTCCTGGGTTCAACCTCTGTGATGAGTGTTTCCGATTGTCGTAAAGTATCCATTTTTCGTCACAAGTAACAATACGATTCAAAAATTTCCTCGTTATTGTTTCGGTTGAGTAATGTAATGCAGAACTCAATAGGTGTTTGTTGGCGTGCTTCAGTCAATACATGCGGTACCCATTTCTCGAGTTTTTTCACTTTTCCTGTTTGTTTCAAGTCGCTTAATTTTTTTTATCACTCACACCGAAGCCTGCCGCTAACTCTGACGTGGTTTGCTAATGATCCGCTTCAACGATCAACTTTATTTCTTCATTTTCAACTAGGGTCTCCGGCCGTCCACGAGGTTTATTTCGTAGGTCAAAATTTCCAGAACGAAAACGTTGGAACCATAAACGTACCGTGTTTTCTTTTGCAGTAGCTTTCCCATACACATCATTAATCCTTCGAGCTGATTCTGCAGCGCTGATGCCACAATGGAACTTATATTCGTAAATAAGGCGATATTTTAAATTTTCTATTTTGTGAAAAGAACGATGTCAAAGAAAAATAAAATGGTACGAAAACAAATGAATCACTAAATTCGAAACATAAAAAATACACAAGCCTAAATTTGGAATAAATTTGAATTTGGAATTTCTAACCAGACGCCAGATATTTGAGATCAAAGCAACCAGTTCAACAAAACGCCAATTTCATATGTAAGGATCTAATATATAATGATAAAGTAAAAAGAATTTGAAGGTAATCAAATGGTTCATTGACAATTACAAGTTTTAGTAAGAAAGTGGTTGAAACCATTTTTTGATTAAATTAACTTAAACCCAGGGGTTTTTGTAAGCTTCTCAACCACTTAATTATGAAAATGTAATTTTTCATGAACAGGTAGGTACATTTTCTGTGCACATTTAACCAGGTTTTTAGTTTTATTAATAAAAAAGGTAGCAAACGTACATATGGCCCGTCTAATGGTATGCGGCTACCGTAGCCTATGGACGCTTGTAATATAATACCATACCATAACCAGCGCATTACCGATCTGGAACTCCCTACCCCAAAGACCTCTGAAAACCCTACTCCCCACAGGAACTCAACACTGGGTTATTTGGCTAGCTATCTTCTGTAGGGTAGAGGTATCCCACCAGTCTGACTGCCCCAAGTAGCAAGAAATCTCCTAAGAATTGTCTCTGTGCCTTACCTCTCTGTGAACCCGAAAAGGAGCTCTGAAAACCTTACTCACTGCAGTAACACCACACAAGGCTATTTGGCTGCGATCTTCTGTAGGATGGAGGTATCCCACCAGTAGGGCTGCTTCCAGTTGAGAGAAATCTCCCAAAAAATAGCTCTGAAAACCTTACTCACTGCAGTAACACCACACAAGGCTATTTGGCTGCGATCTTCTGTAGGATGGAGGTATCCCACCAGTAGGGCTGCTTCCAGTTGAGAGAAATCTCCCAAAAAATAGCTCCAAAAACCTTACTCACTGCAGGAACACCACACAAGGTTATTTGCCTTCGATCTTCTGTAGGGTGGAGTTATTCCACAAGTCAGACTGGCCCTAGTAGAGAGTAATCTCTAAAGAAATTTCCCTTTGTCCTACGTCTTTTGTCATATATTTAGTCTGCTTAGGCTGCTAAACGATCACTCTGCCGTACACGTTGTGGATCCCTCGCCCCGCTTTGACTATGACTATAGCAACGCGGACGAAATACTTGGAATGGAATAAATTCATTCAAGTTTCGACGTGCGGGACTTGCTTGATCAGTTAAGCAAATCAAGTGAGTGGACTTAGGACTATATTTTTGCATTTGACTACATTTGTTTAATCTCTATGGGGGGCAGATGCTTAGGCGACGACCTTGTATACCGTACATTATAAAATTATTGTTCATGTGTGCATTTATCACAATATTATAAAAACAAATGTGGTACCTAACATTATTTTCAAGTTTGACTGTTGACATTAGTGATTGTCAATTTACTCCATAGAATTAAAAACCGCAGTACAGGCTATAGAACTGATGTGTTATTGGATTATTCTAATGTTTCATTCTTCCCAAAAAGTAGTGATAAGCGGAAGTCCAGAAGTAGAACTCCCCTAGGGGTACCTGAATCACCCCCATGTATGTTCTGTGATTTTTGAGAGTTTTACAGTTATTAATTTTTGGCGACATTTAATTTAAAAGAGGTTCTTGGTCACAGAGATAAAAACTATTGAGGTGCATCCTTGAGTTTTTACAAAATATTTGATCGAAATTTGTTCAAAGACTTTCTTGACTGACTTTCTGACCTTAAAAAATTTGTAAAATTTCGATTTTTGAATAACTTTGGATTTCGACAATTTTTTTATGGCACCGTGGTTTCAGTCGGATCACAAATGATTTTTATTTTAGATGTGACTATATTGTTAGCCTTAGATCAAACATCGAAAAAAAAAATACGAACTTTAAACTTAAAAACTATGAAAAATCGCAGAACATACATGGGGGGTCACTCAGGCTGCTCTACCTCTGGATTTCCGCTTATCGCTTCTCTTTGGTATACTTTTATTTATATTGTATATATACATATAAAATGATAAATCTTGATTTCAGATTTATTTTCGAATCCAGTTATGAGTATCATGTCAACCGCAAGTCTGTTCAGATTACCTACATGTGTCGGCATTGTGGAAAGCAAAAAATATTCTATAACAGATGTAATTTACTAAGCCATATACGATCTCATTCTTTTAAAACTGCCACCATTAACGTTACTGATTTAAATATAGAACCCTTACCTCTTGATTATTTCAATTTAACTCCACAATCACTTGATAAGAACTCCAAGAAAACATCTCGACAGGAAACTATACAGTATAAACCAAGAGAATTTACCAAATGTTATGAATGTAAAAAAGATATAACTGTTGAAGGATCAAAATATAAAGATCGGAAGAGACATTTTATGCAGTTTACAAATGAAATTTACACCTGTCCTGTTTGTCTGTTCACTTTACCCACAGAATGTGGATTAAAAGCACACATACGTCTTCATTTAAAATGTACCATATATCACTGTCCTGAATGTGGTTTACAATTACCCAATAAAAACGTAAAGTACCCATACAACCACGACTGCGACGGATTCAAAATGATGAGAGCAACTGCTAGATTAAAATGCCCAGTAAATAACAAATGCCATATTTTTCATCCAAATGAGTTCAAAGAACATTTGAGACAAAACCACCTAAAAAAAGTTTACAAATGTCAATTATGTGTAGTCGCTTGCTTTAATGATGAAACAATGACGAAACATTTAAAAGTACACAAAAATGAAGCAAAGGCGTTACTATTTTTCCAATGCCAGTTGTGTCCAGGACGTTTAGTAGTTCAAAATCACATAGACCAGCATTTAAAGACTCATGATATCAATTATACCATATACCCATGTTGGAGGTGCGGAGTTTTATGTAAGTATGTTCGTGATTTATTATTTCATCATATAAATAAACACCAGGATGATGACGTCAAAACTATAGAATTATTATCATCATTTATTAATGGTTATAAAGTTGAATCAGGTAAAACGCGTTTATATCGCGTAGTGAAAAAATGTGACCAATGCAAAAGAAGTTTTATATACAAATGCACGTACAATGAAATAACTATTCTGCCAAATGTATGTCCTTATATGTGCTCTGCGAGTTTACAATCAAAAATACAATCTGAAGAATCGCAGCATGTAAATTCACAATTGATTTGTTACATGTGTAAAAATGAGATATCCCAAGATTGGGAAGAGATAAAAAAACATTTTGCAACTTTTCATAAAAAATACCGTTGCGTAGACGTTGAGGTAAAACTAACAAGATTGGATATAGGAAAATATTTGAAAGAAGATAAAATTAAAAAGGGCAAAAAAAAAAGAGTAAATGATTCGAAAAAAATCTACAAAGACACTAAAAGTCGTGAAAAAAGTAGTGAATTGGAACTAATAAATACAGTTCAGCGTGAACCATCTAGTTGTAACATATATGATGAACAAACTTGTAAAAAATGTGGTCACAAGTGTGATAGTAAATATGCATTGGAGAAACATATGATCACACATAGGGATCCATGTATGGCTTATCAATGTATGGAATGTGGTCAAAGTTTTGTTGTCAAGCCTTCATTTTCTACACATTTGTTGCTAGAACACAAAATAACGAATGTCGATAATTACATTAGTACTAAACAATGTTATAATGAAAACGCTCTTTTAAAACAACAACCAATCGAAGAACTCAATGTACCAATATGCGAAAACCAATGTAGAATTTGTAGAGAGCAATTTGAAAATCCAGAAGACTTGGAAAAGCATTTTAGGGTCCACGGTATGGCATTTTTATTAAAAAATACTACAAATAAGGTAAACACACATTAATAAAAAAGTATCATACATTTTTGCATACGTGTACCAAAAAACCTATTTTTAAGATCTCTTATCTAATTAAATTTATTATATTATCCAATACAATTGTTCGTTAGACTATGTACAAGCAATTTTATTTATAAAAAATTGTTTTGAAATAAACCATTAATTTCATAAAAAATATTCTCAGTTAATTTAATTTTTAATTTTTGAAGTGAAAACTTCCGCGTTAGCTTCAAGCTTAGATACATAATATATAGGGTCGGGGAAAAAGTGTTTTCGCATAACGTATGTATAAACTTGTTATAAAATTTCTTTGGCTGTAGTATTTGTATCTGGCTAGTTTTAATAATATTATTATTCTTTCTGTAAAAATAAGTGAATCTAATGAAGAAATTCGATACATTTTAAAATATTAAAAATAAAGCAAAAATGCAACCCAAGCATGGAAAATATTGTGATGTTTATGGACCTAATGCAGTGTCAGTAAGAGTAGCACAAAGTCGGGTTCAAGCGTTTTCAGTCCGGAAATTTTGATGTTAAAGATGCACCTGCTCTGGTCGCCTAGTTACGAATAAAATGGACGCCATTTTTGAAAAAGTGGAGCAAGATCGGCATATCAGTACTTACGATGTAGCTGAAGAACTGGAAATTGACCACAAAACAGTTTTAACCCATTTGAACAAAGTTTGCTATACCAAAAAGCTCGATATTTGGGTGCCACACGAGCTCACTGAAAGAAATCTAATGAACCTATTAATTATTGAGACGTAATGAAACCGAGCCATTTTTGAAGAGATTGGTAACTGGCGATGAAAAATGGATCACGTACGACAAGAACGTACGAAATAGGTTGTGGTCTAAGGTCGGCCAGGCTTCACAAACTGTGGCTAAACCTGGGCTAACTCGAAATAAAGAGTTGTGTGTGTGGTGGGACTGGAAGGGCATTGTTCATTATGAGCTTTTACCACCCGGCAAAACCATCGATTCGGATCTCTACTGCCAACAACTGATGATATTAAAGGAAGCAGTTGAGAGAAAGCGGCCGGAATTGATTAACAGGAAGGTCTTTCGTCACGATAACGCTAGACCACACACATCTTTAGCCACTTAAAGCCACGTAAATAAATGTAAATAAACTTTGAAAAAAAAATGTCTTGAGTTTTCATATAAAAATGCGAAGAAACTTTTCCCCCGACCTATTAAACAGATGTATGATAAGCTATTTAAATAGCTCTTTTGTGATGGGGGAAAAACACTGAACTTGCGTGACGGGATACATAAGTGATAGACTTTTTCCGTTGTTTTGTCTAACCTCAACTAGGATTAAGTTTAAAATATTTGATTTGATTGTATTATATAGTATAGTAACCCATGACTGTGGAATAGAATATTTGAGGCTTATCGACCTTGGTAAAATAAATACATAATGCGCAAATTTTTCCTAGTCGTTTCAGGGGGAAATTTAAATTTACATTACTATCTTTTTACGGACCTGCTAAGAGCCGGACTTAAAGAGTTCTCAGATTAAATTTGAATATGAACACGCTTTCATATGTTTAAAACGAATCCTATCGAATGTCAACTTTTTCTTATGTCAGAACGGGTGGTGGTTTCTTATTAAAAAACTTTACAATTTTTTATTTGAGCGACTTCGGGATGGCTCGCTCCTAAATCCGGCCCAGGCTCTGCTGTCAACAAAACTCCTATGACTGTAAATGGAGCTTACAGTCATCTAGATCAGTGCTGCCAGATGATGTTGGAAATACAGTGTTGTGGGCTTAAAAATACTGTGGTTATTAGTACAGTGAATGATATGAAATTACAATAAATCTACCGTAATTTCTTTGCATCTGGGAACACTGAACAAGACATGCAACCTTTTATTTAATTTTCTATGTAAGGATACTAAGTAAGTAAGATATTAAGTATATTTTTTCCTTTATTTTTTTGTTATTATTTCATAATTTTACCTGTGTAATTTTTTTTTCTGAATTCTGTGAGTGAATAATAAAAATTGATTAACCTGCAAAGTCTTTTATGCTATTACACCTTTAAACGGTGCTAGAAACGTTTTACTTTCTGGAATACCTACTATCCAAGATATAATCGTGATATATCTACAACCTTGCTTGCAGCTTGCGTACCAAGCTCTGTCCACAGAGCGGTGATATCGCATTTGCGTAGTGACAAGCAATCGTCTTTCAGCCTATGCGGCAACGTGTTATTACTCAAGCTTATTGCAAGACGCATAGAAGAAACTTTATTTGTAACGGCGGCCTTGCCAGTCAATTTTGTTCACATTATTGAACAGTTTTCTTGTCTATATCATAACAGAATAATTACTCATATTTCAAGTTCGTCGTACAGCATACGTCATGTGTTCACACCGTAGTAGCCTGCCCTTGTCTTTACTTAGATATAAATCAACTCAATTACAATTCTCACAATGAAATTTAAATAATTTAAGCTTCAATACAAGGTGCAGTCGGCTAGAATATGGTCAAAAGCCAGTCAGGGGCATTTTGCGATCGATCCGGTATTGAACGGATAAGAAATACGTCAGAGATAGTCTAAACTAAAAGTGAGCGCCTTGTATTTACGTACACACGCAAAGTTTGTGTATAGATTCAGTACACATAAATTTACCACCATCATTGCCCAATCTAGACACGATCGTAAGAGCACGCATTAATTATCTATACTGCAAAAGTACCGTCAGCACACTCAGCACAGCATCCAATGAAAAAGCATCTTCATAGTCAGATATTTTATCAATATTTTTGGATGCTACATATAATCAAAATATTGAGAACGGGGCAATGTACCTAATTGTTTATAATCTTTGATTATATGCACGAGTACCGTCGTGGCACCAACGCAGCACAGGCGGCATGTAAAATCTGCGACGTATGATACATTTTTGGTTTAATCGCTTCCGTTTTGAAAATGTTGATCTCAACAATTTGTCCCTTGGCTATCGGAAACGAAAATCGACAACGATGAATTGAAAAGCCATAGGGGCAGCAGATTCATCTCAAACCACGTCGGAATTAGCAGCAACCTCAACGGGAGTGATAAAAAGATACTACGTCAAATTTCAAAGATAAAAAAGCTAGGAAAATGGGTAGGTACCATATGACTTTACTGAACAACAATAAGAAAATCGCGTCGAAGCTTGCTTTAAATTGTTGAATAGGTAGACTAATGAGCGGATTCTGATTCGAATTATCACTTTTTATGAAAAGAAGATCCTGTATGATAATTGCAAACATCCGTCGCACTGGTTGGATACAGGAGAGGCAGTCAAACCATGTCCTAAACAAAAATTGAATCAAAAGAAGCTCCTTGCGAGTCTATGGTGGATCTGTGCCGGCATTGTTCATTACAACATCTTGAGGCCTGGCACAACAATTATTGAAGAAGTGTACTGTGAAGGAATGCAAATGATGATGGACAAGCTCGCAGTCAAAAAACCAATACTTGTTAATTGTTAAAGTCAACTCTTTTTCACGACAACGCTCGCACAACGGGCAGTCAAAACTGCAGGAGTTATTACTGGAAGCTCTCCGTCACCCACCATACTCACCAGTTCTTGCTCCAACTGATTACCATTTTTTTCCGAATTTGGATTTTTTGTTACAGGGAAAAAATTTGAAATCCGATAAAGCAGATAAAAGCGCTTTTAAAGAGTTCATAGATTCCTGCCTTCAGAATTTCTATAGCAGAGACATCAGTGAACTTCCATTAAAATGGCAAAAGTGCATGTATTTCTAAATAAAATGGTGATTTTCTTTTATTTAAGGGAGGGGCGCGCAGTTTTGGTTTGGACGATTTCTACCTGTCTAGCTTTAGGGATAGATAGTTTAATTAATTTTTATTATTATAATTTATTTTTTATATATTTTTTATTTTATATATATTATAATAATTTATTATAATAATTAATTAATTTGTGTGCATGACCCTATATGTGCGTAAGCTTGTATAAATGCAGGGACTACGTGTGCGTAAGAGATACCTAAAGTCAAGAGTGTCAAGTACATAAGAGAATTCTATTACCTCTTTGGTATGTTGCTACTTGGTAGGCCAGCGCTGTGTGGTGAGGTTATATACACTTTATGCCACGACACATAGCATCAGCTGAGTATGTCCCATTACCAAATTGTAGGTATAAGTAGGCTTAATCTTCTTAACTTTTTTTGGCATTAAATGATTATTATTACTTTACTAATAATACAATAAGTCAAAATGTTTGCATCATATTTGTAGAAATTTAAAATAAATCAACAGCTCAATTATGTAAATGCAAAATAATGAACTTTTTATTAATTTCGTTATTTCCGTCACGTTCTGTTAAATGTTTTGTAAAGCAATAGATATTTTTAAATTCCCCAAACATTTGCTCTAGGGCTTAGGACGATATGGCGGTAGACGAAGAATTTTACACCTTATTGCTGAGTATTTTTTCTGTTACCAATTGCTATCTATCTATCTTTTGAAGTGATAACATCATATGGGAGCGTAAACTACTTTGTAACTAACGCGTTACGGCGCCATTAAAATAGTAGTAGTTTCAATAAATCCTAGCGACACAGTCGTAACCTAGCGGTCGTAAGCGTGACTGCTGTGGCCAGAGTCCTAGGTTCGAATCCTCGCCGGTTTCCTTTTCTTTTTGTTGTTTTTTTTTTATTAGTTTAAGTTATCACTTCTGTCGAGCGTCCCGAGACGCACACTTTTTTTTAAATTAGACTTTAGTGGTTAATATTTTGATTATTGTGGTGTGACTTATCAAACTTACTGATTAGGTAGAATTTTTTTTTCCGTGACGAATCTGACATTTTTATTATCGACTGTATCCAAACAAAAAGCGACAAAAAACACGTGTTGGTCGGAAGACGACTACCGCATCACTAATGTTGAGTAGGACTTACCTACAAGACCCCGTACATTTCTACCGGTGCATGACAAATAATGTAAGAGTAGGTATCTTAATGGTTTGAAATGCACGTACTCAAATCTACATACCATCCGTATTACTTTAAATGTACTACCGAGCTTCAAAACGTTTAGTGTTACTTCGAATGTACTAGAAACTAGAACTATGTACTTGAAAACACCTCACGTGAAGCGAATCACTTCAAATGTACTGCAAAGAATCAGAACACCTCGCCTCACTTGAAGTTCCTCTTTGTACTGGCTCAGTACAAAAAAGAGACTACTCTTACAATTTCAAATCAGACTTGTGTCCTATTCAACACTACTGCATGTTTATTAGCTCGCCACGCGCAAAGATGAATTGAAGAATGTTGCTTAAAATATGTTGCAATTATTAAAATTGAAGTGTCTGTAATGTCAAAGTAACAGCTTTTTCTAAATGCCTAAGGAAGCATAGTTATTATGCTTAGAGTGATAGTTTCATACAGTTGAAACCAAAAATAAATTAAGTACATTCGCCGACACGCACAAACAATGATGCAAGTGAATATAATTTCCCCTAAAAGGGGGGGAAATGTCTAGTGAATCTTATATTAAATTTATTATCCTATGAAAATTGAGATTAAATAATAAAGATTCGATTGATTGATTGTTCAATTTTACCCGCTACTAAATGAACCAAAAAAATATAACTTCAAAGGGTATGTACTTAAAGAGACATACATGCTAATAATAGACTAAAATGAAGAAAAAAAATTCAAATACCATCAGGACATTGTCACTTACAGTAAAAGAAGTGGAAACCCTATTATTATTTGGATATTTACATTTATTATTATGTAAAATATTTTTCTCATTCCTAGTAATGTTTAATAGTAATGTGGTTACTAAATTTTAGTAATATTATTACATGTTTTTATTTGATGTTTCACTTAAGAATATAAACTGCCAAGTAGTACTTATCCGTGAAATGGTATCATTAAATGTTTCTGGAAATTTTGTAATGAAATGTGACATCCTAGGACTGCACAGTATGTAATTTTTTTATTAAAATTACGAGAGCTACATAAATGCGCGGAGACTTCACTTTTGTTACTGACTTACTCTTTGCTTTAGTACCGACGCGACAAGACGTAGGTAGTAGCGGTGGGCGATTATGAAATATAGTAATGTAATCATTCAATCATGAATATATCTCAATAATAGCCATTAATATTTACAAATAATAGTAGTTCGATGATGAGTGATCAGTGATCCCTGATCATTTATAATCGAAGTACCTACCATCAGTAATAATTACTAATATTAGTAGTTCGATGACGAGTGATCATTCATAATCGAAGTACCATTAGTAATTATTTTTTAATTATTAATTATTCTCAGACTAAGAGTCGAAGTGGTCGGTCGCCATGACCGAAATCGGTCGGAACAATCATCACCATCATCAGTAGTTATTTTTTTAGCTTTCCACTCTTCGTTTTTAATAGGTACCAGCCATTATTCATAATCGCCCACCTCTGGGTAATAATTCAAAGGCTCGATTATAAATGATCATTCAAATTCCTAATTTGATTATGAATTATCACTCATCATCGCATTATCTCGATTATGTAAATCATTCATAATCGCCCACCTATAATAGATAGCCTTAAAAAACCAACTCGGAACGATTACACTCTACCAAGTCCGGTGGAGCTGTAAAAGCCGCAGCGGCTTCAGGGCCCCTAAGGCCAACAGTATAGTCAGATCTAAAAAATAAACGGTTACACTCCGCGTCATATTACTGCCGTTCTAAGTGTTTTAATTCAATGTATGGAACAATACACTGTACCTTTAACAAAAAACCTATTTTTAAATTTTTTGTCCATCTGTATGTACCGAGTAATCTCCGAAACGGTAGGACCGATTTTGACGGAACTTTCACTGGCAGACAGCTGATCATAATTTTAAGGAGTAACTTAGGGTACTTTTATTTTAGAAAAAGAATAAGGCTAACGCACAAATAAATATTAATTCCGAAAAACGTCAATTTCGAGTGCTTAAATGGCTTACGCTGATTAAACCATAACAGATATATCAAATTAATGTAGATTCCTACTACATAATCATAGATATTAAAAAGACCTACAAAAAAGTCCGCGAGAGCATGCCGATCTTCTAAGTATCAACCATATTATGCATTTAAATCGACTGGAAGCGGGGTTGCACGTTTCGCGCGCGTGTCTGGTTGACGGCATTCTGTAGTCCACACGAGCGCAGTTACCCCTACATGGCTGATTCCTATTGTAAAAGAATCCTTATGTGTTGTTAAAAAAGCTTGTCTGCTAGTGCGAGGACTGTCTGCAAGCGAGGAGGGTGGTTCGAAATTTTAAACCACGTTCGCGCTGTCTTCCGTCATTTTTGTCACTAGCAAACGGTCTTCTAACAAATTTCCGTTTCTTAAAAATACATTAAAGCTACTTTCTTCATTTTAAGTCATGTATATCTTAAAAGGTTTAAAGTGCAAGTAGTTATTTAAATACCTAGTTGTTTTGAAAGTCATTACATAACTTAAAAAATATTACATCCAGAATTAATACAAATATTTAGGAAATATATTATTTTTTTTAATTAAAAAACAAACAAATATTTATCAGATAACTGATTTCTTACATTTGAGCCGTTCCTGCTTTAATCTTGTTATACCCACATTTTTTATGGTAAGTTTAGCAAAACAAGATGTGCTTTTCAAAAAATATTCACAATCTACATCACACTTTTGAGAAAAAGGTAGATGTAGAACATAGAACACAAACAGATCGCTAACAATTAAAATTCTAATACTAACTTGTGTCAATTTTGAAAGGCAATGTTAGCAGCCCGTGTGTTTTAATGTTATATTAAAGGTAAGCAATTTTACACTGTCAAAAATTCGTCCTAAAAAAAATTCGTTATCGTTTTATGGGTACAATGCATATTTTGATATTATTTTCCATGTTATTTGTTACTGATCTTAAAACTACAACAATGTTGCTAGGTTACAATGAAATATTTTCCATGATGTGGAAGTTTATTTTATTTTTAACCTGACTACCTAGGAACCAAAAGGAGAGTAATATAATATGTTATAACGAAATAGTACATTTATTTGATAGTGATCCGCAAACATTGAAAGAGATAGCGGTATGGTTTCAAAGTAAAAATTACAGAGAATCCCAGGACAATTTACTGTCCAAGTCAAATATCTAAAATCCAAGACGAATTTAACCAGAAGTTATTCATTGTTTTTGAAAAAAAAACAAAATGGTGGTTATACCTACGTTTAGTTTAATTCAGATGAAAATTGGTAAGTAAAGGTTATTGGGAATATCTGGTTGTCAAGCATACATAGCTAAATGCAGATCCCACATTTGTGGTTCTAAAATCTCCATGTGCCTTTTGCTGAAATCTGTGATATATGTGACATATAAACAACCTTATGTTACCTAAAGATCAAAGGGTTGGACAATTATAAGTTGTTTAAAGTTTAAGAGCCATTACGCACTGCGGACTAGTCATTGGCGACTGTGACTTTCGACAGATTAAATAGTATATATACTTAAACGCACGAGGTTGCCCCTCGCCCAAGCGACTCGACGCGACGGCAGTAGCGAAGCACAGGCGACTAGCCGGTCGCCGCGGCCAATAGAAGCATGGGTTTATAATATGGGTACGTTTGCACTACGAGCAATTTTTAAGGCGCTATACATAGATCAGAAAAATAATCTTTATAAAATATATTGAACATTCCTTTTATGCTTCATTGTTGTAAATTTCTTTGAAATGTTGTGTGAAATTGTATTAAACACATACTTTCTTTTAAAGTTAGCAACGTTAATATTGCAATTTCGTCTAGAATGTACAAGAGACACTACAAAGTCAGTCGCTCAGCTTTGTTTTTCTGCCTAGTTTCCAATGTTCTAGTCGCCGAGAAACTGTCAATTGAGTCGCCAGTGACAAGCTCAGTGTGTAATGGCTGATAAAAAATTTAAGCTCAAAACATTAAGATAAAACAATAAAAGATGAAAATGACAAAATTACATGCAAAACTAACAATTAAATGTCTAATATCCGAAATCTTTAAAAAATTTAAGCTCAAAACATTAAGATAAATCAATAAAAGATGAAAATTACAAAACAAATGGCAATATTACATGCAAAACTAACAATTAAATGTCTAATATCCGAAATCTTTAACACACTCAAAATAAGATCATGGACATATTTAGAGGAACGCAATAAAAAAGAGGGAATAAAAGTGATAACAGATTTATATGTAAAAATATAAGCTTTTAAAATTAATCGAATAGAATCAATTAATTAAATTGACATTTTTCAACACAAAAAAATTAGAGGAATTTTGACCTAACATAATGAAAATTTTATATTGTTGTAAAGACGGTTTTTCTTTCCTATTGGGTGACACAATCAGTATTTAGTGTTGCCTTCTCTCTCTGTCAAAACAACCTGCATCCGTTTGAGCATACTTTTTAAAATCTGTCAATGAAACTGGGGCATTAGGTTCCATTCATCAACCAATGCAGTTTAGAGGTCCCATAGGTTAGCTGGTGATGGATTTCTTTGTTTATCCCAAACATATTCTGTCGGGTTTATGTCTGGCGAGATTGTTGGCCACACCAAAACTTGGATCCCGTCCTTAGTAAAGTACTCGGATACTACCACCGCACGAGGACGAGCATTATTGTGCCTTAAAAGAAAATTATCATCCATGAATAGGGCAAAAGGCTTCACAATCTGCTCTAAGATGTCTGTTATATATCTTGCCATATTCAGGGATCCGTTTTCTAAGATGTGTAGCTCCGTACGTGCTCCATATACTATAATACCGCCCCATACTTTTACTGACCTTCCACCATAAAGTACTCTTCCAACAATGTTACACTCAGCATATCTCTCCGAGTCGTCTTCATACTTTGCTCCTTCCATCATCTGACTTAAGACAGAATCTGGACTCATCAGTAAAGAGTAGGTACTTTTCCCCAAGCGACACCATCCTAATTTCGGTGAGAACAAGCACAGTTAGACCGAGCTACTCGATGACTTGCGGTAAGCAAAGGGCCTCTGACGGGTAAATACGCCCCTACATCAGCCACCTAAAGTTTTATAATCGTTTTGGTGCTAACTGACACTTGTCGAACTTCCTGCAGCTTGTTTCGTACCCCGGAAGAAGTCGAAGTACTGTTTCTGAGGACACTGCTTACAATAAATCAATTGCCCCTTTCTGTTGTTACTCTTTTGCGACCTTGTCTTTTACGTTTTATATACTTGTAATGTTTGAGCCACTTCATTGTAAGTGGAACCATTTTCACTTAAAGTTACAGCTTTAAACACCCGAGCAACGCTGAGAGATCCGTCATTATCACTCAAACTTGTCAAATGAAGTTCCCTTCACTCAATAATAACAATTTTATAATGTTAAATTTGTTAATAACAAAAACCAGCAAAATTTCATACACTACGTATCAAAGAAAAACAGATAGACAAAAAACAAATGAGTCTTCTTATTGTTTTGGCGCCGCAAACATTGTGAGTGTGTAAATCTTTTTTAACCCTTCGTACAATTTTCCCCTAAACAAAGTGGGGTCTTCTGGCAATATGGTGACTCTCTTGTTAGAACTATCTAGAAAGTTTTTGTGACATCTCAAAATGCATGTTTGCTGCTCTATATTCCCCCTTCACTTATGCATAACAACCAAACTATGTCACACTAAATGCCACCAATATTACAATAATATAGGGTCACAAGACCTAAGTTAATGAATTATAAATTAAAACCACAACATGTGACTTTAAGATCGCACCAAATGAAAGTCGTAAGTAAAATTCTATTCAAAATCTTCAAAATTCAAATTACTTAATAATGGTTGATATGGCAAGTATGAAATAAGAAAATATTTTCTGTTATTCTACCTTTTTATTGCGTTCTTCTAAATATGTCCATGAGTATATAATCTCAATATCCTCGATTGAGACATGTCTATAATATGAACTGTGAATCTTTTTTCTATAAAATATACCTAAATAGTTGATAATATGGCCGTAAATAACAAAAATAAATAGTTTTCATCATATCACAATTAAAATAATGGATAACCTTCCACGTACCGTCTCTTTAAAGAAAAGTAATATAACCCGAGAATCTGATTTTTAGGCTTTTTTAATGTTTTAATAAGAAATAGAATCGTTGTTATATCTAAAGCCCGATCCACACGCTTATGCCAAACCTCGGCAAACATAAACAAATTCAGACGTGCAGATAGGGAGTTTGGCTGGGCTTGCAATCGTACCGAGAACAAATCAAAGATTAAAGATGCTTACTGCAAGCGCTTGCGATGAATCATACGGATATGATGGATAAACCAAATGTTACATTCGACACAAGTTCGACGTCCGTCATACCTACTTATACAAAACACACTAGAACACTCGCAAACGTGTGGATACCGGTGTTTGGTTTGCCTACTTTATCCAAGCCTTTATAGAGGTTAGAAGTTGTGGCAAGTAGCGAAGTCCTCGGGATACAATTTTACCGTCAAAATAGATCCTTTAGAACTTAATCGCATAACCACAGTGCGCAGGCGACGCACAAAAGCACCTACCGCGTTCAAAACCACGCAGTTTTATGCGATCTACTTTTGACTGACAAAAAGTACCCCAAGGACTGTCCCTCGTCTGTGCAGAATTTAAGCGTTATACATTTATCACGAAACTGACATTTTGTAATTTACAAAGGAGATCAAAATACTGACATTGTTAAAACTATTGTCGTAATATTATTTACGAATTACCATGTATGATTAACTACTACTTGTATAAATAAAATGATACAGGTTTCCCGTTAAACGCCCATCAAGCAAAAACTACGTATCGAGACAGATTTTGATCATATTTTTTAGTTCTCCTTATCTCTAAAAAATACATCACGTTATCTTCATAAGCAATAATTCCGTAGTTAACGGGTGTAGAGCCACAGGCACAATTAGTAACTAATATTAAAGTTATTAACGTCTGAGTACGCTCTATATTTCAGCCTTAGTCTCTTTACTTTTGAGAATATGCTGTATTTATATTTTACTCTAAGATATAAAGAAATTAACATATAATAAACGGTACTTTTATTACAATATTTTAAATATGATATTTAGTATGTCATGAGAATAATGAAATATAAAAAAAGTAATTAGATTAAATAAATTATAGAGATGCGCCGAGTACTCGTTTATTACTCGGTACTCGTCATACTTGGCCATTCTTTTAGTACACGAGTAATTATTAGTAGTAAGTGCTAAAGTAATGTACCGGTATCCTCCATACTGAAAAGTACCGCACACCGTATTGAATCAATTTTTGCTCTGCCACAAAAAGTCAAACTAATTTTAATGAATTACATCAAATCCTCTTCCTCAATCATATATCGTAATATTTTATCTCCTCAATTCATAATGGATGTCGTTCCATCCAAACTGATCTTATAACTTGCGAATTTTGAAAGAAAACGGTTATCAACAGTTTGTACATATTTACAGAATAAAATTAAATGCTTAGATGAAGAAGTTCACTTCACTGAATGAGTTTCGATGAACTGAAATGAGTACTAGGCGCATCTCTAATAAATTACATAAATAAAAGTGGTAGAACGTGCACGACGACTACCATGAGTATTTTTAACATAAAGTAGTAGTATATACTACTATTTTAGTCTTGAAATGTAGGATTAACATTGTCAATTTATAATAAGCGCGCGAGTTGAATGCAGTCAAGCCTGAGGCGCAAAGCGCTATATGAGGTGATCCAACTTAGTCAGCAAGAGCATCAAGTAATCTGATTGACGTCAAATATAATTACTACAGCCTCGATTCAATGTTAGGTATAGATAGAGGTCACTTAACATCATTTAGATGGGACAACAAAATGCTACTTTCATTACAAAAAAAGTTTGTAATAATTTATAATAATTATGTAATAATACTAATATTTATTAATTAATTTATAAATAAATTATCACTCTAAAAATAATTGCATTGAAATGTTACAAAAAATATTGGTTATATCAACTATCACAAAAATATTAATGTTTAGCTATATACAGTGGATGATATGCTGAACTACCTCTTAATATATGTCTGCAAGAAGGGCACTTTTTTGCTTTTCGAAGGGCATTTTCTAGACATTTAAGACAATATACATGGCCACACTTGGTTGAGGCTAAAGGATTTTTACCCAACTCATCCAAGCATATAGGGCATTCACCAAATTTACTGGAGTTATTCTTTTGATTGTTAATACTTGTCCGTTTGTTGTTATTCTGAAATATAAATAAAATATTAAATTAGACAAATATTTCCTTTTTTAGGGTTCCGATCCTCAAAAAGGAAAAACAGAACCCTTATAGGATCACATTGTTTTCCTTCTGTCTGTCTGTCTGTCAAGACCCTTTTTCTCAGGAGTGCGTGGAGATATCAACTTGAAATTAATATCAAAAACTCACGTCTGCAATCCCTTGAAGTTGTGAAAAAATTAAAATTCTAAGTCAACGCAATCAAAAGATACGTCTTGATTAAGTCTCATTTCTATACAATTTCAAAGGGAACAAAAACCTATAGAGTACTTCCAGTTGACCTACAATCATGAAATTTGGCAAGAAGCAGTGTCTTGTAGCACAAGTAAAGAAAAAAATCCGAAATCTGTAAATTTGTAGTTAGATAATTAATAAGAATTAATGTTGTTATTTGCAGTTGGTAAACTGAGCGTGGCACATATTGATATATGGGGACAATCGTTTTCTAACGGCAAAGTTAAATTTGTCCAGTTTATCTATTCGTAAAACAATATTAAAATAAAAATCAGCTGCTCCACCTGTCGAGTGGTCCTAACTACATATAAGGTTTAGGAAAAAATGCCTGAGAACAACTATTGTTAAAAACAATTAATTAGCTCTATTCATTGGCTAAAAGCAAGAAGTGAAAAGAAAGTTGGTTCCCAAGTCCCTCAAAACGTAGTTTCGTTCCACTATGTGGTGATTACGTCATCATAAACGTAATGTCTGCTTCTGCTGTTTTCAAAGACATAAAAAAAGCATGAAATAAGCCATAAATAATAATAAAATTAGTGTCTCAAAATTCTTCTTAACATCCTAAATAAAAAAAAAGTGTAAAAAAATTGGACAATGCCCATTAGTAAAATAATAGTAATATAATATAACTGTAGGTAATGAATTATACAGTTTTAAATTTTTTATTTCCTCAATCTAAGAGACTGACCAAACTTACTTTTTTTATAGGTATTGAAGACTGCTTTAGCTTTGCACTGTTCTTTGAAATTATTTCAATAGGTGGACTTGTCAACAATTCACAGGATATGGTACTGCAATTTAGCATTGATGAAGTAGATCTTGAATTACTTTGAAACAAAAACTCGGTGGTGTCAACTGTAAATACAAAAAGTAATAATATCAACATGTGAGAGTAAATATTAGGTTGCGGAAAAAGTGTTTTCGCATAACGTAGGTATAAGCTTGTTATAAAATTTCTTTAGCTGTACTATTTGTATCTGGCTGGTTTGGTAACATTAAAAAGGTTACATTAAAAATAATATATAAAAAAAAAGTTGTTTCCCGCTATTTTTCATTTGTTTTTCTTTATGTAAAAATGAGTGAATCTAATGAAGAAATTCGATACATTTTAAAATATTAAAAATAAAGCAAAAATGCAACCCAAGCATGGAAAATATTTGTGATGTTTATGGACCTAATGCAGTGTCAGTAAGAGTAGCACAAAGTCGGGTTCAAACGTTTTCAGTCCGGAAATTTTGATGTTAAAGATGCACCTGCTCTGGTCGCCTAGTTACGAATAAAATGGACGCCATTTTTGAAAAAGTGGAGCAAGATCGGCATATCAGTACTTACGATGTAGCTGAAGAACTGGAAATTGACCACAAAACAGTTTTAACCCATTTGAACAAAGTTGGCTATACCAAAAAGCTCAATATTTGGGTGCCACACAAGCTCACTGAAAGAAACCTAATAAACCGTGTACTCATTTGCGATCCATTATTGAGACATAATGAAACCAACCGTTTTTGAAGAGATTGATAACTGGCAATGACAAGTAGATCACATGCGACAAGAACGTGCGAAAAAGGTCGTAGTTTAGACCTTAGGGTCGGCCAGGTTTTACTAACTGGAAATAAGGTGATGCTGTGTGTATGGTCGGACTGGAAGGGCATTGTTCATTATGAGCTTTTACTGCCCGGCATAACCATCGATTCGGATCTCTACTGCTAATAACTGATGAGATTAAAGAAAGCAGTTGAGAGAAAGCGGCCAGAATTGATCAATGGGAAGGGTGTGGTCTTTCATCACGATAATGCTAGACCACACACATCTTTAGCCACTCAGCAAAAATTAAGAGTGTTTGGCTAGGAAGTGTTAGTGCATCCATCATATATCCCTGACCTTGCATCTTCAGATTTTCACCTGTTTCGATCTCTTCAGAATTCTTCAGGTTCTGTAAGGTTAATATCAAGAGAGGACTGCCAAAAGTATTTGTTGCGATGTTTTGATCAGAAGTCACAAAGTTTCTACAGCAATGGGATCATGTCTCTACCAACAAAATGGCAGAAAGTCATGGAACAAAACGGCACATATATACAGTAAATAAATGTAAATAAACTTTGAAAAAAATGTCTTGAGTTTTCATATAAAAATGTGAAGAAACTTTTTCCCTGACCTATTATTAGCCAAAGGCTCTTGCTGAAGGAAGGCACAGCCACACAAGTTTACATTCTGTGATTTTAAAACACTACAAAATCAACATGTTGAATCAATAATTTAGCTAACAACCTGAAGATTTAAAATACCAAAAAATTAAAATACAAACTCCCACTTGATAACAAAATTTCTCAAGTACCCAAGTTTACTCAACTTGTTACTGAATACTAAAACTTTCATTATGCCGATGTGCAGAGATTTTCTTTGATTAAGCATAAAATACTTTTCTTTATAAGTTAACTAGCTTCTTCCCGTGACATCATCTGCATGCATTTAAGAATGGAGTCTTTATTGGGATAAAAACTATCCTATGTGTTAATCCAGGTTATATCTGTGTGCTTAATATGTACTACTATACCCAGTCTTGCCAATTTAGCGTCTTTGTCACTAGAAATGACAACTTAGTCTGTGACAAAAAAAGTTTTAACAACAAAAATTATTTAGCCAGTTGTCTAACGACTTTTGGAGTACAAATCAAAACAGTTTTTGACAATGTATAAATTTTTCTTCAACTTGAAAAAAGTAATTATACTTAAAATGTTCCAAATAAGTATTTAAGCATAGAGTAGATATATTCGGTTTCATAAATTCCTAGACCCTAAATAATAGTAACTCTAGTACAGTTCAACATTCAACCCTTGACTTCAACTGCAGCTGTATTAAATGATAAAGAAGAATTATTTAATTTATTAAGAAACTATGATGATGAATAGCTTACATATAATATTTTCTAACCAAATTGCAATTTTATTTTTTTAACAAATGTCATTGCATATTTTTAGTACTTTTAGCAATTGTTATATAAGCTATAATTTTTGTTATAGTTTCAATTAGTGATAATATACTATTTAATTAAATATACTTAATTTAAGGTTCATGTTTTTATATGTATGTTGTTGTGTTGCATTATTTAACCACTCAAGCACCGCACTTTTTGAAAAACTTCACTCAGTTCCAAACAGCCGTAAGCGCCAGTAAAAAATGTATGGGAATGTAGCCCTTACATTACACAGTATATCACTCATATTAGCCTGTTTTTTTTTTTGGCGGTAAAAAATTCAGTGGCACTAACCTTAAACGCCTTTAGGATAAAAATAGCTACGTTGTTGTTGCATTTATGTCTGGACGTTGCTATTTTTTTTTTAATTTTTTTTTTTAAATCTTTTTTACAAATTATATTACAGAAAACTATATTTTTACATAAAATTAGTATGTTATGATTACTTTTTCCATTTCAAGAAGTATTATTATTATTTTGTAGGACCAAAGATAATATTTCCTGTATTATTTAGATATTATATTACTAAAGCAGTGTTATGGTTTTGTTTTTGTGTTTTTCTAGTAAAGTTTAGTGTATGTGTATCTAAGTATTACATTTCAAACAATGTTTCTTTTTTATCTATTTATATTCTCAAATATTAGACTAGTGCACTGTGTAGTCTTTAGAATTTTTCTAATTTCTGGCGAAAGTACACTAGAGTTAAAAAAAGAATTAGGTAAATATGTTGAATTGTTCTAGAAATGAGGAGAGTAAGATTTTCTCGTTGCACAATGTGCTATAATTATTTGATGCCGGATTCGAGAATCTGCAAGTACGTTAGTTCAGCGTGTTGTTTGTATGAATGAATTTGAGAAGAATCAGAAACCCAAAAGCACACTGAAACTCCTGTACACTATATTCATATATGCACTGTAGCAAAGAAGAACGGTCTGAGTGGTCGCTATATATAATTAAACTAGCTGTACCCCACGGTTCCACCAGTGTTAATTTTATATGACAAACCTCACCAACAGACACCCGTTTGTATAGCCAATTTTTTATACTTTGTGTAAAACTATCAACATTTGACCAATATTGTAACCACATGTCGTAACCTCCATAAGAAAAAGTTTCTGCCTCGTCTCCAGCTGCCTGCCGTGAAGATTAAACTGTTTTTTCATTTTGAAGCCGATTCGAAAGGAAGACTTGAAGTCTACTATAGGGACCTAAAAACATACTCGGCAAATTGTGGGTGTACAATTAGTACACCTCTGGCCTAACCCTTCGGGGAATACAGGCGTGATGGTATGTTATGTTTATAAATTAATCTTTCAAATTATAATATAACCTATATTACTCGCTGATACTGTAGCTTTAAGTCCAATAGATTTGAGTTTATCCATTACAAACAAAAAATCAAATCTTTCCTCTTTATAATATTGGTATAAAGTAATGAAGAATAAGGATCGGATTGGATTTACGACCGAACGACCTTTTTTTTTAGCAAATTGGTTTATATGTTCTTGTAAAGAGCTTTACGACTGAGCGATTCTTTTTTAGCTTCCCATCGTACATTTTATAATAAGCACATATCTCAATTCAGTCATCATTCATAATCGCCTACCTCTAACAGATATTATTACTACGACAAAAAAAGAGTTTTGCCACAAACATAATATGAAGTAGATAAGTATTATTTTTTCTATATGTCGCATGTAAACTAAACACCTGTGCTATCAAGTGGCGTCAAGTGCAGCGACGGCGCGTCGCGCGGCGTTGAGTTATGCGACGACGCGATATTTTTTCTCTTGCTCTAACATAAGCAGGGTTGCCAGATGGCGAATTTTTTACCAAATATCTCTTACTTTCAACACATAATCTCGTAAAATTATGAATTTTAAAAATGTATTTTGTACTTGCTATTAGTTCATCATGATTAATATTATGGTTATGTTTATTAGTATTTTGTTAATGTCAGGGCTATTAAAATCATTTATATTTTTATTGTACAGTTTTTTTAACTGTTTTTTAGTTATCAATTTGGAACACATTTCCTTATGGTTCGAAATTTATATTTTTTTTCGATCTTTTCTTAGCTTATAAAATGAGTGACCGGATAGATTTTGAGAAAGTACGATTTTTATAAGAAAGCAAAGCAAAGCCGCGGGCACAGCTAGTCTGTAATAAGACAATTTCTAATATCTGTTTTTATTAAATGGATTTTGCTGAAAATATGCACGCGCACTTTTTCTAATTATGCCTGTCTTGAAACCAAATGTAGTCAACTTTTGGAGTTGTAGACCCGATGAAAACGAAACAGATTTGTTTCTCTAATTTTTGATTTATTTAGCATGCGATTTGAGATTTCAGCAACCAGAGAGCTTGATGAATATAATGCGCACTTTGCTTTCTTGGTAATTTTAAAATCTGGCTACTCCTTTAGTAAAATTATTAGGGTTAAATTAGGGTATTATTGTGAATAATTAGAGTAAAATTCTGAAACGTACTAGAACTTCTACTACCATTGCATAAAAATACATTTTTACACCTGTTTCAGTTAGTGCAAAAGAAATAAGAAAACAATATTTCATCATTAGTGCATTATGGATAATCATAAAAAAATCATCTTAGCGGGGATTCTCCAGTCAACGAATAAAGATACATTTGATGATGAGGCAATGAATCTAGTCATGTGCATGAACATAATATATTGTTTTATAATTAGTATTTTTGATTTGTATATGGGACGCTGGCAGACACTATTGTTGAAATCTCGTAAAAAAGCGTACGAGTTTTTTTTGCTCGTTTACAGAACTGCAAAATATCCTAAAAGTACGAGATTTCTCGTACGTCTGGCAACGCATGTTATGATTCATCCGTGTGCAAAAGCACCCCCACCTATTTTTTTACAGCGTTCTTTGTTTTCAATCTTCCCATTACGTAATAGGCAATGACGAAACGTAAAAGTTGTATTATAGGTTATAAAATTATGTGTAGAACATAAAAATAGTGTTATTGTATTTTAGCTATGTGTATCAAGATTTATAATATTACCAGGTATTGATTTTATTTGCATATCATTTTTTTTTAAATATTTGTTATTTGAAAAGCTATGTATGTAAACTACATAAAACCTTTTTTGTGTACCTTTTGACTTTTATTTCATTTGATTCTAATATTACATTTAAAATGTGGTAAAACTTGAGAAATAGTCTCTAATATACTAATTATAATAAATCAGTATATTACAAATACAAAAGTTCAAGTTTTTAGCAGTACGTATATTTAGTCGAAGTAGGTATAGTATAACCTATAATTATAAAATTGTTTTTTTTTTTTTTTTTTTTTTTTTTCGAATTAACTAGACTCTTAGGTTTTTGGGTCTTGGAGCCAATAGAGGCTTTCAAAGCTTCACCAGGCTTGAGTAATATTGTAGGATGAACAATAAATAGTTTTATTTAAGCGCCATCTCTTAGAATGAATGAGTACGAGTACCTTACTATACCTCTAATAACTTCGTAATTGATTACTAATAACTGATTATCCGTCTCCACACAGATGACGCTATGAATGAAGTTTTTACTGAATCTTTTATTTTTGTTTTATTTGGATTTAATTATTGTATTTATTTAGAAATGATATAAAATACATTTCATAAATTATCATACATTTTTACTTCATGTCATTTATTTTTGAAATGCCTTTATATACTTCAGTATTCATACGGGAAATATGTACACATTATAGGCAGGTATATATAAAACACTATAGGGCGAGCATCCTCCGCGGACGCTTCGTCGTACATAACATAACATAACGCCTGTATTTCCCGAAGGGTTAGGCAGAGGTGTACTAATGTACACCCACAATTCGCCGAGTATGTTTTTTAGGTCCCATGTAATAGGGGGCGAGCCTATTGCCATTAATCGGGCACGAAACCAAACTCCGAGCTGCTACTAAGATTATCATAGGAAAAACCCTATAACACTTTGCTCGACCTGGGATTCGAACCCAGGGTCTCGCTCATAGCAGTCGCGCTTACGACCACTAGGCTAACGAGGCAGTTATTACCTAAAGGTTATAGTCACACGATATGTATATAATTCATTATTATGTATAATACAGCATGTCCTTGAACGTACTATCGGGCTGAAATGCCGCGGGTGCAGCGCCGCGTCAAGTTTTCTTATTGCGTGCGGTACTTTATACATTTGTAGGTATATTATACATTTGTGGGTCGTGTTTTTATATTTAATAATAATTTCGTATATTAAATATTAATAGTTTTATTTCTACGTTATAATATAATATATTTTAACATATAAAAAATATTTTATTGTACCGCAATGACGAATTTTTTTTATTTTATTTTTTATTTTTTATTTATATATTATTATATGGTGTACCTGTGCCTATAAAATCTTTACAAAAAAAAATACCGATTGAGTCAATCTACTCAAAGGAGACGCCTAAGGAGAGTGCATAAGGTTAGATTTTCTATGTTTTTGGAGTTTCCAATTTTCATTTTTTTTCCAAAATGAAGTAGACTTACTTATCAAGGTGCTTGAGTGGTTAATTATTATTTGATTATTTACAAACAAATTCTTATTAATTTCATTTCATTCTCATTAATACACATTACCTACTTTGAATTAGATACAATCACAAACTGTATGTTACTATATTTTCTGATGTAAGATTATACTGTTCACTGTTTTATTTATTTAATAGTGCACTTACCGATCGAATCATCTGGATCTGTAACTAAATCTATAACAATATCATTCAAATTGTTATGATCCACCAGTGTGAAGGAATTAGTCAAATCAATAACATCATTATCACACAAATTAGACATTTTGAAATTATTATGTGCATTTACAGAAAATATGAAATCAAGTTAAAGAGCAGTAAGTATTTACACATTAAGAAATTTCGAAATATTCGTCAAAACCCGTAGCCGTTACCGCCGTTCAGTGTTGCTAGACTTGCCAGCTTTCGGTAGAGAGTAGTATATTCTTTGCTTGCCAGTGGCCGATAGCCACAGACCATAGATAATACGGGGCCACAGACTAAGTGTAAGCCGACAGCGCAGTCTCGTAAGAGAGCATAGGCATTTTTATGAGATTTCTGACGCAAAACTCTCGGTATTGGGGGCTCAACCGTTTTTATTTAAAAAAAAGTTTTTTTTTTAATCTTTATCACTGCCTTATTTTAATAAGGGGAAATTAAATGCAGTTGCAGCTATAATAGATAATACTTGATTTCTCTCTCTTTATATTACCCTTAAAGATACTTCAGTAATTCCTTATACTTAAGTGTATTATTGATTCTATCCCTTCTCTAGTTATTATTTTATGTGAATTTAACGCTCATCATTCCCTGTGGGGCGCTCCTAACGATGATAGACTAGGAATTGAACTCGCTGGTATAATAGATGATTTGAACTTATGTGTCCTAAATGATGGCTCAGTGACTCGTCGTGGTATTCCGGGTCAATCTTTGAGTTTTTTAGACATTTCTCTTTGTTCTTCATCCCACTCTTCATGTTTAATGTGGAAGAGCCATGAGTTATCATATGGTAGAGATCACTTTCCAATCATCATTTCGAAGCCTACCTTAGTTTCCACTTAACTCCCCTACCAACGTTACTGAAGTATAAACTAAGAAATTGTAACTGGGAGTTATTTAGTTCGATTCTGGATAATAAAATAATATCACAACTGAAGTTTAACATAAAACATTCATACGATAAACTTATTATTAGTTCGAAGTTAGTGGCTGAGGAATGTTTTTTTTACATTCGCAAAATTAGTAGTAATACTAGTAATATTCAGTCTCCACCTTGGTGTGACAAAGAATGTACTCAGGCTATTCATAGACGAAATATGTCTTAAAAAGACTGTAACTTGGTGCTTGATTCAAATTATTTTCTTCAATACCAAAATACTTTTGCGGAAACTAAAAGACTTTAAAAAAAGAAGAAGCATATTTAAAGCAAAAAGAAGAAAATTTCTTATATAGTATGGAGAAACACTCGTCGTTTTAGATCTTCCTCAAAAACTAACAATTGTATTTCCTTCTTGCTTGAGTGGGTTGAACCCTTTAAAAATAAACTGGCCCTAAGCTATGTTCCAAATTTTGATCAAATCCCTTATAACTAATACATTTCTGATTATAGTATCAACTTGGAGTCCTTAGATGATCCTCTTTCAGTACAGGAATAGAAATTAGAAGGAAAGGAATTGAATTTTTTAAATTTTTTATTAAGTTTAACTTTATCGTTTATTTTAAATTTGATAATTATTATCGTTGAAACTGTTCGCATTCCAGACTCTTGGAAACAACAAACTGTAATTCTTATTTTAAAACCTAATAAAGATTCCTTTCATGCGAATTCTTTTAGGCACAGGTCTGCACAGGTCCACTGTAATAGAAATGCTGATAAATTGGCTAAATTGGCAGCTGTCAAAGTCTACCTCATCAAGACTTGGTTAAAAGGTGGAGTATTCACTGGGACCATTCAAGCAAAGGTAGATTCTATAAAAGATTTCAACCTACAATAATTGCTCTAAAACCGTGGATCTCCAAATGGAGATTTAGTAAGAAAATAACTATTATTACTTCGAGGCTAACGCTTAGCCACTGCTCTTCGTCAGTCCACCTGAATAAATTAAGAATTAAAGATACATATATCTGTGAGTGTGGTCTGGAAGAGGTTAACATTATGCATATTCTTTTAAAATGTTCTCTATAAAACTCTTTATGATATTTTGTGTAAATATAAGGCTATTCTTGTTTGTGACCTGTCATCTCTCCTATCTCTTAGTAATAAAGTATATAATAGTTAAATTTCTTAACTATAACTAACTCCAGTTTGGGCGTCCCTCTGAAACGTTTTGTTTTTTCGTTTAAAATAATTGACGACCTATTTAGGATAAACATTATAAGTATATTAAATATTTATATTTACTAAGACTATTATTTCTAAGTTATAATAATATTTTAAAATGATTAATAAACATAAATAAATATTTGTAAAACACAGTTTGCACGTGTCATATGATGAAATTCTACAAATTCGCAATACGTCCACGATTCGAAACATAAGAAAAACAAAACGCTAGGTTTAGGCACACTCTTCTTCTTGCCATCTGTGGTGTGGACTTTGGACAATGTTGTAAATAGTCGACTCGGTTTGCAGCTCTTAGGATTTAGCGTTATTTTCTTTAGCAAATAATTTACTATAGTTTTATTTAATTTGAATCTATTTAAAAATCTAGATTTTGAAAATTCACTTTTATTCTAGTATATCAATTATGATCAAATTCTGCATCATCTGAGTTTAAATTAAATACTCCGGAGTCCGGCTTCATACATTTCAACATCACTTTCATCACTATACAATTTCATTACTTCTTAATAAAATATTATTTAAGAATCCTTCAACAAGAACTGATTATCTCCCGAAATCGGGCGATAAACAAAATTCAAAGAAAATTAATTTGAACAACTGACAAATAACTGTAAATACGGTATTGAGACGCTTTACTTTTATTCTATGAACTTACGTATTTATGGTAAAAAGTTGACCCTCTGACAGGTAATTTATAGATACCACTAGTAGTTATTATAATTGGCAGTTACAGATAGTTCGATTTTTGGAACCGGCCGTAATATTTGTTTGGCTTTAACGAGAGTTTAATGTATATACTTATTCTAGGGATATAAAATTCAAATAAAATCAAATATTTATAAAATTAAACAAATTCCCCGAACTCACAACACTGTTATTTTTTACACTGTGGTTTCACTCGTTGTTATCGCATTGTAATTCAAAACCGATCTGAACTGCTCGGCGCCGCGCCTGCATCGCTTATATATCTACACTAAACTACCGACCAACGCGACTTTTCTTGATGTTTACTTTCAATGCCTACTCGATGATGTAATCGAGGCGATAATCCCTATACATGTGTGTGTAAACTGCGATGTTTACACAAATATGCGCCGCGGTTGTTTACGATGCGAACATTATTTTGAAGTCCTGAGAAGTTTGTAGTTGCTTTGAGATATTTCAGGAACAAGATTTTCTATCTTTTTAATCGGGTTGTATCAGGTCGTAACAATATTTTCTTGAGATATTTGATTCAATGCCTGCAATATTCATAATCATAATTTAATTAATCAATTTAAATAAATATGTTTAATGAAAAGACAAAATTTATTGTTTTTTTAATGTTCTTGTACCAAATTTTATCATGTGCGTATATTAAGGTATACCTACTAAAAACAAAAGAATGTTTTTTCTCATATTATTAAACGACCTTTTGTCCTCGGAATTTGATTTTCTATCTAGGATAATTCTTTAAACTATTATAATTATTATTATACATACATACTATCACGGCTGTATACCCTGAAGGGTTAGGCAGAAGTGTACATGTACACCCACAATTCGCCGAGTATGTTTTTAGGTCCCATGTAATAGGGGGCGAGCCTACTGCCAATAATCGGACACGAAACCAAACTCAGAGCTGCTACTGAGAATTTCACAGGAAAACCCCTATAACACTTTGCTCGACCTGGGATTCGAACGCAGAACCCCGCTCATAGCAGTCGCGCTTACGACCACTAGGCTAACGAGGCAGTTTATAATTATTATACACTGCGTAAATAGTTGCGTAGGTGCGGGCCGTGTGATCCATTACTTGTATTATTGTACTTTTAAACACAATTAAAAATTCAATGAAAAACCGTGTGGTGTCGTGGGTCACCAGATAGGAACGAAGTTCCTTATTATAAAATATTTATTGTGAATAAAAGACGTTCACAATATTTTATGTGTGCTAAATTAATAGCGCTTGTTTTATTCTTGTTTCGTTTTACAAAGTTACATTAGTGCGTGGTAACAATGTTGATTCTTAATATCGTTCTTGACTGTAGTTTGCTTGGTGATTCGCTGCTTGCTGTTGTTGTAGTGTTTCTCGAACTGATCGTAGTACTGCCGCCCTCTCCGCTCCTGTGTGCGCGCTCTCCGCAGAGCGAGGCTAACCGTGGGAAAGGGATGGCAGTACCATGAGTCACCATGCCAGATGTTCCGAGTCTGGCATGGTTCATCCTTACAACTAGTGAAATTTATACATTTAAACTTACAACTAGCTATATTCTTATTCTAATCGTTTTAAAATACACATATTCACACATATTCAGTTTATATTATTATATCTATTCCTAACACGTATTTATAAACCTTATTCCTAACACGTATTATTTCATTTATTTGTTCATTCTATACTATTAGACTATCGTTATTCGCTCGCCCCGCTCGCTGTCCGCAACAATATTAATTTCAAGTTGTATGAAAAAAAAACTACTTTACAAAATTATCTTAACACCTTTATTTACAATGATTTATAAAAATACATAATAATAATATACAAAGAAACGGCTATTTACATGAATAATAATAACAGTCATCACGTAGACTATACATAATCTCTATGGTTTTGAAGAGTTCCCTTGTGTATCTTCGAACTTGAAGATTCAATGCCAATGAAATTAAAATGACACCGCCCTTGAGATATCCGCTATCCAATAAAAGAAAGAATAATCCAAATTCGTTTATAAACAAAAAGTTATTCTATGTTCAGCAAATAAAAAATAATAATTAAAAAAAATTTATAATACTAAGACTTCTATGTTATAAATTTTCGAATTAAGTTACCTCAGTACTAAATTAAGTCCGAAGTAAAGATTAAAAAAAAAACGTTCGAGGCGAGGATTCGAACCTAGG
This sequence comes from Saturnia japonica, assembly GCA_033032175.1. Lineage (NCBI taxonomy): Eukaryota > Metazoa > Arthropoda > Insecta > Lepidoptera > Saturniidae > Saturnia > Saturnia japonica. The sequence goes on along the minus strand of CM065311.1, from coordinate 8,393,749 downwards.
TTTTCGGCAATAGCAGTGACGATTACGACCGCTAGGCTACGAGAATATATTTACGATATCTGAAACTATATTACTGTAACTTCGTACCAAAAATAATTTTACGTTACGGACGTTTTTTGCCGGCTAGGGTACCCCTCCGCAACGCCCCCTATGGAACTTCGTTCCAATAATAAATAAAAAAGCAACTTATTATTGAATTGTAAATTTCGATATTTATGGGGGATGTTTATGGATGGTCGGATTTTTTGGCGGGAACTTGAAGTAACATGTATTGTCGTGGTTTTTATTTTTAATTCATTAACTTATGTTTCTGATTCTATTTTCACTTGTTAATGGCAGTAATGGTTTTCAATAAAGAAGACTAGTAATTGTCAAGTTTGGAAGACGAAGAAGAATGATTGGTGATTGAATACCTACTGTCACAAAAAAATAACGCTAAAGTCATCAACATAAAATAGACAGTGAAAAAAATTGTTTCTCCAATATACGAATTTTTTGGTTTTAAAAAATTAATTATATATTGTAATATTATGTATTAATAATCGATTTTTTAACGCTGCTTTTTTAACATCCCTACTTGATTCTCCATGATAAAGACCAGAGACCCTCTGGTTAATGGTCTATGATAAAGACCCTCTGGTTAATGGTCTATGATAAAAACCACATCGATCGTAGGGATACCCAAAATTTTAAAAGTTTCAATTCCGATTAAAGTATCGGAACAAAAGTATCGAATCTACTTGGTATCTGGTAATATTTATAAAAGATTAGAAGTGACAAAAATAATAGTTTTTTATGATCGCAAACATTATTCGGTTACAAAATATAATAACCGATTAAATTAACTATAATCCATGTATCTAAAGTTCTTTTTGAATAAAAAATCCACCATTAATACCTTCATAAGTTCAGAGTGCTTCAGAGTTAAAATAATATACCTTGGTACATATTGTCATTGAAGTCTTGTTTTAGCTAATGGATGCGCAATAAAAAAAAACTGCATTGCGTAGTAAAAAATTTCAAAAATATTTTGGGTCAGTTAAAACAAGAATAAGTACTTCTATTTTATGTAATACGCATTGAAAAAAATATTTTTCTAAATCTTTTAGTAAAACAAAGAACTATAATATTTATCGCTATTTATTCAAGTACACATGACAGGATAATATCATCTATAAACTTGTTATGAATACTTTTTATCTTGTATTTAATAGATGAATTATTTTCTTACTTGAAGCAATTTTAAAACGGCAACATATTCTTAACAGCAACTTTAACATAATTTGGAATAGTTGGAACAAAAAGGATAGGAAATCAAAGCGCAAAGTGGAAACTCTGTTGACAAAAAATGATAAATATACTTTCGATGTAGTCGCTGTGCCATATAATAGTAACGTACGGAAAATCTAACAGTCCACGAAGTCATGGGCACAGCTAGCTTACTTATTATATTTTTCTTTGTCACATATAAATCAGATACAAGAAAATGTTTTGAACAAACTTTATTAGGAAACAATGAAGATTATTATCTTCCCGTCTTTGTATTTTGATTTTTTGAAATCCAGCTTTCTATTAGATATTAATTCATTTTTAGATAATCTAATCACAAAAAAATAATAATATCCTACTAAAGTTGAATGGGAAAATGGTTTTTATAAGTTTTTTTTTTAATCACAAAATATCCCTTTGCTTCTGTAGAAAGTAAGTATTTATTGCACAGAAAATGACCTATTATCCCACGGAATAAAAGAGTTATATTAACCTACTAATTAAATTTGCACTGTAAGTGTTGTTCAGCCGCCGCGCCATGTCGGTCGCTACTCACTACTGTCTTATCAATTCCTTTTCCTTAAGTATTACTACTCTATGATTTCCCTATTACACAATATACAAGTTTCTTCTCGCTCATGCCGGTATCAAGGACAATCAAGGTAAATACGGATAAACAATCGGATTTTAGGTTTTACAAAATTTGTATGTAAAAGTTTTAGTTATTATTTGGTGTTTCTCACAGTTTCAGTGTAATTGGTATATTTCTGAAACAAACTAGAAGGCATTTTTAGTGTTTATAATACAATTCAGTACACCTAATGACCACGTGTGGCTTTGTTGTCTGACCGTAACGCACTACGTGAACTAATGGCAATTACCCTTCGTACACAACGGATCGTAAAGAAGTAACTATACATTTAAACTATACAGAAAAACAACTAACAGAAAAACTATACAAAAGCTAATATTGCTATTAAAAATTACAAATAATGATTAAATTTCTCAATAAAAAACAATTTCATCTTGTTTTGTACTTATTCAAAAAGAGATAAAAGTATTGAGTAATAGTGAAAGTATCGATACCTAGTAAATATTAGAATAAAAGTATTGGGTACAAAAAATATTACTTATTGAACTGAAAATATCGATACTACTCAGTTATTGACAGCACAGACTATTATATGACAGTTGATACTTGAGTTGATACTTTTTGACAGAGATAAATCTTTTTGACCACTTGACGACTTGACAAAACTCACAATTGCCTATGTACCAGAGATAAATAACAATTATTGCATACTGCATCTTAGAGACAATAGAGACGATATTGTATATTGTATTTACAAATAAAAATCTAATTTAAAAAATAGTGTAACATTGTCGAGTTTATTGTTTAATATAAGTTATTTTTTGTAGACGAAATACACCAAACGTAATTTTTTTAATTAGTTATATTACTAAAATGGTTTTTTTCTTATAGTTCTTCTATTTTGGATTCTATATTTATTTTTCCAGAATGCATCTTGGCGTAAATATTTCCAATGCATTACAGCAGTTGGAGAGCGTGAAATCAGCTGTAGATCAAAGCGATGATCCTAAACTAAAGGTAAGTCCGTATGTCGAAACAGGTGTTATTAATAATAATAAATCGCTACATACATATTTTATGTAGAATTACAATTTACTTTTAAAATAAAATAAAAAATGCAACAGCAAGTCCTTAGTTATATGCATAATTAACACAAACAAAAGACTAAATCCAGTATTAACTAAAGTAAGATTAAATCAACCTGTAAAACTCCAATCAAAATACAAGATGCTAAAAGAAGAAAATGCTAGAGATTTAAGATTGTTGATGTGGTACACAAAATAATGTCTTAATAAGTTATTTTATACCATAAAAAGTGTGTGGCCTGTCTAGTTGGTTGTAATTATTATGTTTACTAGTGTGTGGTGTATGTTTCATAACAAAATTGTCTAATATAAACATTACATACTTGTTTTATGACACTTTCAGTTTATTTTCATTATATAGGACACTATATGACGTTATTATGATACTTATTTTAATCGGAAAATAAATTTTAGATGTGTTCTGTCAGTGTAACATGTACTGTCATTGACCGGCAGAATATTGATTTGATGTCTCTGAACCTCAGCATGTTACCAATGAATTTTTCAGAATTTGTGTTCATTTACTAATTTAAATAGGTAACACTATTGGCTGACAATGAAGGAAAACATTGTGAGAACACCTGAACACTTGCAAAATGTTCTTGTAGTATGTGGGAACAATATAGAACTATTAATTTCTTGGTCTTTATAATTGCCAATAAATAGTGGGTTGGTATGGTGTTTAAGCCCATACCTTCGCTTGGGAAGAAGTCTTTGCCCAGCAGTGGGATATTTGTATACCTAATAAAAACTACCTCTTGTAAACCATCTGAAATTAATAGTGGGATAGTTAAACTTAATGAAGATCTTGCAAGTATAGCCAGATGGTCTAAAATGAATTGCCTGTTGCTTAACCCCACTAAAACAAAATACCTAGTATTCGGTAGTAAGCACCAGCTAGCGAGTATATGTCCATCGGTGAGTGTTAAGCTAATTGATGAGCCCATCAAGCGTGTATATGAAGCACGCAACCTGGGCTTGCATATGGACTGTGACTTACGATTTGAAAAGCACATTTTAAATTCAGTTAAAGATTGCTTTTACAAACTGAAAGTATTGTATAGAATGAGGCCATACATTAAGGAAGGATTGCATATCCAGCTTGTGGAGCCACTTGTTTTAGCAAAGTTGAATTATATGGACACAGTTTTTGGCCCACGTCTACTAACAAGAACACAAAAACTCATACAACGAGTTCAGAATGCCTGCGCCCACTTTTGATTCGATATTCCCTCAAGAGCCCATGTGTCTCAATAATTAAACAAACACTCCATTCTTAAAATGAAGCATCGTCGCAAACTTCATTTGGCTTGTCTTCTTTTTGACGTTATAAAGTATAAAACACCAACTTATCTTTATGATAAATTGTCTTGGGTCTCCAGTCATAGATCTCATGGGCCTAGGAATTGCACAATGCAGCTTTCAACGCAAAGGCATAGATCTATCGTTTTTAGAGGTAGTTTTCGTTATGCTGCGACCAAATGTTGGAATAATATTCCACCGCCGATAAGGAATCTGAGATACATTCACGGGTTTAGATTATCATTGAAAAGGTTTCTTTGCGAACATCAAAAGAATCAAGAAGATCAACAGCATGACACCAGTGCTCTTAATGTTTTGTCTCCTGTAAAATAATTTAAAATTTACTTGTCCTGTGTGTGCTCCTGGGGTCCTCGTTTTTGGTTGTTTAAGCACCAGCCCTTTTTGTTACGAAAAGGTTTGACTTTTTTGTTATGTTTCTTTGTTTTACTTTAAGTTGATTTTGTTTGTTTTTTGTGTATCTATTGAAGTTTTTATAATATATAATATAATATAATAATAAATAATATAATAATATAATATAATATAATATATATTTATATTTTAATACATACTTCTGTTTTATACGTATAAGTCTCACGTTTTTACTTTTACCACTATTTAAGTTAGTATGTACGTCATGTGACGCCACCGGACGGCTCCAACGGAAGACCAGCGCTGGTTGTTACAACTAGCATTATGCTGAGCTGGGGCCGTTTTGTCGCAACTGGCATTTGATGCTCGATATGTAATAGGTTGTTGTAATTTTTTTTTTTTAAACTTTCTACGGTATCAAATGTCTTTGTAAGAAATAAATATTTTTCTTTCTTTCTTTCTTTCTTTAATATAATAAAGCAGAAATGTTTTCTTTTTCTTTAAACACACTAATCTGTGGAACTACTAGTTGGATTCGACAAAATCCTGTTTGTTTATGATTCATGTTGAATGGTATTGGCTATCTAACATTAAGTAACAACTATTAACAAATATTGGTTTTTGTTATGTTAGTTGGAAATAAAAGGTTTTCCGAACTGCTTTATCCATTTCTGCTGGTGTAATGGTTAATGATATGTAAATACAATGTTCTACAAAAGTATTGGCGGTATATAAATAGTATATCTAAAAAATTCCGCAACAGCATATGCCTATCTCTTGTACATATTTAAGACACAATAAGGGTTTTTGTGATAAAGTTTTGTTGAAAATTAAAAAGTAATTTATGAGCACTATTAATCCTTATAAATAAGTTATTTCATCATCAAGACAATATAAACTTTGCCCATTATAGCATGTTATTTGGAGGCATAGTTTGTGAGATAATAGAAAATTAAAATAATTCAACACATGCCTCAGGTCTATGTTTACAGTTGTAGGGATCTGAATGAGCCCTGCAAAATGACACATAACCCTAGCAGCCTGAAATTTTTTTGTCTGTATTGAAGTAAAATGATAAATCAGTTGTATTATAACTGTATTATATGCAGGTGCAACCACTGGGCATAGCTAGTTATTATTATACGATCCAAGTTGTTTTATGTGTGGTGTAGTAGATACTGATTGTTTGTTTAGTGGTAGTGGTAAGTTTTTGATTTTAACACTTATCTGTTCTTAGTAAAATTAATCTCTTTTTAAATGTAACATTAAAATAATCTGAAATGATGGTGTAAAATGACCAAATTGCCATCAAATTTTCTTCAGGGGAGGATGCCAACAATTTTCTATGTAATGATATTCATACTTAGAATAAGTACATATATTGTAACTGTCCCATTCTTCAATGTTACAAGAACAGGGTTTGTTTGTAATGTGCCAGTTAACACATTGCAACAATTGCACAATGGATGAGTTAGCTGAGAGCTTTGTTGTGTAGTTTTACTTTTTACCTAACTACAGCAAAGGTAAAAGAAAAGGTTATGTTTTTAAAACTTTATCTATGTTAGTATTTACATACATTAGTGCTTAAACTACTTATCCAATTTTGATGAATGACGAAGGTGCCAGTGGATTGGTTATTATGGTCTGGTTGAAATGGGCTATATTTGTACAAACAAAATCAATATTACGGATGTTACACCACAAAAAGTTGGGTGTGGCTGATTTTTTTTTCCTGTTGTATCCAGTGCAATTTAAAATGAAGGAGGAGAAAGGTCTGAGATCACAAATATAGTACAATATATATATATATATATATAACAATGAAATGCTGTGCAATTAGTTTGGCCAAAACTGAAAAATGGCTCAACTCATTTGAATAATTATTTTTTCGTTTTATTCGCTTCAATACAGGGGTGGTTTAGGAAAAAATAAAATTAGGAGAAAACCCAAAGGAACCACCCAAGAATCTAAAAACTCGGAATTTGTAATTTTGTATAGGAATAATTACATACTTCGGATTACTTTCAGTAGATGGCGTACAATACATTTATTAGATAGTTTCAATAGTTAGTGGAATCCATTATATTAGGTCCTTACATATGAAATTAGCGTTTTGTCGTACTGACCACTTTGATCTGAAATATCTCCTCTTTGGTGAAGAATTCCAAATTCAAATTTATAAATTCATTTAGCTGGTACATTTGAGTTTTGAAAACAGTCATTCATTTGTTTTTTCCTTATAATTTTTTTCTTTGGCATCGCTTATTACCGCACAATGGAAAACATGAAATATCGGTATATTTACGGGTACGAGTTCTACCGTGGCACCAGTGCTGCAGAAACAGCTCGAAGTATTAATGATGTGTACGGCGCTGGTGTCGCAAAAGAAAGCACGGTACGTTTTTGGTTTCAACGTTTTCGTTCTGGAAATTTCGACCTTCAGAACCAACCCTGTGGACGGTCGGAGACCAAAGTGGAAAATGATGAATTAAAGGCTATTGTGGAAGCGGAACCATCACAAAGCACTTCAGAGATAGCTGCAGGCTTCGGGGTAAGTGATAAAACTGTATTAATCCACTTGAAGCAAATCGGGAAAGTAAAAAAACTTGAACTATGGGTACCTCATGAATTGAGTGAATCGAACTTGCAAACACGCGTCGACTGCTGTGTTACTTTGCTCAACCGACACAATAATGAAGAGATTTTAAATCGAATCATTACTTGTGATGAAAAGTGAATACTGTACGATAATCGGAAACGCTCGTCGCAATAGCTGAACCCTGGAGACTCAGCCAAATCCTGCCCTAAACGAAAATTGACTCAGAAAAAGTTACTTGTGAGTGTTTGGTGGACTAGCGTCGGTGTCGTTCACTACAGCTTTCTAAAATCTGGCCAAACGATTACGGCAGATATCTATTGTGAGCAACTGCAAACCATGAAGGAAGAACTAGCTGCTAAACAACCGAGATTGGTCAATCGCTCTAGGCCACTGATGCTTCACGACAACGCAAGACCACACACTGCACAACAAACAATCACTAAGTTAGACGAGCTACAATTGGAATGTCTGCGTCATCCACCGTATTCCCCGGACCTTGCTCCAACAGATTATCATTTTTTCCGGAATTTGGACAACTTATTACAAGGAAAAATTCAACTCCGGTGCGGCAGTTCAAACCGCCTTCAAAGAGTTTATTGATTCTCACCCCCATGGTTTTTTTAGTAAAGGAATCGATGAACTACCTATGAGATGGCAAAAGTGCATAGATAACAATGGTGCATACTTTGATTAATTAAATATATTTTACAAAAAAAGAAATTTACTTTATATTCCTCCCGTACAAAACGCTAATTTCATATGTAAGGACCTAATATTTAAAATGTTTTTTTTTTTTTAAACAAGGTTGAGGATTTAGAGAATAAATTTGTACTCAGTTTGCCAAGCAGATGTTTTCGCTCGCACGTTACTATATGCAGAAATGTTACACTACTTCACATGGAACGCATCAGCGAAATCCTTTCAGCGTCAGAAGCATTAAACACCAGATGAAGGAAATTCTTGGAAATTCAGGAAGTATTTGCTTGAGACGCTCTGGGTCACATCTACACTGTGTAATTCTAATAATGACGAATGTTTCTATCTTCGATTGTTGGATGCACTGGACAGAAAGGTGAAAGTTCTTGACAATCAAAATTTTTTTGGTGGAATCATGATTCTGTTGTCCGGTGATTTTGTTGGTTGAACTAAATGCATGCTTAAAATCATCAAATTTGAGGCAACATGTGAAAACACTCCGATTGACCTTTAACATATGAATGCATTTGCAAAAAGATCGACATGCAGATGTGTTTACGAAGCAGTTATTGGGCATTGGTAATGAGAAAATTGTAGGTGACATCTCAACCGGATTCATCAAATTGCCCAATGATTTCTGTTAGTTGACAGAATCTAAGGAGGAGCTATTTCTGAGTGTTTTTCAGAACTTAGCGCAGAACTTCAAAATCCATAATTGACTATGTGAACGAATCATAATATTGTCGACGAAAACCAAAAATGTCGATGATCTCAATGCGACCATTCGGAATTTTATTCCGGGATTATTTTTTCCCTTCAAATCGGTTAACGCAGTTATCATCCAGGATGAGGTTTTCAACTAACCCACATAATTTTTAAATTTGCTGAAATTGCTTGGATTGCCACCTCACAAATTACAATAGAAAGTAATCAGTCATCGTCATGACGGAATATGAATAGGTCGGGGAAAAAGTTTCTTCGCATTTTTATATGAAAACTCAAGACATTTTTTTTTCAAAGTTTATTTTTGTGGTCAATTTCCAGTTCTTCAGCTACATCGTAACTACTGATATGCCGATCTCGCTCTACTTTTTAAATAATGGCGTCCATTTTATTCGTAACAGGGCGACCAGAGCGAGGTGCATCTTTAACAATCTATATTTCCGGACTGAAAACGTTCGAACCAACTTTGTGCTACTTTTACTGACACTGCATTAGGCATAAACATCACAAATTTTTTCGCTGCTTGAGTTGCATTTTTGCCTTTTTTGTAGTAATATTTTATAATGTATCGAATTTCTTCATTAGATTCACTCATTTTTACAGAAAGAAAAACAAATGAAAAATAGCGGGAAACAACTTTTTTGTTTTTAATGTTACCAAAATCAGCCAGATACAAATAGTACAGCCAAAGAAATTTTATAACCAGTTTATACCTACGTTATGCGAAAACACTTTTTCCCCGACCTAATATAATGCTATCCCTCGCGATTTTGGGGAACTAACAGAAAAAAAGTTTGCTGGAAAATAAAAATTATGGCTAAATCAATTTATTCTACATCATAATTAAATAAATAAGACAGAATATTCTATACCTATAAATAGCTCTTCTAAGTTGGATAAATGAATGTAAACCTAATCTAATATATGTATGTCGCAATGTACACGGACTTTATAGTTATTTAATAAAATGAAACCAGCATTTATGACAAATTAGAAAAATATTATTATTACGAGACTGGCTATGAAAAAACATATAAAGTGTCATCGAAGCCAAAATTATCGTGGGAATGTACAAAGGAGATGGTCTTTTGATTCCACGTTCCCGAAGATTACAACGGACCTGCCATTAGATTTTAAACGGCTGCAATTCCACACGCTTCGCGATCTTCATATAGGCCAAATTACAAGACCAGTCTTTGGAAGTTTGCGGAATTAACTTGTAGTTTCCGTATTTTACGCATGGGCAACTGTATGCCACGTGTTCGCGTGTCTGTGTATTGTTAGATATAATTAAAAATAACAAGCAATATAAAAATAATTTTATACTATAATATATTTCATATTTATTCAATACTGGCGACTCGCCCCAGCTTCGCACGGGTACAATTTACAAAGTGGTCATTTTATGTTTAAAAAAGCTTCATTTAGTATATCCCTTTAATATTGACAGATCATAACTTCATAACGGCCTCATTAGCCTAGCGGTCATAAACGCGACTGCTGTACTCGAGGTCCTAGGTTTGATTCTCAGGTCGAGCAAAGTGCTATTGGGTTTTTCTATGAAATTCTCAGTAGCAGGTTGGAGTTTGGTTTGTACCCCATTAATGGCAATAGGCTCGCCCCCTATTACATGGGACCTAATAAAACATACCCGACGGACTGTGGGTGTACACCTCTGCCTAACACTTAGGGAATCAGGTGTGATGGTATGTTTTTTAACTTCACAGTTACGAATAGTGCGCTTAACTTGCGTCGCGCTAATTTATTATAGGTTTTTTAGGTAGGATTTATATGGTCGCGAATAATTTTTAATTCGTGGATATCTTCTACGGTATTTAAATGCCCAAATTAACTAACGAACTTCTTTGGATAAAGATTATATCATACTGAATTGGAGAAAATAGCTTCTCAAATAACGTAATATTTTAAATTATTATGTTGAATATAAAAATGGTTACTGTAAATAATCATATGCCATCGCACTCTTCTCTAGGCTTTTTGAAGAACTATAATTTTTAGAACATTATTTTGATTTATCTCATAAGGTTTAGCCAGGATAAGCCATGTAATCGTCCGAAAATAATTTTTTGACGACTTCATTTTAAATAATTGAATTGAGTCTACTATACAAAAACTTAATTGGAATGTATTGTTTATATACACCTACCGTATTAAATTCTCTAAATGTTAGTGAACGCCGCATTAAAATCCATTGCGTAGTTTAAAAGATCGAAGCGTGCATAAGGAACAAACAGCGGGAAAGTGACTTCATTTTATACTATTTATAGACAGATTACTACAGCTATCTATTAGCAGTTCTGTATATCAGTTGCTTAAAAAAAAGTAACGCCACCCACCCCTTCTGTATTTTTTCCAAAGTCAAGTTAGATATTGTTTTTTTTTACTCTTTCTTTTATTTAACTTAAATACTTTGACTAATATAATGCTTGTTTAATAAATTACATACATACAGTATTAATATGATTTTTAGGTTTATAGTCTGTGGATTCGGCCGAATGTTTTCTGACTACAGAATTGGTTAAATAGTCCATTTGCCATTTAGGCCAATAGGCCATTTAGTTTGTACATGCCCATTATTTTTTAAAGTGCCTCGATTTTGTAATAGGCCTCTTTATTTATTAAATGTATTTCTGTTCTAGGCTGCTACAAGTGACGATTTGAACATGTTGATTAATCTTCTGGAGAGCCCTATTATGAAAAGTATAGCTACACTACATGATTCAGTAGGGTTACTTGCAACACAGGTGGCACATCACCCATCTATTTTGCCGGGTGACTTCGATATCACACCTGCTGGTATGCCAATATTTATTACTATTGCAAAAGCTGGATACCTACTCAAATAGTTTCTTATTTATGATTTTTATTTAAATTAAGTTCTTATTCTCAGCACTAGATGTGATACATTTATTTATACCGTAGGCTAAGTGGTTAAATATTATTCCATCTTACCCAGGATCTAATATCGCATATTTAAGGGGCTGAAACGTTCAATGTATAATTGCTTATTGGTGATATATTTAAACAGGCTATGTACACATAGACAAAGTATATTGGTACCTCCACCTTAATCATTTTTACTTATTATATGTACAAGGTAGGCTTTATGCATTTATTAGTAATAAGGACACGATGATGGTCATAATAGCCCTTTGATTTTTTTTTTATCATACCTTAAATATTTGTTAGTTACATTTTTTTGGATTAAAACATCTTAATACAAACGTTTCAGGTGATCTAGCACTACAAGCGAGAAATTTATATGGTGGCCATGAGGGTGAGGAAGAACAAAGAGTGCCTCAAGTTTCACCACCTCATAGCTTAGAGTTTGGCTCTGGCTCTGACAATGAACGGATTTTGGGCCTGGACAGTGGTTCAATTGATTCCAACATGTCACCAAAACAAGTATAATTTTGCATCATATCCTGAGGAAGATATACTGGAAAATTACTTTAAAGTTTAAAATATTCTGCAATTTTATTTTAGAGTCACGGATTATTGGAGCTGTCTCGTAATTATGACTCATTGGCTTCTGTTTCGCACAATATTGTAGCAGGGGATTGGGCGCAGGTTGAGATCATTAATTTAGTTAATGATGGAACGGGCCTTGGATTCGGTGAGGCTTATTCAGTACTATTTTATTGTATTGTAGTAGTTACCTTTAACTATCTGACAAATGAAAACAAACCAAATCCCACTGTTACATAAACTGTGAACTGGAACATAATATTTCAAATAGGTACCTAGTAAACATTTATGCAGTTAAATCTTTTCATACAATACAATACAATACCTTTATTTGTCTGAATATAGTCAATACAGGTCTTAAATTTATAAAAATATTTGCATCATATTCTACCGTTTGTGGCGTGCAAATTATTAAACAATTAAATTAAAATACATACTCATTACAAAAAAAATATAGCATAATATGCTTAATACACCTATAAAAATTATAAAATGTCCAAACTCGTTATTATTATTAATTATTATTGAAATACATTTATCACACAATTATTAGTATAAGAAATATTATATTATTATGGATTATGTATCATTTTACAAGTCATTAAGGTTGTAATAGCACTTATCCTTTAAATGCTTTCTAAATAAGTTTAAAGTTTAACTCTTTATAGGTGTTTGGTATTTTTTTATAGATTTTAGGTGCTATACAAAAAATATTTTGCCACATAAGAGCAGTCCTAGAGCTGCGAATACATAACTGAGAATTATCACGTCTGTTGCGCTTAACTAAATTTGAAAGCCGTCGAAAGTATTGAGGGTTTTGCTGAACAAAAAGAGAAACCTCCAATAAATAAAGCGACGGCAGTGTTAGGATCCTATATTTCTCAAAATATGGTTTACAGCTATCAGTAGTTTGAAGCCCAAACATTGCCCTAACACAGCTTTTTCTTATCTGTGGAGTTGCCCCAGAAAATATCGCCATATCGTTAATAAAAATGCCACGATGCCATGGTATTCGATAAGTAGTGCATCTGTAGTTAGCTGTTGGGGCTAGTTTACATAATGCATACGAAGCACTGCTAATTCGTTTATTTAAAGCTTCAATGTGTGCCTTCCAATTAAGTTGTTTGTCAATTATTAAACCCAGAAACTTAGCATTTTCAGTGTCTTGTGTTTTGATAACTTACTTACTTACTTAATATGTGTAGTATCTGTCTGTCTTTGGCTAAAATGCATTATTTGTATTTTTACTAAATTTATTTTTAAATTGTTCCTAACTATCCATTCAATTGATTGTTTTAACGTGTCATTTATTACATTTTCATAATTATAGGATTTAACTGAATTTATCACTATTGTACTATCTTTATCTATATATATCATATATTTTTGGCTAAATCATTTATGTAAAACCAGGAACAATATGGGCCCCGATACACTCCCCTGCGGAACTCCATATTTTATATTTCTAGACTGACCTGTACTGTAATTCCCGCTTAGTAATAATATTTCATATTTCTGTATATTGCTGACGATTCTTTAAATATAAAGAGAGTAATTCTAGTCCTTTGCCGCGAATACCATATTCCTCTAATTTGTTAAGTATTATGTCGAGATCAACGTAATCGAACGCCTTTGTCCATGTAAAGGGCACAGATAGGTACTCTATTATCTATACTATTCATTATTTTAATAAGAAAATAAATATAATGCCTATAGATGTATTTTTTCTAAATCCTTTTCTCGTTGACTAACACATTTTTAATTTCAAGAAAGTTATATAAGCGCCATTGAATAATTTTTTCAATAACATTAGCAAATATCGGAATCAATGCCACCAGTCGGTAATTGTTTAAAGAGATTTTATCACCTTTTTAAATATCGATTTAATAATAGATTGTTTTAAGCTATTTCGAAATATTCTTTTTCGAAACATAAATTTGATAAAGGATACCAAATCATATGGTACACTGTCTTGATTGATTTGTGGTCTCACCCTCCCACCTTACATAAGATAGTAGCTAAATAACCTTGTATTTTATTCCTGCGGTGAGTAGGGTTTCTTGAGCTGTTTGGGGAAGGGCGAGGGGAGGATTTCAAAGAGACGTAGAGCACAGAGATTTTTCTTTGGTATTTTCTCTCTATTTGGGTCAGTTCGACTGGTGGAATACTTCAACAGTACATCCTAAAGAAGATCGTAGCAATAGTTCCTTGTGTTATTTTCCTGCGGTAAAGGGGTTCAAGATCAGCAACGTACTAATAATACCTATATACCGTAATTTACAAGCGTCAATATGCTACGGTAGCCGCTTACGATCGGGCAGGCTATATTTTTGTTTGCCACCTTAGTAGTATAAGAAAACTGAGTGTGAGCTCACACACGGTAAAAGTAAAAATTCTCTCACTCTTTCTCCCACCCCCCTCTCTTTGTATATATTTCGAGTATGTTAATAATAGACGAAGGATAGGGCAACTATATAGAAAATCATTCTATCTCATTCTCTCACAGCCTATATATATATATATATATATACATTTATAGCTATCTCTTTTTCGTTACACATTATCGTTTCATAAAATCCAATTGACACCATCCTAAAAGAAGTTTCACTTAGAGAAAATTTGAAATTATATCAAGTTCGGTGTTTAATTAACGTTTCATATTTAACGGTTTTTTTCTGTTTTAATTGAGAAGAAAAGGATTACAATCATAAATAAGAATAATTATTTTCGTACAATAAAATTATTGCAATGGAATTAACCCTTAAATTTCTTATTTTTTAGGCATTATCGGTGCAAGAACGAGCGGTGTTATTGTAAAGACTATATTGGCCGGTGGTGTTGCTGATCGTGACGGTAGACTTCGATCTGGAGATCATATTCTTCAAATTGGAGATTTAAGTTTTTTTTAAACATTAATAGTTTACTAAGGTTTTGTTATCTAATACGACACTAGCAACCGCCCGCGACTTTACTCTCATTAGTCTTTATTGATATTATAATCCTCACTTCTATATGGCAAGAAAACACATCGCTGAACGCGTAGTGCTTATAAAAACTATAATAACTTTTTTTAATGAAGATATCTTGATAATTTGTTTTAGCTAAGGACAAAGTTTCTAAGAAAAAACTGATTCCAAACTAACCCGTAGTTTTTCCGTGATGCGTGCAGAATAACAAACCTCTATCATTTTATTGATTAATAATTACTGTACGGTAATATGATTTGTTTTACATTGAAATTAACCTCTGGGAAAGTCACTCAATCCAATTAGCCACAGGAAATGCGATGCGGAATAATTCGATTACTTCGGTAGTTAAGTCACAACTCAGAAAAAGAATGTGACTTTGCGTACGCAATAGGCAAAGTCTCTTCGAGCAAGAACTTTAATTCCGCTAAATTACAAAATGTCTTAATCGTTACTTATTATTACTGGTTCTAAATTTAATTTTAAATATGTATTTTTGGTTTTATTTACATTGGGTATTGTTTTCAATTAATTTTATGAAAATTGTAAAGAATGACCTTAAGTTTAGTTCGAATACGAATTTCCGCCTGCTTCCTTTGTGATCAATTTTTTTTAGTTTCTCTGTAATAAGTTCGTGGTTGTTATGCATTGTTAGAGAGCTAAGAAAAAGATTGTTTTTAAAATAATCTGCAAGCCAAGTTTCATACCGATTTTTTCGTTTTTATGGCATTTTAGTTTAAAAAAATCTCAATAAAAAATTGAAATAATATCGTTTTTCGTCTCGCATTTTTAAATATGGACCAATAACTGATATTTTAATATTGATAGATAATCAGTGTTTAATCTTTTTTATAAATCAGAAGAAAAAATGAGATTTAAATTGATCCTTGTTATAAATAAATTTTCAATATTGCATTTTACTTATTTTGAAAAAAGCTAAAAAACAATAACTCAAAAATGGTTCACTTTTGAATAATGCATATAGGGGTTAAATTTTTTGCAAATAGTCACCCCTATCACCTCCTAACGGGAATACGGCGAATTACCAATAACCCAGTATACAAGAATTAATAGATTAATTTTTTGTACAATTTGTTCTATAGGTTAGTCTGGTGGAGATGGGTTCAGAACAAGTAGCGGGGGTTCTTCGTGCATCCGGTTCACGTGTACGCTTGGTGGTGGCGCGAGCTGTGGATCCCACAGCTGTGCAGCCATCCCCAGCACCTTTCGTACCTGCTAGGTAACAATTATATCGCTTCTTTATATATACTTCTATGTAACTTTATTGTCGAATATAACACTAATGCTAGAACGCGTTTGCTGGGCGTCGGACAAAACAATTGCGACCAACATACACTAAGTGTAACAACAGTCGCCTTAGTAGTATGAATAATCGTCTTGTGTTCCAGAATCAACCTGTGTTTAGTGCAATAGTGATAAACCTGTCATAGTGACTCTTTTGGTTTGTCGCGTTTTTTGGATTGTACTGTGTTTATCATTAGAAACAGTGCCCTCATTTTCTCATCGTCATGCTACGATATACAAAAGGTTCTGTGTTTGCGAGTAGAGTTCATGGACCACACTATAGTCGTACAAGTTCGTGCGCGACCGTTCTATGTTTCCTACAGACGTTGGCGGGGTCGAGGTACTATATACGACAACGGGGGTGAGTAATATAGCGGGGAAGGGCAGCGCGTGCAATTGTGTGACTTAGGCGCGGAAGTCACAATACACTGAAGTAAACAGTATAACATCTTCGTACTAACGGCCGAAACGAAATCTAGGTAAGCTTCACTACACAATATGCAGTCGCGATTACGCAATTTATAGCTAATGATGATATATTATATTACATACTTCCTTGAATTTAAAATTGTTATTGATTTATTAAACATTAAGCAAAAAAATATTTTTATTTAAAATAAATGTACATTCCTGTCTTACTACCTTACAATCACTTTTGAAACTAGATATAAAACCCAAGTAGAAATAATTTCTAGTAGATAATATATTTTGGTGAAAAGATAACAATGACATTTTATTATAGCATGATCAAATACGTTAATAGGTAACTCAAGAAATACAGCTCGCCCTAGTGCGTGTTTATCTACCGAGTTGCATTAGGTAATTATTTCGAGAACACTGCCGAGACAACATGTTTATTTTAGTGTACTGTAGTGACGTAATGTCGTGCTACCTCGTCCGCGCGAAGTCTCTCACATTGGATGGTCGCGCACGAACTTGTTCGACTATAATAGATTTTCAGCGACAATATTATTTATGAATTGAGGGTTATAACCAGAAAACTGAAAAAACACTACCGCCATATTTAAAAGTGATGTATGTGCTTGGGGTTGTCTTACTTTGTTTTTCTCTTGTTCGTATTATTTAAATATTCATATTAACTGGTTATGACTTTGTAGTAGTAGTTTTGTGATTTGGCTCAGGATACATTCCTTCATTAATAAATAAAAGGCTCACCAAATTGAATGGTATGTGCCGAGGTTGTTGATGTGCGTCATATTTTTGTGAAAGTTGTAGGAATTTACATGCAATAACTTGATCCATATAAGTAGTTATTTATAATTCGATGCTTTGAATTTGGGCTGGCATAATTGCAGTTTGGATACGGTTTTGGTCCAGTTGTATTGCAGTCAAAGTGCTGTTCTAACAACTGCTAGCTGCAATCTAACTCTGCTAAAAACTGAGTTAGAACTACATCACAAACGTTTGTAAAGCTATTTCAAACTATAGTAAGTAAATTTGATTAAATATTTCAGACTTCTATCTGATCCAGAAGCTTTGGACCGTTATCTAATGGAAGCGGGATTCGAGCAAGTGTTCCACACGCAACCGACACAACTCCAACTTAATACTTCTTCGTCGAGATTTGTATTCGATAAATCGATTACGCCACCTCCTGACTCAGGTAATTCGATTATTTGAGCACTGATTTGTAATGCCTATCTATAAGGGGGGATAATTCCATTAATCGCCAAACTGGGTAAGTGGATTGGCGATCGCTAAGCTAGACATTTTTACCGTTAACGCTGCCGTTATTTATTGGTCTCTGGTATTTTGAAGACCAGCTATTTTTTTATGGTTATATCATTGTTTATATGGATATAATGACGTGCTACCTCGTCCTCGCCAACGCTTGTCGCCTCATAGGACGGTCGCGCACGAACTTTTGAACTATAGCTACCCACCTCACATTGAAAAGCTGTCGCCAAGCACCTATGGCTGTGTTCGAGCAACTGTACTTGAGAGCCATTTCCCCCACTAGGCTTAGCGTGTTAGCCTCTTAGGCCATTTAATATCAGGTGATATTGTGGTCGAACGCCAAACCTATAAAGAATTAACAAAATTGTATCGTAAATATGACACCATTCAAAGTCTAGAAAAAGACAAAAGTAATAAATAAGTTATGGATTAAGTGAAGATTATCTATTGAATTAATAAAATTGAAGTGTCTGTAATGTCAATATAACAGCTATTTACTAAATGCATATGAAAGTGTATACGATACCTATACCAAAGAACCAATTTTAAACATTTCTTTGTCAGTCTGTTTGTGCCGGGTAATCCGAAACGGTTGGCCCGCTTTTGACGTTATTTTCACTGGTAGATAGATGATGTTATAAAGAGTAACTTAGGCTACTAATAATTTAGAAAATAAGAAACCAACAACAACAAAAACTGCCAACGGTGAATCAGTTAAACGACTTACGCTTAGTAAACCATAAGATATATATCAAATTAATGTAGTACATAATTGTAGATCTTCAAAAGACCTACAAGAAGTAAGCAACAGCATTTTATGTCTATGTTCTAAAGATCACCCTCAATAAGCATTTTTGTCTTTAAAATTACCGGGAGTAGGGGTAGCACGATTCACGCGTGTGTCCGATCGACGTCATT
The DNA here is from genome assembly GCA_033032175.1 of Saturnia japonica. Taxonomy (NCBI): domain Eukaryota; kingdom Metazoa; phylum Arthropoda; class Insecta; order Lepidoptera; family Saturniidae; genus Saturnia; species Saturnia japonica. The sequence goes on along the minus strand of CM065311.1, from coordinate 8,374,735 downwards.
CTGTAGTCCACGCGAGCGCAGCCACGGGCACGGCCAGTCGATAATGATCGATTGATTGATGAGTTCAACAATAAAAAATATTATTACGCTATAATATAATATATCAGATGATTAATTTGATGATGATTAAAAGGGTTAAGAATGAACTAATTAAAGTTTAAAAAAATAGACTATATTTATACGTAATAAAAATAATACTTAAAATCAATTCATGTTTAGTTATCTTAATCAATAGTTATCTTTGATCGAGACTGTATTTTTAGTCTGCGCTCCAATGTGTGCCCTTGTGGATCATTCATTTTCTATTGTAATTTGTAATGTTTTTATCAATAATTTTCGGTTTTTTTAAGCCCTCCACATTAAAAAATATATATTAATATAACTTTATATAAGAAAATATCAACCGTATCTGCTTCAAAAATAGTTTAATTGTTGTTTATTGTATGACCTCCCTTTTATGAAATATATTAAAACTGTATTCTCAGATGGTCAAAATCCTCAGAATTTTCGGTGGTTGTTTGAAAATGTATTAAGTAGCAATTGATACGGTTGCAACCCGATTAAAAAATAGAAAAATCCTGTTCCCGAAATATCTCGAAGCAACTACAGACTTCGAGATAATGTTCGCGTTATAAAACAACTGCGGCGCATGTTTGTGTAAACATCGCAGTTTACACACACATGTATAATAGGGCTTATCGCCTCGATTACGTCATCGAGTAGGCATAGCAACTAAACGTCAAGAAAGTTAGCGATGATTCACGATTTTTCTGCGATAGTTTAGTGTAGGTATTTAAGCGGCTCAGGCGCGGCGCCGAGTCAGTTCAGTTTTGAATTACAAAGCAATAACAACAAGCGATAAAAGGATGCGAAACTACAGTGAAATAAATAGCATTGTTACGAATTCGTGAAATTTGTAACTGTAGAATTAGAATAAAACTTCTTCAAGTCAATCATCGGCATTTTTATTACCCACGGGTGAAACAATACCATTTTCATATATTCACATTCTTACCCAGACCCAAGATTATCCGCTTTCTTTGGCCCTTATAAATTTCAATATACTTTTCATTAGATGTATTATAAGTATTATAACTGAGCTCACTATAGTAAACCCAACTGAACCTAATTTTAAAGCATTCGAACATACTATAATTAGTAATACTGAAAATTGAGGCACATCTCCACCGCATAGTCAAACTAGTATTAATTCGTTAAAATGTATGTTAAATTCACTGGAAAATATCCAATATATCTAATTCCAATAACTAACCATAACTATAACCATATAAATAACCAGCTCATTCTAAAATATGTATAATAATGACTTTTTTTACAATTGCTATTACTCAACTGCGCTCCTGCGCTCCTGCGATGTGCCGCTACTAGATTCGCGAAGTTATGTAGTGATGTCGTGGTATTTTCATCCCAAGACAACCAATGTATTACATTCTCGAGGGTATATTACACATTATGTCGGTAGCCTTTTGCCGCGCGCGTTTGCCGCAGAAATCGGCAATACGCCGCGAGTATCTTTTCTGTTCTGACAGTTGCCGGCGCGGCGCGGCCTTTCATTTTTTGTGGCAAGCCCGCTGGATTAGAAAGTCAGCGAGCATAGTGTGTAGTAACTAAACTTCAAGGAATCCTAATGTGCAATATTTGTAAAAGTTAAAGGTAAAACAATAGATTCTTAAGCTTTTTTTGGAAATTGGTAGTAATTAGGATCGGACGTACTGGCATGCATATTGTTTATAAATAGAGACTTCATCTCGTTTTTGCGTGCTGCCTTATGTGTGCGTGAGCTAGTAAATATGCAGTTTTTATTTTTATGGTAGTGACGCGGCAGTCGTCTCCCGTTCAACGCGTGTTTGTATCGCTTTGATCTACGGGTACAGTCGGTAATAAAAATGTCTGGTTTGTCACGGAGAAAATATTTTACCTAACAAGAAGTTGTGCTTTATAAAGCGTCGTATCACAATGAACGCAATATTAAAACGCTAAATTTTAATTTAAAAAATACTCAGCAATATGGTATAAAAATTCTTTCAAAACTCTATAGAAAATATTTGGGGAATTTTAAAATATATATTACTTTACATAACAATGAACAAAACGTGACGGAAATAATGAAATTAATAGAAAGTCCATTATTTGATATTTTTGGTAGTAGCGATACGGAATAATATGTTCAATAAATGTTGGGTACGCGTCACTTCCCCTCTGCGTGAGGGGGGGGGGGTGTGTGACGCTTCCCCGGTTTGGACGGGCGTTTTGTTGCGCCGGATGCCCGTCTCGTAGACGCCGTACGGATGCCAGTGGGACGCGATGTTAGTGAGGGGGTCCTGGGGGTGCAATAATGCACGACCGCTTGAGGTGCCGGGTCTTCAATAAAAGTCGAAATCTTGTTTGCTGTTTGCAGGACGACCAAAGCTTTCTTCCTGTTGCTTGTAGTTACTTGTACTCGATGATTTGCGCCGTGCCCCATACGCGCCTCTTCGAGCTTAAGTAGTTCGGAGAGTGGCCGTAAAGAGAGCCCCGCTTTAATTCGTGTTTTAATTTTATATATCTTGTGTATACATGTTATATGTCAAAATATTTCTTGTATTATCTATTCGTTAAGCATTCACATATTATATACATCAAGTATATATTCCGTACATAAGCCAAAAACAATGCAATTTACGGGCGGCATCACCGCTTTCTGTTCGTAAAGTTCCTATAACTTTGGATGTTCTTACTCTATTGACTTATTCTATGCATTTACCTATTCTATAATAGTTCTATTTTCATATATGTAACACACAATACATAAGCATTTATATACAACTTAATACATAACATGCAACTTATAATGTAGCGTAGTCGCTAACATTTCTCTATAATATTATCCATATCAATCTATTTTATCATAACACATAGGACATAGCACATAAACACAATAATATGACATAATAACCTAACACGGGACACGAAAATAACAGTTCTGTCGCCAACAATAAACATGAATTTGTCTAGTTGAGCTGTTGTTTTATTTTAAATTTGAAGATCGACATAATATAAGTAAAATATCTAGCAGAATTCTCTTTTGTATTTGATTGTACCTCTTGACACGCTCACTTAGTCTCTGTATCCTTTAAATACGTTTTACGTACACAAGGGCCGCGCGCACAAATGAGGTGAACTCTCTGTACCAAAGTTTATATGTAGTAAGTAGGTACAGAGACCCTGGCTTGCCGCCCTCTCTGCCAACCCTCAAGCTCCTGGTCTGCTTTTAATATATGTATTTCAATTAATGAATGTACCACAGACGCAGAGTCACCAGAAGTTGATAGATTCACTGTGCAGTTGAAAAAAGATGAAAATGGTTTGGGGATAACTATAGCGGGTGAGTCACCACCTTTAATCTACCTTTTTATAAAACGTAATGTAATTATATTCATCACTAATGTTGGAAACTTTCATTTCATTGGTCCATTAGAATGTTTTAACAATGTAGTGTTCTCACATTGCTGTTCTGTTGCATTGTATTACCGAAGCATTCTATGTATTTATTTTTAATATTTTTGTATCTAGGTTACGTGTGCGAGAAAGAGGAACTCTCCGGAATATTTGTTAAGTCTGTAACAAGTGGTAGCGCGGCCGCATTGAGCGGTAAAGTGCGAGTAAACGACCGCATTGTGGCTGTCGATGGCGTCTCGCTCGCTGGCAAGTCGAACCAGCGCGCAGTTGACGCACTCAAACAGAGCGGCAACGTGGTCACGCTCGAACTCGAGAGGTAAATGTTAAACGTAGCGTTTCCTTATTGTAGTAGCACGAGGTGACGGCATTCTGCCTGATAATAAGCACAGTACATTACAGAACAATGATCACCGCCGTGAGAACAATTACTATGATAAGGTTATCACCATGTGTATTGGCATTCGTTGCTATCGTGACACATGTGAACTTATTACAGTATGAACCTGAGCGGTGTCTCAATCCACATTCAAATCCTTTGGTGCATTCACACATGTATCAATTGGTTGTATTACAGTCAATGCCCAAAATGCGCACAGTACATTCCAAAACATTTATGACATCCGAGAGATCAATCAGTATGATGGGGCATCACCATGTGTATAGGCATTCGCTGCTATCATGATAATGCGGACTGATCCATCAGTGTGAACCTGAAGGGTGTCCCAAATCACAGTCAAGTTCTTTGGTGCATACAGACATGTAGCAATTGGTTGTATTAGGTCCTTACATATGAAATTGGTGTTTTGTTGAACTGGCTACTTTAATCTCAAATATCTGGCGTTTTGTTAGGAATTCTAAATTCAAATTTATTTCAAATCAAGGCTTGTGTATTTGTGTTTCGAATTTACTGATTGATTTGTTTTCTTACCATTTGGTTTTTCTTTGCCATCGTTCTTTTCACAAAATCGAAATCTTAAAATATCGCGTCATTTACGAATATGACTTAAACTGTGACATCAGCAGAGACCCTTAGTTGATAATGAAGAATTAAAGGTGATCGTGGAACCGCGCGGATCCATCGGAAACTACGTCAGAGTTAGCGCTAGGCTTCGGTGTGAGTGATAAAACAATTTTAATTTACTTGAAAAACAAATTTGAAAAGTGAAAAAGCTCAAGTAATAGTTACCGCTTGAATCGACTGAGCGCCAACAAACACGCATTGAGTGCTTCGTTACATTACTCAATCGTCACAATAACGAGGGAATTTTGGATCGTATTGTTACTTGTGACGAAAAATGGATCTCTACGACAAACGGAAACGCTTATCATAGTGGTTGAACCCATGAGAACCGGCCAAATCCTGTCCCAAGCGAAAGTTGACTCAGAAAAAGCTACTGTTGATTTTTTGGTGGACCAGTGGCCGTCATGGTCTGCCTATACAGCTTCCTAAGATCTGGCCTGACGATAACGGCAGATCTATATTGTCAACAACTGTAGACCATGATGGAAAAGCTAGCCGTTAAACAACCGAGACTAGTCAATCTTTTTAGCCCACTGTTGCTTCAGGACAACGCTAGACCCCATACTTTACGACAGATGGTTGCTAAATTAGAGGAACTACGATGGAATGTCTCCGACACCGACCATACTCCTCGGATCTTACTCCAATAGATCACCATTTTTTTTTCCAAATTTAGTCGATTTCTTCCAAGGAAAAAAAATCAATTCCGATGGGGCTTTCCGAACCGCCTTCAAAGATTTTGTTGATTCTCGCTCCCACAACTTTTTCAGCAGAGGAATCAATAAACTACCTATAAAACGGCGAAAGTGCATAGATATTAATGGTACATACTTCGATTGATTAAATGTATAATTTTATAATATTTTTTTCCTTTTACTTTTTCCATATAAAACACTAATTTCATATGTAAGGACCTATTATTACAGTCAATGCCCAAACCCACTATTAATGTTGCTGATTGGTGTGTATGCAAATGATGCAAATTACATTTCTACAGAAAACAAGTGCTGGACGGTGCCGTGTATGAGGTTAGGTTATTCTTTCAATATATTTATGTTAATAATTAAGAGGTTTAAAGTATACTACACTTTTCAAAAAGTATTTGATATTTCAAGTTAGTAAAGTCATAATCAAACCTTGACAGCCACTGAGTTATTACGTTAAAGAGTGTAGTTTCATACAACGTGCCGCTCAAAGCTGAATCCGAAACTAAATAAATGTGTGTGCGTAAGCTACACGTAATTACGTTTGCCAACACAAACATAAACGCACAAATGATATTGCGAGTGATTGAAATTTCCCCTAAAAATGGGGTAATTAAAGTAGGCAGTGAGTGTTGTTCGCATTATACTATACATTCATACTATGGTTATTCAGATTAAACAATAAATGCAATAATGGACATTGTTAATTATTGATATTCATAAACCAAAAGAAAATCAATGGTGAGAAATATGTGTATGGGAGTTGCGATTACTACCATCACCACTGCGATTACTTTATTACTGCATATACACCCGCTGATCCCGTAACACGACAAACTAAAACAAAATAATTGACAGATTTATCACAATGTGTATGGTAGTCCTGATCTCTAAACATTACTACTACATATACACCGGCTTATCCTGTAACGCAACAAATCAAATGAAAATCGTCGATTGGTTTATCACTATGTGTATAGTAATTATTATTAATAACTATCGCCAGTACATACATATGCCAATATGAATCCCATACATTTACCGTCCGACTAAAACTGCCGGTCTGACATAGTGTAAACCAGCAGTAAGATATCCTTTCTTCTTCTCTTTACGTTATATAATTCTTCTCTCTCATGTAAAGAAATGTTCCTAAATCTGATACGTCTTAGAAATTTCACTCTCCTTTCTCATCTAATTATCGAATCGCCACCTAAGAAGTTTCACGTCAAAAAGTGGGATAAAATATTTTCCGATAACTAGCAACATTTCATTGTAATGGTGTCTGTAATTTGTAGAAATATTATTCCTGTTTTTAATTTATGTTTAACGTAAGAATGTGAGCTGCCGGTTAGTGGTTTACCGTGAAATAGGATATTTAAATATTTCTGGTGATGATGTGATGAGCTGCGTCGTTTTTCATTGCGCGGTAAGTAATGTATTGTCAAAATTGTGGGAGCTGTTTGCATTATGACTTCATTTTTAGCAGTGTCGCGCCGATAGACGTAGGTAGCCTTTAAAGGCTAACTTAAAATGGCTTCACTCCGTGTGCGACTACTGCCATTCTGAATGTTTTAATTCTATGTTGACAGCATTCAAAAATAGTGGAAATGAAACGTATATTATTATATGGTCAGTAAAAATGTAAGATGGGCTGAGTAATCATGAACTAATTATACAGGAGAAAAATAAAACATTTTTTAACGAATCGCTAGTTGTGATATGCATGTTGTGGCGTTATATCGTTATAAAAATTACTCTTTAATGTGGATCTAATGTAAAAATAACTATTCATATAACATTTTGCAATGAATATTTGGGATCGGAGTCTTTTAACATAGTACGTATTGAAGTATCACAGAGGACATTATAACAGGTGGGCCAAAAGAAGTCATCCGATGTTCTTTGGCTCTCATTTTTTTTGTAAATGAAAATCTTCGATTCTTTTATTTGAATCTTTAGAATTTTATTTGTCAAGTCGAGAACATGATATCGACCAAACGGGCGTCGTCACAATTGATTGCTATTCGGGCTCGTTTTATGGTGTGGCGACATCTCTCGCCACAACTGACGCATCCTACATAGCGACATCTATCGAGCCACATACGACGCATCCTACATCGCGTTATAGAAATTAACTCAACAATTAAGTATATATACAAGAATCCGACTACAACCGTTGGGCAGCTGCCCGCCAGACATAACACCCGTCTGGTCGGACGTTCCTCCCTTCTCAATGATTACCCTCAATTTCGCTAAAATGGCAATTTTCATCACTTCGGGCGACAGATTCTCGCACTCGTGTCGAATGTTGTCCTTGAGGGCTTCCAGGGTCTCGGGCTTGTTCACGTAAACACGGGACTTCAAAAAACCCCACAAAAAATGTCTGGAACGGTTAAATCAGGCGATCTTGCGGGCCAGTGTAAATCGCCAAAACGAGAGATGAGGCGACCCGGGAATGCCGCCTTCAGAATATCGGTTGTGGCTCGCGCAGTGTGTGCCGTTGCTCCGTCCTGTTGGAACCACATGTTCTCCAGTCCTAATTCATTCAATTGCGGCAGAAAAAACTCGCTTAACATGGCCCTTTAGCGCGCACCGTCTACTGAGGTCGTTAGACCAGCGGCGTCCTCGAAAAAAATGTCCCGATGACTCCTCCAGCGTGAACAGCGCACCATGAAGTCACTTTGAGCGGGTGTAATGGCTCCTCGTGCATCACTCGTGGATATTCGGTGCCCCAGAAGCGATAGTTTTGCTTGTTCACGTACCCGCTGAAATGGAAATGAGCCTCATCGCTCATTATGATTTTGGTCGAAAAATCGTCCTCGAGATTGAGGATGGCTTGGGCGTAGGTTACACGCGTTTGGCGGTCGACAGGCAGCAGCTGATGCACGGACTGGACTTTGTACGGGAACATGCGCAGGTCTTTGACCAAAATTCGCCTTAGGGACGATCGGCTGATGGCTAATTGCGAGGCATGGCGTCTGGTCGATGTTTCTGGCGACAGCTCGACATCCACGGCAACAGCGGTGATATTCTCGGCAGAACGGGCGCTCCGGGGCCGGCAACTCTTGGCAGCGTCTCGTGTGGTCCCATACTCTTCAAGGTTGGTGGCCAAACGGCGCAGTGTTTGCGCAGTCGGTGTCGGACAACCGGTGAATCGGCGACGGAATTCGCGCTGCGCCAACACCACAGACGAATTGTTCCGCAAAAAAAATAGACACGATTATTCCGCATTATTGAGGAGTGTATCGCTCCATGGCTTGTTCACTTGTATTCTACATCTGTCTAATTCATAAATGTCAAAACAGATTTGACATTGGCCGCCATTTGCAAAAATAAGAGCATCTTCTAATAGGGTGATTTCTTTTGGCCCACCTGTTAGATGTAAAAATAGGTTTCTTTGAATCACCAATCCATCCATCACTTCAATCAATCAATCACGGTCCAACTGCTGGACGAATCCTAATGAAATTTGACATAGAAATCGATATGTTGTGGAATAGAACGTAGAGAACTTTTATAACTATATGAACGAAAACCGTTCAGCGAAGCTCGTGGGCAACAGTTAGCAGGTATATGTTGGCAACCCAACAATATAATTGTTTGTGTAATTATCTTGCAACACTGATTAAATAAATTTATCTCTTCCGCTTGGACTGCCATCAGGCTGAGGTTAAACTTGAAATATTGTGAACTTTCATTTCAAACACCTGCGACCTAAAATAACTACAGTATAATAAACATTCCATAACGTTATTTCATTATATAAACATCCCTAAAAATAGATGGTATCGTGATTGTTTCTGTACAGATACTTGCGAGGTCCGAAATACGAACAACTCCAGCAAGCGATAGCGGCGGGCGAGACTGTGGCGCCGGCCAGCCCGCACAACCCTTTTCTGCATATGCACCGTCCCGAGCCACATCTCTCGCCTGAACACGACATACAAATGATGCACCTACATTCTTCGTAAGTACAAATATATTTACTTCATGTCAGTTTGTTTTTTAAATGAAAATAAACTATTTGTATACTTAGTTTCCATGATCGTTCATAGCGAGTAAACTACATAAAAATGACAGATAACATATTATGTAGTATCTACGAAAAACTTAACGCGGACTTTACTGATTGCTAAATATATAAAACTTTTTTCAAACAAAAACCGACACTTTAGGGGTTGTCTGTCCACAGAAGTGGAGCGGAGCATAGCTGTGCAAATTTTGACCAATAGAATTGCATAAAAATCCTGTGATACGTTCTATTCGTCGAAATCAACACAACTCCGCTCCGTTTCAGTGGACAGACAATCTCAAAAGAGAGCTATCGAGACTTTATACATTTACTTTTATTTATTATTATAAAATAGGACTCTATAGATATCCTATCATAATGTTTTCTTTTTCTCATAAACTGAATTTTGTTATAGAAATTTTTGTCAAACCATATTTTCATAAACTCTATGTATAATAGCGTGGAAAGCGCTGTGGAGGAAGCAGTTGCAATGGCCCGCACTCCGCCCCCCGCGCCCGCGCCTCCCGCTCCGACGCCAGTGCCTGCTGTACCCCCAGCACCGGTATCTAGACCCACGCCTCCTTTCGAAATGCCGCGCACGCACGAACAGAAGGATGCCATTCGCAGAAAGTGGCAGGCGATACTTGGTAAGGAAGTCTAAGCGACCTCATGTATTTTTACTACGCAGCTTTGCCTTATCAATAATAAAGTTGTTTTTCAAGTTAAGAATATTCTTTGGTTATTATGAGCGTGGAAGAGGTAATTACTTTTTACTATCTACCTTTTCGGAGATAATACTAAGACAGTATTAATATAACTCATATTAAATTATATGGTAAGGTGGATAATTCCTATTCTGTTTTGACAGATTATAATTTTAATACATTAATTTTTTTTCTTGTTACTGGAGCATAACGCACTAGAAACTCACTGTAATTAAGATATGCTTGGCTGAAATTTCTAAATATTTCGACACAGAAAATGTGTTAAACAACGTGAATTGAAATATGAAATACATTTTATGTAATGTTTTTTTTAGGTGATGATGTGGAGATAGTAGTGGGTGTGGTAATACGCGGGGGCGGTGGATTAGGCATCTCGCTGGAGGGCACAGTGGACGTGGAGGGAGGACGGGAGGTGCGGCCGCATCACTACGTGCGCTCCGTGCTGCCAGAGGGTCCGGTCGGACGCGCCGGCGTGCACCGTCCCGGAGATGAATTGCTCGGTACCTTGCTTTTTTTTCACAAACGTTCCTGATATTTAGTATCGTACATAGGGTCATAATTCCGGATTACTACATTTGCAGTATTATACACTCTCTTTTACTCGGTCGGGTTTCGCAATATTTATTTACAGTATTTTTAACTGTATTAGTGTATACTAATACAGCCATTATAATAGTTATTAGAGGAAAGAAAATCATTAATGGGTATTTGAGTTTAAAATTACATTTAAAAAAATGTTATGTTTACGATATAGGTAATCAACTGCAATTACTTTCAGTAGATTCCATTCAGCTATTGAAGCGTAGTTGAGGAACAATCATTCAAACAAACACACTTTCACATATAGAATACACTAGTCGTGTACCCGATGGGATTTCCTATCGGAAAACATCGTAGAGACCACAGAGTTACAAAATTGTTTACGTGTCTAAATATTTTAACTACCTATGTAATCCTCTTAGGGGGTCAATTTTGATGAATCATATTTTACATTTAAGACTAATTTCATGCTTCCAACACCCGCCAAGTGAACGTCCGCCAACGCAGGTCGATCGCACGCCGTACAAACGAACAGGTTCACCACATGGAGTCGCTAAAAAAAAATCTTTTGGACTTTGTGCTGGTCGCCTGTACAATTGTACAGGTTTAAAAACTGTACAGGTCTATTCCAATACACACTCCGGTCAATCTGCGCAGGCACACCTATGCAGGTAGACCGTAGCGTGTATGGCCGACGTAAAACTAATATTTTAAGATGGTTTAAGTTGTGGGCTATCTATCAGTCATCAGGTGTTAGTTTATTGAGCATCTAGAACACAGGTTTAAAAAACTGCACAGGTATATTCCATTACACGCTCTAGTCTATCTGCGCATGCACACCTATACAGGTAGACCGTAGCGTGTATAGCCGGCGTAAACCTAAGATTTTAAGTTAGTTTAAGCTGTGTGGTGTCTATCAGTCAGCGGGTGTTAGTTTATTGAGTATTTAGAAGATATTAGACAGATAAATAATGTTAATGTTTAGAGGTAAACGGTCACCGATTATTGGGCATGAACCATTTGGAGGTGGTGTCGATATTAAAGGAGCTGTCGAGCGAAGTGTGCATGGTGTGCGCACGGCCACGCCCCGCCCCGCCCCTCGACCTGGCGCCGCCCGCAGCTACTCTTGTCAAAGTACGTATAACTCTTCATAGATAACAATTCCACTTCTAAGTGATATTATGTCCCGTTGTCTCTAAAATACGTAAAAATTCCGCTTTGATTCAAATATATTTAAATTCAGAAAGTAACAGTACGGAACGTTCAAAATATTGCTGCTAAAATCGTTAGGTGAAATTATTTTAACACACCTAAACTCTAATGTTATATGAATTTTCCTATAATAATTGAGTACATGTTATGTTTGCTGGGCAGTAACACTCCAGTCGAAAAAATATAAGATGTTTAGCAAAAGTATCCGACCTGTACCTATAACTTCGCGGCAAAACATCCAAATGACCTTTATAATGTACGAGCGTAACAAGTGACTTCACGAAGTTATCGGCTACCATGGCAATCGACGAGATTTGGTATTTCGAGCGCAGCGTATCTTTATGTACATTGTCGATTTCGCGTTCGTCCGATTTTGTTATCGTTGAAACTGACGGAGAGATCGGAACAACGAATTTCCATAAAGTTTTGCTCCAAACTCGGATAGAGTTGTATAGAGTTATCATCAAAATGATGCAGGAAGCCTTTGAAGATGCTTGTATGCTTGAAAACTCAAAGTAAAAGAGTGATACAAGCGATTCAATAACGGTCGACCGTATGTTGATAGTGATCCGCGTTCTAAAATTGTTTTTTGAGAATCCTGACCGAGAATCTGGGAACGACTCGCGTGTGTTGTGAAATTTATTCGAAAATTGCTCACAGTACGAAGTTACATGTACAGGTCGTATACTTTTGGGACACAGTAATATCTATATTAATAAATCTGTAGTTCTGTCTGTACATTTAATATGTTTCCAACATTTTCCGATAGGCATACTATATAAACGATACGATACTGATCACGATCCTTCTGAACTGACGTGTGATGTGATAGTATTAATTGGGAATCTAACAGTTTATCCGTTGGTCCAATTGTTCTTCATGGTTCTTCAGATCTTATTGTATACTATAAAATTCAAACCTACAAACTAAACTACTGCTACTAATGTATTTTGAAATTATCAGCAGTGTATTCAAATTGAATCAAAGTATGTCTATTACAGTTTATTTGAGTAATGATATTATTATGTTTTAAATCGATGACTGAAGATGGAAATTCACAAACTGCATTGTCTTTTTCAGTGATCTCATATAATGATTATGAGATACAACAATAGTTGTAAACTCCCCATAGAATGCCGCAAGGTACTTTGCCCGAGAAATGTTTTGCTTGTTTTGCATGAACAGATGTTCCCGTATTTATTGTTTTACTAAATAACTATGTATGTAGGTGTAACATGTATTTTATGAAAATCCAAGATTTAGAACTGTAATCATTCATTACAAACTATAATCCATATAACGTTGACATTTAATATATGTTATTTGTGAGTTTGTGATTCATTTTCATTATATAATTGTTATTATTTTTTAAGTATACCTGTATTGTAAAATTGCACGTTCTTACTTAATTGGCGATAGGCTGTGTATTTCCTGGTTTATAACAGTACATAGTGATTGTGTATTATAATTACAATTTAGTGTATATAAAAATATCTTCTTGTAATAACTTTTAAATTAGATCTGGGTAAGCCACTTTTCACACACACATGGTTTCTGTTTACTTATAACTTATACGTATATAGACCTTCCCACGTTCACGGTTTCTGCTACCCGTGCCGGCCGTGTGTTCAGTTGAATGTCTAGTATTTAGTAAACGGGCGGCCTCCGGGTGCCTCCGAATGGTTCACACTACGCAATAGAACCATGTTCGCTAGGCCGCGGCCGCCGCACCTTACCGTCGCCGAGCCGCGCCGCGCCGTTGTAGAATTGCGTCCGTGTGTGTACGGTTATATTATCGCAATCACGGCGCTCTAGCAGTATCGTTTGAATGTTTATTTATTACTGCCTACATTACTGAACCATCACGGTACCGTTTTTACGGAAATCGTGTGTATTATAGAGGACCCAATGTTAACTTATGGCCGCATGCTTAGGTGAAGACATGAAACCTATTCTTTTTTGTTAACTGTAGAAGTATACAGACAGTAAATTATATACATTGTTATATTAAGTATTATATAATGTCATATACATCACCTTAAAGATCTTTTAAGGAACAATTAAAATATAAAGTTATTGAATGTTGAGTCACTGTAGGTACCATTGTTTGCTGCTATAGAGACTTCAACTATCTTTTCGCGCGGCCCTGTACGTGCGTGCGATAAAGACAATGAAAATAATATTTCACAACAGTATATAATAAGCTCAAGATAATCAAATTAATTTGTGTTAATTAGAGATATAAAATATTTATAAAGACTAAGATTTTTTTTTAAATATTGCAAGGTTCAAGTTATGAAGCAGTACCTACTGCTTTTTTAAAGAGCCATTAAACTTTTCTTGCACCTGGTCTCGCGGAACTTACACTTTCTCTACGGTTAAAACTCTTTCTATTTGATTAACAGTCTGTTGTTCCTGACTTCTTCACACACTATGTATTAATCTATACAATTAATAAAATTGAAGTGTCTATTTGTAATGTCGAAATAACAGCTTTTTACTAAATGCATATCAAAGTATTAGGTCCTTACATATGAAATTGACGTTTTGTACGGGAGGAATATAAGGTCAATTTTTTTTTGTAAAATATATTTAATTAATGAAAGTATGCACCGTTGTTATCTGTAGTATCTGTGATCTCTATACACATAGTCTGTGGAGAGTTGATAAAAAGATAAGGTACTCTATGGTTTGTCTCTGGAAAAAGTGTGTGTCACGATTTATGTTAATAAAAAGGATATTAATAGATAAACGTGGTATTACATAATAAATAGTTAAAGTTCTAAATAACAAAATATATTATAACATTTTCTATACACTTTTGCCATCTCATAGGTAGTTCATTGTTCCCTTTACTAAAAAAACCATGGGGGCGAAAATCAATAAACTCTTTGAAGGCGGTTTGGACTGCCGCATCGGAATTGATTTTTTTTCCTTGTTATCCAAATTCCGGAAAAAATGGTAATCTGTTGGAGCAAGGTCCGGGGGGAGCACGGTGGATGTCGCAGACTGAATTGTAGCTCATCTAATTTAGTGGTTGTTTGTTGTGCGGTGTGTGGTATTGCGTTGTGGTGAAGCAGCAGTGGTCTAGAACGATTGACCAATCTCGGTTGTTTAGCAGCTAGTTCTTCCTTCATGGTTTGCAGTTCCTGACAATAGATATCTGTCGTAATCGTTTGGCCAGATTTTAGAAAGCTGTAGTGAACGACACCGGCGCTAGTCCACCAAACACTCACAAGTAACTTGTTCTGAGTCAATTTTCGTTTAGGGCAGGAATTGACTGGGTCTCCAAGGTTCAGCCATTGCGAAGAGCGCTTCCGATTGTCGTACAGTATCCACTTTTGATCACAAGTAGTGATTCGATTGAAAATTCCTTCATTATTGTGTCGGTTGAGCAAAGTAACACAGCAGTCGACGCGTGTTTTTTGCAAGTTCGATTCACTCAATTCATGAGGTACCCATCGTTCAAGTTTTTTTACTTTGCCGATTTGCTTCAAGTGGATTAATACAGTTTTATCACTTACCCCGAAGCCTGCAGCTATCTCTGAAGTGCTTTGTGATGGATCCGCTTCCACAATATCCTTTAATTCTTCATTTTCCACTTTGGTCTCGGGCCGTCCACGGGGTTAGTTCTGAAGGTCGAAATTTCCAAAAGAAAACGTTGAAACTAAAAACGTAACGTGCTTTCTTTTGCGACACCAGCGCCGTACACATCATTAATCCTTCGATCTGTTTCTGTAGCACTGGTGCCACGGTAGAACTCGTACTCGTAAATATACCGATATTTCATTTTTTCCATTGTGCGGTAATAAGCGACGCCAAAGAAAAAAATAACGAGGAAAAACAAATGAATGACTGTTTCAAAACTCAAATGTACCAGCTAAATAAATTTATAAATTTGAATTTGGAATTTTTAACCAAAGAGGAGATATTTCAGATCAAAGTGGTCAGTACGACAAAACGCTAATTTCATATGTAAGGACCTAATTAATATATACGGAACTTGTAATAAAAAAACCATTTAAAAAATCTTAGTCTGTCTGTTTGTTTGTTTCGGGTAATCTCCAAAACCATTGGACCTTTTTGGACGGGACTTGCAGTGGCAGAGAGCTAATGTTATAAGGAGTAACGCAGCCTATACTTTTATTTTAGAAAAATCATTAAGGTTCCGCGCAAAAAAGAGCTGGTAATGAATGGTAAATCAATTCGGGCGCTTAAATGGATTACGCTAAGTAAACCATAATATATGTACAAAATTAATGTAAGTACTACATAATTGTAGATCTTCAAAAGACCTACAAAAAAGTTACCGAGAGTATATACAATATGTATTAAAAACCCCGTCGAATCCGAAAAGGGCATGTAGGTACCCTAGTGGCATTACCAAAAAAAATCCAATTTTATTTATAATGAAAATGAAAATGTTATTGCGATTTAAAATTAACATATTTAGTTTTAGTTTCCCTAAAATTAAGTAAATTTTTAAAACGTGATAGCACCGTCGCACGGTGGGTCGTTCCCATACAAGCGGTTGGACGTAGGCGACTTAATAAATCAAAGTCGTCATTTCACAAAATTTAATGTACCATTCGAATGCTATGTTAATTGCCAACACATATTGGTCAAATTACTTTTTTGATAGGAATCATAGTTTTGGAGTAAATCGAGAAAAACCGTTTTGAATGTATGGGAGGCTGCCTATATAAATATGAATATCTCATATGTCTCGCCGTTTTTCGTTCTAAAATTTTTATTCCAGTATCTAGTAGTAAAGTAGTAAAATATTTTATATATTTTTATTTATATCTCAAAACGTGCACAAAACTGGCACCATGTGTCTTTGGAGAAAATATGTTATATAATGACCTCTAGTTACCCGTTGCGCCTAATAATCTTAAAATACAATTGCGATTTTACATTTGTGTATGACTATTATAAAGTAGTAAATATTTATAATAATAATTAAGCCAAGGAACAGCAAAATGTGGGTAAAATAGTTGATTGGCCCATTTGGTCCAAGTAACCTGTTATTGAATTAAAAAAAATCATTAGGAATGCCAACATCACAGATGTTTTTATTATTATTTCACTTTCACTGTTATCTTTCGTATATGTGGCAACAGCAAATCACCTATTACTACTTCCCATTTACAACTACTGCTAACTGCTATACAGTTGTCGAATGAAAAGCAAGACGAACATTACACACTCCTGTTTGAGCCCAGCTCGGACTTAGAACCAGGACAATAAGTCGGCCTCTATTCGTATATAAACCTTGTCACAGTAAAGTTATCTTACTGCCTAAAGCACGCGACCATTCATCCAATATTGTTTCATTTGTCATAGTTCCTTTCTCACAACTCTGACCTTTCACTATATAATTGTCTACCATCCCACGGAGAGATATATTTGATCTTTTCCAAAACTTATTCAATGCCATTATTGATATACTACTTAAATGGCAATATATTGTAGGCCAAATCTGACGGCAGTCTCGCAGGAGCTGGATCTGAGGATGGCGGATCGCTCTCTGCTGGAGGAAAAGTGCGCTCGCGAAGTTTGGAACCACTCACCGGACTTGCCATGTGGTCCTCTGAACCTCAGATAATCGGTAAAGTGAATTGTTTTATAACTAATAGTTAGCGCACTATCGCGTTAACGAGAGAGAACATTTTTTTATTAATAATTGGGTATTTTTGTATATTTCGCGATTGAAAAAAAACTAGCAGAAAAAAAAAGAAGTTAATTTTTTTATTGCATATTATACATTAAATTTTTTTAATCTATATTATTAATATTATAAAGCTGAAGAGTTTTTTTTTTGTTTGTTTGATTGAACACGCTAATCTCAGGAACTACTGGTTCGAATGGAAAAAATGTTTCTGTGTTGGTCAGCCCATTTATCGAGGAAGGCTAGGATATATAACATCACGCTATGATCAATAGGAGCGAGCGGAGCATCAATAAAAAATGTTGGAAAACGGTCAAATTTTATTTCTGTTGAGAGCGTCTATTGCGTTCGCTGCGTAAATGATTAAAGTTACGCAACATTTGTGTGTGATGGAATTGTTTCTCTTAAAAAGTACAAAAAAACTGCGATAGCATATGGTTATCTTTTAAGGTTTACTCAATATAACCTTTTTTTGGTAATGAAATTTGTTCTAAAATAATGAATTATTTGCGAAGGTGTTTTTATATACATGGTATTAAATTTTAAACAAAATTGCCCTTTACAGTAATTGATTTCAATGAATATTTTAGTTATTTGAGTTAAAATAACTCGACAGCAAAATAATGATCAAGTACCGTGAGCGCATTTTTATTATATAGAATAATGTGGGAACCGGACGGCACCTAATAATACATTGCCGTAACTCTCCCTCTCCCTCTTGCGCGGGTCGGCTAGTTTAATACCTAGTTTAGTTTACCACAGAGTACTTATTTGTTCGCAATTTGGTTTTCAGCTGTTGTTCCTCAGTTTTTGGTGTTAGTAGGTTGACGTACACTTTTAGTACAGTTTGGTGTCATTTTATTACCATAATTTAATTTTAAGGTTATAAGGTTTTTGTTTTCTTATCACTTTATAAATTTTATATTTTTGTTTTAGAACTGGTAAAGGGTGAACGTGGGTTAGGATTCTCGATCCTTGATTATCAGGATCCGTTGCGTCCATCGCACACGCTCGTCGTGATCCGATCGCTGGTACCAGGCGGCGTGGCGCAACAGGACGGACGACTGATACCCGGGGATAGGCTATTATTTGTTAATGACCAGGTAAACATTAATGTTTCTCATGTGGATAATCATTTTAAAATAATCTTTTTATTAAACCACATCCTTAAAACAGAATAAAAAGCCTTAAGGACGCGTTTTTAAAAAGTGTTAATTTTCACTGTTTTTTAGTTAAAACTTCAAGGATTTTAACTTGTTAACCAGATTTATACTTTAAAAAAAAATTTGTATCTGGGTCAAGGATATCAATAGTTACTAAAATCGGAAACATTTTTTACTTGTCTGCTTCACGTGGAATACTCCATAATGTATTTCTATGTCAAATTTCATTACTATCCACCCAGCCATTTGAACGTGATTGATGGACAAAAATATTCAAACAATCGTTGGTACTACTTTGACACTTATATGCGTATTAGAAATAGAAATTAAGCAAACTTAGTAATGATACAATATTGCAGAACTTGGAAGACGCGAGCTTAGAGCAAGCGGTAGCCGCTCTGAAGGGTGCGCCGAGAGGAGTCGTGCGTATAGGCGTTGCCAAGCCGCTACCGCTCTCAGACGCACCACCCCCGCTTCCGCAGACCGCCCCGCCTACAGCGCATTGATCCCGCCATAACACAACATTCATCAAGACCATATGCGATCGAAGCGGTAGCTACAATATACATTCCAATATATTTTATTACACTTGATATTAAAATATCTTTAGATGTTTATCTAGATGTTACAATACCAGACAGCGCCTTTTCATTCGTTACTCAAAGCTAGACTAAACGACTGTTCTAAAGAATTATGAGTCGAGCGATAAAATTTTTATTCCAAGGTTTTTTCCAGCCGGTTTTATAGCAAAGAATAGTTTACACAGGTCATCTTTAGTTATCCCAGCGCCCCGTTGAAATATGTACAGACAACACAAAAAGGGTTGCCCCACCTGATCGTACCATCGTAAAGCCTTCTCGTGCGCTTACACTAACTAGTACGCTTTTTAATTCTATAGAATAAAACTACATTTTTTGTGTTGCTAGTTGTATTTAAATAATAACAATGTCCAGCAAACTAAACTAACTGTAAAAACCGTAAGAAATATTATTCCTTTTGTTGTTTTTTTTTAAGTTTCAAGACTAAAGCTGAAGGCCGATTGAAGTAAACAAAAGCAGGGTTGTCATAGGTCAATCGAGGATTCGTTCTCGTAGGTTTTTTGTAGTTTGCCATGTACACTTTTTTGGTTGCTTGAATTATGTAATAGTTCATTATTGGTATTTATGATAATATGCTAAATATGATGGTAGTTACGTTGATTAATACAAAATCATTCGATTAATAAAGAAAAACATTCAATTTGAAATTTTGTGGTTCAAATAATCGCAACGTAAAATAAACGGGCTACACTAGAAAAAGTATTGTGGCAACATTATTTTCAAGTTTGACATTTGTGAATATCAATTCACCCCACGAGTTCAAATAACGCAGTATTGCCATTGTTATTATGGTACAATAATGAACTGCGTAGATCGTACTGTGATAAGTTGAACGAGTCTTGGTTTTCGTATACTTCTTACAACATCTGAAGTATATAATGATATTAAGTAATGTATTTCATGTCTTCCATGGCTGGTTACTATCAAATACTTTATGGCGATATATATAAACTACTTTCCACCGCGGCTTTGCTCGCATAGACTATAAGATTTGTACAGAATTTATAGTAATTGAATTTATATGTTTTATGTCTTCTATTTGTTCATGTATAAATAAATAAAAAATACAGTGTAATTAGTTTATGCGAACAAAGCTGCAAAAAAGACGGCAGAAAGTTAGAATTACTTCTTTGTATACTTACGTGGGTGATTATACTGTCTGGTGCTAACATCAGTAGATTGCTTTTGGTACTGACTTTCTGAACAGGTCGCTCGAAAGCAATCTGGTGTAGAAATATTATTTCCCAAACATTGCCTTTCACACTTTTAGAAGTAAAATTTTGAAAAACGCTGAAATATATACTTCGTTAATTGTACCGAAGGGCATTGATACCAAGTTTCAAATAAAGCTGACCTAAAAAATATTATTTCCACTATAAACTTCCAACCTCTTTCATTCTCTGGAAAAGTTGAATTTAAAATAAATCCCTTCCAAAACGATGCTTACAATATATTATAAAATTAATACTTTCCCCAAATTTCGAATTTCTGTCATTAGTACTTTGAACTTTCGGCTGGGCAATAATGTGGCAGTCTCGACATTGCCTTTTATTATATTATATAGATTTAGGACATAGATTTATAATTTTCTTCTATATTATTTTGAACTCTAGTATTTAAACTGTTATGCGACAATAGGCTTAGTTGACTGTTTTTATTGTGCCTAGAAACGATAATTTACACAATGCATGTTGGATTTTTATAAACCACTTTAAATTTTTCTACCAAAACGTTCCAAACTGTCAAATCTCTTGAATGACGTCACGTCTTTCAAGGCAATCAGAATAATAGAGTTTCAAGTGTTTCGAATGACGCCGAACGATTACGTCATGCGCTTTGATTGGTGTTTTATGTCACGCGACCAAGAATATTTTTACTTATTTATTTCTTGAAAACATTAAATAAATTAAAGAATTAGTTTCACTTTCAACATTTTTAAATTAAGACCGATCGTATAAAACAATCTCTTATCAGGTTTTTTCTTACTGTCGTCAAGCCTATTTCTGCTAAAAATATTGAATTCGTTAATAAAATACATCAACATCAGCCACTGTCGTCTAAATTACTCATTAATAACTATAACTATGTAATGATTGTGAATATTAGTTACTGATGGTTTTATTTTCAAACGCATTATTGCAATGTATTAATTTCTCAAAACTATATTACTTTAACTATATTAAATTGTGATGTTTCTGCGCATTAGTATGTTCTATACATTAAAAAAAAAAATCAAAACCAATCAATTTGTTACCATATCACTTTTATATTATGTATTTCTCTTAGAATGTAATGGTTTTTAGTATTATTAGATTATATTTTAATGTTATGAATGTAATTGTATTATCGTTTATATTATGTATAGTTATAGTATTTGAAACCATAATTAATAAATTTTAGTCACGTTGCTCAATTATTATTTTTAATATCCTAGCAAAAATCTTGTGATTCTGACGTATAGAATAGTATAATTCGACTTTAATTGAGTAATTGTAATTCTTGTACGAGTTTTTACATTCACGTTACCTTGTCATTGTAATAAATTTGAAAACGTCGATTTTTAGCACTCGGTCAAATTGGTGAAAACATATCTGGCTTTCTAGTTACCAAATGCGCCGGAAAGCCCAGAATAGACAGACCAAAATCCACCCTTCCTTCTCTCTTGAGGTTAATTAAATTAGGGAATCGATGTTTTTAATTTGAAAAATTTAGTATACAATTTTATAACGATAGATACCGTTGTTATTTATGTTCTTTTGTGTATACATTAGATCTCTCACATGTGCGCTTTATAAGTATGTTCCTTCAGATATACAAAACATTCCAATCTCAGTTTTATTAAAGGATGCAGCACTAGGGAAAAAGTATATAAAACAATAAATTTTTATATAAATAGATACTTAGTAAAAATAAAACAAATCGTTTAATAAAATTTATTTATGTATATTTTTTGTAACAAAAATAAAATCTATTTACACCATTTCGCAATGTAGGTAAATACCACCAATCACATTAATTTCTCGCTAAACCCTAGTTGAGCAATTACAAAATATTGTAATAAATTACTTAAAAGCTACCGAATTCCGTAAAAGCTGAACTTACGCCAATAGTTATTCTTTGTAAAAGTCTTCAATAATGTCTTTGTATTTCTCGTAGACTACGTTTCTCTTGATTTTGAGGGTTGGTCCTGAAAGGTTTATAAAATTTTTATTATATAACTAAGACTGAAAAAATGAATTTTCTCGTTAGGAAACCTTTGCTAGTCAAAAAATAAGAAAATTAATTATAATTAATTTATTAATATTAATTGCGCAGTGGTGGTGTATACGGACACCGCGTCGATCGACATAGGCTTGAATTCCTAGAATGAGGGCGAGTTTTCGGTGAAAGGAAAAAATTGCGATAAATCCAATTAATTAAATAAAATTGCGATGCATGGTGATTCGGCAATTTTCTAATGGCTAGCTACCACCGTCAAGTTGAAAATCTGTCGCCAAATTGTGTGTTTCGGCAGCTGCACTTGAGAGCCACTCCTCCCACTAAGCTTAGCGTGTTCACCATCTTGGGTCACAACAACGTCACTTATAATCAGTCGAGATTGTGGCAAATTGAATTTTTTTTTGTCAATAGTAAACCGTAACAGACTGAAATTTCAGTAGATATTCGTAAAAATTACGCTTATATTGCAAACACAATAAAAAGTTTTATAACTAAACATAACCATTACAATAACAGTCTCTTCAAGTAGATTACTCTTGACTTAGCGTGTTACTTATATCACCTTTGGCTACATTGTCACTTAAAATCTGATGAGATTTGTTTTTATAGTTAAAGTGATGGTATTGTACCTTATGGCAAACACAGAAAAATTTAAAAACAGGCGACTACTCCAAGATCGGCAAGCTTCTTGCTAGCTGGCTATACACCAACACCGACTGGATCCCGTAAAGTAACAAACCAAAAGAGACTCACTGTGATGGGTTTATCACCATGGGTATGAGTGATCGACACCCAATCCAGTACAGATCCTACCGTCCCATTTGATTACTGAATATACACCAGCTAATCCCGGAACTCAACACGCTTAAGAGCGCTAATATGGCCGGTATTACACTTGTAGCAGGCAAAGCCTAGTGGAATCGCAGCTTCCACACAGTAGTTGAACACAATTGTCGTATCCTACCACCCAGCAATACCAACCCTTTAATCAAAACAGGAGGCGAATTTTGGATAGAGTAACGACATAAGTTTTTTCACACCACGATAACAAAGGGAACAAATTTTCTTACTAAGTATATTATAATAATAATAAACCAACCTAATTCTCCAGTATGAACAGAAAAGTCTTTAGGTAATATGGAAAACTTTTGCACTTTCTGCGCGTTCGATATAGCATGTTTGTTTGCACGGGCAATGCCGGCCTCGATGGCTTTATGTACCTGGAAACAAAGATGAAGGTCATTTAATAAAATAATTCTGTGAAATGGTAATTACCATCATTGTATAGTGAAACATGTAGGTAGTTAAAAGTCAAGGTCGTCTACTTAAACGTTTACGGCAATGACAGGTTTTCTTGCTTTATATGTTACAACTATGTATATATTTAATAAAAGTTTTTTTAATGATACTTTTACGGTAGTGATTCAATAATTGAACTAGAATTGATAGTGAAATTTCAAGGGTGCGTCACGTTTATGTACATTTTGTTATATGAGAGAGGACAAAGCAGGTATACGTACATGTGTAATACACAGTTTAAGTTATTCGTGTCTCCCTTTTTAAGAAGTTTCGCTTCTGTTACGCGCAATTATTTTAAGTTATAATTGTTTTAACGCGTTTTAGAGGGTAAAATTGTAAGCTGCGCGCGCTTTATGTGACGCAAGTGCGACATGATGAAGTTAGCCATCAATCATAAATATGTGAATTCATTTTGGGTGATAACATTTTTGGAGTTATTTGTGTTTTGTTACGCCAAAAAGTATAACTTCTGACGAGCGTACCTACATAAATTCTTTAATTAAACATAAAAATATATTCTTTAAAATCGCTTTTTAAATATCCTAAATCAGCGGAACTCGAACTATCGACCACTCGCTCTACATATAACAGTACGTATCAAGTCTGGTCGTCAAACTGCGATGACAAACATAGTCGTGAAAAGCATTAACCGTGTATACTTATTCATTCTATCTCACTCTCGCAGGCTAAATCCTATAGATAGATGTATGTGTTTGTCTCTTTTTAGCGTCGCTTTTTCGATTCATCGCGTTTCAAATCATAACGGCGCTAAAGAAGTTTTCACTTCAAAAAATTTATATGTAATTTATACATACTGCAGGATCTTTGGTTTGGACAATTTCGCTAACAGTGGTCGCTTTACTGCCAAGGTTCGCCACCCACTTCTTTGTTTCATTTTCCAATTCGTCGAGAGGTTCGCCAGTTTCCGGATTTACCTTTGTCTGTAATTTAAGTAAATCATTTGCAACAAACTTTATTTTTAACAACAATTTAATAATGCATTAAAAATGTTTTTTTTTTAAGGACGTATATTGTATTTATACAGTAGAATATTTTCGATTTCCTTATTGTAGAATATTTAAATTCTACTATTTTATTATCATCCTGATAATCAAAGAAAGGGTGATAAATTTTCTTCATATAATTATATCCCAATAGATCACACCTTTAGTGTCAGTAGAACGGCGAGGAATTTACGCCGATCTCCTATAAGCACCGCGTACCCGATCTGCAATAACTCCGATTGTATAGCCTGCTCGATCAACACCGGAGCTATGTTCTCACCGCCTGCCGTGATCAACAGTTCCTAAAACAAATAGATTTTGGAAAATGTTTGTCTAGATCAATCATAAAATAAATAATTTTTCTTGATAAGTAGGTACCTGCTTATTTGTTTACTAGAATGTTATAATATAATTACTTACAAATACAATTTATACATAAGTACTACTAACATTACTTAATAACTCATAACCTGCAACGATTAAACGATATATTATATAAGTAGCTGTGCCTGTAGCTTCGCTCACGTGGACTACAGAATGCCCGCGTGAATCTTGCTCCCCCGCTCCCGGCTATTTTAAAGACAAAAATGCTTATTGTGGGTGTTCCTTAGAAGATAGATACATACTCTCCCGGACTTTTTTGTAGGTCTTTTTAATGCCTATAATTATGTAGTACATTAATTTGCTATATCTCTTATGGTTTACTCAGCATAAGCCATTTAAGCACCCGAATTGATTCACCATGACCAGTTTTTTTATTTGTGCGGAACCCTAATTCTTTTTCTAAAATTAAAGTAGCCTAAGTTACTTCCTATAAATTCAGCTATCTACCAGTGAAATTCCCTCAAAATCGGTCAAACCATTTCGGAAATTACCCGGAACAGACAGACAGACAAAATTTTTAAAATGGGCTTTTTGTTAAAGTTATCGTATATACTTTCATAAGCATTTAGTAAAAAACTGTTATTTTGACATTACAAACAGACACTTCAATTTTATTAATTATATAGATAAAAAATCAAAGATTTAAAGTGATTTGTAGCAGTCGCTGATCTAGATTATTACCGCTGGATAGGCATCTGGGCTTCGGGAGCCATAATTTTACGGTGACCCCATCGCACGAACTAAAAGTTCTCATATTTGCTGTACCACGAACTGTGGATATGTTATAGATTACTGATATTTCGTTATTTTGGATTATACTGCGCTTACCGTCAGGGACAGTGCAGTCACTTTGCCGGCCTACTATTACAGCAAATGTATATTTGAGTCTTTAAGCTATTTTAGCGCAGTAATTCATAGAGCGGAACTAAATTTTCAAACCAAATAGTTTACAAAAATCATAATTTCTTACTGTCTGTTCAAAAGAATATGGTTTATAAGTAATTAAATAACAATTTGGCATCACCTATTAAAATATGTTTACCAGGTTTAAAAAAAATGAAAAACATACGTATTTATACTTAGTCCTTATGGTTCTTAGTGACAGCTTTCCAATTTAACTCTATGAGTTTTCTATACCCAATTCATCCATATATCATTAGGTGTTTCACTACTCCTATATTACTCTACTTTCATACTTAACACTCTTCTAGATATATGATTTTCATCCCTCCTCTTGACATGCCCATAGCTTCAACTTCTACCACAGGTGATACTATTTTCATATTTCCTCTGGTATACTCATTACTAATCTTAACCATTATATTTATACCACACATCCATTTTAATATTCGCATCTTTGCCACATGTACTTAATCTTCTTTCATAAATCTCTTTCGTTACCCAGCACTAAGATCCATACCTACATCACGGCAGGTCTTTTAATTGTTTGATATGCATTTTCCTTAAGTTATAATAAGGACATTTTTGAATCACACTAGATACATCTCTACATCATGTATGTCTACTATAATTCATTGTGATGGAAATTGAGTCAACAAATCACTGTAGGTAAATTGCAAAACCCTAAGTATTATTATTTATGGCACATACGACTATCGAGTATGAATTTAGATTGAATATACTTTAATTTCTTACTTTTATCCTTCCTGTAATGTATAACAGATTATTACTGTCCACTCTGCCTACATCGCCTGAGTGCAACCAGCCTTCCTCGTCGATAGCTGCCCGGGTTTTTTCTTCGTCGTACAAGTAACCCATGAAGACGTGGCGACCGCGCATCATTATTTCTCCAGGCCCATTAGGACTGGCTGAGTCACCGAATTTAGTCTCAGTGCCTTCTAATAATTCTCCAGCAGAGTCCAGAGAGAATCTGAAACGAGTATGTAAATCGTATAATTATTATCAATGCTCTGGCTTATAAGAGGATAGTTTTGAACTGCAGATATTATTAAGTTTTCTAATTGTAAGCATTAACTTTAGCACATTCTTATAATACAGTAAATAATTAACTTGTCAGTAGATAAGTAGGAATATAAGTAGTTATCCATATGCACATTGCAAAAGATACTCTTCTGGTTTTAAAATATAGTATGAGCTGTCTCATTCACCTATACTTTATTGCAGGTATATTTTTAAAACATAATTTATTACCATACTATTACCATTCCATGTTGCATCACGACTTTAGCTATAAATAATCTAACGTCGGTAGTTTACATTGGTGTAAATCCCGGTTTAATATCAAATGGATAAACTTATGCAGAATATAATATGTAGTTAGTTAGGGGAGACCGGGAAATAGGTTATTTAGCGGGTCGAAAGTAACAAACGCTCTGTTGAATTGTCCAATAGGCAAAACGACGCTCGCGATCTATGAATGTCCGCTTGCGATGGCTTACTAGCTTGTGATCAGTCGCTGCAACCACAACACGTATGTAGATTATGTTAGATGAGATTATTTGATTTTACACACCAAAAGTAAGTTTTTTGCTGATTATTCATGGACAAATGCAACGACAAAGTCAGGGCTGGGTACAAAAGTTACATAACACAACGGGGACAAAAGTAACATGTTACTTAGATAGAATACTACCACTGGTTTTACCGACACTGGTATAAGTAGGTACTCATTTAGTATGAATATCTTTACCGCGGCTGACTTCACACCATCTTTCGTAAAGGATCGTCTTTTGCAAACCAAATCAATTAGCTCTCCAAGCTATACTGAAATACAAAACCGATTATACTAATCAACTGTAAAGTGCTGCTACCACAGATCAATTAACAAGCTCACCACAGCTAGGATCTAATGGAACCCAAACAACTTTTACACAGCCAATCCCTTTTTCAACCAAAGATATAAAACCGAGAGCTGGTCCAAGAACTATCCTATTCTGGTACAAACCCTGGAATTTTAGTAGAAGATAGAATAATAATTAGATTAATCTCGTGTTTACTTTTCATTGTAATTGTAACATTGCACAGGACCATAACGGTGTTACTTTCGACCCATTACCGTGTTGCTTTCGTCCTGATCCTGAGGACGAAAGTAACAATCAATTTTTTTTTAATCGTAATTGTTAGAAATCAAAATATAGGTATTAAATGAAGTTATAATGTACATTTGTAAAGTATAGACGGAAACTTTAGAGGGTCATATCCATTTTATCGAAACTATGATTGATAGCCGAAGATGAAAGTAAAAGTACAAAGTGTTACTTTAGTACCCCGTCTCCTCTACATGCCGATTTTCAGCATTTCTTCTTGTAGCAAGTTTAAAGAATAAAAAATTGCATATTATTATATGAATACCCACTTGGGATAAATACTGAGTGTGTGGGCACCAGCCGCTTCGCTCATCCCAAACGCATCCATTATAGGTATGTCAAGTGACAGGAAGAATTTCTTGATGTCCGGAGACAATGGTGCGGCCGCTGTCACGAACGTTACACATTTGTCTAAACCCAGCGACTCACGAACTTTGCTGAATATTATTGACTTCGCCATCTTGTATCCTAATGACGACCCGTCATACCTATAAGTGAGAATATGAGATATTATTTACTTAACACAATAAATACACTTCACGTAGCCATATGTTGGTTATATATGTATATCCACTTTGATCTTATAAAATCAGGTTTTATAAGTTAAGAAATTATGTTGATGTAACGTGTAGTGCAACCCTTGTACCTACCTACGTAGGTATACGTGTAGGTATATTCAATGGAAGTTATTATGAAACTTTACAAACCACTAGTGACTAAGTATGGGTTATCGAGGTTCTCAAGCATATGTGCAGTTGGTACAAACATATCATTCAAATAAAAAGTAAAATTAAATGAAATATCGACATGTTGGTAGACTGCATATTAGTAGGTACTTCATATTTGAAAGATCGTAGATATTCTACACTTAACGGTGATCGATAAATCACATTTAGTCATGAGTGGGCTGTGTGAAAGTGATTATCATGGTGGTTTAATTTCTTTCATTTGATTTGTGCGCCAATATATTTTGTCTGCCAGTTGTATTATTAGGTTATTGTTAAGCACCCTGGTACCTATACTATAAGTTCGTACCTATACTATAAGCTTGAATGATAAACTATAAAATAGGTACCTACTTAATATAAAAACTATTATACCTTTAGGTACAGATTAGTAAGTAAATAAATGTGTTTCTTTTATGTAGTTCACAGTAACCCAGTGATCAATAAATATAACCAACAAGATAGATTGTCCAGATTTCCTAATACATTTAAATAATGAAGTTTATTCGGATTTTAATTTCAATAGCTTTGGGACTTTTACACCTCAAAGCCTCATATTGCGTTTTGTTTAATATGATGAACCCAATGTTATTATTTACTATAGATTCCTATCAGTAGCAGAGGGATTGTGTAAATTCAATATTTCATTAAACTACTTCAGTACTGCTAGACTAAAGAGAGACAATACGAGCATTACATTAAATGAAAATAAAAACAAAAGACGTCGTTAATCGGCATTCAAACCATGCAAAATATAAACTTCTACTTACAAGATCAATACAAAAAGTAGGTTCTAAACTACATAAAAAATAATACTACATTTATTGGTACTAGCTCATGCATTCAAAACTATTTGAATATTATGATTTCCGTTACCACTTACATACCAAAATGATAACATTTCTATTGTTGTAAAATCTACTGGGAGCCCGTACATTCCAGCTGACAGAGCTCTGATTGAAAAAATTAACTGTATTATTTTCTGTTTCATTTCAGACAAAACTAAATCATCATTAAACTCTATAAATACATGTATTATATCGATGGTGGAAAAGTTTAACGTGCATAATATGACAAACTTTATCGTTATAGTCAATTAGCATTTGATTAGCGAACGCTATTGCTAATTTACTACCCTTCGATATATTTATTGCATGGTCTATCTGGTTTTTTAAAACAAAATTGACCAGCCATAGCAACTATACTGTTCAAAAAATTAAATAGGTATTTATTACTTTGAAAATATAATATATAATACATATTTATACTTAATCACTTTCATAAACCTCCGAAAATAGAAGTTATGAGAAATAAATTAATAATCTTTAAACAGCGAAAAGATGATTTACCCATTAATCCTTGCAGTGTGGTACTTTAGTCCCTTATCTTTAGCCCAAACCGCGAGCTGACGTTTAAGGGTGCCGTTGGACGCACCCACTGCCATTATTTTTTCATACATTTTCTCCCATACACGAGGAACAGCTAGAAATCTGAAATACGTAAATACATTTATGGTTACTAGGTATGCTAGTAAAAGTGTATCTGTGTCCTATCAGTCATGATGATATGTGTTGGCCATCATTATAATGTAAATATAGAGATAAATAAATAATACGAATTGCTTTATAATTGATTTTCGATTTTACACCGGTCGCTTGTGCAGGTTTAAAAACGGCACAGGTCTGTTCCAATACACGCTCTGGTTTAACTGCGCAGGTACAGGTTCACCTCTCCGTTACACGATAGCTAATGTGTGGCCGGCTTTAATTCGAGTTACTGAAATGGAAGATAATTAAAAAAAAGTTCTACTTACCTTGTAGGTCGCACTTCTTTGAGTGTTTCGATGAGACTGCCCTTAAGGGCGTCCGGTTGTGCGAAGAAGACGGGGATGGCGTTTGATAGAGTTGCATAGATATCTACTACCTAAACAATATGATTAAAAATCAGGTTGGTTAGGTACAACAATCATAATACGTGAAATTAAAGGAGGAAGACTGATGGAAGAACCTAATGGGACTGTGTTATTAATTATTATTCAAGACGAGGCTTATAATCCGCTATACCTAACAACTGTACTATAACCAAAGTCGCGTACGTCTTAAATAAGTTGAACTATTATGGATTAAGTATTTAAAGAACCCGATATGCTTCGTATAGAAAGAACTATAACTACATAAAGCGAAGAAAATAAACCGTAAACAATCGAAAGTCATTGTAGCTCATAGCCACCTATAAATTCTAATAGGTTTGAAGTTTCGTCCGAGATAAGATAATAATTAATTGTTTTTGTGAGCATAAAAAATTTCGTGAGAACAAAAAATATACATAAAAATTTTCGGTGATGATGCTATAGAGGCCGTATAGGCTTGATAACATGACATATCGTTAGTATATATAATTATGTACTTATATAGGGCATTTAAGTATTCGAGAATAAGTACCGTGGTATTTCCGGAGAAATGAATAATAGCTTACCTGTGCTGCGACGTGGCTGAGTGGCAAGAACGAAATAAGCCTGTCGTGAATCGGTTGCAAATCGCGACATCTTTCGCCGATGGTGAATGCGTCCCATGTTAAATTGTCATGCGACAACATTACCGCTTTTGGAGGGCCCACTGTACCGGACTATAAACAACATGATAATTAATCATTTCATAGATATAAATAAAATTTTAATATTTTTGATTATGTATCTACTTTACCGGAAATATCTTTGGTGAGATTTGTAAAAGACAGCTGTGGGTTACTTTAATAAGAAGGCGGCAAGAGTGTAATTATTGGCAGTCTTTGAAAGAGTATAGTCGGATAAGCAAGTAAAATCTGCATCCAGCGATTGTTTTAAATCTATAGGTATGATCAATTGATTTGCTATAGAAAAATAATTTTTTTTTCTGAAAATTTCAGCTTATCAACCCTAATATTTACGGCATGTTAAAAAACGTGTTTCCCCCAAGTTTTATTTTCACCGTATGTGGAATAACACAATGAAATAATTCACTTGTAGCAATACTGTATAATCCAAATAATTTACAATAGGTATATCGCTCAGAATCTAAAAACACCCGCGAGCCGCGGATTAACAGCGTTATAAAATAAAATAGTCATTATACCGTACTGTGTAGTTAAACAGTTTAAAAACAATTCAGCCAATCTTAAAAAGAATACTGGACTATAATTTAATAGTTTCGCCAAGCTAGCTCAGTCTTATAAATAATATAGTCGGCAGATAGTTGAAACGTTTATTCAACCACCACAATGTATTGTAAGTTAGGCTATTATATAAAATAATCAGAAAACACGACAGTCATTTTAAAAGACATCAAACGACGTGCTAGCTAGAGCTCTTCTTTTTATTCTCCGTCAAATTCAAGAATAGAACTAACAACAATTGATGCATATACAACCTACATAGAGTAATCATAGTACATAGACGGGAGACGTATATCACGGCGTCTAGAAGTACTAGGGACGGGATGTCTTACTATAATAGGTAATTATTAGAAATACAATACATTTCTAATTAAGTATAACACTGTCAATAAATCAACATTGACAACGCTGTCATTTCAAATCAATAAACTGGTTGTCATGGAAGCTGATATTTCCCTCTTACATACTTTCATCTCCTATTTTTTACTCTTAAAGTTTTATTTTCGCTACAAAAAGTATCCTATGTCCTTTCCCAAGGTCTAATCTATCTCTATACCAAAATTCATCAAAATTGGTTCAGCGGTTTAGGCGTGAAAACGTAACAGGCAGATAGAGTTACTTTCGCATTTATAATATTATTATTATTATTAGTATGGATAATATTTTTGATTTGGACTTTTTTAATTATATTAATCTATATGTATAATAAAAGAGTAGAGTCGAAATCTGGACATTGATATTTAAGAAAAAAATAATACAGGAATTTAGAATCATGGACAGAGCACATTTCGATAGTTTTTGAAAGTTTTCAAATAACGCAATAACTAGACCGAATTTAATGAAATTTGTTATGATTGTAGTTTATAGTCTGAAGAATGTAGGATGCATTATTACACGTATGGATATTGCTATGATCTATAAATTACGTTTAGGTTATGTACAAATAAAAAAGAATGTATGTATATGTAATTTTGTAATATATTTAGTTAAACAAAGTGAAAAGATATCAGATTATTTTACCTTTACATCATTTTCGAAAAAAGAAATAAATCGAAATGTGTTTTTTATTTGCCAATATTATTCATAGATGGCGGTGTACGGCTTGGTTACAATTATCATGAAATTTATTTCACAGTGATGGATATTTTCTGTAAGAACTTTTATTAATAATTTAAGGTTGGGCTTTTATTTTTAATTTTAAATGTTTTTAGATAGATTTTAACGTTATTTTTTAAGGTGTATAATAATTCAAAATATCTATTCGATCTAAATTTTACGATAGATGTCGTTGTATGGTGTTTGCGCTTTGAAAAATTTTATGAAATTACATCAAACAGGTGTTCTTTAAACCATTATTATTCACTGAATATTAACAGTTTATAAAAAAAAAATTAAATAAATTTATCTTTTCGTAAAGGACGGTTAACATTTAAAATGATTTTAGTTGGGTATTCTCAAAGTTTGTAAAGGTCAGATACCGTAAGGTGAGATTGAGGTGAGGGAAGGTTTTTATTTAGTTGCTGTTTTTCTTACACGTAATATACCCCGCGTACGAAGTCGCGGGCACAGCTAGAACTGAATAATTATTTATCTAATATTTTCGATGTATTTTGAAATAAATAAATAACATTTTACAAGATGATGATAATATTAAAAGAAAAGAGGAGAAAAGGTTTTTTTACTATTTTGTACCAAATGAATCAAGTTGAAAATATCACTGTGTAAAGAAGAGCAGCAGGACAATTATATATAAAAAATCGTTAGTAAACCTGAAAGGAACATAAGAAAATACGGGTTTTTTTAAAATTTAATTGTAAAGTATGACGAAAAAATCAAAACAAAATTACTATTTTTACTATTACTACCAAAACATATTGTTGAAAAATATTTAGTAGAAAAGTTGCAAAAAAAGTGAAAAACATCTTTTGCCATATAAATTTTAAAAAATGGCTGGGCGTAGATTTTATGTGCTAATCCGGCTTTCAATCTCTGTCGATAGATCCACACAAAATCTTTGACTAAACTTAGATCCTCCTTTGAAAAAGTTGTTTAGTCTGGTCAAACTCTAGTTTAACCATAGATGTAGTATTAAATAAACTTGTAAGATTAACAGAGTTGAGCTTATAGAGCAAAATATATAGATATACCTATCTATTACCTACATAAAAGATAATTCATAAAAAGTAAACTTACAGTGTATACTAATGTGCAACATTCGTTGACTGATAGAGTTTTGAGAATGTTGTTTAGATCTGTATCTGGTTCTTTGGCACCCATCTCGAGTAGTTGTTCCCACTGAAAATTATAGATGTATAGATTATTTTTCTTATTATATTCTTTAAGTACAGCAATGAGTTTTCCTATTAATATAAAACAATTATATTTAAATCAATAGGCTGTTCTCTAGCAGAATTATATACCATACAATAAAAAAAAAACCAACTTGAATGAATTTGAGGAGTTTTCTGGTGTATCTTGGAAGTTCAAGGTCCAGTGCCAGTTAAATTAAAATAGTACCACCCTTGAGGTATCCCCTTTCCAACATAAAAAGAATCATATAAAATCAATTCATAAACAAAGAAGTAATGGCTGAACATCCCTAAAAAAATATACATTCGAATTGAGAACCTCCTCCTTTTTTGGGGTCTGTTAATAAAAATAAAAACAACATTCGACGCTGTGGTTATATTTCATAAACGCGGTTCATATTTTATGAAAACTCAGCAAAACGAATACATTATATCCCATGTTGTGCAATATAATTAAATAACAGTAGCGACCGTCGATAATTCCAAAAACAGTTACTGTGACGTCATCACGTCACACTAGCCTATGAGTGACGCGGTAAATGAAATCGTATGTGAAACGGAAACGCGATGCGCCAAGTTATGGAAAATAACGTTCACGATTAAACTTACACTGTAAACACCCGGAACCGACGTGTCGACGGGCCCCTCCCATTGCACGATAGCTTTGAGATGTTGAAGCTTGTGCCTAATTGAAAGAATTTTGTCCAACTGTTTCTTGTCCTGTACTGCACAGATACTGGCTCGTGACGATTCCAGGCAGTGGTAACAGGCATCAGCTGAGTTTGTTGTATAAATTCCCGCAGCATATCCTCTGTATTTATTAAAAGTAAATGTATTTATTAAAGTGCCGAGTCAACATGGACACAATATATATTTCATTACTAGCTGTGCCCGTGGCTTCGCTCACGTGGACTACAGAATGCCCGCGCGAATCTTATTCCCAGCTCCCGGCTATTTTAGAGACTAAAATGCTTATTGTGGGTGTTCCTTAGATTACAAGATAGAAATATACTCTTTCGGCCTTTTTTGTAGGTCTTTTTAATGTCTACATTTGTTTAGTACATTAATTTGCTATATCTCTTATGGTGTACTCAGCGTAAGCTATTTAAGCGCCCGAATTGATTCACCATGACCAGTTTTTTTTTATTTTTGCGGAACCCCAATTTTTTTTCTAAAAAAAAATTGCCTAATTTACTCCCTGTAACATCAGCTATCTATCAGTGAAAATTCCGTCAAAATCGGTCCAACCGTTTCGGAGATTACCCGGAATAAACAGACAGACAGACAAAAATTTAAAAAATGATTTTGTTAAAGGTGTCTTATATACTTTCGTATGTATTTAGTAAAAAGCTGTTATTTTGATATTACAAACACACTTCAATTTTATTAATTGTATAGATAACATACTAACTAGCTGTGCCCCACGGTTTCACCCGTGTTAAGTTTATATACGACAAACATCGCCAACACACCCGTGTAGGCAATTTTTTTATACTTTGTGTAAAATTATCGACGTTTTTATGAGAAATATTTTTTTTTTTTTTTCAAATTATATTATAAGCTATTATATGTTACTCGATGTTACTGTAGCTTTTTAACGATGAAAAAAATTTTTTAATCAGTCTTGTAATTTTAGAGCTTATCCATTACAAACAAAAAACCAAATCTTTCTTCTTTTTAGTATTACTAGCTGTGCCCCACGGTATCACCCGTGTTAATTTTATACGCCAACGCCAACGCACCCGTGTGGGTAATCATTATACTTAAAAATTAAAATTAAAATTATCGAAATTTTTATGAGAAATAAATTAATTTTTCAAATAATAATATAGCCCATGTTACTCGCTGTTACTGTAGCTTTATATCAGTGAATAATTTTTTTAATCGGTCCAGTATTTTTTTTATTTTATCCATTACAAACAAAAAATCGAATCTTTCCTCTTTATAATATTGGTTTAACTAGATGGTATAGTTTTTACGCACATAAATTAAATTAGAAGAGTGTCTAATCTAATATTATGAATGAAGAGTATAATTTTGTTTTCTGATATCAGTAATTTCTCTAATCCATTTCACACCTTTGCTTTCGGTATAAAAATATCGATAATCTTGTTATCTTAAGAAAGCGTGGATCTCAGGATTAGGTGCATTTTGTATTCGGTGTTAAAGGCATTATTACATTGCACGATCTTTCATAATCGATTTTCGGAGGGGGGACTTGGCCGCAGGATTGTGCCTAGCAGTTATACTACACTGCCATTCCGGCCCTTATCACAAAGCTACAATTTGTAATTTATACTGCTATCTCAGTTTAAAAATGAACGTCGAGAGATGGTACGTATGTTATCATGGCACTAACACTGTCGAAACTACAAAAGTAATTATTGTTGTGACTGCTGCATTCACAACAGTGTTTTTTTTTCTATAGGTATTAATATTTTGCTTTATTTAAGTACAATATGATCATATAAAATTGTAATATAATAGAAACTGATTGTTTGAAAATCCGTTAGTATCGATTCTTTTGTAAAAATAACAATAAAAAAAAATGTTAAAAATAGTAAAATAATCGATGTTTAGAATACAAGTAAAAATTATAAAATAAAAAAGTTATATACGAGGATTGAACCCGCGACCTTTCGGATCAATAGTATGGTTGATTAAACGAATGGCTAACATTACGCAATCGTTTGCTCTCGATCGTCGCGTGGCGAGTGGCGACTGAAGCTAAACTACGCTATCGTTGCGTTGTAGGTGATCGGATCGACAATTCGCCCTTGATTGGATCCTGCATACCCGATTCCTTATATTGCACTGAATATTGACAAAAATCGCGGTAGATCGTGCTGTATAAACTTACCTTATAAGGCAATATCAAAGTAGCCTTAGAGAATAAAATAGAACAATTAGCTGACAGCAATAATCCATTTTTTTACGTTCTTTTCTGTCATATTTAACTCGAAAATTTACTTATTATGTCATTTGTAGCATGTTACTAGACTTAATAACTAGTGATTCCAACTAAGCCCTTGTATTTTTTATTTGAAGGGAACTACGGATGAAACTACGGTTTTTAGCGTTTAATCTTTCGAGGCCCATAATTTGATTAAATTCTCTTTGACGTTCACTGTTTATGATGTGGAACTTATTTTAATAAACACTGTTAAAGTTCGCTACCTATGAGTTATTGCCGAACAGATATTAGTTAATTTAATTGTGTATGAAATTGCAAAAAATGCTAATTACCCAGCATGTATGGCAGCTAAGTCTGCTATAAACCATTGTTCAGAATTGAATCCGAGGATGCCCACAGAATGATATCTCTCTAAGCCCAATTTGAGAAATGATTTTGCGATGGTCCGTACGCGTTCTTGGTATTGTCTGAAATATGAAAATTATTGGTAAAATATAGTAATTAATATATTATAACTTTTTAATGCAGTAAGTTTTTATGGATGGATCACATACATTGAGGTATCATATAGTAGGACATAATACCTACATACATACGTAAATAAAACTTTTTTAATTAATATCAATACATTACCTACTTATGCAATAAGATGTCCAGGTTATGAGGTATAATGTTTTTCATTGATTACAAATGTTTATAAAATATCAGTTTCAGTTGTGATGATGATTTTTGGAGATTTTATAGGAAACATTGTGTCTTAGCTGTGTCGATATAGTAATAAATGAATGACTACTGTGGTACTTAATTAAAATTGGTTTAGTTGTTTTTTTTTTTTCCAATATTTTATTATTACATATTTTATGTACATAAAAATATTGAATTGATTAGAAGGGAATAGGTTAAGAATGGCGAAATTACTTGTATGTGATTTTGTGCCATTTTCCGTCCGATTTCTTTGTGGCGAGGGCAGTTGCATCTGGGTATCTTGCCGTGGTCCTGTTCAGCAAACCTGGTACGGAAATAGGAGGTTCCGCCGCGGGGCCCCTAGACGCTATGCGTAGCTTCACGTGGCCTCCGGGTAAAGGAGAAACATAGCTGTCAGACGGAATTACCTGGTTCGGTCCTGTAAGGTGATTTAGAAGTTATTCATAATACTTTTTTTATATAAATAACAAGTGAAATAACGTTATTCTGTGTAGTTGAGTAGTATATATAATAGGCGAAACCATGGAACTATTTATTTAAATTTCTTGTAAAACGATTCATTTACCCAATAATAAGATTTAAACAGATAGGTAAATGTTATTATGTAACTATATTATGGTTTATTTTGTATTTAAAAATGATAATATTCATGTTGTCACAGGATGTTTGATAGATACATTAACCTTAAAGGAAACAAAGCAAATACCGTAAATTACTTAACGTATGACAGGCTAACGTAAACTGCCATTGTAGTTAAAGCAAATCTAAACTTAACGATCATGCGAAATAATCTTCTTTATCTATACAATTAATAAAATTGAAGTGTCTGTTTGTAATGTCAAAATAACAGTTTTTACTAAATGCATATGAAAGTATATACGATACATATATCAAAAGCCCATTTTTTAAATTTTTGTCTGTCTGTGTGTCTGTTTGTTCAGGGCAATCTCCGAAACGGTTTGACCGATATTGACGGGACTTTCACTGCTAGATAGCTGATGATATAGGGATTAACTTTGGCTACTTTTATTTTAGAAAAAGAATTAGGGTTCCGCACAAATAAATAAAAACTGGTCATGGTGAATCAATTGGAGCGCTTAAATGGCTTACGTTGAGTAAACCATAAGAGATATACCAAATTAATGTACTAAATAATTGTAGACATTAAAAAGACCTAACAAAAAAGTCCGGGAGAGTATATGTCTATCTTCTATGGAACACCCACAATAAGCATTTTTGTCTTTATAATAGCCGGGGAGCGGGGGAGCAAGATTCACGCGGGCATCCTGTAGTCCACGTGAGCGAAGCCACGGGCACAGCTAGTACATAAATAAATGATAAAGTATACATATATGCGATGATAATAATTCGATTTATAGTTCTTATCTATTTATTTCGCTTATTGATGTGATATCACTTTATTAATTTCCTAGATGATTAGACAGGGCAGTCTGAGTCATTCTTTTGGAATTGTTGTAACATGTAAGGAACTATATATATAATTCCATAATAGCACTGACACCAATTCTTCTACTAGAGAATTATATATTATACTAATTAAGTTATGTTGTACAGGTTGTACTTAAGTTTATTTTTATATACTTTAGTTGTTATTTGTTAAGGTCAGGTACGTAGTTATGTAAGTGGCATAGTCGTTTCTGCGACTGTGGCTAAAATAACTAAAATAAAAACATTTATTTAAGTTTCATCTTTTGTAATGATGGACAAATTTCGTAAAACATAAGAATAGTGTATTTTTAATTTTTTTTACAATATATATTAACTTTGGGGAAAGTATTTCATCACCTGCACGAGTATGTGTAGAGGTATGTTGTTAGTAACAACCATAGAATTTATATAACTATTTAGAAATGTCGGTAATGGCTCGCATTTCGTGATCAAGCAGTATATATCTGGCTTCCGAAAGACCTGCAGGCCGTCGATAGATTGCCGATCCTTCTGTGGTCGCCGTTGTTTTTGAACTCTACTGTGTTTACCATCAGGCACAATGTGTTTTAAAAAACACTGTTAAACCTAATACCACGCCTAAAATGTTTTACTTTATTAGACACCAAGAGAAATAAGGAAATTCAATCGGATAGAAACGACACCGATGTGTGTGACTCATACTAAATTAATAAGGTTTGATTAGATGTACAAATCGCTTATGTTCACTGTTTAGGTGATAGTAGTTTTTTTATTGTATTTGGATAAATTGTTATCGTAGAAATACCTAGATATAAAAGAGATTAGGGAACAAGAAACGTAGAAATAGGTACTTTGAATGGAATATTTATCATATCTATAAGTTTATAAATATGTAATTAGGTACCTATATAGGTAAAGTTTTCTTGATAATACATATATCTAAAATATTATACAAAAATTATAAGAATTGCAAACTCGTAAAAAAGCGTGAATGTAATTGTAACCGCTTTTGAAATTTTTCAATAGAAATAAAAGAGGGTTATTATATTAGCACTCTGTATGTATTAGTATGACGTAATATGTTCACCTATTTCTCATGAGTTTTAAAATATTCACCACATTACTATAAATTACATGTTGTCGGTTTCCTTATAACTGTTTGAATTTCCTATAGCGATAAAAATATGGTTCATTTCATTTATTAACAGCCTCTATATTCTAATGAGAAACTAATATTATTTTAATAGAAACAATGAATGTAAATATATTACATATTTGATTTTTTAATAATTGTAAATTTTTATTTATGGATATAACTAGAAACAGTAAAATGTGAGAGAAGCTCTACCTCCCTTGGCTTTTTATGCCCGATATCAAGAATTATATACATGACATATATTATAATCGTATTAGTAAAAATATTGTCATATAATATTGTTAGAAGAATACATTCAGTCAAAAAAGTATCGGTAATGGATGATTTGTTTATGGTTAATTAAACTTAATTTTGTTGTGTTTTGTTTGTTGTTGTCTTAATTAATTTTTTTTTTTCTTAGATTGGCACAACTCTTTTTCATTTTGGCGCGGAGTTTGAGTTGCGTTCGTCATTTAGATTAAATACAGTGCTGTTTTTAGTTAGATCATAATATCTAGTGTGTATTGCGAATTTCATAATGGACAAAGAGTTTCTCTTAAATTCTGCATCGCCAATGGAATTTCGTGTGCGGAGACACTGAAAATGTTACAGTAAGCTTACGGTGAATTGACTTTATCAAAAACACATGCTTATGAGTGGTGCAAAGCGTTCAAAAGCGCGTCGAGATATGCTGAAAGATTTGCCTCGCCCTGGTAAGCCATCAACGTCTTCAACTGAAGTTAACATCGCAAAAGTCAAGGAAATAGTGACTGAAAATCCTCATTTCATGTTTGAGAGATATAGCAGCTGGACTTTCTATGTCTCACGAGTGGATCTGTATCATTTTAAATAATCACTTAGGTATGAAACATGTTGCCGCTCGGCTAGTCCCAAAAGATCTGAATTTTCTCCAAAAACTCGCTCGCATAAGAGTCGCTGAGGAAATGCTAGAACGAGTCAATTCCGACCCAACATTCATGAAGTGCATTGTTTCTGGTGACGAGACGTGGGTTTACGAGTTTGACATGCAAACTAGTCAACAAGCTTCAGAGTGGCGCCTTCCAACTGAACCGAAACCGAAAAAACCACGCCAAAGTCGATCAAAAGTCAAAGTCATGTTGACTGTTTTCTTTGACTGTCGCGGTGTTGTGCACTCGGAATTCTTACCGGAAGGTCAAACGGTAAATAAAGTGCATTATTTGAGCGTTAAGCAGCGTTTAAGACAGTAAATTTGACGAAAAAGAAAATTCTTGAATTTTGCACCACGAAAATGCGCCTACGCACAAGGCCATCATTGTGAACGAATTTTTGACCTAAAATTCAACGAATACCATCGAGCAACCACCTTGTTCACCAGATATGGCTCCAGCCGACTTCTTTTTTTTTTCTTAAACTCAAATTATCACTTCGTGGCACCCGTTTTCATTCGGTAGAAGACAAAGGA
Source organism: Saturnia japonica (assembly GCA_033032175.1). Lineage (NCBI taxonomy): Eukaryota > Metazoa > Arthropoda > Insecta > Lepidoptera > Saturniidae > Saturnia > Saturnia japonica. The sequence goes on along the minus strand of CM065311.1, from coordinate 8,332,845 downwards.
AAATTCGCGACGAGAACTAAACTCAATTCCGAAAAAGCGTTTAAAAATGTTTATATGATTGGATTATTCGTTGGCGTAAATTTATCGTTCCTAAAGGATCATACTTTGAAGGCGATAAAATAAATTTCGATGATTATCTAACATTTCGTGTATTATTGATATGTTCCCGGTATTTTTTTGACAGAGTAGTAGGTAAACTGATCTGGCTACGAATAACAGACTGTGAATCACGGACTACGAATTGTCCTATAGCTCAAGCAAGATTTTTTTTTAACTTACTACATCTATAGCCGTAAGGGCCCTGAAGCCCCAGAAGTAGGCATGAAAAATAGGTACTGTTATTTAAAAATAATTGTCATAGTTGTGATATTATATTTTTATCACTATTATTTCACCTGCGATAAATGAATTCCATATGTGCAACAAAAACAATGACCCTTTTATTATAATTTGTTACTAAGTGTAAATGAATTCATATAATCACGCTATATATCAAAACCAACCAACAAAAAATCAACCATACCAACCATGATATAGGAAACCAACAAAAAAAAATTTTTTTTTGTTCCACATACGGAATTGAACTGAACACATGCTTTATCATATGTAGCAGTTATTTTGTATTAAATATGTCAAATATGGCAAATTATTTTTGTTTCCATATGAAAAATAGCAGTAATGCATTATAATTTCCATACCTAATCAAAAGGCTTTTACAGTTTCACCGGGCTTGGGGGTGAGCGCTCCCTTCATGCCTGTCGTTGTCTGCTTATTTAATGTGTGCGTTAACAGTGCACACCCGTTGCTATCAATAGTGCATGCCAATAGTACGAATAGGTTCAATAATCACACCGACAATTAAGTAATAATATTGTATCGACGTCAAAATGTTCGATGAGTACCACAAGCCAAGCATGAGGCTGTAGCCTAATGTTGAATGGCCACCCCACGCAACAATTCCTAATCAAGGTATCGTAGTAACATAAAGGTACATCTATTTTTAATACTTAATACTATATACAGGACATTAAGTTATATCTATATTATATTTTAATCAGACATCTAGTATAGTACCTAATTCAAAAAACTATAGTATGTAATATGTAGGTTCGTACGATTATAACAATCAATTGGAAACTACCAACAACACCGGATTACACGAACTTTAACAAGTAATGATAATATATAGATTAGTAAAAGTTATAATCTAAAATATTGTTATCTTCGATAGTATCGCTTGTTGCTATACTGCTTATTAAACGTACACATACCAATATGTAGTGGTACAAGTAGGTATGTACAGAATTTATTTTCAAACCTCGTGGTGCAATGTAATTATACTCGTAGCTTATTTTAAATGTATCTCCGTACTATTGGAAGCATATTTTTTATAAACTTGTTTCGAAGCCTTGAGGAGTACAAGACTACCATGAACATTGTCAAAATAACATCAAGCGAAGGTACTGGATTACAGGAGTTTCGTTTATGCCGTGGATGCAATAAGATTTTTTTTGCATATTATAACTTTGTGCGAGTGAAATTGTGTATGGAAATTTTTACTCTTGAAGTAGAGATGTCTAAATTTCTATTAAAAATGAATAAAAAAATTTTTGAATTCGATAGTGTTTTTATAAGTCTTCAAACTTAAACTATCTAAATGATTTTAATGAAGTTTGCTAGTATTTTGTGTTAATTTTTAGTAGAGAAGTAACCTTAGGTTCGGAACTCAGGGTACCTACCTCGAATGAACTAGAATAATTTTGAAATAAGATGTTACACAAGGTTTTCGAAAGCTATAGGTATAAGGCATATAAATACTTATAATTAATTAACTGGCACTGTTACTATAGTTATAGCATGTCGATTATGTAATATAATCTATGTACAATTACCATCTAAATATTTTTGATGGGTAACTCCGTTCGGTACTTGCATGCTATTGTCTTGAACCGAGTTTTCACCGTTCTCCACAATTGCGGTGTATTTTTCCTGAAACAAAAATAGATCTTATTAAGCAAAATTTACAGTAAATATTCATTTAATTGGCGGTGATTGAGATCCAAGACTGTAGATAAAATGATCCAAAAATAAAATAAAAACAACTGGATTTTTAGATATACCTACACGAAGTACAGGATGGGCCAGAAAGGCCTACAATTTTATAAAGACTCTTGCGTTTGAACCTTATGTGCGGGGGTTGCGCGGGTGGTGGGGATACGAAGCTCGGTTCTCGGAAATTTAATCACGATGGATCGCTTCACCGGAACGCAGCGTGCATTCTGCGTTAAACATTATTATAAAAATGACGATTCGTGCGCTATTGTTCGATGTTTATTTCGGCGTGAGTTTGGATTATATGACGTAAATCAATGTCCGAAGGAAAGTGTGATTCGATCGTGGGTCAGAAAGTTCAAAGCTACTGGTTTGACTCTCAAACACAAGCCTGCGGGACGCCCAAGGTCAACAAGAACGGAAGACACAATTTAACAAGTTAGAGCTTCAGTTCAACGTAATTCTGGTCTATCAACTCGCAAGCGATCAGCTGAACTTGTGATGTCCAGAACATCTTTGCGTCGTATTTTGTTGAAAGATTTGAATTGCACCCGTATAAAATTCAACTTGTGTAGGAATTGCTGCCAAATGACCCAATTTTACGACGAGCTTTTGTTGAAACAATGATGGAACGCTTTCAGAGTTTCAACAATATTCTGTTCTCCGACGAAGCCCATTTTCACTTAAATGGGCATATCAATAAACAGAATTGCCGTTACTGGGCTGCTGAGAACCCACCTGCAAAACATCAAAAGCCTCTGCATTCGCCGAAAGTAACCGTTTGGGCGGCCATATCAGCACACGGAATTATCTTATTTCTATTATTCTTATTTTCCTTAATTTATTAGCCCTAAAATATTTAACATTCAATCATGAAAGGTATTGTTGACAATTGTTTTTTTTTACTGACTATACAGTTTGCTGTTATACATTGTAACAATTGCTCTGAGCTCTGACCACGATACTATACAAAACACGATAAGCAGTCTGCAGACCTAGAGCTATATGACGAGGTATTGGAAGATCCCCAATGGAAAAGTAACAAGCATTTCCATTATCCTTGCCTCTATGGGTAAAGCTGGCTTCTAATCATTCTGCCGTATATATTGTAGTCAGGTGAATAATAATTATTAAATGAATTAATATAATTTGTATATATGTACACGCATCATATTATAACCTAAAATGAAGGTAGAACACATAAATTACGGGGTATTTAATAATTCAGTAAGTAGATAGGTAATTTTAAGTTGGGATATCATGCTTTTATTTTATTCCCTTGCCCCCTTCTGCCATTGAAGCTAGTTCTTGCTACGTACATGAGAGACGCAGTAGACTTCTACACTGGCTGTCAAAACTAAACCTACTAACCATTTCTTGATAAATAACGTTGTTACTTTAATCAAATGTAGTTGTATACATCCGTTAACCTTGTAAATGACAATTAAATAAACAACGTTAATGTAGGGTAAAAAACCATTATCTTACTGTATATCATTAAACAATTAAATATTTAAGAATATATTATAATCGCCTGGGATCAGACTATATTAAAAAACCTTGGTTTAACAGTAATTAGATTTAATTAATTTTTTGTGAACTTATCGTCGTCGTTAACAGAATAGGTAATAAATTCATCTTAACTCAAACAATAACCCGTATAATTACTGTGAGAACAATGTATTTTGTAGGAAATCAGAGGCTTCTTTGCTAAAGTAAACTACTGTACTAGTAATATTATAAAGATTGTTGATTTTATTAATGAAGTTGTTAGTTTTTTTATTTGTTGTTTAAACGAGCTAATCTCTGGAATTAACAGCCAGATTTGAAAAGTTATTTTTGACATTTTATAGCCTTTTAAATTGGTTAAAGACAGAAAGATATAGGCTATATTACTTCACGATACGACTCTAAGATACGGAGCATTAACCATGAACGTCAAACAATCTGGAAAACTGTAAGCAGGAACGGGAAGTGAGAAGAACGATACGCTACACGCTGTGGTGGACACTTGGTCGAATAAATTTAACATGAGTCAACCCGTGGGGCACAGCTAGTTTTAAATATAGTTAATACGGTTGTGGTGTATTAAAATGGATAATCACAATGCACAAATTAATCACTGATATGAAACGTGTATCTGGGCTTGTCAACTGCGGATTAAATAAACCCATTATGTCATTATCATCAAGACGTTCACTTATGGACATAGGTTTCGCCTGAAAATCGCTGTACCATCCAGAATGGTGGGACAAACAGTTCATCGGATTACCTTATTGTGGGTATGCCCAAGCCAAGTCTTCCGATACGAGGTCACCTTTCTTGAACTCTTCGTTATGTTGTTGTTTCATAATTTTTTTTTAATAACAAATATTGAAATTCTTCTCTTTCGGATAAAATTTTATAAGAAGTTTATACTATTGTTGCATATGAATGACCTCAAATATATATCGAGGTGCGGTACTCACCTGGAAGTTGGTATTTGCTAAAGAAAAACAAATCGACGTATCTCCTGTAAAACTTATATGGTCAGCGTTTCAAATGTGTGCTAAAAGTAATTATACAAATCATTAGGTAATGTATATTATAACAGAACTATTTCTTACTTATCAGAAATGTTGAATGTAAAAGAAAGATATGTTTTGATATCTGTCAATTGCGTAGAAGCCCCAAAAATAAAGACAAAAATTAAATTAAAAATCTCTTGCGTCATTATTTAGATCAGTCGTCAATAGTCAGGCTGTGGCACATAATTAAATTAGTTGTTTGTGACAGGCAAAGTTTTGATTTCAAGTTTTTTGTATAGCAAGTCCGCCGCAAACAAGGTGAAATTCCTCAATTCACAATTCATAGTGTAAATTTAGCTGGTTTAATCATCCTAGATAACGACGTAACACGGAAGGAATGTTAAGGAGTTTTGTAAAATATTTTTCAGTAAAAGGGTCATGTTTACTCTGCTTCATCATTAAGTATGAGAGAAAAGCTATGGTTATTCATTGAAAATTGTACCTAAATGACACGCGGTTTTTCAAACAGTGGCTCACCTTGACATTTTATGGGGTGTTACCCTCCGTAAATAGTTTAATGATGATGACGTACCCTCATTTTGGTTACTGAATTTATTTTAAATTATAATTTCATTCATAAATAAGACTTCACGAATATATTGTGTGAACTTTAAGTTAACGTATGAAATATTAAAAAAAAAAAAAAACTATCGCTTCCATATACTTTTGTATACAGGCAGTCCCAACTTACGTAGTTTCGAGTTACGTCAAACTTTTTTTTCACACTATTCCTCAAATGTACGTAAATTGTTTTGATTTACGTCATAGGGGAAATCGTTTGTCGCGAAGTCGACGTCTTGAAAATCGTGAGAAAAACAGTTTTTGCTAAAAAAACTTTCAGTAGCCTTTACATGTTTAGAGATTGCTATGAAAATTTTCGAAGAAAATTATCTTAATTTTAATAGAAACCGTAATGTGAACAAATTTTATGCGGCATATCAATATTACCGAGTCTTGAATGATACAATCAACAAAAAGAAGCGAAACAATCTCGATTTCATATATTTTTTAACCTATCATTTTTCATAATAATGAGGTAATAAGTATGTACATACGTAAGTACATACTAAAAATAGTTACCATTTTTATAAATAAATATTTGAAGAACTTTCTTTCAATAATAAAGTATATTTTTATTTAATAATTGCAGTTATATTTATACTTAAAGTCCTTGCAGAACATAACACCTGGGTTTTATATAATGTTATTATTTATATTTATACTAATATTATAAATGCGAAAGTAACGCTGTCTGTCTGTCTGCTACGATTTCACGCCTAAACCGCTGAACCAATTTTGATGAATTTTTGTATAGAGATAGATCGGACCTTGGGAAAGGACAGAGGCTACTTTTGTAGCGAAAATAAAACTTCTAGGAAGAAGATATGTGAACTCCAATGCACATGCGCGGTAATAGTGAAATGACATCGGCTTCCACACCAACTGGTTTGTTGATTTATTGACATTGTTATACATGTAAATGCACGGTATTGTATTTCTAATACTTACCTATGAAATGATAGTCTAGTATTCTTTTTAAGATTGGCCGAAGAGTTTTTTAACTTTTTAACCACGCAGTACGGCATGACTAAATCAATTAAAGATCAATAGCAGGGTGGGTGCCGCAGCTGCAGCATTCGGCAAGCTATTTTCCAAGGTCTTCTGCTCGCTGAAGTTGGCCACTAAATGTGTTTATATGGCAATCGTGCTTCTGAACCTTTTATACTCCTCTGAGGCGTGATGCGTATTACGACGCCACCTTCGCACTTTGGATCGCTTCCACCTTACACTGCGAAATAACGAAGTTCTGCGACGAGCCAATGTTGGTGGCAATGAGGCCTATTTAATGCGTCAACAGCTTCGGTGGTGCGGTCACGTATCTCGCATGGCAAAGCGCATTCTCTACTCTGAACTAGAGGAGGGCAAGCGGAATCATGGCGGTTCCCTCCTCCGGTACAAGAATATCCAAAAGTGACACATGAAAGGATGCAACATAGAGCCCTCTCATTATGAACGTTTGGCAGCACAGCGGTCAGAATGGCGCAGGATGGTGAACAAACATGTGCGCGAGTTCGAGGTTCAGCGTAAAGCTGACCTTGATACCAAACACAACCAGTTAAAGGCTCGCCCAAATGCTGCTATTACATATCTTTATGTGAACGGCGTACTCACGTGCTCTCAGTGCGCACGATGTTTCGCCGCGAAGATAGGCTACATAAGTCATCTTCGAGAGCACCAGTGCCATTTCTCAGACTAGGAGTCGAAGTGGTCGCCATGGCCGAAATCGGTTGAAACAATCATCATCATCACGGCATAATTACTGTTTTATTTTATGATTGAAATGTGACGTGCACTGTCGACCGCGACTCGCGGTTATTATATTATATATATATTATATATTAATATATAATAACTATAATATTTGCTATAGTTATTATATTATATGTTATTATTATTATTATTGTATTATATATATATTCTAAGCGATATACCTATTGTAAATTATCTGGATCATATAGTATCACAACAAGCGAATTATTTCATTGTATTATCCCACATGTGGTGAAAATAAAACTTGGATGAAAGTTTGCATGAAGAACCCATCATGTCTCTTTGAGGGATATGAAAATTCATAGTTATGCATTTGGTCAGAAATACAAGGGGTTTCACGTTTTTCAAAAAACCTTTCCGCAAGCCGATACAATAAGGGTGATTATAATTATTTTTGAAGTTTTATTGGGACGGTTAATGTGTTAGATTCATATTGGCATATAATTATAATACTATATAGACAGTGATAAACCTATCTATGATTTTCTTTTGGTTTGTCGTGTTCTGAAATCAGCTGTTGTATATGCAGTAATATAGCGGTATGGTATGGATCGCGACCACCATACACATATGTAGTTACAAACCTATCTATGATTTTCTTGGTTTGTCGAGTGCTGAAATCAGCCGGTGCATATACAGTAATATAGCGGGGTGTTTGAGATGGCGGCTGTAGTGTATTAACTTCACGGGGTAATTTATTGACTTAGTCTCAAGCGTCTATATAACAGAGACGAGCGTATATGGCGGAAATCCAAGTCCGGTGAAGCTGTAAAAGCCGCAGCGGCTCTGTTTTTGGATAGGGCCCCTAAGGCCAACAGTGTAGTAAGTTCAAAAAAAAAAAAGGGCGGAAATAAGCAAGCCGACCGTTGTGCAGAGCGGACGTATACTGGTGAGGTGATAGTGATCTGATATAGATCTAGACAATACAGCGGTCATCATACACTTAGTGACAAACCTATCTATTATTTACATTTGGTTTGTCGTGTTCCGAGATCAGTATGTCCAATAATACGCAGACGAAGTCGCGGGTACCAGCTAGTAATAATATATGTCAGAAATGTTTCGACTTATTTCGCGTACTTATTTCGAAAACCTAACAAGCAGTAAGAACGAGGTTTGCCTGTATATTGAGTGCTAAAGCATAATAGTTTATGCACAATAACTAAGAACGAAAGATAACGCACAAGTTAAATTTGTTACTGATTTTTATAAGAGCCGATGGTGCAAGATGCAGGTAATGTTTTTAATATTGTCCATTTTACAAGTTGGTACAAAATGTATTTTGTTCTTGAAAACGCTTGCTTGGGTAAATTGTAGGATATTACATAAGTATTTCGTTCATAATATTTGTATTTTGTAATTATGTTATATGATTTTTAAACTTTTTATTTTAATACTGAATTTTAGTGTAGTAAGTATTAAACCACTTTACATAACGGAGGGTAGTAAAAATTACTACACGCGTACTACATTTTCAGTTGATGTAAATAAAATGTATCTACTCCTAATAAACATATTTATAACAGTCAACAGGATACAAAAACATTATGGAAAAAAGTAAAGTTTTCCCTATGATTATATACAAGTACTTTTCCTTAAACTTTGCAGTTTCACTAAAATAATAATAATTAATATTAAATCTACATTACACTGACTTTATAAAAATTATGTTTTCGAGTTACATTAATAGTATATTACGCACCGAGGGAGAAAAGTAGGACATTCACGTCCGCGAGTGTCACCCTCGCCGAAGCGCGGGCGTGAATGTCCTACTTTTCTCCCTAGGTGCGTTTACAAATTTTTCTCCTCCGGGATGAAAAGTTCATATAAAAGTTTATATATTTTATATATAAACACGCAGTTGCTAGGTTACCGGGAGATAAAGTAAAGTACGCGCATGCGCACATTTGCCATCTCACCGGGAGAGAATCGGGTACTTTTCTCCCGCGTGACAGGGACTAAAAGTGAACTTTTATCCCGGATGAGAAAAAACATTATTTTAAATTACCTATTACGTACTAAGAGACCCAACGCAACCTTCAAAACTTGAGTTTTAATAAACATTTAAAAAGCGGGAAAGTTTGAAAATACATAATTTTAAATTGACTTTAATAATTCCTTACTACTAAAAAACCTGCACATTTTTCTAGCTTTCTTTCACAGTTTAAACTTTAATTTTAGGTTTTACTTATTACTAGCGACTCACTCCGCCCACCATCGCAAGGGTACCTATAATTTACAAAGTTGTGTATTTTATGTTTAAAAAAGCCTGATTGATAGTTCATAACTTCATGAATGCCTAGTATAAGTAATTGCATAGTCTAGTGGTCCTAAACGCGCTCGAGGTCCTAGGTTCGATTCCTAGGGCGAGCAAAATGCTATTGGTTTTTTTCTTTGAAATTCTCAGTAACAGCTCAGAGTTTGGCTTTGTGCCCGATTGATGGCAATAGCCTCGCCCCCTATTACATGGGACTTAAACAGTACCCGGCGAACTGCAGGTGTACACGTCTGCCTAACCCTTCGGGTATACAGGCGTAATGGTATGTTATGTATCTTCATAATTACGAAAAGTACGCTTAGCTCGCGAAGCGCAGTTCATCATAGGTGCGGAGTGCAGACCAACCGACCGCGACCGTTTTGCTGAGGAGGATTTCTTTAGTCGCGCGTAGTTTCGAATACGTGATATCTCTACGGTATTAATTTAAATGGAAAACTGTAAAGGACAATTTTAATCTATATTAAATGCCCAAGTTAACTAACAAATTTATCTGGATAAAGATTATTACTGAATTGGAAAAAAATATCTTCGCAAATAACGTAATATTTTTTAATTATTATGTTGAAGATAAAAATGGTTACTGTTTGTCAACCTTAGGAGATAGACATATGTCATTCCGAACTTTTGCCTAGGCTTTTTGAAGAACTACTATTCTTTAGAATATTATTTTGATGTATACTTATCTAAGGTTTAGCCAGCGTAAACCATGTAAGCGTGCTAAAATCATTTTTTGACGACTTGATTACAAATCTTTGAACTTTCTCAACTATACAAAAACTTAATTGCAATGTACATATTGTATATAATTATAAATCTTCCGTAAAAAATCTCTAAATGGTAGTAAAAACCGCATTAAAATCCGTTGTTTGGGTGGTTTAAACGATCTAAACGTGCTTTATACTATACAGGTTGGAAAAAACGAACGGGACATGGAGGAAAACTATATTAAATATTGTAGATAACAAATTTGACTCAAAGGAAACATTCTTTTATTTATTGAATTATTAATAACTGCATTCACGATTTTCTAAAAAAACTTACTTGTACCGGGAGTTGAACAAAGTAAAAATACAAAAAACAGACATGCACTATGTTATTGCACAAATTGATAGCCTGTGATAAGAATAAAATCTCTCAAATAAAAATTGTATCTTACAATTACAGGAGACCATGAAATTAACAATTCATACATATCGAACTAACATGAAAGCAAATTTATAACTGAAGAAGTAATAATTAAAATTATTTTTTCATGCATTTTAACAAATTAACTGACAAGTTGCTTGAAATGAGAGCCATTGTCTTTTATGCACAGATTATATCTGCATTGTATTTTATTGTACACGAGTATGGTGCTTAACTTTTCAGCAGCTCAGCAGTAGCAACACTCAAAGTATGTCAACATATTAAACTCAAAAGTGGAGTTGTCTAAATTTACTTGCTGTGGACGTTGTTCGCGTCTCTTGAGGTCAACATCAAGTGCACAGATAAATTTATTTGTTGATGTGTCAATCCGACTGGTCTAATACCTTCACCCTACAGAAGATCATAGCCAAATAACCCATTAGCAATGCGCTAGTGAGACCATATTATTGCAAGCGTCCATAAGCTACGGTAACTGCTGACATCAAGCGGAAAGCATGCTTGTTGACCACTTTTGTTGTACATATAAAAAAAACAGTTAGCATTTGTCTATCCCGATTCCTCTCACTAACAATTTGAGACTTTGTGGTTTTAAAAGCAACCTTCAACTCCAAAGGTCTCCTTTAATCTTAAATTTTTTGTCTTAATATCTCGGCTAAAAAATAAACGTTACCTATAACAATAATATTGCCAAATATTTTATATAGAAATGATTTAGTTGATAACTTTTTACAGATACTTCACACATTATCTTTTCTTTTATTTGTGTACCCCTACTGTAATAGTAGAATTCTATGAAAATTAAAATAATTTTTACATTTTTAAGTAAGTCTAGTTTAAATAGTTAAATTTCATGGTTTCCTTTAATTATCCTTATCATAGACCCTGCCGATTAGTGTAATAACATAATAAATTTCAGTTTTTTAACTTTTTGCATTTTTTAGGTGGTTTGATTCCCGGTATAGGTAAGCTATTTTAGTAAATCTATCTGTGAATGTAGTTATTATAATTTCAAAAACTAAAAGAATTTTTGTTTTGAGTAAAATTTGATATCTTCAATATTTAATATACTTTTCCTAAATGTCCCGTTGGTTGTTTCCACACTGTATAGTGTAAGTATTTTAAGTTTTAATATTCGGGGTGGTAGGTTAACATTTTTTATTTTTCTTGTTTATGGGTGAGCGAGGCTTAAAGGTATCTGTATTGCTATAAACTTTACATTATTAAATCAAGGCGAAAAAACGCTTAATTTTGTTTACGATACAAAAATTATAAAATCACGCAATACATGCTGACTTAGGTATGTACTGTTTACCTATCACTGAGAAACTGCAAATCACGTTCATCTAAAACTACTGAAACCGAATAAAGCTTTTCTCCTACGTATTTCGTTTTAAATTGCAACTAAAATAAATTCGTGGAGAACAGAATTAGCATTACTAGCGGTCGCCCAATGGTCGGAATTCGACCAGCGACTTTTTGATCATAGACTATTTTCTGTTTGACATGTGCAGTATGAACCTAAACAATGAATATTAATATCAATTGCTGTCAATTTTCTTTGTGTGACAATGTCAATATTTTAGGGGGTCTAACTTTCAATGGCACTGGTCGGTTTAGGATTTGCAGTATTAATTTATTTTATTTAATATATATTAGTAATAGATATTATATATAAATTTTAGCTTTCTGCAATCCTTCTCCATATAAACTTTAACCATGCCAAATATCAGTCTTCCGTGCACGCAATACCACGCATTAATATAATGATAAATTAAAGTAAATATTTAAGTGCCATCTGTTGTTGGATAGAAACTAGTGATGAGATAGATTATGTAATTGATTTTTATTATCTATACACAATTATTTCTATATTATATGAATAATATGATCAATGGATTTTATAGACATTTCATTTAATATTTTGATAGTAGTCTTAAAGGTTTCTAAAATAGCATTTAATGATTTTATTTTAAACATATACCTATCGTAAACAGAATAATATTGTACATTTTTCCAAAATAAAAACCATTGTTGACTTTCTTATTTTTATTTTATTATGAATATGTAGTTTTCTAAATTCAAACACACAAAAATATAAATGAATAGAACTACTTATATAGGATATATCCTGTTAGAACGTGGAGAAGTAAACACTAAACTTGCCTCTATTAGTGTGGAGTATGGAGACTTCTTAAAATATCTGAGTTTATTCTTTATTAGAAAAATTATGTTTGAAAAATGTAACTTTATCTAAGTATACGACATTGCCAAAGGCAGCATCATTTGAGGATTTGTTTCACATAAATATATGTACATTTATATTAGGATTAAAAAAAACAATACTTATTGATAGCTAATATGCATTTTGTTAACAATTTAATGACTCGTAAGGTGATAACATAATAAAGAAAAAATGGCAGCAGTAAAACAGTTAATATTTATCGCTTGGGACTTGGGTCAGTACCCCGATGACCTCTATAATAATTATTTATTTTATACATAACATATTTTGTATTAAAACACTTCGTACAAAGTACCTACCTATAAAAGAATACAATATTAAAAAGATGTACCTACCTCTTAATATTAATAACTGCAACTAAGACAATTTTTTTTCAGTCATTTCAAAATCCTTCATATAATTTCGTTTATATAGTTTATACAGTTTTTTTCACTCATTCTAATGTATGTAAACAGAGATTTTTGTGATAAAATTTTAGATAGGTACATCCCGTCAATGAAAAGGTTTACTAAAATTAACATCACCCCTTTAAATGAATAAATTATTCGTAAACATATTATTAAAACTGGAAGAGCAGTATTATTATTAAAGACTGATTAACAGTATCAAAGCTACTAAGTTGTTTATCTAGAAACAAAAAATAAGAAACCAAAATTTAGTTTCTTAATATTACATTACATTCTTTAACTACGTTCTTCCACACACTATTCTTCTACACTACATTAAAATGATAGAGGTTTGCCGTTCGTTGTGCGTGCATCACGCAAAAAACAACTAGATAAATATAGTTTTCTTTTTTTCTCCTTATCTAAAAAAAAATGTCACGATATCTTGTTAATTAATGATTCTGGGACCGAGGGCACAGCTAGTCGTTGGTAATAAGTTTTGTTGGTTTGTCTAATAAGTAATAAGATTTAATTTTATTTTTAGGTACATATCGGTATATAATAAATGGGCTGTACTGGTAACTCAGATCTATAAGATTGTTTTTTGTTGGCATTAGGATTTCCTATGGAACCTTTGCCAAAGCCTACTAGCTGTTGGCTAGTATTCATTAATATATTCACGGAGGTATTATTTTTATTTATATGTCTAAGACGAGCTAGCCTTGCTCCCGGTTATGTTAAAGACAAAAATGCTTATTGTGGGTGATCCTTAGAAGATAGACATTATGCTTTGGCTGATTTTTTAGTAGGTCTTTTTAAAATCTACAATTATTTAGTACATTATACTATTTCCATTTCTTTATTTTCTCGATGACAGTTCTAATTTGATAGTTGTAGTGTTAACTGTGTTATTACCAAATAAGTAATGATATCGATCGCATATGTCGATGTCGATGACGATTCATCAGATTTTGATTAAAATAAATAAATAAAGATGACCTGTCGTTATAATTATTTCGTTTAATTGTCGAGTACCTACCTATTACCTACTTATTTTACAACAGCTTCGAAAATTTGAAGAAGTTGGCATTATCAATCAAGAATTAATACGTGTAACATCTTGTAATGAAATATAATATTAGTTAATAAATTTGTACAAAAGTATCCGGCAGTAGTTTAGTTTCTTACATTTTGTAAAAAAATATCGGGTCTGTTATCGTGTTACGTTTATCGATATAGCTCCATCCCTATCAGTTTCTCCGACTCTGGTATAACCTTGTACGTGTGTAAACGTTATATCTTTATAAAATAATGCATACATAATGTAAAAGAGACGCTCGTTGAAGTTTTCACAGGAGCTGTCATCGAGAAAATAAAGAAATGGAAATGGTATAATTTGATATATCTCTTATGGTTTATTCAGAGTAAGCAATTTAAGCATCCGAATGGATTCACGATTACCAGTTTATTTTATTCGCACGGAACCATAATTCTTTTTATAAAATAAGATTGGCCAAAGCTACTTCTTATATAATTAGCTATTTGCCTGTGAAAGTCCCGTCAAAATTGGTCCAAACGTTTGGGAGATTAGCCGCAACAAACAGACACAGAAATTTTAAAGATGGTTTTTTTTGTTATACCTAAGTATCGTATATACATTCATATACATTTAGTAAAAAGCTGTTGTTTTGACATTACAAACAGACACTCTAATTTTATTTATTTGTATAGATCAAATATTTTCATGGTTACTATATTATATTGTATAATATACTATTATTGATACGTGGAGACACCGCGCTGTCACGATTTTGTGCTGGGTGTCGTTTGATTTTATACGTTCGGTATTAGGGTTTGTTTTTATGAACGAACTGCAATTTTATTTATTTATACTATGCCTCATTCATACGTTTGCCATTTGCCGCATACTTGAAACCTCTACAAATACTTGGATAAACTATGCAAGCCAAATATAGCTATCCACTTACCACGCGATTGCGAATGTTCTTAATGTAGACTAGTAGAGGTGTTACATTAGGCTCATGTTAAGATACTAGCTGTGCCCGCGACTTCGTCTGCGTGGTATATTTCGTGTATTTACTTAAAGCATTTACAGCATTTAATTAAAAACCTTCACTCTCCTCAATCTCACGGTATTTGACCGGTATAAGCTTTGAGAATACCCAACTAAAATCATTTTAAATGTTAACCGTCCTTTACGAAAAGCAAATTTTATTTAATAACGTTATATTTATAAACCGTTAATATCCAGGGAATAATAATGCTTTATGTTATGGCTGTTTAGTGTAATTTAATAAAAATCTTCATCGCAAACAACAAACAACGACATCTACCGTAGAAATTGTACATCGAATAGATATATTTTTTTGAATTGAAATTGTTGAACAATTAAATTTAATTTTAAACATTTAAAAATGGGTTTAAAATCTATTTAAAATGAACTAAAAAATAATAATAAAAGTCCAGCCTTAAATAATTAATATAAGTGCTTACAGAAAATGTAGTAAAGTGTGACAATAAGTATGAAATAAATTTAATTATTAATTTGTATATTAAATTTTATTAAATTAAATTATTTGTATAATTTAAAGACCACACCAATGGTACGTGTAAAAATTTATGCTAAATGTATCTTGAGATTATAAACTACAATCATACCAAATTTCATTAAATTCGGTCCAGTAATTTTTGCGTGATTGGCGTTCAAACATACCGATAGAAAGTCAGGTATAAGAACCAAACAACAAATTTCAAAAACTATCGAAATGTGTTCTGTCCTTGGTTCTTAACCCCCTCCCCCTTATTATTTTTTCTCAAATATCTTCAATGTACAGATTTCCACTCTTTATTCTTTTATTATAAGTATAGATTAGTGTTATAACATTTATGAATGCTAAATCATGTTTAAGATAGTGGCTTTACGTAGATAGATTAGCGTGGTTTATTTAGATAATATAATATATTATTATATATATACATACTTTATAATATAACTGTGAATATAATACTCTTTACCCCCACTGTATATATATGTGTAGAAGATAGCAAAAGATATAACGGCTTTTTTATCAGTTATCAGCGTATGGTCTGATGTTGACATAACATTGTACGTACCTACCTACTAATAAACATTTTCATATTTAGCAATATTTGGATGTTGTTTTGATGCTATGAGGAGAATTTAATGATATTTGTTATTATTTTGAAGCATTGTTTTGCATCTGAATGGATGTATCTATTTTATACATCTTTTTGTCGCTAAAGTTGGAGAGGGCCATCCTGCTTCTATCTTCTCGTCCTCAGAGGCTTACGATATTTGGAGACCCATATCCCAAACATGACTAAAATATTTTCAGTAAGTAAGAGACAGTATTGAGCTCGAGTAGAATGCAAAATGTGTAATAAAAAAAAAACTTTTACAAATAAGGTCGTGCACCTGTTAATCTACAGACATAAGTCCGTACACTGTTTTTGAGAAATAAATAAATCTGAAACTGTATTGGTTTACAACTACAATCATATACGGATTTTTATAATAATAATGTTCGTCAATGCGTTTATACCTTTAAGCAAACATCAAGCAAATCTGTTGAAAAACGGGGTTTGGAAAAATGATAGCTAAGGTCCAAGTGAAAATAGCTTTACGGATATTTCTTTGCTTGCAATGTGGTAGTTTTGTTTAATCTATCTATACTAATATAATAAATCGGAAAAGTTTTTGTGTTTGTTTGTTTGTTTGTTTAAACATTCTAATCTCTGGAACTACCAGTCGGATTCGAAAAATTATTTTCGTATATGATAACCAGACCCACGAGGAATAGTATAGGCTTTAGTTAAGATTAGGCTACAAGTCTCAAATAGCTTTAAATATTGATTTTTGTTACGTAAGTCAGAAGTCGAGGCCCTCTCGAACTGCTATAACCGCGTGCACTGGCATAATCGTTAATGATACAGAAATACAATGTTCTACAATGATATTGGTCCTTAGTATAACTAAAAAAATTCAGAGATAGTATATGCCTATCTCTTATACACAAGTCACAATAAAGTATTTTGTGACAAAGATTTTTTGGAAATTAAAAACTGATTTATAAGCATTATCTTTAGACATGGCATATTAATCCTTACAAACAAAACTTACTTCATCATAAAGACAATTTTATGAAGTAAAATTTTGCTCTGTAGAGTATGCTATTTGGTCACATAATTTAGAAGATAATTAAAATTTTGAATAATTTGTACTTGCGGGAAGAACAATTATGATAGAATACATGGGAGCGTTGGCGGTGCAGTGTTTGTCGGATAAAATTAAGACGGGTGAAACCGTAGGGCACAACTAGTATAATTATAAAAATGAAACTGCTGATTAAAGTTGGCGTGATATTTTTAACTTGCAGACAAGTAGTTAACATATAAGGAAAATTGTTTGATATCTATAGGTATAAGTACAATAATGTAATTATACATTTTCCGGGTGTTTTGTATAGTAAATAAAACATAATCCACACACGTGTAAAAAAGTATAAAATGCATATAGTTGACTGGTTGCGCATTTAGAATATCTTTATGTAGTTATGATATGTTAATTTCGGCGGACGGTCATACGAGAGAGAGTAACGGGTTTTTCGGCTTCGCAGGTTATCGTTCGCCAACATTGTACACTGCTACGTTTAACGACTAAACTGTATATAGTTCCTAATTATATATAATGCATGACTTGATGTATTAGAATGTATCGCTACCTATAGTAGATTGTATTTAATCATTGTTTGATGGATCTTGCAATATTTCTGATAAGGTTGAGCTCACAAACGAAAAAAATTATATCATTGATAAATATAAATTTGTATTACTATTAGTATCTAATTTGTACTATTGTTACTGCATTGTAGGTTATTATATTAAATATCTAACTTACCCAAAAACACTTGTTGATAAGAAATTTTCAAAGGCTTGTAGTATTATGAAGTTTAAGCTTTCACTACACAATCTGCACTATACATAATATTTAAAGAACGATATAACAAATAAATAAAGAGAAATATAAAAATACGAGTTGATATTGACACGCAACGCCTGACTCCGTGTAGATAGACGCTAGACGAATATTATAGATAGTTGCGACCGAGACAACGCAAGCACCGCAGCCAACTGGCGTCTTGCCCTATTTCGCGACCACGTACGTACTGCTAATGCTAAGTGTAAAGTTCACTTCACTGTTTGCGAAGATTCTGTAAACACTTTAATTTTTCGCGCTTTCAATCAGATATAAAGTTAAATTATACTGCATAAATTTCAGTAAAGTATAGTGCTACGAGAAAGCGTTACCTACATTGAAGTCATTAAGATGAATAAAACATACCGTAACAGTTTTCTGGTCTAGTTCGACTTCCATGTCGGTTCGGTATTCTGATACAGTCATATCACAGTGCACGTGTCCACCAGTGCGCAGCGGTCGTACTCGTGGCGTTGAGCGTTGACTGAGCTGTGTAGTTTATAAGAGTGTACCTACTGTATTTCAGCACTCACCGATAACAGAACTAAAAGCTGGGGCTTTGACTAATCGGGTGATTGCCTCGTTATTCGATTTTCAGTTTTATTTATTACACATTTTTTCAATAATCTAATCTTTTCCTTAATCTTCTTTGATAATTATGCAGTCTAAATCCAAAGGAGCTCTAAACTACATATACAGTTGGTACCTATGTGAAAATAACGGATAATATTTAAAACAATTAATTAATCAATGTCTACAGTTATGAAGTAATAATTGGTAAGTAGGTATTTCTGGGAGATAATAATATAAAAAGCGTTATGTAAGTGCTAAATGGGCTGAGATAGATTAACATTATCACAGTAGGTACCAGCTGTTGTAAATACTTCACACAGTAAACATAATTTATGTTAATACCTATAGCATAATTGTATGTATACAATAATGTACAAATTTGCAAAACACGAACAGCATACATAATGTATATTTTACAACAACAAAAAAAAAGTAAAGGTATACCTAGGTACAGGATGTAAAAACGTTATATTGATTTATTTCAAATAATGTCTTGACTGACTTAGGGTTGCTACTTTTTATTTGAACAAATCTATAATTATATTAAAAAGCTCAAAAGATTAACGCTCTAATCTTTGAATTACCGGCCAGATTTGTAAAATTCTTCTTGTATTTTATTTTTTAGGAAAGTTATACTTAGGTAATATAAATTCATGTTGACTCTAAGGAGCTATGAATGTCAAGTCATGTTGCACGCTGTAAGCAACTACGAGAAGCGAAACTAGTCTGAAAATTTCATCATAATCGTTCCAGCCATTTTGGAGTCCATGTGGAACATAAACATAGATTTTTATGTATAAGAAGAAGAAGAAGATAGGTAGTTATTTTTATTAAGAAATATAGTTTGAGCTAGATGTCTAATTACGAATTTTATTTTTATTTTAAGACTATAATATTAGGGGAAATTGGGAGAAACACGAACCCAGGGTAATCCCGAATTCATAAGTTTTACTATGTTAGAAGAAGTTGCCAGAGTTATGGGCATCACCATCTTCACAAACATGTCACCTTTAATGACAGACAGTGACTCGACAGAAGCCAACATTCGCGTAGTTCGAGGTATGAACGCTTAAACATTTTTTGTGTTTTCGATTTATGTTTTTCATGAAAGTAACTTGGTGAATTAACGCTCATGGCAATAGTTGATTAACAAAAAATTATGCTTATGAATTTTACTTTTTGATACTGCAGGGAAATCACAAACAGACCGTGGGGGGTAATCTCGAACGTTCGGTATTACCCCTCTTTATTTCACAATAAAAATTACTTCTGTGTTTTATTGTTTTTAAAGTCTTTTGTATTAGGTGCCTTGTAATTGTATTGGAAAATTAAAACATAGAGTCTGCGAAAAACTATCGATCATATCAAAAGTAAAAAGAATACAATTGGCTAAGCATTAAAGATTAATTCAGTATTAAAAAGTACAATCGTTTGCCATTCGAAGAAAAAAAGTTGTAAAACAATCTAAAACAGGCATTCTAACTAAGAGAAGAAAATAAAGGGTAAAATTGAAAACTTTCATTGTATTTTTGCAATGAATAATAATTACAAAAATGCTTCCGCTGAAGACTCATTACTGATTTTTGATGTTAGTTCGTAATTACCGCACTTGGTGATCGGTATTACCCGACTACTTTCGACGAAACTAGAACGCTAAGGGTTCTGCTTTTTTACTAAAATATAATTTTTTTATAAACATCCCTAAACGTATGTTAGATAGTTAGATAATTTTACTTGCTAAAGATGCAAAATAGTAATCCTGTGTCCTAATCGTGCTGTTTCATTCCTATTTTCCCTTAGGTGTTCGTGGTTCTCCCACTTTCCCCTAAACGATTTGTTCTTCGTTATCCACTTCCACTAGCAGAAACGTGAAGGAAGTGAAATTGGCAGTAGACGCAGAAAATGAAAACTCTAAATTCATAAGTTTTTACAAATAAGAATATTTTTGTCGTTACTGTTTATATATGTATAGGTACTCAATAAGATCATAACGAAATCATCTCGCAGGCGGCAGGCTATTTTATTAAGTAATAAAGACCCAATCATTTGTTAAGTTACAGTTTTTACAATATCATGACGTACAATTCAATAATTATAACAGATAGTACATTCATGGAAACTTAATATTTACACATAGGTAGTAATATGTAGTTACGGAATTAGTGGAATGAGGTGAAATGAATACAAAACAGACATTTATACATAGTATTTATCTGAAAACAACATCCGAAGTAGGTCAGTGAATATTGCGTGCGCTATGCACAGCCAAACTGATAAAAATACAAGATGATCTTTATTATTATTATTATTATACTTATATTATAGTATTATATATATATATTTAATGAGAGTCTAGAACGCGTCTTACTTTTTAATTACTCGACGTTTCGGCTCGGTCACACAGGCCGCAGTCACGAGCCGCATTATAATCTATACTAATAATATAACTAATACTAATATACTAGTCTACACCAATATTACAAAAGAGGAAAGTTTTTATTTTTTCTTTGTAATTGATAAACTCAAAAACTACTAGGCCAATTATAAAAAATCTTTCACCAATATAAAGCTACATTATTAGAGAGTAACATAGGGTATACTTTAATTTGAAAATTTAATTTATTCCATATACAAATGTCGATAGTTTTACACAAAGTATAAAAAATTGCTTAAAAATATGCTTTCTTCGCGTGTGCTGCAAAAACTATTGATTATTGGTATTAGATAAAATGATACTTATACTTATTGTACGTTCTCACTAATTTGAACAAAAAAGCTCACGTGACATTATATGTAATTATTATAGTTATGTTTACAATAAACGTTTTTTGATCAAATTAATCAACTAAAACACGGATGCGAACAAAAAGTGACTATATCCGTATCATGATATGAATCCTTATCCAAATCAATTATGAAATCATTTACGCTGTTTACGTAGGCGTAAATTACTTTTTCAGTTATTCAAATTAGTAGGTACATTCGTTTTAACATTATGATGAGTTACCAAAATAAAAATTGTCGCGTTAGGGCAAACCACTCGCACTCTATGGAACAATGCATGTATGTTAAGGGGGCTATTTCAGGTTACGATTTAACGCGATTTTTCACAATATTCATTGCAGTCTAATGGGGTATGCAGGATACGATTTTAAGGGCAAATTGTCGATCGCCTGCAACGCAACAATAGCGTAGTTTAGCTTCAGTTGCTGCGTGACGAGTTTCAAATGCAATAATTTAACCCAAGGTATTTAAAATTTACTTAAAATAGAAGTCATTATAAGTGCCCTGCGAAAATATAATAACATTCGTATCATGTTCCAACTAGATACTTTTATAATCCAGTTTGATGTAAGTTTTCAGGACTGAATTCGAAGAAAGATCTAGACTGCTTAACAATACGCTGTTCTGTAGACGCTAAGCAGATTTATAAATAAAAATTATGTTTGGGTGTTCATGTCCCACGCGTTCGTGCTTAGTTTGTCCGGTTGAGTTGAAACTTTATGCAGTTGTAGTTGGGCCCCACGTAATTATTACACGCAGGTTGATCGTATCCGATTTTGCCAATAGCGACGCTCGATCTTGCGGCCGTACCCCCGCACCCAAAATCGGATGCGATCAACCTGCCATGTAAAAACCGCTTTAAGGTGAATGAATATTGGATGGTAAGTAATTTTTTTATACAAACAGCTGTTGAGAATTATTTTTATTCCTTCCTTATTTTTTTTATTCCTAAAGTTCGTACATTATTAAGATAATTTCTGCAGATAAACTTTACCCTTTATAACTTAATATTTGGACGCATAGTTTAAGTGATAATGGAAAATTAAAATAATTAAACACTCGGCTTGGTAGAATAGGGTGCGGTGAAACCAAAAATATATTCTATACCACAACAAAATGATAATGATTTAAATTATACGCGGGTAAAATACTGCTATAAAATAAAAAAATTCAAATCTGGCTCGTAGTTCGCGTAGAGATAAGCGCGTTCAAACAAACAATCTCTTTGTAATTTTAGTATATAGAGGGGAGCGCCAAAAGTTCGTGGAATGGAAGGGTTTTAAATAAAATAAAACAATAAACCTATTTTTCCTTTTCAATATAATCACCCTTAAGCTGAATACATGTATTAGATCTATTAATTAATTTTTCTAAACCATCGTAAAAATATTTTTTATCTTTTGCCCAAAATGAGCCACAAATGCCTCCTTTACCCCATTGTCGTCGGAAAATTTCTTCCCCTTAAGTCTTTTTTTAAATTGTGAAACAAATAAAAATCACTTGGGGCAGATCTGGACTGTAGGGTGGGTGGACTAGCAGCTAGTGCAACTCTGCTCTTGTGAACCGGCGCGTTGTCTTGCAAGAGCAACACACTCATGGTCAATTTTCCTCGACAATTTTCCTTGATGGGCTCCTTTAGTTTTTTAAGTATCGTTGCGTATTATTCTCCAGTTATGGTCCTTCCATTTTCTTTGTAATCAATCAGTATTATCCCCTCACAATCCCAAAACACAATAGCCATCAACTTTCCAGCCGACTCCCACACTCTGAATTTCTTTGCATGGACTCTTGTTTGGACTCAGGCTCAAAGTGATGAACCCATGTTTCATCTCCGGTAACAATCCGCTCCAAAATCTGTGCAGGTCCGTCTCCACACAACTCCAAAAATTGTTTTGACGCATCGACGCGCCGCTGTTTCTGAAGCGGCGTGAGCATTCTCGGTACCAATCTTGCACTGACTTTTATCATACTCAGATGATCAAGTAGGATTCGCAAAATGGTAGTATCTGATATTCCAACTAATGCAGATAACTGTGTCTTCTTCAAACGGGTGTCCTCCAGTACAATTTTTTTTCACTTTTTCGACGATGTCTGATGTGGTGGCCTCAACTGGCCTTTCTGAGCGGGGGTCGTCTTCAATCGACTCCCGACCATGTTTAAAAACACCATGCCACTGGTAAATCATTGATTTACAAGGGCACTGTTCCCCATAAACGGTTTCCATTTCATTTAAAATGGTCTGAGCGTTCTTTCCTTGCTTGGTAAAGAATTTTATCACAGCACGGTGTTCAATTTTCTCCATAGTTTCAGTTTTCTAACGGATTGACTTGTTTAGCAAACGAGTGTTCGTAAACGATGACGCAATAGGGCTGAAACACAATTTATATAGTAATGATGAGTCCCCAATTTGTATGACACTAAGCGAGCGCCCCTATCCCCACTCCATCCCTTCCATTCCACGAAGTTTTTGCGTAGACATATGTATTTCAGTTATTTGTTCATTTAGTGGTAGCTATGTTTAGCTTGGAATCAAATGGCCACGAGTGAGGTGGCCCCCTCATAATATTAGATATTAATTTTATTATATTAAGTGAGCAATTCTTGTATATATATATATATGTAATTGGTTTCTCGGTAACGGCTCCAACGATTGCGATGAAACTTTGCATTTAGATAATGTCTTACATTACCAAGTTTACCCAGATAGGTGTTTTTCTTTTTTTGTCTAAAAGACACCGAGCACAGCTCGGTCGCCCATATATTGTAATTAATGTATATAAGTAAGTAGTAAGTATAGTAACATTCATATCAGATTCTAAGAAGACATCTCTTTTTGATATGGATCCATATGTGATAACCTTTCCGTGTAAGATTGAAAATTATTAATTGTTACATAGTTAGATCAGTAAATGCGTTAGCCTAGTGGTCGTAAGCGCGACTGCTATGATGGAGGTCTTGGTTTAAATTCCCAGGTCAAGCAAAGTGTTATTGGGGTTTTCTATGAAATTCTCAGTAGCAGCTCGGAGTTTGGATTTGTGCCCGATTAATGGCAATAGCCTCGCCCACTATCACATGGGAACTAAAAAAAACATACACGGCGAACTGTCAGTGCACATTAGTACACCTCTGTCTAACCCTTCGGGGATACAGACGTCATGGTATGTTATGTTATGAGTGAATGCAATGATTGAGGTTTACCTTTGTGCACATGTTACGCAGAAATTATTCCATAGATTTAGATTTTTTTTTCGTTTTACTTCTTAGACACTTGATCCTTATAAAAAAATCTTCCGGTATCTTCGTCATTCAACGAACACCGCGCCGCCAACGCACTCGTGTAATCTATCATAATTGTTCTTCCCGCAAGTACAAATTATTTTAATTTTTCATGAACTCCAAAACTATGTGTTCAAATAAAATGCTAAAAAGGGCCAAGTTTTACTTCATAACGCTCTAGAACTACCACTCGGATTCGAAAAACACATTTTGTAGGTATATGAAAGCCAAGATACACAAAAAATAGTATAAGCTATCTAACATTAGGCTACAACTCTCAGATAGACTTATATATTGATTTTTGTTAAGTTAGTCGGAAGTGGAAGTCCTCCGGAATTGCATTATGCGCATACGCTAGCATAATGGTTATAAATAAATAATAAATATAAAGCCTTTTATTTCCTAATAGTTTTAACAGTTACATTTTTAAGATTAGTATTGATATTTTATAACGCTTTTAATTTTTTTTTATTTTAAGGAACCCCTCTCAGGTGATGGCCTCTTCCAAAGCTTTCCATTTTTCTCTGTGTTGCCATTGTGGGCCAGCTATTACTTTGATTTCGTCTTCCCAACGTGTTTATGGTCTTCGATGAAGGCGTTTGCTCTGTCCTGAATACGTGCCATATGACCACTTCCACTTCAATTGTTTTGCATATATTATATAAAGGCATCTTATTGTGTTTGATTTAAATTTTATCTTTATGACTTGTGTGTTTTATTTTTTGTATTTTCTTTAGATTTAGCATGCTGCGTTCCATAATATTCCTCGCTGACATGTAGCTATTTTATTTCTCGTTTTTTCGTGAATTTCCATGTTTCACATGTATATGTTCTTAGTAGGGCCCTACTTCGTGCCTCACCATTGCGGCGATCTTCGTGTGCAATTTGTCGTTCTTCATCAGTTAATTGATTCGCAATGTTCCGTAGCCTTGTTGCATTACGGCTCCGTTGGGAAAGACTAGGATCTTCTTGATCGTGGCATTATTAATAATAATACTCACACAAAACAATTTTCATAATAAATCACTGTCAACATTAATTAAATAAATTACACTTTCGCGACGTAAACATTTATTTATTAATATACTGAATCTGACTGAATTAACAGAATAATCTTTATTGATTGAGTGAGACCAATCGATTTGAGAATTATTTTTTTGTTTTTTTTTAGATAAGTCATTTGTCATTTATTCTACTTATATTTAAGTAGCTTAATATATTTCCTTAGTTTACACAAAATAAATTTATGAACGCACGCATAAATATGTGATAACCATTATATAAGTATGTGAATCCGTTTTCATTACTGACATAATTCTACATTTTTTAATTTAAAATTCGCCATTATCCGATTATTGTGGATATATTGAAACCTTTATTTAAATACGTACTTTAAATGGAAGAATAAGTTTACCGTATCGCGACGGGATGAACATGAAATGTTTAATAATTACGAAAACCATGAATATTTTTTATGGGTAAATGTTTTTTCTTTTATGAATATAGTGGTTTTATTTTATTTTCATCGTCAATTTTGTAATGTTTTAATAGTTACTCTGCTATTCGGGACGGAGACGAATACAACTAATCAAAAACTATGAAAATCGGTCCAGCCGTTTTCGAGTTATAAGTGTTCGAACAAGCCCGTTTTATGTAGTACCTCTGTAAGTCGAACTCGAAGGGAGACGCCAATAAATTCGAGTTATATAGCTTTCGAGATGGAGTATTTCGACTTAAGCGGATTTTGATTCGACATAAAGAGGTTAAGATTCATTCTCATACCTTTTGAGTTAGAGAGGTAAAATAAATAAAAACTCAAATTGCAGAGGTGACAAATATTTATTTATTTATTGTAAATCAACATTATGTCAAAACATCCTTTAAAAAAAAAATATGGCATTAAAAAGTCAGTTTTTTTTTCTTTAGATAATTCGGTTGTTCTCTATCTATACCATTATCTATTAGAAGGTTGCAGGAGATAATAAAAATTTTGCCTGTGATTGTGTAGACTTGTAAACCCTTTGGCAGCTAGTTTACTGATCCCCCGTTTATTGTTTTTTTTTCTGACTGACCATACCTCTAGCCTTAGGGGCCCTGGAGCCTCTGACGGCTTTTACAGCTTCACCGGACTTGATGCCCGTTTATTGAGCTACCCGGTATATTTATGCGATAAAAAGCAGAACACGTGCAAAGACTTAGACTCGCACAGGTATTAAAATAGAAAATACAGTCGTGAAATAAAAGTAAAAAACAAGAAATTAACAATAGCGTCTGAGCAACAATAAATGGATAAAATAAACAAAATGACTTCCATCGCTAAAGTTCAAATGAAATCAAAAATAATAAAATTAAACACTTAGGTGTTTAGCACCAAGCAAGCAAACACGTGTTAACGTGAGTCATAAATCCGTGGTAATCCTATATATTGTATACTCCTAAATTGATTTCTAAGAAACAATGGTGTACTTACATTGTCGACAAATTCTTAAAGTTGGTAACTTATTTTTCGTCAAACTATAGAAGTAATAAGTTTCAAATAATCGAGTTGTAAAGATTGTAAAATAAAACATTTCTATGTTCGAGATACAGAGGTCCAATTTAATTTTTCGAGTTATGGAGGGAAAATCTGTACCAAAATGACTTGGAGGGACTCACTGATTATTTCGACTAATAGAGCAACATTTTTTTTGAGTTTGGGAGGTTTTCGACTTAACGAGGTTCGACTTAAAGAGGTTCTACATATATATTTTTCGTATTTAATGACCGCCTTGGTCCCTTTTTCACTTTGTATTTTTACTTGCTCTTGTAGCATTTTCCAATTTTCCAGGATGTGCTGGGGATAGTCCTCTTTTATATAGTAACCCGTGTCGTTTAGCTTTCTTTTCTGCTTTATAATATTTATTTTGTTTCCTAGTGTGGCAAATGTTACGTAAATATAAGTACGTATGTAACAATAACGTTCTACAAAAATATTGGTCATTAGTATATCAGAAAAAAAGTTCGGGTTAGCATCTCTTTCTTATTTATACATGCCATCATAAGGAATTTTGCGTTTTTTTTTCTTGTTGAAGATAAAAAATTGTTTTTTGGGCATTGTTTTAGGCATGGCTTAGTAATCCTTACGAACAAAAGTTACTTAATTATATAGACAATTTTATGAACTTAAACTTTGCCCTACAGCATGTTATTTGAACACATAGTGTAGGAGATAATGGAAAGTAATTTGTACTTGCGGGAACTGAGAACAATAATATAAATTTATTATCTAAAACACGGGTGCGCGTTGGCGGCGCGGCGCTGCACAGTGCTTAACGGTTAAAATTAACACTGGTGAAACCGTGGGGCACAGATAGTAGATTTTATATTTATCGGTCCTTAATATCCAGTGAATCGTGGCGCATTCTATCTAGTATGTCTATTTTGGTATACTTTAATTATTTAAAAAATGTCGTAAAAATACCAAACAACGACATCTATCTTAGAATTTTAGAACAAATCAACACGACAAAGGATTAGTTTCATATCATTTCATTTCACATAATTAAAATATAATACAGCACATTCCTTTTTTAAATGTAGGTACATAACCTAAAGCAATTTATACAGGATGGAGAAAAGGAACGGGACATGGAGGGAAAGTATATTAAATAATGAAGATATCAAATTTACTCAAAAGAATCATTCTTTTTTTTAAAGTAAGTAATAATAATTACATTCACAGATTTTCTAAAAAAGCTTACCTATACCAGAAATCGCACCAACTAAAACATGCAAGAATCTGACATTCACTATGTTTCATGTATATATCACTGTGTCAATATTGCACTTGTCGATGGGTCTATGATAAGTTTAGCGGAGGTGTGAGGAACAGAGAGTAAAGTTCCTCCTCATCCGCCATAGAAAAGGGAGGATCCTCCGGCCAGTCGGGTGCTATGTCTGGCGGGCAGCTGCCCCGACGGTTGTAGTAGGGTTCTTGTATATATACTCAACAATTGAGTTAATTTCTATAGCGCAATGTAGAATAGTAGGATGCGTCTTATGTGGCTCGATAGATGTCGCTACATCACTCTCCTCTCCGAGACCGGAGGTCGATAGCAGGTTGAGTCGTCCATACATCTTTGTTATGCTTGCCGGGCCAGTGGAATGTTCCAGTGAGTCGGAACTAGTGCCGCATAGTTCACGGTGAGTCGAAACTGCCTGCGGTGAATGCCCCAGTGAGTCGGGGTGATGCTCTGCAAGAGTGCTCCAGTGAGTCGGAGTGTTGCAGTGCTGCGTAGTGACTGACTGCTGCGTCGACCAGGAGAGAAGTGCGTCTTCTGCTGCTTGCTGACAGGCCGAAGTGCAGTTTGCTGTGCCAAGGTCGCTGAGAAGGCTGTGGGGCTGACCAGGAATGCGCGTACGCTGCATGCGTATGGTCAGGATACCCGTAATAGCCATGCTGGCTGTATTGACTCGCTGCTCGAAAGCTTGAGGAAGTGATGATGACGTAGCTTTTGTGAGAAGGTTGTGCTGACGTATCACGTCGGGGTCACCACTTTAGCGGAGGTGTGAGGAACAGAGAGTAAAGTTCCGCCATAGAAAAGGGAGGATCCTCCGGCCAGACGGGTGCAGTGTCTGGCGGGCAGCTGCCCCGACGGTTGTTTTTTTTTTTTTTAGGACTGACTACACTGTTAGCCTTAGGGGCCCTATCCTAAAACAGAGCCGCTGCGGCTTTTACAGCTTCACCGGGCTTGGCCGACGGTTGTAGTCGAGTTCTTGTATATATACTCAACGATTGAGTTAATTTCTATAGCGCAATGTAGGATAGTAGGATGCGTCTTATGTGGCTCGATAGATGTCGCTATGTGTCGCTACGTAGTTGCGTCGATGCGTTGATGCGTCAGTTGTGGCGAGAGATGTCGCTACAATAAGTATAAAATCTTTCGAATGAACATTGGATCTCATGAATTTAACAATTTATATATACTTATCGAACTAACATGAAAGCAAATGCTTTGATTATATATACGTTTGCAAAATTATATCTAAAGAAGATATAGATTCAAATTATTATTTTCATACATTTTAATAGATTTGGTTACTAATAAGTTGTTCGAAATGAGAACCATTATCTTGTATGCACAGATTATGACTGCATTGTACTTCATTGTAAACGAGTATGAGAGTATGACTGGTGTTTAACTCTTCAGCAGCTCAGCAGCAGCAACACTCAAAGTATATCAACATATTTCACTCAAAAGTGGTGTTGTATAAATTTACTCACCGTGAAAGTTGTACGCGTCTCTTTACACTTCAACGTTTACCAAATTAGATTAGAGGCCTTTTTTGACTATTTATGTGTGGGGCTGTAATTTTCGAAAGGAACGAATATCTCGATAATCACTTCTTATTTTTTCGTTTGCTTGCTGTTTGTGTTCATTTTACTGCCATTTCATAATAGATAAGTCATTTATAATGATATAAATGAGGAATAATTTCATGACTTGGAAGCTTGCTTTTAAAATCACAAAGTGTCAAATTATTACTGAGAGATATCCGGATAGACGACTAATACTGCCTGTTTTTTATACAACAACTAGCTGCCAGCCCCGACTTCTTCATATTTACCAGCCAATTTACAAAAAACTTTAATGAATTCTACACCTAAACCTTCCTTATTAATGACTCCGTACATTGATGAAACCGTATGAAGAAAATCTGTTCGGTTCTGTTTGAGTTTAAGCTTCGCACGGGTACAATTTACAAAGTGGTGTATTTTATGTTTAAAAAAGCCTGGTTTCGAGTTTATTTCTTTAATATTGACAGTTCATAACTTCATAACCGCCTCTATTAGCCTAGTGGTTCTAAACGCGACTGTTATGCTAAAGGTCCTAGGTTCGATTCTCAGGTCCAGCAAAGTGTAACTTATAGTTACGAATAGTTCGCTTAGCTCGAACTACTAATAACACTACTAGGAACTACCAGTCGGATTCGAAAAATCTCGAAGTCTCGAGCCAGAATCCCGAGGATTAATATAGGCAATCTAATATTCGGTTATAAGTGTTTACAACTCTCAGATAGGCCTTAAATATCGGTTTTTGTTACGTAAGTCGGAAGTGAGGCCCTTCCGAACTGCTTTATCCGCGTGCACCGGCGTAATCGTTAATAAACATGGCATATTAATTCTTTCGAACAAAAGTTACTTCACCATAAAAATAATTTTATGAAGATAAATTTTGCTCTTTATAGTATGCTATTTTGACACAGTTTAGGAGATAATGAAAAATTAAAATAATTTTTACTTGCGGGAAAAACAATTATTATAGACTACACGAGTGCGTTGGCGGCGCGGTGTTTGTCGGATAAATGAATTATTTGGCTGCGATCTTCTGTAGGGTGAAGGTCGAACTGCCCCAAGGAGAGAGACATCTTCAAATATATTTTTCCGTGCACTACCTCTCTTTGATGTTGTTGCGAATGGTAGAAAATTTGGTAAACGTTGAAGTCTCAAGAGGCGCGTACAACGTCCACAACGAATAAATTTAGACAACTCTATTTTTGAGTGACATATGTTGATATACTTTAAGTGTTGCTGCTGCTGAGCTGCTGAAGAGTTAAACAGCATACATACTCGTTTACAATGCAGTCATAATCTTGTACATACAAAATAATTTCTCTCATTTTGAACGAACTTATCAGTAAATCTATTAAAATGTGTGATTATAATAAATTTATATCTTCTTTAGATATACATTTGCTTTCATGTTAATTCGATATGTAGGTACAAATTGTTAAATATCATGGTCTTCTGTAATTGTAAGATACAATATTCATTGGAGAGATTTTATCCTTATTATAGACTATATCGATTGGTGCTATAACAGTGCTTGTCTGTAGTTTAGGGTTCCGTTTCATAAAAGAAAAAAGGAACCCTTATAGGATCACTTCGTTGTCCGTCTGTCTGTCTGTAAAGAACCTTTTTCTCTGGAGTGTGTGGAGGTATCAAGTTGAAATTAATATCAAATTCTAAGGTATATAATCCCTTGAAACTGTGAAAAAATCAAATTTCTATGTTAACGCAATCAAAAGATACGGCTGTTTATGTCTCATTTTTTAACAATTTCAAAGGGGATAAAACCCTTTATGATACTTTCAGTTGACCTAGAATCATGAAATTTCTCAAGAAGTGGTGTCTTGTGATACAAGTAAAGGAAAAAATTCGAAAACTGTAAATTTGTATTTACATAATTTAAAAAAAAAATCGTTAATTAAAATCCTAAATCTTAAATTATAAATCAGCACCATCTGTCGATTGTTAGTGGTATCATTATTAGTATCATCTATTAAAATATATAAATATGCCTGCTATCCTCGTTCTTAAAATTTGATACAAAGTAACAAATAATTGTTTTGTAAGTACATATAAGAACGCATATTTAACGTGACGATTACTTCGACGTCGATTCTCCCGAACTTGGCCCCTTCTATGTTTTGCCGGTTTGCCCGATTATAAGACATCCGTGACCGAAATTACAGGCTGTAAATGTACTGTTTTTGGTAAGTTAATAACTTCTAAAAATGTCTTCCAATCTTGTCTAAAAACTCTGTGCACGCCGATGTTACTTAACTATCTTTTGTGAATGTAGCAGTATAATTACCGAAACCTCGATGCGCGAGACCGACTCGCACTTGGCCGGTTTTTTAATTTTTAGTTAGTTCGATTCCCGGGGCAAGTAGGCTTTTTTTGGAAAATCTGTCAATGCAGTTATTATTATTTAAAAAAATTAATGAATGTTTCCTTTGAGTAAAATTTGATATAATTATTCAATATTTGATATACTTTTCCTCCATGTCCCGTACGTTTTTTCCACCGTGTATACCAAATACTTTTAAAATACATCCTAAATGTACATCCAGAGTATAAACTACAATCATACTTGTTAAATTCGATTCAGTAGTTCTGCGTGATTGGCGTAAAAACTAACCGACAGACAGACAGACAGGAAAAAATGTCAAAAACTGTCGAAATGGGTTCTATCCATTTATTCGAAACCCTCCTGTAGTATTTTTTCTTATATATCTTTAATGTACAGATTTCGTCTCTACTCTTTTACTATAAGTATAGATTTCGTGCATAATTATAAATTAACTGTTATTTCTTCAGCTTTGAGAATATATGTCAAATATATTTTATTGATTACAGATAGATATTTAATGTATAATCTAAAAAGCCTATACTCATGGTGTGATGTATGACTAATTAAATATGTTTGATAAGTATATCGTTGTACATCATCAACTAGTGATTTAAAATTTTTACTTTTATCTGTCTCGTCATATCCTCATGACTAATGCTTTGACTTCCTTATTTGTTACAACTTACATCAGCTACAGTGTATGCGTCGCAACGTGATACATAAATAATAATATCTGGGCGACAAACTTACAAAAGTCTTAAAAAAACCTATGCAGGTATACTTGGAATGTAAAACATTATCTAAATACAAAGTTTCACCAAATCGTTAGAGCCGTTTTCGAGAAACCAATTACTATATCAACCAATACCAACCAATTAATTATATATATATATATACTAGCTGTGCCCCACGGTTTCAACCGCATATAATTTAGAAGAAATCACTGATAGATGTTTTATAATACTTCATTAAAGACAAAACTTTTATCGGGCGGCCAGATTTACATCGCGGCATCGAATGGCTCGTTCGTGCCGCTAACTACTCTAGACATAGACCCGAGCCGAGTGTTGAATTATTTTAATTTTGTATTATCTCTCGAACTATGCATCCAAATAACATGATGTAAGAGACGAAGTTTATCTTAATTATAAACTGTCTTTATGATGAAGTAACTTTTCTTCGTAAGGATTAATATGCCATGCTTAAAAATAATGCTAATAAATTAATTTTTAATTTTCAACAAAAAAAAATTGCTAAATACTTTATTGTGGCTCATGTATGAGAGATAGATATATGCTATCGTTGACTTTTTTATATATACTAATGGTCAATATTTTTGTAGAACATTGTATTGACGTATCATTAACCATTAAGCCAGCGCATGCGGCTAAAGCAGTTCGCAAGGGCTTCGACTTCCGACTTACGTAACAAAAATCGATATGTAAGTTTTAATTTTATAATATTATTAGTATTAGTATGTATAGATTTTACATATATTTTTATTTAAGGAATGATTCGAATAATTTATAACAAAAATGTTCTAGTCCTTAACATTTGAAATTTCGAACTCTATGTCCCTATGAGGCCGTGTCCTAAAAGTGCATAACCTCTATAAGCTTAGAAACCTTCAATGCTACCACCTGTGTGCCTACCTCAGACAGAGCTTGGTTTGCAAGACCAGACCCCTCTACCTAAGCCCATCGCCACAGGACTTTGAATCTCGTGTTCGGTATCCAGAAAAAAGTCAATTGCGCAGGATATATTTAGGTACATAAGTGTGCGTGCGAACACAGATGCATCCTCTCGTCCTTTCTCCTCTTCATCCGATGGAACGGGTAGCCGCTACGACCGGAGAGAAGTTGGGATGCAGTGTCTAGGCGACAATAACTAGGCACCTATCATCGCCTTAGGCCTTCCACAATACCTCACTACCACGCCACCGAAAGTGGACTGCTAAGATACCGCGGTAGATTTATGTGCACTAAGCGGGATGCGACCGCTAAAACTCATGTGCCAAAGCACAAGAGTTACCCTCAAGCAGGTTTAGTCCACGAGTCGACGTGGTTACCGGAGTGTGGCACTGCATGCAGGACAGCATCTTGGAGCCACTGGCGAAAGATTGTGGATTACAGTAAAGTAAACAAGGAATTCAACCGCTCATAAGGGGTGACTGGCTGATTTACACACTGACAACCCACTACACTCCAACTTCCTATGTTTCTAATAAACTTAAGTACAATGGCAACATTAAATTTCTGTAAATAAATAATCAAAACTGATCAAAACCTTGATCTTAGACCAATAACCAGAGGAACCTTGATCAAAACATTGACACCGGCAAACAGGGTCTCCAGATTGGGGTATTTTTCCCCATTTTGGGGAAAATAATGTCGCTGGGGAAAATTTATGAAAACGAAAATGATGGGGAAATTTTTGGGGAACAAAATTTTACACCGGAGAAATTTGGGGAAGAACTTTATCTGCATAGTTGTACTAATTTTGTTATTTATCTCTGGTTGTACTACTAACTACTATTTCTACTCAGGTTTCACAACCTAAAGCGTGGCGATTATCGTACCATCAACATCGGAATTATCGTATTTCCCTATATTGGACCAAAACTATCGTACTTCACGAATTGCTACTCCAGAAGACCTATGTTTTTAATTCTTATATTGTTAAAATAATCGTATTTTTTTATAATATGCAATTGTAGTAAATGTACGACACGTACACGTACGGTTGTAAACCCTGCTTCTGCTAATGCCATCTCTGATATTTTAATTCAAACTTCATATACTCGTTTTTGAAAATATTTACTGTTTTTTTTTAACTAGAATTTGACAAATTCACTGTACTGTCTCTGTTGGATGATGTTCTTTCTCTCTTTCTCTTCAAATCCCCTTTCTTATAGCGTTCCTGGGTCAAAGCTGATAATTATTACAGCAACGAGCATTGTAATGCATTATTCCTACGCAATGTATAACAAATTATTGAAGACACTATTATTCTACTGTCAGCTATCCTTTATTATTATTAATAAATGGCAATAGTTGGCCGGCGTTATTGCAACGAGCGAATAAGCACGCATTATGTAGGTAACCTTTAGGACCTTTAGGTCTGAAAGAGAGAGCTTTTCAAGTTCAAGTTTCTCATACTCATTACCATGCGAATTAAGATTTTTTCGAATTTACTATAACAATCTCTGCCTATGTAATTCCCATAATTAAGACGAATCTAAAGACACCACATATGATAAAACCCCTAAAGCCGTTTGGCTAGAGAGGGTGCCAAAGAAATAGACATGCATATGCTGGAAAAACATAACCATCCTTTTTCGCAGTCGGGTAAAAACAGATGTTACATTGCATGTGTTTCTATAATTTTTATAGCTGAAAAAAATTGGATTTCATATAAGATATGTACTTTATAAATTATGTGGCTGTAGTTATACTTTTGTTATTTACTAAGCTCTAAGCTATTTCTAAAGTTACTATACCTACTGATAGAAAATCAATACAACAGAGAAGAACCCAAATGTAACTCCCATATAGCCATATTTTTCGTTTATCGGATCAGAATTTGTTTTTAAAGTGAAACTTTTATTAGATCGTCTCAAACTTTTTGGTCTGTGTGTTGCATGTCGCGTGACGGTCGGCGGCGGAGTAGGGATGGTGGCGCCTATAGTTAGCAACTGACCGTGTAGAGTATAGACTATTACTCATTTGTGAATTTTTAGTTAAATGTCTATAATGTGAAAAAAAGTTTCACTTTTACCGTGGTTTCATAAAACCACACAATCTTTTTATTTATCTAAGATGGTACTTTTATGGTTCAGAACACATATTTCCGCCTCTTAAAGCTGCCTATACTAAAAATATAAAAAAAATTAAAAGAATAGGCCGGTTTAAGTTTCTTGGGGGAAAGTTACTAAAATAAATAGAATTATGAACACGGCGTGTTAGAGTAAGTGAGCGGACTTTATTACTCTATGCTAAAATAGTATCATTTTGGGGAATTTGTTTGACCGCCATGGGCGAATTTGGAAAATGAAATCTGGAGACCCTGCCGCTAAATGCTTCTGCGTAGGGATGCAACGATACCAGTTAGGAATCTATTCTTTAACTTGATACAGTCTTGGATGGAAAGTATTAATACCTACTTGGTATTAATGAAAAAGTATTTAAAGACCAGTAAAACGCCTAGAAAAAGTTTGATTTATTGTTGAAAATTCTGCTATTCCCAAAAACAATAACTTTAACTTTCCCGTTTAACGGTTTCTAGAAGCCGAGATTGTCGAAGCTGCTTTTTGAGAACCACTGGTGGTGGAAGTAGAGACATCTTCTTTTACAAGCTTTTTTAATTTTTGCTTTGAATTTTTGGCGACGGGTCCACATACATTTTAATACGTGGATCTAGTAGTTTTCATTGCTTCGTATATGTTATTCTCTATGAGGACACCAAATTATTATTTTTTACACTCTGCCACCAGTTTGGTCTGCTGAAATGTAGCTTATTCAATTCGGAAAGATTATTGTTATTATATTATCTTTGAAATAGTAAAATCAAAACAACTCCAGCCACGCCCACCACAATAACGTAATGGTTTGATACCATATAGCCTGTTTAAAATATTCTGTTACTACATACTTAAATACAAAAAAATACCCTAATTCCCTCTATTTCTATTTTCACCTAGTAATTAAGAGCTCCTATAAGTATATTTTTTCTTTCTAAATTTCCCTCGGGGCTCTTAAAAACTGCACCCCTAACCAATTGGTTCAATTATTATAATGTACAAAGGTGACAAGCCGTCATGACGTCTTATAGTGTATTCAAAAATGATAAGTATAATTCCTCCATCAACCATAGACTGTTATAATGTTAAATGATGCTAATGATTACAAAGATGCAACTGCATAACAGAAGAAGAATCGAAAATTATAAACCAATTTTTATAAAATTGTAATGTGGTACGACCGAGTGCCGATACGAATACTTTTCACCGATACCTACTCGGTACTCGGTTCCTAATAGAGATATAATATTACACTACGCTACCTAATTATCGCAGCCATAAGTACTTGGTATCGAAAGAAAAGTATCATATGATGTTTGATTTTCCGTCTGCTGTTGATTTCACAGAAAAATCAAATCTCAACTTTTCCATGTTTCGTGAAATATTTGCAGAAAATGTTGTTTTATAATGATATTAATTTATAAAATGAAACAAAGACGTAATTGCGTTGTTCTGTAAACACAGGATTTACAATATATACTCGTATTTAGTATTTACTGCAGGTGAGCAATTATTAATGATTTACATAATCGAGATATTTCGATGATGAGTGATAATTAATAATCAAACTACAAATATGAATGATCATTCTTATTGGAGTCTTTGATGGATTATCTAGAGGTGGGCGAGAGTGGAAAGTTAAAAAAGAGTTCGTCAGTCGTAAACAAAGTTCTCTATAAAAACAGATAATAATTAGCAATAAAAAAGGTCATTCGGTCGTAATAATTACCAATTTTATTAAATTAGTGACCTAGCATTAGCATTTCAACGACCTTTTTTTAGCTTATTATTATTGATATGTGTTCTTGTAAAAAAGTTTATTTACGACTGCGCGAACTTTTTTTTAACTTTCCCACTAAGCACTAATATTGCTCTGGGTAATACATCAAAGACTCCATTATGAATTATCATTATTCGTAATTTCATTATGAATTATCACTCATAATCGAACTACTAATATAAGTAATTACTAATGACTATAATCGAAATATTTCGAGATATCACCATAATTGAATATTAAATTAGTATATCTCATAATCGCCCACCGCTAGTATTTACTCGTATTAATTCATCCCTAATTCTGCGTCGTCAACTAAAGAAGAACTCTGCTTACTCCGCCAAAAGTTTAAATATTACCACGTATAATATAGTTTTGTAATTTAAAGAAAATTAAATATAATAATGAACATTGAAATATAATAAATAGTTCTTTTTCAATTTTGATAAAATGGAACATCGGTTTTACTTTTGAGAAACGGAATACATTCTAATTTTTAATGTCGGCCATATTTTCCACAACAACATCACGTCGTACAGCAAAGCAAACGTCAACTATTTGTGTTTCATTCTTTCGTTTACGATAGATATTTCAAAAATATCCGAGTGTTGCAGTGAAATATTGTTTTGTTTCTATTCTGTCTTTTAATTCAATGGTAATATGAACCGAACGGAAGGTCTGGTGCAACGAAAAAACGTTTTAAAAGACAGTAATGCAGATGGCTTGAAAGAGAATCAAGACGTTGATGATAAGAAAAATGATAAAAATTATGATGATGGAGACTCCAAGGGAACCAGATTGACTTTAATGGAAGAAGTATTGCTTTTAGGATTAAAAGATAAAGAGGTAAAGTGGTATCTTTTAGTGTGATAAATTAATAGAACTTAGCATCGTGACCTAATCATGTTTTATTATTCCCTCTCAGGGTTATACATCGTTTTGGAATGATTGCATATCCAGTGGCCTAAGAGGATGCATATTAATTGAGCTTGGCTTGCGAGGACGTGTTGAGCTGGAAAGAGCTGGAATGCGAAGAAAAGGGTTACTATCTAGAAAAGTAATAGTGAAGTCAGGTGAGTAAAAATACTTCTTGTGATACATAGTTGGAGTCAACTTTAGATTACATACCATCAAATAGGGGCTTCATATTTGTTTTACAGTAGATTTTTATTTAAGAGCTTACAAGAAAAATGTATGATTCACGTTTAGGTCACTTAAGAACAATAATATTGTAAATTTTTGTTTTTCTTATAATTCAAAGAGTATCAATACTATTAAATATGGTATCATTAAAGATACAACTGTATTCCTTAACATTCTCACTTATCTGGATTGGTTAGGTAGGGTTGTAACACACAAGCTGAGCAAGTAAAAAGAGCGGATTGTGGTTGCGTCCATTTAGGTCCAAAACAAAATGGCCATTGATAATTCACATTTTAGAGGTCTAAGGGTGGCTTGAACGAAACCTTAAATCAGATTTAAGATTGATAGTGTCATACAACATGCTGCTCAAAGTTGAAGCTAAAAATAAATGTGTGTATGAATGACACATAATTACATTCACCAACACGCACATAAATTCACAAACAATTATGCAAGTGAATGTAATTTCCCTTAAAAAAGGAGGAAATTGGAATAATTTTTGTAAATGTTAAATTAATTATCCTATGGTCATTGAGATAAATAATAAATGTTGATTGATTAATTATGTAGGTACCAATGATATATTGATTTCACATATTCTTAATAATATACCTATTAATAATAAATGGTTTAAGATAAAAAGAAAAACAAATAAAATGTACTCATTATATCTTCTACAGTAAAAGTGGTAACTGTGATAATATTTAAATAATATAAAAAAAAATACTAGTTGTGCCCCACCGTTTCATCAGAGTTAATTTTATCCAACAAATCCTTTGACATCCTTTCACTGCAAAGTACTTATTTTTTGATTACATACTAGCTGATACCCGTGTCTTCGTCCACATATTATTGGATATACACAGATGGATCTCAGAACACTACAAACCAAAAGAAAATCATAGATGGATTGATGTGTATGGTGGCTGCAATCCCTACCATGCTATATTACTGTATATGCACCAGCTGATTTCGGAACACAACAAACGAAAAGAAAATCATGCATGGGCTTATCACTGTTTGTATGGCATTGTCATTATATGCCAATATGAATCCAACACATTAGCAATCCCAATAAAACTTACAACCATACAGTTTGCTAGACAACCTTAGAAATTTAAAATTCAATTCAAATTTTCTCAGAGACTAACTTCTTCCACACTTTTTTTTTTAAACAATAGGGAATATGCATGAAATTCAAATAATGGCAATATTATTTTTTTACAACCTATTATAACCTACTGAATCACGAAAATATCAATAATTCTCAATTTAATAGTAGTTGTGGCATAACTTATTTTAAATGTGAAGTAAGAGTTAAAATATGTAAATAAAATTTCACATAATAAAAAATAAGTTTATTTGTTTAATCATTACAATAAAACTGATAGAATGGTTTAATTGAATATATTATTATTTAATTGAATTGAATAGAACCATATTATTTACCTATCTGTGAAAAAAATTATCCATAAAAATATATTTCTGCCTATATGGCACTAGAATCAATGAACTGAATAGCAATTTACCATAAATTTTCTGATAAAGTTGAAATTTGAAAACAATGTGAATGTCAAATATTTAATGTTTAAACAGTTAAATCATGGTTTACCACATCTTCTTTGTTCAATGTTATTTATGCAACACTTGTATATTACTACAATTAAATTTACCATAGATATTAATCTACTATTTTCAACATTTCTCATTTTACATAAATAAGTTTAGTTTAATTATATGAGATTTTATAATCATACAAAACAAAATATTAGGTCCTTACATATTAAATTAGCGTTTTGTCGTACTGACCACTTTGATCTGAAATATCTCCTTTTGGTTAAGAATTCAAAATTCAAATTTATAAATGCATTTAGCCAGTACATTTGAGTTTTGAAAACAGTCATTCATTTATCTTTACCTCATTTTTTTTTTTCTTTGGCGTCGCTTATTACCGCACAATGGAAAACATGAAATATCGGTATATTTACGAGTACGAGTTCTACTGTGGCACCAGTGCTGCAGAAACAGCTCAAAGGATTAATGATGTTTATGGCGCTGGTGTCGCAAAAGAAAGCACGGTACGATTTTTGGTTTCAACGTTTTCGTTCTGGAAATTTCGACCTTCAGAGCCAACCCCGTGAACAGCCGGAGATCATAGTGGAAAATGAAGAATTAAAGGCTATTGTGGAAGCGGATCCATCACAAAGCACTTCAGAGATAGCTGCAGGCTTCGGGGTAAGTGATAAAACTGTATAAATCCACTTGAAGCAAATTGGGAAAGTAAAAAAACTTGAATGATGGGTACATCATGAATTAAATGAAACATTTGCAAATACGCGTCGACTGCTGTGTTACTTTGCTCAACTGACACAATAATGAAGGGATTTTAAATCGAATCATTACTTTTTATGAAAATTGGATACTGTACGATAATCGGAAGCGCTCGTCGCAATGGCTGAACCCTGGAGACCCAGCCAAATCTTGCCCTAAACGAAAATTGACCTAGAAAAGGTTAATTGTGAGTGTTTGCTGGACTAGCCCTGGTGTCGTTCACTACAGCTTTCTAAAATCTGGCCAAACAATTACGGCAGATATCTATTGTCAGCAACTGCAAACCATGAAGGAAGAACTAGCTGCTAAATAACCGAGATTGGTCAATCGCTCTAGACCACTGCTGCTTCACGACAACGCAAGACCACACACTGCACAACAAACAACCACTAAGTTAGATGAGCTACAATTGGAATGTCTGTGACATCCACCGTACTCCCTGGACCTTGCTCCAACAGATTACCATTTTTTCCGGAATTTGGAAATTTCTTACAAGGAAAAAAAATCAACTACGATGCGGCAGTCCAAATCGCTTTCAAAGAGTTTATTCTCACCCC
The DNA here is from genome assembly GCA_033032175.1 of Saturnia japonica. Taxonomy (NCBI): domain Eukaryota; kingdom Metazoa; phylum Arthropoda; class Insecta; order Lepidoptera; family Saturniidae; genus Saturnia; species Saturnia japonica. The sequence goes on along the minus strand of CM065311.1, from coordinate 8,290,910 downwards.
CATGGTTTTTTTTAGTAAAGAGATCAATGAACTACCTATGTGATGGCAAAAGTCCATAGGTAACAAGGGTACATATTTTGATTAATTAAATATATTGATTCACAGACAATTATTATAGTAATGTATATATTTCACACATTTTTCTTATCAAATGAAATCAAAAATACTCTATTAAACTTAGGTCCTAAGGTAGCACTTGTGAATACCACTAGTCTTTAATTGTAAATATGTTTTTTTATTTTCAAGATACACCTACTGGTGATGTATTATTGGATGAAGCACTAAAGCATATGAAGGATACAGAGCCACCTGAGTCTGTGCAAAGCTGGATAGAATATCTTAGTGGTAAGTGCTGTTACTTACGTAAGATTATTTTTTTTCACACAAACACAAACTGATAGTCGGAATGGTTTTACAGTGTCATCAGACTAAGGTTTACATTGTAAGATATTTAATTTTCTTCATATGAAAAGGTGATTTGTCTTTAATAGTAATGTCTATGTGTAGTAATTAGTATAGTAATGTGATAAATAAATAGTATAATATTAACAAACTTCATTGAGTTTCTTGGTGTTTCTTCTCAGTAACATTTCAATTTATAGAACACTTTTTAATATTAAATTATAGGTGAGACATGGAATCCAATGAAACTTAAATATCAGTTAAAAAATGTCCGAGAAAGGCTGGCCAAAAACCTTGTTGAAAAAGGAGTTCTAACAACAGAAAAACAAAATTTTTTACTATTTGACATGACTACACATCCCCTCACAGATAATGTTGTGAAGTGTCGCTTGGTTAAGAAGGTGAGTCCAGTTTTATTTTACGTTTTCCATTAATCCGCGAGTTTACTGTATTTTTAAAAAATAAATTAAATTGTTGATTGATAGGTCTCTAGATAAAAAGCCTAAAACAATACAAATCTGGAAAAAGTAATTGTTTTTTTATTTAATTTTCCCTTTGGGAAATTAATATTTTTTGTCTGAGTGACGTGATTTGAAACACTGACTGGAAAACGTGACGTCACCATTCAGGAAATATGAATGTTAAACTCTTGGGTAAATAGTGTCACTGTTATCATACAAAATGACATATAAAATGAATGATGACGTCACGGGACCATAATTCCGCGTTTTAGTGATATACTTCATATTTAAATTAATAAAAATAATTAAATAAATTTTCTGTATTATCGTGGATTACCGAAATCAAATATATTTTACCCAACTGCGAAAAAGGCGGGTTATGTTTTTCGAGCGTATTTCTATTTCTTTGGCACACTCTGTAGTGTTAATGGCTTGATGGATTTTATTATATACGATCTGTGGTGTCGTTAGCTTCGTCTAATTGTGGGAGTGAAAAAGGCTGCAAAAAAGAAAAATATTTTTTTAGTCTAGTGTTTATGTCTAGTGTTTACATATTTATGTGCAAAATCGATTTTATCACAATGTAATTAAATTTACCTGAATATTTACTTTAACACATAACTGTAATTTTAATTTTAATGTTTATGATGAAAATCGTGAGCTATTTATGCTTGATATTTGTGGCAAAATTTATATTATTTTTATACTCCAATGAAAATAGATATATTAACCCGTTTTTCTAATGTCACATATACAAATCTTGAGGAGATTGTAATTATTGTGATGTATTTTTATTTAGTCTTTATACCCATATAATATACCTTATTATGTCTTCTTACTTTGTACTTATGTTAACGATTACTAAAGCTACTAAGCTTATGTGTTTTGTCATTTTCACCATAAATATGTTACCAAAAATAAATTCCATTGCTTTGACTAAAACAAATAAATCCTTTATTAACATCATTCACGTTAATTATGAAAATAATAAATAAAATGCTGTCTTCTTTTACTATATCTCTGAATTAGTATAGGTAAAGCTGTCGTTCGCAGTAACAAAATTGATCATTTTTTAATACAATAACATGTATTAGGAAATCAGAACCATGACATACTTTTTATTTATTATGAATTAAAATGAAATGTCGATAACTCTTAAAAAGAAAATAACATTTGACGTATACACCAATAACTCAATGGTATACAACTAAACGTATACAACTAAACCGCGTTGCTGTGACCATCTTTGACGCAACTGCCCGCGCCAGGTTTGCACACACACACACCGATTAACCTTTGATAAAAATGGTTTGTTTATACAAAATGATCTGTATAGGAAAAATATCGTTTATGTACATCATTGCCGCAGTCATAGCAAAAAAAATATATATATTTCCCGTGTACAATTTTCATCAAATTCAGGCTTAAAATGATTATTCTATTCTACGATTTCTGATGTATTATTATTGACGGTTCTTATAGCTTATATTTTATAGAATGATGACATATGCTTCCCGTCTACTAAACTTGATAAAAGTCCGTTGAGAATTGATGAAAATTTCATTTTTGAATGATTTTTTTTAAATTTTTGATGTATTTATAATATTGACTATCAGAATAGCTCATCAATTATGCAATTAGGTACTTATACTCCCCATGTACAAAATTTTATAAAAATCGATTAAGAATGTTACATTTTAGGAATTTTTTTCCTTAAAAGTGTTATTGAATAATGATTGAAATATGTATCCTTCCCATGTAAAATTTCATCAAAATCGGTCAAGAATTAACAAAGATCTATTATTTTGGAAATTCTTTTTTAGATTTCTTTATGTAATGTTGAAAATTCTTATACCCTGTCAATTGACCAATGACAAGCATTCCGTGTAAAAATATCATAAGTATCTGTCAAGCCCTTTTTGAGTTAAATCCGAACATATAAACAGACAGTGAGACAAATTTTTTTTAGTGGCTTATTCGTGATCAGTATTTTTCATTGTATTATGCCTATCGAGAAATTTGGCCAAATCAATTAAATATACAAATTTATTAATATAGATGACTAGTTAAGTTACAAAATACTTATTCCTAATAATTTGTGTGTTTAATTGAAGACGCTATATCTCATGCCTCATAATAACCACAATAAAGAGTTTTTTTTATACTTTGAAATATATCTTCGAAAATTCTAGATAATTTACCAGATTAGTCCACGGATTAGGCGTTTTGAGTGTATGGTTAACCAGTTCTGTACTATCTATGAATGGTCGGTAATACATGGATTTTGATTTCAGGTTCAGGAAGCTGCTTTACGCCGCTCGATAACTGATGTGGCTCATGCAGACAAGCGGTCGCTGGCTTTGTTGATGTTGGCTCATTCGGCTGACGTTTTAGAGAATGCCTTTGCGCCACTCTCTGATGAGGATTACGAGTTAGCGACGCGACGAGTTCGCGCGCTTCTAGATCTTGATTTTGAGGCCGAAGCCATGCGACCGGACGCTTGCGAAATCATGTGGGCTGTTTTTGCAGCGTTCACTAAATAGCGATAACATGTATTCGTCGTGAACGATTCGAAAAAAATATGTGACTGGTAAAAAAACTACCATTAAAATGTCTTATTTCGACCTGTTTAAGACCAAACTAAACTATCAAGTGGATGAATTTATAATTTTTATTCTAAATTTGTATTATACTTGGAATGTTGATCGACCAGGAGATATATAATTCCTATAGTTTAAACTGAATTTAATAATTTTATTGTATAAATGTGAAATACATAATATTCATCGGATTTTGAAATTGAGGAGCTTGTACACAACAACTTATTTGATATATTTATTTATCCAGTATTAAATTGTTCAATTGAGCTCTATTTAAAGTTTTATTTAAACTTTTAAAATTGTATTTGTTGGTGAATGTAAAACGGATTAATTTATCACAGCAGAGGATAAGTAAAATTATTTAAAATTTAAGTGTTTCTGAAACATTGTTTCAACCTAATTGCATCATAAGCAATTTCGTGGTGTTATTTTAATTTGATAAAGAAATGAATTTGTGGCACAAATGATTCAAAGTAAGTATAGCTTTGTTTAGTTGAATTTTTATAGTTAATTAAAATGAATTTTAGGATAAATAATAATATAGCCATTAGTGATTATATTTTTCTTTAAATAGACATAGGTGCATAAAGCAATGTGATCGATTTTAAATAAAAGCTATAATAAATTAATAATTGTGAAAAAGCTATCCCATGATTATTATTTTATAATCCTAAAACTTAAGTAATCAGAACTTGAGCAGCCTTCATTTAATAACAGAACTTCATAAGGTTTATATAGATATAACATATATATCGCTGTAATTTGTATTATTATCTGTTTTAGGTTAATGTGTAGGTATATACTGAAAACATATAAATAATTAGGAATCTTTTTGTATATGTATGTTGATTTATAATTGTCAGTTATGTAAATTGTATGAATATTAAATTATGTTTAAAATTGGCTTTTATTGTTTTTTTTAGCGCTCTAGGATTTTCCTTAATAACTAAGTAGCATAAATGTTGTTTTTAGTATAAATTGTTGAGAAAAAATGTATCATTCATTATATTAGACGATCGCGTAGCCTTGTTTTATTTCTACTAATCAAAGTTAATGTTTGATACAAATCAACACGCTTGATACATTAATTATTACGAGTTGTAGATAAAAGTGAATGGTTTTGTGTAATTTCTGTATAAACAGATATTTATCAATAAGATATGGATTATCAACAGTGATAATTATTTGAAAGCCGTGAATTATACTGTAGTTAGGTGATTCTAATAACAGACCTCTTTCGTGTTTCTTTTATTTTTTGAGCAATATTGCCGCTTCGGCCGTGACGCACGTTTCCGAATTAATCATGTTTACTGTAAATATATTGAACCAAGGCTTAATTAGGTATAATTGTTTAATTGTCGTATATTTTAAAATTGCAGCTGTGACGATAAAGAACTTAGTTTGATTAAATTTAAACGAAACTGGTTAACTATATCAAAATGTTCAATCTTTTATAATTTATTAATGGCAGAACATGTGATGACGTTAATAAAAAACATGATTTAGTCATTATTATCTTTTAGTTTAGTTTCTAGACTTTTCGACATTTAGTTCCACCCATCTAAATGACTAGGTTTTTATCAGCCTTCATTACGAAAGTCTATGCAGGAAATAATTGTTAGTTGGTTTTACAAGCCTATAAATAGGTTATGGTAGATGCTTGCTATTAGCCGGCTCGTAAGCATGTTTGCTACCATTATTGTATTAAAAAAAATAGTGTACACCACGGTCGATAGAGCATGGGTTATTATTAAAAAAATAAAACCTTTTTTGTAAATCAAATCAAAATGTTTTTTATTCAATTTAGGCCCTTATGAATGTCAAAACACTACCACCGGTTCGAGAAGAACCGACAAGAAACTTGATCGGGTTTATCAACATCTTATTTATTCCTTTTTTAAATTAGTTTTTACAGTATTAAATTAATTACAGTTATTATCATTTTCAGTAGAGAGGGAATAATCACATCCAGACATCACCATCATTCACGTAATGAGCAACCCTTTAATACCCTTTCGACAATAAAACTTGCTTATCATGATTCTTGAACTTATTATCCGGCAAATCGGTAATGTGCTTAGGAAGTTTATTAAAGAACTTACCTTTTACACTTTATTGCTTAAACTTGAGGCTGCCTCCTATCCTCCGGGTTTCCCCGGATTGGTCCTAGATTGAAATGTGTCCGGGGAAAATCAAATTAATTGATAAAGAAAGAAATAAAACAAATATTATTAAAAAAAATTGCCATTTTAATCAAATGAACTTAATTTGGTGATTACGTTATGATTTCAATTTTATGTAATTTTACTTAGCCTACATAACATTTTTAATTTTTTGTCATTTGATGCCAAAAAGAAAGGCGTTACGGATTACTTTTCTCCCTAGATTACATCAGAAAGAGCAGTGTTATAGTATATTAATTGTTTAATTTGTTTTGCTGTACTATGAGTCGATATTGCCAAACATTTCGGAATATATCGAATAGAAGATGTTTAATAAAACAGAGATGATTATTTTATTTTCAATTAAAACAAGAAGTCCGGGGGAGATGTCCTTATTTCACGCAAATGTCCGGGGGGTTTCAAGTTATTGTACAGCGTCGACAATTTAGATGATAGTAGACCTGGGTTAAATATATAACAACTATTATTGAAATTATTACATAGTCATTAACAGTGTTGAAATTAAATTTAAGATATTATATTAATAGGGTACCTACTATAGGGTAATCTATCTATCTATACAATTAATAAAATTGAAGTGTCTGTAATGTCAAAATAACAGTTTTTTACTAAATGCATATGAAAGTATATACGATACCTATAACAAAAACCCATTTTTAATTTTTGTCTGTCAGTCTTTCTGTTTGTTCCGGGTAATATCCGAAACGGTTGGACCGATTTTGACGGGACTTTCACTGATAGATAGCTGATGATATAGGGAGTAACTTAGGCTACTTTTATTTTAGAAAAATAATTAGGGTTCCGTACAAGTAAAAAAAAACTGGTCGTGGTGAATCAATTCGGGTGCTTAAATGGCTTATGCTAAGTAAAACATAAGAGATAGTAAATTAATGTACTACATAATCATAGACATTAAAAAGACCTACAAAAAAATTCGGGTAGGTATACTACTTCTAAAGAACATCCACTATAAGCATTTTTGTCTTTAAAATAACCGGGAGCGGGGAGCAAAATTCGTGCGGGTATTCTGTAGTTCACGTTGGCGAAGCCACGGGCACAGCTAGTATACTAATAAAATTGCTGAAATATATTATTTACTGTAATTAATGCATTTGTTTATTATTTAGATAACAATGCACCCTGACAACCAATTATAGTAATTATTATTTAACATGTAACTTACCCACTTTTCAATTTAACATTGAAATTTGAAAATTTTGTTTGAAAGAAAAAATTACATTTATCGAGTTTTTTATTTTTTATTATGCTGATTTGTCTCAGAACTGGGCAAAGGAACTTTCAAAACGTGTCCTAATTACATTTTCCAGGGCTTTCGTCGGCGACATCTACCGTAATGTGTGTTGCTGTGCCCACCTGGTCCATAAGTACAGACTATTTTCAGTACCTAATTGTAAATTTCCTGTACGCATGTAAACGTTTCACATGCAACGGATCTGAACAAATCTTGTATCAATCATACTGTACTGTTTACTTTAGTGTAGTTTTTTTATAGTACCTACCTAGCACGGCAAATTGACTGTACTGACCCTGATGCTAAGCACAGATACACAGTACAATCCTAACATTACGTTATGAAGTGCTACCTCGAACCCGCCTACTTCTGTTGTCACATAGGAGGGTTGCGCACAAACTTCTTGGATTAGGGGAGACCGAGTGTTGTAACAGTTTTTACCTTACTTAACATATTTCATATTTCAAATATTTATACTTCAATAAATGTTATATCTCAAAAAAGATGCTTCTGTACACTATGTGAACTAAACATAAAAATAATCATAGTCTATGAGAAAACAACGAAAAGTGAAACAACTCGCGTTACAACTCTCCTAGTACCGAGGTAAGATGAAACACGGGTCGAGGTAAGTTGTAACAATTACATATTTGGGGAATATAATTTATATATAGAGAAGTTAACATAATATAAACGTTACTACTGGTGAATAAATTATACTTTATAATAAAATAAAAAAAAACATTACAAGTTTTAATCTACCTTTACTATGTAATTACCGCCAACAACAGCAACTATCGTTAATTTTATTAATCTTTATTAAAATGAAGTTCCGTCCAAAATCGAGAACGAGTAGCAATTATGAAAAAAATATAGTGTGCAGTCACCTTATCTTGCATTCGATGTACTGAACCCAATTCTTATTCGGCTCGCTGTTGGCAAAGGGCTTGAGGAAACATAAAGGTACTATTGTGTGCGATATTGCCTCCTTCGTCGTTGGTTTCATTTTTCTTTTGAAGTGAAAACTTCTTTAGCATCGTTGTGATTTGAAAGTCGATGAAACGAAAAAGCGAAAGCGACAGTAAAAAGAGACAGACACATAAATTCATAAGATTTAACGTGGGACAAAATGAAATAGGAAAGTTTTAGGCAATGGTAAAATGGTACAAAATTGGTTTGTTGCCACGCAATAATTAATTTTATTACCGCACCAAAAAGGCACGAAACAAAAACTTTTTAGACAACACTGTTACTGATTGATATTGTGTTAGGTTACCATGGGATATTTCAAATGTGCATTCATTGAAAATGATATTGTGAATAATTATTGTGAGTACTTGTATGTACATTTTCATAAACTTTAAATTAGTGTGTATTTGATCATTTTCTGAATTAAAAAAAAAACATAGATGTGAAGGTTTCACTTCTACCATGTGTGAATAGCACACATAATTTTTTTTTAGTGCGCGGTGGGTACGTAAGTGCTTAACGCAAGAGTGTAATCTTTGTACTGGTATTAACGTGATTATATTAATATGTAGCTATAGAGCAGCTACACCGTTTATTCACTGACTTTTTGTACTTACCTGAATTAAACGTGAATCGCGAGAGAAGGCTACGAGAAATAGACATAATTGAATAAAAATCTATAGTAAATGTTTATAATTTTTTTTAGCTAAGATGCTGTCAAATGTTCACAATTTACCCATAGGTAGGTGGTACCCGTTATATTTTACCAAAATTCAATAGTTTTGTTGTAATCAGTACCTACCGAAACACAGTAAAAATTTACTCTTTTTGAATCTTTTTTCTAAAGAACCACATACTTCTAAAAGCACCATGCCTTTAGAAAATAACACAAATAAATATTTTTCATATAATTTTATTGAAAACACAATTCATGCAGTGATTAAGTCTTATATCTCTTTGTTTTTAAATTCATAGCCAATAACGCAGTGTATTACAGAGAAAAATTCCCATTAGGCGAGACATGAAAATAGATCGCAATAATATGTAGTAAGACTTATAATATTAACGCGTAGGTACCCAAGTTTTTACTATATTGGACAAACATCAAGTTTAAGGATAGACTAATTTGTGATTACTCGATAGCAGATTCTTTTGATTTATAATTGCCTAATCCTATATTTGCCGAACTGGCCCCAATTAAATCATAATTTCCATATAAGTATTTTTTCTTTAGAATCTGTTACATAGGTAGAAAACTACCCAATTTTCATGTGAATCAAGCTTTTACTTAAAATTTACAGAAATAACGTGGGTATTTTTAATGGAATGGTATATATACCGAATTGCTTTCTCAGAGACAAATTTTTCTAATTAATGTTGGTAAGAAGTACATTTTGTAAATTATAGCAAATTTTATTTATTTACATAAAACACAATGTATTTTAAATATATCCTGTGTGAAACAAGTTTTAGACATTCACATTAAAGTTCTAAAATAATGCTAATTATTTAACTAAACAAAATAAATACTTACAAAAAGTTACAATAATTACAAATTGTGCAATTATTTCACAATTTAACGGTAATTTTAATTGAAACTTAAATTACTTAAAGTTAATCAGGAATTGTGCTAAGATATATTGTATTATTATATATACATAAATTCATATAGAACCCATACATACAGTAATTCTAAATCAATGCTTCATCCCACACTTTCGTCTCTCAGTTGGTTCATTTTCTCACAGCCCATTAAATCTTAAATTAATTTAGAATACAATACTACAGTGAGTTTAAGCGTAGTTTAATTCGATTAACTATGTACATATTTTATCTATCTAAATTCTAATCTAATACAAATAAATTAATGTAGATAATGGTACTGCAATACCTTAAAACTTTTAATCTTGGCAGGCAATGACTTCTATGTAGTATTAAACAAGTAGGTACCTAATTTTGAACTAAGTACCTAAATATTTCTAGTTTTTACTAGAATTGATATTTTGTAAAAAAAAACTATTGGTTACCTAAAATATGGTGAAATTCAAAGAAATTTAATTTAACTGATGATTATAACTCAAGTTTTGGTACATGAAATAAGTAACACATAAAGCCTGGAAACGGAGAAGCTACCTTGTGGACTTGTCGCATACGTGGAGGAGTATATTTAACTCACAATTATCTGTTACTTAATGTCCGCAGTACAGCATTGCGTGTCTAGTGTAATAGAAGTCATTGTGGAATGGAATATTTTTATGTTCTGTGTTTAATATAAAATTATTGCGCTATTATGATTTTCATTTTATTTTTATTGAGTACAATATCGATGCAGATTTAAATGACTGTTAAGTAAAATATTAATAAAATTACGGCTTGGAAATTGTAACAGTAAATGCAATTCTTATAATGATCCTTAGTTTTTATGGAAATGTTGAATGTATCGCCTACAAAAATTATATTATTGCGATACATGTGATATATCTAAAATTTTCTTGATAATTAAATATTACAAATAAATTATTTCACGATTTTTATTTTACATCAATAATTTTCACATAAAAAAAGGAATCGCGTTAAAACCTGAAATAATTTTTATTTGAAATTACATTTATTTACATGAACTAGGTACATAAAACGTTTACATGTATGATATATCTTTGGTTTTTTCTAAATGCAATATAATTGGGGAATATTCAGGTGCGCATTAATTTCTTACAATAGAAACCTGTAATATTTGATAAAATATTTAAAATCGATTGCCTAAGTACATAGACTTTTAATTCATGAGAGATTGTATTGAAAAAAGTAATAGTTTAATGTTTCGCTTTAACTGAAATGGATTCTAATTATTTGTGATAATACTGTAAGTGGGTGAGTTGAGATCGTGTTGGTAGGTACCTATATGGTAGTAGCGGATGGGCGCCGTGCAGGTGCTCGCTGTCACCACGCTTCTGTATATCTGATATCATACTCCTGAAGATGTGGTAATCTTTGCCTCAGAATTTCAAACGCCTCAGCGGACAACTTTGTACTATTCAAATTCAGTCGTTGAAGATTGGACAGGCCTAAAATTTTTAATTAAAAACACTTTTGAAAAGTTACAAACTTACAATTTAGTTTAGTAGCAAAGTGTTGCAGCAATTTTTAATAATGAAAATCAGTAACAATTACTTTTGTAAACCTATAATAGACAGAGTGTCGTCATGTAATTTAATTTGACACTTAGAAATATAATTACGAAACATTAAAATATAAAACATAAGAACGACAATTTTACCTGATAGAGCCTCGATTCCTTTGTCCGAGACGGGAGTTTCACATAGGTTAAGTACTTGGAGCTTTGTCAGATGCTCGGCGATTAGTTGTACGCCTGTATCACCGAACTTTGTAGACCACAAATTCAAGTAGCGAAGTGACGGCAACTAGAGAATTAAACCAAATAAATTAGATGTAATCTAATATATACATATAATAAGTGCTACGTGTTACGATAAATGAATTCGTCATGAAGGAGAGGTACCTACTTTATTAATGTAAGTATAATTGATAATTTTCACGGAAACGGTATTTACAAGGTCAATAATTAGGTTGAAATGTAAATGAAATTAAAATATTTCACCTTTATGAGGTGATGCGCACAAGCACTAGTCACGCTGGTGAAGGCAAGTGAGAGACACTCGAGGTTGCCGAGCGCACCTTCATTTAACAACGCGGCAACATCTGCGTCTGTTGCACGTACCGGTAGTGCAAGTTGCCGAGGACCACCTTCCGCTTGCTAAAAAAAAACAGTATTTACTTAGATAATTGCGTCTAACCTAGATCGAAATTACATGTATGATGTTAAAGTAACGTTATTTAGTATAATTATTATATAAAGTATGTTTTAACTGGATTTAAAAAAATGTGTTCCAAGTTACAGTTATGCTGTATAATATGTATTCACCCTCAAAGTAAGCACGAAGTATCTAAATATTTTAAATCTCAAACAATTACGACGTGAGCGACAAAATGGTACATATAAAATGAAGGTGCGAACGCATCTCTGGATGTTGATGCTAGGTACTAAACATATTTAGTATTAGTATATAGATCGGCAATGGGTAGATTTGGGCGAGCCGAAAAACGAAATAGGTACATTAGTGTGCGTGTAATATCTAGTGCTACACCATGTACTGACTAGGCCTTAATGTCGACATCGATTCACATATCGGTGTATTCATGTCGCGTCGCGTCGCCTAGTTCAACAAACACGCAATTTTTATAATACTACAAATTTACATAATAATAATATATAAGTTCTGCTTCATTCGCAGTACGCAAAATTCGCCAGTTAACAGATATTGCCTCCGCTAGGTTAGTCTACTTCGCTTACTTCCATAGCTTAATGTCTTACGGTATTTTGCTGTGGGGTTCAGCAGCTGAGCTAGATACCATATTTATATTACAAAAGCGGGCAGTTCGAGCAATTTACAATATGAGACCCCGCGAATCACTAAAGAACAAGTTCCAGGAATTTAGTATTTTAACTTTGCCTTCTCAATACATCTTTGATAACTTAATGTATGTCCGTAAAAACTTAGACAAGCTGGATTTTGTCGAAGATCAGCACAATGTAAATACTAGAAATAAAGATAAATTAGTCGTACCGTGTTTTAGACTTAGTAAGACTAATAAAAGTTTTTTAGGTAATAGTGTTAGGTTCTATATCAAGATCCCGAAGCACATTACTGATTTACCTGACAACAAGTTCAAGGACCATGTCAAGCGGGTTTTACTGTCAAAAGGTTATTATAGGGTGGATCATTATGTGAATGATAGTGATGTCTGGAAGTGACTCCCTCTCTGTGCATCCACTAATATATTATTATTGTACCTGTTATATTTGTAACATTTGTACAGTTAACAAAAAAAAAGAGATAAACCCGATCGAGTTTCTTACCGGTTCTTCTCGATGTCTGGGATATTTTCCGAACTGGCAGTAGTGTTTTGACATTCAAAAGTACCTTTTTAGGTCTTAAATTGAATAAAGATTATTTTGATTTTGAATACTAGCGGTGCCCCGCGGCTCCGCACGTTTTTATTAAGCAATAATTATTTTCATCTCATAATTGTATTTTACTATTATTATTGAAGCTCTGTGTACAAAATTTCATGAAAATCAGTTTTGAAGGAAACCAATTTTTTTTACGATATCTAGACGTGTTGTCAACTATTTTTAAATCCTGTCAATTATAGAATGACATACTTCCTATGTACATAATTTTATCGAAAAAGTTGAGAATTAATTAGATATACTATTCTCAAAAAAGCATTGTGAAAAGATGGATAATACACAAAATCTTAACGGAGTTCAAGAAATTTTGTAGACGGAAACATACGTCATTACACGTTTGAAAGGCTATAAAACTCGTTAATAATACATTAGGAATTGTAGAATATAACATTAATTTTCAACCGTTTTTGCTTAAATTGTACACAGGAAATACATGCCATGTCTCAATTGATACGGCATATGAATTGTCAACAATATGAGTAAAAATAAAATTGCGGGTCACATGCTCTCTCTGGCTTTGAGATATAATAAAAATACGCGTATTATTATTACTTCAGGCTCAGTGCGGAAATTCCTGCGATCATCTGTTTGAGCACATTTGATTTAAGTTGTAACCATGGATTTTATATGCATTCAAGTTTGAATTGAATTTTAGTTTGAGTAATTTAATATGTTCTTACAAAGTAATATTTATCGTGATCAAAAGTACACAGAAAAATATTTTTCTCTATCACGATTACCTACTGGAGGTATGGTTAGTGCGAATAGTAGCATTATAACAGTAGGTATATTTACCTACATATTAATCTATATCATCACTTAACTGTAAGTATACAAGTTAATCTATGTTATCGGTTAGGTTCTCTCTATTACGATCTCCGAAATCCAAATACCAAAAAAAAACTAAAAATTGTTAGAGAATTTTAGTGTCAAATTGCTTGTACAGTGATAACAGCATAATTGCTTACATAATTGGATACGAATCAATATCTGTTGAGTAGATACTCTTTTATAATAAATTTGTACCTTCCATATTTTAAATTTGGTATGTGTCACATAGTTCTCTTTTGTTGTGTAAAGATCTTTGCTACCTTTTAAATATGTTTTTTCCTGTTCTTTACTTTTATAGGCTGGTTTTATTTATTACTACAAATAACTTCCACTGCGCTACCGGCTCATAATCTGCTACAATATGCATTATCTTTCTGATGTTTAATGTTGTTATTGAGGCACTGTGTTTGTCAACGTTATAATAGTTCAAAGTTTTGACTAATAAAAAACAAACTTTGATAAAATCACACACACTTAATTAAGGGCTCATTCACACATCTAAGAATTGTTATTTTACTGGATCGTAATTTGTCGATTCGTTTTGTATTTCTTCAGTTGCGTATAGCCTTTTATGGCTATATTCACACAATCACGAATATCAAGTTGTATTGTGCGTCCATTGCTATTATAATAACCACAAAGATCTAATGAGTAATAACGATAACGAATCGTCATTAACGGATGTATGTTTGAACGGGCCGTGACTATGTAGGTACTTACAATTTACACTTCCCTACACATTGAAAAACAAGACGTACCTAGTTAATAAAAAGTCACTACCTACACTCATGGACATAATTATTTTGAGGATCAGTAATGGTATGGGGTGGTATTTGCTTAGGAGCATATAAGGAGCTGCACATCGTAGAAAACGAGTCCCTGACAACGGCAAGATTGTGATGCCTTTTGTCCCATTCATGGAGGATTTCTTTTAATGTACTATAATGTTCGTCCTGACGCTGCGGCGGTAATATTAAAGTAACTTACTGAGGCCGGAATCCAAGTTTTGGTATGGTCAGCACGCTCGCCAGACCGAAAACCAATGGAACATGTTTTGGGATAAACTGGGAAAATATATTAAACAAAGAAATCCAGCATGAGTTACCTAAGGTACCTCAAAACTGCATCGGTTAAAGAATAGAACCTAATGCCACAAAGTTTCGTTGATAATTTAATAAAAAGTATGCCCAGACGGATGCAGACAGTTTTGACAGCGAGAGGAGGCAATATTCAATACTGATAGTTTCACCCATAATAAAAAAAAAACAGTCTTTAGAACAATATTCAATTTTCATTATGTTAGGTCAAAATTCCTTACAATTAAAATATTGATCTTACTACTACCTCTAATTTGTTGTTTTTTTTTTCGTTTGGTATACATTTTTGTGTTCAAAAATATTAATTGAATGAATTGATTATATTCAACGAATTTTAAAAGCTTTTATTGAACAAATAGATCTGTTTTCACTTTATTTTGCCCCTTTTTATTGCGTTCCTGTTCATGTCCATATTTATGAGTGTATTTATAAAATGTAGGTACTTACCAGTCTTTGAAGGTTTTGCTGTCTATCGCAAAGGTCTTTATAATATTTCTGCCCTAGCTCCGTTCCCTGGAGCGCAGCGATAATTTCCAGCTGAGTCTGTTCTCCACTAACAACTTCCCATTCCAGCATTAAACATAAAGCTTCTATAGCTGCTGACTGGAATATTGTAATAATACTATGTATTAATATTATTTTATATAAAAATAGTTCAGCTTCGTTACTGTACCAAATACCGAGAACAAATAAATGAGGCTTAAAAGAAGCCAGTTATTAAGATTTCTCTTGACCAATCGTTAGTTTAGTAAGTAGTGAATATCTTATAAGCAGAAAGATTAACCGTCACGTTAACAAAATTAGTCTAGGTGGGTAAGTATCGTGTGTGAAAGTAAAGTAGTATATTACGTAGGTACGAGTTAAACTTACGTGTTCGGTTAATGCGACAAGAACGAAATCAGGTAGCTGCTTACTCATGCTTTGTAGAAAACTTTTTCTTTTATTACAGCAATTCAGTAAACTGCCAATCTGAAATTTAAAGTATTTGAAATTAGAATAAAATATTAGTGTTAGCGTTCATAGTTGAAAAATCTAAATATTTACTGGATAATTAGGTGGTGGAAATGATAGTTACAGTAATAAGAAGAGAATCCTGATCATCAAAAACACAACTACTGGATAGAAAAATAGCCTTGTCATTGAGAAAAGACACTCGATCAGGATTATCAATTTCTTTTTAGTAGCTCAATATTTCAACTAAAATCAGATAAATATAATAAATGTCAGAAATGATTATTGGTATTTAGCATTCGCACTGGTCGCCACGCTGTACCGCGGCGTAAAAATAAAAAATAATAAATAATAAAATCGAATATAGGTAGATACTATATTGAAGGTATTAACTATCCAGATTAACAACTGCGTTTTCTGCCTTGTTTGCATTTAACACTTGCCTAACTCAAGTCTTCATTTAATTTCTCCTTTAATTTTCAAGTAAAAGTAAGGTTTCATCTAAATACAAACGTAAATCATATTTACCATATTTCCCCAAAGTTGACACAGTTGCTTATTTGGCAGTGCTATCAGAGGATCGGAAGGTGCGGCGGCTCTAAGCCAAGAAGGTGGGTACATGCGCACGGCCCTGGCTGGAGCCACGCACGAGTGTGCTGAACAACGAGGATCGTGGGCCAGCATCGTGAGTACGTTACCAAGGTGCTTTGCGACCCGAGGGCAACTCATCGCCCCCGCGCACAAAGGGACAGGTTGAAGTACAGCTCCTACCACCATAATCCAATCTTCATACTTACACCTGAATGCGGAATTGAAACATAATCGTAAAAAAATACATAAAACATAGAATTTTTATTTGTTTTTTTTTTTATTTCATTACGAATGGTAAAATTTGTATTACTTACATATGCTCTAAGATGTTTGCGAAGCATAAAACTTCATCCTCGTTATCGCTACAGACATGCGGTGAAAGCGTGTCGCGATAGTGGTCGTCGAGAGCGGCCAGTGCCACAGCGCCCAGGTTCAGAGCCGCTCGAGGATACGGGCAGGACGCTCGGTTTCCGTGAGTCACCTCCACGAAGCGGCGTACTAACGTCGGTCCCGAATTATGGGCATTAAGCGCACTGTGGAACAATGTTCACTTATTATATTCCACTTTAGTAGCTGGTGTAGTAGCGAAGCACTTGCCTTCCCACGGAAAGAAGAATTTGTACAAATGTTATATACTTATTTGACAAAATCGATCATAAACTAATATTTTTAAGGTTCATTTTGCTAAAAAACAATTTCAAAGGTATACATACTATAATTAAACTCAATGGTTTCCTGATCTGCGTACACGGCAGTGTGTTAGCAAAGCATGGAACGGGCGACACCGAAATTAACCGCCAAGTTAGAATCCCATAGCATAGAAACGAACAAAATGTTTTGTAAATGGTTTGGAGAAAATACATTCCTACAGATATCTACAAATAAAAGAACTACTATCGCACTTGGCACCCGTTACATCTCAGCTCTTTTATCGGTGACAACGACTACTCCGAACGTAGTTTCTACCGAACTTGGCCCCTTTTTTAAATATAGGTTTATGTTGGGATAAATCTTTACCTGATATAATCTCTAACGAGGCGGCGTGCATTCGGCGCTCTTGCGAAATCCACGTTACGGGTTAAGACTCTTCGTACTGGCGGAGCAAGAGCGGGCAAGGGAGCCGCGCGTGGTCGCCGTCTGCACAGCCTTGCCAGTAAAGCGCATAGTTCTCCCGTGGCACACCGCTCAGCTAGTAGAGGAGCAGCGACGCTCGTTGCATTCTCAGCCCACTCCTCCCATTCAGAACTTTCTTTATTCTGTTTGCAAAAATATTAAATTCGACACGCCTCATGACGCAGTGGTAGTGAGCGCTACTAATTTACATGAAGATCCCGGGTTCGATACCCGTACATGACTGACATTTGTGTGATGAGCATAATTTTCACTATTGTGTCTGGTAGTTAAATATCTATTAGATTAAATGACCGTGTAATTGTGTATTATTATATATATGAATGCTTAAAAATAAAACTTCGGAGTCCTTTTTAAGCATATTGCTCGCACGGAGCACTGCATGTGTGCAAAGAAGATTCTGCAAGTGTCATTAGAAGTGATTCTTCATTAGAGACAATAGTAATATCTCATCTAGTAATTTATGTTTGATGCAAAAAGTCCTGTGGTCCTGTGGTATTAGAATTTTTCATCTCTTATAGAACTTTTTCTTTTATTAATGATTGTCGAATTTTTTTAAGAGGTGCTAGCATTTCTCTTTATACAATGATTTTTTCAGAATTCAGTGCAAGTTTTCCTAAGCATATCTTTGTATAAGTAGATGATTTCAGTGCAAATAATGTGTAATAGTAGTTATATATGTATAAAGATATGCATGTTTTATAATAAATAAATAATCCGAAAAATAATAATCCCTTTCCGTTAAGAATGGCTGGTTTTTTTTAAATTGAAATCCGTTATTATTAATTAAGAAATAAACTACGATAGTAAAAGTAACTTTATTATTACTGAGTAAGTACATACATAGGTACTCTATTCTTTAGCAAACAGTTTTTATTACATCTTAAGAATTCCTGATTACATAAGTATGATATTCCGACAATAATAGAAATAAAGGATATACATAAATATGCAAATTGCAAATGTTTTTTGAAAAGGAATATTTTAATTTCTGTCCTGATTTTTAACTGCCAAAAAAAAGTATTCACTTGCAAAATATCTTACCTCAGACAACAAGTCCGTAAGTATTTGCAAGGGGACTCGTGTTACACTCTCATCTTGTAAAGGAGTTGTCATAACAAAATCCACCATATTCTGAAAAAAAAAAAAAAAAAAATTATACCTTCGAACACACCTTGACACAACCTTAGTTGAGAACTAATCTTATTTCTAGGAGGAGCGTGTAAATTTCTTTGGAGATTTCTTTCTACTTGGGGCAGTCCGAATGGTCAAATAACTAAACCCTACAAAATATCGCAACCAAATACCCTTTTACGTTCGTGTGGTGAATACTGAATAGTGTTTCCAGTTTCCTGAGCACCTTGGGGAAGGGGGCTTCAAGGTTGGCAACGTGCTAGTGATATGCACCTATGAAGTCACAAACATCCATAAGCTACGGTAACCGCTTATGGTTGTAAGCTGTGCTGAAGCTTGTTTGCCACTTAAGTTGTATTAAAAAAACTTCTTCGTCTCGTAACAGGTGAACTTAAGGTCAAAGCTAGCCCTATATTAGATAAATAAAAAAAATTTGACCTTATTAAAAATTGTGGAACATCACACATGAATATTTTTATTTTATTACCTTTAATTCCTTCAATACAACCTCCCTCCTTACAGTCTTCGTGAGAAAATTGCGGTACCTTATAATATTTTTCTGGAACATAATGGTAATATTATTGACTTTTAAGTATTGTTAAATGTTGCGCTCATATGAGGATATCGTTTTAATACTCACTCTCCAAACGATCGAGTGGTACCATTGGTCCCGTGTATAAGCGTCATTTGCCTGAAAACAATACGAGGTTTGTAAATGTATTTTTACATACTGTAGGTAACTGTTTTTAATGTAATATTTCGTCAATCAAACGGTAAAGCGGTTTGGCCTCCGGACGTCATTCTCTGAATCAATGTAAATAATAACATATTATTATATTTAGTTACCTATTAGAAGCTGCTATGTTATTTGTTGTTTTAACTAAAACATAATTTATTTCATGTAATTTATATCTCTATAAGGTAATTATAGGTATACTAGCTGGTACCCACGACTTCGTCTGCGTATTATTGGATATACATTACATTATACATTGATATTGGAACGTGACAAACCAAAAAAAATCATAGATGGGTTTGTCACTATTTGTATGGTAGACGTGATCCTTACCACCCTGCTATATTACTAAATATACACCGGCTGATCTCGGAACACGATAGACCAAAAGAAAATCATAGATGGGTTTATCATTGTGTGTATGGTAATGCAATTATATGCCAATATGAATCCAATACATTAACCGTCTCAACAAAACTTCAAAAAAATATTAAAATCACCCTTATTGTACCGGCTTGCGAGAAGGATTTTTGAAAAACGTGAAACCCCTTTTATTTCTTACCAAAAGCATAAATATGAATTTTCATACCCTATTTCATTCCGTCATTACTTTCATCAAGTTTACATAAGGTAGTCTATGACCTTCTCCATGGTCCAATGTATCTCTTTACCTACATTCATTACAATTGGTATGAGGTTTGTCAAAAAGTCAGAGGTTGCGTGTTCATATCAAGTCGGGGTCACCACATGCGGGATAACACAATGAAACAATTCACTGTAAGCAAAACATTATAATCCAGATAATTTACAATAGGTAGGTATATCATTATCAATAAATCAACAAACCAGTTGGCGTGCCTTATGTAGGTTTAGATTTAGATTTGGGTTTTGGTTTGGGTTTAGGTTTGGGTTTAGGTATGGGTTTAGGTTTGGGTTAAAGTTTAGGTATAGGATTGGGCTTAGGCTTAAGTTTAGGTTTAGTTGATGTAAAGTATACAATAATCGTTAAAAAACTAAAAGAGATTGGGCTATTCAAAACATGTCGCTGAATTTGATGATGTGAAAGCATGGGGGAGGGTGGGGGTAATCTCCATATCTCTTCATTTATTTCATTTCATATTATTTTTTATCAGTGGTATATATATGAATATTCAAGGATTTTTTTTTTAATTACGAGTACTCGCCGGCCGCTGCCACATCCCGCTCGCTTCGCTAGCTCGGTTCGTGCCTTATGATCACAGTTCAAACATACTGTAACCAATTTTACTACAACGGAGTAGGTTTAGGTTTAGGCTTATTTAAATATGACTTTTACCGGGATAAAAAGTACCTTATGCGTTATTGCAGGTCATAGACTATCTGTGTGCTAAATTTCATTCAAATCCGTTCATCACATTTATTATATTAGAAAGATAGTAAGATAATAGTAACAATGACTCTGAAATATAAATAAAAGTGACATGCTAAAAGGGCTGAGCTTAGAAAATACTTTCTACAAAAGGTTTTGATTAATACAGTTCGATCGTTGACCGCCCGCACGCCCGCGCGCCCGCAGTTTATAATACACTATTGAACGCTTGAACTAAAATGTGACCTAACAATCAAGTATTGACGCACAAACTTGTCTGAGAGCCATAGATCTCTGACATCATTTAATCTATTTTTTCCGCGGCCCATTTTGCAACATATAACAGCATGGACTTGTTTCTCATTATACATAAGTAGATATAATATATATCGTGATGTCTATATGTATGTAGGCGAAAGCGCGTTGATGAATTTTCAGTAATCGAACCATATCACATCTAGAACAGTTAACCGTGTTTTCTATTCCCTTGCGTTTTCTCTTATATCCAAGTTAAACATTTATAATTTCATTAACCAAACAAATAAGTTTTATTTAACAAGCACCTGCAATAGAAGCGATCCGTGTGGCATAACTATTCGAAGACAATATTTCCTCGCCGGATCCCATCGTGATATGCAATACACTTCTTGCATGCAGCTATATGATAACGGGTTCTCCAATAAACCAGAAGGCTAGAACAAAGAAAGCATTATGTTAAAATGTTGACGGTCGATTTACATAAACCTTTTTTATGACGTCAAAAAAATTAAAAGTTCTCTGTTTCCTTAATAGGTATGATTGTATGTACTTTAACGATATTCTCAGAAACTACATTACCGACTTTTTATAATTCTTTTACTGGAATGATGTATATAATTATTGAAAGATTTTAGTATGTATATAAATATTATTTATTACCATTCTTATGTATTCTTTTAATAATTGTATTTGTGGTTGATCTTTAACGAAGTTTGTTTGTTTTTCTTTAAAAAATATTTTGAGTTATACTCGTGTTTAACCACAATCTCGCCTGCGGTCTGATGTTACCTGATCTATACTAATATAATAAAGCGGAAAAGTTTTTTGTTTATTTGTAGGTTCGTTTGTTTATACACGCTAAACTCTGGAACTACATGTCGGATTCGAAAAATTATTTTTGTATATAATAGCCATACTCTCCAAAAATTTATAGGTTCTTTATGATTCGGCTCCAACTCTCAGATATCCTTAAATATTGGTTTTTATTACGTAAGTCGGAAGTCGAGGCCCTCCCGAACTGCTTTATTCGTGTGCGCTGGCGTAATCTATAATGATACGGAAATACAATGTTCTAGAATAATATTGGTTCTTAGTATATCTTAAAAAAGTCAGCGATAGCATATGCCTATCTCCTACACATAAGCCACAATAAGGTATATTGTGACAAAGAATTGTTGAAAATTAAAAAGTGATACAATGCATTATTTTTACAAATGGCATATAAATCCTTACGAACAAAAGTTTGCTCTTTAGAGTATGTATGAAAAATTAAAATATTTTGTACTTGGGTGAAGAACAAGTATTACAGACTACATGGGTGCGTTGGTGAAACCACAACCACAATTGTTCAATAATTCGTAGGTATCATATCATACGAATATTTTTAGCAATAACGTATTATGGAAATTTCATAATCATCTTCAGCCCGTAATCACCCACTACTGAGCATACTTTAATTTCATGTATGTCATGTCTTATGTTATTGAGTTACTAGCTGCACCCCACGGTTTCACCCGTGTTAATATTATCCGATAAACACCGCGCCGTCAACGCACCCGTGTAGCTTACCACAAGTACAAATTTTATTTTAATTTTTATTATCACCTAAACTATGTAACCAAATTACATGCTTAGAGCAACAGATAGCTTCATAAAATGGTATTTATGATGAAGTAACTTTTGTTCGAAAGGTTTAATAATATGCCATGTCTAAAAATAATGGTAATAAATAAGCATATGCTATCGCGGACTTTTTTTAGTTATACTAAACACCAATATTTTTACGTAGGCATCTTTAATAATTACGCCAAACGCAGATAAAGCAATTCGGAGGGGCTTCCATCTCCGATTATTTAACAAATATCAATGTTTAAGGCTAGCTGACAGCTGTAGACTAATGTTAGATAGCCTATACTATTCCTCGTGAGTCTGGCTATCGTATACAAAAAGAATTTTTTCGAATCCGACTGGCAGTTCCAGATGTTAGAGTGTTTAAAAAAACAAACAAACAAAAAATCTCATATATTAGTATAGATAGATATTGCGGATACAATAAGCTGTTTACGACTAAGAGCTAAAAAGTTTACTATTTTCGTATCAATAAGTCTATTGTGAAGATTCAGTGAAATTAGGTCAATGATAGAGAAGGACGTATAAATTGCTATGTGTGAGGAATAGTTTGTTGCTTGAGCTGTAGATATTCGTTGATGTACGTATGTATGGTATGACGTATGACGTAGCAGAGCAATGCCCCTGCGCGAGACGCAACCGCGCAAACCAAGCCTCGCGGCATCGTCGAGATATTAGATTCGTGGCGTACCGTTTCGCTGCACCGAAGTTTGACATGGCTTTGGTTAAGTACTAACAAAATCCGGTTTTCGAAAAACTATTTATGACTCATATCTTATAATACCCAATACATACTAAAAGATATGTTATTACATAAAAGCTGAATATTATATAATAAAGTAGACAAGATTGGGTACCGCATTTATAAATTTAAAATAATAATTTTGACACATTAAAATTGTTTATAGATATTTAAATCACTTGTTTAAATTAGACACTGAAAATTTTACGTTATAAGAAAATCATATTTTCATTTCATATTGTTAAGTAGGTATAATATGATATAATTATATTGAATGACGTCAAACATTATTATTTATTTCGTAATTATCCACAAATGATATTAAAACTAAATTCAACTGGATTTAGCTATTAGGTACCTATAATGTAAATTAGCATTTGTTCGTTATAAAAACAATAATGAAGTAAGTGATTATTATTCAAACACACTTATTACATTGACGTCAGAGTAATTAACGCACTTTAATTCATTAATACATTAAAATATTATCGCATCAACTTTCATTGTAGATAGATTTGATAAAATTATACATTATAAAATACCTATCGCTTATTGTGTTTAGGTACCTTGATTGAGGTGTTATTTATTTGTTACATAAATTAAAACATTACAAATTTTAGCTTTTCAAATATTATCTATTTACATGATTTTTCGATAAATATAATTTTATAAGTTAGGTACTTATTATTTAAACGTAATTTCACGCTCCCATACTTTATGGAGCAATGACCCGCAAAGGGCGTATAGAAGTGAGTGGGAAGCATAAATCCGAACATCAGTAAAAGTTACGCGCCTTGGTCGATAGTCGGTTTGTAGTGGTCAAATATTAAAGACGGTATTATTGTTACACAACCTTTACTAAAAAAAATTAACGTCAATTTAGTATTTTAGTAGGAATCGTGCTGGGCTAAAAATTTCAAAATCTATAGGAGTAGTAGTACAAGACAATTTTTAACTAAAAAGATAACCAAATTCAATGATTTTGAGGTGTTTCCTAGTGTATCTTCGAAGTATAAGGTCCAAAGTCAATGTAATTAAAATGGGACCACCCGTGAGGTATCCCCTTTCCAACAAAAAAGAATAATCTATATCGGTTGATAAGCAAAAAAGTAATGGCTGAACATTCATTAAAAAAAATACAATTGAGAACACTCCTCCTTTTTTTAGTTGGTTAAAAACTACACTGTTCTTTTAGGCTTAAGCAAAACTTTTAGAAACTGGAAATAAACATTAATTTAATGGATTCGTTAATATGAAACGCTTTTAGAATAAGCTTTTTTTTGGTTGCGGTTTTAAATATTTCCTTGAACATATTTTGCGCACGTTTATACCTACTACATAATATATTTCTTTTATTATTATTAGGTTAGAAAAGACAGGTATGTTCGTACCACCAATTAAAATAACTTAATTTTTTTACAGTTTTAATCGTGAAGCAAGTTGTCGCTCGTCACTCGGGTCACTCATGATAAAGTATAGGTGAACTAGGTACGTATTTATTAATAATAGAAGTTTAAATTTCGCACTATTATACTTCGCTTCTTATAATGTAGATTCTTCAATCGATGGGAATCATTACAGATTGCATTGTAGGATATCAAAGTACCTACTCGTCATTACGTCCAGAGGTAAGATACATAGATCACTATGCCAATCAAAGGGTCACATTTTCGTTGCGTCATTTTTTTTAAAATCATATATTATATTTTGCGTTTGAACAATATGATACTGTAATTTAAGTTTAAACAATATTATATATACTTCAAAGGCTCTTTTTGCCTAGTTGCAAATTTATCTGGCGATTCTGACCTTGAATAGTCGTGTTAATTTTAATTTTATTAGGTATTTAACGCACGCACTTCGAATATATACATATATATCATAATCATCATCTTAGCCTAAAGACGTCCACCAATTCCGGACATAGAGCTCCTGCAATAATCGCCACAATGAGCGGTCCTGTGCCGTTTACATCCCGATTTTTTTATCAGGTCGTCGGTCCACCTAGTGATAGGTTTGCCCACGCTGCGACTTCCGGTTCGTGGCCACCACTCGAGAACTCTTCGGTCTCATCGGCCATCCGTCCTACGAGCAATGTGTCCGACCTACTGCCGCTTAAGTCTAGCAATTCTTAGAGCTATGTCAGTTACTTTAGTTGTTATGCGGATCTTCTCATTTCTGATTTGATCACTCAAAGAAACTCCGAGCATAGCCCTTTCCATTGCCCTTTTCGTGAGCTCGAGCTTTCTTATGGGGCCCATAGATAACGACCAAGTTTCAGTGCCATAGGTTATCACTGGCAACACACACTGGTCAAAGACTTTCGTCTTGATACACTGCGGTATCTTGAACGAGAAGATTTTACGTAGTTAAATTACATAGATAATTATATTATTTGGAATACGTTTGTATTTATTCATTGATACACGTATACTGTGACAAGTCGCATTCTCATTTTAATATATAATTTATATAATTGTTTTACGGGTCGGAAACCCAACATTTGGGAAGTACGCGTTGGAAATTCCTAAATATTTCTTACGTATTGTAAACCTAACATGTTATAACACACTAGTAAAGAATTCAGAACATCGTACATATTATTTGTTATATCCAAATTAATAATTTTGGTACTTTTGTACCTACTCTCTTCATTAAATTTAATTTCATAGTAATGTGAACTACAACACATTTTCACTATGTTAGCTGTATCTATAAATCAAAATAAGACATCAAGTACTGCAATAGCTTTGACACACAAGACTACAAGACCACGGTTTATGCCTTCAAGAGATAAGAGTACTTTCTTTCAAATACTTTACTTTCCAGTCTGCTTTAAAAAAATCAAAAATGTACTAGGTATTCAATTTATAATTATTTTCTTATTACTACCTAATTAAATTGTTCGTGTACCCAATGGATCCGATATTAAATTCGTTCAAAAACATATTATAATTTAATTCCAATCAAAATTATGTAATCATAAAATAAATTACAAAAATATTACGTGATAAAATTTGAATGTACCATGAAAACATCTGTAAAAAAAATATTACGTAAAAGGTGTTCTTTACATTAAACAAACTATTATGTGTATTTTATAGTATAGTATAGGTAGGTACCTAGTAGGCAAATAAACGCTGTGTTATTACTTTCTGTCCGCATGAGTAATGTAGAGCTACATACGTCAATGGGATAAGCTTTCATGCGCAGTTGCGCATGCTTATGTACATGTACAGCACGAGTAAAACCGAGATATTAAAGAACCGTGAATTTTCCGGAAATTGCAATTGAGTTATTAAAGTGGTCGGATATTAATGCTATTATAAACTAAGAACTACGCGTCGAACAAAAATTCATTATGCCAATCAATGAATTGGACAAAAGAAAATTTACTGTAAAGGATTGAGTTTTCAAATCGTTTAAAATTAAAAAAACCTACCTATGTAGTAATTACAGCAATTCAATTACTTTTTAATAACTATCATTTACGTCATCTTTTATTCAATCGCGAACATCGTCTGCATAAAAATTGTTTTAAAGAAAAAATTTTTAAAGAAAATTTTTAACAATAAACTAAAACTAACTTCAACAATTTTGAAGAGTTCCCTGGTGTATCTTCCAAGTCTAAAGTCCAATGCCAATGATATTGATATTGGACCATCCTTAAGGTATGGGGATACCTTTCCAACGAAGAAAGAATCATCCAAATTGGTTCATAAACAAAGAATTTATGGCTGAACAT
Source organism: Saturnia japonica (assembly GCA_033032175.1). Taxonomy (NCBI): domain Eukaryota; kingdom Metazoa; phylum Arthropoda; class Insecta; order Lepidoptera; family Saturniidae; genus Saturnia; species Saturnia japonica. The sequence continues at coordinate 8,263,797 of CM065311.1, read as the reverse complement.
CCAATAAAAAAAATATACATTCGAATTGAGAACCTCCTCCTTTTTTTAAGTCATTTAAATAAACCTATTCTAATTTGGCATTAGTCAGTATATTCACATTATGGTATTTCCATGTTTCTCACAATACCTACTCAATCGAAATTATTTGACGCAAGTCTTAGCTCAAATCTTATTACCTATAGTAGAAGTCGCTATTAAATTTCATAAGAGTTAAATATAACGGAATTTTCCTAATTGGGATTTTCCATCAAGTAATAATTAAGTAATACGATTGTACCCTTAACGTGTCACGTATAGTTAGCCCATTGCTATATAATCTACTTTTTAAATGTAATACAACTGATAATGTATGATTACGCTCCAGGCAAAATCAAGGGTGGAGTAGCAATCGAAATTGTTATGTCTATCAGTGAACGACCTCTGACATTTACTCGACGCAATGTCTCTGGCCAAGCCAACGCTGGATAATAACATATAGGTACTTCGATATATAGATACTAATCAATTCACAGACATCTAGCCTCATTCGTTTTAAATCGACAATAAAATAAATATTCATTACGAACATTTAGTATTTAAATCAATATTATATTAATATTAAAATATACATAAAAAACTAAAAAGAGAGTCTAAAGTTATACGTAAAAAAACATGTACCTAAAATAATTTTATTATATTTTATAAACAAAATGTACTCTGCTACTTTCCTTTCGATTGAAATCTATTTATAATTACTAGCGGTCGCCTAATGGTCGGAATTCGACCAACGACTTTTTGACTTTCCTATTTTACACAGATTAATGATTGGTTGTCGCTGGAGCTACAACTAGATACCATCGGGGTACTATAAAGAATCCGCTATCAATTTTTTTTTAATTATGTTTTTGCAAGTAGACAAATTCGCCAATGTCATGTGTGACAAATACACGTTATAGAATTTAGTTGCTAAATAAAACAAACAAAACACATAATTATTGACACAACACAAAACAGAAATATATATATATATATATTTAAGGAACAAGATAGTTTGGGACAATTAAAAAACATGTGATCCACGGATCCCTCATCAAAACTGCACTCCATAGAGAATGGTCATGGACATGTATTTTCGCGATGGCTATCAAAATCACGCCGAAATCGGAGTACTCGAGACTGTTATCCTGATAACACACTGTCACGTTAACAAGCAGCGTATTTCATTAAATAATCCCAAGATAATGCCTGTTCGCGTATCTAGTGAAACTATGTAAAAACTATACTACAAATAAATAATACAATATGAACACATAACTTCAGTAAGTAATAATGTCACAGTTCCAACGTAAAATGACCAAAAAATATCAAATGGTTGCATTCAGTGTTACCGCGTATATAAAAACCTGTTTCTCCGTGGTTAAGATTTTTATTATTAGGTAACAAAAAAATAATAATATATAAATTCACTATAATAATTCTTATTAAACTTCAGAACAAAAGGATTACCTTTTAAAACTAAAGGAAGATCTATATTCAATTCGTACCTTTGTAATATCAATCAAATTATCAAATATTAATAATATATGTGTATTGTTCTTAAACATGAATATTATTGGTATGTACGGAATTTACTAAACCGATCTTAATGAAACTTTTTCGGTCGATTAGATATTATTGTTTTCAGCGTTTTATTTAAAGTTTATTTTTACATTATACTAGTAAACGCTTGCGACTTCGCTTAAGAGACAGGGATCGGCTTATTTTTTCAAAAATATTTTTATTACTTTAATTTCCGGTAGGCTTGTTAGTTTTCGATGTATCATATGTTATTTTTAAAGCTTTAAGCTTACCACCGTACAAAGTTTTAGCGTAGTCATTATTACTATTATTTTTCTTGTTTGATGTTTCCTGTGGATTCTGTTACTTAGCTATATTACTTAAACGCTGCGGAACCCTAGAGCGTATGCACGGCTCGCTCTTAGTCAGTTTTGCTATTAATATTTAAATAAATTTATGTTAAGGAGATTGAATTTGTATCATTGTAAAACCTACTTTATGTTTAAACTGAGGATAAAGGAACAACAAAGTTGAAATATGACTTGGGTAGATGAATATACCTACATATAGTGTAGATTTTCTATCAACTATTATGCAGTATATTTGTGCGTTGAATAGCATTATATTCTGATATTTATTATCAAAGTAATACGACGCTGAATTAATTATTTACTTTTTTTCACAAGATGTGTCCTTTTCTTCACAAAACTTAATAATTCACGCACAGATACACGTATATTTTTATGTTAATATTTTTTATTATTATTTAATAACCAATCTATACTTACATCATACACACAATATATTTGCGAGAAAATTGTGTCTATGGGATTATTTTAAAAGAAGAAAACATGTGTTATAGCAACGAGATAATAGTTTTCTGAAGTACTCAAAAATACGTGGAAAATAAAATAACTGAAAAGAATGTAGAGACGCCTCGCGATAGCAACAGTAGTCGTGCTCTGGGGCCCACGGGCTATATAAACAGACAACGATGGGCTTGAAGGATGATTCTTGCTGGAGCCGCATCGCAACGTGAAAATCGTTAATATTGGATCAAGATAGTTCGAGGGAACCCACTGAGTCAAAACTCGATGAGAAGATCATTATAGCTGAAGCTTGTCAGATTATAAGGATGATCAAGATTAGTTACCAGGTCACTTACGGACAGCGATAACATTAGACATACGAGGCTTGGGGTGGCTATTTAGGGGAGGTTGGAGTTCACTGGAGGCAACCTCAAATAAACAGACATCATTCACACTTGGGTTGTCGGATCGTGCACATACAGTGCTTGCACTTATTAACCCTGATTACGCCCACAAGATTTGTGATTCAAGGAAAATCCTGAAGTCTCCGATAGTCTATCTGATGTCACTCTCTTTGACATATTTATACATTTTCCATTCATTGATATTATTCTTCATTTATGTATTTTTAAGCTACATTCATAGCATTTATTTGATTATTGGTTTATGTAAAATATATTTCCTATTAATAGAGTAAGTTTTAGAAGTTTTGTTCATGCACACAAGCATAATTTCAAATATTCACTACACACTACGATATTTGCCTTATTTTAGGAGCTATTGTTTGTAGATAGCGCGGCATCTAGTTGTAGCGCCAGCAAAAACAAAAATATTAATTAATCTATGGTTTTACATTTGCAGTATGAACATAAGCAATGGGAGTTTTTGGCGGGATCTTAAAGTGACATGTTGTGATTTTTCTTTTTTATTCATGAACTTACATTTTTTAACCCTATATTGTGTTATTAGCCACATATAGTTTGGTTTTTGTGCATATGTGATGTTCGAGAAGGTTCGCGTAATATGTGCTGGACCCTTAATTAAATCAATCGCGAATCAATCCCGATACTATTGCTGCGACATACAGTAATTATTCTAATAACAAACAAAAGAGACTAACCTCGTCAGGAGTGGGCGGTGACCTTGACCTTGCCCCGTCGACCTGAACTGCAGATTGTGAAGTATGTAGGTGAAGAGTGAACTGTGTGTAAGTGTGTTTGCAGCCTCAAATCCCACAAGACACTATCACGCAAGCAATCTGTTCATCAAAACCCTTCTGGGATACCAACTCTAAGTTATACAATGCAAAAACTTCAACCACCGTAAATCAAATATATGTCAGCACTAGCCGAACGTCCGGAATGACGTAGCGCGTACAAAACAAACAAACGCGAGTTCACGGCCAAAGCACGAAGTAGTCTGGCCTACGTGCCAGAAGAGCCGTCGGACGAAGCTAGAGGGGCGGGGCGGGCCGAACGATGCACCTGCCGTGCAATTCGCCAGTCACAGCGATCGCGGCATCGTATGATGCGGCTAATGAATTTGTATTCCAAATAAGTGAAGTGGATTATAAATTTAAAGTGGAAAACATACATCTTGGGATTTCACAAAAACTCCCTAGATAGTTCTGAGAAGAGAACCACCATCTTGTCAGAAGACCTCACTTATTGGAAAATTTTACGAACGTTTAAAAACAATGACCCTGGCAAGTACTTTTTGCGGCGCAAAAACAAAAAGAAGAACATAAACAATGAATATTATATAATTTGCCGTCACTTTTCCCCGAGTGTCAATGTCAATGTTTTGGGGGGTCTAATTTCAATGGCAATGGTCGAATTCCTGGTATTATTTAATGTATTTGTAACACATATTATATATAAGTTTTAGCTTTCTGCACTCCTCCATAAACCTTAACCATACCAAATCGCACAATCCTCCGTGCACGCAATATGCATAAAAAAGACTCCGTTTCTCTTCACGTACCTATTAATAAATACAGATTACTCCACCGCCTCCATCTTCGCACGGGTGCAATTCACAAAGTGGAGTATTTTATGTTTATGGTATAGTTCAACATCAACTCATCATAGTTGCGAAGTGCCGACCGACCGTTTTGCTGTGAGTGAATTTTTTTATTACGCCATTGCACGTAATTTTGTATCTGTGATATCTTCCATGGTATTCATTTAAATGATAAAGAACAATATTGGAATCGACATTAAATGCCCAAGTTAACTAACATATTTATCTGGGTAGAGATTAATACTGAATTGGAGAACATAGCTTCGCAAATATCTTAATATTTTTAATTATATGTTGAAGATAAAAATGGTTACAGTAAGTAGTCAACCTTAGGAGATAAACACAAGATTCCGCGGACTTGTCTCTAAGCTTTTTGAATATCTACAATTCTTTAGTAGATTATTTTGCTGTATCTCTTAAGTTTTAGCCAGCGTAAGCAATATAAGCGCCCGAAAATTGTTTTATTGACGACTTGATTAAAAAACATTAGATTTTCTCTACTATACAAAAACGTAATTGGAATTTATTGTATATAGAAAAATTCCGCAAAAAAAAAATCTATAATTGATAGTGGATACCGTAATTATAATTAATATCCGTTGCGTGGTTTAGAAATAAGTGGACAAACAGACAGACGCGGATAGCAATTTTACCATAACAGAAAAAATATTGGGTACGTAGTATTTTCCAAACAAGTATATATTACATAAAATAAACACGTACCGTACGTAATTACATTTTGCACGTCACAGACAAAAGGGTAGGTATTATCTTCAAAAACCATGTTTGAGGTAATCGCGGTTTGAAAGTTTGAAATTTCATTGCTGCATAACTAAAGACTCAAATGTCCTAAATCGTGCTACAATTACCTAATTATAGTTATCTATTAGACTATAATTATTTAAATAAACTTTCAAAATGCTGTTATCACAAACTTGGTTTTTAAGATATTAATACCCTCTTGTTTGTGACGTGTGATATTTTATCAATACGTCATTATGTAGGCAATATAGTAAGTACCGGAGCTCAATAACGGATAATTACCGTCATTTTCGAAGAGCAGGCGCACCTGAATGTTTTCCGCGTAAACACAACGTCATGGGGTAACTGTTTCGGACGCAAAGCCGTCTATAAAGGTAAATGTAAACAATATTTGTTTCTTCAACTCTGGCCAGACGAGTTTATACTGTTGCTGATAACATGGTTTAATAAAGATAAATTTCATTTCTTTTTTGTAAAATACCTTTAGAATACTTTAATTTTTAATTTCTTTGGGATGCTTGTTCAGATTTTTCATCTGTAATGTGGATTTTTGTAATATTATGTTCATTAGTTTCGTGTGATCGTCTCAAGTCCGGTGAAGCTGTAAAAGCCGTCAGAGGCTCCAGGGCTCCTAAGGCGAACTGTATAATCAGTTCTAAAAAAAGGGTGTGATCGTCAAATAATTTCAGACGTTGGTAGGCTAATTAAGATGGATTAAGTTTAGTTAAGAATTTGTTCTAAATTAATCCAAATTAACGTTTAGTTAATTTGCGAACCACTTTTTGCTCGACAAAATTTACAAGACTTTTTCCTAGATATATAATTGTGTTGCAGTGTGTATATAATCAATTACTTATTACACAATTTATTATCGAAAAAACGCAGTTAAAGATTTATTTTCTTATTGTTTATTGTATAATCAGTAAAACGTGTATAAGTTGTGACGCACGAACGTTCTCTTATCTTTGACTGACCTCGTTGCAGAGAATCGTTACAAACGTCTAATCTAAACAGTCATGTAAACGTCATTTTAAAATGAATAAATGAGATGCTAATTAGTTTATACAATTCATTGACTAAGTTTAATTCAGAAATATTTATATTCTCGATTCTTTGACGAATCGGGTGTCGGATGGACTACTTACAAGCCTGTAAGAATACAGGTTTCGCCGTTCAAAAGCTTGCGAGATGTCGTGTGTGAATAATATGCACCGAGGAATCACACCTTTTAGGAGAATAACTCGAAAAGGATAGACTGCCAGCGCTGCACATGAAAACATATTTACTGAAATACAAACGATTAAAAACAGAAAAATGCTAAATCCTTTGACAACGCCAGTGTACCGCTGTAGTACTCCAAACGACACAAGGTAACTTGACAACTTTCAAGTTACATTTATACGACATGTACTATTTGAATATCGCATGATATGTTTTCACTATAGGACAAAATATTTCGCAATCCTTTTTCCATTTAAATGCGGGATTAAATTACATGCGATTTTACGAGCTCTCCATACATTTGTGGATTGATAAAACCTGATACCATGTTTACTATAAATTACCAAAAATAGAGACCGTAACCTTAATCATATTAATTCGTCAAACAAGCCATTACTCCATGTTTCCGCCATCACGGTCACTAAATGTTTTATATTATTAATTGATATTAAATTACTTTACTAAGGCTCAATTCTTTGTTCGTTTTTATGAAATCTTACACACAACATAATAATAACACATACATAATAAAAAAAATAAACTAGGTGACATTAGTAGATTGGCTTAAAAATAATTTCCTTATTAACCGACTTCAAACAACAAAGACAAACAAAGAAGTTATGGCTAAACATCCATTAAAAAGATATATATACATTCGAATTGAGAAACTTCGCATTTTCTTTAACCGACTTCAACAAAAGACTGGAGGTTACTCAATTCGAATGTATATATTTTTTATATGGATGTTCAGCCATAACTTCTTTGTTTATGAACTGATTAGGATTTTTTTTTAATAGGGTTACACCTCTAAGATATTCTCTTTTTAATTTCATTGGCATTGGACCCTAAAAACATTGAAGTTGGTTTTCCTTTTTTGTTCAAAATTGTCTTGTCTTTAAAATATGGAGATTAAATTTGAAATGAGTATTAAAATCACGAATTACTCTAAAATTAATATTTTGTACAAAATAACCTCTATACTGAATGAAGACTATATATTTGGTATGTAATACTATCATTATGAATACGTATGCGTGACAAAAGCGTGAATTTAATTGCCATGGTTTTAGTTGTGAATTGTGATACAAACAACAAAAGATCAATAGAATACTTAATTGCTTCTGCGTACTTACGTGAAAACCATTTAAATGACAACAATAAATAGCTGAGGACTCTTGACGTAATATTGATGTAACTAACTAATTGTATATTCTAAGATACATTTTAGTCAGGTTTTAAATTGATTAGCTATATGGATGTTATGAAATATAGTGGGCCTAGTAATATAATACATTCCGTCAAAAAAGTATAAATGTATCGGGAATAGATGATTTGTGTATGGTTCCAAATTCAATTTTTTTTACTGTTAGTTTGGCACAACTGTTTTTCATATTGGCGCGGTGTTTGTGTTGCATCTGTCATTTAGATTAAATACAGTGTCGTTTTTAGTTAGATCATATCTATTGTTTATTGCGAATTTCATAATGGACAAAATCATCGAACAAAGAGTTTGTCTTAAATTTTGCATCGTCAATGGAATTTAGTGTTCGGAGACACTAAAAATGTTTCAGAAGGCTTACGGTAAATCAACTTTATCAAAAACACGTGCTTATGAGTGGTACAAAGCGTTCAAAAGCGGTCGAGATCGCAAAAGTGAGGGAAATAGTGACTGAAAATCCTCATTCAAGATTGAGAGAGATAGCAGCTGAACTTTCTGTGTCTCTCGAGTCGATCTGTATCATTTTAAATAATCACTTGGGTATGAAACATGTTGCCGCTCGGCTAGTCCCAAAAGACCTGAATTTTCTCCAAAAATTCAATCGTATAAGTGTCGCTGAGGACATGCTAGAACGAGTCAAATCCGACCCAACATTCATCAAACGCATTGTTCCTGGTGACGAGACGTGGATTTACGAGTTTGACATGCAAACTAGTCAACAAGCTTCGGAGTGGCGCTTTCCAACTGAACCGAAACCGAAAAAACCACGCCAAAGTCGATCAAAAGTCAAAGCCATGTTGACTGTTTTCGTTGACTATCGCGGTGATGTGCTCTCGCAATTCTTACCGGAAGGTCAATCGGTAAATAAAGTATATTATTTGAGCGTTATGCGGCGTCTAAGAGAGCAAAGTCGATAAAAAAGGCCAGATTTGTGGAAAGAAAATTCTTGGATTCTGCACCACAATAATGCGCCTTCGCACAAGACCATCATTGTGAACGAATTTTTGACTAAAAACTCAACAAATACCATCGAGCAACCACCTTATTCACCAGATATGGCTCCAGCAGAATTCTGTCTTTTAACTAAATTACCATTTCGTGGCACCCGTTTTCATTCGGTAGAAGACATAAAAGAGAATTCGCGACGAGAACTTAACTCAATTTCAGAAAAAGCTTTTAAAAAATGTTTTGATGATTGGATTATTCGTTGGTGTAAGTATATCGTTTCTGAAGGAGCATACTTTAAAGGCGATAAAATAAATTTGGATGAATAACTAACATTTTGTGTATTATTGATCTAGATTTGACATAGTAGTATATTGTATATTATTGTATCGCGTGGCAGTATAGATTTGGGACGTTCTACATGTTTTAGAAGAATTTAAATTCACCATAAATGATCAAGCTTGGACTATTTCTTTCAAAGTTTTGATAGTTGAAACCGCTAAAGGACTTTTAATATAAGTATTTCATTATATTATGTAGTGATCACGAGAAAAACCAAAAATGGAAGCATACGTAGGAACTTTTTCAATTGTCATCAAGGTTTCCATGTATCATATTCTGAATCAATACCGTATTAAATCACAAACCTTATTCCAACAAGACATCACTGCCTATATCGATGATTGTTAGAATGATTAAGCTCGTGACATGTTTTTGTCTTTTCCCTGTTTTTTTATTGTTTACTGGATGTTCGAAATGACATGTCCAGCAACATTACTAAAATCAAATCCGATGTGGACAATCAGCCATTTCTTTTTTGTTTTTACCAAAGTTAAAAAAAAAATCCTAACAATTTGTTGATACTGTCACTGAGTTGTACAAGTACAAAAGATGACTGTATTTTTTAAGTCTATGGGTTATGAAATTATGATTAGCAATTATTTTGTATCAACCGCGTAGACGGTGTATTTTTAATACACTAGGGACTATCTAAATCACTCCATAAAATCAAATAAAATTTTGAAGAGCTGATTGATCATTTGATCATTATTTATTTCAGTAAATTTACGCTTAAATATAATTTCATCCAGTTCTGTATTAGTAAAACCAGTTTACAATAGAAGGCGTGCGATTCGTTTTATTTCGTAGAAACTGAAAGAAAGTCGCAGATTTAAAGAAAACAAATAATTTCAGGTACTTGATAACGTAAAACGGAAAGAGTATTTTTGTATTGTCTTAAATGTACTGTATTAAAATATAGTAAGTATTTAATTCTAGGGTAAACAAACAAACAGTGGTAAGTAAGGTTGTGCATTATCATCCTACCGCATTGATTTCTGCTGCAAAGCAGTATTGCTCGTGCTCTAACATCTAAAGTAGAGACCTATTAATGATTGACACAGGCTTAGACTGCGTTCCTTTTTGATGCTGAATATAGCTACACACTGCAATGTAATAAACTAAAATCAGTCTGTGTGCTACATAAGATCACAAGGAGACATGGATTAAATTGTTTCAAGAGAACCGTATCATTAAAAATAAAATACGTCTAATAAAATTACACGTTTTTACCCCTTTTGCTACTATGAGCAATCTAATTGACGTTCCAATTTGTTTGTACAAATGTTAAGATGATATCAGGCTATTTAAATATCAATAAGAATTATTATTGATGAAATGTGTTCAATAAAAATAAAAAGATGAACTGAAATAACTGTCAATGTGTATATTTGTCTGTCAACTAGTAATAAATAAAAATTAAAAAGTTATTGTCTGCCACATGCATCAATCATAAATGCAAAATTCCATAAAATATTAAAAATTTCATATATGGCTATATTCTCTAACATTCTCAACGTTTTTAGTCTTTATCAAACAACTACAGTTATGTACTTTATTCAGTTGTATATAGCTACAGTATAATGGCTCAATTAATAGCAGTAATTATGTGTATGTTTATAATAACTCAACAGTTTATCATTGTAATTGTAATCAAGAAATTACCAGTCAAAAAGTAAAATAGAAATAAAATCTTTGGCCGTTTTAATCGTACGCTGGGTTTGCTCATTTGTCTCGTTTAATGGTATGACAACATAACTTGATTGTCAGTTATTGCGACTTTTTAGCGATTTAATTTTATGAGTTGGACTATATTAATAATGACTGGTAATTATTAATCATCGCGAGTTTATCGATAGTGAAAGTCGATTTAGTCGAATAGATTTGATTTACTATTAAATTCGAATACACAGCAATTTCGCAAGTCATTAGAACCATATAGTTATCACCACTCATGATAACTTCAATGTATAACACGTCACACCTTGTTAGATTTTAGTAATTGTTTTTGCCATTAACTATGGGCGTAACGAAATAAATATTCTCTGATTGTACTGTTATACCTAACTACTATATTATTTTGTTGGAAAACCTTGTGATGTTTTATACTTCAGTTTTTTGATGCTTTGCAAATATCGTAAAAAAATGTAAGTAGTACTTATAACATTGTGTCTAAGATTTTTCAGTAAAACGTTAATTATACCAAGAAAATAGATTGCTGTAAATCTTTATTCAAAAAAGCAAACAATTTGAAACATTGCATACGAAGGTAAGTACATATATATATTCACAATATAACATCGATAAGAAATAAAACCTTTTGATGAAATTATCTTATAAAAACAGAAAGGTAACCTTGCGCGGCCCGACCTTCTTTCTCACTATACCGTTGAATTATTTTAATATGTAGAACTTCCTTCAGTGACGTTGTTAAAGCTAAAAACTGAATACACACTTACAGTTAGAAAAAAGAAAGCTGTTTATTATGGTGAATCATAAAGAGAAACAGGTTGAGCGCCTTCTTCACTTTCATCTGACCCGGTGACACTGCAAATCTATAATGGTCAACTAAGGTAACGGGTATTTGTTGGAAATCAGTAATTTAAAAATAAATAATAAGACGTGTTAATAATTATGAGTAAAGTTATTGTCGAAACGAAGTAATTATAGTTAACTAACTTCGTCTGCGTGTTATTGGATATCATTATCTGTATGTCAAATTTCATCTAAATCCGTTCAGTTGTTCTTGCGTGATTGAGTAACAAACATAGGAAACTTTCCAATTTATATATTTGTAGTATAACACTGGTTTACGCTATGACTTTTACTGGGATAAAAAGTACCCTATCTGTTATTCCAGGTCATAAACTATCTGTGTACCAAATTTAATCTAAATCTGTTCAGCTGTTTTTGCGAGATTGAGTAACAAAGCTACAAACTTTCCATTTATTATATTTGAAGGATAACACTGGTTAAGCTATGACTTTTACCGAGATAAAAAGTACCCTATCTGTTATTCCAGGTCATAAACTATCTGTGTACCAAATTTAATCTAAATCTGTTCAGCTGTTTTTGCGAGATTGAGTAACAAAGCTACAAACTTTCCATTTATTATATTTGAAGGATAACACTGGTTAAGCTATGACTTTTACCGAGATAAAAAGTACCCTATCTGTTATTCCAGGTCATAAACTATCTGTGTACCAAATTTAATCTAAATCTGTTCAGCTGTTTTTGCGAGATTGAGTAACAAAGCTACAAACTTTCCATTTATTATATTTGAAGGATAACACTGGTTAAGCTATGACTTTTACCGAGATAAAAAGTACCCTATCTGTTATTCCAGGTCATAAACTATCTGTGTACCAAATTTAATCTAAATCTGTTCAGCTGTTTTTGCGAGATTGAGTAACAAAGCTACAAACTTTCCATTTATTATATTTGAAGGATAACACTGGTTAAGCTATGACTTTTACCGAGATAAAAAGTACCCTATCTGTTATTCCAGGTCATAAACTATCTGTGTACCAAATTTAATCTAAATCTGTTCAGCTGTTTTTGCGAGATTGAGTAACAAAGCTACAAACTTTCCATTTATTATATTTGAAGGATAACACTGGTTAAGCTATGACTTTTACCGAGATAAAAAGTACCCTATCTGTTATTCCAGGTCATAAACTATCTGTGTACCAAATTTAATCTAAATCTGTTCAGCTGTTTTTGCGAGATTGAGTAACAAAGCTACAAACTTTCTATTTATTATATTTGTAGGATAACACTGGTCAAACTATAACATTTACCGGGATAAAAAGTTCCCTATATATTATTCCAGGTCATAGACTATCTATGTGTCAAATTTCATTGAGATCTGTTTAGCCGTTTTTGCGTGATTGAGTAACAAACATCCAAACATACACACTTTCACATTTATTATATATTATAGTTAATAATAATCTCGTAACACAGTTAATGACGCCACCGGACAAGTTTGGAGAGCACGTAAACAGATTAGACAATAGGAGTCGAAACAAACTCAAGGATATAAAATGTAACATTGTAATACGGTTCAAGAATATTAGAGTAGCATTAGAATTAGATACTTATTCATTAATAAGTCATAGATTATATTATCACCTTTCATATCCATATAATTATCTAACTAGAGTGCAAGTGTTCAGATTGATCCACTTTAAATATTGTTAAGTCAGTGGTTTTCCGATAGAATGTTAAACAAATAAGAGAATACCGAATGGTGACTAAATGTCTATTGAGATACTATTGACACGCTATTGAAACACTATTTTGTTAGCAGTCTTGGGCCCCAACGCGCTGCATCACTTTTGGATAATCTCATTACACCTGAGAATTCTAAATTTTCTTTTACATCTGTTAGTGCAGGTGAAATAATAAGGACTTTTAAACAACTAAACTTAAAAAATACTGAAGATATTTGGGGTATGTCAGTAATCGTATGTCAGTCCTTAATTATCAATATTTCACCATATCTGGCTAATATATTTAATCAGTGTATAGAAACAGGGACTTTCCTTAATTTAATGATAATAAGTAAAGTAGTTCCTCTATTTAAATCAGGTTGTAGAAGTAATCTTGGAAATTATAGACCAATTTCTGTACTTCCGTCGATTAGTAAGATTTTCGAGAAAATTATGCTCAAGCAGCTAGTAGAATATTTCAAAGCACAAGAGATTTTGGATGGTCGGCAATATGGTTTCACAAAATCTAAATCAACCGCTGACGCTGGTGCAACGCTACTAAGTCATATATATAGAGCGTGGGAGGAGTTGCAGGATGCAATCGGTGGGTTCTGTGATCTAACAAAGGCCTTCGACTACGTTGACCACAGTACGCTTATACTTAAGCTAAAACACTATAGTGTACGTGAAACTTCTCTCGACCTCCTAATTTCTTATTTTATTTTATTAAATAGGTACAATTACAGATAACAGATTGATAATTACATAAATAGTTAGACAATATTATAACATGACAAACCTGACATCCAATTACAAATTGTACACGACATTCACATATAAACGTACAACACAGTTAGCTTATCGCAAACATATTAATAAATATATTTTAATAAATTAATACACACATTCTAGAAGTTACAGCTGGACTAGTGATTTCTTAAATTTATTTACTAATGTAATATGTCATTAACACCCACACACACATTAACAAAGCTAATGTAATAAGTCATGAAATAGGTCTTGGTGAACACAACATTCATTATAATATCTGCACAAACAGGGGATTATTTTTCGACACATTGTTATTTGCAGGTGGTTTGTGGAATAATTGTGGTACTCGTACTGAACGAATGGGTATTTTAAAATGAAGTTGTTCAAGTAGGTTGCTGCTAAATGTACCATTTGCAATTTTGTACAGATTGCATGCATTGTTTGAAATTAAGGAGTCTGTCTTTATATTCCGGCAATTTATTCCTTAGTCCTAGTCTACTACACAGTATCCTGAGAAAACGGCGCTGGACTGACTCTATCATATCTAAATGATTTTTATAAATCGGGACCATACTCTTGAACAATATTCCAAAATACTACGTACTAAAGAAACAAATAGGGTAATTCATGACTTTACTATTTTAAATGGTTTGGCAGTGCGTGTAAAAAACCAGAGCATTATGTTTGCTTTACCAGTAATGCAGTCAAAGTGTGATCTAAATGATAGTTTAACAGAACAGAAGAGAACGGCTTCTCTCAGGGCTCGATTTTGGGATCATTTTTGTTTCTCGTTTATATAAACGATCTACCGTTCGTCGTTGAAAACGGTGCTGGCATGGTTCTTTTTGCAGAGGACACTTCACTTGTATTCTAAGTGAAAAGAATAGATTCCGAGCTTTGGCAATTAAACAACACCTTAGTTCAAACCTCTGAATGGTTTGCTTTAAATAATTTACTACTAAATGCAAACAAAACTAAATGTATGAGATTTGTCTTGCCCAATGTTCGGCGTGTTGATAGTAGCATCAAGATAGAAGGGAATTTAGTAGGCTTAGTTGATAGTACTGTCGTCTTCTTGGGCATTACCTTTGATTGAAATTACAGTGGGCTCCGCATATTAAAACTTTGGCGGGAGATTAAGTTCTGCTGCATTGGCAGTACGCAAGATTCGCCAGTTAACAGATATTGCCACCGCTAGGTTAGTGTACTTCGCTTATTTTCATGGCTTAATATCTTACGGTATTTTACCTTTAAATATGTAATGATTCTAAATTTCAATGTCAAAATGTCAGGCAGGCCTATTATCTGAGCGACTGCATTGTTTTTTTTTTAAGTGGAAATGATAACATGTAATTTTACCTTTTTGTAATTGTTCTGTTGGCATGCTGAATATATAAAATAAAATATAGTTTGTATCAGTCTCGATAGCGGTTATACGTTTTATACAATACAAGTATCTAGTTAACTACATAAACCATACGGTATTAGCAATAACAATACACTTCTCAACATTTAGTACGTAGCTCTCGCTTTATATAGAAGAAGAAAAAAAATTAAAACTTTGAACAAAATCACCCGGTGATAAGTAACAATATCTCCGAAGATGGTAACACGCTAAGCCTAGAAAACGAAATGGATCTCGAATGCATAAAATTGAAGATCATAGAAGTGATAGTGAAGCTAGAGCCAAACGAGCACTAGAAATGCCCTACCACTTGTAGAAAATTTTAAATAATCCTTCTACTTATAAAATTATAATTTTATATATTATTCTCGTTCGATAACGCCGGTGAAGACAAAAAGCAATTTTAGGTTATTACCTGAAAGTGCGATAAGTTTCCAAGTATGAAAATTGATAATCCAGATAAATGTTTGTTCATAAGTTGTTCCGAATAGATAGTGCAAAAACATAAATGTAATGTATCATTTTTTTTTCGTCGTGATAAACAATATCGTGTTAAAATTTGAAATATGTACGTACAATACTTCTGTGTGACATAACATTAATAAATCATATTAACAGCCGTTGCTTAAAAAAAACTGGGATGTATATCGTTTAGATTATACGACTGTTATGTTTATTAAATTCATAAGTAATGCCAGTTCTTCAATTGGTCTCCTATAAAATCTGTGTTTTGTTTAGTGTTCGCTTAAAAAAATTAAATTACAACGCATTTTATACAAATATTTCTAAGATAATAAAACTCAAAAAGGAAAATAAATCAAAAAATCATATTTACCTGAATTTCAAGGAGGAAGAATAATAGGAGGATGTAGTAAAACTTATTCATTCCCAGGGATTTTTTTTGCTTGCTTTTTTAAAATATTAAAAAATGCCACAAAATTTGAATTAGATTGCATGGGAAAAAATAGCTTAAATGTTATTTAGAACATCCTGCCATAATGCGTGTAACTTAATAAGATAACTATACAGCACTAACAAAACCAACTTTCCGATGTAGCGGTTGGAAAATGCCAGAGCCAAATACGTAGACACGTTGAAAATATTTATTTATGAGTCGCGACTCAGTTCCGTCCTGAAAATTTTTAGACAGAAGGGCAGTCTAAATAAATACAGTGTTTTACATTGTACTCACCGTCTTAGATACAATGTGATATTCCTGCAGACAAAGCACATGTGTCTCCCAACGCCTTAAAAATTTTGCAGCTAGAATCTTGTCCACAACTGTTCTTGTATGTTGGAAGCAGCACACTCTCAAAGTGCCCTCAGTAGCTAATTTGTATCGAGGGCCTGGTGGAGGTACAGGTGCACCAGCTGTGCTGCTCTCCATTCCAACGTTATCTGCGCAACATTCTGGACTCGAACCCTGTAAAGAAAGATTAAATAAATACTCAGTTTTATAATAAAAAAAACTTTAAGCATGTTTACAAATTTATGTACAAAAAGTTAACATATATATATATTATTTAAATAAATTAAAATATATCCACTTAGTTCAGTAGAGTTACATTACGTAAATTTAACAGAATATCGTCAATATTTTCAGGAAAAGTATTTAAAAACATACAAAATATTTCATATCATAATAAAAATTTACCTGCATATTCTTAGAACATTAAACAATAATCTATTTTTATATTAGCGGAATGGTTATCGAACTTAGTAAGGAATACAACTTTGACAGGATTCAGGAAATAAACAATATTTCACTAAATCGTAATCTTGACTTTGTAGAAACAGTTGAATGGGGTTTTTATATTTTTTGGAATAAATTGTACATAGTAATTGAGTTCTCTCAAAGTAATTGAGTTTAAGATTAGTCTAGTCTAGTAGTTTACGAGTCTACGAGTTTGAGAGTTATATTTGAGTTTAAATTATATTTTTCATAGCTTTATGGTTCGGCGCTATTTTTGCACAATATTCAATATTTTGCTTGTCGATGTATAACCAACTCGCTCAATACACAATTAACTTAGGTAGACATAAAAGTCAATAAACTACAATATTGTGAGAATGCCTACTATATACACAATTAACGAAACAAATTAAATAATAATAATATCTGTTTGACGTTATTGATGACCTTGTACATTTAGTTTTGTGGTTGAGATAAAATAAATTTTAACAAAATAACAGTATGGGTATGTACTTAGATACATACTATATGAGTAACCTTTTTTTTGTTTACCATACGTTTATAGCAAAAAACAATATAAAAATGTTTTGTGGGTATTACCCTATTTTCTATATTTTGTCTTCTCTAGCTTAGAAAAGCAGTAATTAATAATACAACATAATATTATCTTTATTACTTAAACAAACGCGATTTGTATTTTTCAATGTAAAATAAACTCTCCTACTTCTCAGCGAGTGGAAGTTCAAAGCCTTGATCGTAAATGTTTTTTTTTTATTCTAATGATATAGAGCAACAGGTCTTCAGACTTTTTGTCTCGTAGATCACTTATCATGTTTTTCGGTTTTAGGTTGACCCTTTGGCCCAACTCAGGCCAAAAATTCATCAACTTCAAATGTATTTTTGGCAGCTGATATAGTCCTAATCTCTTTTAAAGATTCTTCATCACATTTGTTGTTAATTATGTTCAAAAATTTTGTAATAAAAAATGTTTTAAATTCTTTTACTTCATGAGTATTTTTGTAACTCCTATTGGAGGAAGAACTGCCCGACCCGACAACCCAATATAGATTGACCTGGCACAAAAAAAATTTGGAGGGCCGACCCTATCTAAAGTGGGATAGAGCTAGGAACAAGGAGATGAGTATTTTGGTAGATAGATGATATTATATAAAGACATTATAAGAAAGTATCATTTAAGTAAACAAGTACCTACTGTTTTTGTAATGTGGATTTTTCCATTAGTGGAAAGCCCAAATTAAAATCACGACTCATAACCTGCTTAATGAGATCCACTGTCGTTGACCCCCATTTTTTCAATGACATAAACCCCTTGCATTCGTCGTCGAACCCTGGGGAATTATATAGACATGGAAATCACTGATATAGAGATATTTAAATACATAGATGGCGGTGAATAATGTCATCAAATGGAGGCCTACGCTTTCCATACTTCTATATCTATCTATATTTATACATGGTATAAAATGAAGTCGCTTCTCTCTGTCTGTCTACTATGTAAGCTTAGATCTTTTAAACTACGCAACGGATTTTAATGCAATATAAAGGCAATTTAAAGGCATTTGTATATATACAATACATTCCAATTAAGTTTTAGTATATTAGAAAAAAATCTATTATTTGTAATGAAGTCGTGAAAAAAAATTTTTCGGGCACTTACATGGCTTACGCTGGCTAAACCTTATGAGATACATCAAAATAATGTTCTAAAGAATTGTAATTCTTCAAAAAGCTGTCTGCGATGGCAAATGTCAATTTCGTAAGGTTGACTCACAGTAACTATTTTTATCTTCAACATAATAATTTAAAATATGATGTTATTTGCGAAGCTATTTTCTCAAATTCAGTATTAATCTTAATCCAGGTAAGTTTGTTAGTTAACTTGGGCATTTAATGTAGATTAATATTGTTCTTTACAGTTTTCCATTTCAATGAATACCGTAGAAGATATCACGAATTCAAAAATATTCTCGACCAAAGAAATCCTACCTAAAATAAACCTATGATAAATTGTGCGACGCATTAATCGTAACTATGAAGTTACATAACATACCATTACGCCTGTATCCCTGAAGTGTTACGCAGAGGTGTACATCCACAGTTCGCTGGGTATGTTTTAGGTCCCATGTAATCGGGGGTGAGCCTATTGCCATTAATAGGCCACAAAGCCAAACTCCGAACTGCTACTGAGAATTTCATAAAAAAAACCCAACAGCACTTTGCTCGACCCTAGAATCGAAGCTAGGATCTCGAGCATAGCAGTCGCGTTTAAGATCACTAGGCTAATAAGGCAGTTATGAACTATCAATAATAAAGCGATAAACTCTAAATCACGCCTTTTTTAAACGTAAAATACACCACTTTGTAAATTGAACCCGTGCGAAGCTGGAACGGGTCGCTAGTATATTATAAATCAAAGTTCCCCGCCGTGCCTGTTTGTATTTCTGAAAGTTATATACTCTATACTATATAACTACCGAATGGATTTTCATACGGTTTTCATCAATGGATATAGTGATTTATGAGGAAGGTTTAAGTGTATAATTAATTAAAGTTTTATGTAAATTGGCTGGAATATGGCGATGAATGTTGAAGATGTCCGAAAAAATCATGCCGACTTACTATCATCATCATGCTTTACGGGGTGCGCTTTGAAAACCAATGGAGATATATGTATTATTACTCTGCTACCCGTGCGAATCCGTTACGGGTTGCTAGTGTAATAATAAAATTAAGTAAGTATGTTATCATGACAGCACAATGTGTACAAAAGCAAGAAGCTCTCCTCATATAATATATCTACTAAAACCGTAAATGAAACAGCGATACGTTATTATTATTACTAAAATGAGTAAATTTTGTAGTCACGGATAAAGAGGCGTGTCATACGATTTTCCGCTAACGTATTTCAAGTGAAGTCCTAATGTTGATGTTGCGGTTTTAAACAGAAACAACACATGTATACAGTTCATAGTAAGTCGGAGTAAAGTTTCCTGATGATGTCTGTTTGTCTACACGTGCATGACGTATGTGGTCAGCTGATTGTAATAGCAAACGCGTAGTTTACATTACTGACAAATAGGAATACTTAATAGTTTACTACAGTGTGTCTTCATATTTCCCATTTAATCAGTAACAATATCCTATTACGTATGTAACTGTAGTCGCTGCATCGTAGAGCTGGTGCTATAAATATAAAGCAGTTAATGTTTGTACGAAAACTTTGTTTATACTAATTATATTATCATTTATGTGCATTAGTATAACATTACAAAAATTGTTTTGTTTTTTTTTGTTTTTTTTCCTGTCTAACTATACTGTTAGCCTTAGGAGCCCTGGAGCCTATGAAGGCTTTTAAAGCTTCACTGTGGCTTGGGAGCGAGCGCTTAAAGCACTTAACCGCGAAAGCAGAGGAACATGCGCAAGGGTGCCAAAATGTCCGAACATCGACTTGGGCTGTTCTCGCGGTTGCAAATAAGTCGCGATCTGACTAATTCTCTCTCCTTAGAATTCGAGCTTAACTAAACATGTACATACTATATACATGTCCCTGCCTCGTGGGAGGAAGGAAGGAACATGTGTAAACTTCTCTGTCAAAAAAGTACCGGGAAAAGAGCAATGTTAAAATGTTAGTTATTCATCAAAAAAAATTTTATCGCCTTCAAAGTATGGCTCCTTCAGAAATAATACACTTAGGTACGCCAACTAATAATCTAATCATCAAAAGGTTTTTTAAACGCTTTTCCGGAATTGAGTTTAGTTCTCGTCGCGAATTCTCCTTTATGATTTCTACCGAATGAAAACGGGTGCCACGAAGTAGTAATTCAGTTAAAAGAAAGAAGTCAGCTGGAGCCATATCTAGCGAATAAGGTGGTTGTTCGATGGTATTTGTTGAGTTTTTGGTCAAAAATTCGTTCACAATGATGGCCTTGTGCGAAGGCGCATTATTGTGGTGCAAAATCCAAGAATTTTCTTTCCACAAATCTGGCCTTTTTCATCGAATTTGCTCTCTTAAACGCCACATAACGCTCAAATAATATACTTTATTGACTGATTGACCTTCCGGTAAGAATTGCGAGTGCACATCACCGCGATAGTCAAAGAAAACAGTTAACATGACTTTGACTTTTCATCGACTTTGGTGTGGTTTTTTCGGTTTCGGTTCACTTGGAAGGTGCCATTCTGAAGGTTGTTGACTAGTTTGCATGTCAAACTCGTAAACCCACGTCTTGTCACCAGTAATAATGCGTTTCATGAATGTTGGTTCGGAATTTACTTTGTTGTAGCATGTGCTCAGCGACTCTCATGCGATTGAGTTCAGGTCTTTTGGGACTAGCCGTGCGGTAGCATGTTTCATAGCCAAGTGGTTATGTAAAATAATACGGATCGACTCGTGAGACACAGAAAGTTCAGCGGCTATCTCTCTCAAACTTGAATGAAGATTTTCAGCCACTATTTCCTTCACTTTTGCAATGTTAACTTCAGTTGAAGACGTTGATGGCCTATTAGGGCGACGCAAATCTTCCAGCATATCTCGACCGCTTTTGAACGCTTTGTACCACTCATAAGCACATGTTTTTGATAACATCGATTCACTTACGCCTTCTGTAACATTTTCAGTGTCTCCGAATACGAAATTCTATTGGTGATACAAAATTTAAGACAAACTCTTTGTTCGAATTTTTTTGTCCATTATAAAATTCGCAATACACATTAGATATGATCTAACTAAAAACAGCAATGTAGTCAAGGGATTGTTATTATGGCATTTAGTATTACAGGCCTCGTGGCGCAGTGGTAGTAAGCCCTTTGCCCTACTATTGAATCTAGAGGTCGCAGTTGATTAACATAACTGTTAGTTGTGTGTCTGGGTGTTAAATATATCTATATTTATAAATACACTTAGTTTAGGAGATAATGAAAACCTAAAATAATTTGTACTTGCTGGAAGAACAATTATAATAGAGTACGTGAGTGCGTCGGCAGCGCGGTGTTTGTCGGATAAAATTAACACGGGTGAAACCGTGGGGTATAGCTAGTTATGAAATATAGAAATAGCAACTGTCCTCTACTTCGTACGCATTAATTACAATAAACTTAAAAACAATAAAGAAGCCTATGGTCACGTAAACTAGCTATTAATCAATTAAATAATTTTTAGAATCGTTATAGTTTCAGAGATCAATTTCCTTCTACAAACTTTACGTCTATATATTATAATATTAGCATAGAATTGATATTAGTACCTATAGATAATGAATGCACTATAATCCGGAAGTAAACAATGATATTTTATATGAGCTTTTGAAAGGTAGTTTTAATCAGTGTATTGTATGAAAATAATCCCCGTAAATTAATATTTATTCATTATCACATTTTAATTACACATATTAATTTAAATTAAAAATATGCCACAACAACGCGGCATTATGTTCATGTGAACGAGAGAGACGTCATCATTCAATAAATAAAACTAAGGTTGAGTTTACTTAAATTTCAGTTGAAACTAGGGGAATATCTCATATACATTGTGTTTTATATGTCGTTACAAATAAGTAATTAATTATTAATTTATTAATGTATTTAATTGTGCAAAATATACAATGAAAAAAAAAAGTTTCTAAAGTTCATATAGAAAGGAAGCACAAAATGTACTGCTCATAATGAAATATAGGTACCATTGTTATCTTATCATGTATATTACCTAAAACGAGGATTGTAACGCAGAGTGGGTCGCGAGCCTACGCCGCATAGCATAACCCACATGCTGGTCGATGTTCGGTGACGTCATTCTGAAAATTTGGGTCAGGAGGGCGCGTTCTTACTGAGGTGCGACGCTTCTGCTCTAGTTGTAGATGCATCGACAGCTCGATTCAAATAACGCACGAACCGTATCTGGGCCCTGACTTCACAAGAAAGGAAGGCAAGAACTACTTAGTAGTTACAAAAATAAGTTTAGATTTTATATTAGTAACATCTAAATACTTTCTTGTTTTATATTCTACTAATTCTCAGTTACTAACGTTATTTATATGTCTGTATTTAATTTTTTTTAATTTGAAACTAGATTGCTTGATTGAGCAATTCGGTTTTTACAACGAAAATGCAGAAAACTAGCTAGCTAGCTATTAATTTAAGCTATAGTAGAGATATGATTAATGAATACAGTGTCATTGAGATAATAATTTAATTACTAAAAGTATTTGTTGCTGCATAGTTATATGAATTTATGAAACGACATTTAACTAAAAGCAAAGAATGCGACCTGTCTCCGTATGGAAGTCAATACGTCATGTTGTAAATGATCCACGCCACACGGGACTTAACTAAATTAATGGATTGACCACGGATAGCTTAATCATTAAATCATTAAGGATTCGAAACACGATACGCGGCGTCGAGGTAACAGTCGAGTGGTGTTCAATTGTTAAATAAAACAGATCTGTTAAACGAGTTATTTTTATCAAGTGGTATTTTATAGAAACCTGTGGAGGCGTATATTACCACCTATACATTAAAAAGGGTCACATATATGAATTAATAAAGAATAATACCTGTAAAAATGTACTGCGAGAATTAACAAAGAATAAATTAAAATATTTTAAATGGCGGCGAATCAACTACAGTGCGCTACAGGTTGTCGTCTCGCTCTGAAGTCAGGCGCATGACGCATCAAGCGCATGTCGCATCGCTTTGTGCCGCGAGCCACGGTGGTGGTATCATGACGTCACATCTTGTACCGCGGTATAAACTTCTTAAGCGGAGCGTATAGTCTCACCTACGCTTTCACGGCTGAGTGCCTTAAGGCGCTGTCAAAGCGTAAATAAAATTCATATCCAACATAACGCGCAACGGCCGGCCGCGCGCAAGGTCGCCGAGTGAAACGAACATACGTTTTTCGGAAATGTGGGATTTCAAATTAATTAAAATAATAATCTCATGTTTTCAATCTGTTAGCCTCTAGAGTCTATGATTTGGAATTTTGATATAATTTTCATATCAATTGACATCATATATGACCAGAAAAACTTGTTTAAAATTTGAAAAAGAGGCCTGTTTGCTATTTTTTTATATGCAGTAAAGTATTTCTAATTATGTTTTTGAATCCGTCAAATTGAATAAGTCAAGAATGACATATCATTTTTCCAGAGTTTCAACACCCACCAAGGTTATAGAGATAAACTCATTTGAAATGTTTTTATTGTTCCTGGTATGACAGCAGCTTATGCGCTCGACCTCAAGCCACGGTGAAGCTGTAAAAGCGGTCAGAGGCTCTAGTTTGAGGGCCCCTAAGGCTAACAATATAGTCAGTTAAAGCGTAGAGTTACACCACAAGCCAAAGATGTATCAAAATTTTATATAAAAAACAGAAACACTGGTATGTCGCATTTATAGTAAAATATTACGAGTACAATTAAATTCAAACATGTTTTCGAATCTATCTCGCAATGATTTAAAACTGACTTAATTGACGATATACGATCAGAAGATCATTTATTATTTCTTAAATAACAATTACGAATAGTTATTTAAGTATTAAATTAAAAACGTAAGTAATAATAGTAAAGATAAATGTTATCTACTGGAAATAATTAATACAATAAGTAAGCAAGGAGAGTACGCATGGAGTTCACGAGCTGAACGCGTGAACATGCAAACTTAGGAAATGGGTAAGAAGAATATGAAAACACGTTAGTCACATGGTAAACTTCTGACCAGAAGTGTGCGTGGGGTTATGTTAAAATAAAGTTCTATACAACAAAATTATTTTCACAACTTACAAAGTATGATGACCTTATTAATTTCAATAACTCACTTATTAAAAATCTATAGCATTGGCCACCATCTCACCTGATGTACTATATAGTGGCCGATGATGGATGACACGCTAAGCCTATTGAGGGGAATAGCTCTCAAGTGCAGGTGCTGATTAATTGATTGTTGAAGTGAAGGTGACAGATTTTCACCTAGAGTTTGGTAGCTGGCAAGGCGGGCATTAGAAAATTGCTACCTACTCTACCACCATGCTGCGGTTTCATAACAACGTTTTCCTTTACCGAAAGCTCAGGCTAATTGTAGGTATTCGAACTCCCGCCGATCGACTCCAAGTCCGTATACGCTACCACTGACCCATCATTGCTTCAAAAAGATTGAAGCATTATTACGAAGTTGAAAACTTTTTTCACTTCAGACAGTTTAATTTACACTAATCGCTAATTAGAATCACTGGTCTCTCTATTTTTTCCATTATTAATTGAAATATAGTGGTTCTATCCATGCATATTTTAATGTTACAGTGTTAATTACATTTTTTTCTGTTATTTATGTTTGTATTAATTTAAACTAGCGATCGCCCTAAGCTCGAAATTCGACCAGCGACTTCTTGATCATAGACTATTTTCTGTTTGATATTTCCAGTATTCATGAACCTAAACAATGAGTATTGTCTACATCACTTGCTGTCACTTTTCGTTGAGTATCAATAACAATATTTTGGGGGGTCTAAGTTCAATAGCACTGGTCGGTTTAGGATTCGCAGTATTAATTTATTTTATTCAATATGTTAGTAACAGATATTATAGATAACTTTTAGCTTTCTGCACTCCTTCTCCATGTAAACTTTATAACTTAGTTGTACGTAATTGAATTATTATTTTTAACTACATTTGCGATTTTGTATTTTGTCAATGTAGTGGGCGCCTATAATAGGTTCGCGAATCTGTATAAAACTTAGAATTAATTGTATAAATGGGTCAAGTATAATATGCGTGCTGTTGGCGCTTCTTTAATAAATAAATAAGATATTTTACCTAACTATTAAATTAATACTAACTAACCACAGGTTTTCGTAGAAGGGAAAATGGTATTTTAATATTTATGTACATTTTAATGGGGTAGAACGTCGTACGTAGGTAATAAATTGTGCATGCTTGTCACATATGATTGCATCACGAGTGTACGCCCATTACAATGTACCTACTTGTGAAAATTCTAATAATTTAACTTATATTTAAATGTTCCAATGTGTAACTCGAAAGTCATAATAAACTGGTAGAATTTCAATATATGAGTCACAAGAGGACAAATAAACAAGAGGACTAGTTAAGTAGTAACTTATTAGTTTTCTATGTACACTAGCGTTACTATCGATGCCTCACGGTTTCATCCGTGTTAAATTTATTTGACCTACTTAATACCGCTCCGCAGCGGAATCACGGTCCGTGTAGTTTATCATAGTTGTTATCACTTTCCAGATTAGTTGACATTCTTGGTTACTTCTCCGCTCCTTAGAGTCGTAGTTGAAGTTAAATGGCCTCATAACTTTTCTCAATAAATAGGCTATAAAATGCAATAAGATTTTTTCAAATAGGCCTGGTACTTCCAGAGATTAGTGCGTTCAAACAAACAAAAACCGCGAAAATTCGTAATATTAGTACTATATAATTATCACTACTTATAAAGGTGTTGAGCTGATCCAACGGAGGGTCTGTTTAATCAGATATGACTGTGTTGGAATTCTGTGTGAAGAAACTATTTCATCACAAAATATAGTAGGTCCTAATTTATATTGGAAAATCTATCTTAACAACTACTAAGGTAAGCTGCTCACTTACGCTCAGCTAATAAAAGAAAAACAAAAGTATTAGTATTTTTGCCATTCCACTTCTGGAGTAAGACCTTCATCTCATACTGATAACAGTGCAAGCAATAATCTTACAAAGATTCACTGCTGATAAGTTAATAAGTACAAACAAGAATCAATGTTTAAGGCAGCTTAGCATATTCTTGGTTAAATATACATATAAATAAAATTTTATATAAAAACCTTCTAACAAGACAATCTATACAATTAATAAAATTGAAGTGTCTGTTTATAATATCAAAATAATAGATTTTTACTAAATGCATATGAAAGTAGGTATAAACGACACCCATAACAAAAACTCATTTTTAAATTTTTGTCTGTCTGTCTGTCTATTTTTTTTGGTCAATCTCCGAAACGGTTCGACCGATTTTGACGGGACTTTCACTGGTAGATAGTTGATGTTATAAGAAGTAACTTGGCTACATTTATTTTAGTAAAATAACCGGCGCGCGGGGTGTGCGACCTCCGTAGGTGGAAGCGGGGTCACCACAATATTTACGTTATGTAGTCCACGCGAGAAGACCAACTTCAATGATTTTGAGGAGTTCCCTGGTGTATTTTCGTAGTCTAATGTCCGATGCGAATGAAATTAAAATGGGACCACCCTTGAGGTATCCCCTTTCCAAAAAAAAATAATCATCCAAATCGGTTCGTAAACAAAGGTGTTATGGCTGCACTTTCATTTAAAAAATTCATTCGAATTGAGAACCTCCTCCTTTTTATGAAATCGGTTAAAAAACAAGCTTTTATTTTCTAAATAAAACTTACTAACTTAGATATTATTTGATCAAATCCCAGTTTTTATCGTCTCTACGCAACATATATACTCTTATATGCCAAATATCATCTCAATCGGAATTAGGAAATAGTTGAAAAATGCTTCGCAAATTTTGAATTTTGATGTTACATACTAGGCGTGAGACATACCTGCATATATCAATAATATGGTAATTTGGTACCAGGTACTTTTCATTTATGCTTTATGCATGCCTATACAATGTATTGAAATTAGATTTTGATTTAATACAATGTATCTTGTCTGTTGAGATAAGTGATTGTAGTGAAATGTTTTCTTCCTACTTTACCATGCTTAACCCTGTCAACTAAGGTAAACACGCCAAACAATGAAGGTCAGTTGAAAACGTAATCACTTCAAAATCAAACCTGACATAAATAATCAAAACATGTCGAAGCACACAAAACACCGTAAACATTAAAATATATGCGAACATTCCAGAATGTTTTCTATTCTTATAATCATAAAGAACACTTTACCATGCAAAAACTGTACGACAAAATAATTTATACGTAATTATGTTCCTTGAATTAAACGTATCTGTATCAAATTTGTCTCAATAAATAAAATGGTTTCTAATCTAGGCCATGCGACTCACTTCGGACTATTCGGACTCATGAAACATACGTGCAAATATCAATACCCTGTCTTTAAGATGCAGGGTATCATAAGTATTTCGAACTGTGCCAGTATGTAACCTTCATTACTATAATCGTGTAGCTTCGGCAAGCAAGATGCGTACCGGGTATGTATCGGGTATTTCGGACCGCACCCGGTTTGCGTACTGGTAAACTCGTACCGGGTATTAAAAGCTGGACCAGTACATACGCCTCATGCCTATTACGTACTTATACATACATAACGAAGCAAGTTAAATAAAAGCGTGTAAAAACATAAAGAAACGAATGAAGGTAAAAGAAACTGACATTATTGAGCCAGTAACAAGATATTGATTAACCTTGTCTATTAAACCAGGTAAACCCACCACATATATAATACATACGTGTATTTAAGTATATTGAACAATTTTTAACGTACGCAGTACTTAGTAGCTCTCTACAAAAACTCGAACTAAAACAACGTGAAAATTTAAGATTTTGTAGCATTTATACCTAAGTACATAAATTCTATTTGTATATGTATATAATTATATAAATAGGGTAAACGCAACATATACACGTGTATGTATATTGTACATTGTTTAACGTACCTAGTGTACCTACGCAGTAAAGTGGACGCTGCCGCGCATTGCACGGCATGGCTCCTAACAAAAACTCGATTTAAACAACGTGAAAAATTAAGATTTTGTAGCATTTATACCTAAGTACATAAATTCTATTTGTATATGTATATAATTATATAAATAGGGTAAACGCAACATATACACGTGTATGTATATTGTACATTGTTTAACGTACCTAGTGTACCTACGCAGTAAAGTGGACGCTGCCGCGCATTGCACGGCATGGCTCCTAACAAAAACTCGATTTAAACAACGTGAAAAATTAAGATTTTGTAGCATTTATACCTACATAAATTCTATTTGAATATGTAAGTATACAAATATTTAAGTATCGGCAACCGACGCACTGTTGACGTCAGTAACTTGATTTATTCCCTGAATGTTCACCGGCGAATAATTTTATCGCAGAAAGGCTATTGGATATTATTTTAAAGTACACAATCATATTTAATGCAATATTCTGTATTCACACTCAGCTTGTGTACCTTTTTTTTTTTTTTTTTTTTTGTTAACGCGGAGTGGAAAACCCGTCATGGGTACACACTCGAATTGGGGGGTCGAGTGGTTATGTGAGAGTCCTACTCACTAAAAAACTCCGCGGTGTACAGCCGCCCCATAATGGGGCGACGCGGGTACTGCGCTGGCATTCTGCCGCGCCGCCCCGGGGGCCGGCCCGGCTAACCGGGCCCCGGCCTAATTAGGAGACAGCTATGTACACCCGATAGCCGTCTCCTCCTCCTGCCGAACCAGTGCAATGAGGAGACGGGCCCCCCCCGTCCCGTCTCCTCTGGTTCGGCTAGGGTGGCGGGAGTTGACGGATAAACCGCCTCCTCCTACCACCCGTTCTTCTTTGGCGGAGAGGGCCGCTCAGGGGATCCCTCTCGCGAACCCTCTCCGCAGCCTCCTTCTGCGAGATGACGTCCTCGCAGAAGGAGGCCATCGCCGTCCATGCTTGCTCGCTGCCGAGCATGGCTTTTACCACACTCGGCAGCGAGAGATCTCCCCCAACAGCCACGGCCAGAGTGCGGCGCTGCTCCACCCACGCAGCACACTCAGACAGAGTGTGCTGCGCCGTGTCTTCTACAGCCCCGCACTCGTGGCACGTAGTGTTTGACTCCCTCCTTGCAACCTTGTGCAGGTACCATCCGAAGCAACCATGTCCGGATAGCACCTGCACAAGTCTAAAGTTCAGGGAGCCACGCTCCCTGTTGCTCCATTCCCGGAGGACCGGGCGGACAGCATCTATGGTATAATGTCCATAGCGCGCGTCCGCCAGGTCCTCCTCCCACCTCTTAAAAACATCCTCCCGGGCCTCCCTCCGGACCCGGTCTACCTCTGTGGGAGCTGGAGGCTCCCCTAACTCTCTCCCCGCCGCCGTGAACCTGTACACGGCGGCGAGCACCTCCGCCTCCAACTCCCACGGCGGGGAGCCGGCAAGGACGCAGGCCGCCCCCGCGGACACCGATCGGTATCCGCGAATGGCTCTCAGCGCCACGATACGCTGCGTAGAACGCAGCACGCGTCTGTTCGTGGCGCTGAGAGCATCTACCCAGATCGGTGCCCCGTAGACGGCCATGCTCCTCACCACCCCCGCAAACAGACGGCGGCAGCTCGCGCCCGGCCCTCCCGAGTTCGGAAGAAGCCGTCCGAGAGCTGCCGCCGCCCCCACTATCCGCGGTTCGAGTCCCTTGAAGTGGGACTCGAACCGCCATCGCCCGTCCAGGGTGAGGCCCAGATATTTTATCTGGGCCCCAACCCGGACCCTAACATTCTCTACATATATGTGAGCCCCAGGAGGCGGCCCACACCGAGGCCCATGAAATAGAATGGCCTCGGTCTTCTCGGCCGCCACCCTGAGACCCAACGCCTTTATGCGCCCGACCACAAGTGCAACGCCCTCTGTGGCCAGGCGCGCCACCTCCTCAAATCTTCCCCCCCGGGCCACGACTAGGGTGTCGTCCGCGTAGCATAGCACTCGCAACCCCGAAGGGAGCGCTACGCGGAGCACCCAGTCGTAGCCCATGTTCCACAGGAGCGGCCCCAACACCGACCCCTGTGGAACACCGCACCCAATGTGGCGCCGGACCACACTACCTCCGCCGTCCACGAAGGCGACCTCCCTGCCCTGGAGGTAGTCCCCCAACAGCCGCCGCAGGTACGAGGGCACTCCGAAAAACCGGAGCGCCTCCCGTATAACACCGTGCGGCAGACTGTTGAAGGCGTTGGCGATGTCGATTGACACCGCCAACAACCTACCTCCCCCCTCGGCCGCCTCCACGGACCACTCCTTCAGGGTGGAGAGGGCGTCCAGCGTTGAACGCCCTCTCCGGAAACCGAACTGCCGGTCCGAAAGTACCGGCCCAACTTCCTCCATGTGCCGGACGACACGAGACGCCAGGATGCGCTCCAGCATCTTCCCCGTGTCGTCCAGCAGCACGAGGGGCCGGTACGAGGACGGGCAGTCTGGGGGGCGACCCTCCTTCGCCAGAAGGCAGAGTCGCCCCATCTTCCAGAGCTTCGGGAACCTTCCAGCCGACAAACAGCGGTTGAAAAGCTCCCGAAGCTGTCCCCCCATGTGGTCCAACGCCACACACAACACCCGGCCCGGAACTCCATCCGGGCCTGGCGCCCTCCGCTTGTTGCGGAGGCGCTCCACCACCGACCCCATCTCCTCCTCAGTGACGGGGGGGGGGTGGCAACAGCTCCTCCGCAACACTCCCATATAGCATGGGGGGCGGGAGGAGCTCCGGAGGGTCGGGCAGCAACGTGGCCACGACCCTCCCCAGGACCTCTGAGTCCAGGGACTCCGTTAATGGGGGCGCCTGCCCCCTGAACTTCTTCCGGGCTACCCGGTACGGGCGCCCCCACGGGTCCCTGTCCAGAGTCCTGAGGAGCTCCTCCCACTGCTCATCCTTTGCCCGGCTGATGGCCACCTGCAGGGACTTCCTGGCTTCCCTGTAGTGGCCAAGCAGCCGGGCCTCCTCTCCCGCTATACGGGTTTGCCGCCGGCGGCAGCGCTGAAGCTGCCGCCGCGCCGCGGAGCAGGCCACCCAGAGATCGGCAATCTCCGGGGTCCACCAATACACCGCCCGCCTACTTTGCGGGCGGTTTTTGCCCCGCGGCATCGACGCGTCGCAGACCGCCGTAAGGGCCCTACGAAAACGGTCCGCGGTCGCGTCGATCTCTTCATCACTAGGAGCCGGCGCGCGCCAGCTCTGGACGATTGCCGCCTCTTCCGCAAGCTGCCGGTTGAGGCGGCTAACCACCCAACGGAGGAAAAACGACCCACCCCGAGCACTGCGCGCCAGCTCCCTTGAGGAGGTGGAGACCTCAAACCGGATATACCGGTGATCAGAGAGGGTCTCCACCTCCTCCAACACCCTCCAATCCTGCACACGGCGTGCGACAGACGGCGTGGCGAAAGAAACATCCACCACGGACCCTCCGTTCTGTCGCACGCACGTGTGCACGGCCCCCCGGTTGAGGAGGGACAGCCCAGCCTGGACTGCCCACTCCTCCACCACTGACCCTCGGGGGTTCGTGGCGACTGCTCCCCATGTCCGCGACTTGGCGTTCAGGTCGCCAAGCAGAACCACGGGGAGCGGTGACAGCCGCCTAACCACTGGCCCCAGGGAGTCGAGGAATACCTCGAACTCTCCCAAGGGCCGGTTGGGGGAGAAGTAGACTCCCACCACACCATAGCCCCCCCAGGCGGCCGCCACGAACCCTGCTCCCCTCTCCTTAACGGAGGGAGGGGACCCCGTACAGTAAATAGCTACGGAGCCGTCAATGTCCCCCACCCAACAAGGTTGGGCAGGGACACAGTACGGCTCCGCAGCCACCGCGACATTGATGCTCCACTCCGCCACTGATTGCACAAATAGGTCTTGTGCAGTGGCGGAATGGTTCAAATTCGACTGGAGGTAGCTGGTACGATTGTGCTGCATTACTGAGCCGTACCAACTACCTCCGACCTAGGCCTAACTGGGCGAGCCCCAGGGGGTCTCCGCTTGGCTGAGGGAGGCTTACAACTCACCCCCCCCATGTAGTGGTCCGCTGATACGCCAGCGGCGGCACATACAGCGCAGTGCAGTTTGGTTGCTGCACACTCTGCTGCCGCATGGCCAGACCCCCCGCACCTGTAGCACAAGGCGCTCCTGTCTGCCATCGCCTCGCACATCGGGCGACAGCTTGTGTACCTAGGCTAACTTATATCAAGTATATAGGAATGCCTTTCGCACAACTCTGTGGGAGTTGTGTGAAAGGCATTCCTGTGTAAATAGAGTAAATACAAAACGAATGTGATACAAAAATAATGAATGTGAGCAACCTTCTATTGACTTACAACTATTAGTGTAATGCAGAAACCTGAAGGAAAACATAGGAGATAATTAAAGTGTAGCATGCGGGTAGAACATGTGTTCCGGCAGCTGCAGTTAAACGCCAATCCTCTTTCTAAGAATAGTGTGCTATCCATCTTTAGGCGTAAGTATTATATTATACTTTTAGTTGTATTGCATTCACGTTAGCCTCGAATATAATGAAATATTTATAAGTAGCTGTGATCGCAGGTTCGCTCACGTGGATTACAGAATGCCATCGATAGGGCACGTGCGCGAAACTTGCTCCCCGCTCCCGGTTATTTATAAGAAGAAATGGTTATTGTGG
This sequence comes from Saturnia japonica, assembly GCA_033032175.1. Lineage (NCBI taxonomy): Eukaryota > Metazoa > Arthropoda > Insecta > Lepidoptera > Saturniidae > Saturnia > Saturnia japonica. The sequence goes on along the minus strand of CM065311.1, from coordinate 8,230,490 downwards.
GCGTTCCTTGGAAATTAGACATAATTATACTCTTGTTGATTTTTTTGTAGGTCTTTTTATTGTCTAATACATTGTACATTTATTGTTTTTACTAATTATGTAGTACTTTAATTTTATATATCTCTTATGGTTTACTCAGCGTAAGCAATATAATCGAATTGATTCACCATGACCAAATTTTTTTTATTTGCGCGGAACCCTAATTATTTTCTAAAATAAAAGTAACTAAGTTACTCCATCTAACATCAGCTATCTGCCAGTGAAAGTCCCGTCAAAATTGGTCCAACCGTTTCCGAGATTAAACGGAACAAACAGCCAGACAGATAAAAATTTAAAAAATGGGTTTTTTGTTATAGGTATTGTACACATTTTCATGCATATAGAAAAAAACTGTTGACATTACAAACACACACTTCAGTTTTATGAAATGTAATAAATAGGTACGACTTTAGGTTAATGCGCGAATATTCAAAATAATAAATAACTAAAGATTTTCTAAAAAAAATAATTGTTTTCACAATGAAAATTCTACAATTACACGAATATTGAAATTATCGTAATAGGGAAATAAAATTTAGAAAAATGTTAAAATCTGTAATATCGTGAATACCGGTAGACGGCCAAATTACCTACATCTCTACTAATATAATTTTTCTGTAGTTAAATATAAAAAAGAAAATCATATAAAATATTTATAAAATATCAAAACAATAGTACGTATTAATAATAACTTTTAAGATAATATTAAGGATAAAGGAAGGAGGTAATAATTGCTTTCTGTGACGTGGCTTCATTGATGCATGCTATTAATTTTCCAAATGATCCATTTTCCACACAACTATATTGTTATATTCTACAATATGGTAAAAACAACAAAACTATATATTTATATCAAAATTAATTTCCCATCATTTCCCATGGAGTTTGTTGTTCATAAATACCTTATTATTATATTACAGATTGATCTAACAATCAAATTTGAATATTTCAATGTACTCGGTAAGTAAGTATTTTAGTTTGTAGGAACCGGAACCCAGACTGAAAGCAATGTATTGTAAACAACGTATTATTTTATCTCTTGTTCTTTTATAACAACTGTAGATGTTTATTGTTGTCAGTAAGCAATAATATAGAAACATACCTAACTACCTACTAATTTTAGTGATACGCGATGAATTTGTTGAAATTTAATATTTTAATTATATTATATTAGTGCGTTATACAATGTTATCAATAGGTTTTTTAATCTTATATCGTGGTATCTGAAAAAGGAATTGTCGTAATAACGTTTTAAAAATAGAAATGCTAATTTACATACCTATTATATTGTAGATAATTTTAGTAGTTTAGTACAATTACAAATGTATATTGTATGCTTAAATTGTCTATATATAAATTAGTTAACATTATCACTAGAAAATAAAATATATATAGACAATTACATCTACCTATATTAATAAATCTTCAGTTCTGTCAGTACATTTAATATATTTCCAAAATTTCCCGATAGGCATGCTAAATGAACGACACAGATCACGAATATGCCACTAAAAAAATTCTATTTTCTTTCATTCTTGACCGATTTTGATGAAATTTTGTACACGGGAAGTACAAGTCATTCCATGAATGATGGGCTAATAGAAATTTTCAATAACACATTTAAGAATTGTAAAAAAAATTACAAACTTTTAAAGTTTTTTAATTCATAACGGATTATGATGAAATTTTGTCCCCGGGAAGTATAGGTAAGTAATTACATAATTGATAGGTTATAACAATTGTCAATATTACTTCTAGGAATTGTAAAAAAAGAATTTCACATAATTAAATTTTCATCAATTATCAACTCATTCTGATAGAATTTTGTAGATGGGACGCATACGTCATTCTATAATTGAGAGGTTATAAGAATCGTTAATAATACATTACAAATCGTAGAATAGAATACAAATTATCAACCAATTTTGATGAACATTCTACACGAGAAATACATGCCATTCCTCAATCGATACGGCATATGAATTATAAACAATATGAGTAAAAATAAAATTACGGGATGTAAAACTACTGCGTAGTAACAAACGCGTGCGAAGCCACGGGCACACCGCTAGTTATAATATAGTATTACCAATATTGAACGTTGTACCGTAAAAACAGTATTAAGTTAATGATTTGTACATTACTATTGTTTATATCATAACTTTAATTATTTTAGAGAAAATATCACTAGTGCTAAGCAGGTTTGCTTTCTAAAGACTATTATTATATGGAGAATCATTATATGAATGATAGTGATGTCTGAAAATGACTCCTTCTTTATGCTTCCACTAAATTATTAATATGATTAATAACTGTAAATATTATTTGTACAGCTGGAAAAAAGTTATTAAGCTCGATCGAGTTTCTTGCCGACTCTTCTCGATAACTGAGATCTTTTCCGAACGGGTAGTAGTGTTTTTAAACGTTCATAAGTGCCTTCTTAGGGCCTAAATTGAATAAAGTACCTTTCTCTTAATTTTGACGCAGTTTTTTTTTTATCATAAAAATTTAATTCATGAACTAAACGTGAAAATTGTTGTTATTAAGAAATGATGTAGCCACTCCAATAGCCACTAATTAACTAATTGGAGGGATTATGCTGATAATCCAATTTTTTTAATATTCGTCAAGCTGACTTTGATTATTTTCAAAAACTTTACTAAAGCTGTTGATCTAAAGCAATGCAGAATAATTCTTGAATATTTATTACACCTTCATAATGCTCATTAAACAAAGCCTATTTTATCATACAATTGAAGAATTTCAAGAATAATATTATAAGGTCGAAGAAACATTTAAAAATCAAGTGTTAAGATTGACTAAAACTACTTTCTCCAAAAATGATACGTTTTACAAACGTCCGCCATTCAACATCGAATACACTAACTACGTAAGCACCGTACAGAACAAAAGACGATAACTTTATAAATATATAACATCTGTTTGCATGCATGTATGATGAGCATTAGAAGTTATAAGCTCCACTTTATAAATAATATAAATATGAAACCAAATTATTAGAATTTAATGTAATGTGCAACGGCACACATCGATACTATCGATAGGCCCTTGACCTCAAATAACTTAACGATGGTAATTAATCAGGTAGACACTAGAAAACGCTTTACCACCATTTTTGCATCCACTATTTCTATTTCCCACCCTACACAAAATAAGATAATATTTGAAATAATATCTTAATTTCATGTTTTACGTGACTGGCTGTACAAAGAAATCTATTGGAGATATTTTACTCGTCCGTGGTAGCATTTAACATTTTAAAGAATATGTTTTGTTTTATTATGTATAGAGGTTTATGTTTGAATCACGACGAGATGTATTCCAGTGCTTATTATTATATTTATACTTTGGTAGGATTCGTATGTAGGTTCTGCGGAGACGCGAATACACAGTATATTCAACCAAGTTACACGCCCACTGACACCGCGCCGCGTCGCGCCCTGGACTAAAGATGGTTTATAATTAAATATTCAAACTTTCCAATAACAGCCCTTTAGAATTATTTGCCTGATTTTATGTAGGTACTTTTATTAATCAACTAACTGGGGCCGCGGATGCACTCGCGTAGACTACAGAATGCCGTCGATTAGGCACACATGCGAATCGTACTTCCCCGCTCCCGGATATTTTAAAGATAAAATGCTTATTGTGGGTGATCCTTAGAAGATTATATATATGCTCTTGATGAGTTTTTTGTAGATCTTTTTAATGTCTACAATAATGTACTACATTAATTTAATATATCTCTTATGGTTTAGTCAGCGTAAGCCATTTAAGCGCCGGAATTGGTAATTCACCATGACCAGTTGTTTTTATTTGCGCGGCACCCTAATTATTTTTCTAAACTAAAAGTAACCTAAGTTAGTCCCTATAACATCAGCTATCCGTCAGTGAAAGTCCCGTCAAAATTGGTTCAACCGTTTCAGAGATTACCCGGAACAAACAGACAGACAGATTTTCTTAAATTGGTGTTTTGTTATAAATACTGTATTGACATAACAAACTGAGACCCTTCAATTTTATTAATTGTATATATGTTTTTATTGATAATTGTTTGGACTATGAACACAAATCTCAACGTACGTATACAACTTAAAGCTACCCGCATACACACACACAATATTTATTTGGAATGCTACGTTGCAATAATATCGCTACGCATACTACGCAATATTTTTGTCAATTTTTCGTGATGCAAAGTGACTCAGTAACGTGTTGTAGTTTGAGCCGTGTACAAGTGTTAAACATGGAAAAAAAAGAAAAGTAGTTGCGTTGATAACTGTACTAACATCTATACAATTAATTAAATTAAAGTGTCTGTTTGTAATGTCAAAATAACAGTTTTTTACTAAATGCATATTAAAGTATATATTTTAAAATTTTTGTCTGTCTGTCTGTTTATTCCGGGTAATCACCGAAGCGGTTGAACCGATTTTCACGGGACTTTCACTGATAGATAGCTAATAATATAGGGAGTAACTTAGGCTACTTTTATTCTCGCCCGATTGCATCCTCTGTTATGTGCTGCAAGCAAACTGTCTACGAGACACAAGCTTACGCTCTACAAGATGTGTATCCGACCGATTATGACATATAGCTGCGTTGTGTTCGCACATATGTCAAGATATAATTGGAAACGCTTACAAGCCATCCAGAATAGGTTTCTTCACCGCCTTACCGGCGCCCCTTGGTATGTTCGTATGGAGGATCTCCATAGAGATATGGACCTTCCTTCGATACATGCCTATGCCTAACACCTTTCTCGCTCTTATTTCGACACCGCGTCGAATCACGCGAATCCCTTAATAAAAGCGGCAGCTTCGTATGTTCCCGATCCCAACGCCTGCCGGAGTAAACGCCGGCCGCGTAATATATTCACTGACCCGCTCGACCAAATCGAAACAGCTAACGCGTTCTACGCCACCGTCTCTCCAAACAGAGCGTGCCACCGCCCACGCCCGCGTAACCACCGTTCTCTCCGCAGAGGACGGGCGGTTATCTTCGCTCCCGCATACCCGTCACGTCCACCCTCTCTAGCGGCAACCCAAGCCTAGGTCCGTTCCTCGGTGTGAAGCACTTGGGTCAGGCAGCCGCCCGCGCGATACAAAGTGACACTATACGTGCAACACTTAGCTACCCACATACAACATTACACACGTATAAACACACACACGTGCACACCACACAAGTACATAGGTTCTGTAAGGGACCTTTTTTTTCTTTTTTTGCGCTAGTTAGACTAATGCGCTAGTTAGTGTAGAAAAACCATTCCGATTATTAAATACACATACGCATGGTCCACTCCTTCCTCCCAGGAGGAGGGGAACGTGCATATGAGTATATGTTAGTTAGTTCGAATTCTCGTAGGATTAGGGAATTAGCTAGATCGCGACCTTTTCGCATTCGCGACGACCGCCCGAGCCGTGGTTCGGCCACTCTGGCACCCTCGTGCGGGTCGTCATAAACTTTCGCGGCTGAGTGCCCTAAGCGCTCGCTCCCAAGTCCGGTGAAGCTGTAAAAGCCGCAGCAGCTCTGTTTTAGGATAGGGCCCCTAAGGCTAACAGTGTAGTAAAATTAAATAAAAAGAAAAGCTACTTTTATTTTAGAAAAAGAATTAGGGTTCCGCACAAATAAAAAACCTGGTAATGGTGAATCAAATCGGGCGCTTAAATGGCTTATGCTGAGTAAACCATAAGAGGTATTATATAGCAAAATAATGTTATAATCATAACTTATATTAAAGATTGGATGAGGAAAAAAACTGAGTTCGATCATTATACTCTAATAAATGAATTAAAACTTACAGAAGACGATTTTAATTTATAACATTCTATAATTATTTTCGAAAATTTGTTGGTGGTAAATTTTACTATTTCTTTATAACATTTTTTTCTCGTGCTATTCGGTTTAATTTTTTTAATTAAATATCGAGCAACTTATTCAGTGCACAATTTTTCTTTACTTTATCGCGACATGCGTCGATGGACGTAAACCATAATTCTGAATATGTTTCCTAAGATTTAATAAATTCTGTAGAATATAGTTTTCAACACAATTTTCCATGTAGATTTTGTTTTCATCTTCCATTTTTGAGTCGTAACCGCGCGTCCATCTAACATCTAACATATTGTTACGCACCAGTACATGTCAATATTATTGTCAATACCCACTGCCTTCCCCTATATATTGTAGGAACGACCGCGACATCAGAATTCCTAGAAATTTGCAATAATATTGTCAATATCAACAATACTGCTCGCAAACATACAATAATAATGTGAATATAGAAATTATTGCCAATAATACTTCGTGTGTGCGGCTAGCTTTACAGCAAACCACTCTAAACTATGTATGTACATATAGTCAGATAAACACAGAGCATAGAACACATAATCGTATTCCACATCTCGTTACACTCTCGTCTTTATTATCACACTTGGCTCAAGGAGAAAGTTTATGTTTGTTTGTTTTATTAAAATGCAATTTTGAAAATAGACTGCTTTTTTTCGTACGTATATTGTTTATAATTACAAGCTACTGTAATCAGATTCAAGTAACATGAAAACTTTCTTAATTATAGTATTTTTGACGGTAAACATTCGCAGATTTGTCTAATCATTTTCAAAATTGACTTTACATTTTTAAATAAAGAAATCTCTGTTGAAATTAAATCGTAAGCAAACCATTTATCTGCTCATGACTAAAAAATATTTTCTTTTGTTTGTTTCACGCAGTTTTCTAGTTAATTAATAATTACCTACCTGTTTTAGATTACCGGCGGGTATAAGGTTTATATTAAACTAGTAACCCGCCTCGGCGTCGCGTCTCACCTAGCTAGTAATACATTTAACTCTATTGGATTATGCGGCGTACGGCAGTAAAGCTTCCAGTCGGTATGATGTTCAGCTTCAACAATCATCGTCATATTTCAGCCAATTTACACAAAACTTTAATGAATTATACATATAAACCTTCCACATGAATCACTTCGTCCATTGATGAACCGTATGAAAGTCCATTCGGTAGTTAAGTTTACTGCGTTCAGACAGACAGACAGACAGATGCGGCGGAGCCGTTTAAAGACGGTAGACCAGCGGCGGACTAAGCTCATTCCAGGCTCGGAACATGGTGTAGCGAAACTAAATGGGGGGCCTCCCAACCCAACAGTACCAACACTGTTCACTGTTGCCAGGTGGACCATAAAATACTCTTATTTTATTGTATGAGGCGGCCGGAGCGATCTATCTTTAGTAAAAATTGTATTCTCATAATTTGTTACATACCTACGTACTGAGCCTCGCTACCCTTACATACTGTCTCTTATAATTTTGGTCCTGGGAGACCTCCTAATATCTCAAGATATCTTCTGAAGATTCGGAGGTCCCCCAGAACCAGAGGTTTCATAGAATAAATTTTTGGAACGATATACAACATCCTTAGATGGTAAAAATGCAAGTAATTGTTTATCAATATTGCATTATATTACATTTTATGTTTAAAATTTAATTAAGTATGATAATTAATCATTTGTAATTTTATGTATTTCTAACAGTTAAATAAACCTTTTATGTGGCAATTCTAAAAGTGCGCGCATCTAACAGCAAAATAAAGTTTCTTAGAAATAAATCTTGCTTCAATGTTTTACTCGACGTGTTTGTGCGTCTTTTAAACGTAAATATACAGCGTTTGCTGCGTAATCAAGTAGGCGTGTTCATAACACTCTTGATTTACGATAAGCGTATTTGTTCAATGCTTTCATATTGCCTATAATACTTATATATGCTTAAAAATACAAAGGGAAACTTACAAAATATTCAGCGGAACTCTGTTCTGCCAGTGATGGTGAGAGCAGATAGCCGGGCGAAGACGGTGCAGTTGCGGCGGGTGGTGGAGGAGCTAATGATAGAAGTTCGCCTGCAGATGCGGACATGCTGCCTGCTGCAGCTAAGCTGCGTAGTCGATCCGCCAAATCTGTGTGCCCACCATTATACGTTTTACCAGCATTACCGTCTTTTTCTTCATTCGTACACAAATTGTCTATAATTCTTGGTCTACGGAGTTTCCTGGAAGCGGCACGCCATCGCCTAAGGCGGCATGCTGCGTTGTTCAGAACTTCCTCAGTATCTCGACGCTGCACTTGCTCGTCTTCAGACTGTGTGGAGGGTTCATCGTCTACGTGCTCGTCGATATAGGAAAGTGTCTCTCCCAAATTCGACGGCGATGGTTCCCCGCTCCCGACCGCCATATTCGTCGATCCCAAAAAATCTCGGAGCGCAAAAGATAGTCGCTGATCAGAATTAAGCCCGATCAAGACATTTGAAGGGACTTGATCAGTTGAAAGATCTTCACCGTTAGAACTATCTTTAGTTTCATTGTTCAAGGCACCATTTTCATCAGAACTTAGATCCACGTTAATTTCCTGACTGTGTGAAGGCATTTTAAAAATCCGGCACCTTACAACATTCATAGATAGGTAGGTAAATTTATTTAGTTTTTTATTCTAGACTTTTTTTACAATTTGCATTTGATGCCAAGGGTAACCGTAAAAATAAAAACACAACATAGTTAACACACCGCACATTATAATTATCGGTACTGTGACGACACTACCAGCGATTGAAGCCATTAATTTTTAAAATGTATGGATTACTCGATTCTACTAGGCACAACTAAATTACTTATCTCATATAGTTAACTCACTGAATTCAAATAAAACTTATTATCTAAACAATTAGCCTAAACGTTCATTATCAAAACTCGCGGCAACAGTACAGTAATGTAAATTGCATTCACAATCGCCCTCGAATTACACAAGCAATGTGCGCAAAATGAGCAGAGCTGAGAGCACTACTGGCTGCCGCTATCAATCTAAGCTATACATATTTATAGTTTACGTTCTCCAGTGTACACTACTTATTTGTATTGACGTACTTCGGGCTTGCGCAAAACTGGCTTCTTGTAGACTTAACGACTGATAACGACCTCTAGCGACACATATGGATTATGAACGACATTGCGGTTATAGCGCCATCTATTGCTTCCGTTGGTATACTAAGTAAGTTATTGTTGAATCAATTCACTAAGATTTACAGTACAGAGAAGACAGATGTCTCTGTATATTTTTATATTCATACTGTAAACTCTTTATGAGGTCTAGACCGTTTCTAAGATCAGTGATTGAAAGGTTGTTCCACAAAATCCAAAGGCAATGAAAAGTAAAAAAAATCACCTCGGTTCCCAAAATCAGTCACAGAATTATTTAGATATCGCAATAATTCTAAAGAAACTCTTATTTCAAATATCCACTATCTTTCCTTTTTTATCATAATAAAGGAGTCTATAAAATACAAGAGATTTGTTCAGTATTTCGCAGCTTCAAATCGCTTCTCTAGAGCCTAACATACCTAATGCTTTGGGTAACTCACTAAAATTTGTTCAATAGCAAGCTGATTTGCGCAATGCGCAGTGAGTTTTGGCATACCAATTGGGATTGTTCATTTTTTTAAGCAGGGTTAAATCAAAAACCATTTCGAGGAGTTGCCTTATACGTTCATTTTTTAGCTTAATAGGTTTAGTGGTTTAGTGGTGGCCCTTATTAGGAAGTGGTCCTTATTGAGCGAAAATACCTTATTTTAAATTTGAAGGAGGTTCTTGAGTCAATTTTTTGGTAAAATATCAAACTTAGTGTAATAATAATCTTAATATTCTCAGAAGTTACGATTATCGCGTTGATTACAAAAATTACGGATTTGTGACACGAGAGAACAGATAGTTACAGAAAATGTAACCAACTAGCAACGTTGGTTTAAACACTGCGGTATGATCACAAGCACAGAGTATAATAATTTAATAATCGACAGATGATAACGTTAACAGTTCTTGTTAAATGCCGGTGATGACGTCAAAATAAATATAATAACCGCTATTTTCAAAAATATGAAAAACCAAGAAATAGCCATAAAATATTATAATATTCAAATTAGTATCTCAGAATTCTTCATACTACCCAAAATAAAACTAAAAAGGAAGTGTAAAAAAAATCGTACAATATCCATTGGGTCATGGGTAAAGGAATCGTTCTCGGTCCTTTTTTGTTCGGGATTGTCGAAAGATACTCCTTTTTAGGCATATTGCGCGCACGGAGGAGCGTGAGATTCGGCATGATTAAAGTCTATTTGGAGGAGTAGAGAAAACTAAAATTTAATAATACTGCGAATACTAAGCAGTTCATTGAACTTAGAGCCCCCAAAACATTGACATTGACACTCAGCGAAAAGTGAGAGAAAGTGATATAATTTTTTTTTTTGTTCATACTGCAAACATAAATAAGAGAATAAATAATAAATAATCTTTAATCAAAAAATAGGTGGTCGAATGTCGGCCACTGGGCGTTGATTAATACCTACCTACAAGTTCTACAAAATACTGGAAAATTAAAAGATGCGTATTAATGTCATACCTACTTATCTAAGTTAATAATATTATTGTAGGTGAGCAATTTTTTTTGTAATTGGTTTCTCGGAAACGACTCCAACGATTTGGATGAAATGTTGTATTTAGACAATGTTTTATTTTATAAGTTTATTTGTATAGATTATTTTTTAAGACACCGAGCAAAGCTCGGTCTCCTATATATTATTCATTAAACATACAAATGACATAATTTACTATTTTGAATAACTACCAAAATAAATTACAACATTTATATAGGTCTGCATCCGTTGACGACAGATTAGCAATAATCCACATTTTGTTGATTACAACAGTTTTTCGCTATTGATGTTACGCATTACACCATGAAGGCTATAGTTGTTAGGGAATACCATCTATAACATCGCTAAACACATAAATATTTAATACCTCGACAAAATCATCACGGATTACAAACTCATGGAACATCGCGCGATACAAGCGCTTTTTATATTTTTACCAGACTAAAGGAATAAAAATATAATTTATTTCAATGTGTCTATGGCTTTTGACTGCATGTTTGGGGCTGTTGCCCGCCAATCCGTCTCCTCCGATAGTCGTAGTGCCTGGTGTTCCACCACCAATACTTGTTCCGACAACAGCTGCGGCGACTACAACGACAACAGTTACAACCATCAGACCACCAGCACCGGGAAACATGACAATGCCTCCAACACCTGCGCCAGGGACTATGACGTCCTCTCCTATGCCACCACCCGGAAATAACACAATGGTTCCGCCATCCATGATGCCAGCACCAAGCCCGACAACTGTACCACCAGTTACGGTTTCACCCACGCCCGGTCCACCAGTAATGACACCGGCGCCAACATCAACAACAGGTGGTGTGCTTTTACCTCTTATATTTTGTAACAATCCTGACATTGTATGTATAATTAATCCTGATGACATCACAGGACCGCTACCTATTGACCCGAGGCTGGGAACTACCCCTGGACCGTCAGCAGCACTTCGATTACAGCCGGTGGATAACGACTATGAAATACCGTCATACAGTACAGCGGTTAGGTTTCCAAAGCAGAAGAGAGACGTCAAGTTTATAAGTATAAAGGATTTTTTGGATGCTTACCCGAAGACAGATAATAAGCACGAAATTCATAAGAGACAAAGTTGTAGATGTGTAGTTGCGGGGACTTGTATTCGCAATGCGACAAATTCTGGTGCCGGTATGATCGACATCAGAATTGCTACACCCGTAAGAGACTTTTCTGATATAAAATTATTTTATTCTATAATTGGAACAGCTTTGAACTCTATCATATTGTTGTAGGGTGGAGCACAATGTCCTACTGGGCAGGAGTACTGTTGTGGTAGTACAAGTAATTCTACTCAAACTCCTATCATAATGCCTATCGCTTGTGGTACCCTTCAAACAGTTCCAACAACAGTAGTCACTCCTTCTTCAGGTCAAGCGAATTTTGGAGAGTATCCTTGGCAGGTATGATTGTGTAGAATAAAACTCTTTATTTTTATTATTTTTCTATAAACTCGGATGAGAGGCGACTATAACGTAAATAACGTAAACTTTATTTTAACCGAAATGCTTGGATTTTTTCTTTAATAGTTTAAATTAAATTAAATCGCTATTGATATTATAAGATCACTTTTAAAATTATTTTATATCAGTATTTCTAGAATCATAAAATTTGAACACTGTATTTCTCACAAATTCTAGCGCAGATTTATATTTATTAACCTTTTTTATTATTTGTTTTCTAGACGGAAAATCAAATGGTTAAATGAGTGGAATGTTAAATTAATAAACCATAGAAGTCTGACTACAGCGACCAAATTTTTTTTTTGGAATTCTCATATTATGTTTGGTAATTTAATTAATTTGCAATACTGTTTATAGATAATGAAGGTAAAACATCGTGAGAAAATACCAAAAATATATAGGTAATGATAATATATATTCCCTTGATCAATTTTTTGGGCTAGTAATCACTTTGTCAAGCCTTTGTCAAGTAATAGGATATTTATAGAGAGGTAATACCAGTCTGTATCAGCAGTATACACCATGTAGTATTATAATATTGTCTTATTTCGTTTTCACCCATAAATGTTAACTTATGATAAAAATATCTTTGATATTGCAGGCCATGATTCTGACGTCACAAAATGACTATATCGCAGGAGGGGTTTTAATAGATAGTTTAAATGTTATCACTGTTACACACAGAATATTACCATATGTGTAAGTATATTTTAAATTAATATATCTGTTACGGTGGGTATTTATTTATTTATATGCGCCGTCATCGGTCTGCAATACGTAGGATAAACTACTAGCATTGTACAAATTATATGTATATATTTAAGGTAGATTGCTATACAGTGTGTATTAGAGTATCAAAATAAGCTAGTTGAGAAAATATAATTAAAGAAAGCAAAATTAACTTTTTGCACTATATTTTTAATTTTTTTTATAATTAATGACAGAAATTAAACATTTGTGTATTTTCTGTATTTAAATATACCTGCTTTTCTAATTACAAGAACTTTTACGATTTATGTAGGTACATAAGCTTTGATGTAGGGGAAACTTTTCTAATTTGTACCCGTTACGAGCAAAGGCTAATAAAAGCAGAATATAAAAAATATTTAAATTATGGTCATACAATCTTTATACTATGAATGACTAATAAACAAAAAATACCAGTAAGTACTAGTAAGAACAGAAACATTTTAACCCTCTAAGAAAAAAAAACGAAAAATTTTAACTCAGGTAATAGGTATAATTATTTTTCTTGTATTTAATTTAAAAAATCACAGTTATTAATAAAAGAATTTTTATCAATATACACCCGCACAAACCTCGTTATTTCAAGGCTAGGACCTCGGGCTGGTCGCACTGAATCAAGTTCCTTTTTCTGTTCTGCTCGTTTTTCTTGATTTCTTTTCAGTATTTTTTTTTGCTTTTCATAATAATTTTTTTATGTTCTACATTTCCTTTTCAAGACCTTGTGTTCTTCAAAGCTTTCACACACAGGCTTTTTCTTTAATTTCTTTTTTTTATTCATTTGATTTATTTTCTCATTCGTTCCTATAAGGACTTTCTTTAAATACTTGACATGCTCTAAAATACGAATTAGGCACAAGATTCAAAGTTATTTCGAATTTGCGGGAATAATCATGATGAACTTTATTTATAATGCTTATGAAATTACCAAAAAATTACAGGAAAACTTTGAAATTACCTAATTTCTTAATATTTTTCGATGGAGTACGGAGTAATAATTGTTGATCATGTCCGGTTATATGGGGAACTAATGCTTCCATTTTTGGTCACTTACAGCAAGCACTACACTACAACTGTTCTTTAGTTCCGAGATAATTATGGTACGTTTTACAATACAATTTAGCCAAGTTTCCCCTACTTGTACAATATGTAAATTACTTGAAATCATTAAAAAGATACGAATAAATATGAATATTTATAGTAATATCAGCAAATTAAATAATATTAATCTTATAAAGATATAATATAGCGTTTCAGGTTCGGCTCCAAATTTAAAAGTGAGACTAGGTGAATGGGATGCCTCTGGTACATATGAGCCAATTGCATTCCAAGAATACACAATTAAAAGCGTGACAAGTCATCCCTCATACGACGCTAACACTCTGCGGTATGACATAACAGTGGTGAGACTGTCTTCAGCCGTGCCCTTCACGCCTACCGCTGGGGCCGCGGCTACGATTAATAGAGCATGTCTACCACCCGCCTCAACGACTATTTACACTGGTCAGAGGTAAATATAATTCATTAAAATCATTCCGTTACATCGTATGATCGCCGCCAAGGTTCAATGATTTGAAAGTGTTACAGATGATAATTTTATTTCATTGAAACTATTTTGTTGTGAAAATATTATTATGTCGGTAACGACCTAAATCTATAACCATACAGAAACACCATTAGTTGCACTTATATGTAATTTGCATGTTATAACTTTGACTACATATAATCACCGATAATAGTGATGATATGTACAATTTAGTGCAAAATAATTGCGTGGTCATAATGAGAAAATGTAGAATATGAATATAGGTAATGAGTGAAGAGTATAATGAATGAGTAATGATGTAAGATACGTAAGTACGTAAGTGACGATGTGGCCCACGATGGTAACACGTTAGCCAATTGTGGGGACTGGCTCTCAAGTGCAGATGCCGGAACAGACCTATTAAACGAGTGTGCCAATGGCGACAGACTTTCAACTTGAGGATGGAAGCTAGCCCGGTAAGTTTTAAAAATACCATCATGCTATGAATTCATCAGTGATAACTTCCTTCACCGAGAGCTCATGCGCAATGCAAGGATTCGAACTCACATCGATTGATGTAATGATGTACTTGCCTTTATCATATATCGGGAAAAACATAGCTAGTTCTCATAGTGAATGTTCTACATACTACATCTATGAGTTCTATAGTGTTTTTTGTATGAGACCCAACAATAAAATGCGCAAAGAGCTTGCGAATGTACCTACGTATCTCACGAATATGATTGATTAATTTTCAGATGTTCTGTATCCGGGTGGGGTAAAGACATGTTCGGCCTTAAGGGTCAGTATCAACAGATAATTAAAAAAGTTGAAGTGCCTATAGTTGATCCTACAGTTTGTCAAACGCAATTGAGGACAGCACGCCTGGGACCGTCGTATGTATTGGATACTACGTCTTTTGTCTGCGCGGGTGGGGAAGCTAACAAAGACGCATGTACGGTACGTGTTTATGTGTCGATAGAAATTTTCAATTTAAAAAAATAACAAAAACCGATTACCAAATCTTAAATTAGTGACAGTTGTCTAAAGTGAAATTCGATGAACATATTGATATATAAATTAAAAAGATACATTTTTTTTGTAATCCTTGAATGAAGCGAGTGACGTCACATATGTCAGTCGTCTACTTGGCTAGGTTCCTTACTAAAAGGTTTTACAGTGTGTTGCAAGTATATTATAGGGCGAAGATGGGACGGGAGCTTTCCCAAACGTCGTTTCATAATCATATAATACGAGATAAAGCACATTATAATCCATGACGACTACACTGATGGAACGTGGCTGTGATATAAATTGACTACCACACTACGTCTCCACTAGTGATGAATATTATATATGCGTCGCTCGTTAATAGATTACCAAGTGCGGTTGTTGCTGAAAGCTCTGATTTTAAAAAGGAAATTCAATCGTTCGGAAAGTTCACCATAAAATAAAAATCAGGAAACATGACGTAAAAGAATACATCATTATCTTGGTTCTTCCTTATTAAGCGCTACGTTTTAACACGTATTAAATTTATTTTACCGAAACTTCACCGCGCGGCCTCCAACAGCGCCTTGTGCGTAGCGGGTGCTAGCCTATTGTTGTTCTCACTCCCTGTACCTATTTCATGAGATCATCCTCGCACCCTGGAGACTAAATGGTCGCGGACAGTCCGGTTTCAGATGTGGAACGAGCTCGCTGCTGAAGTTTTTCCATTTCCGCAATTATTGCAACCGTGTTCGTTGTATGTGGAGTGTGACCGCTTACCATCAGGCCGACCGCACGCTTGCTTACCACCATCGTGGTACCTATAACAAACCTACTTGCCTAACGATTACCAGACAGCTTTACCTTCATACTACTCCAGTCCTTTCCCTTTTTAATATCAGTATAGATGTAAATAGCAGTTGAAATGCGAAGTATCAGTTAATTATATTTCTGTAATCATTTAAAATACTAAAGTACAGACAGTCGGTTAAATTTTCATATTCCATGAATAAGAAAATAATGTCCCTGAATTGTTCTCGTTTTCAGGGTGACGGTGGTTCGGGGTTGGTGTGTCAGGTCAACGGGCAGTGGGTAGTGGTCGGACTAGTGGCGTGGGGTCTCGGCTGCGCCAGTGCGAACGTCTCTGCGGTCTATGTCAATGTCGCTAGATTCCTACCTTGGATACAGCAGCAAGTCGCTACAACATGATGTTTTGTAAACCAAATAAAACCTGATATAATTTTCGTAACGATATTGTTCTACACTTTCAACTAGATTATTCTTCATATAACATGAAATAAACATTACAGGGGATAAAAAAATCAGTATTTCTTATGCATGTATCATTAAAACATTTTAAGAAGCTTAACATAATAATTTATTGAGTTAACAGTTTTTACAAATACTCATGTATACATTATAAAACATACAATTATTTCTAATCAACATAAACATGACGTACAAAGTACAACCTACGTAATCGATAAGAAATATAGCGTTCTAAACGCAAAATATAACCATTTAACATTAATAACGTTAGCTATTCACATAACGCGTTCGGACGTAATCTAGTATTGCTGCGGGCAACCCCGCGTCATGGACGAGAACGTACAGTAAACCGTTCAGTCTTCGTCGGGCTTCTCTAGTTTTACAGTTGGCGGTGGAGTGGGTCCAGTGGGAGGCGGCGCTGGGGGCGGAGGAGATGAAACCTCAATGTATTCGTCGTTGCGTTCCTCCTTAATTTCAGGTTCGCGCTTCACCTCGGACGGAGGAGGTGCCGACGAGATAGTCGGTGACGGATCAGTGGGCGCGAGCGCAGCCCACGCAGAAGCCGCCCCTCTTGCGTAGGCTTCATAAAACGCTCTCTGTGCTATTTCGGCTTCTTCTAAATGAACAAAAGCGTGGTTATCCAGTTCCGCTCTAAAGAAAAATTTATGGCCGCATCGGCCACAGTCATAAGGTCTTGGCGCGGTCGCATGTTCTGGTAGATGTCGCTGTAAGCCAGCTGCACTTGTGAATACTGCCGAGCATAAGTAACACGTAAATGCACCTATTCCTGCAAAGGTATGCTCGATTAAATGCGCTTGCAATCTAGTCGGCGAGCCCAAAACCCGTCTGCATAGTTTGCAGTCGTGGTCTGTCGCAGGTGGAGGTCGAGGGGCAGCATGGCGAGCATAGCAAGCGGAACAAGCACGAGCTCCTTCACCAGCTTCATTTTCTGGAAGCGCTCGCAGACATATTGCACACCTCTGTTCGTCCTCATTCGGACGAAGATGGAAACGCGCATGGAGTCTTGCTTCTGCCTCTGAAGCTAATGTCTGTCTGCAAACCACGCAAGGCGCGGGTAACGCTGGATGATGTCTCGCCATGTGGTTTAAGAACGTCTCTTCAGAAGCAAGGTGAGCACGGCAGCGTGAGCACGTGTCTCCTGCCACAACCTGCAAATAATAAATTTATATGGATTTAAAATTTTAATCAATGGTTACTAAAAATGGAATTAAAGCTGTAAAAGATATTTAAGCCGAAGAGAGGTTTGATTAGTTTTTCTTCCAATAAACTACAAAATTACCTACTCACCTTACAATGTGTGAGTTTGTGTTCAGCAAGAACAGCCGCGGAGGGTAGCACCTCATCACAAATGAGACACTTGTGTCGCGCTGCGGCCGCGCCGGAATGTGCTCGTGTATGCGCTTCCAGCTCTGCTCGGCTGCGTGTTCGTTCACCACAATATGCACACTGTAGCGCTACTGCGCCGTTCTTCCGCCGCCTCTCCTCACTCGTTCCCGCTCCAATATTAGATGCATTTTCCGGCAACGTGTTAGAAGGAGAGCAGGTGCCTTCCATTCCTTCACCGCTGTTATTATTTTCTCCCCTCTTTACTCTATTGACCTCGCCATTTAACACCTGTAGATTAATGTGTTTTTTTTTACTTTTAGTAGATAACAGTTGCAAGTTAATAATTAAATCTCTCCCACTCTCGAATTCATTTACACAGCCGCGAAAGGAGGAGACGAAATGGCCAGTGATGAAGTTAATAATACATGATAACATTTAAGGAAAATTTTTATGATATAGGTACATAAGAAGAGTTTTTTTACGCTATGGAGGATTAATGTAGACTGGCATGCAAATTATATGAATTCATACATCTATTTTTTTTGTCTTATTATAGGATTTATATATCACATAACAAAAAATAGTATGATTTATTAATCGAAGAACGCTGATTGATGTATCATTAACATTACAGATCACATTGGATACAAAATACAGTTGTAATACTTGTTTATTATGCCTACCTGACGTGGCAATGTGTGATGTGCCTGCATATGTCTCTCTAATAGATATTGCACGGCAAATGTATCCGTACAAGTCGGTACAGGACATCGATAAGGCCGGGCAGGGCGAGCGTGTCGTGGACCCGTCATCAGCGCTCCGCAAGTACAACGCGCAACCCCGGCTGCATGACGAGAACGCACATGAGCCGCACCCTCTGCCTCCGACCGTAGCGCTCCAGCACTTCCGCCGCATGACCGGCACATCCATATTTTATTCTCGCCGCTATGAGCTACTGCAAAATGTACCTAAAATATGTTTTTCATTTCATGAACTGACAATATGCAAAATGTTTGTAGATAGGTAATATTAGACGTCCTCATAATGATTAGGTTTTATTTGATTTAATAGGTTCCACAATATACTTAGTAGTAATATTTATGATGCCAATGTTTGAAAAGACGTACACCCTTGTCAGTATACCAAGCAGATTTTTGTAACCAAACAATAGTATCTTTATGAAAATCAACAAAAAACGTAGCCATATTCATCGATTTACCAACTAAGTTTTAAAAACCTTTAAAGTCCTAGAATTTGTTAACTAAACCATGTAATACATAAATTGATCAAAACTTAATTTCTTACCTGTATTGCGACTTTTGAATCGAATATTTCTTTGCACAGAGAGCACCGGTAGAGATGATGTGCATGCAGATCCAAAAGGTGTTTTTGCAAGTCATCCGGAGAAGGGAAACTCCGCGCACAACTATGACACGTGTATTCACAAGATACAGCTAAATAATGAGCTGTAAGATAGCGTTCAGAAGCAGCGGCATCGGCAAATGTAGAGCCACAGTTCACGCACGGGGCTGGACTCGACCTACCAAGCTCATTACCTTCTTCTAAATGCGCCTTAACATGAGCTCGAAAAGCTTCGAAATCAGGCAATGCTGCATCGCACTGATTACACAGTAGTGTGCTAGGTGACAATGTAGTCTGAGGCGTTCCAGATCCTGATCGTGGTCGTTTAGCTGTAGTTACATCTTCCGAACCTCGTCTACTTAGATCAGTCGGAGCCGGTTGTTCTACTATTTGCATGGGCGATTCACCGTTTAAAAGAGCCGAATGTGCGGTCCGCACGTGAAGTTGTAATTGGTCCATGCTAGTAAATGTGTCACGAGTACAGTAGATGCAGGCTAGAAGGGTAGGAGGCGGTTGTGACGCCACTCGTCTCGGTGGAGTGAGCGCTGCTGCGTCAACACCATGCACACTCGCCATATGTGCCTAAATGTAAAACAAATATTTTTTACTTTAACATGTAGTATGATCATAAATCTGTTATAGCCATATATGTAAGTAAATTAAATATATGAATATAACCGATTACAATAAATCAGTAGCTGCTATAAATACGAAACCCCGTTTCTTTAAAAATATGCTATTTTTCGAATATTCAACAAACCCTTCAATTTTAATGGTAGTACCAGGTTTTTATTTTTTTATGACAATTAATTGGCAAAGATTTATCGACCTCTGCTTTTTATTCCGCATCTAGGTATCGTGTATTATTCTTATTTGTGCTCACATTTTTTTTACAACTGAAGTACAAGCAAACGGCTAGCCTGGGTAAGCAGCTACTGTTACCCATGGACTCTAGTAATACCGTAGATATAATTAGCGCGTTGCCGACTTTGAACCTTAAGGAGCTCAGAAACTCTACTTACAGCAGGAACAAAACACAAGGTTATTTGGCTGCGATAATAAGATCAGGATAATAATAGGGTGAAGGTTTTCCAACAGTCGGCCTGCCCTAAGTAGAGAGAAATCTCCAAAGAAATTTCTCTGTGCCCTACCTCTTATATTTTTATATAACCCATATACAAAAAAAGTTTATACCACACACCTGCAATAGATCAGGACGTCGGAAGGCATCACCACACCGCAAACAGCGCAAAGGTCGTCGACGTTCGGTTTCACGTCCCTCTCGGTCGCGCTTGTGGCCTTGCATGTGAGAGGTGAGAGCGGCAGCAGTATTGTAGCCACGATTGCACACCGTGCACTGAAACGGCTTTTGATTGTCGTGTGTTTTCATATGTATCTTCAAGTGGTCACTGGAATAATAACAATAAGCAAAAAATTTTTAATAACATAATGTGATAAAAATATTTGCAATTTAGTCTCCAGTTTTAAATATTAGCAAACTTTTAATTGCTAAATTCTTTTGTATTGTAGGTACTATTCCACTTTTAAGTTCGTTGCCATAACTAACATTGGTGAAAACGCGGACTGTAATCCAAAATGGCATACTGCATTGTTTTTCATCAAACTCCTTAATCGATATACAGGATACTGTGTAGGTAAGGTATTATTACAATAAAAAACTGTTTCATTAGTATGCGGAAAATAAATTCTGAGAGCTCTACCCGAGACTCGTAACACTTAACTCTAGAGAGTTAGAGTTAGAGATCTAAATATAGATATTTAAATTAAAACCTATCTTGGTTTTAATTTCAATACACCATAAAAGTGTTCGACTAATCTATTAATAAGTTCTTTATAGGATTTATATAAAACTAGCGACTCGCGCCGGCTTCACACGGGTGCAATTTCAGAAGTGGTGCATATTATGCTTAAAAATTATGGCTATGATTTAGAGTTTATCATTTTAGTATTGATAGTTCATAGCTTCATAATTTCGACAAGTGCATTTAGCTCGCGACGCGCAATTCTGTATAGATTCCCTTTACCGGCCAACTGTTTCGCTGCAAGTGGTTTCTTTGGTTGCGCGTAATTTTGAATCAGACATATCTTCTACTGTATTTATTTGTATGATAATTATATCAGGACAGTATTGCACAGGACAATTTTAATCTAAATTAAATGTCCAAGTTAATTAACATATTTATCTGGAAGAGAATTAATACTACGGATTATTGGAGAAAGTAGCTTCGCAAATAACCTAATATTTTTAATTATCATGTTGAAGATAAAAATGGTTACTAATTGAGTCAACCTTAGCCATTGCGGACGTTCCTCTAGGCTTTCTAAAGAACTAGTTCTTGAAAACTTTATTTTGTTATGTATCTTAAAAGGTTTAGCCAACGTAAGCCATGTAAGTTCCCGAAAATCATTTATTGACGATTTGATTACAAAATATTGAATTTTCTCTACTAAAACAAAACAAAATTGGAATGTATTGTTTATACAAATTACAAACCTTCCGTAAAAATATCTCTAAATTATAGTGAAAACCGTATAAATTACATATCCGTTGCGTGGTTTAGAAAAAGTTAGCGACTTCACTTTACACTATGTATTGATATTTAATAAAAAATATATTATTTGATTTATTGCAAATGGATAAGCATTATGATGTAGTGCATAAACGTCTCAACTTAAAATACTTGGTTAAAGCTAAGTCTCAGTGAAGTATTATGTTACTTTCGTTTTTACGCCCACTAAAGAATGTCTCGAAAACATCAGACTAAAATTAAGATAAATTGTCATTGGGCTCAGAGACGACAATTTGTCATAGGAAGCGTAAGTACCCGCATAAAGCACGGACCAAACAGAACTAACAAAGAGGCTTTTCACGCGAACTACAGAATAGAGGCGTTCGCCCAAACACCTTCACTAATGGACACGCTCGCCGTGCCGGTTTAGGTACGGACCATTATTTTATTTTTGTATGACTCTCGAAACCATTTGTCAGTACATCAACTCTTTTCACTCGGCGGTTTGTTGGGTCGACAAATTGCGTGGAATTAGTCACGTGGCAGCGGTGAGCTGATGAAAAAGGTGACGCGTCGCGGCCAAGCTCATTTTGTGCCCGTGACTTATAGTGATCAATCTTTTACTTTAGCCATTGTAGTGAATGCACCTCTCCAGCATCCGCTTAACTCTGTACTCACTTTTAAGACCTCAATAGCTTTGGATTAAGGACACAAGTATGTACAATTGTACGTAATATATTATGCATACTTATGTAGCTAAGTACTGTAGGTATAGGATACTGTTTTATGATTTTCATAATAATTGTAATTTATTAAAGTAGTATTACGTTCTATATCATATCATACACCATTATGTACAATTACAGTGGTGCTGTAAAAGCGGCATTTAAATATACTAAGAAGGAAGTTTCCAAATATTTTGTTTTTGCCATACACAGGATAAATGTTCACGGATTTTATGGATGTTTACAGCAAGCAATGAGAACGCAAGTAAATTCTAATTTAATGTAGTGTTATCGATTGATAGAAATTTATAAATTGTGTGTAGCTTTAATTGGAATGCAAATTCTATTATGATACATTTATATTTACATTTTCATAATATAAGTTCGGTTTATTCTCTGTAGCAATGCTTTTTTTATAAATAAATAAGGAGAGTGAAAATAAATAGAAGTATTTCTGTCCTCATCTGACAATTATTATTAAACATTACCTTGTGGTCATCTTATCCTTTACAAAGTTATTTAAAATGATAAGTAACTTACTGAACTAATTGAAACCCGCTGAATCTCACCTCCTTGAAAAAGCTGATTCGCAATGAGCACATCGATACTTGCGGTCACCGGTGTGCAGTTTAACATGTCTGTCGCGGGATCTCTTGTGCTTGAACAGCCGCGCACAGAACTCGCAGCGGAACGGCATCTGGTCTGAGTGCGTCTGCGAAAACATTATCCTACAATGTTTTATGAGACTGTCTAGATCATCGAGGTTAACTTTTAACAATAATCTGTAAATATCTATATTGCTGGTTATTTAAATGATGTAACTGCACCTGACTGCTGGTAAGCACTCCAATCTAAAACCAACGTCGACCACCGAGTGATCTAAACGTCAGTCCTTGCTCCCTTGCCGGCTAAATTATAATAGGAATTGATCTTTTTTTGTTATTTCTTGAATCCCTATAATCCAACTAGTCTTTTATTGTTTATACAATATCTAAGAGCAACAATACTTTTCTTTCTTACCCGTTCAGCGAGTAGGTAATTGAATTGAATGCAATTGTTTGGAAATTTTAATTACATTTACGAAAAATGTTTTCTAATTGTCTTAAGAGGAAAAAAGTAAGTTCAAAATCAAAATCAAGAATATGTTATGCAATTTAGGCCCTAAGAAAGCATAGTGAATGTCAATATACTACTTTTATCATAACTTATCTTCTTTAATCTTCTCCTTCATGTTGGTTAGGTATTTAGTGTATGTACTCGTATTTTACGAATTTTAAATTACAAAGTGAGATGCTATTATAACCGAAAAATCTCATTTTTGCCCCAACAACATTAATGATTAAATAATGTTTTTAGAGATTATCGACCTCAGAATAAATAATAAAAATAAAACGTGACATGATATAAACTTATCAAATCCATAGTATGAGTAATGATTAAAATTGTAAGTCATACAAAGATTGAATCCAAATAACTCCGGGTGCTTTGATAATAAAAACTATCGTGAGAACTATCTGCGAACAATGGTGCTGACTACCGCTGCGACTGCGTGATCTGGCCAGCTCAAACCTACCGGCGTTTTGTGTCAATAGAGAGTAAAAAACGACTGGGTTCCGAACAGTGAGCTGTCGTGACGTTCGAATAAGTTATCAACCATGGGATCCGCTGGTCCACTTGCCGATAGATCGATCACTGCTGATTATCAAATTGTTCGCTGTGTAATCTACTCTTAAACGGACATAATCAAAATTAGAATCATCATAAACTTAGTGCCTATTTATTCCTCTATATTCATATCTAACTGAATTTTATGTAAAACATAATAATAATAAAATTATTCTGCGAGAAAAGAGAAATACATTATAATGGATTTAAAAAACCATTAGCTTATTAAAGGACAGACATAGAGGTGTGATTGCTCAGCATGGTAAGTAAGCGTTGCTTGCATGCAGGTAAAATGAATTCAAATCCTCACCCGTGTCTTTGGATTCTTAAACTTATTGTATAGACTTACCACGCACTCAACAACGCATGATAATACTCTAAGAAAACACGTATGTTTATGAATCATAATTATAACAAAATGACAAGTACCTAACCTGAAAATTGGGCTACTTGTCATGTCCGGCAAAAATACGAAATGCAAAGTGAATACTCTGCTGACTCCGAAAGTTATTCCATTCTGTATGTTACATTAATATCTTTAATTAAACTTTCATTAAAAAATGGGGTCACGTTTATAGTTTGAGTTTCTATTATTATTATTTGTTTGAAAATTTATTCCTAAAAGATTAATAACGATCGGGTCTACGGGCTCGACCGCATTTCTTTTATTGTTTCAGTTACTAACATTTCACTTTTTGATTTAGCTTCTTTTGAGATTTAACATTTTCAGATTCATATTAACAATAATTAAAAACAAACGTTTTTTTTGCTGAAAGACGAAACACCTGTTAATCTGTTTCAAGCGGAAGTAGCAAATAAATTTCGGATAAATTAATTATAGTTTGACATCAGCATGGGTTAAATCAAGTCAGTTTCAAGCAATAATGGCTCAATTGCTAACCTCGATCGACGTAAGGTAAGTTCCAAACCCTGCAATGAGCCTGTGCTTTTAGTAAATGAAAACATCGTGATGGAACCATAACATGGTGGCCAACCACCATGAAAAGCCCTAGCTTTTTGTGGCCAAAGATCAATAGTACGTTCCGGCAACTGCACTTGAGAGCCGGTCTTCTTCTGGGCTTAGCGTGCTTTCATCTTAGGTCACATCATCACTTAACATCACGTGAGAATGTGGCCATAAAGCTAAACCTATAACGATAAAAAAAAACTCATGAGTACATTATATCCAGTAAGAAACGAGGAAATACAGACAACGGAGTCACTTTTACCCGCATATATCGATAGAAATATACACATAATAATTTTACTTCCGTGCATATCGATTCGGAGTCTCCTAGTATATGTGCTAAATAAGGACTTTCATCTCGGTATTACGGATTGATATGTCGACGGTGATTTTCGATGGACCCTCGATAGGCGTTCGACGTTGTTTTCAGACTAATGCAATTTATACAGTTAATAAAATTTAAGTGTATGTTTGTAATGTCAAAATAACAGCTTTTTACTAATACATATGAAGGTATATAGGGTAAACCAATTTTTAAAATTTTTGTCTGTCTGTCTGTTTGTTCCGGGTAATCTTCGAAACGGTCGAAACGATTTTCACGGGACTTTCACCGACAGATAGCTGATGTTATAAGGAGTAACTTTTGAAAAATAATTAGGGTTCCGCGCAAATAAAACATCACTTCGGAAAAACGATGATTTCGGAGCGCTTAAATTGCTTACGCAGAGTAAACCATAAGATAAAATTAAATAAGATAAACTAATGTAGTACATAGTTGTAGGTCATAAATAGACATATAAAAAATTCGCGAGAGCATATGTCTATCTTCTAAGGAACACCCACAATAAGCACATTTGTCTTTAATATTACTGGAAGTGGGGCGACGCGGGTGCCTGATCGACGCGACGCGACGGCTTTCTCTAGTTCACGCGAGCGAGTGTAATATAATATAAGAAGACACTTGCACTGTTAGTAATATACTAAGACTAGCTGGCTCTATTTTTGGACTTTATCTATCTCACTTATTTAAGATCCATTATAATATAAAGATAGAGGATAGATAATATTTTATGGACGATGAAGCACCAATGCCGTAAACGACGATTTAATTGAAAAAAATAGCTTATATACATCATATAACATAATATGCCATCACTAGTAATGCACTAATGTACACTGTTCGCTGGGTATGTTTTAAGGTCTCATGTAATAGGGGGCGATCCTATTGCTAATAATCGAGCACAAAGCCAAAATACGAGCTGCTACTGAGAATTTCATAGAAAAAAAAACTCAACACTCATGAGTGCCGACAGAAGTGAAAACTCAATTTTGAATTTTTAAATCAGATCTAATACGAATTATAGTCTGAATTATTTCAGAGCATGTCAGGGACGCGAAATTACAAGACTTTACCCATGAAAAAAGTCAAAAACCAATATGATACAGCCAAGTATATACAATGTATTAGTGTATATATGCGTATACATGTACATAGGCCGTTATACTACGCGTCGCTAGTCTGACGCAAGCGCAATACATCACGAGCATATCGAGGTCATTGGTGACGCCAAGGTCACGCGAAATCATAAATTTTTCCCCTAGAAAAAATGCCTCAACGTGAATAAAGAAGTTTTCACTTCAAAACTCAATAACACCTTGCTCGACTTGGGAATTCAACCCAGGGCTTCGAGCATAGTAGTCTCGCTTACAACCACTAGGCTAATGAAGCAGTTAGCTATATATTATATATAGCTATTGTAATTCGCTTAGAAGCTTATGAAACGATGAAAAAGATCGGTAATGTTCACCGGACCTTGCTCTCTCGAGAATAACAAGTTTTTCGATTTGTTATAAAGCGTAACGGTACAAAAAAAGGGAAACTAGACCGAGATACATACCCAAAGTAACTGTATTTTATACTTGCATAGTATTTGGATATACTTAACATATTATTGTATAGAGTATACACACCTATATAAAGTTAACGTCTTAATATGATGGTATAACACATACATAGTGGTTTCGAAGGGCTTTGGTGGTCACCTTAATGTGTTTTTCAATTCAAGTAAAGGGTTAGCGTATCAAAGAATGATGCATTTTTCATTTATTACTTTATACGAACATTTAACCGAATTATATAGGTACCGTATTTAAAGTTTAGCTAAAAACTATATTTATTTTTAGTACTTGTTAAGCTAAATTATAAATTTGAAAGTACGTCATACGTTTGTTTAAATGTTTTGTCCATTAGTCACGGTCAAAAAGGCGGACAAAATCTTATGAAATTTGGCATAAAGTCGATTATGTCGTAGTATAGAATATAATGATACTTTTTATGCTCTGGCGAAACGGACGGGCAACAGTTAGTACATTATTGATAAAATTGTACATACATATTATAAAATTCAACTTCTCTCTGTCTGTCTATCAGTTTATGTTCTTTTGTGGCATTTTTTATTCATAGCTATGTTCTCTGGCTAGGTTATATACTTTGTTACATGTAACATACGATATAAGAAGTGACGATAATGGTGAATCAATTCGCAAAATGTCTTATGCTGAGTAAACCATAAAATATATATCAAAGTAATGTACTACAGAATTATAGAACTTAAAAAGACCTATAAAAAAGTTAAAATAGCATACGTCTATTTTTCAAGGATCATCTTTAATAAGCATTATTGTCTTTAACATAACAGGCGGGCGAACGTCGTAAGTTGGAGCCATGGCAGCGCAATTCGCGCGTGCGCTCGACCGACGACATTCATAATTAACATATCTAAGCTGAATTCTAATATACTTACTTTATTTATTTAAAAAAAAACTTAACAATATATCTGTAGCTCACGCGAGCAGAGCCGCAAGCACAGCTAGTATTTTATAATAATAAGTTTACAGAGTTAGTACTCTGTACTCGTATACTTTATATTATAATATAATTAAAATAATGCTTGTAATACTAGAAGCATTGGTTTGGTTTTAACTGTCCAACTATATATGTATGCTGTATTCCGTATCTAATTAGAAACCTTTTTTACCAGTAATGATTTCTTGTAAATCAGTATAACTAATAAGCACAATAATCTAATAGGTACAATAAGTAAAGATAAATATTGATGAATGTTGACGGTCAATAGCTTAAACCATTATCGAAGGGATTCTTGTCTAAGAACCGGTTTCAAAATTCTTGCTTTCATAAAGTGCTAATGAACATCCTAACTGTTTGTTTAAATATCACCCCTTCCTGTCAAATAGAATACAACAACGTTAACAACTGAATAAAATAATATATTATGTACACGTATACATTCAAAAATGAATGCACCCGTTTGGCAAAGATAGCGAAAGTAGCATTGCACGAACATCTGGATTTTTCAATAAAATTGACACTTGGCTTGATTATACATAACCCACGTATAGTACCTAGTACAGATCAGGACTAATGTAGGTTTTTTCCAGGCATCCAGGAAATTTAGCTTGTCTGCCCACATATTTTGATTTTAAACGACTGCAGTAGACGATCTCGACGCAAACGTTTAAGAAACTAAAGTAATTGAGATAACACTCGTGGCGCACTGATAGTAAACGCTACTATTGGGCGAGAGGTCGCGGGTTCGATCCCCGCTCATGACTGAATTTTGCGTGATGAGCATAAATGTCAGTTATGTTTGGGCGTTAAATATCTATATATGTATGTATATCAGCTGTTTAGTTACCATATGCAAGCTTTTTTAGTTTGGAATGAAATGGCCGAGTGTGAAATTGTGTCCTTATATAAAAAAAAAAAAATGGGTGCGTGTACTTATGTACGCGCGTGAGAAGTTATACTTCTTTGGCATCATTAAAAAATAGTTTTTAATTGCATGCAAATAATTAATTACAATAAAATAATAGAAGGATTGGAAAAGGATAATCAACAAAGTTCATTTTAAATTTGAAAAATTAAATAAATAAACATTTATTTTCTTACATTAAGTCTAACATAAATTGTCTTATTATTCGAATTGTATTTTTAATTAAATGATGTCCACTTCCATAGTATCTTCCGGTAATGTCTGAATCGGAACTTCAGTTATCAGTTTTGTATTAACAGCGTTGAGATATCGTACAAATACAGCATCTATGGTAGTGCCATGTCGTGTTGTCGAAATCAGAGGATTATTATTCACGGCTAAATTCAAGTCATTTTGGAGGAAATCAATAAGTGGACGAGCATCTTCACGGGAAAAATTGACGTTGAAGTCTCCACTAAAATTATCGGTAACTTGACTTCTCCTCTACCAAGATATTCTCCTCCAGCTGTTGTATATGGCCATAATATTCTTTTCAGGAAATGAATGATGTCGTCCATTTTTTTTTTGATTTGGAGTAATGTAAATTACCATCAATACAATTTTGTTGCCATCTTCCATTTTGCATTCAGCTGCACAAAACTCACCAACTGATGTCACTGTTGAGCTTGCTTTAGAGAATAATAAATATATAAGACATAATTTGTACTAAATATTATAAGATTCTTAATTTTAAATGTTTATTATTGATTATTTAATATTTTAAAAATAAATGTAATAATAAATTCAAATATTGAATTTAAGGTTGGTCATTTTTAAATATTTTTATTGATTTCTTAATTTAATATTCACTTTTCATTTTTATCAAAAAAATTTCATTAAATTTATTTAGTTATTTTTATAAATATTTATTATTTATTCAATTTAATAGCAAATATTAAAAATTAATATTATAATTTGATGTTCAATTTTAATTTTTATCACAAACTTTTTATTAAATGTTTTATTAAATATATTTCTTTATTTTGTAAATACTAAATAACCAATAATAAGTATTTAACATTAATAATTTAATAATATTTAGTGTTAATAGCTAGCTGATTTTATAAAGAGAAACGTGGGCTACTTATATTTTAGAAAAAGAATTAGGGTTCCATGCACATAAAAAACTGGTCATGGTGCATCAATTCGAGTGCTTAAATGGCTTACGCTGAGTAAACCATACACATATTTCAAATAAATGTACTATATAATTGTAGATATTAAAAAAACCTACAAAAAATCCTGCGAGAGGATATTTCTATTATTTAAGGATCACCGACAATAACCGGGAGCGTAGGTAGCTTGATTTACGCGTGTGTCCTATCGACGGCATTCTGTAGTCCACGCGAGCGCAGCCGCGGGCAAAGCTAGTAATAAATATAATGTAAACACAAAACAAATAAAATTTATACTTAAATGCAGTTCGTCCAAGGTAGTGCCGCCTTAACAAATCTATTATTCGATGTTCTTAAAGAATTATTCATGAGCAGCATAAAGAAGATGCTAATGTGGCATTTTTGAATAGTTGTTGGCTGCGACATAATGTGAGCTGTTCAAATTTTCGGCCTTCGTACTGCCGTGAACTAGAGCTGGCCACTAATATAATAGGTTCCCAAGCTGACAGCCTGTTCACGCTTTTACTAATTGACCACCTCAACGAGATTCATTGAGTACGATGCTAACATATACGTTACGAATGATTGACTTCACTTGTTTTCATTTTTAGTCATTATGCTAATTGATTTTCACAAAACAATGTTCCATAAAAAATGTAATTTAAGGCAATAATATGGCTTCCAAATTGTATGCAAGTACCTACCTACTACCCTATACAATTAATAAAATTTAAGCGTCTGTTTGTAATGTCAAAATAACAGTTTTTTACTAAATGCATATGAAAGAATATACGATCTGTTTGTCTGTCTGTTTGTTCCGGGTAATTTCCGAAACGGTTGAACCGATTTTGACGGGACTTTCACTGATAGATAGCTGATGATATAGTCAGTAACTAAGGCTACTTTTATTTTAGAAAAAGAATTAGAGTTCCGCACAAATAAAAAAAACTGGTCACCAATCAATTCGGGCGCTTAAATTGCTTATGCTGAGTAAACCATAAGAGATATAGCAAATTAATATACTACATAATCATAGGCATTAAAAAGACCTACAAAAAAGTCCGGCAGAGTATACACCATCTGCTAAGGAAAACCCACAATAAGCATTTTTTCTTTAAAATAGCCGAGAGCGGGAGAGCAAAATTCGCGCGGGTATTTTGTAGTCCACGTGAGCGAAGCCACGGGCACAGCTAGTATGGACCATAAAAATAGCATCCGAAAACCTTTAGTTGCCTTAAACTATTATCTGTCTCGTGTGATAGTCTATTGATAGTGATATAAATCTATATTAACAAATCTGTACAGTTAATTTTTTGTCCAAATTTCCCGATAAATATACTTTTTGAACGATACTGAACATGAATATGCCATAATTTTTTTTTGTCTGTCTGTCTGTTTGTATGTCCAGATTTCACATAAAAACGGCTTGACCGATTCTTATGTGATTTTGTATACAGGATGTTTATGTCATTGGTCAATTGATAGGGTATAAGAAATTGTAAAATCGTAAAATAAAATCCAAGAAATCTATTTTCGTAATTTTTTTAACGATTTTGATGAAATTTTGTATACTGGAAATACATACCACTCCACAATTGATACGGCCTACGAATTGTAAACAATGGGGGTTAAAAAAATTACGGTATTTAAATAACTACTGTGTCTGCGTAGTAACAAACGCGTGCGAATCCGCGGGCACGCCACTAGTAAATAATATAAAGTTCAAAATTATTATTACAATCACATTAAAACAATGGTATGGGGATGGGGGTGTAATGGGTGTTGAATTATATCTTTAAAACTGGGACACCCAAGCCAACCTCACCTGCACGTGGCCTTGATGAGCAACAAACCATGAAATGGTAACAGCGGGGTGTAGGGCTGTTTTGCCCGACTGGGTCGCGACCAACGATGCATGTGGTGAAAAGTCCGCCATAGTGACTCGCTTTTGCGTGTCGCGTTTTTTGATCAGCCTTTCGGCGACTGTCGATGTATTAGGATTTTTCAGTAGTCGCCGTTGTGTTTGGATTATACTGTGCTTACCATCACCTTCAATTTGCCGTGCTATTAAAAATAAAAAGAGCCCGTTTTCATATTATCAAACAATTTTTGTCGTTTTGGTGAAGGGGTTTGCGGTCTCGTGCGCCCCCAATTACCATTGAAAAGATGACTGAGGCTATTAGCGCCACATCTCAATTTGTTAGCACCATTGTAGGGCAGAACGAAATGCACAAGAAACAAACACATTTACATGGATATATGCTTTAAAAAGGCAATAATTCAAAAGTACAGTCTTAAGATTAATATTATCAGCATGATCGCTTTACACTACGAGTAATTATAGTTATTGAAAAGCTTTCATTCCAAATCGAATATAGGGGGTTAATTTTTTTATAAGGGATTTTTTTATATCGTTTTCATTTGTTGAATGATATAACTTAATTTAATAATATATATAATAATCACGCCTTTTGGTACACAATGGTCTATGTGCTTACGTTAATAATAAAACTTCTATAATCTATTCTAATGTCAAAAGTACTCCATTTTGTATTCGCAATAAGAGCAACTAACTAAACCTTAATATATTATATGAAAATGTAAATAATATACTACAGAAAGACTTTAAAACAAAGTATGAGGAGAAAGCTTCTGTCCGTATATATAAAGAAACTGTGATTTGTTCTACTACATGAATAAATTCCAAATTGTCAAATTAAACATCCGGGTAATAGGTAATAATTATATTCGTTAAAGAGTCATAACGGCAGTTGTGGACATCAGAGGAGTCCGGTCTAATTGTGCTAAGTGACGACTCTTCCGGTGGGAGCCCTCGTTTTTCCCTGCAACTTGTTTCAGATTCTTTACAAATGTTTGCTGTACTTATTGATCGTTTTCCAAGTTGTGAAGTCGATGATTAGGAACTAATTGTTAATAACGCTAAATTTTTGGTTGACTTTTATTACAAGAAGTAAAAAAGACATGATACAAAATAAAACAGGTCAATTTACAGGTACACTTGAGTGCCGTTGGATTTGATCTCTTAGAATTTTTTCATTGATGCCGAAATGTCAATTTTTTAAAACCTGATAATCTTAATAATATTATGAACATTTGAACTGGATCGAACCGTCAGTCTTTGTATACCTTGTATTCCTTCTTTCGGTAAAATATTTCATTAAATGCTTTTGTCAATACTTATTTATAACATTCACATTCAATGTCACTCACACACATAAATATACTGGTCCTTCTGTTTATTTAATTCAACTATATAATTTGCTTAGCAAAATGTAATTTACTTGACATAAAAACTGCGCTTAATATAATATATACCTAATAAAGATTTATAAATTGCCATTAAAATATGAAAGAACGCCACTATAGCAAATTGTATGGATCTATCTTTTCTCCAAAATGGCGCCTGCCGCTTCTAAGGAACAGTTCTACAATTATAGATTGTTTATTGTCTTAGTACAATAATTATTTAATTCTAATTTTAGCGTCGTCGCCCTTGCCGATTTATGGGTGACGCCAGATTGGTGCCACGATGCGGCCGCTGAGACAAACAGCACATAAACATGACGGCGGTAAGTTTACTTCGCTCACTTAATTGGAGCAATCGGCCTCCGACAGAATTAATAAATCCGATCGTCTGTACGCGATAAATCGTGTCCCTGTAACAAGCGACGCGCTCAACACCACTTTAGCTTCCAACGGTACGAGTATGTTATAAAAATCAGTGTCTATATTGTTATACAATAAATAAATAAGTTATTAAATACCATGTTCTTCAATATTCGCATAGTATTTTGTCATTTTTAGAACAATGTTAATGATGTCGGGGATAGAATTTTCTCTTAAAGTTTGTTGATAATAATAGGCACACAATTTCATAAACGGCAATTTAATTCCAAACTATATAAAGCTTTTATTATAGTAACTAAACAGCTGATATACTTACATTATCACCCAGATATACAACTGACAATTATGTGCCTCACACAAAAGTCAGTAATGTGTGGGGATCGAACTCGCAACTTCTCTGCTCAATAGGAGGGCCTACTACGACTACACCATGAGGTATGCTTGATGTGTTAAGTTTGCATATTAATTAAAAGAAATACACTCGGATCAGTAATGTAAATAACACCACCTAAACCGAAATAAATTAAAACGCAATCACGTGTGAAGATTCCGTTTATCAAAAGTAATCGAATAAAATAAATTATACGCACATTCATATTTGTTTTATCTCTTCTTGAGTTTTATTTACCATGCCACATCAAATAAGTTATTATTTAATAAGTACAACGTCTTTATTAAATTTACGACAACATAAAGCCATGCTTTTGTACAATCATAATGTAGAATTTGTATAACACTAACATTCTGCTTAATAACATTATAGCATTTTATATTTATCTCATTTTATTGCACATAAACACTATTAATTTAATTTGCCACAATTAATTTATATTGCGGCTTCAGATAAATACTTGAGTGCTTCCCACTGAGTTTTTTATAGTTTCACTTATTAACAAACTTTTGAAACGGCATCTTCATCCATACTTGATATTTAGTGGCTCTTGTCTTTATTATGTTTCGTGCGAAAATTCATTATGCAAAAATGACGTCGGACTTCGGGCGCCACGGGTGTTCGGCCGCTGGGTGCACAAGGAATCCTGCTGCCTTGCCTCGTGCTGTCCCACCACGACATTGGATATGGTTACGGTGTAAAGGCACGCAATGAACATCAATGTTTATTATACAGCGAAAAGCGTGAGAGCCAAGAGTTAAATATGTTTTTCTACATTAAGAAAGGTTGTAAACTAGTTTAAGGGGAACGTGATGACCAATTAAACCTCAGAAATGAGCAA
The DNA here is from genome assembly GCA_033032175.1 of Saturnia japonica. Lineage (NCBI taxonomy): Eukaryota > Metazoa > Arthropoda > Insecta > Lepidoptera > Saturniidae > Saturnia > Saturnia japonica. The sequence continues at coordinate 8,195,488 of CM065311.1, read as the reverse complement.
CGGACTGCTACTGAACGACTTTCCCAAGTGCAATAACAGTGTGACACTGTCAGTTCACACAGCCAGGTGCCGGCGGAGGTCTTGAGGTCAAGTACCACTTTGACAGAGCGTTCGTTACATACTAGTTTCGTAAAAATATTCGAGAATCAACAAAACTAATTTTAAAGTACAAACCAGATGTTGTAACCTCAAATAAATATTTTAAGGTGAAGGCAGTAGCCGTGCTCTGTTATGCAGAAATATTTGAGTCACTGATAAGATGAAAAAATACTTTAATATTCTCATATGCGACAAGTTCTCCGAAACAGTAGCTTTAAGTTGTTGGTGCTCGTACCTACTGATAATAAAGATGTAAATCTCAACTACGCCGTCTGTCTAAGCTTTTATTTAAGTAAGTACCATTTCAAAATTATTTTTAACAGTTATTATGTTTTTTATTTGAACTTGGCTAGGAGACGATAGGACAAGTACGTTGATATTTTGCAGAAAACGAGGCCGGTATTTATTTATAGTACCGCACTGACTGAATTCTTTGTCTAAATTACCTATGCATATAATATAGATATTTATACTTTTACTCCTGAGTTTTTAAAGACATAAACCAATAGCAAGAAGTGGATGTTATTGTTCTAGTCAGCACTTGTAAAATTAACGTACCTGACATGTTTACAATTATACTGTTTTACAGACTAATTGACTTATAATTGAACGCTCTCTTAATTAGACCCAGGAATAAATACAGTGTTTTCTTGGCATGTTTTATTCCTTTACGATTTATCCCGAGGAGAAACAAGCTCGAGACGAATGGCATGTCTGGACTCTATAATTGATTTATTCTTATAATGATCACCATTCCCAAGCACCGGCAAGATGATAAAGGTGTGGTGAGCTAGGCCGGGGAGTTGTTATCTCGAGCCTATTTCCGGCCGTCAACGGAGTGTCGCGATTTCGCGAAGCAAACGGGACGCGATCATAGACCGATACATTTGTCGGCGCACAATCGCAATCCGCAGCGGTAAAGCGAATCTCACGCATCGATCAATATCTTCAGAGAGGTAATAGCGGCAGGCACTCACAAACCGATAACCTAATAAAATGTGGTCTTCACTCCTATGAAATGTTTTATGTCCTAATTTTAATGTTACTTATATGAGGTGACGATTTTGCCACTTGACTGGTACGTGTCGATTCGTATCCCCACGTAGGCGTGCTGCCTGCGGCGGCATGCATAGTGACGTTTCTATTTGCCCTATCTCGGCTAGATCTGTCGCAGCGTGTGTTGTAATCGTAAGTCGTAAGGCGGCGAGATCAGCACTACACAAAGGAGCCGAGACGTACGGGCGGTATAATGGCTTGCACGTCACTGCCCTCACGGTGCAGGCCGAATTCCGATGCGTATCGTAGTACTATTCTGTAAATGGGCCGTTTTGGATATCTACTTGCTAATGAACTGAGGAGCTATATGGCGTAACTGGACTGCGTATTCACTGATATGACGACTATAGCAGTCTCCTTGTCTGTGCGATTTGTCAAGTTGCTTTATGGAAATAAGCGCCAAAGTAATAAACCAAATCTTACATGAATGTCTATTCTAGTCACATGTACCGAAATATTTAGTGCACTCTTTTCATAAGTCTATCTTGCCTGCTTCTTATATATTTATGTAAGTGAAATAAATAGCCCCAATCAAATAATTTTACCAAGGCGACCAGCTACCTCATACAGACCGTGTGTTTTTTTTTAATAATAAGGATACTTTTTTAAATTATTCTAGGACAAGTCGAAATATTTTTTTCGTGCCGTTAATATTTCTGTTTCTTGATTTAAACTAATGTCCATAATCAAATAAAATAGAATAAAATACTAGCGCGTACGAGCTTAATTTATGGTCAAAGTGTAAAGTTTGTTTAGGTATAAACCACGGAAAAAACACTGCGGCATTAAAAACAAAATTAACTTTTAGCGTTTAGCTAATTATCTTATTTATCTCATTTGATCTCAAATGACGATGTTTTTTTTTTTATAATAGCTCAGTACATTGGCTGTACTGTCTCTGATAGTAAGGGCCGTTACGCTTAAAGGTTCCAATGTCGTAAGAAATTGGGAACACACTGGACGGGAGAAGGTTCCACAGCTTCACGGTACGATAAAGATAAGTAGTCATAGAGATAATTTTTGTTCATTGCCAATATGATAACACATTAAGCTAGTGGGAGACTGGTTCTCAAGTGCAGCTGCCGGAACACACCTACAGATGCTTGGCGTTAGATTTTCAATCTTAGGTGAACTTGGTAGCTAGTCGAGTGGGCATTAGAAAATGCTATAACATCAAGCTATGGTTTTACCATGATGTTTTGCTTCACTGAAAGATCAGGCTCACTGCGATGTCCGTAAAAGCTGATTTATACGTATCCAGTGGTTTGCATCAGTCTCGCTGGCCTACCAGCGCTGGAAAGGTACTGGCTTCGTATAAACAATTTTTGCCACCATTGGACAGGCATGAAAAAGTGTTTACACAAAGCCAGCACCTTGCCAGCACTGGGATGCCAGCGAGACCGGCGTCAGCGACTGTATACGTATAAATCAGCATTACATGCTGCCACTAATGCATCATTGCTTCGACTATGCCACAGTACCTACAATGTAAAAAGAAATATGTAAAATAGCAATTACCTGTTCATGTTTCTTGAGATATGAGAGCCTAGGGAAGGCTTTGTCACAGAACTGGCATTGGTAGGGCGTGTGCTCAGTAGCGCCGATTGTAAAGGGTGGTTCAATGTCTCCTTCAGCTGCGTCCGCGGAGGTGGGCGTGGAGGCTGGCGATGGCGAGTGCTCCGGCGTCGACGACGGCCAAGAGCTACCCGCCGTGCTTCCCACGCTGCCCAGTGCCTCTGTTCAAAAATATATACAATTTAAAATTCAATTTTTAAAATGAAAGCTTTCCTGGACACGTTCGGTCATTTTATTATGGATAAGACCTTATGAATGCGCGTTATCGCGACACCGATATAGTATATCTATAGCCACATAAGTATGACGTGTTTACGCGTGGCCGATTATATGTGAGAATTAGACTAATGTTTAAATGTACAAAATGTTTTTTTTTTACTACAAATAATTTAAGTACGTATAAAAACACTTATTTGATAGTTTTAAGTTTTCACTTCATTCGACAGTTCTCAATGATTGGATGTTTTTATACAGGCTGGGTAAAATAACTTTTTATATAGTGGGAAACAAGCGTACAGTCGGCCTAATGGTAAGCGGATACCGTAGCCTATGAAACCTTATACCACCAGAGATATTACTAGCGCGTTACCGTCTTTGAACAAAGTTTTGAACCAAGGAGCTCTAGAAGCCCTACTCCCTGCAGGAACAGAACACAAGGTTATTTGGCTGTGATCTTATGTAAGGTGGAGGTATATATAATACCAGTTGGGCTGCCCCAAATAAAACTAAATTAAAAGAAGCACTAAGGTAAGAGCACAAATAGTTGACCGCGTAAGGGCGGGTAGGTTACTTTTTTAATACTTAGTCTTTATTTTTATCAGAATATTTTGTAAATTTATGTTAATTAAATATAAACACTTTTTATTACTTACATATTACGGTGAAGGTAAGATGAGGTGACGGTAGTTAAGTTAACAAGTAAATTACGGACAATTTTGCTAAGGGAGGATCCTCAGACCAGACAGGGCATAAGCCCTGGTATAAACCTGGCGGGCAGCTTCCCAACGGTTGTTGTCGGGTTCTTGTATATATTCCAATTGTTGGGTTAATTTTAATATCGCGATGTAGGATGCGTCGTATGCGGCAAGATAGATGTCGCTATATCGTAGTCGCTACACATGTTTTATTTTGTGACAACCCTATATCTTCCTTAATTCTTCATAATAAGTAATGATTCAAACATCGTTATAAAGCTTATATTCCCCACTATTGAAAAAAAAAACAAATTGTTTCAGAAGCACAACATTTAGGTTCTTGGTAATATGGTCGGGACAAGTTTTAGTTTAGTTAATACATTTTTTCAAAAACATGTAGATAAATATATTACCTTTTTAGTAATATATCATACCTGATATTACAGGAGGTCAACTACTATATAAAAGTATTTTTTAGACTAGTTAAAAACAGCAAATTGAGTCTGTACATTATTTGATAAAAAGTTGACTACCCCGGTCAATTACTAAGAAATCAGGATTTTGTGTCTGTAGTGGACCACCACGTATGTCGGCTCAAGAAAAAAAAAAATCGTTATTTTAAATAACATATATTCTTAACACATCCTAAACACATAAGAAAATAAAAGTCAATAAGAAGTTAGTAATAATCAATTTGAAAAATATCGTTAGCCTTACGAAAAAAAATTATTCCGCGTGCCAACAACATGATGAAGGTAGCCATGAATGATAATAATGTGATTTCAATAAAAAAAAAATTGGTGGATAATTTTTTTATTACGTTGCTTATTTATGGGTTACTTTATTAAAATGTCTATATATGTTATATGTCGCAATTCCATCACATGATACGTGAGCAGGTCTCAATTTTACCCTCTAATAAAAGCACCAACAGAAGTTTACCTAGCTTCTAAAATAAATACCAAAATACATATATATACCTATCTCTGCAGAGAAATAATAAAATTATAATAAACAATTATTTAAACATAGATATAAATGTTCTATACCCCAATAATAGAAAATGATTACATGTCAAATAATAAGAAGTAATAATGACAATTTAACGTTTGTACATGGACTGTAAAGCACATTAGGGCTGACAGACGTTGCTGCTCTCGCGGATAAAGCCATCATAAATATCGGTAAACCCCCATATTTCCGCGTTAGGGGCGATACATCTCGACGAGCACCTCGAAGTGGCGTGAAATATAAACAAATTGAATGGGCCGCGATGACGAGAAGCATCAGGGTAAATGATGAGTAATGACGGAATGTGAAGCGAGATATACGCCGCGCCGCCTCTCACCTTTAAATTGTATTATTAGGTGCCTAGCGTCTATTTGCGGTTAAAGCTGAGGTAAATTGGAATATATTGAGTTGTAAAATATTTTAACTGTAATTTAAGTTCCATTTCAAATAATAATTGGAAAAATATTAATACCTCTAAAAAAATTCGGTAAATAACATTGATTATGAATTGTGCTTTTAAAGCAAGAAATATAATAAATTACTCTTCATTCTTTACATAAAATTTTGTCGTAGCTGGAACAATAAGTGATTTATTAATTTTTATGTAAATAACTGTTATGAAAGACGTTTTGAATGTATGATTTAAAATGGTAAAATTTTACCTACCTGGAAATATTTCTTTTCTTCATTTCTATTCATTTCACTCTTCACGAAAGTAAGCAATTTATATCTAGTATAATTAAAACGTCTTAAAAATTTTATAAGCTCTTATTTAGAATTATAAACCAAAATATATTTGATTAACCGACTTCATTTCTTAATTCGCTAACATTCTGTAATTCATATTTTCTATTTAAAAATTCTGACTTCAGAAACTAATTTGAGTAGATTTATGGATTTAATAATATAAACGATTATCATATAGGGCTGTCATCCGTTCAAGTTTCTCTGGATTTATCCTAGTTTGAAAGGCGGAGTCTCGATAGCGTCCGAGTGAGGGTTTAAAAGAGTTCGAGTAAAAAATGGGATCAATTGATTAGCGAACAAACAATATAAATTATATTTTAAAATGTAGTCTAACTTAATGAGATATTACTTTAATTGATTATGATTTAAATTTTATGTAACATTACTTAGCCTACATAGATTTTTTTTTAAATAATTATATCAAAAAGAAAAGTATAGGTATAATTTATTAAATATTGTTGTATTGTAGTACGAACCGATATTATCAAACATTACAAAATAATTCGAAAACAAGTTTTTAAAGTAAAAAAGGGAATTAATACGTTTATTTTATTTTTGTTTTAAAACATTTTTTCAAGAAGTCCGAAGAAAACCTCTACTTCGCCCAAATGGCCGGAGATTTTCGTATTATTTTCCGGCGTCAACAATTTAAGTGATGGCAGCCCTATTATTTATGCATTTTATTAATACTGTATAGTATAAGCCATCGATTAGTGATTGGTTGTCGCTAATTAATTTATTTTTAAAAATATTATTCAGTGCGTCAAATCGTTTAGGTCATAGCGATGGAATTAATTACAATAAATGAAATATAATTATAACGATAAAAAAATCGACTAGTAAAGGAAAACATGGTGAGGAAACTAGTGAAATATTCTAATAATACCACCATGTAGTGGGAAATTACAGAAATGTAAATTACGCGGTACTTGTATCGCCAATACGTCTTAAACCGGATATACTTTACTGAATAACCTTCTGTCTATTCCTTTTCATTCCTGATGAAAAATCTATATCTAATAGTGTACTTTTTAATAGGTTGATACTATAGATTAATGTTTGGTTTCCGCGGCGTTTCAAAAGCGCTGCGAAGACCAGTCATTTATATATATATATGGTTGATTCTATGTTTTCTCCAATTTACCATTAAGTTCAAATATACAAGGTGTCCAGAAAGGGTATCGGGTATTTGTAAGTTCAATGAAACAAAAATTATTTATATGCAATAAAAAAGTTTATTGTTTATTATTAGCATATGAATTGGAGAATTATTTGGAAAAGATGATGTTATCCAAATGATGACCGTTACGTTGCTGGCACTCTTCTAAACGGAAACGAAGATTGGCGATAACACGTTGACACATAGCCATCGATATTGCTGCCATTTCTGACCTGATGTTTTGCTTTAACTGGGTTAGATTCGTCGGATTGTTTTGATAAACCTTACTTTTAAGGTATCCCCATGCAAAATAGTCAAGCGGGCTAAGGTCGGGGCTTCTGGGAGGCCAGTTGATGTTACCCCTTCGCGAAATGACTTTATTAGGGAATAATTCGTTAACAACTTCCATTGAGTCATTTGAGGTATGGCAAGTGGCCCCATCTTGCTGGAACCACGTTCTTGAGTTGAAACCTGCAAACTCCTGCAACTCTGGGACCAAAAAATTTCGCAACATATCGCAATAACGGTCACTATTCACATTAATTGCTCGGCCTCGTTGATCTTCATGAAAATAAGGACCAATTATGCCTTTAGCAGACATAGCGGCCCAAACAACGACCTTTGGGCTATGCAGGGGTCGTTCATGCTTTCGTCTCGGATTCTCCACTGCCGAGTACCGACAATTCTGCTTATTAACATGACCATTCAGGTGAAAATTTGCTTCGTCACTGAACAGTATGTTGTTAAAGTTGTTAAATCGCTGCAGCATTTCGTTCGCAAAATTCAGTCCGTAGCATAGTCCGTATCCTTCAATTCTTGAACCAATTGAATTTTATAGGCTTTTAGATGTAAGTCTTTCTTTAAAATCGAATGTAAAGACGATTTTTTGATGTTCAACGCTTGGCTTCGCTTTCGGATGGATAAAGACGGATTTTGACGAACCGACGCCTCAACTTCTTTAATTGTTTCTTCATCGCGAACTGAACGAGGACGACCAGAGTTTTGAATTTTAACTGTCGCACCTGTATTCTCGAACATCCTGATCCATTTCCTAATGCTATCGTCACTTGGCGCGTGGCGTGTACGATATTCCGCACGATAGAGACGTTGAGCAGTCACTATTGAATCACCATTACGATTAATACGCTCGTACGCAAAATGCGCGATGCGTCCCCGAGTACTGTTCCATCGTGACTAAAACTCCACAAAATGGCGGACGCCACGAACCCCTCCCCGCACCCTTTAGACGCCCCGTTTCGAATATGGCGCGAAAACAAATACCCGATACCCTTTCTGGACACCTTGTATTATACTTACAAAATTCGGTGCCCGAATGTTGGTATTGTGTAGTAAGGAATCTCGAAAGTTGTTTTCTTTCCCTATTTTATAAGGGAAACTATTTGTATCAATCAGTCTGCATACTTTACGCCCCGGACGCGTGTAATTCCCTCACGTAATGGCCACTGTACCAGTCACTCAAATGGGACATTCAGGAAATTAACTTTGTATTGAAATATTTTTTCTGGATACATTTTTATAATGTGTTTAACTTACTAAAATAAATGAAGAGTAATTTGCATATCCCTTAATTTTTCTCACTATGTTCTCGTTACTTAAGACCAGGGATGCTCAAACTTATGATGTCGGCGATGTACCACAAAATATTTAGGTACTAAATGATTGACTGGCGACCTACTATTATGAAACAAAAATACATAATATTTATGAAATGACTTTTACTACACTTTAGAATTAAATAGCTTCAAAAGAAAATTGTGAACTCGCGAATTTATACTTTTTCTCAGGATGTTGATGCATATCACCAGCGTAAGTTTTATAGGACGACATGTAATTACTGATTACCATAAGCAAGATGAGAGACTTTCGTTTAGACCATTGTAATATTTAGATTTCATTATTACATTTCTGAAAATGTTGACTTGCACAAATCAAGTACATACGAACAATTGTGATAACTGATCAGCTATTTTTTTCATGGACAGAAATTTTTGTAGTCAAATATAAAAGACCAGAATTTGGAAAATTATCTGCAACCTCATTTTGGATAAGTGGCTTAGATCTAATTAGCCGACTCAAAACTTTCAAGGTACCACCTATTTTATCCTTTTTGGTAATTCCTGCGTTTGACTTGGAAAGCTCTCCCGATCGACTGGTTGATCATGATTGGTTGTTTGAACAAATCTGCTTTAGACAGTCATGACACAAATATTTATTTTTCACAAATTTAAATTATAAAATTTTATAAATAGATACTCATCGTAATAATAATATTAACGGAAAATAAAAAAATAAATGAAAAAAATATTGTTAATTTTAATTTATTCAATTCAAAAAAACTTTCGACAACTTTCAGTATTAAAAAAATTACACACGATTACGATATCAGGAAAAAATATATATTTCTGTATGTAACACTATAAATGCCAAATTCTAATGATCGCCAATCTTGTACCGGTAAAATAGAGACAGCCGGGACGTTTGCCGTAAATGGTATGTATGTATCGCGTCGCATCTCGTCTCGTCGGTGCCGAGGTGAAAGGAGTCGTAATTAATAGCGATTGCAACCGGGCGAGGAGTCAGAACTTTTTTCTTATTTAAAATGAAGTAAGGGAATTTTTATTAATTACTAGCTGTTTCCGCGGCTCCATTCTCGTGGAATACAGAATTTTTGTTTATGAAAATATCGTGGTTTTTTTTAAATAAGACCAAATATCCTACGAGTTAAACAAAAAAGTTTGATGAAAATCTATCCAGTAGTTTTTATGCTTTATACTAGGTTTTATGCACGCATAACGGGAAACCTCAATCATTTTATTTATATAGATAGTTTAAAACACTAGTCCAGGACCTACCGTGAGACCTGACACTATAGTCCGAAAAGGAACTAGACTGAGACAATAAATATTTTATTTATAATATTTTAAGATTTAGCCAGTATCCATCTTTCCTACTCATGCTTAAGTCGTTTTTTTTTGTGTTCTATATAAACATACGAAACATAACATTTTTTTTTAGGGGCTTTTGTCCCTAAGGACATGCCAGTCCCATTATAACCTATACCTATTACTAATGCTAGCAAGAACTATAAACTAAAAAAATATATATATAAATAATATAAACATAACATTATGAATTTACAATTATAAATAGATGACTCAGCAGACGTTGTTCTGCCCTTTCCAATAGCCATTACTCGATCACGGCGCCACCTATCCCAATATTTTTCTTTAAAACTTTTCCAAGACCATAACGAATAAAACAAAAAAGAATTAAGCATGTCCATCATTCGAGTTGATAAAAACCTAAATAGTAAAAAGCAATTAACGTTTTTTACTTACTTAAAAATTGATTCGGACTATTAAAGACATTTTAAAAAGAATTAGCCAAATCGGTCCGAGTTTTCTCTAGTGATTCGCTTATCAACGAACAACATTTAATTTTTATTGATATATCTATATATATAGATAGATAGGGGAAGACATTGGTACTTGAGAAACGAGCTATGCCTAGTTGAGCCTAGGACTCAAACACGATGTAAAATGCAATGAAAAATATTGTATTATTATTTAAAGTTATAAATAGTTTGTCTAATGTAACTCCTTGACTACATGCTCGATTGCGACCAATTCTTAGGGTAACGGTGGCGCCGTGAGCGGTGGGCGGCGGAAGCGCACTTCCTAATTGCGACGTCTGCGACTGCGACACCTCAACCGGCGCCTCGGCAATCAGCACCGAACATTAACTCAACAACAGACAATTGAGTATACTTCTAATTCTCATCCAAACTGGAACCCTTGCTTAAAATTTTTCATAGAATTATTAAAATCTCTATTCGTCCCTATTTTTTAATCGTCATAACATTTTAATTTGGTGGACTAGATTGGTTGTTTTGGATTTTGTTCCAACCTAACTACAGAGAATAGAAAAAAGTAGGTACCAAAATTTGTATGGGCCATGATATTATTCAGCTCGGATTTATTTGAAACTTAATAGGTATTAATTGCTCATCGATAAAATAAATAAAACATTATATCGATATTTTTCAAAATTAACCCATAAAGGTAGAAAGGGATTAAAAAAGTACAAAACTTATAGTCTACGTAAACGAAGCCGTGGGCGGAAACCTAGTCAGTTCTACGTAGATTAGGACATAATAAAAGATATCTCGAATATCAATTATTTGATATATTTCTTGTTATATTTACTAATTGTGTGTTACAAGTTTGCTGTTACCTCCTGCCGGTTTTCCTTAAATCGCGTCTCAAGCAATTCTCTGAGTAAAGATATTATAATACACAGATAACTATGTGATCTTGTATTTTGTGTAATTTAGCTTACCTGACTGCATTATCAAAATATCAATTGTTATTTTGTTTTTTTTGCTACCGTTAGTAATACTGTTTACATATCCTAAATTTAATATGGTTGATTATTGATAAATGTTTCTCTTGTTTTCGTATTTTAATGTTAAAAAGGAAGTATGTACCTGCACTGCACCAAACATAATTTTTTTTTTTTTTTTTCGTTAAGTTTTAACTTTGTGGCTACAATGTCACCTGATCTTAAGTGACGATGTGCCCCTAGACGGTAGCACGCTAAACCTAATGGAAGAGTAGCTCTCAGGTGCAGCTGCCGGAATACACCTAGGTATAGGTGTTTGGCGACAGATTTTTGGTAGCTAGCTAGGTGAGCATTAGAAAAAGCCCTACCACCATGCTGTAATTTCATCACGATGTTTTCCTTCGCCGAAAGCTCAGACTCATTGCAGGAATTCGAACTCACGTCGATCGACGCGGAGTCCGTACACGCTACCAACTGAGCCATCATTGCTTCAAAACAAAATTGCTTTATATTTACATAGGTACTATATAAATTTTACATAATAAAAATTATTAATGACTTGTTACCAAAATTATCTTCATGTTTTTGTCATCGGTACCGATAGCTAGTTGAAAATACAAAAGCGGTTTCTTCGTTACCTACAGTTTAAATCTGAAATAATCATACGAGATTACACATCGCGCTGTAAAAAATTTCATATGCTCCCACTCTATACACGGAGAGAAATAGCTGATGGCATACTCAATGGACTAATTGACTGTTCGGCGATACTGAGCAAAATTAACCTACGCGTACCAGCAGCATCTTTTAGAAGTTCTAACATATTTTATAATCCTATTGTTGGGACTACTTACAGACAAAATTCCTATTGCATTCGAGTGAGCAGCAGTATGTATAAATTGGTTAATGATTTAAACGTTGATTTATTTGATACAACTGTGCAGAAGTTGAAAGGTCTTCTAAATTCTAATTTCTTTTTCTAATATTTTTATGTTCTTCCGTCTACTTTATTCTTTATTTTTTATTCATATACATATATGTGAGAACTTGTAAATGGCCTTCATTAATTTATATATATAACTTAAATATGTACTTAGCTGAAAGTTTTCTTCAAATATTAAAATAATAAATAAAATAACAGTCTATGACTATAAACATGAATCAGAGAAATTGGAAATTTCATAATTTGCAAATATGAATATTAATGAAACTGTAGGTATTAAAGCTTATTTGCCAAGTTGCTTTTAGTCGTGACTTCTTTTCATTGTCTTGGAAGTGAAACGACCTATCGTAAAACAGTTGTACTAATTCAGGAACCTTCACGGGCGTGTTCAAAATAATTTACCCAAAGTTTTATAGCATTCGGAAGAATAGTATAAAACGCATAGGAGTCAAAGAAACATTCATTTTCATATCGATGGTAGAAAAACTAATGGACTAACGTGCATTTGACATACCTACCTACATTACAATTCATTTTCGTTTCATTTCCAGTATCAATACGGCCGAAAATACTCTTTAAATTTTCGCCATAGAGCTCGAAAAGTTGTACACAGCAATCGACTCGCACTTGTTTCTGAAGCGTCGCGTGAGCATTTGTGGCACACGCCTTGCACTGACTTTTGTAGTGAAGATAATCGTGATCATGGTGGTCATTTTTGCTAATAGTTTAAGCTTTATTCGTGAAGAATCGTAGCCACAATTTTTTCATAAATGATATTTTGACTTTTTCCTCGTTTTGTTAGGAATTTAATCATAGCACGCTGTTCCACTTTCTTGGATTATTGGAGAACTAACGGTTATAATAATGGGAAATTATCTATTTATACTCTTAGTTAGTGTAATTATTTATTGAAATTGTTAAATTATCCACTTTATTACTTAATCATTACTTGAATTTATTACATTACAATCATTAAATTGAACGACTCTCGTACATGGATTAAGGTGGAAATAATAATATCAAGCAGGCTGTTTGTTTACAGGTTCACAGTAATGTATTATAATCCTACGCTATTAAATATTCTCTATTCATAGGTATCTGGATGCGTAGTATGCTTAATTGTTTGGTATTATAGCTCTTAAGATTCGCTGGTTCAACTAGAAAAAGAAGGCCACAACAGTGTTTATGTGTTTTCAAATTGCAATAATATTAAATGTTCATAATTCCTGCCACAAGTTGTTAAGAGCTCGTAACAAACTTTCTCTATTACGATGTTTCCAAAAGTTGCAAATTTTCGTCGGGTTTTTGCCAGTGTCAATGTGCCAGCAACCTTGGAACCAGTCGGTTTAGTGCGTGACGATGGCAAAAGACCCGACGATATGACACTCATATGCCTTGGACGATGGGTCGGCCCTTAGTATGGGATGCCACGTGCGTAGATACTTTGGCACCGTCCCATATTCCAGCTACTTCTTCAAAGGCTGGCGCAGCAGTTGCCTCAGCAGAGGACCTCAAGCAGCGCAAGTATGCATCCCTTGGTAGGGGCTACATATTTGTGCCCTTTGGAGTCGACACCCTAGGTCCACGGGGACCAAGTGAACGCAGCCCCTTTAAAGAACTCACAAGTCGACTGATCGAAACATCTCGAGACCAGAGCGTTAGCTATTACCTCGGTCAACGAATAAGCATTGCTATACAACGAGGTAATGTGGCCAGCCTTCTTGGTACTTTTCCTTCTGGCGGTGATTTGGATAGCATCCAGTACTTATAGTAATTTTACATTATTTAGATGTCAATGATAGCTCATATGATAAAAATCATATCAGAATTCGAACACAAAAATGTAAATTTGTTAATTACAAATACCTACACATTAAATTCTAAATTAATACCTACCTACCTACGTATTTTTAGTTTATTTAGATGTCAATGATAGCTCATATGATAAAAATCATATCAGAATTCGAACACAAAAATGTAAATTTGTTAATTACAAATACCTACACATTAAATTCTAAATTAATACCTACCTACCTACGTATTTTTAGTTCCATACATTATTGTCACTAAATATTTCAATATAATTTAATTAATATATTATAATTAATTTGGTATTGGACAACTACAATTCTGTGTAAAATAAAAAAATAATATTATGATTATAATTACAAAATAGTAACTGAATGTTTAAAAATCTTTTTTTAATTTTCACAATTTTGATTTTAAAAATACTTATTACATTGCAGTTTTAATGGTATCGATATCGAGGCTTCTTTTTAACCTACCGTGAAAGGCAACGTAACATGGAAAAAGGGTAAGTGGAACTGGTACATCGTGTATCAAAATATCAGGACCGTGATGTCGCCAAATGATACAAACGAAACATGTACTAATAAAAGTGTGTGTTATATACCTAAACCTACGATTGGTAAGCTAACTTTAATACAATGTTTGGTAATATTTCTATACTTATTTCGTAATTTGTAATAATAATATATAACAAATACACAGAAAAAAGTTTTTCATTATTATAATACCCGATTTAAATTTTGGTTAAATGTTTTGCCTATTACTTTCCAATATGTTTTTGTAAAATTACCATTGAAATTTTTAACAGTGAATAGTTTAGAATTTCATTAAATAACTTTTCCTCTTTCTCATCCCTTTTCGTGTCATATTGTCTGAAATAAATATCTTGTTTCGAAAACTTATGAAGAATCCGAATATGGTCACTTTAAGCTTACAACGAGTAGGTACCTATTCAAGAACTAATAATTCTTTGTTATTATAACCAGGAAAGACTTGATTTTACAAACATGAAGAGTTCCTTTTTATGACGATAAATTATAATACTTATTTTTACAACTACATTACTCTATGAGTACATACCATACACAACAAACATGTGCACATATTTTGTCCATTTATAGCTCCGATAGACGCTCGAAATTTTAATTGCCAATACCAATTCGGTTTTCGTTAACGAATTGAGAGCATAATATATTTTTATTAATAATAAAATTTCGTTCAGAAAACATTAGGCGGGTATACATACAATATAAAAAACAGGTATTTCATTGGATAATATTTACAACCTCTGTTTATTTTACTACAAAGTATTTTAACATATCGTTAAAAACTGAATATAAAAAAAAATTGAAAAGGGGTTTTAGAATCTAAAATATCAAATAAAATCTCACCTTTTATGTCTTCTGATGTGACGTCGTGATTTTCTTTGTTGGCCTGAATTTTCTCTATTAAATGCTCCAATCTACTACTGTTACCCTTGAATAGCATGATCATATCGCGAGGTCGTTTGCCACAATCTTATTCTTGCAATTTCTGGCGATATGTCATTTCCAGCAAGGTCCTACTGTTGGAGTGTTTCTCGTCGGCCGGTGATCGTCGCAGGTGTATCGGTTACATTTTAATTTGGATTTTTTTGCGAAATCATTTACTGCAAGTGCAAATTAACGCGCGACGCGTGTTCGACAGGTGCCACTAATTGAAGGGGGCGCCTGTCGCGGGCTGCGCGCTTCGTACGCTTCCTTCACGGCAATTATTTGGGTGCCCGCTGCCGAACCGCTTAATTAATGACAATCATTTATTGCACGCACCTTTGTTTCCTCGTTACAGGTGGTGTTAATTTTGGAGTTGTCGGACCGGTCGCCGCGATAACCGTTAGTGTAGGTTTTTATTGAAGTCGGGCTTGGGCCACAGTAGCGGTGTTTTAATAATATGATGCAACGACACGCGCACTAAGAGTGGCGTATGCAGCGAGACTGTGAAGCAGTGGCGCAGTGGCACAGTGGCGCTGAGCCCTGAGGTCGGGTGGGCGAGTCGTGGCGCCCGTCGCGGCACCCTGCGCCCCGCCCCGCCTGTCTGCCCCGCCCACTCGACCCGATCACCTCCTACTTGCACCCACTCTTTTCTTAACATAATATATATTAAAAAATGACCTGTTCATTTTTCTTTATTATATAACCAACACTCTAACAAACTTAGTTTCCATTCCTCCAGTTCGGGTATGAATCTCTTTAGAGATATTTATTGTTATGCAAACGTTTGTAATGTAATTTAGTTATGTATTTTATAATTAACATTAAGTAGCATGCTAACAAACTGTATATATATATATTTATTTGTTTAAATTGGGGAAACAGTAAAAAAGGTTGTGTTTGACCATAATCTCCCCTGATACTGTGACCAAAGATGATAACTCGCTAAACCTATATTGTAGTGGGCGACTAGTTCTTAAGTGCAGCTACATTACCTAATATAAGAACTGTGTATAATACACTCGAATGACCGATCATACCACAATGATAGTTGACCTCAAAATCACAACGATGTTATGACAAAAAGCAATATCTACAAAAATACCCAGTTATTGCTGAAAATATTCCCAACTTCTATTATGTACTCGTATTAAGTAAAAAAAATCAAAGCGGGTTCATGAATTCCCCATTGTTCGCGATCAATCGTCGATACTTTTGACAGGTAAAAATAAAACACATACAAATATGGCATGGATAATGAACCGTGTGACAGGAGAATAATGCTAAAAGCTTTTCAAATTTGATACGACGCTTTGAGAAAAACTGTCTTTGGATTTTCCTCGTTCCACCCACAGGTGTGGGCGCGGCCAATGGACGTCGGGTGCCCCTCGCACCCCCCAAACCCCTTTATGCTTCACTAAACTTTACTTAGCACAATGCACTTATACAGATACTTTCCATCGGTCTTGTGTACGTACGGCTTCTTTCCTTGCTTATTGAAGTTATATTTCTCTTGGCGCGTTTAGAATAAATTGAGAGCCGCGCGCGCATCGTAACATGGTAAAGTTTACTATCAATTATAATAATGTGAATTCATTTTAATGATTTTAGCCATTAATGATAATTTTTTTTTTAACGACACTGTAGGTAAGCACAGTGCAATCCAACAACATTGGCAACCACCGAGGGATCTACAATCCTTTCATGCCGCGGCCGGCTTGCTCAAATGTCTCTTCACGCTATGTTTGAAGAACTTCATGTTGTTGGGCTCTCTCCGAGCACACTGATACCTACACAAATATAACATAGTTCATATTATACTTATCACACTTCATAATAATGTGAATTCATTTTACATAATTTTATTTTTAACTTCATGTTGTAAACACTCGGAATACTTACAACTCCTTAAGTATTAATTACATAAGTACACACAAATTATTTTATATTGTTGTATCGTAATTAGCCTGCCTAATTTAACCACCTCGTTAACCTAGTGGTCGTAAGCGCGACTGCTATGATCGAGGTCCTGGGTTCGATTCTCGGGTCGATCAAAGTGTTATTGGGTTTTTCCTATGAAATTCTCAGTAGCAGCTCGGAGTTTGGCTTCGTGCCCGATTAATGGCAATAGGTTCGCCCCCTATTACACGGGACCTAAAAACATACTCGGCGAAATGTGGGTGTACAATAATACACCTCTGCCTAACCCTTCAGGGAATACAGGCGTGATGGTATGTTATGTTATGTTACAGTAATTAGGTAAGTACAAATTGTAGTCTGGTAATATGACATTGGCATGGTTTTAAATTCCATAGTTTTAAATGTTCGATTTAATTGTAAATGTTCTAATGCAGCTGAATCCACATTGGGTTAAATTATTATTTGAGTGGATTAGTGTAACGGTCACCCGAAGTCCATCGCCGCGGCTCGCCGGTCCTCGGGGCCCGATATAGCCGAACATGGCCTCCACGGCGAAGCCTTTTAGTTATGAATATATTAGTGAGATTACACACTTGACATTAACTGCTGTAATTTTGTGGATAAACTGGAGAAATATCAGCATACGCTTAAGCGTACCCTCGAGGTCTGTAGCTTGTCAGCTGCGATGATATTTAAATAATTTAACAGGTGTTTCTTCACCATCTTTATATAGGTAAGTATCTATTTATCATAACTTATTAGGTTATAATGATTATTCTAAGATACTAACTATTGGAATAAATAACTGGTTTTCTAAAAATAATTTAATTGATAAGCTCTATATTTTCAGTAAAATAGACAAATATAAGTATATGTATTAGTAAATGCACTTAATTCATGAATGAAAAACTAGTTTTTTTTTTATTTTGCTTTAAAAAAAAACATATTATCGATATTTTAATTAATACTCTATAAGAATATAGAGACGCAAGAATACTATAAAACATAAAATAAACTATAAATTAGACAATAAACTAAAAATTTAAATATGAAGCCACAATTACACACATTGCCGTTTAACTCTAAACCAAGCAAAGTTTGTATTATGGTAAATAAACAGCTGATATAATATACCTACAGATATTAAACACACGTACAAAATTATACTATACATAGTACATAGATACTTAGATATTTAACGCACACACAATTGACAATTATGCTCATCACACAAAAGTCAGTCATGTACGGGAATCGAACCCGCGACCTTTCGTTTTAATAGTAGTGCTTACTACCACTGAGCCACATACCTATCTACGCTTACATAGTATCGCCACTCGCCAGTGAAAGTGTGTTCGTTACTCAGTATGAAGTGATTTGATATTATTATCCAAGTTATGAAAAAAATCAACTGTTCAACTGTGTACACCTATAACATCAAACATTGGTATTTAGTAAGCGTGTTGTGCATACTGATAAACTATACTCCTAACAAGAACCTGACAAATTAATGAACATTAAATTTTCACGAGACTTGGAATGAATGGAATTGACATCGAGTTGTCGAGCGACACCCAGCGACACTGAGCGACACCGAGCGACACCGAGCGACACCACGCGACACAACCGGCTGGATATACAAAAGGGTTAACATTAATACTTAAACGGGCCCGCATGCCGCACCTCGCTCTTGACGCGCCCGATTACTCTGTCACTGAGCTAAACCTCCCGACACTGAATAAAGTATTACGAAAAAGTGTTCGTTATCACCGGCTGCGACGCTGCCACCGCGGTGTCCGCCCTGATGCTGATGAGGGTCAAAACGATATTATTTATACGTAGGCACCTACCATATATGTTTCAATTATTTTATTTATCACCAAAACCGGACACGTGTGAAATTAACGAATTGAAATTTATATACATACCTACTTGATGAAGCTCAACAGATTCTTTCAACGCGCTAATCTTTGAATATATTGTTTTTTACATTATATATATATATATATATTTCAGGAAAGGTTATTAGGCTTTATAACTTCATTTTACAGCACTAAGGAATGGAGCAGTAAAATCTGTCAAGATGTAGCCAAATACGGGAAGTGAGATAAGTGGGATAAGCTTCAGGTAACTTGGCGGCGCGGCGTGAAAACGCGGGCGCGGCGTGGTTTAGTTGATCGAATACATTTAACACCGGTAAAACCATGGAGCACAGATAATTTTATATGTATAATACCAGTAATCACCCAAAAACCCACGACTATGTACGCATTAATTACAAAACCAATTCGGCCTGAACCGGTTTCTGTTAGTAAAGTTTCCTTTTCTTAAAAAACAAACATAAAAATAAATTGTAATTTATAAGAAACGAAAATTTGATTCATAGCGTAGGATTTACTTTTACGATTTTTAGTTCTAATATTATAAGAAAACGTGTAACAAAACATAATCTATTACACATACATTAGGCCTGTCATTTACACAAGATCCCCAGTGCCAAGTCCTACGGATGCCTAAATGCGGGACGCTGGCAGTCGTGAATGTTTGATGAAGCTAACTGACAAGTTATCGCGGCTGCCTGCTTCCTCGGAAATAAAGACGTCAATGTTCAACCCTTGATTTAACTTGGGTCTTGAAAACGGTATAATTTTAATTTGAAATTCTCTAAATTCATCAAATATTACTTTGGTATAGACTACTTACATATATATCGGTATAGTAAAGATATTAAGGATTATGAAATTATGAAAGTCGGGATAGACTTTTGTGAAATGTAAATAATATGAATAAAAAAGGAACTAGTCCCAAAGAGAACCAAGTAAAATATCTGCACATTTATTCAAATTCAGATTTATGCATTCATACTGCATAAGTATTGTCATTAAATTATACGTATCATAAAAATCATAATCGTAATTAATTTTAATCACTTCAGTTTAAACTTAGAACTTATTAGTTGTAACTAATAACTAAAATGACAATTAATAGTTTATTAACTGTCATAACAAATAGCATAAAATGAAAGTACTTCAAAAATGCTTGCACCCGACTCGAATTTAAAATCTTTATTACCGACCGTGACAAACGCGTTGTCAACAAACACTCAAACATTTTTTGTGTTGCTACCTGCGTATCCCTAGGGATTCGGGATTGGAATACGCGCACACGTCTGTTCACGTCCTAATAAATCAATAGGACAGCCATCATTCCAACACGATTAGTATGAGTACGTCTTTATTTAGTTTCCCTTTTCAAGTTTTTTTTGCTGCTTTCTTATTTTTTCAATATTTAAAGAATTATGCTGTTGCGAATTTATGTCTGAAATATAATTAAATTATTTAACATTATCATAAATAATAGAAAAAAAAAAAAAGACATTATTATTAAATGTTTCAATAGATTTTCTGAAACGTATTATTATACTTCATACAAAATTAAAAGTTTTGAACATCTCTACTTCGGGTAACCTACGGTACCTCGAGTAGGTCGCGACAACCACGCACATCTCTTTTGGTATGTCACGTTTCGGGATCACATTGTGTATATCCAGCTACCGAGAAGTTTGCAGGCCGGTTTGACAGCGATCACCGCTGATGGATTCCATGATTCCTCGGTGATCGCCGTTGTGTTTGGATCATACTGTGACCATCAGGGACAGTGTGAAGGTACATTGCCCGTATTACCATGAAGTTTTTTACAAACATTACTTTTATTTGAAAATCGAAAAGTTGTAATAGATAAATAGAAGAATGAAATCATTGTATAATTAATAAAATGTTAATATAATATTAAGTTTATTTATTTACTCGTATGTAATGTATTATACGAATAATATTGAAATATTACGACATAAATATAGGTATATTAATATATATTGCATATGTATACCTTTACGTAATAATGCATCTAAATGTAAAAATATTATAACTAGCTCCTACTTAAAACAACAATTTGTCCGATTGGATAAACAATTATACAACCATAACGAGATAATTTGAAGTATTCAAGAATAGTTCACAGTTGTTGATTAGCGTGAAATGAAGGCCACACAAGACAAACAGATTCATAGGGGTGGCGTTTTTGTAGCAAGATCACTTTACAAGATAGCAACCATGGGGTGGTCCGGTGCCATGATACCGCATTTTAGCCTATCATATACAAATATTCAAACTACCGCATTATTTATTAACTAACATCTTTTATTTTAAACGCAAAGTTACTCACAGAAAATCTCTAATTCTTTTATGCCTGGATCGTCGAATTGATTCAGTTTATAATCAATGTACCTATTACTTAAGTATAATTTTTGTGTTGTAAAAACTACGTAAAACTAAATTAACCAATTTTATTCGCAAATCAATCATCCAAATTATAAATTGACAAATGCCTTTGTTCTTAAATTGTAGGTACCTACTTCCCAAAATTAAAACACAAAAGAGATCCACTATTCTGTATATTTGAATTTGATACTAGTGCTTCGTTATTCTCAAAATTATATGGGGGACAAGTCGAGCGCAAGGCACAGCCGTAACATCCTTTTCTCGAAGCGCCTTCTGGACCGATTTTAAATATTCTTTCACCAATATAAAGCTACAGTATCAGCAAATTACATAGGCTATATTATAATTAACATGGGTAAAACCGTGGGGCACGTAGTACCTAATAATTATACGTTTACAAAAATCGCTAGCCAAAGTTCTTTAATTTTATTTAATTTTGTCACTGACACACTTACCGATCATCAAAATTTTAAGGTACTTCTAGCAGTCTTACAAACTTCACATTTTGTATTTTAGTTAGCATTCAGCCTATAAAGAAAGAAAAAATTAAAAATTCCGAAATCAAATCCCATCCTAAGTCGAGTGCAAGGCACAGCCCAGCCGTACAATCTTTAGTGGTAGCATTTCGACGTATTTTCACGCCTCTGTCTATCAGCTTTGGGTTATTGTAGAAGGCTGAAATTATGTGTTCTAAGTGTAATTATAGAACCATACAATTCTAAAGTTTTAAAATTAACAGATTCATCCGTTTAGAAGTTATAGAGATGCAAACTTATGAAAATTTGACACTGACTCACTCATGATCATTAAAACAGAATTAGTACTTTCCTAATATCTAGAGAGCTGAAATTTGGCACAGAGATATTATATACCCACATAAAGTAAAAGTTATCAAAACTTGTATTTCCGAAGATCTGACCAGGACGTGAAACCCAAGAGCCCAGCCAAACTATTAGAGATATCGAAATACCGCCTTAGAAAAAAATATCTAATAATCTGATAAGCGTTTTCTGATGACGTATAAAAATCGAAGATGTGGAACCCTAAGAGCCTCGCCAAACTATAAGAGCTATAAATGTTGTCTTAGTAAAAATTATTTGATAATCTGAAGAGTGTTTCCTGGTGACACATCAAAATAGAATCTTCAAACGGGTGAACAGATTTTCTTGAATCATAGCTAAGAACACTCTCGATCAAGTCACCTACAAAACAAACAAAAAAATACATCAAAATCGGTTTAGCTATTTATGAGCTACGATGCCACAGAAAGACACACAGATACACAGGCATACATATATAATACCTACACGCGTTAAACTTATAACACCCCTATTTTTATGTCGTGGGTTAAAAATATCAACTGACTCTCAAGAATAATATCCAATAATAGGTGTAAGTCAACTAGGACGTCAAAAATACGTAGCAATGATTATATCTGATAGTTACGATACGCGGTAACACGTATCTGCGGCGATGGTATCCCAGAGACAGTCGCTCTCTTGCAAGCGTGACATCTCACACGAAATAGGTCAATTAAGACGTGGGAGTGGAACTGTCAACCGAGCCATACGTGACCGTAACGCCTGCTGATACTGTGCGATAAAACGAACGATACGTTTCACGCCTCTGAGTTTTATAATGGTAGTATCACGGGTTCTATGTTTCTTTCTTTTATTACTACATCGTAGGGCTCACTGTTACCATTAAAGTTTAAATGAGTAAGTAGTACCTATACATGAATATCTTGGCAACAACATTTAGTACTGATCTCTAAAATATTAACCCCTACTTCAAAAAAGCGCTACCACTCGAAGAGCAAAACTACAGTCAAATTAAAAGAAAACATCAACATATTTAACAAAAACTGTAGAAAGCATTTGAAACTTAGGCCTTTTATAGCTACCTTCCTATAACTAATTGTAACTTATTACGTGGTTACTATAATGTCTTCATAGTAAAACATGATGGAATAACAAAACAATTCATGAGCGTCATGCAAAAATAACCCCTTTCTCCAGTAAAAGGTCCTGCGAGCTTGCATGAATCGGGTTCCCGCATTCTTTACCAGGTCATCGGGCCATCCGGTGTTCCGTTACGTGGCCACCACTCGAGAACTCTTCTGTTCAAGTACATATTGCAATTACCTACTTAATACAATTGGTATTTTACTAACGTCATCGATCTATACAACATCAAAATGTACACCTACATGTACCTACATGTATTGATGAACTCTGTTCCATATCGGTAGGTACCTAGAAACTACGTACGTAAACGTGGGAACCTCCCTAAATAACGGCAGTTCAAAAGCACTTAGTTGAAAAGTATGAGCTCGACTTCAGTGGAACGAAACGATAGGCATGCGCGGCTTGGTGGCAGTCGCACGCGGCCTTTCACAAACCAGCTGCCGCGCCGGAGCGCCTACAACGCAGAGGTTATTTTTGTGCCCATAGATAATGTGACCATGGTTACTTGTAACCCATGGAAATAATAAGCATGATAATCCATCATCTCGGATGAGGGATCACCTCAGCTTGTTTTCATTTTTTTTTTTTTGCTTTTAACCCTCAGGGTTTTTTTTTTTTTTTTTTTTCAAAAGAAGTCGCCAGTTTTATTTCCTCCGACATGGGTCGGAGACTTTGTATTGGTTTATGTTGCAGTACCAATGTATTTTTTTGTCTTGTTAGGATTTTAAGTTTGACTATAATCCTTGACACTACCAAAATTCTGTGTGCCTATATTGTGTGAGTATTAATTTGTTATTTATTCATTATTTTTAGTTTATTTACAATTCCCGTAACAAATTTTATAAAGACTTCACTACTTTTATTCTCTTTTATTATTTCTTTCAAATTTCTTGTATTTATATTTATTCCGGTTTCCAATTCAAATTCCAATCTTGCCCTATAAAATATGTTGCACTCGACCAACACATGGATTGCGGTCTGATGTGTTTGGTTGTCACAGACGCAATTGGGGCTAGGTTTAACCTTAAATCTGTACAAGTATTCAGTAAATGCACCGTGGCCTGTTAGGATTTGTGTTAATTCAGGTGTTATAGTTAATTTCCTGATAACTTTATAGGATTCAGCTGCACCAGGGAAAAAGTTTTTGGTGTTTTCGGCTGTTGATTCTTCCTTATATCTAGCGTCCCAATCGATAATTGTTTTCTGTCTTATGTTCTTCTTTACGAAGGACACAGGACATCTGTCATAGTGGGCCCGGGTTTTTGAGCGGAGCGCTGCCTCTTTGGCGAGCTTATCCACCCTTTCATTCCCAGGCACTCCAGCGTGTGCCTTGATCCATATCAATTTTATCTCTTTGCCCTTGGATCTGGTTTGACTAATATTTCGCCTGGCTGCAAAGGCTAAGGGGTGATATGTTTCTGGGTCACTCAGCGTCTCCAGGGCTGACCTGGAGTCGCTGAGTATCCTCGCTCCACCCACTTTGTCTGCTAACTCTATGGCCTTGCTTATCGCCAGCATCTCTGCTTGATATACTGTGCAAAAGGGCTCCAGTTTATATTTCCTGTATTCCACTTCCCTTTCGCCTTCCCATCGAAATAACTCGAGATATCTCGAACCCTCAGGGTTACGTCGGCTTAGTTGTTTTAACTCATTTTATTTGAAGTAACAAGCAATCAAGTTGTATACCAAAATAGCCTCAGTACTCAGGATTAGACAATATGGCATGGATCTTGATTCCAAACATTGGAGTCAAGAAGCACTGCCAGATACCTAACATAAAGCTGTAGTACCTACCTACATTTTATATTAATGTAAATGAAATTATATCTTAAAATGTTATGTAATAAATAGGTAGATAATGATATTCATATTCAAATATCTTAATATTATATTTGCATATTAAAAATAGCATTTTTTTATTAAAATGACTTTCGTATCCAAGAAACCTCAACGCTACAAATTTTTTCTTAGAACTGCCATTCAGTGGAAAATATATCTAATTTGTTTTATACTTACTATACTGTTAGCCTTAGGGGCCCTGGAGTCTCTGACGGCTTTTACAGCTTCACCGGACTTGAACATATCTACATATTTGTTATATACTATTCTAACTTACGCCTTTATCGAACTCTAACCTACTTTTTATAAAGCTAAACAGACAATTCCATAATTGAGTCTATAATATTACAAATGAACTGCAATTGAAAGCTAATATAAAATATAATAATGATTTTGATCAAATAATATTAAGCTGATTATGTAAATGTAAGCGGAAAATGCTAACAATAAAAAAATATTAATAATAATATTTATTGGAACCATTACAACAGAAACTAAAAAATGTATGACATTTGCTTACATTAGTGAAGTTTGTGTATATAGCCCCACTTCCAGTCTATTTATCAGAATAGTCTGCATGAGTCTGAATTACATGATTAATATTTTTTTATGAGATCGATCTAATTATTTACTGTTTCTAAAAATTCAGAGCAATACGAACAGCAATTACAATTACTTGTTGTAATAATCTTTTAAAAGTCCCCAAAATTTTTACAATAGTAATAATAGCGAATACGCGAGTCTACTACAGTCAACTTGCGACAAATTTATCCGAGTGGCCGCGGCCGGCCGTGGCGCGGTCGTGATCTGCAATTTCCTCCTTACGTCACGCGGTTTTTTGTCACCTCTTGGTGAGCTATGTTGTGTTAGTAAATCACGACTAAAGATTTACAATACTTTTTTTTCTAGCGTGTAAAAAGATAATAAAATCTTAAGATGTAGAGGCGCGCTTACGTACAATATTTTATGCAAGTTATTTTTTCCCGCAATTTATTAATGCCATGAATAGTAAGTATATAATATATACATAACATGTCATAAATTATGCTCATTACAAAGTAATATAGATAATAATGAATATCTTATAATTAATTATTTTTAAATGCCATGAACACTGATATGCAGCAAATATATTTTCCATGAAAAACACAATAAACCGTATGTGAGCAAATTTAATAAAACAGGCAAACAATAATGCTGTTAATAGAGAATAATTTAAATGTGAGAAAAATATTACCTATAATATTCTTTTTTGGACGATTTGTTCAATTATTTATATACGATAGTATTCCAAGACGTTTTGAGATATTGATTAATAATTGTCGTTTTATCTGAACGCATATTGTAGACATCTGTAGGTATTGTTTTAAGGACTGGGTAGCATTTGAAATAGTTAAGTTAGTGCATATAATTATACAAAAATGTGTTTTATTTGAAAATATAACTTCTTTCCAGCCCCCGTTGGGTTTGATAGTATTTTAATTATTTCATTCGAGAAGATTAAACATTGTATTATTTGTTTTCTGTAATGATATGCAATTTATTATATTATGATCTGTAATAAAAACATTTTATTATTATTGTGCGACAAAATAAATTATAATCATTTGCATGATAGTAAACGCAGCAATAAAAACTAATATTTCTTTTATTACAATTTTTTGTAGGTGTTACAAATGCTTAGTTACAAAAGGGCAGTCAGGTCTGTTTGGGAAATAAAAAGAATTTTACGTAGTTCTC
This sequence comes from Saturnia japonica, assembly GCA_033032175.1. Lineage (NCBI taxonomy): Eukaryota > Metazoa > Arthropoda > Insecta > Lepidoptera > Saturniidae > Saturnia > Saturnia japonica. Next base: position 8,168,598 of record CM065311.1, on the reverse strand, counting down.
GGGTAGTGAGTGACCACTATAAAAAGCTTTACATCATGAGCAGATTGAAATTATTCGGTAACATGATTGATATCAATTTATTGGAGCGATTGTGCGAAGTTCCTCGATGCGCGTGCGACGGGCGAATCGGCACGTAGTTCCGTTGCGCGGCAGCGCAGCACCGGCACCGGCGCGACGCGACGCAGGTGATGCTGTGGTCGCGCTTCGGCGGCGCAGGCGCAGGCACCTGCCCTGTCCTGTTCAATCAAAATCGCGCCGTAACCGATTACAAATCATTTACTAAAGTGTAAATCGGTCAGGCCGATCAGAAACTAATAGTCGATTTTGATTGAATTTGTAGAAAATAATAAAACGAGTCTTAATATTTACTGGACCTATATAAATAATTAGCTAAGTCTCACAGTTTCACTCGTGCTCAATTTATTTCAACAATTGTCCACCGCAGCGCGAATCTACCCGTGTAGCCTATCGTTGTTCACTTCCTGTACTTGCATACAGCTCTCCATATTACTTGACATTTATGGTTACTGTTCTTTTCCTTACAATCATAGAGTAAAATTATAAAAGCTATAACCGTCCTTAGTAAATAGGTTATAAAATGCAGAAATAATTTTTCATTTCTAACAAGTAGTTTCAGAGATTAGCGCGTTCAAACAAACAAACAAACAGAAACAAATGTGCTCTTGAGCTTTAAATATTATATTATTATAATGATAATATTAAGACATATATTTAGCATAAATATTATTTAGGTAAGTTATGTGTAGAAACTCAAAATGACAATTTAGACCCCTATCTATTGTACAAAAATAGCTTTAACTATGTTTAAGAATAGAAATCATATTACGTAGGACATTATGGTTTATATTATTTATTTATTTTTCATTTTCTATTCTGTAAGAAATTTTTCTCAGAAATGTACTACCTACATTTGCATTAAATAAATCTCATGTGAGAGGTCATACAGGATGTAGACAGGAAACCTCGCCCTCGTAACTGCCGGGCGCGGTATCACGGTAGTGACCCGTGAGTCCGTCCGCGGCAAAGCCGGAGGCGCTTCTCAAGATCCCGACTAGATGGACTTCCGACTTTTAACTGTTTCCACTGAAGAAAAGGGTCTGGCAAGTTATTTATTAACAACAAATCCTTAAATCACTTTCAAGCTTTTTGTCCTACTTTGGAAAACTTAGTTGTAAATCAACCACCAAGCAAATGATTCTTCACAAAATTGTATTTATAAAATCACAGATTTAAGAAAAATACATGTTAGATACAATATCTAAATGAACATGAAAAATAAAATATTATGATAATTCAAAATGTCATATAAATCGTTTCGAGAAACCAATCATATAATATGTATTTGTATATTATATAATACAAGAATTATTGTTCACTTCATAAGTACCTACTATTAGATAAACTCTATGAATAAAATAGCAATTAATTGTAGTAAAAAAATGACATCACAATAAAGTAAGTAACAATTACAAATAAAAAAAAGAACGTTTATAAAAATAAAGAAAAATAAACATTATATTGTAAGTTACGCGCAGAGAATGTCCAACTAGAAACTAAACCAAAACCGGAGACGACAACAATACTTGTACCTACATACATATACGTATATAAAGAGCCTCGCCAACAGGAAATACCGAGGAAGCCGAAGATCTAGCACGGCTCGCTAAACTATCACGCACAATAGCAATAACAAACAAAGGACCGTTCTATAGTGTAGCATACCCACATGTACAAGTCAGTTCGGTAAACAATACTGTATTGCGTAATAACTCAGTCTTAGAATTTACAGATATGATATTGCGTCAATAGTTTATCAAAATATCAACAAAACGTGCGTAAAACGAACACTGATGGATTGTTTACTAAAATATATTTCTTTAATATAATTCATAGAATAATTAATAAGGTTTTACATAACAGCTACTTCATTACATTCTTAAACAACTTACGTATGTATTTGAATAAATATCAATTTCAATCAAGACACGAAATTAAAACACTTTTGACCCAATATTAGAAACTAACTTAAGAGTACTCATGAACGAACATGTGTGTGATATAATGAGCAAGTATATAACTGTACATAATATGCCTAGATTTAATCTAAAACTGTTATCTGCTGAACAATATGATATATTTTAAGCACTACCCACCCACAGAGACTAATGACCAGCGCAACCGATTTTTGCTTGATATCTTAAAAAAAGAACAACACCTATCTAGGTAAACTTGATAGTATTCAAATTAACTTATTCTAAAGGTTAAACCAAACTATTAGAAAATAAAATGTAAAAAAATACCTCTACAAAATGCTTAATTTAACACCATCAATTTATATAATCACTGCAAGAACAGAAAAAAGTGTGGAAGCGGCATGATTGCCACACAGAATGCATAAAAGCCATACTTAAGTTGGCTTCTATTCGAAATAGGGAATTCCACACTACCTACTATAAAATATATTCAAACATAGGTTACTAATGATATTAACACCAGTGAATGTTTTGATTTTTTTTACTTTTTTTACGCGATATGTTATTATATTTTTGTTACCCTGAATATTACAAATAATTTCCCCAAGACTGCAAACTAACGATTGGCGTCAAGCATAGTGTTTTACCTATTGTTTTTTCCTTTACACCATTACACTTTTTATAACGTTGTTTTTTACAATTAACTGAAAATCATAAATATTAAGCTATGATACTAGTTTATAGAATTTATTCGGACTTCATCCTTACACCTATTCACCCCTGCGAACAAAGATTAGTTGCGCACGCGCCGATGAAGACGTTACCACGTTATAGCTTATCACCTGCTTGGTCATTGATCCACCTGGCTCTAATAATTTTGTGGTTAGGTAACAAAATTGCACTAGGAGTTAGTCAGAACAATAAAAATACATGGAATCCTGGATGAATTGAATCGGTATCTAGATTGCAAATCTACTGCAGATATCAACTGTTTCGTCAACACTAATCAAACTATGACTGTCAAAGTTGATCATTAACGTGTTCCTATGCTCAGGTCAAATTGTTCTGTAGTTTAATTTGTATTATATACAATAATGTTGCATGTAGGTATTAAGGAAGGCATATCTTATTAACAATCTAATCTTCTTTTACAAATTTCTTTATAACGATATCTTTATTTTAAAAATAAATTCCTGAACACGTTGAACATTATTTACAGTTTAAAATATTCTGAAATATTATTATTTAAAATGTTTTATTTATTATTTAAAACTAAAGTGAATGAAGAAAATCCTAGTTATAATAATGGAACCACAATAATTATAATATTAATAACGACTTACGCAGATTTACACAAAAGTGTTTACATGCATATTCACGCATAAAAAGCCAAACATGTATACAAATGTGTTTTTTTTAATTCACTCTTATTTTAGTTATATAATATTTATCATAGGTATTTGATAGCTTTTTTGAAGTGAAACTTCTTTATCGGGGTTGGAAAAAAATTTAGTGTAACATTTTTTCGTTACGCGTCACATTTTTCCGTTACGCGCAACAATATAACAATATAATAACAATATATTAATTTGAAAGTGATCAAATAAAAAGACTTATTCAAATTTAAGTGAATTTACAAGAAAAGTGAGAGTGATTATATATTTCGTTTTATATATTCAACACGTATGAGCACGATTTTAATATTTATTTGAGGTTAACCTCACTCTTTGATTGTAAGTATCAGTGAATGTATATAAATCTGTTAAAATTAGCAAGTATTAATAAATATGACTGTAAATCTAGTGAACATTATTAACTCTAAAAACAATAAAAAATATAAATTAAATAATAATTTAAAAATAAAACAAAACACGATTAGAAAATAAAAATATGTATACGTACATCTTTTAGAATTATTCGTTTTTAATGATTTATTTATTCATTTTTAATTTTATAAAATCGTTGCATTTCTACAAGATTAACTGTCATTATATAATTGTATTACTTTGAAAAGATAATTCCAATTATTTATTCATAACTTGTAAATATAATACAATAAATAAATAGCAATGATATTATAATAAGAACAATGATAAAATAAATTACTTATTAATTGTATGCATGTCTATAATAATAAAATAGCTTTAATTTAATACGGAAAAAATTGTTTGAAAGCCATCTACCCCATTTTCGTGAAGTTGCAAATAGTAGAAAAATGATATGTCGTAAAGAAGTTTCACTTCTTACCTGTGTACTCTGGTACACACACATTTTTTTTTCTGTCTACAGAAACTATGCAGAAAATATTTTCTGGGGAGGGCGATTATACTCAAAATATATTTTTGAACTAAAATTATTGTTATGGTTTATATTATTATTCATATAAGCTATGATAGTTATATAATAAATAGACATTTTGAATAAATCTAAACTGAATTAAAATAGACAATTACAGAAATAATATATTTTAGTTCTTAATGTAATATTATTTATTCATATTTTAGTTTATATCTATACTAATATTAAAAGGGTAAAGAGTCGAAATCTGTAGATTGAAGATATTTGAGAACAATAATACGGGGGACTTAGAATCAAGTTAAGACCACATTTCGATAGTTTTTAATATTTTTGTCGGTCTGTCGGTATGTTTGAATGTCATTCACGCAAAAACTACTGGATTGAATTTAATGAAATATGATATGATTGTAGCTTGTAGTCTAAAGGTTCATTTAGGATGCATTTTTACACGTATGTACATTTGTATGGTCTATAAATTGCATTTAGGTTATGTACGTATAAAAAGGAATGCATGTGTATGTATGTAACTCTGTAATATAAGTATTTAAAAAATTTACTGAAATAAAGTGAAAAGATACCAAATTATTTTATCTTAATGTTATATATAATAAAAATATTTTTCTGTAAAATCAATAAATGGAAGAGTAAATATTATTATTTTCAAACAGTATTCATAGATGGTGCTGTACAGAGCTTGATTTAAATTATCACGAAATAAGTTTGATATTTATTGTCACACTTACGTATATTTTCTGTAAACAATTTATTAATAATTAATAATGAGTTTTTATTAATTTTTTTTAATATTTTTAGATAGATTTTAATGTTATTTTTAAATGTTTAAATAAGTAAGAATATCTATTCTCTTTAGATTTCTACGAGACATGTTGTTTGGTGTTTTTGCGCAATGATGATTTTTATTAAATTAGACTAAACAGACTTAATATAAAGCATTACTATTCACTGGAAAATAAACCTAATGCGGTTCCATTCTTCAACCAATACAATTTTGGGGTTAGGTGGTGCTGGGTTCCTTTATTTAATTTGTTTTTCCAGTTCATCCCAAACATGTTCTATCGGATTTAGGTCTGGCGAGCGTGCTGGCCACACCAAAACTTGAATTCCGACATCAGTAAGGTACTTCGATACTACCGCCGCAGCGCGAGGACGGGCATTATCATACATTAAAATAAAATTTTCCTCCATAAATATGCTCTAAAATGTCTCTTACGTATCTTGCCGCAGTCAGAGACTCGATTTCCACGATGTGTAACTCCTTACGTACTCCTAAGCAAATTCCACCACATACAATGGTATGTAATGTAATGACTGACCCTCCACTATAAGGCTCTCTTCCAACAATGTTACACTTAGCGTATCTTTCTCCGAGTCGTCTCCATACTTTGACCCTTACATCGTCTGACTTAAGACAGAATGGGGAAAATGTACTTTTCCCCAAGCGTCATCATTCCAATTTCGGTGCGACCAAGCAAAGTTGGGCTGACCTACTCGATGACCTGCAGTGAGCAAAGGGCCTCTGGTGGGCAAGTACGTCCCTATACCAGCCGCCTTAAGTGTTCTTCTAATCGTTTCGGTGCAAACTGTCGACTTGTCAAACTTCATGCAGCTTGTTTCGTACCTCGGAAGAAGTCGAAGTGCGGTTTCGGTTTCTGTTTTTGGCTTAAAATAAATCTGTTGTCCTTCTCTGTTGTTACTGTTTTGCGACCTTGTATTAGGGGGCGAGCCTATTGCCATGAATCGCGTACAAGGCCAAACTAAGAGCTGCTACTTAGAATTTCATAGAAAAACCCAATAACACTTTGCTCGACCTAGAAATCGAATCTAAGACTTAGGCTTAGCAAACGCGTTTAGTACCTTTAGGATAGAGGCAGGCTACGATCTATCAATATTAAAGCGATAAACTCTAAATCAGGTTTTTTTAAACATAAGATACAGCATTGTAAATTGTGCATGTGCGAAGCTGGGACGGGCCGCTACTAATAAACGATTATTATTGTAAATCATTTCTTTTTACTTTTTATATTATTATATATTATTGCGAAAAAAAATCCACTTTAACTTGTAACTTTGTTTGTAGTCATTTATTATTGTAGTTTTAAATACCTTGCTAATTATTCGTATGTACATGTACCCACGTATTTAAAAGTGTTTAGTAAATCTCTACCCTCACTTTGTTCACATGTTCCCGGCCACCATTACATGTATTGTAACATAGAAAAGCATTCTTTTTAATTTACTGAAGTTAAATTACAAATAAGTTCTCTAATATGTAAATATTACGTTTAAAAATAAGCATAACTCTACAAATGGGCTAAATATAAAATTGCATAATGCAGAAATAAATATTTTTTAAGAAATTAGAATTTTAAAATCGTAATCGTATTTATGTAAATCAGACAATAGAAATGTAAATTCTTAGAAAATAATTATAAAGTTCACTTTGGAAAGATTTTCGAAGATTGTAATATTTTTTATACCTACATTATTTTCTTAGTTTTTGAATGATTATTGTGTTGTTTACGTCAAATAAGACCTACTTTAACAGTTTGACGATTGAGATATTTTCATTTTTCCGTTGTGGGTGATAAAATTGGTAAGGTTAGGTTTGAACATAACGCACGAGCCGAGCGAGTAAAGCGAGCGAGCCGCCACAGCGGCCAGCGATTGTCAGAAACAAATAATTATTCATTGAAAATTCACATACAATTCCTAGATAGACATAACCTTCCCCCCTTCACAACAATTCAGTGGTAGCAATTCTTAAGTCCAACTTAGTGGCGACCACCGAGACATGAAGAATCCGTCGACAGTCGTCACTGTCGTGCCAGCTTGCGTAAACAGAAACTGATGCACAGGCTGATTCCGAAACACGATGCGCACTGAACCACTATAATGGGCTTTTCATCATATTCATGGTGGCCTGGTGGCATGGACACAGTAGAGCTGCTATAGTTCTCCCATCCAGCTATTTTCCGAATTTTCCTCATTCGTTACTCAGAAGGAACAACCCGTGCAGCTGATGTTGACTTGGGTGTCTTTAATCTTAAGATAGTAAACATGTTTTTCAACACACTTGCTCATAAAGTGGCTCTAATATCACCGCAATTAGGCACATAATGACACCTGTAATCAAACTGTGACTTTTTCATTGCTATTATTCACAAGTGAGTTATAGAGTATCATTAAAAATTATTATATTCATTCGAGCAATGACATAAGCGCATAAAAGCTTCAAATTACATAATTTTACTAACTGCACATTTATTAATTGTTTCTCTAAATAAACTTTTTATGTACTAAATAAAATGATTTTTCAACACACTTGCTCATAAATTGGCTCTAATATCACCGCAATTAGGCACATAATGACACCTGTAATCAAACTGTGACTTTTTCAATGCTATCATTCACAAGTGAGTTATAGAGTTTTTTTTTATTTTATTGGTCGAGTTGCTTTGTTCTTAAAAAAGTTTCGATACAAAAAAGATGATGATCAATAGAACAAATAAATTAATGTACCTATTGCTTGCTCATTTCATACAACTTCGTATTTAAATATGTAGATAATTTCAACTTGTACGTGTTTAATAAATAAAATTTCACTCAAATATAACTTTTGTTTTCTGTGTAATAAAGAAAACTTTAAATTCCCCATTTTATACGTGGCTAAAACGCTATCTGCGGAAAGCCAAAAAAAAGAAACCTCATTCCTTTAGTCTATGGCCGATCGCCATTGTTAGATGCGCGCGCAAACTGATTAATTTTTCCCGCCATAGCGAAAAAAAATTCACAACTCGTTGTCACTGTTGAAATTTTAGTTATTTATTAATTAAAACCATGAACCATTAATGACCACTAGGCACCACTTAGGCAGTTATGATCTCTATCTATCAATATTAAAGCGTTAAACTCTAAAACGGGGTTTTTTTAAACACAAAATACACCAATTTGTAAATTTTACCCGTGCGAAGCTGGGGCGGATTGCTAGTATTCAATTAAAAACAAGAAATCCTGTGACTCATGTCTTAATTACATCACTGAATACAGTTGTTATGGGAACCAGTTTATAGTCTAAAAAAGTGTAAATGGCTTCATCACGTATGAAATAATATTTATTGCCATAATTGAAACCATTCAAGACCACATCAGAACAAAACATAAAGATTGTATAATGTCGTAATAAACATTAAATATTGTATCAAAATTTCTTTGCGTTTCATTAATTATTCTTAAAAAAGTATTAGTATATTTAAATAAATAAATATCAAAAAATTAATCAGTAACATAGGTATATGACGATTGTAATATTATGGAATTATGTAGTGTGTAGTCCAGTTAGCCATCAGGTGATGTTAAGCTTTTAAAATAAAAGAAAGCACATTTATTTGATATTGAAAACACAGACAAAATAACAAACACGAGATTACAATAAATTGCAGTATCACTAAAATAATTTATAATATTGCAACGTTGACATATAAATGCCGCATTCAACATCGAAAAGGATCTCAGCTCAGCATATGCTGTAGCAAATTACCATAGCACTGGTTTTTAGCCGGGCCTACACTAATTACTAATGGCCCCAGATTAGTTTGAATCAGCCTAGTTAGATTTAAAAAAAAAAGATATGAAGTAAAGATACTGATTGTTGTATATGATGTAGTAACTGATTTTTGCATTAAGTATGACTAGCTAGTGCCTTGACTTCGTCTGGATTAGTATTTCGAGTAGCTGATCCATCCACGTAAACTATCACTTTTATAATATTAGTAGGATAAGAATCAATTTGTTACTACAAAATGTGCATTAGAAATAAATTATCAATTTTTATTGTATTTATGGTTCACTATTTTGGCGATAATGGCTTATAAATAAAAAAAAGATTTATACAGTCGCGAGCTTTTTTGTAGCACTATTTAAGATAAACATTTCCATTGTACAGTATATACGTGTAACTATAACGTTTTGTAAAGCGAACGCCAAAATAGCTTGCATTTTTTCCTACTTACTTGACACTTATCGTTATATTTTGGAAAATTTACACTATAAATTATAGCCTATGTGTTATTCTGATGTATAAGCTATATTATTGTAAAGTTTCATTAAAATCCATTTAATAGTTTTTGCGTGCAAGAGTAACAAACATCCATCGATACACACAAACTTTTCGCGTTTATTATATAAGTAGGATTGTTTTACTGTATATTGCACGGAAAAGAACGCGGCGACTCGTGCGCACGACCACTATCCGACCGAGGAAAACCGCGCACGTTTACGCGCACTTCAAAGATCGGTTAGAGCCCGTATATTAGAACTCAGAAGTCACAGATGGGACGCCCTCGTCGAAGGGCTAAGGCCGTCGCATCTGGCTTACTGGAAATTAGCTCACAGCCTCAAAATAGAGGTTTCTTATCTTATGCCCCCCCTCGAGAGGGGTCCCGGTATACCGCTCGCCTTCGATAGCAGCGACAAGGCGGAGTGCCTCGCCACTTGTTTGGAGAGCCAGTGCTCTCCGAACAGTGTCGATGCAAATACCGACCGGGTCGAGGGTATCGTCGGATGCGTGCGGGAGCTGGATAAGCTCCCCGCGACAGACTCCCTGTCCCCAGTCACGTCTGAGGAGGTTCTTTCCATTATAAAAAGCCTTAAGCTTAGAAAAGCACCAGGTCCCGACGGGATCAGGAATGAAGTACTTAGACTTCTTCCCGATCGCCTCATAGCTCTTTTGGTCTGCATCTTCAATGTAGCCATAGCCCACTGCCATTTTCCAGCCGCCTGGAAAAAGGCCATAGTCATAGGTATCCGTAAGCCCGGCAAGAGCGCGTCGCTTCCCGACAGCTATCGCCCGATCAGTCTCCTAAATACTTTAGGGAAAATGTACGAGCGGATCCTTCTGAACCGTCTCAAGTCAGTAATAGAGGAGAAAGACCTCTATCCGCCTGAGCAATTCGGTTTCCATGCTAGATATTCTTGCACTCATCAAGTGCACCGCCTCACGGAGCACGTTGCATTTAATTTTGCTGAATTATATAAACCCCGCCGTACACTTGCGGTCTTTTTCGACGTTGCCAAGGCCTTCGATAAGGTCTGGCACGAGGGATTGATCTACAAGTTGTATCACTTTGAAATCCCCGATAGGCTAATTAAAATAATTCGCGACTATCTAACAGATCGCACCTTTCGCTATAGAGTGGAAGGTGAATTGTCCACGCCCCGTCCAATACGCTCAGGCGTTCCCCAAGGTTCGATCCTGGCTCCTAGCCTATTTAACCTGTACGTCAGTGACCTACCTCGACTCCCGGAGGTCGAGGTAGGGCTATACGCTGACGATACAGTCTTATATGCCTCAGATAGGAATAGATCCCACCTCAGACACAAAGTCCAACGCTCCGTGACCACTCTCGGGAAGTGGTTTAACGAGTGGCGTATAGCCGTTAATCCCTCGAAGAGCGCCGCGATGCTCTTCGATGCGGATTCGTCACAGATACCGTGGAAGCTTAAACCTGTTAAGCTCTACGATAATCCGATTCCGTATGTAAGAGAGACCAAATATCTAGGGGTAACCCTAGATAGTAGGCTCTCTTTTAGACCCCACATCCGTAAGGTTAGGAACAGGGCCGCGTGGGTCCTGGGCCGGTTGCATCCTCTGTTGTGTTCGGTGAGTAAAATGTCCACGCGACATAAGCTCACGCTCTACAAGACGTGTATTCGACCAATTTTGACATACAGTTGCGCCGTGTTCGCACATATGTCCGAGTCGAGTTTCAAACGGTTACAATCGATACAGAATAGGTTCCTCTATCGTCTCACCGGGGCCCCGTGGTATGTTCGAAGCGTAGATCTCCATAGAGATATGGAGCTTCCTTCGATACATGCCTACGTTAAACAGCTCTCCCGTTCGTATTTCGACACCGCGTCGAACCACGCGAATCCGTTAATAAAAACAGCCGCCACTTATGTTCCGGCACCCACGGACATCCGGTGCAAACGCCGGCCGCGCAATATTTTTATTGATCCCGACGATCACATCGAAAATTAGAATAAATATTACACATCCGTCTCTCCAAACAGAGCGTGCCAGCGCCCACGCCCGCGTAACCACCGTTCTCTCCGCAGAGGGCGGGCGGTCAATTTCGCTCCAGCACACCCGTCACGTCCACCCTCTCTAGCGGTAACCCAAGCCTAGGTCCGTTCCTCGGTGTGAAACCCTTGGGTCAGGCAACCGCCCGCGCGATACAAGTGACACTGTACGTGCATCACTTAGCTACCTACATACAACACTACACACGTATGAACATACACACGTGCACACCACACAGGTACATAGGTTCTGTGAGGGACCTTTTTTTTTCTTTTTTTACGCTAGTTAGTTAGCGCTAGTTAGTGTAGAAACATTCCGATTATTGAATACACATACGCACGGTTCCTTCCTTCCTCCCAGGAGGAAGGGAACGTGCCTATGTGTATATTTAGTTAGCTCGAATCGTAGGTGTAGGGATTCGAATAGATCGCGACCTATTTGCGAACGCGACGACCGCCCGAGCCGAGGTCCGGCCACTTTGGCACCCTCGTGCGAGTCGTCCACAAAACTTTCGCGGCTGAGTGCCCTCTGCGCTCGCCCCCAAGTCCGGTGAAGCTGTAAAAGCCGCAGCGGCTTTAGGGCCCCTAAGGCTAACAGTGTAGTCAGTTCAAAAAAAAAAAAAAAAAAAAAAAAAAAAAAAAAAAAAAAAAAAAAAAAAAAAAAAAAAAAAAAAAACTGTATATTGCTATAAGGATAGGTTGCGAATACCCAAGCCACGGTAAAGCTGTAAAAGTCGTCTGAGGTTACATGGTACAGCTAACAGTACAGCCATAGAAAAACATTACATAAGTTGTTTACACCAAAACGTATCATATTTATAAAGTATCATTAAATAACCAATGTAGATAGTTAAAACATTAAAACAGATGCTTTGTGCTGAAGTTTATCTGAAAATTGTAAAAATAAATTCCTTCATTTTATACTTAAATGTGCGTACAGATAATCCAAACTGTAATGGTGGAGGAATATGGTTCCAGATTTTAGCAACAGCATATTTAAAACTACCTCTTGCCTTCTGTAGTTCTATGCTTCGGAATGACGAGGCGAGACGGTCTAGTACTACTTGACAAGGTTAACTTGTCCAAAAGATACACAGGTTTTGCCGTTCTAATAATACCAAAAATAAGTGCAGCAAGGTGAAAATAACGCCTATTAGACATGCGCATTACTTTTTCCTGGTTTAAATACGATGGTATGTGACTTCTGCGAGGAATATTAAAGCAGAATCTGGCGCACGCATTCTGTACCCGCTGAACTAAGTTACTCGTTCTAGGAAGAAGTCGGGGCCCCTAAACGACGTCCATAACATTTTGCTACGACAAAATAAGTGAGTCTGTCTGGGCTATACGAAGTTGTTATATATACTGTCGCGTCTTATAAAGCACTTTAAGACTTTACTACGTTACTAGAGTGCATGGTATTTTTATAACCAACCTCGAACAAAACTGACTGGCTCGTAGCCTGGTAGGACATGAAAATTATTGTATCTGACTGGATCGTGACCGATACATGGTGATAAATCCGACACAGTGACTCTTTGGTTTATCGCGATTCGGGATCAGCCTATGTATATTCAGCAGTTGAAAGGCTTGCAGATCGGAATGACAACGTCGACCGGCGTTGGATTCCCGATCTTTCGATGATCGCCGTTATTTTTAGACTGTACAAACAAAGTACAAAGGTCAGAAGTGAAACTTCATTGGCAAACTATTTTTTAAATCCAGTTTATATTTATACTAATCTAAAGCTATAGATTTCCGAAACTTAGAAGGAGAGAGAAAGGAACATATGTTAGGAAGTTAATGAATTTCGTTATCATTAAAATATTAAGTATATTAAATTCTTAAATGACGAGTGGCAAAATAAAATGCCACATGTTATTTATAATATTAAAACTTCCTAACCCTCAAACGAATTAACAAACTTATAACTTTTTATTAACAAAAAGATAACAAATATATTACTTACTCTGAACAACTGCTTTAGTATAGGACGAATTATAAATTTATCACAAAATGTTTATTTATAAATTTAACTCACTGTTTACACATTGCCTCCATGGCTACGTACTTCATGCTACGTTCACCCTTTCTCACTCTCTCTCAATTTGTCTCCATCGCTCTCTCCCTCTCTCTCTCAAAACGTTTCACATTTTCGTAACGCGTTGCAACTGTAAAATTTTTACCCTCATGCGCGCAAATAAGTTTCATTTCAAAAATAGCTATTACCGAGATAGCTAACTCACCGATTAATTGCTACTCCTGAGGTCATGTCGTGAGATTATCAATGTTTCAACCACACATTTCACACCAGAACATAGCACTCTAAACTACTCTAAAGCACTCTCTAGCAGCAGCTGAAAACTTCGTAGTTCCTACCATCTCTCACTCTAGCGTTTAGTAAAAATTCGTAAAATATACTAGTACACATAACACATGTATACATAATACCTTACTAGCGATTATTGAAATATAGACTAGTGTTTGGCAAGCATGTGTTAAACATCTCTAGTTTGATGGATGGATGGAATTATCAAAAAAGAAAATAATTGGATAATATATGACAGGACTCCTGGCACAGTGGTAGTAGGTAAGCCATACTATTGAGCTGAGAGGTCACTGATCATGTGTTCGAACCCCACATATGGCTGACATTAATTGTGTGATGAGTATAAATAATTCGCACTTGTGTCTGGGTATTAAATAAGTGCGGTGAAGCTGTAAAAGCCGCAGCGGCTTCAGCACCCCTAAAGCTAACAGTATAGTCAGCTAAAAAAATATCTGGGTATTTAATATTTAGATATGTATATTGTATCAGCTGTTTAGTTATAATAACACATTATAAGCTTTGCTTAGTTTGGATTTAAAACGCTTTGTGTGAAATTGTGACACAATATTTGCATAAAAAGTAAGACAAAGAGTTTCTAAGTTACAATAATTATCCCAATATGATACTGTAGGTACTTATATAATATAAATGATACATCATTTATAAACTTTATTTACTGTATTAATTTTAAATATATTATAAATTTAAAAAAATATTAAATATAATTACATGTATATCTGAAAATATTATTTACTCAGTAAAAAAACGATATAGCTTCATGCCGGCTCTTTTCAACAGCTTTTCTCCGAAACGGTAGTAGAATTTTGACGTTTAAAAGTGCCTTTATAAGGCCTAGAATAAAAGAAGTATTTATGATTTTGTTTTTTATTAGATATGTTATACACCACTAACAAGTTATTATCTATCGGTGTAGACAAAATTTAAAAAGTTTATCCGTATTTAATGTGAGTGAGACATTGTTGGAGTCGCCGCGGCGAAATTTGAGTTCCCAAAAATGAATCTTCAAATTCATATGCCCTAAAGCTATAAAACGACCTGCATCCGTTGCAGTGAATCACCTCAACTGTATGTCGTTAATGTACTTCGAAATGAAACCACAACACTATCAACGTGACTAGTCAATTTAGAAACTCAATTTCGGTTTTATAATTTATTATTATAAATGTATTTTATTAGTCTGCGAAACAATATTCTATGCAACAATAGATACGTAATTGTACTTATTTCTCGGATGAGCATACCGACTTCTACCTTCTAAATGATTAACCTATTGAAGCCTCTGCTCCTTTTGATTTTTACATCTTTAAACTTATTGAGAAATGTTTCTAACAAAAGTACAAATTACTCACGATATCTTTCGTAAAAAAATCATCTCGATGAAAATGTACCTTATGTTTTTCACCGAACTTTCAAGGTATATTTTTACCAAATTATAAATATTATTATCTAGTAATTTTAGTTTAGCCGTGAATACTTAAAAAATAGATAAAGTTACTTTCGTATTTATATTTCTTTTACATTAATTATGCTTAGTTGCATTTACACATCACTTCAGGTCGCAGTTCACTAGTTATTATATTCTTTGGTCCCTAGTTGCATAATTAAGTCGTATGTTTATATTATTTTTTAAATTATAAATACATAAATTAACTAGAGAAAAATATGTACTTACATTAACAAACACAAAACCCAACCATATTCGAAATATATAATAGGTAGGTAGGTACATTACATATTTTCCTTCAGCATAATTTATAGGTACATTTCATTTTTCCAATAATCTATATGGTATGGATGTCATATATATCTTATTATATTAATTGTGCAATTCTTGTATGTAATTAGTAATTATGTAATTAGTTTCTCGGAAACGGCTCCAACGATTTGGATGAATCTTTGTATTAGCTAAGTAATGTTTTATATTCCAAGTATACCTAGATAGTTACCTTTTTTTAAATGTAAGACACCGGACCATACTTATTATATATATATATATATAATAAAAAATAAAAATCAGATGTAATAAAATATAAAGTATAAAAATAAATATCGAGTGACATAAAATATCCCACCATAGTCCATAGATTAACAGCTATGTAACATTTTGGGTGGTCGCACGGGCGCGGGCGCGGGCGCGGGCGCGGGCGCGGGCGCGGGCGCGCGGGCGGACGTTCATTTCATGCGTTTTAATAGCCATTAACTACACTGTGATCGCTCACTACCTGTACCGTAACTGAATAAACATAATTATTACAAGGCCGTAATCACTGCCAATACCGTGATGCTCAGTCAATTAATTATTAATTAAAGATTCTTTAATCAATTTACCGTTGAACCAGACAGACTAAGTATATCTAATATTTAAGATTTATATTTGTATTTATAAGTATTTACGACGGTGCCTTGGTTTATTTGAGCCAACTTTTGGATGTAATTATTGTGTTATATCTCCGGTTACCTTAGAAAAGTGGTACATTATTCGTTTAATTGAATTTCTCCAATTAGATTTTAGAATTTCCAAAATTAAAAAAGAAACGCTTATACTGAGTATATAAGTAATCTATCTACCTACTTATTATTTTGACCACTAATTATACATATTTAGGTTCTTTTATTCAATGATTTCTTTTTAAATAAGTTAATATTTGATTTAAAAGAAATTATGTCATACACCTGGGTATATTAAACGTGGCGTTGCCAAGAAACAATCCTATAAGACATGACACATATTAGTTGGATTATTTATATTATCTTATGTGCGAAATATTCGCACGGGACCCCTAGTATGTTTTATTGTTATTACAGATTATATAGGTAGCTCTAATTATTTTATCATGCAACTTGGGTATGGAGTTTTGCGGCCGAAGTTTGCATAGTGATGTTCTTGTTTCTATTTTCACGAACTCGGTTGAGTTGCTTTGTGTGGCACAACCGCATTTGTGTGAAAAAGTTGTGTAAAGCTTCTGTTCGTGTTGAAACGAAAATATCAAATGAATGTTTTAATGGAATTGCTTGCACTTCGAAACATGCTCTTTAGCATATTATGAAATAATTTCTTATTTTATAGAAGCAATTATAATATTCAATCATAACCTTTACCTATACCTACCTGTCAAAATAAAGAAAATAAAATTTAAGATTTACTTACTCTTAAATTTCTTTGAACATTTCTCTCTACTTGAAGCAGTCCGACTGGTGGAATACCTAAAATACCTCCACCCTATAGAAGATCACAGCCAAATATCCTTGTATTTTGTTCTTGCGGTGAGCAGGGTTTCCAGAGTTCCTTGTGGTAGCGGGGTTCAAAGTCAGCAACGCGCTAGTGATACTTATTGTATTACAAACGACCATATGTTACGGTAGCCGCTTACCAACAGACGTGGCGTATGCTTGTTTGCCACCTTTGTAGTAAGTATAAAAAACTAACAAGAAGAATATAATATCTTTCTAATTTACTAAGCGTATTTCGATAGAAATAATGTAATTTATTAAGAAGATTTTATATAAAATCCTAAAACTATATTCTAAGACGCAATCATTTAAGATTATAATATTTTATATTAGAAGGGGAGTGGTCGGCTGGGCGTAGCGTAAGGCGGACATAGCCCCGCCCACTGCACCCACGTCGGCACCCATACCACGCCTATCAGCACCCATGCGTTCTATAATTTCACTATTATACGATTAATTTATTTATTTATCTCTACATAAAAATACAACATACATGAACGATTTTAACCGTTTGGCTCCCGACGTCACAAGAATGTACGTAAAATTGGCATATATGCTATCCCAAGCCAAGTTAAAACATGCGTCATATAAAAATAAAAATCAAATAAAAATTCATTCAGTTTAGGCCCCACCAAGGTACTTATGAATGTCAAAACACTACTACAGGTTCGTAAAACATCCCAGAAGAGCAGGCAATTAAGTAACTAGATCGAGTTACACTTTTAATTTTTTTTCAAATCTTTCAATTTTTAAATCAACGTGCTTTGGGATTTTATTATAGAACTTAAAAGTATTCGGTACCTTAAAAACGTTTATTAGTTAAATTTCTATTCTAATGCTCGCCTAGTTAGCTACCATCTTCATGTTGAAAATATGTCGCCAAGCACCTATAAGTCTGTTCTGTTAGTTGTACTCAAGAGCCAGTTTCCCACTAAGCTTAGCATATTACCATCATAGGTCACGTCGTCACTTAACTTCAGATGAGATTGTGGTCAAACAATATATCTGCCTAAAAAGAATTAAAAAATTTTTATTATATAACATAAAAACATTTTAAAGAACTTGTTAATTTTGCCTACTGTTTTTTGAGGATTCTGTTCACAGAATGAAAATTATTTCTAAGCACGCTTTACTTCGTTGAAGTGTTATGGTTTATAAAATCAATTATATTTTTATAATTAAAAATGTAAAATATCAACACAATTCACAACTTTCAAAATTAGAAAACTAAATATTAAGTAAATATACCTATATTTACTTCATATTTAGTTTTCTAATTTGTTATTATCGATAACCTATCGATAATATAATCGACTATTTTAAATGAGTTCAAACTGTAAAAACTAGAACAACGCTAATTATACTAAAGAAATTTAACATTTGAAATTAACAGATTATTATTTGAAAAAACGTAATCAATATACGTAGTAAAATAATTTTTAAAATCGACTTAATAATAATAATAGTTAATAAATAGTTAATAGTTAATTAATAGTTAATCGTTAATAGTTAGTTGACTTAATAGTTTATCTTTTGATCAGAACTATATTTTTTAGCCTGGGCTCAGTGCTGACAACTGACGGCTCCCGACTCCAATACCAGGAGTATAATGGATCACTTATTTCGTAATATATTTTTTAATATCTTTACCTATGATTTTTTAAGTTTCTTAGAGCCCTCTCACTTTAAAATATAATTAATGTAAATCTAAATAAAAAACATCTTGAGACTAATTTCATATTGACAAAATCCACAGAATATTCGATGATTGTTTGATAATGTACCTATTAGGTACATATTAATTAACACCATTTTCATATCTTTATATCACTCTTATACCCAAACTCAAGATTGTATCAATGAATATCCGTATCCTAACTCCTTTGTTGTGATTGTAGTGCAAGCGCTAAAATAAAATAAGAAATTATAAAAAGCTCCTGTGTCAGTCGGTATCGCGCTAAGGATCCCGAACATGCTGAATGAAAGCACAATTGTTTAGGTAAAATCCATAATACGAAGCGAGGATCTAGAGTTTAAATTTGAAGGGGGTTATAGATTGTAGTGTTTTGAAGATTCTACATTGAACACATTATTAAAATTAAAAAGGAAATACAATTTTCTAAGGTAAATTATATTTATTTAGAGATGGGGGGGGGGTGGGGATGATCATGAACCCTATGACCCACACTCAAATCCGACCCTGCATAACACAAAAATATAATATTGTGTGGTGGAACGGAGCCCTCTGTGCGTGGCCTGGGTCCGACTCAAATTTGGATGTTTTTTTTTAGACGACGTAATGTTTCTTGTGTAGACTTTTTCCACAGAGATAGAAGACTCCACTTCATGATACATGGGTATCTACTATTGCATCTTCATATATTCTTCAAATTCAGAATTCAAATTACATAATTTCACATAATTATATATTCTATTTTAATTTATACATATAATAAAAACGTAACTGATCGATGTCTATACATAGAAGATATATGTGAAAAACTATTATTGGGGGCCTTTATCAACGCAGCAGAACTGAAAACAATGATTGTTAGAATTTTTGTCTGTTTGTCTGTTTGCCAACTTTTGTGCGCGCTAATCTCAGAAACGGCATAACCGTTTTGGAAACGGTTTTAACTAATATATTCTGGTAAGGTTCACTTAACATTTAGTGTTTGTTTTACTTCAAGAAGTTCATAAATAAAAGTTATATCAATTAAAAAAATCACGTCGAACATTTGTTCCATAAAATAGCTCTTCAGTTGAATTGACTGAAATTTTGGTTATCTGTATTTTATGGTTTGTAAAACGATGATGATTGAGACCTTTCATAAAGTTAAAAAATGAAGAGTTTAAAAAATTGTAAAATTCCAATATAAGTTGACCTCAAATCTATGTGCTAAATCATATTAAAAGGGGGTGAGCATAGGCTGGATGTTTGTCAGTTGAATATAGCTACGCCGCTGCTAGGGATGGCAATTCATTTCGAAAAAGATTGATTCGAATCGAACTCTTATGAATCGATTCCCAAAAATATCGATGTCTAAAAGATCGATATCTCAAAAATCTATCTTTTTTCTATTCACTTTCGCATTTGTATTAAAAATATAAAAATTCCTAAATTTTGTAAATTTTATCTTGCTAAAGTATCGGTTATTATAGAGAAACATAGAAAGTTATAGAAAGAGAGAACTTATTACAGGTATATAGGGAAAGAGAATTCATTTCAAAAATTAATTATTATAAACTGTTGTCGTTATTTTCCTGTTGGGTAATAATTTATTGACACCATAGAAAATGACTGCATAATGATTTGAATAATCCATATCTGTCCTGTCTGTTGCATTTCACGCCCTGAAATGTACGAAGAACACATCAAACCAAATTTATGAAAGATTGTATGAAGAAACACTATTTCTAAATTTAGGGATATGAAAATTCATATTTATGCTTTTAGGAAGAAATAACAGTGTTTCGTGTTTTAAAAAATAAGGGTGATTTACAATACACATAGACTATACCCCTTGATACTAAGCAAAATGTTCCTGAGACATAAGTTTACATTATACAAGACATACGTCCGTCCTATCATGACATATAAGCTGCGCCACATTCGCACATACGTCAAAGATCAACATTAACAAATTCCAAATCCTCCAAACCCAATTCATACGTAAAATTAACAAAGCCCCTTGGTACGTTGGTCAAATCGTAATTTAAATATCTTATGCGATCGTACTTCGACACTGCTTCGAATCACGTGAATCTGTTGGTGAATGCTGCCGCGACTTAAACCCCAAAACTGAACATCCCCCGCGAACAACTCCGGCTGCGAATATCTTCACCGATCCCGTTTATAAGATCGAGGAAATAAACAAATACTACTCCACCGTCTATCCAAACAAAGTGTGCTCGCGCCCACGCCCGCGAAACCACCGTTCCCTCCGCAGGGGACCGGACGGGCGGCTAATTTCGCTCCCGCAAACCCGTCACGTCCTCCCTCTCTTACGGCAACTCAAGCCTAGGTCCGTTCCCTCGGTGTAGAACCTTTGAGTCATGCAGCCGCTCGCGCGATACAGGTGACACTGTACTTGCAATCACGTAGCTACCCACACACATCATTACACACAATATGTACAT
The DNA here is from genome assembly GCA_033032175.1 of Saturnia japonica. Taxonomy (NCBI): domain Eukaryota; kingdom Metazoa; phylum Arthropoda; class Insecta; order Lepidoptera; family Saturniidae; genus Saturnia; species Saturnia japonica. The sequence continues at coordinate 8,147,484 of CM065311.1, read as the reverse complement.
ACATACGTGCACACCACATAAGTACATAGATTCTGTAAGGGACCTTTTTTCTTTTTTTTACGATAGTTACTTTCGATCACGTTTCCAGAATACTAAATACATATACACATGTTCATTCCTTTCTCCCAGGAGGCAGGGGCATGTATATATGTATGCGTTAGTTTAGGTCGAATTTTTTACAGATAGGGAATTAGTCAGTTCGCGAACTTTTCACAATCGCGGTAACAGCCCAAGCCGACGTCCGGCCACTTTGGCACCCTTGTGCGCATATTGCTCACGCTTTCGCGGCAGAATGCCTTAAGCGCTCGCCCCCAAGCCTGGTGAAGCTGTGAAAGCCATCAGTGGCTCTATTTCTTTACAGCCTCTTAGGCTAACAGTATAGTCAGTGAGAAAGAAAAAAACCATCTATAATTTTCTTTTGGTTTATCGTGTTCAGAGATTAGACAGTGTATATAAAGTAATATAGCGGGGTGGTAGGGATCGCAGACCACCATACACATACACATGTATGATTTTCTTTTGGTTTGTCGTGTTCCGAGATCAGTCCGTGTATATCTATACTATTAATAATTTAGTAAAGCGGACGAGTTTTTTGTTTGTTTGTTTAAACACGGTTATCTCTGGACAACTGGTAGCAGTCGGATTCAAAAAATTATTTTTGTATATGATAGCCAGATTCACGAAGAATAGTATAGGCTTGTAGAAGAACTATTGCAAAGGGAGGATCCACCGACCAGATGGGTGTTATGTCTGGCGGGCAGCTGCCCAACGGTTCGTGAAGTCATCCCACCCACCTCGGAATGAGGTGGTGGGGAAACTGTGCCAGGGTTGGAGCCCTTTTCAGTGATTTTCGGGCTAACGGTTGTAATCGGGTTCTTGTATATATACTCAATTGAAGAGTTAATTTCTATAGCGCGATGTAAGATGCGTCGTATGTGGCTCGATAGATGTCGCTATGTAGATGTCGCTACAGGCTATCTGGAACTAAGCTAAACCTCTCAGCTAGCCTTAAATATTGATTTTTGTTTAAGTAAGTCGAAGTGAAAGTGTTCCCGAACTGCTTTATCCGCATGCGCTGGCGTAATGGTTAGTGATACGTAAATATAATATTCTACAAAATTATTGGACCATACTATATGTAAAAAAGTCTCCGATAACATATGCCTATTTCTTAATAGCATAGGCCACAATAAGGTATTTTGCGAGTTTTTATGTTGAAGATTAAAAATTGATTTTGAGCATTATTTTTAGGCTTATAATATTAATCCTTACGAATAAAAGTTATTTCATCATAAAGACAATTTAAATTATTCTTTTTATAGTATGTAATTTGGACACATAGTTTAGGAGAAAATGAAAAATTAAAATAATTTGTACTTGCGGGATGTGATAAAAATTATGATAGACTACACTGGTCTGTCGCGTTGGCGGCGCGGTATTTGTTGGATAAAAACACGGGTGAAACCGAGGGGCACAGCTAGTATACTAATATTCTTTGTCAAGATGACAATTTTATGAGGTTAAATTTTACTCTTTATAGAATGTTCCTTGGACACATACTTTAGAAGATAATGAAAATTTTAAATAATTTTTACTTGCTGGAAGAACAATTATGATAAGCTACACGGGTGCGTTGCCGTTGCGGTGTTTTTGTCATATAAAATTAACACGGGTGAAACCGTGGGGCACAGCTAGTATTTGACCAGTCTCGGTTGTTTAACGGCTAGCTTTTCCATCATGGTTTGCAGTTTTTGACAATACAGATCTACCGTTATCGTCTGGGCAGATCTTAAGAATCTGTAGTGTATGACATCAGCACTGGTCCACCAAACACTCCCCAGTACCTTTTTCTGAGTCGACTTTCGCTTGGGACAGGATTTGACCGGTTCTCCTGGGGTCAACCACTGTGATGAGCGTTTCCAATTGTCGTAAAGGATCCATTTTTCTTCACAAGTAACAATACGATTCAAAATTCCCTCGTTATTGTGACGATTGAGTAATGTAATGCAGAACTCAATAGGTATTTGTTGGCGTGCTTCAGCCAATTCATGCGGTACCCATTTCTCGAGCTTTCCCACTTTCCCTGTTTGTTTTAAGTGAATTAATTTTTTTTTATCACTCACACCGAAGCCTGCCGCTAACTCTGACGTGGTTTGCGATGGCTCCGCTTCCACAATCGCCTTTAATTCTCCATTATCAACTAGGGACTCCGGCCGTCCACGAGGTTTGTTTCGTAGGTACAAATTTCCAGAACGAAAACGTTGAAACAAAAAACGTTTCAAGCTTTCCTTTACAGTAGCTTCCCTATACACATAATTAATCCTTCGAGCTGTTTCTGCAGCGCTGATGCCACGGTGGAACACATACTCGTAAATAACGCGATATTTTTAGCTTTCCATTTTGTGAAAAGAACGGTGTCAAAGAAAAATCATATGGTGAGAAAACAAATGAATCATTAAATTCAAAACACAAATACACTAGCCTAAATTTGAAATATATTTGAATTTGTAATTCCTAACTAAATACGCAAGATATTTGAGATCAAAGTGGCCAGTTCAACAAAACACAGATTTCATATGTAAGGACCCCATATGTATAAGTACAATAACATAAATAAAGAATTCAAATGTTGAGTATTGTACAAACAATTAAGATTTTATTAAATTTAACCACCAGCCTTTCAATCAAACCTCTTTGTGATGTCCATTAAAGTAGAGTAGCGAAAACTGATATAAAGATATCCGCGACATTTATTTTATTATAAAACAATGATTCAGTAAAACATGTGCGACTCAGATTCGCGCAACGAGGGTTCCGTAATTGTACAGCCACATTTACCAAAAAAAATTATAGACATTACTGAAGAAAGCACCTAACTGTTAACAATGACTTCGGTCACGTGAAATATTGAAAGTTAAAAATCAAATTCATAAAACAATTTTGTACATTGGGTATTTGATTATTAGTTAAAGTCAATTAAAGTTACAAAAAATCGACAATGATATTAAAATTACAAAAAAAACTGCGTAAAAACTTCCATTTGTAAACGTCACTCTCTGACTCATATGCCAGTACCTTTAAGTAGCAGTTTGTCTAATTCGGATATAATATAATTAATTATATACTACATAATCACATTATGATACACAACCATGTGTATTATTGTCGAGTTAAACTTTGTTTTATAGCATGTTAAAATGTTCTAAAAATGTGTGCCTCAATGTAAAAACACATCTATCTATAAAGACTCCACAAAAACTGTTTGTAAGCGTTCCTAAGAATGCCAAAATGCGAAAAATGTATTTGGAAATGGCTAATAAAAACCCAAATACAAATCACTTCGAATTTTCCTTTTTCTCTGAGGATCATTTTGATATATTTATACATTACATGTATTTTGTTACTTCACCACAAAATTATTTATGTGATACAATAGCGTTACAAATTAAAATATTAATTATTTACAACATGAATAAGATAGTATGCCCATTGAAAATATTTTCAAAAAATTACAAAGTCAATAAATCCTTTACTATCATAACAATATTTAGAAGTATGAGCCAAAGAAAAACTGATATTTTTCTATTACAGATCGCATACAAAGATTGTGTGATGCTGTAAACTTCTCGGGAAAACCAAAACTGTTATAATTTTAAATAGCTTTAAAATTACAAATACGAAACATTCACTGAAAGCCCCTTTGTAACTAAGTTAATTCTGTAGTTTTTCGATAGATGTCAGCGGTCAAACTTGAAAGTGCCTAAGCTTTGTACATATGTACAGTCGGAAAGTCGGAACCTCGGCAATACTCACTTTTATATTGACGTCGATAGAGCGCGCTGTTGGTACATTTTATTCCTTAAAATATTGTACAACAAGCTACGAATTTTGAAATAATTGTTTATGAGAACACGCAATGTAATTCCTTGTTTGTAAAAATAAAGATAAGGATTATAATCAACTAACAGCTAGAGAAGGAAAGATTTGCCGGTGGTGTGCGCTGGTTGGGCAACTACACGGCGGCGAGATGAAGAACTTTCAGATACAATCAAACCCTCTTTGCGACACTTCGCGCCGCCACGACACGCGCCTTTAATCAAATTGCTGATAAAGTAAACATGTTTATCTGTCTACCCATCTTCAAACATTACCTAGGCTACCGATTCATGTAACTGTAAGGCGGCTAGGCGACTTTGAATAAAAAAACTTTAACGTGGACTGTTTTGTACTAGTTCGATAAAATGACTGCACGGGAACCTCTCATGATAAGTAAGTTATCTAAAATAGTTATTATCACTATCATTGCGATTTCCTATAATGCCCCTTCACACCTCATTTTAAGGAGTTTGGATAGAATAATAAAATTTTCTTTTATAAAATATTATATCTACAATTGTAATATGGAAACTGTGACTTATTTATACTGTCAGGTGTTATTTTAAACCACTGCATCAGGCTCTCATTTCAACACAGTAAGAACATAGGTTCTGTAAGGGATTTTTTTAAAATAGAAAACAATTCTCAGATATACCAAATACATAGTATTAAATATATGTATAGTTAGACAAAATGGATAGTCAATGGAGAGTCAATTCTCGAAAATGCATCCACGATAACAGCCCACAAAGTCCAGTGAATCTGTAAAGGCTCTATAAACTGTGTTAGTGAAATAAAAAACACTGTCATTAAAACTTTTAACTTATAATGCACAAGTTAAGTTAGCGTGTGTATTTTGATCATTATATCTATATTTCATGGAAATTGAAACGCTATTATATTATTATACAATTATTACTTACACATCTATAACACTAATACTTAAAAATGGATTAATAAATATTTAGTATCTTGTTTCACTTTGATTTAGGTACATCATTATACCGTAGGTATATAGGACGTACGGTATCTCTCTGTAGGCTTCCAGTGAAGAAACGCATAGTTCAAAATGTTGTTGCACAGTAGGAAAATAAGAAAAATATTTCGTTCTTAATAATTTAGAATTAGTGCGGTCGGCTAGCTTCAAAGCAACGGCATAAAATAATATATTTTCCTGAAAAAAATACGATAAAACATGACGAGCCTGGCACACAAACTTACGATACTATAATCAAACTCAAAAATTATTTTATTCCATTTGGCCCTAAAAAGGCATTTGTGAATGTTAAAACACTATTACCGGTTCGAAAATATCTGATTACTTGAGCAGAACTACTTACTATATAAATAATGTTTGCAGTTATTAATAATTATATTATTTCAGTTGATGTACAGAGAGGGAACCACTTCCAGACATATCACTATCATTCACGTAATAATCCACGCTTCAACCCTTTGACAGTAAAAGTTGCTTGAAATGGTTCAGCCAGAGAGTTTCATCCTTATGTATTATTACAAATTATGTTTGCCGCTTGATTGAGTTCAATGTGGCTCACCAACGGGACGGATAGTTCCCACGCACTTCCAACTTCAATACGCTTTCGAAAATTGACTCCGCGACGAAGATAATCTCTGCGCGGTATTTATAATCGGCACTGTGTACTATTGCTGTATTAGGTATAGTAGCGCGAAACAAAATATCAAGAATCTCTGTTCCATTGAACAGATCAAACAGGTATACCGCAAACCATTCGTTTGGTCGCTCAACGTGAAAATTGATGTTCGTAGTGATTTCACGCCACTGTTGACGTCATTATCAAATAATCATTGAGTCGGTAGATTGGTAATCAACTTTAATGATTGTATGGCAAGACAGTTGTTTTTATTTTTTACTTGTTTAGCGTTTGTACACAATCTATCGACCCAAGATGCAACACGCTAAGCTTAGCTGGGGGAAGGCTCTCAAGTGCAGCTGTCGGAACAAATCTTAAAAGAGATAGGGCACAAAGAAATTTCTTTGATTATCCCTTTAATTGGGTTCTTGAGTTGGTTCACCTTGGGTAACCTTGAGTTGTTTTCCTGCACTGCGCAGAGTTTCCAGAGCTCCTTGGTAGGGGGGTTTAAGGTAGCTATTTTATACCTATGGTATTACAACAAGTTCGGTGAAGCTATAAAAGCCGCAGCGGTTTCAGAGCCCCTAAGGGTACCAGTGTAGTTAGTTTAAAAAAAAACCTATGGTATTACAAGTGTCCATAAGCTACGGTAGTTGCTTATAATTAGGCGAGTCCTATGCTTGTTGCCCACCTTAGAAGTATTAAAAAATCCATAGACTCATGGTCACAAATTTACAGTTGAGTGGTAGTTAGCCAGGCGAGCATTAGAAAATACCCTACCACCGTGCTATGGTTTCATCGTGATCATTTTTTATTCGTTTAATTCTTTTATTAATAAATTACACCTGTAATTATTATTCATTTTCATAAAAAATACAATTTCACAATTATTCGTATAATCAAATAAATATTATAATTTTCACTTTCATCTAAACAAATGAAAATCAATTTAACGTAATAATAGCTCAATGGTAACGTGTATGGACAACGCGTCGGTCGGTTTGAGTTCGAATCCTTACAATGAGCCTGTGCTTTCGGGGAAGAAATATGTTGTGATGCAATCATACCATGGTGATAAATCATTTCCTAATTCCTATCTGTTCCCTTACTAAGAGTTTTTTTTTTTAAAGCTAGCAAGCACATTTTTGCATGACATAGTGTACGTAAAATAATACAAGATCTGAGATAGCATGTAAGTTATTTGTAAGTAATAACGGAACTCGTCATATAGTACAAACTTATCGATTTAACTTCTTAGCCGGTTGTCGCAGTGGACTGGTGAAATGCACAAACAATGACTCTGATATGATTCACACCGCAATATTCATGCATAGTTAAAAAGGTTTCGTGCGGTGTGGTGCGAAGCGTCGCGTGAATATCGTCCCTAGAGTCACACTCCCGTCTTGAGATATTACTGCTTTTGCTGCCATGACAAGATATATCTGTTGAGTTGAGCTGTGAGAATTTTTATGTTATGATATGTGAAGGTTAATCATTTTACAATCCTTTATACGGTTTATTATATAATAATAATTTAGTACAACAAGTATTTTTATTATTTCATTATTCTTACAAGTTAAAAAACCAAACCCAACATTATTAGTTTGTTGTCCAAATCAAATAGAATTTTATGAAGGAAATGAATTTGTTTGAGTTTTTTAATAACTGTATCTGAGTTACCAGCATTAAGAAAATTACAAGTATATGAACAACATATATATATATATATATATATATCCAAAATACCTCAGTGCCTCAAGTCGAAAGTCTTTGACCAGTGTGTGTTGCCAGTGATGACATACGGTACAGAGACGTGGTCGCTCACTGTGGGCCTCATAAGAAAGCTCAAGGTCGCTCAGCGAGCTATGGAGAGGGCTATGCTTGGTGTTTCTCTACGAGATCGAATCAGAAATGAGGAGATCCGTAGACAAACTAAGGTAACCGACATAGCCAAAAGGATTAGCAAGTTGAAGTGGCAGTGGGCGGGGTACATAGTTCGGAGAACTGACGTCCGTTGGGGCAGAAAGGTTCTCGAGTGGAGACCACGCACCGGAAAGCGCAGCGTAGGACGGCCCCCACTAGATGGAAAGACGACATAATAAAGGTCGCTGGGAGCCGTTGGGTGCAGGCCGCACAAGATCGGTCGCTCTGGAGATCTATGGGGGAGGCCTATGTTCAGCAGTGGACGTCCTGCGGCTGAAATGATGATGATGATGAACAACATATTTAGTTATATGCGAAGTTATTTCATTAATAATACTAATAATATATAAGTACTTCGTAATGTTTGAATCCATCCAAATATACCAGTATTTATCGAATACCTACCGAAAATTGTAAAATTATTATAAAAATTTAGCACGTTTTTTTAAAATACAATTATTTAAAGACATTCACAAATGAATGTTTCTAACATATATTAAAAAAATTATAGTATATTTAATATGCGCATCATAATAATCAACCTTACTGTTAAAAGTGATGTCATCGAAAAAACGTATAAAGAAATTCTAGAATAAGGTAAATAACTACACACACTGCGCAAATAAGCCAACCGTAACAGTTCATTTTGAGAACAATGTTGCTTTTGAATCAAATGTCTACTACTTTCAAATCTTTTTCATTTATGAAAATTATTGATGTTAAATAATGCAAAATAATATTATATTCGCAATCTTGGTTATAGTTGCTTTATGTAAGACTCAGAGTTGAAGTTTAATTGAACTGAGACTACTTAAGTCATTAGGGAAACTAGCTTCGATTTGACTGCCGTGCACAGTAAATAGGAAGGACAGCATACTAGTAATCGATGTAGGTATGGATTAATAATAACAAAAGTTTTTAAATATTTTATTGAACTTTTTAATTCGTTAAATAGGTATATTCAAGCAGTAGTGATATGAATATCTCACTTTATTAAATAAATACATAGTTTGCTTATTTAAAATAAACTAAGGAAAGACACCGAGCGTAGCGTTAATACTAATAAAACTAATTACATTCTCAAAAATAGTATCGAAAATTGAATCGAACACAATGCCAACCTTAATTCAATATTAAAATAAGACTGCAATACAAGGTATTACCGGATGGGCGGTTTGTTGTTATCACCTTTGACGACCGCGACCCTGGAATGCCCGGACCCGTCTGTTCGATATTATCTTTCCATACAATCTCCAAGCACTGAGAGCATAAATTCACGGAACCTATTCATCAGCACAATTCACCATAGAAACAATAAGCGTACCCTTCGCCGCGCCCGACTTAAAGAGTTTAAAAATACATAAAAAAAGGTTTTGTATTATTTATACTTCTTGGGAACCCTTTATTGCTGGCAATCGAATGGTTAAAACAGTGCGATAGAATGAGTCGGTCGGTGGTGAATAGCAGGGCGGATACAATGACTGCTGAGCACAGAGCACAGAGCGCAAGCCGCTGGTAGGTGTCGAATGTCGAACGCACGTCGCCACCAACGCACCTCTCACCGGCGACATATGATATCGCCTTTTTGTATTTTATAATTTCTACACAATAGATTCTCTGAACAAACTTAGGGCGAAAACAATGAGCCCGGAGGTAGAATCCACTCGGAAACCCTTTACATTCAATTGATCGTCTCTCAATAAAAGAGGGTGCAAATTATAATAAATAATGAGGTTCACAAATATACAATTTTTTTTTGTATATATGCAAATAGTTTGCCAATATGATATGAAAATATTTTTCTTATCATAATCAAATGGAAATTCAAAATGTGTACTGTTGAGGACAGAGGAGTAGACATCGCCTCACAGTATGAAATATATGAAATCCAATGTTGATTAAATTGCGAGTCTAAGTTGTCATCTTTATATTTTACCAGTCAATTTCCTGTGTTTCATCTTTTTATGGTGAATTATTTAGAATATCTTTTAAACGACACCTTGTTATTTTGTAGGTACTTTTATTTTGTAGTAAAAATGGATTATAAATGGTTTTCTGTTATAACGTATCTATGTGCTATTAGAAATGTACTTAGGAAATTTATATGGGTTCGAATGACTCCGTCATTAAAGTTACGGGTTCTTGAAGAAAGGGTAAGGATTACCTAGCTTATAATGTTTTTCTATGATTATTTACTCGTTAGGAACTTAGATTTATGTATTGAAAGTGATTATGTCTTATATACTGCCATGTTGTGTACAATAAATAATTTGTATATTTGTGCTTTTATTTGTACGGTAAGTCTTCTGAAGTAAATGGTCTTATGTAAATTGTTTTATGTGAATTATGTAAAAACTGCATTACGTAACTCGAATGAGTCATTGTTTTGTGTCATTATTATTATTAACCCTTGATTATTATTATTATTAAGAAAAATTAAATGTCTGCTAATAGTATTAAGTAAATAGTACATAATGTATTAGTTGTAAGTATGACAAATTGTGTAACGGCACGGTTCGAAAATTCAGTTCACATCCCGATATTGTACGGGATTCTGGTAGTGATAAATAAATACAGTCCACAAGAATATTTGGTGTTTCGGACCAAACCCAATATGTACGTCTAAAAATGAGATTAGTACTAGTAAGGTAAAACCATTGGTTAGTTTTGTTTAAATAATAGTTACAATGGTAATCAACCATGATCTTAAAGAAAATAAATGTACTTACCTAATGTTACCAAAAATAATATTATATGTTAAGGGAGTAGATATTATTTATTATCACGAATAATTAATAATAACAAACAATAATTATATGAGAATACATACAGTCGACTAATATTATAGATAATTGAAAAATTTTGTGACATATTTCTCAACCATTGCTTCCTGTTCTTAATTTTTTATTTAACTGATAGATATTTTATCAATAAAATGAACATTTTCGAAGTCTGTTATTTGATGTCTACATACGTATATAATATATTCTCAGTATTTCAAACCTTTCAAGGGCTTTTATATAGGGATATATTAGTTAATAAATTGCATATCACATCACATCACATATCAAGTGCAAATATAGTTTTATTTTATACAAATCAGTTACTAATAATAAAGTACTATAACATGTTCTTAAGTACTTAACAGCATTAAGTTTTTGAAAATAACTTCAGTACAAGATATATAAGATTTTTCAATCTAAACAGTCAGGTGACAAAAAAAACGAATGATTTAATAAAACGATAACGCCATGTGACCAAGGATTAAATATGGTTTGTTTTTCGTTTCATTACGTCAGCACATTCATATAATACTTAATTAGATAAGAACCGAAAACAAGTCGTCACTGGCCACTAATAAATTCTGTGCGGCTTATCGAGATTGGCGAACCTGTACAATGTGTGTGTTTGTGTAATCAGATGTGAGCCTTCTAACTTTTAATTCCCTGAGAAGCTAGGGGGTACGTTAAGGGGAGAAGGTCCGACGCCAACGCCGATATCGCATATAAAAAGGTTGTGGATCGCTCGCTTCTCCATCCAGCGATTGGCTAGGCGGCGCCCGCCGGTCCCCGGGGCCCTATATGAGAAGCGAAATGGGCCCCTGAACACCCATAAGAGAGCGACCCCGCCCGCCACGGCCGAATAATTAGGGCTCTTTGTTTAGATAGCGGCAATTTTGTTTGGGAGAGACCGGGCGCTAGGGACGTCTTCACCATTTCAATGGGCTGATATTAATAAGATACGTGTGGTGTAGCAGAGAAAGAGCCGATATAGGTTGAAAATGAACACAACTTTTGCATGTGATTTTATGTAATAAGTGAAAAGATTTTCCTTTCACTGGATATAGAAATAAACATAACTTTATAATACTAACAAACAGATAAACATACATAACAGTTTTGAATTATCATGGCATCGTTTGACACAAGAATAATTAACGTTAATACTGTGTAAAAATAATTTTAAATGCAGTTTTCTATTCTTAAAATGTATCATTATAAATCTATGAACAAAACGATAATATCTGTAGACAGTGCTACAATAGCAATAAAAATTACGCTCAGATAATTAATATGTTATAAAATAGTCCACAGTCTACATCGGAACAGTCAATATTGGATGCTATTCCTAACGAGTGAGTTAGAACGCCTATATCTTGTTAGCCACACCCTTAGAACCGAAATACAGCAGCGCAAGCAGGGAGCTTTGCAGTAGAAATTACTCTTACGGTGGTGTCTTTCATATCTTGCATATAAATTTGCATTTTTTTTTTCATACATTGCAAAAGTCTCCCTCGTATACGTGTATGTACAAACAAACTAAAAAATCATCCTTACTTTATAAAGTTTATATAGTTATTTATTTGAGAAAGAGTTACACAAAAAGTAATTTTAAGTATTGATAACAAAAGTTGAAGAAGTATGAATTATAACGGCCGTAAAAGTTTATAGCAAAAAAGGGGAATGTTGACAGTCACCAGGCAATAACCACATAAATAATGCAGCGAACAGAATAAGGATTTGTTTTCTTACAAACTTTTGTCTTTCACCGTGAGCTGTTAAATACAAAGACTCGCTATCCACCTCTGATATTATTAATATGATAAACCATTTCCTTTAAAATAGGTGATTAATAAAGTGGAAAATTAATGTCCCTAAGTTAATACAAATCGAGAAAGTTTACACAATAAACTTGCCATGCCTTTCTTTGCATAAAACTTTCTATTTTGAATATATTATTAAACTAAACTTAATTAGGTAATTACACTGTAATTAGGTATATAGCTTATTTACCCTTTATTTAAGTTAAAATACGTTAGGATTACATTTTAATAAACTATGAAATCTGGATATATATACCTCAGAGTCTGTTTTTTTTTTGTCCTTCCGCATGAAATAGATTCATGGCTTCTGCCTCTGTTGACCCAGAATAAGCGTTTGTTAGTAATTATTAATTTTATTAGCGATTCTTTGTATATCAAAATATTACCTTGAAACCAATGGTAAAATAAAGACAAACAAAATGTAAGTAAATGAAACAACAGGTTCATAACAATTACAGTAAGAGAGTATATCGAACCCATAGATTCAATCGTGATGAAGTTATAAAGGAAAATTTTGGTCTGGTAACTAAGACAAGTAATGTCTACACAATTACACGTATTCGACTACCCACGAACCATCTTCAGTTCAATATTGACACCTATGATAATAAACAGACGAGTACTAGCATCGCAGGAGTCAAGTGAAATAATTATATTTTTTAATTTCTCGTACATTTCGTCCAATATACGATGAATATATATAAGATGAAAGTTTTTGACCAGTGTATATTGTCAGTGATAATACATAATACTGAACCATGCTCGCTAACGATGCGCTTATAAGAAAGCTCAGGTCACTCAAAGGGCAACAGAAAGTGTATGGACCAAGTTTCTCGCGATCAAATAAAAAAATCAGGAGATCCGCAGAAAAACCAAACTCAACGTCATAGCCCTCAGAATTGCTAGATTTAAGAGACAATAGGCGGGCACATATTGCTCGGATGCTGTACGGATTACCGATGGGGGCGAAAAGTTCTCTAGGGCAACCACGCACCGGACGACGCAATGTGAGCAGACCCACCCCACAGTGTGGACAGACGACTTAGTAAGGATTGCGAGAACTCGCTGGATACGAGTAACGCAGAACCGGTAGTTGTGGCGATCTTTGAGTGAGTCTAGCTAATTTATTTTTATAAAACAAACTGCCCGCCTGATGTTAAGCGGCTACCGTAACCTATGGACGCTTGTAATGCCATAGGTAGAGCCAAAGAGCTCTGGTAACCCTAGTCACCGCTCGCTGGAACATAACACTAAGATATTTGGATGCGATGTTCTGTTGGGTGTAGGTATTCCACCAGTCAGACTGCTCCAAGTACAGAGAAATCTCCCAAGAAATTTCTATGGCCTACCTCTCTTATCTATTTGTTCAGCAGTGGAGATCTTTCAGTTGAATGGATGGATGGTTGACTTTTCCAGATATAACTATATTAACCACTTACAAAATTGAAAAGTAATCGCAAAAGCTTATTCTGTTACAAGTTGAAATAGCAAAAACCAAACCGATTCCCTTAAAACGCTCTCTACCTTACTACCCCTTGGTAGTAGCTAAGTAAAATTTATTAAATGACATATTATCAAAGTGACTACATCCAACAAATAAAAAATTAAATTACTTATAGTATACAGCACAGGCAACCAACTCTTTCCTTTTAGGCGTAATAAAATTACAGCAGGTATGGCAAGCTTTTAAAAGACGCCAGCAATAGTGATACGCGTAGCAAGCGTGTCGTTGAGATACCGCAGGGGCCTCTGACAACATCGCCGTTGTCTCGTCCTCGCAAACTTGCCATAAATGTTAATATGGGATCTTCTCACATTTGAATATCTATTTCTTCGCGGGACCGGTTCGTTAACGCGGCCTTGAATTTTAAATTTTATCACCGCACCGGGAATACCGCAGATGAGGTGCGCGCCTACGTGATATCCCCGAGAAAATAACTGAGAGAAAGTTTTTTTGTTTGTCGCCTTTATCTCTGTAAAGTGAAATTGACGATCTTTGGGTGTAGCAATAGGTTTTTGCGTCATACGTTTTTTTTTTCACATTTAGTAAAAAATAGTATTCACGTTTCAGGTTCAAATTCAGGTTTCCTTCCGTTGGTTTCCTTCACCGTTAGCCAATAGTGTTAAAACTCTAATTAGTAAATGTACGCCAATTCCGAAAAATTCGTTTGACATTCGATGTACCGCTGGTCTAAACTACTCAACTACCATGACGAAAAAATATAGAACTGTAGATTTTTCGGCGTTTGGAATCGCCAATACATATAGGCTGGTGTGGTGATTAAGTCTGTGTCTTTCCACAGGAAGAGACCTTTGCCCAGCAGTCGGACATTTACAGGCGGCAATATTATTACGTTTTAACAGCTTTCTACGTTAAAGATGTACACAAAGTAGAACAGGTTCTATTTTGAATTCCGACATAAGTCGACGTCCATAACTAAGTAGTTTGCAATCTGCAAACCGTGTCACACGTCGCTGCACCTTAGATACTAATTGCCTTGTTCCTGGTCTGTCACTTACTTCCCAGAATTGTTGTCTTCCGAACAAGCTATTTGTAGAGCTTTGTAGGCAAGGGACAAAACTTGTCACTCGAGTACGTAACGAGAAAACTTAATTAACAATATCCTAATTCAGAAACTACGTATTAGGTAACAGGTACCTAAAAGATACATAGTGAAAAATAGTCACAACTTCATAGGCTAATAAATAAAGTATTTAGGTCTTAGGAGAAGATTAAAAAATTATCAAAGACCAAGGTGATTGAACATAACGTTGACGTAAGTGACAGAATAGAAACGTCTAGAATATCTCAACGTTAAGTCACGTGATCAGACATGTCAATTCATTACATTTTTTTCGTTTTCGTTATCGTTAACGATTGTAGAAAGGGTGCCTATTATTGGTTGTCGATACACTTTTGCCATTTTAATGGAGTGTTCCCTGAAGATGGGAATCGATTAAATCTTTAAAGGCATTGGATAATTTAAGAACAACACCACCTTCAATTCGTGATATACAATTTAAAGCAATCAAATATCAATTCGTTCGTACTAAAATTCTTATTTATTTAGTTTTTAATGATTACCTCCGTTGTATATAAACCTGAAAATGAAAAGAAAACTTGACATACCTAATTTCAATGTAAATTAATTATGTATTCCTGGTTTAATTATTTAATAAGCTCGTGTCTGCATTGTCTGGATTGCTGCAAGTCCATGTCGCGGCTCGATGACGATTCGAAAGTTTAGTAGCAGGTATTTTAACGCGCCTCCACCACCCTGTCTGACCCTCAATTATTGAAAATGCATTTCTGTCCGCGCCCTGCGCACGCTGCACCATGCCACATCGCAAATGCACATTTTAAACTGTACCTGATTGCCGAGTCGTGTTACTATCTCCGGCTAAAAGTCGGTCTGCCGCTTTATTTAAACCGATATAATTGGCTTTAATAAAATACCATTTTAATTCCAACGTGGTTGTCAATTTATAAATTGATAAATATAACTCGTAAAGTGGACGGTTCAATATGGTAGATAATATCTTTTTACATAAGTTACTCTTTATATTCAAAGTTCGGCGAAGTGTATTATATTAAAATATACTAGCACTTTTCCAGTGGCTTCGCTCGCGTCATAGTTGAGTTATATGTTTTGATCCATTATATGTTTTATGTCCTATTTTAACTGAATTGCTAAATACCCCTTTTCATAGAGTTATCTTTAAAAAATGGCGGATTTTTATATACATATTTTTTTAGATGCGCAACACACTCACCGTGATACAAACGGCAGAACGTACTTAGCGAGGTAATGTTCCTACGCAGCTAAAGCGGCTTATTGTACTTTTGGTAATGTAATTTGTTATCATTAACAAAGCGGACAGCTCGTCTCTGCAATCTGTCCAGAGGTATTTTGCGGATCCATCCCAGGGATGCGAACAGTATTCCATACACGGACGAAGTTGTGCCTTGTAAAAAAGGTATAGTTCATGTGCTTGAAAAACCGTCACACCCTGTTCAGGATTCCGAGTCTCCGAGATGTGGTGTTTCGGTGTTGTTTATGTTCTAACCTCAGTACTTTGGGCTGTTCGTTGATGTCAGTCAGTCAGGATAATCTCGCGCAATAGTTAACACTTGTAGCATTTCAATACTAAACCGTATTCAACACCAGTATTCAGACCTACCAAATTAATTATATACGCTAAATTTACATGAGCAATATTTTTTTGAAAAAGCATTAAATATTACTTAATATTTATAAAGGTCTCCTATTATTTATATAAATTTACCTATTAATATTTTATAATGTAATGAGATACGAACGTTGACGTACTTAATTGTTCTATCATGTTAGCATTGAAATTGAATAAACCATAATGATAAAAAAGCACGTGTGCAGTTCACACTCGGTAGTAGTAAAACCTTTAGAAAACATAAAAATATTCACTTATGTTACGTTTCTGTTTCATTCTTTCGCAGGTTAAATCCTTTAAACGTACCTTGTTGCTAGTGTCGTTTTTTTCATCGTGTTTGAAATGATACCGATACTAAAGAAGTTTCCACTTCAAATATCGTGTTTATAAATTAAAAATATAAATACTAAAATTATACTCAGACCTTATTCCAAGAATAAAAATTCTTAAATGAAATATTAATTTCCTTAACGAAAGCGTTACTTTTCGGAAATCTATGGTAAATAGTTTATTCACATCATACACATTATTATTAACAAATGCTTTTTGTTGCAAGATTATGTAACCTGGGGCAGGTGTAAGTATTAAAGTAAAATTAAACAATTTATTTATTAATATATGTATTTACAAACTAATGTTGTATAAATATGTTACCCACCTAAACAATCGTGAGATACAGCGGCTTCAGGGCCCCTAAGGCTAACAGTGTAGTCAGATTTAAAAAAAAAATGCGGCTATGTAATGTAACGTTCTTCCACTCCAGTCAACGTTTTCGCTCCTTTCTATGATATTGAATCCTTCAACCGAGGTATTTCAGCATACCGGCATCACGGCGATGACTGTCGATAAAGTCTGTCACCAACGGTTGCCGTTATTTCTGGACTTACCGTACTTATCATTAGGTTCTATAGAATCAAACTGCTAAGTTTAGTATTAAAACACTTTACATTAGTTTTCCTTGCCTGGCCAAAATATCAGCTACGCCCATGTTAATAATACGGCGAAAAAGTTTACTGTTTTCATATTACAATAAGTCGATACACGATTTCAGAATCAAGCTCTCAGAGGCGACTATGTGAAGTAGTCGTTCCGTGTACTAAGTGACGAACGGTGTACACAATTTCGGCCGTCCGTTTTAATTGTAAGTTCGGAACGGGCGCGAACGCCAGCGCGGCGCGGCGGTCTCCGCAATACAATTTTATCTTTAACGTTCTTAGTCACAGTTATATTTTAGAAACCGCCATTTAAAAATACTATCAAACTAGTTAAATATTTCGTACGACTGACAATAGGAGATAATAACATGACAAATGCTTTTTGAAACAGGTAGATATTTATAACCGCAGCTATTCAAAGAAAATGGTTTTATAAAGTGTGAATTTGAAAACAGCATTTCTCTGTTAAAATCTTATATTAGGGCTATTTAATATCTTGTGTCACAATTATCGCAGACAAAGAGTTTTATAATAAGTATTACTATCGGTGCCCCGCGACTCTGCACACGTTTGTTACACAGTACCTAATTCTTTTTGTCGGAAAATTTTATTTTTACTCATATTATTTAAAATAAATATTATAGAAAATAGAGGAATGACTTATCACGTACAACATTTCATGAAGATCAGTTGAGAATTAATAGGAATATTATATTTTCTCAATTTTTATTTTACGATTTCTAAAAGTATTATTGAAAATTCATATAGCATATCAATTGATCAATGACATAAATTTCCCGTGTACAAAATTTCATAAGAATCGGTCAAACCATTTTTGAGTTAAATCCGGACATAGAAACAGACAGAAAAAAAAATTTAATGGCATATTCGTGATCGATAATCAGTGGTGAAAAAATATTAAAAGTACAGACAGGATTACAGATTTATTTATATAGATAAACAAGACGGTGCGTCTCTCTCACTTTTCGCGTCCTGTAACCGAGTATCACCACTCGCATCCGTAGTCATTTAGTATCGCCAAGAGAGAAACTACGATTCCACTGAGCGGAGTATCTGTTCCTCAACTTTATGTTCATTTTATCTTTTTGGCTCTATTGCGATGCGGGGACTTTGGCAAAGGCCCTCCAGGGCTACGTTAACACCATGGCCATGCGCGCCCTAAATCGCCTTCTTATTCTATGTTTTTTACTATTTAAATATTAATATTAGCATTCCATTTCAGTGTTTTCATTTCAATTTCAAGTTTTTTATAAAATCTAATAGCGCGTCTCCCGCGGCTTCCCTCGTGTCATAGTTGTCTCATCTTTTTTCATTTTTAACTGAATTACGAAATACCACCTTATATAGATTTATCTACAAAAAATACCGATTTTCATACAATCTTTCATACACTTTTTCACCAGCTTTGGGCTTGAATTTCCAAAAATCCTTCCTTTTACCTACATTGTTAAAGGCTGTGCTTTGATATGTCAGTCAGTCAAGTAGTTATCTTTTGTATATCAATGTAGTAGATATTTGATATAAACAAAGACTCACCTGAATCAAAACTGTCCAAGCTTTCTGATTTGATATCTGCCATGTCTGTAACAATATAAAAGAGGTTAAATGTTTCTACAACTCTACATCTGTAGATAATAATTTTACTACTAGCTGTGCCCGCGACTTCGCCCGCGTGATATACGTGGTAAAAACCCAGCCTTAAATTATTAATATTAGTGCTTATAGAAAATATACCAATGTGTGGCAATTAATATGAAATTAATTTCATGATAATTTCGACCAAACCGTATAGCGCCATCTGTGAATACTGCTGGAAAATAAAATACATAAATTTCTAGTAATCGTTTTTTTTTTTTTTTTAAGATTATGTAAAGATAAATTAATTTCGATTAATTTGGTATCTTTTCACTTTTGTTCACTAAATATTATAAATATATTACAAAATTACATATACACACATACCTTTTTTATATGTACATAACCCAAACGCAATTTATAGATCATACAAATATCCATAAGTGTATAAATGCATCCTAAATGTACCTTCAGACTATAAACTACAAACATACCAAATTTCATTAAACTCGGTCCAGTAGTTGTTGCGTCATTGGCGTTCAAATATACCGACAGACAAAAATTTCAAAACCATCTAAATGTGTTCTGTCTATGATTCTAAACCCCTCTCCCCCTCCCCGTATTATTTTTTCACATATATCTTCAATGTACAGGTTTCCACTCTTTACTCTTTTATTAGTAGATAATAAATATTATAAAGCTAAAGAGATTGTTTGTTTGTAAGAACACGCTAATCTCTGGAACTACAGGTCGTATTTGAAATATTCCTGTTATATTCTATAATTTTATTGAAGAAGGTTATGTGGAGCTGAGCAGTAACTATGAACGTCAGGTAATCTAGAAAGCTGTAGGCAAAAAGCGGGAAGTGAGAACAACGATAAGCTATGGGTGCGTTGGCGACGCTCGAAAAGGCGCGGTGGACAGAGTTGGGCGAATAAATTTAACAAGGGTGAAAGCGTGAGATACACCTAGTATATATTTTTATATAGAAAAAAGTTAATAAATTATAACATAAACATAACATACCGGGTATGTTTTTAGGTCCCATGTAATAGAGAGCGAGCCTATTGCCAATAATCAGGCATAAACCAAACTCAGAGCTGCTACTGAGAATTTTGTAGAAAACCCGATAACAGTTTGCTCGATCTGGGAATCGAACCCAGGACCTCGAACGTAGCAGTCGCGCTTATGATCTCTAGGCTAATGAGGCAGTTAAATTATAACTTATATTATTATTAAATTCTTCTCGACACTATCCTTATAGAGTGATCAAATCTATAATACTCCTTTATTTTGCCATAAGTAACATAAAATCTAATAATGAGCTTTGAGAATAATTTTCTTTTAGTTAAGGGGTTGTAACCACAGTAAAGTTGGATGGTGGGTCCCAGTAAAGCCCGAGGCACGGTCGAGGTCTCGGACTGCGGTCGAACACTCTAATTCACTTGTAGCACGTCGCGGCGCGGCGCTGCGTGTCGACACTGCGGAACCCTACGTTGAAACACTTTTCTCTTGTTCTAAATTCCAATTGGAATAGGTGATTCACTTTAAAGTTTCAGTCCGATGTTGAATTTTAATACATTGCCACGAGCTAAATATTGAGAAATAACGTAGGTATACTATGGCACTATGCTTAAAGAAAATGATAACAAATAATAATATAAAAATAATACACAAATGTCTAATTTTTTTTTATGTCCTTACATATGAAATTGGCGTTTTGTACGGGATGAATATAAAGTTTTTTTTTTTTTTTGGAAAATATATTTAATTAACCAAAGGATGCACCGTTGTTATCTATGCACTTTTGCCATCTCATAGGTAGTTCATTGATCCCTATACTAAAAAAACCATGGGGGGCGAGAATCAATAAACTCTTTGAAGGCGGTTTGGACTGCCGCATCGGAGTTGAATTTTTTTCCTTGTAAGAAGTTGTCCAAATTCCGGAAAAAATGGTAATCTGTTGGAGCAAGGTCCGGGGATTACGGTGGATGTCGCAGACTGAATTGTAGCTCATCTAACTTAATGGTTGTTTGTTGTGCAGTGTGTGGTCTTGCGTCGTCGTGAAGCAGCAGTGGCCTAGAGCGATTGACCAATCTCGGTTGTTTAGCAGCTAGTTCTTCCTTCATAGTTTGCAGTTGCTGACAATAGATATCTGTCGTAATCGTTTGGCCAGATTTTAGAAAGCTGTAGTGAACGACACCGGCGCTAGTTCACCAAACACTCACAAGTAACTTTTTCTGAGTCAATTTTCGTTTCCAGGTCTCCAGGGTTCAGCCATTGAGACGAGCGCTTCCGATTATCGTACAGCATCCACTTTTCATCATAAGTAATGATTCGATTTAAAATCCCTTCATTATTGTGTCGGTTGAGCAAAGTAACACAGCAGTCGACGCGTGTTTGCAAGTTCGATTCACTCAATTCATGAGGTACCCATCGTTCAAGTTTTATTACTTTCCCGATTTGCTTCAAGTGGATTAATAGAGTTTTATCAATTAGCCCGAAGCCTGCAGCTATCTCTGAACTGCTTTGTGATGGTTCCGCTTCCACAATAGTCTTTAATTTTTCATTTTCCACTTTGGTCTCCGGCCGTCCACGGGGTTGGTTCTGAAGGTCGAAATTTCCAGAACGAAAACGTTGAAACCAAAAACGAACCGTGCTTTCTTTTGCAACAACAGCACAGTACACATCATAATCCTTAGAGCTATTTCTGCAGCACTGGTGCCACGGTAGAACTCGTACTCGTAAATATACCGATATTTCATATTTCCATTATGCGGTAATAAGCGACGCCAAAGAAAAAAATAATGAGGAAAAAACAAATTAATAAATGTTTTCAAAACTCAAATGTACCAGCTAAATGAATTTATAAATTTGAATTTGGAATTCTTAACCGAAGAGGAGATATTTCAGATCAAAGTGGTCAATATGACAAAACGACAACACGCTAATTTCATGTTTATGGACCTAATAATATCATTTTATTAAATAAAAAAAAAAAAAAAACAATCTTTTTTTAACCGACTTCAAAAAATTCGAATGATTTTTTCGGATGTTTAACCATAACTTCTTTGTTTATTAACCGATTTGGATGATTCTTTTTTTGTTGGTCCTATTTTTATTTCATTGGAATTGGACCCCCGAATTCGAAGATACACCATGAAACTTCTCAAAATCATTGAAGTTGATTTTCTTGGTTGCTAAAAATTGTATTGTTATACAAATTATCGAACTAAAAAATAAATAATAATTTTTCATGAAGGAACTTACAGGGCAAGGGTATCTTTGGCCACTGGTCAAAGACGTAGGCAGTACCTACATAGGAACTGTATTTTTTTTCATATTTCTTTAAAAGCTTGGGGCTTCAGTTTAAGTGAAATTATGATATACGCCTCAAGCTGTGTATCTATAGAACGTTGCATGTTAAATAAAAGCTTCTAAAAAAAATATTAATAGGACAATCAAGTGTAACTTTTTACAATTTATACATGTTTAGAGGATCAAAGTGAAAAGTAAAACCTGAAAAGCATTACGTGGGAGACTGTAATGATTTTAAATTAGTAATAATTTATACAACTTGAATTAAAAAACAATACGAATGGTTAAAACACAGTAACAAAAATAGGTGTCAGGAAAACTGCGAATTTACAGATTCATAGGTACATATTTAACGAAATGTTTTTAGATACAAAATTAAAACTTGGTAAATGATTGTTAAACCATTAAAATCAGATGCATCAGCGTTCACTGAACATAGGTATTAAACACATCCCAGCAGAGTGGGCGCGCCCGAGCGCGGGTGGTCTGAAGGCTCTAAGGCTGACGGTAGATTTCCCGCGGGAGCACGTTAATTTTCTGCCGCCTTGAGCATACTACCCACCGGGGGCACGCTACCTTTCGCGTAGCCATTCAGACTAAAGGTGTTATTCCAGTAACGCCGTGGACTGATGCCGATATGTCTCTCTTGAGAAAACTTTTTCACGTTTAAAGTAACAAAAATAACGAAACAAACGCTGTAAGTACCAGCTAATATGCACTTTAAAATTATAATATCATTTGCAGGTCGGTATAACGGCGAGAGCTGTCGGTGACATCACTTGCCTCGACTCGATAAATAAAATAATATATTCACAAAATTGTATCCCGCGTGCCAACAACATGACGAAGTTAGTTATTAATGGTAATAATATAAATGCATTTTAATGACTTTATTTTATAATAGTGCAAAAATAATTTAAAGTTATATAAAGAAACATTATTTTAAGCAAATTATTTTATTCAAATCAATTAAAATAATGTCTATTCATACACGGTTAAATTATTTTTACAAAAAAAATATCTTAAAATCATTAAAATTAATTTACATCATTATCATTAATGGTAAACTTCATCATGTTGCACTTCCGTCACATGACGCGCGCGCATCTCTCGATTTAACCCTCTAAATGCGCCGAGAGAAATATAAATAACTTAGAAATATAAAGAACATAGTTTAAGGGCATATAGTAGAAAAATGTTAATGATATATGTTATATACCTACCAAGTTACTTATATATTTAACCTATGTGTACAAAACGTGTAACAGATCCAGTGGGAATTGAAGACAAGTTCTGCTCCTTGACATAGAATTTATCATTAAATGCTGAGTACCGAACATGGGGGTACCTGCAGGGATAATAAAGCTTTTTACAACAAATAACTTAGAAATCCAATAAGGCGGGAAAACGCCTTTAAAGATTTCATTGATTCCCGTCTCCCAAGAACGTTCCATTAAAATAGCAAAAGTGTATCGACAATAATAGGCAGTACTTTGACTATTTAAATATATACTTTTCACAAAGAAAACGCTATTCATGGGTAGCTAATTTCATAGGTATGATTAATTTAAGACTGTATTTTCATGAGTTGTTTTAACTATGATTAAAATTTGGAGGGGGGGGGGGTGTAAATGAGTTTTTCTAATAGGTCATAAAGATGACAAAATTGAAAAGATTAGGAACCGCTGCATTAAATAAACTCGCCAATGCACCGCTACGACACCACTGCATGATCAGACAAACACTATTTGTTATACAATAAGTAAACAATTAACAAAGTAATTGGGTTACTTCAATTTAGTTATTTATTTAGTTACTAGATGTGCCCCACGGTTTTACCAGTGTTAAAATTTAGGATACGAACCCTCCACACATCTCTTTAGGGAATAAAACTTTTAAAAATCCGTTCTTGGCGAATGTCTACTTCATAATAACTATCTGTGTGCCAAATTTCAGCCCAATCCGTTCAGTGGTTTGAACTATGTGCTGATAAATCAGTCACAGATTCCTTTTATACTTACAGAATGCTAAATTTAAATCGGTTTAATCGGTCGTAACTATGAAACTGTAAGAGATATACATGTTTCTAGGAAACCCTGTGTCTAAAATCAAAAGAAAATGCCGATTTTTTTAAATTTATATTACTGAAAATAAATTGTCGTGAATCTTTGAACATTTCTAGTACGTAAAGTAGGTACATAAGCAGTTAAGTTTATAATTATTTTAATAAGGGACATTCAAAATGTGTACGTATTTTGATTGCCTTCATATCTACAAATAAAATATATAGGTAGTACGTTGATAATACGTTATTCTAACCTCAATTTATTTAGGATCATACTATGTTCAAGGGGTTGTTGAATGTTAAATTTCTTTAACTAAGTCTTCGCTAATTTTATTGCACTGTCTTACTTGAAGTAAGAATTTGGTCAGAGATGATAACATGCCAAACTTATAAAAATCTAGGCGAATATTAAAAAATTCCTTATAACTGGTATTTCACCATGATGGTTTCCTTTACCAAGAGCTCTGAATTATTGTGTGATTCGAAACCATATCCTTCAACGGAGCGAATGAGCGAGCTAACACTAAGTCATCTTGACTTTAACACTATTTAAATGACCATATGATTAAAAGTTTACATTTAGATAGGTACTACAGATTCACTAAAACTATGGCACGAGCTTATATAGTCAGCCCCGCACGTCGAATACGACTATATTTTGAAATTATATATGTGTTTGCAGGCCGAGAATACCCAAGGGACGGAAGGAAGTGTGGCCAGAGCGTTGCCACCTGAGACTGCGGGGAGCGCAGTGGAAAGGGCTAACGTTAAAAGAGTAACAGACTTATAGTCTTGAAGCTTTTGATCAAGTTCTGTGCTACAGGGGATATCGGTTATAAATGAAAATGTAATTCGAACAACGAACGCCTTCTGTAATTAAGCATTGAATCGGCAGCCGCAATTCGCGGGTCATCCCTCGTGGTTGCTGATCATATCTAAATGCCTAATGGCTGCTGGGCCTGTGACGAATGTATCAGGCCTGCCGCCCGCCGCCCGCACCCACCCCTTCTCCACTATGTGATAATTCCAAACGCTGCGGCCGCGCCACCTGGGATTATACAGATATGGACTCGGAAGAATGGATTTTTAAATGTATTTTATTTAATGTAATTTTCGTCTAGCGTCAACATGTCTTAAATGACAAGACTGCTAGTGCAACTATATAGTATCACACTTGCTTTAATAACAATGACTTGTGACAGTTGTGACTATCAAAGTTCTGAGCTCCAAATCTGTACTATAGGTAATATTGAATGTTCCAAAATGTGTTTATTAAAGTGATGATAAGGTTAATAGGCTGATTCCACAATTTATTAATGTATTGAACTAGGTGATTAGCATCAGTCATAGGCCACAAGTATGAACATTTTAAATAAACGAGTTAAACAGAAGAATTAATATTACGATTGTTAAACTATATTCTCACATTTATTTACTAACTTGGGAATAATAGACGAAGAGTCACTCAATAAATTATTATCAATTGTTTACTCCAAAAGACAGTTTCAAGTTCGGAAACAATTCGGTATTGTTGACACAGCGAAAGCGAGGCACGCGTTGTGGTGAGTCCAGGCACGCGCTTCGGCACCGCGTAGCATTCCGAATGCACCCCGTCCCCGGCTCGGACCCGGCGTGAATCCGGTGCTATCCTCCATCGTACATCGGCATTTAATTAGCCACGTGCCTGCTGCCCGTTGAGACACGATCCAGTGCGGGACAGGCATTGCTCGCATTGTTGACTTGTAGTCCGTCTAAGTTGCCAAAATAACTCGCAGATGTTTAAATTTATGACATTGTTGTGTATATTGTGTGCATAGGTACTACCTACAAAATTTAACACTCCTAACCAAAGCAAATATTAGGCAACTTTTTTTAGAAGGTATTTAGTATATTGATAGTAGAAAAATCAATGCATTAGTTATTATAGACGTAATACCGTACAGACAGTCTTTCTCTAAATGAACAATCCTGTCTCAGTGATGGAATACCGGCAAAGAGATTGATTATAAATATTAGAGAAGTTATTAATATACTTCCAAACAAACAGCCATGTTACGCTTCACAAGTAACGTCAAATCAAGTATCGAAAAATATGATCACAATACAGCTACAGCTCGATGTTACAGTTTGCGAGTCTTTTACCTTTAGGGATAGAGTTTAAAAAATTTAGATTTATCTAAAAATCATTTAATAAATATTTTTGAGGACTACATGAAGAACTACATTGATGGTAAAAAATCAATAACGGTACTACTACATAATAATTATATGTTGATAAAATAGGTAAATTGTTGAACATTATCATAACCAGTAAGTAAAAATATTTAGTTTGGCTATCAGACAATAGAGCGACCTTAAATATTTCATTCGTAATAATGATAGTTATAGAACTTTTCACTGGAATTTACTAAAATGAATAAAAAATTAAATAAATGAAACGACTCCAAAAAAATCATAATATAGGGCCGAATGACATAAGGTATGAATTAAAAATAAAAATAACATGACAGATAAAGATCACGCCAAAACTCCTTTTAGTAAATTATTTACAGTTGAATATCTATTGACAAGTTAGTGATTGTTGACTCGATAGAAGGAGATGAGGGTCAAATAATCCTATTCTATTAGAAAATATAATTAAACTAGGTAGGCCGGTTGGAGTTATTCTGCCCTTTGCGGTAGTTACTTAATAGCTCGATAACAGTCATGACGCTGCCACCTATCGGATCCTAATACACTTATAAACTATCGTCTCGATTAAATAATTATGGAACAAGCTAAATTATTAAGAAGGAAACAAAAAACCCGACCGCAACACAAACACGAGCTAGATTTTTTTTTTTAATTTTGCTTTTTATTTGATTCTCAACTCGTACTTAAATATTATATAGCCTACGTCACTCCCAGAATTAAAACGAATCTAACGACATATCGTATGCCAAAATCCAAGAAGCCATTTAGGCTACAAAGCGTGCCAAAGAAATAGCTTGGATACGAGCGCGGAAGGCATTCAGCTCTACGTAAACGAAGCTAGAAGCTTAAGGGCACCAAAGTGACCGAACCTCGGCTGTACATGCATATAAATAAGTAGCGATCTAACTTATTCCCTATTCGTCAAATTTGATATATTGTAATATAAGTGTTCCTGCCTTCTGGGATAAAGAAAGAAACAGGCGTATATGTATTTATTAATCTGGCAATTTGGTCTAAGTCTAACTAGTCAAAAAAGAAGAAAAAGGTTCTCTCAGAACCTATGTACCTGAGTGGTGTGCACGTATGAACTGCAGTATCATGTTGATAGCCAGTGAATGCAGTTTCACCAAACTTTTAAACAAATATAAAAAAAAAAAAAAAAGTTCTTAGTTTATATAGGTACATTTCATTTAGTATGTACTATCTGCGACCCTGATCAATGATCAAAGATATCCTTCTCCTGTAGTTATAGTTAATCATTATTAATCATTAAATATTATTATTTATTTTTTATTTCGATAGTTTTGGAATAAAAGTTTGTGTTTTCAAAAACATTTGTTTTTCCGTCGTGCCTATCATATATACTTAAATACATACGTCCGCTCGAAAAATATAACCCTCCTTTTTCGCAGTCGGGTAAATATAAGCTCAATCGGTCAAGTCGGTGAGAAGTTACACGGTCACTATATGTATAAGTTATATGCACACTGGATTTTTATTTCTATTTATGAAGGTTATAAAACATTATAACAATTATGTAAATAAAAATACACGGCGAGTACAGTCCCTGTACCGAGGTCCCGTGGGACCGTGCCCGCGCGCCCAACTTCGAGTTCAGCGGCGCCGCATCCCCCGCGCGCCTCCCATCGTTCCCGTAGAGAATACATTTGCGCTACACTCGTGTTGGCCTAACAACGCTCTGCGACAACACACGAACAAAATTTACTCATTTTCGAATAGTGTCCAGTTTAGCAAAGAAATAAAGCGGTCTATGGCGCCTTTTCCTCTGAATTAGCTAGCGAAATTCATCGCTTGTTTCAAACTTAGTGACCAATAAAAACAGAACAATAAGTGATTTGCCCTTTTACTTATGGGTGCCGTAGGGTATGGAGGCTTTGTCTATAACATATTCTACGTTATTGCACGATTGTTTAAAATGAATTCCTAATGTAAGTAGTTTTACTTACTTCAGCTATAATAATAAAACTTATTTTATGATTTGTCTGTCAAGAAACTAAGAACGAGGACTTGCGAAGTAAGCATATTCATACTAGAACAGTAAAAGAAACGAATTAACTTTTCATATCTTCAAGACGTAATCATCCCTTATTATCTTATTATATTAAGTGAGCAATTATATAGGTATATATATATATACGACTCGCAACGATTTCGATGAAACTTTGCATTTAGATAATGTTTTACATTCCAAGTTTACCTAGATAGGTGTTTTTCTGTTTATAAGACACCGAGCACTCCTCGTTCGCCCAGATATTTATACCATAATACAAATAAAATTTTCTTATTAGAGTCTACAATATTCTCGAAGTTTTCCAAAGCAACAAAATATATAGGTAGGTACTTAAGATTATATAAAATAACAGTGATCTATTTTTGTGATTAAAATCGTACCATATTTTAATTAACTGGGGGCTTGGCAAGTTGCCTTTCTACATTCGTTAATGCGAAAAGAATAAAAAAACAATGTATGGAATTGACATATCCGATCGCGTAATTTAGCATTGTGATACTTATGTCAAATCTATAAATTTTTTCGTTTTCTATTAGCCTTAACGATTGTAAAAGGGCAACTTGGATAGGGTCCATTATCCATTTTAGAATGTTTGCAATGACCCATACAGAGCTTTATTTATTTTTGTAATTATCTATTATTAATTATATGTATTGCAATAAAAGCTAAGTTGAAAATTATTCTCTTATGAATTATAATACCTATCATAGCAATGATACTATTGTGAATAAAAAGACGTTCACAATACAAAGTTACAGTAGTTCGTAGTAACAATGTGGTTTCTTAATAACGTTCTTGACTGTAGTTTGCTTGTAGATTCGCTGCTTGCTGTTGCTGGTGTTTCTCGAACTGATCGTAGTACTGCTTTTTTTTTTTTTTTTTTTTGTCTTACCTTGCTGTTAGCCTAGATCTTAGCCCTATCCGAAAACAGAGCCGCTGCGGCTTTTACAACTTTACCGGGCTTGGGGGCGAGCGCTTAAGGCACTCAGCCGCGTAAGCGTGGGCAACCAGCGCGCAAGGGTGCCAAAGTGGCCGGACCTCGGCTTGGGCTGTTGCCGCGATTGCAATGAAGTCGCGATCTGTCTAATACCCTATCCGTAAAATCGAGCTAAACTAACAAATACAGATATACATGTTCCTTCCTCCTGGGAGGAAGGAAGGAACATGTGTACGTGTATTTAGTGATCTAAAATATGTTCTACACTAACTAGTGCAAAAAAAAATTGGTTGCCTGTAAAGTCGGTATACGGGCGAAAGTTTTACGTGACAACGACTTTCTGTCTGTCTCTCTCGCTCTTAGGCGGGCTAACCATGCCCGAGTGGAAGGGACGCGTGCCTCTCACTCGCTCTCATTTAGCGCATAACGTGAGCGGAGCGTAACGCAGTTTCTTGAAGTGTCACCCGGCAAACCAATTTATAAGACGTTGTCACGTCAAAAGAAAAAAAAAGGTTCCTTACAGAACCTATGTACCAGTGAGGTGTGCACGTATGTACATATGTGTGTACGTGATGCTTGTATGTGGGTAGCTAAAGTGTTGCACGTAAAGTGTCACTTGTATCGCGCGGGCGGCTGCCAGACTCAAGGGTTTCTACCCCGAGGAACGGACCTAGGCTTGAGTTGCCCGGGAGATGGGAGGTTGCGGCGGTGGGTGTGCGGGAGCGAAATTAGCCGCCCGTCCCCTGCGGAGGGAACGGTGGTTACGCGGGCGTGGGCGAAAACACGCTCTGTTTAGAGAGACGGTTGAGTAATATGCGATTTGTTTCTCGATTTCGTCATCGGGATCGGTAAAGATATTACGCGGTCGGCGCTGTAAGCGGGTGGCGTTTAGGACTGGAACGTAATTCGCGGCGGCTTTGATCAAAGGATTCGCGTGATTTGATGCGGTGTCAAAGTAAGATCGTGAGAGGTATTTGATGTAAGACTCGATCGAGGGGAGTTTCATATCTCTATGAAGGTCTACCTGTCGAACGAACCAGGGGGCGTTATTGATTTTAAATCGTAGTACTCGAGTTTGAAGGACTTGGAACTTGTGTATGTTCAATTTTGACATATGTGCGAATGCGGCGCAGCTATATGTCATAATCGGACGTATGCACATTTTGTAGAGAGTAAGCTTATGTCTCAGGGACATTTTGCTTATGATCAGGGGCTGTAATCGACTTATGGCCATTGCGAGCTGTTTTACAGACGGCACGGACATGAGAATCAAAGGTAAGTTTTCTATCGAAGGTCACACCGAGATATTTAGTCTTGGTGGCCCAGGGGATATTGTCTTTGGAAGAGTTTGAGAGTTTTGACACTCTCAGGGTGCACTTTTCGACTAGGATCAAAGATAATCGCGGCGCTCTTCGAGGGTTGACGGCTATGCGCCATTTTGGTGTACCATTACCGAGAGTGGTGACTGCGCGTTGGACTCTGTGTCTGAGCCAAAGTCTGTTTCTATTCGACGCGTAGATGACTGTGTCGTCAGCGTATAGACCTACCTGGACCCTAGGAAGGACGAGGTAGGTCCACTGACATACAGATTGAAGAGACAAGGCAGAATGGAGCCTATGCGGGACCCCGAGCGTATGGGATGGGCTGTGGAGAGTACACTTTCCGCTCGGTAGCGGAAGGTGCGGTCGGTGAGGTAGTCCGGATAATGTGAACTAACTATCTGGTGCACTTGAACTGGTGCGCTTGTGATAGTCCAACGTGCTCAGATCCTTGTTGAGGCTTGGAGTAAGAAGACTGCGAGCGTACGGATGGAGGATTTTGATAGTTAGTCAAATATAGGCTCCGTGAGCAGTTGCAACTGGTGCGTACACAGTGTAGGGAAACCGAATAGTTCCGGTGGATATAGATTTTTCTGTCATGCAGGTTTTGTTAGACGGTTCAGAAGTGAGCAGTCGTAGCATTCTTACCTAGGTATTCAAGACACTGTCGGT
Organism: Saturnia japonica; assembly: GCA_033032175.1. Classification (NCBI taxonomy): domain Eukaryota; kingdom Metazoa; phylum Arthropoda; class Insecta; order Lepidoptera; family Saturniidae; genus Saturnia; species Saturnia japonica. Next base: position 8,116,211 of record CM065311.1, on the reverse strand, counting down.
TGCGAGCTGTCGGGAAGCGTATAGTCTTTAAATTTGCCGGCGTTTGTGTCAGTTCGCGACTGACTTTCCGACCGTTTTCCCGGCTTCCTTGGACATGGCATGAGGCGATGTGTTACAGTTAATTCAAACGCAGGTGCATAGGTGTCGGAAGAAGTTTGATCTTTTCGTCCTCGCCGGTTGAGTTTCTTGAGCAAAATGGCCCTTACATGCGGAACGACATTCGTCGATGTTGTATTGGTATCGGTGGGACCAATGAGTTCTGTACGGTGATTCAGATTGTTTGAATGTAGCTCTATGTCGTCAGGTTTAACGGAGAGCATGTTTGCAGCTTACGGCAAGACAACCCGCTTGCTCGCTAGAACGCGAGGTGGGACCGCAACCGGGCCTCTCGAGGGTGTGTTGGGAGATGTGTTCTATTTTCCAAGATCTGGCTAAGCTTCACAGTATAGTTTAGTATGGGACGAGTTGAGCACCCTCTACGAGGATTAGTCCCAGCTGTCAACTCTGTATTCAGTAATGCGAGCTTTGAACCTCTTTGTCAATCGCGCGCTAATCGTGCGCACGTAATTTCCCTGGACGGGAATGAGTCGTGAGCGCGTGTCGCGGCGTTCTATTTCCGATTTTAACGCTCGCAGGTCGGCAGGGAGTATAAAGCGGCGATCGCTCACCGTTTTGACCTCTCTCGAGGCCTCTCTGATGCTGACCTGGTTTATGGTGGTCAACGGGAATCGATCGCTAAGTCGGCGTCTGCGGCCGACTGCAGTACGTCAGGGACCCTATCTAGGCTGTCCGAGGACGGCCTGTCCGCGAGTAAATGTTTGAGTTTCGCGTATGTCAACCACCTGGACGGACGGAGGACTAATGGTCGGAGGGATGTCCTAGTCGGATGGATAGACCGGGCGGTGATCGGAGTCGAGTTCATGTACGACTTCTAAAAGTTGTAACCGAAGCTTCGATACCTTTCAATAGAGCCACATCAAGGACTGTCGGACGACAGTGATCTTGAAAGTGGGTGGGTTCGGAGGGAGCTAACACGTCAAAGTTCATGTCATTGCATAGCTGATCGAATATACTCCCGTTACGGGAGTCTCTCGAACTGTTAAAGCAAGTATGACCGCTGTTGAGGTCGCCTGCTATGATTACGGAGGGACCGAGTGAAAAGAGTGCCTCCAGATCGGACCGGAGGAGTCTTTTCGATGGTGATAGATATGCGGATACGATTATGATTGACGGGTGGTCAGTCACACCTAGTCTACATATAGAAACTTCCCAATTGGTAAGTTCGGGAGGGCGTAGTACTGCCGCCCTCTCCGCTATATTTAACCTCGCCCTTTGCCTCGCAACCGGTCGTGCGATGAATTCCGTGCGGGGCGTCGCTCAGCCAATGAGCACGCACGCCCTGTGTGCGCGCTCTCCGCAGAGCGAGGCTAACCGTGGGAAAGGGACGGCAGTACCATGAGTCACCATGCCAGATGTTCGAGTCTGGCATGGTTCATCCCTTACAAGACTTAGTGAAATTTATACATTTAAACTTACAACTAGCTATAGTTCTTATTCTAATCGTTTTAAAATACACATATTCACACATATTCGAGTCATATTATTATATCTATTCCTAACACGTGATTTATAAACCTTATTCCTTAACACGTATTATTTCATTTATTTGTTCATTCTATACTATTAGACTATCGTTATTCGCTCGTCCCGCTCGCTGTCCGCAACAGATACAATACTAAAAGTTGTACTTACAAGACAATTACGGGTATAGTAGCTACCTACACTACCTACTTACTTCACTAACGAGATCTTTAAAAAACAGTCACAAAATTTTACAACTCCCAGTTATTCGTCCAAAGATTTCATCATGACTAGGTAACATAAAAGATAAATTATCTAGGTGGCATAAAATTAAAACGTCTACGTTACGAGCCGGCCCAATGTTTTAAAAACTTAACTCATGAAAGATAAAGAAGCCAGCGTGGAGCGGCGCGGCGTCGCGTCGTGCCTATCATGAGACACGCTAGGATGGCAGATTTATTTATAATCTGGTGCAGATCTGGCTACGAATTAGCATGTAAATATTTGAGGTCCATGGAGCCCGGTGGAGATTTATCGCGAATTGCGCGAGATAAGCGAGGACAGGGTCGTAACTTGCAAAGCACCCGCCGCACCGCGGCGCGCGGCGGTCACACAGCTTCGAACTGGGAAGTTCTCAGCACACCCTTTCACAAAGTTGTAAAAAGAGCATTAAAACGCAGTAAAAACGCATCACGGTAGATTTCGGGGACTATTTTACTCTCCTTATGAATTTCAATGAAGATTTAGACGTAATGAGATGACAAAAGGTTTTCTGTAGAGTTGTATAAAGCGTTCATTTCGACATTTTGCTTGGTGAATATAATATTCGTTAACAAAAACATTTTACATGATGACGGCAATTGTTGAGGTCTATAGCTGGTTAGTAAAGTTCTAAATTAAATTATGGCTGTTATAGCATGTATTTATACAAGTTATATATTATATGTGTTTGTTATGTTAGTAAAACGCGGCTATAATAAAAAGTGGAGTTTTACTAATAATGAAATAATCTGAATTAATAAAAATGAAATGCTGTTCGTTGGTAAGTGCATCACTTGAGAACGGCTGGACCGATTTGGCTATTTTTTGTTTTAAAATGTTCGTAATAGTCCGATTAAAGTTTATATGGTAAGAAAAATGTTAAAAGTTTCTCGGTTAGTTTTCAAATTCAGGAAAAAGTAAACGTCCTTTTTCTATCGGATTTTTGTGTGTAGTCATCCATAACTCATGATTGAAGGCAATTAACGTAATTCTTTTTTGTTTTGTAAATAGTCATGGAAAAGTTACCAGGAAAAAACGAGATAGGTGGTGCTGTGGTCGAGTTATTTACTATTGGGAAGGGCAGAACAACGTCTGCGAGGTAAGCTAGTATAATATGAAATAACATCTTAACTTACATAATATTTTTTTTTAATCAATAAAAAAATGTGAGCACAATCTTTGGGATGACATCACTAATTTATGTTGTTAACTGTTTATATAAGATTGAAAAACAAGATCCCAACTAAATATTTATTCCAAGAACAGTTCGAAAGGATAATAAGTATATTAAAATATTCCTTACAGTAGGAATTATTTTACAAAGACATTTTCATTGAATTGTTTTGTCATATAACTTCTCAGATTACTTTTTTTTATTCTTAAATAATAAATCAACATGATCTTGATATTTCAAAATATAAGGGAGAATCATTAGATACATTAGCGATAACAGTGTATAAATCTATAGTTTCATAAAATAAAATTTTCTGTCACTGCATTTTGTTGACACTTGACCTACAGCGTAGCTATTCACTTCACCAGGATTCAATACACGTTGGTTGCGCCGCTTTTATATAGTTTTAAATTTACCGCGATATTGTGATCAGTTCGCGACTCTTTCCACCGCTTATCCCCCCTTCCTTGGCACATGCATGCAGGACGATGAGTGGGTAGTTTTCTACGCCGCGTCTCGTCGGATGAAGTTGATTTTTTTCGCTCGGTTGAGTTGATACGTTGGTAGCAAAATCGCTCGCTCCTTACACTGCGTACCGACATTTATGTTGTATTGTCGTATTGTGATCAATATATTGTTGTGTGTTAATTTTCAATATAGACTTTAGTGCTCGTCAGTGTTATAACGGAGAGCAATTTGTGCAGTACGTCGAAGACAACCACCTAGCCGGCTAGCCAGGTGAAACCGCAATCCCCCACGAGGTATGTGCCAAATTTTCCTATCCAATATCCATATAGCTGATCACAATATAGTTTAGTATAAAATTAGCATCCCCACAAATACAGTCCACTCAATTTAGTATTTAATGCGCTGCACTTTCAACGGCGCAAGCACACGTAATATTTGATAATTATTGTATTGAATCATTTAATTATCTGAAATTGAATTCATTAATTAAGTAGCTCATGTACATACATCATCAACATGTCATGTGGTGGTTTTTATTGTTTATTCATAAACTTATGTTATTTGGCCCTTTATTAAGTATCTAATTTTGGCTGCATTTTACATTTTGTAGTTTGGCTATTGTGCAAAAGTTAATATAAATAATAATTAAGTGGATTGTAAATAAAAACCAGGAACATTCATTTTAAGTTGCCACAAAATCTTTCTGGATAGTTTTAACAAAGGAGCCGCCATCCTATTAGAGCTATGTTTGAAGATTATGCGAATAATTAGAAAAATATTCTATTCACGTGATTTTGGCATAATTGTAGATGAACGCAGTTGCCATTAAATTAAAAGATGAAGAAATAAAATATGTCCAGCCATAAATAAACAGTGAATGACAACTGAAACGCATTTAGTACAATACTCACCAGTATCTTCAAGTTCGTACGGCCCAGCCGTTTTCGCATGACTCGCGGCAGCATCCTGTGATTCTGTAATTTAAAAATGTCATGATCTATTTGACTACCTCGAGAGGCAGTGTTAAACTGACAGCCCCTACTAAGCCAAGATATCGGGAATTTAATCCCTGCACAAGAAGGACTTTTGTGTGATGAGTTACATTCTCAAATTCCGTTGAGTTTTTTACAATTTTTAATACTAGGTATATTTCGGTAGGTACACTAAATATTCTCATAACTAAACGGTGGATATTACCTGTTCCTTTGAAACAATTGTACCATGGACTTACTTATCTCTATTTATTTTCTACATTTCTAATAAACTAAAATTAAGACAGTAATGTGCCAATTTTTATTGACTACATAATTGCGATGATGATAATCATTCGACTTTACCAGAGAAAATACTTGCGAATTGCTGACAGAAAATAGTAAATGGTAATATTATGAACACGAAGATAGATTTTAACGTTATTTTAAAATGTTTTAAAACAAATCAATGTGAATCTAAAAGAAATTAATCAAGTGGAACTTCCAACCCAGTGCCATCTTTATATCAAAAGGGGTAAATACAACGAATTAAATAAACGGATAAATGTAATAGATAGAACACGAGTAATTTTATTTTTATTCTGTGTCAGCTTTTCATGAACTGAAAGGATAGCAACTGAGACATATAAAAATAATAAATATTTGTTTGCATTATACTTACGAGGATTACGTTTCTGATTCACATAAAAACGTTCATATAATTATTTACGAATAATCCAATATTGTGTAGAGTATAATTGAATTTTCTCCACAGTATTCATAATGATCTTTTGAATCACAATGAGAAATAGAATATAAGTTTAGGATTCATTTGTACGACAATAAAGCTAAGAGAGTCGACGCAATATTCTGTCATCCGCACATCACGTCGCAATGCACCCACTGCAGAGTGCAGGACGAGAGCTCGTCGCTACGTCATTCATTATGTTCAACTCCACGTCATTGCTAGGCTATTTCACTTGTCCGGTTTCACTAAAGATCATTTGCTTCTGTAGTTTATGTATAGTGAGTTTTTGAACAATGAACCTTGCTTAAATCACTTGGTTAAATTTATATTGTTCGAAAAAACTTAACTTATTATTTTAAAACTATAATTTTTTACTAGTACCTGTTGAATTATAGGACGATTTAACAACATTATAGAACCGCAGAAGCAAAAGTATATAAATATTGCATTATAAAAACTTAACAACACTCCTCTGTTATGTTCTGTAAGCAAAATGTCCACGAGACACAAGCTTACGCTCTACAAGATGTGTATCCGTCCGATAATGACATATAGTTGCGCTGCGTTCGCACATATGTCAAGATATAACTGGAAACGGTTACAAGCCATCCAAAATATGTTTCTTCACCGTCTAACCGGGGCCCCTCAGTATGTTCGTATGCAAGATCTCCATAGAGATATGGACCTTCCTTCGATACATGCCTACGCCAAACACCTTTCTCGCTCCTACTTCGACACCGCGTCGAATCACGCGAATCCGTTAATCAAAGCGGCAGCTACCTATGTACCGGTCCCCAATGCCTGCCGGCGTAAACGCCGGCCCCGTAACATCTTCACCGACCCGCTCGACCAAATCGAAACAGCAAACGCGTTTTATTCCACCGTCTCTCCAAATAGAGCGTGCCAGTGCCCACGCCCGCGTAACCACCGTTCTCTCCGCAGAGGCCGGGCGGTCAACTTCGCTCCCGCACTCCCGCCACGTCCACCCTCTCTAGCGGCAACCCAAGCCTAAGTCCGTTCCTCGGTGTGAAGCCCTTGGGTCAGGAAGCCGCCCGCGCGATACAAGTGACACTATACGTGCAACACTTAGCTACCCACATACAATATTATACACGTACATATATATATAATTACACGTATATATAATTAAAACAACAATATATTATAAAAAACATGTCAAGTGTTAATTGGGATCACGCTAAGGAATCTAATGAAAGAAATGTATTTTTTTACAAATACATAACATATTGCATGGTTGGACGGAACAATGAGTGCGTGATTCTGACTCATATTGCCGATTTTCATGAATACAGACAACTATTTGCTCACCGTCACACTGTTCTTCGATGTCCGCTTTTTCTTCTTCAATGTTACTATCATCAAGTTTCGTTTTATCCTGGATGTCACTGCACTCGCCTTCTTTAGTATCGGTAGCTTTACCAACAGAGCCTTGAACTTCTTCACTCCAATCTTCATCTTCGGCTAAAAAAAGAAAACATTTTTTTTTACATATTCGTAATTATAAATTTTTATTTATAAAAATATTTATATTTATATAATATAAAAATTTCAATATATTTTTATACAAATTCTTAAAAGCGTTTTAAATCCCTAGTACGATTTTGTATTTTACATAAATTTTCTACTTGATAAAATTCTTAAGATTGACTGACAAACAAAGTACAGCAAAAAATCCAGTGAGTCCAGCATTATTTTATAATGATATTTGCACAGTAGTAACTTATATAAGTACTCGCAACTTAAGTAAGCAATGAAAAATTATTTTTGAACATTCATCCCCTGGCTTAAAAGTGAGATGTTCCTAATGGGAAATCCCATCGGGCACAGGACTAGTCATATTTAGTGTGGAAAGATCTAAGCTAATGTGATTTTTGTTAATTTTAACTGGAAACGAATACATAAAAAGTAAAGTGAGAGTTAAACTTTATTTATGACACGACTGATTAACAATTAAATTGTATTATAGGTTTATTGGAGCTTACAAAATAAGCAAAATAACCATAGGCGTAGCAAGGTGGTGATAGTAAACGCTCAGGAAAGGAAGAGTTTTGACTGGACTTGGAAAGAATTTTGACAATCAAGAATAAAAAATAATTTAACATTAGTTTTCCCTAGCTACGCTAAATTTTTTTACGACTTTTTGTTTCTCGACGATAAACAGAAGTCTTTACACACGATGCGGGTTCACTATATACATACAAGTTGATGGCGAATGAACGCATTACGTAATACTTATTTTATTTTAATGGATACTCCAACAACATTACACATTATACATAATTATTATATTCATCTTTAAGTATTTATTTGTACCTGATGCATATGTTCATTATAGGAGTACACAGCATTTCCCATAGCTTTTGTACATACATTGAAACATAAAATATATTAATGGACACAAAGCATATTTTAAATTAAATTAAAATAGTAATAACTAACAGGATAATATTATTATAATAATACTATATTAAGAATGCAGCATCATTTATGTTTTATCATTTCATTAATCATTACAATTAATTATGTATGTATAACTTAGAACTTGCAATGTAATTAAAACAAGTCAAAAACATACTTTACATTCACTGAAAGCATCCAATTCGAAAGGCAATTGTTATTTTGACTATTTCGAAGGATTTTCCCTTAAAGTTGTGAGGACATCACACTATACAATAATAAGAAGCGAAATGTGTTTAGAAACTACTCAGATCCCATTTGAGCCGCAATCTACAATTATTATGATAATATTATTGTTCCTCCAATTCCAGTAAACGACCCGGTGATAGTAAAATAAACCTGTAATAATATTAATAAAAATCAGGTACAAAATTCTCGATTTATATTTGAAAAGGCACAGGTTTATTTTGTTCTACTTGACCCTTTTAATACAAAATTAAATAATTTACCTAATAATAAAGTAATTTCATTTAATGACCCATTTTTGTGAAATCTAGAGCTGTCTCGTGTAGTAAATAGGTAGTAGGTATCATAGTTTACTTTTTCGCACTTAAAAAGAATTGTTTAGTACAGCGAATAAATGAATAAACGAATAAATACATAAATGTTATGGTATTTTAATTCATTATTAATACAATATAATCGTTAAGACCTTGTATTAGAGCATGCATATATTCCTTCATAACTTTTCCTACCTCGGCCACTATTAGCGCCATCTACAAACAAAACTAAAAACTCACGTGCGACGAGTGACAGTTGAAAAAACAGACAAGACAAAACGTGTCGCCTAACAGAGCGCATAAAACTTGCATCTCCGTCGCAAATTAAAAGTATAAATCAAATAATAGTTAAGCTCGGACTTCACAAACCCCGGGGTTCCATAGTGCTTCAACAGTGCGTGATGTGCAGTGCGTAGAAGCCACGAAAATCAACATCAGCACGCCCGAGGTGAGTGGCCGGCAAAATACCTATCCAAATTCCTACCCCGCATGCTGGGGAGAAAACATTTAAAACAATACATATATTAAGAGGTCCTAACGAGTCAAATGTCCTGTGGTAACTAAAATTTACTTAGTTTACAGTTTTATTAGCTTTTACCTATCTAAATACTTACCTACCTACCTATTTTACATAAAATTATAAGTACACGTACGTACTTCTTTACTTTTTTATGTAAAATTCTAATGCGTTTGATTCGAAATCAAACCTATACTTAGCTTTACTTATATAGAAATAAAGTACACGTAGCTACTTCTTACTTTTTCTATATAGTAAACAAATCTTAACTTTTAGCGTAACTGAATAATTTGTCGACCGTTTTGTCATATCTACCTACATCGGAAATCACTTTAACTTTTATCAAGTTTTATTTACATAGTATTTATATTTATCTGTCATAATGAGTAACGAACAACAAATTAAATTGTTCACATCCCAACGTGAATATATTTTTAGAGACATACAAATTCTTTTTGATCTAAGTAAACAAATACAAATCGATCGCTCTAAACTCAGTCAATTTAAAGCTAGGTACACACGAGTTGAATCTTTGCGACAGGAATACGTTACATTAACGAACGAAATAAATACTTTGAAATTAAAGCTAAAGCCCGACTCAAACATTGACAATCAAGCTGTTGCGGCGTTTGACGACTTGTACTATGCTGTTGTCGATGCGTATTCTGTTATCAGTGTTCCCGAGTTATCAAACATTACGCCCAATACCTGTAAGCCAGTTGGCCAAGCGCGGTTGCCTAAAATTGAGCTGCCTAAGTTTGACGGAAGCATTGAGTGTTGGCAAACATTTTATGACACTTTTACGTTTTAATTCATAACAATGACAACATTAGTAATATTGAAAAATTTCATTATTTGTTATCGTGTCTGTCGGGTTCCGCGTTATCTGTCGCGAAAGGCGTTCCAGTAACATCTGATAATTATCAGGTTGTATTTGATGCATTAATCGATCGTTTTGAAAACAAAAGAATCTTGTCTGTTATCTATCTTGACAAAATATGTAACTATCCTTCTTTAAAAAGTGGCAATTTAAATGAGTTACGTATATTCACTAGCGTATTATATGAGTCTGTAAATGCCCTTAAGGCGATAAATATTGATAATGTTGGCGAGTATATTTTATTTTATTTAGCGTCCCGTACTTTGGACCAAGATACTCGCAAACGATTTGAATCACAAAACAGTTCGCAAATACCGACATTTAACGATCTTTTATCATTTTTACAAAGTTATGTAAAAGTATTAGAAGCGAGTGAGTCCGGTCATTCTGTTCAACACCCATGTAAATTAGTTTCTAATAAATATAATTTCGTACCGAGCACAAGTTTTCGTAAAAATTATAACAATGATAAAAAATATAAATCTTCTTCATTGACCGTCAATACAAAGGTACCTTATCGTAATACTAATAAGGTTGAAACTTGCGTGTTTTGTTCTTTACCACATTCCGTGTACAAATGTGCTGCGTTTAAAGATTTAGATAATTCATTTAAGAGTAACTTTGTAACAAAGAATAATTTTTGTCGAAATTGTTTGCGTAAAAATCATAACCTAGATTCATGTTTTTCTAAGTCGCGATGCGTAGCTTGTGGTGGTCGTCACCATACCTTATTGCATTATCCAGCCATTTCTGACAAAACTGGTCCCGCTTCGGGAGTCAACCCTGTTACTGCTGCCGTATCGAGCGTGAACATCGATGGTCCTAACATAAGCACAGTGTGCGCTAGCACACTTGTCGAAAGTAACCGCGCCATGGTACTTTTAGGTACTTGTAGTGTTCGGGTACATCATCCGGAAAATACCGGCCAGGTTTTACTCGTCAGAGCGCGTATCGATAGCGGAGCACAGGATTGCTTTTTAAGCGTAAAATGTGCTAAACGTTTGGGCTTACCGTTACGTCGCTGCAATATAGCCGTAGCCGGTCTAGGTCAAAACGTTGTACACCAGGTACAGGGTGTTACTTCTTGCACCATTTTACCGCCCTATTCAAAGAGTCCTTCCTTTAATATTAGTCCCATAGTGATATCTAGCATTACAAGTCAGATGCCGATGGCACAAGTTCCTACTGCTGTTCGGGAATCTTATAAACATTTAATTTTAGCGGATAGTGATTTCGATAAACCTGCTGACGTCGAATTATTAATCGGCACGGAATTATTCCATTCAATTTATGATGGTCAGCGATTAGAAGCAGGGCCTGGATTGCCAGTCGCCCTCCATAGCGTATTCGGTTGGGTTATCACTGGGAAGCTCGACAGTGATTATTATCGACCCCCTTCGACGGTTTCTTCCCTCTTGGCTTCCACCTTTGCCTTAGACGAAGTGGTCAAGCGCTTTTGGGAGGTCGAAGAACCACCGTTGATCAGTGTTTCAAATCCAGACGATACCAAGTGTGAACAACTATACTTTAAACTAGTATATCAAAACACTGACGGTCGATACGTCGTTCCTATTTTACTAAAGGAGCCGTATATTGATCTCGGTGAATCTTATAAGCATTCTTTATCGCGTATAACAAATCTGGAAAGGCGTCTCAATCGCGATGATAAGCTGAAAGAGGACTGTTCAAATTTTATGCGTGAGTACGAATCATTAGGACACATGCAGCCTGTTGAATCGTCATCACCAAGCGGGAATTATTTTATTCCCCATCACTGTATCTTACGTCCTGAAAGCACTACAACCAAATTGAGGGTTGTATTCGATGCCAGCGCCAAAAGCACGAATGGCAAATCTCTCAATGACATAGTTTACACTGGTCCTAAACTTCAAAATGTTATCGTAGATATTATCACGAAATTCCGTTTTCACGCTGTTGTGTTTACAGCGGATATCACTAAAATGTATCGTAACATTGAACTTCGACCTGAAGATCGTTGTTGGCAGCACATCTTATGGAGGGAGTCTCCTAACGATCCCGTCACAGAGTTTCAGCTAAACACCGTCACATATGGCGTAAGCAGTTCTCCGTTTCTCGCAATTAGAACTCTTCATCAGGTTGCCCACGATTATGGTAGCGAGCGACCTCATGCCGCTAAAATTCTTCTCCATGATACATTTATGGATGACATAACAGCTGGGGCTCAAACTGTTAATGCAGCGTTAGAGCTCAAAGATGAGCTGGTAGATCTTTTAGCCTGTGCACAGTTTGAACTACGCAAATGGAGTAGCAACTCTAAAGAATTTTTGTCTCAAATTCCTTCTGAGCACTGTCAAATTCCCAAAGAGCTTTGTGATGATCAAAATCAACGTACGTTAAAGATACTTGGTATTAAATGGGATCCAGTTCAAGATATCTTTACTTATTCTTTCTCGCAGCTAAATTCGAACTGCACTAAGCGTGCGATACTTTCAAACGTCGCTCGCATCTATGATCCTCTTGGTTGGTTGACGCCAGTAGTCTTACAAGCCAAACATATCTTACAAACCTTGTGGCGCTACCCACTCAATTGGGACGAGTCTGTGCCATCTGATATAGCTCAAGAGTGGCAAGACTTTGTGAAGGAACTAATTCATCTCAAAAAACTTCGACTTCCACGCCGAGTCTCAAGCTCCACGGCCATTCATTACGAGTTGATAGGTTTTTGCGATGGATCCACAAAAGCTTACGGTTGTTGTGTCTACATACGAGCGCTTGGTAGTAAAGACAATCCTGTTTAGTTACTTATTGCCAAGTCGAAGGTAGCACCTTTAAAACCACTTACCGTCAACCGACTTGAGCTTTGTGGTGCCGTCTTACTGTCACGGATTTTAAAGCACATGTGGAATCTTCTCCGCGGTCATATAGATCTAACTCGTATGATAGCTTTTACTGATAGTAAAACCGTTTTGTCGTGGCTCCATACTGAACCACATAAACTAAAAACATTCGTGGCACATCGTGTTGTTAAAATCACGGACAACGTCAGTGTTGAGAATTGGCATCATGTGTCAACACATGACAATCCGGCTGATCACTGCAGTCGAAGGATCAGCTGTTCTCAACTCATTGCTTCCCCCTCCTGGTGGTCAGGCCCGAACTGGCTCTCAAAAGAGATATCAACTTGGCCTATAAATCACACGGTCGAACCGCTAGATTCGGTTCCCGAACTAAAACCTATTCACATTTCCCACGTAATTAGTGTTAGTGATCATACTAGCACTGATGTCGTATCTCATGTTTTGAATAAATATTCTTCCTTTTCCCGGACCCAGTGTGTATTAGCCTGGTGTGTCCGATTCATTAATAATTTAAAACAAAAATCCGAGTACAGACTCAAATCTGGTCTTACGGTCAGTGAACTCGAGTATTCACTGAACACTTTTGTTCGACATGTTCAGACTACCTCATTCTCGAACGAGATTGCAGTTATACAATCATATCAAAACTGCTCTCGTAACATCCACAGGTTGAAACCTTTTGTCGATGAAGCAGGGTTGCTTCGAGTGGGGGGACGTCTAAAAAACGCTAACTTACCGCAATCTGCGACACATCCTTTCTTACTTCCAAAGGATTCGCCGCTCTCGAAACTTTTAATTGACTATTATCATATTCTTTATTTACATTGCGGTCCTCGAACTTTACAATCACTTATCCAAAGACGTTTTTGGATATTAGGCATTCGTAACTTAATTCGATCTCGTTTATCAGAATGCGTACCGTGTTTCAAAACTGAACCTGATCTTACTAATGATTACGTCAGCTCCTTGGCAAGATGGAATATGCTTACCAAACTAACTCAATGTTTTTGGCGAGCTTGGCAGCGTGATTACCTTCATACCTTACAACAAAGATCAAAATGGATCGTAAATTCTAACAATGTTAAGATTGGCAACGTCGTTCTCATGGTCGATGAGCATCTACCATCATCGAAGTGGCGTTATGGGAAAATCGAATGCGTGCACCCTGGCACCGATGGTGTAGTGCGGGTGGTTACTCTCCGCACAGCTAACGGTCTACTTCGTCGACCTGTTACAAAGATTTGTCCTTTGCCTATGCAAAACTAGTACATATAGTTCTTTAGGTTATCTTAAGTGTTTAACATTTAGCTTAATTTTAATTTAATATTAGGATTCTTAAGATTTGTTATCATAAGGATGTTCGACTGACCATGGACGACTTTTAACTTAAAATCTTTTAACTTTTCAATCTTCAACTCAATTTTCAATCAATTTAATTGTGAAATCCTATGATGATTTCAAGTGGGGGGAAATGTTAGAGCATGCATATATTCCTTCATAACTTTTCCTACCTCGGCCACTATTAGCGCCATCTACAAACAAAACTAAAAACTCACGTGCGACGAGTGACAGTTGAAAAAACAGACAAGACAAAACGTGTCGCCTAACAGAGCGCATAAAACTTGCATCTCCGTCGCAAATTAAAAGTATAAATCAAATAATAGTTAAGCTCGGACTTCACAAACCCCGGGGTTCCATAGTGCTTCAACAGTGCGTGATGTGCAGTGCGTAGAAGCCACGAAAATCAACATCAGCACGCCCGAGGTGAGTGGCCGGCAAAATACCTATCCAAATTCCTACCCCGCATGCTAGGGAGAAAACATTTAAAACAATACACCTTGTTAGCATTTACAAGTTTAAAAATGATTTCGAAAGCATACAATTTTTAAAATATTTTTGATTTAATGGGTTATTTTTAACACGCTTTTATTAGCTTCACCTGTATGTATGTATGTATGTAACCGACCCCTTTGAGCTCGATTTATTGTCCTACTTTTTTTACAATAATGTACATTAAATTTTTTTTACACTGTACTTAATCAAATTTATTAAATTTTATTTTCTGTTTTTTAGTGGGAGTTTTTATGAAAGCGTGTTTTTTTTAGTTTTTTAAACTATTATTTATTTTATATTAGCTCAGCACGTTGACGATACTGTCCCTACCGGTAAGCACAGCACTGTCTAAACACAACGGCGACCAATGCGGGCCTTCATAAATATCTCTTCAAGGACCCGATGTCTTAAGAAGGAACACACCGACTGTGAGAAGATTCGACAGCTTCATGGTACATAAAAATAAGTCATAGAGAATACGTAAGAAGTTATACTTTTTTGGGTTAACAAAACAAAATATCTCCGTGTGCCAACAACATGATGAAGTTAGCCATCAATGACATTAATGTAAATTCATTTTACTCTTTAATAATTATATTATTATCTTTGATGGTTAACTTAATCATGTCGTACTTCCGCCACATGATACGCGCGCAACTCTCAATTTTACTCTACTAAACGAGCCGCATTAACTTATTTCTTTTGTTAAAAAAAAATCTGACTTCGAAGGACAAGCAAATCGTACTTGAAAAGTTATTTAAATGGTCGGCCTAAGAATTATGCAGCAACCTAACACACAACCCAGATCTCGGCTACAACCTATGCTAAATAAATGGTATAGGAGAAAAATGGATCGAAAAAGTAGTCGTCAGCGACTCAACACGATCGGTGACGTTGCGAACTATGATAACAGCGCGTGTGGTAATGATTTTAATGACAGCTTCCATACTCATTATGACGTAATTCGGTGAAGCTGTAAAAGCCGCAGCGGCTTCAGGGCCCCTAAGGCTAACAGTGTAGCCAGATATTAAAAAAAAAAAAACATTATGTTATGATCGTCAGGATTCAAGAGCATTTGTCTAATATAGAGATTTTGGAGCGCAGTTGTAATGTCGATGGGACACTTCTTACATACATTTATTTTTTCTGGACAATTTAAGATCTTCTTCTTTCTTTCTTCTTTTTCTTCCTAACTTGGCAACCGGTCCTCTTTAATGATGACCATTACTGCCATTATCGAGTGAATTATAATGTCATGTGCTATGACGATTCAGTATCCTAACAAGATGGTGGCTCCCTTGTTAGAACTTTCCAGAAAGATTTTGTGGGATCTCAGAATGAATGTTTTAGCTTATATTTATAATCCACTTCACTTATGTACAAAAACCAAACTATATCATGCAAAAACTTAACATAATGAATTAAAAATAAAAACCACAACATGTCACTTCAAGATCCCGCCAAAAACTCTAAGATTTTCATGCAGATCGAAATTACGGATGAATCAAGGGACAAACTCGGTTCATCCCTAATAAAACTTTTTTGAATGAGTTGAAGTAGTACGAAATTTGAAATTATCGTACGTGCAAACAACTACACTACGTAAATAATAATAGGCGTAAACTATTTTAAGGAGTTATGTTTACGCATAATACTAACACGTAAAACATAATAACATAAAATAGGACCTACTTTTAAATACGTAAAATATAAACATAGACGAGTAGGTGGCTAATTATAATCAAGTTACAAGTACATCTAGTTAATGAATACAAGCGAAGTGAAAGCTAATTAGGATAATGTGCGCTTCGACGTGTAGACATGGAAGCCTCGAGTTAGGTGCGTGTCCGCCGGGACCAGAAATCACTGGCTCGCTTGCTGTTTTACTGCGCCTCATGTCACTCACAACCTTAGTTTAGTGTGACGAATTTTTTGTATTTAAGGCATGTAAACCACAAGGAATTTATCGATTCACCTTCTTATAGTACTGAATTCAGCTCACCTTGTAAGTACTAAAAAGCTAAGCATTAAAAGTTTAGAAACGTATTATTTCATATTTTTAACGATACTTTTCTTTTTATCGTTATGGGTTTAGCGTTGTGGCCACAATCCACCTGATCTTAAGTGACGATGTGGTCTAATAAGGAAATACGCTAAGCCTATTGGAAGACTGGCTCTCGAGTGCAGCTGCCGGAACACACCTATTGTTGTTTGGAGACAAATTTACAACTCGAGGCTAGTAGCTAGCCAGCAGGCATTAGAGAAAGCCCTACTACCATGTTAAGCAACTCCTATGTGAAAGATAAAATGACGATAATGTGATCTCATGAATAGCATACCTAACACAAAAGAAGAGAAACTAATCGTCAAGGCCGGCTTTAGAATGTGCCAACCTACCTACATCCTAGACGCCATAGACAAAGAGATGCCCACTGTTAGTGCTAGATGGGCGACTTTTTTTAATATTATCTCTACATTTGCCTTCATATAGACGAAAAATGTTTGCGCTCGCACTCTGAGATCGACAACCTTCCTTTGGTGTTTTACTCAAATTTTTACTACAGGCCCAACTGTGGTTTATTAGTCCGTCTCTAAACCTGACCCCCAAATAAGTGATGGTCGATAAAGCCAAAGCCCAACAAGGGTGCTGCTAAAATTAAACTCTGAGAACTAGAATAATAGCTAAACCTGGCGCTATTAATCGTAATAACACACTTAGGCGCGGTGCATCGTGTATCGCCCTAACCAACCAACTTGTGGCTTCCACCCTAATTTTGCAGCCTGATTTGATTACGGTAAATATTGATAATAATCTGATGTATATAAATAACAAAATTTATTAAACTTTCCATATCAAGAAAGTACTCAGCTTTATTGTAAAATTCATTTCTAGAAATACAAATAGTATAATGCTATTTTTTAATACATATTTCAAATGAAAACACTTTTCGTATTTTGTTGCAATTTTAATGTCTTGTTATTTTGCTGTTTCGGTAGTTAAAGAACATTCATAGTTACTAAGAAGTCTTTAGCAGACTTAACCCTAAATGATTGGGTTGTAGGTTTTAAATTACTAGACTCGCGATGTTAGTTAAATTCATTGATTATATGTTATGTTTTATAAGTTGGATGAGTGTTGGTTGGGTGGTGGTGACTGTGTCCGACTGGATAGCAACCACCAAAACCAAATTCGGCGCCAGTATAATGCCACGCTTAGGTGTGTCGTGTTCTGAGAACAGCTGGTGTATATCCAGTTGCCGATCTCTTGATCTCTTAATGGTCGCTTATCTTTCTAGATTGTACTGTGCTTACCATCGTGTACAGTGCAGTCACTTTGCCGTACAACTATAAACAAAATATGTGTGTTATTACGAAGCCTATTGGCTGGCGCACACACACATCATATACACGTACTAACACACGTACAAATATGGGGCCGGGATAATAGGAAACATTTTATAATGTATTCTATTTCATTCTCTTGCGGGCAAAATCCTATAGATGTACGTGTTTGTCTCTTTTAGTGTCGCTTTTTCGTTTCATCGAGTTTCAAAACACAACGGTACTAAAGAATTTTTGACTGCAAAACTTCAGAACAACATAAAAATACGATTGGGTAACATAATTAAGGGGCAGTGTTGGATGGGTGCGGGTGACGCGTGGCGTGATTACATTCCGTTCAAGCCGGCTCGGCGCGGTGCGGCGCGGCGCACCCTCTGCTCCTGCCATCAGTAACGATTACACAATACTTGAACCGTTAATCTATACATATGACAAAACTGAAGTGTCTTTTTGTAATGTCTAAATAACAGCTTTTACTAAATGCATATGAAAGTATGAACGATACTTATAAGAAACAATAAACAATTTAAATTTTTTTTTATCTGTCTGTTGGTTGCCTGTCCACTTAAGTTGAGCTATGAAAATTCCGACCAATAGAGTTGCATAAAAATCTAGTGATGCAATTCTATTGGTCGGATTTTGCACAACTCCGCTCCGCTTCGTTTCAGTGGACAAGCAGCTTTATTCTGGCTAATCTCCGAAATGGTGAACTGATTTTAACGGAACTTTCACTGGCAGATAACTAAAATTATAAGGATTAGCTTAGGTTGCTGCTTGTTGGTAAGGGTTGTTGGTTGGTTGGTAAGGGTGCTCGTTGGTTCGTTGGTAAGGGCATCACTTGAGACAGGCAGAATCGATTTGGCTAATTCTTTTTAATTCGGACTATTATCAGGGTTTTTAAAGGAAGAAGAATTTTAAAAAAATCCCGAAAAAATGTCTAATTCGGGGTAATCTGAACGTTCTTTTTGTTTAAATGTATCTGGCAGCGTAAAATAGAGACTTTATTTGAATGCTTGTCAATTTTCTTTTCTTATAAAAAAATATAACTGAAAGATGTATACATGAAAAAATATAGAATTCAAGGGTGAAATAACGAAGAATTTTTATTTTGATTTCCACTCAAACCATCCAAAAAAAAATTATCGGATTTTTGTATGAACTCAAAGCCAGGATTCTTTATATTTTTGGTAGATTTATGGTCACGGAAAAGTTATCAGGAAAAAAATGGGATATATGGTCAAGTTATTGAGCATTGAGAAGGGCAGAACAACGTCGCCTGGTCAGCTAATTTTTAATAAATGAAATTTTTTTATACATATTAAGTATTTATATTTTTTATGATCATATAATTTCTTATCATTAGAGACAAGCCACAAGCTGAATCCCAACAAAGATACTCATAGCGTTTGTAATGTCCCTGAGGTGCTGTCAGTAAGTACGATTTCGAGGTTATCAACCTAATACTCGATATGATATTAACCTGAAAACAAAATTAACTTTAATGTGTTTAACGTTCATTTATTGACAAAAACCTGTTATTAATTATTAAGTCAATAAAAATTGTTTCACTGTGTACTGCTGAAACTATTGTAGTTAATATTTTATAGGAAGAGCTGCTTTAATATTTGATAGCATAATTATTCAAAGACACGTTGATGAAAATAAGCGTCGAAGCACTAGCAGTAGTGTGTTCATCTATCGCTTCAAATGGCCTACGTGGCTTCGAAGAAAGAAAACAACGTATTACAACAGTAGCGTTATGATAGACTATTGAGTATTTCCTAATTTTCGTCTAAGTAACAACGACAAATTCCAAAGCAGCCAATGGAACAATTTTAATTGAGCACCGGTTTCGAACTGAGTTGCAGGTTTTTGAATTATATATTATCTGAATGTGTGGACCATCGACAGTCTAGTTAACATTTTAAGAAGATACTACACAATTCTTGTATAGCTGTTTTCACTTATTAGGTATAAGTATAACCATTCACATATTTAAAATATATGGGAAACGCTTATTGCTCATATATTAAAGCAATAAAATTCTGGGTCATAATTTACCTTCAGGAAGAATTAATAATGTTTGAACATTATCTTAGGATTATTAACTAGTATAGAGCTCTATGAAAATAAACAACTTATTTCTCAAGCAACGGAGAATCATCAAAGGAACCATAGCGACAACGATAGCCCATCATAACTTTAGTGTGTAATGTCTCGCTCGGGACGCATTCAGCACCAAAGCTCCACTACAATACCGACCGAAAATTCAATTTCTTACCGATATCGGTATTACAAATTCTCAAGCAAATTTTATAAATCTTTTAAAAAGTAGTTTGTGATTAGAAATTAATTTAAATATTCACTATTACTAGTATGGTATAAATGTATCTAATATCAAAATCGTGACAATTTGAGAAAGTATATTTTTAGGCAATTTTATTATTACAAAATATTCTCACTGAGACAAAACTGAGAACAAACTGCCTTTTGTTTATGTATGTTATTTAGCAACAAATATAGTTTTATTAAGTATTTATTCATTCTTCTAATTTATTCAGACTTAAGCACGCACTCGATTCGTAAATCACTTGATTTCGGTAGTTTACTTTTTATAATTTTTTACAAAGTGACACAATAAATACATTTAAATAATATGTTCATATATAGTCTTGACTATAATAACCTACATTTTCGACAATAGGTACATACTAAATATTGTAAGTAATAAGTAACAACTTTGATTAAGGATCAAGCGAAGCACAGAGGAATAATAACACAGTCCCTATTGCCGGCAAGTCATTGTAGTTTCGCTCAGTTGTATATCCTTGGAAACTGTAATTTTAATGTGTTCGAAGGCGTTAGTATGATACCGAATGGGAATAGCCGAGTGGTGGCTGTCCCAGTGGTGGCCACCGGACGGGCGCCGCGCCGCCGGGCGCGAGTGGTCTGAGGATCGTGTTGTCGAGAGAGCTGTCCCACTCCGCTGCTGGAACATCGTTAACTAATGCACTCAAGAGTCCAGCTTCAGCTATCTTACTATTTAAACTGAGAAATTTTAATGCAAGCAGATTTTATTTAAGGTAACAACAATTTTTTATTAAATTCCTCACATATCTTCTCTCCCCAATTCTATATAATTCGTTAAAATGTCAAGGTCGTTTGGGATGATAAATTATAATTTACATTATTCATATCTAATAATCAACATCACAATTTATTAATTTAATAAATAATCATATTTTTAACTTCCGCACTATTGTGTACAAATCATTTACTTTTGCAACGGTCAAAGGACTTCAAGAGAGAGTTTTTTTTTTCCCCCTAAAAAGTAAAATTATGTTTAATGTACCTATATAACTTTATTTTATGTTTTTTTTTAATATATCTGTCCATTGTTATTTTTACATATAAAACTTAACTAGGATTTCTTAAAAATAAGATTAAAACCTTCATGTCTGGGATACCAAAAACGAATATACATTTATTTAAAAATAAGTATGTAAAATTTACTAAAATATGTAAGTAAACTTTAATATACGTTTTAGTCAGTACATACATAATAGTATACATTAATATTACTTATATAATAATACTACATTTAATAAATATCAATTATTAACCTTGCATATTAGTACTGAATTTATTATTGCCAAAACATTAAAGTTCTGTGACAGCAGTTTACCTTTACATCTGCTTATAAAAATAGAACAGACATATAACAATTCTTTACAATCGTTTAAGCTACCTAGTCCTCAATTAAAAGTCGAACATCTCAGCTGGTATTTTCCTCAGAGACATTGCTATTGAGGGGGTGCGGTACTCGACTACGCGGGGGGTAGAGGGTTCCTTAGGGAGCGGGAGGTACGCGGCTGCTTGGGCCAGATCTCGAGGGAATCAACGTGGGCGGCGGGCGAGAACTTCGCATCCTCAGGGAACAACCCCCCCCCCCTTCCCACCACCTATTCTCAACCAAAAGCAAGGACGTTACCATGATATTTTTGAAAGACATTATTATTATATGTACCCATTCATAGTATATATTAATAAAAAAAAAACTATATTGACATTGTAAAATAATGATAAAATTAAAGAATCTTTATTTTCAAAGGTATATTTTGTATTTGTATATTTTAATAATTTCCAAGTGATTCTTTTTATATTAAATAGGGCGGGCGTGAGAATAATTTATAGTAAGTAATCAACTCAAATCAAAAGATATACAATTACAAATTGACCCGTAAGACTGTTTACTGTTATTACAAAAGTTGTCCCGTATTATAAAAATCTAAAGTTGACCTACAAATTATTAGCATTATGTATATTCAAGCTGTAATGAACTTAGTTTATATGCTGTGAAATAAATAAGTCGTAGTAAAAAAAAAAATTATGGGCTTAAAATGGTTTTTATATTAAAAATATTTAAGAAAAGTAATTAATAATTATAGAACACACGAGTCAAAATAAGTTTTTAAACGATCTTACAAAAATAAGTGAATAGTTTAATGCTGTTGTTGTTTAGATAGCAAGCTCCAACTTTATACGTATATGTTTTTATAAAAGTTTGTCAAAATAACTGAATTCCTGTTGGTGAGGAAAGGGAACAATCGTGGCAACTACTCAGAGTCGAGGATTAATCGACGGTTGCCGTAATAACAGCCTGTTTATCTTCCTATAACGATAAAATGCGCTAGCTAGCTGAAAATACATCTGCCGATACTAAAATGCTACACACTGAACCTAGTCAGTATGACAATAAACAACACAATTTCTATAAAGTCTTGTACTAAACAGTAAACTTCTGAATTTTGTAAATTTATTATAATCTTCAATATATGAAATCGTAGCAATTAACCGGAACGTTAATATCTAGCTTGATGGTAGATGAGAGGTCAACATCAACATAAAACTGTTATGATATGGCTTTAGCGTATTTCCCAGAGGCGCGCAGGGGAGGCGCACCACCCAGGGGAAATTTCCCAGCGATTCTCTGCGGGGCCTCTACAAGTTTTATGGACGTGCAACACCCAGGGCTGCCTCTAATAACATTATAACAAATACATTTACATATTATTCCAGTAAAGCCTTCGTTAGCTTTTTTAAATATATTTCATATAAAGTAGGTTAAACTTGTTTTTCCATAATTGAAAGTTTAATAATTAAGGGGCTGCATTTTTTATGCAGAAGTGTACAGAGTTAAAATCGCTATGAACACCCCTAGTATTTCCCGCAAGCCTCCTTCACACCCTCCAACCATTAACTTCTTATCGTTACAGGGGCCAAGTGAGATAACTAGTAGATACGGATTAATTTTAAAACGATTATTTAAAATTAACAATAAGTGTTTTTAAAAATAGTTTAGCTTATTTTATTAGTTTATAGCAGAAGCATTCAGTTTCAGTATTTAACTTAAGTTTAATAACGTATTTATATTTTACAATGTCTAGGGCACTATGTAAATATATTAAGTAAACAAAAAAGATGTCACATAACGTGGTGGACATTTTATTACATACCTACCGATTTTATTTTTGCGGATTTATTTTACCATCAGTTGATTTTCCTTAAATAAATAAAGCAATAATCTAGATTCCAATGTTCAATTCAGATGTAGAATGAACAAATATTGATTATTAAAACCTAATCACGTTAACAAAAACAGTTTTGGAGAAAACTTTGTTGATAATGTTAGTAAATTTATTTTTAGTTCATAAACTTGTGTCTTTGTGATTAAAAACTTAGGTGTAGTTTTGCTTAATATGGTTCGATTATAGTGTACAAGTAAAGTGAAATGTATTAAAAAATTAAACACGGAACGTGTATCTCCTAGTTACCTCAAAATCTTCCTAATAAGATTATCTTAGTATCTTACTATCTTAGTAAAATGTAACTAGTGCACGTTGATTAAATTTACATCTAGTACAATTGAATAAATAAATGTTCAGTGTGCCAAATTCCATTCAAAAATATATAGCCGTTTTGCGTGATCAAGTAACGTCATTCCTTCATATATAATAACTAGCGGGGTGCCCGCGGCTCCGCACGTGTTTGTTACTACGCAATAATTGTTAAAATCCCTCTATTTTTACTCATATTGTTGACAATTCATATGAGGTATCAATTGAGGAGTGGTGTATATTTCACATGTACAATTTTCATCAAAATCGGTTGAAAACTATTATTCTAATGTACAATTTCTAATGCATTATTGATTCTTATAGCTTCTCAACTATGGTAGGTATGATGTATGTTTCCCGTCTACAAAATTTGATGAGAATCGGTTGAGAATTGATGAAAATTAAACCTTTGGAAAATTTCTTTTTTTATGGTTCCCAAAAGTGTTATCGAAAATTTTCATTATTTATTATTCATAGAATGACTTATACTTCCCGTGTACATAATTGAATTAACGATTTTTTTTTATACTTTTGGTATCTAAAAGTAATATTGAAATTTCTTATACCCTATCAACTGACCGATGATATAAGCATCCCGTGTACAAAATTTCATACGAATCGTACAAGACGTTTTTGAGTTAAATCCGGACATACAAACAGGTAGACTGTCGAATAATAACATATTTGTGATCAGTATCGTTCATATAATATGCGTGTCGGGAAATTTTGGAAAAATATTAAAAGTACAGACATGACTACAGATTTATTAATATAGATAGTTATATTTATATAAAACGAAAAAAAAAATACAAAAGAAAATCATAGATGGGTTTATCACTATGTGTATTGTGGTCACAATCCCTACCACTACCGCTATACCGCTATATTACAGCATATGCACCGGCTGATTTCGGAACACGACAAACCAAAAGAAAATCAAGATGGGATTATTACTGTTTGTATGGTATTATCAATATATGCCAATATGAATCTAACACATTAACCGTCCCAATAAAACTTCAAAAATAATTAAATTCATACCTTATTGTACCGGCCTACGGGAAGGTTTTTTGAAAAACGTGAAACCCCTTTTATTCCTTTCTTACCAAAAGCATAAATATGAATGGGTTCTTCATACAAACTTTTAACCAAATTTTATTTTTACCACATGTGGAATAACACAATGAAATAATTCACTTGTAGCAAAACTGTATAATCCAGATAATTTACAATAGGTATTCGCTTAGATTAAAATAAACTCCCGTGAGCCGCGATTGATAGTGCACGTCATATTCCTATCATAAAATAAAACAGTAATTATGCCGTACTGCGTAGTTAAACAGTTTATATATACTTCAGCCAATCTTAAAAAGAATACTGGACTATCATTTAATATTATCATCATATCATTAATTATTAGAAATACAATACATTTCTTATTAAGTATAACAAAATCAATTAATCAACAAACCAAATTGACCATCAACAAACTGGTTGGTATGGCAACTGATGTAATTTCACCATTATCGCGCATGCGCATTTATGTTCCCTTATTTTGCTCATAGAAACTTTCATCCCCTATTTTCTACCCTTTAAATTTTATTTTCGCTATAAAAGTACCCTACGTTCTTTCCCAAGGTCCAATCTATCTCTCTATCAAAATTCATCAAAATTGGTTCAGCGGTTTAGGCGTGAAAACATAACAGACAGACAAAGTTACTTTCGCATTTATAATATTATATTAGTATGAATATTACGTATTATTTCTTAAAGATATTTTTTCCTGGCAATGCCATATCTCCGTTGATTCTTCATTAAAAATAATAATTCAGGCATCATTTTAAAGCTTATCTTCCCAGTTATGATGAGAATAGCTTAGAATTAATGATTTCGTAAACTATTAAATTACATACCTACCTATCTTCTAAAAGGTGTTCAAAAATATTTTTTTTTTATGAAACTTGTTTTGATGTGTAAACCGGGTCCAAGCAAGCAAACTCACCTTAGTAAATCTTTATCGCTAAATAATAAAAGTCTGCGCTGTATGCCATGGACACTGAAATGGTTTTAAATTTTTATAAACAATTATATACATGGAAGAGACATGGCCTGAGGACACGTATCCTCGTCAGAATGCATTTTCAGGTAATTTAAGTTTGAGTAACAGTAGTTTTTTGTTTACAGAAAATCTCTCATTATAGTAAATGTGTCTCTAACCATACAAGTCTCTTTACCAGGGCAGAATTTTCCTATTACTCGTTACTACTGTATTGTTGTAATACTTTAAAACAGAATTTAATATTCACCTAAAAATCATAAAACAAATTACATATGTTATTCTTAAAATGATATAGGGTTTTTAATGGAATTGTTATGATGTTATTAATTACCTACGAATTGTCTGTTGTTATCTAATAATAACAATAATAAATTACAATTCAATGTAATATGATAATATAGCTTTTATGCGTCAAATGTGTAAATCGTTTTTAGTAAGTTCTATTGGCACTATTGTCGCGCGACGGTAGAAAATCTACCGGCCGCGTTGATCGCCCGAGTTCGATACTGCGTAAATTTGTGGACTGGCCTGAAGCATATTAGGTACCTTCTCGTGTCCGTGGTCAGTACGAAAACACTGAAGTAGCGTATATTTATTTGCATTTTTCATTACGATAGCCAGATGGCGACCAATTTCGACGAAATATTATATAACATAACATTAGGTGTCTTTATTGGCACTAGATTCAACAAATTCGGCGACTCTGTAAAGATTACAGAAACTAATTATAATTTGAAAGAGTAATTCAATTATTATATATATTTGTATTAAAATATTACTTTGGGTAAATATACAAATAAACTTTATCCATAGAGACGTTATAACTGCATTAGACTATTCTAAACAACGTAAAGCTTATGGTAATCCAAGTTTAAATAAAAAACGTTGACATTCAAACCAAATTGACTTAACCCTCTTCAAACGACTTAACAAATATATCCATCCAAAGCTTTCACCTCGCATTAAATATGCATACATTTTATTTTGTTTTCGCACCTTCTGTTCAGTTTATAAATTTAATTATTTACAAACTACGTAATCACGTTACTAAAATATTGAAAACTAATCATTTATAACAAAAATACTATAATATAATGATAGGTAAAGCTACCTAATATTATGATCAACAAAATAGGTATAAATTATAGGTACACCGGTATTTAAATATTCTAAATTAATTTCTTATTTATTATACTCTTATAATAATGTCTATAAGATACTTAATTTAACTTAATTTCAGACTAATAAATAGATACTTAATTTTTTTTTTTTTTTTTAACCCAGCCCTTTATTATAATCATTATACTAAAATAAACTCAGTTGAAATTAAATTGCTATTTACATATCCTTTTATGTCCTTTAAAGGTACTAAAACCTCATGAATAAAACCGTAAACAATAAGAAGAAAGTAATTTGGAAATGTTCTGAATTTTCATCAGATATTGTCTTTTAACATAAAATGATTAAAATAGTTTCCGTAACATTAGGTATGACGACGCAAAAATTAAAATATAAAATGAAAATTTTTATAAAATTTTATTGTTGAAAGAAACAGATTTTGTCTTTATAATAAAGCTCAGCACATTGACGGTACTGTGCCTGATTGTAAGTACAGTACAATCCAAACACAACGGCGACCACCGAGAGATTTAAATCCATCGGCGGTCGCTGCGGTCATACCGGCCTGCATAAATATTGGATGGGCCAGAAAGATTTGCGAATTTAAAAAAATAATAAAAAAACACTAAATACTATACACATACACACCTTTATTTCAATTAAAATAAACATCTAGGAAATTTATTTCTTAAAAATTACATCATTCAGGTGTGCACCATCGTACTGCAAACATTCCTCGAATCTGAACCTCAAATTGGTAAAAACTCGCTGACACATTGCGCGAGGAATATCTGCCATTTCTTCTCGGATTTCATGATCTTCAACTGGTTAATTGTGGCTGGGTTATTGGAGTAGACTCTACTTTTCTGGTATCCCCACACGAAAATGTCCGGTGGCGTTAGATCCGGACTTCTAGGTGGCCATGCAATGTCACTTCGGCGCGATATCAGTTTCCCAGCAAACATCTCGTTTATGGCCGCCAACGAAGCATTAGATGTATTGCATGTCGCACCATCTTGTTGAAACCACATCACACGATTGTAGGCTTCAAATTGTTGCAGTTCCGGAAAGATAAAATCCCTTAACATGGCTATGTATCGGTCGGAATTTACAGTGACAGATTGCCTTTGTTGGTTTTCAAAGAAATAGGGTCCGATAATTCCGTGTGCTGATATGGCCGCCCAAACGGTTACTTTCGGTGAATGCAGAGGCTTTTGATGTTTTGCACGTGGGTTCTCTGTAGCCCAGTAACGGCAATTCTGTTTATTGACATGCCCATTTAAGTGAAAATGGGCTTCATCGGAGAACAGAATATTGTTGAAACTCTGAAAGCGTTCTAACATTGTTTCAACAAAAAGTTCGTCGTAAAATTGGCTCATTTGGCAGTAATTCCTGCACCACTTGAATTTTGTACGGGTGGAAATTCAAATCTTTTAACAAAGTGCGACGCAAAGATGTTCTGGACACCAGAAGTTCAGCTGATCGCTTGCGAGTCGATAGACCAGGATTACGTTGAACTGAAGTTCTAACTTGTTCAATTGTGTCTTCCGTTCTTGTTAACTTTGGGCGACCCGCAGGTTTCTGTTTGAGAGTCGAACTAGTAGCTTCGAACTTTCTGACCCACCATCGATTCACACTTTCCTTCGAACACTGATTTACGTCATGTAATCCAAACTCACGGCGAAATAAACGTCGAACAATAGCGCACGAATCGCCATTTTTATAATAATGTTTCGCGATCCATCGCGACTAATTGTCCGAGAACCGAGCTTCTCATCCCCACCACCCGCGCAGTCCCCGCTCATAAGGTTCAAACGCAAGAGTGTTTTTAAAATCGTACGCCTTTCTGGCCCACCTGTATCTCTTCACATTGCTTAAAGGACCCGATGTCATAAGAAGGAGGGAATACACTGGCCGGGAGAAGGTTCCACAGCTTCGGTACGACACAGATAATTCATAGAAAACTTTTTAGTTCGTATTGAGATGGAGGTTACTGTAAAACTGTGACTCAGGTTCTGTTATAGAAAGGAGAGGGGGCAATTACATTGAATAGCTCATCAGAACACTCACCATGAAACAGATGGTAGAACACTCTCAGCGAGGCGTTCTTCCCGCGCAGCTGAATGAGCTCAATGTATTGGGTAACATCAGTATCGTTAACAATGCGAACAGCCCGTCTCTGCAACTTGTTCAGAGCATAGAGGTTTTATGCGAATCCATCCCAGAGATGCGAACACTATTCCATACAAGGACGAACTTGTGCTTTGTAACGAAGATACAGCTGACCGAGCGTGAAATACTTTCGCACCCTGTTCAGAATTCTGAGTCTCCGAGATGTAGTAGAGATAAAACTCCCGATGTAATCCTTCGAGATGAGGTCGCTGCGAATGTCCACGCCTAGAATATTGAAGCTGTTACGCATTGCTAGCGAGACATTCTTAAGAGAGGGGAGGGGAAAAAACGGACATTTCTTCGAAGAAAACGCACACACCTGAGATTTCTTGGCGTTAAATTCAACCACGTTACTTGCACCCCATGTAGACATGCGGTGTAAAGACTGGCTATGTTCAATGTTAATAATGTTAATGTTATGTTAAATGTTGATTAATGTTCTAAGTAGATACATATAGTTAACCTTAAAGGTGAAAACAAACATGTCATGTACAAATTTCATGAGTACTTTAACAATTTCAACTGTTATTATGTTACCAGGGTCCAAGGATAGAATGGATTAACATTCTCACTGAATGTAAAATTTTAATTCCTCCGCATGACGGACGGCGAGTTGAAATTGACACGTTACTGGACCCTAGTGATGTCAACTCTCGGGCTGAACATAAGTATCGGACAATATAATACGCACAGTGGAATAGAAGATGCTAATCTCTAGCAACCAGTGAATTTGCTTTATGCCCCCAAACTTGCCTCGAATAAATTATATTGTTTTAACGTTTAAGCTTAGTATACATGGCTACTGAAGGTAAAAGTAAACTGAATTATTGCATCTTTTTGTAAAACTAGTCTCATATTTGAATAAAAAGTTTTATTTTATTTCTATACAAAATTAACGTAACATGACTGTATACAAAACTACACAAGTAACTGTTAATATGGTTTTTATTCTGTTAGTGAAAGAACTAGGCAAATATATACTATTATTATATAACAATGATTATGGAATATAAAACAAAGTAGAAGAAGCAGAAAGCTAGTATTGCATTAGGTATCCCCGGAGCCATTTGGAGAGTCGCAGCATACTCGCACACCTCTCGGGACGCATTAAGAGAATACTAGACGCCATCAGATCGATATACAAAGATATTACACTACATGATCTCATTCCAAAGACATTGTTATCTGCATCTTGTATCAGTTAGTTCATACATTTATTAATTATTAAATAATTCATCTCCGACCCGCAACCACCCCCATACTTCTGTTCAAAGTTACTTACAAAATTAAGACTTTTACCGTTGCTTCTCTTAAAGAATATTATGGCATATATCTATATTAGTTACTATAAGAACGTTAATTCAATAGTCGATATGCATTTTCAAACTTATCGATATTGAATACAAAGAAACGTCTAAAATTTCTTGAAATTGATAAAACTGTAAAAATTGATATAGCTTTAGTAACTATACTAATATATAGATAAATCTATTATACTACATCTATAGGTAAATAGAGATTGTTTATTTGTTTGTACGCAAAAATCTCTGTAACTATCGGTGAGATTCTTTTTTCAGTTTATTGTAGCCTTTTTATTGAGGAAGGTTAGCTAGCTAAGATTAGGAAGCTAAACAACTTCACGCTACAACCCTAAGAAACGGAGCAGTAATCACGATGGTCGAGCAATCTGGCAAGCTGTAGGCAACTACATACCTACGGAAAGTGATCACAATAGGCTACACGACTGCACGGGTACGTTGAGCGTGGTAGTTGCTCGAATAAATTAAATACAGGTGATACATTGGAGCACAACTAATCGTTAAATAAGAGCGACGTATACATTATGGTTGTACTCCTGAAACCGCTACTAACTCTAACCACTGCGCCGCCAAGCCACTGATAAAACGGTGATATTAGGGCGCAGGTCCGAGCCGCGGCGCCGCGCTGTGACCACAACACAACGGCAAGGCGCGGTGCATCCATCAACCCTCTGTGCAGCGATCTCATTGACGTATTCCCATTAATTTATTGACTCTTCATCCTACGATATATGTATATACGCGCTTTTTTAAAAAAATCAAAATAAAAATCATCAAAAGTACATTATTCCAATAAGAAAATATTGTAAATACCCTCTAAAACACAACAAGCGGCAATAATGTCGGAAATAAAATTGATGAACATTTATGAAAATAAATAAATGATAATTTTTAGAAACTTGAAAAGCTTTATAATAATTACTTATTTTGTTTGCTAATTAATCGTTTAACAAATGTTTTATTGTAAATATTTTTTATATTTTCGGTGATGGGTAATAAGCTAGATCGCAGGTTTGCTCGTTGTACACCAAATATAAAGTTGACGTTATTCAAAGCCTACTTACTGTCAATGATTTTATACCACCGACCTCTGTACCTCATATAGTCGGATAGCTCTTTTTATCGATAATGCTCTGCGTATACTATACAATCATGCCCTTCACTGTAGCGCATCTAGGATGTGTTCTGAAGCGCATGTTGGCGATATTTACGCTATAATTCGTAGAAAAGCATACTCCTTGATGGGACTGTGCGTTACCTAGCTCTAAATTCTAATGGTGGTGTCCTTTGAATAGACCTAACGGTTCATTCCTCCTTTACCATTGAACGAAATTAATAAAACCCGTCTGCACAAGCTACTGGTTTTGCTTGTGTATGTGAGTATGTTTAATTATGTATTTGTAAAATGAACAAGTTTTTTCGCGGACGGAGGAGGGGGGCAGCCAGTTGATGAGCCACTATAACCAAATATTCTATTCTCAAGATGAAAATATTAAAAATGTTATTTTTATATGGTGGGCAATGAATTATAAAAGGTGAACCTGGTTTTATATATAAATATACATACAGCAATCATTTTCAATCATACTCATTAGTTATTTATGTTTAGTTAAATTACCTATATGCCAACCTAATATTACGATGTTACACTTCTTTAACTGTGTCTAAAAGATAACACAAAATACATAGCGTCTAATTTAAGAACGTCACTGTTTACTTGTACGTTTCCAACAGTAATGAAAATTATATACATCCCTAAAATCTATTAAAGTATATTTGTAATATAATTATACTCACGTTTAAGGGATCTCGGTTTAGCCTGTTTTCTACGAGACATACTTCAAACACTTATATAACTAAATACAATCTTCAACTCAACTTCAAACCCATGTTTTTAGCTGTTAAATAT
This sequence comes from Saturnia japonica, assembly GCA_033032175.1. Taxonomy (NCBI): domain Eukaryota; kingdom Metazoa; phylum Arthropoda; class Insecta; order Lepidoptera; family Saturniidae; genus Saturnia; species Saturnia japonica. Next base: position 8,084,143 of record CM065311.1, on the reverse strand, counting down.
TAATACGACGACACAGAAAAGTTTATCGTGAAAGTAACATGAAAAACACAATAACGCGACGACAGGACACGTGGCCGAACGCGAGGATCACCTCGCGCTTACTGAGACTTATTGGCGCCCAACAAGTGGCAAAAACAATATAGTTACCTCGCGCGCAAACTCATAAGTTAAACATGTGTAAGCTTTGCCTTCTTACAAGTTACAAGTATTCAACGTGTAACTATGTACTCATTATTATTACCTCATATCCTATCGCAATTTGATCGCAAACTAAGCATAGCTTGTAAAATAAACAGATACATCAACAAATGTCTGAACCTAGAACTATTTCATAATCATATTATACGTTACACAAAAATTATTTAATGCGCCATTGAAACTCACACTCACTAGGCTCAAAAGTACCTACGCTTTGGCGGCCCAGTGCACCACGCATCCTATCTGAGCATTAAGTCGTCTTTCTAATAAAACCTTCATAAACTAAATATTATAACTTTACATGAACATAATTTAACATTTTGTAATTATATAAGCTTTAATTAATTATGCCATACTATTTACTAAAGACTCCGCCAATGTGATAAAAATGTTAAATGTTCGCTATCTAGCCAGCTAGCTGCAATTTGTTTTTTAGCGACACTTTTTATAAATTTAATTTTGTAACTTTACTTCAAATTTTGTACAGATTGTTCGTTACTGCTTATTAGTGACTAGCTGTGCCCGCGGCTACACTCGCGTGGACGATAGAGGAACGAGTAGTGCAAAACAAAATATAGTTTCTTAAAATTTTAATAGCATTCAATTGAATGAAGACATCGCGATTTTTTTTATATAAAAGGACTAAGTACTTATCTAAGGAGTGAAACAAAAAAAAATGATCAAAATCTATCCATTAGTTTTTGCGTGATACGCGGACAACGACAAACCTCTGTAATTTTATATAATTATATAGATTGTCCTTATAAAAGAAACCATAATTAAACTAGAATTGAATTAAAAAAAAAAAAAACAAATTGGACCAATTTAATAATTTAATTTAATTTATTAATTTAAAGGTAATTCGTCAAATATCAATAAATGTACCACCTATATTGTGTATTTTCATTTGTGTCGTTGTACACTTTATTATTTTTAATGTGGACCAATTATGGAGTCGAAATTACTAAACTATTTTTTTTATTTTCCTCGTTAGAAAGTGCATAACTTGAAAACTACTGATCCAAATCTAATTCAGTTTTCAATTAATATAGGATTGAAACCTAGGAAAGATCGACGAGTATCTATGTATCCACCTACCTATCTATATTTTCCATAGGGGCTTTGCAGTAGTAATTAAATTAAATTTTTTAAGAAGAAAACGACAGCCCACATTTAATTCAGATAGGATATGTAATTCCCGTGGAACATCAAACGCATAGAAGTTGTAGAATCAAAGTACCTATAGAATTTCAACATAACAAATTAATTTTTAATTCGACAATAACTTTTTTTAATGTTTATATCTATCAACAGGGCGTAATATTTTGTATAAAAATTCATCTACTTATAGTTAAATATTTTCCTCCACGTAGTTTATAACTCTGTGTTTTGTGTTTTATTTAAATAAACTAAATTATGACTATTAAATAAATACGAAATACAATATTCTCTACTACTGCATTAGAGATGAACCTATATACAAGTATTGTAATAAAACTTTTGTGGAGTCACTGTTCTTCTCTTGGACGTATTATGAAAGGCGAAACATGAAATATCTGACACTAACTGTGCCCCACAGTTTCACCCGTTTTAAATTTATTGGAACTTTTTATTGCAACGCCGCGCATCTTGCGCTGCGCAGCACCAACGCATCCATGTATCCTATCGTTATTCTCAATTCCCTAGGGGGAAGAAGCCAGCCAGCTGATCGGCTGGTTTACAATGTTAAGTTGTAAACGGCCGTGGCGTATTTCTTCAATGCTGTCGATTTTTCTAGGATGGGCAATGAGTTTTGTAAGCGTCGTTTTTTTTTCAATATGTCCTTACTAGTAGCCTGAGGGGCCCTATCCAAAAACAGAGCCATTGATGGCTTTTACCGCTTTACCGGGTTTGGAAGGTGAGCTCTGAACCAATTAATATCTATTGTATAAAAGAGCGTCCATAGGCTACGGTAGCTGCTTAGTATCAGGCGGGCCGTATGATTGTTTGCTACCTTAGTAGTATAAATAATAAATTAGGTAGGTGGTAAAGTAGTATTTCCTATATATCGTATTTGATCATTGATCATTTGGAACAAGGTTCTTTTTTTCATATTGATTGCCGCTTTTGTCGTTTTTGATTAGTTGAACTTGATTGCCTAATTTCCTGAGTAAGATCTGGAGATGAAGGGCCAGCAATAAGCACACAGCTTTCAGATTTTTCAATGGTTGAATCTACATCAACTCCGTCCATCGTCGCAATCAGGAAAAAGTTCCAAATCTTCTCATAATGATTGATATTTGGGATCAATAACGCTATCAGTATTGTCATTTAAACCATCTTCACGGTCACATTGGCAAAGTGTGATATGTATATATCTTATCAATCTGCAGTGATCGTGAACTCATTCTGAAAAATGAATTGACGTTATTAGCATTAATACTTAAATACTTTATTTGTAACTTATTTTAATAACTTCACTCAATGTAACATGTCATATATATATATATGTATAGTCATATGCATATATATGTAAAATATGCATTGCTTACACTAGATGAATAATATCATACACTTACCAACAGGTTTTCAGAAAAATAACACAATTTTATACATTTTTTTTTTATCAATTTCAACATCTACGCAAGTTCAAAATTATCAGTACACATATATTTTTTTAATTTTATTAAAGTTTAATAAATAAAAAATAATTATAAATTCTAGGAAGTAAGTATAATATAATATTTCGTCATTAGATAAAAATTGCGTAATCGCGACTATTGTGTACCTACTGAAGTTCACCTAGATTTTGTTTCGGCCGTTTGTATGAAGACTTACCTAATACTGTTTACTTCAATGTACTGTGACTTGCGCGCCTACATCACGCAAATACACGCGCTTCCCTTCCTCTACTCGCCCCCATTGTCGTCTATTGTACCTCGTCCCTGCCTACGTCTGTCGGAAACATAGAGCGGTCGCGCACGAAATTGTACGACTATAATTTCTATTATAAGACATAGGTGGACGGATTTTTTTAAACGAAATGCCATTTTCACAAACATATTTGTATTGTTAATTACAGAATTTACAAAAATATGTTTATACAAAGGCATTTCGTTACATTCCACTGAGTAATTCTTTCAAAAACGTTAGTCAGTGGAGCATTTTGTTACACAAGGAAATGCTTAATTTTGGTACACTTTTAAAAAAATCCGCCCATGTATCATTGGTTCGGCTAAGCTGCTCAAAAACTCTGCATATATAGGTATTATTTTTACCAATTTTGATACTATTAATCTGTAGCGAAAGTAAGTTGATGAACCAACACATTTACAAAACACACATTTCCCTAATAAAGTATTTTATTTAATAATTTTAAAAATTACACCTCTGAACTCTCATTGCCGCTTCAAATCAGCTTATCAAATATAGAACGGTCAAGAAGCTTATACATAAGCCTCTCGCACTCTCTTTCATTCAATGGACGAACTACACACAGCTGCAATGCTGTCCTCTTCTATCGCATGAGATGGTTCGCTGGGAGCTCTCTGTCATACGTATTTACTCGCAGCAATATTTCACTTTTTAAAACTCGACAACCGGAAGTCTGGACTGATTTTTCGCAGACAACCCTATACCACCATGTTCGTAATGAAATAAACTTTATTTTAACTTAACTTGAATTCATTAACTAGACCAGTGCAAGTTATTAGTATCGACTAACCTGTATATACCTGCCTACCCAAGAGTTATGACGGGAAAAAAATAGTCAACCTAACAATTGCATATTCTATAGGCTTCATACTTTCGATTTGTATGGAATTTGTCCATTAACCAAACCAGTGAAATCCTTAAAAAAAAAAAAATTATAATTAATCATATTCTGGACTGAAATTCTTTAGTCAACCCATTTGCGATATATTTATGACATATTTAATTTGATACAAAATACTTTTCCTCTATTAACCAGCTCGGTGAAAGTCGTTCTATAGCGGGATCCTATACTATAAATACAGTTGTGCCCACAAGGCCAGATCCAGTGTAGGGCCGGTTATTCCTTCATACTTGCCAAACTCTATTTGGCCAGTAAAACGTGTCATCATGTCACCAAGGAAGCCTAGTTCGCTTTCGTTAACCTTCTGGATGATGTCCAGGTCCAAACATACTTGTTCGTGTTCTTAGCCTTCATTCGCCTTATCTGTACGCACCATTATACATGTAGAGAAATGCTTTACAAGTCGTGCGAGTTAACATGACACTTGACTCGGATAACGTTTATGTAAAATACAGCGTGCAAACTAGTTTTTTTTTTTTTTTTAGTTTAGGCGGAATCTTGAATTGACATGTTGTAGTTTTTACATTTAATTCAATAACTTAGGTTTTTGACCCTATATTATGAAATATTGGTGGCGTTTTGCGTGATATAGTTTGGTTTTTGTGCATAAGTGAAGTGGATTATAAATATAAGCTGAAGAAAGCATTCATTCTGAGATCCCACAAAATCTACCTAGAAAGTTCTAACATGGGAGCCACCATCTTGTTAGGATACTAAATCGTCATTCATAACACATGACACTATAATTCACTCGATAATGGCAGTAATGGTCAACATTAAAGAGGACCGGTTGCCAAGTTAGGAAAAAGAAGAAAATAGTTTTTGTATCTATTTATTTCTTTTATGAGAACTATTTAAAGCTTAAAATTATGACTGTTTTTTAAACTAATATTAAATATTAGGTAGTTAGTTATTCACGTACTTATAGACAATATATATTATATTTAATATAATCGATTATTAATCAATTCAAATTATCGTTTTTTTCACATCCCTACTATCAATTGTCAACTGTCATTACAAATTGAATAACAAAATAATAAAATAAGGAAGTGGAAACTGAAACTTATTTTGATTTGAATGTTTTTACATTGATGACTTACATACATAAAAATTTATTGTGTTACTAAAAAATATGGATATTCCTTATGAGGTAACTTTCTTTGTTTATATCCATAGGCTACATAAAAATTTGTAATAGTTTTATTAATTTTCTTTGTTTGAGATTTACATGATTTTATTCACGTGATTATCGATGATAAAGATCTAATAAAATCGGATTATGTAATATTGATTTTTCTTCATACTGTCGTAGTGCTTGTAATGTTAATAACGTATAAGTGTAATAAAGATACGTTTTTTCATTCATATAATTTATTGCAGATTTTAGTTCACATTTTCAAATATTTACCAAAATCAGATCGAAAAGCTGCAAGTGAAACATGCAGATCATGGTACTTTGCTGCAAACGACCACCACTTCCTAAAAAAGAAGTTTGTTATTTTTTTCAAATCAATTTTAATAAATGAAACCACATCACCTATCCACATATTTGAAAATTCAGCAATAACATATCTAAATTTCTATTTTAATGAAGTAGAAATAACAAATAAGCTTAACGACTTCTGGGAGAAAATGGGGGAACAAATTAAAAAATTGACCCTGAAAAACTGTGATATTTGTGAAAAAGTGTTTGTACATATTTTACAAAACTGTGTTAATCTTGAAGCTCTACATGTACAGAATTGTAAAGAGTTATTTATGTCCGGTCGTTTACTTGAAGGGCAAACTGAAGGACTTTTAATTAATAATCTTGAAAAATTAAAATGTCTGGATATGTCAGGTAACCAGTATATAACTGATGTATTATTTAATAGATTTGTGTCATCATCTCCTAGTTTAGAAGAATTAAATCTCTCTGCATGCCCACTCCAATTTCATTTGGGTCTGGTGAAAAAGTTTTATCCTGCAGGAACTAATATCTTTCAAAGCCCATCAGAAAGTGTATTTACCTTTTATTTTGTACTACAAGTGATCATATCCAGAGCTGAAAAAATTAAAAGGTTACTATTTACCAACACTTTAATAGATGGTGTAACTTTAAAATCTCTATCAGAGATTAATAACTTAAAACTGGAATCACTAGAAGTACATTCTTGTGATCAACTTACAAACACAGGTATACTGGCACTTACGACTCATCAAACATCTTTAAAGGAACTTGATATAGGATTGTGTACAAGGGTGACAGATCAGTCACTTGTACATATATGTAAGAATCTAGTCAATTTAGAATATCTGAATATTAAAAGGTGTAGAGCCGTGACTGACTTGGGTGTAGCTGAATTAGTTAAGTTAAAAAAATTGAAAGGTTTAAACATCTCACAGTGTGAACTCATAACAAAAGATGGTCTCGAAAAAGGAATTTGTTCTGAAGAAAATGCTATTTTAGAGGAACTGGATATTAATTCCTTGAATTTGGACCAAACTGCACTTATAATGATTTCAGAAAAATTACCAAATCTGCATATGTTAGATTTGAGCTATTGTTTTAATGCAGTCACTGACACCTCTATCCAAGTTATATTTAAAAATCAGATTTTTTTACAGTCTCTAAAAATGAGCTACTGTGAAAAAGTTTCTGATGCTGGATTAACTGGGATGGGTAAAGTTGAACCAGAAAGCAGTTATGATGGCCCAATCATGTCAAACTATGAAGAAAGTCGTCTCTCTCAAAAGATACATTTGGGATCAAGAGCTGAGGAGGAAATAGTTCGTGATGCACAACGAAAACGTGATGTTATGTTAATGTGTGAAAAATTATCATTGGATACTTATTCTGGATATTCATTGGCAAGATTGAAAGGGCTCACCGACTTGGATATAAGTGGATGTAATAGAATAACAGATGTAAGTTTGACGTACGCATTTAACTTAAAAGAACTGGTCAACTTGAACTTAAGCCGGTGTCAGCAAATAACACATGAAGGAATAGAGCATTTGGTGAAAAACTGTCCAAGCATAGAGTATATTAACTTGGCAGATTGTTACAATTTAAAAGATGAAGCTGTGAAAGAAATTGTTAGGCAGTTGCGGAGGCTAAATCACCTTGAACTTAAGGTAAGAAAAATGTATTTCATTATTAAGTAAATCATTTGGAAATTTGATATGATAAGATTCACAAACGATATTTTCATTCTGGACACAAAAGGAAATATTAACTGAATATATCTTACAAGAATATGAAGAATAGACTATAGGCCTTACAGAGAATAATTAAAAATAAAATGATAGAGGTTTGCCATTGTGCTACATCATGGAAAACTACTGAATAGGTTTTGATCAATTTGATATTTCTTTTAATCCTTAGATTCGTGGCCCTTATCTAAAAGAAATTATCTTGAACATTATTAAATAATTTTCATTTTATTCATCACTAGGTGGTACCCGCGACTTCGTCTGCGTATTATTGGATATTAGACTATCTGTGTGTCAAATTTCATCTAAATCCATTCAGCTGTTTTTGCGAGATTGAGTAACAAAGCTACAAACTTTCCATTTATTATTTTGAAGGATAACACTGGTTAAGCTATGACTTTTACCAGGATAAAAAGTACCCTATATGTTATTCCAGGTCATAGACTACCTATTTGCCAAATTTCATTAAGTTCTGTTCAGCCGTTTTTGCGTGATTGAGTAACACACTTTCACATTTATTATATTAGTAAGATTATTTGATTATTATTATCTTGATTATCATCATTCAATAAAAGTTTAAAGTATTAAGAAACTACAATTTTTATAAGCACCATATGCTCCGCGATGTGGTTTCTTGCCGTGGAGAAGTGGAGATAATAATATTGGTATAAATTTATTTAAATTACGATGACTAGTGGCCAATACACCAATACATTGAGTTTATATATATGTATATATATATACATATATAATAAATGTACAGTTTTAAGTGCATTGACCATTGAAGGCTGCCATATTGCATATAAACACGAACAAAGTCACGGGTAGTTGCTAGTCTATCATATAAATTATTTAAAACAAAATAAGATCAAAGTATTGGCAATTCTTCACTTTTTGGCATGTTTAAAGTTAGAAATGAGTGCCGTGTATGTGGTCTTCTATTATAAATTATCTTTGCTTAAATTTATTGCTTGTGGTCTTTAAATGGTTCATCCAAATTTTGTTAATTTCAGGGATGTAATCAACTTACAGACAGAACTTTAGAAGCTATAAGATCACACTGTGAAAAATTAAAGTTTTTGGACATTCAAGGTTGCCGAAACATTTCACCGGAACTTGCATGTGCTATTGGATGTTTGCCTACACTACATACTGTATTGATGACTAAGCCCGGACCATATATCGAAAATGGTGTAAAAAATAGATCTCCGGCACCAGCATTTTTGCCTACTTTGATGAGGAAGTTACGCCTACATTAGTATTAAAACCATTCTACCTCTAAATCTGCCACCACAGCACCATTACACATATTTATACCTTATTTGCTTTTCATAAAATAGCAACAAACATATTATTTCTCAATACCCACTTTACAACAGGAGAATGTAGTACTACTTAGTTGTATTATACAGCTGACAGTCTATTAAAAAGCATTTGGATACCAGCAAAGGCGAAATTGTTTTGTTTTATGAAAACTTAAATAAATCAACACAAAAGCTTGCTATCTCTAACAATATAATTTTCATAAGATTAAAAAGAGAATTATTAGTAGTGTACAATTATTTGCAACTAGTTGTACAAAATAATCACCATTTAAATCAGATGTCGCTATTGTGTACAGATTAATCGGATTATTCTAGCGGCGACACTGCTGCTGTTGCAAGTACAATTTAGCGATAAATACTCACGACTCACGGAGCGGGTAACGCCTCCCAGCTGCTTACATCGGTTAGTTCTTTAAACCGTAACGCTAATAGAAATTCGTCACGATTACAATACCAAAATTTGGAATTGGTAAGATTAATTTTGCTAGGCCCTCTGTTCCATATGAAGTCTAAAGTCAACGATAATAAAAAATTTGATTAGACATTACACTAAAAAAAGCGATCCTGCGAGTCTCACAAGGGACAAAATATATCACACCTTCGGTGCAACAAAGTCTCAACAGCTCATTTTGTAGTTTTACAGGAATGGACTTTTAAGATTTTTTTTTCGCATTCATTTTTGTTTCTGGTTTACTTTATAATTGTTTATGGTTTTTGCTACATTTTCTTGTAAATAACTTATTGAAAATTTCTAAATAAATGTTAATAAAAAGGATAAAGAAAAAGTCCTGAATTGTGACTTTGTTGCTCCATAGGTGCAATATGTGGGAAAATCTCACATGCAACTTTTTTAGTGTAATCTCAAAATTTTCATTACTAGGCCCAGGACCCACAGCTTTCGCTTGTTACTTAATTTAATACCAATACTAAATAAAAATTATTTATTTATCATTTTCTTTCATGACGTAAAAGTATATTTAATGTTAAAAAAAAATTAACAATTTTTTTATTGTTACTATGTTTATTAGAGTTTCTTAATATATATTAATGATATAATTTATTATACAGATAGTAATCAAATGGATAATTTTACAACTGTGATACTTATATTTGTAATTAATGTATTTAACTATAATTTATGAGCTTTCAATTTGTTAATTGCTTTTCAACACTATTATTTAATAAAAGCCATTCAAAAATATTAATTTTTTATTACATACAATTTAAAAATAACATTAGTTATTATATATCCTTAAATATACACCTTATTACAAAAGTTTGTTCGTGACCATATACAAAACTCAAATATTTTTTTATAATTGCTAAAACTTACAATAAAATAAAGGTTCCAATAATATATAAGCCGGCGAATTTAGTGTTTTCTATTATGAAAAACAATATTTAAAAAAATTATACACTAAAAATGTGAATTTATATTGAATTGAAGATACTACTCCTATAGTTTTTTAAGGATGAAAATTATTTAAAATATTTATAATGTGCAATTTAGATAATAAAATAATGCTGATTCATATAATAATGTAAACAGTATTATATTAAATATATTTATAAATCATATCCTCCACCTAATTAAAACTGAATTTTACACTGTTAAGATACATACATACAACATAAAGACTCAACATGTCAAGTAAGATAATGTTAACATAAATATATGTTTAAATTTACTTTTACCTAACAATATTGGCAATTCCTAATATACGTGGATATATATAACAACGGCCTTAGGTTTTGTGTAAAATTTGTTTCAGTACCGATTCTATCATAAATATAATTTGTATATACATAAATTTCCTAAAACTCTTAAATACGATATTTCTAGATACATACAATACTTACTAACATACTTTATTATGTTAAATTTTTAATTACAAATACAGGATTTTTCCTCTTTTATAAATAATAAGCAGTTCCACTGCAACACGAAAATAAATAAAAATAAAAATATGTACATTAAAGAATTTACTGTTTAATAAGTATTCTGTTTAAGGCACCAAAGCAACATTTGTCATTTATTTGTAATAAAATCAAAGGCGGCAAAGCAGGTCAGACCGATAATTTGTTACCTAATTCAAATAAAACTAATAAATGTGAATTATATCCATAAACATTTATGGCGAATATTTGACTAAGTGAAACTAACAGTAAAATATTCGCATGGACACAATTCAAATTTATTTTTTATTTGAATTACCAATTTATCAATATATTGGCTTATTTAAAATATATAAACCAATATTATAAAAAAGAAAGATTTGATTTTTTTTTGTTGTATTTTTGTTTGAAATTGTTAAACTCAAAAACTACTGGACCGATTTTAAAAATTATTTCACCAATATAAAACTACAGTATCAGCGAGAAAGTAACATAGGCTATATTATAATTAGAAAATGTCTATAGTTTTACACAAAGTATAAAAAATTGCGTACACGGGTGCGTTGGTGTTGTTTGTCGTATAAAATTAGCACGGGTGAAACCGTGGGGCACAGCTAGCTGTATAATATTATCAAATCTTGATGGTTTACACACATTTTGACTTTGTTTAACCAATGTTGGCTATCACTGTATAATAATAATAATGCTGTCGAGCTATGAATCTTTTATAAACACAATAGCCATTAAAATTTAAAAGCATGTTTACAAAATTCGAAATAGCTTTATTCGTTAACTGTGTTGCTATATTATATCGAGTTGTTTCTGTTTTAATAGTTTCTTCTTTGGTTTTCCTCATGGTTTCAGTGTGAAGAATGGCGACCGGACTTGCATTTGCGGCGTGTTCAGCGTTGAACTGCTGGCGGCCGGTGATAAACACGCATCTTGAGAGTTCTCAGACTCTAGATCTGGCATATTTATATCCTCAAAACCGGGAATAGTCCCTGTATATGATATTAGCTGATTCGCTTCAACTGAAAGATCCCAAAAATGATAGTTAAATGAATATAAATGAAAGTTTATTATATATCAAAATTATTTCTACACAGAAATAAATAAACCAGTTTAAAACAACTTGCGCTAAGATACACAATTTTAATGTTTCCATATGTTAAAATATTACCCACCACTACAATAACTAATTATAAAAATATATAATTATATTATTGTATATAAAACTAATCTTAATAATGTATGTGAATTTTTAATATATGTACTTATACATACATACATATATGGAGACTATTAATAAACATTTTAAAATAACAAGTTTGTCTTAATTTAAAATGTCACAAAATATAGTTATGTTTAATAACGCAACGTTTTCTTACACTGACATTAAACAACTTGAAACCAAACAGAATCTGAAGCTAAATTGACAAAATTAATCATTTTCTTCAAAGTAAATTGATTATTAGATAAATTAAACAGTAAGTATTTGTTTTAAACTTTTTAAATAATATAAAAATATGTGTTACAAACTATTTACATTTTTTTTAAGGGTACATTTTCGTTACTAGAAACAGACTGTATATCAATATAATATATTACATCTATAATACTTTGTATATAATTCACAATAAAAGAGCATAAAATATATCTAATAATAATAATGTAAAAAAGTATTAATCATGTCAAGATTTATAAACACAAATTAAAAATACAATCACTTTTAAACAAAATTATGTAATATACATCTAATATAGATATATAATAAGGTTAATTTCTAAAGCAGGCGCAAATACGGACGATGACCTTTGAGCCAGCCACAGAGGTAACATACCTTTTTTGGTGTTGTTCAATGTCGGAAATAAAATAAAGTTATTTAACATTTTGTTTAATATATTTACATACGTACATATAAATGATATTATGATTATTTATTTACTGTGTCCTGAGTTGACAATTAAAAACGAAGTAATAAAACGTGTTTAGTGCATCCCTAAGATCAATTAAGATTTAATTAAACTTAGTTTCACTGTCGTTTCCTGGTGACGAACACATAGAAGTAATTTACTTAATACAAAATTAAAACAACAACAAATAAAATCACAACTGAAAACGGGTTTGTTATCGTTGAGTCACCGCGTTTCTCACCCCGCCCCGTACCACCAATGTGTTTAAGTTTTTTTTTTTTTAATGTATAAAGAGCGATAGGTATCGTTTTCTATCGACTCAAACGTAATACCATGTGTCATTGTCCGTTTTTCCGCCTGATTTAGAAATGAATTATACAATAAATCTATCTTATTTTGTTACATACAAAATGAAGTTAGAATTAGATACATAGGAGGCAAAACTACTTTATTTAAAAAAAATGTATTTCTAAAATCATTCTATAAACTGCAGTAATGAGCTATAGTCGCACTTTATCGAATTAACGAAAATGTACAAAATCATAAGAAGCAAAACATAATACAATTTAAGATGAACTACTCTCAACAGGTTAGTTTAGCTATGGTAATTTACTACATTACAATGAAATTCTCATGTTTACTCGTGCAAATCTGTATTTCAAATTAGCTACTGTTTTGTTATATAAAATTATTGCAAGTACTACCATTGTCTTCTACGAACTGTTGATCGTGATTCTCCTCACTGCATAAATTCGAAATCTCACCTTTCAGCTTCTTTGCTTCAATTAATAATACAATTCAATTATACTTTACAAATTACATCAACAATAATCGACATTAATAATTATGCGATCTTATAATTTTATAAGAACTCTATTTATCAATTAAAATAACCTAACTTGAAATGTAGCAGCAAATGTAAATTTAAAGAAAAATTGTAACATTATTTTTCAAAGCATATATATAATTATTAGTAATAACTGTGTTTATAGACAAATCATCAAAATTTAATCCATGTAATTTAAATATTACTTTTGCTGCTACATCAATGAATACCCCCTTCAATTCATCACAGCCTAAATACAGCGCCACAATTTTAACCCTTTACCAAAACTTTCCAACATCTCACGACAATGTGAGCATGATGTGAACAGCATTGCAAAATATCTTGAAAGACGAGGTAGCAACTGGCTACTTTGCAGATGAAGCTTCACTGTTATTGATCAGCCAATCAAAATCAATCATCGGATACTGTTTGGTTGTATCTACAATAACACAAACGTGTAATATACCTCTGACATAATATTGTAGCATAACCTGTCTTCTAGTTTCGCGGGAAGTGAACAATAATGACAATTAATGAATCTACTACTGACTAGTGTTTAAATTTCGTAAGAAATGTATAAACCGAATTTTACAGATTTTATGTAAACTTACCGTTATTATTATTATTTGATGTTTTCGTTCTGTCGTCCAATGTGTTGTAAGACAGTCCATAGAACGGATCATCAGTCCCAAAAAGCTGTAATAATAAAAATAACTACTTCGACATCTGTATCTATCATACGTTTAAAATAAAAAAAACTGGTGGCTATTATAATTTTGTAACATTAACAAACTTAATGATTTTAAATCTACTATCTCAACAAATACTGAATTGTCTAGATAAATGTATATTGAATCAAAGTAATTGTGTCGTATACAATCAAATGCCACCAGATCAAACTTTTGATATACAGTTGATGTCAGATGTCTTAATTCTGAATGTATAAATGGTAACCCGCTTGTGTTTTAATTAGTTTTTGTTTTTAGAATTTGTGTTTATTTTTAATTTGTTTTATTACAAGGACATGTAAACCTAAACGATTTGAAATTAGTTCCCGCTAGATCTCTAAGTTATTATCAATGACCACTACATCCACTTTTTCTTGAAATATTTTGTTTAAAAACTCGTTAACTACAATAATACCTGTGAGGGCAATTGTTAACATCGAAACCATTTTTTCTCCTTTTAATTTAAAAATGATCGATTTTTTTTTTTATTATCATCAATAAAATTAACATACTGGAAAAATCAATCTTTCTTGATCTGACGGAATTTGATTCTATACGACACAATTATAAAATTAGATAAAGTTAAGTCAGTCGAAAATAGCTTTTACATAATCGTTTGTTGCATGATGAGAGGAAGGAATAGCCAAGGACATTGTAGGTCCTATTCTTGAGTCACCAATCTATGAACAATAAAAAAACTATGTTTCAGTCACATTTTACTTACTCAAGTTATAAAATGAAGTACCTATTGCGTTCAATATAAAAATCAAAATCAGACAGAGAAATCTCAACTTGTTGATAAAATAAATTATATCAGCGAAGCCAAGCCGCCGCTGGCCGCATAATATATCAAAATTTATTAACATTATTACAAAAGACCGGCGAGCTACGCGGCGTAAATTGGCTGTTGTACCGACAAGATACGTAAGAAAATCATAGCTGTGTGCGTAAACACAGTGTAGCACAAGGTAGTACATGTGGTTGCGCTACACGTTGTCTGCAACGTGACTTTTACAGGACTGCCAACCGCACGATAAAAAAATTACCCATCTAGACTGTTTACATCAGTGACATGCAATGTCGCAATGTGATGCCTGTGTGTGTGTGTGTGTCTCAAATTAACACTTAATGAAATAAACACATTTATATTATTAACCAGAGGGAGATTTAAAAATGAAAGTGTTGTCGAAACATTTTGAAAATAAATTTCGCTATTAAAGAATAGATTCAGATGCTTATTAATTACGTTATTCTTTTACACTTGAGAAAATTGTTTTTTTTTTATGTACCTAATTATAACGACAATTAGAAAATCCTCATTTACGTACCCCCATTAATGTATTTGTATCAAATGCATAACTGTCGCTTCGCAGCAGCTCTCGTAATGACTCCAAATCTGTCTGCATTGCATCCAAATGGTCATCAATATCATTCCTGGAATAATGTATTCAAAAATACTAAAAATAATTGCATTTTGATTCAATATATTTTTATTACGATTTATAAACATATGAATTTACTTATAATCAATAAAATAAATTGAGAATTCCTTTATTGTTCAATATTTTAATTTATCTATTTTTACTACAATCTCACTTGACTTTAAATTATGATGTAGATGAAGACGCTAATAACACATATCATTCTGAAACCCCATTATACTGTAGAATGTTACATTTTTAAACAGTAATATAATAATAAGATTTTGGGACAATCTCACATATGAACATTTGATACCAAACAACTCACACCTTGTAGGATCGAAACTATTATACATAGGCATATAAATAAAATTAACCACAAAAACTACTATCTTTTTAACATGAGGCTGATGATTACATACATACCTACAGTAAAATTTGCAAGTATAAATTGGTACGTGAAAAATTGTTACAGCATTAATAGGGCTAGACAGAACTATAGTATGGGGTATTATAGTATTTGGTTTTAGAGATAAAAGATAAAGGGAAATAGAGAGGAGAGAGATAAAGTTTTGAAAGGTTCGCCTTTGTGTATAAGCAGGTGCAAGACATACTTTTCAAACATGATTAAGCATGATATTTTCAGAATATATTTTATGTAATTGTAGTACAGTAAAGCAAAAGTCTGAAACTCCCTGTAACTTATTAGCTTAAGCAATATTTATAAAATATTAATATTATATAAAATAATTTCTGAATTTTTTCAATTTTTTTAGGTATGCCCATTTGTTCAGTTTTCAATTTAAACCACTTTATTATAGATACTTTAATACTTTAAAAAAATAATGTTGTGCATGTTACATAATTTATGGACTTTAGTTTAAATAAATATTTATAGCAGTCAACTTCTGCAATGTTATTCAGAATTGTAGTTGATTTCACATACTTGTTTGAATTTGTTCCAAATAGGGAAGAGTATTCCTCCCGATTTTTGTTGATGTTATCTCGCCTATTCCTGAGTATTGAAATTACATTTAAATTAAATTTACAAATAGATAAATTATTGTAGTCAAATACCTAGTGTTACGAAAATATAGGAGATAATTTTATTTTTAGAAAAGTATATTTGTAGTTTTAGAGTATTTACTATATACTAATACAAAATAAAATAAAACCAACCTGGTCTGAAATCTATTAACATTTGGGCTACTGTTTACAGTAGCAAGAGTCATATTATTCCAGTCAAAGTCATCATTTAGTTCAGTCTTAATATCATTCAAATTCACATTTAAAAAGTTATCCTTGTTAATCTTCTTAGACTTTTTCGTTCTCTTTAAGTCATCAAATGGCTTCTCCAGCTTAATGTTGATTCCACCAAGCATCTTATCTTTAGAGGTGGAGGCTAATGAGTCAATGTTGGCATCATGCAAAATATTCTGAATACCTGATTCCTCAGTTGTTATAACTCCAGCATCACTTATTGAGTCATCACTTGCAAATATCTCTGCAGGAAGCTTCAAATCTATAGATGGATTCAAGGAATTGAAAGTATTTGGTGAAAGTACACTTTTCGGACTCACTGTTGCTGTTTTACTTCTCGTTTTAGCTCTTGATGTACCAGATGATACTGTCACTGTATTGTTTGTTACTGAATCTAGAGAGTTGTGATGTAATGGAGGAGCTGATGTGGCTTCTGTAGGGGATGGAGATGTGATTGTAGGCATATCAATACCAGTTGTTCTTGGACTATTATTACTATGGCAAATGGGG
Organism: Saturnia japonica; assembly: GCA_033032175.1. Classification (NCBI taxonomy): domain Eukaryota; kingdom Metazoa; phylum Arthropoda; class Insecta; order Lepidoptera; family Saturniidae; genus Saturnia; species Saturnia japonica. Next base: position 8,067,054 of record CM065311.1, on the reverse strand, counting down.
TAAACTCTGATGTTTCCTGATGATTGATAAAATATATTAAAACAATATAAAATGTAGTTAAAAAGAATACTATCTATTGTTATGTTGAGATACATACCTGCTTCGGTTTCATCACCATCCTCCATGGTGACATGATACTGTATGTTCGACAATGGGTTAGAAGTATTTTGACTGCCAGGAGTGATACCATCTATTTCAATAGAGACAAAATTTGCAGGATCCACTGCATCTTGAGAAACTTCATTATGCAAAATATCATCATGTGGCAACTCATGTATAGTAGGTCCATCTTCCTATAATTAAAAGTATTTTTATAATAGAATTTGGCTCATAAATAATACTTGTAATCATATTCAAATTCCATGTTCTGAAAATTTTGTGCTATAATAAATTGTTGCTAGTAGTTTTAACAATCTTTAAACACATCAAATTTGGCTAAACATCATAACCTTCAAAGTATTTATATTTAAACTCTGTACATTAAACCTTGGAGTATATATTCATTAATATCAAAATACGTACTTATTTCAAGTAACAAAAAACCTACCAAATTTTCATCATTTAAATCATCCATTAAAACATCTTTATCCAATTTCATATTCTTTTTTTTACCAGGATATGAACCATCCATAGATGAATTGTAAGCAGCATTATTGATCATCAGTTGGTATGGCCTTTTTACGCCAACATTATTACTATTTGCATTTGGTGCTCTTGCTGGTTGTACCAATGACATAAGAAATTGAATCAACTGAAAATAAACAACATATAATTTAATAATTATTTTTTTGGAGTTTACTCCTTAATAAGAATATATTTTCATATAATGAGTGTATATGGGCATACGGAAATTTTATGAGTGTAATTTATAAAAGTGTTACATTTAACTGTGCAGCATACCTTGCGCACCTTTCCCTTTGAAATCATGAAAGTGTATACATACATCAGTTAGTCAGTTCAATACAGATACAGTAGTCAGTCAATCGCCTCTTTGCCTATTGCATATTCAAAGACAATCATACTTAAGGAGTAAACTCCAGTCATGTGTTGGAGCTGATGCACACACAAACTTTTCTTTATAAATATGATACTGCATAATAATAGATGTTTTATCTTATTTTATGTTTAATAGGTTTGAATTTTTACTTACATTGTTCACAATTTGCTGTTGCTTTATGTGTTTCTGCCTGAGGATTGCCACTTCCCTCCAAAGAGCTTCATTCTCTTGTTTCATAGCACAAAACTTAGCATCAAGGCTTTCTTGTTTTCCTTTCATTTGCTTGACATCAGCCAATACTTTGTTCATAACTTCCGGTTTAAGGAGAATCTTCTCACCACTTTCATTACTTGCTACAATCGTCTTTGGATTAGCAATCTTCCTCTTTATATGTTCTAATAAATATGCATGACCTTTCATAAAACATGGATGAGAAAATTCTATCTCATCTTTTTCATAGCGTAGACCACCATTTTCCACAGATGTTATTTTATGAAAACCATACATGTTTAGCTGCCTAATAAAGCTTGCCATATTGTTGTGTTTGTAGTACAATGGCAAAAGTTCTCTAGCAAAATCAGCTTGGTTTTTTATCACAAATGTTTTTCCACCCTAATAAAAATTTAAAATTATAAAATAAAACTCTTTTTATAGCTACTTAATTTATTACTTAGCCTTCTGTTTTAATTCTTTATAGTAAACAATTAACTTTACTAATTCTCAATTTTTTTTATTATTAATTTATAATTCCAATGAATATGTTATTTATCTTCAACATTTTGTAATCAATACTTACTAGGTGTTTGTTATTTTTAAAACATTCATAGAATTTTTGTAATTTAGAACAAATTATTTAATATATTGTAATGCTTTTATTCCTCAATACATAGTGTAAAGTAAAGTTGCTTCCTGCCATCTATCCTTCTGTACACTTACATCTTCTAAACTACACAACGGAATTTAATATGGTTTTATCTATAATTTAGAGGATTTTTATGGAAGGTTTATATGTAAAATACATTCCAATTAAGTTTTTATTTCTTAGAGAAAATTCAATGATTAGTAAACAGTCAAAAACTGATTTTCAGGAGCTTACATGGCTTACGCTGACTAAACCTTATGAGAAACATCCAAATAATTTACTAAAGAATTGAAGTTCTTCAAAAAACCTAGACAGAAATCTGCAAAAGCATATGTCTATCTCCTAAGATTGATTCACAGTAACCATTTTTATCTTCAACATTATAATTAAAAATATTATGTTATATGTTATCCAGATAAATTGTTAATTAACTTGGGCATTTAATGTAGATTGAAATTGTCCTTTACAATTTTCCATTTAAGTGAATACCATGAAAGATATATCACAAATTCAAAATTACATGTGACGAAAGAAATCCCTCTCAGTGAAATGGTCAGTCAGTTGACGAGCACTCTGCACCTATAATGAATTGTGTGTAGCAAGCTAAGTGCACTTTTCGTAACTATAAAATTACATAACATAGCAACACACCTGTATTCCTGAAGGCTTAGGCAAAAATGTACTAATGTACACCCACAGATCGCCGGGTATGTTTTTGGTACCATTTAATAGGTGACAAGCCTATTCCCATTAATCAGGCACAAACCCTAACTCAGTTGCTACTAAGAATTTCATAGAAAAACCCAATAACACTTTGCTCGACCTGAGAATAGAACCTAGGACCTTGAGCATTACAGACGCGTTTATGACCACTAGGCTAATGCGGCAATTATGAACTATCAATATTAAAGTGATAAACTCTAAATCAGGGTTTTTAAAGATCAAATAAACCACTTTGTAAATTAAACCCGTAAGAAGCAGGGGTGGGTAGCTAACTAATATAAACAAATTCCTTTTTATTATAAATTAATAGTATTTTTTATTTTAATAATAAGTCTGTATAGTAGTCCAAATCATTTTTGAAATTTATATCACATTTTATAAACGTTCTTATGTGACTTTTTATATAAACAAAAAAGCTGTTTTTAATTTAAGACAAGTGCGAAATAGTTCACACCTTGTTTGTAAATATATAATATATACCCTAATTTCTTAATCCTAATTATGCAAAAATCCAACAGCATGGTAGAAAACGTGATTCTGTTCCTAACTATTTATTTATTTATAAAGTTTTAGAACTTGGCGGCTGTCAACTTGGAACATTTGTAGGTTGTTTTTATAATCCTTTCTATTCCTATATCTAGGAAAAATTGTGGTACAATGTAAAAAATAAAGCATTTAAAACATTATAAAATAGCCCAAGAACAATAGTAAATTGTAAAGTACTCACAGGACTCCAAGAAATCAAATGATTTGTCTCTGTATCGTTAACCAATTTCCATAATTTACCGAGAAACGCAGGGACACTAGCCCCTATTTCAACAACAGAACGCATTATGAACGATAATTTATTTGATTTCGTAAAATTTAAACAGTTTTTAGAAGTCCTTGCACAATATTATTAGAGAAATTATTATGACACAAGAATGCAATCCTAAAACGCCATTTTAAATTTGATACTCAACAAGCAAGCACAGAGTACTTTTGTTTATGCAATTAGTTATTAGGTATATATCTAAGGGTATATATAAACTGTATATAATTAGCCATACGGACCAGTGCTGCCAAGTCAAAAATTAGGTTGACGGTGATTCCATTTAAAAACGGTGTACTAATTTATAATAAAATTTGCTGTGCCCGCGACTTCGCTCATGTTGACTACAGAATCTCCGCTCACGGCTATTTTGAAGAAAAATGCTTTTTGTGGGTTGTCCTTAGAAGCTAGACGTATACACTCGCCGACTTTTTTGTAGATATTTTTAATGTCTACAATTATTTAGTATATTAATTGGCTATATCTCTTATGGTGTTAAAACGTAAGTCATTTAAGCAACCGAATTGATTCACCATGACCAGTTTTTTTATTTGTATGGAACACTAATTATTTTTCTAAAATAAAGTAGCCTCAGTTACTCCCTATAAAATCAGCTATTTACCAGTGAAAGTCCCGTCAAAATCGGTCTACCCGTTTCGGAGATTACCCGGAACAAAAGACAGACAGCGACACAAACATTTTAAAGATGGTTTTTTGAAGTGAAACTTCTTTATCGACTTAAGGGAAAAATTTTGTAGCAATCGTCACGTTTTTCGGTTACGCGCCATGTTGCTTTTTTTATCAAAGTTTAGTATAGTGACGTAAAGAATATAATGTAATATATTATAATAATAACAACAATATATTAGTTTTGAAGTTTGGTTTGAAATAAGAATAACAATATATTAATTTGAAAGTGATAAAATAAAAAGACTTATTCAAATTTAAGTGAATTTACAAGAAAAGTGAGTGATTATATATTTCATTTTATAAATTCAACACGTATGAGCATGATTTTAATATTTATTTGAGGTTAACCTCACTTTTTGATTGTAAGTATCAGTGAATGTATATAAATCTGTTAAAATTAGCAAGTATTAATAAATATGACTGTAAATCTAGTGAACATTATTAATTCTAAAAACAATAAAAAATATAAATTAAATAATAATTTAAAAATAAAACAAAACACGATTAGAAAATAAAAATATGTATATGTACATCTTTTTTAATTATTCGTTTTTAATGATTTATTTATTCATTTTTAATTTTATAAAATCGTTGCATTTCTACAAGATTAACTGTCATCATATAATTGTATTACTTTGAAAAGATAATTCCAATTATTTATTCATAACTTGTAAATATAATACAATAAATAAATAGCAATGATATTATAATAAGAACAATGATAAAATAAATTACTCATTAATTGTATGCATGTCTATAATAATAAAATAGCTTTAATTTAATACGGAAAAAACTGTTTTTCTTAAGGCTTAAGCCTTATCTACCCTATTTTCGTGAAGTTGCAAATAGTAGAAAAATGATATGTCGTAAAGAAGTTTCACTTCTTACCTGTGTACCCTGGTACACACACACATTTTTTTTTATAGGTATCGTATGTACTTTCATATGCATTTAGTAAAAAGCTGTTATTTTGACATTAAAAACAGACCTTTCAATTTAATTAATTGTAAGTATATGTATAGACAACTCACTTAACATAAAAACACTGTTTATTAGAAAAACTACAATATTAATATAATAATACTATTGTAATTCAGAATTTGATATACTGAAATAAAAATTTCTCTGAACGTCACCCTTTTTTTATAATAGTTCTGATTTAGTCTTTGCAGCATTTCATCATCACCATCAGACTTAAAGTTAATTCAGTATACCTAGGTAATGTCTTGTGATCAACTGTTGAGTCAGAAGATTCCCTTTTTATATAGAACATTTTAGTTTAGTTTGTGTGTTTAGTCGATTCTTTGTTTTTGTTTCGTGAACCTTGCTGAATATACACTATCATTCCGCATTGGAGAATGGCAAAGATAAAATTCCAAGCATGAATGACGATGGCTGCTAAAAACCTTTCTGTTTTTTTCCACTTATTTGTGCAACATAGTGCTTCGTCCAATATAATTATAATTACAGTAAAGGTATATAATATGATTCAGTAATATTGTAATAATAAATACATTCAATATCTATGTACGATTCATATCACCCCATCCACTCCTAATATCTCATCAAATTACGGTAGATTTTGTCACCGTTGTAATACTTCGACGGTATGTGGTAAATTAAAGTTGATTATGATACATCTACCGTAATTACGGTGCACATGGCAACACTGATACGGACGTACCTATCTACTATTATGTTTACTTCAAATTTCACTATAAAAACATATACAATTCTGAAATGGTATGAACACCAACATTACAATATGAACGAATCGACAATATAGATAAAATCTGAGAATCAAATTCATAAAATCCACAGGCTAAAACTATATTGTTCCTTAATTCTTACGAATCAGGGAGTCGTTGTTAGAGTTGTTTTAATAAGCTCATATTTTGATATTCCTATGAATATATTAGTTAACTCATAATAGGTTACCGTACCTATTAGCGGGTATTAGTTAAATATTGATAGTCACCGATTCTATATTCGCTAATCGCTACCTATATTAGAATAGGTAGGTACTTGAATCTAATACTGATCTTAATCGTACCTAGTCTTTACCTAAAGAATGTGACTATGAAATTATAAGATTGTCGTGAATATTTATTATTATTATCCGTATGCCTATTATAATATTACCTAACTGAAATTAACAAATTACGAACTGTCGTTATAGTCGGAATCTTTAGTATGTATATTAATTATGTTAGGTATATAATGTAATGTTAAAAATACCACTTAGAAGTCATATACTACAAATTGTTGATTTTTCTGTTTTTTTTACATATTTCCGAAAACGTCAATCGATTGACTTTTTAGTTAATTCTAAACATAAAATAATAAATATTTACATTTGAAATTCTCAAAAATATAGAGGTAACGATAACATGCACGTGATGCATGCAATCACTGCGAGTTTAACAAGGAACAGGAAGGTACCACTAATATATTATTTTTATTATATACGAATAGATACGTAATACAAAAATTACAAACTATTAAATGAATAATAACGAACATCCGTATTAGTTAAACAGTTTTATTCGTAAATCCGGTGCCTAATATAGTGATTCGTTTCTCATTGCTTGCTTACTGTGCTACCAACCCATGCACTTTTTACAGAAATCCCGTAATTATGATTTTACAATACATACGTATCTGCGCATACGATAGTCAGCAGCCAGCGCTCGTTTCTATTCGAAGTTTCGAATCATATAATCATCTCGCTTACTCGCACGACTCGTGTCGCTATACCGGACAGAGAGGTAATTTACAAAATCTACGCAAGCAGTGACTCGCCGCGCGGATCTTGTATCGCTTGCATATTATTTGATTAATTATTATCTGGTAACCTATTATTCTGTATTCGTTTATCATAATATATCAGTTTGCGGCTCGTATTATAATATCTGTACATATTACAAATATATTAGCTACATCTTGTGGTGGAACCACAGGTGGAACTGGGGTCCCAACCGTACTACAATATGTAGTATTAAGTACACTTTATTTAAAGTCTTCGTACTTTAAACTGTTGATAAAATATACAGGGTATTAGGAGACCATTCTTGAAAACCAAGTCAAGCGATAGTACTAATGATACCTGCTATAACCAACCTTCTTTATTTATTATGTTGAAACGGAAGAAAAAGTTTAGTTTGTCAGATTTTGAAGTTTTGTGTTCTTTAACCGTTCGGGGATTACAGGCATGATGGTATGTTATGTAACTTCATAGTTACAAAAAGTTCACTCAGCCTGCGACGCGCAATTAATCATAGGTACAGACTGTGCAGAGTGCCGGCCAATTTTGAATTCGTAATCTCTTCTATGGTACTCATTTAAATGGAAAACTGTTAAGGACAATTTTAATCTACATTAAATGCCCAAGTTAACTATAAAATTTATCTTGCTAAAGATTAATACCGAATTGGAGAAATTAGCTTCGCAAATACCTAACGTAATATTTTTTATTATTATGTTAAACATGTAAATGGTTATTGCGAGTCAACCTTAGGAGATATATATATATATGCCATCGCGGACTTTTCTCTAAGTTAATTGAAGGACCACAATTCTTTCTTACATGATTTTGATGCGTCTCACAAGGTTTAGCCAGCGTAAACCATGTAAGCACCACAAAATCATTCTTTGATGACTCAATTACAAATAATTGAATTTTCTCTACTATACAAAAACTCAATCGGAAAGTATGTAAAAACTTTAATATAGATACTTTATAAACTTTAATATATTGTTACGACCTGTTACAACCCGATTAAAAAGAGAGAAAATCCTGTTCCCGAAATATCTCGAAGCAACTACATACTTCTCACGACTTCGAATTAATGTTCGCGTCGTAAACAACCGCAGCGCATGTTTTGTAAACATTGCAGTTTACACGACATGTATAGAGCTTCTCGCCTCGATTACGTCATCGAGTAGGCATAGCAACTAAACGTCGAGAAAGTTAGCGATGATTCACTATTTTTCTGCGATCGTTTAGTGTAGGTATTTAAGCGGCTCAGACGCGGTGCCGAGGCGGTGATCCTCCACGTCCACCCTCTCCAGCGGTAACCCAAGCCTAGATCCGTTTCCTCGGCGTGAAGTCCTTGGGTCAGGTAACCGCCCGCGCGATACAAGTGACACTATACATGCAACACTTAGCTACCCACATACAACATTATTACATTACACACGTATGAACATACACACGTATGAACATACACACGTGCTCACCATACAGGTACATGGCTTCTGTAAGGGACCTTTTTTACGCTAGTTTGGGTAGAAAAACCTTTCCGATTACTAAATACACATACACATGGTTCCTTCCTTCCTCCCAGAAGGAAGGGAACATGCCTATGAGTATATATTAGTTAGCTCGAATCGTAGGAGTAGGTATTCTATTAGATCGCGACCTATTCGCATGCGCGACGACCACCCGAGCCGAGGTTCGGCCACTCTGGCATCCTCGTGCGAGTCGTCCAAAACACTTTCGCGGCTGAGTGCCCTCTGGCACTCGCCCACAAGTTCGGTGAAGCTGTAAAAGCCGCAGCGGCTCCAAAGGCTGACAGTGTAGTCGGATCTAAAAAAAAAAGGCACCGTGGCAGTTCACTTTCGAATTATAAAGCGATAAAAGGAAGCGAAACCACAGTGAAATAAATAACAGTGTTGTGAGTTTGTGAAATTTGTAACTGTGTGGAATTCGAATAAAACTTCTTCACGTCAATCATCGGTATTTTTATTACCCACGGATGTAATAATAATATATATATATATATATATATATATATATATATATATATATATATATATATATATATATATATATATATATATATATATATATATATAGTTATATAAACTTTCCGTTATAAAATCCCTAAATTATAGTGGAAACCGCTTAAAAATCCGTTTCGTAGTTTAAAAGATTTAAGCGTACATAGGGACATACGATGGAAAGCGACTTCATTATAGAGTTTTTGGCAGGATTTTGAAGTGACATGTTGTGGTTTTTATTTTTAATTCTTTTACTTAGGTTTTTGACCATATATTATGATATAATGGTGGCGTTTTGCATGATATAGTTTGGTTTTTGTGCATAAGTGAAGTGGATTATGAATATAAACTAAGAGCAAGCATTCTGGGATCCCACAAACAATCCGTAGAAAGTTCTAACAAGAGAGCCACCATCTTGTTAGGATACCGAAATCGTCATAAGACAGGACACTTTATTCACTTGATAATGGCAGTAATGGTCTTCATTAAAGAGGATTAGTTGCAAAGTTAGGAAGAAGAAGAAGAAGACTTCATTTTATACGATGTACCTATAGATATAGTTAAAGAAGTGGAAAACATGCATTTTGAGATGTCACAAAAACTTTGTGCATAGTTCTGACAAGGGAGCCACCATATTGTCAGAAGATCCCACTTTGTATAATTTTAAGAAGGCTTGAAACATTGAAACTGGCAAGTGGATTTTACGGCGCCAATACAAGAAGAGGAACAAGGAATATAATACTCTCTTATACGAGAGAAGAGGAAGAAGAGTAGTACCTGAGTAGTACTATTAAAATATGTAGTATTGATCATAGTTATATAACCAAAGGAAGTATTGACCAGAGATAAATAATAAGTATTGACGTAGTATCTGGCGGAGATGTATCTGGTTCTAAATAATTAATTGTTATTTATCTATGTTATTAATCTTCCATAGTAATAAACAAATGTACTCTGTGGGCATAAAGGCCAGCATTGCCAGAGCGTTACTTGTGAAACATTTGGCGTTACTTTTGACCCTGCGCGTTACTCCTATGTTACACAACTTAAAATGTTACTTTTGCGTTACTTTTCGTAGTGGAATATAATAATTTGTAAAAACAAATGGAACGCAGCCAAGTAAATTAAATAAATATACTGATAACTTTGACGGTACTTTCCCAAACATTCTATATTTTATTTAAAGATGAGTAAGCGCAATACGTTACACACAACACATGACAAACAACCACCCTTGTAGAATGCTTAAACTATACAATAAATAATCTATTTTAATAAACAGAATTTTCATTTAAAGTTTTTAGTTGTATGTGTAAGAGGTTAGGTACAGGAACTACCTACTTACTTTAGTGTATGAACTACTTTAGTATCAAATAAAGTAATAAGTAATAGTATACGTATGATGATTTTTTATGTCCTCAATACCTGAAGTTCTTTCGATATTTCGGGGAATTCCCAAAAAATAGTAGGTAAATATTTAACGTAATAAAGGTAGGTACCTAAACACAAACATTTTTTCTTTGTTTTTATTCCACTTGACACATTCGTCTAGACACAATGTCTAGTTTTAAGCAACGTTATTTAGAAAAATTGAATCAAATAAATACCCGAATTTTCTTCATGGCTTCGGTTTTATGAGAAACAGTATTTTTATATTTATAATTTCTTTTATAAATGCGCTCGGTATTTTCGCTAAATTTTTCTTTGTAAACCTTGTCTACCTTAGTATATTGTGATTTTTTTTGATTGAGCTGAGTGGTTAAAAGTGTGGTAAATAAAACTAGGTGTATAAATAGGTACTGAATGTAGACAAAGTAATTGACATTAATAGTTCCGTTAATGTTTTTCAGTATCAACCCATGTAGAGAATGCAGAATATAAGTACTCATTTGGAGCATAAATAAGGATAAAATTGTGTTTTTTCGACAACTGTTACTTTTGTGATCAAAATGTTACTTTTTGAGCAGTCCTTGATAACTTTTCGCTATGGGACACTGGTAACACTGATTTAAGCTTATTTGCATTTATATTTTTTGTCTTTGTTTCACTGATAAACGAAAACTTAGTCAATAATTTTCAAAAATGGAGGTGAGCTATTTAGTAATACAAGATTTTTAATTTAATTTTATTTACGGTATTTTCTCATGGGCACATGTTATATTTGAAAACTAAAATTTATTCTTTTATTCTAGATTGAAATTTTAAGTGTCGCCGGGTCCAAACCTCTCGGAAAAATACAGCTAAATGAAGAATCTACTATAGGGAATGTGAAAGATAAGATTCATCTAAGCGTAAAATCTTCATTGTACCCCGACCGACAAGCTATCAAGTTAGAGGCTAAAGGTAAAACTTTGAACGATGAAGACACCCTAAAGTCCCTGAATGTACAAAATGGATCTAAGCTTTATGTTAAAGATTTAGGCCCACAAATATCTTGGAAGAATGTATTTCTAGCTGAGTATGCTGGGCCATTATTTGTCTACCTTTGGGCTTACCAAAGACCTTGGATTCTCTATGGAGAACAAACTTCCACTCCTGGTCATGTAGCTACGTAAGTAACATAGATTTTAACTCATAAGTTATTTACATTTATACATAGCAATTGCAATCTAATGGGAAATTTGTAGTACTGGTTCTAATTCTGTGTATGTTTTATAATTTATAAAATTGTAATAAATAAAAGGTTAGAATTGTTTTTATTAATTTTCTCGTAAACGGCGAATAATCTTGTAATGGAAATCGTATGGTTATAATCAGAGGTCTAATCTCTATCAATTTCAACCTCCAATTTGTGTCGAAACTATTGAAAAGTGAATTTCATACCTATTAAGACTATAACTTTGTCAAGGAAGTTACTAAGGCTATGGCTATTAATTAACTTGCTTAATTATTAATATACCTATTATTATCTCACTAGTCTATAACTTCTGCTTGAAGTAATTACAATTATCAAAATTAATAAATAATGGTTATTAAAGAAAATCAAAATCTTTTGTATCTGAAATGGATCTGGGTAGCTAAGTGGTCCTTTCAAACTCCATAGTATTAAATAATTTAACAATAAATTGGAAAATAATTATAAAATTATTTTTTCGATAATGAAGCCATTTCTCTTTTTGGAAAAAGGAACTTAGAAAACAAATAGAATTATTTTGTTACCTTCCAATCCATTTCTTAAAGTAGTGACAGAAATTGATCTTACTTCTTCTACTTACTGTTTTTTTAGATATAGCTTTCATTGACTTGCTTTATCTACATTTCTAGTTCCTCTTGTAGTGTTAAATTATTTTGTAAAGAGTTTTCATTTGGGGACCAATGCGAGTTTTATGATGATGGATCCTTCAGGATTGCAAGTCACCTCTTTGCTGGACTGCAATCCTTATTCATTGAATACTAGAGGTGTGACTGCAGCTCAACACATGATTGTTATTTAATTATATAAATTATAATTATATAAAAGTGCCTTCATGAATGTGCCTAATACATTATTTTAGTGGGCTTAAACCATTGTCGCATTATTACCTTTCTAATGAAACTGGTTCGGAGCACATTGGTTTGTTGGTTTCAAAGTCTATAAAGGACATAGGTAGAAACAATTTTTATGTTTTATATATTTAGATAATGTCCCTTCAATATTTTCAATTTTTTTTTGTATAATATGCATAATCCAGTACCAGAATAAAAGGTAATATTAAAGTAAATTAGGTTACCATTTATTTGTTTCTATCTAGGTTGTACTCCTGGAGTGCTCTACAGTGAGATGTAGAGTTATATTAATAATCAATGTTCAATACAAATACATTATTTACAGTGTGGCAGCCGTTTGTTGGTCAGCTCATTATGCTAAACGCCTTTTTGAAACACAGTTTATCCATCGCTTCTCACATGGTACAATGCCATTGAGAAACCTCTTTAAAAATTGTGCATACTACTGGCTCTTCACTCTATATGTTGCATATCATGTCAACCATCCTCTCTACACTGCACCATGTACTACTTGCTTTTACATTGGCCTTTCTGGATTTGTCGTAAGTACTTATTTCAAAATACTGTTCTTTACTTTAGAAGCAAAATAGTGTAAGTAGGAACATTTTCATATTAACTTTATAAAATGTTTCTAAGTGTAATAATTAGTGATAAAAAATCTGACAATTTACATTAGTAAATATGTACAATGTTTGGCTTATACATATGAATTAATCTTAAATGTTTAATTTTGGTGTCAGTAATTGGTCAGCTGTATTTTGGAGATAATTCTGATTCACATATTCCAATAAAAATTCTATTACCATTTTACTAATGTGAAAATTTAAAATTAGTTTATCTTTCATACCATGTCTCATACTGGGTTAGGCAGAAAAAATGAGGTCCAATTTTATCTGGTCTTACAAGAATTACACTACTCTCTTTTTTCAAATTCAGGAAATAATAGATATGATGCAAAGTATTTAATTATAAATAAATAGGCCAGGATTAAAATATGTTCAATGTATCAAACATTGTAATTCATTTGTTAAGCATAATATTGACCTTTTATAGCCTTGATGAGTGGGCAAAGTCTACTATTTATAGTGTTACATATATGTAATAACATTATAATCTATAAATCTGTAGTTATGTTTTTACATATAATTTTATACCAATTTTTATTATTTTATCACACAGATCACAAAAATGATCTTAAAAAAGAAATTGTCTTTGTCCTATCTCTGGATTTAACTCTGAAATGACTTGGTAAATGAAATTCTGTACATAGGATTATTTATGATATTCTGCAAAAATTAGGCTACAAGAACTGTCTATTATACTTAAGATCATAAGATATAAGTAAACATAAATTGCAATTACGAATTATTAGGCGGTAGAACCGCAGGCAGGCACGGCTAGTAAGTAGCCTATGAAGTTGTACATTGCATAAAGCCATTAGGATTTAGGATTTTACTAAGGTAATAATAAAATAATGTTGTAAGATACACATTAAGTAATTTATTTTATAATAATCCGTGAATTACTGTTGCATGCATTAAAACTAAGAAAAGTAATGCTTTGTACACATTTTATCTATTATTCGGTGGTATTTCAAATAAAAAAAATTTATGGAATAAATCTTCAAACTTCAATTTTAAAAAGAGAGATTGGGCACAGTGCTTCTTTGGAGATTTCTCTCTATTTGGGGCTGTCTTAACTGGTGGAATACTCCCGCCCCTCGTCCTACAGAAGATTGCAGCCAAATAACCTAGTGTTGTGTTTCTGCAATTCTGCGGTGAATAGGCTTTCAAGAGTTCCTCGGGAAAAGGAATTTCAAAGAAAGGTAGAGCACAGAGAAATTACTTTGGAGATTTCTCTATTTGAGGTAGTCCAACTGATGTAATATCTACCCTACAGAAGATCACAACCAATTAACTTTGTGTTATGTTTATGCGGTGAGTAGGGTTTCTTGAGCTCCTTCGGGCAGGGGGTTCAAGAATGGCAACACACTAGTGATAACTGGTACTACAAGCGTCCATGGACTACGGTAGCCGGTTACCATCTGGCACGCTGTAAGCTTGTTTACCACCTTGTAGTATAAAAAAAATCTACACATCTACATTATGAATTATTTTGTTATTATTACAGTTTTGTGAACTTGGCAACTTGAGCATCCACATTCTTCTGAAGAACCTACGCCCACCTGGCACTAAAGTGCGACGTATTCCGATACCTGATGGAAATCCCTTCTCTTTGCTTTTCAACTTTGTATCCTGCCCTAACTACACCTATGAATTTGGATCATGGCTTTTCTTCACCGTCATGACTAAATGTTTACCAGGTATCAATCAATCTCTATTTATTATTTCCTAAAGCTGTTTTTGTGGCAATGCCTCCCTCAAGTTTTGATCAAAATGTATGCTTATTAATAAATCAGTTTCGTAATAAAATATGTTTATATTCATGAATCTTACACAGTGTTTAATATTTATGATAAATTTTATTCAGTGAACCTTTTCACCTTCGAATATAATTACCATATATTTTAAATTTAGTTTAGTTTCGCCAAGTTTTGTTCGTAGATACACCATTATATAAAAATTAGACCATCTAGCGGGACTCATATACTCAAATACTTTTCTACCTTTTTTTAATATTCACAACTTTTGATACTGATAAGCACAATGATTTTTGTAATCATGAGATAATTAATCATTTTGAAGTGACGATATATGATGATGTGATATATAACTGCACACTTTTTTTTACTTAAAACTTTTGAAAATGTTACATGTTAATGTTCTACATTCCTATACATATATTATTTTGTATTTTGAAATGTGTTGTTTTGTTTCTAGCGGGACTATTTGCTGCGGCGGGGTTATACCAAATGGCTGTGTGGGCTATCGGCAAACATCGTAACTACAAGAAAGAGTTCCCAGACTACCCCAAAGGACGTAAAGCTATCTTGCCATTCGTTCTTTAAGCAAATAAATATTTAATGCGATACCGCAGTATATAATGATAACGTTCGGGTATTGGATAATATGTGGTTTATGGCTATTATTTATTTATAATTAGAATAGTCGAAGCATTTGTTGATATAGGCACTATGTTACAATTTTATGACAAATCTGATTTTAATCACTAAATAAAGATACTAATAATACAGAATCTGTCTTATTAGTATCTTTATTTACTGAATGATGAATGAATAAAAAAATTATAAAATGAGTGATAACAACTGATGTGATCATTCTTTTTTTTTGTTGCTGAGATATTCTTGCGTAAAATTAAAAAAAAAGGGGAATTTGGGTCATTCTGACACGCGGAACGTATGCAATCACGCAGTTTGAACCGCAAAATGTTATGCTGCGTATAGCCAGAGCGAATGAACTATCGCCGTGTCTGAAGTGCCTGAACATATCGTGTCTCTTGGTATTTACGAGGAAGAATATAATAGCATTTTATAAAATGTTAAATTATTAGTGCCTGTAACAATCGATGTTACGAATTGAGAATGTAAAGGGCAATAAAAGGTATTTGTTTTTTTATTTATTTGGATATATTTGCTTTGTGGTGGTGTGGAAGGGTCATTTGGTTTTTTTTAATAGCTGGCAATGTGGAATATTGAGTTAATAAAACCGACTGTTTCCATTGATCAGACTTTTCTCTCTCATATAATGGAATCGAAAATCAAGTCTGTTCGAACTTACTACCGCGATAACTTGGATTTTACATGAAGCCAGATTGTTATACAACTGTTGATAATCTTCAGAAAATTCCAGAAATCGATAATGAATAGTAGAATCGTGTAATGAAAATATACGTATGTATAAGAAAATGAGAAAAGAATGTTATTTTTTTATATGTTATCACAAAAAATTTTTATATTGTAATTTATTATAAGATATAATATGTTTGCTGCATAATCGGCATTTGACTGATTTTGTTTATCATTTTCTAATCGCTTTAAAAATCTCTTAAAGTATAGAGCACTGAATTATAGAGACATTTAAATAAAAACTTAAAAAGTAAGCGCATAAAATAAGCGAAGATACGCACTAATTATTTGAATGCAATCGATTAGTCGCCGAGTCAACGATGATTGCATTCGATTTTTTGTCCACACTGTCCTGCTATTATGTCCTCGCACGTGTAGTATAGCCGGTCAGTAGGGTTGCCAGCTTAAAAAATATAGTATTTTTGAGGCTGTTATTTGATAAAATATAGAAGATGGCAAAAACAAAAACAAAAAATATAGTAGGTTTCAAATAAATATTATATTTTGTATAGGAATATTTTTTACTACTTGATAGACAGATAGTTATGATAATGAAAAGTAATCAAGTTGACAATTACTTATCAAGTCTTGTTCAGAAAAAGATAAATCGGTCTGTTTGCGCTTAAACATTTTGGTATAAATAATGTTTTCTATTTATTTTAGAAATATAGTAGTCGGACGTCTAATATACTAGGGTTGGCAACCCTATCAGTCAGAGTCAGTCGATGAAGTCGAAACAGGAGTTTTTGGATCTTGAAGTGACATGTTATGGTTTCTATTTTTAATTAGTTAAGTATGATTTAGCTGTATATTATGTAATATTGGAGACGTTTTGCGTGATATAGTTTGGTTACTGTGCATAAGTGGATTATAAATATAAACTAGAGGAATGCATTTCGTGGTGCAATAAAAACTCCCTAGAAAGTTCTAACAAGGGAGTCACCATCTTTTTAGGATACTGAAATCGTCAAAGGACAGGACACTATATTCGCTTGATAATGGCAGTAATGGTCTTCAATAAAGAGGAATAGTTGCCAAGTTAGGAAAAAGAAATAGAAACATGACAGTCCTTGACTAGATTGAAAATCTTAACGGCTGTGAGAATTGACCAACGCAACCATCGCATGGTGGTTGGGTTTTTGTAATTCCCGCCTGTCGAGCTAGGACCTCCAAGTTGAAAATCTGTCGCCAAACACCAATAGGTGTGATCCAGCCGCTGCACTTGAGAGCCAGTCATTCACTAGGCTTAGCGTACTACCATCTTGGGCCACACAGTCACTTAAGATCAGGTGAGAATGTGACCACAACGCTAAACCTATAACGATAAAAAAAATCTAACCCAGTCAATCCTCGAGACTAACCTCTTTGATAAGCCTCAATGAGCACTATGGTCCTACCGGACATTAGTTACATTTAGTTTAGACTAATAACAGTCTGTAACAGTTTTTATTTTATGGTTACTAAATTTAACTCTTCAGAACATGTTGGTATGTTTACAAATCCTTAGAGTACGATATTTTGTTTAGCATATAATCCATCGATCAATATTTGTGTTTATAATTTAATAAATATTTTTACTGACAAATGATTTTTTTTTAATCTAATTTATAACGCTTTACTTTGAGCGACACAGAAATGAATAAAATATGATTAACAATGAATCTGTTAGCGCGCTTTATTAGTTTTAAACACATGTGAAATTAATTATAGTATATCCGGAATCCGTAACTTTATTCAACTGAGCAGAATAGTTCACTTAAATTTAAATAAAAATGTGAGTGTAATCTTTACACGCGGTTAAAGTGAAACGATTTTGAATTTGAACACTAAACATTTAAATAATTCCGTAACGTTACACAAAATTTTCCTTATCATGCCCAAAAATTAACATGAAAAAACTAATAATATACATATCATTAGGACTTCTAAAATATCATAAAATTTATTTTACAATGGTAAGCCGATTAAATTGTATACCGTAATATTTATACTTTTTTTTATCTAAAAATGCACCCGATTCTTTGACGTGGTGCATGCACAGGCAAAGCATGGCAATAAAGAAAAATAGGCTTAGTGTTTTCTTTTAAATTATTTTTTTCTATAAAAAGTACCTAAGCTGAAACAAAATTAACAATTCCAAGGTACTCAAATAAAAAACACCGTAATTACTACATAATTTTATTCAACATCTTTATTCACCGATGATGCATTCAGTTCATCTGGTTTCTCGGGTTCGTCGATGCAACGAACTTTTCCTAACAAACGTTCATTGTCTAACTTCAGAGCTAAAATTACATCTTCTCTTTCCTGTATAACAATAAAAATTGAATAACAACTCGACTAGCGATTCTGATCGCCTGTAATTATCATAATTCACCACAATATTTCTAATTCTGCAGCTAAATTACCAAAAAGTTTTTAAAGAACAAAACAAGTCTTCATGTCACACCTATTTATCAATTTATTTTAACGAAGGTAAGTATGTAGTTTATATAATGCCTTTAAAGCAATACCTTTTTCTTATTTAAGTAAGGTGGCAAACAAGATTACAGCACGTGTGATGGTTAAAGCGGTTACGGTAGGTAACGTATTGAGCGATTGTAATAGCTAGGTGCCAGACATATTAATGGCCCATTGCCAACCTTAAACTCCCCTTTTTCAACGAACTCTGAAAACCTTAACAAACCGCAAGAACAATACGAATTTATTTCGCTTCTGTAGGATGGAGGTATTTTACCTGGTCAAGCATGCAAAAATATCACCCATAAGTTTTCCTATTTGAATTCCTAAAGAACATTCTCACAAAGTTTAAACAAAATCTAAAATAGGCTAGCTTTGTCGATTTTATTAATTTACATGAAATGGCCACAGATGCTTTGTACAAACTAATTTTCAACCGGTACTTTCTTATGGTTCGATGGTTTCGAACAAGTTTCATTGCAGCATCGGGCGTTTCATACGAGAATGAAAGACATTCCTCACCTTATAATACGCATTTAAAAAAGCTTAGTCTACCAAGTTATAAAAACAAAATCTATTTAGAATATCGCCTACTTAAACTTTACCTCCATGTTCTGCTTAAACTTCTCGTCAAGTTTCACTCGATCCTCCGTCACGTACTTTAGCTTTGCACGGGCCGTAGCCGGCGGTACGTACCGCGCAGACAAGCCCAATATAGACTCCATTTGAAAACAACGCGTGCGAGTGGTTTTCAACTCGGATCGTAGATTGTTAATCTCCGTTAACAGTGTGCAATTTTCCTAAAACAAGAACTCAATTTCGTTGTCCTTACTCATTAAAGTCCTGCTTTTTATTGATATTAAAAATTTAAAAGATCTGTAGTACCTATAATTCCCCTATAATTGGGGGAGTGTATAGTGGGGTTTTGAATACACAAAAGTAAACAAGTAAGCAGTATAGTATCAATAGTACGTTCCACATACGAGACTAGGTAGGTACATAACAAAGAGTTAAACATAAACATGTTATGTTGTGATCGCCAAATTTCAATAAATAAGTATAACCTACTTATGTCCACGACGCCTATACGTGGAGAAACCCATCATGGGTACTCACCCGCCCGGGGGGACGAGTGGTTATGTGAGACTCCTACTCACTAAAACTCCACGGTGTACCATCCGCCGCCATAGTAGGGCGACGCGGGCACTGCGCTGGCATACAGCCGCGCCGCCCCGGCGGCCGGCCCAGCTGAACCGGGCCCCGGCCTAATAGGAGACGGCTCAGTACACCCTAGCCGTCTCCTCCGTCCGCCGAGCCTGTGCAATGAGAAGACGGGCCCCCCGACCCGTCTCCTCTGGCTCGGCTAGGGTGGCGGGAGTTGGCGAATGAATCGCCTCCTCCTGCCACCCGTTCTTCTTTGTCGGAGAGGGCCGCTCAGGGGATCCTCTTCACGAACCCTCTCCGCGGCCTCCTTCTGCGATATGACGACCTCGCAGAAGGAGGCCATTGCCGTCCATGCCCTCTCGCTGTCGAGCATGGCTCTCACCACACTCGGCAGCGAGAGGTCCTCTCCAACGACTGCGGCCAGAGTGCGGCGCTGCTCCTCCCACGCAGCACACTCACCAAGAGTGTGCTGCGCCGTATCCTCTGCAGCCCCGCACTCATGGCACACAGGCGAGGGCTCCCTCCTGGCTATCTTGTGCAGGTACCATCCGAAGCATCCATGTCCGGACAGTACCTGCACAAGTCTAAACGTCAGGGAGCCCCGCTCCCTGGCGCACCACTCCCGGAGGACCGGGCGGACGGCGTCTATGGTATACCGTCCATAGCGCGCGTCCGCCAGGTCCTCCTCCCACTTCCTTAGAACAATCCCCCGGGCCTCACGCCGGACCCTATCCACCTCCGTGGGAGCTGGAGGCTCCCCTAACTCTCTTCTCGCCGCCGTGAATTCATACACGGCAGCGAGCACCTCCGCCTCCAGCTCCCACGGCGGGGAGCCGGCAAGGACCATGGCCGCCCCCGCGGACACCGATCGGTACCCGCGGATGACCCTCAGCGCCACGACACGCTGCGTAGCACGCAACACGCGTCTGTTCGTGGCGCTAAGGGCATCCGACCAGATCGGTGCCCCGTAGACGGCCATGCTCCTCACCACTCCGGCAAACAAGCGGCGACAGCTCGCGCCCGGCCCCCCCGAGTTCGGAAGAAGCCGGCCGAGAGCCGCCGCCGCTCCCACTATCCGCGGTTCGAGTCCCTTAAAGTGGAACTCGAACCGCCACCGTCCGTCCAGGATGAGGCCCAGATATTTCATCTGGGCCCCAACCCAGACCCTCACCCCCTCCACATTAATGTGGGCCTCAGGAGGCGGCCCACACCGAGGCCCATGAAAGAGTATGGCCTCGGTCTTCTCGGCCGCCAACCTGAGGCCCAACGCCTTTATGCGCCCGACCACGAGGGCAGTGCCCTCTGTGGCCAGGCGCGCCACCTCTTCAAATGTCCCCCCCTGGGCCACGAATAGGGTGTCGTCCGCGTAGCATAGCACGCGAATCCCCGAAGGGAGCGCTACGCGGAGCACCCAGTCGTAGCCCATGTTCCACAGGAGCGGCCCCAACACCGACCCCTGTGGAACACCGCACCCCACGTGCCGCCGAACCACACTGCCCCTCCCGTCTACGAAGGCGACCTCCCTCCCCTGGAGGTAGTCCCCCAACAGCCGCCGCAGGTACGAGGGCACTCCGAAAAACCGGAGCGCCTCCCGTATAACACCATGCGGCAGACTGTTGAAGGCGTTGGCGATGTCTATCGACACCGCCAACAACCTGCCTCCCCCCGCAGTCGCCTCCGCAGACCACGCCTTCAGGGTGGAGAGGGCGTCCAGCGTCGAACGCCCTCTCCGGAATCCGAACTGCCGGTCCGAAAGTACCGGCCCAACTTCCGCCATGTGCTGGACGACACGAGATGCCAGAATACGCTCCAGCATCTTCCCTGTGTCGTCCAGCAGCACCAGGGGCCGGTACGAGGACGGGCAGTCCGGGGGGCGACCCTCCTTCCCCAGAAGGCAGAGTCGCCCCATCTTCCAGAGCTTCGGGAACCGTCCAGCCGACAAACATCGGTTGAACAGCTCCCGAAGCTCTACCCCCATGTGGTTCAGCGCCACACCTAACACCCGGCCCGGAACTCCGTCCGGGCCAGGTGCCCTCCGCTTCTTGCGGAGGCGCTGCACCACCCGCCCCATCTCATCATCGGTGACAGTATGGGGCGGTGCTAGCTCCTCCACAGTGAGGCCCCCATTAATCATGAGAGGTGGGAGAAGCACCGGAGGGTCGGGCAACAGTGTGGCCACGACCCTCGTTAGGACCCCCGGATCCATTGTTTCCGTTAAAGGGGGCGCCTGCCCCCGGAACTTTTTCCTTACCATCCGGTAAGGGCGCCCCCATGGATCCCGATCCAGGGTCCCAAGAAGCTCCTCCCATCTCTCGTCCTTGGCCCGGCCTATGGCCGCCTGCAGGGAATTACGGCATTCCCTGTAGGCAGCAAGAAACCGGGCCTCCTCCCCAATCTGCCGAATTCGCCGCCGGCGGCAGCGTTGCAGCTGCCGCCTCGCCGCGGAGCAGGCCACCCGGAGATCGGCAATCTCTGGGGACCACCAATACACCGCCCGCCTGTTTTGCGGACGGTTGTTGCCCCGCGGCATCGACGCGTCGCAAACCGCCGTAAGGGCCCTACGGAAGCGGTCTGCGACCGCGTCGATATCTTCAGCTGCTGGAGCTGGCCCTCGCCAGCTCTGGACAATGGCCGCCTCTTCCGCCAGCTCTCGGTCGAGGCGGCCAAGAACCCATCTGGGGAACACCGTCCCCCCACGGGGACGGTGCACCAGCTCCCCTGGGGAGGTGGAGACCTCGAACCGAATATAGCGGTGATCGGAAAAGGTCTCCACCTCCTCCAGCACCCTCCAATCCTCCACACGGCGCGCGACAGACGGCGTGGCAAAGGAGACGTCCACCACGGACACCCCGTTATGCCGCACGCACGTGTGGCCGGACCCTCTATTGAGGAGGGACAGTCCAACTTGAACTGTCCACTCCTCCACTAGCTCCCCCCGGGGGTCCGTGGCCACCGATCCCCATGTCCGCGACTTGGCGTTAAGATCGCCAAGCAGGACAATGGGGAGCGGTGACAGCCGCCTAATCGCCGGCCCCAGGGAGTCGAGAAACGCCTCGAACTCCCTCAAGGGCCGGTTTGGGGAGAAATAAACCCCCACAATACCGTAACCTCCCCAGGCGGCCGCCACGAACCCTGACCCCATCTCCTTAATGGAGAGGGATGACCCCGTACTATGAATGGCTACGGAGCCGTCAAGGTCACCTGCCCAGTAAGGTTGAGCAGGGACACAATACGGCTCCGCAGCCACCGCAACACTAATGTTCCACTCCGCCACCGATTGCACAAATAAGTCTTGTGCAGTGGCGGAGTGGTTCAAGTTCCCTTGGAGGTAATTAGTATGGCCGTGCTGCATTATTGAGCCATACTAATCACCCCCGATCCTGGTCCTGCAAAACGTGCCCCAGGGGGCCTCCTCTTGGTGGAGGAGGGCTTGCAGCTCGCCCCCCCCCATGTAATGCTCCGCCGGCTTGCCGGCGGCGGCGCATGCCGCGCAGTGCAGCTTACCAGCTGCACAGCTCACCGCCGTGTGGCCGGAGTCCCCACACCTGAAACACAGGGCACCCCAGTCGGCCAGCGTCTCACACGTTGTGCGAGTGTGGCCCAAGCCCATGCACTTGAAGCAGCGCATGGGCTTCTCTGCCAGTGGCCGTATACGGGCCACACTCCAGCCGACCAGGAGACGCCCTGCATCAGCCAACTTCTTTGCCCCCACCACTGGGAGCGACACGAATGCCACTCCCCCCCCCCCAGTCATGTCGGATGGAGCCAATCCTAATCTGGTCTGGCTCACATCCGGCTGCAGTGGCTATTGCCGTTCTGAGCTCCGTCTTATCGACGGAGTCATCAATTCCGACGACCCGAACCTCCGCACGTTTGACCGGCCTGGTAATGTCAGCTACCCCCGCGAGTGCGGCTTGCAGCTGTGAAGCCAAGCCAGCCGCCTTCTTCTCACCATCGGAGCCTTTAATCTCGATGATTTTGGCTCCTGTGGCCGTCGTGCGGAGCTTCGGGTCATCGATCCCCAACTCAGCCAGCTTTACTACTTCCCGCGCCTTGAGGACCGCAGCCGAGTACGTCACTCCTCTGGCCACCGCCTCATGCTGCAACGTGATGACAACTGCAGCAGAGCGCGGCACAACGGGCATCTTCGCCTGGGTCCCCTTGTTACCGGCCTTCTTTTTAGGCGCGGGAGCAGCTGCCGGTGCAGCTGGGGCTTTAGCCTTTTTTGGCCGCCGGACCACGGTGGTCCAAGCCTCAGAAGGCGCCCCAGAAACGGGGGGCCCCGGGAGGGCAGGCCACTCCACATTAGATGGAGTAGGAGCGGACGCAGCCACCCCCTTGGACCTTGCCCGGGACATCGACCGGGGCCTTTTGGCTCTGGCGGGCATGGGTCCAGCGATAGGCCTTTTGGCTGCAGCGGGACTTTTGTCGCCCGCTAATGGTGGGCGTAGTACCTTTTTCGGAAGGAGCCGACCATCCACTTCCAAACTGTCGAATCGGGCGCTAATAACCTCTCCGACAGTGGAGCGAATGGACCGCTCCAACCCACTCACTGCATCCGCCAAGGCCTTCTCCCAGGCCTGGGGAGGCACCTCAACCCGCACTGGCTGTAGAGGAGGAGGAGGAGGAGGAGGCGGCATCACCTGCCGTGCACTAGCCTCCCGCCGCCAAGCCAACACCTCCTTCTTGAGGTCCTCGACCTGCCGGCGGAGAACCCTCGTTTCCCTGCCGAGGCGGGCCGTCTCCTCGTTGGCTGTACGCTCCAGGAGCACCTCCACCACCTCCCTTTTAGGTTTCCTGAGATACGGCAAACTTCCAGAATAGTGGCCACTCCGCTTTCTGTGCGGGCCCTCAGCGTCTCCGCATCCTGTACTTCCGCAGCCCACCCCGCATCGCCAACGCCCCCGACGACTACCACCTCGTCCTCTGCCGGGACTGCCTTGGAAGCTGCCTCCTTTAAGAAGGGTTGGATCGAAGTCGTTCCTCCTCCCCTCGCTGGGCGTCCAACGCTCCGAGAGCGGCCCGATCCGCGAAGCGCCCCCCTCTGAGCCGTCGTTACCTTCGCGGCCACAACTGAACTCAGTCCTGCGTCAAGCGGCTCCCCAGCCCGCTTCGTACCCCCCCCCCCCCCCCCCACTTCCCTCTTCGCTATCAATCCCACCTAACCTACTTAATCTAACATTTAAAATTTTTTGGTTTTGAAAGTTCATTTTTATTCCCACGAGTATGGGGGAAAAAAAAGGTCAACCCAGGCAGTGCCCCCTGTACCTGGGTAAGCCTAGCGTAACCCGTCAGAGAGTCGGCTGGTTCTCTGACGGGGGTCGCACTAACAACTGATCAACCCATCAGCCATGCATCCTCTCGCGGTGCGCCGCCGCTTAGAATTGGGGTAATTTTTTATAGAGGTTTTCTTCCTCGCGGTCCGGGCGGTTAAGCCAAGACCCTCGGTCCCATGCGAAGCCGCGAGACATGACCACGACACTCCGATGGGATTACGAGCACGACGTTGGCAGGTAGGACAAGATGCCCTACCTACCTTCTCGACGGCAGGGTTAGTGCACGCCGAGTCCGCCCGCACAACGTCCGTTGCTTCCTCTGTAGGGCAGAGGAATGCTGGACGAAGCCTCCGTGTCAAGGGTATCAGCCGCCAGCCAGAAGGGCCGACGTTGCCCGGGGTGCACCGCGTGGAGGTTCCCTTACATCGCACCCCGCCTATATAAGACCTAATCCATCGGAAATTAACATTATTTTTTAAATTATAAATAATTTTAGCTAGTATTGTTAAAAGTAACAATGATGATAGCCAAAGCACATTTTGGGTTTTGTTTGCAGTTTTCGTTTGTTTTCATTCTTCCTACAAAACGGATCTTTTATACAGATATCCTGAACATTACCCATTTGACTGCCGGTGGATTGATTGTATCGATTCAAGCATTAAATTCGTTTATTAGATCTAGATACTTTAAAAATAACGGCTTGAAGGTATATTCGTGCTGTAACCACGGTATCTTACGTCCATGATTTTGCCAATATCACTTTTAGAACCTCCCAGCGATTTTGATAATTGTTGTTTCAACGCTGCTACTTGTTTTTCAAGATGATCCCGCTGTCGGTTGAACTCGCGAATAGCTTCATCCTCTGCTACACGACTTCGCACAAAATCGATGTCTTCAACATATTTGTGAAACAATGCCTAAAAAAATAACATTTTTGACATGCGATGCGATATTTGTATAATATAACAATAACATATCTATCTACCCACATATAGTACGACAATTTCCTTATTAGAGTAGATAGAAAGAATGAAATGCTACATCTATCGAATCCTTCCTTTTCTTAGCTTCCTTAGGAATCATTATATCTTTCATTATTCTCCCAAGTTCCGAGCACTTATTAGGTAATTCTCCTATGGTCATTCAGTTATAATATGGTTATTAATATACCTAGGTAATTTAAAAGATAACTATATAGGTTGATTTTTAATTCTATACGATCGATTAATTAATGTTGATCTCGTCGACTTCGAATTTACTAACATTTGACTGGACTCAAATTCTCAAAATTTAATTCGTCAAAATTTTCGACGAACCTAAACTCGCGAGTAGCATCGAACTTTCAAGTCTAAGGAGAAATTTCGCCTTCTTGTGTGTGTTCGACCGTTTGTATAAATAATGATTTGTGTTCTTAGAAATTGTTTGACATGATGTCTACAGCTACTTTCCACTATCCACCTTGGAACCTAAATATTCGCGGGCAGTCTGGTTTTAGAGGTGTTTTCTTCCGTACATGGGATGGACGTGAAATGAGCTCCCTGTTGAGAGTTTTCCAGGGAACTACAGAAAGGGGTTTTTCAAAACGGGAAGAAAAGGTTTTTAAAGGTACAAGAACACGCATTTGGTACTTTTGGTGTTGCAAGGGTCCACAGGCTGCAGTGATCGCTTACCATCATGTAAACCGAAACCTTGCTTGCCAGCATCGTGGTACATAAATAATCGGTGGACTTCATAAAAAAAAACCTATATTTCCTCAATAAAAACTTACTTTAACATTTAACTTCAATTTCATGGGGTCCTGAAAATTTGCAGTCATATTGTGTAAATCTATTTTAATTTTCTTTAACGTATTTTTCAGCGTTAGATTTCTTTCCGCTTCAGTTATATAATCTTTTTTCGCAGACATTAGTTTCTCATTCAGCCGACCGATCTTAAGCTCTAAAATTATTATTTATAAAGATGTCAAATATATCTACCATATAAGATTATTATTAAAATGGCATTATAAAATGAATTGTGTGGAAGTTAACCATGATAGCGTTAATTATCTTACAGTAAGCTTGTGATACGATATAATTCACTAACACAACTAAGTACATGTTACGAGGATGCAGGAACTGTGAATTCTAAACAAGTATCAACATACCACGAGGTGCTAAAATTAATACTTTACTGTGACAATGATCATGAATAAAAACTAATGGTTCTACGTGATCTGAGAAAAAAATTACAACTGAAATTAATATACCGCGGAAAGCCCTTTGCTTTAAAAGAGACTCGAGCGACTCTTCCAACTCTAATATTCTTAATTTTTTTGCTTTAATATCACGCTCTAACGGGTCAATCTGTTGAAAAATCATTACTTATAGTTATATTCTTACAGCTGTAAATTTTTTCTATTATTTATGAAACTACTTTCGTATTAATATTATTTACATTCTGCCTAAAATGTGGTAGAAGTATACCTAGTTCGTGTTTTACATTCAATAACTTTAACTCCTCATTTTCCATATCGTCGATTTGAACTTTCAATTCACGTATAGCTCTCTCTTTAGGTTCAATCTAGGTAAACATATTAAAAACTTTTATCTACCTCGATAAACAATTATAAAAATCTTATACTACATAAATCTTTAGCAATAAAGCGTAAACTGTTTATCAAATTTTGTCTTTCCACGGACTAATGACACGTCTATTTAAAGTTTACCTAATACATAAATAAATTATTTATTTACCAATCTCTCCTGTAACACAAGATGCACAATACCTAAAAGCGATTAAAATATTATAATCTAGGACATACCTGATTTTTAAGCTCAGTAATCTTAAAATTCAAAACGAATTTGTACTTTTCTAATTCTTGTTTCTTTCTTTTCAATTCATATATTCTTTTCTCCTTATCTTGTATGGTGCCATCTCTTTCTGATATTTCTTTCTTCAAATCGGCAACATCCCTTTCTAACGTAGAAATTACTTTTTGGAACTGCTTGTGTTCGGCTGAAATGTAATATTAATGTAAATCAATTCATGTAAAAAGTTTTTGCATACAATAAAACGTTAAAACCGTTTTACCTTTTAATTGTGACACTTGATGCTTAAATTCTTCTATTTCTTTATTCGCACTAATTAACTTTTTTTTCATCAGACCTGTTTCTCCTTTCAATCTAACATTAGCATCTTTCTCTTCCTTAAGTTGAACTTCATAAGCCGTTCTTATTTCTATTATTTCACGATCTGCGTCTTCTTCGATAGATCCTTTTATTGTTTCATGTTCACGTTTCTCCATATCTGCTTGTTCTTGCAACTTTAAAAATGAAACAAAATTATGCATAGAGTTATAATATATAACTGTAAAAATATTACGATATGTACAGTAGTAATTATACCTCTTGTAAGAGTAAATCCTTTTCCTCTAATCTTGCTTCGAACATGTTATTAATCTCTCGGAGAGCTTGCCGTTTGCTTTCAGCTAAATCTTCGAGACGTTGCTCGTAGTCTTTCCTCATTCGTGCTGTTTTATCTTCTAAACTCTGGTAATTTTAAATAATATTAGGAGTAAACATACAGATGTTGCCATGGACGTTACCGGATTTTTACTAGACGTAAGTACAACTTGTCAAGCTGAGCTTGATTTGTTGTTTAGCCCCCGTTCAGATATTTTTTTTTAAGGGCAGCGTTATCGAGCTCTGACGCGCGTTGATGTAACCGGTTTTTCGTAGCCGTGGTAGGTAATTCAAAGAACGTCTAGGCGCGCGTTTTAAAAAACCTTAGGCTGAATCTGTAATTTCCTATTAGTGTAACTACCCATCACTCATTATTGATATTATTTGGTAATATCGCTTTGGTATTTTACGAATCACTAAAACTCAGAAACTTAATGCATGTAAATCTGTGGCTGAATGACTAAGATCAGTGGAATATCGTTCCGATGTCCACAAATTGGAATTCCAGCATGTACAAACGAAATTTTAGAAATTCTTGTAATTTTGTTAGTATGAATTGGCAACAATATCGGCTGACGGGGAAGGAAAATAATGTGAGGAAAGCAGAACGCTTAAAGAATGTTCTTATAGTTTCACTGCATGTGAGAAAATATAGAAATATAAACCTGACGTTTGAAATTACCAATATTTCGTGGACTGGTGTGGTGTTTAAATTGGCTTAGTTTAGGCTCGTGCCTTCCAATGTAAAGAGATCTTTGCGCAGCATTCATTAAACACCATACTACACACTAAACTGCCAACTAATCAAAGAAAGACATAGAAAAATGTCTTGTACATCGTTAGTGAAAATGGGTACTGCCCTTATGAAAGGTACGAAATGAACTTCTTTGGAGATTTCTCTCTACTTGAGACAGTTCGACTGGTGGTATAGTTCAACCCTACAGAAGATCGTATTCAAATAACTTTGTTTTGTGTTGTACACTCTGTAGGGTAGGGGTATTACAAGCGCCCATAAGCTACAGTAGCCGCTTACCATCAGACAGGCCGTATGTTTGTTTGCCAACTTAGTTGTATAAAAACACTACACATTATCCTTTTTTAAAAACAAAGAAAACCTGTGCTTAAAAATGGAAAGATTAATAAAACTTCATCTTAGTATGTACCTAGTTGTCCATAAAGTGCATTTACATTCTTTGTCTCCCGATTAATTTCATATTATCTGTTTTCAATAACTATAGATCTAACTGTCATGAATATAAACGGAAATACCTCATTACGGACATAATCTTAAACTAGTACCGTATGGAATATAATTATAAGCGCTAGCAAATAAAATGTCTAAATTACCTATTACTAAAATGTAAATTAAAAAAACTAGCCGAGTTCAACAAAAAAATCTGTTAATTTACATACCAATATAAATATAATTGTACTTTCTACCGTTATAAGTAGTTGCACTTGTAAACTAATATTAAAATAGGTACTTAAATAAGAAACTATTTAAAGAAATGAATTTTATAGGCTCACCTGATATCTGTCGTATTCGCTAATAAGTCGAATGTTAAAATCAGCTTCTAACGCTTGCAGTGTTCGTTCATGACCAGAACGTAATTTAGTAATGTCTTGTTGAATCATGCCTATTTCATGTGTATGCTCGCTTTCCATTTGCTGCGAAAATTATTCATAAAAGAAATGATTTTGTATAAACTTAAAATAGATATATTATATTATTCATAAGTAAAGTAAATTTACATTTAATACTGTTGTAATTCAACTTCGATACTTCGATAAACAAGAGTTTTTCTCAAAAACTATTATCTAGTCATTTTAATATCTCACACAATTATCTTTAACTGGTAACCAATAAATCGAAGTAAAATCATTTGTTAATTAATTAAAAAGACATCATTACAGTCTATTAGGAATAAGAAGTACCGAACAAATAATATATTGATATACCTTATACTATCTGATAAAGCTTAATTTGAAAAATGCATTAACTATTTGTGCATAGTAAAGCTTCGTTATTTTAACCCGAATCCGAAAATCAAATATGCCCTTAACCGAACCTTAACTGAAAAAATGAGGCGATACCAGGAAAAGCTCAAAGGAAACCCTGAAAATATGAAGGAGCACAGAAGGAAACCTAAAGAGTATAAAATCGAATTATATTTACAAAAAATCAAGAAAATTTCGAAAAAAGTGGCAGAATCAAAAGAGGAAGAATAAACAAAAAAATATATATATACTTAGATGTATACAAATAAATGGGATTGTAGGAACGTAATTCGACCTTTAAAACAAACCCTTATTCCTATTTCAAATCGTGACAGCGTCATGTATCAGGTCATTTAAGATTTGGCTACAACTCTCAGACATCCTTAAATAATAATTTTTATTTTGTGAGTCTGGAGTCGAGGAACTCCCGAGTTGGTTTATCCGCGTGCGCTAGCGTAATCGTTAATGATACGGAAATACAATGTTCTACAATAATATCGGTCCTTAGTACATAAAAAAAAAATCGGCAATAGCATATGCGTATCTCTTATACATAAGCCACAATAAGGAATTTTGTGACAAAGATTTGTTGAAAATTCAAAAGTGATTTATAAGCATTATTTTTAGACACGGCATATTAATCCTTAAAAACAAAAGTTACTTCATCATAAAGACAATTTTATGAAGTTAAATTTTGCTCTTTAGAGTATACTATTTAGACACAGAGTTCAGGAGATAATGAAAAATTAAAATAATTTGTACTTGCTAGAAGAACAATTATGATAGACTACATGGGTGCGTTGGCGGCGCGGTGTTTGTCGGATTAAATTAACACGTGTGAAACCGTGGAGCACAACTAGTAAAATTAATAACATTGACATTGTGTCTGTTTGTAATGTCAAAATAACAGCTTTTTACTAAAAGCATATGAAACTATATTTGACAACTATAACGAACAACCCATTCAAAAAAAATGTTGTCTATCTGTTTGTTCTGGGTAATCTCCGAAACGGTTACACTGACTTTGACGAGATTTTCACTGAAAGCTAGCTGATGATATAAGGAGTAATTTAGGCTACTTTTATTTTAGAAAAATAATTATGGTTCCGCGCAAATTAAAAAAATTGTTCATGGTGCATCAGTTCGGGCCCTTAAATGACTTACGCCGAATAAACCATAAGAGATATATATTAAATCAATGTACTACATATTTATAGATATTAAAAAGACCAAAAAAGGCAACAAGAGCATATTAATAACAATTTTCGTCTTTAAAATAGCCGGGAACGGAGCAACAAAATTCGCGCGTGTGCCCAATTGATGGCATTATGTAGTCCACATGAGCGAAGCCGCGGGCACAGTTAGTTGGAAAATAAAAATCCGTCTGAATGTAATTCAGCTCTAAACACATCTGTCCACCTAGGCAATAAAAAATATAGAGATTGGCTTGGATTATCGCAGCCAATTGATTATTTGAAACGATTTTTAAAAATGTTCCAGTTCCTAACTGTTACCTATCTAAGTTCTAATGTAATAAATGTTCCTAAATATTGTTAATGGTTTTTTATTAAATGTTAAAAGTAAATATTTTTTAGTAGTTCAAATAATAATTGTTACTGACCTTTATCAATAAAAGTAAATATTATTTGAACTGCTGTGAACACCAAGATTAAGAGGATCCTATTTTGTTACCACTATTCCATTTTTCTTACTGTTCCATAAAAACTGACAAATATTTCTTTACCTTTATTAGTATGTGTTTAAAATATAAGATGATTTTATTATAGAGAACATCTAATATGATCTTTGTTTTTCCATATATTATATAAATATAAAAATATTAATAGACATTATTAGGGGGCACGGCATGCAGTAATAGAGTAACAATTACTCGCACAATATTTTCAACGGCACAAGTCATATACAATACAAAGATTCCGGTGATATTAAATTTTAAACACTTAAAAATATATGAGCGCGACACTTACTTCGTTCTTTTCTTTCAATTCTTCTATAGCAGCACAATAACCTTCATGGACTTCTTTAAGTTTTTCAGCTTGTGTTGCCTCAGCTTGGCGTAGTTGATAAGTGTGTTCTGTTTCAAGTTCACTCATCCGTGTGCTCAACAACTAAATAAACAAATGTCAATGTTGCTGTACGAACTTATTTGTCTCAAAAATTAATTATCATTGTATTTTTTTCAAGTAGGTATGTAAAAACATCTTCACTTACATAATGTGTAATACTTTTTTTTAGATTTAAGAAGAGATACAGGTATTTATTTAAAAAAAAAAAATTTATATTATCTACCGTCATAAAACTAAGTTAATAGATGTAGGAAATTGATAAAACTATTTTTCTGTATATCTTAGTAAAAACACACCTTATTAATATTTTACTATTTATCTGGTTAAGTAAATTACAGATCAAAAAAATGTTAGAGTAAAGTGCTAAACTAAGAACTTAAAGCATTTGAATGATTTCTTCTACAGTTATCTTTTTAACATGGCACATGGTATCGGTACTGTTGGAAAATAAATCGGAAGCGGATTTTCATTATCGAATTGAGAAAAAGTTGCATTTCATAGCAGTTGTAAATATTATTATAGTTAAGGGTCATATTTATCACAAAACAACACCCAATCCGTAGTTTTCTCATGATGACGTGTTCCATACATAAAGATTAATTTTAAGTGGCTAATATGAAACAGCTATAACTAAAAACTTTTTGAAGTCTGATGATAATATGTATTTAATTACTAACATGAATGTTATTTAATTTCTCCTGCAAATCCTTTTTACTAATCAAAATTTCCTTTGAATAAGCAAAATCTTTATCCAAAGCTATCGCTCTCCCGTCGGCATTAGTTAACCTCCATAGGCAAATTGAAGCATCGTCAGCTACAGATACTAACGTCTGATCATCGTACGCTAATGCAATGCATGTTACTTTCTTATTGTGCATATGGAACTCATTGTATATAGCTTTGTCAAGTAAAGGTAATTGAACCGAAGTAACTCCCCCCTCGCCACCGGTTATGAACAGCATCATATCGGAACGTGATAGCACTATAGTATCGAGAGCGCATCCGATCAAACTTAAGTTTCTTCTGATAGTGTTCGAACCGATTTCTTTTATTTCTCCGTCGGTTCCGACAGCATACGTTGTTTTTCCTATGCTAAAAGTTAATTAAATGAATGAAAAATATTAGGTACCTACACCAAACATATCAAAAATTTTGGTGATTCTTAAATTATTTCAAATATAAAATAGCATTCTATACATCATATTTAAAATTACAATTCAGTTTTCAAACATATAATTCCCTTTCTTGCTTGCTAGCAAAATGTATAGAATGTATTAGTATGAGAAAATGCACGAAGGATTCCAAATAAACTTTAAATTACAGGTTTTAATCAAAGTACTGAACAACTAACATGAAAAATACTGAATTTTATAAATTCACCTGTTAACAGCACACGCTTGGAACTGATTCTTTTTCAAAATAACTTCACCAACTCGTTGCCCTGTGGACATACTCCATTCATAAACGGCTCCTTCTGTTCCGCATGATACTAATGCTAAATCGTTAGCTGACCATGCCAGACTTGTAATCTAAAACATGAACATACATTAAAAAGAATCTAAATACAAAAATGTATAATTTTTAAAAAAATATAATATGTATGTGTATACCTTTCATACGGCCTCATATTAAGGTTCACATGTAATTTGAAGACCTTTCTTTGGTAAATACTCATAATTAGTAACTATACTTTATTACAAATAGTTTAATAAATAAGTACGTGTGGATAAATATATCGGGATTGACACATAGCATGCCACGTCTAATGACTTGAAAACTGATGATTTTAAATGGTTTATTTCATAGGATTAAATCGCGTTCTGATTTAAAACCAGGTATTTGCATTCCTTACCGTTCCATTGTGACCTTTTAAGTTGTACATATTTTGAAAAGAAATCGATGAGAAAACTTGAATGACCTGTCCATTAACTGCAGCAAATATATGCCCAGTTGTGCTGAAAAGAGCTCGCTTGCAATTACGAATGGGAAACTCCCGCATTACTTCAAAATCATCAATCAAAACGACCAGGAAGCGCAGTTTATCTGAGAATCCAACTATTGCAAAAAGTCCTGCAATTAATGCAAACGGTAACAATTTTATAAATGATGACACTTTGACTGAATGATAAACCAGTGTTGGGGAATACAATTTTCAGTAAAATTTTTTGGTGGAACTGACAAGTTGGTAAAATTAAATGAGGTCGTTTTATACCACTCTTCCCTAAACAATGATGCTTGAACCACAATTGCCTATTCACGATTTTAATGTAATTTATTTCTTTACCAACAACACCTATTCTATATTTTTAGTATAGATACCTGTTGGGTGCAGTGATACGCAGTGTATCTCTTCCTGATACAATTTAATCATTTCCACATCATCGGTCATATAATTCCATATTCTAATACTCTTGTCTTGCTCACCGGATGTCATAAATATAGGCTTCCAAGCGCACACCGATAAGGAGTTAATGCGACCGTAGTGCATTGCAGGACCGAGTTCTGCAAATGCTATTTCTGGATTCTAGAAGGGATAACTATATTTGTTCATGTTTTACAAAGTAATGTTATCTATAACTTGCTGTGCCCCACGGATTCACCCGGCTTAATTTTATACGGCAAACATCGCCAACGCACCCGTGTAGGCATTTTTTTATACTTTGTGTTAAACTATCGACATTTTTATGAGGAATAAATTAATTTTTCAAATCATAAAATATGGCCTATATTACTCGATGATGCTATAGCTTTATATTGGTGAAAGAATTTTTAAATCGGTTCAGTAGTTTTTGAGTTTATCCATTACAAACAAAAAATAAAATCATTCATTCCCCTTTACAATATTGCTATAGATAATAATTGTATGCCACTAAATATACCTGTAACATGTGTTGTCCGAATAACTTAACGTGATACAGCTGTTTTCTCAATGTTGTAATCAAGAGAGTCTCTTGATTAGGATCCACTGTGATATGCTGAATAGCATCAAGGGGTGACCATAACGGATGCTCCCGCGTGTGCCTGTATAAAATAGACAGGTACATCTTTATAAAAAAAGAGGATATGCTTCTTAAAGTCAAAGCAAATATTAAAAATTATTTAAAGTTTTCACCAACTACTTATGCATGCATATTATTTATATTAATATTTATAGAAAATCTAATAAGATTATGCGCTCATTATAAAATAATTGTAATCAAGTATTACAATATCGTAAGGAATATTATTAGAAACTAGCTGTGCCCGTGGCTGCGCTCACGTGGAATACAGAATGCTGCCCATCGGGCACGCACGAATCGAACTACCCCAGCCCCCAGTAATTAAAAAAATGCTTTTTGTGGGTTAACCTTAGAAGATTGACTTTTTGACTCTCGCTGACGTATTTGTAGGTCATTTTAAGATCTACAAATATGTACTACATCTACATTAATTAATAATTTGACATATCTCTTATGGTTTACTCATCGTAAGCGTAATATTTAGTATTAAGCTACACCTCTCAGTTAGCCTTTAATATTGATTTTTGTTACGTCGTAACACAAAGCGCTCCCGAACTCATCTCTCCGCGTGCATTAGCGTAATGGTTACTGTTAGGCAAATACAATGTCCTACAAAAATATTGGTTATTAATACATCTAAAATAAAGTCCACCATACCATAAACTTATCTCTTATACATATGCCACAATCAGACATTTAGTGACAAAAATTTATTTAAAATTGAAAAGTTTTTTTTTTTAATTATTATTAGGCATAGCATATCAATCCTTACGAACGAAAGTTCCTTCAAAAATAAGACAATTTCATGAAGATAAATTTTGCCCTTTATAGCATGTTATTTGAACGCATAGTTTATTAAATAATGTAAAATTAAAAAAATTCAACACCCGCTCAGTAGAACAAGTTGTGGTGAAAACCAATATCCAAATAAAATGTTACTAAAAATACTGTCTATAGTGAAGTATTATGAATTATTAGTCAGTCAGTGATTTTTTTTGAAATTATATGCTGGTGAAACTGCGGGTACAGTTAGTCAACTAATATAAGGGCTATGAAATAACATTTTCTTTTTAAGTGGTAAATGTATTTTTAGTAACACTTACTTGTATGATTTCTTTGAAATTCTAAAGACGTTTCTCTTTCTCCAGTGATGTAGACTTTCTTTTTCGAACATGTGAACATATCCTGGTCCACAAGCGTAAGCAAATCCTATAAACATTATCTAAATAAATAACTATGATTGATACAAATTAAATCAAAGTTAATCTAGAAATTACGTGAACTAAAATTATTATTTATTTTTGATAAATATCTTTAACTTACATTTAATAAGTAGATAGTTGATATTAAGTTTTGTGTCTGCTATAATTCTATCAATTCTCTGATACAAAATTCTTTTATAAATTTGAATTAATTAATGATGCCAAGATCAGCCGGTATATATTTGGTAGGTATAAGATCAAATCGCGACCACCATGCACAGGGACTGCAGTTAGATTGTCGTGTTTCAGCCAGTATATACTACTGTATATAGAGGCTTAAAGATCGGCATGACAGCGGCTACCAATCAAGGATTACCAATTTCTCGGTGGTCGCCGTTGTTTTTGGATTGTGCTGTGCTTGCCATCAGGTACTTACTGTGCATGCTACTATACAAATGTATGTACATAGCTATAACCTTTGGAAAAGTTAGTAAAGCAAGTAACTGGGTAGCTCTCGTCCAATATCACAGCTGATTCGCTTGTCGTTTCTTGTTTGCTTGACGTGCTCGTTTTATCACCCTCCTCGGCACTGCATTTCAAAATATTACATAAAGAAATTTATAAATTATCATTTGCAACTTAAATATTAACATAAATGCAAACCAAAATTAAAATGCTTATTATGTTACATAGAATATAATTATTAATTATTCAAGAAAATTCTCGCCCGAATTGTACCGGTTAGTGGACTGTATTTGATGATGGTTCTTTTTTCATTGATGTCGGAGGCAGAACTTATTTCTATCGTTGTGTTTAAATAGTAGCTAATCTAGGTTCCTAAGTATCAGCAACGGATGATAACTACACAGAAGCTGTGCAATGAACACAGCTATTTTTAAGTAGGTATTAAAATTTACTTTACTAGTAACTGCCCGCGACTCCGTAATATGTGTTTATTATAAAATGTTATACCATTAAAACATAGCCTATACATATTAATCTGAGCATAACTTTCTATCAGTGAAAAATATAAAAAGATTTTTTTTTTAATTATATCGGTTTGGCAGGCACCGTCGCGTTGTTTCTATGAATTGGTACTCTTTGGTCTTAATTTGTATATACATATAGTAAAATTTTTAATTTTTCGTGTTTAAAGTTAGTACCCGCCTCATTGGAAACTATCGAAATAAGGTGATTGTAACTTCCAGATAATATACGGCTGAATTTAAGAAAGATTCTTGGCTACATACTACATAGCTAACATTACGTTTTCCATAGCTATTGAGCCAATACGATAAATTATTTTGTGATAATGGTATTGAAAATAATACCTATGAATATTTTTTTTCATTAATATACCATATAAAGTGATTTAAAATAATTATTAATTTAAATAAAAATACACCAAAAACGCGGCATTGTGATCCCGTGACGTCATCATTCATTTTATATGATAGTGCTCATTTGAGAACTTACGTAAGAGTCTAACGTTCATATTTCTTGAATAGTGAGTACGTCACGTATTCTAATCGGCGATTCAAATCACATGACACAGACAAACAATATTAATTTTCAAAAGGGAATATTTAATAAATAAACAATTACTTCTTCCAGATTTGTATTTTAGGCTTTTTATCTATAGACAAATATTACTCAATAATTTACTTTAATTTTTAAACGTACAGTCAACTCGCGGAATATGCACCTAAACCTTCCTCATGAATTATTCTGTCCATTGATGAAAACCGTATGAAAATGCATTCGGTAGGTGTTGTGTATATCGCGATCAGACACACAGATAGACGCGGCGCAGTGGGGTGGCTTTGATTTATAATATAGTACGATAAAAAATGTACTCGTAGTGAATCAAGTTGCGGGCAGAAAGGAGTCTGTACTGAAATACATTTAAGTACGACAAATATGAAACTCACTCAGGCTCGACTTTTTTTAAAGACATCTCCATGACTTCAGCAGCACGAAAAATACAGTTTTGTCGGAGTTCACCATTTTCGACCATCATTATTAAGCCAGTTTCAGTGCCAAACATTATGCGATCCGGAGTCAGCCACATACAACTGGTTATATTTATCTGACCATAAGCAGAGTACAATCATATTAAATACTGCCTGCCCACTCCAAATACTTGGATGTTATCATATTACATAAACATACATAAGTAGACATGTGGGCTGAATATACAGGTGTCCCAAAAAGTAATGATATACATGGGGGTGATTCGGTTACCCCTAGGGTTGCTCTGTCCGTGGACTTGCGCTTATCACTACTTTTGGTATATTCTTTATAGGTAATATTGAAAGTTAACAATGACTCTGCTGTAATAAACGTTTTTTTTTTTTTAATAAAATTAAGATGGTAAACAAGTGTGCGGGCCGCCTGATGGTAAGCGGTTACCGTAGCCTATGGACGCTTGTAACACCATAGGTTCACTAAAACGCATTGCCGATCGTGAAACCCCTTTCCCAAGAAGCGTTGGAAAAGGGTTTCCAGGTGAGTAGGACTCACACCAGTAATTACACAACACAAGGTTAATTGGCTGCTAGCTTCTGCAGGATGTAAGTATTCCACCAGACGGGCCGTCCCAAGTAGAGAAAAATCTTCAAAGAGATTTTTCTGTTCCCTACTTCCCTTGACGAAATTACATGATTTTAAATTGGACTGATGTTTTACCACAGTATGATAATCATTTTATTGACCTATTTGTGCATAATATGTCTAAATGTCTCTAGATTCAAAATAATAAATAACGTACATAAACTGAGTCTTTAATAAATAATACGATCGCTTACAAAGACATTCTTTTGCGTGATTTTAGAAGTTCACTCATTTTATGAAGTGAATAATAGATTCATTTTTTTTTAAATGACAGACGGCATTAATATCGCTTTGTTTAAAAAAAAATGTAATTTAAAAAATCTAAAGACCCAACTACGTAAAAAGTGAACTTTGAATAAAAATTCTATAAACAAACTATTTAAGAAGTAAAAAACAAGTTATATTAGTTAATCTGTTTATTCAAAGCGAAAGATTGCTTATTTACTTGTCGCTGACTAAAGAAAAGAAAAATTGTCATTGCTGTCGGGGTATACTTATACCGTTCTAGGAAACACTTTTTAATCTAAAAGGTCCCCCAACTGCAAAGACAATTTTATTTATCTGTTTAGTTTTATTGTTCAATTGATTACATGACTGTACTCACGTTTTCAGCTTTACACCAGCCCCACTGTCGCCATACTGTTTCAGAAACGTTCATTATACGGAAAGTGTAAGCTCCTGATATAACCACCAGAGTTGCATCCGAAGGGTTACATTGAACCTGATGAGGATATAACATGCTTATGTATATTTTACTTATATTCTTAATAGCTACTATCTACTTACTTTCCTTTTTAGTGTCAACTTAGTAAAGGTAAGTTATTTCCCACACTTTATACAAACGTTCATTCCATGCTTCAATCATTTACGAGGTTACAAAATGATAAATTATAACAAAAAGGTCAAATTACGAGTAAAACGGTCCACAGAGGTTTCGAATTTCCATACGAAATGTTCCTCTTGAGCTGCCTGTCCACTGTAGAAGCTGAAGAGGTGTGAAAATTTCGACCGATAGAATTGCATTTCTAGCACCGCTTCAGTGGACAGGCAGCCAGCGTAAAGGGCTTATGTTTTAAAAAGTAATCATTTTTTAATATACAGAATTCTGTGCCTCCAATTAAAAAAAATCATTCACGATTTCATACAGTTTACAAATTAATATATATAAAACGTATATTTTTTCATTTTTCTTTCTTCACCCGTGACTGAATGACTGCTCTATCAACACAGAACTCAAACCACTGAACGGATTGGGTTGAGATTTGGCACACAGACAGTTTTTATGAAGTAGACATCCGTTAAGAACGGATTTTTAAAAATTCAGCACTTATAAGAAGGAGTGTATCGGGGTTCCCATATAAAATTTTAACACTAGTAGGTAAAACAGTGGGGCACAGCTTGTAAATCTATAGAGCTTTACAAAAACGAAACTTCCGTACAAACTCTCGTCCGATCACATTCTATTAACCGATTTTCACAAAATTATAAATTACATTTTCATTTTTTGATACAGAATTTGAATTTGATACTCAATTCGAATGTACATATTTTTTATGGGTGTTCATTTATAACTTCTTTATTTATGAACCGATAGATGATTCTTTTTTTGTCTTGAAAGGGGAT
This sequence comes from Saturnia japonica, assembly GCA_033032175.1. Classification (NCBI taxonomy): domain Eukaryota; kingdom Metazoa; phylum Arthropoda; class Insecta; order Lepidoptera; family Saturniidae; genus Saturnia; species Saturnia japonica. The sequence goes on along the minus strand of CM065311.1, from coordinate 8,026,072 downwards.
ATTTCAATGCTAGTTCCATTTTAATTTCACTGGAATTGGACCTACAACTTCGAAGATACACCAGGGAAGTTCTCAAAATCATTATATTAAAGTTGGTTTTATTTTTTGTTAAAAATTGTCTTGTTGTTCAATCTGAACTTCCGATTTCCTTTTAATTGTTTATACTTTTTACCATTCCCTCGGTAAAAAAATTAACCGTTAATTATAAAAAGACCACACTGCCCTTTCATCTTCGGTTGTTTCAGCTAAGCGTAGACGCGTTATTAATTATGTTTAGACTTTTTAAATATAATAGAATATAGATAATTTGGCAATAAAGCAAACACTGATGGTGGTACAATCACAATAACATATACTGCACCATAGGATAATAAATGCACTATTAGATTCTAATCAAACTAATAACTGTCAACAAATACTTTTATTTTTCAGCAATTTTGAAATCTAATCGAAACTTATAATTATTTATGGGGAATGAAACTGTTGTACAAAAACCAAGTATTCTTACGCTTTCCACAATTCCTTGTCCGCCGGGATTTTGTGCTTTGGCATGACTTTCAACCTTTCCTTTATCCCAATTATAGTAATACAAGTACCAGTCTGGTTCACCCGTTATTGCGACAAGGTATTTAGAATCAAAAGTAAATTGTATACAAGCGAACTCTTTAGCCGTAGAATTTTCGAAAGGAACGGTTAGGATCTTCCTCCTTTTGTATGTCGTTAGGTCGTAAATGGTTATGATTGGCTTCTGACCTTCTTCGGCGATTTCGTTTAACGCTAACCAACGCCTGAAATTTTCTAGTTATATTAGCTATAACGTATGGAAATGTGACATCATACAAATAGCAATAGGTAATCTATATAAATAAAAACGAAATAATAGTCGTTGCCTCTCTTAAGAACTGCTGGACCTATTTGCCTTTTTTTAATGTTCATATTAGTCTAAATTAGATTTTTAGGTAAGTAAAGAAAAATTTGAATTTTATTTGTTTTTTGTTTCAGGAACTCAAGACCAAAAATCACGATAGAACGCTGGATATGTGTAATTCATTTTAGAATTATTCGTAATAGGGTTTAAAAAAAATTAAAAAAATGGATTTGGATAGATGACGATGTGTTTATATGGGAAGGGCAGATCAGTACCTGCCGAGGCAGGTAGCCTATATAATAAATCTACAATTTATTTTGGTGTTCTCAAACTAATTTTCACAAGTATTATCTCTGGCTATTTATAATCCAGGAACTTTGGACCTGTATGGTGGAATTGCTACATAATATTCTGATGAGCAACATTTAACAATAAAACAGAATAATAAAAAGTTCAACATTACCTTAGTGATAATTGCTTTTCACAACATGAAGTACACCGGACAACGTGAGTTCGACAAACTGTGATGAAAATGATGAAACCATGGCACGATGGTACGGTATAATGTGTTTACGACGTAATTATAATCAAAAGTTATTTATTTTAAAACTGTGTATTAAAAATGTATGTAAATACCTGTTAGGAGCCAACACTAATGATTTGATTGGTTTGTGCTTATCTTGAAGCCGTATAAACTTCTGCTTCTTCTGTAAATGGTTATGGATAACTATGACACCCCCAGCTGGATATATTATCTCAGATTCGGTTAGATAATGAGCATTATATCTGTATAAAGTTAGAATTTATTTATCAAGTATAATATGGGATTCGTAACATTGGTCTTCTTAATTATTACATATATAATATTATATTGGTATCTGTATCTTAGTATTTACCACGTGCAAAAGTTATATACAACATCGAGTATTTAAAAAAAAAAACTTCATTTATTTTATAAAACAAAGGTGTCAAACAAGTATTCGTCCCTCCTGATGGTAAGCTCTCGTAGCCGACTTTAAATACCCTTACCCCATGAAGCTCTAGAAACCCTACTCATTGCAGGAACACAACACAAGGATATTTGGCTGCGGTCTTTTGTCTGTATGTCTGTCTACATTCCACCAGTCGGAGTGCTATAAGTAGAGAGTAATCTCCACAGAAACTAAAAATTAGAATAAGGTACATGTTACACACAGACCAAAATTCATGTGAGTCCACTTCAAACTATAAGATTATCTTTAATATCTTGTATTTGTGGAAGTAACCTGCATGACTAAACCAGGTTATAAAGCCTTCATTACATTGAAACTTTTTGGTCGAACTGCTATAGAAATATTATTTATAAAATAATTTAATATTCTTCACACAGATTTTTCCCTTTTTTTCAAATCTGTGGTTCTTCAGTACGTATCAATATCTTCTATTCACTATACTTACTGAATATCTGTTCGGAGACCATAAAATATTCGAGCTTGTAAATTCGGTGGCGTCGCCGTGGCCATGATTATTTAGTTTACAGCAATAAAATACTTCCGAAAATAACTAGTATGATATCACTTCAGTTTTTAATACAAGATAACATTGTAAACTTCCTCTGTAAGAAACACGTAAGAAATGATATATTTCCAATAAGGATTGACATCAAACCGCTAATACGTTACCGTAGCAACTTGGCCTTCACGACCTACTTTGTTAACATTAAGGAGGTAATATAGGCCAATGATGTAACTTGTATGTAACCTATTTAGCTATATTATTTATATACATCTGTGATATTATTTTATTTTTAACGTAATTTTTTATAGATATTCTAACATATAATTATTTTGAATTTATTCTCTTTTTCTTATATCTAACATAAGTGTTACGGAACTCTACGGCTCTGTAATGGTTATTTCTAATAAAACAATATTTTGAACCTGAAATATTATGCTTAGATGGTTTGGACATATTGAGAGGATGAATGAAGAAGAATGACTAAACAAATTTATAATGCGAATGTGAAAGGAAACGTTGGAAGAGGAAGGCCTAGACGAACATTCATCGATAAAATCGGAGACTTTCTGAAGAAAGGTCAGGTCATGAGTACTCTAAACCGACGAGCATGCATGAAAAGATTAATGAATGTTGAAGAAGCGAAAGATGTATACCAGGATCGTAGCAGGTGGAAGGACGTGGTCTCTGCCTACCCCGTTGGGAAATAGGCGTGATTTGTGTATGTATTTACCCTTTCTATCCTTTTGTACTTACTTTCGTTAAAATAACCTATTTATGGATAGTATTTCGTATCTACATATATCCATATCCTATAGCTTGGATACATAAGAGGGAAGCCGATACAACTTTTAAGTTAAAGATAGTTATTGCTTAGTACATTATGTGATAATTGGGAATAGTGATCTCCGATATTTTATTGAAAACGGCCGATAGACACAGTCGAATATCAAAATTGGCTAAACATATAACTAATAATTATCTTTTCTTTTTTTTATAATAGACTCGGCACAATACGGTACTGCCCCATGTAAATCTCATCTCAGATCATCAGATCTAAATCTCATCCGTAACATCTCTAATGTCAATAAAGATATAGTGTGATTTTGTAAAAGAAAATGCAAACTATAAAAAAGATAAAGTAACTTTCCAATATCGTCCATTGTAGAATTTATTTCACTGTACAGAACACATCAATGTTTGTTTACGTGAGCTGCGTATTACAGGAGCGGAAGACGTTATTTACCGCAATATGAATTGAAATGACTTCCTCATACAGGTTAGTTGGTTGGTTAACTGAATGAAGTCGAGAAAGGAGAAGAAACTGCGCGCTGCTCGTTTAGTTACATATAACTTGATTGGTGCTCAATGTCACTGCGCCCGACATCGTCCGAGATAAGTCTCGTCTTCCTCCGTCATACGAGGCCAACTCATTAATTATTTATACACATAATAATAGCCACATTTTTTTCACACGTACAACGAGCATACTATGATTAATTATAGTAAGGTCATTTGGAGTTAATAAAATCTAAGTAAATATTATATTAAACACGAAATATTTTAATATAATATAAGTAAGAAATTTTTTATATGCAACTAAGATGGCAAATGAGCATATGACCGTAAGGGGTTACCGTAGCTTATAAACGCTTGTAACAACAAAGCTGCAGAGGTATCACTAACACGTTGCCGACCTTGAACCCCCTTCCCCAAGCAGTTCTGGTAAACCTACTCACCGCAGGAACACAACACCAGGTTTCACCAGTCGGCTGCATCAAGTAGAGATAAAATTCCAAAGACATTTTTCAGTACCCTACCTCTCAACCACCAGTTTAAATTTAGACCGTTTATTGTTTATTGATGAAAACAGCATTGGTTTAATTTGGTAAGCCAATCGATTTGGAAGATCAGATTTAACATTAATCTAGTGTTGTTATATCGAATACAAGTATTTTTTATATTATTATATGTAGTAGCTGACTAGTGATCAGCAATCTCCAATTTCTCAAAAACAGTCAACTAAAGATTAAAAATAATATTATCTATACATAGTATAAACAATAAAGTCGCTTCCCACTGCCTCTATGTACGCTTAGATCTTTTAAACTACGAAACGGATTTTAATGCGGCTTTTACTAACATTTAGAGAATTTTTTATATATATGATAAATTCCAATTAAGGTTTTGTATAGTAGAGAAAATTCATTTATTTTTAATCAAGTCGTCAAAAAATTATTTTCGGGCGCTTACGTGGCTTACGATGGCTCAAATTTATGAGATACATCAAAATAATATTCTAAAGAATTGGAGTTTTTTTAAAACGCCAGAAAAAATTCCGCGATGGCATATGTCTATCTCCTAAGGTCGACTAATATGTATTATGTACGTAATATGTATTTATAAACAAAGGTAAATTTAATATGGTAGTAATTTGCATTGCATAACTATAATGAAGTATCAAGATGAGTACGTCGATTCATCTCATTCATGAAACGCTGTCAACGAATAGGTATCACTTCAGTCTACTGATACGTTTCTCTTAGGTAATGTTCATTTTTGGTCGGTCATGCTTTGGCTCTTTTTATTTGCATTACGCTCGGTCACTTTCTCCTTCCTAGGAAATATATTTTAAATACTAGTGTTTTAAGTAGTGTATAAATTCGTTGATTATTATCAATACAACACTTTTGTTCTGCAGTCAAAACATTATAAAAAATATAGCACCATACTTATATAATCTTATTATGTTAAGTGAGCAGTTCTTGTGTGTACATATGTAAATGGTTTCACGGAAACGGCTCCAATTTGGATGAAATTTTGTATTTAGATAATGTTTGACATTCCAAGTTTACTTAAATAAGTATTTTTCTTTTTTTTTAGATACCGAGCTAAGCTCGGTGGCCCTGATATTATATATATATATATACAAAAATTGCTCACTTAAAATAATAAGATTATGCAGATTGGTAAAATTTCTTTTTATAAAAAAAAGGAGTGTTCGTAAAATTATCGCTCGGTATTATTATTGGCTCGGTATGCTCAACGTCTTTGTTAAAATTACTGACACTTATCGAATATTGAACAACAGCAAACGATGAGTAAGTTTAAGTGATTATTAACGAGTAAAGTAAGTACTTTATAAGTTTTAACTCCTTTTTTTTCGTTTGACAAATCACATTGAGTATCAATGGAAATTTAAGAACAAAAAGAGTTAGGTAGTGGAAGATGTAGTTGAACTAATTGAAGTTTACTAACACAAATTAGACCTAAGAATAAAAAAAGAACACTATTACCACTGTGATTGGTTGATTTTCAAGCATATATAACAGGATGGATTATGAAATAATGCTACACCATTCCCTGTACTATCCTGGACTATACTGTTATCCTTAAGAGCCCTGGATCTATTAGACTTTGACAACTTCACCGGGCTTGGGAGCGAGCGTGGAAAGTGCAGCACATAGCTGCGAAAGCTAGTCAACAAGCTCAAGGGTGCTAAATTGGCCGAACCTCACAGCCACGATCTAACTGATTCCCTATCCGTAAAATTTGATCTAATTAATTATACATTTATATACATGTTTCTGCCTTCTGGGAGAAAAGAAGAAACATGCCTATATAGGCATTTTGTGCATTTAGTAATCTGGCAATTTGGTCTAAGTCTAACTAGCCAAAAAAGAAAAAAGGTCCGTTACAGAACCTATATACCTATGTGGTGTGCACGTATGTTGTGATGCAGTGTAATGGTGTCTGTTGGTAACCAGTAATTGCAAGTGTAGTGTCACTGTATCGCGCGAGCGTTTACTTGGCTCAAGGGCTCCACGCCGGAGGAACGGACCTACCCGACCAGTGAAATACCTCCACTCTATATAAGATCATAGCCAAATAACCTTGTGTTGTATTCTTGCGATTAATATTTATTATTATTATTTAATATAATATTATATTCATATTATATAATATAATATTATATTTATATTATTTAATATAATATTCCTGCGGTTTCCAGAGCTCCTCGGGGAATTTGGTTTTAAGGTCGGCAACGCGCTACTGATACCTCTGATGTTACAAGCGTACATAGGTTACGGTAACCACTTACATTAGACTAGCCGTACGCTTGTTTGTCACCTCAGTTATATAAAAATGATACATTCTAAAGATATTGTTTTTACCAATAGGTATTTGTAATTAATGTTTATTTCTATAACAAGAAGCTAGGTCAACTCGAGGAAAAAAGTTTATTTCGTGTTTCTATCTTGATCTTTTACTTAGTTAAAAATATATTAATTTACGTTATAATACTATGATATCTATAACTGCCTCGTTAGCCTAGTGGTCGTAAGCGCGACTGCTATGATCCAGGTCTTGGGTTCGATTCCCAGGTCGAGCAAAGAGTTATTGAGTTTTCACGGCGGAAAAAAATTCACGGCGAACTGTTGGGTGTTCATTAGTACACCTCTGCCTAACCCTTCGGGGATAAAGGCGTGATGGTATGTTATGTTATGTTATCTATCTATATAAATAAAATGATAAAGGTTTGCCGTTGTGCGCGCATCACGCAAAAACTACTTGTTAGATTTTGATCATTTTTACAAATTAGATACTTGGTATTTATCCAAAAAAAATCTATATCTTTATTTAATAAAAAATTATTACAGTTTTAAGAAATTACGATTTTATAAGCTTTACGCATTCTTCTATCTTAAAGGCGAGCGAGGCCGCGGGCAAAGTTGGTACTTACTATATAAAGGTAACAATAGAAAAACTAATTTCATCGTAAGTAAAAAAATATACAAACATATAGCCTGTGAGCTATAGTTAAAACAAAGACAAAGACTAGTTCACTTTGTCATAAGCACCTTTACTAGATCAATAAGCCCAAGGTAACATTTTTATTAGCCGTGTTATTTGGAAAGTTACCATTGTCTCTTGACTCATAAAGTAATTATAGGTATTTTAAAATAACACTTTCTATATGTTTGTAAACTTATTACAGAGCTTTTGTAATTTGTATTAGCTTGACGAATTAAGTTATTGATATAATTAAAAGAAACGTTTTTTTTTTTTTTTGTAAATTGTCGATGCACCAATACTGTTCTTATCTATAATAATTGATATATAAATTTTCAGTTCTGGAATTTTGATGTTACTGGGGTGGGGATTATGGGCTGCCTGCAGGTTTGCCCAAGGGAATAATGTATTTTTTATACTAGCTTGACAAAATTATTTACTTTGCCTTTCGGGAGCAATGTGACCAAAGATCAGTAAAACAAGGGAGATATGGTTAGGGGGTGTTGAGTGCGAACGCATCTGGCCTAAATTGGGCTTGATGCTGATTTTTGTTTCTAGTTGAATTGAATTTATAGTTGTTTCTGTTGATTTTTGACAAAATGCCACGTTGTTCAGTGTTTGTTTGTAAAAATACCAGTTGTAATGTGAATTACGTTAAATATGGCATCTCATTCCACACGTAAATAGTAAAATATTATTGTTTTTTCTATAAAAATCAGCAAAACATCATTTAATGTTTGTTTAAATGTGATGAACTATCAAGCCATTTTTTCTCAATACAAACAGAAACCAATGCTGTCTTAGTAGAAATCGATTAATGAATAAGTTGAACTAATGACGCAATGGATGAATGTTCGCGGTCTTAACGATAAGATGATAGATTCGTCCATGAAATAAAGATGTGATGTGATACGTATTGTAGCTGTCGATATTTTTTCCATCTCCACAGTTCACACCTAGTCCGAATGATAGTACATATTATAAAACTATTTAATTATTATTTCTAGATTAAATCATATTAAAATCCATGCCTAATTTTATTGGTACGAATCTTTAAAAAAAAAAATATTTTCAATAGTTCAACCAGTCACCTATGAAGAACTATTTAACAGTGCGTTTAAAGCCGTGATGGAGAGATACATTGATTTTAGACTACATTATTTAACATAAAACGCCACCATAAAGAACACCATAACTGTCCAAACGCCAACTACTAAATAAATACTTGCATTTTAAAAAAAAAAACAAAAAAATTGTTATTGTATAATTATTGTTCATTTAATCGAATTTGTAATAAAATATTTTTATTCTCCGTAAATGAGCCTTAGAACCACCCTTAGAAAATAGAGCAGATAAAAAATGGGTGCGTGTACTTATGTACGCGCGTGAGAAGTTATACTTCTTTAGCATCATAAAAAAATAGTTTTTACTTGCATGCAAATAATTAATTACAATAAAATAATAGAAGGATTGGAAAAGGATAATCAACAAAGTTCATTTTAAATTTGAAAAATTAAATAAATAAATATTTATTTTCTTACATTAAGTCTAACATAAATTGTCTTATTATTCGAATTGTATTTTTAATTAAATGATGTCCACTTTCATAGTATCTTCCGGTAATGTCTGAATCGGAACTTATATAATTAATATATATATATATATATATTAATTATTAAAAACCAAATTTAGAGAATAATAAATATATAAGACATAATTTGTACTAAATATTATAAGATTCTTAATTTGAAATGTTTATTATTGATTATTTAATATTTTAAAAATAAATTTAATAATAAATTCAAAAATTGAATTTAAGGTTGGTCATTTTTTAAATATTTTTATTGATTTCTTGATTTAATATTCACTTTTCATTTTTATCAAAAAAAATTCAATAAATTTATTTAGTTATTTTTATAAATATTTATTATTTATTCAATTTAATAGCAAATATTAAAAATTAATATTATAATTTGACGTTCAATTTTAATTTTTATCACAAACTTTTTTTTAAATGTTTTATTAAATTTATTTCTTTATTTTGTAAATATTAAATAACCAATAATAAGTATTTAACATTAATAATTTAATAATATTTAGTGTTAATTATATTAAATAAAAGTATTTTAATTTATATCAATAAATAATACATACGGATAGTTAACCTCAATTATATTGGAGCACTTGAAAAAGTATATAAGCACAATTTTTTTCACTAATATTCACAAATAGTAAGTAATATCAATCAAAATATTCAATTTAAATCACTACTGAATATAATTTATTAGCACATATATAATTCGCACTTGTATGAAACTAAAACACGTGTTGGGAATGTATAAACTAGAAACATGTTGATAAATATTATAAATATAAAAACAGTGATCAGAGGTGACGAGCGTACCAACATGCGCGACTAATATCGAGGTTCAATTTCTATTTTGTTGGTAGCTTTTTTTTCGAGACTTAATGAGCGGTTAAGCAGACAACTTCATACTGTTAATTTTGTGTCACAGATGCGCGCGCATCTTAAAATTTCACTCTCATCATTTTTTCATAACGCGCCTAAAGAAGTATAACTTCAATATTTTTTTTTTTATATCGTTTACCACTTTTCATCTCTAGTTGTATTGTTGTGTTTATTAACAATCTGTCGCTACAGGCTGATGCGCCACCTTCTTTTTAGATGTGTGCTATTAGTTAGTTTATTTGTGTTGCTGCAAATTTCTTAGTGTACGTGAGAAATATTAGTACATGTGCCGTATTTATATTATACTTTTTGTTTTTGTGTCATTGTAGTAAGGTGGCGGAGCTTCACTGTGTCGAGGAGACATGTGAATACGAACAACTATTGTTTCAAGGCATATCTCCCTTGTTTTACTCATCTGTGAATGTGACCGAGCGTTTACCAACACCTTTCAGCTGCACCCCCTGTTGGCGACTGAATTATATGTCATGTGTTATATATTGTGTGTTTAATATATAAGAATAGTTAAGTAACATTAATATAGAGAAACGAAATAGATTTATAGAGAAAATGTTAGCAACTACGCTACATTACGAATTAAGTGTCATGTATTATGTATTATATATTTGCTTATGTATTATGTGTAACATGTATACGACTAGAATTACGCTAAAATGGATAAAATGTATAGAATAAGTTTATATTGAAAAAAATGTACGACATCACATTTAATGTACTTACGAAACACGGTGAAACCACCGTAAATTCTATTGTTTTTGCTTGTGTATGGAATATGTGATAAAACTACGTAATATATTGATATTTAATAGATAGGAATTATAATAAGGATCAATTTGATATATAACTTGTATACATAACTTGTATGGAGAAATAAATATAGAGCGGTAAACAGGGCGACCAAAATAAAATGGAATAAAAAAAACAGGGGCTCTCTATACGGTAAATCTCCGAACTACTTAAGCTGGGAGAAACCGTATCGGGTACGACAAGTCCGGTGAAGCTGTAAAAGCCATCAGAGGCTCCAGGGCCCCTAAGGCTAACAGTATAGTCATAGTCAGTTCTAAAAAAAAAGTATCGGGTACGGTTCGAGTCATCGGGTACACAGCTACTGTTGGCGACGCCCCGCACGGAATCCATCGCACGACCGGTTGCGAGGCAAAGGGCGAGGTTAAATATAGCGGAGAGGGCGGCAGTACTACGATCAGTTCGAGAAACACCACAACACCAGCAACAGCAAGCAGCGAATCTACAAGCAAACTACAGTCAAGAACGTTATGAAGAAACTACATTGTTACTACGAACTACTGTTACTTTGTAAGAAACAAGAATAAAACAAGCGCTAATAATTTAGCACACATTAAAATATTGTGGGCGTCTTTTTATTCACAATAGCTACATTATAAGTTTCATGTTATGTATTAAGTTGTATATAAATGCTTATGTATTGGGTGTCACATATATGGAAATAGAACTAATATAGAATAGATAAATGCATAGAATAAGTCAATAGAGTAAGGATACTCAATGTTATAGAAACTTTACGAACGGAAAACGGTGATGCCGCCCGTAAATTGCATTGTTTTTGGCTTATGTACGGAATATGTACTTTATGTATATAATATGTGAATACTCAATGGATAGGCAATACAACAAGGAATATTTTGACATATAACATGTATACACAAGATATATAATGAAAGAAATATAGAGCGATTAACAGGGCGACCAAAGTGAAAACTAAAATTAAAATACGAATTTAAGCGGGGCTCTCTTTACGGTCACTCTCCGAACTACTTAAGCTCGAAAAGGCGCCGTATGGGGCACGGCGCAATTCACCGAATACAGGTAAATACAAGCAACAGGAAGAAAGCTTCGTCCTGCAAACAGCAAACAAGATTTCGACTTTTATTGAAGACCCGGCACCTCAAGCGGTCGTGCATTATTGCACCCCCCGGGCCCCTCACCACCACCTCACCCTACTGGCATCCGTACGGTGTCTACGAGACGGGCATCTAACTAAATAAAATCGCCCGTCCAAACCGAGAAGTGTCACGCCCCCCCCCCCCCCTCACCAGAAGAGGGTAAGTGACGCAAACCCAACACCTCCTGTCTGTACCTGGCTACGAACATGGTCTGAAATAATTTAATACCTGTATATTTTAAGTTCACTTAAAACTTTTTTTATTTTTATTTTTTTGGTCTTAGTTCTCAAAGTGGTCCAGGTGGACCTCCTGTGGTCCACAGGAGACTCGACCGGGTTCAATGTTGGCGTGGCATGCAAATCATATAAGTTAATATTAGCTATAATAAAAAGCAATAAACATATGTAAATCTTTCTAAAACTTAAATGTTTATGGTATTTGCTGAATATATGGAGCTAGATTCAGAGAATTTCATGACTATATGCATCAGTAAAACATTTGAATTTGGTGAATCTGTAAAAAATCAATATGCAAAAGATCTCAAATGGTCTACTCAAAACAGTAAAAATTAGTAAGGGGTCTATGAGACAAAAAAGTTTGGTAACCATTGGACTAAACTGTACCTAAAACATAACTATCGCAAGATATTGTCATAAAAGAAACCTGGGGAAGCTGATTTTGGAAAGTTCACTAAAATTTGATTATTTAATATTAACTTCATTTCGACGTATTTTCTCAAAATTATAATTGTTATATATTATGTTATAGGTAACAATTACCTTGCTAAAAATGTGTAAGTAAGATTACTTATTTAAAGCGACCTTCACCTTTCTTCAAGTAACGTAGCGGTGATTCAGTCATATTTGTACATATCACGTCATCTTTGCCAAAACCACCTTAATGTTTACGGTTGTAATACCTATAAAACTGCCCCGCTTGCTCTCTTGCATTTTGTCTACAATAAATGATGATAATTTTTGTATAGTATAAACGAGAAATGATATTTTAGACAATTCGCGCCGGTCCTAGCCTATAATCTAGGTAGAGTGAGATTGTCTTTCGGCGCCTTTTGGTGGACACTTTCACACCACAAATTCTATTTCAGTTTATGTTTAATAAATAGTAATTACAAAATTTCTGAAAAATTAACTTTAATTTCAAAAGTCAAGACTTCTTGAATTTAATTCAATTATTTTTTAACTCTTTACCAATATACAATTAAATTAGTATTTGGGGGTAATTACAACCAGTCAATAACTAATAAAATCTGTTGCCTATTTAGGTATTGTAATAATATAATTAAAAGAAATTATGGTCTCATATTTGTTCTATCGATCTTAATGTAAATTAATTTATACATATTAAATTATATATTTCGTTAAAAATAATTGTTTTTCGCATTTGGCATTTTGGCGCCCTCTGCTACCTACCCCTTGGCTCCTAGACCGATCACACCTCTGGCTCTACCCCAGGGCCACCGCTGCAGACACTAAAGACTCAAGTCAGCCTGATCTGCAGGCGGCATAAAATATTGCTCACAACCATCAGAGAAATACCGAAATTAGATCGGTAATAGAAAACTCTTACTTGACTTGGTTCGTGACCTTTTTTATATATTCTGGGGTTTGACCAGAAATGATAACACGCTAAACCTAGTGTGAGGACTGGTTCTCAATTACAGCAGCCGGAATACATCTATAAGTTGTTGGCGACAGTTTTCAACTTGAGAGTAGTTTTTCTTCACCGAATGCTCAGGCACATTGCAGGGATTCGAACTAACGTCGATCGATACGATATGCGTATACACGCTACCACTGAGAGCTATCATTCTTTGATGAAATACTCCATATGGTTACACATTTCAGCGGGTTGCATTTTGGGATATAAATCCAGCTACCTAAACAATATTGTCGTGATAATTATGGACCGAAATACATCTACTAATGTACCTACTTGTAGATGCTATGTTAGTCCCATGTATATTTAAAAAAAAAACAATTAAAATATTGCAAATACGGCATATTGCATAAGCATTGGATGTATCTACTTATATGTGTAATTTAAACGATTTCCACTTCGTCGCAAACTAGCGAGTGATGTGATAACGAATGGGCGGTGTGCGCACGGTTGCGCTGTCTGCGGTAAGGCATTCGACGCGCGGTAGTGGACTGGCACCCGCCACGCCGCCATCCAGTATGCCCGAGCTCGCGACGCCGAGCGCCGTGACGACGACTGTTCTGTTCTCGTTCAACACTGCAGAACCGCGAAAACAAACACAGTAATTATCTCGCCCACGATAAAGTGATACAGCGCTATCAGTTTGTGATAACTCTCCAGTGTGATAACAGATAAAGTAAGTGGTCGACGCCTGTCTCCCTGTGTATTATGTAAAACCCTAAAAGTCAGTTTTCTTCTATAATTATGGCTACGATGGCGAGTCATCGCAAAACTGTATCCATCTATGATTATCCTGAACACCTGAACCCTTTCCACGAGGAGGACAATCACAACAAAATAAGATTCTGGACTCTTGGAAGAAAACTCAATCGATCTAACAGCATTACTTTTTCTGGCTTAAAGGACTTGAAAAACTCATGGTAAGTCGACTCCTCTACCCTATACCTACTTGTTAGTCATAGTATTACAGTGACCTTCAAGGATTGGTTTCACTAGATAATAAATATTTTCACCCTGAAAACTTAATTAGACACCGTTAGAACGTTGCCAGTGGTTTCATGTAGGTAAACATGGCATTCTCTTGACCTTATTCTGTGGCATGTAACATGCATTTTTAAGATTCGCTTCTTCTTATACATCTAAATAACTATAATAATTGTAATGTGCTTAATAAGTAATATAAAATCTATAATTTCATAATAGTATTTACACCTAATTGTATTTATATTAAAAGTGACCATATCAAAACGAAAATATCATTGAATGTGCACGGATCGCAAGCAATTGAATATGCAGTGTTTGTCGAAGTGAATAGATTCTATGTATTATTCATAATATTCTTAATGTTGGCAAAGTCCATTTCCTCAATACACGTCATTAATTTGTTTTTATTCAAAAGTTTATAAAAATTGTTTTATTTGCCTTCGCATTCATGAACACGTATATTCAAATATTTTGCTTGTGTAAAAATGTAATTAGTTTTAAGATTTGTTGGTTCCGCTAAATGAGTTTTAATTGTAGTGACGTTGCACATGGATTTATCGAGCTATCAAATCAATGCTCAGTTCTACTTAATTATTACCTGAGAGGTCAACGAACCAGACTAAAATAATAAAATTGTGTAAATTCGGTTTCTCATGCTAACGGCAAATTCCGTCTTACTTCAATTGTTTCATTCTTAAAACGACGTTTTTCATTTACTTAAGTTGGTATTAATTATGACTAACTTAACATTATGACTTTTGGAATTGTCTGAGGTCCACATAAGGAAAAGCTAAATAAATAATACATATTAAATTACGTACTAAAGTAACGGAAAATTTATTATTATACGTAATGTTATATTAAATCATATAGGTATAATATTATGTTAACAACAAATTTTTGTTCATTAAATATAGAAGTGTGTTTTCTTTGTAATATGACTATGTTTATAATATAGTTATTATAAATGAGGGCCGATTCCAAGAGTATAAACTGAAAAATTATGTATTTGCTACTTTATATGTATCGGTAGGTACATTCATTTCATTTATATTTATTTAGATACATAAATACATTAGGAATAGGTAAATAATTTAATCTTCAATATGTATCAATTACATTATTTTTTTAAATTTCTCTACAGCAATGCTTTTTCCTTTTATTTTAATTGAAATTAAGTACATAGGTTATAAGTACTAACATTACATTTAAAGAATTGAATACCCAGTAAACATAACATCAAATCAGTAATGGTATTTAAATCTCTTACTTAATTAATAAATACACCTACACGTAACATTAATTACAGTATTTTGCAAAGTATGCTTTACTCTCTTCTGTTCTTTCCTTGTATACTTATTAAAATGCTAGTAAAGTTATGTAGCAGATTTTTTACCTGAAATATTATCATAACAAGCATATCTTTTGATATGATTATAGTTATAAGATTCCCAAGTTTATATTATCAGTACAAGTACTCGGTTCTGAATAATGCAAGTGTCGTCAGACGTTTATTTATAGAGTTGAACTCACTATTGTCACTTGTTTAGTAGTAGTAGCATATTGGTAAAATATTATGTCCGAGTAATATTGCATTAATTCCGATTAGTACGTCATGTCTCTAAAGTTTTATGAAATTATTTGCGCAAGTTTTCCTCAATATCAAAAATTCGTTTTCATCAGTTTTATTATTGCGTTGGTAGTAGATATTGCTTAAAATATTTTTATATTGAGTGCATAGAGACATTTCACAATTTAACATTATGACTCTAGCTTCTACTATCACGATATCACCCGTGTTGTACAATTATCAAACACTTTTACAAATTGGATATTTACATTGTATATTTTTTTCTGTGGGATTACCGTTATTTCTTAATCTCTTAATCCATTATAGAAAATGTATATATACTACATTATTATTTATAGTCTTTCACCCATAGTTCTATCCTTCACCTTTAGGACTTTAAGCTTTTATTTAATGAAATTCTGATGGGTAGTATATGCGTGATGCGCTTATAAATATGCTGATACACATTAATAATGATTCTAGGTACTTAGTAAATATAATACACCAGTGTCTTTGGGATCACATTGCAAAAGAAAACAGTTTTTCGATATTTTTGAGTTTTAAAGACCTATTTTTATTTAGTATTGTGGGTAATAGAGAAACTAACAATGATTATATGTTATACTTTTGGTATATGTAATAGTGCCGAGTACAAAATAAATATAATTGTCTATATTAATAAATCTGTAGTTGTGTCTCTACATTTAATCTAAAGGTATTGGCGATTCATATAGCTTATCAGTTATGGAGTGACATAATTATGCTTCCCGTCTACAAAATTAGATCAGAATCGGTAGAGAATTGACGAAAATATTTTTATTTTGAAATTTTATTTTTTTGCTTTTTTTATAAGTAATATTTAAAATGGGTATATATAATTTATATATAAATATATAAATTTATACTTACCGTATACAAAATTTTTTCAAAATGAGTTACAAGTGTTATTTCATGAAAACGGTGTTTTGCAATCACCGAACGCGATAGGTGGCCAAAAGGAAAAGCAGATTAAGGTTTGCGGAAACCGCTAGTAAATACATATATATAAAAATTAATTAAGCATTGAAATATAGAAAACATGAAATGATGTTTCATTCATAAGAATGTGTTAAAACAGGGATAAAAAATCTGTAGGTGTATCCAAAATATTTTATTTGATTTGTCTAGGAAGAAATAATTATGGTGACAACAATAAATACTGAAGAGCTATTTTTTGGTAATGAACATAGTCGTAATAAGTACGATTATCTGAATGTATTTTCTGTTGTGTCTTTTGTTGCGTAGGCCTAGTAACGCCTAGTTATATTTCGGTGCACCTTTGAGTTTTATTAATTATATTTTTATTTCCATTTCCATTACGTTGATTGTATTGATATATAATTATGCCATTTCTTAAAACTCACATGCATAATAAGTTTTTTTTTTGTTATTAGTTTATATATATTAATAGGTGAAACAAAAGCTTTCGGTACCTTTTTAAGCGTATTGCGTGCACTGAAGACTGAGATTCGGCATGGTTAAAGTTTATATGGAGAAGGAGTGCAGAAAGATAAACTATATCTATAATACCTGTTACTAATATATTAAATAAAATAAATTAACACCGCGAATCCTAACACGACCATGCCATTGAACTTAGACCCTCCAAAATATTGACATTGTCATTCAACGAAAAGTGACTGCAAGTGATTTATACAAGGTGTCCAGAAAGGGTATCGGGTATTTGTAAGTTCAATGAAACAAAAATTATTTGTATGCAATAAAAAAGTTTATTGTTTATTATTAGCATATGAATTGGAGAATTATTGGGAAAAGATGATGTTATCCAAATGATGACCGTTACGTTGCTGGCACTCTTCTAAACGGAAACGAAGATTGGCGATAACACGTTGACACATAGCTATCGATATTGCTATCATTTCTGACCTGATGTTTTGCTTTAACTGGGTTAGATTCGTCGGATTGTTTTGATAAACCTTACTTTTAAGGTATCCCCATGCAAAATAGTCAAGCGGGCTAAGGTCGGGGCTTCTGGGAGGCCAGTTGATGTTACCCCTTCGCGAAATTACTTTTTTAGGGAATAATTCGTTAACAACTTCCATTGAGTCATTTGAGGTATGGCAAGTGGCCCCATCTTGCTGGAACCACGTTCTTGAGTTGAAACCTGCAAACTCCTGCAACTCTGGGACCAAAAAATTTCGCAACATATCGCAATAACGGTCACTATTCACATTAATTGCTCGGCCTCGTTGATCTTCATGAAAATAAGGACCAATTATGCCTTTAGCACAGACATAGCGGGCCAAACAACGACCTTTAGGCTATGTAGGGGTCGTTCATGCTTTCGTCTCGGATTCTCCACTGCCCAGTACCGACAATTCTGCTTATTAACATGACCATTCAGGTGAAAATTTGCTTCGTCACTGAACAGTATGTTGTTAAAGTTGTTAAATCGCTGCAGCATTTCGTTCGCAAAATTCAGTCGATTAGCATAGTCCGTATCCTTCAATTCTTGAACCAATTGAATTTTATAGGCTTTTAGATGTAAGTCTTTCTTTAAAATCGAATGTAAAGACGATTTTTTGATGTTCAACGCTTGGCTTCGCTTTCGGATGGATAAAGACGGATTTTGACGAACCGACGCCTCAACTTCTTCAATTGTTTCTTCATCGCGAACTGAACGAGGACGACCAGAGTTTTGAATTTTAACTGTCGCACCTGTATTCTCGAACATCCTGATCCATTTCCTAATGCTATCGTCACTTGGCGCGTGGCGTGTACGATATTCCGCACGACAGAGACGTTGAGCAGTCACTATTGAATCACCATTACGATAATACGCTCGTACGCAAAATGCGCGATGCGTCCCCGAGTACTGTTCCATCGTGACTAAAACTCCACAAAATGGCGGACGCCACGAACCCCTCCCCGCACCCTTTAGACGCCCCGTTTCGAATATGGCGCGAAAACAAATACCCGATACCCTTTCTGGACACCTTGTATAATGCTCATTATTTATTAATACTGTAAATGACAAACAGAAAATAGTCTATGATCAAAAAGTCGCTGGTCGAATTTCGACCTTTGGGCGATCATTAGTATATATTATTGAGTAAAAGCAGTTTATACCTAATTTTATGTGCTATTACATTTTCCGAAACTAAGTAATAATTTCTGCCCGTTTTACTCTATTTTGCAAAATTTGAATCTTGCAAGATTTTAACTTTTGTAATTGTAATATAAACAATAAATTCATAAATAATACAAAAATCCTTTCATAATAACCAGTCTATATTTATGTATTAATGAAACCTGGAATAATATAATATGTACCTATTATATTATATGGATAACAGGTTTTCGCATGCGGACAGACAAACTCTGTTTGAATACTGTTTTACGTTATATCTTAAACTGGCACGAATCCACACGTTATAAGTAGGTATATCATTCTGATGTCTATGCAATTAATGTATTTTTTAAAGAAATGCATCCAAACGGTATTTTTAAGACATGCATCCAAACGGTATTTTTAAGACATGCATCCAAACGGTATTTTTAAGAAATGCATCCGAACGGTATTTTTAAGAAATGCATGCAAACTGTATTTTTAAGAAATGCATCCAAACGGTATTTTTAAGAAATGCATGCAAACGGTATTTTTAAGAAATGCATCCAAACGGTATTTTTAAGAAATGCATCCAAACGGTATTTTTAAGAAATGCATCCAAACGGTATTTTCTGTTACTCTACCAACAATATTGTTTTGTGTTGAATCATGTATTTGAGAGAAATGTTTGTTATATGGATTAGTAATAAACTTTCAAGAAAGTTCAAAGAGTGTTGCTTCGTGTATTATAGGTATTATGAAGAATACCAAGTGTAATTACTTATACTATATGAACTAAATGCCTCAATAATCCTACATTGAAAACAAAGGGGAAATAGTTTAAAGGACATTGACTCTTACTTAAGTTGGATGTTCTTGTAGAAAAACAAATCCCTTTTCCTGGGTCTTGATTGAAAGCCGCAAGCTCAACGAGTGTATAACACGTGAGTGAAATAACCATCGATATATAACATGAACATCGATAGGAAGGCTTACTAAAACTCCAGTAATGGTTTTGTCTGATGTCGTGATATGGATTTAATGTAAACTCCTAAGTATCGCTCGCTGCTGCTTATTATCGCATTTACTTATAATACTTACTTGTGTTGCAAAAGTATTAATAATGGACTTAGAAGAAATCTGCAAATTTATTTAATATTCGCTAGATTGCATACACTTATATTAGGTACTGAATATTTGTATATATTCTTATAATCAGGAGTTTACGTGCAATGTTTTAAAATATCCGAGTTAGAACTATGAAATTTACACCGCTGGATCTCGTTACAAAAATTCATAAGGTTTCTATTAATATAATGAATATTTTACATAAATATAGAAGTTTCTAACCTTCGCAATAGCTTAAACAACATACTTAGCAATATATTTTTATTTGTGAGGTAATTCATTGTAATAGTACAAGGGTCAACGACAATGTTGAAGTACATACCTACTGTTCGATGATTAATTCAATATGCGTTTAATTGTTAAACATTTGTTTACATTTAAAGAAATTTAAACTACATTAGGTATATATTATATTAAGTATTATATCAAGGTCCAATAATTTTAAATAACTCTGTTACTTATGAACTATGATCGTACAGCACTAGCTGTACTCAAGGTCTTTGTGGAAGACAACATTGAATACAATGCATCCAACAAATACCAAAGTAGTTGAAATACATGGTAAAACTACCATGTTGAAGTTTCAGAAATGATTACAAATGAGGAAGTGTTAAGAATGGTTGACGAGGGAAGAGAGTGTGATGTTGAAAACCATAGATAACAGAAGAGGAAAGATGCTTGGACACTTTATCAAGTGTCACGTCAAGTTCTTGAAAACAATTTTAGAAGGAAAAATTGAAAGAAAGCGAGGAGGAGGAAGAACTAGAAGGAACTTTTTCCAAGAAATGAAGGATAAAGCGGGGGTCAAAAGGATGGCAGAGGATAGATAAAAGTGGCAACTGCTCCACTGACAAGAGCCGAGCTCTTAAATTAAAAAGAAGGAAGAAGTTTCAGCATACATACGGTTGACATTTGCTGTCGAGAAAATATCTGTTAACACAGACAAGTTCTTAAATGGAAACGAGATGTAGATAAATATAGTTTTCACAAACATCATCTTGCAGGCTGCAGAAGAATACAGGATGGCTGGCAATTATTACATGACGAAGAACAAACATCCAAGATCATACCTTAGGTTAGGCGTGTGTTAATGAATTCACTGCTAAAATTATTATGATTGAATATACTTATGATACTGCAGGCAATGTTTGTTTAAGCCATTGAAGTTAAATATAATATTTTTCCTTGTCTTTTCAAAGTCATCACTAGTTTTTTTTAATAATATTAATACACTTTTTATTACATTTTTGGTAAAATTGGTCGTCCATATATCAAATTTTAAGATGTATATTCTTCCCGATTTGACAGTGGCAAATTAACCTAGCTTTTAAAAGTAAACTACGAGTTCTGAATAATATAATTAATTAATTATTAAGAATAGGTCACATCAAAAAGACGCCAATTGAACTCGACATTTTAATGGGTTTTTTTTTTGTAACTCTGCATATAGTCTTATAAAACCGTAATTTGGTAGTCAGTAACGAGAACATAGACGCGCTAATTTCATTTATTTTTATCGACTGAGATTTACTTACTTGTTAGCCTCCACTAAAGTGGTTAAGAAAAACTGATTCATTTGATCCCAAATCCATTTATACCTAATTCAAATAAGGGATAATAAACTTAATATTACTTGATCTTTTGAGATCTGATTGATCTTTTGTAAGATTGTACTATTTGAAATGACCGAGCTCTTGTAAAATATTTAATTATCATATTAAATTTATTGTCTGTGTCTATTAGGTGTTAATCTACGGATTATTTTTTATATAAAATATCTTCAAGGTGACTTATTTGTTAACTATGTTTACCTAACCTTATTATTAAGTTTTAAACAATTATTATTAGCCCACTTTTTTTAACAATATCACAGTGATACATGGTCAGTTTCAAAGACGACACATAAATCTCTAAAAATGTTACTTCTTTTAACTCTTTTTCTTTCTTTTTACTCACAGTTACCGCCACTAAAATATTAAAATAAATTTCGATATCTCAATTTCTTGTATTGTATCTCAGAACAGTATATAATGTTGATTGTTTAGATGTAGGTTCTTTATATCACAGAAAAAGTAGATTAATCATATAAAAGACGACTATTTAGATCTTTTGCAAGCTGTTGTTGCAAAATTAAAAGGATCGCTTAAATATTTATATCGCTATATTATAATATTTATATCGTTTTATATTATATACGCGGGGGCTTCGCTCAGTGGACTACAGAATGCCCGCACGAATCTTGATCCCCCGCTCTCGGCTATTTTAAAGACAAAAATGCTTATTGTGGGTGTTCCTTAGAAGATAGATATATACTCTCGCTGACTTTTTTGTAGGTCTTTTTAATGTCTACGATTATTTAGTACATTATTTTGCTAAGTATGTCTATTATGGATTACTCAGTGTAAACCATTTAAGCGCCCGAATTGATTCACCACGACCGGTTTTATTTAGTTGTGCGGAACCCTAATTATTTTTCTGAAATAAAAGTAGCCTAAGTTACTCCCTATAGAATAGAATTAGTTTAGTATAGAAAAAGTTCCGACAAAATCGGTCCAACCGTATCGGAGATTACCCGGAATAAACAGACAAACTGACAAAAATTTTAAAAATAGTTTTTTTTTATAGGTATCGTATATAATTTCATATACATTTGTTAAAAAGCTGTTATTTTGACATTACAAACAGACACTTCAATTATATTAATTGTATATATTATAAGCATATTCAAAAAGAGTTATAAACGTATGCAAGCATGGGCGTAAATAGGGGCGTGGGGCTACAAGACTCTTTGCTCGCCCTATAAAAGTCGACAGAATTGAAGATATACCGATTTTATTTTTTTCATATTGAGAGAAAAAATTTGGTTATCAGCTAGTTGACTGCTCTCCGTATGAAAATTCGCTACCTACACCAGTGGTAGAGGTCAAAATAAAATAAAAATCATAAAGCCACCGAAATCTATTTATTAGAAAACGTGAAAAGAAAACTTTGGACACCCTTTTAAGCATATTGCGTGCACAGAGGACTTTGGGATTTTGGGATCAATGACATCCTATAAAATATCATTGTTTACCATGGTTGAAGCTTATATGGAGAAAGAGTGCAGAAAGCTAAAATTTATATATAACATTTTTTACAAATACATTCAATTAATTAATACTGTAGATATTACAATGTCCAGTGCCATTAAACTTAGACCCCCCGAAAAAAAACATTTTTGTTTTACAAACTATGTCCAAATACTTAAATGCCGAAATATTAAGTTTAATTGCAATAGTTCAGTGACTAGAATTTTTAGTAGGTAGAGGTACTTACAACATGCACAGAAATAATAGATATTCAGTTTAAAACCAATTAACTGAAACTTTAAATTATCATTGCGATATAAAAATTGGGTAATTTTTCCGTGCGTCTAATATTTATGCATTGTAGGTACTAAAACTTTCTACCTATGCGCTGTGGTAGCATTTCTGACAAAAAAAAACGGAAAAAAATTGAAAAATCTTTTCTGAAAAAGTTTAATACCTTTTACGGCAACTAAAATACGAAACAAATTTAAAAAGTTCCTTTTCTCTTTCGAACCTTGATTTTCGATTCGCTTTCGAATACAAAACTGCGCTGGAAAGACGGAAAAAGACAAGAAAGAAAGGAAAAGGTACGAAAACAAGAGAATTTTTAACAAAAAAAAATTAATGATTTTGTGGAGTTCCCTGGTGTATCTTTGAAGTTGAAGGTCCAATGCCAATGAAATTAAAATGGAACTAGCCCTGAGGTATCCCCTTTCCAACAAAAAAATAATGATCTATCGGTTCATAAATAAAGCAGTTATTATAGATATGGCTGAACATCCATAAAATTGATTGCAATCCCGCGGGAAATTTGTGGGACTGGTGCTAATCCCGCGTAGGTGATAAATATTTTACAAAATTCAATATATAAAACGTTAATCTTTTCTACAATTAAGGATACCGTGTCACCTCGCATCCTCACTTCAAGCAGACTATTCGAATTTGTAAAGATTTTTGTTCCATACTACAAATAACTTATTGCATTTTTTTTATAAAACTAATGTTGCCAACCTTAAACCCCTACCCCATGGAGCTTTGGAAACTGTACTTACCGCAGGAACACAACACAAGGTTATTTGGATGCGCTCTTCTGTAGAGCGGAGGTATTTCACCAGTGAAACTGCCCCATGTAGAGATAAATCTTCAAGGAATTTCTCTGTGCCCTATCTCTCCTTTTAATACAACACGAATCACAATAAAGTTAACTTACAACACCATTTATCATAAATCGTTGTTAAAGTAAATTCTTTGATAACATGAACCAACTGATAAGTGTTACCTGCAATAATCTTTTTTGAATACAATTTATCAATAGATATAGAATAGCTATTACAATAATAAACGATTGGCGTAATATAGTGAAATAGTTTTCTAATTATGACTTTTTTATAGTAGTATACAGACAAGTAGGTACAGACCCTTACCACCTCAAAATTCTTTTACTGTAACTTATGTATTAATATTATTAGATGTATACTTGAAACATACTTGTATGGAGTAGCTAAACAAAATAGCACAAGAAATCACGCTTATCAAGATCATCTACTCTTTTTTTGTTGAAAATAGGTATAAGCATCTTCAACAGGACTGATTGAGTCGAGAGTTGGTATTCTGTTATTTCAATGTCATTAAAATAAAGTTAACCTGATGCTGCAGTGTCATCTGGAATCTGTAGGATACGTAACTCCTCACCAACCTACAGCAGAGATATCTTATTTGGGCTCATTGGAATGTGTTCAATGAATTGGTTAATTGTGTCCTGGGTGTAATAAATTTTCAATTTACCTTGTATTATTAACATATTAATACTAAATAGGTTCTACTACTACACACACATACATAACTATGTGTAATAATGTAAACTGGTATAATTTCTGATGGTGAAATTCAACATGCGTCAAATAACATCTCAGATACTCAAGCCAACCTCAGCTGCAGGCTGTGTCTTGCTAAAAAATAAACGAGCAAATAGCGACAGTTAGATAGATCATGGTCATTCGTATTAGGCTCGATCACAACTAGACACAAATGTACAGTGGGATTTGGAGAAAAGGTTCTCAGAGAGTGTTTCGTACTCATATAAAACCTTATTATTAATACTCGATGGGACTGGCAAACGCAGTTGACAGCTGTCATGCTTTATGTACTCGTCGAATTTTGGAGCTCTTATCGCGAGGCACGCAACAAGAATCGCTGTGCAAAACCGAATCTGAATTCGTATGGTGACCTGAATCGTGTCGGTGGATATCATCGCAAGTGTTGGAGCAGTCCAAGGTACGTGAGAGCATTGTATTTGTTCCAGCGCTATCGAGTTTTTGAACATCGTTTTTTACCGTATCGAAATTACCCAGTGTAGCTAAGCCACCGCTATTTCGGTTCGGTGCGGATGCTACATCTTTTTGGTGCCGAACCCGGGATTTCCACCGATATTATTCTCAATCGTGGTATATGTTTGTGGTATTTCTGGTCATCGTCGTAGTTCTTACTTAATATTGCGAGTAATCATACCTAAATACCTATTCATATATATCTAAATCGTACAATAGTTACCATCGAACAGATATTTCACATATATATCATTTATGTGTCATCGGAAATTATTGTAAGATCTAATTAAGTAATCACTATATTTCATCGGTACTTAATTAATTTCATCGGCTTATAATAATTTCATCGACTAAATAGTATTATATATATAAATACATATATTTTATCATATATTGTGACCTTTCAAATTTTCTTACATATTTTTGTCATTTGTTGCAAATCGAAATATAAATTCGAAAATTCATTTGTTTACGTTTTTAAAATTGAATTCTTTTTTCTTCACGTGTCAAATTAATTTGAATTTATTTTTTTCAATTATCGAACCTAAAATAGTTCATGATGCCGATCCTTAGAAAACATACTACGCGTAAAATGCCAAGTTTAACAAAGGCTAAATCGACCTCTTTTGAGCAATCTCATACAATTCAAGACTTAGCATCTTTACGCAGAAAACGTACAATTGCTATTAAACGGTTAGCAAAGGCTTTGGAAATCGGTACTTTAGCTATAGAGGACCCTTCACACAGCGACTTATTTTTATCATATCATCAGGTTGTTAAAGAAATTACGTCGAGTTTCGAGAACGCGCATGTTACTATTTTAGACCTAATAGATAACTCGGATGACAACGAAAATGAAATCCAAGAACATTTTGATGATATGTATTATCGAATATTATCGATTCACCGGAAATTAACTAAAAGTGAATCTAATCAATCGCATAGGACTTCATCACAAAATATTCGTTTGCCGAAAATCGTTCTGCCTAATTTCGGCGGGAACATCAAACAATGGCCCGAATATTTTGATACTTTTAACGCTTTAATTCATAATTCTACTTCACTTACAGATACGGAAAAGTTTCATTATTTGATATCTTCTCTTAGCGGCGATGCGTTGTTAGTAGTAAAAGCGTACCCTATGACTCACGAACATTATCATGATGCGTATAATTCACTTATTGCTCGCTACAAGTGTAAACGTACCTTAGCGTTTAGCTGTTGGAGAGATATTTTAAATATTGACTTTAAATACATCAACGCGCGCGAGTTCCAGAAGTCGCTTGATCTTTTCTAAGAGAATTTGAGTATTCTAAAAACGATCAACTTACCGGTTGCGAATTGGGATTTTGTTTTAGTTTATCACATTTTATCGAAACTTGACAAAGATATCCGCCGTAGTTTTGAGGAAAAATATTCAGATATCGAATTACCGTCTTATGATCAACTTAAGAGTTTTCTTCGATCTAAATGCGAAGCTATGTTGCGTGACACACATTTTTCCGAATCGAATGAAGTCATAAAATATCCACCTAAGCATAGGCATGTGTCAAATCAATACAAGCATGTTGCTACTTCACAAGCGCTTGTTGTTGCATCTGAAAAATATGATAAAAAGAGTGTGGTTGATAATAAAATTGACTCATTTTCGAGTAAGTGTCCTTATTGCAATCAGGCACATGCAATTACATCATGTCAAGAATTTTTAAACAAATCGCTTGACGATCGCCAGCTTATAGCTAAACAAAAGAACTGGTGTTTTAACTGCTTGAAATCTTCACATCAACTGAAGAATTGCCATTCGATTTTCTCGTGTCGCAAATGCAAACATAAACATCATACTTTGCTCCATCGTGACAATTCTAATAACGAGCCAAAGCATATCGGGTCAACTTTGGTGTCAAGATCTCAACCAAACATTACCGTGCTGTTAGCAACAGCTATCGTTCAAATTCTGGATGCTTCAGGCAACATGCAATCTTTCCGTGCTTTATTTGACACCGGCAGTCAAAGTAGTTTTATTACTGAATCGGCGATACAAAAATTAAACTTAAAATCTGTTAAGACTATCGCGAACGTTAGTGGGCTGGGAGATGCGGCAGCACCGATCATCGGTGACGTCGTGTGTTCTGTCGGAACTGACGGTCGAGTGTTGTACAAATTAAATATGCACGTTATTTCTAAAATATGTGGCGATCAACCAATCGCGCAGTTGAACACATCGGGATGGTCACATATTAAATCGTTATCCTTGGCGGATCCTGGTTTTGATATTCCAGGACCTATCGATTTACTATTCGCTGCGGACGTATTCGCAGAATCTATTCTTAACCAACATATTAAAGGCGGTTCCAACCAACCTACCGCGTTTAATTCAATTTTTGGTTGGATTCTTTTAGGAAAGACATGTATATCGTCTAGTACTTTGTTACATACATTACCAGATATCGATAACGAGTTAAATGCTTTAGTACAACGATTTTGGGAACTTGATTCCGTACCAAGTTCATCAATATTGACTCCAGATGAATTACTATGCGAGCAAAAGTTTAAGTCTGATCATACTCGCGATGAATCTGGCCGATATATGGTACGTATTCCTTTTAAAACTGGATCAGAACCAACCTTCGATGGTTCTCGGGATGTTGCATTGCGAAGATTCCACGCTATCGAACGAAGACTATCACGAGATCCGGATCTACATTCACAATACGCAGATTTTATGTCTGATTACATAGAGAGCGGTCATATGTCGTTAGTCCCAGTAAACGAAATGGGCAGGGGAAAATATTATATACCACATCATTGTGTTCTACGCCCTGAATCTAAGACAACGCGATTGCGCGTCGTATTCGATGGTTCAGCGAAAGATCTTAATTCTAGATCACTTAACGATACACAATTTATCGGCCCCAAATTGCAACCTAATATATTGAGTATTCTTCTGCGCTTTCGAGAACATAACGTCGTGTTTATGGCAGACGCACGTCAGATGTATCGCCAAATCTTAATTGCACCCGATCATCGTGATTATCAGCGTATATTCTGGAGGAGCTCATCTAGTGAAATCCTTCGTGAATATCGTCTTAACACAGTGACTTACGGATTGTCTTCGTCTCCATATCTAGCTTGTCGTACTCTAAGACAACTTGCTGAAGACGAAGGAGATAATTACCGACTCGCAAAAGAAATCGTACTATCGGATGTTTATATCGATGACGTCATTACCGGTTTTTCTTCTCTTGAACTCGCACAAGATGCAAAATCACAAGTCGTTGCTCTTTTTGATCTCGGAGGTTTCAAACTTCGAAAGTGGGTTAGTAATAATCCACAGCTTTTATCCAATCTTCCCAGTGAAGATTGTCTAACTGGTTCTGTATCGCTTGACAATACGGAAACACAAACGTTGAAGGTTTTGGGACTCCGATGGGATCCTACCGTAGACGCATTTCTTTTTGAAATCAAACCTTCAAATCGAGTATGCACTAAACGTTCTATCTTAAGTGAAATCGCGCGAATTTTCGATCCGTTAGGATTTTTATCTCCTATTACAATTCAAGCTAAATGTTTGATTCAAAAGCTTTGGATTCTAGGTGTTGGCTGGGATCAAACTCCACCGGATGAAATCGTCAATACTTGGAGCATATATCGAAATCAAATGCCACTATTGTCGCAACTAAAAATACCTCGTAAACTCATATGTCCAAATGTAAAATCGTGTGAACTAATCGGCTTTTGTGACAGCTCTGAAAATGCGTTGGGTACAGTGTTCTATATGCGTGTTACTAATTCCGTTGGTAAAATTCACGTATTCCAGGTTTGCTCCAAAGCTCGTGTCGCACCTCTAAAACGTATTTCGTTACCACGTCTCGAGCTCTGTGCAGCCGTAATGCTTGCAGACTTATATAAATTCCTACGCGATACTTACCTCTCTCGTATTAAAATTGACGCTGTCTACTTCTGGTCAGATTCGACAATTGTTCTTTCGTGGTTACGCTCTCATTCTTCACGGTGGTCAACATTCGTCGCTAATCGTGTTAGCCACATACAAGACATTACACCCATCGAATGCTGGAACCATGTTCCCTCAAGCGAGAATCCTGCTGACATCTGTTCTAGAGGTCAATTCCCCAGAGAATTGCTTCACAATACGTTATGGTGGGCGGGACCGTATTGGTTGCATGAAAATCCAGAATCTTGGTCAGTATGTTCAGTTAGCTTATCACACGAAGATAAAGCCATTGTTGAGAGTGAAGCTCGTAAACCAATAGTTCTAACATCAAAAAATATCGCTAAAGTTGATCCTAACATTTTTGATAATCTTTTAAACCGTTTCTCGTCTTTGCAAAAAATTGTTAGGATATTAGCTTACATCTATCGTTTCATTAACAAATGTAGACATTTAAATTTTAATAATTACAAGTTTATCAATAATCTTGAGCGACACAATGCTTTGATGCAATTAGTAAAACATGTACAAGGTACTACATTTTCAGGAGAAATCATTAACCTAAAGTTAAATAAGCCGTTATCAAAACATTTTCGTAAACTTAATCCTTTTATCGATAAACTAGGTGTACTCAGGGTGGGTGGCAGAATTTCTCGTTCGGGCTTAGAATATACACAAAAGCACCCTGCTCTCTTACCGCCTAACCATCCTTTTACATTTCTAGTAATTGATTTTATACATCACAGTTATTTACATCCGGGAATTAATACTACTCAATATTTGCTTCTACAGCAATTCTGGATAGTATCTGCAAAACGCACTATTCGTCATCGTCTCGCTAAATGTATCAAATGCTACCGCGTGAATCCAAAGCCTTTGCAGCCCTTTATGGCAGAACTTCCATCGTACCGTGTAAATCAAATAAAACCATTCTGTATCGTTGGCGTTGACTTTGGTGGACCCTTTCGCATTAAACTTGGACCACATCGAGGTGCTAAGATCGACAAAGCTTATCTTTGTTTATTCGTTTGTCTTGCAACCAAAGCAGTACACCTCGAGGTGGTATCTACTCTTTCGACGGACGGATTTATCGCTGCACTTCGGCGCTTTGTAGCACGTCGCGGCCGATGTAACATAATTCATGCTGACTGCGGTACCAACTTTGTAGGAGCTAGAAATCAACTTTCATCTCTTATGCAACACGCTTCCAATGCAGAAAAGATTGAATTTAAATTTAACCCACCGTCAGCTCCTCATTTTGGTGGTTTAAGGGAAATACAAATTAAAGCGGCTAAATCTCATTTACTTCGAATGGTCGGTGATCAAATCTTAACTTTTGAAGAACTTACGACTTTATTCGTCCAAATTGAAGCTGTTTTAAATTCGCGACCTCTATGTTCCATTAGCTCCGATCCAAATGACTTATCAGTTTTAACGCCAGGACATTTTCTTACTTTAGAGCCTTTAACTATTGTTCCTGATGATGATCTATCTAATGTTAAACTAAATCGACTTCACCGCTGGCAGTTGATACAATCTTTTCATCAGAGTTTCTGGTCCAGATGGAAACACGAATATCTAAATTCTCTTACACAACGCGCTAAATGGACCAAAAATTCTAAACCACTACAAATCGGTTCAATGGTAATTATCAAGGACGATAATCGCACTCCACTGCAATGGCCTCTTGCCAGAGTTGTGGATCTTCTGCCTGGTACTGATGGCATTCCTCGTATTGCATTAGTTAAAACCACAAACAATCATACGATTCAACGACCGTTAGTTAAGTTATGTCCTCTACCGCTAGAAGACTAACTTAAATCGCTTAAATTCATTATATCTATGTATTTATATGTATCTATATTTTATATATTATTTTATCGTATATCTATTCTAATATGTCGTAGTGTTTTTACCGTTCTTATCGTATCTACCGATCCTTGTTCCCCAATTGATCATTTGACCAGAAAATACCATAGGCATTTTGGTGGGCGGGATGTTTCGTACTCATATAAAACCTTATTATTAATACTCGATGGGACTGGCAAACGCAGCTGACAGCTGTCATGCTTTATGTACTCGTCGAATTTTGGAGCTCTTATCGCGAGGCACGCAACAAGAATCGCTGTGCAAAACCGAATCTGAATTCGTATGGTGACCTGAATCGTGTCGGTGGATATCATCGCAAGTGTTGGAGCAGTCCAAGGTACGTGAGAGCATTGTATTTGTTCCAGCGCTATCGAGTTTTTGAACATCGTTTTTTACCGTATCGAAATTACCCAGTGTAGCTAAGCCACCGCTATTTCGGTTCGGTGCGGATGCTACAGAGAGATTCCAAAGCTTCCGAGGAGTTTTATCTCTAGTGACAGCTAAGTAGGAATTAATATCAAAACACAGTAAGTCGTTATGATAGACTACATGGGTGCTTTGGCGGCGCGGTGTTTGTCGTATTAAATTAACACGGGTGAAACCGTGGGGCACAGCTAGTATTTTAATGCCGAGTCTGAAAATCAAATAAAAAGCAAAAAATAAAATAAATTACTCGTGTTTTTTTTTTGTTACAGTCGGGTATTTTGTTTTCTTTTTAATAATGTAGCTTGTTCTAAAATAAAAGTAGCCTAATTTACTCCTTATATCATCAGTTATCTGGCAGTGAAAGTCCCGTCAAAATAGGTCCAACCGTTTCGGAAATTACTCGGAACAAAGAGACAGACAGATAAAAATATTAAAGATAGGTGTTTTATAGGTACCGTATATATGTATAAGTACTTTCATATGCATTTAGTAAAATCTTGTTATTTAGACACTTCAATTTTATTAAAATTGTATAGGTAAGGTAAAAATAGGTAGTCGACTACACGCTCCTCTTGTAGATAGTTATATAATTTGCGTTGTAATATTATTACAATTAAAATAAATATGTATTTATCTGACTGGCATATCAACGCACAGTCCAAACCACTGAAGCCCGGACGGTGAAAATTTGCATGCGAGTTCCAAGTTTGTATGAAAATCCGTCATCTTCGAAGATAGATCTATGAAAATTGGTGTAGCTATGACGCGAGCGAAGCCGCGGACAAAACCCTAGTATTAGTATTATTTTATTTTACAGCAGACTTATAAAGTTATAAATTTTAGGAATGTACAATAATTTAACGCTCCGTACAATGCATGGTAGGTATATTAACAACCATAATTATAGTCTTGTTTATAAATTATCATAAATTTTAGATAATTTAATTCATAAAATATGATTAAATTTCCTTAAATTTTTATAGCGAGTGTTATTATATTATAATTTAATTGATTTTTTTATATTTTAATTGAATTATATTATAGTTTAATTAAATTTTGTTTTATAATTTATTTGTGGGAGTCCTTTACAAAAAGTAGCATACCTACGCGGTAACTACCAAAACTGACTTACGCGGATTAGGGGCCATTCATAAATTACGTCACACGTTTAGGAGCGGGACGGGGTCGACGAAGTGTGACATTGTATGACAGGGGGTGGGGAGGGGTCCCAAATATTGTGACATCACATTTTTTCAAAATATAATATTTTATATCTAAGTACATTAGAACTTCTTTAAGTCGAAAACCTCCCAAACTTCAAACGACGATCTAGCCTTTGGCGACTATTACGAGAGGGGGTTTTACCACCACTTGTTTTGATGAAACAGACGTGTAACGGGTATGTTACCATAGAAAAAGATGACTGTGAAAGAAAATTCACTCCACTGTTACTTCAGCTATCTTTGGATCTCTGAGCTTCATCATATTTGAAGTAAGTTCCGTATGATACTTATTGCCCCAGTGTCGAGGCATACTTATTTAAGCGATCGTGTGGCATCTAACCTACACAAGAAATCACATAAAACGCAAGAAGAAGTATTGCCCATCACGAAAATTCGGCCTCAAATAATTGCTGCTAGACGTGCCAGGGAAATTCTTTGTTTGAATGATGACAATGAAGCTTTATGGTTAGATGAAGAAGATGTTGACACAATGAATGTTTCTGATGTTAACTGTCCAAATGAGAACGATGTGACTACTATGCCAGTTAAAAATAATATAAAGGAATGGGTTCGAAGTGTATGGACTGAAGAGGATTAAGTTTTTATCTTTCATTGAAGTGATTTTTTTTATGTGTTGATAATTTTTATACCTTTGTTTGATTTGATGTCGATTTTATTGAAAAATAATTTAAATGGAAATTAAAATAATTTCCGAACACTGCTGGTTTAATTTCATTAATTTCTAATTATAAAATTGCAAAATATGTGACATCACACTAGGTAGGGGGGGGGTGGGGTCTCACGAATGTGACCAGCTGTGACAAGGACGGGGGAGGGGTCAAAAAATCATGAAATTCGTGTGACGTAATTTATGGATGGCCCATTAGGTACATAGACAAACTGAACATATTACACGCGGAAGGTAGAATAGAATAGAATATTTTATTTATAATTATTA
Source organism: Saturnia japonica (assembly GCA_033032175.1). Classification (NCBI taxonomy): domain Eukaryota; kingdom Metazoa; phylum Arthropoda; class Insecta; order Lepidoptera; family Saturniidae; genus Saturnia; species Saturnia japonica. The sequence goes on along the minus strand of CM065311.1, from coordinate 7,992,218 downwards.
CATTATTAATACTAGCATTATATGTGTCACAGTAAGAAGTAGGTAATCATGAAGTAATAAAAGGTTTAATGTTGCTGAAATTAGTGAAAGAGGTTTTCAATGTTGTTCCTCCATGATGCCTACCACAATAGACTTTGCTTGTTAATAGATGGATATTACTATTAAAATTGAGAAACAAAATGTTTTAAAGATAAAAAGGCTACAATTGTTCAAGTAAAGAATGCTCAGAACAAAGATAAAAGAGGATAAACTGAATCATTCGTTTAGCAAAATTGTGATAAAATATCTTAGTAAGTGGTAAGTAGGTCATTTAGCTGGTCAGCTAGGTTAGCACAATACACTGTGAGCAATATGTAGATTGTATGCTATTGCAGCATAGCTACATTTTAATAGAGTTATTGTTTTCTTATTCGATTATTCATTTCGTATTTAAGCTAATTTATAAAAAAATTATAAAGTCACGTAATTTGACAAATTATCAAACAACTAAGTACATTTCCCGGTTAAATCGTTTATATTTTTATAAAGGGTCTCTGTTGAGGTTAACGGCTTATATGCAAATAGAAAACTTCTTGCAAAGTTATCCTATAAATTTACGCTCACTGGTCACACAGTGCTAACACAAAAACTATTCCTCTCCGTATAAATATAGTCAGTTTATTCTGGATCTTAGTATGTATCTCTTACTCCGGGGAAAACGTAGAAAATTTAGGCGTTAGACATATATATTATGATTTTTATTTTAACAAATGATTCAATATAATTCTGAGAAAGTAATAATTGCTTATTACATTACAGAATCGCCTCACTGGTGCTTTATTTAGAGATCTTTTATTTATATATAATCAAAGGTAAGAGATATAAGTCGGTAAGAAAGTAAGATATATATATATATATATATATATATATATATATATATATATATATACTAGGCAATGCTATTTTATATATAAACGCGTCATACACCAACATCAGTGCACTAAAAAATAGCGTAATTACACTATACATACAAACTAAATAATGATTCCAGTTATATAACACGCAAAAAATGGAAAGAATATGAAAGACATTATATGTTATTTTTGATGTTAGAATGAAATGAATATATATTTTGAGTTGTATTTATGTGCAACCATGAACTGGATAATACGTGACTAAGAGAACGTCAGGCAATTACCTACCTGACTTTAATATTGCCAAAATAGACCGCGAGTAACGCATCTACACATATAAAAACATCTTAGATATGTACTAGGTATATTTATGTACTATTATGAATAGGTATAAGTAGTTTGGATGTTTGTAAGAGGTCCAATCCTATGTAAACATTCTTTCAAGCTAGGAGCTAGGACTAGCAGCTAAATTATCAAATTTAAATCAACAATGGAAACTGTTAGCCAATAACATGTCATTGCGTTTAAAAACCTGTAGAAGTTATAAAAAATGTGAACAACTATACTAGCACAACTGTCATTACTGCAGATTTTAACAATAACAAACATTTACACAGCACTTACTTACTAAAAAAATGAAGACTTAAGCACCTACTAGCCGAAACCACACTTGAGTGGAAAGGATCCAGTTTATGCTGCCTACACAACTCATGAAAATGTTTGCTTGCCCGCATTTTAAAAGAGTTTTGGATGTAATTAGAACTTAGATGAAGAAAAGGAACATGTAGTAAAGAATAAAGACAAAGTAATTTGCCCGGGACATTAAAATAGAGCTTTGTTAAAAGATCAGGACTTTCAATATCATTATTTAAAAATTTTAATACCAAGATGAAGTCATTAATTTCAAGCCTGTTTGATAGTGGTAATACTTATATGGAATTCCTTACAAAGATTAAAATAATTCTTCGACCGATAGGGCACTTTATGGTGAAAATATAGATATTTCATAGAATCTCTTTTGAATACTCTCCATACCGTCAATACACATAATTATGATAGCATGGATTCCATATAACTATATAGCTATGTTCTCGCCATATAGTCCTCATTGATATCCCGTTCTTATTTCAATTTATATTATAATTAACGCGAGCGTAGTCGCGGGATGTCCCTAGTCTATTATAAGTACCTAAGTTGGAATGACTGCAACATTTATTCGAACGCTATACCATCCATAGGAATTAGAATTCTTTTAATAAATTCACACACGACCAACATTTCAAACTAAGCGAAGCTTGTATTATGACAACTAAACAGCTGATATGCATACATATTATATAATCATTAAACACCCAGAAATATAATTGAAAATTTTGCTTATCACACAAATATCAATCAAATGCGGAGATCGAACCCGCGGCTTCTCGGCACAATAGTAGGGCTTACTACCACCGCGCCACGCGGTCTGTTTATCTATTTTAATTCTATTAAATTACTGTTTACTAAGTTATTAAATAATCTTACTTAGTAAAAATATTTACAAAAGTTCAGTACAAAATACGTGATAATAAAGTACTTAGATAATTAGTTTAGAATAAATAATTACTGTTACCTAACGTTAATTAAATTGTGCATAAACATAAATCCGGGTTAGCGGAGTACGTGAAGTCATGTTTGCAACTTACTGTATCATTAACACTGCAGATAATTCTGCAATCAATTTTTATTACTAGTCATAAGAACAACATGACGGTTCAAGAGCGAGTCACAAAGATCTTGTTTTATCCTTTTGACCTACGAGATTTAATGTCTTGATGCATAATCATTATCGTTTTGTTTATAATACCTACATATGTGTACATGCAACTAACTGTTGAGGTAGTTGATCTATTTCATACAGTCATAATCCTGTTATAGATAATTTTTAATAGTATTTTAACATTTATATAAAAATATGTATTTACATTTTACCTCGATTTAGATAACAACTTTTTTATACATTGCGTGATGACAATTTCATATAAGATAATACCTACGTTAAGCAGAATAGCACTTTAGGAATTATCCATTATATTTTTGATGAATTAATTTTATATCTTTACTAGCTGTGCCCGCGGCTGTGCTCGCGTAAATTACAGAATGCCGTCGCGCGAAATACTACTGTGTTCCAAAAGTATCCAACCTGTACTTGTAACTTCGCACGGGCATTATTTTTCGTCATCCGGCTCATGGCATTCTTCGAAGTATTCTCCCTTCGACTGAACAAGACGCTCCCATCGGTGCTTCCAAATCGTGATGCAGTTCTGGTAATCGGATTTCGAAATGGCCATGAGTGCATGCGTCGCATTCGTTTCAACCGCCTCTCTGTCGTCAAACTGGTGTCATTTGAGCGGTATTTTTACCGTTTTAGTCGCAGTGGACTATGTCGGGACTGTACGCAGACTAGCGGAGTTTTGTTTTGTTTCACTAAAAACTGTTGCACGAGATTCGATGAATGCGCTGGTGCGTTCTCACGCCCAACAGCGCGGCCGTTTCAGAATTTCGCGGTAAAATTCTTTGTTGATTGTCTGAGCTCTCGTTGCATATTCGTGATGCACGACACCTTCGAAATCGAAGAAAACAATTAACATGGACTTCAAGATGTTGACTCTGACGTGCTTTCTTCGGTCGTGACTCAAATTGAAGCTTCCATTGTGATGATGGTTGTTCCGTTTCGGGGTTATAACCGTAAAACCAGGATTAGTCACCGGTAATATCTTATCCTGAGCGATTTTGAAGCGAAGCCTTTTCTGTTCTACTGTGAGCAATTTTAGAACGAATTTCGCACACACGCGACTCATTACCATACTCTCGGTCACGAATCTCGAAACACAAGTTTTCAGAATCCTGCGATTATCTTCTATCTCGCGCACAGCCAAACGACGATTTTGCGCAATCACGAGTTGCACACGCTCGATATTTTTCAGTGTTATCGCGCTCGAAGGTCGACAAGAACTCGGATCGCTATCAATACTCATGCGACCGTTTTTGAATCGCTTGTTGGTACAAGCACATTCTTTTATTTGAGTTTCGTCCATACAAACATCTTCGAAGGCCTCCTTCATCATTTTGATGGTGTCTACACAACTCTTTCCGAGTTTGAAGCAAAACTTTATGCAAATTCGTTGTTCCGATCTCTCCGTCATTTTCAACGATAGCAAAATTCGACGAACGCGAAATCAACAATGTACGTAAAGACACGCTGCGCTCGAAATAATAAGTCTCGTCGGTTATCTTAATAGCGGATGACTTCGTGAAGAGTCACTAGTTACGCTCGTAAAGGTTATTTGGACGTTTTGGCGCGAAGTTATGGGTACACATTATGGGGACACACCTCGTTTATATGTAGAGTACATTAATTTAATATATTGCTTATGGTTTACTCTAGTGTAAGCCATTTAAGCGCTGGAATTGATTCGAATGACCAGTTCTTTTTTATTTGTGCGGTACCCTTACCTTTTCTTTTTCTAGAATAAAAATAGCCTAAGTTACTCCTTATAACAACAGCTAACTGCCAGTGAAAGGCTCGTCAAATCGGTCCAACTGCTTCGGAGATTACCCGGAAAACACAGAGAGCCAGAAAAATATTTCAACATTGATTTTTTGTTAAAGGTAACGTACCTATAAACTTTCAATTGCATTTAGCAAAAAGATCTTATTTTGACATTACAAACAGACTTTTCAATTTTATTCATTGTATAGATTATAAAATGTAACCTACCTATTTTTTTTTCGTAATATACATATTTCATTACTGTTGATCACTTAACGTTATCCAGATGCAAATAATTCATAAAGTAAGTAATTACCAAATTTTACAACTACATATTAACAGTTTACACTTATGTGACTAGGCGACCTAATAATTAAGGATTTTAATAAAACAAACGTACACATAATAATATGTACCTAAGTTACAACTATAACTAGTGGCGGCGCTAGACCAAATGTAGACGTCGGCGACATCCGCGTTGCGAGGCCCAATGTCCCAATCAGAAAGAAAACGATAAATAATGCTAATTGCTAATCAAGGGTTGTATATTTCCCTCTTTAGCTCGATGTGCATTATTTCCGACTTCTGTACTAATCATGCGTACGGAAATATATGTATAGTGTATACGAACTAGCGGTGTGCCCGCGGCTCCGCACGAGTTTTATATTACGCAGTAATTATTTACATTTATTGACAGTTCATACAGCCTCTCAATTTAGGAATGACATGTACTTCCCGTATATAATTTTCATCAAAATTGTTTGAGGAAAGAGGAATTATTACATTTTTTTTTAATATATTTCTGAAATTACCGTTGACGATTCTTCTAGCCTATCAATTATGAAATCACGTAGGTACGCATCCCATCCCGTCTACGAAATTTTGTCAAACGTGGATGATAATAAAATTTAAATTATAAAAATATTTTTGACAATCCTTATAGCTTATCGATCATGGAATTAACATACTTCCCTTGTACAAAATTTCGTGAAAGAATAAAAATTATTTTTTGGGAAATTATTTTCTTTACCATTTCGAAAATTATTACTGATAATGTTAATAGCCTATCTATTTTAAAATGAAGTATGCTTCCCATGTAAAAAAATTCTTCAAAATCGGTTGTGAATTAATACAAATTTATTATTTTGTGATTATTTTTTTTACAATTTCTAAAAGTGTTTTTACAGTTTTTATAGCCCATCAATCATGGAATGTTTTATACTTCCCGTGTACAAAATTTCATGAGAATCGGTCAACCGTTTTTGAGTTAAATCTGAACGTACAAACAGACAGACACAATTATTTTAATGCCATATTCGTGATCAGTTTCCTTCATAATGTAGTATATCTACCGGGAAATTTCTGAAAAAATGTTACATGTATTAATTAATATAGATAATAACACTTTTAATAGGTAACACTGTTAAGTTTAGGCCTTCTCAGGCGCGAGGCCGTCGGCGGTCACCGATGCCTAGTGCCGCCACTGACTATTCACTATAAGATAATATTAGGTCCTTACATATGAAATTGGCGTTTTGTACGGGAGGAATATAAAGTCAATTTTTTTTTTTTTTTAATATATTTAATTAATCAAAGTATGCACCGTTGTTATCTATGCACTTTTGCCATCTCATAGGTAGTTCATTGATCCCTATACTAAAAAAACCATGGGGGCGATAATCAATAAACTCTTTGAAGGTGGTTTGGACTGCCGCATCGGAGTTGAATTTTTTTCCTTGTAAGAAGATGTCCAAATTCCGGAAAAAATGGTAATCTGTTGGAGCATGGCCCGGGGAGTACGGTGGATGTCGCAGACATTCCAATTGTAGCTCATCTAACTTAGTGGTTGTTTGTTGTGCAGTGTGTGGTCTTGCGTTGTCGTGGAGCGTCAGTGGGCTAGAGCGATTGACCAGTCTCGGTTGTTTAGCAGCTAGTTCTTCCTTCATGGTTTGCAGTTGCTGACAATAGATATCTGCCGTAATCGTTTGGCCAGATTTTAGAAAGCTGTAGTGAATGACACCGGCGCTAGTCCACCAAACACTCACAAGTAAGTATTTCTGAGTCAATTTTCGTTAAGCAGGATTTGGCTGGGTCTCCATGGTTCAGCCATTGCGACGAGCGCTTTCGATTATCGTACAGTATCCACTTTTCATCACAAGTAATGATTCGGTTTAAAATCCCTTCATTATTGTGTCGGTTTAGCAAAGTAACACAGCAGTCGACGCGTGTTTGCAAGTTCGTTTCAATTAATTCATGAGATACCCATCGTTCAAGTTTTTTTACTTTCCCGATTTGCTTAAAGTGGATTAATACAGTTTTATCACTTACCCCGAAGCCTGCAGCTATCTCTGAAGTGCTTTGTGATGGATCCGCCACATTGGTCTCCGGCCGTCCACGGGGTTGGTTCTGAAAGTCGAAATTTCCAGAACGAAAACGTTGAAACCAAAAACGTGCCGTGCTTTTTTTTTGCGACACCAGCGCCATACATATCATTAATCCTTCGAACTGTTTCTGCAGCACTGGTGCCACGGTAGAACTCGTACTCCTAAATATACCGATATTTCATGTTTTCCATTGTGCGGTAATAAGCGACGCCGAAGAAAAAAATAATGAGGAAAAAACAAATGAATGACTGTTTTCAAAACTCAGATGTGCCAGCTAAATGAATTTATAAATTTGAATTTGGAATTCTTAACCAAAGTGGAGATATTTCAGATCAAAGTGGTCAGTACGACAAAACGCTAATTTCATAAATTCAAAGTAGAATAAAAGTGAGACCTCCGCGGCTCCGTGGTGTTTGTTCAGTAGATAAGATAAATAAAAAATTGTACCTAGGACACCTTACAGTGGTTTTGTCAAAATGAACTAAACCGAAATCGTTCGCGAGTTCGATTTTCGATAAGGCTAACAAAAGTGGATGGCCTGAGTGAATTCGATCCAATTAGAACAATAAAATAGGTATACTGAATTCTCGATAAAAAATTATACATCTGCATTGAATTTAAGAATATGCTACGAAAGTACTGAAAACGTCTTCCTGTCGTTTGTTATTTGAAATATGAAGATTATTTCGTATGATTGACAAACATATACTTAGTAAAACTTTACCTCTTCTAATAATCTATACTAATATAATAAAGCGGAAAAGATTTTTTTTCTTTAATATTTATCTACATCTCTAAAACTACCAGTCGGATTCGAAAAATTCTTTTTGTATATGATAACCAGACTCTCGAGGAATAGTATAGGCTATTTAAGATTAGGCTACGACTCGCAGATCGCCTAAAATATTGATTTTTGATACGTAAGTCGGAAATCGAGGCCCTCCCGAACAGCTTTAACCGCATGCGCTGGCGTAATCGTTAATGTTACGGAAATACAATGTTCTACAATAATATTGGACCTTAGTATATTAAAAAAAAACTCAGCCATAGAATATGCCTATCTCTTATACATAAGCCACGATAAGGTATTTTGTGACAAAGATTTGTTGAAAATTAAAGTGATTTATAAGCATTATCTTTAAGCATGGTATATTAATCCTTACAAACCAAAGTTACTTCATAATAAAGATAATTTTTTAAACTATCCTATTTGGACACATAGTTCAGGAGATAATGAAAAATTAAAATAAATTGTACTTGCGGGAAGAAAAATTATTATAGACTACATGGGTGCGTTAGCGGTGCGGTGTTTGTCGGATAAAATTAACAGGGGTGAAACCGGGAGCACGGCTAGTAGAATATACCTATAGACTAGTACCACTAAATGGGTTTAACTGGATATAACACTATGCAATTTTGAATGGTTTAGATTTATTTAATTAAAACAATATAAAATATAAATCATTTTGCTTTTATTATAAACATTTTAATTTAATTTTCATTTTGTCTAATTTTATTATCTACTAATTTAAATAGCTTTCTTTGACGCTCGGTGCAGTGGCCATATAGGGCAATACGGTACAACGTTGGGCTAAGACTGTTATCGTGTGCAATAATCGTGCTCCATCCGTTCGACCGTCACGGCACAATTGTGTCCGCTCAAGTGGAATCAAGTGCACTAAACTTCCATTACCTTTGTCAGTGTTGCGCCTACAGACATCCGTCGAGAGAATTGTGGGAACTGCTCGTCTTAGTACATATTGTCATCTACTCAGTACCATTGTCACTATTTTTGTCTTTATAATTTAGATTTTTAGGATATCATGTTACTCTATTTGCCTATCGTTTTTCTTATTTTATTCAGCAATATTTTTTAAATAATAAAAAGCAAACTTTTAAACAACCATTTAAGGAGTATAACTTGAACTATGGTAACCAAACAGCTGATACACGTAAATATGCATATAACCACTTAACACCCAGCCACAGAACAAGATGCTTCCTCATCACATAAAAGTCAGATCGAAACAGAGACCTTTTACCTTAATAGTAGTACTTACTGTTTACTCCCATAGCACCACGAGACTCGTCATATTTTCGAAGTAACGATAGCTCAGTCGTAGCCTGAACTGACTTCGCATCGATCGATTCGAATTCGAATCCTTGCAATGAGCCTAAGCTTAAGATGAAGGAATACATTGTAATGACACCACTAATACTATGATGATAGGTATCTCTAATATACGTCTGGCTAGCTACCGCCTTTAAGTTGAAAATCTGTCACACCTCTATGTGTGTTCCAGCAGCTGCACTTGAAAGCCAGTCTCACACAATAAGTTTAACGCGTTACCATCTTGGGCCACACCGTCACTTAAAATCAGGTAAGATGGTGGCCAAACGCTAAAACCTATAAAGAATATAAATTCGTATTAAATAAAATGACTTTAATACACCTGATAGATAATGGTAAAGTACCAAGAATGTAATAGTGGCGAGCACACAAACTCGTCGACAAAAGCAGTCGTCATACGCAGTGCCAGCCCTAGCCCTTTGTCAAGATAGAGCGCAATTGTCTCTCCGCGCACTTTATGTTATTCAACACTTTCACGTTAAATTTATTTCATAAATAACATTTTTTTCATTATTGAACACTATTATTATATAGGAATCATTTTTTTTTTTGGTTGAATTCATCATTCGTATTTTGGCGCCGCTTGCCATTTGGCGCCTAGAGAAACTGCTCCTTTCGCTCTACCCTAGAGACCGCTGGTCAAACCACAAATACCACACATAGCAAATTCCTTTAGTGATATAATATACATATATATTATATACACTGACCCCAAAACGCAATGCCCTAGTAAACTAACAATAATTATATTAGCCATATGTGGTGCTTGTATAATGTGATCGTAAATATTATCGGGTTGAATACTCATTAGTTTTTAAACAGCGTATAAATATCACAAACAGGGGAGCCTCACTTTTGTTACTTCTTATAGCTCAACACTGCTCAAATCCAGGCCAACGAACCATAAAGTAGCGCGCCAAGACATTTGTTTTTGCCCACCCAACGGTAGCGGTCAGCTTTTTAATTATTAATTTTTATCTGAAAACTTTATTCTATTAAAAATCCATATATTTCTATCCGATTGTAAATAAGTAATATTCACTAGGTGGCCCGCCAGCTAATATGGATTCGAAATTATGGCCTACCTCCATAATTAATTGGACAACCTTGACATAGCCAAAACCGAACCGACCTTGAAATTATTATTAAAGCTATTTAATAACTTAATTATTTAATCTTAGTTTATATTTTCAGGGCATTCCGGTCATTTTTGAGGAAGGGTAAAAAAGGGGAGCAAGAGAAATCTAAGTCAAGTAACAGCATAAATGGTGGTACCAGCCCGATACTTTATCGACGGGCGATGCAATGTAAGTAAATTAGTCATATGTCATTTACCTAAGTTATCAAATATTATGTGATATATATCCACTTCTATCCGTAGCTTAGTGAATTGAAATGTGTTTGTGTATTAGCTGTATTTACCTACCTTCCATATTTTTTTAATGATGCTACTTCCGTTTGTAGTAAATAATACAACCATTAACGACTTCAAAGAATTACTTAACGATCCAAATCATTATATAAAACGTGTTCCCACATATTTCCAGTATGAATAGATTCACTTTACTTTGAGAACTTAACCAAATTTTAATTAGGTAGGTACCTTTGCTAATTCATATTTAATTTAATTTCAGATTCATCAGCATCAACAGCAGGAACTCGAAGCACTGTTGGGTCTCCAGAACGCTACGTTTACGGAGGTTCCGTGACTCCCCTACCACGATCGCGCTTCCAGGAACGTTTGCGTAGCTCAAGTCAATATGACACCAACTCACTGAGGTATAAAACATTGCATAACACCTACATACGAATTGGAAAAAAAGTCACGCACCTTATCGGATTGATAATAAATCCTTATGTATACAAATGACGTAATATTACATGACCAGAAACGCGCGTTGACAAATAAAACGACCAAAGTCGGATATGCCACTTTTTTTCATCCTTCAACATTATCATTATTTAATGGTATTAGTTTTTATTGTCCAAGTAACTTATCTCATTAAACTGTAATGCTAATGGCAAAAAAAAATTCACAGCGCATCTCCACGTATGGCTCGAAGTGAGATATCCGGGTCACGGCTTAGTGTGGAAAGTTCAAATCCTTTTGATGAGGATCCTGTCCCGCCTGTTCGTGCTTCACGACGTAAGAAAAAGCGTGCTCCGCTTCCACCGCCGTCTGCTGATGTTTCAGTAAGTACTTTTTGCTACAGGTTATGAATAAAACGAAGTACGACTCGAAATAAGTTAAGAGTATTACTTTTCGCATTTCAATTTTTAAAAATATTCCATATTAATTCACTTCGTAAAAATATTTATTGTTTTCAGGCCAATAGCGATTTAAATGAAACTCTACCAGAATTACTTATTACTGAAAAAGAAGATAATAAACAAGTAAAACTTGATACAGACGCGGACGTAGAATTACACGAATTGAACATGAACATTGAACTTAAAATTGTTGAAGATGAAGACATCAAAGAAAACAAAACAGAGGATACGAAACCTACCGACAAAGAAAACAATAAATCTACTGAAGACCGAGTACAAACTGAAGTTACCGATGAAAATAATAAATTAGAGAAAGAATCAAATCTAAATCATAATTCAATGAAGAGTGCCGATTTTGACAACAACATTTTAAACTCTGTTGAATTTCCAAAAATAGACATCATTAAGTACAGGAGAAACTCTAGCGTCAATGAAGACGATATAAGGTTACGTCGTGGTAACTTAGAAGATTTTCATGCACTAAATAACAAAAGAAGTAAAAGTCTTACAAATGCACTTGATACAAGCTACATGACATACGATATAAATTTAAATGAACACAGAAATTCAGACGATACAGATGCGAATAGTAATGAAGAACCACAAAAAGTAGTCTGTAAGCTTTATGAAGACCCTTCCAGAAAACAAAGTATCGACACGATATCGAGTACAGAAAAAGAGTTTTTGGAAATAGATAAAGCAACGAGAGAGCTTGAAAGAGAAATTAGCAAACTTAATTCTGCACTACACGAAGAAGATATTCCATCTATTGAAGAGCGTTTATCAGTTTCAGAAATCAAAAGGCGGTTCGACAAAAATGACACTTCCTCACCAAATCCTATACCAAAGCCAAGAAGAAGTCATTATGGTGGCTCCAGTTCACCGGTTCAATGAAAGACAAATTATTGGATATTTAATACATCTGAGAACATAACCATCACTGTTATAATATGTTAGGATATTCTGGCACTATCTATGAAATGGTGTCAAAAAAGGCATTTAATACTGAGATAAACAAATATACATTATGTTGAAAAATAAAACCAAAATTTTGATGTAAAATGATCTCAGATATTTATGGGAGGAATGCAATATTTAACTTGAATCAGCCACTGAGACTGATCCGTTTTTGTATCATCTATAAACAGAATATTATGTACATACATACTGTAATGTCGGTGCCTTACCTTACGGTGTTAAAACATGAACTTACTAATTAAAAGCTATACAAATTCATATATTGTATGTAAAACGAGATAGGAAAAATTTAATTTTATATTTTTATAAGGATATTTTTTGCCATACATAACAAATACAGCAGCTTAAATTTAAGATTTATTGTGATAACATTATGTATATATATTATATATATGGATGTGTGTCCTATGATAACATATAATGTTTACTAGTTGAAATATTTATAAATACCTATTTAAAATTGTATAATCCTCTCGCTTTCTTTATATTTTTTTATAAATGAATGAGCAAATGTTGTTTATGGTGCTGTTTAAAAGTGGAATACGATTTTTTTATTTATGCCATCTTTTTCTTTTTGTCTTTCGTAGCAAATGAGAGATTTAAAAATCTACTCTTCTTCATCAGCACAGCTATGAAAACACTCCAGTCTTATTATTCTAGTGTAATATAATAAGTGTAGGTATACATCATTGAATGCAAATTCCTAATTTTATTTATATTCCCAGGTCGGGATTAACGTTTTTGATTGTTAGTTGAATCATTGTTTTAATAAATTATTATTTTACTGATATTTTTGTATTATCTGTTTTAACATTGCCTTGTTCAATTTCAAAATCTAGAATAAAAAAATGTGCCTCTAGTTACAGAAAAGGCTGTTCTGAAGGTAAATAATCACAAAGCAAGAAGCACGATATATGGATTATTGGAAATGATTTGCATGCCATAATTATATTAACTCTATTTGAATTAGACAACTAATTGTGTTATGTGAAATTACTCCTTTCCAGCATCATATCTCAAAATATAACAAGTTTAAAAATAAAAACTTACAAAAATTGTAAATTTATTAGTGATATAACACAGTATATTATATTTATTTTTACCATTACATTTTCATTATTATATTATATTCATAAAAGTATAAATAACTACAGTTTACTTATCCTATCTTTCTTATACTTAATGAATCTCGGTAAGTTGGAAACTGCAGTGCTAACAAGAACTTTATATTCTTTTTGAAGACCTTTCTGTTGTCTTACCTTTAAAAGAAAAATTATTATTTATTAAATACAACTGAATAATGATGGCTCAGTGGTAGCGTGTACGAACACGGCGTCGATCGACGTTATTTCAAATCCTTACAGTGAACCTGAGCTTTCATTGAAGGAAAACATCGTGAATAAGGTATAGCATGGTGGTAAGGCATTTTTTCATGCCTCCCGGCTAGCTACCACTCTCAATTTGAAAATCTGTCGCATAATATGTTGACAGCTGCACTTGAGAGTGTTTGCCCACTATGCATAACATATTACCACCATTTTAGGCAACATTATCAGGTGATTATGGCCAAATGACAAAGTTCATATAGAATTTTTAAAAACCAAACGCAAATTTTGGTGTGAAGTACATTAACAAAAATTGAATATGTTAATTAAAAAAGACGAAGCAGAAATGTTCTATTCATAAATAATAATAGTAACATTTCATTGTTATATCAGTCAACATAGGGGTGGTTTGAGCTGAATTATTTTGACTGTGTCGAAGCCAATAACACACAGAAGGCATACAGTAAAATAAAATTGTTCTTACCTTGTTCTTTAATATTGGTGATAAAGCAGTAAGTTTATCAACTAATTTCACTTTAGAGGCTAACACATCAGTTTCATCTTCAGAATATAAATCTACTAATGTATCAATAGCTTCAGCCAATACCCAGACATGATTTTCCTTGTGCGCCTGCTCCAAAATGAACTCAGAAATTGTGCATATTACATTTGAAGTGATGTCATTCATATTGTTTACTAGTAATAGTGCTAATATACCAATCATTCGAATAAGGTTCGATCTTATCTCTGGCACTTGACATTCTTTGATGCCTGTTAACATTATCTGCAATATATAATGATGAATTGGAATTAATTCAAAGTACATTATTACAAATATGAAAGAGATAGCATTACAAAGGCGGAAGCTCATATCCTTGTTTATGCTATTTGAACTACAGTAATTTACAGTAACTACTTTACAGTAATTTACTTGTTCCCGAGCTGTTGTCAAAAGTATATGGTTATATCTGTTACTAATAATGTTATTTAAAATTACTAAAAAATTAGAAGTACAAGTGTGACTACAAAATAAATGTTATATATCATTTTTGTACATGATACATTGTAAAGATTAGTTTTAAACATATTTTTATAGTGGTAATCAGCTATGAAGTCCACTTAATGTTGGTCACTGAAGCTTATAGCTATGTATAACCAATTCAAATAAACTGCAGTCCTCCTATTACTGAGATATTGCTACTTCGGAGGACTGCATTGGAACACCCCGTGTGCTAAGTATGTGTTGCCAACAGTTGTGGAGTTAGACCAAATGTAGACGTTGGCGGCTTCCGCATTGCGAGGCCTATTACATTTTAAATAGAATGAGAGTGATGCTAATTGCTAATCAAACTTTTTTTCGGGGCCGTCAACTTGCCAAGCACACCCTTCAAATCACATGATATCAACACAAGCACTACTACTTTACAGCAGAAATAGTTGTGGCAGTGGTGAAATCAAACCTTGCACATAATCTACCACTCTTATAATATAAAAATTTTCATCACTAGTAAAAAAGTCTGCCAATGTTAACAAATTCAATAATAGCAAGTAGAACACTGCTAAATAATAATCTGCAAATTATTACATTTTCTCACCTCAATGTCGGACAATGCTAAATCACTAAACAAATTACAATCACTTGTGTTGCCATTCTCTCTAAATTTTATTTTATCTAGTGCAGCTCTCATTACAGCTGTTGCAGATTCTAGGAGATTGAAATTATCAGTATCTTGTTTGAACACTAATTTTCCTGCTTCTACCCAGATTTTGTAAATTCCATTTACCCCACCAAGGTTCTCAATGGGCAAAGCTGATATAATATTATTTGTACACAAAAGAGCTTGAGTTTGTAAACTGTGAAGTCTGAAAAATAATTATACATCAGTGTTTCGCTTCATTTCTTTCTTTTTATCTCTGCAACTGCACTGCTTCCGTTGAACACCACAACAGTTCTATTTTTTTTTTTTTAGAACTGACTACACTGTTAGCCTTAGGGGCCCTAAAGCCGCTGCGGCTTTTACAGCTTCACCGGACTTGGGGGCGAGCGCAGAGGGCACTCAGCCGCGAAAGTTTTGTGGACGACTCGCACGAGGGTGCCAAAGTGGCCGGACCTCGGCTCGGGCGGTCGTCGCGTTCGCAAATAGGTCGCGATCTATTCGAATCCCTACGCCTACGATTCGAGCTAACTAAATATACACATAGGCACGTTCCCTTCCTCCTGGGAGGAAGGAAGGAACCGTGCGTATGTGTATTCAATAATCGGAATGTTTCTACACTAACTAGCGCTAACTAACTAGCGTAAAAAAAGAAAAAAAAAGGTCCCTCACAGAACCTATGTACCTGTGTGGTGTGCACGTGTGTATGTTCATACGTGTGTAGTGTTGTATGTAGGTAGCTAAGTGATGCACGTACAGTGTCACTTGTATCGCGCGGGCGGTTGCCTGACCCAAGGGTTTCACACCGAGGAACGGACCTAGGCTTGGGTTACCGCTAGAGAGGGTGGACGTGACGGGTGTGCTGGAGCGAAATTGACCGCCCGCCCTCTGCGGAGAGAACGGTGGTTACGCGGGCGTGGGCGCTGGCACGCTCTGTTTGGAGAGACGGATGTGTAATATTTATTCGAATTTTCGATGTGATCGTCGGGATCAATAAAAATATTGCGCGGCCGGCGTTTGCACCGGATGTCCGTGGGTGCCGGAACATAAGTGGCGGCTGTTTTTATTAACGGATTCGCGTGGTTCGACGCGGTGTCGAAATACGAACGGGAGAGCTGTTTAACGTAGGCATGTATCGAAGGAAGCTCCATATCTCTATGGAGATCTACGCTTCGAACATACCACGGGGCCCCGGTGAGACGATAGAGGAACCTATTCTGTATCGATTGTAACCGTTTGAAACTCGACTCGGACATATGTGCGAACACGGCGCAACTGTATGTCAAAATTGGTCGAATACACGTCTTGTAGAGCGTGAGCTTATGTCGCGTGGACATTTTACACACCGAACACAACAGAGGATGCAACCGGCCCAGGACCCACGCGGCCCTGTTCCTAACCTTACGGATGTGGGGTCTAAAAGAGAGCCTACTATCTAGGGTTACCCCTAGATATTTGGTCTCTCTTACATACGGAATCGGATTATCGTAGAGCTTAACAGGTGTAAGCTTCCACGGTATCTGTGACGAATCCGCATCGAAGAGCATCGCGGCGCTCTTCGAGGGATTAACGGCTATACGCCACTCGTTAAACCACTTCCCGAGAGTGGTCACGGAGCGTTGGACTTTGTGTCTGAGGTGGGATCTATTCCTATCTGAGGCATATAAGACTGTATCGTCAGCGTATAGCCCTACCTCGACCTCCGGGAGTCGAGGTAGGTCACTGACGTACAGGTTAAATAGGCTAGGAGCCAGGATCGAACCTTGGGGAACGCCTGAGCGTATTGGACGGGGCGTGGACAATTCACCTTCCACTCTATAGCGGAAGGTGCGATCTGTTAAATAGTCGCGAATTATTTTAATTAGCCTATCGGGGACTTCAAAGTGATACAACTTGTAGATCAATCCCTCGTGCCAGACCTTATCGAAGGCCTTGGCAACGTCGAAAAAGACCGCAAGTGTACGGCGGGGGAAATTGGCTTTCTCTGCTAGGGCTCTATATATCAGCTCCTTCTTTTTTTTCTCACCAAATAAGTTGTAGTTTTTTGAACCATAGTAATTTTTTGCATTTAAATTATGAGAAGATTGTGTCACTCTCATATAGTCAGAATCAAAAAATGTATCTGTGTAATTATAGTTCTGTGGTAACATGTACCGACACTGTCTTGTTTGATATAAGGAATTTCCTACAATATAACTGAATTTTTTGTTGAAGGATATCATTGTAATGAAATATACCATGGTGATAGGCCATTTTCTAACCCTCTAGTTGAAAATCTGTCAGCAAGAACAAGAAAGTGTGTTCGAGCAGCTACACTTGAGAGCCAGTTACTCCAGACTTAACATGTTACCATTATCATTATTTAACATAGGGTGAGATTGTGGTGAAACACTAAACCTATATACTACTACTACTATAACTATATACTCTACACAATTAAAAAAAATGTGTTATCATCTTGCTCTTTTTATCATCCTTCCCTTGATTAACTATGAGGAATGTTCATAGGCAATGTAAAGGGTTCGACGAACTAAGTGAGAATGCTCCTTGCTACTTTTTTTCTGTCTGATTACACTGTTAGCCATAAGGGCCTTAAAAATAACGGTTAATTAACGGCTTTGACAGCTTCACCGTGACTTGGGGGTGAGCGCTTAAGGCACTCAGCCGCAAAAGTAAAACCAACTTGCTCAAGAGTGCCAAAGTGGCCGGACCTCGGCTTGGGCATTTGCGGCGATTGCAAATAAGTCACAATCTAGCTAATTCCCTAGACGTACAATTTGAGCTAACTAACATATACATAATAATATATACATGTTCCCTGCCTCCTGGGATGAAGGAAGGAAGGAAACATGTGTATGTAGCTCCTTTTGTGCTAAGCTTTTTATACCCTTCCACTCTGCTTGAATAGGAGAGTGAGGAATAATACCTATAAATATATTTAATTGATTAATACATACTGTACATATATTTACTCACTTGTTACATATTAATTGTGATCCTTCATATTCTTTTAAAATCATAATGACATTTTGTGCTGGTAATTGTGTTCTAGCCCATACTTTGTCGAAAATTTCCAACTTAATTAGTGCTTCCCATACTTCTGGAGGTAATTTGTCTTCTGGTAAAATCGATTCATCATTGTTTTGAAATTTTTCATCATTTCCTTCTTCACTATCTGAGGATTCATCTCCTATAAAATTATCACCATCTAAAAACACAAATAAATGATATGGATTGTTTCCTGTCTATTAAATTATACTATTATGTAAGGCATATATTATTAATCTATACAAATTACTAATTACAATATTGAGGAAAACAATGTATTTCGTAACATGAAATCAAGTTTTTGATTTTGGTATAATTTAGCAACTTTTAGTTAATCTACTTGCAGATTAGTCTACTGTGAAACCCAAATAAAAAAACAAGCGTGTTAAGTTGCGGCGTCAAATGATTAGACTTGCGTATTGTATTTGGGATTAATTATATATTATTTTATATGCTAATATATACATTATATATCTTAGACTGCTCAATTGAAACTGTTTTCAGAGAAAAAATAAAAAGTGCTCTTTAACCAATTTCGAAAAAAAAATAGAAACAATTTTGTTTTTACTTTATCGAAATTTCTCCAAGAACAAAAGTTATTAAGTTATTCTTTGAAATACACACTTAGGAAATATTATCCACTTTGGACCTGAACAACTCGCACGGCGGCGGGCATGTTTGTTATTATTTGACATTCAGAACACCTTATTCTCAATAAAATATAAACTAGAAGCTTCTCAACTTATAACTTTTCGAGTAATAATAAAATAAAACTTGAATTTTTCCACAGAAGAATAAATTTAACTATTTTTTCCTTGAAAACTATTGACTTTATATCAAAATTTATCTAAGAATAAAAATGATCTGAATTATGATCAAAAATTCTCTAAAACAAAAATTAAATTGAAATTTCGACCTTCAATGCCTATGTCCCTATTTTACGAATTCTGAACCATTGGGCGCCACCCTCGTTTAATAACTCACAACACAGCTCTGCAGACTCGTTCAGCTTCAATGGACAGTCACAGTCTGTAACACAGCTCCGCATCAGTCGAAAGCCAGCCTTAGGTTGCCTGTCCACTGAAACAGAGCGGAGCTGTCCAATTTTCGACCAATGGAATTGCATCTCTAAATTTTGATGCAATTCTATTGGTTGAATTTTGTTCAGCTCTGCTCCATTGGACAGGCAGCCTAAAAGACCTACAAAAAACTCAGTGAGAGCATATGTCTTTTCTAAGGATCACCCATAATAAGCATTTCTGTGTTATAATAACCAAGATTAACGCGTGTGCCCGATTGACAGCATTCTGTAGTCCATGTTAGTGCAGCCACGGACACAACTAGTCATAAACATTTCTCAAATTACAAGTACAAAGTCATCAGTAGCGAAGGGTAGATATTGTCAAAAAGGTAGCAAAATAAAATAAACATTGAATGTTTAAAGCAATCTAGTTTTTTGCAAAGTTAACTCAATTTAGCTGCTTCAAAGCCCTCGCCACTGATATGTTTATAAACATTTTTGGTATACCTTCACATGAACACATGTTAGCCACAATTTCAACTGCAGTTTGTTGAGCATCCAACATTTGAGAAACTGACTTTATCTGACTTTCCAATAGCTGAGCAGCTTTGCCCTTAGGTGTCTCAATTTTACTGGAAGCATCCCTCAATGGCACCTGACTAGACAATTGACTGCTTGCAAGTCTATGATCTACTGATAATGTAACACTTAATATTGTCATTATCAGGTTTATTACATCTATTGGCAAGGTTGTGACATTACCACCACAAATATTAATTATGACACCAGCAGATAAAGTTTTGATTAAAAGACTATCAGGTTCATTGCTCTCTAAGGATAATAATGCTTGTAATTGTCTCTCACAATTAGACTTTGTTTTCTGCATGGCTAATGGGTTATCTTCAACAACAACAAAGAGGCATTGTAATACAGCTGTCACAATATCACAATTAAATGCTGTAAGATCTAAATATCTGGGTAATATGTCTAATATCCTCGATTGTCCAAGATATTTAATTGCTAGTTCTGTAAATAAAACATAATTTATAACAATATACTTGTTTCAATTTAAACAAAGATTCATAGTTATTAAATTGCATAGTATAGCAGACACCCTAGCCAGAATCTTTTAGATGCTGTGATCCTTAATAAACAATAATATAGGAAATGGTGATGTCAGTGATGGTGAGAGTAATTTTTAAACTAAATTGTCACCACCATACACAGAAAATAAAGTCACTCATAGTGACTGCCAGTCAGAATGGTCTGTCAGTGTATATTTGAATGTGATAGTAGAAAGAAAACATGCCACTGGCATATGGGTTGTGTGAGTATAAGTCATGTAATAATTTAACCCGTAGATATTTATGGTAAGTATTAATTGACTATTTGCTTTGGGTGAAGCTACTAGTAAAATATTTGCCATGGATACAATTGAAAATTACTTTTATTTGAATTACCAAGTTATCAGTCAGACCTGATTTGCAATTTTTATATGACTTTTGTCTCATACGCAAACAGTTCCACTCTCAGCAGTGTATCTATGTGGTTACAAGTAGTAACTATTATGACATAATTTTTTATAGCACTTAAAGAAACATTGACAACAATGTTCGCCTTTAAAAAATGAATGACATTGTCCAGCAATTAATGTATGTTTTAAATAGTTAACCTCAGAATTTATGAAATGTCTTTATTATTCATTAATGTCTCAAATGGTTCTGAAAAAATTTATTGTCTATGCATTCTACACAATTAAATAAAATACAAATATGTGCCTCAACTGGTTATCTGGGAGAAAATACCTCAAAGCACTATTATTCCCTAGGTCCAAATTGTAAATATGAAGACAAATGTTTTACAAATTGCATTATATAATTATGAAAAACTATTTATTCATTTATTATTATTCAATTTAATTACTATTTACGAGTGAAAAGATTGAAGAAGTAAAATTACCTGAACTTTCACATAGATTCAATAACAGATTTACACACTGTACAAAGGTATCAGCATCCTCATCTTTTGTTTTCAAATTGGAGTCCGGAATCCATGATTCTGCATGCTAGAATTTCATAAATATATTTTTATTTACCTAATTGTACAATTTAAAATTTACTATACAATATGCTAGAAAATGTGTGTCTATATTGTTTAAAGTTTTTACTGTTTATTTTTAACAAAAACATATTGTTAATAAAACCAAATATACCTCTAAATTATGTTAAAATATTATCATTTTAAACTAATTTATTGTATTTATTATTCTATACTCATTTATATAGTTGAAAAAAATTGGTTTTTGTTTATTTGAACACAATAATCTTTGTAACTACCACTAACATTTCAAAAATTATTTCTTCTCTATATAAAGCCTATTTATTGAGAAAGGTTACAGGCTATATATATTTACGCTATGACCCTATGGAGTGGAGCAGTAACCATGAATGTCAAGCAATCTGGTAATTTGTAGCACAAATACAGGAAGTGAGAACAATGATATACTACATGGGAGCATTGGAGGTAGCACAGTGGACAATAGGTCGATTAAATTGAACACGGATGAAACCGTGGGGCACAGTTAGTAATTGATAATACTACATACATACGCACCTCATGAAAATAACATGTTAAGGGTGTCATAACATCCTGCTCCATTAAAGTATCACATATTTCCAATTTTAGTGCAGATAAATTTCTTAGCATGCCAGCTGCTGCATTCCTAATGCAGCTTGCGGGATCCAGCAGTAACGGAGCACCTACCTTTACCAAACCTCGCTCAATAACATGCGGTATGTTATCTGGACTCTCTATCATAAGAGCCAATGTTTGTAAACCACAATACTTCTCTTCAACATTTGCCTCCTATAATTAACAAAAACAGGAAAGGTAAAATTTAATAACAAATTTAGAAAGAAATAAACTTTTATCAACATTGTAACCTGCAACTGATCCAAAATTGTCTGTATTGCAGTTTCTTTACTATCAACAGGCAGTTGTTCTTCTTCATCAATATTATTAACAACTAAATTTTTCTTGTTTCTAATTGGTTTACTTTTTTTAACTTTGCCCATTTTACAGATTTAGTAATTTGTAAATAAAATAATAAATAACTTCGTACGCATGGCGTGTCAACCAGAGATGTGTCAACTTTCAACTAGTCACAGAGCACAGACTGACAGAACACTATTACCCTCAACTAGTAACCAGTTCTTCTATGAAAAACGAACGAACTGTTTCTCTATTTAATAAGTTTAAAAACGAACGAGACCGTTTTTGATAGAACAGATCTATAGTAATTATTGTTTTATGGACTTCATTGAAAGACGAGTAAACCGTTACAAGAAACTACTTTAAATTTGAAGTAACGAATAAGATATAATGAATCTTATTTCTAAAGATATATAATACAAATTTGGTTGTATTGTAAAAGAAAAAACGAAAATAAAGGAACGAATAAAAACTGGTTTTTTGGTTAAACGTCAAATGTTCGTTTTTTCTGTACAGTTTTGTTCCCGAACTTAAGAAAAGTGTTTTTTTATAACAGTCTCTAAAAACGGTTCCTTGAGTGTAAAACAAGCGTTTCATTTCGTTTTACAAAAAACCAGAACAGATTTATTATAAATTATTGATTGATGGATTGATTAATTGATGGATCGATGGATTGATTGATGGATTGCTTGTTGGATTGATTGACGGATTGAATAGATTGATTGAGTTATTGATGGATTGAACGGATTAATGAGTTGATTGATGTATTGATGGATAGAGGGATTGATGGATTGATGAATTGATTGAAGGATTGATTGATGGATTAATTGATGTATTGGTTGATGGATTGATTTGGGGATTGACAGATTGATTAGTGGTTTGATTGATTGATTGAATGATTTGATGGATTGATGGATTGATTGATTGCGATATAAGTTATTTTATTATGCATTAGACCGATAGTGTATACAATTTCGAGTTGCCGATCTATACTTAACCATGGTTACAAGTTATTTTGGAACAGGTTACTGGAACTGTTATTTCTCTGCAACAGGAACAGGTATCTTATTTTACCTGTTATAGCTCACCCCTAGTCGAGGGATGTAAAAACTTCGGTAAAATAATAATATAATTAATTAACGAATATTTGCCAAGAATAATTGAATTTTTAAATTGATTTTTAAAACGTTAAAAAATAAAAAAAACGATTATTGATAAGTCGACTTTTTTCACTGTTGATTTATTGTTGATGGGTCTAACGTCATTTTTTTTGCATGCATACATACATCAGAAACAAAAATGTAAAAGCCTGACTAGAAAAATAAAAAATCTGCAATGAGGACACTTCTTTAGGATATTTTATGGCAACAAATAGCGTAGTCGGACTGCATGATTTGGCCTATGCATTTTTTAATATTTATGTACTTGTAGAATAACTATTGCAAAGGGAGGATCCTCCGACCAGACTGGTGTTATGTCTGGCGAGCAGCTGCTAAGCGGATGTTTTTTTTTTTTTTTTCTTTTTTTTTTAGAACTGACTACTCTGTTAGCCTTAGGGACCCTATCCAAAAACAGAGCCGCTGCGGCTTTTACAGCTTCACCGGACTTGGGGGCGAGCGCTTAGGGCACTCAGCCGCGAAAGTTTGTGACGACCCGCACGAGGGCGTCAGAGTGGCCGAACCTCGGCTCGGGCGGTCGTCGCGAGTGCGAAAAGGTCGCGATCTATCTAATTCCCTAATCCTAAGAGAATTCGAACTAACTAACATATACTCATATGCACGTTCCCCTCCTCCTGGGAGGAAAGAGGGGACCATGCGTATGTGTATTTAGTAATCGGAATGGTTTTTCTACACTAACTAGCGCAATAGTCTAAGTAGCGCAAAAAAAGAAAAAAAAAGGTCCCTTACAGAACCTATGTACCTGTGTGGTGTGCACGTGTGTGTGTTCATACGTGTGTAATGTTGTATGTGGGTAGCTAAGTGTTGCACGTATAGTGTCACTTGTATCGCGCGAGCTGCTGCCTGACCCAAGGGCTTCACACCGAGGAACTGACCTAGGCTTGGGTTGCCGCTAGAGAGGGTGGACGTGACGCATGTGCGGGAGCGAAGTTGACCACCCGTCCTCTGCGGAGAGAACGGTGGTTACACGGACGTGGGCGATGGCACGCTCTGTTTGGAGAGGCGGTGGAATAGAACGCGTTTGCTGTTTCGATTTGGTCGAGCGGGTCAGTGAAGATATTACGCGGCCGGCGTTTACTCCGGCAGGCATTGGGGTCGGGAGAACATATGAAGCTGCCGCTTTGATTAAGGGATTCGCGTGGTTCGACGTGGTGTCGAAATAAGAGCGAGAAAGGTGTTTGGCATAAGCATGTATCGAAGGAAGCCCAGCGGTTGTAGTCGGGTTCTTGTATATATACTCAACGATTGAGTTAATTTTTGTAGCGCAATGTAGGATAGTAGGATGCGTCTGATGTGGCTCGATAGATGTCGCTGTGTGTCGCTATGTAGATGTCGCTACATACTTACTAATTTTTGACGATTGTGTTTCTGTATAGAAACAATAATTAGTATAAAATTTGTGTAAGTATACATCATTAAATATGTCACTAGCCGTGCATCGCGGTTTCATCCGCATATAATGATTTAAAAGAAATGACTGATTGATCATATTTTATGATACTTCATACAATATTTTTATCGGGTGGCAAGGATTTTTCGTCTCATCGCACAGCTCGTTCGCGCCACACTACTTTAATACTTAGTTCTATACCATATCTACTAATAACGATACCACGTAAGGATTAACATGCTATGCCTAAAATCAATTTTTTAAATTTCAACAAATTTTGTTCACAAAATAACTTATTGTGTCTTACGTATAAGAGATAGGCATATGGTATTGCGGACTTTTTTAAAAATATACTAAGGACCAATATTTTTGTGCAACATTGTATTTATGTATAACGAACAGTTACGCCAGCGGAAGCGGATAAAGCAGTTCGGGAGCGCTTTCACTTCCGATTTACTTAATAAAAATCAATATTTGAGGCGATCTGAGACATGTTAGCCAAAATACTTACCATACTTAGCCATACTTTTTTCAAATCCGACTAGTAACACCCAGAGATTAGCGTGTGTAAATAAACAAACAAACAAAAAAACTTTTCTGCTTTATTACAGTAGTATAGATAGTATGTATTACTAAGTATATTATGTTGAAGCCACATTAATATTTTAGTTTTAATAGTTGGCAACACTGCTCGTTAAACAATGACCACAGACTACTGAGAGGATAGTAGTGCTGCGTCTTTTCTCATTTTTCGTAAGACGAAATGAAACTCTTTTTTTACACTCAAGGAACCGTTCTTAGAAACGGTTATAAAAAAACGCTTTTCTTAAGTTCGAGAACAAACTGTACTGAAAAAACGAACATTTGACGTTTAACCAAAAACCAGTTTTTATTTGTTCCTTCATTTTCGTTTTTTCTTTTACAACCAAATTTGTATTGTATAGCTTTAGTAATAAGACTCCTTCTAGCTTATTCGTTACTTCAAATTTAAAATAGTGTCTTGTAACGGTTTACTGTTCATTCAATTATAGTCCTTTTAACGATGTTATAGATATGTTCTATCAAAAACGGTCTCGTTTTTTTTTTACATTTTATTGTTAAATAGAGAAACGGTTCGATCGTTTTTCATAGAAGAACTGGTTATTAAAAGCGCTTCTAAACGAAACGCCCAGTACTAAATGATAGCAAAGAACAAGTATTGCAAGTAATGTGTCGTGTCGTTGTTGTTTTAAAAAATAAAAAATAACAAAGCCTTCCTATTCAGACATAATATATAACTTCTCTCTAATCACAATTAAAAAGACAAAATTATATTTTTAAGTACATATATAAATAACAGCAACTAAATAAAACCCTCATTTTACCTCAATCTCTCCTTAAGGTATTTGACCCGTACCTATAAGCTTTGATAATACCCAACTTTAATCATTTTAAATGTTAACCGATATCGTAGTTTAACAATCATACAGATATTATCTAAAAACATAAAGACTGACTGCTATGCTCGACGTCCTGATTTCGCTTCCCAGGTCGAGCAAAGTATTATTGGGTTTTTCTATGAAATTTTCAGTAGCCACTCGAGATTTGGCTTTGTGCCCGATTAATGGCAATAGGCTTGCCCCCTATTACATGGGACCTAAAAACATACGCGACGAACTATGGGTGTACATTAGTACACCTCTGCCTAACCCTTCAGCTTATACAGTCGTGATGGTATTTATAAATCTTATTATATAAAGGGAGCAATTCTTGTATATATATATGTAATTGGTTTCTTGTAAACGGCTTCAACGATTTCGATGAAACTTTGCATTTAGATAATGTTTTACATTCCAAGTTTACCTAAATAGACGTTTTGTTTTGCTTTTTTAAGATACCGAGCTAAGCTCGATCGCCCCGATATTTTACTATATCACAATAATAAAAAACAAATGACAAAAATAGCCTGTGTATTTTTTATCTACATAGGGTAGGCTCAACAAAAAAATAACTTGGTGGATGTAAAACTACCCAAAACAATCCTATTTTCGCTAAATACTTCCAGGAAAAAAAAACTCGATTTGTAGACATTGGATACAAGATATCGTTCAAACACCACTGTAGGGATCGAATTGGATGAACAAACAACGTTCGGTCAGGCGGGCGCCATAGAACTTGTTGGAAACTTGGAAAAGCGGGATTTAATTGACCACCCTCTGTTATTGAATTTACCACCGTGGTGTTGTTTGGAAGTACATCTTATAATACATAAAAAATTTATGTGAGTTTCTTAGTGATTCTATATCTTCTGAACGACTTGACCGATTGAGCTCATATTTACATAATATATTTGTTTTACCGAGACTATGGTTTATAAATATGTAATACGTTAGGATCTGATAGGTGGCGTTCTAGTTAATCCATTTTACTACGTTAAAACATCTGCCAGCCCAGCTAGTATACATATAGTATATGTATAATCATTGTTTGTAATGTGCACAGTTCTATAGTATATTAATTATAACAGACTTCAAAAAAAGGAGAAGGTTCTAAATTCGAATTAATAATTTTTTTTATGGATGTTCAACAATAACTTCTTTGCTTATGCACCGATCTGGATGACTCTTTTTTGTTGGAAAGGGGATACCTCAAGGGTGGTCCCATTTTAATTTCATTGGCATTGGACCTTCGACTTCGAATATACACCTGGGAACTACTCAAAATCATTGAAGTTTGGTTTTCTTTTTTATTAAAATTTGTCTTGTGATATAGATCTCCTTAAGGTTTAGCCAGCGTGAGCCATGCAAGTGCTCGAAATACAAAAATTAGGATTTTCAGTACTATACAAAAATTTAATTGAAATGTGTTGTATAAACCTAACCTTGCGTAAAAAAATCTCTAAATGATAGTGAAAACCGTATAAAAATCCGTTTTTTATATACTACGTTTAGGTTTATATGATTTATGTGATGTATACGTACACACGCCACCCACTATACGTACTACAGTTATAAATAATATGTAGATATATATGTATATTAAATGTGTTTCGGTCTTAATATACAATATATTATTCTTGTTTTTGAGTTCTTATTATTTAACATAAAAGTAAAATTAAAGCGTAACTAATAAAAGGCTGTGGGTAGAGACGGTGCCTTTGTGCGACAACCGACCGCCTCATTTACATATGTTTCAAAATCTGGCCGCGGGACGATGGACTTATCGATTCCTCGCTAGTGTTGTAGACATCAACACCTGTCGACATTCAAAATTTCAATTAATGTAATAAAATCAATTCTCGCTATTCATCGTGTTTACCTGTACTTAGTGGCTTAAGACTAGGGTTACCAACCGTCCTACGTGAGCCGGGACTCAGGGGGCAGGATCTTCCGTTAGATGATGCGTCACACGAAAAATGAATGGGAGTGCCAATTAGGCAATTGTCTTTTATGGTACGGCTAAAATGTTTTGTTTCCCTCGAATTAAAATTAATACTTTATTACTAATCTTTAGGTTTATTGTTTCGATTTCAAGTTAAAATGCAGCGTTACAGAATGCATTCTCACATCGTGTTAATGACTGAACTATACCTAAAAATAGGCTGAGCGCGGATCATGTTAATGTACCTACCTGGCAGAATAATAAGTCAAAATAAATTTTAAAGACTTTATAACAGGGGTGCTCTAACTTAGAGCATCGGCGATCTACCACAAAATATTTATCTAGCAAGTGATTGAATGCCAACATGTAGTAGGTCATTTCTTGTGTAATGGCAAAAACACATTGTTTATGTTTGGGATCAGATGCTATAGTTTTGAGATGTACCTATATAGGAAATTATCTATATGTAATAAAGCATGTATTTAGATATGTGGCTTGAATATAGTTAGCCTTCATAAAAAATTTAAGGTATTTTTTACTTTTCGGAAATTCTAGCGATCGACTTGAAAAACTCTCCCGATCGCCCGTTTGGCCACGCCTGCTATAAAATAAGAAGGTAGATATAGTAATCTTACTTGTACTCACATTAAATGACAAAATATCGTCGCTTTTTTATATCATTTATGACATAAACATCACAATATCTAAATTATTGTGTAAAAATATTTGTATATCATGTATTATTACTAACTTCATTATATTGAAATTAAATAGGTCCAGTCCATGTTTTAATTGATCATCCATCGTATATGCATCGCATCAATTTCATATATATAGCTAGCAGTCGATACAGAAATAGTTGTGGAATTGGGTACTTCACTAATGAAAAGCAAGCGGAGCGCAGCGCTCAGCCCGGTAGCGGCATCTTAAGCTTTCTTCATAAATCAAAAAGTTGTTTTTGTGCCTTATCGGCAGATAATCAGCGAGTGCTACTGCGCTGCCCCGAGACGACTCCTTCCCACATGACTAAACCATTCTCGCCCAGACGTTAACTTTTTGTCGACTTTTTTGGAAATTAACGCACCAATAATCATTATGTAGGTAACTCGCCGCTATCGTACCCCTAAACCCAGTAAATGGAACTTATCGGAGAATATTTGTGGAATAGATAACAAGTATAACCAGTCCAAAGATACAAAACCTTTTGGAACTGATACTCTTTTAGCATTAACTCAAAACCCATACATTTACTTATCTTTATACCTACAGAGTTCATTTATTTCTAGCATTATTTAGATTACAAGTTTTTTTTTTTGAGAAGACAAAGGTTCGCTGCCCACCTGATTTCAATTGATAACTACTGTTATCATTATTTTTAACTAATTTTGAACGAGGTATGTACCTACCAAACAAGGTGCGCTCCTATTCCTCCTTGGACTGAGTAGAACGCCTCGTGTGTTAGTGCGTATCGCCTTTACTGTGCAATTACTGCCATCTTGTTGCGGAAATAGGTGTTACATTAGCACTGGCAATAATGCTTCGGCTACGCTAAACAAGAAGAAATAAATATGACGGTGATGCTTCCGCAGTTAAAGATAAACTCTGCAATTTTAACATAATGCTTAACGGTATCAAAATCAGTGTTGTGTCCTGAGAATTGACTTTATTAACTCAAAATATTGTTTTTTTTTTTTCTGCAAACACAACCGTAAACAAGATAAATCCAAAAGTACATTATTACATCTTCTTTGTTCACATTAAATCTTAGCACTATAAATAATTAAATTTGGTTATTGATACTTTTATGTATTTATAACGATCTATCCAATGTATAAAACTAGATTATAATGGTATACCTATGTATACTTAAATTGTAAAAAAAAAACTAGCGAAAACGTGATCTCATCGCCTTTTTGTATCTGTAAATCTTGTTTTAACTGTCTTCATAAAAAACATTTGATGAATATAAGTTAATTAGATAGGGAAATATATTTACACATTTACATAAATTAAATAAAACATTGTACTGAAAATATCTCTTTTTAATCACCGACATGGAATATTATACCGGCGAGCGATATAGCAACGCACAGAGAGATCTGTGGTTGTATATTATTTCAAGTCAGGTGAAGCTGTAAAAGCCGTCAGAGGCTCCAGGGCCCCTAAGGCTAACAGTATAGTCATTTCTAAAAAAAAAAATCTGTGGTTATAATATAACGTTAGCTTAATTATTATAATAATTTATGTTTGCAGCAGAACTCATTTGAAGTAATTAATTTAATTCTATACAAATAAATAAAATTGAAGTGTCTGTTTGTATTGTCAAAATAACAGCTTTTTACTAAATGTGTATGAAAGTATACACGATACCTATAACAAAAAACAAATTATTTTTTTTTTTTTAACTGTTGGACCGATTTTGACGGGACTTTCACATAAGGAGTAACATAAACTACTTTTATATTAGAAAAATAATTAGGGTTCCACGCAAATAAATTAAACTGGTAGTGGTGAATCAATAACATAAATCACGCCTATATCCCAACGGGGTAGGCAGAGACCACGTCCTTCCACCTGCTACGATCCTGGCATACCTCTTTCGTTTCTTCGACATTCATTAATCTTTTCATGCATGCTCGTCGGTTTAGAGTACTCTTGACCTTACCTTTCTTCAGAACGTCTCCGATTTAATCGATAAATGTTCGTCTAGACCTTCCTCTTCCAACGATTCCTTTCATACTCGCATCATAAATTTGTTTAGTCATTCTTCTTTCATTCATCCTCTCAACATGCCCAAACCATCTAAGCATCCCTTTCTCAATTCGTGTGACTATATCTTCTTTCACACCAAAAAGCTCTCTTATCACACTATTTCTTATCCTGTCACTCAATTTCACTCCTAACATACCTCTTAGCGCTCTCATTTCTACTGCATTTATTATTCTTTCATAGTTTTTCTGCCACACCCAGCTTTCAATTCCGTACATGAGTGTTGGAACCAACACTCCTCTATGCACAGCCAAACGAGCTTTCATATAAACACTCTGGCTGCTCATAAACGGAGTGTAACGACCCATTCACCATATTACCGGCATTTACTCTCCTTCCTATATC
The DNA here is from genome assembly GCA_033032175.1 of Saturnia japonica. NCBI lineage: Eukaryota > Metazoa > Arthropoda > Insecta > Lepidoptera > Saturniidae > Saturnia > Saturnia japonica. Next base: position 7,960,947 of record CM065311.1, on the reverse strand, counting down.
TCTCTCATACTTTCCATCCCTGGTAAACAACGATCCCAAGTATACAAATGAGTTTGTACTCACTTACTTGCTCCAGTTCATCCTCATCAATCCGGACACATACTTCTGTCAAGTTTTCTTCCTTTTCAAACACCAAAATTTTCGTCTTCTTTGCATTTACTTTCATTCCCTTTCTTTCAAAGCCTCATTCATAATAGTCACCATCGCTTGCAAATCCTTAGCCGTCGATGCAAGTAAAACTTGATCATCAGCGTAAAGAAGAAATTTAACAAGTAACTCGTTCATTCTCAGTCCACAATCATTCTCTTTCAAATCTGTTAGACAATTATCCATGAATAAGTAGAACAGCCATGGAGACGCTACACATCCCTGTCTGACACCCTTTTGGATATCAACATTCAGTGTATGCTCCATTTATTCCAACACAAGCACTGGAATCCTCATAGAGAGATTTCAATGCTTGTATCAGATCCCTGCCAACCCCATGCCTAGACAATGCCAACCACAACTCATTCCTCATCACTTTGTCATAGGCCTTTTCTAAATCCAAGAATGCACAAAATACTTTTTGGTTTGTTGCCAAATGTCTTTCAATTATGCACCTTAAGGAAAAGACCTGGTCCGTACATCCCATACTCTTTCTAAATCCCGCTTGTACATCCCATATTCTATTATCTGTTTCTAACATAACTCTTTCAATTATTACCTTAGCATACAGTTTGCCGACAACACTGAGAAGGCTAATTCCGCGGTAATTTTTACAGTCTTGTTGTGACCCTTTTCCCTCGTATAACGGCACGATCACAGCCTTGCGCCAGTCTCCCGGCATCCGACCGTTTATCCAACACAAGTTGAAAAGGCGGTATAACTGACTTGCTACCACACCTTGTCCAGCCTTCAGCATTTCGACAGACACCCTGTCATACCCCGCAGCTTTACCAAATTTCATACTTTTTAATCCTTTCATAATCTCTTCCATACTGATGATGCTGTCAGGTTTACTTTCGTTCATTCCAAGAGCAGGTACTTCCAATGGCGCTAGCATCTCTTCTCTTTCAAACAAATTTTCAAAATATTCCTTCCATCTCTTCAACACATATTCTTCTCCTTTTATAATACTTCCATCCTTGCTTCTGATTTTAGATAACTCTAAGTTTGTTGTCTTTCCTCGAGCTAATATAATCGATTTCCAAAACACTTTAATATTGTCTCGAAAATTATCAGAGAGCCTTCTGTCAAACTCATCTTTCCGCTTTCATCCTTCGTACTGACCACATTTTTTACTAACCCTTTCATCGTTTCGTAAACCTTTCTTGCCTTATCCACATCCTCTAATGTTGACCTTTACACTCTTAGATTAATTCATTTATTTTTTCATTACATCCTCCTCTAACATTCAACGTAGCACAGTGGCTTTCCACAGACCGCTTTCCGCCCCCGTTGGAAACGAGACGTGATGGGTTGCGAACCGCACCGCCGCCATTTTTATTTATTATTTTAGAAATCATTGCGTTCCCACGAGCAGCTAGGGAAAAATAATCGAGCCTGGCAGAGCCCCGCATACCAGACAAAGGTTAGCCTTACTCTGGGGTCACCGGGTCCCGGGGCAATTTGGCACGCTATTGACTAGGCTCACTCCTAGCCACGCATCCATCAGCACGGCAGACCTTGGATTGGCGGAGAGAAAAGGAAAAGGAACCACTGGAAAGGATAGGCATTTAGGATAGGAAATTTATGGATATTGACAGGAAAAGGATTAAAAGGATACTACTGTCTCGGAAGGTTGGGCTTAATTCAGTAGTAGCTCGGGGAGCCGGGGTCGCGTACCCGTATACCATAACTGACTTTCTGGAAAGGAAAATCAGTATGGTATCCCCTGACTTTGAATCAATTAGTGCGCTTAAATAAATGGCTTCCGCTGAGGTAACCCTATGTGATAACTATATTAAATTAATTTACGTACCACATGATAGTAGCTCTTCAAAAGAACTACAAAAATGTGTACGAGATTATATATTTATCTTTTAAGCATTTTTGTCTTTAAAATAATTGAGAGCGGGAGTAGTTCGTTTAGCGCGCGTGCCCGATCGACGGGATTCTACAGTGCACGGGAGCTTTTGCGTGCACAGCTAGTAATTCATGGCTAAAAGTTGCAACACTATTCCAACCTCTGGATTCACTTCTGTATTCGATCTTTAGTTTTTCGCATCTAGTCACTAGCATCCACGCTGCACAATGCACATATCGCTACTCCACCTTACACACTGTAGAGTTGTAAAAGTTGTAAATAAGTATTCAAGGTAAATGAAGAACTAAAAAAACACAAATAATATATTCATTGAGTCCAATTCTAACGAGTCCGAACACTTGCTACCTCTGTTGTATATTGGTGATCTGTCGGGTATCTTGTTATTCCAGATGATAATGATAATGCAGCATCAAGTCAATATTATACTTAGTGATAGGGTGACAATCAAGGATACGGCCCATCTGATGATAAGCGGCCACCGCAGCATATGGACGCTTGTAACAGGTATCACTAGCGCGTTGCCGACCTTGAACCCACCTACTCCGAGTCTCTAAGGAGTTCTGGAAACCCTTCTCACTGCAGTAACAAACACAAATTTATTTTGCTACGTTCTTCTATACGGTGAAGGTATTCCACCAGTTGGGTTACTCCAAGTAGAGAAAAGTCTCCAAATAAATTTCTCCGTACTCCGTTCTTACAATACCATTGAAGTAACAGGATACCTAATTAGTCTAATTACGGATCGATCAAACCTATGGAAGTGGCTCACATTAGTCACATCCCTTCATCATCTAGACAATAGTTGATGATCTGTAAACGGTTAAATAGATTTTTTTGAATCATGGCTAAGAACACTCTCGATCAAGAAACCTTTCAACTAAAAAGAAAACAAATCAAAATTGGTTCATCCCCTCTGAATTTGTAAAAATATAAAACTTGTACAAAATTAACCAATTACAATTTGTTTTATATTTTTTATAGAACTTACGGCATCTGTAAGCTTCCTTGACTGTGACGCGGTGTGGGGCGCTGTACGCGTCGCGTCGGTCTCATGTTCGTGTCAGCACATCTACTGAGTCTAATTGCACCCCCATGGAGTGATGGATGGCTCGACAGTCGAAAGGCTGGCCCCTTCCCCCACTGCGAACACCGCGAACACCGCTCCGCGGCACACCCTACGAGCACAAGGGATGTTCCCAGAAATTCTATTATCATTCTCATATCGTGGGCCGCTTCGTTTGAAATCGACAACTTGCCGTCTGCACAATTGTTGCATTGTATTAAAACTTCTCGTTTAAAAGAACTCATCTGTAGGCCCGTTTACGGAGAACTGGATAGTTATTATTTTTAAGTATTGTACGGAATTTATAAATGAACAATACTAAATGATATACATTTCTATCTAAATTTTTTTATTAATCAACTACATTACTGTGGATATTCCTAACAATCATTAAGCTTTTGCACTTTACTAGCTTGCATTAGCGACTTCGCGTAAAACTACTTTCTACAGTTTTGAAAAACTTTAATTTTTTTTACCCATTTTAAAATTTTGTTTCCCTTTTTCACCCATTTACATGGATAATTTTCTAATGAAGTCCAAATATAAAACAATAGCAACGTACCATCACGATTTCGTTCGCGTTAATTACAATTAAAAAATCGTGTTTTAATTACCCAGGGTTAGTGTAACTTTTTTAAGTGAAGGATCAATGAGTATTCAAAATCGGTTAAGTACTTAGTTCCGGAGGCTACCTTCTACATATAAATTTTACGTGCTTATAAATAGTACCTTGTTTTACTTATCTATGTAACAGTGTCCAGGATTCACAACCCAACGATAATTATCGTACATGCACGACAAATGTATGCCTTCGTAGAATGTAAGATAGCACATTACTATCCTACGATAATTTGAACATTCTAAAGGCCTACCATACATGATCAGTTTTACCATCAGTTCCGCCGGACCTGATATAAATCCGTAACGTGTATGGGTATCGTGGCCTCAACGCCTTCGCGCATACTGAAGTGATTTAATCACATCGACCCTAGAACGATTTAACAAAAACCGTTCTAGCATCAGCCTGACCGAAAGAACTGAACGGATCGTGTATGTTGCATCCGTTCAGTCACCATCTAAGCAAAATCAGTTTTAAGTTCTAATAAAAACTTAACTTTTAATTAAAAGAAATAAACCATAAAGCTCAATTTTATAATTTTTTCTATTTGCACTACTTACCAAAAATGATAATTGAGGAGAAGTGAAAACTTCTTTAGCATCGTTGTGATTTGAAAGTCGATGAAACGAAAAAGCGAAAGTGACAGTAAAAAGAGACAGACACATAAATTCATAAGATTTAACGTGAGAGAAAATGAGATAGGAAAGTTTTAGGCAATGATAAGATGGTACAAAAGAGGTTTGTTGCCACGAAATAATGAATTTTATTACATCATTAAAAAGGCACGAAACAACATTAATTGAAAATGATAGGCCTCTGGCATGGCCTCTTCTTTACTGATGCGCTAAAAAAAATAAAGGTCTTACGGAGTGGAACTCGGAAGCTGGTAAAAGACGATAATTCCCGTATTTGTGGTCAAAAATACGATAATTCTACGTTGCTGGTAAGATAACTGCTGCAGTTCAGATTTGAATACTAAATAGTACATATTGTGGGCAGACTTTCATATCAGATAAGTAAATCTGTGATTTTCGTGCTCCTAATACCAGAATCCACGATTTCCCAAACCTATCACCTCGTTTTCATTACCGCGAATCACAGAGCGCAAATTTTATAAAATCTGACCCTAATAATATCATTAAAGAAATCTATTGTTCAAATTTTTCTACTATTTAATACCTATTTGTTTTTGTATTAGTGAGTCAGTTACCACTTCTTCTTTTATACGTAATAAATGATATTCTATTTTGTACTTTATAGCTCATAAAATGTTGTCGATATAACGATTTCAATAAAATATTTTATGAGAATACTACTATATTTTTATAGCACTGTTGTTCTGAATACTCGCAATCGATGAGACATTCCAAACCCTAATCGTCATTTTAATGTTTTTTGTTTTATGTTACGAGATATAACAAAGGTTTCCTACAGAATAACGTGATTTATAAACGTCATAAAACGTTCATGGTCCTAAAATATTGTTGAATATGCACAAAACTGTACACTTGAAAAAAGAGTCATTAAAATTGTGTTATTACATTTTTCTATGGCTTTTTTATTCAATTACTAGCTCTGCCCCACGGTTTCACCCGTGTTTTTATTAGAAAACACCGCACCGCTAACGTACCTGTGTAGCCTATCATAATTATTGTTCTGACTTCCCGCAAGTGCAAATTATTTAAATTTTTCATTATCTTCTAAAACGATGTGTCCAAATAACATGCTATAAAGAGCAAAATGTAACGTCATAAAATTGTCTTTATGATGAAGTAGGTAGCTTTTGTTCGTAAGGATTAATATGGCAAATATAAAAATAATGCTCATAAATCAGTTTTTAATTTTCAACAAAAGAAATTAGCAAAATTCCTTCCTGTGGCTTATGTTTATGAGATAAACATATCCCAACTTTTTTTCAGATCTTATACAAAAGGCTAATATTTTTGTAAAACATTATATTAACATAACATTAACCATTAACACCAGCGCACGCGGATAAAGCAGTTCGAGAACACTTCCACCTCCGACCTAACAAAAATCAATATTTATGGCTAGTTGATAGTTGTAGCGTAATGTGAGACAAATAAAATACTGACATTGGAAAATACTTTTTGCACAGCTACTAGAACAAAAAACTTTAAATGATGACTTGTATTGGTTTTTTTTTTAAATCTTTTATGAGCGATTCGATCATTCGATAATATGTGTATCATACATCTTCACTGAGTAAATATAAAATATTATATCGGTTTCTTTAGTCTAAACAAATAAATAAATTTGAATTGTTTGTTTGTAAACTCAAAATAACAGTGTTTAACTAAATTCATATGAAAGTATATATGCCACTTTTACCATAAATGAAAAATATTTTTTAACATTTTTGTGTCTGTTTGTCTTTTAGTTCCGGGAATATAAATATAAAAATCTCCGAAACGGTTGGATCTATTTTGACGGGACTTTCACTAGCAGATAGCTGATGTTAGGAGTAACTTAAGCTACTATTAATTAAAAAAAAAAATAGGGTACCTACCGCGCAAATAAAAATCAATTCGGATCAACGACGCCAACGCGCGACGATTTTGGGGCGCTTAAATGGCTTACGCTGAGTAAACTATAAAAGAGCTAAATCAAATTATTGTAGTACCTACATAATTGCAGATATTAAAGATCTACAAAAAGTCAGGGAGAGTATATTTCTATCTTGTGAAAATCACCCACAATACCACGCCCGGTGAAGCTGTAAAAGCCGTAGCGTCTTTAGGGCCCCTAAGACTAACAGTCTAGTCAGATCTTTAAAAAAAAAAAAAATCACCCACAGTAAGCATTTTTTGTCCATAAAATAACCACGGGCACAGCTAGTATATAATATATTCTATCTTTTAAGAAGCAATGCGGTGGCAATGCGTATTATGAATTTACGAAGAGGATTTTATTATCGATCTTATTATTAAGTTATGATAGTGTCAACCTTGGATATTTACGAATGACGAATGACTACAAAAGGGGTGCCGTAGACGTTGTACCGTCATTGAATACCGATCTACTTAAAAAAAAAACACCCCTTTTCGCCGGATCGCATGACACGGATGCAGAAAAAGATCAATATTTAGACAGAAATGATCATAGAGCGCAAGACCGGACGCGAATACGCTTATTGGCGCTAAAAAAAGTAAAGAACAGGATGCGATTTTTGACTGAATAATGTTTGCTCGACTGTTCTCAGACTTCTCTTGTCACAACAGCACAACAGACATCGACAAAGGTTCATTTTTTTACTTTCAATTTAACGTACTGAATGAGATATCGAAAACCGAGATTGTGAATACCTCGATTAAATTCACATTAAATACACATTACCGGCACCGCACATCTGTCAATTAATCAGTTTATATAGCGTTCTAAATAGTGCATACTCATGTTAAAAGATATATTATAGTTACGTACATTTAATATCAAAAATATTATATAATATGTTGCGAGTTTCCTTTAAGCTAATAATTTTCTTGCCTATACAATTTGTATTAAAAAATGTACGCAAACAATAATATTAATATAAGGGATAAAGAAGTAACTGGATGAATTAAGACAATTATTGTATATTTTATTTGTATATCAAGGGGTCGATCGAAGTGAATTCCAATTCTGCAACGTGCTCACGCTTTCGGTGAAGAAACATCTTAATTAAATCATTGCATGACGATATGATGTTTTCTAATATTCATCTGGCTAGCTACCATCCTCAAGTTGTAACTCTACCGGTGTATCTGTATATTCATTTTAGAGCCAGTCCACTTTCTAGGTTTAGCATGTAACCATCTTCGGCGGCATCGTAACTTTTCTTATGATTGTGGTCAAATTGGCATAGTCATTTTATTTCAATATAAATAACTTTGATCAAATTGTAACCAATCAACGAAACAATTTTTTTCTAAATATTTAGGTACTTTCTAATTTATCGCAGTCGCCTTTCTGGATCACAAGATACACTTTAATGTTTTCAAAAGTTCAATAAGTAGCAAACAGTCATACTGTCCAACCTGATTATATGCTTAACTATTCATAACCAACCTCAAGAGTTACAGGCCCGCAGTCTTGAGGAGTGAATTGGAACTTGGAAAGAATCGTGCGCCAGTGTTTAGCCAACCACATCCTTCGTATAGGAACACAGTAGCACGAGTAGGTACTACTACTGCCTTGAGGTAGAAATAGGTATGGCGCGTGGCGGTGTGCTTGTCCCCTGTGCTCTTTTTGCATTCGAACATAGTATAGGCTCTAGGACACTTATATTTTGCTATATTACGTTTACAAAAAGTACACAACAAAATATAATCTGGCTGCCATATGAGGTCTCATAAGTGAAATGGTTATAGAATGAATATACCAAATTTATACCATTATGCATATCTTCAATTACGGTAATATAAAATTGGAAAAAAAACTAAATTATTTGAACTACTTATACACAGTTACAGTTACAGGTTTGAATATATCAATTTTCATTAGCAAAAATTTATTTAATTATGAGCTAAATTTCATCATTATTTTCAATTACACAGTTTAAATACCCACGTTGTGATGCTTTTGCTCTTTCTTTCTTTTTTTATTTTCAACATCCTCACCAACGTATTTAATTTCTGAATATCCACTCGTCCTAACAATTTCAACAACAAACAAAGTAAACATGAATGGACGACGAGTAGGTAAATTCAATTACTTTTCGAGGGTTTGCTTCCCCACTTTAAAGTTCCCAGGCAAAAACTTCCTACCTACTGGAATCGATTAAGGTAGGTACATGTATTTACTGGACGTCGCGTAGCGTCGATAACATTTCATATAGGTTTGGTATGTTAACTTGGATTAGTAGTTTCGCCTGCGTGAAATGACGGGCGCAATTGACGGACAGCGGTATATTTGAAAAAAAAAACTTAAAATAAAAATTGAAATTTCTTGAAATCTCTTACTTATAACATTTTTATATTTAGTTATTTTTATATCAGGTTTAAATATAAATTTCTTTGCCTCTAACTTTCATAATTAAAGGGCTCCGGCCCCCAATAAAAGCAGTCATTTATAATTTCACTCTTTTCAGAAATACTAATTTAATAACGATGAAAGATCTATTTCTTTATTTTTAATCAAAGCTAAAATTTCGAATTCTATGTATCCAGTTACAAAAACAACGAAACTCCTACTTATCCAAGTTCTTTAATATTGAAGTCAAACTTACATACATTGTTTTACCCCATTAAGGGGTGATGTCCACAAAATTATAAATCAGATTTTAATTCTATATACATTTTAAAATTCATTTTTATCTTAACACTTACATTATAAAGTGTATTTATTGTCTAAATGACATATCCCTGGTTTTAGTATTTTCGGTTGTGCATTGATGAGTGAGCCAGGAATTATAAGATAATACATTAACTGTTATTTTAAAAACGTTGTAGTTTTAAGTAAAGATTATTTGTTTAAGCACAGTAGGTACACAATTTTCACCATGACTCAACAAACTCATGAGTTTGAAGTGCTGCGAAATGTAAACGAATTCCGCTGTATAAAAATTCAAACAATCTCGGAGTGTTTCTATTTTTTTAAATATATTTACATTTATCTGATTATAATTTTTAGAAAGTTTACACTTCTCCGATAATAATTCTTCCTATGTTTACACTACCACAATCATACTGAGCTTATTTACACAAGTTGATAGATAAAGAGCGATAAGAAAGCGGCGCTCTTGTCGTGAGGAAGAAAACTAAACAAATAATGAAATCCCGCTCTTGAGTCTGTGTAACACCGGGGTAACTCCTCAGATACTAAAATTACACATTTCATACTTCAAACACTTTATTTATATACCGCTTTATATAACATGTATTTAGCCATAACACCTATTTTAAAACAGCTAAATTTAAACAAACCACATTTGTTTAACTTGTGTTTTTAAGTTAATCGGTTGTGAATAAATATATATCTGCAGTAAATCATACTGCAAACTTATTTTATATCCGTTTAATATCTTCAATGCTACCAAAGTTTACATCCAATTTATTCGCGGATATTGAATTCAAATTGATTTCAGACGAGCGAGAAATTTAATTTGGAGGGTTTCGGAATGTGATTTTTCAAAACCGAAACGAAACTACCATGAGTGTAATTTAATTCCTTCACAACAAACAATGTACTTATATAGATATATAATTCTTCCTTTTATCTTTAATAACAAACACCATTTTGTACATAGGATAAGGTATTACTTCAATTACTTTTATGAAAAAACTTTAAGAGGTAACTTATAATTGCAATTTACGTTGGTTACGGAAGTTGCATTCGGTTGTACGAATGTTTTATTTGAAAAGGTTTCAACAACATATTTGTCAAAGAAAATAATAATGTTTTTAAAGTTGCCTTTCAAAACAATTGTAATTAGTTGCTATTGTTACACATTCAGTCTTCAATATAGACACTAGTATATAATATAAAAACACGTTTTTTTGTAACAGAAGTTGTTGGACACGCGACAGTTATTATTAAAAGTAACAATAACATACTATTTATATACCTACTTTAAAATATTTAGTTCAAAATCTTAATGAAGACATTATAAACAATTTACGACTTTGTTATTATTATCACCTAACCGTTAACTCGCTGTTTGCTATTAAAGTGGACAGATTCTTAGAACGACGGAAATAGCGCTTCCGAGTATCTCTTGCATTGGATTTCTTGTCGTTTTGCGTTATTTATTTCATCTTCTGTAATCTGATGGCAAGCTCGTGCTGAGATCGCATCACTCACGTCTTGAAAAAACGACTACCTATGTATCTTACCTAACTATCCATTGTACAGTTAACACTAAAGAATCGAAGTTATATGTAATCTAAACACATTTCACGATTTTTTATATGGATAACATCAACATCTCTACATTCGTGAATACTTACTGTATCTATAAAGAACATCTGCCGCACAAGTCCACCATTCTAAGTGCTTATATGGTAGGTATACGATAAGCTATACTAATATTATAAAGCTGAAGAGTTTGTTTCTTTGATTGAACACACTAATCTTAGGAACTAATGGTCCGAATGGAAAAAATGTTTTAGTGTTAGATAGCCCATTTAACGCATCAATGAAAAATGTTGCAAAAACGGGGGAAATTTCTTCCTTTCGAGGGCTTCCACTGCGTGTGCTGTTTGAATATTGAAACGCAACAATCATGTGTGACGAAATTGTTTCTCTTAAAAGTTCTAAAAAAAAGTCCGCGACAACATATAGCTATCTTTTAAGGTTTACTCAATATAACCTTTTTTATGGTAATAAAATTTTTTTCTAAAATAATGAATTATTTGCGAAGGTGTTTTTATATACATGGTATAAATCCGTATCGAAATACATACGTTATTCATCACAAGTATTTAATTTTGAACAAAATTGCCCTTTACAGTAATTGATTTAAATAAATATCTTAAGAGATATAAGAGTTTTAAAATAACTCGGCAGCAGAATAATGATCAAGTATCGTGAGCGCATTTTTATTATGCAGAATTATGTGGGAGGCGGGCGGTACCTTTAATAGAATGCCTACGACCCACTCTCTCTAACCCTTTTTCTCTCTCGCAGACGAAGTTGCGCGGGTCAGCTAGTATTGTATAAATTTCTTAACTTCATATCTGTAGTTTTTTTATGTTACGAAGTAGCAAACAGGCATGTAGTACACCTAATTATATGAGCACACTGCAGCGTATAGCTATTTGAAACCAATCTCAAAAGGACTGCAATCTTAACTGAGACCAGGGAGGTTCCTACTATTCAGAACGCCCCGTATGCCAGTGCTTACCTTGCCAGTGCTTGCCAGTTCTTCTAATGTTATTGAAGTAACAGAATACCAAATTTTGTATCGATCAGACCTGTGGAAGATCCATGTATCAACTAGAAAAGAGCTGATAATCTTCAAGCGGCTGAACAGATTTTCTCGAATCATAGTTAAGAACACGCTCCCTCAAGACAGACACCTTTCAAACAAAATGAAAAGCCTAGATAAAAATTTATTAAAACTGAAAAAAAAATTATGAAATTAATTGTTTTGGTACATATTCTTTTTTTATTTCCTAAAGCCCATGAATCATAGAATGAGTTATAATTCCCGTGTCCAAAATTTCGTAAAAATCGGATAGTTAAGATTTTTCACCACTTCAACAATTAATAATATCAATTCTTACAGCAATATAAACATAATATCAATTAGAAATTCATGTATGCATCCTGTCTACAAAATTTCATCCAAATCTATTAAGAATAACGAAAATATTTTTACGTTTTTTAAAAGTAATATTGAAATTTCTTGCAATCCTATCAATTGACCAATGGCATAAGCTTCCCTTGTACAAAATACAAACAGACAATTTTTTTGAATGACATATTCGTGATCAGGGTCCTTCATAATAATATAGTAACAAGTATCAGGATATTTGAAAAAAAAAAAAAAAAACACATACAGACAATTACAGATTTATTAACATAGATTATTCTTTATATAATCGTATGTTATACCTAAATATTTAAATTAAGTACTTTGTTGTGGTTTCCAACCTAATTGAACTTTTTATTATTTAATATGATTTTTTATCTAATCTATTTCTGCTATCCAAGATACTTTTATTATTGTAACCAGTTGACTATTGATGTTTTCCCGCGCACTACTACACTAACCACTTGAGCCATGAAAAAAAAACTTAGATAAATTGAGTAGGTACCCATTTCGAGATGCGAGCACACGGAGGCGGTACTCGGCGAGGCGGCAGTCAAACGCTAGTGTGATCAAAAGCGCCGACATCGACAAGCCGGCGGCGCGGAGGCGCTTTGATCTTACCTTTCGAAGTGCAAATTATGTTATAAAGACAGTGAGTGGAGCGGCCGCCAAGGCGCGCGGAGGGCTAGCGAGGCAGCCGCAGCGTGCCCAGCCGGCCGCGCCAGCTCAATAGGTACACTAATTAATTCAACCCGTGAATAGCGTTACTGGTTTGCGGCAAACGTATGCTTCGTTTTCATAACGTTCACTAATGAAATGATGCATTAAAATTCACGTCGTGTAATGCTACTGTTAATTGTACTAGATATGCAATATAGATACGATTTTTAATGACTTTTCCGTTATATTAAATATCTCAAGAATTACTTGCGTTCATAATTAATAACGATCATTTGGGTATAGCTGTATGTGGATGTATAATTTAAATACTAACTTTTAAACTAAACTTAGAACTTAGAACTTTTAAATCCTTAGAAGATAGGCAGGCATAAGCGGTCGCTGACTTTTTTATAGGTCTTAAAGATCTACAGTAATATGGTACATTAATTTGAAATATCTCTTATGGTTTGGAAGTAAAATCGAACCATATGCCGCGCCGTGACGGCAAACGGCATGACGCTCTCTCACGCCGCGCCGCTGTCCCTCTACGTCGCGTCGCGTCGCTGCTCTTGGCTCCCTTACGTATAACCGCGCGCATACTAAGATTTATTATTTTACTTCATATTTTTATTGGTTTTTGATTTTATTTATTAGAATTTGAATATTCACTAGACTGAAATAATAACTCCTTACATATGGAACAAGTAAAACGAATTGTTTAAAATAAAATTATACATTTAATCAATCGAAGTATGTATCATTATTATCAACGCAGTTTCGCCATTTTATAGACAGTTCATTGATTCCATTGCTGAAAAAATTGTGGGAGTGAGTATTAATAAAATCTTTGAAGGCAGTTTGGGCAGCCACATCGGTAATGAATTTTATTCCTTCGAACAATGGTATTGAACTGTGGTATTGAATTTAATCTGTTGGAACAAAGTCCGGGGAGAGTGGTGGATGTCGAAGACATTGCAACCTATGTTCCTTTAATTTAGCGACCGTTTGTCGTAAAGTATGGGCTGTATGAGGTCTAACGTTGTCCTGAATCAGTCAAGACCTATTTCTGAGTCAACTTTCGCTTGGGACAGGATTTGGCTGGTTCTCCTGGGTTCAACAACTGTGATGAGCGTTTTGGATTCTCGTAAAAGATCAATTTTTAGTCACAAGTAACAATACGATTCAAAATTCCCTCGTTATTGTGACGGTTGAGTAATGTAACGTAGCACTCAATGTGTGTTTTGTTGGTGTGCTTCAGTCAATTCATGCGATACCTATTTCACGAGATTTTTCGCTTTTGCAATTTGTTTCAAGTGAATTAAATTTGTTTAATCACGCACACCGAAGCCTGCCACTAACTGTGACGTGGTTTGCGATGGATCCTCTTCCACGATCACCTTATTATTATCAACTAGGGTCTCCGGCCGTCCACGGGTTTTGTTTCGTAGGTCATAATTTCCAGAACGAAAACGTTGGAACCAAAAACGTACCGTGCTTTCTTTTACAGTAGCTTCCCCATAAGTATACATCACAGATCAGTAAAACAAGGGAGACATGGTTCGGGGGCGTGTTGAGTGCGAACGCATCTGGCCTAAATTGGGCTTGATGCTGATTTTTATTTCTAGTCGAATTCAAACCGTGAACGAGTTCACATCTGTTGATTTTATGCCACGTTGTTCAGTGTTTGTTTGTAAAAATACCAGTTGTAATGTGAATTACGTTAAAGATGCCATCTAATTTCACACGTAAATACTAAAACCTTATTGTTTTTCCTATAAAAATCAGCAAAACATCATTTAATGTTTGTTAAATCTATCAAGCCATTTTTGCCCAACCATTTTTGCTGACTTAGTAGAAATCGATTAAGGGGCCATCCATTTTCATGATTTTTTGACCCCTCCCCTGTCCTTGTCACAGCTGGTCACATTTGTGAGACCCCCCCCCCCCCTACCTAATGTGATGTCACATATTTTGCAATTTTATAATTAGAAATTTATGAAATTAAAACAGCAGTGTTCGGAAATTATTTTAATTTCCATTTAAATTTTTTTTCAATAAAATCGACATCAAATCAAACAAAGGTATAAAGTTTCAAATAATCGAGTTGTAAACGTTGTTAAATAAAACCTTGCTATGTTCGAGATACAGAAGTCCAATTTAATTTTTTCTCTGATTATTTTGACTAGAGGGTTGAGATTTAGTGCAACGGAGGTTTTGGGGCTAGAATGGAAGGGAACACATTCTTTCGAGTTTGGGAGGTTTTCGACTTAAAGAAGTTCTAATGTACTTAGATATAAAATATTATATTTTGAAAAAATGTGATGTCACCAAATTTGGGACCCACCCCACCCCTTGTCACACAATGTCACACTTCGTCGACCCCCTCCCACCCTAAACGTGTGACGTAATTTATGGATGGCCCCTAATGAATAAGTTGAACTAATGACGCAATGGATGAATGTTCGCGGTCTAAACGATAAGACGATAGATTCGTCCATGAAATAGAGATGTGATGTGATACGTGTAGCTGTCGATAATTTTTCTATATCCACAGTCAACACCTAGTCCGGATGATAGTATTATACAATTATTTAATTATTATTTCTAGATAAAATCATATGAAAATCCATGCCGAATTTTATTGCTATGAATCTTATTGATAAAATTTAGTTTTCTTTTATTTTCGTCTTGTCCATGTTCATTTTAAGGCCCACCTGTTGAGAAACTTTGTCGAGGCCATCGAGCATTGTGCCAAGATCTTCCAGCGATTCTGCCATGACTACGATGTCGTCAGCAAATCGAAGGTGAGTGATGTACTCGCCATTGACATTGATGCCGAGTCCTTGCCATTCCAGGAGCTTGAAGGCGTCCTCTAGAGCGGTGGTAAACAGTTTCGGAGATATTACGTCTCCCTGTCTAATGCCTCTTCTCAAAGGAATTGCCTTCGTGCACTGCTCCTGTACTCGGACCGACATGGTGGCGTTGTTTTACAAGCACTTCAACACTTTGATATATCGATAGTCAATACGGCACCGCTGGAGAGACTGCAACACTGCCCAGGTTTCGACCGAATCAAAGGCTTTTTCGTAGTCCACGAACGCTAAGCATAAAGGCAGATTATACTCCTCAGTCTTCTGTATAATCTGCCGCAGCGTATAGATGTAGTCTACGGTGCTAAAGCCTTTTCGGAAACCGGCTTGTTCGGGAGGCTGGAAGTAATCAAACTTGTGCTCGAGACGATTCGTGATGACCCTCGAAAACAGCTTATAAACATGGCTCAGCAACGAGATGGGCCGATAGTTCTTCAATAAGGTTTTATCACCTTTCTCGAAGAACAGGAACACCACGCTGCTGCACCACGTTTCCGGCGTTTTACCCTCGAGTATTACGGAATTAAAGAGCTTCTGCAGGACCTTAAGTACCGGTGTTCCACCCGCTTTAAGAAGCTCTGATGTAATTCCGTCATCACCCGGCGCCTTGTTGTTCTTAAGCTGCTTAAGGGCCATCCTAATCTCGTACAGGGTGATGTCGGAGATATCTTCGGTATAGTGTCGGGTCAGCCCGGCTCTCGGATCTTTAGCCGGGCTGGTAACAGGCTTAGTTGACGAGGTATATAATTGCCCATAGAACCTTTCGATCTCCCTTAATACCTCTGGCTTGGTGGACGCTACGCTGCCATCATCCATTTTCAGCTTCGTCAACTGGCTCTGCCCAATAGATGCATTCCTTGCGAACACTTTGGAGCCTATATTCCGCTCTATCGTCTATTTAATACTTTTGGTATTGTAAGACCGGACATCGTGTCGCAAGGATTTATGAATAGATCTATTGAGCTGCCTATAGGACTTAGCGTCATCGGAAGACTGCAGCGCCATACCACGCCGATCCGCCATGAGTTTTCGGGTTTGATCTGATATCTTTTGAGTCCTATTGCTACGGTGAGTTTTAAGGAACTTGGACCCAACCGCATGGACAGTTTCTACCAGCCTATTACTAATATCATCTACGGAGACGCAACTATCTAGGCAATCGAATTGGTTTTTCAATTCGAGTTAAAAGCTCTCGGGGTTTTGGAGTTGAGCATTAGAGGGTCGGAGCGTAGACTTAATCAGGCGAGACCTTTCTATTTTTAGATTGATATTCAATGTGCCTCTAACCATTCGGTGATCACTGCCGGTTTTCACTCTGTGGATCACAGTGACATCATTGAATATTTGTCTCTTCGTGGTCATGATGAAGTCTATCTCATTTTTTGTGGAACATCGGGGCTCATCCAGGTCCATTTCCTATGAGGTGGCTTCTGGAAGAAAGAGTTCATCATAAAGAGTCCCTCTTTCTCCATAAAATCGGCCAACCTCTGGCCCCTAGGGTTCCGTTGCCCATAGCCAAATTGCCCCACTCCCAACTCTTCACCATCTTTTTTGCCCAGCTTTGCGTTAAAGTCTCCCATTACAACAGTGAAGTGGGTTTTCGAGGTATTAATGTCCTCATACAAAACCTCCACTTCATCATCAGGGTGTGCCGAGGTCGGTGCGAAAACCTGTATGACCTTCAACGAATATCTTTTGGATATTCTGAGTATCAGGTGCGCTACCCTGCTCGACACACTGTCGATGGTCACGATGTTGTTAATGAGAGACTTCCGGACGATAAACCCGACACCACCTAGGGACTGTTGGTCGCCCTCCCTGTAATAGAACAAGTTACCGGATTTCATGATTATCGTGTCCTCACCCTCTCTTCGGACTTCTGATAATCCTATAAGATCCCAGCGTAACTTGTCTATTTCCTCTTCCAGCTTGACAATCTTCTCGTCAGTCCTCAAAGTGCGATTATTATATGTTGCCAGGGCCAGTTGTCGTGGGGGTCGGTAGCTGGAACTCTTCCGGGGATTCTTAGCACCCCCTGCCCCGCCGTTACCATAGCCGCTACCAAAACTAGGAATAGCGGGGCCGCCGGGGACTGAGGGCCTGGTCGTTCTTGTCGTTTTCATAGGGGGGATTTGCCCATACTCGCCACGCTGGGCATGCGGGTTGGCGAGCACATATATTGCTTTTTGTTGTTTAAGTGGGGGATGCTGCTGCCCATCCCCTAGCTTTTTTCCCTTAGTCGCCTCTTACGACATCCACAGGTAGAGATGGAGGGGTCAATTCTAAGCCGGAACCACCACGGCATACCAAATACCAACTGTTAAATAAATATTTGCTTTTTACTTGCCAGTAAAACAATGTGAATGAAAAAAAAGTTGTTATTTTATAATTATTGTTCATTTAGTTGAATTTATATAAATATTCGACTTCGAGACCCTATGTCCTTTCCCAAGGTCCAATCTATCACTATACAAAAATTCATCAAAATTGGTTCAGCGGTTTAGGCGTGAAATCGTAACAGACAGACAGACAGAGTTACTTTCAAATTTATAATATTAGTGGGGATAACGCTAAAGCGGCTAAAGCTAAACTACATAACTATACTAATAATTATACTAATATTGAATTTATTTTAAAACTAGCTGTACCCGTGGCTTCACTCACGTGGACTACAGAATGCCCGCGCGAATCTTCCTCCCCCGCTCCCGGCTATTTTAAAGACAAAAATGCTTATTGTGGGTGTTGCTTAGAAGATGATGTATACTTTCCCGGACTTTTTAGTATGTCTTTTTAATACCTACAATTATGTACTACTTAATTTGCTATATACATATCTTATGGTTTACTCAGCATAAGCCATTAAAGCGCCCGAATTGATTCACCATGAACAGTTCTTTTTTTTTGGGTGAACCCTAATTCTTTTTCTAAAATAAAAGTACCCTAAGTTACTCCCTATATCATAAGCTATCTATCAGTGAAAATCCCGTCAAAATCGGTCCAACCGTTTCGGAGATTACCCAGAACTAACAGACAGACAAAATTTAAAAAAATGGGCGTTTTGTTAAGGTATCGTATATACTTTCATATGCTTTTAGTAAAAAACTGATAATTTGACATTACAAAAAGACACTTCAATTTTATTTATTGTATAGAAGACAATTGATGACCTTTGAGCGTCATTGAACTGGGTGTTTGTAATTATGTTCGGTGTTGTAAATTTGTAAACTAACCGGTTAAAATATTAGGTATTCGGTATTGTTTTGCGTGCGCGTTGAATGTTTTGGATCTTGGAGGGATGATAGCAGTGGGGCGGGCGGGCGGCCCGGCCGCGGCAATTGGCCACACGAATTATGTTGAGCTCGGTTCGGTTGAAGCTCAATAGTTATCAGTATCACTTATCACTATCAGATATGTATTCGCATTATATCTAGCTTGAAATAAAGTGGTTTAAAAATATATTTATAATAATTATAAAAACCGTTACAGCAGCTGATACCTGGGGTATATTATAATTTAAAATTAAGCTACTACTACTACTACTGTAAGCTGTGCATCACGGTTTCACCCGTATTTTCTTTCTCCCTTCATCGCGCCGCATGGTGTTTTATGGGGGCCAACTTTGTGACATCCGTTTTTTATTGCAGATTCCTATAGTTTGAATCAATTCAAATGCGAGAGTAAGCTCCCGTGTGCCTAATAAGCATAGTTCATGATAAATAAATGTTTGAAAACAGGTTTTAGGAACGAAGTTCCGGGCGTTACGGAGGGGTC
Source organism: Saturnia japonica (assembly GCA_033032175.1). Lineage (NCBI taxonomy): Eukaryota > Metazoa > Arthropoda > Insecta > Lepidoptera > Saturniidae > Saturnia > Saturnia japonica. The sequence continues at coordinate 7,941,681 of CM065311.1, read as the reverse complement.
CTAGCCGGCATAACACGTCCGTAACGTTAAAAAAAAGCGTAAGATTTTTATGTATAGTCTATGTATGATGGCTATTATTATTATTATTATTATTGCAATTTGCTATTGTTATTATATCATTCGACAATTACACCGTCTTATTTATTTTTTATATCGATAAAAAATCATAACAAAAAAATTAATTTTAAAATTATTTTCTTTATACCTAGAATAGAAATTCAAATTAATATTTTATAATAAGGAACTTCCTTCCTATCTGGTGTCCCACGACACTACACGTTTTTTTTAATCCGGATAAAATTATGAATTATTAAACCACCTAAACTTATAAAATGTAAATAAAATCATCAAACCATTAACCAGGGTAGATAAAACCTTCGACGGTGCACATTTGGTTTGGTTTCGGTGGACGAAAACTGCTGTTAATCTACTGCAGGCGAAAGGAGATAAGAAATTTCGGATTAGTTATTTACGACGGATTTTCGCAAAGTAGGTAAGGCCGTCGTTAATCATTATATTTAGAGCAATTAGAAAATACCCAAGTTCAATCGTCACGTAATTATTTAAATTTTTTCATTTTATTTTGAACTTGAATAATCAACCGTATTAGCGTATTAGGACGATATTTTTCACCAAATGCTTAAGACGTCTTAATATTAGGTCCTTACATATGAAATTAGCGTTTTGCCGTACTTAGCGTATTAGGACGATATTTTTCACCAAATGCTTAAGACGTCTTAATATTAGGTCCTTACATATGAAATTAGCGTTTTGCCTTACTTAGCGTATTAGGACGATATTTTTCACCAAATGCTTAAGACGTCTTAATATTAGGTCCTTACATATGAAATTAGCGTTTTGCCGTACTTAGCGTATTAGGACGATATTTTTCACCAAATGCTTAAGACGTCTTAATATTAGGTCCTTACATATGAAAATAACGTTTTGCCGTACTGAAAATTTGATCTGAAATATCTCCTCTTTGGTTAAGAATTCCAAATTCAAATTTATAAATTCATTTAGCTGGAATATTTGAGTTTTGAAAACAGTCATTCATTTGTTTTTCCCTCATTATTTTTTTCTTTGGCGTCGCTTATTACCGCACAATGGAAAACATGAAATTATGATGTGATTATGAGTATGAGTTCTACCGTGGCACCAGTGCTGCAGAAACAGCTCGAAGTATTAATGATGTGTACGGCGCTGGTGTCGCAAAAGAAAGCACGGTACGTTTTTGGTTTCAACGTTTTCGTTCTGGAAATTTCGACCTTCAGAACCAACTCCGTGGACAGCCGGAGACTAAAGTGGAAAATGAAGAATTAAAGGCTATTGTGGAAGCGGATCCATCACAAAGCACTTCAGAGATAGCTGCAGGCTTCTGGGTAAATGATAAAACTGTATTAATTCACTTGAAGCAAATCGGGAAAGTAGAAAAACTTGAACGATGGGTACCTCATGAATTGAGTGAATCGAACTTGCAAACACACGTCGACTGCTGTGTTACTTTACTCAACCGACACAATAATGAAAGGATTTTAAATCGAATCATTACTTGTGATGAAAAGTGGATACTGTACAATTATCGAAAGCGCTCGTCGCAATAGCTGAAAACTGGAGACCCAGCCAAATCCTGCCATAAACGAAAATTGACTCAGAAAAAGTTACTTGTGAGTGTTTGTTGGACTAGGGCCGTTGTCGTTCACTACAGCTTTCTAAAATCTGGCCAAACGATTACGGCAGATATCTATTGTCAGCAACTGCAAACCATGAAGTAAGAACTACCTGCTAAACAACCGAGATTAGTCAATAAATCTAGGCCACTGCTGCTTCGCGACAACGCAAGACCACACACTGCACAACAAACAACCACTAAGTTAGATGAGCTACAATTGGAATGTCTGCGACATCCACCGTACTCCCCGGACCATGCTCCAACAGATTACCATTTTTTCCGAAATTTGGACAACTTACAAGGAAAAAAATTCAACTTCGATGCGGCAGTCCAAACTGCCTTCAAAGAGTTTATTGATTTTCGCCCCCATGGTTTTTTTAGTAAAGGGATCAATGAACTACCTATGAGATGGCAAAAGTGCATAGATAAAAACGGTGCATACTTTGATTAATTAAATATATGTATTTTACAAAAAAAAAAAAATAACTTTATATTCCTCCCGTATAAAAAGCCAATTTCATATGTAAGGACCAATTAAATGCACCCTAATAATATCACGACTTAAAATTAACACACAACAAGTTAAAAAACGTGCGATACCTCGTTGAATTCATAATGTGATCTAGAAAAATTTGCGAAAACTTCAATACAAAAATTTCAAATAAATAATTGCAAAAGTTACAATTAAAGATGTATTAAAGGGCCCGGGGGGTTTATTTTTTTCGGATTACTCGAAAATTATTGGTGCTAGCTAATTGGTGCTATAATTGGGAGCTGAGCTCACTATATCTGTTTTAACTATTTATGTGTGGACTGGACTGTATGTTTTTGTACGGAAAGAGCGGATGGGTACTCACTAGGGTTACCAACTTTTTTTATATCAAATATTATAATATCTTCAATATTACAGTATATGAAAAAATATAGTAGAAGGCATAAAGACAAAAAAATAGAGGTTTGAAATAAATATTTTATTTAAAAAAATAATTTTTTACTGCTTGATAGACAGATAATTATGATAATGACAAATAATCAAATTGTCATTGACATACCAAGTCTCGTTCAGAAAGAGATAAAGGCTGACCATTTTACACTTAAACATTTTGGAATAAATACTGTTGCCTGATTTTTTTTTATACAAAAAAAAAATTGTAGTTTCGCTTACTTACTATATATTCTTTTAGAAATATAGATAGCCTATCGGACCTGTATGGTAGAATACTATAATACTATATAGTAGGGTTGGCAACCCTAGTTGTCACAGGGACGATCTGGTGCCGCGTGCGTAGACCTACGGCCACGATGCGTCGGCGTTACTTTCATCTCGCCGCGATGTGCCAGCGAGTGTCCGATGACACCATTATTTGTAAGGAAACCAAGATTTGTGAATCAAAGTCTGTCCTATATTCAGTTTGTTTTTAGATATATTTTTGATATACGCGTACTACATTACAACAATGTATAACCAATTTTAAATACATACATGAGTACTTATAACTATACATATAAAATAGGTAATATTATTATTATTATTATTTGGTAAGACACACTAGCAGCTAATTAGCTGATGCGTGCGTATCAAATAGCTTGGAGATATCTTCCTTGTCCAATCTGCTCTTAAAGGAGGTTATGGTAGGAGCCATCACAACTTTTTCTGGAAGTTTGTTCCATGCTGTGACCACTCTGTTAGGCAAGAACTGCTTCATTGGGTTTCTTTTTGCTGGGAATTCCCAAAGTTTCAAGGGATGACCTCGTAGGTGTTTATTTTCATTTGACTTAAACATATCTTTAAGGCTGGGCACATCGTAATAATTAGTGAGGATTTTATAAGTTTCGATTAACCTGCCCCTTTGTCTACGGTGTTCTAGTGTGGTAAGGCCAAGGTTTATGAGGCGCTGTTCATAGGGTAAGTTACGCATTGCATACACCATCTTAGTAGCCCTTCTCTGTACATTTTCAATGAGCTTAATGTCTTTTTTGAAGTAGGGATCCCAGATAATATAAGCATGTTCAAGAAGTGGTCTTATATAGGTCTTGTATAACTTTATAAAAGTTTTAGCTGTTAGGAATTTAAATGCCTTGCGAATGATATAAAGGATCGAATTAGTTTTCTTCACAACCCCAAGCACATGAGTTCCCCATTTAAGATCTTTGGATACTGTAACTCCCAAGTTACAAAGTACCGTTTGTGGTATAAATGAGAAACGACAGTTTAGTTCACACTTGTACTAAACTCGTGAATTGTGGTTTTTATAGACTATATGAATTCATACAAATATTAAAAATGCAAAAACAACTTTGTCTGTTACGTTTTCATGCCTAAGCCGCTGAACCAATTTTACCAACCAAATACTAAAACCTATACAAAATATAATCTAAGTAATTGATTTTGAATGTTATTCATGATGATTAACGCGAGCCGAGAGCCGACCGAAGGCCGTCGCGTCGGGCAGTGCCAACTGTGCCAAGCGCTCAGCTCAGCGCTTCGTCGGTAAGATCAAAGCGTTTGAGATGGGATCAACCTCCTGCCGCGCGCCGGCGCGGCGCGGGCGCAGCTCGAGGGCTCGACTTTATTTTTTGTGTATTTTTAACAGCTTTGCGCACGTTTCCTCGTTTACAATACACCCATACTAATGAAAAGATTTATAATGTAAAAGTAATAAAGTATTTTTCAAAGTGGAATGTATGCAAAGAAATACCGCATCACTTCGTTTATCTAATCAAAGCTGTATCATTTCAAAATAATGTTAAATTTTTAAAATTATAAAGTAGGTAAGTTATATTAGGTTTTTCATAGTATTCATAATGAGGTTAAAAGTATTAAAATCGGGTTATAGGCGGGGATTTAGGTACCTATTTAAAGTTCAAATACTGTACGTACGGTTTTTAAGTTACTCATATTGTATACCTACTTAATATATTAATTATGTAGGTACAACGCACAGAACAATATAAAGAGGGATCGTACTCGAATCTCGAAACTTACGGGCTTTCAAAATATAAAATTACATCATTCTTATTTTATTATGTAACATTGATGTACAAATTACATAGAAATCATGGAATACAAGAAAATGAGTTAATTTAAATATTCTATATGATAAGTTAAGTTTTTAGATTGTTTAGATTTGATCGACTTTATTTTATATTGTTTAAATTATTATTATTATTATTATTTACAATTTACGAAATAAGTTATGCACATTTTAAACCAAAAGTATTATTACACAGAATACTTCTGTGATTATTCTTTTAGTCTGGTAGGCATAACTTTTGACTAAAAATCTAGAGTAGTGATACAACTCACGCATCTGCGAGGTAAATAATAGATATGAATAAACTTGTTTTGATTCATATGACTTTTTGCATATTTAACGCAACGAGTACCTAGTATAACACGTATTTCTTGAAAATATATGAAAAAGATTTCAACGCATTACAACAACGACATTTAATTAAAAATTATGATTGCATTAAAACTAGTTTATAATCACGTTGTATTGAATAAATTTAAATTTAAATAATGCAGAAATAGAGATGCTTTTAAGCGCACATAATCTGCCGAGTGGTGATAGTTCGTGATCGTGATGCAATATCTGGCGGTGCGTTTGATGTACGCTTTGTACGGTTTGTAACGATTGTGTATCGCCGTCGGGGTTTCGTTGTGATTGTGATACTTGTGATGTTACCGCCAAGGACCCACGAATAAAGAACTTCACAGTAGCACAGAGCTATTGATATCATTTACATCCCTTTGATATTCACCGGGGCGGTCCGTGGCTCTAACCCTTGGTATTTAATGTGGTAAAAGCATGATAAACAATAAAACATACGATGGATTTTATTATTCAAGTTATTTAAATAATTTATTATCAAACTTATTTATTGATGATCACTGAATGAAAAATAATTTGCCCTCATATCAAAATTGAAATCGATTATATTACTTATAATATTATAAAGCTCAAGAGATTTTTTTTTTGTTTGTCTGTTTATTTGAACGCGCTGATCTCTGGTACTATCAGTCAGATTTTAAAAATCATTTTGCATTTTATCACATATTCATTGAGGAAAGTTAAACCTATAACTTCACGCTACGTCCCTAAGGAGAAGAGCAGTAACCAAGAACGTCAAACAATCTAGCAAGCTGTAGGCTTTATGGGTGTGTTTGCGGCGACGCGGCACGGCCGCGGCCCATCGAGGGTTGGTCGAAGAAACAAATTTAACACGGGTTTAATTGATCTGTAGGTGTAAGCTAGTATTTATTAATATACCTACTACCTAACACCTGTGACAGCCATAAATAAATGTAATAACGCGACTGCGACCCACTGTATAACTTCGCGCAACTCCCATTTCGAAACACTCAGTTATTATAACAAACTTGCGATATAAATAACGTGTAGGTACGTTATTTTAAAAGATTTTTTTTTTATCATTTGGTATAGAACTATATGCGAAATTCAATAGGTATAACATTATATTCTATAACTATTGTATAAAATAATCATGTAAGCTCCATGGACGTATATGTCCATGGTGAAATCTCAAAAACCGCTGAAATATTTTGACATCATAAATATTTAAAACATCAAATCTTATTATGTATTTTATAGTTCTTGCCAAATGTGATTTTTGATTGGTTAATATTTAAAAAAAGAAAATATAAAATACAATGCAACAAATTTATTAATGAATTTTTATTTTTGAAATGGTAATTTAAATTCGTCAAAGCTCACTTAAACTTTAATTTTGTGCATAAAATTTGTAGGGTTGATTTAAAAAAAAATAATTCAAATTTTATGCATCTACTTCACCATCATAAATTTTAAATATATTACAGTTTTACACATTGTTCAAACCTATAACTAAAATATGTTTTGTTGCAGCCCTCCGTTATAAAATCCACTGCTGGATAATAGAATTTTATAGAGTATGGAGTCCCATTTTGACTCCACAGATTTGATTTAAACCGGTTTTCAGTAAAATCGTACAATATATTATGTACTTGCCTAAGTACATCCTAATATTAAATTATATTTTTGTCGACAAAAATGGAATCTGACAACAATATAAAATAGTTCGCAAACAATAACATCAGCATTGTCAGAACTATAGTAATTATAAAATAATACATTTTGATGATTGTAGAATTTACAGAGCATCAATATCTAAAATAGATCCCAACAAACTAATTTGTTACCGCAAAAATATATTCATAAGCCCCTTACGTAATCACATGTCAAATGTAAAAAAAAAAAATTAATGTCACTAAAAGATGCTTTTGTGTTGGGGGGCGTGTGTATTTAATTTCGTCAAATATTAATTGAATTTTATATCAATTTCAATTGTATGATTACTCTGAGTTCTCAACTGCACTGTATGACAAATTTTACTACTTATATCTTATCATATTATATTCATCGTCTCATTGCTAGGAATGAGTTTTATGGGGAATGTATAAGTCTGTATCGGGCACACAAAAGACAAATCTGATATCAGCCAAAAATTTATCACATCAGATTAAAAGATAAAAATCGTTACTCCCCATTGAAAATTGAACCAATTAATTTTACAGTTGGTCATAAACGACAATTGAGAGATTTTTATTTCTTTATTACCTACACCATCTAATGCCAGTTGTTTTCGTTATAATTCACAATTATTTAAAAAAAAAACTTGAACTACTATGATTGTATTACTATAAAATACAATCCCCAATTTTACCTTGCCTTTCTTTACCTACTATAACTATATTTATATAAAAAAGAATTATATATATTCATACTATGATAATCTTGTCACAGTAAAAAAAACTTAATTCACCACTATTTTTTAATACAATAAAAGTATACTATACGAGGAGTATGATAGAAATACGTGAGTCGGCATTGCCCACGCGGTAAAGCTCGAGTAACCGCATCAACTAGCACGTCTGGCACTTAGCCAGCCATGAGCCACAAGTACGGCAGCGTGGCAGCGTGGCAGCGCGGAGGACCGAATAGCAGAAATAATCCCACTATCAACATTCCAGGTCACTTTGCAAAATTATCTTTTTATTACAAACTCCATACATAATAATTTCATCTCATTACCGATAAAACAAATAAAATATTAATTTCGTAGCAGTGCTTGCTCGTTTTATAATATTTTAAGTAAGCAGTAATTTATACTTTGGTTATTATTATTTTAAACAAGTTAATAAAATGAATAGGATAATATTTCTATATCTAATACTATATTTGACAACTGATAATATACCTACGAAATATTCAAATGAGCTAATCTTTGTGATATTATGTACTAACGTACGTAATTCAATGGAAAGGAATATTTGTATTCGTGTAATATTTTGCATTTTATTCAAACTAAGTGTATTAATCCCACAGCAACATTACAACGATATTGTTATGCCTATATAAACATTGTTTAATATTTTCTGAATAACAAACACATTAATCATATCATACTTTGGTACCTGTACAAATATTACAAACTTCATATAAGTAATTGTTAATTTATATAATATATATTCTAATAGTACAGAAAGAATTACATAATATAATTTGCAATTCAAAGTACATAATTAGAAATAGGCACTAAGCTGTGGCACCGAGCATACCTTCGTAATACACAAAAGACACCAACGCGGCAACGTGAAGTATTATTGAGTGCCACATTTTATTGATGGATGATATTGAAAACTGTCTGGCTATCAACACCAAATCAACACTATTTCGTAGAACATACCACCCACGTAGTGTCCGCACTCGGGAGCCTCTACGCCTCTAGTCCAACACGCATGTTCAATTTATTGTGACGTCATCGGATAGGTGCCTCTTAGTACAATAAAAAGTAGGCATATGTGACCTATTTATTTTGTAACTGTACTAAAACATATAAAAATATTTAAGTTTCTTATTTTCCGCTTCGTGGATTAGTTTTTATAACCAATATAAAGTAGACATAAAATAATATTTGTTGCAGGAAGTCAGTTTTAGAATACGACCTCATCTCGGTCAGCGATAACTTTCCGACAGTAAACCCAACACGAAGAGGCCATAAAATTCTAATTCAAAACGCCTGCCACACACGTCATCGGCCAGCACCCTACTAGCTCCACACCCTCACCAGACGGCAAACGGTACGATAGATCACTGAGTGACTGAAGTTACTGAATAGAGAGACACCACATGAGACAACAAAGTTCACAAGAAAGAATCTTCACCTTCATGCAATCCATAACATTATTTATTGTTATTCTAGCGGTGTGCCCGCGGCTCAGCACGCGTTTTTTTTCTCAGTGTTATTAAACATTCCGTAGTTTTATTTTTACCCACATTATTTACAATAATTAATATAGTAAATGTATTGAGAAATCACATGTATTTTTAGTGTACAATTTTCATCAAAATCGGTTGAACATTATTCTTATTTCACAATTTCCAATAGTATTATTGACAATTCATAAAGCACATTCATAAATTATGAAATCACGTATGCATCCCATTTACGAAATTTTGTCAAAAGCTGTTGAGAATTAATGTAAATTAAAATTTTAGTTTTTTTATTACAATTTTAAGAATATTTTTGACAATCCTCATACTCTTTAAATTATGAAATGACTTATACTTCCCGTATACAAAATTTTATGAAAATTGGTTAAGAAATAAGGAAAATTTTTATTATTTTGAAATCCTTTTTTTTTTAATTGTCCAAAAAATGGTAATGAAAATTTTCATAGCCCATCATTTATGGAATGACTTATACTTCCTGTGTACAACATTGGAATTTAGGGCATTACTTGTTTGACAGGCCTCGTGGCGCAGTGGTAGTACACGCTACTATTGAGCCGAGAGGTCGCGCGTTCGATCCCCGCCCATGACTGACTTGGTGTAATGAGCATAAATGTCGGTTGTGTGTATGGGTGTTAAGAATCTATATATGTATGTATATCAGCTGTTTAGTTACCATATTACAAGCTTTGCTTAGTTTGGAATTAAATGGCCGTGTGTGAAATTGTGTCCTTATAATATATATACATATATAGTTCCTTAGTTTCACAGTATAATAAATCATTATTATACTAAAAACAACTTAATCTTTTTTGTAATCGACGAGGGAGGGTCGACGACCGCATGGAAGTTGCCATGCCAATGCCAACATAGCGGATGCGCGTACACCTTTCTCTCATTTACTATCCTGTAGGTGTTTGAGTACTATCATAGTCTAGTATATCTAAAAAATAGATGTATGTATATTATATATGTAAGATTGATAAATGTTCATTCACCGATTGACCAATGAAAGTTGGTAAATCTTAGTATTTTTCCATGGAGATGATTTTTATGCTATCCCTGAACGCGATAAGTAGCGATATGTTCGAGTTATTGAATTCTGGAAAGCGCAGAACAACATCTGTGGGGCCAGCTACTCTATATTTGGACTTTACATATGAAATTAGCGTTTTATATGGAAAAAGGTAAAAGGAAAAAAATATATTTACTATACTTCATGTATCATTATTAATTATCTATGCACCTTTCGCCATTTGTTCAAAAATTGTGGGAGCAAGAATCAATAAAATCTTTGAAGGCGGTTTGGACAAATCCATCGAAATTGATTTTTTTTCCTTGCAAGAAATTGTTCAAATTCCGAAAGAAGTGGTTATCTGGTTATCTGGTGGAGCCAGCTCCGGCGAGTATAGTGGGTGTCGGAGACATTCCAACCGCAGTTCCTGAAATTTAGTGACCGTCTGTCGTGAAGTATGGGGTTTAGCGTTGTCCTGAAACAGCAGTGGGCTAGACAGATTGACCAGTCTCGGTTGTTTAACGGCTAGCTTTCCCATAATGGTTTGCGATTGTTGAAAATATAGATCTGCCGTTATCCTCTGGACAGATTTCAGGAAGCTGTAGTGTATGACACCAGCACTGGTCCATCAAACACTTACCAGTACCTTTTTCTGAGTCAACTTTAGCTTGGGACAGGATTTAGCCGGTTCTCTTGGGTTCAATCACTGTGAAGAGCGTTCCCGATTGTCGTAAAGGATCCTTTTTTCGTCACTAGTAAACAATACGATTCAAAATTCCCTCGTTATTGTGACGGTTGCGTAATGTAACGCAGCACTCAATGCGTGTTTGTTGGTGTGCTTCAGTCAATTCATGCGATACCTATTTCACGAGATTTTTCGCTTTTAAAGCTGCTGCTAACTCTGACGTGGTTTACGATGGATCCGCATCCTCGATCACCTTTAATTCTGATAATAAACAATTCTAGGGTATAGGGTAACTAGGGTCGCCGGCCGTCCACGGGGTTTCGTTTCGTAAAAATTTCCAGAACGAAAATGTTGGAACCAAAAACGTAACGTGCTTTCTTTTACATTAGCTTCTCCATACACATCATTAATCCTTCGAGCTGTTTCTGCAGCGCTGATACCACGGTGGAACCATATTCGTAAATAACGCGATATTTTAAGTTTTCAATTTTGTGAAAGAACGATGTCAAGGAAAAATCAAATGCTGCGAAAACAAATTAATCACTAAATTTTAAACACAAACACACAAGCCTAAATTTGAAATAAATTAGAATTTGTAATTCCTAACCACACGCCCCAGATATTTGAGATCAAAGTGGCCAGTTCAACAAAACGCCAATTTCATATGTAAGGACCTAATATAATATAAATATTGACTGCAAGGTCTTTGGGACCAGTTATAGTATATTATATGACTATAGGCGCCGGCAGCAGTGTGCAAATGATGGGAAAGAAAATATGTACATAGAAAAATGAAGTTTTTTTTTATTGTTAAGTTACTGTTTGAATAAAATCTGAATGCGTCTAGGTTGCTGTCCGAATTTCTATAGTTATCTATAAATTATATATTATTAGTTAATAGTATAGAGTGTAAATGCTGATGTACCTCACTGAAAGTAATCCTGGCAGCGCCCTTGTATATGACTAAACCATAACAGGTGAAGAAGAGGTCATTTACTATAATTGCATAAACTTATTTCGGTGGGGTAGTAAATAACTACCTAACTGATTGGTTCTATGATTATGAAGGTATAATATAAATTTCAATCATCATGATATACAACAACAAACGATATCGAACTAAAGGACACATCGATGAAAATATATTTTAAGTTAGGAAAGAGGTCTTTACTTGGGACTGGTCAGGACAATGCTAGGTAAAAGATTAATAATGGATAAGTGATTCACGACTATTATAGTTCCTTTGTTATTTTAACCATATATAGTTGTTGGGAAAGGATGAGTCGTTCATTGCGTTCATCGTTATAGTCACGAACATACGAAGCATACTAAGACTTATACTGCACTACTAAAATCAAAATATATTATGGTAATAAACGGTAAACCCTACTATTGTGTCGTGAAATCACGGATTCGATCCCCGTATATTATGGATTTTTGGAGCCTCCCACTTAAAGCTTAGAGTTACAAAATAATGATGTTTCCGATATTAATAATATTTAATTATGTTATACCTATATATATTATGTCCTCGACCCAGATACAAAATATTTTTACAGTATAGTCAGGTTAACGATTATCCAACGATTAAACGGTTTTAAGAAGATACAATAAAATAAATAATACAATGGAATTTAAAGAATTTGATAAATCATATTCACGAGAGATCCACAGTAAGAGCCTTTTTGTAGAGCATTAAATTTATTCTTTAGAGTGGAAAAGTTTTTTTGTTCATTTGTTTAAACACGCTAAACTCTGTAACTACTACCATTCGGATTCGAAAAATTCTTTTTGTATAATAATATGATAGCCAGATTCAGAAGGAATAATATATCTAACATTATGCTACAACACTCAGCTAGACTTAAATATTGATTTTTATTAAGTAAGTCGGGAGATTAAGCGCTCTCTAACTGCTTTATTCGCATGAGCTGGCGTAATGGTTAATAATACGTAAATACAATGCTCTAAAAATATGTTGGTTCATAAGAAACAGCATAAAAATTCGAATACACTCATTACACTCCTGTTAATTACCATTCTAGTTATATTATGTAGTAAAAAAAAACTTATGAATATTTATTATTAGTGTAATAGTTTTGAGATTGCCTACTGCATTTCGAAACGTTCACGTCCGTCACCACTATTTTATTCACGTTAATTTGATTCCTATCTTTTACATTAATTAATGTTAGAATAGTGTCATCCGTAAACAAAAAAATTCATCATTTAAGGCAAGTTATAAAATGTATATTATACCAAACGAACGTCCAAAAAAGGAAACCTTATGATACACCCACTTTACATGGATTTAAATATGTACTGTAATTAGCAGTTTTAAACCAACGAATGATTTTAATCATTGAGTTATTATATACTACGCACGTACTTAAAGACATTAATAACTCAATGGATATAATATGATGTAATGATACCTAATATAATTAATAATAATTAAACATACGCATACTTTAATGTACTAATAATCAATGTATCACATGGTCGTCAATGAAGGTTAAACGTGGACGAAACAATAAATTTCCAAAAATCACAATAGTCATTTATGTCATATACACATAACAGATACAAGTAAATTAAAATTATTTAGACGATGATGGCTCTGTGGTAGCTTGTTCAGACACCGCATCGATCTACGTGGGTTCGAATCGTACAATGAACCTTAGCTTTTGGTGAAGGAAAATATCGCGGTGAATTCTGGTCCATTTTCTAATGTCCGCCTAGCGAAGTAAAAATTCTGTCGCCGTTTCTGGCAGCTGTACTAAGTGCCTCAGGTATTGAGTGTCAGCCACTCTAGATTTAACGTGTTACCATTTTCGGCCAGATCGTCACTTTACATCAGGTGAGATTGTGGCCAAACGGTAAAACCTATACCTAAAGAGCAGAGGCATAGCTACTGCCATATCAGCCGTATCCATGATACGGGGCCCCCGGGCTACAGAGACCCCAAACGTGTGTTAGCAAAATTCGTAAAATGTTATCCACAATCTTACTTATGAGGAAACGCGAGCAGTGTTTTGTCCATTCATATTCCGTATTCCCGAATTATATTCCCGTTTCTTCCCTGGATAATGGCACTAGAGCATATATTTTTATACCGTAAAATATCCCTATGTTTTGTTTCTCTTCATAAATAAATTATTATAAAAACTAGGAGCCTTTGACGAAAATTGCCCTTTTTTACCGTCATGTTCAGACGTCCAGAAAACAAATTTGACGATTACAGAAAAAAAAGAAAAACAGATATAGCCAAAGTCCTTCTCAAATTATTATTGACGAGAAAATATTAAAATCGGCTCGTTTTGGAGGAGGAAACAGAGGAATACGAAACTATGATTTAGTCAATTTTACTTAGGTACCTATAATCAGCCCGAACTGCAGTTGTCACTGTTGCACTCTATTCAGTGAGGTTCCGGATACCTATTCTAGTAATGTTTCTTAGACCGCGTATCCTCGTAAACATGTAGGCCGTACTTTCCCAGGAAAAAATAAATATATGGACATATGTGTTTGGACAGTAGATGCCAGCATAAGCATCGAGCCAAGAGCTTTTCCAGGAGCTTCCCCAACATAAGCAACAGGCCTATATGGCGGTAAGACTTAGGGTTTGTATAGTCCTCCCTTCTCGGTTTCTGAAGTATGCACACATTTGAGGTTTTCCAGGTTGAGGCAATTGTAGGCAATTGCTTTAAACAGGCCTTCTTCCACGCAAAAGAAAGCATGTGCACAAATATCGGCGGTTAATCCATCTCCGCCGAGAACCTTCCGCGGGTTGATTTCCTTACACACCCGCGGTTACTCCTACATGGTGAAGGGTGGATGCCCCGCCAATAAAACCCGCAGCTGGTCATGGAGGAGCCCTTCAGTCTCCGCCCTCACGGCCCTCTGAGCCTCTGACTCGGCATCTACATTGTCCACAAAGAAGACCGTAGAAGCGAGGAAGTTAGCTGACTCCTGTGGGTTCAAGATTGCCCCGCCTGGGTCCGCCAATATATCCTTCTCTCGCCTCCGCTCAGTTCTTCTTAGGACCCTTTAGATACCGTCCCACAGGCTCTCTCGCTCCTGTGTACTAAGCAAAGCACCTTCCAGCTTTTAGTTTGTGCTTCCACTAGCCTTCGCTTGAAATCCTCAAGTGCATCAAGGTAGTCGGCGACAACGTAAGGCCTTGGGGCAATACAACGGATCGTCTTCTTCTTCCGCGGAACCTCCCTTTTGAGGGTGTCCAAGTCCTTCGACCACTCCCTTCAACACACCTACTCTCGGGATCACCTGATAACAGGTGTCCTTTATGCAGGCTGTTACGTCTACAATGCTCTTACACAAGCTACAACTACCACCCCTTTGACGAACTCAAAAGTAGCAGTAAGCCTCTCTCCGATGGTCGCAGGTACGATTCCTCCACAACAAAATTTTGGTGTTTATGTTGCCACTCATTGTCTGCACACTCAATTTGGCGCATAAACCCTCAAGTCTTCCAATGTACAGCTCGATGGGCTGATTTGTCTCGCAGAAGCCGGAGATCACCACCAGCGATAGGTTGCCCCCCTTGCAGGCCCACGTTGGCAATATTGTTCTCTATAATCTGAGTATTGACGGTTACTTAACCTTATCCCTATAGATTTGAGAATTAATTGTAAGTAATAACTTATAATCAATATATAATTATTTGAATTGAATGCGAGCGTTTTTGTTTCATTTGTGAAAAATATTTACCCTTCATTTGGTTCCCCTAACAAATTTTAATAAGTACAGGGCCTGTCTAAGGCAAGTTACGCCACTGCTAAAGAGTTAAAAAATGGAATAGTCACGTCTAATAAAATATTAATACAACGTAACGTAACTACAGGTAGGTCTATACTATAACATAATAAAGCGGAAAAGTTTTTATGTTTGTTTGTTTAAACACGCTAATCTCTGGAACAACTGGTCAGATTCAAAAAATTCTTTGTGTATATGATGACCAAACTCACGAGGAATAGTATAGGCTATCTAACATATGACTACAACTCTCAGCTAGCCGTAAATAGTTAACTACTTACTGTAACGTAACTGCTTTATCCGCTTGCGCTGGCATAATCGTTAATGATACAGAAATACAATGTTCTAATTATTACATATGCTTATATCTTATACATAAACCACATTAAGGTATTTTATGACAAAGATTTGTTGAAAATTGAAATGTTATTTTTGCATTATTTTTAGACATGGCATATTAATCCTTACGAACAAAAGTTACATCATCATAAAAACAATTTTATGAAGTAAGATTTTGCTCTTTATAGTATATTATTTGGACACATAGTTTAGAAGATAATTAAAAATTAAAATAATGTGTACTTGCGGGAAGAACAATTGTGATAAGTCACACGGGTGCGTTGGCGGCGCGGCGCGGTTTGGCGCGGTGTTCTTCGGATAAAATTAACATGGGTGAAACCGTGGGGCACAGCTAGTTAGATATATAGAGGTTTGAGATGTTTTCTAAGGCGAACAAGGTGAATATACTAAAGCATTTATTTTAAGGCATCTATAAATAAAAAAATTACGTAAAGCATATTCTGAAAAAAAATAAGCAGTCATTGTTATCCTACAGCATTACGCAACAATGTCATATTAGATAAAGTGAACTTTAAATAATATTGTTGTTTACAAATATTTTAATAGTATAGTTGCTACTACACAACAGCGATTTGGTTTGGCTAGTAAGACGAGAGCAGAGAAGGGCGCCGCGCACCGCGCGCCGCGTCGTACCTACTACCTACCGACAAATTCACAATCCCGCGCTCTCGGTTCTCGCCCTCGCCGCTCGCCCCACTCCTCGATCCTCATCCATCAGTCAGTCATTCAATAACACGCACGGGGAACGGTCGCTCGTTTTAACCTATCAAGTAATGTTCACGCGGATAATTGGGTCACATTGTTGTGTATAATATTATATCAACAAGAAAAACATGCTGGATCAGTGCTCGTGGTAGTTTATAGTGTAAATGGTTTTAGTATGTTTTATAGTGAACCTAAAGACCTGCGGTTCTTTTGAAGTGTATGGGATGCGTGCGTGAGCGCAGCGCATGACGTGCTACGAAACGTTAAGAGCTTCGGCACCCGCCGCGGACGCCCCCATGGCGCACCACTTTGTCAAGTGGTGGCGCAACAAGTTTAGAAATGGCTATAAGAAATTTATCTGTAAGTACAAATAGATATTATGAAATAAAATTTCTGTACCTTCATGCCCTTCGACGTTACTACCACTCAGACTGATTTATTAAATATGAGTCGATATTAAAACTAGGTAACGTGATTTCCACCACGCAAATCAAATTATTTACGAAATAACATATCAGCTGTAAATTGTGACATTTTATTGCTTTTAATACTAATAAATTGTGTGTTGAAATGATCAAAATTATAGAGGGGAGACTGGCTTTGAAGTGCAGCAACTGTCGGAACAATATTAGCAATAGGTGCTTGGCGACAGATTTCCAATTGTTAACGCACTAGTTGTGCAAAAAACTAGCGTCTATTATACAACCATCATGGTTTCCCTGCGATGTTCTCATTTATAGAAAACTCGGGCTTGATTTAAACCCATATCGTTCGACGCGAGGACCTTGTGGGTTACTCCTGAGCTATCATGGCTTCACATTGCAAAATCGTATTGGAAGAAAGTGCTGCTGTATTTATAAGTAACAATACCTATAATCATAAAAGTTCCTTTCGTAATTGATTTTGTTGTTTACGTTTGGCTCTCAAAACACGATTTACCCACTTTACGGCATGTTTTATAATATAATAAGGTATTTATTAAAAGGATATTTAAGTTTTTTTTTAATAATTTCATTAGTTCTATCAAATATCAATAGTTATACATAGATTACGATTTGAATTATACGATTTGATTTTTTAAAGATCCCTGAGGAACTCCTGAAGGAATCTGCATCGGCGAAGATGTATAGCCATTTAGAACTACAGTTTGGCATCTGTTCTTGACATAAGATGAAAACCACCTAAACAAATTACCCCGAATCCCTATATCTCTCAGTTTGCAAAGCAGGATTTCATGATCTATCCTGTCAAATGCTTTACTGAAATCAGTATAAATTACATCTACCTGGGCAGGCTCTGACATGTAGTAAGTTATGTAATCACTAGACAGGATAAGATTTGATGTAGTAGATCTTCCTTTTATAAAGCCATGTTGCCGATCGTTAAGGGAATGTTTAAGAGAAGGATAAAGTTGTTTGAAAACGACTTTTTCGAATACTTTAGAAAAAATGCAAAGTTTGGAGATGGGTCTGTAGTTAATGACCAAGTCTTTAGAGCCATTCTTATGAACAGGCGTAATTAAGGCAGATTTCCAAATATCGGGCATTATCCCATCTTTAAGAGAACGCTCATATAAAAGAGAAAGTGGGACAGAAATACTATTTGCACACTTAACTATTAAAATGGGAGGTATGTTATCAGGACCTGCAGATTTGTTAAGATCAAGAGTTTCAAGAATTTTTTGTATATCAGAACAGACAATTTCAATAGAACTTATATTGGAAGAAGACTCAATAATGAATGTTGAACCGTCTGTAATAGATGAAGAATTATGTGTATTATGTAGAAAAGAAGAATGAAAATAGTCAGAAAACATGTTACATATGATGTCACCTGATGCAGAAGAAACCAGACCATATTTCATCATGGATGGATAAGCATTACACTGGTTTTTACTTTTCACATAAGACCAGAACGCTTTGGGAGATTTCAAAATATTAATTTCAATTTGAGAGATATAATTGTGGAACATATCTTTTTCCATATGTTTAGCTCGTTCCCTTAAAGTTACGAAAGAATTGTGATCAGATAAGTTCTTGTATTTTTTAAACTTTGATAAAAACTTGTATTTTTCTTTCAATACTTTAATGAGCGACGATTTATACCAAAGTGGGTATTTATTATTAGGCGTAACAGTTTTCGAGGGAATAAACTTGTTTCGTAAACTAGTCAAAGTAGAGTAAAAAAACGAAACAGATTCCTCTGTAGATTTAGAGCTAAATTCATGGCGCCAGTCTATTTCATTTATTCTTGTTGAAATTGAATCAAAGTCACCTAAGTGATACATAAATTTAACGTACGGACACAAAGGAAGAGCGTGGAGTTCAACAAAATCTGCATTTACAACTAAGGCTTTATGGTGCTGATCCTCTGGAACCAAAGGTTCAATACAACTTGTAACAGAGACATCACTATTAGAAAAAATTAAATCCAAGAATCTATTGTTTATGTTATTAAATGAATTGTATTGCTGTAAGTGACATGTGGCAAGGCTATCAATGAAATTAGTTTGAACAACTCCCTGAGTATTAGAAGGATAAAACGATACACCATCATCCGCTAAGGACCAGGTTAAGTTCGGTAGGTTAAAGTCCCCTAAGACAATAAATTTATCAAGGGGATTCTGAAGTACGATTTCAATTAAATTTTCCGAAAAATTTGTTAATTGTGTTGCCATCGAATTACCGAGATTCTGATTACAAATATAAACAACACACAAATGTATTTTGTAACAAATTTTTGGTTTCTTACATTGAGCTAATATGGTCACCCAAATATCTTCAGCTGACGAGAACCACTCGGAACGAAGATTAGCGATCAGCTCACGCCGAATCGCAATTAACACCCCGCCTCCCA
The DNA here is from genome assembly GCA_033032175.1 of Saturnia japonica. Taxonomy (NCBI): domain Eukaryota; kingdom Metazoa; phylum Arthropoda; class Insecta; order Lepidoptera; family Saturniidae; genus Saturnia; species Saturnia japonica. The sequence goes on along the minus strand of CM065311.1, from coordinate 7,922,317 downwards.
ACAATTGATCAGTATTCGAGTAGTCTCGATCCCGTCGCCATATGATATAGCGATCGTCAAATAATTCGCCATTAAGAATAGAATCAGTCAAGCAAGTCTCTGTAAGGCATATAATATCATACGAGTTAATACAAATATTTCTAAGAAAAATAGCTGTTTTTGTACGAAGTCCACGTACATTTTGATAATATATAGTGATCATTTTACATGAGGGTATTTAAGTAACAATTTAGTGTAAATACTGTGCAAAAATAGTATTAACGAGGCTGTAATAAAAAGCAAAATCAAAATTATAATGTAAAAACCACGGTACAAACAATTCGCAGGAAATATGAAGGGTAGTAGAAAAAAATAAAATAAAAATAAGCTGGCCGTACCAAGACGATAAGCGAACAAAGGTGAAAGTGACCATAAAAAGTGCATAATAGCACGGATCATTATACCAGCGATGTTCAAAATTTGCAAGCAAGCATCAGTACAACAAAATATAATTACATTGTGTGATAGATCTAATATTGTGTGAAAGCATATGTATAGTATAGTTGTACAACTGTAAACATTACTACATGTGCTACAGAAATATATAATATAATACAATAGTTTTAGTGCAGTATTTTCTTTAGGTCTGTTTCCGATTTGATGGCATAAACCGGTGAATTGGAGTTTTTTCTTATAAAAATTTTGCATCCCTTTACCCAGACAAACGCAAAACCCCGTTCTTTCGCCAACGATTTGGTTTTGTTGAGCAGGATCTTATTATCATAGGTTAGGTGATCATTTATATAAACCCTGTGTTCCCCTTGAAGTCCGAGATCCCTGGGAGTGATAGATTTACACTTTTTCGCTGCAGCCACAAAGTCATCTTTTAGGTATCGGTTGTGCACCGAAACAATTATAGATTTATGTTCACTGTTGCTACGCATAGGTACTCTTGAGAGGTAGTTAATCTGGTCTTTGGAGATTTTTATTCCAATATGATCACCGACTTTGGAGATTACAGAAAATAAACTTTCTGAATTAGTTATAGGAACGCCTTTAACCTCTATATTATTTAGCCTAGATCTTTGTTCACCCTCGCGTAATGCACATTCAAATTGCTCGACACGTTGCTGGAGTTGTATGACTTGTTCTTTACTATTACTGAGAGAATGAATTTCTCGTTCGAATTCGCAAACCTTATTTGAGGGTGTTTCAAATGCTCCATGGATAAAATCCATTGATGATTTCACATCAGAGATCTCCGATTTCAATGACTTCAGTTCTGCAAGCTCCTGTTGAATTGACTTCACATCCCGGATCAAGGTCGGCAGTGATGACATTTGGGTTGACAAACTTTTTAGTTCAAGAAGAATTTGGTCAACATCAGCAGCAGAGGTAATGGGTGCTTTATTGGACCCTACTTTAGTAGCGGTAGGATTACCTGAAATTTTGCAGGAGTTGCATTTCCAAGTGGCTTTCCTGTCACCAAGTCTCCGGTAACCTGTCTCTGTTAAGCCGGAGCAGGATATATCAAAGTGGCCTAAGCATACTGAACACTGGATACCATCAGATGATTCATTATTACATGCCTTGCACCGAAGCGTCATCGTGAATTATAAAATTACACAAGTGGAGTTAAAATAAAGTATTAGCAAAGTTCACTACTAACCGCTCGGTACTATGCGAGTTAATATAGGTGTAACGGCAAAAACGTCTTAAGCGCCGTGTATAACTCGTCGCTTACGCGTATTCGTCGCAGACAAGTCCGGTGAAGCTGTAAAAGCCGCAGCGGCTTTAGGGCCCCTAAGGCTAACAGTGTAATCAGTTCTAAAAAAAAAAAAAAAAAAAAAAAATATTCGTCGCACAAAACAAAACGAACATACGATGAAATATAATTGTGTTTGATTTACGAATATTATTTAGATTTTTGATTCACTAGCACTGTAATACATAACACACTAATGTATTTATTGTCATTTGAACAATTGCACAAGCAATTGTATAAATTTTGCGTCGAAAAGATTAATTTTAATACAGTTTAAACAATATTTAACGCAGAGCGATCAGAACACGGTGCCACCGTCTACCTATAATAACCTAACCTTATCCCTATAGATTTGAGAATTAATTGTAAGTAATAACTTATAATCAATATATAATTATTTTAATTGAATGCGAGCGTTTTTGTTTCATTTGTGAAAAATATTTACCCTTCATTTGGTTCCCCTAACAAATTTTAATAAGTATGGCAAGTTACGCCACTGCTAAAGAGTTAAAAAATGGAATACTCACGTCAAATAAAATAATAATACAACGTAACGTAACTACAGGTAGGTCTATACTATAACATAATAAAGCGGAAAAGTTTTTATGTTTGTTTGTTTAAACACGCTAATCTCTGGAACAACTGGTCAGATTCAAAAAATTCTTTGTGTATATGATGACCAAACTCACGAGGAATAGTATAGGCTATCTAACATATGACTACAACTCTCAGCTAGCCGTAAATAGTTAACTACTTACTGTAACGTAACTGCTTTATCCGCTTGCGCTGGCATAATCGTTAATGATACAGAAATACAATGTTCTAATTATTACATATGCTTATATCTTATACATAAGCCACATTAAGGTATTTTATGACAAAGATTTGTTGAAAATTGAAATGTTATTTTTGCATTATTTTTAGACATGGCATATTAATCCTTACGAACAAAAGTTACTTCATCATAAAAACAATTTTATGAAGTAAGATTTTGCTCTTTATAGTATATTATTTGGACACATAGTTTAGGAGATAATTAAAAATTAAAATAATGTGTACTTGCGGGAAGAACAATTGTGATAAGTCACACGGGTGCGTTGGCGGCGCGGCGCGGTTTGGCGCGGTGTTCTTCGGATAAAATTAACATGGGTGAAACCGTGGGGCACAGCTAGTTAGATATATAGAGGTTTGAGATGTTTTCTAAGGCGAACAAGGTGAATATACTAAAGCATTTATTTTAAGGCATCTATAAATAAAAAAATTACGTAAAGCATATTCTGAAAAAAAAATAAGCAGTCATTGTTATCCTACAGCATTACGCAACAATGTCATATTAGATAAAGTGAACTTTAAATAATATTGTTGTTTACAAGTATTTTAATAGTATAGTTGCTACTACACAACAGCGATTTGGTTTGGGCAGAGAAGGGCGCCGCGCACCGCGCGCCGCGTCGTACCTACTACCTACCGACAAATTCACAATCCCGCGCTCTCGGTTCTCGCCCTCGCCGCTCGCCCCACTCCTCGATCCTCATCCATCAGTCAGTCATTCAATAACACGCACGGGGAACGGTCGCTCGTTTTAACCTATCAAGTAATGTTCACGCGGATAATTGGGTCACATTGTTGTGTATAATATTATATCAACAAGAAAAACATGCTGGATCAGTGCTCGTGGTAGTTTATAGTGCAAATGGTTTTAGTATGTTTTATAGTGAACCTAAAGACCTGCGGTTCTTTTGAAGTGTATGGGATGCGTGCGTGAGCGCAGCGCATGACGTGCTACGAAACGTTAAGAGCTTCGGCACCCGCCGCGGACGCCCCCATGGCGCACCACTTTGTCAAGTGGTGGCGCAACAAGTTTAGAAATGGCTATAAGAAATTTAGCTGTAAGTACAAATAGATATTATGAAATAAAATTTCTGTACCTTCATGCCCTTCGACGTTACTACCACTCAGACTGATTTATTAAATATGAGTCGATATTAAAACTAGGTAACGTGATTTCCACCACGCAAATCAAATTATTTACGAAATAACATATCAGCTGTAAATTGTGACATTTTATTGCTTTTAATACTAATAAATTGTGTGTTGAAATGATCAAAATTATAGAGGGGACTGGCTTTGAAGTGCAGCAACTGTCGGAACAATATTAGCAATAGGTGCTTGGCGACAGATTTCCAATTGTTAACGCACTAGTTGTGCAAAAAACTAGCGTCTATTATACAACCATCATGGTTTCCCTGCGATGTTCTCATTTATAGAAAACTCGGGCTTGATTTAAACCCATATCGTTCGACGCGAGGACCTTGTGGGTTACTCCTGAGCTATCATGGCTTCACATTGCAAAATCGTATTCGGAAGAAAGTGCTGCTGTATTTATAAGTAACAATACCTATAATCATAAAAGTTCCTTTCGTAATTGATTTTGTTGTTTACGTTTGGCTCTCAAAACACGATTTACCCACTTTACGGCACTGTTATAATATAATCAGGTACCCTCTAGTTAAAAGGATATTTAAGTTTTTTTTTAATAATTTCATTAGTTCTATCAAATATCAACTAGTTATACATAGATTACGATTTGAATTATACGATTTGATTATATTTGAAATGTCTGTATGAGCTCATATCTATAAACTGATTCAAATACATAATACAATTGGACTTTATTTTTTCTATTTAGTTTTTATTTTTAAACATGTAGAATACCTGTTTCAGAGAATGTATATATATGTATATATGTATATATTAAATACAACGTGCTTATAACGTTTTATGATCTCAGTCGGACGTTATCAAAAGTCGGAAAGATGAAAAGCGCCGCTAAATGGCCGGCTCGAACAAGCCGACAGTGAAGCCAACGCGGACAAAAAAATCTGATAATAGCGTGTAGGTAGGTAGGTATCCATAATAATAAACTTTAATAATGTAGATTTCTTTTGCCTTTTCTTTGTATTGATTAATAACAAATACTATATAATTTACGTTATAATTCCTTCTGTTTATAAATAATAAAAATGTTATTTACGGTCTTAATTTAAACAATTAATAAAATTGAATTGTTTGTTTGTAATGTCAAAATAACAGTTTTTTAATAAATGCTTATGAAAGTATATACGACACATATAAAACAAAACGCCCATTTTTTCTGTGTCTGTTTGTTACGGGTAATCTCCGAAACGGTTGGACTGATTTTGACGGGACTTTCACTAATAGTTAGCTGATGATATAATGAGTAACTTAGGCTACTTTTATTTTAGAAAAAGAATTAGGGTTCCACACAAATTAAGAAAACTGGTCATGGTAAATCAATTCGGACACTTAAATGGCTCATCCTGAGTAAACCATAAGAGATATAGCAAATTAATGTAATACATAATTATAGGCATTAAAAAGACCTACAAAATAGTTCGGAGAGTATACATCTATCTTCTAAGGAACACCCACAATAAGCATTTTTGTCTTTAAAATAGCCGAGAGCGGGGGAGCAAGAATCGCGTGGCCATTCTGTAGTCCACGTGAGCGAAGCCAAGGGCACAGCTAGTTTGGAAATAAAATGCAGATATAATAATTTCGATCTTATAAGTTATTAGATGGTGGCTCTACAGTCGAGTAAAAATTCTTGAAACCCATAAAATAATTTGATAAATGAAGAAAAAAAATCATATTAGATATTTTGTAAAGTAAATAGTACTTTAATTTATAATAAACATTATTTTCCAAGAAAATATAAAATAAACAAGATCGCTACTCAAAAATAAAGTTCAAATAATTAAAAACACATTTACTGTTTAAACTACACCGATTAAAACTCGGATTAAACGAAATGAGCATTTTTTATTGTGTTGTTGTACGTGCCTGAGTATTTAAGTTTTAAATAATAATAATACCAGATTATATGGTTCACTGCTGGGCAATGTGGCCTCTTCCCAAGAGAAAGCGAGGCTTTATCACTACGCAGTTCACGACGCGACGTTTTGATGATTTCAAACGCCTAAAAGAAATCAACAATTCTATATTTTTACCACATACAGTGATACTAGAAGAACATTTCTCAATCTTTCAACTCAACTCAGCTTTCTTCGCGATGTATTATTAAACGCCGTAATTCGGTGTGTAGATTTTCCTTGATACGCGTCCATATCTACAGATGACCAAAGAAAGATCGGAATATAAATTTTTAGACTTCTACAGATTTATTGTTACTAGGTAGTTAGGCACTTAAAGGATACAAACCAGGGGATTATTTTCGGCACAAGCCGTTTTGATTAAACACTTGACGAAGGAGTCACACATTTGTTCTCTTAAATGATTATAAAATAGATTATAATTCTATCTATCATCTATAAAATACATAGCATTTTTTAGAACTAATTAAACTATTATCTGTACAACATTTTTATAAACCTCGATGTTTTGAATACATTATTTTTATGTTTACGATAACTTTTTAAGATTTGCGGTAAGTTTCAATCTGTTCAAAGTATATTTCTATGGTTCATAACTTTGTCTAAGTGTAAGAAAAGTATGCACCATTCGTGCTGAATTCAATTTACTTTCAAATTATGGTTCCAAATAACATGCTGTAAAAGGCAAAATTTATTTTCATAAAATTATCTTGATGCTGAAACAACTTTCGTTCGTGAGGATTAATATCTATGCCTAAAAAAAATGCTCACTTTTTTAATTTTCAACAAACTAAGAGGCATTTTTTTGTATTTACGTATCACTAACCATTATGGCAGCACACGCAAATAAAGCAGCTCGGGATCGCTTTGTGTTCCAATTTACTTAACATTAATCAATATTTAAAGCTAGCTGGGAGGTGTAGCTTAATTCGGCGCCTGCGCAGAACGATTGCCCCCGCGCATACAATTCGCCAAGCACAGCGATCGCGGCATCGTACTATGCAACTGTGATCTTATTTCAAACATAATTATAGACATTAAAAAGACCTACAAAAAGTCTGGGAGAGTATACATCATCTTCTAAGAAACACCATAATAAGCATTTTTGTCTTTAAAATAGCCGGGAGGGGGAGCAAGATTCGCGCGGGCATTCTTTAGTCCACGTGAGCGAAGTTACGGGCACGGCTAGTTATATTCTAATAGTATAGAGATATACACCAACTGGTCACGGAACACATCAAACTAAAAGAAACATCGATTACCTACATTGATTTCGACTGACGGGTAAATTTTTTATGTGCTATTTCCTTAATCTTTAGTTATCTGACAAGCTTCAAAATGTGACAATAGTAGCAATACGGATAAAGTACTATGAAATGCTCTCAATCTGTAGTTAATAAAATTTACAATATTTGTCGGATTTAAGGGGTGTTCTGGTCTAGAGGCCTAAATAAAGCATTTTTCAGATTAGGACGAATAGAAACATATTTTATACCATACATTTTTTTAAATCTATAGTAAATAAAATTGAAAATCAAAGGTCCCGGGCATAGAGGGATATACAAAGAAGATGCCCACCAAATTTCAAATTCCTCGTTCAAGTAGAGTATTTCGAAAAAAATAATTTAAAGAAAAAGGCGTTTTAAGTTTTAGACACAATTTCAGGCAGCGTAACTCAGATATTCCCTGCTCCATACATTAGACCTTATTCAACTTCGAAATGAGCATTTTCTGAAGTTCTTTCAGCTTTCTTTAGAAGTAATGGAAGCTCGAAATTAGTTTCGTTCCTACTCGATCAGTTAGTTGCCATGCAACAAAAGTTGCTGTAACCCCGAAAAAAAATAGAATAATCGAAAAAAAAATTATTGTAAATTTGAGTTAATTTTAATGTATTAAATATAAATATATATTAAATATATTAATTGTTTAATGTCCAAATGGACATTGTAGGTTGCTAAAATTTAAATAGTAAAATAGGCCATTGATATGCCTAATAGAAAGACTGAGAAAGATTATGTAACCTATGGCTACGTTGTACACAAGTTTTCCATGATAAGAGTAGAAATCACAAAAAAAAAATCCTTATTCTTAAATACCCAGAAGATCATCAAGAGAATGTAATAACCACTGCTAATATTTATTAAATAATATTTTCAAAGAAATATACTACAAATTAATTAAATATTTTTTTTATAAATAGATAGACGTGATTACTCAACTAATCCTACTTCAAAGCGTACAAATATCACTTTGATCTCGTTCTATTTAGTGACGAAACAACATAAGCTGGATACTTCAATTAGGAAATGCCTTTCATTTTAAATTCTCGTGCACACGTTAACATGTTGAACGCAGTTTGTTAAATAAAGTTTTTGATGCAAATGGAACCGTGTCGCTCATTTAATCGACTTCAAAGAGTCTCTGAGAGCGCGTCGTTGAAGCGGAGACAATGATACTTTTTTATATTTTAATATCAAAGGCTCGCCGCAGCGCGCAGTTGTCAGTTCCCTACTTCAAAGCAACAATGTATTTCTATTATTATTTGTTATAATATGTTTAACTTTAAACGATAACTTCTAATAGACGATCATTTCCTTAAAATTAATATAAAGAGAAATAGACATTGATGTTTTTTTTAAATCTTAATACAGATACATGAATCAACGAGATACATAATTATTCAGAATTTTACTTATCGATAGTATTGCATGTGGTATTTCTTTATTGTCCACAAAACGATATTCGTTTCCGCAATAAGTTCACCTAGTACGGGTTTGCATTTAAAGTACTAATAACTATATTAATAATTCTGTAGAGAAGAAGAAGTGTGTACAGTTAATTTTGTCCAATTTTCCCCGATAAGCATACTATATGAAAGATAATCACGAATATGCCATTAAAAAAAATTCTGTCTGTCTGTCTGTTTGTATGTCCGGCTTTAACTCAAAAACGGCTTGCCCGATTCTTATGATATTATGTACACAGGTTCTTTCTTATATTCATTATTCAATTGATAGTGCGTAAGAAATTTCTATATTACTTTTAGAAATCGTTAAAAAAAATATTTGTTGGAAATTATTTTTTAATATATAACATTTTTCGTCAATTCTTAACCGTTTCTCATCAAATTTTTTAAACGGGAAGCATACGTCATTCTATTTGAGAAGCTATAAGAATCGTAAATAATATATTAGAAATCGTAGAATAGAATACTTATTCATTTTCAACCATTTTTGATGAAAATTGTACACGGGAAATAGGTACACGTAATTCCTCAATTGATACGCGGTATATGAATTGCCAACAATATGAGTAAAAATAAAATTACGGGTTGTAAAAATAATTACTGCGTAGTAACAAACGCGCGTTAGTAGTTTATAAAAACTAATTTAGAATGATGCTTTAATTCTTTAAGTGGATTAGAAATATATATAACGTGATTTATGTATGTATGTATTATAAATATATTCAATCATGGAATCCATCACTTTATTAACGTGGAGATAAGCACAAATACTGTAAGGATATAACCGTGTTTCCAGAATCTTCTTATATAGTAATTTATTCTATACCTACTTATAATTAAAGAGTAAAGAGTAGAAATCTGTACTTGAAAAAAAAAATACCACCAATTTTTGTCTGCCTATTTGTTTGTACACCAATCTCGTAAAAACTACTGAACCGAATTGAATGAAATTTGGTATGATTGTAGTTTACAGTCCGAAGGTACTATAAATTGTGTTTAAGTTATGTTCATATAAAAAAGTTACGTGTGTATAAGTAATGCTGTAATATATTTTGAACATAGAGTGAAATGAACTGAAATTATACTAAAATATCCCAAATTATTTTATCTTAATTTTCTTAAGTTATGTCTTATATCTTAAAATAACAAACAAAAAAGAAAATTTTAATTATAATATTTATTTTTGGTGTTATACGCTATATGTTAGGCTTATCACACATTAAAACGAACACTAATTTGGTTTGATTTCTATTGTCAAACTTAGGTAGGTATATTTTCTGCAAGGGTTTGTATTCAAAATAAAAAAACCCTTTATTCAATTTAGGACCTAACTTATGAACGTCAAACACTACTACCGGTTTCGAAAAATATCTCAGACATTGAGAACAACCGATATGAAACTCGATCGGGTTTATCTTTTTTTTCCAATTAGACAAAAGTGTTAATATAAAACAACAATAACAATTATGTGGATGCACAGAGGGGGATTCACTTCCAGACATCACTATCATTAACATAATGGTCCACAATTTAACAATATTTAAGGCGGGTTTTATTCATTTTATTGATTTTAATATTGTTTTTAAATTTGTAAAATTATTAACAATTTCGTTTGATAGATGTCATTGTTTCGTGCGATTTTTTTGCAATATTGAGATTTTTATTAAAATAATTAAAATATCGGTTAATATTTAAAATATTTTTAATTGGATATCCATCAAAGGGCTTTTGATTCATTGTGTTTTTGGATTAATTTTAAATTAAAATACCTGATAGAAAGTGGATGGGATTGTCTCAGTATTCCATTGCTCTAAAAAAAGAGTAGATAATTTCGTTCAAAGGAAACTGGGGAATTCCGTCAAGTGAGACTTTCTGCTGAACGAGATACTAAGAAAAAATTTACACACCCCAGAAACCTGTAGGGAAGAACGTATTAGGTGAAATTCACAGTGTAGACGTATGACATAATATCGATCGATCGAAAGTAGGGAACGTGTGGCAAGGCTAACAAATAAACGTGAGTACTACGGCGCGTTTCAGCTATCCGAGACTATAAAGCATGAAATACAGTCATGTCGTCCATGTTGAATTTCAAACCTAGATATCTTTTTTATCGCCGTTTTTCATACACGGAATTCCACGCGGGCGAAGTCACGGGCACAGCTATTTCTTATTATCAGTATTTAGTATTAGTATCGATATCAATTTTATTAATTGTATAGATATCAACATTTATTTATACCATAATTCTATTTTGTCTCCACGTCTAGTGACAAAATATAGTAAATTAAAATCTTTATAAGTTTAATAAAATATGAAAACGAATGTTATGGCCTAAATAAATCCCCGATAAGTAATTTTCGTAACAAAGTGTCGCTATATCCCTTTTCGAATAGTATCTACCCTATAGCTTATTTGTAAATAACAACCATAATTCAAACCAACTAGATCTTTAATGAATAACTTGTTTAATAGCGACATCTAACGTCGAGTAGAGGTCCCGATGCTGTGATACAAGTGTACCTATTCCAACTTACTCTTTATTTCGTGATCCTATTTGTGCTTTTATCTCCACATGAATAGAGTGATGGATTTCATTATTAATATTTTTTTAAATATATATATATATATACAGTCGGGCATTCTGATCACTGAACTAACGAGCAGCTTCGTTTATATTTATAATCCACTTGAATTAAAGCATAATTCAAAATCAGTATTTATAAACTGCTAGCACGCGTTTGTTACTACGCAGTAATTATATACACCCGTAATTTTATTTTTACTCAGATTGTTGACAATTTACAATTTACCGTATATACAATATGTATTAAAAACCCCGTCGGATCCGTGAAGGTGTTATTAGGTATCGAGATTATATTCTTTGTTATCTACCTCAAATTTTAAGTAAAAAAAATTTGCACCAATAAAATGTAATTTTTTTAATTTAAATGAGGAAACTTACATGGCAATACAAGCACCGCGGTGCAAGTGCTGCGCCACGCGTCCTTTACCTAACATCAACATCATGATGACCCTAGTTGACCCGGGCTCCGTTTATCACAGTAATTGTTATTTTTATGCAGCTTTGAAAAGAGCGCTTTATTTGTCATCCGTGTTTGAATATTGTAACTATCATTCGATGAGGACTGTAAGGCGATGCCTTTGACGAATATACTGTTCCATGATCCTACCATCAACAGCAACACATGTCTGACACCGTCTGACGAGGTTGGCACGGTCGCTTTGTAACACATTTGTGTCGCATTTAATTTTGTCAAAAGCGGCTACAATACGCATACGCATTTCGGCTTCGATATTACCGATTTGCGTAAAAATTGATTATTTTAGCACAACTGCATTAGCACGATATGCTTCTTGGCCGTGAACACTGAACACAGCCCGTAGTAAACACACGGTTGTGCAAACGTTAAAACCCACGGTCTTCTACTCAAACACATTAACATATTAAAATACCTACCTACTTTTGGTTAAATTACAACATTTTGCGGATAACAATCAATAACGGAATGGAACACTTTTAAATTGCAATAATATTTTTATTTTCATAATAAATAATCGGATTCGACGGGGTTTTTTTATACATATTGTATATGATGAAAGTTTTCTGATGGCATAAAACAATAGAAGGTCTGGAGTCTCTGATGTGAAACACTAAGAGCCCCGTCAAGCTATAAGAACTATCGAAATGCCGCCTTAGTAAAAGTTATTCAATCTGATGAGCTTTTATAATGGTCTACAAAATCTAAGATCTAGAGTAACTGACGTGGAAATCAAAGGGCCCAGTCAAATTGTATATGATATGGAAAATATGTCGCCTTATTGAAAATTACTTCTGTGGAACACGAAGCCCCCGTTCAGCTAAAATATAAATTGTTTTCTAAGCGCTCTGACGCGCGTTCATATGAACAGGGCCTGGGGCAAACATTAAGAGCAATGAACTCAATGAACATGATAGGTCTTTTCTGCTTATCGATATTATGAAATTCCAGTATTTAATTTAGAAACTTCATAATAAACTACAAAAAGAACTATTATAATCCCGAGAAAAACATGATGTAAATATTCAACATCAATATATTCTTGCTCTGCCGATGCCAATACAGACGCGGGAGACGAAGAGTGCAACTAATATAATAAAGCAGAAGAGTGTTTTTGTTTGTTTCTCTAAGCATTCTAATCTCTAGAACTACCAGTCGGATTCGAAAAGTTCTTTTTGTGTATGTTAGCCAGATTCACGAAGAATAGTATAGACTATCAAACATTAGGCTATATATAACACTCAGCTAGCCATAAATATTGATTTTTGTTAAGTACGTCGGAAGAAGAAGTGCTCCCCTACTGATTTATCCGCGTGCGTTGACTTAATGGTTAATGATACGGAAATATAATATTGTGCAAAATTTCTTGGCATATTAATCCTTACGAACAAAAGTTACTTCATCATAAAGACATTTTGATGACAATTTTATGAAGTTAAACTTTGCCCTTTATAGCATTTTATTTGGACACATCGTTTAGGATACAGTGCAAAATTAAAATAGTTTCTACGGGAAGTGAGAACAATTATTATTATAATAGACAACACGGGTGCGTAGGGGCGGTGGCGCGGCGCGGTGTTTGTCCGATAAAATTAACACGGGTGAAATAGGTTATTTAACATCACGTTACAACAGTTAGGAAGTGAAGCAACTACCATACAAAGAGTAGTTTAGAATTACAAAATTAAACGCGAGTGAAACCGCAGGTATAGCTTGTGCAAAGATAAATATAATTTGATATCTTTTCACTTGGTTTTACTAAATACATATTTTAAATATAATTTACAAAATAACATATACATACATTCTTTTTTATATGTATATAACCTAAACGCAATTTATAGAACATGCAAATGTACCTATGTGTAAAAATGCATTCTAAATGTACCTTTAGAGTCTTTAGACTATAACCATACCAAATTTCTTTAAATTCGGTCCAGCAATTTTTGCGTGTTTGGCGTTCAAACATACCGGCAGACAGAGAGACACAAAAATTTCAAAAACTATCGAAATTTTTTCTGTTCATGATTTTAATTCCCGTATTATTTTTTCTCACATGTCTTCAATGTACGGATTTTGACTCTTTACTCTTTTATTGTAAGTATAGATAAGTATTGTATAATAAATTAACACGATACAAATAAGTGTAATTCTTAAATTAAGATCTTTTAGTACATATTTTCATTCACAATATAAGTACATACTTACATTATTATTACTTTCGAGATACCTACCTTAATTTGATTCACTAGATAACATTAATTTCATAATACCCAGAAGGTACATATCCTTTCGTTAGAAATACATATAAACAGAGAATTACGAAAATGTAATTAATAAACAATTCTATTAGATAGGTACCTACGCAAGTACTCAAGTATATATCCAAACTAATATTATAAATGCGAAAGTCACTCTGTCTGTCTGTCTGTTACGTTTTCACGCCTAAACCGCTGAACCGATTTTGATGAATTTTGGTATAGAGATAGATTGGACCTTGGGAAAGGACATAGAGTACTTTTTGTAGCGAAAATAAAACTTTAAGGGTAGAGAATAGGGGATGAAAGTTTCTGTGAACAAAACATGGGAACACCAAATGCGCATGCGAGATAATGGTGCAATGACATCGGCTGCCATACCAACCAGTTTGTTGATTGTCAATCTGGTTTCTTGATTAATTGATATTGTTATACTTAATAAGAAATGTGTTGTATTTCCAATAATTACCTATTAAATAATAGTCCGGTATTCTTTTTAAGATTGGCTAAAGTGTATATAAACTGTTTAACTAAACAGTACGGCATAATTTCTGTATTATTTTATTATAGGAATATGACCTGTTCGCGGCTAACGGGAGCTTATATTATATTCTAAGCGATATATGTAGATTATCTGGATTATACAGTTTTGCTACAAGTGAATTATTTAATTGTGTTATTCAACATGTGATGAAAATAAAACTTCAGTGAAAGTTTGTATGAAGAACCCATTCATATTTATGCTTTTGGTAAGAAAGGATTATTATAAGGGGTTTCACGTTTTTCAAAAAATCTCCCCATAGGCCGGTACAATAAGGTATGATTTTAATTATTTTTAAAGTTTTATTGGGACGGTCAATGTGTTGGATTCTTAATGGCATATAATGTCAATACTATACAAACAGTAATAATCTCATCTATGATTTTCTTTTGGTTTCTCGTGTAATCAGCCTTTGCATATGCAGTAATATAGCAAGGTGGTAGGGATTGCGACCACAATACACATATTGGTGGTATGGGTTTATACCCATCTATGATATTCTTTTTTTTGGTATTATTTAAATATCTATATTAATAAATATGAAGTCCTGTCTGTACTTTTAATATTTTTCCAAAATTTCACAATACGCATATTATATGAAAGACACTGATCACGAATATGCTATTAAATTTATTTTGTCTGTCAGTGTGTCTGTTTGTATGTCCGGATTTAACTCAAAAACGGCTTGATCGAATCTTATGTAATTTTATACACGGGATGCTTATATCCTCGGTCAGTTGATAGGGTTTCAGAAATTTCAATATTATTTTTAGATAATGTAAAAAAATTAATAAAAATATTTTGTACACGGGAAGTATAAGTCATTCCATGAATGATAAATAAGGGGATTTTCAATAACACTTTAGAGAACCGTAAAAAAAAAAAAAAAAAAATTGAAAAAAAATAATTTCATTAATTCATAATCGATTTTGATGAAATTTTGTACACGGGAAATACATGCCACTCCTCAATTGATACGGCATATGAATTGTCAACAATATGAGTAAAAAAATATAGGGATTTAAACAATCATTGCGTAGTAAACAAACGCGTGCGGAGCCGCGGGCACACCGCTAATACATATATAAATGAATATATCGATATTTAAATTATTCGAGTGAATATGCTTTTGAAATACGAGCATAATTTGATGTGTTCTCTATCGACTGATAATGGGTTGTTAGATACATTATCGTAACTCCATTATTGGTGATGACTGTATTACGATGTATAAGGGGTTGAAAGGACAGATGTATTACGTTCTACGATGGATATCCCAATATGAATCCGAAGCTCTCCGGCCTTCCAAGAAATATTTGAATCTTGTTTCGTTTACATCTGCTCTTCGGACCGCTAAAAAACGTTTGAGTTTTGCCGACAAAAGTTAAGGTATTCCGCATTCTTAATTTTGAGCATTATTCTTGGTAGTATTGTGTTTTTACACAGCATTAAAATGTAATAAAAAATGGTGGGACGTAGGATATTTATTTGTGTAGATGTAATATTGACCTGGTTTTTTACCCCCTTTGGCTAGTTAAAATAGACGGCAATCAAATGTTTTTACATTATTTATTAAAAACTTACATTATCAACTTCGCGGAAGTGAAACTATTGTTTTTGTAATTTGTTTAGAAATGTTTTCATAACACATTTGAGATAACAATTAAATTTGTTACATATTGTATTAATGGTTTGCGTGAAAACTTTAGGATTCCAACTTAATATGCATTTCTTTATTTTTAACCAAAATTCCTTAGTATTAGTTATCGATTTTTCGTGAAGATTTTTAAGCAAATTGTAATGCAAAAATATTAAAAGTTCAGCTCGATCAAAGTACTAAAAATGAGTAACATATTACTTTACTTAATTTACAAGAAATGTAATATTACACTAATACATATCCACATCACCTGAAAAATAACTTAGTTACGTCCGTCATGTTTACTGAAGTGATTATTACAGTACAGAGTTAAATTAAATATCACTTACCTACCACCTTAAAAACCAGTCGAAACGCGTATTTTATATTTATATCAGTAGTACGTCACAATACATAAATATTTTGCTTATAGTAGCACTTAACAAAATGATAAATAAAGCCTAAATGAATAAATTACCTATATTACAATAATTATATGAATTATTGTATTTGGACATATGTATATATAATTAATGAAAGCATTCCACATATTGATTCGTGAAGTTTTACATTGTATATCGATAGGTACCCTATTTTTAAATCTGAAATCTATACAATAAAAAAAATTGAAGTGTTTAATTGATAAGTCAAAATAGCAGCTTTTTACTAAATGCATTTGAAAGTATTATACAGAACCTATAAAACAGCAATTTTTATTTTTTTTGTTTGTTTGTTCCGGGTAATCTCCGAAACGGTTACACTTATTTGACGGGACTTTAACTGGCAGATAACTGATTTTATAAAGAATAACTTAGGTTACTTATTATCTTTAAAATAAACGGCGCGCGGGTTTGTGCGACCTCCGTCGGTGGAAGCGGGGTCACTACAATACCGACATTCTGTAGTGTACTCGAGCAGAGCCGCGGGCACAGCTAGTTATTCAGTAAAATCAAAAAAAACTAAAATACTTACTTTTACACTAATTAAGATTTTGATAATTTGTAATTAACCTGAACTTACTAAACTGCTTAAAATCATCTAATCAGTAAAATCATAATCGGTTTAGTAAATCCTCTATCAGATTTACATAATCCTTGTATTTTAATATTCTTTAAAAAGCTAAACACAGGTAGAAAATATTTTTTTTTTAATAAGTACTTTTCAAATGCTTCTAGGTACCTAATATTGTTCAACAACGCAAATATAAAATCATTATCATATAATATAACATAACATAACATTTTGAAACTACGGTCGCTTCGTGTAATATCATAGCACCGTGAATCTATAGTTTAATTAAGTACCACCCTAAAGTTAAAATTACAAGCATCTACATCAGTAGTACAGCCCTTCCAGCAGTTATACTCGACAGCCAGTATCCTTTCTTGGAGAAACGCATTATCTTCTTTGTTCCTATGCACATTAACATCCAGTCAGATTGTAGTCAAATACTAGCATAAAGCACAAATATTTTGTTACTTTGTTTTTAGTTGGTACAGAGAGTGAGCGTACAGACACGGAAGAGTTGGTCGGTCGTGCTGCCTCCCAGTGTTCCGCACCTCCAGATTTGCTACCCAGCGAAGCACGAGCCTTGCTACAACCGGCCGCCCCTCCACCCTCCCTCTCGCGGCCAAGCCGAATACCACAGGATTCCTATAAATCACCATCATCGCCTACTCTTCCCCAAGACAATAACGATGATAAGCATCCAAGACTTCGATTTGAGGTAAGACTTTTTTGCATTGTCTTTTTTAATGTCTTATCGAATTGCCATCTCAGTCACCAAGCAACTGTCAAAGACTTTAATCTTTTTGGTCTATGTAAGCCTGCAGACCGTTTGTAAAAGTTAATACCTTTGTAATATACAAAAATTCTCGTTAGTAGCGTGGTATTTTGTTATATATACCTGAAAAAGCTATTTAACATGGGTAAATTACTATTCTTGTCCTTCCGACAAGTCACAAGAGGAATTAGAAAGTGGCGATTAGGAACCGACAGTCGTGACTTAAGATTGTAATCAAATTCATGAGTCCCACATTCTACCTTAATATACCGAATACAAAGCATTTGGGTTTGTTCTTTTTAATTATATAGAAAATTTTGTTTATTTTATTATTTGTGTATATATTCATATCGTATACAGAAGACGTTTGTACCAGACCAGACGAACGAAAGAAAGTATTAGTGGATAGGTAGGTATATGTTGCAACCATAGATCTCTATTGCAATGAATGAGACAAATTAATTGCAAAATAGATATTAATTTAGAATTTTATAATGAGACATATAAAGAACTGGTCCTAGTATCTCAGTAATCGTAAAGGCATTACTAGTTTCCTTTTAAAGCGTGAGATAAGGAGGACACCACCCGGGTTGCCGCGGCCGCATCGCTCTGTGACCGGTGCGGCGCGGCGTCGCTGGGTGTAGTGTCCACTATTTAGCCGGCGCCGCGCCGCCGCGCCGCGCCTAGCCCGGGTTTTATCTCTACATGCAAACCGCGCGACAACCGTATTGTAATCTTTTAAGGAAACGGAATATGCATATAGAGATGTTAAATGTGTGAGGTGAGACATACGGAGGAAATGTTTTATTATTGAAATAATCGGTTTTACTCACTGCCCGTGGCCATCACGAATCGATAACGTAAATAAGGGATCACCTATTAATTTTATTGTGCGCCCGCGGCTTCGCGAGCGTTTGTTACACAGTAGTTATTGTTTTATCCGCTATATTTATTTTCATATTACTGACAATTTCTACAGCTTATCAATCATGGAATCCACAAATACTTCCGTTGTACAAAATTTCATAAAAATCGGTTAATTTTAATTAATAAATAAAATTACAATTTCTGATTATTGAAAATTCTTATAGTCTATCAATTGATCATTATCATAAGCTTCCCGTGTACAAAATTTCATAAGCATCGGCCCTGCCGTTTTTGAGTTAAGTCCGGACAAACATACAAACAGACAGGCAAAAAGCATATTCGTGATGTGTCCTTTATTACAGTATGTTCATTCAGATTCAGAATTTTTTAAATATTATATTTACAGACAGAAGTACAGATTTATTAATATCGTTTTTATTTGTAAGTAAATATAAAAGACTGTTGCGGTCCGATTTAAAGCTTTCATGCATCAATTACTGTTATTCAGGTCGTCAACTTTTCATGAAAATGTTCTCATATCCATACGAGCTTTACTTCTTATTCAAGCAATTCAAACCTTTTGAAACTTCAAAAACTTTCGATTTTGCTATGGCGTTACCATAAACTTAGACGTGTGAGGTTTCACGATTCATGAGCGTGTGAATACAGTCATAAGAGATTATGCACCAGTGAAAAAATTAAAATAAATCGTTTTAAATCACGATTCATCGACATGTGGATGAGCCCTTACTGTTGGTTCTGTTTAGGTCCACACAAAATAGGACGACGGTTAGTGATTTATACCCATGGGGGACGCCAGAGTTACTTTCAGAGGGTGCATCAGTATCTGCATACTATACTAGTAACTAATAAAGTAATGTAATCCATAGATAATTATACATGTATTGTACAAATAAAGGGTTATTGGTAATTCGACAAAAACTACCTAGTTTCCGAGTTTTTTTTCAAAAACTTTTAACCAATAAACCTCTATAACAAAAAGTATCTCAATAAAAAAAATCTTAATCTTTTCTATACATATATTTTCTCTCCTGACAGAGGGTTGCAAATACAGCCCCTTGCACCCTGCTGCCGGCGCCCATGATTATACCTATACTTACATGAAGATCTCTAGTGAATTGATAACAGAATCTATACGTGTGAAATAATTAAAAAAAAAACTGTTTTTCAGGAGCTGACGTGTGATGTCGAACTGCAACATCCAGAGCCGTCAAAACAACAACCGCTACAATTCTCATTTACTTTATATGACTTAGACGGACACGGGCGCATGACTAAAGATGTTAGTAAAGTGATTTATAAACGTCTATATCATATATAGACAGCCAAATTTTGGTGCGGCGGTGCACGGCCTCAAAATCGAGTCAATAGCGACGCACGATCATGCGGCCGTGCCCTCCGAACCTAAAATCGGCTGCGTCAGATCGTGCAATGTAATAACCCTTTAAATACTTGTGTCCTTAGTTTATTAACATACTTAATTATATTTTATTATTACAGGACATAGCTGGTATCGTGTCATCAATTTACGAATCGATCGGAAAGTCAGTCATTGTCCCACATTACGGATCTAAGACCATACAAGTTCGACTTACCGTCGTACCTGAAAACAGCAATAGGCGAACTCAACGAGAGAGGCGAGAAGTTCAACGCCGGCGGCGAAAGGATTACCCACAAGTAGTAACCTCCGCCCCACCTGACTTCGCCGATCATACTGATGACGAAGAACGTGATAGATTATCAGGTGACGAAGATTTATCTTCCAAGTCTTCGTGTTCAGAAGAAAGAAGACCAATCATCCAAGACCGTAGATCTTATGCATACAACCAACCTCGCCCCCACCGACACAAGCGCAGGGATCACCGTGAACGTAAACATATGAGAAAGCGTTCTGGAAGCTTACAGAGACGTGAATTGCTTGAAATAATTCAAGCCAATATGGAAAAGAACCATCTGAGCTTTCAAACCTCAAGGTTTGCATTTAAATTTAATTATTTTTTTCTTCAATACAAATAAATAAAATTGAAGTGTCTGTTTGTAATGTAAAAATAACAGCTTTTTAATAAATGCATAATATGAAAGTATATTAATTAAATAATACGATACTTATAACAAAACACCTTTTTTTGTCTGTCTGTTTGTTCTGCCTAATCTCCAAAATGGTTGGACCGATTCTGACGGGACTTCACTGGCAGATAGTTAATATTATAAGAACTACTTACTTACTTAGGCTACTTCTATTTTAGTTATTTACCTACAATAAAATCAGGGAGAGTATATTCCTATCTTCCAAGGATCACCCGTAAGAAGCATTTTTGTCTTTATATTGTCGTCGTCTCTCAACTAAGCTGTGTTATTCCGAACGGAAATAAACGCATGTGTGTAAAATCGGTACGGAATCCCGATTCGATATTTAGAATTGAAATTCCTACACGGAATTCCGACTGTATGTGGCCGCTCTTACGCAGCGCACGCAACGGAAACTTTCAAAAGGAATAAATTCCCTCTGTTTTTGCAACATTTTTCATTGATGCTTCGGTCCTATTGGTCGTAGCGTGATGCTATATAGCCTATAGCCAAACTAAACAAACAAACAAATTCCTCAGCTTTATAATATTAGTAAAGATTAGTTCCTGCGCTAATCTGGTAGCGGCTTTGTTAACAGATTATGATAAATAAATGCAACATTTTATCATATTAATACTTCACATTAGGTTTTATAAGGTTCCTAAATAATTATATTACTGGATTCTTAGGATTTACCTAACAAGACAATGATAATGATGTCCAGGTATCACTATATTCCTCTCTGGAAACAATATAACAATCAAATGTTCAAAATATTTCTAATACCTATCCAACTGTCACTATCAAACTCATATATCTACCCTATCTGAAAAATGTTAAAGATTTTTTTATAATATAAATAAATGTCTCTATTTTTGTTATAGAAAGCCATGTGATTCCGTTGTCAATGAAGATTTCACGAATAAATATCAAAAGCTTCGTAATAGGTCGTACACCGTTAGTGAGAGAGCAACAAATACATTCCAAAAAGTGAAATCTGATAGTATTGGCAATGGTTATTTGGATCTGGCTGGCGGCGGCGATTCGCATCTATGCAGGTATGATCGTTACTTACACGCAGTGATATGCTCATCAGCGAAGCACGCTCATACGGGTTATCATCAAAAGCAACATGAGACACCACGAGCACCTCGCGTTCCACATCTCAATTACGGTCATTCGAAAATACACGATTCACCTGGACAACCTGTAGGAACTCAAGAACCTAGAGTGTTGCAGATAATATTTTTATAAAATATACAAAAGGGCATTGCCTCTTTTCTCTGTTTCATCATATTAAAGATGGCTTAATAAACAGTTACTATGCAGTTACCAATTGCTGTTCGGAATAAAATCGTAAGTTATATGAGACTCAATTGTTAAATCCACATAAAATAAAGGCGGTATGTATAAATATAGTCATTTATCAGTATTTAATGGTAATGATTGTTGTAATAGTTAATTATCCCATCACCAATGTCATAACTGAGTACATACATAATGTATATTTTGAAATCATGTTAGCTAAATCATTAAGGGCTGATTTTTCAATACTCAGATAAACAGACGGATAGCTTGGATAAGACTGATAGCAGAGTAATTAGTCCGGTAGGCTTCATTAGAGGAATAACTCGACTACCCAAGGAACAACTTTGTCTGTTCCTTTAACGGCCAGTTAACAGTTATTGT
This sequence comes from Saturnia japonica, assembly GCA_033032175.1. Lineage (NCBI taxonomy): Eukaryota > Metazoa > Arthropoda > Insecta > Lepidoptera > Saturniidae > Saturnia > Saturnia japonica. The sequence goes on along the minus strand of CM065311.1, from coordinate 7,899,986 downwards.
AAAGTTATCATTGACATCTGTCACATGCATCATTCACATTTGTGAAAGAAACATTATTTGTTTTTATGTTACATATTTCTTTATTTAAAAGTGTATTATATTTATTTATTCCAAATTACTATAGTGTTAGCCATTAGACCCTGGAGCCATTAGAGGCTTTGACAGCTCCACAAGGCTAGGGGAGGTGTATTATAATCAATATTTTAAATTATATTCATGACCTACAAAAGATCGCAGCCAAATAACCCTGTGTTGTGTTCCTGTGATAAGTGGGGCTTCCAGAGCTCCTAGGGTAAGGAGGTTCAAGTTCGGAAACGTTTTAGTAACATTTATGGTATTACAAGAGTCCATAGGCAACAGGCGGAACTTATGCTTGTTTGCCACTTTAGTAAAAACTCCTGGCAATTGAAGATTTCTAATAAAAGAATTTATTAATCAATCTGAAATAAAAATAAATGATGTCAGATCCTTGCCCTGATCATTTTACTACAAGGGAGTCAAGAGAATTTCATCGTCGATTTAGACAGCTTAAGGTAACCGGTTTTCAGCAGCACTAAAATTTTTTTTATACTACAAAGGTGGCAAACAAGCATACGGTCCGCATGATGGTAAGCGCCTACCGTAGCCTATGGAGGCTTGAAATACAATAGTTGCTGACCTTTAACTCCCCCACTCCAAGGATTTCTGGAAACCCTACTCATCACCTGACCACAACACTAAGTTTTTTTTGTCTGTGATCCTCTGTAGGGCGGAAATTTGCTACACATACCTTTTTTTTTTTGTTTCCTTATTTACACAATTAACAGGCAAGTAAGCAAACATAACATAAATACTGAAGCCCAAATTGACAGTGAATTTTGGTTGTCTAAAAATGGATATGGCTTTCCAGTTTGTAACGTTTGTTTATACAATATATTTGTTTCACCTCATTGAAGTAGGCGGCGCTAAATATTGTATTGTCGGTCTAATAGTTATAATAGACAACCACTTATGAGACTGATAAAGAGCCAGATAACTTTACTCCTGTGGTAGTTATCTCACATTTTATCTTACAATTGAAAAATCGGCCCTAATTCAGATAATCTCAACTGTAATATCATTAATGAACAAATCGAAGTTTAAAATAAAAACTTTTTTATATATAAATAATAATATTATATTAAACATTGTAGATATATAATTTCATGTCAATAAAATGAAAAAAATGTAAGTTGTAACATTCTACATTGTTCAACAATAGTAAAAACTGTTAAAATGTACTTTGAAAATATATTTGTATTTATATTAATATATTCACCTATCAACAATAGTATTTTATATTGTGTGTATGGAGTTGTAAGGCTAGATTTTAATGCTCAGTAGATATTGTACCTTATAAAACTCATTTTCGAGTATATGGACTGATTTTAGTTATAAGTGTTAGGTGCTTCAAATAAAATAGTTTATAGCATGTTACAAGAAAATTATTGTCATTGTTTGCTCAACTTTCGTGAAACGCGATGATTAGTGGCAACAAGACTTAAGGTTCTAATTTAAAATTCTCAATGGTTTCTCCCAGTTACATTACCAATATCAGTATTTGTTATTTAAGTTACTTTATTGCATTTTTTAATCCCACCCAGTAAATTGACAATCAATAATATCAGAGTTGAAATTAATATTGCCACATGAATTTTTTTTTTTTTGTGTTGTGTTACCATATATTTTATGTTCCAATTATTTGAACTTTAAAATTTAAAATACTGAACTGAAGATTTTAATATACTATTATCATTACATACGTTACATCTAAAATAAAAGTCAGCCAGTCAGCATGAGAGCTTTTATATGCCAAGAACAACTGATAATGCGAATCTCCCTGTTTTAAGGATATTACAGTATGAACTCACTTTAACAACACTGACACAGCCATACAGTCGAAGGATTCCCCGTTAAACAAACGAAACGGGTTGCCGACTTGGGAGAACAAAATAAAATGACGTACAATATAGTCTAGGGATACCCCGTAAAACATAAACGAAAAGGGTTGCTATCTTTGGAAATTCTAATTGCCTAGTTTTTTTTAACAATTTTATTAACGCGTTGTTCCAACCCCCCTCCCGCCCTCGTAACGTTTTAAAAGACCTCCCTTCTCCTCAAATTGCGTTACGTAACACTTGAATGCCGCTAAATGCCCATATTGTGGTGAATTCCTTACAAAATTAAACATTTGGTTGACTAACGACAAACGTGATTTTATCTACCTTATTCAACATTACCGTTGGAGCATTCGTTGTTATTTAGAAAAAACTTAACAATACGAAAAATATCTTCTACGGTTTTACGATTACTTCAGATTAGTGTACATCACTATTTTTAAAGTCCACTTCACTAACAACACATGAAATTTTACTATGGGATTAAAAACGTATTTTAAATGAATCTCTATTATGTTATTATCTACCTCTTACTATGCTTTCTTAGTGTATTATTTAACTTATTTTAACAGCTACTCCTTAGATTAATGTGCTTAGATATTAAGTTATTTTTGTGATAATCTTGTTAGTTTAATTATGTAATGGTATTTTTAAAGATGTATTTGGGTTGTCAATATTGTAAAGAATGAAAATGTACAAACTGCTCGATCTTGTCAAAATATTTATTGTCAAAATATACTCAGGAAATTAATTTAACAATATCTTTTTTTACTTCTTGCTTCACCTACTTACCTACCAACAGTTCTTCTTTTGAATGTATACCATAAGATACTCAAAATTAATAGTACAGCTGTTATTGCTATTGTTGTTTCTCTTGGTAGTCCACATTTGTTAACAACATAATTGTTTGGTGTTATTGATACCTGTAAGTAATCAATGTTCAATATTTAAGATGCAAACAAAGATAAAGCAATGATGACTCAGTTGGTAGCGTGTCGGATTCGGCGTCTATTGACGTGAGTTTGAATCCCTGCAATAAGCCTGAGCTTTGCATGAAACTGTAGCATTTTAAATGTACAGACAGAAGTACAGATTTATTCATATAGATAACCTACCAACATATACTTGGGATCCGGTCTGTTCCTCCACGAAAATGATGGTATTGAATACTCATTAAAATGGATAAAATGTGGTATTTCATAAGAATGTTGCAAGAAGCAACCATGATGCGTGTGCCCGCCAAATACCACTCTCGGCTTTATCTTAGAGACAATGTAATTTGTTGCTTCTTTAGATAAAGCATCTATTTTAAATCGGAACCTTTTCTTACGTTCAGGTAACGGCGGTGCGTCTGGTTCCGTACATAATGCATCCGACAATCTGTACAAAGGGAAGTGCTGAAACAATAAAACCAATTTAATGACATAATAGGAGTTTATCCACAGCACATCCTGTGTTTTCAGATGCGAATCTAGAGTTTAGGTTTGGAGGTGGGCATATATTGAATTGAAGATTTAACATCGAACAATTTATAAAAAAGAGATAGAATCTTCTATGATAATAGATATATGTATTTAGTAGAAGGGTGTCATGACCCCTATGTCTCCACCTAGATCCGCCCTTGTGTTTATTTGTAAAGCATAACAATAAAGTTGATAAATAAATAGTTGATACATTTTTTTATTCATCGCGTTAGGATTACATTATTAATTTATTATTTACGAATCACTACTAAAAAGGTATGCTAGATAATATTTCTGTTCGTTTTCAATAACTTTATTCAATCTTCAATGTGATAAGTGGTAGATAAATTTTGGTAAGGTATATAATACATTAAACTTTTAATTATTTATAGTGAGAATTCAAAGCTAAGCAAATTAGATTTGAGACATTTTGTTGTAAACATTTTATTGAACACCGTTTTACCTGCAACAATATTGGTCGACTGTATTTAAGACGCCTAGTGTTTTTATTTTGGCACTTTGTTGGGTTATCTGAACAATCCAATATTGCTGAAACAGGCAAGATTTATTAATTCAACTACTACTGTCTTCAGTAGTATTCATTTTTGAAATAATTTGTTATTTCTGCAAATATCATAAAATCTTGCTGATGTGTTGTCTGACTGGGTTGCGACTCACGACTACCATATTATGTGCATTATAATTAATACACAGTGAAAACACTATATTTGTGGGGCTGAGAGAGAAAATCGATGATGATTGATAGCTTTGAGGAAAATATAAAAAGATCCCTAAACACATTACTAATATACCAGACAATAAGTTCAAGGATCATGTCAAGCACATACTCTCAAAAGGTTCTAGGTTCATTAAGTGAATGACAGTGATGTCCGGAAGCAGGGCAGTCTTTACCCTGGGGAGCAAGGGGTGCTAGTCCTAGGAGGCGTAAGCCAACCGTTATAAATCTTGACAAGTACCTACTTACCTACTAGCATACTACCACAACAACCCTGTCTAACACTGTACTCCATGCAAGCAGAGCCACGTGCACAACAACTAGCTAGTTATATAAATAAAAATATAGGTCCAATATTAAATAATCATAGGTATTGTTTTAATAAGGACAACACATGTAATACATACAGTCCACATCTTAAATTATGCAATGATACAATGTATGACAACTTTCGCACCCCACACTAAGACGGCTCTGTCTGGAAGTGACTCCCTCTTTGTACATACACTAAAAATTAATAAACCTGATTAAGTTTCTTACTGGCTCTTTTCAGTCGCTGAGATGCTCTCCAGCCAGTAGTAATATTTTAACGTTCATAAGCGCCTTCTTGGGGATTAAATAATAAAAAAAAAAAATGTTTGTTGTTGGACCTTCATATCCTGATTGTGACCACTGTTTCTATGTTGTACTATATTTACATCAGTTGCTTTGTACTAAAATGACAGAGATAATACAAAGGAAAAAAAATAAAGATATAATTACATGCTATATTTTGAATTTTTTCTCTTGCCTCCAAGCACAGATGACAGGAATCACCCTCCATAGCCATTGAATTTATAAGAACAAAATGGTTATTTTTCAAAGTGACAAGTTCAACTGTAGAACTGTTAAGCAACTTATTGAACCTCTCAGCAGATCCACGCCATATACTGAAATAATTTATACATACAGATGTAACTTAGAATCAAAATTAATTTTAATTAATTTACAATAAAAGACGTGCTGTTTTGAATCCAGAGCGCAGTAAGATATTCTAAAGAAGAAACCTTAGTGCAGTAAGATTCAAAATACGTCACCCGAGGTAAATCAGTAGGTACCCTGTGTTTTATTTTAAGAATATGCTATCTTGTGTGCTATCACACTTTTATTCAATAAGAAGAAAAATAATTTGAAGTATTGTTTCATATGTAAAAAAATGCATATTTAGATACAATATTATGAGTTAATTATTACATATCACAAAACTAAAATAACATTGCTAGGTTACAATGAAATATTTCCCTAAAGTTATGGTAAAACCTAAGTTCTACCATATCTAAAACCATATATACCATACCGTACACCTAAGTATGTATGTATGTAGCATTAGCAGTTCACTTTATTTACAACCTAACTATCACAAAACCAAAAGGAGAGTAATTTTTTTACGTAATAGTATGTTTGAATTAACGACTGCACTATTTGGGTACTGTATCTGGTAACATTACTCACATAGGGTTGCACATATTTATACCATGTTGTTATTTGGTTGTCAAGCGCACTGACACAGCTAAATGCAAGGCCCACATTTTGTTGTTCTAAACTTTAGAACTTTGGAATCTAAAGTATCCATCTGTCTTTTTCTCAAATCTATGGTTATACTAACAAAACCCTGTAAATTGATATTCTCATACCCGTAAACTCCTTTTTGAGGCCACAGAATTAAAGCTTGATTTTTAATTTGGCATATATAATAAAAAGGTTACCTATTTTATTTGCATCAAGTATAATTTAAAACTTTTACTTTGCATTAATACTCACTAATTATGAAAACCAATATCATGATTTCCAGCTGTGACATACATCTTCACATTTTCTGGTACAGCAAAGAGAGTGTTAAAACGGCTTACATAATCTTGGAATTCTCTATCATTTGTCCATTCTCCTTCATCAAATAGATCTCCTGGAAATTAGTTTTCATCTATTTTAACTAAAACATTACTATCATAGATATCCTTAGCATCTGTAACAATGAACCTTACATCAAATTTCACAAAATAAAATTTGCTGAAAGCTACAAATATCAAGTAGGTAATGACTTTATATCTGCCAAATAAAATTTCATACAACATAAAAATCAACATACAAAAGCATAATGGAATAGCTATTTCCAATAAAGTCTTAATACAGATACCATGTGGTATGTATGACAAGTTAAGTTTTTATAGATTTAATCACAGATTTGAGATGGCAGATGGTCAGTTCGATAAAACAATTAATTAAGTGCAACAATGTGTTCACCTGTTATTTCATGAATAAATATAACACTGTATATGATAGATACACCATTAATTTACTAGTTGTTGATAGATATGTCATCCAAAACTGAATTTACATTTTAAATCAATTACTTCAATGATCTTTACTTAGGAAACCTTATGTTATGTTTAGACATAATATCTACTAGATATTAAATTATATTACTATATAAGATTCTAAATTTTGCATTTCTTTTTACAGTTTTTGACAAGGAACATATTTTCTTTTTGAAGGTTGAAAATAGTGAATTAACAATTTCCGAGAGTGGTAACTGGTAAGTTTTAATTGGGAACTAAATCTCTATCTAATTCAACCCATGACTCATACCAAAAGATACTGTATTCAACATCTGCGGAGTGTCTCCTCTGTTACATATACATTACCTTGCTCAATGTTTCAATACTATTTACTTGGCCCTATGTCCAAGTAAGCAAAGTGACAGAAACATGATTTCAAAGTAGTATGTAGTTCGACTCTGGTGCAACATTTAATGGACCAACCAAGAATGATATACCAGATATAATATACTCACCTCAAGGCAATATATTCACCAGGTGAAGATTAAGATGCTCTTACTTATTTACAATTTTTTTGTATTCAGAACAGAACCAACCATCCCGTGTGGAAAAAGAGTTAAACACTGGTGACACATCATTATGAAGGAATTACATAGATATCCTGATATATTCAAGACATAAAAAAATATTTTAGAATGCCTTTTATTTTGGATTTGCTGATTTGTCACAACAAGTTTTTCGTATCATGCGTTACTTTACTGCATCACTTGTAGCATGCCGAGTGATATGTCAGGTTGTGTTACAACACGCCACCTGAATGGGCGCTGCTCCATACAATTCTTTGGAATGTTGATGCTAGTGATAGGTTACGCGCCAGTTCACATTTCACGTTACTTAGGTGGACAGGTCACAGAGCCTAAATACATTGTATTATAACAGTGTCTTACCTAAAACAAAAACAACTTCTGGATTATGTAAGCGTATAATGGCTTGAAACGCTTGATGCATTTGCCATTCTCTTCTCATTTTGTCTAACCAGTGTCCTCGACGAGGCCCTAATAAGTGTGTATCTGCAATCATAAGTGCTTTAAGAACTGACTCATTTTCGCCAGACCTCTCTAGTACTGGCCAACTGCACTGAAAAGTACAAAAAACAATTACCGATGAGAAATTAAATTGCCAAAACACCAACAGTTCTAAATTTAAAATATTTTCTTATTTAATATACCTGTGCTATGACAATATAGTAAATAAGAAATTCACAATATAGTACAGTAGAAAATATACCAAATATTAATATCAAAACTTTCCATGTAACCCGACGCATAATAATTACTACATTAAACAATAAAAAAACTAAAATGAAACAATCATAATCATAACAAGATAACAGGTTAATTATAACCTATGCACTAGATACAGTAGGGAATAGGGATGTAAGAAAAAAAACTTTCTAAATATAATACGTTTATGAAATATCAAAAAATAAAAATGGTTTTTTTTCACGTCAATTTCTTCTTCTATAAAATGGCAACTTGTGTGTAAACTAGTATTGCGCGTTTTGTTCAGAAACGGTTTTAATAACCAGTTCTTCTTTGAAAAACGAACGGTTTCTCTATTTAACAAAAACAAGTTCGAAAACGAACGGGACCATTTTATGATAGAACAAATCTATAGTTATTGTTTTAAGGACTATAATTGGATGAATAGTAAACCGTTACAAGAAACTACTTTAAATTTGAAGGAACGAATAAGCTACAATGAATCTTATTGCTAACGATATACAATACAAATTTGGTTGTAAAATAAAAATGAAAAACGAAAGAACGAATAACAACTGGTTTTTGGTTAAACGTCTAATGTTCGTTTTTTCAGTAGGTAATGTTTGTTTTCGAACTTATGAAAAAAGCGTTTTTTTTTATAACCGGTTCTAAGAACGGTTCCTCGAGTGTAAAAACGCGTTTCGTTTCGTTTTACGAAAAAATAGAAACGACACAGCACTAGTGTAAACACTCTCTGGTAAACACAATTCCGCCAATGTGACGTTTAAAGAACCTTAAACGAAGGAGATTTATCGTAAACTATGCCGTATCGTCTGGGCTATCCATAAACAAACACAAAGACAACACAACACAATACACATATTATCTAGTCCTACAACATTTATCACAACTATAGTATACGAGTTCTTGGCGGGGTCTTGAAGTGATATGTTGTGGTTTTTATTTTTAAATAATTATGTTAGGCTTTTCACCCTATTTAATGTAATATTGGCGGTGTTTTGCGTGATATAGTTTGGTTTTTGTGCATAAGTGAAGTGGATTAAAAATATAAGCCAAAGACATTCATTCAGAGATCCCACAAAATCTTCATAGAAAGTTCTAACAAGGGAGCCACTATCTTGTTAGGATATTGAATCGACATAACACATGACATTATAATTCACTCGATAATGGCAGTAATGGTCTTCATTAAAGTGGACCGGTTGCCAAGTTAGGAAGAAGAAGAAGAACTATAGTATAAGAATAAGATTACAAACATGCACGAAATGACTTTACCATCTACAGCTGATTTACAGTATAATTTTGCTAATTACGTCATTTTTTTGTGACATTTGGTCAATCACCCTTTTTTTTTTCCTAATGTGGCAACTATTCCTCTTTATTGAAAACCATTACTGCCATTATTAAGTAAATATAGTGTTCTGTATTAGAACGATTTGGATCCCAACAATCCAAATAGTGGCTCTCTTGTTAGAACTTTATATGGAGTTTTTGTGGCACCTCAAAATGTATACTTCCAGTTTATATTTATAATCCACTTTACATCTTAAGAAGATTAACCAACCTAAATGACGCAAAACGTTAGCAATATTAACTAATATGGGGTCAAAACCCTAAGTTATTGAAATAACAATAAAAACCACAACATGTCACTTCAAGATCCCGTCAAAAACTCCAAACGACCCTCAAATCAACCATAAATATCGTTATTTTTAATGAAATAATGAGTTGCTTTTTTATTTAATATTGTATTTTGTGTTCAAACTTATTGTAATACAAGTAATTAACTGCACCGCCCGGGCCCGCGCCTACAGAACTATTTTGCGCAGTGTATAACAATTATAATACTAACTTTTAAGTTTAAAGAGTGCCCCCTCCATCTTATAACAATGGGTCCTCTAAGCGTAACGTGAAGAGCTATTATAAAAAAATAAAAAATATTATAATATTATTCCTACATAGAAAACCAAATTCCGAGAAGAGAAGATTTTTTATTATACCATAGTAAACGCGAAGTGTCTGCTTGTAATGAGAAATATCAGTTTTTTTACTAAATGCTTATGAAAGTATATACGATAGTAGGTATCTATAATAAAAAGCACATTTTTATAATTTTTGTCTCTCTGTTTGTTCCGGGTAATCTCTGAAACGGTTGGACCAATTTTGACGGGACAGATAGCTGATAATATAGGGAGTAATTTAGGCTACTTTTATTTTAGAAAAAGAATTAGGGTTCCGCACAAATAAAAAAAACTGGTCATGGTGAATCAATTAGGGCGCTTAAACGGCGTAGGCTGAGTAAACCATAAGAGTTAAAGCAAATTAATGTACTACATAATTGCAGGCATTAAAAATATCTACAAAAAAGTTCGGGAGAGTATATATCTATCTTCTAAGGTACACCCACAATAAGCATTTTTGTTTTTAAAATGGCCGGGAGCGGGGAGCAAGATTCGCGCCGGCATTCTGTAGTCCACGTGAGCGAAGCCACGGGCACAGCTAGTTATACATATAATCAGTCGAAGTATGTACCATTATTATTATTATTAATTGTGGGAGCGAGAATCAACAAAAATTTTGAAGGCGGTTTGGGCAGCCTCATCGAAATTGAACTTTTTTCCTTGCAAGAAATTATCCAAATTCCGAAAAACCAGTACCTTTTTCTGATTCAACTTTCGCTTGGGACAGGATTTGGTCGGTTACTATACAATAAACTTAAAGTGAATACTGTAGTCGAAGTAGTGAACGTTTTTAATTTTTTTTTAATGCAATACAGGTATGCGCTTGGCCTCGATCTTACCGGATGGTAAGTAAAAAAAATTAGGCGGACGATGTATCGCGCTTACCTATTAAGCACACTCTCCAAAGTGCAACCTGTAAAACACTGAGAGGCAGGCTACCTCATATCGATGTTCTAGACTGAGCATTTTTGCCGTCATCAGTGCTTCATCGCCAACAAGTCGACGAGCTAGGCGCTCAATGGAACAATAAACAATAAAAGTTGAATTTATAGTGAACGACGCGACGTATTCTTTACACGCAAATCCAGTATCGCAAAGTGCGGAACAAAGAATTTAGTACCTACTCTTAGTGCGGAATTACGAAATTATAAGTTTGTGGTCTGACGCACATCGCGATAGGCTATTGGATGCATGTCATTTAAGCCTAACGTGACATCGTCGCCCAGTCGCGACGCGTCGCGTCGGTCGTTAACATTAAAAACCATCCTAATAATGTAATAAATATGAAAGTGTGTATGTTTGGATGTTTGTTACTCAATCATGCAAAAACGGCTGAACGGATTTGAATGAAATTTGGCAGACAGATAGTCTATGACCTGGAATAACACATAGAGTACTTTTTATCCCGGTAAAAGTCCTAGTTTAACCAGTGTTATCCTACAAATATAATAAATGTAAAGTTTGTATGTTTGTTGTTTTTACAGTTGTAAGTTTTATTGGGACGGTTAATGTGTCGGATTGATATTGGCATATAATGACAGTACCATAGAAACAGTGATAAACCCATGTATTATTTTCTTTTGCTTCGTCGTGTTCCTAAATCAGCCAGTGCTTATACAGTAATATAACGGGGTGATAGGGATCGCGTCCACCATACACATAGTGACAATCCCATCTATGATTTTTTTTTGCTTTGTCGTGTTCCGAGATCTATCTATGTATATCCAACAATATGCAGACGAAGTCGCGGGTACCAGCTAGTAAATAATATACGAACTACTTACCAAAGAATATAATACTCCCTTCTTCTTCCTAACTTGGCAACCGGTCCTCTATAATGAAGACCATTACTGCCATAATCGAATGAATTAGTGTCATGTGATAAGACGATTTAGTATCCTAACAAGATGGTGGCTCCCATGTTAGAACTTTTCAGGAAGATTTTGTGGGATCTCAGAATGAATGCTTTCAGCTTATATTTATAATTCACTTCACTTATGCACAAAAACCAAACTATATCACGCAAAACGCCACCAATATACATAATATAGGGTCAAAAACCTAAGTTATTGAATTAAAAATAAAAATCAAAACATGTCACTTCAAGATCCCGCCAAAAACTCCATACTACTCTTCTACTGAGAGCTACTTACTGTCGACGTGGCGACGCTTTGGTTTCAACGTTGGCGGTGTGGAGCCGAGTTCGTTAGTTTTAATATACAGACTAGATTATTTCAAGGTTTTATGTACAAATAGGGATAGATTAAAAGCGGTTGGTAGGGATCGCGACTATCATACCTACACACAGTAATAAAATAAATATCTTCACAGTGACTTTCTTTTGGTTTTTCATGTTTCGGGTCATCCGATGTATATTCGTTGTTTTTTTTTAAATATTCACTAAAATGTTTGAAATCTGCATGGAGCGGCGCCCCGTGACGCCCGACGTTTTTTAAAATGTAGAAAGTGATGTTAATTTTTTTCTATGAAGATGCTTTTTGTTATAAAGATTAATTTTGAATAGTGATGGCTGAGTCGAGTTATTTCATTCGAGTCAAATCAGGTTGTTTTTAAGAACTCGAATCAACTCTGTCAAATATCAGTTTATGAAATATAATGGCACCAAATAAAAAAAGTGTGGCGTGGGAGTTCTTCACTCAAAACAATGAAAACAAAAAAGTGATATGCAAATTGTGTTTTGTTGTTAATTTTTACCACTTGTATGTAGCGAAGCGGCTCCGGCTACAAGCAAAGAAACTTTCTTTGTTTGTTTGTACATTGTAGTCGATTTGCAACTCGTGTTGACTCGATTAGGTAGCCATATCAAATCAGCAATTCTACATACATCATTAATTATTATCTATGAGCTTCGAGTTGGGGCGTCGAGCTCCCTCTCTCACTATAAAGGAGACAAGACAACGAATCGAGTCAACCCGATTGGCGACTCGACTCACCAGTCATATGAGCTCAAGTAAGTAGCTTGAGCCAAAAACAACCAACTCGTTACATCACTAATTTTGAACTTAATTTCATAATTGCTCTAAAATATTCGTAAGCAATGGTTTTATCTACCATTTGTGTTGATTTGATGTTACATTTATATTTTATAAGATTTGATTTTTTAATGATATATGCGGATAAAAAAGCCGTAATTTTTAAAATATTATTTCTAGGGAACTATACATAAAATAGACACGCGGGAGTTTGACTCTCGCAATTGAATAAAAACAAACTTCAAAATGAATTCCACCATGACACAAAATGTAGTACATATAATACGCTATGCTACATTTACAATTCCAAAGAACCATTAAAATTATAAATAAGTATTAGAATTTAAAATATTTTCATTTTGATGTCAAAAGTGTGGAAAAGTGGAAAAATCGAATAAAGTATTAAGATCATTTTTATTAGCTGGAATACCAACAATATCATTATAACCTTATCAACAAAGACCACATCAGAGTAACCTAGAATAATTAAAACAATCTAAATCACCGAGGAAAATCATTTAAGTTTTCTAAGTACATTTGTTTGTATTTTAATTTAAATATGACGTAATATAATCAAGTCCTTGGGGTAGAAATAAAAAGTGACTACCTAGTTTAATCAATTACATATACTGGCCACCCACACATATAACATTTTTATAAATAAAAAAATGATTTTCCTCAACAAAATAATTATTTAGGATAGGCAAAACATACAGATAAAAATTGTCACAAGCGTTAAGACTAAACACAACATAATTAAATATTTGGTATAATAATACTTCATTAATAATTTTGAACTATTCATCGGCACATTATTGATAAACAATCATTTTGTAAGCGATCTTCGAGTCGTTAAAATAGTGACAATAAAAAAAATCCATGTTGAGTTCACAGTTGTTAAAATTGATTTGTTTAAAAACTTTAAATTATTTTATGCTTTTTGTATATCATTATTTAAACGCGAGTAATTAAAGCATTTTTGTTAACATTCGTCACTAAATTGAAATTGTCATTATAATATTATTATCAATAGTATAATTTCAGGCCATGTGAACCAGTGGCATATCTGCTTTTTTCGATAAATTGACCTAATAACATATTCATATTGTAAAAATGTGCTTTTACAAAACCAGAATGGAATAAATTTATTTACGTGTTAGTAACATAGATGGTAGCATGGAGCAGCTGGTTTTATAAATAAAAGCACATTACTCTTAGGTTATGATTATGTTAATAGGTCAAATTATCGAAAAAAAAAAAAAAACAAAAAAACAGATAGGCTACACTGTTTCTCCTGGCCTCATTTCTATAACTATGAAAACTTAAACTACGACTTACCATAAAACTTACTATTTAACAAAAATATCAAGAGATTAACATTAATTTTCGCTTTACCGAACAAATCAATTATAGCACAACCTTCATATTGTTTTTGTAATAAATCTTGAATATCTACTTCTATGGATTCCATTTCTACACCCATAAACTTTCCCTTTATAGTGAATACACCATTATGGTTTGTAGGTGCGATTTCAAAGAGGACATTTTTGAACTGTGAAGCTGATAGGCCGTCAATCTCTAAGAGGACACCTTTCTCCAACAATTTTGCTCCTGAATACTTTATAGTCAGTTTAGATTTCAACTTTTGAACATCTTTTCCTGATCTTCTCAAACAAGCATGGACACTCCTGTTAAAAATTTGCATGTTAATTACTCAACAATCTCATGATTACAATATTCACTGTGTGAAACTGCGTTTTACGAACCTTTTGCCAGTGTGAAGATTTGCCAAACATGATTTTATGTACTGATCATAAGATTTACACTTCTCTTCATAATATTTTGTTTTCTCCTGTAAACTTTGTTTCGTACGAGTTAGTGTCGCCAGTGCTCTTCTTTGTGCCTGCCTATATTTCCCTTTATTACATAAATCTAAAGCTATTGAAGATACTAGAGCTTGATAACCATCTTCTCTTGTCACATAACCTTCTTCTTCTAACATTTGTAGATTCTTGCGCAACTTCGCTATGTGTTCGCGTAACGTCATCGCTTCGTCCTGTCTCGCTTGTCCTGAATAAATTCGTTTTTGTATTTTTCTGGAATACTGTTCTTGTTGCTCTTTCGTAGTTCCAATGACGAGTGCTTCTAAGAGATGCTCGCCTATAAAACAAATTGTTTTACATTAACTTATGTTTTTGACCCTATATTATGTAACATAGGTGGCGTGTTGCGTGATACACCAGGGTCGATAATTTTAAAAACTAGTAGGATGAAACCTATTGGAAAAGGAAGAGAATATAACAAAAATGAAAGGAAAAATAATTTACGGGCGATCTGAGGTCGGGAAGTGAAAGGGGGTGAGTTTTTAAGGGTAAAAACGGTTTATCTTGATTTCCGGCAAAACTACAAGTCCTATGGAAAAAGTTAAATGGCAAAGTTGTAGGTAATAAAAAGATCTACTACAACTTTTGTATTTACACAATTTTCCCATTACCTCAAAGATGTGTGAAAAATTAAAATAATCAAGTTTTTGGTTTTTTATTTTTATCTTTAACAAAAAAAAAAATCGAAATTTCGTGAAAACTTACCTTTTTATGTCCCAAACACCGTAATTTTTTGATTTAAAATATTTATTTTTCACCTTATTTTGACTTAATATCATAAAAGCACCCTAATTTTCAATTGAAAATTCTCACGATTCTTTGCATTTTCTGAGAACTTTCACTATAGTAATGTTTTTTTATATACCATAAAAAAGTACAGATTTCAACGAAAAAGAAGCCCACCGACTTTTTAAAAAAAGCTGATTATTGACGTAAGAATTTTCGATTGAAAATTAGGGTGCTTTTTCGATATTAAGTCAAAATGACGTGAAAAATAAATAATTTAAAGCAAAAAAATTACAGTGTGTTTGGGACATAAAAAGGCAAGTTTTCACCAAATTTCGTGAAACAAGTTTTTTTTACACGCTTATAGCCTATAAAAACCAGTCACATAAAAATGGTAAACACTAATAAAAAAGTTTTCAAATCTTACCATTCAAAAAAGGAATTACGGCAACACATAATTCTTTGGTTTTTATGAAAAGTTTATTTAAATCTGTCATGTCATCAGAAGGTGCCTGAAATTTGTTTACAAGAGCCAAACACACTTCTAGTCTCGCATTTTCTTCCGTAGTATCTCTTGACTACAAAAAATAAATTGTAAATCTAATAATATCGTGTACGTTTTATGGTTGTGAGATTTCTGATCTCGATATCTTAACAGTATTTAATCGGTTTCGGTTATGGATATTACATTTTTCAATAATTTGTATTTAGGAAGAATAAGTATTAGAACATTTGTGAATAATATTAACTTTATTTTAGACTAGCTGTGCCTGCGACTTCGTTCGCGTGGACTACATAATGCCATCGAACGGGCATACACGTGAATCGTGCTATTCTCGTTCCCGGTTATATTCTTATTGTAGGTGATACTTAGATGATGGACATATGCACTCGATGACTTTTTGTAGGTCTTTTTAATGTCTAAAATTATGTAGCACATTAATTTGATATATCTCTTGTTTACTCAGCGTAAGCCATTTAACCGCGCGAATTGATTCACCATTACCAGCTTTTTTTTATTACGTGCAACCCAATTTTTTTTTTTATAATATAAAAGTAGCCCTTATAACATCAGCTATATCTACCAAAATCGGTTCAACCGTTTCGGAGATTACCCGGAACAAACAGACAGACAGACAGACAAAAATTATAAAAATAGGTGTTTTGTTATATGTATCGTATATACTTTCATATGCATTTAGTAAAAAACTGTTATTTTGACATTACAAACAAACACTTCAATTTTATTAATTGTTTAAGTAAATAATTATCATTTAAATTTAAAATATTTTTTTGGTATTCGACTCCATTCATTACCGAAATTATTCGAAACATTTATACGGGATTTTTTTACTTCGGATATCTAAAAGTTTCGGTTTATGGAATCCCATAACACCCTGGTATTTTGCAATACTTATCGGCAAATACCAATTGGTGTGTCATAATGGCAACACTTGAAAGCTAGATCTATGTATTTCTAGGTAGGTAGGTACAGCGTGTTATATTATATTCGACCACAACTAATACCTTCATATCATCGTCATTAATCAGTTTTAACAGTATATTAATATATACTTACTATATTGATATCTCGAGAAACGAGATGAGCGATGGAAGGAACTTCACCCAAATCGTCCAACAATTCATTAAGCCGATCTCTGGGATCGGGTGCTATAATGTCTTGGTATTCAACAAGAAGTGCATGAGTATCTACAATTTCCTAAAACATTAAAAAGTTATTAATAAGCAGAAAATTCTAAAATTATCATGCCTGTGTAGTACTGTACATACATTGAAAAAAAGTAATTAAAAAAAATCGACTTCAAAATGTACTAACTTAAAATTACACGAAACACGAAAATAACCAGCAAAACGAAATCAAAAGTAGGAACAATTTTTTTACAGGTTGGTACCATCAAAGCTATGCAATATAAAACGTAATGAAAATAGAAACGATTTAGGTATATTAATGCCTGTTTAACCCCTAATTTTAAGGAACACTTAAAGTACATTTAAGTGACCACTTAGGGAGATTTCATTTTCACCTACGTCTAAGCGAACACCTAAGACCTTAAGGCTTACCTACATTTTAAGGAACATAAATTAGACTCCTTAGTGCTAATTGACGTTTAAAATAAAACAGTTTTTATTAAATCGTTTTCAAGTGTCGTAAAATGGAAGTCCAATTTCAGTTCTTGGAAGCTTTGGAAGAAGAAATGAATCTGGGATATTAATATAAACTCGAAGTTTTAATCACAGCCATATATTTACTACATATCATTACATATCGGCATATCGACATATCGGTCCCAGTGTTCTCAAGTGGTCCGCTTACTAATGAAAAGAATTTAATTTTTATTTATTTCAATAAATAACATATTCTAATCACTTATGAATAAATTCATAAAAGTTTTTATTGGTAAATTTTCGGTGTGTCAAAACGTTGGGTTGATAAAAAAAAATGACAATAACACTAGCTTGACACTTAACTAAATGTTTCCTAAGTAAGTAGCACTTAGCGGGGTGAAAACGAAATAAGTTAGATAGCCGATTTAGGAAACACTTTAGCTTACGGATTCCTTAGTTAGCGGCGTGTTAAGGTTACGTTGGTGAAAACGGGCATAAGTATATCGTTTCTTTGCTAGCAATGACCTCAAAAAGTTAACAAGTTATCTATAAAAAGCCAGTATATAAAGGTAATTGGTATTGTAACACTTAAAAAATTACCTGTACAGTAATATAAATATGTGGATGATGTAATAATGTTGCTTCAGTATATTCGTCAACAGCAAAGTACTCTTCAAGCGTTGGTCCACGACAACACCGGCGAAATAACTCTTTCATTTTTTCATTACATTCGACAATGAACGGATTTAAGCACCGAAGATGATTGGATTCTTCTCCAAACTTAAACATAATAAATTCAGCATTCAATTATATACAATTATATGTTGCAACAATTACCAAAGGGTAATAAAAACCGAAATTTTTAATGAGTAAAATGAGTAAAGAAACCACAATTTTTTAAATAAACATTTATGCATTAAGAAGTAGCAAAAATATATTATTCATTAATACACTCGAGTTTTTTGAGGTATCTCGAACAGTCACACGCTGGTTTTTGTTTTTTATTCATAAATTTGTGTTTTTTTATCCTGTATTGTGTAATACAGGTGTGATTTTGCTTAATAAAGCTTGGTTATTTTGTGCACAAGTGAAGTGGATTGGAAATAACAACATGGTTCATGAATTCTGAGATGCCACGAAAACTCCCTAGAAAGTTCCATTACAAGGGAGCCACCATCTTGTTGGAATACAGAAATCATCATAGGGCACGACATTCTATATTCACTTGATAATGGCCGTAATAGTCTTCAATAAAGAGGACTAGTTGCCAAGTTAGGAAGAAGAAAATGTAAGAGAATTATGACACTTAAAAACTGATTTTTATTATAAAAAAATCACTGATGTGTTGCGCTTGAAGGTACTCAATATTTACTGATAAAGTTAAAATAAAAAAAGAGGCATCTTAGATAGTAGTGCAAAGTCCAAGTGTGACGAAGGTGTCGGAACCTAGCACAGCGCATTTAACTCCAAGATATAACATGATTTCATAGAACTGTTAGGACAAAAGATAAATGAACTGAAAAAATTGTCGATGTTACTTAGTGTAACATGTTTTGTAAGGAAAAGACTTTGTGAAATGAGTTAACCTTGTATCCTTGCAGGACTAGTTTAAAGTTAATGAGTAAATCGTACTTACCCCTTTTTTAGCTGCTGCGAAATGTAAGATTTTTGCAACTGAAGCGAGATTTTTTCTTTGGTCAGTTGTAAGTCCCAAACCATTTGGAAGATCAATTATATGGAAAGCGTCGGGTGCGACAATTGCCGCATTTAGAAATTGATAATAAACTAAGTTTCCAATCACCTATAAATTTAATATACTTAAAAAATCCTATCATATTTTTACAATGTTGTACAACAATACAAGCAGAAAACTACATTATAGAATTGAAAACATGTTTCTTACCTTCAAAATATCTTTCTCAGGAGTGTTAGGAAATTTCGTCGTTAGTGCTCTATGTAAAACACGAGCCATATACGTAATGCAAAAAGGTAAAAGTTCTGTGGAATTTGTAATTTTATCCAAAAACATTGTAACTATAGTCTTTAATTGATTTAATGCAATTTCCAGTCTCGTTGTTACTTCTGAATAGGTTAGCGCCTCTTCTTGAGTAACAGTGTACGGTAATATTCTAAACAATAAAAATATGGACGTTATTGAATATATTATTTGCAAGATTGAATGATTGTGTTGCAATAATTAATGCAAAATTCTCTACTTACGATATTTTCCCCGTTTTCATTTCAGTTTCATTTCGCCATGCTTTATAAATCTCTACAGGTCCCGTTTCAATATTCAGATCTTTATCTTTCAACATCATTTCAACGAGAGGACCAATAATAGTCTGCAAACTATTTAATCCAGACAACTGTCTCGATAATCCTACAGCCATCTTTAATACTAAAGGAGTTGAAGCTATAATATCAAAAGGTTTTACAACTTTACAGCTAATTTCTTCTTCTAGGGTGAATCTAAACAATTTTAATAATAAATACTCATCGCGTGCATACGCGCCAAAATTATACAAACACAATACAACATTTTGTAAAAAGAAATTGGTTTTATTTTGAGGTATACAGAATAGAAGTTTTGATAAATAAGTTGGATTTGTTTGTAGTTCATAGAATAAATGCTGATATCCATCTAAAAGACGTTTCGATTCTTTAGTGAGTGATTTCAATCCTTTCACTGCTGTGCTAACTGTCATGAACGACCCTTTGCCATCTGGTCTATTTTGGATAACTAATTTCGCCATTGAATTATGTTTGACTAAGTTATTTAATTTCAATCCATGTGCAGCAACATCCTGCAATGCAATTCGATTCTGCACAAGTAATCCAATCTTTAAGTCCATGTCATCTATTTGTTTGGATAACTCTTGATTCTTTTTTATAGACTGTACAACTTCAGATTTTAATGTTTGTAATTCTATTTCTCTGTCATAGTCTTCAGTGGAAAAGTCTAAAATAGGAATAAACTTTTTAACAACTTTCAGTGCAGGGTTGGTGGAATGAAATAATGATATGAATGCTTGGCGTGCCCGTCGTCCTCTCCATAGTGCTTGAATTTTTATAATATTTTGCTCCTGTAAATGAAAATATGTAGAATCAAAAACTATATATAATACATAGACTTGCAAAATACTTTTGCCTTTCTTCTAAAAGCTCCTTTTTATAAATATATTTGTAGTTTGTAAAAATTATAAGTTAGTGTTCAACACTAACTATCATAAGGCATATGACATAATTATTATGCCAGGGTGTTTTAAAAACGAGGTACAAGGGTCCCCCACCCTTGAACAGATTTCTAGGGGTCACGAACTAATGCACTCATGTATACAACCACAAGACTGTCATTGTTTAAAAAAATCTTTTATAGAATCTAAAACAAAAATATGTACATAAACTCAAAAATATTTGTTTAGGTGTCATTGTATAATGTTATTTAGCCAAAACTAGACTAATGAACAAAAATAAATAGTGATGATAATGAATGTTCCGACCGATTTCGGCAATGGCGACCACTTCGACTCCTAGTCAGAAAAATAAATAGTATACATATTGCATAATATATATATATTTATTAATATACCTGAATTTTGTACCAAGCCCAAGGATTTTCTCTTCTCTCTTTTTTCAATTTGGTTTCAATAGCTTTCATTTTTATAAGGGTCCTATATTTTCTTTGAATTACAACTTTCCTCCACCATGACTGGATCTTTATCACAAAATGTTCATTAACCATAAAATATTTAAGCCTATTTGTCATAACTTTCCTCAAAAGATACCCTCTACAATAAGCTTGAAACTGTGTGATAGATTTTTCTATAATAGTTTGTTTGTATTTATTGACATGGTGTTTATTTGTCTTTTCAATAATGGCATTAACTTCTTTCCTAGTAAGGTACCGAGAATAAGGTACAAAGTCTTTTGGAGTAGTCCAACTATAGGTATAAGATTCCACATCAATATAAACAGTGTTTCCTGCATTAGTATGACAAACTATCCAAGAGCAAATGTGATGTCCCTTTTTTTTTAAAGCTTTTGAAAACATTTGGAAGTATATCTCTTTGCAAGAAGTGTCGATTATACTTGTAGGCGAGAGAACAGGATTTGATAAAGCATTCCAAAATTCATTTACATTATTTTTTAATATCACAGAATTCAACTGAACCAATGAATCTGTTAACTCTTTAACATTAAATGATTCTGAATTAACTTGATTAATTGTGTCAACAATATCATCAAACCATAGATTCTGACATTCTTTATGCACCAATACTTTTTTCAACATACGCATGTAGAGATATTTCTCTTCCATATGTAATGGCGAAGGTAGCTTCAAGCATGAACTTTTTAAAAGAATCATAAGAGTGTCAACGTCTTCTGCAGATACAGCTTTATTTATACTGTCAATTACCAATACCACTGAAAATGTTTAAATATTTACATTAATAAAGTTAAAATACTAGATACTCAAATGTACTCTGTGCCTGAATACTTACGATCTTGATTATCATCATCTTTCATATTAACCATTTGAACAGTGTCACATATATCTTCTAAAGTTAGTAATGGACATGCACATTGTTCTTTTACCTTCACTTGTAATGCGATCACTAAAGCAGATAAGTATCGTCGTTGACAATGAGGTCTTAAACCTTCTAATTGAAGTTGATTCGAGGTTAATAAGCTCCACACAGCTGTGTCTTCTCCTCTATCTACAGCTTGTGAAATAGCCGCAATGATTGATAAATATGAAACTGATGCTGCTATCTCACTTTCATTAAGATTTTTTTCTAATTCACACTTTTCTAACTTCATTTCTTCATAAAGGAGAGGTATAGCAAACTTGTCTACTTTAATATTTAATTCTAAATTAGGATTTGTTAATGCTTGATACAAATCATCAGGAGTACCTTGATCTAAGGCTTCATTTACATTTGCAATAGCTGTCTTATGGTCTTTTAGCTCAAGTGATTTACAATTTCCTTCATTCACTATATTCTGAAATATCTTGTGCCAATTTGTTATACTCTCAACATCAATGTCTTTGTTACATTCTATTATCTCTTTTACAACATCACAATAGAAATCTATATTATTATAATCATAATTCTTAACTTCAACCCATTCTTCATTAAAGGTCTTGTGTATAGTATTTACGTCACTATTCTGAGAGGCTGCACATAAAGCTTTCCATAAAAATTTATAATTTACTGCAGTGACATATCCTTGAATTTCATTCAAAGTAAGTAATTCTTCACATTCATCAGGTATGTAATTTTCATTTAAGGAATGATTATGCGCAACTTGCACTTTTTCAAGTTTAGCCGCTTTTAATGTGTTTTTATATTCATCCATTAGTTGGTTCTGTACATATTTCAAATTTAATTGTGGGTTCAATATTGCTGAGGTTATAGATTTATCTGTATCTAATAGTCCATTTAAGTTAATAATAGCATTATTTAAAGCAGTATTTTCGGAAACAATATTTTTTGATAAAATTCCCCCAATCTTTTGAAACAGCGGCAGTGGGTGTTCATATTTTTGTAAATCCTTTGATACTGTATCAAGCTCCTCCTCTAAATAAGAACAAAATGCTTGATTAATGTTTGTTAGTAGAGTCTTAGAAAAGTGTATATTGTATGTAACGCCATTTGATTTCAAACCAAAATAATGTTCTAGTCTCTCATGACAGAGAAAACAGTATATATAAATAAGTATATAAAAATGTGAAATGAAGTTAATATAAATATTTTTACCAGTAAATGTGACTTTTCCAAAGACATCATGAATGAGAGGTGCTTTTCCCAGCTTGAACAAATGGGAGCTGAGTGCATGAATGCAGTATATTAATCGTGGCATATTCTTGTTATCATAAATATCTGTTGTTTCTGGTTGAAAAGTCTAAAATGTAATACTTTTTATTAAATTTAAAGCTCCGTTAATTGCTTTTATACTCCTCTGACAAATTACTTGAGCATAGTTATCTTATATACAATTTTAATAATAGGTACTTAAATATGAACTTAACGTTTTATATGGAAAATGTAAAACAAAAAAAAAATTAAATTATAAATTTAATCAATTGAAGTATGTACCATTACTATCTATGCATTTTCGCCATTTTATAGGTAGTTCATTGATTCCATTGCTCAAGAATTATGAGAGAAAGAATCAATAAAATCTTTGAAGGCAGTTTGGACAACCCTTTCGGAAATTGAATTTTTATCCTTGCAAGAAATTAAACTCCGAAAAAAGTTGTTATCTGGTAGAGCAAGGTCCTGGCAGTATGGTGGGTGTCGGAGACATTCTAACCGCAGTTTCTCTAATTTAGCGACCATCTGTCGTGAACTATGGGGTCTAGTGTTGTCCTGAAGCAGCAATGTGCTAGAGGGATTGACCAGTCTTGGTTGTTTAACGGCTAGCTTTTTCATCATGGTTTGCAACTTTTGATAATACAAATCGTATGACACAAGCACTGGTCCACCAAACACACAAGAGTACCTTTTTCTGAGTCAACTTTCACATGGGACAGGATTTGGCCAGTTCTCCTGGGTTCAACTACTGTGATGAGCATTTCTGATTGACATAAAGGATTCATTTTTCATCACAAGTAACATTATGATTCAAAACCCCTCATTATTGTAATGGTTGAGTAATATAATGCAGCACTCAATGTGTGTTTGTTGGTGTGCTTCAATCAATTCATGCAATACCCATTTCTCAACCTTTTTTACTTTTCCAATTTGTTTCAAGTGTTTTAAAATTGTTTTATCACTCACACCGAAGCCTGTCACTAACTCTGATGTGGTTTGCAATGGATCCACTTCCACAATACCTTTATTCTTCATTATCAACTAGGGTCTCTGGCCGTTCACACGATTTGTTTCGTAGGTCAAAATTTCCAGAATTAAAACGTTGGAACCAAAAACGTAAAAATCTTTCTTTTATAGTAGCTTCCTCATACATATCATTAATCATTTGAGCCGTTTCTGTAGTGCTGATGCCACAGTGAACTCAATTTCATAAATAATGCGATATTATAAGTTTTCTATTTTGCGAAAGTAACAGTGTCAAGAAAAATCAAATGGTGCAAAACCAATGAGTTACTAAATTCAAAAGACTAATACACAAGCATAAATTTGAATTTGGAATTCCTAACCAAATGCCAGATATTTGAGATCACAGTGGTCTGTTCAACAAAACACCAATTTCATATGTAAGGACCTAATAATTAAACATGAGGAAAAATGAAGAGAAAGCAGAGCATAATTATTATACTGATTACATAATATAAATGTGAGAAAAAGTATTTTCATGTTTATTTAATTATGAGGTCTTTATCAAGTTACCGTTTTTTATACTTGCTAATCTAAAGTTAGATATTATACAACCAAAATATTAACTTACAATTACAAATTAGAATTTTTAGATCAGTAATTTAAGATTACAGTTATTATATGTTTTTTCAAAATCATTTATTTGTTTTTGCTTTAGTGATGTAGTTTGCAACAATTGCAACTACCAACAAATTAATAATCTGTTACTTTCAGTTTTAACTTTTGCTGTGGCAAGAGACTAACACATAATAATAATGACATAGTACACACAAAAGAAAAGCCAATTCTATTGGGACAATATGATTGAGCTGCTTGAGACTATCATTTGAAAACATGATTTTTATCTACTTACATGTGCCTGAGAACTTTGAAAAGATTTACAGGAAATTGATTACATTTGATGGTGAATTGATATTTTAATTTTCAAGTATTTATGAATTTACTATCCTCACTGTAGTGAAAACTATTACAAATGATAAAGAAAAAGTTATATTTTATTATATTTATCTTACCACTGGTAATTCAGTCTTCTTCAAAACTTGCAGGAACTGGTTTATGTTATCAGTATGTTTAAACTGAAGTCCCATAACCTGAAATATCAATTACACAATCATTGTAGCTTGTATAAAGCACCTACATTACCTACAGTAGCTAAACTATTCAATTATTATATTGTAAAAAGCTATAATATAAGTATTTTTTGTAAAGGCATGATTTTTTTATTTAATACATAATCATAATAATAATATTCAACATAGTATTTTCTTCCAGTTAATACACACTAAATTTGAAATCTATTCTAATGCAATTTCTATTTTATATTTCTATTACTATTTCTAGTAAGTACACTGTTACTAAGCTAAGCTTCAAACTAATTAATTACATTTTTTTAAATCAGTAATAATTTTAAACATACCTTGTACCTTTTTTGATCAAAATCATATATTTTTTTAATAGAAAGCATTTCAGGAGATATAAAGTTTCCCAGCTTTGCCAAGTAAACACCATTGCGTAGGTTCTCCTCAAATTCTATGGCTGGTGGTAACGATTCTTTTAAACATGCCTCCATCCACGTTTTTGCTTCTTCTAATCGACAAAGATATTCATATGCAATAGTTCTTTGTCTGATAATGTCCATTTCCTGTCCAGTTTTACGAAAATCAGTATCACCTACAATAAATAATGCTATTAATTATCAAATATGCGTTCAAGTCACTTTCTTAGCACAATCAATTTACTGCGTTAAAAATACTATTATCTACTTTGTAAAAATAATGTAAAAAAAATAAAAACACCTACAATCGTCAATTTTTCCAATATGAATATCCTTCTTGTCCTGCCCCATAATAGGAAACATTTCGTCTACGTTAGTAAACTGCAGCATTTAAATCTCACCATTTACGCAAACTAAGTTCTCAAGATACCTAATTTTTAAAATAAGAATCGACGATTATAAACAAACACAATATGTTTCATAAATTCAAAACAATTACCGTTGGAACTTAGAGATGCGTAAAAAATATCGACATATATGGATATTGATATTTTTCTCATAAACTATCGATTTCTGACGTATAAAATTTAATAGAAAAATAACGAAATTCAATTTTTACTTTAGAGTATCGAATTCTTACATATCATTTTCTATATATTTTTGAATATTTAATGTTAATACTAGATACACTTAACATGATCCTCGAGCATAGTTCTTCTTCTTTTTCCTAACTTGGCAACCAGTCCTCTATAATGAAGACCATTTCTGCCATTATTGAGTGAATTATATTGTCATGTGTTATGACGATTCAGTATCCTAAGAAGATGGTGGCTCCCTTATTAGAACTTTCTAGGAGGTTTTTGTGGGATCTCAGAATGAATACTTGCAGCTTATATTTATAATCCACCTCAATTATGCACAAAAACCAAACTATATCACGCAAAACGCAAACAATATTACATAATATAGGGTCAAAAACCTAAGTAAATGAATTAAAAATAAAAACCACAACATGTCACTTCAAGATCCCGCCAAAAACTTCCCTCGAGCATAGTTAATTTTAAATAAAATATTCCGCTACAATCTTCATCAAATGGAATATATCATAAGCAATAATTTACGTTTGTTTTGTCTTAGGTCTTACTGTATACGAAAATTAATGGTGTATGAATATGTATGATGGACACAACGGGGCAACGGAAGTGAGGAACAGAGTATAAAATTCCTCAACCGCCATAGAAAAGGGAGGATCCTCCGACCAGACGAGTGTTATGTCTGGCGGGCAACTGCCCGTTGTTTTTTTTGAACTGTCTACACTGTTAGCCTTAGGGGCCCTGAAGCCGCTGTGGCTTTTACAGCTTCACCAAACTTGCTAACTGCCCGTTGTTGTCGGGTTCTTGTATATATACTCAATTGTTGAGTTAATTTCTATAGTGCGATGTAGGATGCGTCGCATGTGGCTCGATAGATGTCGCTACAAGCTAATTACCTTTAACTAGCGATTGCCCTAAGGTTGAAATTCGACCAGCGACTTTTTGATCATAGACTATTTTCTGTTTGACATTTGCAATATTCATGAACCTAAACAATGAGTATTTAACAATCTATCTACAACACTTACTGTCACTTTTCGTTGAGTGACAATGTCAATATTTTGTAGGGGCTAAGTTCAATGGCACTAGTCGAATTAGGATTCGCAGTAATAATTTATTTAATATGATATATTAGTAACAGATATATAGATAAATATTACCTTTTTACACACCTTCTCCATGTAAACTTTAACCATGCCAAATCTCAAGGGGTAAAAAGCTTACAGACAGTTACAGATAACAGTAACAATTTTAGTTTGGGCAGAAAAATATATTTTCTATTTATGTTTTATGAAACCAATCATTTAAAACTAAATTATTATACTACTAGGACTATGGATTTTTTTTGCTTCGAAACTTTTGTTTCTTAATCTTTGTCTACCCTATTATCTTTGTGCACAATGAACGTGTGCATAAAGTTGCAATTCTTTCAGACAAAAATGGGTCGCAAAAAATTAAAAAAAGGAATATTTTAAAAGCTTAATTTTTATTCCTTTATGTTAATCTGAGTTAAATTTAAAACTATATGATATGAAAACCTATATAATAATAATGTTACACCCGTGGGTAATAAAATAGCCGATGATTGACGTGAAGAAGTTTTATGCGAACTCCACTCAGTTGCAAAATACACGAACTCACAACAC
Source organism: Saturnia japonica (assembly GCA_033032175.1). Lineage (NCBI taxonomy): Eukaryota > Metazoa > Arthropoda > Insecta > Lepidoptera > Saturniidae > Saturnia > Saturnia japonica. The sequence goes on along the minus strand of CM065311.1, from coordinate 7,872,007 downwards.
TATTATTTCTTTCACTATGGTCTCGCTACTTTTATCGCTCGATGTTATCGCTTTGTAATTCCAAACTGAACTGCTACGGCTCCGCGCCTGAGTTGCTTAAATACCTACACTAAACGATCGTAGAAAAATCGTTAATCATCGCTATCTTTCTCGACATTTAGTTGCTATGCCTACTCGATGACGTAATCGAGGCGGCAAGTCCTATACATGTGTGTGTAAACTGTGATGTTTACACAAACATGCGCAGCGGTTTTATAATGACGCGAACTTTATTTCGAATTACTTAGAAATATGTAGTTGTTTCGAGATATTTCTGGAACAGGATTTTCTCTCTTTTTAATCAGGTTGTAATAGGTCGTAACAATAATATTACTTAAAAAATCAATAAAAATTTATTTTGAAGGTGTACCTGAGTAATAAATTTCCTAAGTTTACTGATAATACATATACCATAATGCCTGCATCCCCGAAGGGTTAGGCAGATGTGTACTAATGTACACCCACAGTTTGCCGATTACATTTTTTAGGTCCCATGTAATAAGGGCGAGCCTATTACCATTAATCAGGCTCAAAGCCAAATTCCGAGTCTTGATCATAGCAGTCGCGCTTAAGACCAATAGGCTAATGAGGCACTTAACTAATAACCTTTGCTTAAAATGACTTTATGATATAATTAGTTAATAAAATCCATATGTTACTCAAAGACGGTAAAAGATAAACTAATTTCAATAAATACATATAACAATTTCAGAGATACTGCAAAATCGGTGATACTGCAAACCCGGCTGTCACTATAAACTAATTTTACAAGGGAGAGAGAACCCCTTTTTTTAACGATATGCTAGTTGTATGATATGTGTGTCCGGGTATTATATCGTTGATAAAATCTATATAATAGTTTGTATTATACAAATTAATCCTGAATAATAACTAACTAGGAATATAACATTATAGAATGAATAATATTGAGGCCGACTCTTTTGACAAGGAACATATTGCAGTATCATCAACGATAAGATCCTTATACGTATTACTGCCATTAATTAGTTATATTTACATTAATACAGTTACATTTTTTGTTAGTGATTGTATGAAACATACTAGGATTACTAGTATTCGTTTGTCCATACTACTGCTTACATCCTGTGATTGTGATCATCCCTCTATTTGCCCTAGTCAATAATGTAGATTATTGAGAACAAAGCTGGAATCGCGGTCAGATGGTAATTTTTTCAAATTTCGTAAGAGAAAATAAATGTGACACAAAAGATTAGTACATTCACGCAGTTTATAAAAATAAATAATTGACCTTAAGGAATTTTACTGTAAGTTGTATACACCAATCATGAAGAGCCCGAGGTTAATGATACCGATAATATTAAAAATCCATCACCTTCCACATCAGAAGCTTTTACAAGTCTTATTAGTACAAGAAACCCCTTAATTATTATTAAGTACAAGACATAAAACGAAGACGTTTGGAGCAAATAGACATATCATTGTCGTTAGAAGTACTGAATCTAGCTATAGCAAAGAGTTTGTGATATGCTGAAAATTAAGATATCAGAAAAATAACAAATTTTTACTAACTCACCCAGAGGATCTGAAAAAGTCAAGAACTATTACAATAATAAAAACGTTTGTTTGAAAAACACACAATCACCCTATAAACCACTTACTTTATTAGGTTTCAATAAAGTATCTAAATGGCAACAAGTATACCTAAGAGAGTAAGAGAGTCTACAATTGGAATCGCAGTTCTAAAACAAGTAAAATTGAATTATTATCCTGAGAAGGAGGATATGATAATAGCTGAAGCTTCACTCATTTTAACGGTATCACGATTATTGGATATGATTGCTCTTGACTTGTACTCTACAACTAACTTAAAACTTATAAGCAAATAAAATTTCGATCGGGCCTCAGGTCAAAGTTGCTACAAACAAATGAACTGATATGAAGTTTAACGATTCCTTTGTTTTTATAGCCAATCTGATTTTATTCAGGTTACAGCAGTGCGATGGAACAGTTGTTCGACATAAATGACCGATCTTCATCAACATGCTACTGTCGTCTGATTATGTTCAATATTTATCAAAGAATCCGGCGTCAACAGAAGTCAGTGTTACAGCTGGATTTAAAGGCAAAATAGAAGTGCCCCAAATATCCAGAATTAAATAAAATGAAGTAGTAGTTGGTGTAGTTATATTTCATAATGACTGACGGGAAGATAACTTCTTTCCAGTACACAGAAACTATTGGTACATGGTGCTGATATAACTTAACATTATGATGTCACACTTATTAATAAACCGCCGGAAGGAGATGCAGAATCTCGCAACAAAAGTATCCGGAAATGTAGAGAAACCCATTCTATAAAAGATAGTAGGACAGCAACAAACGAGGATTTTTTACATAAGCTTCTAATCATGGATCTTAAACTCCGAATGATCAAAGAAAACATAATTGTTATCCCTTTAAGAGTTAGGGAGATTCTGCTTGTTGTGGATTGGAAATAACACCTATCTTTATATAGTTTTTGCTATAGGTACTGGCAACATGTACTATAATATTCTCTATGCTAATAGTTTTATGTTTCGAATAAAGAAGAGATGTCAGAAAAATATAATAAGAAAATGTATGTAGTACAATTTTAGAGTCATCCAATAAATTGTGTTGAAGACGAACCAAGAAGTGAATTATTATTTACTAAACTGCTGTAATTTCTGACAGAATTGGAACTAGAATTCATTGTTGTAGATCATTTATAAAATAGTCACACTTATGGTGGATAGACTTGTTTGAAATAAAGCATAGTACGATAGGAACTTTTTGCATATTATGATTCAATAAGAATCCATATTATATAAAGAGTTAGCATTTAGTCTAAAAAATTTTTTTTGTATTAATTTTGAACATTTTTCGTTAGTTTTTAAATATTTGATAGTGTTATATATTTAAAGAGATAATTCCGTGTTAAATTTGCCTTACAATGTGACGAGCCCAATTACATTATAATGTTTTTTTTTTGCATATTTAAAGAAAAAGCATCAAGCATGACTTGTGTGTGGAAATTCTTAAAAAAGATAATAATGAGTCAGCTTCTTACTATTTGTATAGTATGTAGTAGAAACCGTGTGATAATTAGGGCATGCAATATCGTAGGTTTTTCAATTCCGGAACGGAGTTCCGATACTGACGAACTAATATCGGAATTCCAGAACTGGTTCCGGGGTTGCATTTAACCATTTTCGATTTCTAGAAAAAGGATTATATTACGAATTAAAAAGACTTAATATGAGTCTTTTTATCAAACTAAGCCACATCAAACTTTGAATAATCACTTGATCAATTTTAATTTTTTTGGTCATAGTTCCCATTTAATAGTTCTAATTAGACATCTCATAAATGGTTATTTTTCAAACTGACTGTAATGTTAGTATTAATTACCCTGAAGCTATTTGGGGCTTTGGCAGCTTCACTGGGCTTGGGTGCAAGCTCGGAAGGCACTCAGCCGTGAAAGTGAAGCAGCAAGTTCATGGGTTCCAAAGTACTAAGCTTCTGTCATATACACAGCTCTGTCTCCTCCGTGATCTTCATAGCTTTTTGTAATTTGACAAACTCTGTAAAGTCAACAGGGGTGGAGAGGTTCTTTCAGATTTTATTACAATTGTCCAGGTCCTGGTCTAGCTGCTATTGTGGAATTGGTACATACATTAACAGCAACATCTTTGCCAAAAAATCTGGCTCGGACGACAGGCACTACGATGTCTGAAGATGTAACACTTGTCTTAGAGTAGTTGGGTGCACTGGGAGTTTTGTACTTAAGTTAGCGTAGTAAATCGACGATAATCTCAAAAATTTCATCAGTATTAGGTTTGGGGAATGTATCCTCATCTGCTTGTTCAAAGAAGTCTTCCGGATCGTGCAAATATGTAGTTGAGTACACTTGATAAAAGTAGTCGTCTTTTATAGGACTTCGCAAGTTCAGAGCTCAGAAAACGGTTCTGTTCAAGATTCTTGAGCATTAATTTTTATATAGTACCAACTGTGTAAAGCGTCGCATCACGACAGCACAAGGATAGACCAGCCAATTTTACGACATCCAAACTGTAATAAATTTCAGTCAAGGTTCGAATTTCATGTTCAAAAATGGAAATCGCGGATTTCAAAACCATCAAGGCTTTGAAAATCGTGTAGTTTATCTTCAAAACTACTCCATTCATATTTTCAGACATGTTTTTACTATCGCTATTGTGAATAAAAAGACGTCCACAATATTTTAATGTATGCTAAATTAATAGCGCTTGTTTTATTCTTGTTTCTTACAAAGTTACAGTAGTTCGTAGTAACAATGTGGTTTCTTAATAACGTTCTTGACTGTAGTTTGCTTGTAGATTCGCTGCTTGCTGTTGCTGGTGTTGTGGTGAACGAACTGATCGTAGTACTGCCGCCCTCTCCGCTATATTTAACCTCGCCTTTTGCCTCGCAACCAGTCGTGCGATGGATTCCGTGCGGGGCGTCGCTCAGCCAATGAGCGCGCACGCCCTGTGTGCGCGCTCTCGGCAGTACCATGAGTCACCATGCCAGATGTTCCGAGTCTGGCATGGTTCATCCTTACAACTAATGAAATTTATACATTTAAACTTACAACTAGCTATATTCTTATTCTAATCGTTTTAAAATACACATATTCACACATATTCAGTTCATATTATTATATCTATTCCTAACACGTATTTATAAACCTTATTCCTAACACATATTATTTCATTTATTTGTTCATTCTATACTATTAGACTATCGTTATTCGCTCGCCCCGCTCGCTGTCCGCAACAATCGCGTTTGACAAATACTAGAACTTGTCCTTAAAGACAATCTCCGACTGCAAGTTTAAGGCCACTAAGACTCAGGCGTGTCTGTTTTCCACTAAACGAAGTCCCTTCCAACTAGCTCCTACTTTCAGAGATGTGTCCATTCTGATAACCGACCATCTGAAACTTTTAGGCGTTACGATGTCTTCAATCCTCAATTTTGGTTCCTTCATTGAGTATAAAGCTCACTTGGTAGCCAAAAACTAGGTATCCTTGCAAATGCAAGGACGGTACTTCACGGCGAGTCAGCTGCTTGATCTATATCAAGCGCAACTCCAATCGTGCATGGAGTACTGGTCTCATCTTTGGGCCGTCCCAATCGGCCAAGTACCAACTTGAGGGGTTGGAAGCATTCGAGAGGCTTGTCAAAAAACTCATTGGCAACGATTCGCTAGTTGCCAACGTAAACGTAAAGTTGCCAGTTTATCGGTTTTTTACCGGATACATTTCGACGAGTGTGCTTTGGAATTGCACGACTTAGTTCCCCCGTCCCCTTTCCACCAACGGACAACAAGAGATACGGCGAAGTGTCATCGATTTATCATAGATATTCCACTAGTATGCACGAAGCGTTTTGATAACACATTTATCATGCACACCGCTAAAGAGTGGAACGCTTTGCTGGATTTTTTATTTTCCGATAATTACAACCTGGGTATCTTCAAGTCTTGAGTGAATAGGTACGTTCCAAACAAGCCATCGTAGACCACATCATCACTTACGATCAGGCGATATAGTTATCAAACGCAAGCCTATCCATAGTGAAAAAAATGACAATCCACTTGTAGTTGTATGTTTTTGTGGTGTTCTTTCAAGTTGTAATCCCGCAGCACACCTGATTTGAGGGGAGATATTCTTATTAATTTAACAAGATGCCGTATTTGTACAATAACTTAGTTGTAGAACTTTTGAAGTTTTATACAAAGTACCAATGACTGCAGGCTGGACCCGGGAGTAAAGCAAAACTGGCAAACCTTTGTTGTAAGTGCCCATTTTCTCCATAGCGATTACAGTAACATCAGTTGTTTGGTGATGCCTTCGTATTACAAAGAAACATTGAATGATACAATATAGTCTCGCAACATATTGAAAGCTGACCAAGCTGGCATTGATTCGTTAATCTTATCTAATATAAGATTGTATTAGATTGGATTGGAATTCTAATCTAATCTTAACCAATTCGAGATCACTCAATGAGTAAAATTTAAAAATATCAGAAGTACGATATTACTCTACTCAATTCCGGAATTTAAATATAGCAAAATTTCATCCGGAATTCCTGAATGTATTCTCTAACGGTTTACAACTAATTTAGACACTCACCTATAAACTAAGCATCACTTTCCTTATTCGCAAATAATAAAAATGTAGAATTGTAAATATTTTTTAAGAATTATGAATTTTTGGGAGTACTTATGGATAATCATGAATAAAAAACCGATATATCGAATTTTTCATATTTTTCACTCAATAATTAATTAATTAATAGTAATAATATGGATACGATTAAAATCGATATATATATATATATATTATTTGTCTATCCCTACGTTAGATATAGACTATAAGTACTTACCACAGACAACATAGCAGATCACAGACTTAAGTAGCCGATTACTTTGGCGGGATCTTGAGCCAAGTTCGGTGGGCCCAAGTCCGGTGAAGCTATCAAAGCCGCTGCGGCATTAGGGCCCCTAAGGATAACAGTGTAGTCAGATCTAAAAAAAAAAAAACCAAGTTCGGTGAAGCTGTAAAAGTCACAGCCGCTTCAGGACCCCTAAAGCTAGCAGTGTAGTAAGTTCTAAAAAAAAAAAAAGCGGATCTTGAAGTGGCATGTTGAGGTTTTTATTTTTAATTCATTTACTTAGGTTTTTGACACTTTTGTGGTGATGTTTTGTGGTTAGTTTGGTTTTTGTGTGCGAAGTCGATTATAAGTATAAACGGAAAGCATGCATTCTGGGATCCCACAAAAACTCCCTAGGTCGTTCTAACGAGAGAGCAACCGTCTTGTTACTACGCCACTTTAAATAAAATACCTACTACTAAGAAGGCTTTAAAACATTAACGCTGGCAAGTGCTTTTGCGTTGCCAAAACAAAATCATGATGAAGACAACGACAATAGACTGGTAGACACCATATTGGTCTATGGTAGACACTATAGACAATTGTTATATAACTCTGCTGTAGACCTAGACAGTGAAAGCTAGACTGATCACGTAACTAGGTGTGAGATAGCTGATAGTGATAGTGTTATCATTCTATTCGCTATTCAGTTTACTTATTTTACCAGTGTAAGCACGCAGAAAACACTGTTCACTGTCAGATGTACAATAAAATATTTATATATTTTATTCTCGTTTAAAAAAACCACGACGAAATACTTTCAATCTCTACTGATTTGATAATTGTGACACTTTTAGCACTAGGCATTAGAACCTGAAGCTTGGCAGCCATCGTGTCAGCAAAGTACAATTATCGCAATTTTGACAATTTGAACCATACTTATCGTTCTTCAGCGGCTTTGGCTTCGGAGGATCTTTTTTAGCTCGTCGATTTACAAAAGTTTCAATAACACAGGCCTCTCCCGCCTGGGTATGTTCTTTTTTTGCTCCCTTGCTAAAACGCGTACCTTGTAGACGTGTGCCGTATGATTTTTAAAAAATTTACTTAGAATGACGACTTCTCTGCAAGAGAAAGATATTGACAATAATTTTTAATAGAGGAGATAGAGAAGAGACCATCTTTTTATACAAAAAAAAATTCAAAGAATTCTCGGATATTAATTTGAAAAGAAAGTTGTGGAAAATATTTTATTTATTTATTTGTTTCAAGGGATATAAACAGTTACAACTCCTTATAACAAACTTAAAAGAAAGACACGAAATACAAATCAATCAGTTTCCCCAAAATCTACCAATATACAATACGAGTTGCTATTACTAATCACAATTAACAGTCAAATAGTTACAATTAATAATAGCCAAATTAGTTAACTAAAAAAACCAATTCAAACTATCAAAATTATGATTATTAAAAAGAGCTAAATACTAAAGAATACAAATTAATTATCAAAAATATTAAAAAATTTGAGTGTGAGTTCACACGCGGTAGAAGTGAAACTTCTCTCTTCCTCTCTCTAAATATACAGTGTAAACTCTTTATAACGAAACTCAAGGGACTGAGCATTTTTTTGTCGTTATAGAGAGTTATCGTTATATGGAGTTAACAAAAAAACAACCAAATTAACAAGAATTTTTAGTATGTATGTCTTAGATAATAAATGCTTATAAATTATTGTTTACAAATATAGTCTGATAACTTTGTCTGACGTTTTTTGCTATGCCAGTACTTGTTTTGTATTATTCTATTCATATCTAGATATGTGGTGGCCAACTTAGCGGCATCTAGGGCTTGTTGAATTGTTGGTGGTGCGGCTTTGTCCACTTGATCATCATCTTCATCTTGATTATCGGGTGTTTCCTGACTTTTTGACACTAAATCAACAATTTGTTCATCTGTAAGTGTACCAGTTGTGGCTACATCCTCATCTATATTTTCGTACGATTGTAGATCTTCGTTAAAATTGTTTGGTATGTTGAACTGGCTTATCCATTCACTCAGTGGTAGATTGTCTTCACTGTCAAATTGGTTCGTTTCTTGGCTACTACATAATCCAGCATGTCGAAAAGAATGTTGGATAGTGGCTGCTGTTACCTCTTGCCAGGCTTTTGATAAGAAGTTCACTGCTTGTAGCATGTTGATCGAGACCTTGCCGTCAATTTCGATCATATCCATCAACATTTTCCGTCTATAGTGGCCCTTTAGGCTTTTAATTACACTCTGATCCATTGGTTGTAAAATACTGGTTGTATTAGCTGGGAAAAATGCTAACTCTATGTTTCGAAGATTAGATATGATTGGGTGAGCAGGATAATTGTCTACTAGAAGCAAGATTTTCCGTGATTTTAATTGAGCATCCCATTTTCTCACTTCCTCTTCAAAAATCTGCGATGTCATCCAAGCTGACTTGTTTGCTTTGTACGTAACTGGCAACTGTTTTATGTTCTTGAAACAGCGAGGGTTTTTCGATTTGCCTATAACTAAGAGCTTTCTTTTTTCTGTGCCACTCATATTGGCAGCCACTAGAACTGTAATACGCTCTTTAGACAGTTTTCCTCCAACACATTTTTCCCCTTTGAATTTTAGTTTTGTCGGGAGTCAACTTGAAAAAAAGGCCAGTTTCATCTGCATTAAGAATGTCTTCTGGTGAGTACTTCATCTTTAATTTAGGCCACACTGCACTAATCCAATTGTTAGTCACATTCATATCGATATCCCGCGCCTCTCCGTTCATTTTACCGTACGTAATTTGGTGACGGTGCTTAAATTTTCCGAGCCAACCTTCAGATGCTTTAAGTCAATTATGCTAAGTTGGTTGGCAAACTTTTCAGCCTTAGCTTTTACAATTGGCCCCGAGATGGGTACATTATTCTGGCGCTGATTGTTAAACCACGACAACATTGCCTGATCTAAGTCTTCGAATATGGCTTTCTTAATTTTTTAGAAGAGTTCCTTCCAGCGCCGCCTGTAGAACTGTTTTTTGGTGTTTCCAAATTGTAGCAACAGTAGATTGACTTAGTTCAAAACGCCTTCCAACGTCACTTTTATTTTCTCCCTTTTCAATCGCACGTATCACACAAACTTTTTCGTCAACACTAATTGCTTTCCGTTTACTAGCCATGTTAACAGTTTCAAAGTAGGTTTACAACTGATAATACGATAGGTACCCTGTATGCTTGGTCGAAGACCATCACTTTCGAGAAAACAATGCGTCATACTGCACGTGTTCAAGGCACTTAAGGATAACAAAAGCTAGACCGACCTCGGATGTTTCGGAGCTTCAAAGTCCTTTGTTACCTGATAATAAATATTTACCGTCTAAAAATATGAACACATTTCTTCGTAATAGAGCACGGCTTCGCGTTGGTGACAGTAGGTGTCAATGATAAAAGTCACCGTGACAAAAAGTCCCAATCAGCGGGAGCCCTTACTCAACCCATAGAGCACATTTGTTTAAAGGAGAACTTAACCTATTGCCGGTCTATATTAATAGGTACTAAATTTATGACTGTACCCAATTATTTATTGTGCATCCATAGATTAATGATTGGTTTCCGTATTGCTTCAACCCAACAATTACGAAAGTACTCTGTGCCAACAATGCCCAGCATCAACCAACAATACATCTATGGTATTTTGGCGGGTTCATTAATAATGCTAGTCAGTAGGGCTATAGCACATTTACTTTGTAATAAAATAATACAGGTTTTAGTACATAACGTGACGTGAAACCAACAGTCTGAATTTTTATATCTATCTGATATGTCATCACCTAAGTATTTTTAATATTAACGATTAGAAACAGCCAGTACAAAAATAGTGGCGAATGAGGCGCCACAGTATGGTGTACATCATAATAAAAAGTAAAAAGTGCCTGGTACGAGAAATGTCAATCGTAATCTGTTCTTTTAGTGATTTGTTTTAGAGTAGATTTATAAAGTTAAAAAACTATGGATGAAGAATTATTAAGCTTTGGAGAACCAGAACCGAAATATATATCAGTTTGTAAATGTCTGATAAGTGATAATGGGTCTTCGGAACAAGTTGTAATCTCGGAACGAAAACAAAAAATATTGACTACCGTTTCTAGAACAGAAAATTATATACAGGAACGTCGTATTCCAGAATTAATTCGATTTTTGTTTACAAAAGTAATAGCACAGCGATCACAGAATCCGATAGCATATCTTGAAAAATTATTGGATGATTGTATGTTATTTCGAGCGGGACATAGGGCTGCCCCTGTACTGTATGACATGAGGTAAAATTTTGCGTAACAGTATATCCAAAAATATTTTCCTATGAAGTATAAAAAACCTTGTCTGCGTCTGTTAGTGGTTCTATAACTTGAACGACTTGAGCAATTAAGCTCATATTATTTTACAAGTTGTATTTGTTTTATCTAGATAATCTATACTAATATAATAAACCGGATGAGATTTTTTGGTTGTTTGTTTAAAACACGCTAATCTCTGGAACTAGCAGTCGGATTAGAAAAAATCTTTTTGTATATAATAGCCAGACTCACGAGGAATAGTATAGGCTATCTAACATTAGTCTATAACTCTCAGCTAGCCTTAAATATTGATTTTTAATAAGTAAGTCGGAGGCAAAGGCTCTTCCGGACTGTTTTGTCCGCGTGCGCTGGCGTAATGGTTATTGATACGTAAATACAATGCTCTATAAAAATATTGATCCCTTAATATATCTATAAAAAAGTCCGCGATAGTACTTATATGCCTATCTCTACAAAAGCCACAATAAGCTATTTAGTGACAAACAATTGTTAATAATTAAAAAGTGATTTCTAAACATTATTTTAAGACATGGAAATTAATCTTTACGAACAATAGTTACAGTTACAGCACAGCTAGTAGTTTATAGATACGGTATCATACGGTACTATGATTTAGTCATTAACTACAGGAAAGAGCATAATAATGTTTGCTGGGCCAGTTTAAGATAATATTTGGACAGACGGTTTTCGACACCTCATAAAATAGTTTGTCTAATATAGCTTATCGTTATCTGAACTTTGGTCAAGATAATATCTACCTATTCTATAATAAATATTCTAATAATATTGGTATCTACCTATTCTATGTATTTCATCACGTAAATAGATTATAGATACATATATCATTTCAATTAATTGACTGAGTTGTCGATACAGGTGTTGAAATAGGGAATATGGATGTAATTTAAATATAGGTCAAATATTTATTTTTGGAATCTTTATTAATGTGGAATTGAATCTAGAAGGTTTTTTATTTATTCGCTTTTTATTTTAAATAGATATTCATTAATAAAAAGTGTTAAAAATAAGAGAGAAATTTAAAAACGCAAAACGCATGCTATTGTTTAAATCGAATCATGACGTCAAAGTCCGCGTTCAATTTGTCCACAGAAGCAAAGTTACTGGGCGTTTTTATAGTTTTCTCTAAGCCTAGGTAGCTAGGTATACACCAGCGAATCCCGAAACGCGACATACAAAAAGAGAGAGACTGATGAGTTTATCACAATTTGCATGGTCGTCGCGATTCAGTTGGGTACAGATACCCTACCACTCTGCAGATTACTGGATATACATAAGCTGATTCCGAAACTCGACATGTCTAAATTAATATATTAAAAAAAATTTATTTTAAATAAAATTAATGCATTTTCCTTATTGAGAGAATTAGATTCGTAAATAGTTATCAAAGTAATGGAAATATTATTACGTAATCGGTGACCCGAATACTGCTTGAACTCTTCCAAAAATTTTCGTAACACAAATGTTCCTGTTCAAATCTTTTAGTAAACTGGTTATAGGTAATGTCAGCTTGTAAATATCCCACTAATGCGTAAAGATCTCTTCCGCACAACCCAATAACTATGCCAGCTTACATACAACTTTCATAATATAATATAACCCCAGCATCACACGTTGGCGCCAACGTTTGGAGCCAGAGTAAAATATTAGATATTGAGTTAAAATATTTTTGTCTTTAAAGGCATTTAGAAGCAATTATCAAGAGTTTTGATCCAGGGCAGCGGGGCTGGATAAGTGCTGGACAAGTACGCCGTATCTATGCTACTTTAGGTTTAATTCCAGAAAAAGATATCGAAGAACGAACTTCATGCGATGCCGTGTTGAATGAATTGGTAAAAACTCAAGAATCGGAGTTATTTAGTTTGTTAGCTACGAATATTTGTTTTGCTGAAAAAACAGATGATTCAACATCTGATAGTACGATATCATGCACAACACAAAAATAAACTCTGCGTGAACTGATGATGATCAACCATTTTATTTGTTGTTATTATTGAAAATCTGTTATTTTGTCGGACTTATCATTCATTTTCACCCAACCATACCCATCAACAACAACCTGTTAATTCCGTAACTCATGAGTCATGACTATAATCTACATTTTTTGTAACATTAAAAAGTTAAAATATATTCAGTAAGAACAATACTGTCTGAGAAACATTGGGTCAGTTTGAAGTTTTCACCCTGTGTATAATTTGAATTAATAAAACTAGAGACAAATAATAATTGCTACCAACCATACGTTTACTATAGACTAAAATTTATTAAAGCCCTGTAGATCACATGCATTTTTGGAAAGTCATTTATTAAAACGTTACGTACCATAAAGTATAGAGGTCAAAGATTTTTTTAAAGACCGTTTTTTTTATTAAGTTTATGCATTGTGGCTACAGTCTCACCTGATGTTAAGTGACTGAAGTTAAGCCCGAGATGGTGACGAGCGCGTCTTTCATATGGGGAAACTGGCTCTCAAGTGCAGCTGCCGGTGGTACCTATAGGTGCTTGGCAACAGATTATCAATTTAAGGTTGGTAGCTAGCCAGGTGGGCATTAGAAAATACCCTACGACTATGGTTCCCTTATGGTGTTTTCCTTCACCGAAAACTCGGGCTCATTGCAGGGATTCGAACTCACGTCGATCGACGCGTTGTCCGTACACTATACCACTAACCCATCATTACTTTAAATCTTATGGTATCTATAAGTACCTATGAAATTTTGTTATATTATGCCCTTACATATGAAACAAGAAAATATTATTGTCCGGAATTCTTATCTACTAACCATTGAATTATGGATCATCTAATAAGTAAATAATATATTTAAATTTAACACACGGATATAGTGATGTTTAGAGGATAGCCGTGGTCAATTAATTAAAACCCAATTCCTGACTGAATTTTAACTACCTTCGTATCCTATCATTTTTCCTCGTTTAATTTGACTTCTGTTTACAATAAAAATAGATAAAATCAAATTTTATAACCGACTCAAGGCCGACGTCCGTTATGCTTGCATATCCTTCCAAAACACACGATAACACTCGCAAATGTGTGGATAGCGATGTTTGGCTTGCCTATTGTATCCTAGCGTTTTTAAAGGTTTGAAGTTTGCGGCAAGTTGCAGCGTGTAGATCGGGCATAAAAATTCAAGTATTATTATTTTGTGGCAGTGTGCTTATTGCCACTAGCCTTATAAATGGTGGTGGCTAAAAACTATAGATTAAATCGATACATTTGTATATTATTAAATGAGCTAGTAATACGAAAATTAGAAAATAATACGAAGGCTTAAAGCATTGATACTGGTAAAACAAGAAAACGAAGAAAAAATAGAGGACATGCTAAACATGGATTATAACAAGCTAAATTGTTAAAAAGGAAACAAAAAACCCGGCTGTAACAAAAACACTTGAGTAAAAACATTTTTTTACTATTATGCTTCTTATTTGATGCCGAAACGTCGTACTTAGATATTATTTATCCTAAGTCGCTGCCGGAATTAGGACGAATCTAACGACACCTCGTATGCTAAAATCCATGAAGTACGTTTTGTCTGCAGGGCATGCCAAAAAATAGACATATATAATTGCATACTACATACGCTCGTGAAAAGCCCTTTAGTCTGCAGAGCGTGCCAAGAAATAGACATACAATTTTCACCCATCCCTACACAACACTTACAATCAGTGTAGGATGGAGGATTTTAGAGAAACATCGATGTAAAATCATTAAGTATTCATCGATATCAGATAAATATAGAAACTTTTTTTTTTTTTTTAGAACTCACTACACTGTTAGCCCTAGGGGCCCTATCCAAAAACAGAGCCGCTGCGGCTTTTATAGCTTCACCGGACTTGGGGGCGAACGCTTAGGGCACTCAGCCGCGAAAGTTTGTGACGACCCGCACGAGGGTGCCAGAGTGGCCGAACCTCGGCTCGGACGGTCGTCGCGAATGCGAAAAGGTCGCGATCTATGTAATTCCCTAATTTTAAGATAATTCGAGCTAACTAACAGATACTCATATGCACGTTCCCCTTCTCCTGGGAGGAAGGAGGGAACCATGCGTATGTGTATTTAGTAATCGGATTGGTTTTTCTACACTAACTAGCGCATTAGTCTAACTAGCGCAAAAAAAAGAAAAAAAAGGTCCCTTACAGAACCTTTGTACCTGTGCGGTGTGCACGTGTGTGTGTTCATACGTGTGTAATGTTGTATGTGGGTAGCTAAGTGTTGCACGTATAGTGTCACTTGTATCGCGCGGGCGGCTGCCTGACCCAAGGGCTTCACACCGAGGAACGGACCTAGGCTTGGGTTGCCGCTAGAGAGGGTGGACGTGACGGGTGTGCGGGAGCGAAGTTAACCGCCCGTCGTCTGCGGAGAGAACGGTGGTTACGCGGGCGTGGGCGGTGGCACGCTCTGTTTGAAAAGGCGGTGGAATAGAACGCGTTTGCTGTTTCGATTTGGTCGAGCGGGTCAGTGAAGATATTACGCGGTCGGCGTTTACTCCGGCAGGCATTGGGGTCGGGAACATATGAAGCTGCCGCTTTGATTAAGGGATTCGCGTGGGTCGACGCGGTGTCGAAATAAGAACGAGAAAGGTGTTTGGCATAAGCATGTATCGAAGGAAGGTCCATATCTCTATGGACATCTTCCATACGAACATACTAAGGGGCGCCGGTACGGTGTTGAAGAAACCTATTCTGGATGGTTTGTAAACGATCCCAATTATATCTTGGCATATGTGCGAACACAACGCAGCTACATGTCATAATCGGTCGGATACACATCTTGTAGAGCGTAAGCTTGTGTCTCGTAGACATTTTGCTTGCAGCACATAACAGAGGATGCAATCGGGCGAGGGTCCAGGCGGCCCTTTTCCTAACCAGAGTGATGTGGCGTATAAAGGAGAGTCTACTATCTAGGGTTACACCTAGATATTTGGTCTCCTTTACCCAGGGGATCGGATTACCGAAGAGTTCAAGAGGATGATCCTTGAGTTTTTTCGGTATCTGTGAGGCGGTTTGGTCGAAGAGCACCGCTGCGCTCTTCGTGGGGTTGATGGCTATTCGCCAGTCGTTAAACCACTCCCCGAGAGTGGTCACGGCTCTTTGGATTCTACATTTGAGGTTGATCTTTTGCCTTTGAGAGGAGTATATGACTGTATCGTCAGCGTATAACCCTACCTCAACTTTCGCGGGAAGTTTTGGTAGGTAACTGACGTACAGATTGAAGAGCCTAGGAGCCAGGATGGAACATTGGGGGACGCCTGAGCGTATGGGATGGGGTGTGGATAGTTCACCTTCCACTCTGTAGCGAAAGGTGCGGTCTTTGAGGTAATCGCGGATGATTTTAACTAATCTATCGGGGACTTCGCGGGAGTACAGCTTATAGACTAATCCTTCGTGCCAGACCTTATCAAAGGCCTTGGCTACGTCGAAAAAGACTGCCAGTGTACGACGGGGTTTATATAACTCGGAAAAGTTAAACAAAATGTGCTCCGTGAGGCGGTGCACTTGATGAGTGCAAGAATGTCTAGCACGAAAACCGAATTGCTCAGGCGGATAGAGGTTTTTCTCCTCTATTACGGACTTGAGACGGTTCAGAAGGAGCCGCTCATAGATTTTACCTAGGGTATTGAGAAGACTGATAGGGCGGTAGCTGTCGGGAAGCGACGCGCTCTTGCCGGGCTTGTGAATACCTATGACAATGGCCGTTTTCCAGACGGCTGGAAAATAATATGGAAACAACATCAAAAACATATATATTTGGGTGCTAGCCAAGTGGGCGAGCTTTTTTGGGTACCACATCGGATCCTCGAACTTTATTATTTTACATCACACTAATTTACAAACATCAACGTTCGTTGCTTTTCTTCCTAACATCGATGTTTTTATACTATCCAAATAAGCAAGCTATTTGTGGGAGCCACATTCCGATGTGTAATAGAATTCCGCGAACTGTATTATACAACAACACACAAATATGGAAACATCAATATTTGATGTTTTCTTCCAATCATCGATTTTTTCAACCGCAACATTGATGAATATCGAACATCCCTAATTCAGTAAAAAATGTGTTAATGTGAACTGACAACTGAAATCAACTAACGTCACTTTCATCATGTTTTTTTCAGGTTTATTTATACATATTACTTTTTTATTTTCAATATTTGATATTTATTTTAAGTCACCAATTGTAAACAATGTTATTCCTTATGAACCACAACATGAAGCGGTCGCTGAAAGACTTGTTTTATTCGTCGTGGACGGTTTGCGAGCTGAATCGTTCGTTAATTATACTACAATGAATTATTTAAGGTACGGTATTTCTAGATCTATTGCTTTATTTGCCTTCATATTGTAAATGATCAATAGAATTGAATAGGTACAAATGTTTTACTGCGCACTAGTTAATAATAATAGAATGAGTCCACAAATCAGAAGCAAAGTCAAAATTAATATTGCTGTAAATCTCTCCAGGTCTAATAAATACACATCTTTCATTCCTATACCAACTTAAATTTTAACTCTCCTGTGAACAGAATTTGTAAACCATAAAGTATTTGTATATGACATTAAACTTGTGTTATATTCTGAAAATTCAATTCGAAACAATAACAATATATAATTGCTCTATTGCTGGTTTATATCTGGAAAATGATGTTCTGTTTGTTTATTATCTAACTGTCAGTTTCACTTATCATTATTGGGGAGACTTAGCTTTACATGGTATAAAAAAACACCTATCTAGGTAAACTTGAAATGTAAAACATGATATAAATACAAAATTTAATCGAAATCCTTGGCGCCATTTCCGAGAAACCAATTACATATGTATATAATTATATACAAGAATTGCTATTTAACCTTATTAGAATTTCTCTTATTTTAGATAAATCATTTTGGTTTCTTACCAGTTGTTGGCTTCTAACAAATCATTATGTTTAGTTTTTGCTATTTTAAAAATATTATATCTAGGTAGGTTTATGGCATTGCTGCATGTTGCTTGGTGTATTACAAAAAAAGGCAAACTAACATTATCTAAATAAGAAATTTTATCCAAATTGGTTGAGCCATTTTTTAGCAACCTATAATAGAAATATTAATTCAATAGTATTAGATTACAAATACATTTTATTTGATATGATAGTTTTTGTTAAAAAATTAATGTTAAATTATGTTGAACTAGATTAAATACATAAAAATGTATTTTTTGGTCCATTATTCCATTTGTTTAAATAATGTTTACAGGTCAATAGCTAATTCTCATGGAAGATGGGGAATATCTTATACACAAGTTCCAACAGAATCGAGACCTGGTCATGTTGCACTTATAGCAGGTTTTTATGAAGATCCTTCAGCTGTGGCAAAAGGGTGGAAAGAAAACCCTGTTGACTTTGATTCAGTTTTCAATCGAACAAAACAAACATGGTGTTGGGGTACTTATGATATTGTTAATATATTTACTAAAGGTCATGTGGACAATCACATTGAGGTCAATGATTTTGATCCTTATGCTGACACTTTTAGTACTGATAAAAATACAACACATTTGGACAAGTGGGTTTTTGATAATGTTCAACACTTTTTCTACAGTGCTAGGTATGATAATAAAGTCAAGAAAAAACTTAGTAAAAAGAAGATAGCTTTCTTTTTACACTTACTGGGGACAGATACATCAGGTCATAAACACAAGCCGAAAACAGAGTAAATATAAATTATGTAATTTATTTAAGTAGGTACATAATATTTTTCATTTGATTGAATTTTTTATTATTCATGATTTACAGAAACTTTTTGACTACATTAAAATTTGTTGATGAAGGAATAAAGGAAATGGAGAGAGTTATAACAGATTATTATGGGGATGATGGTAAAACTACTTTTTTGATGTCTTCAGATCATGGGATGACTGATTGGGGTAATATTATTTAGAATTTAGAACTTATTATTATACTTTTAGTTATTTAAATGATAATTATAGATTAGTTACTAATAAATAAGTTTCTTTTTTAATAATCACAGGTTCACATGGCTCTGGTGATGATCATGAAACACAAACACCTTATGTATTATGGGGTTCTGGTGTAAAACAAGTAAAAGGAGAGTATTTAGATCCTACAACTCTGAAAATGTCTTTGGAGCACAGGTTTGACATAAACCAAGTGGATTTGGCTCCATTGATGTCTACTATACTGTCTATACCTGTACCAGTCAATTCGATAGTAAGTAATTTTCATAAAATTGTTGATATTGTCTTTATAGAAAAATATTGCTTACATTTGACTTTATCAAGAAGATTCCAATAAATATTAGTTATACAAGCTGCCAACTTGTATTCTAATCTTATATATGCATGAAATAATAGAATATGTAGATTACATTTAATTTTTTAGAGCACAGGATACTAAACTTTCACCCAGATGATAGACATATGACTGCTTAACTAGCTTAGGCAGAGATCTTTATATTTGATAATAAAAAATAATAATAATCTTATATATTTTAAACATCATTTGAAGTCACTGATTCTGGCTGAATTCATTGAACTGTTCAATGAATAGTTATCCATAAATTTTAATAACAAGTACAGGCTCAAACTTATTATTGTGCAATGTGTAGAATATTATGTTATTTATTTCAGGGACAATTAAAAGCAGAAATATTAAACATGACATTAGCAAATAAAGCTAAAGCCATATATAGTAACAGTAGACAATTAGCTTCACAGTATAATAAGAAAAGGCAAGATGTTGAAACAAAAGCTATAACTATGTTATATTTCCCTTTTAAACAACTCAATAAAGAAAAATATGATGAATTACTAAATTTTACAGAACAATTACTTTCTGAAGGAGAGTATGAGAAATTGATTTTAATTAGTGAAGAAATTATGAGTCAAAGTCTAATAGGATTAAAATACTACCACAATTATTATCAAAGTCCACTCCTTATACTAGTAACTCTATCTTTCCTGGGATGGATAGTATGTCTTCTTAAAATGTTACTAGAGCAAAAAATTAAAACTCATGTGAAGACTGCAAGAGTAAAAACATCTTCATCAGATTACAGTGTTTATGTTAAAAATGGATTGAATATATATTTTTTTATTCTTTTTGTTTTAGCAGTTTATTTCATATATGGTAATAACATTTTTCTTAATTTTTTAAAAATATGTATTACTGTTACTATTGAATGTATATATATAATTTATATTTTCTTTTATTTTTAGTTCAGTGTCTACCTCTACAGTATTATTTATATTCTTTGATGCCAATATTTCTATGGTGGCATGCTTTAACATCAGTACAAATTTGGATGCAAGCATTCACTGAGTTAAAAGGGAGCAAACAATTTCTCAGAGTTTTTGTAAATGTAATTAGTTATACTTTGGGGTCTATTTTTATGGTGAGTTGTGTTTTATTCATATGATTGTTTATTTAACTGATTAATAACTGATATCTTCAATCATCATTGCTTTTAATAGTTTTATCTCTTCAAGTACATTAGTAAAAGTTGTGGGTGGTTTAGAACAGCAAAGTTTGATTCAATGTTCAAAGTTTCTAAGAGAATGTACCAACGAATTTTTCGCAATTTGCATACATTAACTAATTTTAATTGGCTGACGGTGAAGGAAAAACACTGTGAGGAAACCTAATAACTTCAGGAATATTCTTGTAGTATGACTGTATGTGGGATAAATATAGAACTATTGATTTCTCATTGTTTGAAATCTCCAATATGTTGTGAGCTGGAGTGTTGAATACATACATACCATCCCTCTGGGAGAGTCCTAGAGTCCAACAGTGTGACACTTACAGACTGGTATTATTATTATCAAGTAGTTCAGGGTTGTTCCAATATACTTGACCAGTAACCTCATAAGTAAGTAAGTTCATGTTACAAAACATCTCATAAGTAACATTGTGATTAAAGTTTTCGACACATTATTTTAAATACAATAATTGGTAAATATTTTCAGGGACTATCATTCACCTATAGGTGGATGTTGAGCATCCCATTACTTGGTATGGCTTTGTGGCCTTTTATTTCTTCTACCAAAAAACATTTATCACAACCAATTCTGATATTTTGGTTTACAGGATGTTTATCACTAAGTATTTTTTCGTTCATTCCTGTGGTTGGCAAAGATGTTTTTATTGAACTAGTGTAAGTACTTAAGTGTATAATATATTTTTGTATTGTTAATGTCTCAAAAAGTTATATAATGATTTATTATTAATTATAGCATTTTTGCGGGAATAATTTGGATAATCAGTATTACTATTTATATTCATACTTTACTCCTACCTCTGTACCATATCAAGAAAGAGAATATAAATGAACTATTTTTAGTGGTTCTGCAAATAATTTTGTTGTGTATATCACTGCAAAACATTTTTGTACAATCTAAAAGGTATGAACAGGGGATGTCTGTGTCATATATTTACCAATCCCTCGCTTGGATTATTTCAAGTAAGTAATTAAATCTCTTTTCAATAAAATTTAAAATATATATTAAAATAAAACAAAAACTAGTTAACATATGTAGGAAATCCTCTGTAGCACTGTTGCTTTGTCATCCACATATTGACTCTACTTTGAAAAGTAGTTGGGACTACAATTTTTTAATGAGTTAATAATGTAGCTAATATTTCTGACTATATTTGAAGCATATTGTTGTAGTAGGTAGTTTGGTTTTAATATAAATGTCTTGTGGGTACATTAATAAATACTCAGTTGTCATCTGAGCTTGGTTGTTTCAATACACAACATGGTGGCAGCGGTTAAAAACATGTTTATATGTGTTCATATAAAGTATTAAGCATAGTGATTATCAATATTTAAAAGCGTGAATAATAGTAATTAGTGATATATAACCATGGAACACGCGAGACCTCCATCGGAGTTATGTTTGGATGGCAGCTCCGTCAGCAGGGCTGACGCTTGGCAAAGATGGAAGAAACAGTTTCATTTATTTATGAAAGCATCAGGTGTAGCCAAAGAAGAACCAGGAGTACAGGCAGGATTACTTATAAATTTAATTGGAGCAGACGGATTTGATGTATATGAGACTTTTACTTTTGAAGATGAAACAAAACGAGATGACGTCACGGAATTGATAAAAAAATTTGATAGTTATTTTGGTGTGAAACCAAATATTACACTTGCAAGATATAATTTTTTTACAAGGAATCAAGAAGCGTGTGAGACGATAGACCAATACGTTATTGCGTTAAAATTACTAAGCAAACATTGTCAATTTAAAATATTAGAAGATGAGCTAATCAGGGATCGTATCGTTTGTGGGATAAACAATACGATAGTACGAGAGCGTTTGTTACGCACTGAGGACTTGACACTCGATCAAGCTGTAAAAATATGTCAAGTGAATGAAATATCGGCGGATAGCAATAGATTGCTGGAGTCACGAGTCCTGTCTGGTAGTGCAGGGACATCAGGTGTGCATGTCGATGCTGTATCGAGGTGCGCCCGCGCGGGCCGCGGCGGTGGCGGCGGCGGCGAGCGTAGCGCAGCGGTCGAGGCTGCGCGGGAGCCAACAGCGCCCCGAGACCAGCGAGTGTGGGGACGCGGACGGTGGCTACAGCAAGGCCGTAGGTACGCGCCTACAGGCTCTTCTGTGTCGTGTCATCGGTGCGGTGGGAACTGTTTAGAGCCCAACTTGTGTCCAGCAATTGTGCTTCAGTGTTTTGTGTGTAAAAACTATGGTCATTTTGCGAGAATGTGCAAATCATCAAATCGTGTGAAGAAAATGTATGACATTGGCATCCATGAACGTGAATCGGATCATGATGAGGACTGTGATGAGTGTGAGGAGTTTTATGTGTCAACGGTTTCAGAGGTGATGAATGAGTACTTATCTGCTAATGAATGGTACGAGGTACTCAAGGGTGAGTTTTTTGAAGAAACTTTTAAATTAGATACAGGTGCGGACATTAATGTGTTATCTTATCAACGGTTTTTAGAATTAGGTTATAACCCTAAATTAATAAATACGAAAAAGAATATAAAACTGCAATCATATAGTGGAAATACTATACCTATAAAGGGTATATGTAATCTTACGTGGTGGCATAAAAATAAAATGTATGATCTAAAATTTGCTATTGCTAATATAAATTGTCAAAGTGTGCTGGGCCGAGAAGCTTGTAGTAACTTAAGTTTGATAAGACGCGTTCATACAGTAAGTTTAGATGACTATAGCGATGTGTTTAGTGGATTAGGTTGCCTACCGGGCTTGCACCGCATTGTAGTTGATGAGTCTGTTGCACCGGTTGTGTGTGCTACAAGAAAGGTACCGCTAGGTCTTAAGAATAAATTAGAGATTGAGTTAGATAGAATGAGTAAGCTAGGCGTAATTAGGAAAGTAACACATCCGACGCCATGGGTGAGCGCCGTCGTTATTGCTATGAAGAAAAATGGCCAACTACGCATATGTTTAGACCCGCGACCACTAAATAATGCTATACAACGTGCTCATTTTCAGTTACCGACTATTGATGACTTTGCAGTGAAACTACAAGGCGCTAAGTATTTTTCTGTTTTAGACGCAATATCTGGTTTTTGGGCTATACAAATTGATGATTACAGTGCTGACTTATGTACATTTAGTACGCCGTTTGGTCGCTACCAGTATTTAAGACTACCTTATGGTTTAAACTGCGCTTCTGAAATTTTTCATGCAAAAATAAAACAATTACTAGAAAATTTAGATGGAGTTGATTCATTCATTGATGACATTATTTGCTGGGGACGAACTAAGGAAGAACATGATAGACGATTATATGCCTTATTAAAACGTGCGCGAGAAATTAATTTAAAATTTAATAAAGAAAAATGTCGTATCTGTGTCAAAGAAGTCACTTACCTCGGTCATATTTTTAATAAAGAGGGCATGAAACCGGATGTGGACAAAATAAAAGCTATAAAAAATATGGCGACTCCAAAAAATACTAAAGATTTAGAAAGATTTATTGGCATGGTAAACTATTTGTCCAAATTTATAAAAAAATATTCGGATTACATTTATCCACTAACCAGATTATTTAAGAAAGATAGTGCGTGGTGTTGGGACCATCATCATCAAAAAGCTTTCGATAAATTAAAAGAATTAATTTGCAACAGTCCTGTGTTAGCGTTGTATGACGTAACACAACCGGTTTTGTTATCTGTAGACGCGAGCAGCGTCGCGCTCGGTGCAGTGTTGATGCAAGCCGGTCGTCCAGTTGAGTATGCGTCGCGTACTCTCACTGATACACAAACTAGGTACGCACAAATCGAAAAAGAAATGCTTGCGATTGTTTTTGCTTGTGAAAAATTCCACCAGTATATTTATGGCAAAATGGGTGTAGTGATTGAAACTGATCACAAACCCTTAGAAAATATTTTTAAAAAACCACTAAACTCGGTCCCAGCACGCTTGCAACGAATGATGTTAAGATTACAAGGTTATGATTTAATTGTACAGTACAAGCCGGGTAAGCTAATGCATATTCCTGATACATTGTCGCGTGCGCCTCTACCTATATTGTATAATGATAACATTAGTAAGAATATTGCTTGTCAAGTTAACATGTTAATTAGTACTGTACAAATGTCACAGAAGAAATTATTACTTGTAAAACAGGAGACAGAAAAAGATAAAATTTTGATTAAATTAATGAATTATATTAATGAAAAATGGCCTGAATATAAACGTGAGGTAGATGAAAATTTGAAGTATTATTGGTCTATTAGAGATGAACTATTTTGTATTAATGGAGTGATATGTAAAAACAGACAAATTTTAATTCCACACTCGTTAAGAGCGGAAATGTTAAAAATTATTCATGACGGTCACTTAGGAATAGATCGCTGCAAGAGGCGTGCGCGAGAGGTTTTATTTTGGCCAGGTATATCACAGGATGTTGAAACATATGTTAAAAAATGTAAAGTATGCCGGGAGAATTTAAATAAACCATCAAAAGAGCCAATGATTCCTATTGTTATTCCTAAATTGCCATGGAATAAAATTGGTATTGATTTGTTTGAGTATGGAACAAAACATTATTTAATTATAGTTGACTATTTTTCAGGTTTTCCAGAAGTAATTTTATTACATAATACTACTTCTATATCAATTATAAATGCACTAAAAGATAATTTTGCCAGATATGGAATACCAGAGATTGTTATTAGTGACAATGGTCCACAGTTTTCATGTCGTGGTTTTAAGCAATTTTCTGAACAATGGGGTTTTGATCATGTGACGTCATCCCCTTATTACGCCCAAGCAAATGGGAAAAGTGAAAGGGCGATACAAACAATAAAAAAAATATTAAAAAAGTCTAGTGATAGTAACACGGATTTCTATTTAAATTTATTAAGTTACAGAAACACACCGCGCGACAATTTAAATTCTCCTGCGCAATTGCTTATGGGTAGACGGTTAAACTGTAGACTACCAGTCCATCCAGAACTCTTAAAAAGAAATAGTGTAGTTAATGATGAACAAGACCATAGGTCTTTAGTTCAAAAACAAATTAAGAGCAAAAAATATTATGATTTGCATAGTAAAAAACATCCGGAGTTGAAAATGTCTTTGGAGCACAGGTTTGACATAAACCAAGTGGATTTGGCTCCATTGATGTCTACTATACTGTCTATACCTGTACCAGTCAATTCGATAGTAAGTAATTTTCATAAAATTGTTGATATTGTCTTTATAGAAAAATATTGCTTACATTTGACTTTATCAAGAAGATTCCAATAAATATTAGTTATACAAGCTGCCAACTTGTATTCTAATCTTATATATGCATGAAATAATAGAATATGTAGATTACATTTAATTTTTTAGAGCACAGGATACTAAACTTTCACCCAGATGATAGACATATGACTGCTTAACTAGCTTAGGCAGAGATCTTCATATTTGATAATAAAAAATAATAATAATCTTATATATTTTAAACATCATTTGAAGTCACTGATTCTGGCTGAATTCATTGAACTGTTCAATGAATAGTTATCCATAAATTTTAATAACAAGTACAGGCTCAAACTTATTATTGTGCAATGTGTAGAATATTATGTTATTTATTTCAGGGACAATTAAAAGCAGAAATATTAAACATGACATTAGCAAATAAAGCTAAAGCCATATATAGTAACAGTAGACAATTAGCTTCACAGTATAATAAGAAAAGGCAAGATGTTGAAACAAATGCTATAACTATGTTATATTTCCCTTTTAAACAACTCAATAAAGAAAAATATGATGAATTACTAAATTTTACAGAACAATTACTTTCTGAAGGAGAGTATGAGAAATTGATTTTAATTAGTGAAGAAATTATGAGTCAAAGTCTAATAGGATTAAAATACTACCACAATTATTATCAAAGTCCACTCCTTATACTAGTAACTCTATCTTTCCTGGGATGGATAGTATGTCTTCTTAAAATGTTACTAGAGCAAAAAATTAAAACTCATGTGAAGACTGCAAGAGTAAAAACATCTTCATCAGATTACAGTGTTTATGTTAAAAATGGATTGAATATATATTTTTTTATTCTTTTTGTTTTAGCAGTTTATTTCATATATGGTAATAACATTTTTCTTAATTTTTTAAAAATATGTATTACTGTTACTATTGAATGTATATATATAATTTATATTTTCTTTTATTTTTAGTTCAGTGTCTACCTCTACAGTATTATTTATATTCTTTGATGCCAATATTTCTATGGTGGCATGCTTTAACATCAGTACAAATTTGGATGCAAGCATTCACTGAGTTAAAAGGGAGCAAACAGTTTCTCAGAGTTTTTGTAAATGTAATTAGTTATACTTTGGGGTCTATTTTTATGGTGAGTTGTGTTTTATTCATATGATTGTTTATTTAACTGATTAATAACTGATATCTTCAATCATCATTGCTTTTAATAGTTATATCTCTTCAAGTACATTAGTAAAAGTTGTGGGTGGTTTAGAACAGCAAAGTTTGATTCAATGTTCAAAGTTTCTAAGAGAATGTACCAACGAATTTTTCGCAATTTGCATACATTAACTAATTTTAATTGGCTGACGGTGAAGGAAAAACACTGTGAGGAAACCTAATAACTTCAGGAATATTCTTGTAGTATGACTGTATGTGGGATAAATATAGAACTATTGATTTCTCATTGTTTGAAATCTCCAATATGTTGTGAGCTGGAGTGTTGAATACATACATACCATCCCTCTGGGAGAGTCCTAGAGTCCAACAGTGTGACACTTACAGACTGGTATTATTATTATCAAGTAGTTCAGGGTTGTTCCAATATACTTGACCAGTAACCTCATAAGTAAGTAAGTTCATGTTACAAAACATCTCATAAGTAACATTGTGATTAAAGTTTTCGACACATTATTTTAAATACAATAATTGGTAAATATTTTCAGGGACTATCATTCACCTATAGGTGGATGTTGAGCATCCCATTACTTGGTATGGCTTTGTGGCCATTTATTTCTTCTACCAAAAAACATTTATCACAACCAATTCTGATATTTTGGTTTACAGGATGTTTATCACTAAGTATTTTTTCGTTCATTCCTGTGGTTGGCAAAGATGTTTTTATTGAACTAGTGTAAGTACTTAAGTGTATAATATATTTTTGTATTGTTAATGTCTCAAAAAGTTATATAATGATTTATTATTAATTATAGCATTTTTGCGGGAATAATTTGGATAATCAGTATTACTATTTATATTCATACTTTACTCCTACCTCTGTACCATATCAAGAAAGAGAATATAAATGAACTATTTTTAGTGGTTCTGCAAATAATTTTGTTGTGTATATCACTGCAAAACATTTTTGTACAATCTAAAAGGTATGAACAGGGGATGTCTGTGTCATATATTTACCAATCCCTCGCTTGGATTATTTCAAGTAAGTAATTAAATCTCTTTTCAATAAAATTTAAAATATATATTAAAATAAAACAAAAACTAGTTAACATATGTAGGAAATCCTCTGTAGCACTGTTGCTTTGTCATCCACATATTGACTCTACTTTGAAAAGTAGTTGGGACTACAATTTTTTAATGAGTTAATAATGTAGCTAATATTTCTGACTATATTTGAAGCATATCCTAAATTTCTATAAAAGTTTGTAACTAATTAAATTTTTTACATGAAAAACAAATTATTTAAGAATGAAACTAATTTATGCAGAACTAATTTATTGAAATTTAATTTTCAGTGATATCATGGATATTACCTTTAATTTCTACAAATAGACTGATTTGTCGCATTATATCAATAAGTACATCAGTTTTAAACTTTTATTTGTTACTATCAGTGTGCCATGAAGGATTATTCATGGTTGTGTTAATATCAAATGTCACATGTTGGATACTAATTGAATTTAGACTCCTTCACATGCAAAACATGAAGGTAAATATTTGCAATTTGTACAATAGGTAACTGGATAATTTTTCAAAAAGTGTTAATTGTTAATCATTGTTGATTTATAAAGCAAGAAAGAATATACTTTCACTTAAATATCACATTATAAGTACTTCAAATAACGTTTACGCAGTCTGTCCACTGGAGTGGAGCTGTACAAACTTTGACTATAAGAATTGCATCTCTAGATTTTTATGCAATTCTATTGGTTGAAATTTGCACAATTCCGATGATCCGTTTCGGTGGACAGGCGCCTAAAACGTATATATTTTTAATCAATTGGGTAACATTCACTTACACACAAATAACGTCATGCGCTGTTATTGGTGTTTCGTTTTCAATAAAGAACAGCTTAGTATATTCGATCTTATTAAAAAGAATGAGGAGCCACTTAATATTCATATACTTTTGATAAATTTAACTAAAAATTCCAGAATTTGTCCTACAAAATCAATTAGTTTACTACCTACTAAATAAGGGTAGGAGTTTTCAATTAAAATCTGGTGGCTCCTGATTCCATACAGATTTTATTTATTTTATTACAGATAATAGATTGCAAGTTCGAAAAGGACCAAAATAGTAAAATAAGTAATATACTGGTAATGGAAAGGAGTATAAATAACCAAGACTTTAGAAGAGGCTTCTTTTTTGTATCCTTTTTTTAAATAATATTATCGATACACATTTATGATATACAAAGTTTGTGCTAGCAGTGTTGTGAAAGTATCAAATATAATGAAATGTTTTGTCTTGCTAGGCTATTTGACTGATTTCTGGAAACTATTTTAGATTATTTAGTGGTGTTTATCGAGTCCGAAAACACTAAACAATAGAACGTCACTATTTCCTTAATCTACTAAAACGCTATCTTTAGGAAAGTGACGTCACATGTTTGTTAATAACGTGGAGGGGAAAACTACCTAATAGAATAGTCTTTAAATAACTTTCTCTTTGACTACTAAGTGAAACCGCGATATATAAAATAAGAGTAAAAGAAAAAGGGCCATGGATTTGATGTCTGTCCATAATCTCTTAGTCAAATAAAAATTCCCTAAAAAATTGTCATTGATAGTCATTTTGTTTGAAGATGTTGAAAGAAATTTGTATTCTAGCTTGTGTCAGATGTTATTGGAAACGATAGACAATACTGACGCGATATGATATAAGTAGACTAGGGAAGGATGTTTATAACATCTGAGGTTTCTCTCTCGTTGGGGCATTCCGACTGGTGGTATACCTCCATCCTACAGAAAATCACAGCTAAATAACCTCGTGTTGTTTTCCTGCAGTGAATAGGGCTTCCACAGCTCATTGAGGTAGGGAGGGTTCAAGGTTGGTAACGCATTAGTGATACCCATAGTATTACAGGTAGTCGCTTATCATCAGGCGCGCCGTATTCTTGTTTGCCACCGTATTTGTATAAAAAAAATGTTCCACCTTATATATTTTAACATTAGTTTAATTTATCAGTGCATTAGTTCCAATAAATATAGTATAGAAATTATTTTTCTTTACGAGATAAAGTGCATATTAGCTCATAAATATAATATCGCAGTCATTGCCCATTATTGTACGCTATAATTATGCACTTAATATGTAATAAATCTTACTTTACTATACTTCTTCCTAATTTGCAGTATTTTTTCTGTTAAACAATGTGTTAGTCAATTTCTTTCTGTATCTATGGTAAATAATCAAAATCATAAATGAGTTGGCATTCTACTGTTTCTTATATTTTTACAGTAATAAGTAAGTAAAGGAAACGAGTATAAAAATGATGTTTAGGGCAGCGTACACCAAACCCCAATAAAAACATCTGAAAACTATTTGTATGTGTCCAAAAAATGCGTTAAACTACGAAAGATATTTGTAAACGATTTAATAATATTATTTTTTGAAAATAAGTATGTACCTACTGATCAATATCTAAATAGTAATCGTAAAATATTAGGCCCTTACATATGAAATTAGCGTTTTGTCGTACTGACCACTTTGATCTGAAATATTTCCAATTTGATTAAGAATTCCAAATTCAAATTTATAAATTCATTTAGCTAGTACATTTGAGTTTTGAAAACGGTCATTCATTTGTTTTTTCCTCATTATTTTTTTCTTTGGCATCGCTTATTACCGCACAATGGAAAACATGAAATATCGTTATATTTAAGGCTACCGTGGCACCAGTGCTGCAGAAACAGCTTGAAGGATTAATGATGTGTACGGCTCTGGTGTCGCAAAAGAAAGCATGGTTCGTTAATGGTTTCAAAGTTTTCGTTCTGGAAATTTCCACCTTCAGAACCAACCCCGTGGACGACCGGAGACCAAAGTGGAAAATGAAGAATTAGAGAGCAAAGTGGAAAATGAAGAATTAAAGGCTATTGTGGAAGTGGATCCATCACAAAGCACTTCAGAGATAGCTAGCTGCAGGCTTCGGGGTAATTGATAAAACTGTATTAATTCACTTGAAGCAAATCGGAAAAGGAAAAAATCTTGAACGATGGATATCTCAAAGATTGAGTGAATCGAACTTGCAAACACGTGTCGACTGCGGTGTTCTTTTGCTCAACCGACACAATAATGAAGGGATATTAAATCGAATCATTACTTGTGACGAAAAGTGGATACTGTACGATAATCGGAAGCGCTCGTCGCAATAGCTGAACCCTGAAGACCCACCCAAATCCTGTCCTAAACGAAAATTGACTCGGAAAAGTTACTTGTGAGTACATATTTGGTGAACTAGCGCCGGGAGTCGTTCACTACAGCTTTCTAAAATCTGGCCAAACGATTACGGCAGATATCTATTGTCAGCAACTGCAAACTATGAAGGAAGAACTAGCTGCTAAACAACCGAGATTGGCAAATCGCTCTAGGGCCACTGCTGCTTCGCGACAACGCAAAACCACATACTGCACAACAAACAACCACTAGGTTAGATGAGCTACAATTGGAATGTCTGTGACATCCACCGTACTCACCGACCTTGTTGCAAAAGATTACAATTTTTTCCGGGATTTGGACAACTTCTTACAAGAAAAAAAAAATTCAACTCCGAGGCGGGAGTCCAAATCGCTTTCAAAGAGTTGATTTTCGCCCTCATGGTTTTTTCAGTAAAGGGATCAATGAAACTACCTATGAGATGGCAAAAGTGCATAGATAACAACGGTGCATACTTTTATTAATTAAATATATTTTACAAAAAATAAACTTTTATATTTCTCACGTACAAAACGCCAACTACATATGTAAGGACCTAATATCACAATAATATTAGCCGAATGTTATTAATAGAGGCTTTGATTAT
Organism: Saturnia japonica; assembly: GCA_033032175.1. Taxonomy (NCBI): domain Eukaryota; kingdom Metazoa; phylum Arthropoda; class Insecta; order Lepidoptera; family Saturniidae; genus Saturnia; species Saturnia japonica. The sequence continues at coordinate 7,840,431 of CM065311.1, read as the reverse complement.
ATAAACGTCTAGATACCGTGTCGCCTTGAGACCGATGACATTTATGTGGTACAGCTTAGCTAGCCACTAGGCTACGCACACTACGCACTGTAGTGCGTAAAAGCATTGTACACGCGCCTCAGCTATGTATTTGTTTGAAGTATAGGGGATACGAAGTTAAAACATTTTACGTTAAAATTGTGGGAATTTGTACATAGAAAAATCGGTCATATTATGTTCTGGATGTGCCCGCAAACCCGTCCGCATGATATTTCGGATATGAAAACCAATAGGCAATTAAAAAAAATCAAAGTTAGAATTTACTTAGCGCAATCTTAGCTTTCGAATTTATAGTCGAGTTACTCTAAGCTTAAGCTTAGCTCTAGCTGAGGAAGTGTCTGGTAAATGTCAACTAACGTTTCGATACCGCATCTGGACTGTTAGATTTCTTCAACTTAAACAAATGAATTAATCACGAATTATGTATAGAAAATTAAAAAGCTATTTAAAATAGAATTTAAATTGTGTAATTGTATAATATTCAACTTGCTATAAAGTAAAAATGACAGCCTATTCGTACATAAAATAAAGAGATTAACGTTTCAAACCAATAACGAGAAACAACTGCAAACCTCAGGAATAACAAAACGTGTACGTAATAAAAACAGTCATTTCTATGTAGAGCCAATAAGAATCAAGCAATACAGATAGTTTAAAAAGTATAAAATTACTTTTAGGTCACTATTATGCTATACTATTTTTATAGCCGTATAATACCCAAGTTTTCCGTAAGTCGTCGAATTCGATGACTTGAACTTTACTCAGGCAGAGCTGAGCTAATGCTAAGCTTGCGACTATAAATTTCAATTTCGGAACTTAGGCTGAGATAAGTCTGAGCTATGGCTGAGTACGCACTCTATGGATTTCATTCTTACAGTCTTTAGTAAGATTAAAGAACAGTTGAGACTATCTATTAATACATTAGCACTTACCGGATATTGTAGCGAACAGGATAATAGCTATATTTATCTTAATATCGTTTTTGTCATTATTCAAATACTTACATGCTCCGTGCTACGAAAAAACGCGTATTCATCTGTTGTCTACGATTTTGGTTTTCGAGACGAACTTGTGACTCGACGAGACGAAATTCCCAATTACTAAACATAACAGCTTTTGACTCTTTTATTTTTATGTTTGCCATCTCACACACAACACACACACAAACCGGTCTACCTGTGCAGGCACACTTAAGCGCCAGAAACAAAAACTAAAATAACATTCAATTATAACTATTGTAATAAAAGTTTAAAACTTTATTTAGTTTAAGTTAGATGATAACATTTATAATATATGCAGGCACAGACTCTATTTTCATTTTCTGTCGTCCTCTCTTAGTAATAGATTTATCATTTTTACAGAAATAAGTTGAACAAATATGTGATACCTATAGATTTCGGTTTCCACTAAGGCTCATTTCTACTCCGCTGTAATCGCATCTGAAATGACAATACTTACTTACTTATGGAATTTAATCTTCTTATCCTTATCCATTTTTAGGATGTAGTTTTTGGAAAGTTTAATTACACAAAACGCCATTTTTAAATAATAATTGCGAGAGCAAAGTCTACTCTGTAGTGAGCTAAATGTACTGATAGCGGTATTAAGCGTGTGTTTATTTTCTCATGCTTTTGAAAAATACTCTTTTGAAACGCCGGACTAGGAATCTAGACGTTTATCTAATCAAAGAATAGAGGTATTCAAATCGCAAAGCCAAGGAACGGTAATCAATGACAGATGTATGACGTCACGATAGATTCAGCCAATACAGTCTGTTTTCGATCGGGTGTCGTAAGCTCAAAAAATAACATTTTTCTCTTGAGTTTTTTTTTTATAAATGTTAATTTATATTTGAATTAAACTAATACGAAACCTTTTTAAGTCCCGTAATCTGTGCGGATATCTATAACTATGATATTATTTTTCACATTGTCAAATAGCCTGCCAAGTCCCGGCCTTTCTCTTGAAATCACACGTGTAGTGTAGTATTTACTTACATGGGGTCAAGCAATAAATATGTTCCTTAGCAAGATTTCAGGTATTATATATTATTTTAGCATTTTTTGGAACGGGAAACATAGCTTCTATTAATTCTTTTGAAATAAGATGGGTGACTTGTTTTATAACATCTTTTCAACCTTTTGTTATAACGACACTAATATTAATGAAGACTTTGTCTCCATTTTTGATTGTAGGATGTAGTTTCAGAGCTGTACAGCACATAACTAAGGTATTACATTATTTATGAGTTATTATACTACATCTATGTTTATGGGCAAGTTTATTGTTACGAGATTTTAGATTAATCATTAACAATAAAAATATTGTATGCCATTTAATGAATAAATCTGGGCGACCGAGCTGTGCTCGGTGTCTTATAAACAAGAAAAGAAAAACACCTATCTAGATAAACTTGGAATGTAAAGATTATCTAAATGCAATGTTTCATCGAAATCGTTTTCGAGAAACCAATTACATATATATGTACAAGATTTGCTCACTTAATATAATAATTATGATTGCAGGCACCTACTGGATATTTGAATATAATTGTATTAATATATTCAAATATAATGGGAATACAATTGTTGTACAATGTCAGAAATACTGGAAGCTGGTTGGAGATTGGGACATCAATATCACAATTTGTCATAGTTCAAGTCATTACGTTATTCGTTGTTTTAATTAATCAAATAGCTAAAGTACTGACAGAGCTCAATCTAGTAAACGTCACAAATATAATATTTGAAAAACGAAAAAAATATGTTTAAAAAATGAAATAAATATTATTTACATGTACATAGTTTTAATTAAAATTTAATCAAAAGTATTGTTTAAAAAACTAAACCATAAAGTATAAGTATAACCTCACATGTAAATTTCAAAATCAATACGATTTGAACTGTAGAATGGGCTATCTTCTCCATGTTTTCTTACCCATACACCAGTTTTAAAATAGCCTTCTGAAGACCATTTATTCATTTGGCCTGTAGTATGAGGCCCTGATATGTTTGCATCATCATCTTGACTCCATTTAAACTCCCATTTTACTTCTCGAGCTTCAGCTTCAGTACTTTCTTCGTTTTTGATATCTTGTGTGTTATTTCCAAATTTAATATTTTGTTGCTCTTTCTGATCAAAATCCTCTGCATACATATCCAAATCTGCATGTTCACCTTTACATTTACTTTTACCTACCACACTGCTAATCTTTTCATAGGTCTCTTGGTAAATATCCATGTTACCTAGTTTTGTTAATATTTGATTTGCAAGCTCCGTAATCCTGGTTACTATTTTACTGTTTTCATCTACTATACCCGCTTTTTTTCTTTTCCACCGCTCAGCGCTAGAAATTTTGGAACTTGCACCTGAAAATTAAATAATATTAATAGCAGCCTAAAAGTATAAATGTCCCATGGTTGAAAAATTTCTTCCGTAGGGAAGATACATGATGTCAGTTAATATTATTGCCATTCAAAGAATGAAGGTTGCATCTTAAGTTTTTGCTAATTCAGTTTCCTTAATTATATGTATTCGGAATTAAGAAGAAAATGCATAGGTACCTGGTTGCTTTTTGTTAGCGATGCATAGGTCTAGGCTTGGTAGTTTAAAGGTATAATATTCATATTTAGTTGTAGGTATAACTTGCTAGGCTTAAGAAATGAGAATTCACTGAGTGTAATAATAATCGCAGAAATATTCGCACCAAAAAGTTATGACCAAATAAGGCAATGTTAGAGTGAAAGGGGAATAGACACCATCATTCCGTCGCACTCCAACACACCTATAAATATGGGGCTGTTGCGGCAAACAGGCACACATTAAGAATTATTGTAAGCGGCCATTCTGCTTGTGAAGATTGAATACAGCGACTTGATTTTGGTGTTCACGTGTTATTATTATCTTCAAGAAATGTTCCACTCGCCTGCGTCCCAGTCCTTTTAGTTCTCCGTAGCTACGCCAGCGCCATGCCTGCGTGTAGGCACCTCACTGCGTGTGTGCCGTTCTGTTTCGCTCTCTTCACGCCTGGTAGGTTCGGGTGTAAACAGGGTTGGACGCACGTAGTGAGTCGGGCTTGCGTACACTGGTTTGCAGCTTTCTGCTTACCATAGTACGTATTCGCCGTCTTTGTGGTACCGAGTCCTAGGGTTGATCGGGCGTCGTGCCGTGCCACGCCGCGCTGCGCTCTTGTTGTGCAGGCCTGCTCGGTACAGTTACCGTTGGCGTAGCTAATTATTGTTAGGAGCGAACCTTTGCGCTGTTAGGCTTCATTGCGCCCGTTTTTCTTTTTGTTTGCCTATTATTCCATTCTTGAATTACAATCTCCTGACAGATTTTTCGACATACCTAAAATTGTGTCCTAGGACCTTTTTTCCTTATGACAGAAAAATAGTACTAAGACTAAGGCTCAAAACAGCAGATGTCATCTAGTTAAACTACTGGTCTTAACCATGCGGCCATCAAGACTTAAATACCTACTCTGTATGTACTTCATTCAATAAGTATATAATTTAGACTTTAAGGTTAACATGATGCATGTTGGATGAAGAGTGTCAACAATGATTCTGTTGCATATAATAATACACTCGAGTGAAAATAACTTGCAACCTTGTGTTGAAAATGATCTGCAACATTATCTAGAATTTTCCAAGATTTGATAATTGTAATATTAGCATAGACATCTGAGATGCAAAGAAGCGTTGTTAAAACAAGCGAAAGATAAATAACTTAGTGTTATAATGTGATTCTGGTCATATAAATTTGAATTGATTTCAGTTAATATGCATAACATTGCATTGGGTGGAATGGTATGTTTCTAAATTAATTGTGAACTAAAGATATATGATTTAATAATTTATTTACAGACAAATTTTTTTAATAGATAGGATAGTAAACAGTGTCTCATAATTTTTAGTGTAGGGTAATAATAATAAGTTTCATATAAGAAAAACTTACCAAGTCGTTGTAAAGCTTTAGCAATTGTTTCGGTAGGCTTCATGTGGTCCAATATTTCCCTATAGTTGTCAATCAAATCAAATTTCTCTTCTGTTTGTTCATCTTCACTGCTTGACTCATCACCAAGACCCCTTATTTCGTCATCTTTGTGAACTTTATACTTGTTGTGGGGTCTTCCTTTAACTTTTACCCAATCTATGTTATCAAGCCACCCATCTCTTATTTCTGTCTCTTTTTTCCAGTGGTAATGACCTTGTGTATCAAAGTGTCCCTCTTCTAGCTCCTCTTTCATGTTGAATGGTGTTATAGTTATCTACAAATTAAATTATATTGGTAATAGAATAATCTTGTTTATGTTATTATACAGGGCTATTTTTCAAAGTGTAGCCAAATTTGCACAGGAGGTTCAGAATCAGTACTATAGTCCATTAGTGAAATAAAAAAAATATGTAAAATTTTCAAAATTTATCAGTTTTGTCCTCTAAAAACAACTCACAAGAGTGGGTGAAGATAATAGCTGTGGTCACCGCGCGGCACGGCGGCGACTTCGATAGGGGCAGTTTCGCAAATACGCTGCTGCATTTTAAGTGGTGAAAGTTTACGTGGTTCGCAAAGACTGTATGAGAGTGAGTTTTTATTGCGTCTACAAAGACAATTAACTATTAATGTCTATGTACCCAATCGATGAATGATTCTAAGTGCTACCCAAATGTTGCTGGAATATGGACAGTACACTTTACCGGTCACGTTGTGATATGCCCAGTAGTCGAGATTGCGGTCATAGTTTTTCAGCAAGACCCTCGTTCTAGCACCAATGCCACAGCTCTACAATTCAGTGTAAGACAGTATTATGTGTGGAAGCTACTTAATTCTTTAGGATATCAACCATACCATTATCAATGAGTACACACTCTACATGATAACGATAGTCAACATAAAGTCGTTTTTGTGAGTGGTTACACTGGTTACTGCTAAATCTTACATTATGTGGACACTGATGAAGCCCTATTTAACCGTTTATGCGGCAGGCCGCCATTTTGGAAAAAACGCTCAAGTGGCAGGTGGTGTTCCCGCGCAAACGCTAAAGTCCGCGGGCGCGCAGTAATTTACTTATTTAGCAGTAATTTTGTATAGTACCTATATATAAAACTATAGTTTTTCTATTCTTTATGAACTGATTTAACTGATAAATAAACAATTTAAACTGATATGTGTTTCATTTATTTTGTAAACCTACACTAAAAATAAGATATGAGAATATTTGTTAGGATGGCATAAAAAAAAAAAAAAATTTAAAAAAAATTAAATTAATGTCAGAAATATTTATTTTATTAACATTACAAATACTATAACTATAACATAAAATTAAATGCCTGCACCTCTCGTAGCAATTTTTTAAATTATTACATTCGAAAGATAACACTCTCAAGGGACCCCAAGGTCAAGCGCAGTAAAATAAACAAAGGTTTAAAATTAAATTCGGAGAACAACGACGGTCGGAAGCCCTTTGTCAAGTGTTTATTTTAAAGTCGGGTTCATAAACAATGGCTCATAAAAGTTTAGCACTGTAAAAGTGTATAGTTTTTTATTTACAAGCAACATAAACAAAGACGTTAAAATCTATAGAAAAAAGATATGATCGAACATTACCAGTTTAGAGTAAGTTCTACTCATTATTTTGTGAAACAAACTTTTTATTTTCAATTTAGATTAAATTTACTAACAGAATTATAAAATATAATACCATGTTATCTTCCAAGAACATTTCATAAATCGACGCTAAACGTTCACATTTTTTGCCGAAATGCACTTGGTTTACATACCTAAACTTGCCGGCGAGTAGGAAAAGTATAGATAAAACTTTTACAAGAAATATACAATATCAACAATAATTATGAACTTGAAAGTTTTTTATTTATAATAAAATACATGTAAATTAATAGTGATATCAGATATTATTAGCATTAAAATAAGAATAAAAAAAAACCAATCACAAAATATCAACAATAATTATTAACTTGAAAACCGTTTCCATCCTGCCCAACCACGATCGCCATCATATGTTTGACAGAACCGTTGAACAAGCGTCAAGTGCTTTTCGACCGTTAAAAATGCGCGTTTTTTGTGAAATAGGGAAAGAATGTAACGAATTGACACTTTTATTACGTTAATAATTAGTTATACTATAGATATTAATCATATTCCTACTGTAAATGTAGCTACTTTATTAAATTTATTAAAAAAAACTGGAAAAATTTTTAGGTTACAACTCGACTTGGTGTGGGAATTTGACGAAAAATGAACTAAAAACTTCTCAGATTTGAAATGTATTATCTTACAATGATTTAGTACATACCTATTCATTTCTTTGTAATATTTTTCCGCACAAAAACAAACACAAACACCGAAATAGTCAATTTTAAAACAACACTCACTCGCCACTTCCAGCGGTTAGCAACGAACTGAACTAAGAATATAATGGCGTCAGTATGACGTTTTATTTTGGCCTTAACATTTTGTCCTTGTCTTTAGCTTTAATAATAAATATGTTTGTAAGGGATAGCAGTATTAATATGGCAGCACAAATCGACCAAAAACAAGCAACCGTCATCAGCGTTGAGAGGTCTGCTTGCCGCTCAAGGCAAATTTTGAATCGACGTTGAGCGGTTCGATTGCCAGACCGGAGGTTAAGTAAGTAGGACTTTGAAGACATTGACGAGACTCAAAGTTACGAAGACCTATGTAATAAAATAATTACTGCTCAATATAAAGTCATTTTTGTGAGTGGTTACACTGGTTACTGCTAAATCTTGACTCTGTAAACATTATGTGGACACTGATGAAGCCCTATTTACATGAGTAGGACTTTGAAGACATTGACAAGACCCAAAGTTATGAAGATCTATGTAATAAAATAATTACTGCATTTCGTGAAGTGAAAAGTATCCATAAACAATTTACGAAAACATGCCTAGCTTTGTTTTGAGAGCAATGGACAGATGGGACTCCCTTTTGTACATTTATTAAAACATAAAAATTTATATTGGCTCAGCTTTAGATTACATGCCTTTGAGTTGAGACTCAAAATTTTTTTAACACTTAGATCACTTTATAATAAGGCTAAAAATATAATTTCACATTGCCGAAATAAATAGCTTTCGAGTTATTTTTTTATCGCATTTTTTGTAAATCTCACAATACAAAATTCATGTCTAAGTAATTGGCATAAAGCTCCTTTAAAATTTAGAATCGTTACGTACGTATCTTAGGTCAGGGAATGGGAAGGGAAGGGGAGGGAGCTGACCCAAATCCTCTGTAACCATTACAAGGTAATTCACCTGGCCTTTTTTTTTTAAATGTGGAGAAACCTGTCATGTGTACACAGCTGCCTGGGGGGATGAGTGGTTATGTGAGACGCCTACTCACTAAAACTCCACAGTGTACCATCCGCAGCCTCAATGGGTCGACGCTGGTCCACAGTAGCAAATTCTGGGCCCCAGCCTACAGGAGACAGTTCGGTACACCCTAGCTGTCTAGCATTTACTATTGTTTTTGTATACTGAGTGGCAGGAAAAGGTATAGGGAGGGTGGAAGAAGCAATTTCCTATCTTCTGATACTATTCCTGTGAAAAAGTAATGCTCCTAGCCAGAGTTCAAAGGTGTTCAAAGTCAAATTTGCAATTTTGGTAGTTGATCTTTAAATAACATTAGTAAATGATAAGATTTGGAATTGGCACACACCGGCCACTGTCACTGCATGTTGTGCTTGTGCTTTTCATCATCACAAAAAAAAAAACCAACATGCTCGGAGGTCCCTTTGGTCGCTTTTCACTGCCTATTTACTTTACAATGGCTAAACCTTAGATAAAACTATGGTATCCCTTTTATTTAAAGAATATAATTTATTTTATTTTGTATTTATGAAAGAAATTTAGTGTAAAATTCATTTTTCACTATTTTATATTTAGTATTTTAGTATAACAACATAATAATAAAACAAAGTAAATGTTGAAAAATTGTTTTAAGCTCTGCTGAGACATTATACAAACATAGTTCAGTATATGTAGGTGTTTGGTTTCAGGGATTTTGTTTTGTGAAATGTTAGTAGGTAGGTAGTAAAAAATGTCATTGAAATTTCTCAAAAACTATATTTGTTTCTACACTTTTTCCTTCACAGGGGAATGTACCTCTTACCCTAACCCAACACCCTTTCGCATCATCAAATTCAGCGGTATATAATCTTTAGTCGAACCTTTATTATTGATTACATTTATCCAATTAAAACCTTTTCATTCAAATTTATTTTAAAACATTAGTGTATATATTATAATAATGGGAATTTCACGATTTAGTTTAGTACTACTCACTTCACCTTCCATTCCTCCAGTTCCTTCCTCTTCTCCCTCTATATCGTCAACATTCATAATATTTTTTTTCTCTTCTTCAGCACCACTATCTTCTTCATCCGAATCCAATGAATGTTTTTTCCCATCTTTCACAGACACCTGTATTTTTTCGTCAAATGCCTCCGCGGCCGACCTTTTAGACATATTTGTTAACAAACAAAGAATATACTACTCTCTACCGAGAGAAGAAGTGTATCTGTCAAATAAAAAATAGCGACCATAGCTTTACACACTTACAACACTACCGCTGTTGCGGAATAGCAATTAAAACTAAAAATGCGGCAAAATTCAAAACGATCGAATCCATTGAAACTTCCAAATATCGATAACAAAAGATATACTTTTCACCGAGAGTTTGATAATTAAATAACTGCTACATAGTCTGTGAATAACTGTTTGTAGCGGTGAGCGATTATGAGATATACTAATGTAATCATTCGATTATGAAGATATCTTGTGTTATTTCAATTATAGAAATTAGTGATTACTAATATTGTTCGACGATAGTTGAGCATTCATAATCGAAGTACCATTAGTAATTACTAATACTAGTAGTTCGATGATGAGTGATTATTCATAATAATCGAAGTACCATTAGTAGTAGTTCGAAGATGAGTGATCAACTGATCATTCACAATCGAAGTACCATCAGTAATTGGTAATGGTAAATTAGTAATTTGATAAAATGAGTAATTATTAGGAACAAACGACCTTTTTTCGTTTTTTAGGTAATTGTTATGTGTCCTTAGTTTACGACTGTGTGACTTTTTTTTTGTTGTTGATGTGAAACATGTATATATGAGGGGTTAACCTGATTGTTGGCGTGACGTTAAAGGCCGTGGCGACGCATCGGCACGCTATATGTTCTTTAATTTTTAGTGTTGAATGTTTCTTTCTTTTATTCAGTATGTTATGTTTATTTATTTATTATTTATCTTTATGTTTCACATCTATCAGACGTCCGATAACGGCCACTTTTTTTGTAGGTCATACGAATGTGCGTTTTTTTTGGCTTTCCACTGTCGTAGAGGTGGGCAGCTTTATTCTGCAGAAGCATTCTACAATAATTTACTATTAACATTTTATTTGCATATTATTCCTTTCATTTATTTTTACTTTTTATCTATATTTTTCTAATAAGTATCTGTACAATATGTTATACATTTTGCTTTTCGTGACGTTGTTTTTTGGTTATGGTATTCTGCAAAAGATTTTTCGCAATGACCTGCATGTCAACATAATAAAAAGCTATTTACAAGTGTGGAAACGTAGCTTTGGCTAATGCTAGAACATCATGACTTTCATTGACTGCTACCTGCCCGTGATCCAAAAATCAACGCTACTAAAATAATATCGGTGTTGCTACTTGCCACTACTGGATGTGAAATTAGCACCCAAATTATTCTGAATTGATTACATACACCAATTTGGATTACGAGTGCGAAAAACTTGGTGATCATATTTGAATAAACGACAACGACTGAGACTCAGATTACAAAAGGCCAGGCAGCTTCAAGTTGAAGATGTAACAGAAAATATTTAGTGAAAATGCCTTTTCTTTAACGAAATACGGATCAGCACACACTTGGTTAACCGACATCGCCGTGTCTGAAGAAAGCCTAGAGACTCGGAAAAGGCAAAGAACTGCCAGCGAAACCATTCAACAAGTCCGTCTTTTTGTTGCGGAATAATGGTTGGAGCTAGAACGCTTTTAATCTCATATCAAAGTTATATGACTAGAAAGTTATCGATGAAAGTTAGACATCTGTTATCCATGGAATCGTCAGGGTGGGTGTTCAGAATAATTAAGAACACCAATTCATGTTTATTAATAATAACGCACTGGCACAATTAGATTGGTCTGCCGACTCGTCTGATTTAAACTCCATCAAGCACACACAAGATGCTCTTAAGCGGGCTTTTTGGAATCGGCCGCCACCTTTACAGATTCTGTCAGATATCAGGTAAGTCACCATTCAAGAATGTGACAGGTTACCACAAAAATTTCTGCATAACTCTAACCAAATCATGCCGAAGAGAATTTTATAATTAAATACATATATCATATTTTTGCCAAAACTTGTTTTAATTTGCAGTCAGTACCTTACGTCAGTGTCATTTTTTGACAGTTGACGAATAAAACAGTGAAATGCAAATATGCTTCGATCCAATGTTAAAATGCAAAGACACCTTAGTCCAAAACTATTTATGAATTTTTAAACAATTTATTGTATTTTTTTATATGTAAGGCTATATTGTTTCAATAATAAATTCTAATTAAGAAATCTATAACAAAATCTTGCTATTAAATCAATTTCCTACGCCATAACAGAAAATCATAAATATCCCAATTTAGGTGTTTTGTGACTGAAGCGTTTTTGCTTTTAAACCCCTCAATTCTATAGATGTATAGCCACGTCTCGTTGCAGTTCTATTATGAATAAAGAAATACAAACCTTTAATTTGAACCTGTACGAGCTGTCATCTTATATTTCAAGAGCACATACGTTTCATCATGTGCCTACGTTGAAATCTGGTGACTAATTAATCAATAAATCAGAGTTAATTTTGCGCACAACACGGGCGGTTGTTTTTATCATTCCTTGATCGCCCCCTTTATCGTTTATTATAAAATTATAGGTTACATCCTACAACAGAGCCCATATCATATGATATGGCGGTAGACAGAGAACAATATAGCTATAGGATTTAACTAATTCATCAAGAATATCCTTTGAAGCGGGTACGTGGCTTATTTACGTCAATAAGCATAAAAAGCACTTTTTATTTGCTGTTCTAGGCGATTTATCTATTTGCACAGAATGGTTCATATGCACATGATTTCATCACTCTAAAGCATGGTTTTTTAAACATAAAATACACCACTTTGTAATATGCACCAGCGCGAAGCTAGGGCGAGACGCTAGTTTTACATAATTTAATGCATTCAAATTAATGACATTATGTTTATCGATTATGCCCAGGAGACCTCTGTGCCTCATCACTAAACTAGTATTTTTGTCAGATGAAGCCCATGTAAAGTACCTAGGGTTCCGCAAATTGTAAAAAAAAAATTGATACCTAATCGATGCAAAGTACCGAATCAAATGTATCGAACCCAAAGAAACAATACTACTTGGTATCGAGTAATATTCATAAGAGATTAGAAGTGACAAAAAAACAGCGTATAATAATAATTCATATATTAAACACATGCATAGTTCTGTTACAAAATGTAGTAACAGGTTAAATAAATTGTAATCCATGTATCGAAAATACTTTTTAAACTAAAGATTCCATAAAAGAAATCTAGATAAATGGTATTGAATAACGGCATTACTCGGTGGAAATTTTCAAAAACATTTTAGGTCACTTTAAACAAGATTAAGTTTTTCTATTTTTGACAAAAAAATAAGCATTGAAAAAAAAAAACACTTGTTATTACCATATAAAAGAACAATGAACTATATATTATTATTATTTATTCATCTACGCATCGCTGGATAATATCTATATTAACAAATCTGTAGTTCGGTCTGCACATCAATTCTGATGAAAATTGTACACGGTAAATACATGCCATACCTACATTGATACGGCCGCGGCATATGAATAGTCAACAATATGAGTAAAAATAAAATTACGGGATGTAATTATTTACATCCGAGTATTTACATACTCGGTAGTAAAAAACGCGCGCGTAGCCGCGGATACTCGGCTAATTGACAATAAACTTGTAATAAATACATTATAACTTGAAAGTAACTGTAGTATCTGTGAGTGAAAGAGAGGGAAGCATTAGGTCATCTCTAGTGCACATGTGATCGCAAAACAGTCAGTCAGCTGTGAGCGGCGGGAGTACGTGGACATGCGCGTCTAAGAGCCGACAGTAGAGAAAGATACATTACAGTAACTAATTTTAAAAATTCGGTGTACAGGAGATGGCATGAAAATATGGTAGATCTATAATGGCCTCACTGAGTAGCCTTTATACTGTCTATGTCTATTTATCCACAATATTCGCTGGCTACATATGTATATATATATATATATATATATATATATATATATATATATATTCTATAAAGAACAGAACTTATTAGGCACATAAAACCAACTGAATAACAGTTAGAGTTGCAATTAAATAAAAACAAATAATGACTAAATTTCGCAATAAAAACAATCTTATTGTGTTTTCTTCTGGATCATTACTGTACATGTGTGCCTTCGTTTTACAACATTATTAAATTAATTAATCACATTTCAGTTAAGATATTTTACGCTATGATTATTGTTTCGATTTAAAAAATCACCATAAACATGCATCATTCAATCTAAATTAAGGTTTTCCCCATCGATAGAGACAACATTGAACATTTTATAAATCGGAAAGAATAGTAATACCCAGTAATACCTACATACCCACAGTCATTTAACTGACGGATGCAATCTAGTGAGGATATAAGTATCGATACCTAGTAAAATACTATAATAAAAGAATGGAGTTGAAAAATACTAGGTATTAAAAAGAAAGCATCGATACTACTCAGATACATCAAAGTTTTTCAAAGCATCGGATTGATTCGATGAATCGTACTATAAACACCGAGTGAATTCGATGCATTGATGTATATCGAATACCCCATAATTAAATCTTATCGATGACTTTTGATGTATAACGTAACGCTTTATTCATATCGTCTCAGTAGTCTGTGGCTTTAATATATGTAAAAAAAGTCATAGATTATTGTTGTATGGAAGCAGAATTTCAATTGGAACCTATTGAAGTATTGAATAAAGAACGATAGTTCGAGTGCCTAGAATCCCAAATACGAATAAACCGTTTATAGTTCTCGAGTTATTAGGGTTTGAAATAGAGTTGCCACCCGTACTACATTATATAGTTTTGTACTATATACCTAATATAGAAAAATAATATAGTACGAAAAATACTATATTTTCATCGATAATTCAACTGTCACTCTTATTTTATATTCTTTTGTTAAATTAAACAGAAGGGCTTATCATTTAAATTAATTTTCATTTTGTCAGTCATATTTTGAATCACGTCTCACAGACCACAAAATCATTTGGTCAGAGTTTTGCATGTATTTAACAAAACTGTGGAGGGTTTGTTTTTCAAATTTGTTGTCATTTAAAAGTTTCGGTGGAAAAAAGAAACTCACTTAAATGAACTCTGTAAAAAATACACTCTTTTTTGGGCAGTTGAATAATAATGATTAAAAACAAACGTGTACCTACTTAATTTTTTTCCTAACTTTCCCAAAAGTACAAAAAAAATTCAAATTTTTTGAAATATATACTATTTTTCTTCCAAAAAAAGGTGGCAAGCCTTGTCTGAAAAGTAGCATTTTTATCACACACTCGCTCACTAAAAATCTAGACAACTTTTATGTGAATCAGGAACTTGAAATTTGGCATTAAGGTAGGTAATTTATGCAAAGAAAAAATCAAAAAACTAGTACAATAATAATAATAACTGATTTTAAATATCAACTACAACTGCATATCCATAGAAGGCATTGTGAACTTTTCACAAAGTACCTATTCAAAGTTATGATAGCCCAACAAAAATATAAAATAATGTGAAAAAGGGCCTAAGTTCAGGAGAAACTATGTTCCGGGTAGTCATCACCACTAAAAGAGCTGAGATCTAATGACTTCCAAGTTCCTTTAATTATAGATATACGAATGTACCTTACTCTATTAATTTAGAAAACAATTTTTCCTTTTTTTTATAAGAGATCTCTAACTTGGCAAGATTTAATTTTCCATTCTTCTTCTTCATTGTTCAATTATATGTAGATCATTCTCCTAGTGACCATATATCTAGGCTCGTGGATCCTTGTTTAACACTTAAAATATAAGAATACATATTTGATTATGTACTGAGCATATTATATAAATAATAAAACACTTTTCACCAAAACAAGTTTATTTTTTGAGTATCTATGTGTATGCAGTATATGATGAGATCAGCATTAGATATTTATTTATATTTAATTTTTTTTCCATATCAATGTTTTATTATTTGCAGGCATTTCAACTGTGTCAATAAGGGACAAACTGTTTTCATATCCTAATTTAATTAATACATTTATGTCTCTGAGACCCCACAAAGGATTCTGTGCTCTAAGTGATGCATCAAATTCTATATTGCTTTCAGGTGTAATTATCCCACCTTTGCTGTAAGGTCCATATGTTATCATAATTGCATCGGATTTTAAATAATTTCCTGCGTTTTCAAATAATCCAATGGTGCATTCATAAGGACTAATGTGTAGCATGTTAGCATTGTACAAGTAATCTACACTATTTTCTGAGAAACCATAGAAAGACATTTTATTCCGAACATCAAAAATCATTGGTAAGAGCATATTTCCAGTAGGGCAATTTTTTGCATAGTATGTTATACTTCCAAGTAAACTCTCATCAACTTCTGTTGGCTGAAATCTAATATTAGGGAAATATGGAGCAAAATGGGCCATATGCTGACCAGAACCTGAAGCTATTTCCAAAAAAATAGGGTTTTCCAATTCATTGTTATCTTTGTCGCTGCTAAGGAATCGTTTTAACACTTGCAGTATAGGTTCTTTATTTCTTGATGCAGCTGGGTAGATAAGCTTCTCATCTTTAATCCTTTAATTATAAAATAAATATGTTAATGAAAGTACAATAAGTTATTCTTTTAAGTTTGAAGGCAGGAATATTATAAGCAATTGCTAATAGAGTGAGTACCTACTTCTAAAACTTTTCAGATGAAATAACTCTGAATTTACCAAGGGTGACAAGGGTTTAGGTGTTTGACTAATATTTTTATTCATACCATGATAAATCAAAATATAGGTACAGTTACAAATTTTTATTATCAAGATGAGTAAACTCGAACCTTGAGGAGCTGAGTTGGCAGAACTAAACCCAAGATATACTCATGCAAAATCAGCATATCTGGATGGTATGACTGAAATTTACTCTGTAAAATCCTTACATAGGGTAGGTACCTACTGAAGTGTAATTTTTTTAATCTGTATGATAGCCTTTATATTATTATTTATTACTTTATGAAAGTTAATAGTCTGTACTTCTAGTTTTTTTTTAAATATACCATAGACTTTAAATTATATAAACAGCCAATTTACCTTAGGGACCTAATTATATTACCAAACTGCCTACAGTTACTCCTACTTTGGAGCTATCATAAATTCAATGGGTCTCTGTGTAGAATACAAAAAGCATTAAATGATTTTGTCATTACTCAAAATGACATAGGTTATATTTACACTAATATTACTATAGAGTATAATCAAATTATATACCTATAATTATATACATTACATATGTAAGACATAGAGTAAAGGAATATACCTATCTGCTTTACTCACAATAAATATTAAAAAATTGTAAGAAAATACAAATTAAACTAGTCAAAATTTATATCATGTACCTATTATGTTTTAATTATTTATATGATATCTTATAAAAAAATAAATCAATACTAACATCATAAAGCTAAAAAGTTTGTTTGTTTGGTTGAACATGCTAATCTCAGGAACTACTGGTTCGAATGGAAAAATCATTTTAGTTTTGGATAGCCCATTTATAGAGGAAGGCTATAAAGGCTTTAAAACATCACGCTACAACCAACAGGAGCGGAGCATCAATGAAAAATGTTGCAAGAACGGGGAAAATTTATTCTTTTGAGAGCTTCCATTATGTGACGCAGACGAAGTTGCGCAGGTCTGCTAGTGTTTTATAAATATATTTTCGTGAGATCAGAACCGATGTTTTGGTTGTAAATAGCGTTCAGTAGAGTTTAAATTCATGATGCTATTTAATAACTACTAAAAATATTGAATACTGTAGATTTTTGATTATAAAGAAAATATTTTACTCCATATACTCACCCTTTATGTTCATCAGTGGTGCAACTAAAATCTTTTGTCTTAGACATAGAAGCTTTTACAAGGACTCTTTTCGAAAAAATTAACGGTCTTAATAAATAAATTTTGAAAACAAAATCTGACTTTGCAGAAGTTACAAATCCTATTTTTCTATTAGAACTCGTATTGTAGGTATTGTATTGATATTGATTCTTAACTTACGTTAATAAATACCTATCGCTCAAGTCAAAAGTAATTTTCTGTCTATTTTTATCAAATTTGCATATTTTTTTAAGCTGTCTACAGTGTTGAGTGTACACTATTTATCTCTGGTGTACACAGTACATACCAGGGCAGCAATATACAAAAGTACTCTGTGCAAGTCTGTGCAGGGCAGTGTCCGTAATCATGGCTATGACCAGAGATAAATAACGCTATGACAGCTCATACGTTTGACTGAATTTCTAATAATGCACGAACTTTAGGTGGTATTTGAGAGAAACGGGTTTTCTAATCTGTGGCAACGGCTACTCTCATTGGTTAGTAGGTGAACGCAATTTTGTGTGGTGTAACTCTGAACAGTCGTGTCTACTGTCATTTGATATTTGGAAACTTTCAAAAATTAAATTACAATACAGAACTGTCGATATCGTCTGGACAGATCTTACGAAGCTGTAGTGACTTATGACACCAGCACTGGTCCACCAAACACTCACCAATACCTTTTTCTGAGACGACTTTCACTTGGGACAGGATTTGGCCGGTTCTCTTTGGTTCAACCACTGTGATGAGCGTTTCCAATTGTCGTAAAGGATCCATTTTTCGTCACATGTAACAATACGATTCAAAATACCGTCGTTATTGTGACAGTTGAGATTACATTACATTAATAATGCAGAACTCAATAGGTGTTTGTTGGCGTGCTTCAGTAAATTCATGCGGTACCCATTTCTCGAGCTTTTTCACTTTCCTGTATATTTCAAGTTCAAATAAGGCGATATTTTAAATTTTCTGTTTTGTGAAAAGAACGATGTCAAAGAAAAATAAAATGGTGAGAAAACAAATGAATCACTAAATTCGAAACACAAATACACAAGCCTAAATTTGGAATTTCTAACCAGACGCTAGATATTTGAGATCAAAGTGACCAGTTCAACAAAACGCCAATTTCATATATATGGACCTAATATTTTAAAGACACTGGGTGCACAAAGTGGACTTAGTGCATGTGGCATTCCGTGACAGTCAACCTTGGGATGCCGCAGAGATAAAATGCTATAGGTGTATTGAACATAGTTGTACTGAAATAGGATAATATTTTATATATGATATATAATAATCAAAATAATAACAGAAAAATAACAGGCATTAAATATGTCGAAGAGAGAGACATCAGGATAGACTATCGGAGACTCCAGGATTTTCCTTGATATCTTTATTACGGAATCACAAATCTTGTGGGCGTAATCAGGGTTAAGTGCAATCACTGTATGTACACGGTCCGACAACTCGTGTATGAATGATGTCTGTTTATTTGGGGTTGCCCCCAGTGGCCTCTAACCTCCACTAATTAGCCACCCCAAGCCTCGCATGTGTAATGCTATCGTTGTCCGTAAGTGATATGGTAACTAATCTTGATCATCCTCATAATCTGACAAGCTCCAGCCAGAATGATCTTCTCATCGGGTTCCGACTTAGAGGGTTGCCTCGAACAATCTTGAGCCAATATTAACGATATTCACGTTGCGATGCGGATCCAGCAAGAATCATCCTTCAAGCCCATCGTTGTCTGTTTATATAGCCCGTGGGCCCCAAAGCACGATTACTGTTGCTAGCGCGCGGCGTCTCTACATTCTTTTCAGTTATTTTATTTTCCACGTATTTTTGAGTACTTCATAAAACTATTAACTCGTTGCTATGACACATGTTTTCTTCTTTTAAAATAATCCCATAGATAGAAACCATTCTCGGTCAAATATATTCTTGTAAATAACTGAAAATACAAATAATAATATATACAATACACAAACAGAGCTTTTAAAATTGTTGCGGACAGCGAGCGGGGCGAGCGAATAACGATAGTCTAATAGTATAGAATGAACAAATAAATGAAATAATACGTGTTAGGAATAAGGTTTATAAATACGTGTTAGGAATAAATATAATAATATGAACTGAATATGTGTGAATATGTGTATTTCAAAACGATTAGAATAAGAATGTAGCTAGTTGTAAGTTTAAATGTATAAATTTCACTAGTTGTAAGGATGAACCATGCCAGACTCGGAACATCTGGCATGGTGACTCATGGTACTGCCGTCCCTTTCCCACGGTTAGCCTCGCTCTGCGGAGAGCGCGCACGCGGGGCGTGCGCGCTCATTGGCTGAGCGACGCCCCGCACGGAATACATCGCACGACCGGTTGCGAGGCAAAGGGCGAGGTTAAATATAGCGGAGAGGGCGGCAGTACTACGACCAGTTCGAGAAACACCACAACACCAGCAACAGCAAGCAGCGAATCTACAAGCAAACTACAGTCAAGAACGTTATTAAGAAACCACATTGTTACTACGAACTACTGTAACTTTGTAAGAAACAAGAATAAAACAAGCGCTATTAATTTAGCACACATTAAAATATTGTGGACGTCTTTTTATTCACAATAAAAATCATGAAGTAAAGATGTGAGTTATAAGATATTCGGGTCCTGGTACAGTGAATAAAAAAAGAACACAACTAGCTTAGTATAGTAAGAGACTAAAAAAACCTAGGTACATTAAATAATGGCGTTGCGCGCTGTACAACACAGGTGTCATCGGGGAAGTGGGTGGGGAGTCGCATTCCGCGCGGGTCTCAACTTATCGCGCACGAGTAGTGGAAATAATTTGCTCACCAAGCACATACTTTTTAAAAATAGAATCGTAAAGTGGGACGACATAAATGAAGTCTACCAAAATGATTGTGGCATTAGAGAAGTAAGAACTCTTCGTAAAATCACTGACAAACATGTTATGCCCGAAAAAAAAAATGAAAGGAGTAATGCAAAAGTA
Source organism: Saturnia japonica (assembly GCA_033032175.1). Classification (NCBI taxonomy): domain Eukaryota; kingdom Metazoa; phylum Arthropoda; class Insecta; order Lepidoptera; family Saturniidae; genus Saturnia; species Saturnia japonica. Next base: position 7,820,080 of record CM065311.1, on the reverse strand, counting down.
TTCAGTGAATGCATGGCTGCTACACTAAGATACACGGCAACATTTAGTGTTTCTTTTATCTATAAAATCTATTTTTGATATGAAATTATATAAAAATCTGTAATATAAAAATTGTATTAAATACTAATATCTTTAATTTCACCAAAAAGAGCGAATGAAGAAGAAATTAGCCAAACACTGAACAACACAGCAGATGCTTTACAATTTTTTGATTAACTTTTTGATAGCTGCAATTGATCCAGAGGTAGTAGACCTCCTGGAAAACTTAGAGGTCCAGTAAAATTGTATAGCAGACATCGAGAGTTTTGGCGTGAAGCTATCAATATATTAAAAGATATTAAATTTATTGATAAACAGGCTGCATCCAGGTGAGTAAAAGTATACCTACCTTGAAAAATTGGATTACAACCCTGGAAAGTCTACTACGACTTTCTGACGTTTTGGAAAAAAGGATGTAAAATTTTTTTAGCCTAGAAATTTTAAACAGGATCCTCTGGAATTTTTTTTTGGGAGTATTCGATCCTATAATAATAGATTTACCAATCCTGACACTTATACTTTTGCAAATGCTTATAAATCACTTTCAATTACTAATATGTTAGATTTTCACTCAAAAAATTCAAATTTTGAGGAGAATTTGGTAGAGACTAATAAATTAAAAAAAAAATTAATTAAAGAAACAAATACTACGGTCAATTCTATTGAAAATCAAATTGATAACTTACACTAGTTATCTTAGACACTGAAAACTCGCTCAAATCCAAGTGAAATGCTTAGAGATGTTTTAAAAGAAAAAGTAAGAACACATGCGCGTGGTATGTAACTAGACGATTAAAAAAAATTGCTCAGAATGCAATAGAACAATGTTTTCGAAAGAAGTAGGAGAGGTCCATATACTAATAGTATGTAGGGAAAGAAAGAAATTAAAAAATCGAAATTTAATGTATCGTGACACAAAATTTATTGTAGCATTTTTAAATTTAATCAATTCTGCAAACAGCTACCTAGATGCAAACTGTAACAAAGAAGAAATTATGGAAAATATAAAAAATAATGATATGTCTGATATAATCTAGACGGGCTTGGCTTCCCTAGGCATAATATTGATTTTGTAAGTATTTTTATAAAAATAACATGCACATTGCAAATACACAACTGGTGTATTATCAAAATATAGCATGGGGCAGTCTTGAAGAAACTAGGGGAAGAAATCCCTGCTGTTCAAAGAGTTGCCCAAATGAAATATTATAATATTAGAAAAATAAAAACAATTTATTCCAAGATTGTGTTTTATTCAAACTCCTTTCATAAAATTTGTCTGTCGTAAAATAAATGAAAATTCATATTATGTATAATTTTCTTAAATAGTAGTGTATCTTTATCGACATTGAACCCTTTAGCGCTACTCTTACGAATGTGTAGAATACCAGTCAACTTAGCGATCTGTCAACTAGAGGTGTCCTATCTGTTGTTTAAACAATGTAGTACTTTATAATTTGTGGTCCGAAATAGTGTATTATCTATGGTACATACTCTCTTTGAGTATACTAACTCAATAGTACTCAATCTCAAGAGTTTAAAAAGAAAGATTATAACCACAACGTTTCTATAAACTATAATAGTCCCACAGAGAATAGTCCTATCCGACCACAGAATCCGACTACGATCAATACATACCCGAAAATTAGAAATGTACATATCTATTCAATTCAATAAACCAAATGCCAAGTGTTCAATAATAACCAAATTTGCAGAAGTTTCCTCTAGCAAGTCACTTGCACTATGTAAACACTTGCGGAAGTTACTGGAAGTCTTGGGTTTAAACATAAATTCTAGTCATTTGAAGCTTGCTTGATACAATTGATTCTTGATTGTACTTGCAAAATAAAGTTTATACAAGTTTCTTTGAATTACTTCCTAATTAAGAATATGAGCGAGAAAAAATTACGATCCCGTGAAAACACATCGTCAAACTCGTATTTAAACTAGATTATTTATTTATTTATTTGCAATTTATGTCGAAATAGTTCTGCAAGTTCTCTCAGTAAATTAACTTGTAAACACTTCAAAGCGACTTGCGAGTTTTGCGACATAAAAATTGCAGTCAGTGGAAACTAGTTCATTATTGATTTAGGAAAGAAATTGCGGAAGTTACTTGCCAGTGGATACTTGGCATTATAGTTCAGTGCTGCCAACATGTCATGTCAAAAATTAAGTCGAAGACCACAACAGTGAATTCCAATAAAGAAACGGTAGACTATAACCCACGCTCCACACGTTAGTGCCAATGTAAGCGTAGCTGGTTTAAGAAATTACTGTTAATGCGCCAGCAAAAATATAGTGTTCTAATCTATACTAATATAATAACCGAAAGTGGGAAACAAAAAAATTATTAAATTAAAATTAAGAAACTGTTGCTTAAAAGCGTTTAGAAGATGAGCTGAATAAAAATTGAGGATTTTTTATCGTTCAATGTTCTAGCGTTATGGCCACAATCTCACATATAGGGATCGTAGTTCCGTACTGGATAAGTGGGTGATGTGTCCTTCATTATAATTTTCATCCTCTATTTCATCCCTTCTAGTTTTATTTTGGCGACAACCTGTAGCTTATGTCCTTCTCTAAGTTCCAATATATCTCTATACCAATATTTATCAAAATTGGTTTGATACCAGTCGGATTCGAAAAAATATTTCACTAGTCTCACAAGGTATAGTATAGGCTATCTAACATTAGGCTACAACTCTCAGATAGCCTTAAAAAATCGAAGGCGGGGCCCTCCCGAACTGCTTTACCCGCGTGCGCTGGCGTAATTGTTAATGATACGGAAATACAATGTTGTACTAAAAACATCCAAACGGTCGTAAGCACCAGTAAAAAATGTATGGGAATGTAGCCACAGTATATCATTCATATTAGCTTTTGTTTCTCTTACCTGTCGTTTTTTCCGTTGCTTTGAAATCACAACGATTCTAAAGAAGTTTCACTTCAAATATAAAAAAACAACCGTTGGGCAGCAGCCCACCAGACATAACACCCGTCTGGTTGGAGGAGGTTCCCTTTTCTATGGCGGATGAGGAATTTACACTTTGTTCCTCGCTTTGCTAAATCTTGGAAACTTTATCCCCTCGTGTGGTCCGGTGTAAGATGGTTTAAAAGACTTGGCCATGGTGTTATCTCGAAGGAAGACATGAGAGGCTGTGGTCATGTCTCTGAAAACAAATGGAGAGCGACGACCACTGTGACAAGAAGCTGGAGAAGGTTGCAAGTTATTTACAATACTCCGAAGTCTCTGTATAAAATCGGTTATGTTATGGTCTACCTGATCCCCTGGGTTGAAAAAATCACCAGGAAGACGTAATGGCTCTCCGTAAAGTCCACGCCCACCTTCGCTCACGTAGACCACAGAATGCCCGCGCGAATCTTGCTCCACCGCTCCCAGCAATTTTAGGACAAAATGTTTATTGTGGGTGTTCCTTAGAAGAAGACATACTCTTGCTGACTATTTTGTAGGTCTTTTAAATTTATACAATTATGTAGTACATTAATTTCATATACCTCTTATAGTTTACTCAGCGTAAGCTGATTCAGCTTGATCTGTTTTTTTTTTTGCGCGGAACGTTAATTCTTTTTTCTAATATAAAAGTAGCCTAAGTTACTGCTTATAACATCAGCTATCTACCAGTCAAAATCCCGTTAAGGTTGGTCCAACCGTTTCCGAGATTACCCGAAACAAACAGACAGACAAAAATATTAAAAATGGATATTTTGCTATAGGTGTCGTATATAACATCTAACAGGAATAACGCACACCCTCAAACACCCCAATTAGAGCAATCAGTTAAAATAATAATACCGACACAACAAATTTGCTTTGCTTTGATATTTTTAAGTGTAATTAGTTATACTCATTATGGACGAATAGTTTGGTCATATTACAAATCTACGCACAAAATATGTGAAACGCGCACGTGAGAACAATGAATAATCTATTAAAATAGAGTCTTAATTTTAAGTTTTTAGTTTTATGTATACGTATTTGGGTACATAAACCACTTACTTTTGTATACGAACTATTTTAGTATGAAATACAGCATCTAATATTGTTTTATACATATGATGGTTTTTTTATTTACTCAACTTAATACCTCTGAGGTTCTTGCGATTTGTCGGGAATTTCCCAAAAATTGGTGGGTACATTTTTATTGTAATATAGGTACTTGTACATCTAATAGTCTTTTTCTTGTCACTCCAAGCAGTAAGTTTGTTTGTATTTTAAACTTATCTACCTTATTTAATTGTGATCTTGTTTAATTGAGCGGAGTGGTAAACAAAAGTAGATGTGAATACATAGGTATTCTACTAACGCCCGGTTCCTATAATCAACGAGTCCTCATTGTACATTCGCTATCATTAGTTTTTGCATTTATCGCAACAAGCCGTTACAGACGTTCCTAAAACTTTTTACATCTGCTACCAGCGACGAACGGTTGTCGGTTGGCCCACCCACCGAAACCCTCCAAGGCGTCGCTGCGTTTCGTTGTTACAGATAAATTTACTTTGAATACAAATGAAATAAATAATGTAAAAATTGTTATATTTAAACAAGTATGCATAATTTATGAAACAAAATTACTTTTTTAAATTAGGTATTTAATCATTTTACCGACGAAAATGTTATTTAAAAAAATTACTACTTTTTGGACTCGCACTGAAGTGACAGAAACACGACAACGTCCAACCAACTAAGCGAAACTTTTTCTTTCCTAACACATTACTTGTACCTACTTAAAAATAAATTTTGTAATCTTTATAGTGCATATTGTGCTAGTATTGTATTGGTAGGTAACTACATACATACCTAATTTAGTGCAAAAATCGGTTGTCTGTAAAGTCGGTTTACTGACGATAGTTGAACGTGACAACGTTATAAGAAAATACTGATGGAATGGTATCATTTTTCAAATAATATCGAAAGAATCATTACCTTTATCGCCGCAATTATCGTTGCTATAAACAATTGACACCACATTCACTTTTAATTGCACTTCATACTTGACGAAAACATGTAAATGTATTATTGTATAACAGCTGTCCACGCGGACGCATCGCTCACTCAATTAGGAGAAAGACTGATGTCGAACGCTGCCGAACGCGGAGGCCGATCGTGCCTCTTTGTCACTCGTTCCGCGCTCTCGCTTGCACTTCAAGCCTTAAATGGAACGCCTCAGAGCGAGGTAACGCCGCATGAGTCATGTTTTTTAATGCGTGCCGCCGCCTCCATCGAATTATAAGACGTTATCACGTCAAAAATGTAAAATAAATTAAATAGCTATTCAATAAGTTGGATTTTATTATATTTTATTTGTTAATTAAATTATACAAAACTTAAAAATGTATGATCAAATACGAAGTTGCTTTCCTTGTGGATTTAATACAAAGCAATCTAATATTTACTCGTAAGTACTGCGGTCACCTACAAAATCATAAAGATACCTAAATTACCGATATGGATATCTTTAATAATTTTACATAAACATACCATCACGCCTGTATTCCCCGAAGGGTTAAGCAGAGGTGTACACTAATGTACACCCACTGTTCGCCGAGTATGTTTTTAGGTCCCATGTAACAGGGGGCGAGCTTATTGCCATTAATCGGGCACGAAACCAAACTCCGAGCTGCTACTGAGAATTTCATAGGAAAAACCCAATAACACTTTGCCCGACCTGGGAATCGAACCCAGGACCTCAATCATAGCAGTCGCGCTTACGACCACTAGGTTAACGAGGCAGTTTAATTTTATTTAACGTCAAAAATCGGAGTTAACACAGGACAATTACAAAAGGCAGACTGAAACAGTGGGAACAGATGTGTATAGTTGAGCTACATTGCCTAAAGGAAACAAAAGATTTTTGACTTTATAAATCACTTCCCCTAATATCTAAACCAGAAACTTCAATATAATTTATAAATATAAACGAAAACACGTAAAACAAATAATCAACCGGTCGATTTCGGTCGGTAACCAAATCATAAACGTCTAGTAGTTTTTATAACTACTTGTTGTGTTAAAATGTTATAGAAACACTACAAGCTGTGCAACAGACTAAAGGAGCAACAAAATGGCCTCCGGACGATGTTATATTTCGGTTTTGACAGCTTGTCTTTGTCTTTGGCTATATTAATAAACAAGTTGGAATAGGACAGGAAAGTACGAAAGTGTGAAAATTGGCGCGTAAAGACAAGTAACGGTTAGAGGACCGATATGGACTCCTCCGCAGTTATGCCATTTTGGCGGGAGTCCGAAATGGACTCTTTCCGTGGTTGAGCGGAAGGAACCGGCGGTAAGTGTAGACAAAGTAATTGATATTAACAGTTCAGTTAATGTTGTTCAATAGCAAGTTATGCTAAAAAGCGCAGGTAAGTACACATTTGACACTTAAAATAAGGAAAAAATTGGGATTTTTCGACATGCGTTACTTTTGCGATTAAAATGTTACTTTTTGAGCAGTCCTTGGTAACTTTTCACTACCGGCCACTGGCAACGCTGTAGAGTAAAGAGTAGGTAGGGATGTTGGAAGTGAAAATATATTTCGATGTTTATTAAAATATCAATATCGACGTCGATATATCGAGGAAAAAGTATTGATATAACGGCCATATTTTCAAAAAAAAATTGCCGTATTAAAATAATGATGTATTTAGTTCAACCTAATTCTATAATATCAATAGTAATTTTTATAGAAAATGTAATTATTTTAATATAAGGAAATCTCAATAAAAACGGAGAAATTTTTATCAGTATTCCATATTTATGCAAAATTATAAAAATATCAGACTGAAAAGCTATCTTCTAACTAATACTTTTAAGACCTACAGGTATATCAGGCAAACCACTATTTGTTCGGTAGTAATAGTCGAAAAACTCAACTTTTTACATGCTCCGCTGTCAGCTGGCTCCTATTGCTTGGAACCATCAGATTAACGGCAGAAGCCATTCTCTCTCTAAGATACAGAGGAAGCCGTAAGTGTCAAGTGTTTAAGTGCCAGATTCGAAAGAACTGGGGAAGAATGAAGTGGGTAGTTGACACTGTTAGACACAATTTACGCTACTCCTGAAGTTTAAAGTGAAGTTGATAGTAATAGTGATTATTTCTACATGAATTACGCATCACAGTGTCTAGTGTTAAAATTCTTACCTGTTTGCACAGTTGCCTAAGTGCGCAATTTAAAAGTGTGTGATTTTTGAACATTTTTTCTGTTGTTTTCAAGGAATTTATTGATAATTTCAATAAAATAGTTAATACATCTTCTATGAACACCACCACATGCATAATTGGTGATTTAAACCTAGGTAATATAACATAGTCACTAGATAATGGTTACCCTTTGACATACACTTGCGACAAATCACAGGCTCTTTATGAACTGATCCATAATACAACATTACATCAGTTGAACCAGACATTTACACTCTTACACAAGCACAACCAATCAGTCAACTGGATGTACATCATCCCCCACTCGAACTTAAGCTACGTGGTACACTAATATCTCTTAAAGATAATCACATGCCTGAGAGGCTCTGCTTTCACAAAACAGATTATGAGGCCTGCATCAGGGAACTTAATGATGTGGATTGGGATCAAAATACTGATCTTGGCTGTGACAATTATGTTCAATTATTTTATAATAGCATTCATTTAATCATTGAAAAACATACACCTAGAATTAAAGCGAAAAGTAGGAATTATCCGAATTGGTTTTCTAAAGATTTAATAAGGTTATTCAGACAAACAGATAAATTTCATTCCAGATATAAATTGTATAGATATCCACGAGATTACGATGCTTACTCTTCGTTGCGTTCTAGAGTAAAGGTTTTAACAAACCAATGTTATAAAGTGTATATATCTACTATTGAAGCTGATTTAGTTTCAAATATAAAAGCTTTCTGGCGCTACACTTAAAGTAAAAAAAATAACTAATTATATTCCAAGAAGTGTATTTTATGAAAACAGTTCAGCTAGCACAGGTATTGATATTGTTAATCTTTTTGCAGATTATTTTTCTTCTGTATATCAGAATTGTCCTCCAATAAACTATACGCCTCAATTTGCCTCTTCGAATTATTCTATTGATAAGGTGCAAATTCCAATACACACGATCCATGTTCGACTAAAACGGATTGACATCACAAAGAGTGCTGGCTCCTGATGGTATTCCACCTTTCTTTGTACGTCAATGCGCAGAAACTTTAGTCAAACCCCTCTCAATAATATTGAACAAATCCTTAAAAGAAGGCACCTTCCCATCTCAATGGAAAATAACTCCAGTACATAAGTCAGGTAATAAGAAAAATGTAGAAAATTACCGTCCAATAAGTATTCTTAGCTGCTTTGCAAAGATTTTTGAAGGTATGATTTACGACCATCTTTACAATCATTTGCGTCATAAGATTAGCTCGAAACAACATGGTTTTGTCTCAGGACGGTCTACGAGCTCCAATCTACTTGAATATGTAAATTACTTATGTCAGTCGTTCAACGAGAAAATACAAGTCGACTCTATATATACAAATTTTTCGAAAGCCTTCGACCGCGTCAATCATTTGGTCCTTATAGCAAAACTGCTCATTTAGGTATTCATGGTGAAATTGGTAAAATTAGTAAAGACGTGGATTACCCTGTTTGTTTCTTTAGTACGTAGCATTTTGGAATATTGTTCAAGTTTATGGTCTCCGATCTATAAAACTCATATAGATATGATAGAGTCAGTCCAGCGCCATTTTCTCAGGATTCTGTGTATTAGATTAGGAATAAGGAATAAATTGCCGGGATATAAAGAGACTCCTTAATTTTAAACTCAAAAGTCTTGAAGAAAGAAGGAGGGCTGCTGACTTATGCAATCTGTACAAAACTGCAAATGGTACATTTAGCAGCAACCTACTTGAACAGCTTAATTTTAAAATACCCATTCGTTCAGTACGAGTACCTCAATTATTCCACATATAACCTGCAAATAACAATGTGTCGAAAAATAATCCTCTGTTTCGAATGTGCAGATATTATAATGAATGTTGTGTTCACCAAGACATATTTCATGATAATCTAAATAAATTTAAGAAATCACTAGTTCAGCTGTAACTTCTAGAATGTGTGTATTAAGTTATTAAAATATATTTATAGATATGTTTGCGATAAGCTAACTGTGTTTTATGTTTTTATGTGAATGCCGTGTACAATTTGTAATTGGATGTCAGATTTGTCATGTTATAATATTGTTTAATTATTTATGTAATTATCAATCTGTTATCTGTAATTGTACCTATTTAATAAAATAAATAAGTAAAATGTCTCGTATTCAAAAGATTGAGATTGAGGTTATTGATTTGATATGATCACTCACGATCGCAAACAATACATAACATAACTCAATTTTTTTTTAAATGACTCCTTTGTGTCGTTGTAGGAACGCTATTGATTCTGCCAATGTCAAGTGTTTAAAAAAATACGTTCTGTGGTAAATATGGCCGCTGATTTGAGTAGGGTCTCTTTAATTGAGCTTTTTTTTTATTTGTGCACCACCTATAACAAAAATAAACATACACATAGACAATACCACATTACAAGGGATTTTTAACACAAAGTAAAGAAAGAAAGAAATAAATTTTATTTGACAATGAAAATACGGACATAATAACACAACACACATTAAACAAGAGATTACAATAAAATATTGCTAATTAACTTTATACATTTATACATACAAAAGCCGTACTTAAGATAAAAAGGACCTCAGCTCTGCATATGCTATAGCACAAAATACTATAGCGCTGGTTTTCAGCCGGGCCTAAACTAAATGCTAAAGGCCTCAGATTAGACCAGACCATGATTATTATTGCATAGAGAAAGAGGTAGGTCCCGAGAAGAAAGTAAGAACATGACAAAAGTTTATTACACTAAAAAGTACAATACATAAGAACAACCAATATCGGTATATAAGAGATTAAAAAGTTAAAAAATAAGCTCTGTGCTGAAACTTACCGTTAAATTTAAAATGTATTCATTCATTTTATACCTAAATGTATGTACAGATCTAGCAAACTGTAAAGGTGGAGGAATATTGTTGTAGATCTTAGCAGCAGCATATTTAAAACTACCCCTAGCTGCTGTAGTTCTATGTTTTGGAATGATGAGGCGAGACAATCTAGTACGACTTGACCAGTTTAAATTTTTTCAAAAGGTATACGGGTTTGCCCATCTTGATAACACCAAAAAGAAGTGCAGCTAGGTGCGCATATCGTCTATTTGCCATACGTATTATTTTTGCCTTATTCAAAAATGATATTACATGACTTTGAGAGGAAGGAGGAGCAGGAGAAGGAATCTAGCGCACGTATTCTGTACCCGCTGAACTAAGTAGCGCGTTCTAGCTAGAAGCCGCGGCCCATAAACGACATCTATAAAATTTAGCATCGAGAGAAGAAGAGAGTCTATCAGAGCTATGCGGAGTTAATTGACTTAAATATTGTCGCGTCTTATATAGTATTTTAAGACGAAAAAAAATCCTTGCAACGTTTTTAATATGAGACTCGAAATGCAGCTCCGAATACATATTCAGTGGTACTTCCTATAAGAATATTCAGATTTTTAGCAGTTATTTCTGCTATGTGATATTATGTACCAAGAACCATAAACTTAGATTTTAGTGGGTTTAATATACGTGAATTAAAAGATGACCACTCTAAAATCCGTTGCAGATTCTCATTAATTTTATTCGCCGCATCGATTGTATCCCCTGGCCTAAACGAAAAATATTAGGTCTTTACCTATGAAATTGCCGTTTTGTATGAAAGAATTTAAACTAATTTTTTTTCATGTATTTTTTATTTGTATTAATCAAAGTAATCACCCATGCAATCAATGCATCTTTGCCAGCGCAGTGGCAGTTTATTGATGCCCATCTTAAAGAAATCAGCTGGACGGGAGGCAACAAATTCTTCAAAGGCATTTTGTACTGCCTCTCGGGTATTGAATTTTTTCCCCGCCAAGGAGTTATCCAAATTCTGGAAAAAGTAGTAGTCTGTAGACGCAAGGTCTGGTGAGTAGGGCGGATAACGGAGAACTTCCAACCCCAGTTCTTACAACTTGGAGACCGTCTGCTGTGCAGTACGAGGTCGCGCGTTGTCGTGCAGGAGCAGCGGAGACGAGCGATTGACCAATGCTGGTTGGAGATGTGCCAGCTTCTCCATCATTGTGTTCAGTTCTTCACAGTACACATCTGCAGTAATGCTCACCCCGTTTGGTAAGAAGCTGTGATCAATCACACCAGCGCTAGACCACTAAACAGTGACCATCACTTTTCTAGGGGTAAATTTTCGTTTAGGGCATTGTTTAGGTGATGAACCAGGATCCAACCAACTTGCTGAGCGCTTGCGGTTATCAAACAGAATCCATTTTTCATCGCAGGTAACAATGCGGTTAAAAATTCCTTCATTTGTGTGTCTGTTGAGCAGTGCAAGGCACGTCTCGACGCGTACTTCGCGCTGGCGATCATTGAGTTCGTGGGGCACCCATTTGTCAAGCTTTTTTACCTTGCCAATTTGACGCAAATGGACCAATATTGCTTTGACGCTAACGTCGAAAGCTGCTGCTAATTCAGCCGTAGATAGTGTATCATCAGCTTCCACAATCGCCTTTAATTTGTCATTGTCGACCAAAGTCTTCGTGTTGGAATAAATAATTCTTTATTGAGTAAATTATCAGTCTTTTATATTGTGGAAAAAACAATTGACAAATTATATTTTTCTTATTTTTCTATTTCAAATGTGACAACCGAACATGTTGCGATAGACAAACAATAGAAAACAGGAACGTTAGATAATACTCCTTAGAAGAGTCGTGTACTTTCCAACACTTCGGACGACCGCGAGGTTCATTTTTCAGGTCGAAATTCCCAGAACGGAAGCGAGCAAACCAATAACCGGTGGTGCGTTAGTTTGTAGTGTTAGCTCCGTAAACGTCGTTGATGTTGCGTGCCGCTTGTGCCGCGTTGCTGCCACGACGGTACTCATATTCCATAGTTACTCGAATTTTTTAACATATCCATGATGACAAAAAAGATTGAAATGCGATGAAAATGTAACACTAATCAATAAAGAAATGACTACTTTTGGAAAAAGAATTCCATGTTTTTAAAATAAAACTAATTTGAAATTAGAATTCTTACCCAAACAAAAATTATTTTGATTTGAAATGGCCAGTACTGAAGAACGGCAATTTCATAGGTAAAGACCTATTATAACTGTAAATCATTAGCATATAAATGGCACTTACAATTTTGTATGGATTTAACTAGGTCTGCACTATATAGTATATAAAGAATTGGCCCTAAAATAGAACCTTCACGAACACCTCGAATAGTTTCTGATTTAGATGAATAGATTGCAGGACCATCCCGTCCATGAAGTTTAACGTACTGATAGCCATTACACAAGTAACTCTCAAACCACTTCACTGTCGGCAGAGTAAACCATAATAAGACATTTTTGCTAATAACAGTGAAATGTTTATAGAGTCGAAGGCCCGAGAAAAATCCAACAAAACCAATATTGTACCATTACGTACCTTCGAAAGAACTTACGAATAGAAGTGACGAATAACTGTCGCACACAACATACACGCAACGCAAAGAAAACATAATAGCCAATAGTCATAGACAATACAGTTTTTTTTCTGATCTTTCATACTTTTTCCGATTTTGAATTCTAGCGACTTTATTCACATTAATTTAAAAAATATATCGCTTTTGATACAATTTTCAATATTGGATATTTAGTATTGATTTAATGGAACATTTATATCGACTAAAAATATCGAATTATAAATATCAATATCGATGCTTTTCCTACAAGCCTAGTACAGATTTGTCTATTGTCCAATTGTTTAGTCCGATTAAAAACTTATTTTATTTTGAAGTGTATGTACAATTCTCTGGTTAATGGTCTATGTGTACAATGTCGAATTATATTAAGGATTTTGTTATGGAGTTATTTTTAGACAGTGAACACGTTTCTTCAATGAACAGAATAGTTGTAGCTGCAGCAAATGTAGTAAAGGAAAATCATGACACTTTGACTACTTTCAATGAAGTAATCAGGAGGGAACGTTATCAAAAAAATTATTCTGATGAATGTGTTTTTCATGATGGTCCCCGAAATAAAGGTTTCTATGAACAGACAATTCGAAATTATAGTGGCGAAGAATATTTTAAAAGATTCAAGATGAAGAAAAGCACTGTGCAGGTAACAAACTTATTTGTAGGTGTTGGATGGTATTTTTGGCGGGATCTTGAAGTGATGTATTGTGGTTTTTATTTTTAATTCATTTACTTAGGTTTTTGACCTTATAATAGGGGCTCAGCTTTCCATTGACGTCCGTCGAGTTGGGGGATGATTTTTTTTTACAGAAAGGTTACATTATTATAAGCACATACACAAAGTTTCAACATGCGGAAACCCGTAGTTTTTGAGAAAAAAATTAATTAAAATAATTTATTTTTGTATTAATTGTCAATCCCTACCACAGATTATATAGAATTCACGCCATTGAACGTTTCGTTTTACCTACGGTTAAGTTGTCATACGTTCAGTAACATTTTATTTTATATAAATTTACGAAAATAATTATATTTAGTACTCATTTCAATAATTTATCATGCACATATATATTTATCAGTTGATATATATTAAATTATAGCATTATTTTCATTGATTCATACGAATTAAAATAAGTAGTGTCACAGTCTTTTGAGGGCTTCAGAACGAAACGTAAAACTGACGCCATTTTGTACTGTCATTGTCAATGTCATCGTTTGTGTCCCTAGCAGTTGAGAGCGTTTAGGGAAGATTCCTCTGGATAATGGTCTATGGGGAAGATAACAAATAAAATAATAGGTTAGGTTAGGTTCAACTTATGGCAAAGAACTGAATTGATTGACTCCAACTCTACCTGGTATGAGTCTCTTTTACCCCTAGAGTGTTTTTATAAAGCCGGAGGCGCGTAGGGAGAGCAGCCTCCGCTTGCTGTAACTAATTGTAGGCATCGGACGAGCCAAAGCGGCTGAGGCTGGTCGCCAAAGGCGACCAATTAGCCGAAGCTGCGGAGGTGAGAATGGATGCCTACAATTAGTTACGCAAAGGTGTAGAGGCTACTCTTCCCGCAGCGCTGGAGATGTTGCAGTCTCAAAATAGATATAAAAATCCCTCTAAATCTGTCCCCCTATTTTTCGCTGATGAAGGGGGTTCTACTCCTTCCCCTCCAAGGGGTCACCTCTTGTTTTTTACACTTATTATTAGTTTAAAAACATAAAAATGAGGAAAATTTCCTAAGAATTAAAAATTTAAAAAACTCGTAAACTTATATAAAATAAAATGTTACTGAACGTATGACAACTTAACCTTAGGTAAAACGAAACGTTCAATGGCGTGAAATTTAGAGATGTATTTTTTTTAAATCGATTACTTTGTAAAGAAATAAAATCGATTTAAAAATAATCGATTTTATCCAAAAAATTATCGATTTTTTTTATAAATTCTTAAGAAATTGAATTATACACCTGAAATATTCAAAATCATCTCTTTATTAATCAAATAATCAGTGTTTATCACAGTAATAAAATCAACAACAATTAAGTATACAAATATTTAAAAACAAATTACCACATCTCTGTGGGCCAAGAATTTAGAAATAGCAGTTTTGGTAAATTTAACGCTGTTTTAAAAGTACAGAAGGATTATTAAATACCTACTTGCACAAAAAAATGACAAAAGATTCATAAAAAAAATTGACAGTTAAAAAAAACGATTATTGAATAATCGATTTTTTTAAATTAATAATAAGTTTTTTTTTCGCATCCTTAGCGTGAATTCTATATAATCTGTGGTAGAGATTGACAATTAATACAAAAATAAATTATTTTAATTAATTTTTTTCTCGAAAACTACGGGTTTCCGCATGTTGAAACTTTGCGTATGTGCTTATAACAATGCACCCTTTCTGTAAAAAAAAAATCATCCCCCAACTCGACGGACGTCAATGGAAAGTCGTACCATATTATGTAATATTGGTGGCGTTTTGCGTGATATGGTTTTGTTTTTGTGCATAAGTGGGTTATACATATGTATAAGCTGAAAACATTCATTCTGGCATCGCACAAAAACTCCCTAGAAAGTTCTAACAAGGGAGCCACCATCTTGTTAGGCTACTGAAGTCGTCATAACACAGGCCACTATATTAAACTTGATAATGGTAGTAATGGTCATCATTAAAGAGGACTAGTTGCCAAGTTATGAAGAAGAAGAACAAGGTTATGGATTTGGAATCTTTTGAGTTTGAAAATTCTCACGAATTGGGGGTTGAAAGAGGTTGAATTCGATAGAGATTAGAATCTTGATTATAACAGTATACCTCTCATTACAAGGTAATCCACTGATTTTGAGAAAATTAGTAAAAACTATCCTAACCTCAAAACTTACAAAAATTTAGTTGCAAATACAAAAACTGATTAAAAGCAAAATTACGATTTGATATTCTTAATCTGCCATCCTGTTAACATTTCACAAAACAAAAATCTTTGAAACCAAACACAAACACCTATATAGACTGTATTGTGTTTGTATACTATCTCAGCAAAGCTTAACAATATAGTAAACAAACATACAATAATAAAGCAATTTTTCAAAATTTATTTTGTTTAATTATTATGTTGTTCTACCAATAGTTAGGTACCATAGCTAATAATATCACATACTTTAAAAAAAAATATGTTTTTATAGTTCCAATAAATATAAAATAGTGAAAAATGAATTTTATGCAAAATTTCTGTTATAAATACAAAGTACTATAAATTATGATCTTTAAATAAAATGGATACTTTAGTCTTACCTACAGTTTAGTGAGGAGCGACCGAAGGTAGTTCCAAGTGTGTTAGGTTACATGTGATGAGGAAAAGCATGAGCTGAAAGAGTGAAAGGAGTGTGCTGTTGCAGTGACCGGCAAGTGGCAAATTTAAATCTTATCATGTATTATTGTTATTCTACGTGCCACTTCCAAAATTTCAAATTTAACTTTGAAACATTTCAACCCCCTAAATAGCCCCGTCTCGCAGGTGCATTACTTTTTCACGGGAATGGTATTAGAAGATAGAGAATTGCATCCTTCACCCTCTCTGTACCTTCTCCTGCCACTTTGCATGCAAAAACAATACTAAATGTTGAAATTTCGAATTTGACCTTGATACTTTAGGTACCAATAACTCAAGCCAGGTGAATTACCTTGTTATGAGAGTAGTGTCAGAGGGTCAGGGTAGTTCCCATCTCTCTCCCCTACCCCTCCCATTGTCATGTGTCCTCCATGTGCCAAATGATTCTAAATTTTAATCACTTGCCTTATAAGTACAGTAGATTTCGTTATAACAGTGATGAAGGACCACTATAATTCCGTTGCTATATATATAGACAGAAATAAAGCAAGGAAGACACAAACAATATTTATGGCCAGATAAAATAGCCATGTAATGCACATATTTGCCTGATGTCTACTTAATTATACTATACAAATTTTATACATGGGTTTTTGTTTTAAATCTGTACTATTGCATTGTCTCAGTTTAGATTTATAGTGCTAACATGCTATATTTGACTTTACCTTCTTGAACATTAATAAACAAAAGTCTATTATTATAACTGCTGAGCATCTGTGGATGTGAACAAAAGATAATAATGCTTTATGGTCCTACATATGTTTGATGTTTGTTTGTTGACTCAGTCTTAGCATGTGGACTCGCAATATTTGCAAGGGATTTCTAGAAACCTGTTACTAATGGTCCATTAAAACTAGTTGCTATACCCGAAATTGGTGTTACATCCAAAGTTACTATAGCCAAGTAATTTTCTCATAAAAGTATACTTTAAATTCAAGGGACTTAAGTGTTATGTTGTTATAATCAAAAAGTCGTTTCAACCGAGGTTATTATAAAAGAAAAATTCTCTGTAGTTAAAAAAATGTTGTTCTTTTTTACAGGCATTGATAATCTTCCTTAAAAACTTTATAAATCCTGGAACCATACCTCTGGATAAGAAAGTCCACATTTTCCTGTGGTTTTTATTAAATGATTCATCCTATAATGAGATTGGAAGGTTGTTTGGAATGCACACATCAACTGTTAGTCACATATTTTATGAAATAGCATCACAGCTCACTGAGAACAGATATTACTTTGTGACTTGGCCATCAGTTGAAGATCAGCATGTTACTAGAATAAAAGTAAATAGCAGAAACAGGTTTCCCAATTGTGTAGGATTCATTGATGCTTGCCGTTTCAAAGTTGGTGCAAAAAGATGTAAGAAAGATAAACCAGACATCATTCTTTTACAAGCTGTTTGTGATGAATCTCTTATGTTCATAGACATACATGTAGGTGACATAGGAAAAACTAAAAAGAGCAGGCTCTTCAAAGAGAGCCCTTTATCACAAGAGTTAAAAAATTTTGTTGACTTTGACAATCACATACTTGGAGATTCTGAATATAAATTGAAAAAAAATCTGATTACTCCTTTTACAAGTGAAGAATTATTAACCAGTGAAGAAATGAAATTTAATGAAATACATTGGAAAGCTCGTAGTTATATTGGTCATGCAATTGAATTGTTAAAAGAGAGATTCAGAAAGTTGAATTATATAGACACAGTGAAACAAGAGTCTGTTCAAACGTTAATAACTGCTACATGTGTCTTACATAATTTTATTTTGATGCATGAAGGAAGTTCTAAAATAAAGGAAGAGACTGTTTCTTGTGATGATGGTGTTGTTATAAACACTAGCATAGTGAAAAGTGCTGTAGAAAAACGACAGTTTTTGTGTAATTACATAAGTTATATGAATTTTGATAGTGGTTGATTAATCTCTACTATTTTTAACTAATTCTTTATATCAAATGTCATAAATGACTTAGGAATGCACTAACAAAACAGATGCTAGATATTTTATTTTGAAATACTAAGGTCCATTTATAACAATAAGACCCACACAATGATTGGATTGTTAAAAGTTTTACCTCTAAGAATGTGTGTATGAAAAATTCATAAATCTTTCAGTTAAAGAGGCAGAAAAACTGATTCATTTTCCTTTAAAAATATAATATAAATCCTTAAGAGTTGTCATAATTAACGAGATTTCTCAGTTGCAATTATAGAAATATGTATATCCAAGTATAAAACAATGAGAAAAAAATAAATAAGAAATCATTATTATTTTAATTAACAATACTTCATATTGTATATGTTGGTTTTCAGGTAAACATACTTTTTTTATTATTTTAATATTTAATGCAATATACATAATTATACAGAGTGTTTTTTTTGGTCTGATACCATACGAGATACAGAGAAATTGTCTTAGGAATTAGTGTTGTAAAATATTGATTAAGTATTTATTGTCCAGTTGTACTATCAATTAATCGATAGTTTATTTCCAAAAGAAATTAGGTACATAGTTTGAGGCTGCTTTTTATGTTTGCACGAATGCCCATTTTTAGGGTTCTGTAACTTAAAAGGAAAAAAGGAACCCTTATAGGATTACTTCGTTGTCCGTCCGTCTGTCTGTCAAGACTATTTTTCTCAGGAGTGCGTGGCGGTATCAAGTTGATATTAATATCAAATACTTAGGGCTGCAATCCCTTGGTGCTGTGAAAAAATCAAACTTCATCAACACAATTAAAAGATACGGCCGTATAAATACTGCGGCATACCGTATATTATATTATAACACTCAAAAGGAATAAAAACATATAGGGTACTTCCAGTTGATCTAGAAACATGAAATTTGGCAGGAAGCTAGTTCTTATAGCATAAGTAAAGAAAGGAAAAAATTCGAAAACCATAAATTTATTGTTATTGTATACAAAATACATTGTAAACGTATTTGCAGTTGGTAAACTGACCGTGGCATATGCCGCTGTATGGGGACAACAGCTTTCCAA
The DNA here is from genome assembly GCA_033032175.1 of Saturnia japonica. Taxonomy (NCBI): domain Eukaryota; kingdom Metazoa; phylum Arthropoda; class Insecta; order Lepidoptera; family Saturniidae; genus Saturnia; species Saturnia japonica. The sequence goes on along the minus strand of CM065311.1, from coordinate 7,801,036 downwards.
CGGCAAAGTTTAGTTTGCCCTTCAATAGAGTTTATCTTTTCCTTAGAATTGTTCTCTGCTAGTTACCTAATTATTTTGGTGAATGTGGCTGTACAATTACGGAACCCTCGGTACGCGAGTCCGACTCGCACTTGGCCGGTTTTTTTCAGTTAGTCAAATAACCAAATTAAGCAAGCTATGGAACACGTCAATGATCTTCAATTTTCCGCTGTCATTGCTTGATGGGCATGCAATATTAAATATGTACTAAGAAACAATAGATAAAGAAAATGAACGAAATTGTCTTTTTTATGCTAGTCAACTAAATTTCGTACAAGGATCATTTAAATGTACCTATCAAAAGAAAAAAGATAATGGCAGAAGTTGGTCAAAATCTAGGTATATTTATAATGTTTTTCATAAAATACGATAATACAATGTTCTTAATAAATACTCGTGAATAAAAAATTAAAAAAGTGTTCCATAATTTTCAAAGTTTATGTCAATTTCATTTAATATTTACTGCGACTTTGATCTGGGACCAAAGATTAGGTTCTGTTGTGAATGAAATACGTGTTCGTGCAAGATGAGTTTTTTTAATTCTTACCTTCAACATACAATATACAACAGGCTCTCCTGTGCCTTTAATAATTACATATTATATTTCACTTTTTAGTTACATAATTTATAATTAAGAGCTTGTTTGATTTATATTAAAACTTTATTTTATACTTTTTACACAGATTTTATAACAAAGGTTATTTAAAATCCGTATTCATTAAATATCTCTATAAATTATTTCTTAAATGTGTTACAGGAACGGCAATTTTTACTAATTGATTATTTATTTTTTTCCTATCAAAATAGATTAGTATACAATCTTTTTCATTCTCGGAAATATACTAGACGACTTTAAAAATAGAACCTTCTCGATTGTGTTCTGTTTTCATAAAAATAAAAGTTAATTATTTATCACGATTTTATGTTTTCGTTGCTTGATAAATTTAGTGTTTTATCTTACTTTTATAATTTTAACGACAATTTTGACCACAACTTCATTTAACATCTTTAAGAGACGATATGGCCCAACAAAGCCTAGTGGAGGGGACTGGTTCTCAAGAGCAGCTGCTGGAACACACCTTTAAGTGCTTGGAGGTGGGTTTTTATTTAAGGGTGGTAGCTAGTAGTGAACATTAGAAAATGCTATGGTTTCATCACGATGTTTTCTTTCACTGAAAGCCGATGTTTATTGCAGGGATTCGAACTCACGTCGATCGACGCGGTGTGCATACAAGCTACCAATAAGCCATCATTGCTTTATACTTGAACCCCATAAGTGTTAAATCATTGACACGAGACACATTTGCAAAACGTAAATTATGTTTCATCCATTATTAGGTGAATAAAACTACATTTTATAATAATACTTATATTTCTCCACTAATCTGGAAAATTCATAAAATTGCTAAGTTTTTTATTCAATTTATCATAACGTAAAAATATAAATAAAAAATCTTGAATTGTCATTGTATTATGGTGTATATACATCATTGATGACATTATATAATAATGATTGATAGATAAAGCTGAAATATAACATATAATTCAGATAATACAAATGTTTCAAATTAAAAGTAGATATAGTTAGTTTTTTTTCTGAATGCGTAGTTTACATATACAAACATATTTTCTACTTCTAATTTAATGATAAGTTATAATATACAGAAACAAATAATTTGCTTAAATTAAGAGCCTTTGATTATTTTACGGTGGGAACACTTAATAATTTTCGATCTCTGGTGGTTTAAACGTCAGCCTAATATCATAAATTTAATTCATAAATAAAATAAAATGTAAAACCGCACAGCTGTTTTATTTTGTAGTCAAATACAAAGTGACAGGATTATAGTATTTCTGTGAGAGCTGAAGGCATTACTAATCTACATATAACACTGTTGATAATTAACAGGTACCTACTTAAGTATTTTGGGCATAAATTACATAAAATCATATATCTAATATATACAAGGCTTGATAGTTTCTTAAATAATTTAGAAACAAAGATCTTATCTTAGGCAGTAGGTACTTGTAGTATGTAAGTAGGCATTAATATTTTTAAATTCTGTCCCGATGTATCCTAACATTAGGCACTAAATTGGCAACCTACAAGGCACTATGCACTTAGCACAGCAATTTATGCTATAATCTATTACAACATTATTTTAAATCTTAACAGAATTATATTGTTTTAAAAACATGTCTGTAGTTACTGTTGGCTTTAGTTTACCATTAATTAATGTACTTGAATCTTTTTGATTAAAGACAATAACTCACCTGGCCAACGTTTCAGTTACCTACACAGTTGTGCGGGCAGACCATTTTAAATAATAATTTGACTTGGTCAAATCGAGTCATTGAGCCCCTTAGCTACAACTTTATATACATATTTAATTTTATTTACAAATTAGCTGCACCTTCACTTTATTCTAAATAATATAAAGTTCATGGAATGTAATAATAAATCTATATGCATTGAATACTGAAGCAGTTATATATTTTAGATATATTTTAGATAAATTTCGCGTATGTGCCTATAACTTTGATGACGTATCATATATCTAAATATTGGTCATTTGCACATTATGTTTATATTTTACATTGAATCGAATGTTTGGCAATATTTCATTTGTTCGTTAGGTACTAAACTATAAAACTAGGCATTTGTTTAGAATCTATTAGTTGATTCTTGTACCTATTGTATTTAAATGCAATAGTTAGTACTTTTTCAGTACATTGAGTAGAAAAACATTCTTAATTATATTCAATACTGTACACGAAGAACACGATACGATATTTACATAAAGAAAAGTCAATAATTACGCTCACTTTAAACACATTGTCTTAACCGATCTACTCGGAAGACTTGGCACACACGATACATTTCGTAGTTTGAAACAGTCACTCTGTGATAGAACCGTATATTGTCTGTTTGGGAATTTTTCAGATATAAGTCTTTTTAACTTTCTGTAAAGTGCCACATTTAAGGTCTTTATCAAGAGATTCGGTGGAATTTCGTAGATCGAGTGTTCGTTCTTTTCCGAGCTCGAGGTGTAAGTTGTCTTGTTTAGCAAGAGGACATACGTTAGCCACCATATTCACATTTTTAGAACGTGGAGGCATGTATCCAGAATTTGCATTTAACGGAGTTTCCAAAGGATGTCTGTAAAAAAGGTAATCCATTAAAATAATTAACTTTATTTAGTTTTCACTACTCATAGACTATTTGAGTATTGCAATGTAAATAATTATGTAATGTACTCTTTTGCTTTTGATTAGTTACTCTAGTTTTGAACATATGTATTTCTTATTTATTAAAAAAGAAACACTTATTATTTTATTTCTTACCTGTTTAATCTATTATGTTGTTCATTAAAGGGTGATGTATCAGGTAGAAATGGGTGCCGAAATCGCCGTGAAAAGAGGTATCCGATTACGAATCCCACCATAAGAGTTACTAGGCACGAAGCTACAACTGCCGTAAGCAAAGCTTGCGCACTGTAAATATTACCTTCAGCAGTTTCTACAGTTAACAAATCTGAAAATAAATTAAGTAATATATAGGTAGAGTAGAGAATATACTACAAAATGTTAGAAAAGACTATAGGAATAATAATAAAAAATAGGAGATAATTCGAGATGTCATAGCCTAAAATTCTGACCATACATACTAATTCTTGGTCGTGGAGAACTGGTAGAACATAGGTAACACTAGCGAGTTATAAGGTACTTCATGAACCTTACTACTATAAGGAAGCTTTCGTTACCTTGCTGCGCTTCAAAGACCTCTCGAGAAATCAAAGGGTTAGTTAGCCCTTGCGATATAGGAACAGGTTTTAAAGACTCCGCACTATCAGCATAATCGTAATATTCACCAATGGTACCTATGCCAGCCAACCTTTAAACCCACTTGATGTGGCTGAGATTCCGTAGCAGTTCGCAGTTCGGTTTTACTTTCTATGGTTTTAGACGCCAGCCTTCCGTTCCAGTTTTCGGAGATAAACTGTCCTTTATTTATTTTAACGCGCATTAGCATTATTATCACATATCTAATATCCTATGTGATAATAATATCAACCTGTAAACGTCCCAGTACTGAGCAAAGACCTTTTTCTTGAGGCTTTTACGGGTTTGTTCATCACGCCAGTAATCATTTCAAGCACCGATATGCCGAGTTGCCGAGTTGTGAAAATCATTGGAACATGTGAAGGTTCGAACCCGCAGACTGAACAGCTAATAACTGGTCATTGGCATTTGGCCACTACGATTTAATTTTTAAGGATTTAAAGTATTTTACCTGTTTCGTGTTTATTATTATGCTTATCCTCTGCTATAACATTAGTTTCTACAACTTCTAATAAAATTTCATTTTGAATGTTATCATTCTTATTATGTATTTCAGATTCCGATGAAATAGGTTTCTTGGTGCCCGGATTTCTATTACTATGACGGTCACCCGGTAAAAGTGGTGGCAACTTATTACATATGTCAGTCTTTCCATGTTCTACATTCTGTAGAAACCTCTCGGGGTTTGGAAATTGCCTGTTTCCAACCCATGTACATTGTTGTTGCTTAGCATCCCATGCACAATGAGGGTCTTGTAATGCGACACATTCCCTAAAATGAAAAACAAATCAAATAATAATTTAGATAAATGCTAGTGTCGTAATTAATAGGTATACATTTAAAAAATAAGTTATTTTGCACCTGCACGTTTGCACATTTCCGCAATGTGATAGAGTTACAGCCTTAATTATATCGCCAGAAGCGACTATTAATTTCTCCGTGGTAAGAGCAACATGCATCTGTTTTATTGGTACGCCTGGAGGTAAAACTTGAACCTCCGAGATGACAGTAGTTTTTACTGGATTTTTACTGTACTCCTCGACACTAGCATCAAAAATGCCTTCATTAGAAGCCACGTTTACGGCTTTTATAACTCTACCGTCATCTGTACCAACGTACATAACGTCGTATTTGTTTCCATTCATCGCTTGCACTTGAGGGTGAACAGCGATAGCAGAGAATCTATACTGCAGGCTCACTCTTATGAGCACTGGTCGAGCCAAAAACGAAGGAACAGCTTTGTCCATCAATGGATGAGTTTTTATAAAATTCACTTCATTTTCTGTAAGAGTTCTGCTGTCTTCAACGCAAGAACCCGGTTTTGTAGGCGGTATTTTTTCTTTCTCTAACGGTAGCCAATTGGAGTTCATGCTTTCTTGTCCTTTGAAGGGTCCTTCGAATGCGTCTATTATATCTCTCATAGCAAAAGCACATACGGCTGATCCGCCTATTGCATTTTGAGGAGTAGTAAACACTGCATAAATTATATCATTTCTACTACTGGTACTGCCATAAACACCATTTATTAACTCTGTTGTAGATTCTGAAATTTTTTTGTTAATTATTGATTACTGATTATTTTGTTTAAGTTGCCCTAAACATAATGAAACTTTCTTTCAACTCCAGATAGTTAATTGTATGTACAGGTGCTAAAAGTATATCTATTATAGGTAATAGATCTAAGAAAGAACGTTATTCAAGACTGACACTTAGGCAAAATATCTTTCTGTTGCTTCGCACGATGAACTGAAGTCAGTCACTATTATATTCTTTAATAGCTTACGAGAAAATTGTATGATGGATGATAAAAAGTACGTATAATTAAATTACAATTCTTTACTTAAGATGAATATTAAGTAGCTACTTACGGATTTCGTCAAAGTAAAATGGATATTCGCCAGGTACGGAACAATTCAGGCGAGTTTTTAGAAAAGATGTCCACCGATCGCTGAACGAATGAGGCCCGCCTTTATCATTTAAACAAATTCGTGCTACTCGTGAATACACAGCCTAAAACAGAAATAAAAATAAGATTTTTTTACACTTTTTTTATATCTAGTGGTATTAAAAGTATAATTTTAGCCATTATTAAAATACAGTTACCTTTCCACAATTCATGTACTCCACAGCGGTTTCTCGGTAAAAAAAGTAAACGTGACTAGTTGAAGCGACAGCCCCAACAAATGATGGATCATTTAATAAACGAAGATCAGATCGCTCGGTTCGTACTGGCTCCCGATAGATAAGTGGGTCTGTACCGGAGAAATCAGCTGCAGTCGCAGTGTATAGCTGTCCATCTGTGGAGGAAAATCTTTCATAAGTTCAATATAGACATTATAATAAATTAAGGTAGATTTTTCTCATTTTCCACGTCAAAAATCAAGTTGATCAAGTAGAAAAAATATTTTCTTTATAATTGATAACTAAGTTAGTTATAGGAATGCGAAGGATCTATAAAAAGACAAATATAAGTATTGTAACAAATTGCTTGATCGTCTAGGAAAACGTTATTTGAATATAATGTCAAGTACCAATACTACAAAAATTGGCGTTGAGGTATGCAAGGAATGACAAACGAAATGTACAAATTACATGATTTATGTGACAATTAGGCTTCGTGTATTCAGAATAAGGTTTAAAGGTTCCACTTGTGGTTAAATGTTATAATAATTTTTCGTTGTAATCAAAAACACTAAATTATATACACAATATATAAATATAGCATTAAATATATATGGAATTAATTAATTAAATAAGTTGACTTTATTATTCGTTAAGGATCGTGGGCAAGATCAGTCTATCAATATTGCTAACAAAATAAATATTACACTTACCGGCAAAAATTGCAGTGGAATTATGTTGAGGGTCATACGGGCATCGTCCTGAGCCATCGATCTCCTCGAGATGATGGTTTTGAGGTTGATGCGCGTACCGACGACATAGTGGCTTGAACGCATTAGTGCCGCAAACCAAAAGTCGACCGTGTGTAAGTCGAGCTGCAACTCGCGGGTAGTTCTGGCATTCGTCCGATGATTTGCCTTTCAATTGACATAATTGTTGATGTGCGTCGGTGGACTGCCATTCTAAACGCTATGAAATAGATAGATAGATCAGGCTATAAGCATTTGGTAAGGTATCTTACCTTATTTAATCCGGATTAGAATATCTATCTTTTTTTATAGAATTAGCCTTTGGTTAACATCTCGCCTGATGTTAAATGACGATGTGGCCCAAAATGGTAATAGGATAAGCCTAGTGGGAGGACTGGCCCTCAAGTGCAACTTTCGGAACACACCTATAAGTGTTTGGCGACAGATTTTCAACTTGAGCGTGGTAGTAAGCCAGATGGGCATTAGAAAATACCTTACCAGTATGTGGTTATGGTGTTATGGTGACATCGAGATGTTTTCCTTAGGCTCAGTGCAGGGATTCGCACTCACGTGGATCGACGCGGTGTCCTCACATAGGTACTATACCTCAATCATTGCTTCAATATAATCATTATAATTAATTTTAATAAAAAATTTATTGAACGGATATCGCAAACATCTATGAAATATTTATCTATGGAAATATTAAATACCTATTTGAATATGAGTATAAAATATTTTGATAGATTGATCAATGTCGTCGTGTTGCACAAGACCTTATATTTAATTTATTTTATTAATGGTATGCATTTATGCATTCATAAAATGTTTTGAAATTAGGTATAACTGCCCTTGATAAAAAATGCGTTAATATCGCAAAAGAGTCATGTAGATGAGCAACTCGATCTAAGCTTTATTTCACGTACCTAGGTACGAGTAGATACATTGAAATTTAATTATTCCAAAATTACATTTGTTGCTTACAAAAAAAACGGACAAGTTTCAGTTTGAAGAAATAAAACGAACCGTGTTAGGCCTATTATATTAGTATTCGAGTGTTGCATAGACGCAAAGTAGACGCGTTGTGCCGCTGCCCGTGAATAATTCAACGCAACACAGGTCAACTTTAATGTGTGACGAGTAATTTAAAATATCAAGTTGGGCATTAAAATTTTATTACTGGCCCAAGGAATGCTTTTGATAAATAACGCTTTTATGTATGCTGTTCTAAATTTTATTTTATCTTGGATGTTTTTATTGTATTAGTAAATAAAAATTATAAATATGTAGTTAGGTATTATGTTATGTTTTTTCGTAAACATCAAAAATACTAAGTAGTCTGAAGTAAGTAATAGATACAAGTAAAAAATGTACATAGTTATAAACTATATTCATTTATATGTATATTTATATGTTTACACGTTTTTAATTTACTCATTATTTATAAAATTATGTTTTATGTGCGTAGGTATCTATACTATTTTAGGGTGATTATTAAATATTAGTAAGAAGATGCACCTTCAATACGGTACTTATTTATTTTTATGGTGGTAAGCAATCTGCTTAGGCACTATTTATATTACGCAGTATTATTTTATAGGTATACTTACCTAGTATATATAGGTATGTATTTGTATCAATATATTAATGAAAAATAAAGTGATGATTAATAAGTCACCATTGTAAATTTATGAGTAGATACTTTAAATAAATTGAAATAATGTTATTTAATTTAATGTCCATTAAATGGACTTAAGTACGCATGTTTTATACCCACAAATAAAACAGACGCTTATAAATACAGGACCGTTTTTTGATCAGAGAAACGTTAGCAGTATCTGGCAAAAAGCCAAACAATCTCTCGTCTCTATGTCTGTCCATTTCGTGTTTTTATTTCATGCGCACATTCTGATGCCATTAATCGTAGACGCCAATGAATTATATATTTGTGCTTTCTGAAAATGTTGATGACGTCTGCGATGAAAAAGACTTTTTTTAATGAATGAAGTAGCCTATAATGAAGTAAGCATATTAGTCGTTTGGTTGGATACACTATCCAGATATTAGACCATTTATGATTGAACGTGAAACATACGACACCCGTTACGTGTGAAGCATAAAATGTTATAAGACGACCACTGCAATATGAAGTATACCTGTAAACCTAAGTATTAAGAGTTATCTAAGATTGTATCCATTATCAGGCCAATTCATTTCGTTCATGAAATAATAATTGAACTGAACAAATTTTGACTTAAAGGGGATTATTAAGGTACAAGTTATAATTTTCATGAATTTAAAATAACATATTGTGTAGGTAAATTATGTATCTTACGGCCACTAACAAATAACAAAATATGAAATAAATAGGAACAGAATAATATACATGGAAAAATAAAATAGAGTACCTAAATATGGAATATTGTGAAATGACAAAATTCATTTTAAAATTAATCTCAAATCGTATATTTATGTAGTAAAACAATTTTGGAAGGAAAAATTGAAGGAAAGCGGTGAAGAGGAAGACCTAAATGAAGCTTTTCCAACAAGTGAAGGATAAAGTGGGAGTCGTGTCATATCAAGAGGTCAAATGAAAGGCGGAGGATTGGTAACAGTGGCAACTGCTCCATCGACAAGAGCGGAGCTCTTAAAGTAAAGAAGAAGAAGTATCTTAATACACATAAGCTAATAAAATAAGACATGACAGGGATAGAATTAGCTCCGGATCGGCCTATGCTCAGCAGTGGGTGATTACGGGCTGAAGATGATGATGAAAGTGAATATACGTTAGGTACCGCTTAAACTATTCGTAAGTATACCCAATACGAATTATTGTGTCTCTTATAATATTGTTCTTTTTAGTTTTCTCACATATTAATTATATTGCGTACTAAAAACATTTCTATAAAATTTGCTGTTCATTGTGTATCATTTGATATGGACTATTTTGAAAAACAAATTTAACACAATCGAGAAAATAGACATGGCGTCCGCCACATACGAGCGAAATGGGTCGTAACTAAGAATAAACATTAAGTGCAACGGGACGCAATAGGGACTATGGTAATTGTTTGTACAAGATTAGATGCTTAAACCTGTTATTGAATAGGTTATCTATTAAAGGATTCGTTCTTATCCAGGTCAGCGGTCGAAAAATAGCTGTAAGATTAACTTTGCAAACATTTTATAGGCTTATGGGCTCATACTGACTGTGCAGGTCCTCAAGGCGCATATTATTTATGCGATTATTGTCGTTAAGTTCAAAACATTTAATTTGGCCCCCGGGTATCATATTACCATCACTTGATCTCGAGTTGCCAAATTTTCATTTTTTTATAATACATATATTTTTGATTAATCTGTAGCATTTTCATTTATTCCATAGTAAATTATGTATAGGCAAATAAATAAGAAACCCTGTGATGTATGTATTAGAATTGTATTCCTTCTATTTTTACATGAGACCACAAAGACAAAGTGGGGGCCACATTACCACTATCTCCTCTAAAGTTTTATGTCCCCGTCGAGTGTACATTATGGATGATCCTTTTAAAAACCAAACTATTGAGTATAAATAATGCTACGAGAACCTGAAATACTCATTTGATATGATATCGACCAGTATCTAATTGACAATGTAGGTTAAGTATACATATATTTGTGTGCCTACGTGATTTTGGAAGGTACAGTCACCAATATAACAATAAATGAAGTATATTGTAGTACGGTGCATCGGTTCTGATGATAAGATAAAACATTTCGCTATCAGTGTAACGATTTGCGAGTTAATAGGAAATTCGCCAGAAATTACTAATTTATATTTATGTTTTAAAGTTCGCAGCGGAATACAGAATCGTTTTTGAGTTGACTTTGCGGCTTTGGCGATTTCAAATGCCGAGAATTCCACATTTCTATATCTATCTCATATATGTACATTGCTGTGACTCAACCGTCACGATTAATTAACTAAATAGTATCTATGGTTTATGAATTAATATAATAACAAAAATTGTAATAAATAATAACACAAACCTGATCAACATTTTCGGATAAGTCGTAGAGGCTGAGGTTGTATACTGTGTTCCTGAAAAAGAAAAACTACATGAAATAAAGTAGGTATATAATTAGGTATGTTCTTTAAAACCGAAAAGGGGTTTGATATTATCATAGTCAGTACTGCAGATATTGTTGATTTGAAGTGTACTAATTTAGAAATTGGTCGAAATCAGACAAATTCTGTAGCATATACTGTACTTTATTTCAAATCTCAAGAAATTGTTGGTCTTTATATTATATCGTTTAACAAATTATTTTCGTTTTTATGTGCTTTATAATAGAAGTCAACAACAATCAAAATAGGACGAGAATCAATGGACTATCAATATCTAGGTAGTTCTGAAAATTACGTAAATTTATTACGTAATGATAGGTAATAATCTGGTAATTGTGTATTTTTAAGACAAAAAAATATTATCAATTTAGAGTTTACAGGTTTAACGCAGAACGTATATTTAAAAATAAGAAAGCCGAATCAACACTGGAAATAATATTTGGACCACTTTGTATCATACGTTGCGTCTTTGATGTTAATTATAATTAAAAAAAATTATAAGAATAAAAATCGACTAACATTTAATATACCATACATATTTATACATTTCGGGATAATTTAATTTGATATTAGCGGAAAATTTTGTACAATAAGATCAGGTAGTTCCAGAGATTACCTCCAAGCAACATACTGACAAACTTAACCTTTATATAATAGTAGTATATAAATAATTGTTTACATAATTGGTTACAAGTAATTTATAGCTTACCTTCCGCCAACTATAATGGAAAAGTCGTCCTTGTCTAAAATACGAAAGTGATCTAGCGCCGTTGAGTTGCCAATAAACTGCTCTGACGTTTCATCGCCTGTAACAAACCAATTTGTTATAAATATCTTTGATTCAATAAAAAAATTTAACCGACTTCAAAAAAGGAGGAGTGTTCTCAATTCGATAGTAAATATTTTTTTATGGATGTTCAGTCAGTCATAATTTCTTTGTTTATGAACCGATTTAAATGATTCTTTTTTCGTTGGAAAGAGGTTACCTTATGAGTGGTCCCATTTAATTTCAATGGCATTGGACTTTGGACTTCGAAGATATGGCAGGGAATTCTTCAAAATCATTGAAGTTGGTTTTCTTTTTTTAAATTGCTTTGTTATGATTATCAAGATAATAAACACTATATACCTATCACGGACATTTTAATAGTTTTACATCTTAGCTTGTATAGTACAAAGTATCACTCTGACTAATCCTTGTACCTATGCAAAGGTATACAGTTGGGTTTAAGGGTCTTGAAATATTAAACCGGACTTAGTTGAGTGACGTATTTGTCCTATAAGAATGGATTTATGTGGTACATTTTACCTTTAACTTGACAAGAAGGTTGCAGAAATGTATTACGGAAAGCCATAATTTATGAATATGTCGATCGTAGAGACGTGAATTTTCGATTTATTAATTCTATTAAAGAAAAATGAATAGGTGTTTAAAAAAAAAAATTAAGGATAGCAATAGGACATGAAAGTTTTAATGTTAAATGCCACAATATACTTAATATTTTGCCCAATTACTAAAGTCTTATTTATTTATCAAAAATTGTTTAGACCAATACTGTAATAAATTAATGTGACTGATTATCGACTTTGGTAAACGCAACATTTTTTTAGACATTAACTCTACATATATATTGGGGTATATACTAACATTTAAATAAAACGTCAGTGACACTCTCAACAAATAAAACAGAATTTTTAGTGTGATGGGTGAAGATAACCTGTATAAGTATAATAAAAGTTACAAGGTTGTATACCGCTCGAGTAGAAGCATCAATATTATTAGAATGCTATATGCAGACCCTACAAATATAACTTAGAAATAAGAAGCGAAAACTGCAAGTTCTTAGGCATAAGAAATAATATTTTTTAGTGGGATCTAACATGCAGCATGGTCCATGCAGCACCTTTATTAAATCGATTTAAGAAAGTTTCATATATTGTTAATGCTCGTCGAATACTGGTGGTGAATTATAAGTTATTTAATAAATTAAGCCTTAACTGATTCTTACACTTAAGAAATAGAACATCGCACGGTTGAACCAAGTTATACAAACCAGTTGCGTATCGTAGTAGCATGAAACATTTATTTTTATTCTCATTAATTTGACTACATCTTTAGATTGTAATACCAGAATAACTGAAAGCCTAAAATTGTAGTAATCTCAAAATATTTTGCGTCTACTATTACATAAGCAAATAAAGGTAGAAAAACGTTACAAAAGCATACTTTTTTTTTAAATATTTGTGAAGCTTTCATAGTTTTCCAATCCAATTTTCTGACAGTTGCTACATACAAAAGTAACGACTGTTTATGATTTCATAACCACTGATTTCGAATTGTACAAGTCTTTCAATCAGAGGCATTGGTTATCGTGTGACTAGAATTTTTGTTGTTTGTCACTCACTACAAAGACCTTTGTCTTATAGGTAGAAACATTTTCTCAGGTTTACTTATTATTTCTCATAGGTGTTTTTTCCTGGCAATACCATATCTCCTATAATCCTTCATCAAAATTAATGTTACAAACATCATTTCAAAGCTTACATTCGCTAATGACGAAATGACAAATAATTTAAATTTAGTGTTTCAAGGGAAATTCTAACGAAAGTTTTCTAAAATTTTGATGCCAGATTGGAAGAATGCTGTAATCGTCAAGGACACCATTTAGACCATATAATTCTTAAAAAATAAATTTCATTTATTTGTCTTTAAAATTGTAATAAATAAAAGTTCTACAAAATTATACAGTTTTTTCCTTGAATTTTCAAAAGTGCATTTCTCTGGGCCACCCTGTATTGTAAGAATATGATTTGATTAAAATTAGTAAATAATATCTGTTACATTTAGAAAAATATTTACATAGCTTTTTATTTCTTAGTCCAACTTTTATTAAAGACCTTTAAGATTAATTAATATTACGAACTCTCCACGGCTGCGCACAGCCGTACCACATTAAACGCACGGCGTGTAATCTATCGTTCTCACTTCCCATACTCCTCATATAGCTTTCTGCTGCGCTACTGCTCCTCTCTTTAGAATCGTAGCGTGAAGGTGGTATACCTTTCGCAATAAAGAGTCTATAAAATGCAATAGATTTTTTAACTGGTAGTTCCAGAGGTTAGTGCGTTCAAACTCTTGAGTTTATAATATTAGTATAGATGATTTTATTGTAGTATACAATATAGATGTTATAGTAAATTTGAAAATTTACCGTGTTTTATGTGGATGCGTGCGTTGGCGTCTGGCATCCAGGCATGTGCCGTGGAAGCTAGGAATAGTAGTAGCGTCCTGGCGACGGCCATTTTGGCTTAGTACGACTTCCTGTCTAGGCACGCCATCTCTCTGCGCTCTGCTCCGTTTTCTGCAACAAACAATTACGATTTACTTAGCTTTTTGTTTATTGGACTAAATTAATTATGGTTTATTACAATAAAATTATATTATGTTATTAGGACTGACTTTGAAATGGTGTTCCTAAAAACAGTGTTAGTTACCACAGTATATTTTGAATTATCACAGGCATATTGAAAATATTATCTGAATCTTGATATTTTCATTATGTATAAAAATATATCTAGAATAAAAAAAAGTATAATTATGTTTTGTTCTAGATAATTTATTTTTATCGTATTTGGTAGCCCGGGATCATAGCTAGTCTCTACTTGTTTTTCTGTTGTAAAACATTGCGACAACCCCTGTGTGATAACAAATTATCTTTTTGCGATAATAAAGTACCTATAAATATGAAATAATGATAATAGGTAGGTTACTTTTCACGTTGAAGAGAAGATAACATCTGTATATAATTTATTTAATGTTCGCAATTTAATGTTGCTACTTGTTATTATTTAATTATTAGGAAATCGTAACATTTTAATTAAGTATGCGCCAACTACTTTAATATAATAGCTTGCAGGCTGCTTCTCCGTTTAACGAACATCTTTCATCAGTGGTATTGTATCAAAAACATTTAAATTGAAAATAAACTCTAAGTAATTTAATAGCGAAAGATGATACTTTCCTAAAAAACATGTGATTCATATTTACGATAAAAAGTTTAAAATTATTCTCGTACACATACAGAAAAAAAATCCTATGTAATTTTAACTTCTATATGTACCTAGTTGACCATACGATTGTATTTACAATACAGTGGCGTTGGATGCTACGAGTGAAAATTAAAAAATACTATTATAAGGTATTTATGGTGCCTAATGGTAGTGTGGATGTCGTTGAACGCACGCATATTAAGTACGTATCGGGCACTTGTGCGGATGATCTGGTTCTCGGTCACACGGGATGCAAGCTTGACGCACGCAGTATGCATCAACAGAAGCACTTTTTGCCAGTATTCTATTTTTTACACTCATTAACTCTTATCGTGTTCGTGAGAAGCAAAAATTCTGCATCGTTCGTGATCTTTACGCATTTATTTTTGTTACGATATCTCATTTTAATGCTCGTTTAAAGTTTCGATACGCCGCGCTGCGGTCATACTATATAATGTGAATAGTTTTTAAATATTTATTTTTATGTATACCTCTTAGTCGGCCATTATTTTGAATAGAAATTAGTTCTTAAAATATAAAACTAAGGTAACTACTAGAAACATGGATGGTAACAAATTTAGAAGTTACAAATTATAATCCTTTTTAAGTTTTGTTTTTGGAGTTCTTAACCTTTGTCCATGTTTTTATAAATGGATTGCCTACAATATTTTTTGTGTACCAATTTAATGTAGATGATCATAATAAACCTATGAATTATAATTTAGGTGATATTGTGTTGGGATCTTAATAGACAATATTCGTAACTAACTTTTTTCAATATTTTAAAATAAAAAGCAGTTCCTTATGATTTTCTTTAATAAGAGTTAAACCGAAAACAATTATTAGTTTTACATAATAAACCAGGTTAAATAGTTCAAGTAATTACAGCGTCGATCTTTAGTACAAACATCGACGGTGTAGATTTATTTATACAACCCTAAATGCAATTTAATAAAATTTGCATCACATATTGGAGGCCACATTGTAACTAGAAGGGTTGAACGTGATGTAACAAAAGGCATACACTTGCACATATGTGATATTAAAATGATGCAGAAGGGCTGATGCATAAGTAAATTATGATTTCCGTTTTCGTACATCTGTTATGACTGCTAAAGCTGTTTTGAGATTCGAAACTTTCAATGTTTGTAGATGGAAACAAGCTGATATTGTCTTATTTGTTAGATTTACCTTAGTTATCATTAAAGAGTGGCCAATGACATTGAACGCTACAATTTGAGGTTGTAACACTATCTCATGAGACTTTATGATAACACATGAACAACTGGTACAACGGGGGCAAAACCGTCTTTGGTTTATTTAAAAAATATAATCGTAGGCTCAGTACTAATAATGTTAATAAATAACTACATATTTCTTTGCCAATGCAAACGTGGGAATGATTATGCCAGGAAAACACCTATTTCGGGTCCTATGTAACTATATATTACTTTAGGTCGCTATGGGTATCCTCATTTTCAAAACTAGGTAATAACTTAATTTTTTATTTTATTGCTTATTATGTATAAGTTTAGTGCTAGTCTACAATCTCATCAGATGTTAAGCGACGATGTAGCCCAAAATGATAACAAGCTAAGCCTAGTGGAGGAGCTGGGTCTGAAGTGCAGCTGCCGGAACACACCCATAGGTTCTTGGTGACTGATGTTCAACTTCCCAAGCCACGGTAAAGCTGTAAAAACCGTTAAGAGGCTTCATGTCCTCTAAGGCTAACATTACAATCAGACAGAAAAAAAAGTTCAACTTGAGGGTAGTAGCTAGCCAGGCAAGCATTAGAAAATGCCCTGATTTCATCACGATGTTTTCCTTCACCAAAAGTTCAGGCTTATTGCAGTGGTTCGAATTCACGTCGATCGTCGCGGTGTTCGTACACGCTATATACCACTCTCTGTTATCATTGCATTGGCAAATAATACATACTAACGTGTAAACTACAAAATTGTAATTTTATTTTCTAGATTACTTATTTTGCTATCATTTATAGCCTCTAAGCTTCTACTCAACCATAGAACCTAAGACTTGAAGCTATAGGATAAGGCTGCCATAAGCAGACGCGGTTGATATTCGAGTCAAACTTGCGGTTGAGTGACGAAGCCCGTCATGATCCCACGCGGCTCGGAAGCTGCGGTCCTCTTTCTGTCGTTCGCAATAAATAAACCCGAGGCCGCAGGGCGACGAGACGGTTTAACTTAATACTTACTAAAGACAGTTTTTCACAATTTTTCCATATCATCGTAGAATTTATTGCCGCTTCTGGCGACATCACGACTGCGATGTAAGTCTTTAAATGTCACATGATATGGATAGAGGGATAGCCGGTTACGTGGTGAGATTTAGAATGTGAAATTACATGTCAATTGCAAATAAACCACTGGAATTTTATGGTGGATAATCTGTAACAAAATTTCATTGTCGATTGTACAATAAAATTAATTTATTACGTCCGTGAACGTATTACTCAGTGTAGATAAGATTGTCATTAATGTAATTAATAATGTTTATTAATTATTAACTGGAAACTTAAATCAGCAAGTTATCATTCCAGTCATTCACTTTACCAATTATAAGTACTTACTATTTCCAAATAACATATTTCACGATTAATATTTCTTAATGATGTGCAGAATTGATTATATTTTACTCGAATCTACATTAATAAATTTGTAGTTCTGTCTGTGCAAGTAATTTTTTGTCCAAATTTCCTGATAGGCATACTATATGAACGAATATATATCACGAATATATATATATATTTGTCTGTCTGTCTGTTCGTATGTTTCGATTTAACTCAAAAACGGCTAGACCGATTCTTATGAATTTTGTACAAGAGATGCTTGTTGTTGGTCAATTGATGGGGTATAAGAAATTTCAATATTATTTTTAGAAATCGCAAAAAAAACTATTTTTGTTAATTATTGACAGATTTTGATGAAATTTTGTACACGGGAAGTATAAGCTATTACATGAATGATGAGCTATGAGAATTATAAACAATAACACTTTTAGGAAACGTAAAAAAATGTCTAAAAATTTAAAATTTAATTAATTCTAAAACATTTTTAATGAAATGTTGTGCACTTGTATTATAAGTAATTATATAATTGATGGGCTATAAGAATTGTCAATATTACTTCCAGAAATACAAAAATAAAGAAGTGCAAAAAATTAATTCTTCATAAATTCTGAACCTCGATTAAAATTGTACACGAAACTACACGCCACATCTCAATTGATACGGCATATGAAGTCGACAATATGAGCAAAAAATTAAATTATGGGATGTAAATAACTACTGCATAGTAAAAAACGCGTGCGTGATGGTTAAACGACTGCACTAACTACAACAGCTGGTGGGTGGTATGAGTACCATTTAAAAACAACGATGAACATGCTTCACCAGTAAGATCATGCTAGAAAGACCTATCGTCCGTCACCAATAGAATGCTAGCTTAGTTAGTTCAACTCTAAATAAAAAGAATTACGATGATAATACCAGTAATAATGAGACTGGTACAAAGACTAAAATCTCTTATGCGTATCAATCAAAAAGTGCTTATTAACCTGCAGTGCAACGATTTTTAAGTGACGCGTCAATTGGCAAGAGAACAAGTCCAAGATAAGAAAATACTACGTAGGTAGAGGTAATTAAATGCTCTAATCATGTGTACACTGTACAGTATAAATAATATGATAATGATTCATAAACAAATAAGGGTATTTGTTACATTCATACGTAGATAGGTATGCCAGGGGTTTCTAAAGTGTGCGCATTGACGCCATAGGGGGCCGTGGGTAGTAAGCAGGACCTATATAATCAGGGACGCGGGCACCGCAAGCCATCACTTAGTTTACGGAGAATAAAAAACAGGAACTGGTACAAAGTACTTATGTGAACATTAGATTGTGAGGCTTATCAAACACTTATTTTTATTTCTGTGCTTTATTAGTGTCACACAGATTTTGACTAGATAGAGCACCGCACCATCACGCGCACCGTGGCAAAATACTACACCTGTAAATACGCCGAGAACTGAGGGAGTTTAGGTAAACCCCTGAGCTAGGCATTTTTGTATGTAGGTATACGAATTATTTTTGCTTTTGTGATTAAAATTACTCATAGACATTTAATGTCAAGCAGTTTCAAATTCATTTAATCAAAAAGCTAAATTAAGTTTTCGATTTAACAAAATTCGTTATGCGCTATAAACACTGTTATCCCAGTGCGGCAGCCCGTTCGAACTCTGTGATTATTGACGTTGCGTGGGTCCGAATCATGAACTCCTCCTGTAACCATTCGATGCAGTAAAACATCGTGACGAAAATATAGAGTATGGTGATGGTCGTTTATTTAGCGTTCAACTATCTAGTTATCATAATCGTATTGTTAAAAACATATATCCATGTATATTGTATGTGTTTTGCCAGCTGTACTTCTGAGTTTAGCTTGTTACCCTCATAATTACTTATTAACAGGTGAGAATACTGGACACAGTATAAATATTTAAAAAAAAATGTAGTGATCCACTGTATAAATACGTATTGTTAATAGCAATTTAATATTATTCCAGGCTGATATAATAATAATTCATATGGGTAAATATTATGTAATATATAAACATATTTTGTTTATTGATATTGATAAACAATTATTGATGAATGAATGAATATTATTGCCATCCATATTGTTGTATGCTTGAATTTGATGTTCATTTATCTCCAAGAATAAATAAATTTGAGAATTCGTTTTATTTTTTAATTTAATATGTTATAAAAATATTTTGTTTTGTTAAGTTAATATATTTTTATTTATATGTTAAAATGTAGAAGAGTCGAATAAACATCAGTAACAATCAACATATTAATTATTGGAATGTATAAAAATAAATTGGTAATAATTGTACGAGTAGACTTTATTTGTTTACCTTTCAAGCAAAGAGTGATAGTAGTTTTCTTTGTCATAAGGTCATGCATTACCCAATGAATAAATACTCGTTGATTGGATGTTGATGAAAACGGCTGTATATCTTCTTATAAATTAAAATCGTGTGTGCGTCTGTAAGAGATCGTGTAACTTCTGAACGACTTGACAGGTAGAGCTTATTGAGCTTGATTTGTTTTATCGAAACGATGGTTCATAGTTATGTAAGGGCCAGATAGATGGCACTGTAGTCGAGTCATTAAAAGCTGAAAAGGGCAAAAACGTCTGCCGGGCCAGCTAGTATTATGTAAAAACTCAAATGGAATACAAGTTATAAATTGAGTAGGTCAATAAACTTATCCATATTTTAAAATTAAGTAATAGGTATACCGTTATTATATTCGTTGCCCACTTGGCTCTGCTTGTTAACTTTTGGTCTCCCATGCAACATCTGGAATCTTTATCAACATTGCTTACTAATTCAGTATCGTGACATTCATGACGCACGCACAATTACGCAGGGTGTTGATAATGTCGTCCATTCATTAGCATATTGATATAAAACAAGTATAGATAATTTGGCTTCTATGATTAATAATATAAAACTCTTGTTGCGAGAAGAATTTGGGTGTTTGTTTCAATATTGTAACTTTTTGAATTTTTAATCCATAGATTTATAGTATTATAGTAAACAAGTTAATTCATTATATTCAAAAACCCAAAGACTAATTATTAATAGTTTGACATAATTTCAATAAACATTTTTAAGCGCATTACAGACGGTGAGGATGCTATAACATTTTATGTTAAGATAAAATATTGTTCGCCATACAACCCAATGACAATGAACTATCACACGACATATTTTCATGTTACAGTGTCTTAAGCTATCGAGCGATATGGTTATTTCATCTTCAGATGTGATGTGCTCGCGGTGCGGGGCGAGGAGCGTCGATGACACGACTCTCACATCTCTCTCACAAGTGTATTGCTACACGCCCGGTTTTGGTAAAAATGTGCGATACCTAAGCAGACTTTCAAGAGATTGAAATGATTTCACATAATAATGATCCTTAGCCGTTTGTGAGACGGTGATACCTTATGATACTATAATATTTTATGTTACAGTTTATAGTAACATAAAATATTATAGTATCTTCATCGTGTAGGACGCGCTTAATTCCATATTGATTTAGTATTTCCCATTTAGACACATACATGAATTTACAAACCGGAAAAAAACATGTTTCTAAATGTGGTATGTATGCAGTAATAAGGCAAAGGTAAGGCATAATGTGTAATAACATTTACCTAAAACAAACGATACCATATTGCGCTCTAGCATATATTACCTAAATATAATTTTAAATCGCTGTAAATAACATTATTTGTTTATGACTCTATTTATTATGTGGAATAATAATATATCATCTGAATTTTAAGATGATCTATTTATTGCATATAATGTGCATTTCAAAATTCTAAGAATATTAAATATTGTAATTGGTCACAGTGGACGTGGTAAATTCCTAAAAATATTAAAAGTCAATAATCATAATGTTTTAGGAATCAAATGCTTATTTATTATATTTTAAAATAATGCATAAAATCTTTTTTCATATTTCATCTTCCAGCTACTTATTCAAAGGCTGGCGCTGCAGATGCCTCAGCAGAGGACCTCAAGAAGCGTAAGTATGTATCCCTTGGTAGGGGCTATATATAATATTTGTGCCCTTTGGAGTCGAAACCCTAGGTCCATGGGGACCAAGTGCATGCAGCCTCTTTAAAGAACTTGCAAGTGGACTGGTCGACACATCTCGAGACCAGAGGGCCGGCCAATACCTCGGTCAACGAATAAGCATTGCTGTACAACGAGGAAATGTGGCCAGCCTTCTTGGTACTTTTCCTCATAGCGGTGATTTGGATGGTATCCAATACTTATAGTAATTTTACATTATTTAGATGTACTATTATGTTAGTATGTAAATGGTAAATAATTTAATTTGTATATTTTGAATGATTACACTTAAATGGTTCAATAAATTAATGTATAAAATAATCACGTATACATAAACTAATTATAAAACATACTGTGACTTAAAGTATACGTATCTAAGTGTATTATAACATAACCATTGATTGACCAAACTTAGATAATTTTTATTATTCCAACATATAATAGTTCTAACATGTGACATACGTCATCTTATAAACCGTAGTACATATTATATGTGCAGGAATTTAGACATAATTCTCTTAGTTCACTATGGTATCTTTTGTTTTTATGTAGACAATTTTACAGAAGTGTGCAAATCCTGATAAGTCATGCGGGCCCTTTTCGCTTTCGTATAATGGACTGCAATCCTTTCGTAGCTTTATCTACAAAGCCCTAAGTTTACTGGGCCAAATAAAGGTTTTTTTTAAACATTTTATTATTAATTATAGTACTCATTTTAATAGTAATATTATATTTGTCAAAAAGCAGTCAGCTTAACAAAGGAAACAGGAATTCAGAAGAGTTTTTATTTCTGCACACTTGTATTGAAAATATCAATGTACAGATCACTAACCAATTTATTTGTACCGTTGCTCAAACAGAACGTTCTACTAGTTGTTCAATTGGGTTTCCGGAATAATCGCAGTAATGATATTGCTTTTTTTAGATGTGACTATAAGTATTTTTGAAGCACAGGAAGTAGGGGTGGGTACAATATTGGTTTTGTGGGATTCTTCTTGGGCTTTCGACTCTATGAAAATTTATCTGCTCTTAGCAAAAATGTCATATTATGGTTTTAGCGTACAGACAGTGAAATGATTTGAGATTTAGTTACTTGTGTAATCGTTATCAGTACGTACATCAGTATGTGCTCATCTAATTCAGAAACTACTCGCGGTGTTCGTCAAGGATCTATTTTGGAGCCAATTGTTTTTACTCTATACAGTGTACACCTAATTACATCCATACAAAACTGCAAGTAACATATGCTGATGATTTACAGTTATATTTTTCGTTTAAGCCCGAGGTCAATGCGGTGAATATAATTAATGGGGATTTGTAAAGGATTTTGGAGTGGTCATCTTGTAATAACTCTTATCATAAATCCATTAAAATATAAGTTTATGTAGGTATAGTACTTGGTACAAAAAATCAGATAGCGAAAACAACTGCTAAAAACCGAATATTCCTATAAAAAGAAGCATTGTAGAATGCGCATAATAAGAACGCAACTTAGGTCTTCTAATAGACTCGAAACTGCGTTTCGAATTCTATATTAAAAACTTCGCAAGGAGTTGTTTCTTTCGTCTTAAAATACTGTATAATTCGCGACAGTATTTAGGCCAACAATTTCGAATAGTTCTGACAGACTGTTTTGTTTTCTGGAAGCTAAATTTTATGGATGTCGTTTATGGATCGTGGCTCCAGGCTAGAACGAGTAACTTAGTTCAATAGGTACAAAATGCGTGGGTTAGATTGTTTTAATATCCCCAACCAGAATTTACGTAACTTCGTAATGAAATCAGGCATGAAATGCGCATGTTCTCGTTACGTTCACCTTGCTGCACTCATTTTTGGTATCATTAGAACGGGAAGCCTATGTATCTTCTGGAAAAATTAACCTGGTCAAGTCGTACCAAACTATCTCGACTCATCATTCGGAAGCATAGAACAACGGCAGCAATTGGTCGTTTAAAATATGCTATTGCCGAAATCTGGAACAATATTCATCCGCCATTACAGTTTGAACGATCTCTACGCATTTTATAAGTACAAAATGAAGGATTACATTTTGAATCTATATATCAGCTTCAGCACAGAGCTAGACTGGATTAATGCATTAAGCACTATACTGCCTAATATTTGCTTAATATTAAAGATACAGTAGTGCACTGGATAGAATATGCATTAGTAAATGACTCTACATTACTAAAAGCAGGTTAATTGTATTAATTTGCTAAGTGTATAATTAACGTCTAGCAGTGCAAGACTTTCCAAATTAAATCAGCACTTTTCAAGGCAATGAAACTAGAACCTAAACCATTAGACTGTACAAAGTGTACAATCTATGCTGTTTGCCCGTTGCCGCGTTGAGTCGTAGCTCGGCTTGTTTATGGGGTCTGTTCGTTTATGTACGCTAGTAGCTTTCCCTGTGTCAACAATGAACGCGCTCTCTCCTTCGCTCCCCTTACGAACAATCTATGAATGTTGCCTTTACAAAATGCTCGTTGCACATGTCTATTTAATCGTTGCATCCATAGAGTAGAGTAATACATAGTTGTATCATTCTACCCATTGTGAACACTTACCAGATTCAAAATTCCACTTATTCAAGCAATCCAATATTCCTGTCATAATATGATACAGGTTTGTGGAAAAACACTATCACTGATCACTTCTCTCGGAAACGTTGTCTCACATAGTAACGTTGACACAAAACTAACACAGAATCATCCACTATATAAATCACAATGGTAACCGGTTAAGAAGTAGGTGCTACAAAGTTGAAACGAAGTATTTCACTTTACAGTGGCTTCGCTAGTGGGACAGTGGAAGCGCTGGTGGGCAAGTATGTTTAAGTGCACAACGTGCTGCCACTACGAACTCGACACTGGCACTGGCGCAACAGAGGCGCCCCTCTATCTCGCCGCACAAACTTGTTAGACAGGCTGCTATACCTCGACTTGCGCTTGCGCGTGCGCTGCGCTGCGTTGCCACGTTTCTCGACACAGAGCGCTGCCAGTTCTACAAATATTTTTTGTTTTATGTTCACACTTTGAAATAAGGGACCAATAAATAAAAAGCCGTTTCGACATATAAAAAATTAGAAGATGGTGTATTTGATGCTAGTGAATGACATCAAAGTAAGACATAGTGGACAATATTGTTCTTCGACTGTTTTGGATTTAAAAATATCATATTAATGAATGATTTATAAAAAAAAAATTATGTATATATTTTATTAACTGATATCTAAACGAAAATGTTTAAACGTGTAATTTAATTATTTGAAAACTATTATATATTATTATAATTAAAATAGATTCTTTTAATACATGAAATAATAGTTTGAATTTAGTGTTTTATGCTCTCAGATATTATTATTTATTATTATTATTGTGTTGTAGAATCTCGTATAGTCTACCGACGGTAATAGGCACATGTGGCAGTCTCAGTTTATTTTCTTTATTATATTAAGCTCACCCCTCGCTGTGTGCCAGCCGCCAGGTACGGTTGGCGCGGTAAGGCGGCACAGCGCTTCGAGACGAGAGCAAAAAATACCTCGAAATTGAGTTGAGTTTACGGAAAACCACCCTAAATAAAACCGGACCAGCACTCAAATATGTAATACTGAAATGGTATTTATAAACGACTGATTTAGATGCCATAATAACATGTGCCACCAGTTTCATTCATTTGATGACAACAAGTTCATATTATAATTTATATAACAATCTCTGTGTGATACGGTATGTAGATTTAAAACTTATAGTGACAGCGCTCTCGGATATCGTGTCGATTTGTAAGGGTTCGAATTGTACAACGAGCTAAAGTTTTTGATGAAGAAAGATATTGTTTTGAAATTATAACCTGGTGATAAAGATAGTTCTCAATGCTAGAGTGGCTAATTACTACAATAAAGTTGAAATTATATCGCTGCGTACTCATTACTTTATCTCCGGGAGTCATATTTGAGAGTCAGTCATAATTTTAGGTTTAGCATTTCAGCTCTACATAATTAAAATACACTTAACACCAGGTGAGTTGTTTATAAACGCTAAACTATAAGTCGATAAAAAATGTGCTATTCAATGTGCTATTTGGAAGGTAATTTTTTATTTACGTTTATAATTGTTACAAAACGTTTTTACAATAAAACATGTTTCTGCATTTGATATTGATTACTATGCAGCAACCAATCAGCAGTTAAAATGGGTACCTAAGTATATATTTAGTAGTCGTGTGTGTTTGTAGTGAGGCGCACACGCAAAATAATTTGTAAAGTTATGAGAATATAATATGTACCTGCATGTTCGGTGCTACCTAGGATTTTACCTGAGATATTTTTGTTATATCGCAGAGGATTCAACTAATATCTGATCACTGTATCGATAACGTCTTCAGACACGCTATTAAAGAACGCTTTGTTAAAGGAGAAATAAGTCAAAAATTTGGTCGTTGCCTTAGGTAGCAGAAATAATTTAATTTATGTGCGAAACGAGTATTTGAAGAAAAAAAAATACAAGTAGAGCAAAATTTTATAGTTGGTAATTAAAAGCAGTGAATATTGGCTATAAACACCCAGTGTTAGCTGATTCGCTCCTTGGTATGTAACGAACAAAAGAAACCATCGTAAGGAAACCTGAACATTTGAGCCATGTTCTCGTAGTACTATCGTTCAGTAAGAAAGATGTTATTATTATATTACATTGTTATAAGCTATATATTAATAAATCTGTACTTCTCTCTGTACATTTTTTTGTTAAATTTCGCGATAGGCGTATTGTACTTATCACGATAATGTGATTAATTTTTTTTGTCTGTCTATATGTCCATATTTTACTCAAATACGGCTTGACCTATTGTTATGAAATTTTGGGTAAAGAATTAAAAAAAAGGCATTCTATAGAATGCATAGGAAATGTTATAAATGACGTGCATACCTCAAAAATATGAAAGTTATTCTGATAAAATAATAAGAGTGCTATTATTTCTTTGAAAGTATTAAAGTTACATTAGGTAGGGTAAAAAATGAAAAGTTACAAAAGAGGTTACGTTAGGGTCTAACGCGAAAAATGGCGACTGATTGTACACCGTGTGGTTTTAGTGAGTAGGAGTCTCATACAACCCTCTTGCTCTCCTCTCCTGAACCGGTTCATACTTTACCGGTTTCTCATTTGGTATTTTATAAAATACCTAGGCCATGTATAAAATTCGGCGTTCTATATATTGCCTAGAACATATACATATACATAGATGTTGTATATGAATTTGAAGTCTTGTATTCTAGTAGCTGAAACAAAAAATACTGCCTGATTTGTAACTATCGCTTGAATATTAAAGTTAGTAAATTTATTTAATTGAACACTTACATAAGACACACTAAAACAAGTAAAGAAAAATAGACAGAATACATTACTTAGTGTTACTACTTATAATTAAAAGTGTAGACTACATGATAAATAGAATATAACGAGTAACAAGAAACAGAAGAGAAAGTAAATTCAAAGGTAACAAACAAATAAACATCTTAAATTATAATAAATGGTAAACTACTGCATCAACATTACTCTTCTAACTCGGCAAAATATTTCTTGATTGCAGGAACGTCGTCATGTAAAATGTCTAGCTTGTTGGATTTGTGGAGTAAATTAATAAATCTGGTTATTCGCGCTATGGGAGCATTATACCCCATGTTAGAACACATAAAGTTGGTATTTTCTTGGTTATATAACAGTAAATTTTCTCATGAAAGAAAAACATGATAGATAAGGGAGAAGAGGTCTAAAATATCTTATAGAAAGCGCAGGTACCGGAACAGAGGGTTTCGTTGTGGATGGTCGTGGCGGGTTATCGCGAACATTTGTCACACGAACACATATCCAACGTATGATAAAATGGTCCTTATTCTGCGTAAATTTAACTAACAAAAAAGTTTTATTTTCTATTCGTTGTAGGTACTTAAGAAAAAGTTTTTTGAAAAATCTTTATCTTCTTATTATTTCAAGTCGGTATAATTATGGTTTGAATTACATTATCTGATACGAAACGGTTTACGATCTCGCCAGAGCCTATTTGCATATCAGAGGTAGGTATGGGTGCGGACTGCGGACTACGCGGCAACTTGCAACAATATATTTCGGCAAAAGACGTGTTTATCTCCAGCTTTTGTAGGAAACAGAAAAGTACTTTGCCGAATTGGCGTCAGTTTATAGTTAGTTATGCAAGGCGTGATAAAAAATATCTATTTTGAAATACCGAGAACTTTGACGTAAACCATTTTAACACTATGTAAAGTTATAAAATCTAAATTTATTGGTTTAGAATACTAGATCATTTGGTTTAAAATACATGTATTTTAATATTTGCGAGAAATGGGCTGTAGCTATTACTACATTTTGAAAAAATGATGGCTCGGTGATCTATGGACATCGCGTCGATCGACGTGAGTTCGAATCCCTGCAATGAACCTTAGCTTTCGGTAAAGGAAAATATCGTGATGAAACAGTAGCAAATGGTGCTAGGTATCTCAAGTTAAAAATCTGTCCCAAGCTCCTATATGTGGGTTCTGACAGCTGCAGTTGAGAGCTAGTCCCCCCACTAGGCTTAGTGCGTTGGGCCACATAGTCATTTAACATCAGATGAGATTGCGGCCAAAGGCAAAACTTATAAAAAAGACCCTTTTGAGAAGGTTACCTTAGATGATAATAATATCGTGTAAACGTGGCTTGACTAACGACGTCATTACCTGACATTTCACAATGCTCTATCGTGAAAACGGCTGCATTTTCCCGCGTAAACCATTTGCATAAGACTCTACATATTTCCGTTTATGAAAACATTCTTTTATTACTTCATTGCGTTCAACGTTATTAGTTTCCAAGTTACGAACTTTGTAATTATTGAAGTCAAAACTTCTTTAGCATCGTTGTGATTTGAAAGTCCATAAAACGAAAAAGCGAAAGGGACAGTAAAAAGAGACAGACACATAAATTGATGAGATTTAAAGTGGGAGAAAAGGAGATAGGAAAGTTTTAGGCAATGGTAAAATGGTACAAAAGAGGTTGGTTGCCACGCAATAATGAATTCTATTACCTCACCAAAAAGGCACGAAAAAAAACTTTTTAGACAACACTTATGACATTCTGTTACTGATTGATATTGTGATGGGTTACCATGGATATTTCAAATGTGCATTAAATGAAAATAATATTGTGAATAATTATTGTGAGTACTTGTATGTACATTTTCATAAACTTTAAATTAGTGTGTATTTCATAATTTTCTGATTAAAAAAAACATAGATGTGAAGGTTTCACTTCTA
Source organism: Saturnia japonica (assembly GCA_033032175.1). NCBI lineage: Eukaryota > Metazoa > Arthropoda > Insecta > Lepidoptera > Saturniidae > Saturnia > Saturnia japonica. The sequence goes on along the minus strand of CM065311.1, from coordinate 7,772,146 downwards.
CCTCGTGTGAATTGCACACATAATTTTTTATTATATTATTTGCCTAATTTAACACACAACGAGTGCTAACTAAAATAAGCTTTAAAAACTCTTTTCCTTTATAGTTGACAACATTTTAATAAAACGCATCTTTACTTTTAAAGTAAGATGGGTATGGTTTTGACGGAATAAATACCATTTTTACCATATACCATAAAACCACTTTTTTAGATAAATAGTCTCTATGACTTTTAATCTTCGAATATCATATCATAAGCTAGTAAAGCGTTCAGGATACAAATAGCGTTGCATTTAGTACATCAACGAGAACTATCGTTGTTTCAGACTAAATGAGAAATGTATGTACACATTGCCAGCAACATTCATTATCACTAATCATAGGATAATGAACTTTCAAACGGAAATGTAAGAACTTTATTTATTACATTTTGTATACTAAGCATGCGTTAAATTCTTTTTCTCAAAACTGCATGGAAATAATTATTGTCATTATTTTGGAAAAAAGAACACGCGAAGTATTGTATGCACTATAATACTAAAAGATATGAAGCATACAGTAAAGCAGATAACATGTCTTAAAAATTTGTTTGAATAGCTTTCAACGACGCTGACCAGTTCGCATCGATGCACCATGGGAAGACAGTCGTCTGTGGAAGTGCAGACAAGTCCGTAGCCTTAATGTTTTTCGTGTAGCAGCCAATGCTCGTCGGCCGTGCATGAGAATCCGCAATATCACGGACCGTGGGAGGCAAACTTATGAGATACGTCAAAATAATGTACTAATGATTTGTAGTTCTTAAGTCCCCTATGGCATTTTGTGTATCTCCTAGGGTTGAGAACCATTTTTACCATAGTAACCATTTTTATCTTCAAAGTAATAATTAAAAATATTAGGTTTATTTGCGAAGCTATTTTTTCCAGTAAAGTATTAAACCTTATCCAGATAAATATGTTAGTTAACTTGGGCATTTAATGTAGATTAAAATTGTCCTTAAAATTGTATCACTTAAATGGATACCGTAGAAGTTATCATGGATTCAAAATTATGCGCAACCAAAAAAATCATTCGCAGCGAAACGGTTGGCCGGAAATCCGCACCGCTGCTGCCACCAAAATGAAAATGAAAATATCTTTTATTCATTTTAGGCCCTAAGAAGGCACTTATGAATGTCACCCGCGCCACTGCGTAGGGCATATGTAGCATATGGGCTATTAATTGTACATCGCGAGGTAAACACACTTTTCGTAAGTAACTATGAAGTTATGAAGCAGCATCAATACTAAAATTCGATGAACTCTAAATCATACTTTAAAAAAATAAAGACGTCTTTGTAAATTGCACCCGTATGAAACTTGGGAGTGTCCCTAGTATATTATATACGGCAACGTGAAATCACTAATATAGATCTCAGTCCGCTGCGGCGAGGATATTGCGTTTATTGCAATATAGGCAGTTACAATTGCAGGTAGCTAACACAAAACGTTTGGTTGCGTTTTGGGTCTATTGAGTATCTAATTCCAAACAAATGCAAATTGAGCGGCTAGTCGGAACGGCGAGCTGGACATCCATTTATTGCCGAGGTATTGTGCTCAGTGTACTAATGTACTTGTAATTGGCGCGAGGTCACCGGTTCGGCGGTTACATGTCAGCGGCAGTTTCACCTGAACTGAATTCTTTTATCCCGAGCGAATGAGATTATTCCTCTCGCTGCACGTTCTCGATCGTAAGATTTAATTAAACGTATAATTAAATTCAATCTAGAGTTCAATTTCATAATAGCCACGGTTGTTTACTAGATCACAAACACGCACGTGACGCTATGTTAAAAGGGTGTGGAGTATGCGGGAAGTACTTATGGCGAAACGAACTGAGTAGGTACCTATATTTTTTCTAAATTGCTTAGAGGATTTATTAACCTGCCGTAGACGTAATAATTAAATTTAATCTTGAAAAGATAATACATTTTAGACAAAATGTACAATTTGTAAAAAAAAAAATATTTTTAACTTATTAGCGTTAACATTTCTATAATTTGTTTAAAAAAATATCTAGGTAAGATCAAATCTAAACAATAAAATAGGTACTTAGTGTTTTATATGGAATATTTCATGTGCAGTTTAGAAATTATTTTAATTATGCATACTTTATTTTACTTTTGGCTTTACGGCAACCTCTATCTCGACACGATCAAAAAAGTTCGATACGTCATTTATCTTTGCTGTACTACTGCGAAACCGTGGAACCGTCTCCTGGCCAGTGTTACTTCCTTTCTACAATATGGAGTACTCCAAATATAAGGTGAATAGACATTTGAGCAAGCCAGCATGACAGCGAGGACTAACAATGGATTGTAGATCCTACGGTGGTCATCGATGTTACTGGATTGCACTGCGCTTGTGCTGAACATCAGGTAAAGTGTAGTTATTCAGTATTGTGTAGTTATTCAGTATAAAAAAATGTTTTTTTTTGTGCTAGCCATAATAGTTCAATATATTCAGATAGAATTCTGAAAGATTGAAGAAAGTTTGCATCCCAAAATACTCTACCTATGTACTTAGTGTTAAAAATGTAATCAGATCTTGACCGCATCGAGGAAAATTTAAGAATTCGAATAATATTAGTCATTTTAAGAGATAACGAGGACTTGAAGCTTATCCATAATTTAAATAAGGTTCACATTACAATGAGAAGTTAGATACCAGATAGTTTGCGTGTCAGCTGCCGCGCCGTGTCCTTGTGCGGGTGTCGGCCGCTCTCTGGGCACAGGAAGTCGCTCGTTGTGCCTCGGTGACCCGTGTCCATCGTCCGCTCAAACAACGTTACTCATGGATTTTGTTACATCCAAGATTCACGAAGAACATGATATTGTATTTATTCCCACCCCTTTCAAAATAATGTAATTAATTCTTAAAGTTATACTTCTTTTGGGGTATTTAGTTACACGGTACAAATGAGAGCTGCATGTGACGGTAGTGCGTGCGACATTATGAAGTTAGACATCAATGATAATTAATATTTATTATGCAAATTCATATGACTGACTTTAATTTTTTAACAGACTTCAAAAAAAGACGGCGATTACCTAATTCGAATGTATATTTTTTAATGGATGTTCAGCTATAACTTCTTTGTTTATGAAGCGATTTGGATGATTCTTTTTTGTTGGTTAAAGGATACCTCAAGGGTGGTTCCATTTTATTTCAGTGACATTGGACCTTCAATTTCGAAGATACACCAGAGAATTCTTCAAAGTCATTGAAGTTGGCTTTCTTTTTTGTTACAAATTGTCTTGTTATATATCTAGTCAGTAACATGAATTCACATTATTATAATTGATGGCTAAGTTCATCATGTTGTTGGCATATGAGACAAAAAAAAATATTTTGGTACGCCAACAAGTATTAATAATACTGCGTACCTAAGTACACACAAATTACTTGTTACATTTTTCTTTGTACGGCATAGCTTTTTTGTTTGATTAAGTAAATGCACATACTCTTTTCCCACTACTTTTGTTAATTAATAATGTATTTTTATATGAACGATGATTTTTAGATTGTTATCAATTATAATGTGGTAAAAACATGTTATATTATTCTGTTTTGCTTATTGTATAAATAGTTATTCGTGAGGTTGCTGATTGTTACTTGTAAAACAATGTAGTTTGCCTGAAATGTAAAATTGAACTTTCAAATTTGTAGTTCAGTTTACTTTACATTTGCGCTAGGTAAATTTTTGTGTTACCTCGAACATGTCCTTTCAGTAAAAGACAACAAAGCGAAGTGAAAGCAATTCTAGAAAACATGCGAATAAAAAGCAATCACTGCAACACCGAGGCACCGGGAGGAAAATTGTAACTGTTCCCATTTTCAGTATGTCTTATGTTCTATATAGAGAGTTAAGAGAAGTCGCTATTGTACAATGTTGTACTAAAATGATTGGGAAAACAAAATAAAATAAATAATAATATTCTGTCTACTTTTGTATGTACGTAAGAACTTATAAGTACTTCTTTGGCGTAACAAAACAAAAACTGCTCCAACAATTTTATCCCGTGTACCAAAGACAAGATGAAGTTGGCCATAAATTCATTTTTTTTACTTTTTATTTAACTTGTTATAACTGTCTCCTTAGCCTAATGGTCATAAGCGCGACTGCCATGCTCGAGGCCCTGGGTTTGATTCCCAGGTTGAGCAACGAGTTACCTATAGGGTTTTGCTATGAAATTCTCAGTAGCAGCCCGGATTTTTGCTTTGTTTCCGATTAATATCAATAGGCTCGCCCCCTATTAGGTGGTACCTAAATATACCCGGCGAACTGTGGGTGTACATTAATTAGTGTACCTCTGCCTAACCCTTCAGAGATACAGGCGTGATGGTATGTTATTGTTATTTGTATACCATTAAAAAATAATGTTCATTTATTAAAATTTAAATTATTTTTACGTAATTAAAAAAAGTCTACATTATTAAAATTGATGGTTAACTTCATCATGTCGCACTTCCGTCACATGATGCACGTGCAGGTCTCTATTTTACCCCCTACTAAACATACCAAAAGAATTATATCATCAAGCTAGCTAAATTATTAAAAATGAAACAAAAAACCCGACTGCAACAAAAGAAACATTTGACATAAAAAAAAAAAAATTGCTTTTTACTTTATTTCCAGATGTCGTACTTAAATATTATATAGCCTTTGTTACTCCTACAGAAGACGCATCTAATGACACATCGCGTCATATGCTAAAATCCATCAAGCCGATAAGGCTGCAGAGCGTGCCAAAGAAATATACATCCGTACATACGCTCGACAAACATAACCCACCTTTTTCGCTGTTGGGTAAAAATATTAGAAAAGTACCTATTTAGGTAAATGAAAATATTATTATATGTTGTAGGTACTAAGTGTCTAAATTAAAGTAACTAGTTATTTCTGTACATTGAGTTCTGTCGTCGCATTCTCATTTTTTTTTTTTTTTTTTTTTTTTTTTTTAGAACTGACTACACTGTTAGCCTTAGGGGCCCTAAAGCCGCTGCGGCTTTTACAGCTTCACCGGACTTGGGGGCGAGCGCAGAGGGCACTCAGCCGCGAAAGTTTTGTGGACGACTCGCACGAGGGTGCCAAAGTGGCCGGACCTCGGCTCGGGCGGTCGTCGCGTTCGCAAATAGGTCGCGATCTATTCGAATCCCTACACCTACGATTCGAGCTAACTAAATATACACATAGGCACGTTCCCTTCCTCCTGGGAGGAAGGAAGGAACCGTGCGTATGTGTATTCAATAATCGGAATGTTTCTACACTAACTAGCGCTAACTAACTAGCGTAAAAAAAGAAAAAAAAAGGTCCCTCACAGAACCTATGTACCTGTGTGGTGTGCACGTGTGTATGTTCATACGTGTGTAGTGTTGTATGTAGGTAGCTAAGTGATGCACGTACAGTGTCACTTGTATCGCGCGGGCGGTTGCCTGACCCAAGGGTTTCACACCGAGGAACGGACCTAGGCTTGGGTTACCGCTAGAGAGGGTGGACGTGACGGGTGCATTCTCATTCAGTATTGCGGTACTTATATAGAGGTTTTTTTTTTTTTTTTTTTTTTACTGACTACACTGTTAGCTTAGGGGCCCTGAAGCCGCTGCGGCTTTTACAGCTTCACCGAACTTGGATTATATAGTTGTTAAATGTTAACTTACTTAAGTGTATTTATGACTAGGTCAAGGTAAAATGACATTATTACTTACCTATATTTATGATCTTGCGGTTTTATAATATGAATGTGTTATAATTACACATTGGTTTGCTATTCGTAGGTTATCTGTTACGCGCACTTTCGTATTTTGTAAATAGTACACAAAAACATAATTATTGTTCGGAAAATATTGGATAACACAGATAACACGGAGAAAGGGAAGTGTGCAAAACATAGTAATTAATACTTATCACCCTTTAAAAAAAAAAAACTACTTTCTTATCTTTCATATTAATTCAACTCGAGTTATCTGGCCTTTTGCATGTCGGCAAATGAGATCGCTCATTTCAAATAAAGTATTTAGTCAAATTTTGATAAAGGTTTATAAAATACTAACACTTTGTCCGCGCCTTAGCTCGCGTTATAGTTGAGTTTTATGTTATGTACTATAACATGCTTTTCTTCCATTTTTTAACGCGAGGTCACGTCGTAAACGTCTTACGTTTTTGATGAAAGTCGATAACCGTCTAACGTTTGGTACGATAGTATTCTATAACAAAAAATATCAATTTTCATACATCGATTTTCAAACATTACGGATTTTCATACAAACTTTATCCCCTTTTTAGTGAAAAAGGTAGTGAAGTAAGGTAAGTAAGGACTTTAGAGCTATAATTTCGAAAAATCCTTTCTTGTTGCTCATTTACAGTGCAAAAGAAATCCGCATGCAAATTTTTATGGTCCTGGCTACACTAGTTTGGGCTGTACGTATATACATACACCAAAAGAATAATTATAAAGAGGTAAAATTAAATAATATTATCATCTCCATTGAAATACAGTGTAATCATTCAGATAATAGGCCTACATGACATTTAAATACATTATATTGCAATAGTGATAACTAAACTACATTTTAGAACAAATTACATTGAAGTTACAAGTTTAAAGTATACAAGTTAAAATTAAATTATAAGTAAGTATTTATAGGTATATACATACAATAAATAATTCCTACCACAATTTATTTATTTCAACAGTTACGCAATGGAATACATGATTATATTAAATAATATATCAAACGATAATGAACTAAGCTGTTGTTAATATATAAATCATAAGTCATAATACGTGAACTAGGAAGTGTTTGCTTAATCAAACATATTGTTTGATTTCCGCGATTGTCGGTGTTGTAATAACTCTTTATTGCTGATGTCGAAGAAATAAATTAACTATTGTAGGACAAATAATGAGTATGAGAAAATGAAGCTAAAAGTTAAATTAGTAGAGTCGTGTGATCGAGGAAAACAAAGTCGCCGCTTCTCAAGCTTGTAAGGGCGTGGTTCGGTTTTGTAAAATGCTATTTCTCACAAGTGGCCATATAATAGCCTTACGAAGATGCCTTAGGTTTTGTTTTGTCTTTACAATTAGAACTTGGTTTTATTTACTAAATAGTTAGGATAAGAAAGAGAGGTAACGATAATAAGCAATTTTATTTTTATTTTACGTTCTCAGGACACCACAATAGGCCCTTGTACGTGTAGTAGTGTTCTTACCTACTCACCAAGATTTCACACGATATGCACTATGAATGCGGGTATTAGCCCGCTCAGGGTTGTTTTATTGTTGATGCTATTTAAGACAAGAAAATTTAGTTTCAAGAGATATAACAGCATAGAGTATACATATAGTTTGAGAAATTTTAGATAATATATTTGTAAAAAGGCAAGGCGACAAATAAGTAAGTTCTCCTTGATAACATTAAAAAGATAATCGAGGGTTTCATAACAAATGGGCAAAAGGTATATTATTAATATAATATGCCAAAGCTACACCACTGCTTTGCGTCCATTTCATAAGAAACCATTGATTATCTTTTCGATATTGTCAAGGAGAACTTAAGCTTGTCCTAAAGTAAATATAGTAATTTCTATTTTAGATATATTTATTATTACATATTATTCTCATAACAAAAAACCTACTGACACTAATCTGCAACCGTAATAAGTACGAGATCATTGTAGATATTTAATTAATCACTTTATATAAATTATTAAACCTGAAATGTATAGGATAACATCCTTACAAGTTTAACAAAATCGTGCTTTTAAACTGTAACCACAGTAATAAATAATTTCAATTAACTTATAATAATAATGATTGAAGTATGTAAACAATGTTTATTATTGAGTAAATAATATAAATAAACTTGACGAATTTTGGTATAGAGATAGATTGGACCTTGGGAAAGGACATAGGGTACTTTTTGTAGCGAAAATAAAACTTTAAGGGTAGAAAATAGGGGATGAAACTTTCTATGAACAAAATACGGGAACAACAAATGCGCATGCGCGAAAATGGTGAGATGACATCGGCTGCCATGCCAACCAGTTTGTTGATGGTCAATTTGGTTTGTTTGTATATTGACATTGTTATACATAACAAGAAATGTATTGTATTTCTAATAATTACCTATTAAATAATAGTCCAGTAATATTTTTAAGATTGGCTGAAGTTTTTTTAAACTATTTAACTACGCAGTACGGCATAATTAATGTTTTATATGACGTGCGCTGTCAATCGCGGCTCGCGGGAGTTTATATATTCTAAGCGATATACCTATTGTAAACTATTTGGAAATAATTTCATTGTGTTATTCCACATATGGTGAAAATAAAACTTGGGTGATAGTTTGTTTGAAGAACCTGTCATGTCTCAAATTAGGGATATTCATATTTATACTTTTGGTAAGAAACAAATAAAAAGAATTATTTGATAAAAATTGTACACAGGAATCAATAGACACGGCATATGAATTGTCATCAATATGGGTAAAAATGAAGTTGCGGGATGTAAATAACTACTGCGTAAATTTATACGCGTGCGGAGCCGCGGGCACACCGCTAGTTCTTAATAAACATAAACATTGCACTAACCTGATAATATGTACAAGTATTATTTTATAGTACATATTTATTTCTATGATTTGTATATTTCGGCCTTTTATGGCGACGTCTCGTTGTGTCCCGTCGATATATAAAGATGTTATTGGTGGCGCAACCGAGGTACCTCATCCACATAGTGTTTACACTAACATTTAATACTTTCGTAACATTCATAAAACAAACATTAAATCACGAGAAATTTAACCATAAAAGTAATATCGGTTCTTATTTATATATAACGTTCTAACCTTTCATAATGTCGTATTAACTATTTATATATGAAACTAGCGCTGTGCCCACGGCTCTGCACGCGATTGTTACACAGTAATTATTTTCATATTTTTATTTTATTTTTACTCATATTATTGACGATTCACATAGCATATCAAGTTTAGAAATTTCAGCGGCAACCGCCGATTGATTTAGATCACTCGGTGGTCGCCGTTGTGTTTGGATTGTACTATGCTTACCATCAAGGGACAGTACCGCCAATGTACCCAACTATTATTTAAAAAAAGTGCTCCCCGTTCACAATTTTTATCAAACCCCGATGTAATTTTTTTTAAAGTATTATTATCATTTTTATAGCCTAATCTATTCTCTGTACAAAATATGATTAAAATGGGGTGAGAATTAACAAAAAAAAAAAAAAAAGAAAATTCGAATAGACATAAACATCCCGCGTACAAAATTTCATAAAAATGGGTGAAGCCCTTTTTGAACTAAATCCAGATAAACAAAGGGACAGACGGACATTTTTGTAATTTCATATTCGTGATTAGTATTTCGTATAATAAATGTATGTCAGTAAATTAGAAAAAATATTATCGGAATATTATTTAAAAATTACCAGAAGACGCAGTTTGGGCAGACACGTCACATGGATGGATGCAAACAGCGAAGGACCGCGCGATGTGGCGATTATTTGGGGTGGCCTATGTCCGGCAATGGTGGACGTCTTTCGGCTGAGATGATGATGATGGTGAAAAAAATATTACATGTACAGACAGAACTACAGATTTATTAATATAGATTGACGTATAGGTACATTATTTAATTGTAGGCAAGTTATCGCTGACTAAACAAATTGTACTTTTAATTAGCTTACTACTTTCATACATCAATTTTACACTGTGTAATGGAATAGCAACCAAGTATTCACAATAGAGTGGCATTTGGTTTGTTAACAAAAATAGCAATTGTTTAACATGATCTGTTGTAATGTTAACATCCTGTCCGCGCGTGCCCTTTTTGTAGTTTTGCGATGTTTTGTGCTCGTTTAGCAACGGACGCCGGACGTCCGGAGGTCCATCGAGGATGTTATCTGAATTACCAGATCTCATGAGATACTACAACTGATATAACGTTTCGCAAATATGTATATTAGGTATTTACATATGAAATTGCCGTTTTGTATGAAAAAATTTAAACGAATTTTTTTTCATGTATTTTTTATTTGTATTAATCGAAGTAATCACTCATGCAATCAATGCATCTTTGCCAGCGCAGTGGCAGTTTATTGATGCACTTATTAAAGAAATCAGCTGGACAGGAGGCAACAAATTCTTCAAAGGCATTTTGTACTGCCTCTCGGGTATTGAATTTTTTTCTCGCCAAGGAGTTATCCAAATTCTGGAAAAAGTAGTAGTCTGTAGGCGCAAGATCTGGTGAGTAGGGCGGATGACGGAGAACTTCCAACCCCACTTCTTGCAACTTGGAGACCGTCTACTGTGCAGTATGAAGTCGCGCGTTGTCGTGCAGGAGCAGCGGAGACGAGCGATTGACCAATGGTGGTTGGAGATGTGCCAGCTTCTCCATCATTGTGTTCAGTTCTTCACAGTACATATCTGCAGTAATGCTCACCCCGTTTAGTAAGAAGCTGTGATGAATCACACCGGCGCTAGACCACCAAACAGTGACCATCACTTTTCTAGGGGTAAGTTTTCGTTTAGGGCATTGTTTAGGTGCTGAACCAGGATCCACCCACCTTGCTGAGCGCTTGCGGTTATCAAGCAGAATCCATTTTTCATCGCAGGTAACAATGCAGTTCAAAATTCCTTCATTTGTGTGACTGTTGAGCAGTGCAAGGCACGTCTCGACGCGTACTTCGCGCTGGCGATCATTGAGTTCGTGGGGCACCCATTTGTCAAGCTTTTTTACCTTGCCAATTTGACGCAAATGGACCAATATTGTTTTGACGCTAACGTCGAAAGCTGCTGCTAATTCAGCCGTAGATTGTGTATCATCAGCTTCCACAATCGCCTTTAATTCGTCATTGTCGACCAAAGTCTTCGGACGACTGCGAGGTTCATTTTTCAGGTCGAAATTCCCAGAACGGAAGCGAGCAAACCAATTACAGGAGGTGCGTTGGTTTGTAGTGTTAGCTCCGTAAACGTCGTTAATGTTGCGTGCCGCTTGTGCCGCGTTGCTGCCACGACGGTACTCATATTCCATAATTACTCGAATTTTTAACGTATCCATGATGACAAAAAAGATTGAAATGCGATGATAATGTAACATTAATCAATAAACAAATGACTACTTTTGGAAAAAGAATTCCATGTTTTTAAAATAAAACTAATTTGAAAATAGAATTCTTAGCCAAACAAAATTTATTTAGATTTGAAATGGCCTACTGGCCATTGCAGTACTGGAGAACGGCAATTTTATAGGTAAAGACCTATTTATAAAGGACAATAATCATGAGTATGATATACATATTTTTTTTGTCTGACTGTGGTTTCTGTTTGTATCTCAAAAACGACTTTACAGATTTTTATGAAATTTTGTACACTGGATGCTAATGAGATACCTCATATATAGGGCCTTAAGAATTATCAATATTATTTTTACAAACCCAAAAAAATAAAGTTTTTATTGATTCTCTACAGATTTTCGTAAAATTATGTAGTCGGCAAGCCTTAAATGTCATATTTGAGATAGGCTATAAGAATTGATAATAATAGAAAATTGTCTTTACAAAAGGTTTTAAAATCCCGCTTTACCCAAAAAAGACCTGACAACGCTGTGCAGCACATCAAGGCTTAGTAGTGTGGGGTGATCACAATAGATCTTATTTGTCGCAATGATACAGAAGTGCATAAGTCTACATAGCCCCCATTCAGAATAATAATAATAATTTACTATAAAATATCAAACATCATTTATTCTATCTAAAATTTGTAGAGATTTTTAATGCTAGTTATCATTTTAATGAAAACAATTTCAATAAAAACACACGCGAGCATTTGACGTGGTTATTATATGTTTATTTAAGCATAACGGTAACCGATTTGCTGACATTCTGTAAGGAAATTAGTGTTTAATTTCACACGCGACTTGATGAATTAAAAATTGAAAAGTTTGTGAAATTGTACTCGGTGGTTTGCATGGTAACTTATTTATATGTATACAAATTCCAATTTCGCAGTGCGTTTTATAATTTCCAGATTTCTCCTAACATTTTTACTAAATTTATATTGGTATAATCGTTTGTTTTAATCCTAACAGGTTGTGTTTGTGTAATAAATGCAGTTATTCTAGTGTTTTGTGTTGGACATTAGTGGATTAAATCCCATGCAAAAGATGATTTTCTCGTATAATTTCTGTTAATATATTACTTGATTTTAAAATTATCTTTAAGACACAAAAAATTGTACTAGCTGAACTAAATACTTCAGAAACGAAGAGACCATCCAATGGTAAGCTATCACTACTTTATGTCCAGTAACATACTATAGAATATTTCTGATTTCACATTAACAATAATATGTTTTTTTTTTTTGTGATTATTATCATACTCTGACGTTGTGTGCCTCATACAAAACATGCGAAATGCATGGGCTCGACCTGCAGCGGTGCGACAAAATTAAACGTTTTTAGTTTGTAATGAATCGAGCAAACAATTCATAATGAACATTTGAAATATAAATGTATGGAGGTAGGTTATTTATATATAACTTTCTTAAATAATAGCGCAGACATTGGACGCGGTCGCACTTTCATTGTTATCTGAGCCTAATAATATCGTCGTATAATAATAATAAAATCATGTTTGTTTGCTATATTGTTTTTCGTTAAGACTTGGCTCATCTACTTACAATAAATTATATTATACTACGTATTCTCTCTGCTTTCTGAGTTAATCGTCTCTATATCGCTCGGTATTTTATAGCATTTAACTCTATAGAACTATGCATAATTAAACAAATAAAGGTGCGGCAAGTTAGTAGATAATACCAATATCTTAAAACAAATTTATTTTCTTGTTTTACACTACTGATAATAATGCTTACAAAATTAAGAAAAATAATGAGGTATCCTTAGAGTAAAAGAAATAAATCATTTAAATGAATAACGCTCTTGAGTATGGACCTCAATAAAACATAGGTGATCAATAGTATTTCCTATTATGTTAAAAAAATGTGTTTTAGTTCTTGTGAAACTAGTTCACAATGCTACTAAACTGGTAATCTGTAATAATTACAACCTGTAATTAATGAAGTCGTTCCCATTCCAGTATTTAGTAGAGTATAATGTAATTATATTATACGTAATGTCTATTTGTCGGTCGATGTGGTATTATTAAGCAGTTAGGTTGGTTTGAATTTTGAAATAGCAACCTATTAGTATTTAACTTGTAATTATTTATATTTTGTGTATCACAATTAGACAAACATTAAGGTATTTCAAATTTCAACATAATATAATGTAAAATAATTACAAAGAATACAATAAATTTTTTGAATGTTTTTGAATAAATATGTCCACAATTATTAACTTGGTTTCTAGGCTCTAACGATTTGAATATAAGTTTTCTATTAAGATATCCTTTTACTTTATAGGTAAATAGGTACCTACATAAATAGGTGTTTTTTTTTTTGTAAGACACCGAACAAAGCTCGATCGCATAGGTATTTATTATTATTTGAAGTAATTTAATATAATGCAAACTAAAGGTAGTTGGAGTATATCGAATAGAGCATCTTCCATCTTGCATTACGAGAGATTGGTTAGTTGATGGAAGATAATTGAAATAAAAATATATTATTTAAGTATTTATTGTGAAAATAGCGCTAAATAATATATCATTATAAACGACACAATATTTTGAGAAAATCTTATTCATAATTTGTTTTACTTTTTCCTCTACTCTTTTTATACGCCTATTCTGTTTTTTTTTACTTTCCCTCTTATTAATATCACAGTCTATCACCGCGTCGCCTGTTTGTAAAGATAAAATATTTGAAGTATTTTTAAATGCATTATTAGTTTGATAACTTCTCAATTTTGATAAAATAGAAAAATAATTTTGATAATTATATGGTCATAGATACCAGAACGCTTAAATTGCCCTCAAAAAGTATGTGGCGCATCGAAGAGTGCAAGTTGGCGCTTCTGGTGGACGCGGTGTCTTATTTATAAAAGCATACCGTCATCTTGCTATCATTTTTGAATATACATATGTATATATGAACGTATTACATTACATACATGACACTGTGTTTTTGTATCTATTTTACTCTTGTTATTTTGTGTGAAACGTGATAAATTGTGGAAATAATTCCGTCTCAAAACATTTACGATATGTGCTGTTTTGTATGAATAGGCACTGTAAAAACTAACGTTAATTTTGTTGGAGATCTGTTGGATAGTTTACAATTAAAATCGACATTTATCGGTACCATAATCATTACCTAAATAATTTTTATGAATTAACGTTTTGGTATTTATTCATAATATGATATTATAATCCGTTTCATCGGTGTCTATGTGCAAACTAGATATTGTATTTCTATACTTATTGAATTGTTGGTTTCTTCAGTATCAAACGTGTCGTAATTCTTTATTTAAAAAAAAAAATACAGGTGATTTTTTGAACTTGCGGTATCTGCACAAATGCTTAAAATGAACCGGCCATGGCTGTACAAGAGTTTTATAATGTTAGTAAACGATAGTCTCAGTTCATAGTCATAAGTCATCGACGAAGTGAAGTGGGCGACGCTATTTAGCCTTAATTTTTTGATTGTGGGCAAGACACCGCTGTCTTGCGGACTTTAGATAGATTTGTAAACCAATAGATCTGGCAATTAGCATACGACTCATATCCAATGAAAGTTAAGCTTTGATAAACAACAAATAATACGTTGCTTTTTATATTGTGAAGTAGTAAAAATGCATGCAACCCGTCTGATTTTCTGCACTTGATTACCTGATGCGTATGATTAGGACTACATTGAAGTCATAATAGGTTGCTACTCCTGAGAAATAAGTTGGAACGCTTCTTGTGCCAGTTCGTGTTGCCAACCACATCATACAAAGCGGAATAAAGCTGCGTGAGCACTGTTGCTTTGAAGAAATTGCGGTGGTATACTTTCCCAGTCGAACCTTGCACAAGTAGACACCACTCTTAGTATCATTTTTATTGTTCTGCCATTTCTGTCAGTATTTACGGCTATGATAGTAGGATAAAATAAGGTGACTAGAGGTGGGTAGGATAATCACAAAAATTACAGTGTCTATCTGTATAGCTGGCAAATAAAACTAACCGAAGTTGAAATAAATAGTTAATATTCAGTTACTAAATCTTTATTTATTTGTGTAAATAAATACATATTTTTCTTATGATTTTATCGTCTATACCAAAAACGCTGTAAGTTAATTCACAACATAAATGTTTACCCATGTTATGACAGGCAATAAAGAGAAACTATATTTTATAATAATAATATATACAACAGCACTCTCAGCTCGATTTATTGATCTCTTGATTGGTTTGTTTGTCGATTTGAGTTATTCTTGGAACAATAACTTAAAACGTGTTTCATTAACATCGTGTCGACAATCTTTTTATACTTACAAATATATCATAACTCACGTACAAAAGACGGTTCGGGGAAAGGTACCGCCTGGGGGATTATTTAGTGTATTGGAATTGAGATAATTGTGTAGAAAAACAATAATGCGCTTATATTCGCAAATCGCAATAATGGTAATATGCAATGAAAATTGAACGACTTCATTTCGATTACTTATAGGTACCTTTATTCTTGATTAAATCTATGGTCAGGTAATTAACCTAATACATATATCCTAATATCTAACTATGGTAACTTGACGATTTAATAGATCTTATATATTCTCCTTATATATAAAAATCGATGTTTGTATGTATGTTCCCTGTGGACTTCAAAACGCCTTGAGTGATTTTAATGAAATTTTCAGACAATCTTCGTATTAGTCCAGTGGGTGATCTAATCTTACCGTAAATTTTGGTTGCGATCGGATCAGTGCTACCTAACGACCCTTTTCAATAAGCTTTCTATCCGTTGTTTCAGTTACTAACAACGTTTATAAGTAAGGGCAAAAATGTATGAGAAAGTATTGTAGGTTTTACTTGTCTCTAATTCTTAGAAAAAATAAATCTATACTTTTCTCCTTACTTTCGTTTCAATAACCTATTTATGGATAGTATTTCGTATCTACATATGTATATCCATATGCTATAGCTTAAATAGATAAGAGGGAAGCCGATAACCTCTTTTAAGTTAAAGATAGTTATTACTTAGTACAAATATGTAGGTACTAATCGATAATAACGATCTCAGATATGTTACTGAAAGCCGCCGTAAAACAGCACATCAACAGATGGCTGGGTTTGCTAGTATTATATTATAAAAATTAATAAATGAGACAGAAAACTGGCGAATAAATAGTTTTTTTTAAATATAATGTCTAAAATAAGGCGTTGCATTGTAGCAGACTTGTTGCGTTAGCTCATGAACGTTAAAGTATTTTTGTGGGCGTCTGTGCGCCTTGCTGGCGCATTCGCTAGTTTATGCTTTCCGCGACCAAAATAATCCGCTGTAGTCTGTATCCGTTAGTGAACATAGTGTACCTACTTGTTCTAAGCAAAACACCATTATATGTGATGAATAATGGCGTTCAAAAAGTGCGGCGAACTGATCAGAGCGAAGCGTTACTTCACTGAGACAAAGACTG
The DNA here is from genome assembly GCA_033032175.1 of Saturnia japonica. Classification (NCBI taxonomy): domain Eukaryota; kingdom Metazoa; phylum Arthropoda; class Insecta; order Lepidoptera; family Saturniidae; genus Saturnia; species Saturnia japonica. The sequence continues at coordinate 7,755,510 of CM065311.1, read as the reverse complement.
CAGTTAAACAAAGCGCAAATTCGACCCCATAAGGGGACCCACTGTCATTTCTGAGCAGGAGCATCTGGATACCAGCTTTGGCCATTTCACTCGGCTCAAAGACCTGCTGTGAGAATTGTTGACGACTCCAAACTTTTTTTTTTTTTGAACTGACTACACTGTTAGCCTTAGGGGCCCTATCCAAAAACAGAGCCGCTGCGGCTTTTACAGCTTCACCGGAAGTCCAAACTTACAAGAGGTATTGAAACTTTAAGTCTAAGGGGAGTCCTTGCCTCCTTGTGCGTGTTCTACCGTTTATATAATGGGTTGTGTTCTGAGGAATTGTTTGACATGATTCCATCGGCTATTATACCTTGTACCATCGTACCGCTTGCCATCGGCAGTGAGTTCATCCTCACATCTTTGAACCTAAATGGTGGCGGACAGTCTGGTTTTAGAGGAGTTTACTTCCGCGAACGCGCCGGATGCGGAATGCGATGTTGATGTTTTTCCAGGGAACTACAGTATGGAGTTCTTTAAAAGGGGAGTGAACAGGTTTTAAAAGCAATATGCATGTGACGCTTTGTTTGGCACCATTTTGGCAAAAAAACAAACTGTATTGTAATAACGAAAATGAGGGTTTGTACTAAATTGTACGTGTTGTCAAAATATGAATGAGGAATGAATATGACTTTCGTAGTTTAATTATTTCGTAAAATATTAAATAGGATCGTTAATATTATGTCCTTACATATGAAATTGGTGTTTTGTTGAACTGACCACTTTAATCTCAAATATTTTGGCGTTTGGTTAGGAATTCCATATTCAAAATGATTTCAAATTTAAGCTTGTGTATCGAATTTATTTAGTCATTTGGTTTCGCATCATTTGATTTTTTTTTACATCATTCTTTTCACAAAATGAAAAATTTAAAATATCGCGTTATTTACGAATATGAGTTTTACCGTGGCATCAGCGCTGCACCACTGTGGCTTCAGGACAACGCTAGACCCCATACTTCACGACAAACGGTCGCTAAATTAGAGGAACTGCGGTTGGAATGTCCCCGACACCCACCATACTCCCCGGACCTTGCTCCAACACATTACGACTTTCCAATTCCGATGAGGCTGTCCAAACAGTCTTCAAAGGTTTTATTGATACTCGCTTCTCACAATTTTTTCAGCAATGGAATCAATTCAAAATGGCGAATGTGCAAAGGTAACAGTGGTACATACTTCGATTGTTTAAATGTATAATTTCATTATATTTTTTCCGTTTTACTTTTACCATATGAAGCGCAAATTTCATATGTAAGAACCTATTACAATGATATTAAAATTTACTGTGCGTTCTAACTTCGAGGTTTTTACGAGCGGGCAACCGAGCCCCGTACGAAGTAGCTACCTACTAACCGGTTCCAAGTTCCAAGCATTGCCCGTGAAACAAAAAAAAAGTAAACAATTTTACTATTTTCTTTTTGAGTTAACTATTCGTTTTGTATCAAGATACACTATTTGTAGGTTGCGATTTCTAAATATTACAGATACAATTCCAATGAAGTTGTCGCAGTGTTTTTTTTGGGTTGGCCAATTGTCTTTTCACATTAAAAAATGAAGCTGAAGATGCAAATTGCAATCTTATCTCTAAAGCTGGCGTTTGACTATCAAAGTCATGTTATTTTTAGATTGAAATACAATACTGCAAGTACATTCATGATTATAAACTGCTGGATACATAGTGCATACTAATCTCAATAGTTAATCTACAAATCTCTATACCATGATTAGAGCTCGCACAATACTTACGGGCTAATCTGAACTATCTTATATATCTGTAGTTTTTTTTGTACCTCTACTTGTAATTTTTTTCCAAATTTCCTGATAAATCATATATTTTATTATAAAGGACACTGATCACGAATATGTCTTAGGTACTTTTTTTTTGACTGTCTGTTTGTACGTCCGAATTTAACTACAAACGGCATGATTTTTTGACCCCTCCCCCGTCCTTGTCACATTTGTAAGACACCCCCCCCTACCTAGTGTGATGTCACATATTTTGCAATTTTATAATTAGAAATTTATGAAATTAAAACAGCAGTGTTCGGAAATTATATTAATTTCCATTTAAATTATTTTTCAATAAAATCGACATCAAAGCAAACAAAGGTATAAAGGTAATATAAATAATCGAGTTGTAAAAGTTGTTAAATAAAACATTGCTATTTTCGAGATACAGAAGTCCAATTTAATTTTTTCTCTGATTATTTTGACTAGAGGGTTGAGATTTAGTGCAACGGAGTTTTTGGGGCTTGAATGGAAGGGGGGAACACATTCTTTCGAGTTTGGGAGGATTTCGACTTAAAGAAGTTCTAATGTACTTAGATATAAAATATTATATTTTAAAAAAATGTGATGTCACAAAATTTGGGACCCCTCCCACCCCTTGTCACACAATGTCACACATCGTCGACCCCCTACCTCCCCTAAACGTGTGACGTAATTTATGGATGGCTCCTTACTCAGTAATAAACGCGTGCGGAATTGCGGGGCATCGTTAGTATATTTATAAGAGTAGTGATCCTATATTAGATCACAGGAGTGCACCTAGAGTTGCTTTTCTTTATTTTATTTAATTGTCTATAATTCATATATGTAGTTAAACTTCTAGATTACGATCAGTCTTCAAAATCCTCGAGTGTAAAATCATTAACCCTCATATCGCCCTTAATCACTTAAAGTTTTACATACCAGGTAAGTTTAGAGAAAACACGTGTTCCTACCGAATGATCGATTATTGTTACGCAACACGGGACACGCGTCCCGTCCCACCTATACCCGCGTACACTTTTATTCTATAACCGTGACATTAATAATTATGCATAAGGAAATAAGTCATTAATCTATACCCACATTTTTTTTATGAATTTGTAATTTTCTGGTGAAAATGTTTTGCATTACATAACAGATATTTTTTTATTAACTCAATTAGGTGTGCAATCCTAACTAATATTATAAATATTAAAGTGAGTTTGTTTCTTTGGTACTCAATCAATCAAAAACGGTTAATCGGATTTGGATGAAATTGGGCACACAGATAGCTTATAATCCGGATTAAAACATAGGATACTTTTATTTAAAACCATTTATTTTGTTCTAGCACAGCTAGTAGTTATATTTATAGCAAAATGGCTACAATACACTCTGCACACTTGTGTCATTTATGGTAGAATCGAGAATCAACGGATCCCTTATCGTCATTTTTCACAAGCTGTCTGAACCTATGTTGTGTTAAATATAATAATATAATGCAGTTTCTATCTTTGTTATAAAACGGTAATCCGATTACTTCCAACTATTAGTAAGCTATTATTTCAATAAAACTAAAAATGTTATGTTATCTTAAATAAATATTCTTTGTAACTTCAAAAGGAATATTATGTAATCAGACGAGTAAAAATACTTCAATTTAAGTTTGATAATGGTTGAGACTATATACTTATAGGATATTTATGTATACAAGGTGGACCGACAACCTAGTAAAGGTTGTGAGATTAGGCCAAAAATTGAAGGGAACCCATAGTTCGTTGAGGGAAGCCGCTGGATGCGGGTAGCACAGGATCGGTTGCGGGCGTCGCGTCGTCGCGTCATGGCGATCTTTAGGAAGGCCTATGGCCAGTACTGAATGTCTTTCCACTGAAATGATGACATTAATGGAGCATTGCATTTCCTTTTCTAGTTTGAACACTAACGATTATCTGTTTAACGTGTGGAATTCTGTTTTATAATGAAGTAGCTGTGCCTGCGGCTTCGCTTACATGGACTACAGAATGCTATGGATCTGGCCTACGCGCGATTCTTGCTCCCCCGCTTCCGACTATTTTAAAGACAAAAATGCTTATTGTAGGTGTCCCTTAGAAGATAGACAAACTCTTGGTGACTTTTTTGTAGGCTTTTTTATATCTACAATTATTTTATAAATTAATTAATTATATCTGTTATGGTTTACGCAGCGTAAGCCCTTTGAACGCCCGTATTGATTCACAGTGAGCTGTTTTTCTTATTTCTTTAAAATTAAAAGTAGCCTAAGTTACTCTTTATATCATCAACTATCTACCAGTGAAAGCCCCGTCAAAATCGGTCCAACCGTTTCGGGTATTACCTGGAACAAACAGAGAGACAAACGGACAGACAGACAAAAATTGAAAAAATGGGTTTTTGGCTATAGGTGTCGTATACACATTCATATGCGTTTGGTAAAAAGCTGTTATTTTGATATTGCAAACAGACGCTTCAATTTTATTAATTGTATAGATAATTTCAATATGCATAATACAAAATTTCATAAATGCTACTGCACGGAAAATTGTGGCATTTAATTTCATTCTCTTTTCTGATATGTAATCAGATCCTGAAGCTTAAGTTTAAAATTGGTTCGAAATATAAGACAAATAACTTGTAAACACTAAATGAAAAATTAATATTGATTATAATTATGCTTGAATGCAGTGAAATATTTTTATAGGTTAACGTTTGACCACAATCTCAACTGATTTTAAATGACGATGTTACCAAAGATAGTAGTAATCGCTAAAGAGTAGAGGGACTGGAACTCAAATGCATCTGCTGGAATACTCCTATGAGTACTTTTCGACAATCTTTCCGCGTAGAAAGATAAACATCCAGAATTGACCTTTATAATAAAAGTAGTCGAGGAAAATGTTTTTTTTAAATGTTATTCTCCAATTCAAAAACTAGAAAAATGAGATAATTATTAGTTAAACAGATAACAAAGGACTGTGTTCTTACTTGGAGTACTAAAATTACATCAGCGGAAATCGAAGAAGGCACTTCATACCTTTTAGATTGGCTACTTGAGAGAGTAGAGAACCCTGTGTTTAGCATATCACTTACCTGACCTTTAAATCATGCTGGAATCTATGGTTGATGTATGTATGCTAGATAAAATAGAGAAGCTAATATAAGTTAAAATATCAGTTGATGAAATTTTGTAACTCCAAAGATCAAACTCATATACGAACAAAGATATATGATGTATAATTCACAGTGTTGGTAAATATATTTAAGACGAACACGCTGAATAATCTTATGACATAACTATTTAAGATTATTTGATTCTGAGATATGTTATAAATATTTTTTCTTATAGTAACCACGTAAGCGACAGTTCTGTTTCACAATAAGTAAAAGTTATATCATCATAATGAGGGAACTAAAACAGCTTGGTATTCGTTCACGTATTTATTGAATGAGTGAGAGGATGGCAGCATCTCGTGGAGTGCCGACACAAATTGTTGATTACAAAAGAGCAGCAATTGAGATGTCAGAGACGCAGGAAGCATACAGATTGAGACATATGTCTACAATGCAACGTAGGACATTCCCAGATTACGATGTTCAGAATCTTAATTATTCAACCGGATAAAAGACTCAATCTGTTTTCAAGTTATACTTCTTTTGGCGCGTTTAGTATAAGGTAACAATGAGAGCTACGCGCGCATTATATGATGGAAGTGCGATATGATGAAATTAGTCACCAATGACAATCATGTGATTTAATTTTACTGACCTTTTTTATTGTGTAAAAATAATGTAACGTTGTATAAATATACATTATTTTATTTATTTTAAATGAATATACATTAGGTATTACTATTGATGGTTAAACGGGATAAATTTCCTGAACATATTTTTAGAAATATAATTTATTCATAAAATCTAATAAGTAAATATAACTTCTTACGTGCGTACACATGTATTACATATAGTACATATGTACACAGCACACTACACACTCACACACACACACACACACACACACACACACACACACACATATATATATATATATATATATGGACAAAGTCGCGAACACAACCAGTATTAAATATATCAGGATATTTAGGACTAATTATTATGCAAGATTAACGATATTTTCAGAATATATGGATACCTTTGTCTTTCTTCAGATATGTCGCTTATGGCATGATTAACGAATACATTATCCTCCTTTCACTTCCAAGATATTATGACGGAGCATAAGCACGTCGCCTGACCTTATACATTATGTTCGTTGATGCCTCCCACGAGGCTAGAGACACTCGAATAACATTCATTGTCGATTGAAATCACTTTACACGTATTATATGACGTGTAGTGTGGTAGATAATATAACGAATAAGCGGGCCTTTTGATAATACGGTATGTAAGGGCATTACTGTTTATCAATAAAAATGCTAAATGAATTTACTGTTATTTAAGAAATGCAAGATATCTACTTAATACATATTCCCTTTAAATATATAAATTCATTTAGCATTTTTATTGATAAACAGTAATGCCCTTACATACCGTATTATCAAAAGGCCCGCTTATTCGTTATATTATCTACCACACTACACGTCATATAATACGTGTAAAGTAATACGTATAAATATATATATATATATATTTAAAGGGAATATGTATTAAGTAGATATCTTGCATTTCTTAAATAACAGTAAATTCATTTAGCATTTTTATTGATAAACAGTAATGCCCTTACATACCGTATTATCAAAAGGCCCGCTTATTCGTTATATTATCTACCACACTACACGTCATATAATACGTGTAAAGTGATTTCAATCGACAATGAATGTTATTCGAGTGTCTCTAGCCTCGTGGGAGGCATCAACGAACATAATGTATAAGGTCAGGCGACGTGCTTATGCTCCGTCATAATATCTTGGAAGTGAAAGGAGGATAATGTATTCGTTAATCATGCCATAAGCGACATATCTGAAGAAAGACAAAGGTATCCATATATTCTGAAAATATCGTTAATCTTGCATAATAATTAGTCCTAAATATCCTGATATATTTAATACTGGTTGTGTTCGCGACTTTGTCCATGTGGTATATTTCGTGTGTGAATAACATCAACTAAATAAAAACCTCCCCTCGCCTCAATCTTACCTTATGATATTTAACTGATATCCATACTTAATATTATAAATGCGAAAGTAACTCGGTCTGTCTGTCTGTTACGTTTTCAACCCTAGACCGCTGAACCAATTTTGATAAATTTTGGTATAGAGATAGATTGGACCTTGGGAAAGGACATAGGGTACTTTTTGTAGCGAAAATAAAACTTTAAGGGTAGAAAATAAGGGATGAAAGTTTCTATGAACAAAATATGGGAACACCAAATGCGCATGCCCGATAATGGTGAAATGACATTGGCCGCCATACCAACCAGTTTATTGATTGTCAATCTGGTTTGTTGATATTGTGACATTGTTATATTTAATAAGAAATGTATTGTATTTCTAATAATTAAGTATCTATTAAATGATAGTCCAGTATTCTTTTGAAGATTGTCTGAAGTGTTTGTAAACTGTTTAATTACGCAGTACGACATAATTACTGTTTTATTTTATGATAGAAATATGACCTGCGCTGTCAATCGCGGCTTGCGGGAATTTATATATTCTAAGCGATATACTCATTGTTAATTATCTGGATTGTACAGTTTTACTACAAGTGAATTATTTCATTGTGTTATTCCACATATGGTGAAAATAAAATTTGGGTGAAAGTTTGTATGAAGAACCCGTCATACTCAAATTAGGGATATTCATATTTATGTTTTGGTAAGAAAAAAATAAAAAGAATTATTTGATGAAAATTATACACGGGAAATACACGCCATTCCTCAATTGATACGGCATATGAATTGTCAATAAAATGAGTAAAAATAAAATTACTTGATGTAAATAACTACTGCGTAAATATAAACGCGTGCGAAGCCGCGTGCACACTGCTAGTAAGATATACGATTTGAGTATACCCAAGTATTATAAATATAATTCTAAAAGACTTGAAGTCATACAAAAATGTTTTGCAAGCCTTTACGAAAAGCTAAGTTTATTTAATAACTTTATTTTTATAAACTATCTAGTGAATAATAACGCTTTATAGTATGTCTGTTTATACTTTGCAAAATGTAGCTCGGGTTGTATGACTACACTAGGGATGTGCTAGTGTAAAGAGTATATCAAGAATCAGTTACCTACTTAATAAAAAAACAATACAAATTAATCTTATATAATATTTTTGTAATGTTTATTTATTTAATTAATTATTATTATTTTAATTGTGATTTAATGTTATAATTACTATATTATTATATTTATTATTGATAAAATAATTTGGGTTAAATTTCGTATAATTTCAATTAATTTCACTGTATAATTACTTAAAATATATTACGATATTACTTATACATACATTACTTCGTATATAAACGCAATTCATAGACTATACAAATGTTCATACGTGTAAAATTGCATCCTAAATGTACCTTCAGACTATAAACTACAACCGTACCAAATTTCATTAAAGACAGACAGACCGACAGACAAAAATTAAAAAAACTATCGAAATGTGTTCTCTCTGTTGTTCTAAACACCCTCGTATTATTTTTTCTCAAATATCTTCAATAATTCTACAATAATTATTATGCAAGATTAACGATACTTTCATAATCTATGGTAGGTATAAAAAAAAGTTTGTTGTTTAAAAAAGTTAAACTTTATTTATTTTACAGTATAAAAATTCATTTGGGCTGATTAACCCATAATGAAAACCGGTATGAGAGTGTTTGTGTAGCATGTGTATGTAAAACAGAAAAACTTTGTACATGCCGAAGTACCTATGAATCTACATGTATACATATTGTATATTAACAAAATATAGGTACATCATACTTCTATTAAATGTGGTTGAGAAACAATATTGTAAAATAAAAAGAAAGCCACCATGATTTCGTACAAGTTGTTTGAATATAAACATTATAAACACTTTCTTGCGGGTTTTTGTATTTTTTGCAAATGAATCGAATAAACACTATCGCTCTCTGATGTATGCTCGAGCGTCGCGTCGCGTCGAGACAATTTGTTTCACACCAACTGCATGAAAAATGAGGCAATCTACTTTTAGAGAATGATTTCTTTAATACAGCTATATTCATAAATTGCCACGTGCTTATTTGCTATTTGTAGTTTAAATATATTTTCTATATACCTTCATGTATGTATATATTTATTTATAAGGATCACAAAACTGGGACTCATCAAATTTTGTAAGCACATATTTAGTCTTATTTGAATTAAGCATACTTATGCTTAATTAATAAATGTAATATGATCAAACTCTTACAATGTGTATGCATAAAATAAACTGAAGTATATTAAAATTATATTACAATTTATAAATTAAAATGCATTAACTACTGTCAAGGAGAAATAAAGAAAGAAAAAACAATTAAACATTTAAATACAATATCTTCCTAGTGGAGGCTAGAGAATCACAAATATATCAATCAACTTTAAAATATATACTATTGCAATAAGACAGCATACGGTATATGGGACAATGTTGGCCTATATGACAATATAGGCTATATTATGAAGTTTTAATTTTCTCATTTATATCATTAAAGTTTTTAGTACCTATCTACTTGTTTGTTGTATAGGTTTGGAAAATGGTTAGGTCCATATAATATGAAATAACAAAATTGGAACTATAAGAAATTGTTACAGCCTATTTAGGGGCCATATATAAAGGTAGTTTATTATTTAATACCATAGATGTGCATACGTAAATATTGTCTATTCATTGGCAGATAAAAAAGTGGTCAGATCTTGTGGTCAAGACGTAAGGTTTCGCTCTTGCAATGTCACATGAATGAGTTCTAGCGACATGACACACAGCTCTCACTGCTTTACCATAAATTGTAAGTCCAGGATACAACTGTTAGTAAAGTCACAGGAATGTTTAAATATAACGAATATAACCATCACCATTTTAAATTTAGTTTATGTGTCGTCTAATACATATAACGTTTTCGATTTTTATTGGTATTCTGTTATTTCTTGAAAATTCTTGCTATCGTTTATATTTTCAAGTTTTTGTAATATAGTGATACACACACACGCTTGCTCACACACACTAAAACATATATTTTCCTTATTATAATTTGTAATGTGCGAGTCAAAGATAGGTATATCATGTATGGTACTTATGTATATATATTAGCCTAAGACATAGGATACGCCTAGTATAAATGAAGACAGTTCAACCATATGAATGAAATGGATATTATTATTATTATTTCAACAATAATATTAAGTCGTTTTGTAATCACCTTATATCCAGGCTGCCTAAATCTGCGTTCTATTCACAGTTGAAGCATGGAAAGCACAGACCAGGGGTCAATTTCTTCGTTACAAATATGTATTTAAGCGTAACTTTACCGCATGTAGAATATATCCCGATGAGTGAGCAGAGCTTGCACAACAGAGACTTAGCTGGCGTAACTCTGTTAAGAAGGCAGAAATTGAAGATCATCGTTTAAAAGATCTCGATGAAAATCGCCTTTAAAAAAGTACCGTCCTAAGCCTTCCTACATTTAACACTGTGAATTTTTTTTGTCGGCTACAATGTGCGCCTTGTAACCGTACTTTCAAAACATGGTTTGGTTTCGCCAGCCACATTCGCTCCCGTTACCGAAGTTGAGAGGGTTCGCCGTTGACGGATACGTCAAGGAAGACATCATCATAATTATACTGTTAATATATAATATGTATGTATGTATAAAAAAGTACTGATAGTCATAGTAATAATACTGTAAATAATAGTTAGAAAAGTTGTAGAATCAATAAAAATAGGAAATATTATTTTTCGGGACTCTGTCTATATTCTTATTAAAGTTTTATGAATCAACCAAAGCAATTGATGTGAATCAGATAATTAGATGAGTATGATCATCGATCAAGAAAAGTACCAGAAGTGACATCACATTGAGTAGCTATAATATACCTACACGCTTCAACTTCATTAGCGGGCTGCAACGTGGCACAAATTTGCCGACGCAATCGCCTCGGCATCAACCGGACGAATCTCATTAACAGGCCAGATTGATAGCCACTGGAAAATGCTTTAAATTATTTCACGCTACATTAATATTGAATATCATGGTGCCGTGCCGTGCCGCGGCCGGCCCGCTTCGACACTGTCTACTGAACCTAGCTGATTACAGCTAGAACCGTTTTCATAAGAACTTTTTTTTATCCTGGAACAGCAAAATGACTGGTCTATTCCTGTCTTTAAGTAGTAAGTTTGTTTGAAGTAATGATGCCCAGTGGTAGTGTATACAGACACGGCGTCGATTTACGTGAGTTCGAATTCCTAAAATGAGACCGAGCTTTCGTTAAAGAAAAACATCCTGATGAAACCAAAGTACCTATGGTCATCATCATCATCATCATTTCAGCCGCAGGACGTCCACTGCTGAACATAGGCCTCTCCCATAGATCTCCAGAGCGACCGATCTTGTGCGGCCTGCACCCAACGGCTCCCAGCGACCTTTATTATGTCGTCTTTCCATCTAGTGGGGGGCCGTCCTACGCTGCGCTTTCCGGTGCGTGGTCTGCACTCGAGAACCTTTCTGCCCCAACGGCCGTCAGTTCTCCAAACTATGTGCCCCGCCCACTGCCACTTCAACTTGCTAATCCTTTTGGCTATGTCGGTTACCTTAGTTTGTCTACGGATCTCCTCATTTCTGATTCGATCTCGTAGAGAAACACCAAGCATAGCCCTCTCCATAGCTCGCTGAGTGACCTTGAGCTTTCTTATAAGGCCCACAGTAAGCGACCACGTCTCTGTGCCGTATGTCATCACTGGCAACACACACTGGTCAAAGACTTTCGTCTTGAGGCACTGAGGTATTTTGGACGAGAAAACGTCGCGCAGTTTCCCGAACGCTGCCCAGCCGAGTTGAATTCGTCGACTGACCTCTTTTTCAAAGTTGGACCTACCTAACTGGACTGTTTGTCCCAGGTAGACATATTCTTCAACAACTTCTAGACAAGAGTTTCCAACTGATACTAGGGTGGGCACCACATGGACATTCGACATGATTTTCGTCTTGTCCATGTTCATTTTAAGGCCCACCTGTTGAGAAACTTTGTCGAGGCCATCGAGCATTGTGCCAAGATCTTCCAGCGATTCTGCCATGACTACGATGTCATCAGCAAATCGAAGGTGAGTGATGTACTCGCCATTGACATTGATGCCGAGTCCTTGCCATTCCAGGAGCTTGAAGGCGTCCTCTAGAGCGGCGGTAAACAGTTTCGGAGATATTACGTCTCCCTGTCTAACGCCTCTTCTCAAAGGAATTGCCTTTGTGCACTGCTCCTGTACTCGGACCGACATAGTGGTATGGTACATGTACATGTAACATGTACCTATGGTGGTAGACTATTATTTTATGCCCGCCTGGCTAGCTATTATCCTCAAGCAGTAATAAACTATAGGTGTGTTCCGACCCCGGCACTTGTAAGTCAGTTCTCTCACTAGGTATAGCGGGTTACTATCTTGAGCCAAATCGTCACTTAACATGAAGTCCAAACGGTAAATCCTATATATAAAGAATAAAAAAGGGCATTCCAAAAACAGCGACGATTGCCAAGAAAAGGTTCTCTTCACAGCCGCAGTCACCCTGGTGGCTTATAAAAATATAACAATGTATGATACTATGTATAAAAAAAACAATGGTTGATCCCGAAAGACGAAATATGAAAGTGGGTCATTATAATGTATTTCTCACTATATCTTTAGGCATACGTGTCCTACCTCCCCCTATCATATTATGCCCCTTGTTTGTTGTTTTGCAGAGTGAAGGAAATGCTCGTGAGGCTGGTTAACCCTTACACTAATATTGTATGTTTCTGAAGTATAATATAAGAACTTTATGCGTAAAGGTATTGTTTTGTTTAATAGGTACTGAGATATTAAAATTAATCAGTATTTTTAAGTTAAATCCTCGGTTTTAAAAACTTATGCCTTGATTACACGTACCGAGTAGAATGGAGAGACAGTGCTTTCGTTCGAGTACTCGGTTGGTGTAAATACACACTCGCGGTGCGTACTTGGCACTCGGTGCTCGATTCATTGTTCGGTATTTGTTTACGATCAATTGTCCCACGGCGCGTTGTATGGTTGTAATACTTCGAAAATCGAAAATGAAGCGACTACTGACTAAGTTACAAAGTTAGAAAATACGTATAAACGGTCACTCGCAGAGATCACTCGCCTGGCTTAATGTCAAAAGTAAAAATTAAACACTTTATTTTCGTGTTTTTCTGTAGTTTTGGATATTTTAGAACACTTGCTTTTACGAATAGCCCCTTAAATAAATACTAATAGTATCTAATAAATGAGAAAAAGTTATTTTAGGTGTGTGAAAAATAATTTTATCTTTCAATTTTCTTTCGAACTATTTCTTGTCACTTATGAAAGAGGACTCGTGCATCAATTCTATCCAAACCTAATTTAAATAGGTAACGGTTTGTTACGCAATGATACATCGACCCACGCTCCTACTCCATTTGATCACTTATGCATCAAACGAGTTCCGACGTCTCTCCCCTCGCATCCAAGCTTTAAAACAAGACTACGTGGAAGGTTGATGGAAAAAAAGTGTGGACGTAACGTTCTGATTATATGGTTTTGATACAACTGCTATGTCAAGTATATAGTTTGATTTAATACTATTATAATAAAATTCATTTAAGTCAGTACGATAAAAATGAAACCGTTCGATGTCATAATATAATGTAACTACATCTACAACTACCTATGTTCAAATAAAGTTCCAAGTTTTGAGCTTTTATTATTTAGTCTCCTACTAGAGTATATAAATAAAAACCAAATTTAGAAAACGTTATGACGTCCTTTTCATAGAGACAAAGAGTGTTATAATATTTTTTTGTAGGTAAATAGATATCATAAATATACTCATTGTTACAAAAATATCTTGTGTATTTTTTACATCTTGGTTGTAGCATATTGTATAAGTAATCAGACTAACATGACATTTTTGTGTATCTTTGGTTAACCAAATAATTAATAAACAGTCGCTATTCAGTAAAGTGTAAAAAAGAAATACAAATATTATCACATTCATATACATATATATATATATGGCATTAATGTGATAAAAAACAACTTTCCGTACAATTACTTCATAGAATGAGGTAAAATTTTAGTCAAATTTTATAGTAATAAAAGAATATATACCTGCAGTCGCGCCTAAGTTTAGGTTGGGCGATGACCTCGGACATTGTCTTTTTAAAACGTTTTTATTAGCTTCATACGTATGTTAGTATGTATCTAATGAATGTAATGGAAACTTTCAACATGATTTTGACTTGACCCCCTTCAAAACGTCTGATTAACTCGAAATTTGGTATACTTATCAAGGACTGATGATAATTCAATATTTCAAACAGTTAGACCTGTTATTCTTACTAAGACAATAAGGATTAGCGATTTTTTGTTTTCATATACTCGTAGTGTCTTTGCGCCAAGACCGAGAAGGGAAACTACTAGGCACGGGCGCGCCGATCACCTATTCCTCGGATAAGTTACCGACTTTGAATAACATGAAATTTTCGAAGGGGGATCCTGAGAACCGGTTATTTCTTAAAAAAGCAACTCACGCTTTTTTTACAATAAATTACATTTTTTTCTTATTTACACTATTCTTAATTTATATTTATTAAAAAAATTACACTATTCTTAATTCAAATTTATTAAAATTTCTTTTCTATTTTTAGTTGGATTTTCTATAAAATGTGTTTTTAGTTTTTTTTTAAGTATGATTTTTTTATGGATAGAGAGACAAGCATCGTCGGACAAATGAGTTTGGGCATGATTTCTTTCTGTATTCGTTGATTGCTTGGCTCTTATTTGAACAAACTTTACTTAAAATAATTTGAATTTTTACAATATACTGAAGTCTTAAGTTATTCTCATATATAATACTACCGTTTTTCCCGCGGCTTCGCTCGCGTCATATTTCAATTATATAAAATAAGACTGTACCTATACATTTGATCTAGTTATGGAAAGTGATTGGGCCCATATAAAATGACGTAGCATCAAAAACTATAGCGAATTGCTACATCCTATTCAGTGTACATCGTTATGGAGAATTGGCAGATCAAAGAGTGGTTAGAGGTTTGGTCAGGCCGGAAGTTTCGTCACGTGAATATGTTCAAGTGATATGACACATAGGGACATACCTCTCTCTTTCCGCTTTACCATATTATTTTATGGCAACAGTTATGTAATATGTAACGTATAGAATATATCTATAACATATAAAAATAAATGTTGGTATATTATATATAAGATTCATATAACTCCAAAACCTTTTGACCGATCACTGTGAAAGTCGATAGACATCTGGTTATTTTATCATGTAGAAGATGTCGTTTGTTGAACGCAAAACTTAGGTGATACCGAGGCCGAGTTATAGACAACTGGAATAAGCAGAATAATAACGTATTTGGGGCCAGCTAACTAGTATCATATAAATAAGCTTGTTGTACTAAGTCTAATATTTTGCTGAGCTTAATTTCTTACCAAAATACGACTGTTGGATAAATCTTGAAGTTACACTTTATATAATATTTTCTCAGAAAATAAAAACCAGTAAGTAAAAAATAAATGAATCAGTCGTCGTGCATCTTGATTCTGAGTTTTATCCGGTTACATCTAAGCCACTTATTCACGAAACTGTGATTTAAAACTGGGACAACAAATTTGGCAGGTAACGATCTCGTACTATAAACCGCATTGTGGGAAATACATAGAGTAAATACTAATAACTGAAGTTAATTGATGGTTACGATTTATGAGTGCGTGCAAGAATGCTGCCCTTGCAGATTTCACGTACACCGTGTTGCAATGGTCCATTTGTCCTTGTATTTCCTTTGGTTAGTATTCATTTAAGGTTTACAAATACTACAAATTGTATGTATTTTGAATATTATTATATTTTATGGTTACAGTGAGACATACTTTACTATGATTTAAGCTGCGGTTTTGAATTTATTAAACGTCGATTGTCAAATACATTAAATAAAAAAGTCTATTATTTCCAGTAAGTAAATCATCCGCCATACAGGTGGATTTTTGAAATGAGACAGTAACTGTTGTAGCTACACGAAAACTTTCTGAGGAGACTGTCCTTAATTGTTTGAGCCATTTTGACCAGCATTTACAGTTTTTTTATAAAGTGAACAGTCAGCAAGAAAATTAGCTATTTACACAAAAATGTTTTTACAGACCAATCGATTCTGTTTCTTATAGGGATCAAAAACAAAGAAGAAAAAAAAAAACATGCATTGATGGTAAAAGAATACCAAGTGTCACGATTTTTAGCGAGATGCATCCATCTCTTACCAGCGATTGCCTTCTGATTCTTACCTCTGCGTCTGTATCCGTGAGGCACTCTCCACATTGTTTGTCAAAAGCAAAATGCTGAAAAACAAAACGAAATTAAAACGATTGATGCAAAATTTGAAACTGTAAAATATAATATCAATTGTAGATAATGACTTGCTGAAATAGAACATTCACTCAGTTATAAAAATGCAACCAATTTATTTATATGTAACAACTAGTTTTGGTTGTAACGGGCACTGTAACCGTGTCAGTTGAGTGAACCGCATTGCTCAAATTATTTGTATTTGACAGACTTGTTCTTAATATTTTTACTGTGGGAACTTGTTCGAATTAAATTAATTGTTTTGTACTGTATTCGAGGCAATTGATGATGATGATGATGATTGTATTTGTTCAAATGTATTTTTCTATGAAGTTCGAAGTTTAAAAGCTACTGCTACTTTCATAATAGTATTAGCATAGACAGATTAAATTTATATTATTGTTTCGTCATTGAAGCCTGGTTATGGCAGAAGAAGTTTAATGCATTAGAAATACGATCTCTCTGACCTATATCTCCATAACCGACTGCATCTCCTTGGACCATATATGGAATTACATCAGCAGATCTTTTTCGAAATGAAAAGATACGTAAAATGACTAGTTTGAAAGAGAATGTCACTAATATAATGTTTAATTAAAGGCATGCTCCGTTAGTTCGAACTGCGAATAAATAAAATGTATGAGATATGAAATAATGTCAAAAATACCTTTACTGACAATGTAAATGTTAGTGGGAACGCTACCTTGAAGCTGGCACCTGTTAATATTTGATTTATGTTATTAAATATTCATTGAAATTGTTGCAAAAAAATTGTGTCGTCTAGACACAATGAAGGAAAAAACTCTTAGTTTTTTTCCCGTTAACAATTCTTTTAGAGTTCTCGGTTACACTTAAAATACGAAAATTATTAAACAAAAGCTTCTAAAATTATATCGCTTGGTAGGAGCCTTTTTTGCAACTAAGATGCTTCATGAGGTAACCAACACGCGGTACTTTTCATTGTTTTAACCTATTAGATATAGATTAATAAAAATCCAAAAAAGTTTAAAAGATATAAAAAGGCGTTGAAATTTATCGTTCATGAAATTTGGTTGATTTTGCTGTTTTAAGATACCAAATTACTATTAAGGTAATGATTGATTTAAATTTAATTTTTTTTTAAACAATTGGAATAAAATTACTTATTATAAAAAAAATGCTTTAAGGTTTATTGTGGAATATTATGACAAAAAAAAATATCTTTTAATTGTTTATAAACGTTTTTTTCATGGTTGTACTATATATATTAAACTGTATGTTAAGATTTTTTCTTTAAATTAATTTGTTTAAGATTCTATAAAACATACAAAAAATTCTAAAAAATACTAATAGTTATAAGCAGTTTCGAGAACTGATCGACTATGTTTTTTATTAAAAAAAATATAATTGAATTTTTCCTATTATCCCTTTTTTTAAGGATTCCTATTCACATTGATTCTTAAAAAAACTATTACATAAAAAAAAATTGTCGAATTTGGTTATATTTTTTAAATTATCACATTTTTTATCGAAGATAACCTATATGCAAAAAAATTATAAAAATAAACAAAAAAATATTTTGGATTTTTAACATTAAATGAATAGTACATATGTATTAATAATTGAGATGAAGTCCCGGGTGATTACGGAAATATCCTCCTCTTTAAGATTTATTTGTATTTTTTTAGCACCTAGTTTGTTTTAGTTTTCAAGTAATTTGTAAAAAACTTGACCCTTTCTAATCTTTAATTGTTTATAATTTTTGTAATATTTTATGTGCGGATTTGAACTTTTCACACATTTTTTTAGATCTTATTACGAACCTAATGGCATAAATTTCGATTCACACTAATAAGATTTGCCACACTTTTTGAGAGTTCTTGGCGGGATCTTGATTTGTGTTTTTAATTCATTTACTTAGGTTTTTGAATCTATATTATGTAATCTTGGTGGCGTTTTGCGTAATATAGTTTGATTTTTGTGCATATGTGAAGTGGATTATAAATATGAACTAAGAGCATGCATGTTGGGATTCCACAAAAACTCCCTAGAAAGTTCTAACAAGGGAGCCACCATCTTGTTAGGATACTGAAATTGTTATAAGACATGACACTATATTCACTTAATAATAGCAGTACATAATTGTCTTCATTAAAGAGGACTAGTTGCCAAGTTAGGAAGAAGAAGAACACACTTTTTAACTTCTTGACTAGACTATATTTAAAGTAGTAAAAATCATGCATAAACAAAAAATTCTACCAAATATTTTTAGTGTGTTCCAAATTTTTTGAAATAATTTAACTGCTTAAGTTTTTTTAAGATTTTTTTTTTACTAAAAATGAATCTACAAATTTATTTTGATAAAAAAACGCCCTTTCGATTTTGGGCACTATATATAATATATCTTTTTAGCTTTAAATTAGACATAATATTATTTCCAGCAATTTTTTGTCAAATTAAGCTTCTCACTTTTCCACGTAAACGAATATGTCTTCGTTTCGGGGGCCCCCTGAAACCGGGGACCCGGGACACGTGCCCCTTGTACCCGTATTGTAAAGACGGGACTGCTTGTACAAAAAAGTAGTGTCAGTTTTTAATGGTAACAGTTCATTCACCTTATGTTTATAAGCAATAGTGTAATTAAAAAAATTAAAGTAAAAGGCGTGCCCGATGACGGGCGGTTCCCTTCTGCACGGGTCACTGCGCAGGATCGTGCGTTCAACGGACTCTGACTATAAAATGAGAATCCTGCAATCTTAAACGAACCGTGAAATAAATTAACGAATAATAGGTTTCAGTTGAGACCAGTAATATGTGTTCGTGTCAATTATTAAATTGTGTATTATAAAATTTGATAACTTAAACCATTTTAGGCAGTATCATAGTATAACGAGAAAAAGATCATTATTTTTTGTAATGAAAATATAGATACTTTTAACTTCACACTTCTTTGATTTAGGAGGCACTTTCGAAAGATTTCTTTTATTAAATGTTAATTTTATATCTTATGAAATATATTCTACATAAATAAATAAAGTGAGTGGTAAGTTTATCTATCCTTAGGGCTATGCAGGTGACTTTGGCTCTCATCTAGATAGATGCTTTAAAATTAACACATATGGATGCTTTCAAAGTGGGTGACGCTGCCAAACAAATGCAACAAATACCACTCAGATATCTCCACTGAACACTTGGATTTAACAATCATCAGCCGACCTACAATGGTTTTAAAATACTACTTTAAACCTAAATCTTACATTTGTCTATGTCTTATCTACGGAATGTGCAATAGGTACTTTCTAGCTCTATTAGATAATGTCAAGTATTCAATACTTAATAATTGTAAAAGAAAGTAACCTGATCTATCAGGTAATGGTATAAAGTGTTTAACGTACTTCAGTAAGGTATAAAATGTGATCCCAAAGGAAATAATAGATATTACTAAGGACACCACCGTTCGGATCACGCACGTAGTCTGCAAATGGACTATGAATTTTATGAAGATGCGTGAGGTCACTCTGGTTCGTGCTTGGTCGCGTTACGTAGTTGTCTATATAGTTAAATTTTGGAATACATAACTACATACAAAAATACTTAGTAATCCAATATTCATTGTATCTATTACAATATATTCTCATAGTCTCATTATATCTACTTTTCTTAGACTTTAAACTTGGATAATAAAGTTATCAGTGAGCTCTTCAAAATATATGATATGGGATAATTTTCTAGTACCCACGTATAGCTATTACCATCAACTCGAAATTTTCTTAACTATGGAACTATCGGAGTAACTATTACGATAGTTGACTTGAGAACCAGTCTCCTTTATGTCATATCTCTAAGATTGTGGGCAAAAGTTAGTCAGACTGACGGAACAATACGCACAAGGTTTTTGTTGACAATTTTTATCTATAACTACCACTAAAGAATCATTACATACATACATACATTAAGTTATAAAGAATGTATTAGCGGGCCAAAGTTAAGATATTGAATTCCTATAATTTGTTGTAGATTGCTCGAATTACTCGTTTCTTGTAATATAAATATGGTATCTACCTCAGCTGCTGAACCCCACAGCATAATACCGTAAGACATTAAGCTAGAGAAGTAAGCGAAGTAGACTAACCTAGCTGTGGCAATATCTGTTAACTGGCGAATCTTACGTACCTACTGCGAATGCAGCACAGCTTAATATTTGCACCAAAGTTTTAAGCAAAGTAGTAAACCAACTAAATTCCCTTCTATCTTGATACTACTATCAGCACGTTAAACATTGGGCAAGGCAAATCTCATACATTTGATTTTATTTGCATTTAGCAGTAAATTATTTAAAGCAAACCATTTAGAGATTTTAACTAAAGTAATTGACTAAAGTCTGAATCTATTCTCTACACTTTGAATATAAATGAAATATCGCCTGCAAAAAGAACCATATTAGCAAAGTTTTCAACCACTAGCGGTTGATCGTTTATATAAACGAGAAACAAAAATGGTTCAAAAATCGAGCCCTGAGAGATGCCGATTCTAGCCAACAATCACGAAGAGCTTGATCTATTTACTTTTACTTTTAGACAGCGGTCACTGAAATAAGAGACTAGAAAGTCGAGAAAAGGTCCGTAAACACTATAATGTTATAGTTTAAGTATCGGCGTGGTGTGATCAACGCAGTCGAAGGCTTTTGAGAGATCACATAATATAGCGATTGCATCCTGCGAGTTTTCCCATGCCCCAAATATATGACTTAGTAGCGTTGCACTAGCGTGTGGTAGATTTCCATTTCGTGAAACCAAACTGCCGACCTATATAAATAAAATGGAAACAGACTTCTATATTTTCCCGTGTATTACATTGGTATAACTTTAAATAAAAATTTTGCTATGTATTTTATTTATCTTATTTTTCAAAGTGATTAATATTCTGAAGTTACTTAGTATCTTTATTTATTTAAAAAAATACTCTGTAATAAAATTGATTGTCTGAATCTATTAGAAATGTTTTAAATGATTTAGGTATCCCTTTAAGTTATCCGCGTCACAGTAAAATGCTATTATAAATAAATATCCTCATACCTACACTCGGTAGAAATCTGAACAGTGTGTACGATAACGCACTGATGCAAATGGCGATTCGTCACAGCAATTTGAAAATAAATAATTCATTCACACATTTTTTTTTCAAATCTTTCTTATATATTTAATGTTTACCTATAAATACACACGCACGTATATCTATAATATTTAGTATACATAGTGTCGTTTATCTTGATTTATACTTGTTTATTATCGTAGATGTACAATGCCAAATAAATTAGAAGGTTATATAACATTTATGAGAAAAAATAATGTAAATTGTCGTCTGATCTCGTTATCTGTAAATTACTCATTTCTTTTCGACAGATTTAGAAGAAAAACTAAGTCAAAAAGGACCACAAAAAGAGTCGCGCTATAAGAAAAACTATCAATCAAGTGCTGCAAAAAGGAGAAATCCACATCGGGAGATAACACCACTGTAAGCAAACATTATGAAAAAAATTACTTGGTGTTCATGATGCGAATTGATGTATAGGTTGCGTAGAAATAACAAAAACCCAGTTAGACATTCTGTCGTCGTATATAATTAATGGTCCAATGAACCTAAATATTAGATTGCTATAAAGGTTATTGATATTTACATTGCTCAGACATAGGGTTGCAATCGCCTTAATTATTGACCGGACAATAACTTGAAACTTTCGGACATTTAGGTAATATATTTTTTCCTCGGAAATCTACATAAAATTTAAACAAAAATAAGTACTCATTCTTGATTCCTCTTTTATATAACTTGTATTAATAATTGATATGAATAAATTACTGTTCTTTATGAGGTAATCCAGTAAGAAAAGTTACTATTAATTAGTAGCGCTCCTCTTTTTGGTATCGATAGAATTAAACACTCTAAAATAAGAAAATAATAATGATTAAAACAATATTCTATGTAGGTTAAATAATGCTACATAAAATTGAAATGAACAAATTAAAGTAATCTATACAAATTACCCTACATTTTTTAAAAATCTGCTACATAATGAATCGAATGATTTTCCTTGGACACAAAAAGTGTGAACTCTTTCTAAAACCCCGTCCGGACGCTTTTCAAACTAGGATAAGTCCGGAAAAACCCGCATGGATGACAGCCCTACACAGAACATACTTGATTTATTTTCGAAAAAAGGTAAAAACCAGACTTAATCTTTTTAAACTTAAGAATTTTATTGCGGCATACAGCCGTCGTCTCACACAACATATTAATTTGACATTTTAAAGCAATCGATTACTGTTGAAGTTATGAAATATAAAAATAAAGAAAACCAAACGTTGCACGTGCCACCAAAATAAATCCAAGCCCATTAGTTAGCGAGATTTGAGTAAGTATGTAGTGGTTATGTAATTTAATACAAACATACACAATCATACAAGCAGGTGATACTAGGGTTGCCACTCGTACTATTTTATATAGTATCGTACTTTAATTTAGTCAATTGTATAATAAATTATAGAAAAATACTATATTTTCATCACTAATTCAACTGTCACTCTTATTTTATATTATTTTGTTAAATTAAACAGAAGGGCAAATTATCATGTAAATTTATTTTTATTTTGTACGACATATTTTGCATCACGTCTCACAGACCATAGAATCATTTCGTCTGAGTTTTGCATGTACTCAACAAAACTGTGGAGGGTTCTTTTTTCATATTTGTTCAGGCATTTAAAAGTTTTGGTGGAAAAAAGAAACTCACATAGATGAGCCCTGTAAAAATTGCACTATTTTTTGGGCAGTTTATTAATAATGATTAAAAACAAACGTGTACTTTATTTTTTCTTAACTTTCCAAAAAAAGGTGGCAAGCCTAGGTGATACCTACTTAAGTTAGGACGTGATGGTTCGCGACAAGACGTACCGGTACATGTGTGCTGTACGAGTATGTATCATTGCATGTAGTTATGTGATCAGAATAAATAGTAGCGACATACCAACGGTCTGCGCTGTAATTTAGATACGAGTGCATGATTATTTACACACAGCCTGGGATATACTCACTATATAATATACGATATATTATTGTAGTAAACTCACTGTAGTAATTATGAAGTAATTATTTTCGGCCCGTAATTTTATTGTTACACATATTATTGACAATTCGTATAACCTATCAATTGTGCAATAACTTATATTTCCTTTGTTCCCATGTATAAAATTTCATTAATCCATCAGTTGTCTTAGATGGCGAATTCGCCAATTTCACGTACACTTCTGTTAAGTAAGGGAGACAAAATATTAAAATCAGTTGAAATTGAATATACATATTATATATAAAATAACATACCATCACGCCTGTATTCCCCTAAGGGTTAGGCAGAGGTGTACTAATTGTACACCCACAATTCGCCGGGTATGTTTTTAGGTCCCATGTAATTGGGGGCGAGCCTATTGCCATTAATCGGGCACGAAACCAAACTCCGAGCTGCTACTGAGAATTTCATAGGAAAAACCCAATAATACTTTGCTCGACCTGGGATTCGAACCCAGGACCTCGTTCATAGCAGTCGCGCTAATGATCACTAGGCTAACGAGACCTACGTATATATTATCATATATTTTTATATAATTATTTGATCAACAAAATTTCATAAGAATCGGCCAAACCGTTTTTGAGTTAAATGCGAACATACAAACCGACAGACAGACAAGTTTTTTTGAACGTCATATTCTTGATCCACTTTCTTTATTTAAAGGACGTTTATTAGGAAATTTGGAAAACAAATATATGTACAGACAAACTACAGATTTATTAACATAGATAATGTCATAGGCGCGAGGCACTAACGTGCTATGTATGCGTCTGATTTTCATCCGTCGAATTGTCATTTGATATTTAGGGAATAATAATGACACCTATTATCCTTATTCTATAGAAATGAATAAAATTGAAGAGTCTGTTTGCATTGTCAAAGTAACAGCTGTCTACTAAATGCATATTCATATACGAGGTACTTATAACAAAAAACCAATTTTTTAATTTTTTGTCGCCTGTCTGTTTGCTCCGGTTAATCTCCGAAACGGTTTGACCGATTTTGACGGGACTTTTACTGGCAGATAGCTAATTTTGTGAGGAGTAACTTAGGCTACTTTTATTTTCGAAAAAGAAATAGGGTTTCGCACAAATAAAAATAAATTCGAAAAAAAAAAACGACGATGTTGGGGAACTTAAATGGCTTACGCTGCATAAACTATAAGAGATAATATATCAAATTAATGTAGTGCAAAATGCAATAACGTACTTATTGTACAACAGCAGCCGCGGGCACAGTTAGTACTTATTATTAAAGTAATAATTATGATAGAATGTCTCTTATGCCTGTTGACAAATCTATAATAATCAAAATAATATTATTTTATTGATGTATTTCTAGTAAAATCTAAATAATTATTGAATTTAATTTTTGTATATTAAATATATTAAATTGAACATTTAACGTAGCTATTGTCGACTATAATAAATATCTCTCCCCTAAGCAAGTCACAGCTTGTACAATAACTATGACGTGGAGACAAAAACTTACTAAAATAATCCATTAAATTAATGATGGACCGAACAGGCAGAGCGCGGCCGTGACGCGGGTATTCATTCAGTGGTTCCCGCGGGACTCCCGCCATTTGTTATCAGCTCTCGTTCCCGCAATCGCTATCGCGTCGCCGCCGGCCAACTCTATCATTATTTCACGAATGGTTACTTTATCATCAGCAAAACTGTCGCGATTTGTCAACTGGACGTTATTTACTATGGATATTTTTCACTGAGCGAGTAGGTATGTTCTATTTCATTTCGTTTTTTTGTATAGCCTATCCAATGACATTTTATAAATAGACTCGTTATACTCTCACTAGAAGCAGATTTAAAACCTCAACATTATTATTGTTATCAGCAACTTTGATCATAATTTTGAGTAGTTGTAAGATAGGAAATCAAAACGCGTCAATGCGTATTCACTTATAAAATATCACTGAAGCTATCTATGCTTTCTATTGGATGACCCAAAATTCACACAAAATTTGAAAAAAAAAAAACAGCGTAACAGCTGACATTTCAAGGTTATTAAAAATGAAGTGTACACGATAGAACAACTCGTTTACATTGTGTTCAGGAAAGTCAAGAATAATTATACATTTCGAAAAGCTGCCTAAAGACTTTGCTTGCATCTTCACGCTTATAAAGTTCAATTGACTCATTGACTACGCACAGGGAGAGAGTTAGTTGACTGGATCATGGAACAACAACAAGCCTCTGGTGATTTTTCTTACTAAATTCATTTTCAAAGATGAGTAATTTGCAATTTCCTAGTCGCGTAGTTTCCCATTTTGATGATCAGAATCGGGCAGATAACTTATGCGATTTTAAGGCCGTTGGACTTTTTTTGAAGTAAAAGTTTTGAGCCAACAAGCTCAAGACCATTTATATCTTAAAGGTAGGACTTAAACTCTGTTTCTTGGAAATTCTGCTACGTGTATGGGAAACGGTCATGAAAAATTTCGACAAAAGAGGTCGATGAAAATTGATTCCCACATAGTCGAAGTCTAGTTCTCTTATAATACAGTGTTACAGCCGGGTTTACCGTATGTTCTAAAAGTCAAGACGCCCGATCTGCGTTCGTCAAAAGTAAACAAGTCTATTTTCGTTTACCTAATCTCCGGTAGCTGAATTCTCGAGTAGGGTTGTCGACTTTTTGTTATCGTTATACTCATGTGATGTTATCAGTCTTTAAATAAGATAAAATGAAATCAATTTTTATGTTTACCGTACGTTACTATTGATGATGTGTTTTGTATACAATTTCCGTTTCAGTACATAATACAAAAACGTTCTCGTTTTAGGAAAGTTGTTTTACGTTACATATAGCAAAGCGGCAACCTTATGTACGTAAGATTGAACGCCAACGGCAGATCTGTTTTATACCGTGTACCTACGTCAGTGATGGGACTAAAGACGATACACTAGCATCGGTAGAGACAACATTAAAGACGATCCTGTGTATTCCGCTTGCATCGTTGCACAATATTTTTGCATAATTCTAACTTTATGAAGTTTGCGTTGAATGCCAGACGTGAGGTCAAAGCTTTCTTACAAATCACATGCTTCTCTTTATAAGTGCAAGTCGTTGCAATACTGATTACGTTTATACAAATATTATAAAGAGTTAAAATTTGTGAACTATTGGTTCGATTATAATGATTTCTTACTGATAGAGCTTTATGTTAGAGTCCTTATACTATATTTTGTTTTTAAATTGTATATTGAAATAAACGCATACGAAGTCACACGCTGTTTCTAGTATTATATATTTTAGTACTTTAGTTTTGCTCTACAATAATGTATTATCTAATTAAAAAATTAAGTATTGTGTTTATTCTCTAGAAATACATACACACATCACGCCTCTCTTCCAACGGGGTAGGCCGAGACCATGTTCTTCCACTTGCTACTATCCTGGCCAAAATTTTTCGCTTCTTCATCATTCATCAATATTTTCACGCACGATCGTCAGTTTAGTGTACTCTTGACTCAGGTCAAAGATCAGTCTTTCGTCTAGGCCTTCCTCTTTCAATGCTCCCATTACCATTAAATTTCTTAAGCGGTTCTTCTTTCATTCATCCTCTCTACATGTCCAAACCATCTAAGCATCACTTTCTTAATCCAAGTAACTAAATCTTCTTTCAAACGGCAAAGTTCTCATATCACACTATTTCTTATCCTGTCACTCAATTTCACTCTTACCTCTTAGCGTTGTCCTTTCTACTGCATTTATTCTACTTTCATGATTTTTCTGCCACACTCAGCTTACACTTCAGTAAGAGAGTGTTGGAACTAACACTGCTCTATGTGCAGCCAGACGAGCTTTGGTAGAAATTTTTTAGCTGTTCATAGAGGTGTGTTCATCATGTTACCGACATTTACTGTCCTTTCTATACCTATCACTTTCACGCTTTCGATCTCTGGTAAACATCGGTTCCAAGTATATAAACTCATTAGCTGTGCCACACGGTTACACCCGTGTTAACTTTATCCGACAAACACCGCGCCGCCAATACACCCATATCATAAATTATTCTTCTCGCAAATACTAAAATAGAAAATTATGGGTTCAAATAGCATATTCTAAAGAACAAAATTTACCTTTATAAAATTGTCTTTATGATCAAGTAACTTTTTATATGTCTAAAAATAATGCTTATAAATCACTTTTTAATTTACCTTATTTATATACCTTTTTAAAATACTTTATTGTGGCTTATTTTTAAGAGATAGACATATGACAATAGTATATACTATTGCTACCTTATTTTAGATATACTAAAGACCAATATTATTGTAGAACATTGTATTTCCATATCATAAACGATTACGCCAGCGCACTCGGATAAAGCAGTTCGGGAGGGACTCGACTTCCAACTTACGTAACAATCTTAAATAGCCTATATTATTCTTCGAGAGTCTGGCTATCATATACAAAAATAATTTTTCGAATCTGACTGGTAATTCCAGAGATTAGCGTGTTTAACTAAACAAACAAACAAAAAACTTTTCCGCTTTATTATATTAGTATAGATTCACTTGCTCCAGTTCGTGCCACCAATTCGAATACATACTTCGGTCATGCTCTCTTTCTTTTCAAACACCATAACTTTCGTCTTCTTTGCATTCACTTTCATTCTATTTCTTTCCAGAGCTTCATTCATAATAGTTACCATCACATGTAAATCCTTTGCTGACAATGCAAGTAATACTTGATCATTGGCATAAAGAAGACATTTGACGAAGTAACTCATAAATCAGACCACAATAACTCTCTTTTAAAACTGATAGACAATTATCCATGAATAGGTTGAATAGTCTTGGAGACACTTCTCATCCCTGTCCAACAACCTTTCGGATGCTAAACCGTTCAGTGTATGTTCCGTTTATTCTGACACAAGTACTTAAATTCTCGTAGAGAGATTTCAATGCTTGTATCAGATCACTACTCACCCCATTAATAGATATCGCCGACCACAACTCATTCCTCCCCACTTTGTCATAGATCTTCTCCAAATTTAGGAATGCACAATAAAATTTTTTGTTTACTGCCAGGTATTTTCCAGTAATGCACCGTAAAGAGAAAACCTGCTCCGTACATCTCGTTCTAAATCCCACTTGTACATCCCATATTCTCTCATCTGTTCCTAATATAACTCTTTCAATTATTACTTTAGCATACAGTTTGCCAACAACAATGACAAGGCTAATTCCGCGGTAATTTTTTCAGTTTTGCTGTGACCCTTTTCCTTTGTACAACGGCACGATCACCGCCTTGCACCAGTCTCCTGGTCCCGACTGTTTCTCGATATGATTTTCAATATTTTATAATACAATTCATGAATACAATTTTCGCTTTTGCTTTTCTATTTATTTTCTCGACACTGTGAGCTCTAAATATTATAATATTATTACTACGAAAATACTGTTTTCTTACATACACACACATCACATTTAGTTTTTCCAAATATTACAGCCACACACACTGAGTTTTTTTTGTTCACGTAGATGATGTGTATAGTAAGGTTATTACAATAATTAATATACCTAATTAATGAAGCATGAGGATTTCTTCACGATATTTTCCTTCACAGCTAAATACGGGATAAATACCAGCATAACCTCCAAAATAGGAAAACGCATTGATAACATATTACATATCATATATCCGGATGGGATTTTTACATGTAATTTTTTATTGAATGAAACATACTTATTTAAACAAACGAAAATACTCGTATAAACAGATAGTAGTTATTAAAAACAAGCTGCATTGCCTTGAGAAAATGTGTATTTCAAATCTAATTTCGATCCCAGTTGAATTTGCAATCGCAATATCTCGTCTTTTCCTTTACTTGGGAGCCTTCGTAGAAATATCCAAGTTTCCGGCCAAAGTCTGTGTTTGTTTGAACATCGCAGAGTGAGTCAGTTAAACAATAGACTTTGTGAATAATGGATTAAACAACAAAATATGTATGTAATAGTACAGTGTACTCTGTAAACTGTAGTGAGCTTTTATAGAACAACCTTCTCATACTATAGTGTCGAAAATTACATTGTCTGTTTTTAGAAATTAAATTCTAAGTTAATTCATTAAAATGTTAAAAAGCGAGTCTCTGTAATTTAATTTAATGACTGGAGCTTTTAATTTTCTTGATAGATAAGGTAATACATTCATTTTCAATTCTTTATCTAAAGTTTAAGCGTCGTCCAGGATCTCACTTCACCAGATGTGTCGATGTGGCTCAAAATGGTAATAATCTATGCTTAGTGGGAATACTGGCACTCAAGTGCAGCTGTTGGACTACACTTATAGGTGCTTGGCGACAGATTTTCAACTTAAGGATGGTAGCTAGCCATGTGGGTAATAGAAAATGCCCTACCACCATGCTATGGTATCATCATGATTTTTCTTTCATCAAAACCTTATTGCTCATTATAGGGATTCGAACTCACGTCGATCGACGCGGTAACCGTACACACTGAACCATCATTGCTTTTTTAAATCAATAATTTGCAAAAATTCTAGTGGGTAATTAAAAATTCCTTTTTTTGTAGTAGTATAGTATGAAATAAAAAAAATTAACGTAATATTTTATGTGGTTTTTCTAAACATGGGATAACTTGGTGTTATTAAAACAGGAGATTCTGAATTCGAAACGCTAAGAGAAACAGCTTTTCAATACAAGTGTTATGCGAATTGAAAAATCATAATAGTAAACTCATTATTACTTTACTAAATACAAAAGTGAATTTTGTGTGATGCGTATCTATTAGCTAAGAGTAAAACTAAAACTAAATTAAAAAAAATATACTTCTATTTAAAAAAATTATTATCATTAAAATAATTCGTCTCATCGTAAATAAAATGCTTATGGTTATCCTTAAACATATACTATCGCTAACTTTTTGTAGGTTTTTTAGAATTTACAATTGTGTAGTACATACATTAATTTGATATACAGTCTCTTATGATTTACTCAACGAAAGTCATATATGCTCCACAAAAGCTTCTTTATTCTGAATATATTCACTATTATGGCCACTGCTTATTTCGTGTGTTACTTTATCTAACAAAATATATTTTATAACCTGACCAGAGAACACAACTATAAAGTAAAAAAAAAACACGTAAATAGTATTAGATATGTTTCTTATGTTTGCACTTAACCAATACCTAAGTAAATGTTATGTAACGCCATGATTTAAAATCAGATAACACTACTTACTAGACAAAAATCTCTTTATGTTTGCATTTTAAATCACCAAGATAACTAAATGAGTGTTTGGGATTAAACAAAATAACTTGAACTGCGGGTGAATAGACAGACATAAATGGATCAGTAAAAGAGCAAATTATCGGGGAACAATCAAGGAGTGATATGCACACACTGACTCATACTCATGGTACTGTAGGGGAGCTGACTCACAGACGGCGCTAACAGATATTCTTAGAATAGCAATTTAGCCTTGACAATAACACAGTTCATCTACCTGAACTATGTTTGTAATAGTTTACATATTTTTGGTGAAAATCCCTGCAAATATGCGGGGTCTTATATGGATTTGATCTTAATCTTAAATGTTTTTGCTGAGTTATATGCAGGCCTAGCATGAAAAAAGAAACTAGACACCAGAAATACTGCATCCTGCCGAGCAAGTATATGTATATTAAACCACTTTATACGTATTAAATGTGTGCCCATGCTTCACTGCTATAAATGTAATTTTATTATATTTGTAATAACGCTGACACTGAATTCATTATTTAAATATAATATGATTAATGTTTACATTACTCATCAAGTGCATTCGAATCAGATATGTATGTACTTTCCATTAAGTTCTGTTTTTAGCGCGCCTTTTATTTTTAAAATAACTTGGAAAAGAGAGACCTTATTTTATATTGTATTATATCAACACCTTGGATTACAAAGAGTGTAAATGACAAAATACGGATATTAAGAAGAAGCGAAAAAACTAAAATTTAAAATGTTTTTAGGATATAACAACTATGTATTTTGTAATCATTACTGTATGGATTTCTGTAAAGAAGAAATTTCTTTAAAAGTAACGATCTGCAATACTGTGATGAATGCCGAATTGTCTGGTCAATAAATTCAAAATAGATGTTTCATACGCCCTGAGAAATCAGTCTTTTACGACCTATAATAATGTCCTAATAACCCTAATAAGTATAATAATCCTTTATGTCTATAATTTAAATTAATCATGGGTCCTAATCGTTACTTAACGTATATCCAGCTTAGGCTGTAAAGACATATTTTTTTGTCTATTTATGTTCGCGAATAAGCAGTAACAAAAGAAAAATATATCCAAAACTGTTATATATATATATATATATATATATATATATATATATATATATATATATATATATATATATATATATATATTTATTGTATACACTCATATATAATTACTTTATGTATTAATTTTATATATATTATACTGTTTCAAGAGTGTAGGGGACAGATAAAAATGTTCATGCTACTTACATCAATGTTTCACGTGAAATATCGCTACGGGTATAAGACAAATCAAAAGAGCGTAAATAACTGAGTATGATACTATTATGAAGCTATTTTCGTCAAAATATCCTTTACGCCCTTTATAATTCGAAGCAAACAAAGAAAAAACAAAATAAGCATTATACTGTGATTATACTGAAGCATTCAATGATGAATATCCTTCACTTAATTAAGTATAAATCCACCCATTGTTGGAGTATCGTGGACAAACCTTGTGAGTAGCGGTTAAGGTCTTTGAAAATAATAAACTGGTCTTTGCTGGCGTCAAGTGTGTAATTTCGAGATCTTATGTTTTACTATTTACTTCAATTATGATAAATGCGGCTATGAGAGGGGTGTCGTGTGAGATGTGTGAGAGGACGGAAGCGCAAAGCTAATTGCCTGTCAGCGACGAGTCCGGTTGTGCTCTGCTCTAGGAGAATGCCGAGTGGTACATACGGTTTAATGACTGCAAACAATATCTTCATCTATCTATACAATAACAAAATTGAAGCGTCTGTTTGTAATGTCAATATAACAGCGTTTTACTAAATGCATATGATACGATATTTAAAACAAAAAAAAAAACAATTTAAAAAAAATTAAAATTTTTTTTGTCTGTCTGTTCCTACTAATCTCCGAAACGGTTGGACCGATTATAACGGGATTTTCACTGGCAGATATCTTATATTATAAGGAGTGTTACTCTTACACTTGCACTAGTGTTATTTTAGAAAAAGAAAAATAATTAGGGTTCTTTTTCTTGTTCGCCGCATAGGAAGTTCTACGTGGACGAAATCGCAGGCACAGCTAGTGTTGAATAGAACTCAAAAATAATGATTCGTATTGATTAGAAATAGATGAGGATGATACATAAGTATAACAATTTAATAACTTTGAACTGTCTTCTGGAGCAAGAAAGTCAGATTATATAGTGTAATAATAAATCTGTAGATCTGTCTGTACATGTAATTTATTTTCGTAAATTTCCTAATAGATGTCTGTATGTAATAGAAACTTGATCACAAATATAACATAAAATTATCCGTTTATCTGTAACATAGTCATCATCATAGACAGTTTTTTTCAACTCACTGCAGAGTATAAACCTTCTCTCTTTTATGCTACTCATCTCTGTCCTTAGCCTATCTTGTCCAGGTCTTACCGGCAAGATTTATAATGTCGTCGACCCATCTCGCCTTCCGGTATTCCTATTCTTCGTTTGCCCTTTCTCGGCCACCATTCCGTCATGGATCTACTTCACCTGCCTTCCTTCACCACATTTGGCCAAGTGACCTGCCCAACGCCATTTGAGCTGAGTTGTACTGATACCAATATACTCCACTTTCGTGCTTTTTCCTATATCCTTATTTCTAAATCTATCAGTCAATCTATCTGTCTGTATTTTCCGAAATTCGTATTTAAATCAAAAACGGCTTGACCGATTTCATGAAATTTTGTACACGGGAAGCTTATGTCATTGCTCAATTGTTGAGTTATAAGAACCGAATTTGATGTCATTCCATAAATTGATAGAATAAGTTTTTATTCTATAAGGATTTTTGCAAAATTTTGTACACAGGAAGTATAAGCCGTTTCTTTATTTGATAGGCTATACAAATTGTCAATGACTGCGTAAAAATGAAATTACGATAGGATATTAATTAGGGCATAATAAACGCGTGCAGAGCCGTAGGGCACCGCTAGTTTTAAGATAATATATGTTGACTATCGTGTTATGATCGTGATTTGCATTCTTGTTATCTCGGAAGATTTTATCCTCTTAGGATTGCAAACACTTAAGATAATATTTATGAACATGTATATACATATTTATACGTAGGTATAGATTAAAGATGCTAAGTTATATAGTAGATATAGTACTTAATTACTGTAATATTAAAATGTTAAATATAATATTAAATATATTTGTCTTAAAAGATGTCGAATAGTATTAACATATAAGCGACTGTCCGACATGTCTCATGGTCAAAGCAGGTGTAGCGTTCATTATCATTATACGTTCACTAACGGGATAGACCGGCTCAAAGCAACTCAGCTCAGAAAAACTTGTAGTAATTAAACTTGAGTCTAGAGTTATTACGAAACTATTACGAAAATGAATGCTATTTACTTTATAAACAATAAAAACATGGAAATCTGTTTACTTCTTCTATCTATTTGTTTTTGTTGGTTTCGTAATTTATCATAATTCATGGTCCGCTGAACGATTTGTCAAGGTTTAGTTGACGAATCATAAAGACGAAAAAAGCAATAATGGTTGTATCATTTTTACAAACAAAAAAAATATATTGGTTTTCTGATCATTGTGATTCTGGTGCAGTTTTTAAGTTCCAGCGTTTCAGAGAACCTATTAACTTGACTTTATAAAGTCTTAATCCGTGCTTGTTATATTCTGTTACTGCTTATTTATAGAGAGAAAAAAAGCAATTTCGCATTCACGACCGCAGCAAAACAGAGCGGATCGCATAAATCAGCAGAGAAACAAAACGGGCGAGAATCGTCCCGGGACAAAGTAATGAACTAATTACATTAGTCTCATGACGGTCGCAGGAGATGAGAATAAAATGACTGAAACAGCTTACAATTAGTCGCATGATGCTTTAAGCACATTTGATGAACGCTGCATTTTTCTACGTCTGATTATTTATATATTAGCTGTACCGTATGGTTTCACCCATGGCAAAAAATTATTCGACCAACTCTCTACCGCGCTCCGCCAACGCACCTGTGCAGTGTAGCCTCTTGTTGTTCTAATTTCCCGTACCTACTTATCTACATCTTGCCATATTGCTTGATGTTCATAGTTAATGCTCCGCTTTTTAAGGTCGTAGCGTGAATTTATAAATAGGTTATAATAAAATGCAAAAAATAATCTTCAAATCTACAAGTTTTATAATATTATTACTATGGATTTATTTAAACAGCCTTGATGTATTGAAAAAATATATTTAAGAATGTGATTTTAGGTTATCATAATTAATAATGTTGCAACAAAAGTGCATTCATAATCATTATTATTATTCGTCTTTCGAATTAATTTATCTGAGATTTACTTTTAAATCAAAATGATATCTGCATTAAAGAGAATCGCCATTAAATATATAGAAGAATTGAATAGAAGTTCTTATACCGGAATGGCTTTATATTAAATAACCTAACCCCAGTAGTTTTTTTACTAATTATGAAACACCTTGACATTTGACACGAAAATTACTTCTTATTGAATGAATAACCATTCTCACAGTACCATTCTATTGTCTTATTAATTATACCTATATTATACCCATATGGTAACTATGTGATTAAGAAATTCATAAATAACGTAACTACATGATTGTTTCTTTAATTTCTATTATTTTTTCTCTAACCATTTTAACTTGGCGGCTGTCTACGGAAATCAGCATTTAACCGCAAGTTGCGAAAGGCATGAGAGATTCCGTTATAATATATAGGGATCCCGGAGTTAGACGTTCTTGTGGCCACAGCCGTTAGACCCTAGAGAGATTGTTATTTTCTTTGTCATAAGCTTTTGAAGATAAGATAGAAATAGCTACTAACATGCCTGTTGACCACAACAAAGGAAATTTAGATGCTAAAGTTAATGTTTTACAAAAACATTTCAGTTCATTATCTAATAGTCTACTTATATAATAAAATTCAGAGGATGAAACCAATCGAAAATACAGTAATTTTCGATATTTAGGTGTACCTACACTTATATTCAATTATTTTAAAAGCTTCTCCTGATCGCAAGTATTTTATTTTATTCCATTTTGTAATTTTATATTTCATTCCATTTAGTCTGTCAAATACATTTCTTAGTATGTTTTAATGAATCTCCTGGCTATTTATAGAAAAGATATATAATACTTGCATAACGAAGAAATTAATCTTCCTAAATTATTTATGATTGAAATAATTACAAAAACATTATTGAAATCACTATCACAACGTTGCACGGTGAAATATCTTCAGTAATTAATTATTCGCCGAGTTATTAATTAATCTGCGCCACAGCTGCTTCTTCTGTAGAATCAGACAAATAATGTCTCGTAACAGGAATATGAATAGAATAAAGCTCGAGTGTTTAGCATTTATTTAAAACTAAATAATTCTGATAAAACTATCTACCGTTCTAAATAAGTTCTCTAGAATAAGTAGCTGTTACAGTTGTAGCTTTTTATATAAAACTAACTGTGCCCGTAGCTTCGTTCACGTAGACTACAGAATGCCCGTGTGAATCTGGCTCCCCCGCTCCCGGCTATTTTAAAGACAAAAATGCTTATTGTGGGAGTTCCTTAGAAGATAGACATATATTCTCCCACACTTTTTTGTAGGTCTTTTTAATGTCTACAAATGTTTAGAGCATTCATTTGCTATTTCTTTTATAGTTTACTCAGCGTAGACCATTTAAGCGACCGAATTGATTAACCATGACCAGTTTTTTTTTATTTGTGCGGAACCCTAATTCTTTTTCTAAAATAAAAGTTGTAGTAGTGGTAGTAAGTTACTCCCTATAAATTTAGCTATCTCCCAGTGAAAGTCCCATCAAAATCGGTCCAACCGTTTCGAAAATTACTCGGAACAAACAGACAGAAAGACAGACAGACAGATTTTGTTATGACAGATGACAGTTGAGAGATGACAGATGTTGTTTTGTTAATAGTATCGTATATACTTTCATATGC
This sequence comes from Saturnia japonica, assembly GCA_033032175.1. Lineage (NCBI taxonomy): Eukaryota > Metazoa > Arthropoda > Insecta > Lepidoptera > Saturniidae > Saturnia > Saturnia japonica. The sequence goes on along the minus strand of CM065311.1, from coordinate 7,718,783 downwards.
ATTTAGTAAAAAGCTGTTATTTTGACATTACAAACAGACACTTAAATTTTATTAATTGTACAGATTGCATTAATTTGCCAATGTATCTGAAACTAGTAACTGATATTATAAGAGATGACGTTGGTACGTAAATATTTTATCACTTTTTAAAACTAGTGATTTTAATTTAATATTATATTATGTTAACTGTCAAAAATGTACTTACAATTTTGAGTTCATAACCAAAACAAATACAAAATTCAAGAAAAAAATTAGAAAGAGAATCAACAACTGTGGTGAGAAAACAACAAGAAGATTTTTGATCGATATTATACATTGGTCGGTATCAATGGTGTGGTGAGTCACCATATTAGACTTCATATAAGTTTCTACATTACGCATAATATGGAGTAGTTCTGAATATGTATTAAAATATATATTTATATTTCAATAATCTACATTTCTAAAATTTTATGTTACTTTGGAATTGTGTGTGAAATTAATATTCGTCGACACATTATTTCCACCGTTTAAATCAGAAGCCTCAAAATTTGTCCATATCTCGATTACGAAACTGGTTTCTGTTTTATTATTATGTTATGGCAATTATGAATGAATTAATAATGTGCAGATATTTTTACAATATCCGTTGGTTTTCAATTCGTGTCCCTCAAAACCATTTAGATACGTACGTAATAATAATCGTGAATAAATTACATCTACTAGCTAATGGGTTTATTTTTTTGACACGGACCGATCGGCGGTGGGTTGATTGTACGTTTTTGTAGGCTTGTAATCAATTTTAGATTTGGAGTGGAATCGTGACCTGAAGCCCCCGTGAGCCTCGCGGGCTTCGTGCAATTTGGCTGTAACTAAAGCGACGCACCGTCCAATTCAGTTTTGATATGTATTTACTATTTAGCTTTTATATTTATGTGGTTGGAACATGTTTTTTAAATAAAATCCTTCTTTATTTATTTATTGGAAACTGTGTACTTCCACAATTCTGCCAAAGTCGCGGGATGAGAATATTTATCTAAATATTCTTATAGTTAATCTCCAGACACGGTTTTAACAAGATAGTGGCTCCCTTTTTAAATTATCTAGGCAGTTTTCGTGGCAACTTAAAATACATATTCCTAGTTTTTCACTCGTGCACAATAACCAAACTACATAACATAAAATGTCGCCAAAATTACATACAAAATTTTAATACCATATCTAAGTTTATGAATTTAATTAAAAACCACGATATGACAGCTTTATCCCGCCAGAAATCCCATAAATAAAATTTATTCATACAGTTGATTATTACTTATTGCTTAGTTTATTCTATAGAAGGCATGATACTGACAGTGATAACATTACCGAGCAAAAAATTAATCAATCCTTTAGTAATGATGGTAGATCTCAGAACTGACTCAGAAGCGTCAGCCGATAGAATTTTTAAATACGTTTTGTTTTTCATTATTTGATTTGATGCTACGTTCTTAGACACGCAGAGTGGCTTTTCATCCCTATAGTAGTAAACCACTTTTAATTTTCTTTACATTTCTTTATTTCATACATTTGTATCGCATTTCTAGTTGTGTAGGGCTACCTTTTATTTATTTTTTACTACATAAATTTTCTTATACGAGTTCCATGAATTTATTTAATGTTATAAAACAGTAGAAATGTATTCCACAGAAGAGATCATAAAACTAAACGGTGTTATAGTATAAAAAGGGGAACGCTTCAAAATCTGCGGAATAATATTATTTCCTTGAATATACAGTCGAATAAAGTATACGGTACAAATGTCGCCATCGCTTTTACGGAGTGTGGAGGATCTGCGAGGATTGTTATTGATGTGAGAAGCGCGGGAAGCGAGTCCGGACTATTAGATAGTCTTCATTATGGGCGATCATGCGTACCGGATAGGCCGGATAACAAACTGGTAAAGGCGGAAAAAATTGTGAAATATAGCAGCGGACGCCGAGCTTAACTCGTATGAATTGCCACAAATCCCGACGTATTACGTCTATATCCCAAAAATATCTTCACAGCGTGAATCAATACACAGACGCTTCCTGTTACAATAAGTTTGCATTTGAATTTGTGTAGCTATTTTAAACACGTATGAATGTGGTTTAGCATTTCGTTTTGTTGCTTTTATTGGAATTTATAATAAACAAAACGTTTCAATGAATTCTCACGTTGGTACCGCGTGGGCGAGATTTTATTGTGTTATAATATTTGTGTAAATTTATGATAAGTGTTTAGCAATAAACGTCTTGATGAAGTCTAAATAATCATTATAATCTAATTAAATCACAAAAAAGCAAGACATGATGTAAAACCGCATGTAAAAAATATGACGTAAAAAAAGTCTCATTGATATCTACGTAAATATCTTTAGACTGTATTGTATTATACTAACAACTAACATGACGGGTTTTCATTATCAGAAATTTTAGGTATGTAAAACAATTTAGTTATATGAAGCGCTCAATGTCAAAATTCTACAATAGTTTTATTGAATGTTATTATTATTCAGACGGAAACTGTGATTCGTCGCGCGTGATTAAACTCATTCTCGATGTTTCCGTCACTTTTAGTGATTACTATTTAAAAAATATTAAAGCATTGTTGAACTTTATTTATTTATTAATCTTAATTGTACACCATTAGTTACATATACATTTGAACATTAAAATTTTATGTTAAGTATAAAGGCCAGCCTTATTGTTGTAAGCAATCTCTTCCAGGCAACCTTTGGATGGATATTTTACAATAATAATTACTTGAGTTTTGATGGGATTTACTCTAAAGCCATATGTTTTACTCCAACTAATAATGTGGGCTAGATCGCTATTATTATTGTGACAAGCTTGTGATAGTTGTCGATGGTAGCTTATGTATATATTTGTAGATCATCCGCATAAAGATGGTAATAAGACGACAAATCATTGAATATTGAGTTAATAAAAATTCCGAAATGTAAAGGGGACAGCACCCCACCCTTCGGTACACCAATAGAAGTGGTGCACCAGGAAGAAACCTTGTCTTCGATATGAATACGTTGTCGGCGACCACTCAGATAACTACTAAACCAGCCATTAACAGTTGGAGATATGTTTAGAGATCGAAGTATACCGAGTAGAATATCAAAATCAACGGTATTAAAAGCATCGCTAAAATCAAGCAAAACAAGAACTCATGCTCCATGCCAGACCAAATATCGTCAGTAATATGTGTCAGTGCCGTTACGGTACTATGCCCAGGACGAAAACCGCATTGGACCTTTCCTTTTCAGTAGATTATTTTTACAAAGAAAAGAGTTTAACTGTGTATGAACAAGTCGTTCTAGAACTTTAGAAAGAAAAGGTAGTATAGAAATAGGACGATATTCGAAGAACAAAGTAGGATTGTTTTTCTTAGAAAGGGGTGTGATCTGAATATCTTTCCAGACGGATGGAAATACACCAGCGAATAAAGAGTACTTGAGGATATGACACGAAATAAAATGAATTTCATCTAGGATTAAAAAAAAACATTTTACGATAGATATCGTCACAGCCAACAGCATGAGATGTTATTGACATGTTGCTCCTTTTAACATCAACAGGGGATAATTGAGAAAATGTAAATTCAGAATGTTCAGGAGTTGACAGTGATGAAAGATACCGCAGTGTGTTTGCTTTTATAGTCAAATCAAAGTCGGACGAAGAAGAGAAATGTTTATTTAACGATTGTAATTTGATGTGAGTTTCCAACTCCTATTGATCTAAGGAATTTCCAAACACTTGCTGGATTCCCAGTATTACCAGATTCATGAATATAACGACGTTGGGCATCCTTACGTATTTTATATATGGCAACACCACCACCAGCATCACCTGTGCGATCATTTCTTGTTAGTTGAAACCCAGGAAGTGAATAAGAAGTAGAAAGGAGATATGGTTTCAACCATGACTCAGAGACAAGAATAGCGTGAATATATTTACTCTCAAAACTTGCTAAAATATCGGGAAAATGTTCCGGAATGCTTTGGGCATTTATATGAACAACATTAAAATTTATCGCAACATCCGAAAATTGAAACTCATGGGTTTCTGCCAACGTCGGCAGGCTCTGGAAACTATCACTATCATTACTCACTGACTGACACTAAGTCATCAGTATCACTAAAGCAATCCGAATCAGTCATTGTCTCAAATAATTACAGAAAAAAATAGATAAGTAAAATATATGATATTAAAATAAATATCTTACTATAACAATAAAGCTTTAAAATATATATAATTTTATTAATTAATGAGGTTCGTATCAATTTATCCATTGGCCAGGTGAATGTTAGTAGAAGTTAACAAATCATATTTAACAACAACAAAAAAAAAAGTTAAGAAAATATAATACTAGAAATATAATATAATATATATAATATAAACGCAAAGTACGTTATTTAAAAACGTTACGTAACAAATATTTGTGTTTGATATTAATTCCGATCAAAACAATCAGGATATATAACGAGGTAACAATGACAAAAAGTAAACATTAAAATATCTACTGATTAATACGGCTCATCAAGCTGAACAGGTATAACAAAATATTATTAATAAAGTAGGTTATTGAAAAAAAAACATATTTATAAGATACCTATATGCAAACAGAAAAACAAACAAAACCAAAAGTGAGCTGATATTACCGGAACAATTATACGGACTTGGTAGTGAAAGTCACTTCTTAGTGGTGGCTCGTTTAGTTTTCGCGGCATCCTTCACGGGAACCTGTGGCGCAACAGTATCTTGCTTAATCTTATTGAGATCCGTGAGCGATGTGACTCGTTGACGAGAACCATCCGGCGCCAGAACGAACACATAGCCTTCCCTGGTCTACACTTCTTTACATCAAACCTCTCATGAGTAACTATAAATCTATTACGCCGCGCTTTAGTAAGTAACTCGGAAATAGAAACCTCGGTGTTTTAGAGTTTTGTTTTGCTGAACCAAAGCTTGTCCCGAATCGCCACACTTTGAAGTTTTAAAAGAATTGACCTAAGTTTATGAGTTGATGAAGGTCGTCCCATCCTATGGCACCGTCTAATATCAGCGTTAATGAAGTCAGAGATTTTGAGACTGTTCTTGATAACGTTCACCACCGCATCTACAGTTTAGATTACAGTGCTGGGAAGTAGTGTTGGGTGCTTTTTGTAGTTCAGCCTCAAAGTTCACCATTCTGTCGTGAAACATTACCATCATTCTCGAAAGAGACTCTAAGTGATTCCATATTTATGTTGCTGTTTTCTTGGAAATACCACAGGACCGAAAGGGTGTTTTATACTATCATTGATTTATAATTAAATATCAAATAAACGTACATAATAAATTACTATATTTTAATTAGTTAAAATACGGAGCAGAATTTTACTCAGGTTACTTACCCGCTTACCTTCGTTTACTTTATCTAATGTTACTATTTAACATTATATATCTATTAATAAAGCGGAAGAGCTTTTTTGTTAGTTTGTTGAAACACGCTAATCTCTGGAACTACCAGTCAGATTCAATACATTCTTCTTGTATATGATTGCCAGATCTAGGCTATCTAACATTAGGCTAAAACAGCTCTCAACTAACCTTAAATATTGATTTTTATTACGTAAGTCGAGGCCCTCCCGAACTGCTTTATCCGCGTGCGTTGGCGTAATGGTTATAATTACAACATGGCTGGCGTAATTACAATATAAACTTTTTATACGTAAATATAATGTTCTGAAAAAATATTGCTCCTCAATATATCAAAAAAAAAGTCAGCCTATCTCTTATACATAAGCCATGATAAGGTAATTTTTAAGAAATACTTATTAAAAATCAAAAAGTGATTTTTAAGCATTATTTTTAGACATGGCATATTAATCCTTACGAACAAAAGTTACTTCATCATTAAGACAAATTTATGAAGTTAAATATTGCTCTTTAAAGTATGTCGGAGATAATAAAAAATAAAATAAACTGTGATAACTAAACAATTATGATAGGCTACACGGGCGCGTTGGCGGCGCGGCGCGGTGTTTCTCGGATAAAATTAACACGGGTGAAACCGTGGGGCACAGCTACTTTTATATAATTGCAATCAAGAAGAATAATTTATATATTTCTTAACACAAGCATTGTTTAATATTTAATACCTTCAAACGTTTGTTAGTACTAAATAAATAAAAAGAACATTAAAAATATTCATTTTTGTATGTATAAGAAAAACTAAATACATGTTTAATTTTATTAAACATGAATATTAGAGAAAAAGGTCTTTTGCGTAAATTAAAAAGCACCAGATGAATAAATTAATTCCATTCGTTGATACAATATATATTTTATATTCCAAACTGGTTTACTTCTTCACAAAGTTAATAGGTGATCATATTATAACTAGCTATAGAACCAGTTCAAATAATTATATCAAGAAATACAACTTAACATAGTAACAGGAAGTAATAAATTATATAATCTCGATGAAATCTTGTAATTTCTATCTAAAGTTCGTAAAGCGTATATTTCAATATCTTAAAATTTTTTGCTTTTTTAAATACATAATACATATAATATTATACCTGCTGGTGCTCGCAACTTTGTTCTTATGAAATAATTTTATTATTACTACTTAGTTCTTATAAAAAGCGTAATTATATGTAGCCTATATCCTTCCTCAGGCTCTGTCCAATATTAATGCGAAAACTGTATTCGATTTGGTTCAGTAGTTTACAAATGATGCGCATTCAAACGCGGACAATTAACCACCACGACATTGTTTGCGTTAATTACATATAAAATTTAATAAGAACAAGACAACTTTTAACAAAAAAGAAAATCAACTTCAAGGACTTCGAGGAGTTTCCAGGTGTGTATCTTCGAAGTCGAAGGTCCAATGAAATTACAATTGGACTACTCTTGACTGCCCTTGAGGTATCTCCTATCCAACGAAAAAAGAATCATCTAAAAATCTAAATTGGTTCATAAGCAAAGGAGATAAGCCCGAAAATTCATAAAAGAATAAACAGTCGAATTAAGAACTTCCTCCTTTTTTATCAGACTTTAAAAAGGAGTTTTTCAATTCGGTTGTATTTTTTAAATGTAAGTCATTATAAATAGCTTGTATCAATGGGGAACAATTGTAGTTATAGTTTTCTATTAGCGATAGTTTTTTTTATCCGATAAGTATTTCTAGAGATTATCTCCTTTGAACTTATAGGTAAACATTACGTCTTTATAATGTAGTATAGACACATGTCTTTTCGAAACAACCTTATCGAAATTATAATATATATAGCTTTGACTAAACTCCTCCTTTTTAATTTTATTTACACATGAATACGTAATCCGAGGTGCTATGAAATAATAATCGGATGGTAAAAACTACAAACGGGTTAATTCATAAGCAATAATTTACAATTGAAATGTAAAGTCTGGTATAGTATGTACCGAATGTGCAATGAATTGTTCTCTATCTGACAAACGAGCATAGCAGGGTGCTCAATTATTCCGCTGGCAATGTCCCGGAATGTCTAATTTGCTCACGTAATTTTGGTCGGAATTCGTCCCCGGCCGACGGATGCTCTGAACTATTTTTATTGCTTGTTTCCTATTTTCTCTATTCCATCGGGGACAATACAACTTGAACGCTAACCAAGTTGTCTCGGCGCAAGTGTATTGTGGATTGCACGTCTGTTGACGTCTCGCGACAGTCGCGACCCTGAATACTGTGACGCGACAACGTTAAATGCTTTCTTATTTCTAAGTGTGTCATTGGTTAAATATATTTCTTTACTCTCTTGTTTTGGTCCCGAGAGATAACGTAACTAGTAACTAACCTTTACATTATTTTTTGGATATAACAAGTACCTATTAATCCTGTTATAACAGTTACCTGCTAATTGTACAAAACTTACCTTTTTTACGGTTGGTTTCATATTTCAAAATAATAGGTGGTATAAAAAACATAAAAGACTGCTGTTGATCTGTTGCATGCGGAAGTAGCTAATAAAATTCGGACAAATTATTTTTGATATATTAATCCGTTATTTTTTATAAAATAAAACAATAAACAAATGAAATAGCAGTAAAATGTACACAAACAGCAAACAAACAAAAAAAAAAAGCAACAGATTATCCAGATATTTGTTCCACTATTAAAACTACAGCCACAAACATGATGATAGTCTTTACAGATACTTTTACAGAAATTTCATGGTCTCATTTAATTGTAAGGCACAATGTTTATTCAAGTGATTTTATCCTTAGCACGGACCATATCGAATAGTGCAGGAACATAGTTTATGTAGTATATTTTTTCATTTTTTGTTGGTTCTATTTTCGGTATATGTAAACTGTTTTAGAGAATCTGTGAATGCTGTTACTATTATTTAAAAAAAAAAAAAGAATGTTTTTTTGAGTTAAATTTATTATCCTCACTATTTATAATACGTTTCCTCAATGTCCCGTTCGTTTTTTCCACTCTTTGTAATTAAAAATTAAAGTTTATAAAAATAATTATTAAAACTGTACAATAAAGTGAAAGTAAAAGTTGGTAAAATGTTAGTTATTTAGAGCTACACGAAGGGTATTATAGGCAGATAAAAATAAGTATAAACGTTCTTAATGGATCACTGAAAATGTTCGAACACTTGACATTTAGCTCAAATCAATAATTCTTGAGATTAGTGGAAAGTTCGTGACATACAAACTTGTCTATTGCCCTAAAAGCATTTATAAGTAGACACATTATACAGAATCATGAACCTGACCCTTGAAGTTTCACATTGATTAGGTAGATGATTATTTAGATATTAAGTATGTATTGAAGCGTTGACCGCATTCGTGTACAAGCACGTTGTGATTTTATTCCAACAAAAAATAGATAAATGTGCATTTGTTCTATTACTGATTATGCTTTAACAAGTCTATCTCATGTATACTAAATAAAATAGTAACTAGTTACCAACATGCTCCCACTCCTCTCTTTTATAAGAAAAAAAGCTTTATACCCAACTATAAGATATGAACGAGTTGAGAAAAATTGCATTGCATTTCAATAGTACGTTTAATCTTCAAACCTATTCAAATCAAGACAGTGTTGGTAACAACGCCCTTAGGTGACGGGTGTACTTGTCGTTCGAAGTTTCTGTTAACAATATATTCGTATATAGGGTGATAAGTGATTTTGGAATGATGCCAGGACATGGCCCGTCGAGCCCCACTCCATTTGCTCTTTACATAACTCAGTATTCAAGGGATCATTAATCTTCCTAGTTCCACGCCAGACCGACTTTAATTTTAATAAACGGCTTGGGCCATACTACGGCATTAATTTACATGCCTTAATGAATAGCACTTGTTATTCGAATCAGAGATTCAATCAAGCCTTTAATTGTTATGATGTACCTATTAAAAACATTTTTGTATTTTTTTGTGAAACAAGTTTTTAATTGCCAGAATGAAAAAGACATTAAGACGATGCTTAAAGCATTTATTTTTTAAAACAAGTTCGTCTACGAGTATTCAAAAAATAAATAGATGCTTTGTATGAAATTACGACGCCTTCCAATTATAATGCGGAAATAGCCGAGGATGAAGAGGTACAGCAAGAAAAAACGCTGTGGGGCTGTAAGCTCAGGGGTGTTCTAGGTTTTTTGTACTTTGTCAAAATGTTGGAATATAAGCGTTAAACATCCTACGAAAAATTCAGCAAGCGTCTTCTTTCATTATCATAAATGACCATAAAACAAGCCTACAGACTACAGACGAGTAGGTTCTTTATTAATGTGTTCAACTCCAGAAATATATGGTATCATAAGTTAACCATTAATGTATGATCCTTAGTCATTCGTCTGTTATATATATTTTAATACAACAATTAATGATATTAATAATTTATTGGAACTATGAATCATGTTACAACAAAAAACAAAAATGTACGATATTAGCTACATTAGTGATGACCGTGTCGCAGCGAATAGCGCTCACTTCCAGGCAATATAACAGTAGAGTCTGCGTTCCTTAATATAATAAAAATACAACGAAAATATTTAAAAAAATTATATTCTTCCATTAAGTGACCAAAATTTGGAGTTGTAGAGAGAGTATCATGAGTGTATATATGTGTGTGTATGCATGAGTGTGTTTTTTGTTTGTGTGTTAGAGATAATATAATAGTCTATATTTTAAGCAATATTATTATACATATATATTAATTAAGTTTGAAGAAATTAATCTAACTTTAATATATCTTCATCTAATTTGTAACGATAGGAAATGTAAGCATTTGGCGGAAGTTACAAAACAAGAACGAGATATAGAACAAGATATATTTAAGAAATCAGGCGAAAAGTATTAAAGTACAATTTACGAGCAATACGAAACAATTGCTGTTGCTAAGTCAGGCGAATTTTATTTGCGTTTTTTCATGTAAGTACGGTAAATTGGTGAAAACATTTCAATACTCAGGAGTCAAGCAGTGCGATAGTAAAATGCCAAACCGTGAAAAACGTGATTTATTCGTCTTCAGGGAAATATACCTTCGAATTTCTCTAAGCGCCAATGCGGGTGTAATACCTTAAGTTGCCTAATCTCGCTTTTGGCTTGCATTATCTCGGTTGGCGCCCTGTGATCTTCAATCAGACATAGCTCCGCGCCGCTCCGCTCCGGGCCGTGCGAATACCTTCGTAACACATTGTGAGCTTGTTATCCGTTAGATCAGCTATCACGTTAAAATGGTACAAAAGTGTTTGGGTTTTACTACTTCAATAAATTCACGCATATTTATTAACACTAGATGTGCATGCGGCTCCGCAAGCGTTTTCTATAAAAATATTGTTTATTTGTCATAAAATTACGAGATTACAGCAGTCTATAGCTATCTTACCAAATTCAACCAAATTAACCAAATTATTTTTTGCGAGGTCAGTTACAGTCTACATACCAGTTGCTGCAGCACAAGTTCTGCCTCTTGAAATAATAAAAAAATTGTTTAGGTTAATACTGCCTCGTAAAGGTTTTTAATACTTATTATTATCTATAAAAAAAATTAAATTGAAGTGTCTGTTTTGTAATGACAAAATAGCAGCTTTTACTAAATGCATATGAAAATATATACGGTAGTTAAAAAAAAAAAAAGTTTTTAATTTTTTTCTGTCTGTCTGTTTGTGGATCGATTTTCACGGGATTTTCAATGGAAGATACCTGTTTTTTAAGGAGTACTTTAGGTTACTTTCCTTTTAGGAAAATAATTAGGGTATCGCGTAAATAAAATAATAAGCATTTTTATCTTTAAAATATCTGACGGTACACTGGTTCACTACAATACCGACCGATGGCATTTAGTAGATAACGCAAACGGAGCCGCGGGCACAGCTAGTAAATAATATACTTGTATTTTTAATAAGAAAAACAAAAACATTGTTCTAGAAAATAGCCAACTTTCATTAGAGCCATGATATTTTTATAATTTTGGTGATTACTGGATCAAGTAATTGTAATTGCAGCCGAGAATTATTCATTGTGCCAACTAAAAGGTTCCGCACTAATCACTATAATGTAGCATTCCGCACCTTTTCTTACTGTAAATAGGTTGTACGTGTTACAACAATATAGTAACTTACCCGCTTTTATAGTATCTAAAGGCATTCAACCGTGACCCAGTAGTAGTATAAAATATATTTTTTACGTATAAGCATTGTGTACTCTGATTCGAAGCTTTCGCTCACTCTCTGCTCACAACCATGTCCACTTAATCAAAAATAACATTAAGGCCTCATGAATAAAAAATACACTCTTTTATTCACCGAGTTACTAAAACTGTATGAATAAGAATTTCAGATAAAGATTAATTCAAATAAGTATGTAGTAGTATTAATAATGATTGTTGTTGAATAAGTAAGCATTTTATGGTAAATTTATTGAGGCAATGATTACTACAGACATCGTTCTTGCTGAGTACTAAGAATGTTGAAATAAATGGAGTTACATTATTTTTATATTCAATAAAGTAAAGTTTAACCACAATGTCACCGCCGATGTTAAATGACGATGCGGCATAAGATGAAACAATAAAGAAAGAGGTCTGTCTTTTAAATACAGCTGCTCGAAAACAATGATGGTGCTTAGCGCAGATTTTCCACGTAAGAGTGACAGGCGAGCGTTAGAAAGTGGTGTTTATATAATTACTTCTATCATTACTCAGCTCCGATCGATTATAATAAATATAGCTCGGGACGAAATCTGTTATTAAAGTGTTTTACTAAATGCATTATAACTAAACTGAATAAAACAGTTTAAGTAACTCAAAAGTTATCATAGTAAAATTAAGTTGTCTGGTTCACCTTCAAGGACAATGAGTTGGGCTTCTTCGTACGTTGGGTATAAAAACACGGATAAACGTAAAGGTGAACATTTTTTAAATATTTTTGATAGGTTTAGCATTTGGCCAAAATCTCACCTGATGTTGTGATGATGTGACCCAAGATGGTAACATGCTAAGCCTAGTGAAGGGACTGGCTTTCAAGTGCAGCTGTCAGAACACACCTATAGGTGCTTGGTGACAGATTTTCAACTTAAGGGTGGTAGCTAGTCAGGCGTGTATTTGAAAATGCCCTACCACCATGCTACGATCTACGATTTTATCCCTATGTTTTCCTTCACCGAAAGCTCAGGGCTCATTGCAAGAGCTTGAAATTATGTCGATGGACGCTGTGTCCGTAAACGCTTAGCCAAAATTGCTCCAAAAAATAAAATATTATTTTTTCTACTTAATATTATATTATTCTTAGTACTTTTCTCCAAAGTCATAATTTACAAAATACAGTATACGTAAGCATATATTAATACAAAATCATACAAGTGAAAGTGTTTAAACATTTTTATTCATTTTAGATAATATTAGTTACCTACCCGAAATACGCAAATTACTGCATTACGTAATGTAGATAAAGTTTATTAGTATTTGCATTAGCATTCGATATGGTTCACTGTTATTACGTAATCCCAGTTGTGTTTTTATCCCTTCAAATTTTACCATCTTACTTTGTTAGTTAACAATTTGTTGCATGTAGACATCTGCGAAATTATGTTAACACTTCGCTATATCCTAGTAAATTCGGTTTTATGTTTAAATGAAAAGAGTACCTCCATAAAAAGGTTATTATATAGTGTGTTGTTTTTCAAATAACCATCATGTGTATCTAAGCGAACTCGTTTCTACGGGGTTATCTCTAGCAGAAAATTGCTTTGCATCTCTGAAGAAATATCATGGGCAACAAAATGGTTATTTTGGAGTTACTATACCCACCAGTAAAATATTATTTTCGGGACACTGCTTTATTTGTTTATTTTAAGCGAAAAAACCACAGCCACTGTTATTTTATTGATGTTACATATAACATTTATGTGATATATTTACGTTCATATGAGAATTTTATACGAACGTTATGTTAATAATTATTTATAAGAACATGGAAGTATATTCTCAGTTGGTTACGCCTTATACCGTATACAAATGCGTATATTTATATAGGATTTAAGTATTAATTGAATGTTTGAAACGAAAAACTATGTATTGCTTTATCGTTGAATTTGTTTATCAGTAAATAATTGAAAAAAGTTTAATCACAACATTTTTGTACGTATTAAGAATATTTTAAAAGTTAATTTACAAATATAAATTAGTATATTGCGACAAGTTAATCAGAAATCGTCAATTCGTGATATGAGTTACCTATTTATATTTTGCAAATTATTCGAATGATTTAGAATTTCCTTAATATTGAATGTATAGTAAAATACTGAAATAGAATGGAATGGACAGGATATGTTGCCAGGCAGAATGATTGTAGGTCGACTAAAACGTAGACGGATTGATGGCAACGTATGGGTAAACGAGGTGTTGGACACCCACCGGCTAGTTAAGTTGACGATCCTGCCGTCAAACCTGGACGAGATTAGCACAGGACCGGGATATGTGTCGTTCAAGAAGAGATGCCTATGCCGAGCAGTAGGCGATTAAAGGCTGAAAATGATAATGATGATTATGAAAAATCATGTTATATATTATCATTTTCAGCCTTTAATCGCCTACTGCTCGGCATAGGCATCTCTTCTTGAACGACACATATCCCGGTCCTGTGCTATATTAGTGTTATTATTCCTGTGGAATATTAGTTGCATTAAATAAGGTACATTTTGCCGTGCCGTTATACCTATAGATAGATCCTGACATTTTCATCAGCGAGTACTAATTAATTTGGTTGCGTGCGGGAGAGGGTGCGCGAGGGTACGCGTCACGCGACTGGCCCGTCACTGACTACTACATATTCATAGCATTCATAGCTACACATAATTACACTTCGCCATATTTTATTATCGTAATAATATAATCTATATTACTAATATAGTTTGTTTGTTTGAACGAGCAAATGTCTGGAACTACCGGTCAGATTTGAAAAATTCGTTTTACGTTTTGTAGTCTAATGGATGTCTAATGTCTATCTGGCGAGCTGCTCGTACGGGAAGTGAGAAGAACGATGGGCTAGGTGAGTGCGTTGGTGGCTGCGCGGTGGAGAGTTGATCGAATACATGTATCCCGGGTGAAACCGTGGGCCAGAACTAGTCTTTAAATACAAGCTGTTGTACATAGCTAAAGGATATTAGTTTTTCAAGCGCAACATTCCATTATTCCAGAAAAAATCAAAATTCTACTCTTTTCCTAATACTGTCTATTTACGCTTTTAAAAACCTTAAGCTTATCGTTGGCTTTTCCTTGTATATTTCCTCTTAAGTAGTAGCAATAACCGTAGTCTATGCCTCTTTGTTGTGTGGACACAAATGCGAAGAGTATAAGCCGTTACTTTATTATCTTAAATATAAGTTGAACATATGATAGCTCGAAAGAGGACAATTAAATTAAAGATGGGTAAAATAACAAATAAAAATGCAAATCTCCAAAAGTTTTTTACCGATTACTTGAAACTTTGGCACAACACTGCATTCGAATACGCGCGTTTTTATGTAATTTTTGAAAAAGAAAACATACTGATGCATAGTTTATTATACAACAATGGTGACCAACAAGCATTAGGCCTCCTCATGGTAAGTGGCTACCGGAGCATATGGACACTTGTAATAAGATAGGTATCACTAGCGCGTTCTGACCTGCACTCTGGAAACTCCTCATCGCAGGAACACAATACAAGGTCATTTAGCTGTGATCTTCTGTAGGGTGGAAGTATCTTTAAAGAAATTTCTCTGTGCTCTAGCTCTCTTACGTGTGGCCAGGTTAAAGATTGGTATAGAACAAATGCTCAAAATTGAATAAAGAATTGGGAGTTTTCGGCGGGATCTTAAAGGAAACGTTTTGGTTTTTATTTTTTATTCACTAACATAGATTTTTGACCCTATATTATGTAATATTGGTGGCGTTTTGCGTGATATAGTTTGGTTGTTGTGCATAAGTGCAGTGGATTGTAAATATAAATTGAAAGCATGCATTTTAAAATGTCACAAAATCTCACTAGATCGTTCTAACAAGGGAGCCACCATCTTGTTAGACGTCAGTTTGAATAAAATACCTAATATTACGAAGGCTTGTAATCATTGACGCTGGCAAGTGCTTTCTGCGGTGCCAAAACAAAAAGAAGAAGAATAAAGAATTAGGCAAATAACTCTATTCGAGATTAAGCCTGTGCCTTAGTAACTCTCTTTTGGTTTGTTCCGTTTCGGAGTCAAGCACTGTACATCCAGCTGCTGAGAGGCTTACAAGCTGGAATAACAGCGTTGAGAGTCGATGGATTACCATTTCCTTGGTGATCGTCAATATTTTTGGATGTAGGTACCTACTGTGCTTACCATCGTGTACAGTGTCGACGCATTGCTTGTTATTATAAACATTAATTACTAAATATTGTAATGAAGTAAAGTCTACTTCTAGACTATAGATTCATAAACGTTATACTAAATTTAAAGATGATGCATAACATCAGTTTTAGTTAAAAATAAAATTGAGTTTTAAGTGGGGTAAACAAATTTCTTATTTCAATTAAAATAATGCTAATAAAACGGATGACGTGGCTTCATAGTTAAATAAATTATGGGGTAAAATGGTTACAAATGAAAGGGGAGTGTACAACGCTGAGTGGAGAGCCCAGTGAGTCACCAAGTACCGGCCAGACGGCGCCGGTCGTGGCTCGGCCACGTACTGTCTTCACCCTCCCGTTTTAAAAACATCCGCACGATGCAATTAGGTTTGACAACTATAAACAACCATTTTTATTAAAGACTTATTTTTCATAACTTTCTAAATATTAATTCGAATTATTTCAAATATTATTTATATTATATAACTAATACAAAAAATTAAGAGAATTATTGTCGCTTGCGGGCTTTCAAAGAATTTCTGAATCGATATATTATAGTTTAATATACCTAACATGGAGAGTTTTATAACTTATGTATCTAGTTAGTATTTAACTATAAGCACGTAAATGATTTATAATTTACATGAACAATTTGAAATAAAAATTTGAAACTTTTGGATCAACCAGTAGAAATTGTACGAGAAAAAAGATTTTTATCAGTTGAAAATCTAAGTTGGTGTAATAGGTTAAGGAATCCAAAACGTAAGAGAAGATTTAAAAAAATGCGTGTACGTATTTCTCTGGAGTAACAAATAAAAATAACGAATTTTGTTTTACTAATTTTATTTGATTGTTTATAAATTATAATTGAACCTTACATAAATAAACATTATTTTAAACAAATTATCGTTTTATAAACGTTGTATAAATTTAAATCAACTTAAAATAACTTTATTCATATATCGTTCAATTATTTTATTATAACACAATAAAATAAAAAGTATAGTGATTTCACATTAGTATCATTGATGGCTAACATTATCATAACGCACTTCCATCACATGATGCGCGCGCAGTTCTCCATTTTCAATTTTACTCTTCTACACATCACCTATAAATTTAAAAAATCTAGCAAAATTCCATAAATAAAGTTAAGCAAAGTATTATATAGACAAATATAGACTTATTGGACTTATTTATTGAGTCGTTAACGTCCCTTAGAGTACCTACTCAACTAACCAGGAACTGAACTAAAAGTGTTTGTGAAATGGACGTTCCGGTTCACGAGGCATGACTGCATGAGGCACCCTTGTTGCAAAACAAGCAAATTATTATTTTCGCCGACGGAAGTCTGTTTAACATATAAAGGGTTACGTGTACCGATGGACTAGATAAATGTGTAATTAGGTGCGTGCAATCGGCTATGTCGTAAGTTCGTTCTCAAAGTTGAGTGCAATTATAGATTTATATCTATAGGTTATTACTTCACTTTCATCTCTACAGTAGATATACTTTTACATCATGGCCTAAGAGAAGCTTAAATAAAGTATTTATTGTATATCTTATATGCTTGAGTATTTTAAATACACCTATCCATAATTGTATCATATAAACTATATCAAATAACAAATCTATCAAATTATTATATCTCTCACTTCTCGCTGAGCAAAAAGTATCCTATGTTTTAATTCACGTAATCGAGTTCTATAGCGAATTTCATTAGAATCGGTCTAACCGTTTTAGTGTGATTTATGGACAATCATTCAATCGTACTTTTCGCATTTGCTGTTTTGTATTATACAAGCAGTAATGTCAGCAAATTGTATTTTTACATTTGTTTATACTTTAACACGTAAAAAAGATAGAGTATATTATCATCTATTATATTCACTTATGTATTTATCAATGAGTTTTATCGTATCTGTGATAGAAAAATATTTTGTAATATTATTTTTTCACTACTTAACAAAAAAGTAAATTTCTCGCTTACTTTACAGATGTAAGCTTATATTTAGTATTACTCTGTATTAATTTTCACTCATAATATATTTACGATAACAATGAGGTAAATGATTAAGTGAATAAGAGCGACATGGATACACAATGCGATTTTGTGTTTTAAATATTTTTATTATTATTGTTATTTTCTGACTGAATATACTGTTAGCCTTAGCACTTAGTTACTGGAGCCTTTGACGGCTTTTACAGCTTCACCGGACTAAATAAATATGATGATTCCTTTAGAGAGGTCACGGTACATTCGCTCTACAGTCCTTTGCTGAATATATCCGCGACGCGACGCGACGTTTCAACAAACAGGCGCGTTGTGGCGCGGCGCGGCGGCGCGTTAGTGTGCCAGCCGAGAGCCAGCTGCAACCGCACTTCCATCAGGATAATGTAACATGGTACGGTTACAGCCACCTTGCGGTTTGGCACTCGCCTCTTGCTGCTTATAGCATATTATCACGATAAATAGCAACATGCGGTGTGGACATTCATATTTTTGATATACATGGATTTATAAACGTCTATGACTTTACCGTAAAATCGAACTGTTTCAGGACAATTCATTAATACTAGCGATCGACCTAAGGTCGAAATTCGACCAGCGACTTTTTGATCATAGACTATTTTCTGTTTGATATTTACAGTATGTATTCATGAACCTAAACATTAAGTATTATCTACATCACTTGCTGTCACTTTTCGTTGAGTGAAAATGTCAATATTTTGGGGGGTCTAAGTTCAATGGCACCGGTCGAGTTAGGATTCGCAGTATTAATTTATTTTATTTAATATATTAGGAACAGATATTATAGATACATTTTAGCTTTCTGCACTCCTACTCCATATAAATTTTAACCATGCCAAATCTCACAGTCTTCCGTGCACGCGCAATACGCTTAAAAAGGTACCGGAATTTTTTGCTTCACTATAAATATGTGGATAATTTAAACTTCTGTTTTACGGTTGCAAATAAAATAAAATAAAAATCACTTGGTATTTATTTTGGAAAACTCAATTATTATAAAAAATATATAAGGCGTCATGGCTCGCCTAGCAGATTTACACTTAAAAATCATATTTTTATATACAAATAAGAAGGAAACAAGTAAGTTCACTGACAGTAGTAGTAAACGCTACTATTGAGCCGAAAGGTCGCGGGTTCGATCCCCGCCCATGACTGACTTTGTGTGATGAGCATAAATGTCAGTTGTGTGTGTCTGGCTGTTAATATTTATATATGTATGTATATCAGCTGTTTAGTTACCATAATTTACAAGCTTTGCTTAATTTGGAATGAAATGGCCGTGTGTGAAATTGTGGCCTCATATTTATTCACGGGTATATAAATAAGGTTAGCATGAGAAACCAAGCTGATGTACCCACTAAAGTACTAACTCACACATAAAGTAGTGCATATAGTAAAGTAATACAAAGCAGTGAATATGTATAGTAGAGAGAAAAACGTTCAGTATAAGTAAATGTTGAGAAGGGAGCGCTGAGTCGAAAAAAGCCGACCAAGTGCGACACTGGCCGAATGGCACGTCGCGACGTCTCGTCATTAAGCTTTTACTAACGTACAAAAGCGACATTAGATGTTTCACATCAATTATACAATTGAATGTAAAAGTTAAAATAATTTTATTAATTAATGTAATTTTTGAGAAAACGAACTGTATTTTTTATGCTTTGTTCTATTATATTAATTGACGAATGTATGAATTGAATACTACGAATGTCTTAATTTGTAAGTCTATTGTGTTCAAGCAGTAAAGTAACATTAAATTGAAGGGAGACAATGTGGCAGACGGACGTCGCTGTCGCTCTCACATGCGGGATCTTTTTATAGACAAGGCGCCACAAATAAAATCCAATCGGATGCATGGTGCGGAGTGTTCTGCGTCGAGACTATACGAGACGCTGAACCTTGTTTTACACAGCAGTGCTAACTCGAAGTATCGACGGTTTTATATTTACAGCTAGGTCTTATAAGTAAATCTTATAGTGAAGTTATATTTGTTCTACTCACACGAACAAGGTTGGCGTCCCTTAAGAAACTCCAAAGTTCAATGACCTATGCAGTTTGAGCTTGAAGAGAAATAGCCTGAAGGAATGAACTAGTTGCAGTTTCATAGGATTTTCTATGCAAACTACGGTATGCTAGAACTAATGTAAATGAACCGTTAGATGATTATTCTTAAATAAACACAGTTATAAATTGAGTCTTTATAATTTAGAATAGAAAGCGATATACAAATTATAATGATTATTTATTATAATTTCTCAAAGGTGTTTTTCCTGGCACAGCCTTATGTCCGTTAAATATTCATTAAAACTAATGATTAAAGGTGCTTAAAAAATTATTATAAGATTGTATTCCCAATGAAAGTATACTCAACTAACATGTAAGAGGCGCTATCTATTAACAATCTGTTTAACTAACATGCTCCTATTAGATTGTTCACATTTTATAATGTGCTAAATATTCACATGGGCCACCTATAATTAGAGATAGTCTCTAATCTCTAATAAACAAATCAATTATGTACCAAAGTTTCTATCTATATTAATAAATCTGTAGTTCTGTCTGTACATTTAATATTTTTCCAAAATTTCCCGATAATGATATACTGTATAAACGATACTGCTCAAGTGCAATATGCAATTAAACAAATTTTTGTCTATCTGTCTGTTTGTATGTCTGGATTTAACTCAAAAGTTGCTTGACCGATTCTTCTGAAATTTTTTAAACAGAATGCTTATATCATTGGTCAATTGGTAGAGTATAAGAAATATCAATATTACTTATAGAAATCGTAAAAAAATAGTTCAAATAAATAAAATACTTTCGTTAATTCTTTGACCTATTTTGATGAAGTTTTTTACATAAGAAGTTATAGGGTATTCTATGAGCTATGAGAACTTTAAATAACATTATTTCATAACCGATTTTGATGAGATTTTGTACACGGGAAGTATATGTAATTACATAATTGATGCCCCAATAACAATTATCAATATCTTCTAGAAATCTTAGAAAAAAGAAGTTCACAAAATTAAATTTTAAACAATTCTCAACCGATTCTGGTCAAATTTTGTAGAAGGGAAACAGACATCATACCACAATTGAGAGGCTACAAGAATTGTTAATAATACATTACAAATCATAGATTAGAATAATAATTTTCAACCAATTTTGATGAAATTGTACTCGAGAAATACATGCTATTCCTCAACTGATACAGCATATGAATAAACTATATGAGTAAAAATAAAACTGCAGGAAGTAAATAACTACTGCGTAGTAACAATCGCGCGCGGAGCCGCGGGCACACCGCTAGTCAGTTATAAATTTCTCAATGTCATATTGTTTCAATGTTTAGCGAAATTCAAATGGATATAATTATTCAGTATTTAATAAATTACAGCAGTTGTATATGATTTCATTTTTATTCCAATATTTTTATATAATATAAGTATAAATATTTTAAATATTTTTTGGGCATTTTTATGTAAGTTATTAGCGATATAATAAACTTCTTGCTAGTTAACAGTATAAAAATTAACTGTGTTGTTTAAGTATAGAGTTATAAAATAAAGTTCATACCCAGTCGAGCGTCTGCGTCACCGTTTACAATTTATCGCTATGAAACATTCGCAGCGGCCGCTAGTGGCTGTTCCATTTACATTCTGCTTGTTTGTGCTCGTGTGAACTCTCTCTGTGCTATTGTTAAAACACTATGAGCGCTACACCCTTTATTTTTGTAAAAAGTTCTTTATGAAAACATACCTTTAGGAAAAATTCTAAGACACAGAATGACTTTGACGCATTAGGCTTTTTTTGTGTGTGACATTTAAAATATTATTAAGAAACACGTACGCTCGATTCAAGGCCTAAAAAACGCTTGTGATGAAAAAAAGTCGTTTTGCTCTATAATTATTTTGTTCACATGTCAATTAATTCGTTAATTGTCTTTATGAGTAATGGAAAACAAAAAATGAATTGCAATTTATTTTGCAAAATATAATAATACAAGCCTGTAAGTGACCCGCTGCTGGGCAAAGTCACCACGTCAGACCAGAACGAGACTTGTTTGGCAATTCCAAAAGAAGAAAAATCCACAATTCGATATTTTTCCCTCATACGGTGGTACTATAAGAACCACAGATAAGTAAAACAAGGTTTACTTCGTTTACACGATGTTTTCTTCGTCGTCAGCAGTTAAAACTAGAGATTAATATGAGAATACCGAAAAATTCATTGCTTTATGGCGAGGCTCGTATCCGCCAGTCTAAACCACTCGACCACTACGACTTCTGAATTTATGACATTATGGAATAAATAATTTTCGGTTCACGTTTTTATTATATTAATGAAATTGTTATTTTTAACTCATAAATATGGATATAAATTTACAATTTATAAAGAAAATAAAAAATCCTAAACAAACGCATTAAATAAATATTTATCAGCTTGCTATTCGTTCAAAGACTCTTCGAAATATCTTAAAACGTTGTATTCGGAAAATTAAATTTAAGATCCATAAACATCTTAAATTTATTACAATCGCAACGTTTTACAACCTTGAAAACGTGAAGCAATATTGTATAAAACACCTATAATTTTAACTTTTTAAATAAATTCTGGTGAAAGCAGAAACGCTATACTCATACTTTAGATGAAATTTTTAGTTATTTTTGTAATTTATGACCCGTTTATAAGTTAACTGTCGGATTTTTATCAAGAAGAAATGTGTCGCTTTAATAACGCGAAGCGACTTCGAGAAGCTAATGTACCAACGCCCATTACTTAGCTTCCCTAATGGATATTTACTCTTGTAGCAAACATAAAAAAACCACATCTTATGGACAATTCGAAATCTGTAACGTTTAGTGAGTGGCCATCCATGGTGTTTGTCGGGTGTACAACATATTTAATGTTTTAACGGTTAATTTTTATGTGAGTCCATTGAACACCCAGGGATCATAGATAAAAGCTATGTGTTGCTCTTAATGGAATATGAGGAACAAATGAAAAAAGATAATTATAATGACGAACAAGAATAGGTAACCTCAGTAACTGAAAAATTCTGTAGTGGGATTAAAAAGATGTATTGCAAAAACGAAACCTTGTTAATGTTTGAAACCTATTTATTACTGAAACTTTTCACAACGCCATATTTGTTACCTACTTTGGGTTGTCAATTATACCTCTTATTTTGTTGTGGTGAAGATAGTGACACTATATGTTGCGCGTCATATTTACCTACGTACACACATTATTTTTTTTACTAATTATCAGTAACTGCACGTGCTGAAACAGCAGCTGTCCTATACACCTGCTTTCCAACAGCACCGAGTGATTGGGAGAGCCGTGAACCTTTGTAACCTTTCCTACATGCAGTTTCACTCGTTATCGCTCCTTATGGAGCACCTGATAAACACTGTTGCAATAAAATATACGCGCTCACGCCTGGTTATGACAAACTGAATTTAATATAAAAGTTTATGTTATTTATATATACAGTGAACAACTTATTAGTTCTAAGGATTTTAATACATTACATTTCATCGCATATCTTTTATAGCTATAAACAATTTGGTTTTTAAGAGCGAATTACATGCCTATAGATTTTAATATCTAATAATAATTATGTTCTATAATTTGCGATAATATACCTAATAATAAAATAATTTAATTTCGAAAATTTTATGTTAGTGGGTTTCATTATATTTTTTTATAACTAGATCTGTGGTATAACCAAACTCAAAATAACCACTGTGCTGTTCTGAGAACAGTTTTGATAGGATGCTACTCCTGAGAACTGAATTGGAACGCTTTCATTAAAATTTTAAATATAATATTCATATCAGCGTTATTCTAACGTGGAGAAAAAAATTAGGGTAGTTTCCTGTAATTCTTGAATAGAATTTGATTTTACTAAAATGTAATTTATATAGTATTTTGATTTTACTACACTAATAGTATATATGTTAGTAATCGTATAATTTCTGAACGACTTGACCGGTTGAGCTCATATTCAGCCTTAAAAATAAATCAATACCTAACAGAAAATTATTTTGTAAAAATGCTCCAAAAAAGTCCTTTTTATCATATATAGGTACAGTTTAGGGTTACGACCATAATCTCACCTGCTGTTAAATGACTATATTGCCCGCGATGGTAACATGCTAAGCCTAGTGGAAGAACTGGCTCTCAAGTGCAGCTGTCGGAACACACCTATAGGCCATGTCATCACTTAACATCAGATGAGATTGTCGCCAAAGGCTAAAACTTATATAGAATAAATAATAAAATAAAATACTATATAAATGACATCTCAGTAAAATAAATTTAGATTTTTATATAATAAGAAGATAAAAAAGCTATGATGTAGGTGTATATTATCTTAACCACTAGAGACTCAAAAGTGTTGTCTTGTCAAGTCAGTAAGAACGTTAATAGCCTTTTTTATATTGTAGTTTGCCGTTACGCATACAACGACATTTATTATATATCAACCCAGCATCATTACTGAGTTTTTCTAAACGTGTAATTGGACGGTACGCTTAGGGGCGGAACAAACAAGCGGTTGGCGGCTGCCACGCCGCTGTGCTGCATCGAGCTAGAGGAAATTGAGACCGTTATGTGCTACTAGTCCTCAACAGAATTATATATAATTATCCGTTGAGTATAGTATTGTGTTTTACTTTAGTGTGGTTATAACCGTTCCAAATAAAAGTTATATTAAGATTAATGGCAGCTATAAATTTGCTGTCTATACTTAGATGCTAGAAAAGTGTCTTAAGAATATAGTTGCAACGACAGATCTGTGTAAAAAGATCATAATAAATTCATAATTATAAATATATAATCAAAAAACGACTTATGGAAACATGGAATATTTGTAAACACTATGGAAATACGAATACTTATCTTCGATTTATAATGTTATTATCCTAAAATTTGTTCAAACCTAGTTTTAACAACATACTCTAAACACTGCTATTTTTGTCAACAAATAAACTTCATATTATATTTAACTAATTCGTTTATTGGCCAAAAGCTTTCTTAATGATACTTTTGAATTCGGCGTAGTTCAATGCTGACGCACCTACAACAAATGGGGATTGCGCGTGTACAAAATATATAACAAGAATAACTATGCATTAACATTTAAAGTTGCCAAAAATGTGTTCCTGCTAATTCAACTGCGTTGCGCTTCGCACATGACCGCTTTTGAAATAGCACGGATTAAAACTATTTAACAATTATTATCGTATTATGAAGATTTTTAAAATTGTGTTATTATGAAAAAATGGGATGAGGTATTCTACTATTCTATAACAGGAATTAAAATCTCACATAAGGCTGTTTTAATCTAACTCTGATAGCTTGTAATATAATAATATAGTGTTCTATACATACACATATAGTATTTAAAACCGCCCAGGCACACATTGACCCTGAAAGCGACACTCATCATAAAAAGTCAGTCCCGTGCGAGGATCGAATTTGCGACACCTCTGTTCAATAGTATAGCTTACTCAGATTACTACACTGAGCTATGAAGACTATGCATGTGAATATAAATTTAAACAGTAACTTAAAGAAGTTTTTGTTAGCGGGTTAAATAAAAAAACGATTTACATATACATTACAGGTAATAGTAGTTATGTACTTTAACCACGAATTCGCTCTATAAGTATGCAATATACTGCACATTATGCAACATAGTGATACGAATTATATAATCAACTATCGTAAAAAGTTATACTTATTTGACACATAACGCTTCGAGCGAGTAATGTCAAAATATTTTATTAAAAATTTAGTCATATAGTTTTCACAGCTTTTCTTTTTGTTATAGTATTTCGTGAAATTGACGGTACGGCCTCTGATGGTAAGTAAACACAGTACAATCTTACAATCCAAACATAACGGTGACCATCGAGAGATCGAAATCTATCAGTGGTCGCTGCTGTCATACCGGCTTGCGTAAATATCTCTTTACATTAAGCTCTAAGGACCCGATGTCGTAAGAAGGAGGGAACACATTGGCCGGAAGGTTTCACAGTTTCACGGCATAGAGAACTTTTTAGTTAAGAAGTTTTTAATAAAAGTATATCTTTAAAATCATTTCCGTTAAAAAAATGCGCTACCTTTTATTGCTGAGTTATTGCCAATATAGAGTGCCCTTGTTAAAACAGAGGTTTCTAGGGAGTAATGTATATTTTAGAATATACCTATATCTGCAGTTTTATATACAAAAATAATATATTTTTATTAAAAATAAGAAAACACGTTTTCAATATAACTCTGTAATTTATCGTCTAAATAATTCATATTTCATTCTACATTTCAAACTAGAATAGGTTATGTGGGTGACGCATTACTGTGACGTGTTATTCCTCCATCATCAATCATCGTAAGTTATATTTCTAAGTGTTGTGATACTATACTTAAGAACTATTTCACACGCTCTGAGTATCGTTATATATTCTATAATATAATATTTATTTGAAACAGTACATATGTAAATATTTATCATGTTGTTTAGAAATTCAAATTTTATAAAATCTATTGAATTGAAAATATAAGTGTCTCTTTATAATGTAAAAATAACAGCTTTTTATTAAATGCATGAAAGTATATACGGTACTTATAACAAAAAAAAAAACAATAATTAAAATTTTTGTCTGTCTCTTTGTTCCAGCTAATCTTCAAAACGGTTGGGGATCCATTTTGATGGAACTTTCACTGATGTTATAAGGAGTAATTTGGGCTACTTTTATTTTAGAAAAATAATTGGTATTCCGTACAAATAAAATAATAAGTATTTTTATCTTTAAAATAACCGGCGCGGCGAACGGCTGCCATTGGTGGAAGTAGGGTTACCACAATGCCGACGATATTTTGTAGTCCACGCGACCGAAGCTGCGAGCATAACTAGTACTTTTATATGGATAACCCGTTATTATTTACTATTTCTTATTATCGAATATAATATGTTTGTATATTACACCAGTATTTCGATGGGTGCTATGTGTAATGGCCAAACTAACTACATAGGTACGCCGTTCTATTGCAACGAAGGATAGTGCCTAAATGAATATATTCATATTTTTTTAATATTATGCAGTTAATTAATATTAAATTATATTAATAAAGTAATTATGCTGAAAGAAAGCGTTTCCTTAAAAAAGACGAAACGACGAAATTGTTAGTTTGGACTTAATTAATTTAATAATTTTATTGACGTCAGCGCAGCGTCGATCAAGTGATTAGAAACGGATTCAACGACGCATCGTATCTTTTGTATGACAATATTAGTTATATATAGTGAAAGTCCTATTCCTATAATCTGTACTTGCATTTGTAGTTCTGTCTGTAGATGTAATTTTTTCCAAATTTCCCGACTGACACCTATTATTACAAAGGACACTGATTACGAATATGACATAAAAAAGTCTTTGCCTCTCTGTTTGTATAACCGAAATGAACTCAAAAACGGTTCTACCGTTTTTTTTATGAAATTTTGTGCAAAAGAAGCTTATGTTATTGTCCAATAGACTGGCCATAAGAATTTTCAATAATAGTGATAGAGATGTAAAAATATAATTATAAAATAAATCTTATTAGATCATAACAGATTTGGATAAAAAATTATAATTCATTCATAATCATAGCTAGTCATAATTCATGGACTATAAGAATATTTAAAAACACTTCTAGAAATCGTAAAATTTTTTGTTACAATAAATAACTTTTCATCCGAATTTATGAAATTTCGTATACCAAAAGTACCTCTATATTTCTTTCCTCAAGTAATAAGGTTTTACAATAGAAGACTCAATTGTTATTCATATGAGTTAACATTAAATTACGTGATGAAAATAATTACTGTGTAATAAACACGCGCGGAGAAGCAGGGCGCCTCTAGTATTACATATTTTTATTATATATTGTAAGGAGGTAAAGTTTGTTTGTTTCTAGGAGGTAATCCTCGGAAATAATAATTATTGTGAATAACGCAAAGTCGTGGGCGGTTGTTAATATGAGCTGTAGTGAAAGCAAATTCTATATAATGTTGCAAGAAAAGCTATAGATTTATTAAAACGAACGATAAACTGGTTTAATAAGGAATATATTTGAGGTATATATATTAAAGATAATTACCGATGTGTGGTTACTTACTAAGAAATCAGTTTAATATTATTGTGATCGCTTGGCATTGTTTATCTGCCAAATGTTGTTCCACCTGCTATAGTGACACCTTAAGGTTTGAGGCCATCGTTTCGAAGGTGAAGTAAGGTAACAATACAAATGCTAATTCTGGCATTCTGACGTGACCTCCACTTTTAATTTCCCACTGCTAACCAATGCTTGATGCAACACAATTTCGAAATACACTAAACGCGAGTTTAATATGTCACTATCATGAATATGTTGAAGATTGGCATAGTTCCAATATATTACAAACATAGTTTAGTTTAATAGACGATGCGTATATACGAGATGGTCTATAAATTTAATTACCATCTTATCTACGGTCTGGTCTGATATAAATTTATAATAATTTAGGAGTAATAATCTTAAGAAATAGAAACAAAATATGTTAAAGTATTTTAAGTTATTATTTTTAACATTGTAAGTGTAATTTGAGAAGTAGTTCTTTATAAAAATTCGTTATAATTCTATTCCTATATAACTTAAGTACAGATTTCTTGTATTAATAATCACCCCTTCTTATAGTTTAAATATAATTTATTCGACCGTCCTAAATTCAGGTAGTTATCAGGAACGGCATATTTACCTCGGTAAAACATTGTCGTGGAATTGTCATTGGAGTTGTATATGTATGTCTTAGTACTTATCCAAACCTTTAATTTTTTAAACAAACAACTCGATCGGGTGTCACGAGGTAGATTACTTTCCTAGAAATGTGTAGTTTGTACATTTGTTTAAATATCAACACCGCTGGTCAGATGGAAGAAAATGCTGTGTGGCATTGAGCTCGCCGGTGTACGACATAAAGTGAAATTATTGTATTCATTCATACATTAAACATAGAATTTAATGAATAAATTATGTTTATAAAATTAAATATTGGTAATAATGAAACGGTGAAGAATATTTATAAGTTTTAAATCGTCTGTGGTGTGTTGAGGTGTGGGCGAAAAGACCCCCACATTGAATTGCCACCCGCTTCATCAATGAACAGGTGTAGCCGCCCACGTCGCTATTGTTATTCATTTATCTGCAATTCTTATCTACATCAACTCATTACCTTGGACGAGATAAATTAATATGATTAGCTATATCTTTAGTCTTTTTGACTCTCATCAATTATAAAAATAGTTCTATTATATGAAACGTGTATTGTTCAATTGATTTACTTTTTATTATCGACTTACAAAGCTAAACATTTTTATACAAAGTATTTACTAAATTATTGATAGTAATATGATTTTCTATAATAATATAAACTATGGTATTTGAGTGCGAAGTTCGATCATCATAGTTTGAATAGTGATTATAAAAGGTCCATTTTAGTCCCTTTTAAAAATAGCCTATGTAACAAACTTAGACCAAGATAATTTTTTTTTGATCTGAGATAACAAAGTAAGCGATACTTACCCATCTTTTGGCTTGAAGTACGATTCCCCGTATTGGTGCTCCTGATAAAGAAGTAAAATGGAATTAGTGATTACATAGTATTTAAATTAAAATATTACGACTAAGGTTTTAATTTAAAAACGATAACTATTTATTGTAATTTTTCTACATTACTTAGTTTTGTGGTCTTAAAATAAAATACGAAATGAAAATATTTTATATAAAAATAAAATTACATAATTTTACTAGAATGCCAAAGAATCATGTTAAGGGTGCAAAGGTGAATCGACTAATGTCCACATGACAAATTTTACACAGTTTACACGTTAGTCAATTAGCATTTCCATCGTCGATATAAGTACCTAATAATACATTCTTAGATATGTGTTCTACTACGATAGGAACTGATATGCGATCAGTTTTAAAATAACACTTTGCTCCATATTTTATTCTAATTAATTCAGTCGAACGAATGTATCTATAAGTCACGAAATTGAACGCACATGTGCAAATAGTATTTTAAAATTTTGTGAAATATTTATAGTATATTGGAAAAAGTATGTCATGAAAAAATGAATATTAAATATTTAGACATTTTTACCTAATAAATAATCCATCTGAACAATTTGGCAACATTGCATTGTAATTATTACCGACTCAACGACATTACATTGTACAAATTACATAAATTAAGGTACAGTTCTGTTCATAGATTTATATGTGGTTAGTTATTATGACAAAAGATTTGTAGACGAGTCGATCGTTGCATAATGCGCCGAGGTTGCGTCCTCTTGCCTGTGTACCATCGAAGACAAGCGACAGGCCAGAGAAGAGACTTCGGCGCGTCTCTGTGACGAAACGAAGTCAATTCACCGTGGTAAATTGACGATCACGGTTTTAAGTATTTCTAACAGACTATATTTTGTAAGTCGTTATGCAACACGTTTATAAATTACTAGCTGTGCGTCCACGGTTTCACGCATGTTGATTCATTCGACCAACTCCGCCGACAACGCACACTATGTTACCAACGCACATTATGTAGCCTACCGCTGTTCTCACTTCCCGTACTCGTCTACATCTTGCTAGATTGCTTGATTTTCATAATCATGGTTACTGCACTGCTCCTTAAGATTGTAGCGTGAAGTTATACAATCAAAAATCTTCCACAATAAATAGGTCACAATAATAATTTTCCAAATCTGACTGGTAGTTCCAGAGATAAGCGCGCTGAAACAATCTCTTGAGATTTATAATAGTTGTATAGATAATTTATCATTAAATTATATCATATAAACTTCTTGGAGTATTTTAAGTGATATAGTTATGTTTTGTTATTTATTAAATATTAAATAATTATCAATTATTTTAATCACACTTGAACTTTGACTTAAAACCATTCATAAATATTTTGAAGGCTATCAGGGAAGTTCTATTTGACACAAGTATTCCTCTATAAATATTTTTTCGAGCAACATCCTTATTTTATTTAAGAATACTAAATTACGTTTGTGGTTCGGTGTACAAAAATAATTATTTTATAGAAAGGGGTTGAACAAAATTTATTTTTGTGCAATAATTCTTGCAAGTAAGATAAAATGAGTATAAAGTAAAATGACTGACTTGCCGTGTATAATTAATAGAACATTTATTATAATTAACAAAATCTTACTTCATTATAATCATACACCTTTATTCGTACGAGTCTCACACACCGCGTGCGTCTACAGCATCAGTTTATGGATCTCCCAGAGTGCACTATATATATAGTAGAGCTTAGGATTTATAACATTTTTTTATTTATTCAATGGCAAATGTGTTCATCAATAATTCTGCCGACGTCACTTGAATAGAGTAATTTTCGAATTATTCTTGTAATCCTCAAACATGCTTTAACAAGATGGCGGCTCCCTTATTAAAACTATCTAACTGTTTGTGGCAACTTAAAATGCATTCTTCATAGTTATTGTTTACTAGCTGTGCCCACAACTTCGTTCTCGTGGAGTATATAATGCCGTCGATCGGGCATACGCGCGAATCGCGCTACCGATCCCGGTTATATGCGTATTGTGGATGTTCCTTAGAAGATAAACATATCCTCTCCCTAACTTTTTTGTACTTCTTTTTAATGTCTAAAATTATGTAGCACATTTTTTTTATATATCTCTTATGGTTTACTCAGCGTAAGTCATTTAAGCGCCCGAATTGATTCACCATGACCAGTATTTTTTTATCTGCGCGGAACACTAATTCTTTTTCTAAAATAAAAATTGCGTAGCTCCTCGTACTCCATGTAACTGCAGCTCTTTGCCAGTGAAAGTTCCGTCAAAATCGGTCCAACCGTTTCGGAGATTACCCGGAACAAACAGACAGACAGATAAAAAAAAAAAATGGGTTTTTTTGTTTCAGGTATCGAATATACTTTCATATGCTTTAGTAGAAAGCGGTTTTTTACATTACAAACAAACACTTCAATTTTATTAATTGTATATAGATACTTAATCCACTTCACTTGTGAACAATTACCACGTAAAACGCCGCCGAAATTAAATATTATGGAGCTAATTAACATAAGTTTATGATTTAAAACAAAATCCACCATATATGACTTCAAGTTCCCGCCAATAACACAATTTTAATTTTAGTCCTTTATATTCTTTGTTGTTTTGATAGTTGTCAATCATAAACCACAGAGACACAAAAAAAGTAATTAATAACGATTATTCGCCCACGATAACGATTGTAAAAACTTGTTTTGGTTTTTACCGTTAGTTAATAATCCGCATTTCTATGGAAATCTGATGAGATTTAGTAATTATGTTTCGAGAAGCGATAAACTTGTAATTATGTCGACGAATTATTTTAATTACCAATAATTGTGTGAAATAAACCTTGATTAATTCGTGTTAACTCGATTGACGAAGTTAGTATGAAATTAAAACACCCATATAATGTTATGTAATTGTTTGTGATAATATTGTTCTTAGGTTTTAAATTAATATGGTAAAATGATTTTTGACGTTTCGTGTAATATGTTAGGTATATACAAACTTATCTTTAATAAATTATATTCTGAACCGTATATTTATAAAATACTTAATTGTAAATATCTATAGTATTTTACGATAATTCTGTTTGTCATGCGATTATATAATTATATAGTCTTTTATAAATACTATAAAAGCCGTCTAGTCCAAGAGTTGTTTGTTTTATTTGATGTTATTAATTGTATAGATTATATTTTGAAATACATGTATTTATTTAATCTAGCGACCCGCCCCAGCATCGCACGGGTGCAATTTACAAAGTGGTGTCACGTATGTTTAAAAAAGCATGTTCCATTAATTTAGAGCGTTATCGCTTTAATATTGATAGTTCATAACTTCGTAGTTAGGTACGAAAAGTGCGCTCAGTTTTTTTTTTTTTTCGAACTGACTACCCTGTTTGCCTTAGGGGCCCTATCCAAAAACACAGCCGCTGTGGCTTTTACAGCTTCACCGAACTTGGGGGCGAGCGCCTTAGGGCACTCAGCCGCGAAAGTTTTGGACGACTCGTATGAGGGTGCCAAAGTGGCCGAACCTCGGCTCGGGCAGTCATCACGCATGCGAATAGGTCGCGATCTAGCTAATTCCCTACTCCTACGAATTCGAGCTACATAACATATACTCATATGCATGTTCTCCTCCTCCTGGGAGGAAGGAGGGAACCATGCGTATGTGTATTTAGTGATCGGAATGGGAAGTGCGCTTAGATCGCGACGCGCAATTTATAGTCCATAGATTGGCCACGGCGCGGGTGGGAGCTGTAACGGTGCAGAGTTCCGGCCAACCGTTTCGCTGCGAGTGATTTTATTCGTTACGCGTAATTTTGAATTCGTGATAACGTTTACAGTATTCATTTAAATGATACAATGTAAAGGAAAATTTTAATCTACAATTAATGCCCAAGTTAAATAACATATTTATCTGGATAAGGATTAATACTGTAGGGTCGGCAGCACAAGTTTTCTTCTTTCATTCTAACAGCAATCATAAAATCAGATAATAATCATAAAACTAAACCTTTCATTTTCATAATACAATTATGTAAAAGAAATATTTCAATATAATAATTTATAATATTGTAAAATCATACTCTAAATACTTTTAACTTGTTTCGTTGTTGCGATGTTTTAAGTAACTGACGTTTCCACCGAGATACAACTTGTAATCGAATTTAACGGTTATTAAACACAGTAGATAAGTTCCAATGCAATTCATATTGTGACCATTTACTCAACCGTAATCGGGTCAATATTTTTACTTTTTATATTTTCAGTACCTATCTACTATTGTTATATAATATTTAAACCCGAATGAATAAAAAATTTTATCATTTAGATATTGTAGAAATTATATATCCATACAAAATATTCATAAAATGTGTGGCCTTGGAACTTTATTATTGATAGTAATAATAATATTTGTTATTTAGGTGGATAAAAAAAGTATACAGTTCTTTTAGTTTATAGTTTAGTATAATTATTTTGTTTTCTTCTGTACAATTTGGCTATGCTTCGATGAGGTTGGCGTACACCAGCTGTAAAAGCCCCTTAAACAAAGAGAAAACAAAAATATTATTCTGTATGTAGGTATATCACTTAACTATATTATAACAACATTGAATTGTAGTTATCCTTTTTAAGGCTTGATACATATCACAGAAATATATCCTTATTTATTTAGACGTAAATAATATTTTTTATTTTAATAATCTTTCTAGAAAGCAGCGGTTCAGTTAAGATTAAAAATACAAGGTTTTTTACATCTACTCTAAGAATTGTATGGTTAACCTTCGTAAAACGAAAACGTATAGGTATAAATAACTTCTTTAGGTTAACGGTACAAGTTACTATATTTCATATAGAATATAGAAAGTGAACAAATCTTTTATACGTTATCATCTACAACGAGAGAATATAGTGATATTTTAAAAGTAAGGATTTTGATTGCCCGGGGAGATAGTATAATAGCGGTCCTAATCGCCATCCGCTGGGAAATCGAGGTGTAATTAACATTAATCATAGAGATGTGGGCACGTAGAACTAATCGTGAACATCAGTTCTTGCCAAACCGCCAGTGTCAGATGATATACGCTACCCCCCGGATTATGAATGACGTTGTGACAAAAGAAACGTGCTGTAAATGATACTGATAAATTGGCGTACAATATACGGAGAGAATTCTAAAGGTTTAGTAGCAACCTTTTATCTCTATAACAAACTAAGCTTTACTTTGTTACAGAATAATTTTATAAACACTTTAAAAAACTGTATATATATTTCTTCTTACGCTTATAAATATTAGTGCCAATGTCACGAGGATAGAAAATTTTCTAACCGAGTTATAGCAACTCTTTAACTAAATCATGGCTTTCTTGTTAAAATTATCCAGGAAGTTTTTGTGGCAACTTCAAATTCATGTTTCTAGTTAACAACTATAAATTTACTTTACTTGTGCAAAATAACCAAATTATACCTACTACACATTATAGGGCCTAATAGCATAAGTAAGAATTACAACTAAAACCACAACATAACAAAAACACCCACTGTGGACTTTTTATTTTATTTATAAAATAATAATGTTAACACTAATACATAGCCCCACAAAACCGTGTAATCGTGTAATCGTGTAACCGTGTAAAAAACAAAGTAGCAAATGAAAATCACATGAATCTGCCATTACGCCTGCATCCGTGATTAATTCCTAGCTCAGCGTGGTTAACAAATACTTTATAAACATTTTTTTTAAAACAGCCTTGTCAGTTTCGTGTCTAATTTCCGCCGGCATACTGTTAAGTATATATGGTAAACTTTTTTAAGGTTCTATCACCAAGTAAATAGTACATTATATTTGCCGGCGGTCATTGATCACGTACAATAACTATTTATTACATTGGATAGGTTGTTATGCTCTTCACTGCCATGATGGTTTACAGCCAAAAGAAATTTATGTTTTAAACTATTGGTAAAATCTTGCATATATTAAATCATTTTCTATAATCACCTTTACAGAAATGTTTAGTTTTCTTACTTACTAGCAATTTGAGGAATCTTATTCGTAAAGTTTCTTGTTTGTCTAGATTTGTTTTGGATGTTAAACTATAGCTGTCCAGTGCATAACTAAATACAGAATCAACTAAAGACATACACTGGTATGGTACACGGTTTGGTCCGTCCTCATACAAACGGTTGGTCATAAGGGTACTAAAAATCGTAAAATCCTAATTGCATAAAACTATAAACGCCATTCGATTATCTCCCTACAAAAAAGAAAAAAGAAAACATATCATGTTAGACTGGACTTATAGCTTAGAAATAAATTGAATAAAACTATTTTTAATTTATGGGAAGTAACTTATAATATATTAATAGTAAATATCTTGCCAATATATGCGACAAATCTCTTAAAGTCGCATAGTGCGCGATTAACTCACTTTTATATGATTATGCAGAATATTAGTAGTGATTTTTAACGTCCTGTGTGCGGTGTTATGTTATAAATATTAGTACACAATTATCACACACGGCCATTTCTTTCCAAACTATGTAAAACTTGTATTATAGTAACTAAACAGCTGATATAGATGCATTGTACATACTACATATTTGACATACATATTTGAGACACTGACACACAACCGACAACTTTATTAATGCTCATCGCACAAAAGTCTTTCGTGTGCAACGAACCTGTGACGTTTCTCAATAGTAGGGCTTAATATCAAAGGTCTGTTAGGTATATGTACACCTATATATTATATATAAAAATAATTTATGGCTATCAACTGTTTTGAAATGGTTTAAACTTTATTTTACAACATCCATACTGTAATTAATAATATTTGAGCTTTTACAAGTATATAAAAATATTGTATTATGGAATATTCTGTATTGCCGATTCAAGTAATATTTCACAAAGTTTCGTAAGTAATTGTAAATATTTTTTTGTAGTTCAATATAGTGTTGACATCGCGTGTGTGCAACAGCTCCAGTGCCTCGGTGCCTGGCTCCGGCGTCGCGACGCTGAACGTACTTATTTTGCTGTCATGTCTTTGCTCACGTCAACACTAAACAACCTTTCCCACAAACCGCTGTCACTACAAAGAAAATATCCATCCATATCCTGAATTAACTTTAAATAAAGTTAAACGGGTTCTTTGAACAATCGTCTTTTCAAATAATTTATTTTAATAATTTCAAACTAGATTTTTTGGGCCGATATAACAACCCTTACCATGCGTTTTATAAACCGTGGTTTAATGAGAAGAACTGTCAAAACGCCATTATTAACGATTCTCGCTAAAGGAACATAAATGGTTGGTCTGGCTTGGTCACGGCCTGGCAACTTTGTTTTACATATCTGATCTCGCACTCTTAAGTTTATAGTTACCGTAATTCTGTATTGCCTATTTATATTTATAAATCTGTAGGTGATGTATGTGTATATGTACTTTTTCCACATTTTCTGCTAGATTGCTATTTGAATGGCCACTGATCTCGGATTTGATGTCTAGAATTAATTCAAAGACAGCTTGACCGACCATAGTGATATTTTCTAAAAAGGAATTACCTATAATGGCATTCCTCAATTGATAGACTATTAAATTTTTCAATATAATAAATCTTAAAAAATAAGAAAAAATAATTTAACCAAAAGCAAATACCTAATTACTGCGTAATAAACTCGTACGGAGCCGCGGGCACAGTTACTTTTCTATATACATAAATACTTGTTATGTTAATTAATAACTTAAAACACCTGAGTAGTATCATGTTTTTTGAACTTCCTTTTTCTTGTGAGATGAGCTCAAATATTGATTTCCTGTAACAGTATTATGCGGAGAAAGAAGCAGCTGCATGATATCTTACGGCAGCGGTATAGCAGCGGCTGCGCATCGTGTCTGGCCAATAGGGAGGCTTCGTTCCTAATATGACGCTGTGTGCACCTGCCACGGCCGTTGAGAGGAAACGAAGGAAGACAGATATATCTAAACGTAGTATTTAGAATACGTAAAAATAATAATGTCATAAAAATAGCAAATCATAACATAACATACCATTGATACGTACACCCACAGTTCGCCATGTATGTTTTTTACGTCCCCTGTAACAGGGGGCGAGCCTATTGCCATTAATCGGGCATAAAGCCAAACTCCGACCACAGTTCGCCATGTATGTTTTTTACGTCCCATGTAACAGGGGGCGAGCCTATTGCCATTAATCGGGCATAAAGCCAAACTCCGAAATACTACTAAGAATTGAATAGCCAACCCAATAACACTTTGCTCGACCTAGGAATCGAACCCATGACCTCGATCATAGCAGTCGCGCTTACGACCACAAGCTAATGAGGCAGTTAATATAATTAGTTGAAGCATGTTAAGTAATATTAAAATAAAGTTTTTCATTTTATTCATGTTGTTATAAACCGATCTTATTAATTTAATCATAATCATTTGTTATACAAACTCTGAACCATGAGTTAACGAAGCATAACTTGGTTTATACCAGT
Organism: Saturnia japonica; assembly: GCA_033032175.1. NCBI lineage: Eukaryota > Metazoa > Arthropoda > Insecta > Lepidoptera > Saturniidae > Saturnia > Saturnia japonica. The sequence continues at coordinate 7,680,739 of CM065311.1, read as the reverse complement.
AGCTATTCTGCCGATTTCGGCTTTAGTAGGTAACGTTCGCTGGAATACAAATAATTCAGAATGCAGCTACGAACCGTTAAGAGCTTTTACATAGTCCAAATGGAGTTCCCAAGTTCTTTTCAAATGAATTTATAATTTACAAACCTTCAGTTACGTAGAAATGGAATGTAAGAAAGTATCTAGAAGTAAAACCACGTGCGCGATAACCGGCGCTTCAGCAAAATCGCAAACGATTAAAATTCAAAGCCTGTAGAAATGTAATTACTTCTGTGTCTGGTCAGAGTTACGCCGACTTTTATCCAAAGTAATTAAGTTTAATGCCGGTTTTACATCCCAACTTAAATGTTGAATCGACTCCGCAGATGAGTTAGATGATCGATAAAGAGACCTTTTAAAACCGCCGTCGTTATTGTAATGTGGGTCACAGAAGTATTTCAAGAAAAAGTTCAACATAGTGTGTTTCTCTCGAGTATCTACTTATAAGGATGTACTGTATGTTAGTTTATACCTACATCTAGTGGTATTGTTCGAGAATTCTCGTTGCTCAGGTGTTTTCACCACACAATCAGCAATAAAAATAAACGAACCTTTATAAGAAGATATGCCTAACCTATTATTATGGTTGATAATAGCTCGTTTTAAAATAAGCAAGACGGGTAACTTCGGGGTTATAGGAATTAATAAATTTACATTTCTGTTATTCTTCAGTCGATTGGAGGTAACTCCTGATTACCTACTGTAAGCAATTGGTAGCTATTTAACAAAAAAACATAAGCGTTTATCTATCTTCTTGCCATTCAACGCTAATAATTTTTCACACTTTTAATATATAAAAAAAAAAAACTAAAAGTTGGCATTTAAAATTATGCCAAATAGGAGAATAGACTGTTAAACTGTTTGTAAAAATGTAGTGGTCAGTTACATCCCGTAATTTATTTTACTCATATGATTTATAATTCATGTACTTAGTCTATCAATTGAGGAATTACATATTATATTGTATTTCCCGTGTACAAAAGTTCTTCAAAATTATTTTACTACTATTTTTTTAACTATGTCTTAATGTATTGTTGACGAATCTTAAAGCCTATCAACTGTGGAATGTCGTATGCTTCCCGTCTACAAAATTAGATCAGAATCGGTTGAGAATTGATGAAAATGTATTGCATTATTATGTAAGAAATAAATCAAATCATTTGCAATTCTTTCTTACATTGCTCTTTCTAAAAGTAATGTATAAAATTGATACAGCCCATCAATTATGGAATAACTTATATACTTCATCAAAATTGGGAACGATATTTTTTTTTTTTCACGATGTCTATATGTAATATTAATATTTTATATAGCCTATCATTTGATCAATGACATAAGCTTTCCGTGTTCAAAATTTCATAAAAAGCCGTTTTGAGTTAAATCCGGACACACAGAAAGATAGATAAAAAAAAAATTTTAATGGTATATTCGTGATCAGTGTCGTTTGTATAGTATGCCTCTAGGAAAATTTTGGAAAAATAATAAATGTCTAGACAGAATTACATATTTATTAATATTATTAAATCTACATATTAATTCGTGAAGCAAAAGCTTTCAGTACCTTTTTAAGCGTATTGCGTGCACAGAAGTCTGTGAGATATGGCATGGTTAAATTTTATATGGAGAAGGAGTGCAGAAAGCTAAAATGTATCTATAATATCTGTTATTAATACATTAAATAAATTAATACTGCGAATCCTAACCAGATCAGTGCCATTGAACTTAGACCCCTCTAAATATTGACATTGTCACTCAACGTAAAGTGACAGCGAGTGATGTAGATAATACTTATTGTTTATGAATACTGTAAATGTCAAACAGAAAATAGTCTATGATCAAAAAGTCGCTGGTCGAATTTCGACCTTAGGGCGATCGCTAGTTATAATAAAACTTCCTTAGGTTAATTTATAGTAATGGTAAGTGTGTAAAGCAATATTTATTTAATATCATTGTTTTGATATCAGAAGTGGAAAAAATCTTATAAAAATAAAGTTGATAGTAATAATTGTCAATAATTATCACTTTGATACCTACATGTTTTTGTACCGATTCAACGAAAATACTGTTATACACAGGAAGAGAAACTCGTAATTACAGATTTAGTTATTCTTACTTATTTATATCTATAACTAAATCACTGTTTAAAATTTCTAAAACACGTTTTCTGCGAACAAGCCCGATTTTTTTCTGGTTGTGTATACTATAAAAATTGTTTTGGTGCGTAATAAATAATAATGCGCGACTATATCCGCAGCGGATATACTCATTTTATTTATGTAAAATGTTCCTTTACGTTTAGATGATAAATAAATACTTTATAGAAAGAAGTCTGCCGTTAAAATATATAAACTTTATGGATACTTGGATATTTAATACATTCTCCGAAATTGAACATAATTATATGTGCTACAAATGAAACTAGGCATCTACAATAGATTTAGGTAGTAATACAATATTAATAATAACTGACGAAAGAAAATTATCATTTAGTTTCAAATAACTCATGATTCTAAAGGAACCATTATCTTTTAAGATATTATGTGATAAAAATGCGTGGTATTTTATGGAATGACCTCACTGTATACAAGTTGGCCACGTGTGTGCGTTCATAATGCATTACTACACAGATATTTGAAAGAATCCTATTAAGACATTGTTGAACGCAGTGAAAATTCTACATATGACATTAATTGCCGTCAGAAGACCGCTCGGCGACGCAGGTGTGCTGGTTGCGTCACCTTTCGACGCATTCTGGAATTGATTAAAACTTGTAATGTCGTTGATGCCAACACTCTAAGGCGTTTATCTCATTTTATAAAATTAAATGAAATTAATTTTATGAATGATATATTATTATTTATTACACTAGCTGTACCTCACGGTTTCACCAGTGTTAATTTTATCCGAGAATCATCGCGCCGCACCGCCAACGCTCCCATGTTATTATTACTGATTTGTACAAATTATTTTATTTTCCCATTATCTCCATACTGTTTTTCCAAATAACGTGCTATAAAGGGCAAAGTTTAACTTTATAAAATTGTCTTTATGATGAAGTAATTTTTGTTCGTAAGGATTAATATGTTATACCTAAAAATAATGCTCATATATCAATTTTTAAACTTCAACCAATAAAAAATCACAAAATACTTTATTGTAGCTTATCTATAGGAGATAGGCATATAGTATCGTGGACTTTTTTTAGATATAATAAGGACCAATATTTTTGTAGAAGATTATATTTATGTATCATTAACCATTACGCCAGCGCACGCGGATAAAGCAATTACCATGAATACAATACACAAAAATACAATATACAAAAATATTTTTTCGAATCAGACTGGTAGTTCCAGAGATTTGCGTGCTTAAACAAACAAACAAAAAACTTTTCCGCTTTAGTATATTATTATGTAAAGTATAAATATAGATAAATTACATACAATTGATTGACTAATAATATTTTATGAATATTTTCTGCTTTCCACCTATACAAAATTGAGGTAAGTAGCGAGTAGAATTAGTACCCGGAAAGTTCTGTACTATTAGGTTAATTAATATTTTACATAAATATTATTTACTTATACACTTATAATACCATTACAAATACAACAACATTTCCGACGCACAAAGGCGACTTTTAATTTGCTCGCTTAATACTGAATAAAATTATCAGCAAATATGACTTCGCCACGTATATATTCCAGACGGATGTCGATAAATATTATTTTTGGATTTATTCCTTAACTTGTACCCTTTGGTGTCAAATTTCAAGACTGTAGGTTCTTGTGAAGTTTTATATAAGTACATTTTGAATATCAGTCAGTAAGTGGGACTTTTAGTATGAAAATCGTACCTCTTTATAGCGTTAACCTATTAACTTAATTATGTTTTACAGCAATATGATACCTACTTAGACCTCAGTAAATATATTATACTACTAAATACCTCTAACCGTTTTTGAGAAAAAAACTGATGCCCGGACAGATTGTCACAGAAACGGACAAAATATTTATCCTATTAAGGATTATCTTTGTTATTATGGAACCCAAAAAATTTAAACATTTACTTTTGGTTATACATGATTTTGGTTGCCGAAACGTTCTACATGACAAGTGGACTAGGTGCGTATAAATAAATAACTAAATCTATTACGTTAATTTATTTATGGTAAGTACTTAGAATGAGCATTTATTAAATTGTCCTCTACGAGTCTAGTTAGCCTTGAAGCTCACAGACTGCGTGCCTCCAAACCTCGACAGTGCGATGACATACGCAGATGTAGATAAGACAAACAGAAGCGCACATAAAATTAAATATAATTAACCATTAAAGCACTTAATTGATTTATATTTTGTCATAACAATAATTTAAACTACTTTAGTCTGAATTTTATAATTAACTCTACGAATTGTGATACCATAGTCCGTCCACTGTAAACTCAACCCTCCTGATGGTATGTGAGACGCGGGTCGGCGGGTGTGCACGAATATGCACGGTATTGACACCTATATCTGTATGTAATGATAAATAAAATATTTAATACATTAAAATGGTAAACAAAAAACTAATATATTTAACAATAATTTTTACGTGTAATCTTTACACGCGGTTAAAGTAAAACATCGTGGAATTCAATAGTATAATTATATTGATAATATAATTTACTTAGAACGCATTAAAGCACTATTTTTGATTGGCTGTATAGGTTTTTAAACGTTATGGCGGTAATTCCGTCTTGGTAAATAAAATTCTCACTTGTACCAACTACATTACAATTATAAATAAGTAAGTAGTTTGTGATTTTTTAAAATATTGCCTTGCCTGCTTCCTCTGAGCTTTCGTAGAAAATATTTAGTGTTAAAATTTTATTTAAAAACGATGTCGCCATCCAACATTGAGATAGTAAAAGTATCGGCTAGTCTAAGCACTCTTTGTCAAACCCCTTACTTATTGAGGTTTATAATGATCTCAAAGGTGAATGTATTGCTTCGTCTCTTTCATTACAAATGTATACTTTAAGAACTTGGGTGTAACTAATATTAAAATCATGGATGTTATTAGGATTAATTTAAATTTTGCAAAAAATTAACATAAGTAAATTTATTAAGATATATGATATAAAAATTGATAGAACAATTACAACAATTTTCTCTGAATGTAATGTTATTTATACTGATGCGTCAAATATTTCTTCCTGGTAAGCTAGGATTTTTCAACATATCAGGAGTGTTTTAAAATTAATTGCAATTATTGTTGTACATAGATTATTAGGTCTTTACCTATGAAATTGCCGTTTTGTATGAAAAAATTGAAACGAATTTTTTTCATGTATTTTTTATTTGTATTAATCGAAGTAATCACCCATGCAATCAATGCATCTTTGCCAGCGCAGTGGCAGTTTATTGATGCCCTTCTTAAAGAAATCAGCTGGACGGGAGGCAACAAATTCTTCAAAGGCATTTTGTACTGCCTCTCAGGTATTGAATTTTTTTCCCGCCAAGGAGTTATCAAAATTCTGGAAAAAGTAGTAGTCTGTAGGCGCAAGATCTGGTGAGTAGGGCGGATGACGGAGAACTTCCAACCCCACTTCTTGCAACTTGGAGACCGTCTACTGTGCAGTATGAAGTCGCGCGTTGTCGTGCAGGAGCAGCGGAGATTAGCGATTGACCAATGGTGGTTGGAGATGTGCCAGCTTCTCCATCATTGTGTTCAGTTCTTCACAGTACATATCTGCAGTAATGCTCACCCCGTTTGGTAAGAAGCTGTGATGAATCACACCGGCGCTAGACCACCAAACAGTGACCATCACTTTTCTAGGGGTAAGTTTTCGTTTAGGGCATTGTTTAGGTGCTGAACCAGGATCCAACCAACTTGTTGAGCGCTTGCGGTTATCAAACAGAATCCATTATTCATCGCAGGTAACAATGCGGTTCAAAATTCCTTCATTTGTGTGTCTGTTGAGCAGTGCAAGGCACGTCTCGACGCGTACTTCGCGGCGGCGATCATTGAATTCGTGGGGCACCCATTTGTCAAGCCTTTTTTACCTTGCCAATCTGACGCAAATGGACCAATATTATTTTGATGCTAACGTCGAAAGCAGCTGCTAATTCAGCCGTAGATTGTGTATCATCAGCTTCCACAATAGCCTTTAATTCGTCATTGTCGACCAAAGTCTTCGGACGACCGCGAGGTTCATTTTTCAGGTCGAAATTCCCAGAACGGAAGCGAGCAAACCAATTACAGGTGGTGCGTTGGTTTGTAGTGTTAGCTCCGTAAACGTCGTTGATGTTGCGTGCCGCTTGTGCCGCGTTGCTGCCACGACGGTACTCATATTCCATAATTACTCAAATTTTTAACGTATCCATGATGACAAAAAAGATTAAATTGCGATGAAAATGTAACACTAATCAATAAACAAACGACTAATTTTGGAAAAAGAATTACATGTTTTTAAAATAAAATCAATTTGAAATTAGAATTCTTAGCCAAACAAAAATTATTTTGATTTGAAATGGCCAGTACTGCAGAACGGCAATTTCATAGGTAAAGACTTATTATTATGTCTCTTGCACTTATTGTAATTTCAGAATTACTATCATTTGTTAATAATTGAAATCTTAGAAAAGTTGTTATTTGTAGTGACAGTAAATGCGCACTACAGCACTTAGCTCCATGCGACTCTGGCTTTAGAGGTATTTCGATAGCTTAAAGTAAAATAGATGATATACTTTGTACCGGAGTGGATCTGAAATTGCAATGGGTACCAGCACATATTGGTTTACAGGGTAATGAGGAGGCAGATAAACTAGGTTAATTTGGTATTGTAAGTGATAAATTTATTAATTTATTGCCATATTATTCAGAATTATTACCAGAATTTAAAGAAAGTTGTTTCAGTCATTGGAAAACACATTTTGATGAAAGATTACGTGGGAAAGAAATCGAATCAATTGAAAAGAAGAAAAAAAAGTCAATTGTTTCTTATTATTAAAATTATTATAAATATTATTTATGGTACATACGATGTAAGGATATTATGGTTATGTTACGACAAGGCTGACATATATACGAATTGCATAACAGCCTCTAAAATATAAGAATTAAAAAAACTAAGATGGCAGACAAGTATACAGTAATACTTAGGTAGGTACATTAACGCGTTCCCGACCTTTGAACCTCCCTACCCCAAGGAGTTCTAGAATCTCTCCTTAGCGCAGGAACACAATACAAAGTTCTTTGGCTGAGATCTTCTGTGAGATGGAGGTATTCCACCAGTCATACTGCACAAAAATTGTATTATTGATCGAAGACAAAAATCCAAAGAAATTCCAATATGTCTGTAGGTAGTAATATAAAGAATTTTACCTACTGATTCGATACTAAAAGTTGTTTCACATAGCAACCTACGTTCAGGTTAGAGATTATAAGACTATGTTTTATTGTTATTACGTTTTATATTTTTTCTTTCTTTAACCGTGACCTCGTTCTCGTTGTCTCTCAAATGAAACCACTCACATGTCACCTATTGTTAACTCTGCAAAATTTTATTACAATCAGGTTTAGGGCACAAACAAACATTAATTTTCATGTGGTATAGATAATGCTCGCGAGCTGCTGCTAGTAGCTTTTAAAATGAAGTGGCTAAGTATTGTATACTATATATTTTATTGTAAGTTAGTCATTTGTTCTATACAATTTTAGTGAGCGCAGTTTTCATTGTAAAAAATATACCTAACAATTAATTAATACTTAGGCATACACAAGTTGTAAAAACCTCCTTTAATAAAAAGAAAAATAATTAATGATCATTTAATCACAAGTTATTTTTTTAATTGACTATGTATACTGTTAGCCTTAAGGACCCTGGAGCCATTAAGTTAGTAAATAAGTTAATTACCTAACTTATTAATTAATTGGTTTAAATCACTCCCTATAATTGAAGTTCTTTATGGTTAATTGCAATTTCGATTGTTAAATAATATCTTTGCAATTTTAATTAAAATTTTAGATGTGTGTGTGTGTGTTATCTTATCTGTGTTCTTTATCGATTAATTATAATTTGGAATCGGGAGCTGTTTGTTTCAAGCACAATTAAACGTAACTACTTATATATTTAACATTCTCTAGATATTAAGGAAATAACATATCCGTAAACCCCAGAACTTTCACGTACGTACAACCAAGACTAATTATGCCCGTAATTCAGTGTTGATAAGGTGTGCACAGTCATATAATGCAAAAGCTGAAAATTTGGACATATTTTTCTACAGTAATGCAGCGTTTAGAAGAAAAGCTATTGATTTATTCAGAGTTTGATAAATATATGTAATTATAATTAAATAATATTTCATTAATAATTTCGTTGGGGTATAGAATTGTTATATCTTTATTGTAATACGATTGAAATTATTTTGGCTAAGCCAATATGTCAACTTAATTATGTATGTAAGTTAGAATATAGGAGCTGTAGATTTCCTGAAAAAAAAAAAATCTCGTCCCATTAATTATTTTACTATCGAGGTTTTATTGAAAGTTTCAATATTTTAAACATATATATAAAAACAAACATACTTACATACTGATGGTAAAATTATAATAGTAGGTACTTTGCATAAAGTATTTAAGCTGTTATCAACTAATTTTAATAATATTGATAGTCATTTAATATATTGAAAATATGTCATAACTTTAAAAACAATGGCAATGGTTTCATGAAACACCTCGTCGAACTGATAATATGGCTCGGATGACACCAATCCTGACCCAGTAGAACAATGGATTCGTTAACATCAACAATAAGAGTTGAAGAACGGCTACGGCTAGCCCGTTTGTTCAACACTCTATTATAAAATATTCAACATGAAAGCTTGTTGGTCCTGATTTTTTGTCTTTCAACATCAACGTTTCGTTTGTGATCCATTTCGATCGGCACACGCGACATTTAGCGGTGTCACAACCGGTCTAACAAGATTTCAGTTTGGGCAGCCATTGTATAGCTGTACACAGTTTCGGCCAGATACATAAACTAGTATACTGCAGACTCGTTATATAAACATCAAGTTTTATTGCTTGGCTGTGTTCCACGCACGGGCGTTAAACCCGTTTGAGCCCTCGAGCAGTTAGAATTTACAGGATAGTTTGTTCGGTTTACTAGTTGTCGTAGTGCGGGTGTCGGTCCAAAGTACAAGTTGTTCTTCCGTATCCGTAGTGCTCCTATCTCTGTCTCACTCATTGCATCAGTGTGCTGCGCACGCGCCGCGCCGCTCTCCCTCCACTCTTCGTACGTCACGACCCAAGCAGGCTTTTATGCTTGACTGCACCGAAAGGTGTTTGGGAAAGGTGTTACACTGCCTCTGATTTAAGGTACAATATGATAACAAAAGATTTATTATAATTTTTTGAATACTTATTACTTAAATGTTAACATCGGGCTTTTGAGTTTAGGTTTTTGACTTTGTTCGGATTCGATGATTGGAGTGTAGAGTTTACTAAATAATGAAACATAATTAATAATTATGGACTCAAACTATGTATGTTCGATTTACAAACCTTATTACCTTTTTAAGATTAGTAAGCTATGTAGAAAAATTTGTGGAAATTGAAATTGACGTCGAGAGTATGGCAGCCAACACGTGTCTATGAATAATTTAACAAGATACAAGCATCAGGATTTTAACCGTAATACCAATACAAATCGGGTAGTCGGACGCTGCCCTCAGTGCCCGCTGCGCCTATTATTTCTGATTATTTGCCTCAACATCAGACACTAGCCAAACACTATATATTACATATATAATTATGTTTATTTATTTATAAAATTATTTCCGAACTAGGCGTGTACCCGATGGGCTTTCCTATGGCGAACATTTTAGGAATCATCCTAATTTTGATTCCCTTATGGGATGAATTTTCTAATATTCTTTCTTAGTAATCACCTACGTGAACGTATTGAACGTATGTTCTACAAAGTTTCGCTCATCTAGATCTAGACCTAGACCCACCACCGCGCCGGTTAAAACTGTAAACTCTACGTTGTCTCTCAGTATTAAAAATGTTTAAGTAAGTAGTAGTTTAGAGGATTCATTTATACTTTATTAAAGTGTTTTTATCATGGTTCGGGATGCACGATGATTTCTTCTGGATATACTCGTTTATTTCATAAACATGGATTATTTAAATTATACGTACTAAGTATATCTGTGGTAAACTATTTCATTTTGACTACTTCTTTATTTTTTATTTATTTAATAGTAACGTGTGCATGGGCTCCACAAGAATAACTTTCTGGGGGTGCATCAGCATCTACACACTATACTATAAATTAATATATAGTGTATCAAAAAATATGTCTTATGCATGTTCCACGGCTACGTTAAAACGGCTGGAGCGATTTTGATGATATTTTCGGACAATCTTCATATTAACCCAGCGGGTGATCCTGTACAATTTGCTAGCGATGAGAACCAATAATTTTTTCTGAGCTACAGCAGCGCGTGTCCGTGTATGCTAGTAAAATATAATTTATAGTAGGTACTGTATAGATTTACAGCAACGTAGGTGCCTTAAAATTATATTTCAATAGTAACTTAATAAAATAATATGTTAATCTGTTTTCTATGTATTTTCTTTTCCGACAGGGGGTTGCCAGTGCATTACTTACACCCTGCTGCCGGCGCCGATGAACATGTGAATATATGTTACCGGCCAAACCCGATTTCAGACGCAACTAGTTCTTCCTTTTTTTTGTTTTAACATGGAGAAATCCGTCATGGATACACACTCGCCCAGGGGGACGAGTGGTTATGTGAGACCAACTAGTGTTTCCTAGGCCAAACCGGTTCAACCTACGTGTGACAATATATATAAGTTTGGCCCAGGAGAATTCAACAGGTTTCAATTTTATTATAGTCTAGCGATCACCGGCCGCGATTGTGTCCGTTCTGGCGGCCGTCTTCCGCTGCTTCTTATCAGAAGTCAAACCTAAACTATCCCAGCCGCATCTTCCATGAATTGATTATCTATAGCCTAGGGATTTTTTGAAACGATACTAATAATATTGAATACAGTTCGAATTGTCTTGAGCTAAAGTACTATATCCTGACACGCGTAGGATAAACAGGTCGGACTAGAAGAAACTAGTTTGGCCTTAAATCAGGTTTGGCCCGAAACACATGCACATTATAGACCTGGATTATACACGTTGATAAAATATTTTTCTAATCCTCAGAGTTGAAACAAAGCTTTAACAAGATGGTGGCTTTCATAGAATTAAAACTAACTCTGCGGTGCAGTGGCGCTGTTTTAGAACTTTCGAGGCAGTTTTTGTGGCAATTTAAAATTAATGCTTCCATAGTTATTATAAATAACATTTCATTTATGCACAAAAACGATTGTATATTATGCAAAATGCCACCTATAATACATAATATAGGGTCAAAAAACGTAAGTTTATGGATTAAAATTGAAACTACCAAATGACATATCAAGTATCCGCCAAAAACCTTCTGCTGGCTCCTTATTGAGGTTTCACCAAACGGTCTCGGCTGGCGATCGCGTGGTTACTACCTACTTTATTTAAAATCGATCACACCAATGACATAGTTTAAAAAAAACATGCAATAATTGCAAAGGCTAAATATAATTGCGAGTTGGCATTCGGTCCGCATCGACCGGCCGCTCTGACAGCGGCGCACATCCTCGTACGCATCCAAATAAGCGCCGGCAAGCCTCCAGCGTACGAATGAGTATTTAATTTAATGTTCTGGATAGTAATTCGTTTCAAAACAATCGCATCGGCCGTGACTCTGAATACATATGTAGTATTAAATTGTATGCTATATAGTTAGGCTTCTTAGTTAACTGTTTCTCTGCTTTAAAGAAGTAGGTAAATATGACGTTAGTATCGTTACTGTCAAATACAAAAGTATTTGAAAGTCTCAAAGGGTACGCACTGCTTCATCCGTATTAAATTTGACCAATTCACCACCACAAAACCGCGCGCCGTTGTTCCCAGTTCTCGTACTTGCCTACATTGCCTATATTGTTTGACGATCATACTTACTGCTTCGCTCCTTAGGGTCGTTGCATAAAGTTATTATGTATAGCATTCCTTAATAAATAGGTTATAGCAAAAATAAGTTTTCAAATACGACTTGTAGTTTCAGAGATTATTGCGTTCAAACAACAAAAATATCTTTAGCTGTATTTATGATTAACTATTCATTAAATAATTACTGCTAGCAATACAAGGCAGAATGTTAGATATACATATAATAAAACTATGTGTAAATTTGTGATACTTACCTATCATGTTTGTATAGATAATAAATGCGGGAGCTGCTATAGGTATTATGTAAACAGTGGGATGTACCGCTATCGAGCCACTTCAACCAGTTTAATGAAGAGATTTGGCACGACTGCACGAGCTTTAACGGTATATGTCTCTTTAGTTAGATAAACGCGTTTATCATGAAACATAATATATCTAAATTTATTTTCATATAGCAGTATCATTGTATTATCTTTTATCTTCAAAAGCAAATTAACTAGGTACCTATTCGATTTCATAAAGATCTCATATAAATCTTTAATAACCTTTCTGTAATCATAAGGAAATGAGTAATTTTGTTATACTTTTTAGATTTATCAGCTTAGTGACGATCTGGCCTTAGATGGTAACACGCGAAGCATACAAAGCATACTGTACAAATTTGTTTCTTTTCAAAGTCGTCATATAAGGTTTAATAAAAAGCACAATTAAAGTAGATAAGTAGATCCAGTCAATCGTGAATGGAGACAAACCTTAAATATATCTTAAAAGAATATAGACATTAGTCAGGTATATACATCGTTAGATGTTGTACAATTCACACAATGGTTACACGGTGACAATAGAACAGCAGGCGGCGACAACGCTACTCCCAATATTCCTCATTTGCATACTCCTCCCGTTCATATATCCTTTACAGTTTACATGAAGCTTTGTGGAGTACTCAGTCTTGTGCATGTCTATATCAACAATATTGAAACGTAAACCTATGTAAAACATTTTAACATATAATTTCATAATCATCATCATCATCTTCATCACCTTCGGCTCGCAATCGCCTACTGCTGAATATAGGCCTCTTTTCTTGTACGTCACTCATCCCGATCCTGAGTTAATCTCATCCATGATTTTCCTGCGATTTTTACAGTATCGTCCACCCAACAAGCTGGTGGGCGTCCGATTACTTATTTCCCTGTACATAATATACAAATGTAATAAAATACGTGTTAATAGGTACCATATTAATATCTTTATTGTTAGACAAGCATTTATAGGTAGAGAACGAAGACATAAAATTATGGATCATAAGAAATTCCCCTACGGAATTTTAAAGAAAATAAACGATCTAACCATTGATTTAAATTAGTAAATGTTAATGTCAAAACCCGTGTTAGTCTTTCCACATTCGAAGCGTTCGCTAAAGGAAACTGCTGAATCCGTATTGTTTGCGACCATATAATTTCCATGGTGTGAGGATAAACTCTCTGCCGGTGGATACTGTTCTTGGAAACAATACTTCGAAACATACAAACGGTAGAACACACAAAAGAGACGAAGTCTCTCCTTAGACTTATAGGTTCGATTATTCTTTTTAATACAAAGAAAGGATTTATTTGACCAACTAACCACCACTGGGTTGTTGCAGATATTAGCGCTTTTAAACAAACAAAAACAAATAATCTCTTGAGCTTTACATTATGAGCCAAAGATATTGGTTTAAATGAAAATTGATTCTACTGCTATATTTTGCAAGTGAAAAATAAAAAGTGCTAGAAGATAATTGCAAGAATCCTGAGAGCAATCTAGCGGCTATGGTATTAATTGGATGAGAGTATTTCTTCTAAACTATAACTACCAATTTAAATATATATTTCATTGTGTATTTTTAATTCTGTTAAGATTTTACTCGTATCATATTTGTCTTATACTTGTAACTCGAAACGCAAATGAATCTATTAAGCTAACATAATTATGGGAGTTTAAATTTGCTCATTCATAATTAATCACTTTAAGTAATAGAAGCCTACAAAATCATGTGCGTCGTGCGTAGATATAGATACTTATTATACAAAATGAATAATACATTTTATACAGTATGTAAGTACTATGGAATAATATTGATTTTTTACTTGCAATGTATTATACAAAACATTCACGTGTGTTGATTTCGTTGATAATCTTTCAGTGTTTTCATAATAAAAGTCACGTCACGCGACACTGCCTATTGTTCTTTTAGTTAAATCGTAGTTGTGAGAGCCAATTTTTATGGGTACATCTGCTAAGTACTTATGAATAAATCAACTAAGGTTTGGAGACGCAATAAATATTTTAATGAGCGTCTGGTTTGTGACAGTGTTTTATTCTGAAAAGCAGGTAATATAAAATAAGACTTCTAAAGGGTTGATATTTATTTTGTCATGAAGTTAACAACATTGTATAAAGTTCTACCAACAAGGCACCAGTAAATAAACCGAACACTTTTACTAGTTCTCTAACATACGGTCTTAATGTAACTCATGATAAATTTAAATTTACAAAATATAAAATTAATACTTCTTTCTATAAAATATAGTCTATAATACAGTCTTTTAACATTTACTGGGAAATGTCCCAGTAGTTCTCAAACGTAACTAAGAGATTAAATAATAAAATAAGCTACCTGCAGATGTATACAAACAGGTACGTCAGTACGTGGTTTCCAAAAATAGGACTGTCTCGGTCATTGCTACGACGTGGCGCGACGCGACGCGTGGCGTGTGGCGGATGGCTTCTAGCACAGCTTCTAGTTTTGTCTGTATTCCATGGAAAGATATTAAAAACTAGACGTACGGCAGCTACTCGGTTGAGTATTGATGTAGATAACGTATTTACCTTTATCCATGTTTTTGAGGGTCGATGATTAGATTAATAATTATTCTGGAGAATTATCTGAAAATCTTTATTTGCCAAAACTCTTTCATTGTTTAATTGTCAATTTTTTTCGTTTGTACTAAAATCGCTTGTTACTAGAGTTCATTGAGTCACCATTGTGCTTGGCATTTATGGATGTAATACCTTTAGCTCCTATTTTATTTTTAATTCCTTAAAAATACTATTCATGGCAATTTTGACGATCTTCAATACCTATATCAGTAGAAATTAATCTATAAATTTATTGATGTGAAACATCTAATGCAGCGGGTCAGACCGATCGATGGACCCGGATGTTGGCGTGGCGACGCTTTGGCCAACGCTGGTGGTGTGAAGCCGAGTTCGTTTTTTTAAATAGACAGACTGGATCATTTTAAAGTTTCATGCTATAACATGGATAGATTAAAAGCGGTTGGCTGGAATCAAGACCACCGTAGACATAGTAATCAAATAAACATCTTCACAGTGACTTTCTTTTATGTTTTGCTACTAGTACAAGCATTTTTTTGAAAATTTATTAAGATATTTCACATCTGCCAAGCATCCCGTGAATGCCAACATTGAAAAAATATTATTAACGAAATCTGTGACAAATTTTGCTTAGTCAAAACTAGGGCTACCAACCCTCCCGTGAAAAGCGGGACGTCTCGTTTCTAGACCCATAAAGAAAGCAACCAGCAAAAGATACGTACGAGAGACACCAATAATTGTTCAGTTTTAAACGTTAAACTTTCGGGCAGAACTAGAACTGAACACGTATTAAAGATGACGAGTACAGTGAGTGATTGTAGATTCTATTCATCGTCTTTCTATATTTTGCCAGTTAGGTCCCGATTTTTTAGTTATGTCCCCTATTACGATTGCAAATGTCCCCTAAACGCAAAAATGTTGGCAACCCTATTCACAATAATGAAGACAATTAATTATTTATTTACCAGTTTACTCTTTCTCCCTTTCCTTTCGTGAGAAAGTATCGTTCGCATTCGTTGCGTTGGCAGCATTTTATAAGAAGAAATTTATTGGATCGCCTTATCGCATTATTCATTATAGTTAGTATATCTTTATGTAATTTCAAAATTTAGCGTGTAACGTATAGTATAAATAATGTTTGAATTCAGTAATTAACTAAATATTCTTTAAATATAAATTTATATAATAAAAAATAATGTATGTCATAAATCAGATTCACGTTTGTTAATGAAATGGTATTATTTAAAATTAGTTCCTACATCTTAACTGTGATTTCCATCGGCATTTATGAGTAAATCAGTTAATATTCTAGGAGTAAAATCAAGTTATATACTACGTTTTATATAAGTTAACAGAAACTGTGAAGCGAACAGCAGTAGGTACGTAAAACTGATTTTAAAGTACTTATTTTATTAAAAGTTTTCCGCGTTGCCCATGACGGTATTTCATTGCCTTTGTCCTTTTTCTTTGCAAAGTTTATTTAAACGCTAACTCTCTTAGTGTCTAAGTCGCTTAGAAGTTAACAAAGAGTTCAATCTTATACTTTGGAAATTGTCTAATAAAGGACAAAGAAACCGCTTACTGTCTGGAAGTGCGCGCCTATTTACCAACTGTAAGCTATTTTTTTTTTCTATACCTACTATAATCAAAATCTTATGCAAATGTTTTTACTAACATCATATATAATTGTAATGAATTAGTTTAATGTAATATTATTCCTTTGGTTGGTAGCTGAACTATCGTATCGTAAATATTAAATGGGATGAATTACATGAATATAGTCTGAAGTATGTGGAGAGTAAACAATCAACAAGAATAATTGACGAATATTCGAATATCGGTCAAGACGAATGTCATCGATTACGAGGCTTGCTTATTGCAATTGATATGAATTGATCTACAAAAGATTTGATGGAGAACATCTGTGTTAACAATCGAAAGCTTAGATATTCTTCAAATTGAGTTCGATTTTGAATTGAACGTTGCATAACAGATTTAATTAGTTATTTCTTAGTGAGTTTTAGAATACGTACAATAGTCAAATATAAATCAGTTCCTTAAAAATATTAGTCCCAAACAGTAACATGTATCCTGATTACAAGACATTATACAGGGTTTTAAATCCATCATAGACATGCTTCAGTGAATTTAGTTTCGGGATATGCAAGTTTTTGTTCACTTAACTAGTGACTTTCTCCATGAAAATCGCTTGTCAGCATGATGCCGTTGATTGTTTTATGGGCTGATTAAGTAAATAGGCGTACAGTCCATATAATGTTAAGTATTCAGCTACTTATAACCAAACAGAAAGACCGAAGTTATGAGACCACCCTAGATAAGTTTAGGACCGGAACAAAGCAGCACGAGCACTGTTACTTTGCGGCAAGAATTGCTATTTAAAAAAGGAGTTTTTTTCAGCAGTGCCTGTGGTTTTTGCAAATTGTACTTACTATCAAATACAGTGCAGTTTATTTGACAAAAATAAAACAAAGGACGGAAATAAGAAACCATTTAGTAAAAGACTGACTAAAACAAGCGAGCATTTTTAATATTTCTACTAACATAGTTTAATAGAATAAAGAAAGATTTAATATTCGTAAATTAAGTAATAACCTAAGTTAATAAGTCAAGGTGATAATATTATAATAAGCCGCAAGAGAATCCAATTGTGAATTAGGCAGGCGACACTTTTGTGGTCTCCTAACATTAACAAGGACACTGAGATTTGTTAAATTCGGTTATTATAGATTATATATTTTCTTCGAGTGTATTTTCATGCTAGTCCTAGCTGGGTATAAGTTATAATATCAATACAACGCACAAGTAGAATTGAATAATCATTGGTAATATTTTATATACTACAATATTAAGTTAATATAATTCGTCAGTATATATTAAAAACATATCTAAATAGGTACGTTCTTCAAATTAATCTTATCTTCGGCTTTCTCGACTTTTACTTTTAGATGTGTTTCAGTAGATGGATAACAGTGCAATCTACACTTGTGCTTATCTATTCTTATGCGGACACAATTCCATACACGGCCATTAAATTTCAAACTAAGCAAAGCTTGTAATATGGTAACTAAATAGGTTGATGTAAACAACATAAATATATATGTAACACCCAGACATAACTTACAATAATTATGCTTATCACAGAAACAAAAAGGGCAGTCATGTGCGGGGATCGAATAAGTTTCCAAATAGGTCATTTTATCTGTTGTTGGACCGATTATTATTGTGATACACATCAAAAATTATAATTGAAGATGCTACGAATTTGCATATTAAACTCAAATGTATGTACATATTATAATGAATATTTAAGAAATATCGAGAGACTATGATTTCCTGTGTCGCTATACACAGAGTTGTATAAACAAGAGATATATTAGAGAATGATGTAATATGTATGTATGTAGTTGATCAATCCGTTGTTCAATTACGTGACTGATTACCTACTAATCCTACTAATATAAGTCCTGTTAAAATCGGTTCAAACGTTTCTGAAATAATTGAGGCTTTGGGAATTTGGGTATAAGAAAAAAGATATTGTTTTTTTTTACTAAATTTATTAAAAGAAATCATAGACATGCACATCAATGTTATTTGCATGAAGTACATACCTATACCTAAATTAATATTTTCAGTATATGTTTATTTAGTGTTTTATTAAAATTTAATTTATTATATATAAAAAAATTTCGATAAAAAATTTGATACACGACTTAAAGTTCAATAACATTCACAATAATTGAATTCTTTCTATTCAACATTATAAACATTGTAATAATAAGACTTTTTTTAATTTGAAATCGTCTGGCTTTACTCCAAATTAAAATTCGCCTACGAGTGGTTCGTTGTTTCGCTAAAATTGAGTTATTCAAAACAAAATATTGGATATCATGCTATTAAAAGCAAATAATTTAATATTGTCCAGACAAGGTGAAAGTCTCAGTCCCTTAAAGGTTCATCAGTTTTAGAAAGTGGTTTACATACTATAATAGTCTTGTTATAAAAGCAATATACTCAGAGGTGAAAGTTTGTTTAGAACGAGTCAACACTTAATCGATAGGCATGAATACTGTCTTACAGAGAAACATTATTATTAATCACTATTAAAGCAAAAATCAAAAATAAACGAGGTTAGTTTAAATCCCTATATTATATAATAATAGGCACACAAGACAAACTATATAGTCATTAATACATAGTTAAAACATAATAATAACATAGCAAATATTGTATTATATTATAAGATAATTTGTGTTAGTTTATGTAATTAAATATTGTTTGTATAATCACGTATTTATGTGAGCAAAAATTAATTTATGAGTGTGTGCAAATTTCTGTTGGTATATGGTACTTTTGTGTACTTTATATAGCATAAAATAACACATCATCACGCCTGTATCCCCGAAGGGTTAGGCAGATGAATACAAATGTACACCCACAGTTCGCCGTGTATATTTTTTAGGTAACATGTAATAGGGATCGAGCCTAATAGAGATGCCATTAATTGGGCATAAAGCCAAAATAAAGTTTTTCATAGAAAACCCAATAACACTTTTCTCGACCCGGGAATCGAACCCTGGACTTCGATCATAGCCGTCGCGCTTACGACCACTAGATTAATGAGGTAGTTTTATAAATGAAGTAAATGAAATAGAAAAATAAATAAGTCTAGAGTTGCTTGTTAAACCTGTAAAAACCATTTTCATTTGTACGGTATGTTATTATTATCATGATGAATAAATAACATTCGAGATCTCACTAAGATATAATATTATAAGGTGAACAAACCGAATAACATTTTCTAGTTAATTCAAACGAATCAGGTTCATAACTTATCTGTTTTATGTTTGTGAGTTTATTTCAAGAAAGGCTTTAACTTGCGCCACTGATAAAGTCGGGTACAGTATTCAGAAAACAATTTATAAAAACCTATAGGTAATTAGGTACATAATTATATACCTTCTACGTATATATTTACAAAGACCGTATTTTGGTTAACGACTTAGGTATATATTATTGTGTATTTGGCTAAGTTTTAAATGTTTTGTATAATAAATATCCTTAAATTATAAAAAAAAAATTATGTTAACCTTCAACACTTTGGGTTACGCCGGCCTAGTTAAATCAACACATATTATTTAAAGTAACAATCAATTAAGTTGTGTATACCGAAAGGGTGTCAATACTGCCAGGTTTGGATAATATAGCATGGAAAGCACCCTGATCCCATGTATCGAGACCAAGGAGCCCTACCAGACTTTTTTGAAGTGAAACTTCTTTAGAATCGAGATTTCAAACCGGATGCAACGGAAAAAACGACAGGTAAGAGACAAAAAAGCTAATATGAATGATATACTGTGTATGGTAAGGGCTACATTCCCATACATTTTTAATGGCGCTTACGACCGTTTGGAACTGGGTGAAGTTTTTGTCGATTTACTGAAGTTATACTTCTATCGTGTGAGAATCGCACACACACACCTTTTTTTCTCTGTTTATTCAAATGTTGAAAATAGGTTTTATGGCCAACACTAGCCGTGATACACGGTTTCATCCGTTTTAAATTTATTCGAGCAACTTCCTACTGTGTCACCTCCAACGCATTTTCCTAGCGCTTTCCAGATTGGTTGGCATTCATGGTTACTGCTACGTTCCTAAGGGTTGTAGCGTGATATTATTATAGCCTTAATAACCTTTCTCAATAAATAGGCTATAAAAAGCAAAAAATATCGTGTTCAAACAAAAAAACAAATAATCTCTTGAGCTCTATAATATTAGTATAGACAAGCTGTGTCGGCGGCTCCGCTCGCGTTGACTACAGAATGCACAGAGCACACGCGCAAAGCGTGATAACCCGCTCCCAGTTATTTTAAAGACTAAAAAGCTTATTGTGGATGATCCTTAAAATATAGACATAAGTATTCTCTTACTAACTTTTTTGTAGGTCTTTTTACAATCTACAATTAAGTATGTACATTAATTTCATATAGTATCTCTTATGGTTTACTCAGCATAAGCTATTTAAGCGCTCCAAAATAGTCGCCTTTCCAAATTATTTGTGCAGAAACCTAATTATTTTTCTAAAATAAAAGTAGTCTAAGTTACTCCTTATAACATCAGCTATCTGTCAGTAAAAGTCCCGTCAAAATCGGTCCAACCGTTTGGGTGATAACCCGGAAACAAACGAACAGACAAACAAAAATTTAAAAATATTTTGTTTTTTTACGTGGATAGGTACAATATGTGTATAAATACTTTCATATACATTTAGTAAAAAGCTGTTATTTTGATATTAAAAACGGATTTTTATTTATTTGTATAGATTAGATTGGAATATTACCAGACAAAGTAATTATCTCTGGTATATAATTTTTTATAGCAAACGACTGTACAGAAAATCATGAGACGAGATCGGAGAGGCTACGTAAATGTCATTATTATATCATCACGTCGAGCGGCAGTTTCACGCGGGGTCAGATCACTGAGATAAGTGAGCCGTAGTAAATCAGAGGTCACGTTGAACCTCCGACATGCAGCTAACGAGAGTGCACCGTTCAAAGACCTCACGTCGCCTTGTGAATATAGAAGCTATTGTTTGTCTTGCATACTAAGAATTCTGCTAAAAGAAAATTATTTTATATCAGCTGGCCCGGCTGACGTTGTTTTAGCCCTTTCCAGTAGTTAATGGTTCGACTTCAGCGCCACCTATCGGACTCTAATATAGTTATGAACCACCGCATTAAGCGAATATGAGTTCAATCGTCAAGTTGCTCAAAGGTTATAGAATGACTAACAGACGTACACAAGTATTTTTATTTAATATAATACTAGCTGTGCCCTCTGTTCCGCAGGCGTTAAATACAAAATTATTGTTTATGAAGATATCGAGATATTTTTTTATATATAAGGGCCAATTATCTCAGGGATAAAAATAGTTCAAAAATATTAAAATATATCCATTTGTTGTTACTTAATGCGCGCACAACGGCAAACCTCGATAAAGTTTTAAATATAAATAAGGTTTACACCGTATATGATAACTAAAGAAATCATTTATTTATTTCAGTCTAATATTTAACCTTCAGAGGAATACAAATAATTATTACCTTTCATTTTGACACCTACTACAATATTTTTTTCATAAAATCATCGGTATTCGCTGATAAGTTCCTATACTATAATATTAAGTTTTTAGACCTTCATATTTAATGTTATTGTGGTCATACAACGTTCACCGCTCTCTGTGGCGGTACATAGCCTAGTTGTCGTTGCAAACAACCGCTGAATTATTCTGACCGACAGTCACCCACTTTCGATCATTACAACCGGTTTAAAAAAAAATAATTCACAGTTTCTTAATAAATTATTTATTTGCAGTTGAATATGTCGGTACTCGTGTATAAGACCTATCTATTTTTGCATACACGGTAACACCTTCCAAATTTCACATTAAAAAAAAACGACTTGAGTAAGTTCAAATTTAATTCAATAGATGTATTTATTAAAAGTAATGAACGTTATGAGCATTGGAGATATTAATTACGTTGTAAATAATCTAAATAATCGTTAAAATAATGAAAATTTTCAAATTATTCTACGTTGATAACTTTACGAAGGACCACTCACGAAGTAGACAAAACACAGCGTAAGCGCTTCGGGTATAGTCGAGTAACTTCGGTGCAAAGCGAACGTAGAGCAAGCTTTCCTTTCTTTCACACTAGGAGTACAAGAGACACTATGATTAGATCACTGAATCAAAAAGAAACAGAAACTCTCGTCCGGTCGACCGACTGGGCGTTGGCGTCAGATAACCGGTTTTGTATTGTAACCTTTTTTAGTCCTTACGGCTCCTTTACTAATAAAAACTCGTGCATAGATAATGGTGCAACATATTCGATGTGAGCTTACAAAAAGATCTGCCTATAGATAACGTTGGAAGGAAATTGTTACTGAACGGAAACTGTCGAGGACAGTTGTGAAGCTTTTTAATATTAAGATATTGAATAAACTTAACGTGTTGCAGACGTTTACATATTTACATTTAATTGAGAGTTTACCTAAAATTTAGTAATCCTTGTAAAACCATTTGAGTACCTACATGTGGGCGGTGAGTACTCCATACAAACGTATTACCTACTTACTCTGTTTTATCCCTGAATAATGGCATTAAAGCAAATATTCATGCAATCTATATCTACCATTGAAATGTTCCTTAGTTTCAATTTTTTTCCATATTTGAAATATTGGTAGAATCATGATTGCAAGAAAATTTTAAAAATACTAAAATTACCCAGTTATACCAGACATTCAGTAAACAAATTAGAAGAATATAAAAAAAAAAAAAAACGAAGAACGTCCTTCTTATATTATTCTTAAATAAAATTGTTAAATCGCTCCAGTTATGAAGGAGTAAACATCAAACGATGTGATGATTTCGTATTTTGGTAATTGGGATTGTTTTTTTTTTTAAACCAGGGCTAAATCAAATCCATTTCGAATAATTACATTCTACGTTCATAACAATTAATAGGTAATAAAATAGATTAAAAATATTGAATGATTAAAGATATGTTTTAAAGAAATCCTATGCCCTTTTTTTGACCTTCATGACGTCATCACTAGCGTAGACACGTTTTCTTTGCCTTGATACCTGAATATTAAAAACGCCATAGTATTATAGATTTTCAAGTTATATATTCGTTTCCTTTTTTATCAAAACAGTTTAAACCCAAACAAACCAAAACAGTTAAATGTTTTTTTTTCTATAACTTATGTGCATGCTGTGTCCACATCTAGAAGAGTACAATCATTGCATGATTTTACAATATTGCTCATTTCTAATTATATACCTAGGTTGTAGTCAGTTTTGTATACCAATTAATAATAAAAAAAAAAAAAACAAAAATAAAACCCTTGTTATATTTTATATGTGAAGGAGGTTTTGTAATTACTTCGCCGCTCTTGAGCCGATTTATTTTTTGATAAAATATTAAACTTAGTGTAATAATAGTAAATACTCTTAATATTCTCAGAAGTTACGATAATCGCGTTCATTACAAAAATTATTTCTTGTAACCATTTGGCAACGTTGGTATACACACTGCGGTGTGATCACAATCACATTCACAGAGTATCATAATCGATAGATAACACTAACATTTTTTTTTAAATGCCGGTGATGACGTCAAAAAACGTCTGCGATTTAAAAAAATATAAAAAGCAGGAATTAAGCCCTAAAATAATTTAGTTTAAAAAAATTGGACAATGCCCGTTAAGGGATCCAAGCTACAGTTATCTCTATCGCACTATATTCAATCGTTCAGGCATAGCGCGACAGCAATAGATTTCTCTGTATGAACTGTCATTTTGTACCGAGAAGAGTGTGCGCCTTTAAATATTCCACAATTCGGTGTCACTTCGTCCGCGATTATCTCAAAGACCGCTCCTTTCGCTACAGAGTGGAAGGTGAACTATCCACACCCCACCCATACGCTCAGGCATCCCCCAAGGTTCCATCCTGGCTCCTAACCTCTTTAATCTGTACGTCAGCGACCTACCAAAACTTCCCGAGAAAGTCGAGGTAGGGCTATACGCTGACGATACAGTCATATACTCCTCTCAAAGGAAAAGACTCAACCTCAAATGTAGAATCCAAAGAGCCGTGACCACTCTCGGGAAGTGATTTAACGACTGGCGAATATGCCATCAACCCCACGAAGAGCGCAGCGGTGCTCTTCGACCAAACCGCCTCAAAGATACCGAAAAAACTCAAGAGTCATCCCCTTGAACTCTTCGGTAATCCGATCCCCTGGGTAAAGGAGACCAAATATCTAGGTGTAACCCTAGATAGTAGACTCTCCTTTATACATCACGTCACTCTGGTTAGGAAAAGGGCCGCCTGGACCCTCGCCCGATTGCATCCTCTGTTATGTGCTGCAAGTAAAATGTCCACGAGACACAAGCTTACGCTCTACAAGATGTGTATCCGACCGTTAATGACATATAGCTGCGTTGTGTTCGCACATATGTCAAGATATAACTGGAAACGTTTACAAGCCATCCAGAATAGGTTTCTTCACCGTCTAACCGGGGCCCCTCAGTATGTTCGTATGGATGATCTCCATAGAGATATGGACCTTCCTTCGATACATGCTTATGCTAAACACCTTTCTCGCTCGTATTTTGACACCGCGTCGAACCACGCGAATTCGCTAATCAAAGCGGCAGCTTCATATGTTCCCGACCCCAATGCCTGCCGGAGTAAACGCCGGCCGCGTAACATCTTCACTGACCCGCTCGACCAAATCGAAACAGCAAACGCGTTCTATTCTACCGCCTCTCTAAACAGAGCGTGCCACCGCCCACGCCCGCGTAACCACCGTTCTCTTCGCAGAGGACGGGCGGTCAACTTCGCTCCCGCATACCCGCCACGTCCACCTGCTCTAGCGGCAACCCAAGCCTAGGTCCGTTCCTCGGTGTGAAGCTCTTGGGTCAGGCAACCGCCCGCGCGATACAAGTGACACTATACGTGCAACACTTAGTTACCCACATACAACATTACACACGTATGAACACACACACGTGCACACCACACAGGTACATAGGTTCTGTATGGAAACTTTTTTTTCTTTTTTTTGCGCTAGTTAGTGTAGAAAAACCATTCCGATCACTAAATACACACACGCATGGTTCCCTCCTTCCTCCCAGGAGGAGGGGAACGTGCATATGGGTATATGTTAGTTAGCTCGAAATTGTAGGAGTAGGAATTTAGCTAGATCGCGACCTTTTCGCATTCGCGACGACCGCCCGAGCCGAGGTTCGGCCACTCTGGCACCCTCGTGTGAGTTGTCAAAAACTTTCGCGGCTGAGTACCCTAAGCGCTCGCCCCTCGCCCAAGTTCGGTGAAGCTGTAAAAGCCGCAGCGGCTCTGTTTTTTGGATAGGGCCCCTAAGGCTAACAGTGTAGTCAGTTCAAAAAAAAGAAGACTAATTTACCAAGGTTAACTAGACCGATAACAATAATTTTAAATGGCTTCAGCGATAATCAAACTTCCAACCTCCGTGGTTTTAATCGGACAACCTAACAACCATTATCTATTTTACCCACCCAGAGAAAGACACTGATAGGATTCGCTACTGCAAAACTAATTGCTAATATTTTTTACATTAAATTTATTCATTCAACTTTTACATTAGTACACCTCTGCCTAACCCTTCGGGGATACAGGTGTAAAGGTATGTTATGTTTCATAGGAGCCGATGAATATATTCGTTTCTTATAATATGTAGATTAAATAAAGAGGTAAAGTACAAAGTATCATGAAAAAACTCTATCCAAATTTAATGTTTTAGGTAATGTAATTTCCATTAGTAGAATCCGAACAAACAACATTGGTTTGAAGTGTCGTCCATACATAAATAAGCCAGTAAGTTATCATGGAAAAATACGCCGTTTTTAAATTGGCTAACTGTCAATGGTTCAGAACTCTTGTTTTTATGCATAGTAAAATTAAAATCTTGGGTTTTCAATGAACATAATAGAGTTAGAATAGATTTTATTATCATGAATAAATATGAGGTGAGCGTATTTGACCGAACCGTAAATACTAAGGAGTAAAGCTGAAATTTAAATGTAAATCTTAAATTCAATTGCAGTAACTCTGCGATTCCAGTAGTGGACAAGAGGCCGTTAACGAGAACAGCGGTTGTTTGTTTTCCCACGCTTCATGACAATCGGACGACACCACGACGGAACCGAGACGGTTGGTGGTGGAAACTGATTTGTTTATGGTATATATTTAGTTTTGGAAGAGCAAATTGAACTGTAATGTATCGAACTGAAATTTAGTTTTAAATGTATAAAAAATGCAAACATAAATCTATGTAAAAAAAATGTACAGAGCTTTTACAACAATATCTTTTATTTTAAGTACTAATTTGTTGTCAATATCTAGTTTTAAAAATAACTTACATGCTTTCTATTCTTACCTTATTTATGAATCTTCTGTTATTTACTCATAAGTAATGTTAAAGTCCTCTGGGAAACTTTTGGGAAAAATTCATTGAACCGAGTCAATCAATCACGTTTTAAAGTATAATTCGTGGAGTCAAACTTTACTGAACGCCTGTGCAAAATATTTTTTTAGAGAATAAACTATTTGAATATGTTGGCTTTACTATAATAGTAAATATTCTATAAATTCTAAATAAATTTAATTAAATGTTATTATAGTTGTTTTAACATTACTACGATATTTGACGAACTGTACATTGACGTGATTTATAATTAGTTCATAAAAAATAGAATTTTTCCGAAATTTGCAATGTCACCCACTACAGAGTATGTATAGAATCATCGATAATATTCACGATATTTATGTTACTTGCAGCTTTAGCACGCGTTTGGCTCTTTGAGTGGTTCGCGCGACACTGGGCGGGCGGCCCTACGCGCGACCCCGCCCGCCCTTGCACAAAGTTCACGGCAACAAAATGACTTTCATTCTATTCTTTTAGCAACATTTAGCTTGGTATCGATTTACAAAAGGGCAAAAAATATTATTTGTTTATTATTAATTAATAAAAAAAAAAACGAATCCCAGTAATCAAATTTTTTATCTAACTATTGTTACTTAAAGTTGGTGACTCTTAAACTTGGAGATTTTTATAGCTATTATATTTCACTGTAAATTTAAAAGCGAGTGTTGTAATTAATTCCATTTTTTTGTTCTGTTTTGTTCAATACATTACTTAATAATTTTATTAGTATTTCAAGAAAAAAGAAATGTTAAAGAAATGCTTATTTATGTAAGAAAATATTAATTATTGTTTAAGACTTAATGTTGCGTTATCAGGAGTAAAACTTAAGTTTAAATCTGTCAGATAAATCCAAATATCTCGGGGTAACTAGAATACAGTGGAATAGAATTGTTAATCTACCGTTGAATAGATCCCACAGAGATATTTCAGTTATTCGGTCATCAGTGACGAATCTCGCTAGAAATTCAAATTCTGATGTTAACAAACGTTTGCAGTCATTGCGGAATGCAGATCAAGTCTAAAGTCTAAATTATACCCTAATCTCGAAGATAAATCTAAGTGCATTTAATATATCCGTGTCTAGCATTAAAATATTCGTAAATCAAAGACACGTAGAATTTAGGACATTTCAGTTTTGACTTTACATATATAATATTACCTTTGTAAATAATATAATTTTTCCTAAGATACGTTGTATATCACTCATAGAATATAATAGATTCTCATAACATAAAAGGCATCTTCTAAGTTAAAAAACAGGCAGACGGTCCACCTTTTGGTAAATGGTTATCGTTTCCTATAAAGAGCTATAATAAAAGGAATACTACTGTTTCGTTGTCGATCTTGCAGAGTATTTGTATTAAATTGCTTTTTTTGAAGAATTTTCAATTTGTGCAGTGATTGCAGCTATATGACACAATTCAACCTTGGATATGTAATATTAAAAATATTCGCAGTCTCTATTTTTTTATTCCTGAGAGGGGTTCAAACATTTTGAAATATGCTATTTCCAAGATTTTTTATAACACTTTGACGTATCCTTAATTGAAAAATTAAAACCTAATAACGGTAGAAATTTGAAAGTAAATTTTATATGAATACTAACTGGCCCGGCAGACGTTCTATCCTTTTCGGTAATCAATGGTCGTCCACAGCACCACCTATTGGATACTTACATATCTATAAACCATCATACATCCCACAAATATAATAAGTAAATATAAGCTCAAATCAGCAGACAATTTATTCACAAGTTCTAGAACCACTAAGAGAGGCACATAAGATTTTTATATATAAGATTGTATTAATCCAAGTACCTAACATAAAAATTATGTTCACGCACATAAAAATGTTCATGTTATTCAACAATGCATATACGTATTATAACGCCAAAAGGAAAGGAAACAAGTTTGTGATTCATCACTCATACATATTGCAATAACGTAGCGCACGTAGATGTAGTCACGTAAACTTTTCTATTTTCGTTTATTTGCTGTAACACGTAACAATTTCAGTTTTATGAAAGTACGGGTACGGGATTCCTGTCAATAATATTAAAGGGATTTACGAGCGAATACGTTATAAATAGACGTAAAACGAGATATGATGAGTCGACACGCATATTGTTTTCATTTCAGTGTAAATGAGAAAAATGTACGATACAAAGACTTACGTTTTTCATATTTTATTTTATAATAAAAAAATGCGATTAACATTGAGTTCAAAATTGTATAATTTGTTCTTTTTTCAAAAGAATAGTGTTTATTCTTTTATTCTCTGTTATCTATGAATAAAATGCCCATTTTAGAGGGGCAAAGGTAAAAATATATTTTCCTCTTTGATCTTATATAATTAGTTATGAAAAAATGATTAGTGTGAATTTTTTATTTTTTATGTTTGCATGCTAAGCATTTTTTAGTTTTATTGTGATGAAGGTGGTCTTAAGTATGACTATTTAAATAAGTGTAACATCTAACGTGCGTACATAAGTACACCTACACCCATCAACATTTTTAATTATGTAGTCCACACACAGTTCGGTATTTAGATACTTTATACTAAGTAATTACATATTACCTAAAGCCCACTTCTCTCAAAAAATTGTACCATCGGAAATCCGAAGAAGTGTGGCATCTATTGTGGCAAAGTGGAAACAAGAAACCAACTACTGACACCCTCTCTATGATTACCGACCTCATGGAAGCCGACTAAAAAGCCGAAAGAGTGTTTAAACGTACATGCTTTAGGCGCTCTCTCAATCGAGGCACGAAAGAAACTATGTAGAACCCGCAGAAGGGCTTTACTATCTGTAAATAAAATGCCGTGGCCCATTTGGAAATCATTAAACCGATTTCGGACTCAAGAGAGCCGCTGCAAGTACAATATGATTAAATGGGGCTTTAATCAACAAAACCCTTCAGACCACCTCTACGAGACTCCAGTGACACCCAAACACGCCACATCTCCTATAGTGTCCTATGTATGATGTGTCCCTACTCTGCACATTCGTTGACCTATCGGACACTTCTTTAACCGTTCAGAAGTTGGCTGAATACTGGTTAGACTCAATCTTAAGATAAAGGTATCTATCTCTTTCTAAATAAAAATAGTAAGCGCGTCACTTGAGAACGGTCGGACCGATTTGGTAAATTTTTGTTTTAAAATTTTCCTAGTAGTCCAAAATTAGGTTTTAAGGAATGAAATTTGTCATTTTTCCTATAAACTCAAGATTATCACTCACGATTCAAAAGATGGATTCGTGATTTAAAAAAGGGATAGGTGGTGCTGTAGTCTATTGAAAAGTGCAGAACAACATTTACAGAACCAGCTAGTTTAATTATAATTATGAAACTATATCTCTTGAAATAAATATTTACTATATTACGCAATCATTGGCTGATCGACTTAATTGAAACTTTGATTTCTAACATTATAATTATGGTCAACAAGAATCAAGGTTGAATTGCAAGAGACTATTAAAAACGAGCGTTTTTGCGAATAACTAGGTGGTACCTTTCGCTTTATAACATATTCGGTTGGATATCAATTCTGGCCGCATATAACACACGTATCGAATTTTACTACACCTATTGCACCATTGATTCTTTAGACCCCAGCAGTACGTTGCAGCTTGTTAGTTACTAAGTAAATGTTTAACATACTTTTCTATAGTAACTAGAGATCTGTGATAGTAACTTTATTTGTACTATTTTATATCTGTGTTTTTTTGAATATTCTTCCTTGAAAATTAATAAAATCTTCTTAAAAAGTTTTTTTTTACATACAATGACTATGTAAGTATTGTAACAAAAATTACCTAATCGTTTCCTAACACAAAAAATACATACAAAATGTTACATAAACTATTCGTTTATTTGAAAATATTAAATAAAGGAATTTTAAATCCATACTAATATTATAAACGCGAAAGTAAGTCTGTTTGTCTGTCTGTTACGTTTTCACGCCTAAACCGCTGAACCAGTTTTGATCAATTTTGGTATAGAGATAGATTAGACCTTGGGAAAGGACATAGGGTACTTTTTGTAGCAAAAATAAAACTTTAAGGGTAAAAAATAGGAGTTGAAAGTATGTAAGAGGGAAATATCAGCTTCCATGGCAACCGTTTTGTTAATTTGAAATGACAGCGTTGTCAACGTAAACAATTCGGTTAATTTCTTGACATTTTTATACTTAATAAGAAATGTATTGTATTTCTAATAATTACTATATATATGATAAGTCCAGTATTTTTTTTAAGATTGGTTGAAGTGTTTTCAATCTGTTTAACTACGTAGTGCGGCATAATTACTGTTTTATTTTATGATGCCGTCAAACCGTGGCTCGCGTGAGTTTATATATTCTAAGCGATATACCTAACCTATTGTAAATTATCTGTATTATACAGTTTTGCTACAAGAGCAGTAAACCCATTTATGATTTTCTTTTGATTTGTCGTGTTTGGAAATCAGCCGGTGCATATGCAGTAATATAGCGAGGTGGTAGGGATTGCGACCACAATACACATAGTGATAAACCCAACTATGACTTTTTTGGTATTCTATAAATATAGCTCTATCTCTACTTTTAATAGTTTTCCAAAATTTCTCAATACGCAAATTATATGAATGATACTGATCACGAATATGCCATTAATTTTTTTTTCCGTCAGTCTGTCTGTTTGTATGTCCGGATTAACCCAAAAACGGCTTGAGCGATCGTTATGAAATTTTGTACACGGGATGCTTATATCACGGGCTTATATCATCGGTCAGTTGAAGAAATTTCAATATTACTTTTAAATAACGTAAAAAAAAAAAAAAAAAAAAAATATTTTCTTTAATACAATTATGTACATGGGAAGTATAAGTCATTCCATGAATGATAAGTAATGAGAATTTTCAATAACACTTTTGGGAACGGTAAAAAAATGAATTTTTGAAAAATTATTAATTTCATTAATTCTTAACCAATTTTGATGAAATTTTATACACAGAAAGTAAGGGGCTATAAGAATTGTCAATATTACTTCTAGAATTAAAAAAAGTATTTAAAAAAGTTTAATTTACATAAATTCTCAACAGATTCTGATTAAATTTTGTAGATGGGAAACATACATCATATAAGAATTGTTAATAATACATTAGAAATTGAACATTAGAATAATCGTTTTCAACCGATTTTGATGAAAATTATACACGGGAAATACATGCCACTCCTCAATTGATACGGTATATGAATTTTCAACAATATGAGTAAAAATAAAGGGATTTCAATAACTATAGCGTAGTAAGAACCGCGTGGGTAGCCGTGGGCACACCGCTAGTTATTATATAATTTTAAATAGGTAACATCCTTGTGATACAGTTTAACATAAATATTCTTAAAACTTAAATTGCTATAAGTACATAGACTTATTACGTGAAAAGATTGATGTATGTTGAAGAAGCGAAAGATGTATGCTAGGATCGTAACTTGAAAGATGTTGTTTCTACCTACCCCGTAGAGAGACAAACGTGATGTATGTTGTTGTTGTTGTTAGAGTTATTAGGTTATTACGCTTTACGCGAATGTTTTAATTCCATGATGATATATATCTGGTAATTGCTGATTTTACAAATGATATTAACAAGAAAAATTAATCAATTAAATGTACATATTTTAATAAATTGTAGTTACATTACCACTATCGATTAGCTAAAACCACACATGTCATAGATTGTTGATTTAGATAAATTTGTGACAAAGTAGCCTTCACGTATGTAACATTAACTTTCGACATTTCGAAAAAAATCAACGTTTCGACAGTATATATTTGTACACTAGCTGTGCCCGTGGATTCGCTCACGTGGACTTCAGTATGCTCGCGCAAATCTTGCTCCCCGCTCCCGGCTATTTTAAAGATAAAAATGCTTATTGTGGGTGTTTCTTAGAAGATACATGTATATTCTCCCGAACTTTTTGTAGGTCTTTTTAATACCTATGATTATGTTATACATTAATTTGCTATATCTCTTATGGTTTACTCAACATAAGCCATTTAAGCGCCCGAATTGATTCACCATGACCAGTTTTTTGATTTGTGCGGAACCCTAATTCTTTTTCTAAAATAAAAGTAGCCTAAGTTACTCCCTATATCATCAGCTATCTATCAGTGAAAGTCCTGTCAAAATCCAGCCCTCCGTTTAGAAGATTACCCGAAACAAACAGACAGACAGACAGAAAGACAGACAGACAAAAATTTTAAAAATGGGCGTTTTGTTATGGGTATCGTATATACTTTCATACGCATTTAGTAAAAAACCGTTATTTTGTCTTTACAAACAGACACTTCAATTTTATTAATTGTATAGATTTATCTGTACAGTGAGTACATCGGAAATTGAAAATGAACTCCATTTTCTATAACGGTTACTTTAAGCAGTGAATACA
The DNA here is from genome assembly GCA_033032175.1 of Saturnia japonica. Lineage (NCBI taxonomy): Eukaryota > Metazoa > Arthropoda > Insecta > Lepidoptera > Saturniidae > Saturnia > Saturnia japonica. The sequence continues at coordinate 7,647,289 of CM065311.1, read as the reverse complement.
AAGGTGTAATAAGCAAAAATATCGAACTCGTTATATAGTAATCGTTTAATTGAAAATTTTCGGAAAAAGCATTACTTAATATTTTAACTTTTTTATAAGTGACGTTAGAGGAATGTAAACCCTTTTTCGGGCGAAAATAATAATCAGTAGAATCTACAGCCAATTTATTTCTGTTTATTTTTATATAATTATATACTAATAATAGTAATCCTTTTTTTAAGAAATAAAATGTTTTTAATAAATCAAACACAGTAGGTAATGAAAAGATCATAGGTACGTGTAAAGTTTGCGGGCGCCGTATTTGAAATAAGACTTATTTGACTTTGTAACAGATACATTTTTATTTATTTTAATAGTAATTTAATTCAAATTTGGGGCAATAACCACATTCCGTAGTAAAACAGGTGATACTCGATTAATTTATAAGTTATTTCATTACTTTAGTTTGACGTCCGGATTTGCAAGAAGTCTGCACACAGCTACATACAGCATAATAAAACAGGGTTTGATGAAATTTGAATTCGAATGATTTTTTAAATGTTGATACAAGTTTATTGTGGGTAAACTATAATAATTAATAACTATTAAAAGAAAAGCACAAATGAAAGACGTCTATGATGACAATAAATATGGGGAATCAATTTTACAAGTTGCTATATTAATTGTTCTCTTTAGATATTTACTACACTTACTACAGCGGAAATTTTATTTGTACCTATAAGTTGTTTGTTATTTCCATTGTCATCGTTAGTTTCAATAAAGTTTTTTTTTGTAATTTTACTAAACGTTCTGTATTGAAACTGTTTCTAAATTAATTAGTTTAGCTACATTAAAATTCCCTTTAATTTAAAGGAAATTTAAAAGATAGAAATTAATGCGATCTCAGAGCGCTTTCATTCTGTATACATTAAAACAACAAGAAACATATGAATATAAGTCGAACAGCGACACCGAATGCTAACCTGCCCGAGGAAAAAACTCGATTGATTCTGCGTATCGTTTTATAAGTTAGTTCCACATGAGGTATGGATTACTTACGTAGAAAGTCTGTTCCGTCTATATTAACAATAGGTATCTCATCTTTTTATAAATACATATATTTAAATACTCACTGATTTTAACTTGATAGAAATACAATCTGCAATTATTACATACTAACTGTGCCCAACGGTTTCACCCGTGTTTTCATTTTATCTGACAAACATCTCACTGCCAACGTACGTGTACGTGTAGCTTCCCGCAAGTACCAATTATTTTAATTTTCCATTATCTTCTATACTATGCATCCAAATAACATGATATAAAGAACAAAATATTACTTTTTAAATTTTCTATTTATGATGATGTAACTTTTATTCGTAAGGATTAATATGCTATGTCTAAAAATAATGCTCATAAATCAATTTATATCTTCAACAAAAAAAAAATCGCAAGATATCTAATTGTGTCTTATGTATATGAGATGGACATCTGATATTGCTGGCTTTTTTTATATATACTAAAGGCCAATATTTTTTTAGAATATTATATTTACGTATCAATAACCATTACGTCAGCAGACGCGGATAAAGCAGTTCGGGAGGGCTTCGACTTCCGACTTAATTATCAAAAATAAATATTTAACGCTAGCTGAGAATTGTAGCCTAATGTTAACCTATGCTATTCCTCGTGAATTTGGCTATTATATAAAAAAAAATTTTTGAGTCCGCCTAGTTCTAGAGTTCAGCGTGCATACATACACAAACAAACAAACAAAAAATCTTTTGCATTTTATTATATTATTATAATTATAAAATTATGATGCGTGATAAAGTGGGGATGTAGAGTAGAAGAGTCACGGAATGGTACCCAAGGGACGGCAAGAGAAGATGAGGAAGGTGGGAAGACGAAATAAAATTGACCATAGAACCAAACTGGAGAAGGGTCTTCCAAGACAGGCAACAATAGAAATCGTTGGAGGAGGCCTTTGCCAATAGGCACACAGAACTAAGGGACATATTATCTGTAGTTTTGTTTTGTTTTAGAGCTTAAAGTAAATGTTATGGTTCGGAATAAAGGGCTTCATTTTTATTATCATTTTAATAACCTACTTGAGGCATTCCCACTGGTGGAATACCACCCTACTGAAAATCGTAGACAAATAGCCTTGTTTTGTTCCTGCGGATTGTAGACTTTCCAGAGCTTCTTGGGGTAGGGGAGTTCAAGGTCGGGAACGTGCTAGTGATATCTGGTATCACAAGCGTCTATAGACTACGGTAGCCGCTAATCATCAGGCGGGCTGTATGCTTGTTTGCCACCTTAGTTGTACAGAAAAGCTAGTATTAAATAAATACTATGTTATTTACTATACCGCGTACCAAAAAGGCAAAGAGAATTGCTTTACTACGGTAATTTGATAAACATCGTTATAATATTTCGGCTAAATTAATTAAGTGTAGAATTAGAAACACGTATTGAATATTAACTAATTTAATTAATGAAGTTCTATGAACCATATCGGGTTACAAATGTTCTATTCTATCTGTGATGTCCTGGATTAAATTATTCAAGTCACGTTGAAGCCGGCACCGATTTCCAACATCCATACATACATCCCTTGCCCCACAGCCAACGCGCGTAACTTCAATGAATGCCAAATCACTCCACCGTGTTCAATAACCGTTACCTATTAGTGTCCTTTTGGTATTCATACGGCAGGAACCGTTTGAATAGCGATATCTGTTTCATAGTGCGACGTCGAATGTCGGTTTCATAGCCGCAAAGGGCACGGGGACATGCAAAGCGTGCTGTATTATCTGTCAGTAAATGCACCAAAGAAATTTACATAGCAATGGTGGAGCGAACGTTGGTGGTAGTTAGGCGCTTCCGCATAGGTCGTGGCGCCCGGCCCCAGCTGTGCGCTGCTCCTGTGGAAAACAGCACAGAATTCGGCGCTCGACGTGCTCCGCCAAGCCGAATGATTACAGACGCAAATCGGAACGCTTTCATAACTTACGTGAAAATGTTCACGAACTAAATCTACATAAACGTCCGTCCCATTATGACTGTGGAAATCTAATTTTCGAGACCAGTTTCGTGAAATACTGTAACTTTGAATTAATCTTACTCTGTGAATGTTTAAACTGTATATGCTGGCCTGGATTTTGTAGTGAAACTTAAAATTAGCTTATAATTTTACCTGTGCATGATGTCTTATTTAATAAAACTGGAATTTTGAACTTTCTGTAATGGCGTAATCAATTCTAATCAATTTGAATTTTCTGTAATCATTTTTAAATTTCTCAATTTATTTGGGCCACGAAATCATTCGAAGTCGAAGATACAATGGCAATGAAATTAATATTGGGCCACCCCTGAGGTGTTCTCTTTCATACAAAAAAAGAATCATCTAAATCGATTTATAAACAAAGTAGTATGGCTAACGTCCATAAAAAAATAAATTCGAATTAAAAACTTCCTCCTTTCTTAAAATCGGTTAAAAACACCACCGCTGCGCTTTTTCCCGTCCTTGTTGTTGGTATTATTGCAATTATTATTATTATATTTTACTAGCAACCCGCCCCGGCTTCACACAGATAGCAGAGTAATACATATAAGTCTATTGTCTATTTTTCGGCATAATTTTTTCCGACATCTACCTACAATCATCGTCATATTTCAGCCAATTTACACAAAACGTTAATGAATTATACATAATACACGTAAATCTGAACCTTGATGAAATCCGTTCGGTAGTTTTTGAGTTTGTCGCTTCCAGACAGACAGCATAAAGTATGATTACTGGGTATTATAACATTTCAAATCAATTGGCGTTAGGCGGGTCACTTGGCAAGATTGGTGACGGCAGGTGGAGTAGATCCTTGACGGAATGGTGGCCGAGATCGGGCAAACGAAGTGTAGGAAGGCCGGATGGCGAGATGGGTCGACGACATCATAAATCTTGTCGGAAAGACCTGGAAAAGGTTGGCACAGACGAGTGGAGTAAAACGGAGTAGGCGTATTCCCTGCAGTGGGTTGAAATAAGTTTTTCATGATGATAATGATGATGATAATAGTTCTGCCTGAGATGACTTATATGTATTGTGGTTACAAACTGTAATTACTTAATTAGTCAATGAACGTCAAGTGGACTACGCAAAGAGGAGTAAATAAGGGTTTAAAAAAAAGTTGGCCGTCACGGGACACCCGGAAGATGTGAAACATTTTAGTAAATATTTTGTAAAAATGTTTGTGTGTGTATAACTGACTGAATGACTGTACCAATACTAGTACCCAAAAGAAAGTCACTGTGAATATGTTTATTTTAGTACTTATATGTATGATGGTCGCGATCCCGACCGTCCGATTTTAATCGATCCACGTTTTATCATGAAACTTTGAAACGTTCCAATCTGTACCGCCAACGTTGGCCAAAGCGTCGCCACGCTAATATCCGCCAACAATCGCTAACATTGGGCCCAACAATCGGTCTGACCACCCGCTTTAGACGTTTCACATCAATGACATCATACCTCGATCGTGACCGGTGCATATCCAGTTTTTATTTACGCAGGCATCACAGCGGCGACTGGCGAAGGATTGTTGATCTTTCGGTGGTCGTAACCATTTTGTGGATTTTACTGTTGACCAAAAAACATGTTGACCTCTCAGACCAAAAGATTATATTCTCTTTCTTTCTGTTTAGTGATTAACGATAATCATAGCCCAAGTTAAGGTCGAACATCGTTGAATTCTTTTTATTGTGTTACCCAATACCAATTAAGTAAGTGTCAAAATTAATTAATCGAAGTATTCATACACGATCAAATTGCTCAATTAAAGTATGATAAGTTCAGTTTTGATGTTCGAAATTTCGAATACAAATTATGTATGTATGTTTCATCGCACAAAACAGATTGTCTAATAACACTAGTAATTAATTTCTTTAGCGGTCAGTTAACGTAGACAAGACGTGGTGTGGGTTGTGTAATGAGTGACGTGCTGCATTCGCTTGCTTTCGCAGCGTTTCTGCAATTACCTTGAAACACAAATAGCGAATTATTCGTGCATAGTGGTCCTATTGATAAGCGATTGAGTCAAATAGGTAATTATAATTTATTATTGCTTATATCAATTTAAACCATCTATCAGATTTCAAAATAACTATAAACCATCGCCTCGAGAAAACAAATAGGTAGGTACATTCTGCGAATAACACCTCAATACTTCAAGTCGTTCCAAAATTATATGATCACTAATATCAAGGATTATACTATGTACCTAAATTCCTTTATGAAGAAAATACATATAAAAAAATAGTAAAATCTATTTTAAAACATACTTTTAATTACATTTGCGCTTTATGATATTTTCTTGCAACTCCAGTAGCTAGCATTGCGTGTCATGGCAAGTCAGGGTATTTGACAAAAAATAATGAAAGAAATTAATTATTCGTATTATCATTAACGTTTACCATGATATATACGAGGAATCATGTACAGGGTATGGAATTTGTATTTTTTTATCAATATTTAACTCTAAAACGACTTGACCGATCATTATGATTTTTTTACATGTTAGCTTTATGCCATTCCTCAAATGCTAGCCTATAAGAATTGACAATATAATACATTAAAAAATGTATTTTTTTATAGTTATTTTTTATTAATATTCAACCGAATTTAACACGGGAAGATAGCCTATAATAATTATCAATAATACGAGTAAAAAAAAAATTACGAGACACAAATGATAACGCGTGTAGGTCTGCGGGCCACCATTTGTATAATATAATTGTTTATTTATTTTAATGTTTGTCTGTAAATCACGCTCAAACGGCAAGACGGAATCTAATGAAATTTGGCACACAATTCGATTATGTAGGAATAGAACAGAATAATTTTCATAATCTCCCACCGAAACGGGCAAGCCATAGCTAGTAAAATACGTTTATCCAAACTTGTATTTAAAAATACTTATCCGCTATGTTTTCAATTTTTGTACCAAACCTATTGAACAGCCCGTTCACTTATCTCACAATTGCGATTGGCCCAAACCGTTGCTCACTGTTTATAAACGAACAATAATATCTACAATCTCCATTGTCTACTAGGTACATACATAGATAAGATACTTGATTAGTTAGTTCTAACATTGACAATTGAATAATTCGGCAATTTATCAAGGTAATGATAATGTCGGTGTCTTACAATAAAAGTGTTTTTAGATCATCAATTATTTTATTCATTTATTTGTATACGAATGCTATAAAGAAATAAATCCTGACTGAACTATCAAGGCTTAGCCGAAACTACTGGAGCCAAGAATAAAAATGTGGATTGATTGATGGTTTCTTTTATCACCTTCCACACAATAAGAAAAGTCTTTTGGAATTCGTTTTTAAAGAAGGTAAATAGGTAATGGAAGAATGTCTGCGGCGTTGAAGCAACGTCGATTGACGTGAGTTCGAACCCCTACAATGCGCCGTAGCTTTCGATGAAGGAAATCATCGTGATGGTACTATAGTAAGATGGTTGGGCATTTTCTAATACTCGCCTGGCTAGCTACCATGCTAGCGTCCACTCTCAAGTTGAAAATCTATCGCCAAGCACCCATAGGTTTGTTGAGCCAGCTACACTTGAGAACCATTCTACTAGGCTTAGCTTATCACCATTTTCGGCCCCATCGTTACTTACCATCAGATGAGATTGTGACGAAACTTATAAAGAATGAAGAATGAAAAAATAAATAAATAAGGGAAATACTAAAATTCTGTAATTACATACTTTTGTAAAAGTTTAAAAAGATGTGTAAACACTATTAGAAAATTTAGAAATGAACAAGAGTAAACCTCTATACGGTAAAACGTTGTTATTTTTATGTTACGATGAAAGCCGCGGGAAGCTACTTTATAAATTTGCAAATGTGAATTCTAAGAAATTAATCAGGTGCACTAATTAATTTCACGTTGTAAATGATTAAACAAATAGATTCTGTAAAGATAAGGTATTTGATGTTTATCTAATACAAATCGAGGTACCGTTCATAAAGAGATTACATTCGTAGAACATTTGTTGATAGGATATCTATTGTGAAGTTGAATTTCCTACACGCTACAATGCATTTTATGTAAGAAAATAATTATTTAATTTTGTTATGTAACTAATATTGATTTACTCTAATTGAAAGGATTTGATCGTTTGCGGGGAGGAGGACACGACTATTGTGACGAACCGAATCGCGATAACCCCACACTAAGTGTAACATCCGCTATAATGGCATGTTTAAGAGTATCGCGTTCCGGAATATTCAATAGAGAAGTGATGTGATACTATATCCGACTTGGTCGCGACTACCTTGAATATGGTGATAATTGATAAACCCGTTCTAACTATTCTATTTTCTTTTGTCGCGTTTTCGGATCAGCCAGCTCCCGAGAGTCATGTAGGCCAGCATGGCAGCGGCGGCTGACGAGGTCGCCGTTGTTTATGGATTGTATTGTGCTTACCATCAGCTACAGATACGCCACTTTGTCTTGCCTTACCTTATACAATGAAACCAAAGGTGATTCGCGGATAGGTGCTAAGAACTTACTTGAAATACCTCGTGTGTGATTCCGTGCGTGTTACATTACACCTTAACATAGCAGTACAGGCTCTAACCCCATCCCTAAGAAATAGTCATATGTTAATATTTGTATACCTACTATATAAATAAATTTATATTTATGGTTCATCTAGTTGACCAGTGTGAATATTCCGCACATTATAATTGGAAATTCACATTATAATTATATTTCGAATGTAAACAAATTTGAATAACTCTCATGATAGTTAAACAGATGTTCATAGATGATGCCTCCTATATTTTAGTTGAATATTGTCATTAATAATGCTACGATGAGAAACCTTTCCTAATGAAAAAAATATTTAATCAATGTTTAAAGAAAATATTAATTTTAAATATTTGCCATCGATAGCCGAGAACATAAGCTAACAATGTTTAAATTACTAATTTTTATGAAGAAGTAAGGGCGATATAGCATTGCCACAAAAAAAAACACCTCTTTGAGAATTATAGTTGATATAATTATAGTTAGAGATCTTTATTTCTTAGGACAATTATTAAAAAGAATAATTATAACAGGTACTAAAAAAAATATGTCTTTGATATTATGAATTGTTCATTGTTTAAGAATTACTTTAACACATACAAAGAAGTTTAAAACAAAAGCAAAATGATTGTATAGGATCATAAAGATGGCGACAAAATATAAGCTCCAGGAAATCACAGTTGACTGATTTAATGGTACGATTATGTGGGTAGGAGTAAGTAGTGTGAAGTGATGTAAGGCAAGGCGAGTTACATCCGAGTTTATTTTTTTATTAATGTTCTTAGTAAATACATACAAAAAAATCAAGTTTCCTTTTATTTACAACATGGCGGCATAAATCTAATTTTAAGTACTTGTGCTAGGGTTTATAGTTCTACATTACAATGTAGCGTGTTTTCAAAGCATTGCACACTAAGAGTTATAAATAAAGCAAGTATTGTAAAGGTATATTTATAAAAGAGTACTACTTTTACAATATTTACTACCTGAATATATCAATATTAAATTTGTACTCTATTTAGTTGTTTAATACATAATTTATACTAAACGCAGATAATTAAATTAGTATGTTTCTTTGTTGATTGCTTTAGTCCTGAATTTGTAAAAAAAATATAGAATGTTTTGAGTTTCGAATATCCCAAATAGCATAAAATATAACATACATGTAAACCAGGGTAAATTTTATAGTGCCCAACTGACCCATTAATTAGCATATTATAATTTAAAATCTATTGACAAGCAACCCTGTTGATCTAAGCCCTAAGCGGGATATCATTTTTGATTTCATGGCCACATAACATCCTATCAGGTGAGAATGGGGACACACACTAGTTTTAAATTGAATAAAAAACTTTTTTATATATTTTGATTTTATTGAAATACATTAAAATATTTAAAACATATCTCTATTAACACGTAACTGTTAAAAAAATATCTAAAATAAAAGTAGCCTAAGTTACTCCCTGTAACATCAGCTATCTATTAGTGAAATCCCGTTAAAATCAGTCTAACCGTTTCGGAGATTACCCGGAACAAACAGACATACACAAATTTTAAAAATAGTTTTTTTTTAATAGGTATATTATATACTTCCATATGCGTTTAGTAAAAAGCTATTATTTCGACATTACAAAAAGACCTTGAATTTTATTAATTGTATAGATTTGTACCTCAATGAAATAGTTTATTATAAGTCTGTAAACACTTAATATTATAAAATTACATTTCATGGTGATAATGCAAGCAGATAAGAATTGCCACCAATATTCTTCTATTTAGTAAGACTGAGTAAGTATTTAGTAGTATCTATTTAAGAACAGACTTACCTCATTTCTTTACTCACATATAAAGGAAAACATCGTGAAAAATCTACACGATGAATGCATTGCTCTGAGATCGAAGACAAACACGGACGATGTTTTTGGTACTTTAGGTACAACATAATAAACAATTTTATTTTTCTCAATAATTTATATAATATGTTTGCTTGCCACGAAAAGAGTATGTCTCTTTTTATCAATAATAGGTATCTAAGTGTTACTTATTGTCAGTATGCTGTTATTGTATTTTAAATAGATACTTAAATAATATAGATGTTATAACTACGTTTCACTTTTATCTCTTAGGTAGGCCCTTAGGTGTATATTTTGAATACGCAAAGTTGAAATCTTATAAATGGTTTAGGTTAGTGCGGCCATTTTCACAATCAACATGCCTTCGTGTCTATAATTCACACCAAAATCATGCGGCCATCGACCGGTCACACGAAGGCTTGTATATCGATTCTTGTACAGTATATAAAATCTAGACTATTGCTAAACAAAGGTCTCCACTTTATTCAAATATCGGTCAATGTTTAAAACACTGAATACCTACACTATATTCAATTGTATTTTAGGAATTATCTATAACGTGAATAAAGCTTCAAACTTTAAATGATATGTAGGTCTTATTAATATCATATTATTAAGTTAAGATTAATAATTTTTGATTTGAAATAAACTACATAGGTACCTATATTCTAACCTAGACTTAAGAGGTCAAAGTAACAGCTTAAAGCTATATATTATTGCTATATATGTTTTAACTAGTATTTATCACAACTGGTTAAGTTAGAATGTTCTCTATGTGGATATATAAAAGTATTCAATATAATATTCCTCGACATAATATTAGGTCCTTACATATGAAATTAGCGTGTTGTCGTACTGACTGACCACTTTGATCTGAAATATCTCCTCTTTGGTTAAGAATTCCAAATTAAAATTTATAAATTCATTTAGCTGGTACATTTGAGTTTTAAAAACAGTCATTCATTTGTTTTTTCCTCATTATTTTTTTTTTGGCGTCGCTTTATACCGCACAATGGAAAACATTAAATATTATTTACGAGTACGAGTTCTACCGTGGCACCAGTGCTGCAGAAACAGCTCGAAGGATTAATGATGTGTACGGCTCTGGTGTTGCAAAAGAAAGCACGGTACGTTTTTGATTTCAACGTTTTCGTTCTGGAAATTTCGACCTTCAGAACCAACCCTGTGGACGGCCGGAGACCAAAGTGGAAAATGAAGAATTTAAGGCTATTGTGGAAGCGGATCCATCACAAAGCACTTCAGAGATAGCTGCAGGCTTCGGGGTAAGTGATAAAACTGTATTAATCCACTTGAAGCAAATCGGGAAAGTAAAAAAACTTGAACGATGGTTACCTCATGAATTGAGTGAATCGAACTTGCAAAGACGCGTCTACTGCTGTGTTACTTTGTTCAACCGACACAATAACGAAGGGATTTAAAATCGAATCATTACTTCTGATGAAAAGTGGATATTGTACGATAATCGAAAGCGCTCGTCGCAATGGCTAAACTCTGGAGATCCAGCCAAATCCTGCCCTAAATGAAAATTGACTCAGAAAAAGTTACTTGTTAGTGTTTGGTGGACTAGCGCCGGTGTCGTTCCCTACAGATTTCTAAAATCTGGCCAAACGATTACGGCAGATATCTATTGTCAGTAACTGCAAACCATGAAAGAAGAACTAGCTGCTAAACAACCGAGATTGATAAATCGCTTTAGGCCACGGCTGCTTCACGACAACGCAAGACCACAAACTGCACAACAAACAACCACTAAGTTAGATGAGCTGCAATTAGAATGTCTGCGACATCCACCGTACTCCCCGGACCTTGCTCCAACAGATTACCATTTTTCCTGGAATTTGGGCAACTTCTTACAAGGAAAAAATTCAACTCCGATGCGGCAGTCCAAACTGCCTTCAAAGAGTTTATTGATTCTTGCCCCCATGATTTTTTTAGTAAAGGGATCAATGAACTACCTATGAGACGGCAAAAGTGCATAGATAACAACGGTGCATACTTTGATTAATTAAATATATTTTAGAAAAAAAAAATTGACTTTATATTCCTCCCGTTCAATGTCAATTTCATATGTAAGGACCTATCCTTACATATGAATTGGCGTTGAACGGGAGGAATGTAAAGTCAATTTTTTTAGGAAATATATTAGGATATATTATTACTATCCCAAATTTCATTAAAAGCTGTACATTAAGCACATGCTTAAACGTGAGCGATGTGCAAATAATCAAATAAACACACTTTAACATTGATAATATTATATTAGGTACGGCTCTGCAGTTTTACCCATTTGAAATTTATTGTACTAACTCTTCACCGTGACCACAACGCTCCCGTGTAGCACCCGTAAATAAAAATGCTTGACTATCATGGTTACTGTTTCGCTCATTAGACTGATAGCGTAAAGATATAAACTTCCATAATAAATAAATTATAAAATGCTAAAACGGATTTTCAAATCTGAGCTATAGTTCGAGAGATTAGAACGTTCAAACAAAACAACAAAGAAAAAACAATCTTTTGAGCTTTATAATATTACTATTATATTATTATTTGAAACTTATTATTTCTTTACAACACTGATCTTTATTCATATTTCACGGCAACCTAACGACCAGAATAATTTGCACAAACAATAAAACAAGCGTTCCAGGTAAACTTGGAAAAGACGTACCTCTTACTTAACGCAGCCACTCCTCGTTGAAACTTTCACGCCGCAACCGAATGAGTCGTGGTGTGCCATACTGATATTATACTATACTAGCTCTGCCCGCGACTTCGTCCACGTGGTAAATTTCGTGAAAAGCAACTAAAAAAAACCTCACCTCGCCTCAAACTCACTCTACGATATTTGACCCCTATAAGCTTTGATAATACCCAACTAAAATCATTTTAAATGTTAACAAATATCACAATTTAACAATCATACCGATATTATATATCTCAGAGATATAAAGGCATACAAAAATGTCCAGTTTATTTAATATCTTCATTTTTATAAATCGTTATTTTCCAGTGAATATTAACGCTCTATAGGTCCTACATATGGCTGTTTGGTGTAATTTCATAAAAATCTTAATTGCGCAAAAACACTAAACAACGACATGTATCGTAGAAATGTAGATAGAATAGACATTCTTACTTGTTTAAACATTAAAAAATAACATTAATATGTGTCTAAAAATATTTAAAAATAAAAAAATACCAGCCTTCAATTATTATTTTTTTAATATTAATTGTTAAGTTTTTGTTTGTTTGTTTAATTGTTTGTTTAAATACGCTAATCTCTGGAAATACCAGTCAGATTCGAAAAACTATTTTTATTTATGATAGCCAGACTCTCAAGGAATAGTATAAGCTATTTAAAATTAGGCTACTACTCTCAGATAGCCTTAAATATTGATTTTTGTCACATAAGTCGGAAGTCGAGGCCCTCCCTAACTACTTTAACCAAGTGCGCTGGCATAATCGTTAATGATACGGAAATACAATCTTGTACAATAATATTGTTCCTTAGTATATTTTAAAAAAAGTCAGCGATAGCATATATGTATCTCTTATTCATAACCCACAAAACGGGTATTTTGTCACAAAGATTTGTTGAAAATGAGAAGTGATTTATAAGCATTATTTTTAGACATGGTATATTAATTCTTACAAACAAAAGTTATTTCATATAAACACGGATGAAACCGTGGGGCGCAGCTAGTTATTAATATACGTGTTATAGAAAAGATACTTAGAGTGACAATAAATATCAAATCACTTTCGTGATAATTTAAAGTAAGCCATACAGCGGTTTCCATTTATTAATTTTATCGGAAATTATTTTAAGAGTAAGTAATTTGGATTCATTTGGTGTATTTTCACTTTGTTTTAGTAAATATTTTAAAACTAAACACAATTTTTAAACGATACCAATATCCATGCGTGTAAAAATGCATCTTAAATGTACCTAATCCTATCCTAAATCTACACTCATACCAAATTTCATTAAATTTGATACAGTAGTTTTAGCTTGATTAGCGTTCAAACATACCGACAGACAGACAAAAATTTCAAAAACTATCGAAATGTCCTTGTTCTGTCCTTGATTCTAAACCTAACCCGTAATATTTTTTTTCAAATATCTTCAATGTACGGTTTTTGACTCTTTACTCTTTTATTATAAATATACTAGCTGTGCCCCAAGGTTTCGCCCGTAAAATAGAAAAAATATCTTGATAGGACCACTCTAATCACCTAGTGGTATGAAATATACTTTACAACCTATGCTCATATCTACAAATATACATAAAAAATATCATAAAAATAGGTCCAGCCGTTTAGGAGGAGTGCGACCACAAACACCGTGACACGAAAATTTTTTTTGTAAAAAAAAGTTCAAAAAAATGTGAATAGTTAATTTCTTTCTATATTTCTTAATTGAAGCAGAAATTACTTGTTACATTAATGTTACTAATTTAGACACATTTCAAAAAAGGAAAATAATGTCTTTTGTATTTTAACTGATCATTCCAATAAAAATAATGGAGTTCATGAAAAGAGCTTGCGCGAATGACGATACCTGAGTACGTCTGACGATCCCAATTCTTCGAACTGGCCAATCTTTTCACCATAGCAGGAGCTATTTTAATTAAAATATGCTTGTGCCAACACGAAAAAGAAGAAAATAATAATAATAGTCATAAATAGAAATTACATTAAATTAATGGTGTCTATTTTGAAAGTAAACGCGATAATGTAATTATTTTACTGGTGTATAAAAACAGTTTTTTTTTAATTATGTTGTAAGACTAAATTATAAAATCTCCCACAAAAACATCAAACTAAAACAACATGATATTTCCCATCGCCTCGGCAACGTTTAAAAAAGAACTAAATAGATAGACGAAAAAACAAGCTCGTTGTCTTCAATTAGTTTTCCAACAGAACGATCGTCGAGGCCAGAATCATAAAGAGGGGGTAAAATAGTTTGCCACTTACTCCCGCTATGGAATGAGGATCTGGTTTGTAAAAACACGCTTCTGGTCGGCAACCAAGCTGTGCGTCGCAATAAGAGGAAAAAGGTTTCTTATTTTGCTAGTGACATTTCACATACAAAAAACCCACTACACAGGTGCAACTTTATACATACCGAAGTAACCTTTACATCTACAGTACAGAGTTCGGTATAGCCGTATGGAAAAAAGTTTCAAACTTTACAAGACATTCATAATCGGATAAAAAACTTTATCGTAACTTTTAAATGAAAATACTTTTTGCTCTTAATACGTGCCCCCGTCCGCTGTCTTCAAAATGAGCATTTTTATGTTTTGACATTTTCGTCAAGTGCTTAGATATTACTTCGATGTGAAGTATTATGGTACAATGCATTGAGTTATTACTTAGTTCAATGGCAACATGGGATAAAGTATTAATAAATTATGAGTGTTCACAATTAGAACAATAGATTTATTAAATAATCTAAGCGGTGAATACTAGAAAGAAATAGACATCATGTACAACCAAACAATGTACCTATGCTCCTCCTAGCCTCATAAGCACTGTAATATCTTTTATTTTAAAATGACTATCTATAGCCTTATCTTAAGCCTAACTCCAGACAAACTTTACACTCTAAGGTTATGTTATTTTATTCGAAGTTCATAAAAAGCGAGATAATTTTATGCAAAAACTGATTCACTACAGTTGATAATTATTTTTACAAAAGAACTGTTTTTGTCGTCGTGACCAGTCTCGCGAAGCGATTCACTGGTGAGAATTGTTCTGTTCTGCTTTGTACAGTTGCGGGAAAATTTTAATTCGTGAGTATTCCATTACAATTAAGAGGCAAAACGGCCGTCACCTGCAGCAATTTTGGATTAATTGCGTTATTTACAAACTGAGTAATTTTTTCAGTACGGTATTTCTGCTAAAGTAAACAACATGACACAAGCAAGACACGACGCACACTCGTATATAATACACGATGAATTTTGCTTGATATGTTTTAAAAGTTGAAAGATGAAATGGACAGCAGAGTCATAAACCTCGCCGTAAGGCGAGTATATGTTCCTTGGTCATAACAGTATAAGTAATTATAATACATATAACGAAGCACAATTTTCTTTCACCTTTATTATTTCTATTTTGTACTAGGTATACATTTTTTAACAAGATATGTGCTAGCGATTTATAACATCATGCAGGTCATAACATCATAGTCTTATCCGATGCGAGCTGCCGAAGATAGTAACCGCTGAAAGCATGGGAAACATCGATTATAAAACATTTATGTGCTTATGTGATATTTAAAATAATTTAATATACGCATTTGTTTTTATCACTCATGAGCCTTGGGTCTATTATACAGGTAATCTATTTAATAATAAACAAAATATTTTTATACAAAAGTATCTCCATGTATAATTGAAAAACTTTCACGAAGACAGCCATTATGTATTTTAAAAAAACATCGCCCAGTCTGTTATTCTGAGTCAGTGGCCTGACTTCCGTTCGTGTCGCCACGTTCTGGGAAACTGGCTTCGTCGAGATTGAACTAAATTTAACCTACCTACCTACCTACTACCGACCAGTAAGTAAGTTTAAAGTTTAAACGTGATTCATTAAAAAATTAAATAGTTTACATATACAGGTAAAACCTTCTCAGTCATCACTTTGTACTTTATGGAGTTTATATTACAAACATGATTTATGTTTTTCAGATAGTGAATAACTGACGAAATATAATATGCAGCTGTTGAGGACTTTAAAAAAATGGTAAGTGAAATATTTGTTCGTAGAGCACTTTCGATTTAAGTGGTTTGGGTCGAGTTCACCGGTGTAGAAAGTACGAGACGAATGTTTACAATATTATAATATACTGGAAGAATAGATATTATATTCAGTCAAATTATTAAACGTTGCTTGATTATTGTATTGACCCATATTGATCTGATCTGATTTCATTGGGTTTGTGATATTTTTTTAGTTTGGTGGACGATTGGGTCTAATACTAACTACTATCGTATATATTGATACAAAAACATAGAAAAAACGGTATTTATAGAAAAAGGCTTAGTGAGTGACTACGGAAGATGAATATGAAAGACGACTGTTTAATTCCTATATTAAAACCTGCCTATTTATTACTTTGGATTAAATTATATCATTATGTGACATATTGTATAATTATAGGACAGAACATGCAGTATCGACTGATCGCTTTAAGTATTCATCTGAGTATGGAAGTAGCATTTTTGCTGCTTGCTTATCATAAATGTACTTATTTTTTTGTTAATAACAAACGCACATTTAAAATGTATAATTATTGATGATAATATTACCCTGTTAGTAAATTGTGGTTTTACTTAAATTTATCTTTTCTAAATAACTTCGTATGATACGAGCATTAAACGTATTAATTTTTAATGTGATTTATCTCATTCATTTAATTATGTAATGACCACCGGTTACGCCTACGCTCTGCCTGCGCACTCATCCGCCCACGCGGTACAAACATTGTCCTTGGTTTCTTTCTTATATCATAACTGGTTGTAGCTCTTAAAAAAAATTGAGTACCTACCTCAGTTTCAGTGCGTGCTTAAACACTTCAAACTCGTATTGTATTTTAAAATCGACTAATGTAGCCGTCCTGTAATTCAACGATTATAAATTACTTGTTTGACAAAATTTAATTAGTTGTAACACACTATAAATTGATCAGGAAATGAAAAGAACGTATATAAAAGGAAACCAATTTGAATAAAAATACGATATGATATTATGATAGCTCACTATTCAGTGATAACACAATGGATCCCGCGTCGATCGTTACGGGTTCGAATCCCAAAAATGATACTGAACTTACTGGTGAAGAAAAACATCGAGATAAACCTGGATAGATAACATCCTCAAGTTGAAAATCGATCACTAACTACCTATAGGGGCGTACATTAATTAATGTAAGGTCAAAATGAGGGAAGAATCTGGTTAAAAAAAAACATTTAAAGGAAGGTCAATTAAAATCTCATGTTATGTGTTTAATTTGACATTTTGTATTAAATCTATACTAATATTATAAAGCTGAAGGGATTCTTTGTTTGGTTGATCGCGCTAATCTCAGGAAGTAGTGGTTCGAATGGAAAAAATATTTTTGTGTCGGATAGCCCATTTATTTAGCATATAAAACATCACGCTAGGAACAATAGGAACGGAGCATCAATGAAAAATGTTGTAAAAACGGGGAAAATTTATTCCTTTTGAGAGCTTCCATTGCGTGCGCTGCGTAAATGGTTAAAGTTACGCAACAATTATTTGTGCATTATTTACGAAGGAGTTTTAATAAACTTGGTATTAATCTTTATTTAAATAAATACCATATTCATCACCAGTATTTATTATTGAACAAAATTGCTCTTGACATCAATTGATTTCAATAAGTATTTTAGGAGATATCACAGTTTTAAAATAACTCCGCAGCAAAATAAAAAAAGTTTCAGCTTCTGTATTTGTATTTAGGTGTCTACGGCCCACTCTCTCTAGCCCTCTCTCTCTCTTATGTGACACAGGCGAAGTTGCGCAGATCATCTAGTATTGTATATACCCGGGATTGAACTATAGGGTAAATCTTACATGAAAAAGAGGAGGCTTCCACCGCATCTACCAAATCTCACCAAAACGGGAAGAGGGTCCATTTAAAAAAATACCCCACTTCACCCCCTATCATTGTATTTCGACAGCTGCATTTGAGAGCCCGTGCCATTTGTCTTAAGGTGTTCCCATCTTCCGTCACATCGTCCCCATAGTATTAGGTGAGATGTGGTCACAATCTAACCTATAGATATTTAAAAAAAACTTGTATACAATTTTAATATCTGTTAGGGTTTCAGAAGTTTTGAGTTTTAATATGTTATGTTAAAAATACTTTGGTAAAATTACGAAGTGAGAGGCACATGTGGTCGAGTGGATTACAGGTATCTGCCATACACATACATACTTACAAGTCATAATGACTCGCTTTATTCGTCCGCCTATTAATTTGTGTAATCACCGAAGTATATTCAGATATTTTGTAGCCCGACATGACGTCGATAGCTGTTAGTGGAACCTCATTTATGTAGTTGCGATTTTTTTATAAGCTTCTATTTAGTTTCACCTGACCCGGAGTCTGTCTGTAATCAAATCTTGCAAGTTAAATTTTACCAACCTCCTCTTATCCCACGGAGTTGAAATTTGAATTGCTTGAAAACTGAACCAACATCAGTTCCGACGATAATTGATTTTTATAATATGCTCAGGCATACCACACCACACCCCACACACACAGTATGATTCCACACCCAGGATAGGCTCCAGACCAAAAAACTCCTTAACGGTCATCAATTTAGACACGAAATTTTCGACGAGAGAACTCCTCAACGGTCAGCAGCACAGAAACGCGCATATAATGCGCATATGCGCAGTTAATTATGATAACCCATTTTGACGATAAAAGCTTGTTTTGAAAAATCATTTTTCATATTAAGACTTTTTACATTGTTCTTTACTAACGTACCATCTAGTGATGTGCATTTTTGACAGGGTTGTAATACTACTACTAATATATACAAAAAAATATTGTGTGTACTTATGTAACTAAGTACCTACGCGTAAAGAAGTATAACATCATACATGAAAGAACTAACATACTTTTTGGCGTAACAAAACAAAAATAACTCCAAAATTTTACTTAAATAAACATTATTTTAATCAAATTATAATAAAAGTAACTAACATGAACACCACACCATGATGAATACAGATTATTATTATTGATGGTGTACGGTTACCGTACCTACATGACGTTGCAAAGTTGCATTACATTAGTGTCGTTAACTTTACCTCTTTAGTATCTGCGATTCAGCATTAATATGAATAGTGTGATATTTATAATTTATTTTATATTGAAATTAAGTCACAAGCCAGCACTCAACTACGTACACGAAATTTTTATGACATTATATCAATTAATCAGTTTTTACCTAACTTAAAATTTTATCTTCCCACAAACGAGCTATAGTCCGCCCATAGGTAAATCAGCTAGTGGTGAGCAATTATAAGATATAACTAATACATATAACCATTCGATTATAAAGAGTCTCGAGGTATCTCGATTATAACCATTAGTATTTAATTACTTATTTGATAGGATCAGTAACTAACTTCAAACTTCATGTGGTAGTCCAGATTACATTTTTTAGCTCGTCGTATACAAGTACTTATAAAGAACTCTGATTTACGACTGAACGAGTATTAGTAGGTAATACTAATTAGTAATGTTATTCGATTATGAAAATTATTAATTACTAAATTACTAACCAACATTAGTAATATGTAAATGTCTCGATTATGTAAATCATTAATGATCATCCACCCCTAATATCAGCTTAGAGACTTTTGCCGTTTGTAGTAGTATTACGAAAACCGAACAAACCAGTTTGTACTAGCTACCAGACCACGTGCCTCAGACTCACTATAAACGTACACTATTAACTACCTATATGTATCAAGTTCGGTGAAGCTGTAAAAGCCGCAGCGGCTTCAGGTCCCCTAAGGCTAACAGTATAGTCAGATCTAAAAATAAAAACCTATACGTATACAATACCGTACACTACTACATACACAAAAACGTCTCCAAGCTGATTTAGATGTACGAACGTTGCTGGGACACATGACCCGTTCCTACCCCTACAGATGGCTAATTGCATCATGTCGGACTTACGTTACATGGTGCACGCACAGTTCTCAATTTTACTCTCTACTAAAGTCACCAAAAGAAGCAATAATATTTATCTCTTGAATAGTTCGAACATAAATTTTTTAAACAGCTGATATATCGGTTATAATAAATTAATGCTATCAGATAACATGATATGCATTATTTGACAAAAACATCCCATGCGTTATGTCGCTCGCCCCGAGATAGTGCCACGCTGCGTCACGCTGTAATTCATTACACCCGTGTGTATGAACGTATCATTTGATATTAAATAATATTTTCTGTACCAATTATTCCCACTTATCGCATTTAACTAGCTGCATTGTTATTAATATGATGTTGAAGCAAATTGCACAAAAAAAGATTTTCTACGGAATTTAAGTGCCTGCGTTTAAGGAATTCTAATAGACAGTGAGTCATTGCAGTGAAACTTATTTGGACCCGGTAAGGTAAATTTTGTGTAACGTGCCGTTACATAACGCGTAACGTTAAGAACGATACGTAATGATATAAAATTCTAAAATGTATAGTGTTCAAATTCATATATAATGAAGATTCACTTCAACCGCGTGTAAAGGATACACGCAATTTTTAATGCAAATTACATTAGTATTTTTGTATTTTATTATTATTAGTTTATTTATTTATTATTGTTCTTTTTATATTATTTAATTATCCTTATTACATGGATTTCGCTCGGACTGATACTGAAAAAAATTTGATTAAGTACAGTGTAAAAAAAATGAATGTACATTATTGTAAAAAAAGCGTGGGGTGTATTCAAAGCGCTTTTTAAGATATTATATTATCGAAGTGATGATTCTTCTACTCATTATCTGTCAATAAAATGTTTATAATTATTGACACTATGCACCCCACGCTTTTTTTTACAATAATGTACATTCATTTTTTTTACACTCTACTTAATCAAATTTATTAAATTTTATTTTCTGTTTTTTAGTTGGATTTTATTTGAAAGCGTGTTTTTTTTTTGTTTTTTTAAACTATTATTTATTTTTCATTTTTTAGTTCAATTTTTTAAACTATAAATTATTTAGTTCGATTTGCTAACTATCAACCGCCCTTAATATGTACAAATGTGTTCCGATTGTATCTTGGTTAAGAACACATATTCAAAGATTTCTATGATGCCAATATAAACAGCGAGACACATAGAGGTGCAACCTTATTTACATATACAGTCAGTCACACTAATGCTTGAGTATGGAATTTTCAATCCGTAATCACTTTACATAATATTATAATCATAGGAGCGAATCTGTTGGCGGCACTGAGAATGAGGATGAGTGTGAATTTTCACTCTGTGACTGATTGTAGATTTTATGGTTTATCTCGTAATCGAATCATTTAATGCTTCACTGTTACATGGAGTTCTTCCTGTTAATTTTGAGCAATCAAGTTCTTCAATTCGTATACCGTCCAAGGTTCTTCCACGACTAAGTGCCACATACGCTTGTCCAGCTGCAAACAATCGCGGACCCAAATAAATGACTGCATGATCAACTGTACAATCTTGCATGCCCGAAAGAGTAAGTGTGGAACTGCACGCATGCGTAGTTCGCGCACTAGCTCTATCTCTCTTACTCGCATGCAAAGAATGCGGAAAAAAATTAATTAATCCTGGCGAATCTAATTAGGATAATCGGATGCTTTGATCGGATTATTGCATTGTCATCGACTTTTGACAGGTGTGCAAAGTTTGAATTAAATCTGATCATTCAAAGTAGGACAAAATCGAGCTCAAAGGGGTCGGTTACATACATACATACATACAGGTGAAGCTAATAAAAGCGTGTTAAAAAGACAAAATATTATCAGAATCACGAATTAGAAATTGGTACTGATAACACCAATTTACTAAACATTTACTAGATTAAACCATTGTACTAGTTTCCTCTTTCCATTGCTTTCTAGCTACTGACTTTTTAAGCTATGCTATAGAAAAGTTTACTATATATTCTATATGTATAATGTACGGTATATTAGCAAAAAATAGAAAACAAAAAAAAACTAATTTACTCAGTAATCCTCATTAGAGACCTACATTACGTAGAAAACAGGAAAATAAACTTCCGCTAATAAACGAGGCAGGTTACCAAAACAATTCGATTTCCGTATCCAAGGGTGTTATGTCGACGGAGTACACAAAAAGGAAAAAACTAATTATCACCGGATTCGCGGAAAAACTTCGTCGTGTTCCCCATTAACACTGTCATTGCCGATGTTCAAGCCAGTCAGTCACATCAAAAATTGTCACCTGGGTTCCAATTTATTTTTTGTTATAAATGTGTGTGTTTACATATTTTTATGGTAATTTTGTATATTTAAGGTTAGGGTTTACCCCCTCCCCCCTTCTAACTGATAAACCCCGTAGGAAGTCGCCTGCACTGGTCATATTTCTTCGATTTAGATCCGCGGCACTCCGCGCAGAGTCGTACGGAGTTGTTAAAGTTTACTTCTAGTTTTGATGCCGTATAACTCCGCGGGGAGTCGACTATATAATTACCCTAGAATTTTATCTTATTTATATAAGGGTGAGTAAAACAATAATTTACTAAAAAAGTCATTTTAAAAATAAAACAATACAAAGGTCTAATATTTAGACCGTGATTTAAAAACACCGTCACTACTCAGTACAGCCGCCTCTATTTCACACGTACGGAGTGGTCGAGAAAGTCGTTTTTTTTCTTCCTGTTCATGTGAACTTGAGGATGATACAAACATTGACGGACGCTTAATACGTTTACGACCAAGACGAGAACGAGGTGAGAAAACTCCATTACAATTTGCCTAAATAACGTTTACAATGAAACCAGTTGTAATTTACGTTAGTATAAATCGCAACCAGGCTGGCCGGGACTAATACACGAGCTCTATACGAATACCGGCGCAGACTGAATCTTGAAAACTGCCATTCTCCCCAACTCCGCGCGGAGTTTTCGGCAATGAACATATTAATGATATCCTTTACCGCACGATAGTTGATGCAACAGTTTCTTTCGAATCGATTTTTGTTTAATAACTATAGTGTATATAAAATGAATCAACACATAGTAACAATAATACAAGTACTTGTCATACATTACATACAATAAATAAATTGCATAAAACACTGTCATTCTGGGTAGTCTCTTTATTAGAAAACTTACGACTTTTTTTTTAATTTTAATCATTGATTTAATCAAATTTATCCATTACCTAATTACTCCGGGAAATATTGTCGATAACATCTTATGTTCATTAGGTAATAGGTTATTTAAAACAGTTCTGTTGTAGTGGTTTTGATGATGATGACAGTGATGAATGTGATATTTGATTATTTAAAGAGAGGTAGCGCAGAGAGAGATTTCTATGGAGGTTTCTCTCTACTTTGAGCAGTCTGACTAGTAGAATACCTCCTTGTGCCTCCAACCTAAAGAAGATCACAGCCAAATAACCTTGTGTTGTGTTCTTGCAGTGAGTAGGGTTTCCAAAACGCCGTGGGATAGGCAGGTTCAGTGTTGGCTGAACTGAATAAAATATATTTATTTGTAGAAACGACTAGCGCGCCACTGCTGTACGTTCATGATACTATGTCAGAGACGCATACAAGTGCTAACAATAATATTACTAGATATAAAGATATAAGTATATAAGTCATATTATAGATAAAAGTCATATATATGACTTCTGTAAATCATAAACGTTTCTTTTATCAACAGATGACATGCCCTATCTATTCTATGAATCAACTTTTAAAATAAATATTTATTATAGTTCTAACCATAAGAGTGGATATCATAATTCTAAGTATATTTTGTGTTTGTAACAGTATAACATATAAAGTCATAAAATAGTAGGTAAAAGTGTTCAACTATATAATCGATTTATTAAAAATTATTCCAAATGGTTTGATAGAAATAAACATGGAGCCAGATCTACTGTTTCAAGATACGACAGTGTCAATATTGTCAACCCTCATCATGATCAACTATTCAATTTTGTAGTTGTCAAGGATATGTTACATAGTAGGTATTTTATCTAAAGTTATAACAGAACAATGTTATTTGTTATTAGCTATTGTTAGCGGTTTTTAATGCATAGAAGTTATAATATTGCCGACGTTGTTGTTAGTATAACAAAGTAAGCACATTCAAACTGAGTTAATGAGTAAAATTATTTAAATTTGATTTTTGAAGCTATTCTTATTTTAGCGCGTTTAGTAGAGGACAAAATTTGAAGGCCGCATTGCGCGGTCATCATTTAACGGATGTACGTCATGATGAAACTACCCGACAATTTTAATAGTAGAATGTAAGTAACTTTTTTTATGTCTAACAATATTTTAACGTAAGTACTTTTTTTAAATTTACATGAATAGTAATATTGGACATTTAGGTATTGATTTTTAAGAATACTAATAAATAAATTGTTAGGAGAACAGCTGTTCTAAGAATTATAATTTTACTCCTTATTCAAAATAGAAAAATATAATACTGCGCTTTACCTAATATTAATTTTTTTTATTTGAATTCGTGTGAAACTACTTTTCCCCTGACCTTACAACTTATTAGGGTTACTCCGCAGACTAAAAGATGTATTTTCTTGTTCCAAGGGTTACTCAAGCGAAGCGAAGTTGCGCAAAGCCCTGTAATACAATATAGCGCAGGTGTATTCGATGGGATTTAAAATATATTATCACAAGTGTCTTAAAAGGCAGACGATACCGAACACGCCATATGAGAAGTATAAAATTCCTGTCCCATTTGAACTCTGTGTCGGTCGATTACAGGTACTACAACTTCGTTATGGTATTTTTCGAATCATATTGCCTATAATCCAAATGACCTTTTTTCGCGCGCCTATTAAGATTGTTCTCCAAACCTTGATATGGGAAATCGTACAAATAAACTTCTAGTGGGTTTCGGAAACAGCATATCCTAACTATAATACTCCAAACACGTGTTCTTCGCGTATCAGTAGTATTGTATACCAGAGGGTCTTAATATGTCCACATGTGTTAGCATTTGTTCTCAATTTAAATGGATTGACATTGGCAAGGTCACACGATCACTTGATAATGTTGATATAAACAAAACAATTGCTGATCCTTTCTATCGTTTAATTGCTAATAGAACAAAATAGAGTTTTTAATCCGTGTATAACTACTATTTAAATAACAATGAATGTTTACAACTGTAAAGTCATGATTCATTTTCGAGTAAAATATCCAGACAAAGTCGATGTGTGTATGCTTCATGTTTTAAGAAAGCACCTATGACTCGACGCTATTCCTAAGAACTTGATGGTGTATTCATACCGCGATCAGATTCAGTAATTTGGAGAGACATTTTTTATTAATCGCCTGGTTGACATATTATTTATTTATATTTAATATTTATTTTATAGCACAACCTATAATTATAAACGTATGTCAACAGATATTTGCTTTCATAATGATAAAGTTACATTATACCCGGATTATTTTTCTTTATATTTTTTTATGTTCATTTAATGAAATCAAACCAAATTTAACTAAACCAATGTAAGATGGTTGCCCATACTATTACGAACATCTATCCACTAAGCATTGAATTTGACCTAAAGGTCAAACTTTACACGTCGGGTCTTAGTGTTTCCAAACCCGTTTCGAACAAGTATAGCAATGCTTTCTCCTTTTGAGAATTAACTTGATTTGTAGGTACAATTAATCAATATTTTATTTACTGTAAGATGTTTATGTAAACGGTTAACGTTATAATCGCTATTTTGTATGTGCTCCAAGCTTTACATGAATATTTAACTAGCATAAGTAATCACATAATTAATGAAAAGAAAATTGTGGAAATAAAAACAATACTAATTGAAGAGTGTATTTATAATAACTCTATAATCTTTATCTACAAACAAATATGCCTAGAGTTTTACACAATTTACGTTAGTAAATATATCGTCTTTTAAGATAAATAAAATGTTCACCAATATTTTAAAAATCCAATATTTATTTGATTTATAATAACTTTTGTAAAATTTAGTCTTTTTAAATATAAATACATTGAGACATTATACAATATAGGTACATAATTGTCTCAGAAAAAATATTTCTTCATGTATACTATGAAAAACCTGAATTACCTAAGACCTCCGGCCCCTGAGATATGTATGAGAAAAACAGAATAGGGAACGGAGGAGCACAGTACTCAAAAATAATTCGAATTTCTAAATTCTAAAAATATTTGAAAACTTGCCGTGCGTCCATCACAGATAAATTGTACGTACAATTCTTGAGGAATTACCTACAACAGTTTTCATTAAAGATATTAAAAGAAGAGAAACAGTAATTTTACATGAAAGTTCAACAAGGCCCAGAGATACCATCAACCTATTTATAGGTTGTTTAATGAATTCGCAGTCGTCTAGACAAACTTGATAGAGCGATCTTTAATAAGTTCATAAACAAGACATCTCTAAGTGGAATTAAAGTACCTATTTTACCTAATTCGATTTTTATTGTAGCATGGGAAAGTGCCTGATCGTAAGCATACTAAAATCCATAAACAGTGGCGACCACCGAGAAATCAAAATCCATTGCCAGTTGCCGCTGTCATTCCAGCCTGTATAAATGCTTCTTTAGTTTTGGGTCATAGTTTGGGTATCTTTTACAAGATAGACACACACTTTCAAAATGTTAAAATTACTTTAAACCTAAAATAACAATGTTAAATTTATTAATTTAAATAACTTCTTTAAATGATTTCATTGACCAGAGTTTCGAACTATCATTAATTTGTCCATCGTTGTTAAACTAAAAAATATTTAAATTAACATTCATGGTTGCAAGTAGTTTTAGCAGTCGCGGGCAGTCTGTTTCGGGGTAATAAAATAAAATTTAATACGGTAATAAATTATGAAGACATGTTTTAAAATATTTTTTAAATGTGTTATTATCACGAAATCATTTTTATAGTTTAAAGAATAAAGTACAAAGGGATCTGTTACAAATATTACTTTTTAGTGTCCCTGGTGAATTTTATAGGATAAATCTATATTAGTTATACTTATATTTAGCATTTTAAAGTAAATTTTTTTAATAAAATAACACCGAATAGACTAAGTTGCTATACACCTCCATAATCAAAGTACCTACATATGAAAACATAATTATTGATTATTTTTAACAGATATAAGAATGCAGAAATCCATTCTTATACTAAGAGCTGTTTTTCAATACAATTTTTACAGTTTCGCTTGTTAATTATATAAATGATGTTAATTCTCTTGCTGTGATTAATCTAATTTTAATAATTAATTTAATTTTAAACTAAAATTAATTTAATAAAATTCACTTCTTTTAAATTAATATAAATAATTTCATCTATGTAGGCTTACCGCTCTTGGTAACTTTTTAAAATATATTATTATAAGTTACTTAGTTCACTATATTTTTTTCTCGGTTTTTGTAACTTTTAGACGGCCAAATGTTTTACCGATGCCATTTTCAAGTTCATATTACTAGGTCAAATAAATATACGCCTTAAGTATGGTCAATTTGTGTAAATCAACTAAAGTAGGCCACTAAACCAAACATATATGTTGAAATGACCGCTTTTGACAGACCACTAGCATGTAGTCATTTTATTTATAAATAAATCATAACCTTAACATTTATTGACTTGAAATTGTGATATTTTTGTATGTAGTTTAAATTGTCGTTTAGGTTGTATAGAGTTCGTTTTTCTATTAAAACTTCTTCGTTTTCCTGCGTTTTTGATTTTTATATCTAAGTACTACAAGGTCTCGAGTCTGCCGAATTCATATTAGTTGAGGTATATGTGTACAGTATATTATATTATTTGGTACTTATTTGAAATGTCTGTAATGTATTCGTAAAATAAGATTTTTATTATTAAAATGACTCCAGAATACCGTAAATGACATCTGGTGAATAAAAATTAAATATTAATTTATAAATAATATAGCTATACATTGACCAATAGGAAAACTTATTTTGTACACACAAGATGTAATGTGGACAAGGTAAATTGAAAATTTATTAAAACCCCAACATAAGTAACCTATTCATTGAGGCCATTCCAATGAGCCCAAACACGATATCTCTGCTGTAAGTTGGTGAGGAGTTACGTATCCTACAGATTCCAGATAATGCTGCACCATCAGGTTAAGTTTTTCCTAATGTCCTGGAAGTAACAGAAAATCAAATCTTGACTCAATCAGACCTGTTGAAGATGCTCACATCTATTTTCATCTAGAAAAGAGCTGATAATCTTCAAACGGCTGAACAGATTAATTTTCTTAAATTATTGCTAAGAATACACTTGATTAAGTCACGTTTAAAAAAAAAAACTACATTAAAAGCGGTTCAGCCGTTTGTGAGCTACGGTACCACAGACAGACACATACATTATGCACGTTAAACTTATAACATCACTCTTTTTTGTCAGGAGTTAAAGAGATGAAATCGGAAGGTAATCGGAAGGGGTCTACGAAACAATAAAGTTTGGGGACCATTGTTAAATAATAATCCCTATAATGTGGTCATCAATTCTTTTATTAATATTTTTTTTCAGTTTTGATGGCTTCTTTGTCTTTCAAGCGCCTAGCGCGAAAAGCGAATAGCTTGCCAAATGAAATGAATATAAAATAATTTTCTACTACAGAATTTATAACCATTCAACACTTTCATTCAAATTAACAAAACTTATTAATTTCAACAACAGTACCTATAAAATAATTTTATAACGTTTATAAAATCCCGAATTTTGCCATAACTGATACATTTAACCATAGATGTAGTTATTATACCACATCTATGCATATAACCATAAAATTCTCTGAATCTAGCTCCATATCTTCGTCAAATTCCGTAAACATTTACCTTTTAGAAATATTCACATATATTATATTTATTGTAAAAAAGTTTTACGTAAGTACAAAGGCACTATCATATTTTATTATTATATTTAGAAAAAGTCAAAATATTCGTAACGACTTGCTTAAATTGAATTCACTATTGTCGAACCCTATTTATAACTCGCGGATCCCCAAATTTTGTTCTCACTGACGTGGACCCCTTGAAGTACGAAATCGCCCCCTCTAGGTTTTATGGACCACTTTGGGGACCTATGGTCTATAATCACACATAGAGACTTCAACAATGAACAGTTTTCCTCGTTAAGTGTTCACTATAAATGTACGTAGGTACTACCTACTGCAAATCCATCCATACAAAATTCAAATGCAATTCGTCAAACGCAAAATATTTATGTTAGCTGAATGAATACTAATCAATAGTGCATTATTTATGGATACAAGGTCCAATCATTAAGTCAATGAGTCTTTTGTATTCTGTTATGTATGGCCATACAAATCATGTAGGAAATGCGCAAATACTCAGGAGGTCACGTACATCTTTACAATGTGTGGTATTATGTTTGTCGAATAGTGCCTAATAATATGTTAAGTTACAATAGGAACAGTCTCACACAGGGATGCCCAAACAGTCGACCAGGAGAGATTTCCAATCGATCGCTGGAATTTCCGCATTTGGAAGTTTTGCAGCGGCTAACAATATCCAAGGTGCATATCCAAAATGAATTATACATGATTTCCGATATACATCTTAAAACGACATCATTTGATCCCTAATTTCATAAACATTATGTATTTTATTGCGTAAGGTAGATATACCAACATTTAATGCCATTATAGAAAAGAAAAAGAAGTAGTTGGTTGGTAGTCGATCACTTGCTAGCTAAATATTTTGTAAGTAGTAGATCACCGAAGCTTTAAGTTTGTAAGACACTGTACGGTAGTAAATGCTAAACTTTACTTGCTAATATGCAGTTTCACATACAATTTTTATATTTAATAATTTTTACATTGGAGTTAAAAACGATAAATTAATAGGTGAAGGCTACATACATTATTTACCTACATTATAAATTGTAACTTGTAATTGAATTTTGAATGATTGTATTCATAATAAATGTATAATTCTGATGTAATGTATGTGTATCTGATAGCGCATCAGATGAAAACCTTTCTCTCAGATATAACGAATATGCGCGGGAGATGCTCGCTCGCCTGGTGCAAACTCGGAATCTAATTGTATTTAAGAAAGACGTTGCAATTTAATAAAATTGGTCCTTAATTACCAAAAACATATTTTTAAAATTTACGCCATCCATTGTGTAGGAAAATCAAGTGTTAGGTACATTTAAATTAGTATCGTATTGTACTCGGATACGCAAATCTAAATAAAGTTTGGTTGCGGGAACACTTGAATGTTGTTGGGTCTAGCATGTATCATCATTATATTCTTACTAGCTGTGCTTTACGGTTTCATCCGTATTAAATGTATTCGACCAATTCTCTACCAGGCTGCCGCGCCGCGCCGCCCCGCCGCCACACTAATGCACCTGTATAGCCTATCGTTGTTCTCACTTCCCTTACTTGCTTACAACTTTCCCAGATTGTCAAAAGTAAATGGTTACTGCTCCACTCCTTGAAGTCGTAGTGTTAAGTTATACAGTCTAAATCTTCCTCAATAAGTAGGCTATAATTTTTAAAATCTAGTAGTTTCGGAGATTAACGCGTTCAAATAAACTACTTCTTGAGCTTTATAATATTATATTTATATTATATTCATATTATTTAACTTAACGTATTATAGGTAGGTGCACGTAATTGACTAATCACTGTAACAACGGTATGATATTTAAGAAAATACCTCAAGATTATTACTCTTTGTTTTAAGTTGAGACATGTTTTCGTGACATCATTACACCTACGAATTACTTAGAGAAGCATGACTATGCTTGTTTAAATTGTAAAACATAGTAAATACCTCTATATCTTTATAGTATACCTGCTCTGCAGTTTTAACAATATTATAAAAATGAAGTTATATCACCCTGTTACTTTTGTTGTTGTTCTTAGTTCCTGCTTATTATAAACTAAATTAAAAAAAGCTATTGAGTAAGTAGCTGAGATGGCATTTGTACCTAATATGGGTTATAATAAAAATTACATACAGTATCAAAAATTTTCCTTTCTAATACAAGACCAAATCTGAAACAGTTGTATATTATACATTTAATAGTAGTAGTATACATACTATGGTATACATAAAAAGGGACCCGATAACATATAAAAAAATTAATTATAATAGATACTCAACAGTAATAGTAAAAAACAATAACATGTATTTCAACTGCAATCTTTTCCTTTATTATTGTACTAGCGGTGTGCCCGCGGCTCCGCACGCATTTGTTACTACGCAATAATTATTTAAATCTCTTTATTTTTACTCATATTGTTGACAATACATATGCCGTATCAATTGGGGAGGGGCATGTATTTCCCGTGTACAATTTTCATCAAAATCGGTTGAAAACTAATATTCTAATGTACAATTTCTAATGCATTATTAATTATTATAGCCTCTCAATTATAGTAGGTATAATGCACGTTTCTCGTCTACAAAATTTGAGCAGAATCGGTTGAGAATTGATGAAAATTAAACTTTTTGAATTACTTTTTTTTTCTAGAAATAATATTAACAATTCTTATAGCCCATTAATTATGTAAATAGTTAGACTTCCCTTGTATGAAATGTCATCAAAATCGGTTGAGAATTAATAGAAATTTAGTAATTTTTTAAAAATAATTTCTAAAAATATCATAGACAATTGTTATAGCACATTAATCAGGAATAACATAAATCTTCTGTCTTCTAAACTTAATCAAAATCGGTTCAGAAATAATGAATAAGACTACATTTTTTTAAATATTTTCTTAAAGTAATATTTAAATTTGTTATAATTTACCAAGTGACCAATAAATAACATAATCTTCCCGTGTACAAAATTTCATGAGAGTCGGTAAGGCCGTTTTTGAGTTAAATTCGGACATACAAATAATTATCTATCGGGAAATTTGTAAAAAACTTTATGTACAGACATAACTACAGATTTATTAATATAAATTTTTGTATTAAGTAGGTATATAACTTCCGTTTTGTTCTCATCTGTACATAAGTTATAAAACAAAAAATTAAAATAAAGTAAAACATGGTTAAGTTAAATTTATAATATTAACTTAATTATTTAATACATGTTTCAGAACACGTATTTTAGAATATAATGTGTTTATTTTTTATATATAAACATAAAATAAAAAGGCACATCGACTACTACATCGTCGAATTAATTTTCAGGTTATCGGGTCACTAATATCAATCGCATACGATACACGTATCTACAATTACTGATTACTATTCATAGTTCTACTCATTTGGCTGGCGTCAAATTACGTATCGGAAACTACACCTCATTATTTTTTAACTCGTATAAAGTTCACAACAAAGAGACCACGAAGCCAAAGAGGCATACGGTCATGTATCATACAATAGCTGAGACTTTTACTATAAAATACCTACATAAAAAAGTTAATAATACTTGATTATAAGCTTTTATTAAAATATTAAATTATTGTCATCTTACAAAGTAAATATAATTATAACAATAGTTTTATTACAAAGTTTGTATTGTAATTCATCATCATAATCTCATCCGAAAGACGTCCACACTACACTGTCCCCAATAATCGCCACAATGAGCGGTCCTGCGCTGTTTGCATCTAGCGGGTTCCCGCTACTGTTACACTGTTACCAGGTCGTCGGTCCACCTTGTGGTGGTTCTACCCACGCTGCATCTTCCAGTAAGTGGCCGCCACTCGAAAACTTATATCACAAACATTGAATAAATACATAATTATGCTAAGTTAACCAGATAATTTATACCTAATAATAAATAATAATAATTATAAAGTTCAAGAGATTGTTTGCGTTTGAATGCGTTAATCTCCGTAACTACCAGATAAAGAAAAATATTTTTTGAATTTTATAACCAATTTTTTTTTAATTTAGAAATGCGCTATAGTACGTCAGTCTGCGAGACTAAGGAGCGGAGCAGTACCCAGTACCTGGAAAGATAAGCAAGTAGGTACGGGAAATGTGAATAATGTTAGGCTACACGGTTGACTGCCTCGTAGCCTAGTGGTCGTTAGCGCGACTGCTATGAGCGAGGACCTGGGTTCGAATCCCAGGTCGAGCAAAGTGTTATTGGGTTTTTCCTATGAAATTCTCAGTAGCAGCTCAGAGTTTGGTTTCGTGTCCGATTAATGGCAATAGGCTCGCCCCCTATTACATGGGACCTAAAAACATACCCGGCGAAACGTGGGTGTACATTAGTACACCTCTGCCTAACCCTTCGGGGAATACAGGCGTGGTGGTATGTTATGTTTACACGGTTGTGATGACGGTGCAGCGCGGCGCGGGCAGTGCGGTGGAGAGATGATTGAATAAAAACAAGGGTGAAACAGCTAGTCCTAACATAAAAGCCGCTATATAAAATTCTTATCTGCGTAACGTGAAAAAGATTTTTCAAATGCAGATGATAGGGAGACTCGGGCAGGTATAGTTCCGGCAGCGAGCCTATTGATCCCTTTAGTTGACATGAAATTTCTTTGACCAATAATTTTTTTTTGTCCTTTGCGACAGGTATCTCGTTTAAGTCAAGTAAATATTACGGTTTAAGTAAATTTTTACCACTATAAAAAGTATAGTTTTGTCTCTTTTCTAATGCAGTAATAATAACGGGGATCATTATGTGAGTTGCGAGGTGATAAGGTATCTGTCATTGTATCGGTCACCATGCACTTGGTGATAAATAATTCACAGTTTTTTTTTCCGATTTGTCGCGTTGGATTTCGTTTTTGCGATTGTGTCTGCTTCTACTAAACTGCTACTAAAGGAAAAAAATATTTTATAAAAACTTAAACATGGTAAATATAAGATAGAAGCCATAACGTGCAGACTTAACTTCAGCGTGGTCAAGTTCGGTAATTCGGAGGCAACGGGTCGAGACGGCCATATCTCTACTCCGCCGTAATGCGACCGTCCATTGTCGCGCTAGCCTAAACACCATTATGCAAAATAAATAGCTTTTAACCTAACAAACGACTCGTAATTATAACACTATCTCAGAACATAATGTTTAGGGAAAATAATTATTTGGCATTCGCCCCATTTGAAGCGTTGATTAAAGTAAATATCTATAAAACTTGATATTACTACAGATCTTTAATCATATGTTGGGAATAACAAATTCACAACCAGCGACATTGTCGAGATTGCCAGGGGACGCTCCCGAGGAAATGTGAAAAGTTACAAACTTAACCGTTATCTGAAAACTGTTCTGCGCATCTGCCTTGACGACGTGCCAAAAAGCAAAACGGGATTTAATAATAGCGATGATACATTTAGGTCATAAACCACATAAGAATATTGATTGAACATTTTCCTTGTAAATATTTTGCTTTTTTTTAAATATTATAGTATATAAATTTCGTATAAGTTTTCCATAGTTATTCAAGACATAAAAATTAAAAAAAAGAAAGGACTGAAACATCAATGTTAAATTGCAATTATTAAGGGCAATTTTATTGTTAGGTAAATAATAGATACGAACTTTAGAACGTGCCTAAAGGTATGTGTAGACGGCACCGCGGACGCGCCACAGCCGTTCCAAACCCGCGCCGCATTTTCATGCCACTATGCTGTGTACAAGCGCCGCCGCCGCTTGATTTGCCATATCACTGTACATTTTTAATAACACATTGCTAGCCACGAACATCATACGTGTAGGCATAATGAATATGATGAATTTAATTAATAAAAGGAGTCAGTGTTTGCATACTTAAAGTAAAGAAATGGCTAAATAAAAGTAAAAATACAAATAGACGCTTATGGGTTCATCGTATTTTGATGCAAAGAGAACAACATGGTGGATTCCATATACTTTATAAAGATCTACGAAAAGATGAATGTAAGTGTGTAAGTAAAGAGAAGTATAATCTGCCTTTATGCTTAGCGTCCGTTGACAACGAAAAAGCCTTTGATTCGGTCGAAACCTGAGCAGTGTTGCGGTCTCTCCAGCGGTGCCGTATTGACTATCGATATATCGAAGTGTTGAAGTGCTTGTACAATAAAGCCACCATGTCGGTCCGAGTACAGGAGCAGTGTACGAAGGCAATTCCTTTGAGGAGAGGCGTTAGACAGGGAGACGTAATATCTCCGAAAGTGTATACCGCCACCCTAAAGGACGCCTTCAAGCTCCTGGAAAGGCAAAGACTCGGCATCAATGTCAATGGTGATTGCATCACTCACCTTAGATTTGCTGACGACATCGTAGTCATGGCAGAATCGCTGGAAGATCTTGGCACAATGCTCGATGGCATCGACAAAGTTTCTCAACAGATGGGCCTTAAAATGAACATGGACAAGACGAAAATCATGTCGAATGTCCATGTGGTGCCCACCCCAGTATCAGTTGGGAACTCTTGTCTAGAAGTGGTTGACGAATATGTCTATCTGGGACAAAAAGTAATGAGGAGATTCGTAGACAAACTAAGGTCACCGACATAGCCAAAAGGATTAACAAGTTGAAGTGGCAGTGGGCGGGGCACATAGTTCGGAGAACTGACGGCCGTTGTGGCAGAAAGGTTCTCGAGTGGAGACCACGCACTGAAAAGCGCAGCGTAGGACGGCCCCCCACTAGATGGAAAGACGACCTAATAAAGGTCGCTGGGAGCCGTTGGGTGCAGGCCGCACAAGATCGGTCGCTCTGGAGATCTATGGGGGAGGCCTATGTTCAGCAGTGGACGTCCTTCGGCTGAAATAATGATGATGATGAAGTTTTGTGATTATCTTCGGATAAATATCAAAACCTTTGAGAAATTATTATATATATACCTAAAATATGCAAACACTAACCTTTTTTAGTTAAAATCAACATCTTCATTATTCCTACACGTATCATTTTCGTGGCTAGCAATGTATTATAAAA
This sequence comes from Saturnia japonica, assembly GCA_033032175.1. Classification (NCBI taxonomy): domain Eukaryota; kingdom Metazoa; phylum Arthropoda; class Insecta; order Lepidoptera; family Saturniidae; genus Saturnia; species Saturnia japonica. The sequence continues at coordinate 7,611,157 of CM065311.1, read as the reverse complement.
AGGTACAGCGATATAGCAATCTAGCGGCGGCGAGGCGGCGCGTCCGCGGCGCCGTCTACACGAGCCCTTAGGCAAAGAAACTATTAAAATACTGGTACAATCCATTCTCAAAATGTTACTCTCAGTTTTTGAAATGAAATTTGGCTTTAAATTACATGACATAATTTGAATAGGTACTCACCGATAAAACGAGGTTAAATTATTGATTAAATCTTGTCTTCAAATACTACACAAAGATCCGTTTTCATACATGTGTATGATTACAGATTAATGCGTGATTTAATTACTTACTGATTTTTTTATAGTAGCTCGCCAAATTGACTATAATGTCCTTGATGGTAAGCATAGTATAATCCAAACAAAGAAATCAAATGATATCTGATCTGACGTATCTACATTGTAGTCTAGTAACACGAGAGGTTGATTATGGGTATTGGGTATCAGCCAACCATTCGGACAAAATTTCAGATCTTGCGCAGCGCAGGACTGGTTATTGTGGCGAGGGCCTGTCATTGTGACGATCAACGGGTAAGGCCTTTGTCCAGCAGTAGACTTTTTTCGGTTGTGATGATAATGATGATGATAAATAAATGATGATGGTTTCTCTTGATCGGCGTTGTTTGTGCCTTTTTTATTATATTTGTGGTCATACTTTAATAACATTTTGTACACAATTATGTACTTACTTTAGTAACGGATGCGAAGTAACGAATAAAGACCTAGAGCCCTTTTCAGAAATAGGTATACACGATATATAATATTCACAAATAAAGCAAACTAACAGAAGAATTCTCATTTTAAGTACGAGTATACACAGTTCTTGGTTTCCAGTTTTTGTGCCAAGCTTTTATCATTTCTTAGTAAACACTTCACACCTCTGGTCCTATCAGTCGAAGTAACGAGATAACGTAATAGGTTTGTTTTTCTACACAATTTTAAGGACAAATTTATGCTTAACGATTTTTAGACTACCTATATTGTTAGAATTTACAATTCCCATTGAGTATTTTTTGAAGAAAAAATAAAGTTATCCTTACTTAAATTAATGAATACTGCGACCGTATATTATTTTTGATGTTCTGTAAAATATTCAGTTTTGTTATAGGAAGTAAGTTTTCTTATTTTATTGATTGAGATACAATACTGCTGATCCAATTCAAAAAAATATTTCACTGATAGAAAACTACACTCAGGCTGATTGGCTATAAGCTATGTTTTATTGTTATTAAGTAATAAGTACTAAGTATAACAGTAATTAATAAGTTACCATTTTGATTTTAAAAGTTTGTATTGTAAATTTCCTAAATTCTTTTGTTATTTTATACATCTAAGAAGTGTTTTAACCTTTTAATGTGTACTTTATTGTAGGTTAAGGATTAAATTTAAGGATAATAGCTATTGACAGAAAGCGAACCGCATTCAAAATGTCATGTTGAAATTTCCTAAAGACTCGGATTATTTGCTATTAATTTAATTTAATTAAACGTTTAACCAGGTCACTTACACTTTAGTTTACAATATTTACATGTATAGATTGTATTACAATTTTCGTTTAAAGCCTAATTTATGTGTTATTTTCAATGTCTTTTAATGTATATTTACTGTTTTAGTCGTTGCTTCGTTTTATAAATAAGCAAGCTGTGTTTACTAATCAATTGTACATTGTAATCAAAATTTCAGTAAAATCTTTATAATATTTAGCATGTGCCAATGTAACAATTATTGTAAACCTCTCAATAAAAATAAAATAAAGCTACAATTAATTGACATTTCACTAATAACATACACAGAGCGTTAGATTGGTTAGATATCCAATAAGTAAACATTAATTAACGATATAATTATCTAACAAGGGGCCATCCATAAATTACATCAAATGTTTAAGGTGGGAGGGGGTCGACGAAGTGTGACATTGTGTGACAAGGGGTAGGGGAAGGGTCCCAATTTTTGTGACATCACATTTTTTCAAAATATAATATTTTTTATCTAAGTACATTAAATGTGTACAAAGAATATGTTCCCTTCCATTCAAGCCCCAAAACCTACGTTGCACTAAATCTCAACCCTCTAGTCAAAATAATCACAGAATAAAATTAAATTGGACTTCTGTATCTCGAGCATAGCAATGTTTTATTTAACAACTTTTACAACTCGATTATTTGAAACTTATGACCTTTATAGTTCGAAGAAAAATAAGTTACCAACTTTAAGGCTTGCACCAAAAGCTTCTAAAACTAGATTTTATTAATTCTCGATTTTTTCTTAAACTCAATTTAACTTAAATCTGCATAAGTTTGTCTTGCATTATCGGTTTTCTAACTCTATTTAATTAATCCGAGTTTAAACCATAGATAATACAATTAACGCATAATTACGGTTCGTTTTCCACAAAAAATTATTAATTAAGAAAACATTTACTGAGCGTCGTGAAAAGAAACGTTTTTAATGTCACTTTTGAATTTGATAGGCGAAGTAAACGGAAGATATTGTCACTTGTCAGTATCTTCGGTCGTACATATTTTGTGCTTCACAAAAACAATATACGGTTCTTTTATTACCTGTTATTAATTTTTAATAAATATGTAATTATTTGACTTAACTTACATTACACTTTGTTTACTTAAGCAAAATCTCTTTATAAATTCATCATCCCTTAAACTATTAAACAAGTCACTAAGTTCATTGACTTTTCTATAGAAATAAGGTGTATTCAAAAATTGAAAAATCACTTCATCGTCATCGGAAAGGGATCTTCGTCGGATGTAATAACATCTACTGGGCTTGAAAATATTTCCATAGCAAAAACAAATTCCTTACAAAAATGTGAAACACTTTATAGTTAAATCAAGAATTAGTAAGTTAAGTCGTTGAAATTGTCGGTTTAATTTTGACAGTTTCTAAAATCGAGAATAATGTGAAACTGACGTCGTGCAAGACGTTAAACTAGATTTAAGCCTAAGTTGAGTTTTAATTTCACTAAATCGAGTTTAAGTCATTTGGTGATAGCCGCCCTAAGAATATTATCGACAATGTAAGTACACCATTGTTTCTTAGAAATAAATTTAGGAGTATACAATAAATAGGATTACCACGAATTTATGACTTACGTTAACATGTGTTACAAATTACAATATTTATTACAAATAGTAAAATGCGAGGATGTTCTATGTTGTGGTGTGCGACGATCTAGCCTTTGGCGACTATTACGAGAGGGGTTTTTACCACCACCTGTTTTGATGAAACAGACGTGTAACAGGTATGTTACCATAGGAAAAGATGACTGTGAAAGAAAATTCGCTCCACTGTTACTTCAGCTGTCTTTGGATCTCCGAGCTTCATAATATTTGAAGCAAGTTCCGTATGATACATATTGCCCCAGTGTCGAGGCATACTTATTTAAGCGATCTTGTGGCATCTGTGGTCTATATTTTGCATCATACAAGGCCACTAACCTACACAAGAAATCACATAAAACGCAAGAAGAAGTATTGCCCATCGCTAAAATTCGGCCTCAAAGAATTGCTGCTAGACGTGCCAGGGACAGTCTTTGTTTGAATGATGACAATGAAGCTTTATGGTTAGATGAAGAAGATGTTGACACAATGAATGTTTCGGATGTTAACTGTCCAAATGAGAACGATGTGACTACTATGCCAGTTATAAATAATATAAAGGCATGGGTTCGAAGTGTATGGACTGAAGAGGATTAAGTTTTTGTCTTTCATTAAAGTGATTTTTTTTATGTTTTGTTAATTTTTATACCTTTGTTTAATTTGATGTCGATTTTATTGAAAAATAATTTAAATGAACATCAAAATAATTTCCGAACACTGCTGTTTTAATTTCATAAATTTCTAATTATAAAATTGCAAAATATGTGACATCACACTAGGTAGGGGGGGGGGGTCTCACAAATGTGACCAGCTGTGACAAGGACGGGGGAGGGGTAAAAAAATAATGAAATTCGTATGACGTAATTTATGGATGGCCCCTAATGATTATAGAGTTAGCGTTTTTGAAATGGCATAGCATGCTTAATATAAGTATAACAAATAATATTATGTGATTAGAATTTATTAAATAGTAATTAAAAAAATTAAGCAATCTGTTTTCATAAAATGCGAAATACTACTAAAACTGAAACTTGCATAATCTATATTTAAATTATAATACTTTATATACTCTTTTTAAATCAATGATTAAATTATAAATTTAGGTTGAGTAATTTGTAATTTCTATTAAGTACAATGTCTCTAAACGCTCACAATTTTGAAATTATATGACATGTTAGTTACGTGAATATTCACGCAATGAAACATGCATGTTTTAAATATATTTATAACATCATAGTATACCTGTTTACCAAAGTAGATAAATCTTATGAGGGCAAAGTGAAAGTTAAAGCGTGCTAGAGAATGTGTGTCTATAAGCAAAGTAAATTCAGAAGCTAACTGTAAGGTGCACATATTAGCCGACTGTTTAGTGCTGATTAGTATTTGTATAGAGCTCAAACATTTCCGTGTAATAATGTAACGACTATAGATGATAAATTAATTATGTATGTAAGTCCCTGTAAAGTATTATATACCTAAATATGCTGTGTTTTTAACAATCACATTTTAGTTATACGTATATGGCTATCTGTTTGTTTTCTGGATTGATCTTAAAAACGGCTTGACCGATTCTTATGAAACTTTGTACACGGAAAAACGTAAAAAAAATAGTTCCCAAAAAATTTTTTTCGTTAGTGCTTAGCTGACTTTGATAAAATTTTGTACACGGAAAGTAAGTCATTCCATGATTGATACTATAAGAATTGTCAATAATACTTCTAGAAATTGTAAAAAATAATAATTAGAAAATTATAAATATGTATTAATTCTTATCCGATTTTGTTGAAATTTTGTATACTTACGTGAAAAATAAAGATAATAATATGTTATTTTTTTAGGATTTTTTAAAATATAAATAATTACGTGGAATGCGACATGATACAGAATTAGGTATAATTAGAATTTAATTTGGAGATAGCTAGTAGTATAGTAAAAAGTAACGCGCTCGAAACACAGGAACATTACAGATAGTAGATTAGGACTTTGTATGTAGATCCTACATTTATGTAAAAAAATAGTAAAAAATTGATGTATTTTACATTGAACGCGCACAACGGCAAACCTTTATCATTTTATTTATATAGATATCGGACAGACACTAAAAGAAGATACACTCAATATTAGAAGAATTATATGAATGATGCTTAAACAACAAAACGTAACGTGTCTGAGATTTTAAAATAATCTTGAAAATAAAAAGGTAGCTACCAGCTATTAACATACTAGTAGTTCCTCTTAACAGTTCATTTGCCTGAATATTACGTTACGAGTAAGTATAATAAAACACCGTCCCCTCTTTTGATATTATCCATACTAATATATTTGGAAATATTTATTACCTTTTTGATAACTGGTAAAATTCTTAATTTTTTATCACAAAATTGTAATAAGGCTTTATAATTAAAAACATGCCAAATTTTTATGCATTGCATAATACATTGTTAAAACTTACGAATTTCTTCGTGAAATAAGTATGAAAAGCAGACCTTTCAGATATTCAATAAAATTAATAGATTATGTTTGGTATGATTTAGAATTTCCCCTTATTACAATTTCGATTAGGGTTTAAAAATGGGGGTTTAATAACTCGATTTTGTAAATATGGTGACTCTAAATAGTGACACTAAATGTGTCATATATTTATTTAGTAAATGCAGTGCCAACCACGAGCATATTACACGTTGTTTATTTTAATATTTATATTACATCTATTTCAGATAAGCGAATCTATTACAGACAGGCACCCTCACTACATTTATAAAATTTTCTTCTCTTCTTCTTTTCTTCTATACAATAAAATTGAAGTCTCTGTAATGTTTAGCAGATTTTAACGGGACTTTCACTGGTAGATAGCTGATGTTATAAGAAGTAACTTAGGCTTTAAAAAAGAATTAAGGGTTCCGCGCAAATAAAACTACTGGTCATGGTGAAACAGTTCCGTAAACAGTAGTAGTTCGGTAGTCAGTTGAGTAAACCATATGAGATATATCTAAATAATGTAGTTTATAATTATAGTAATTAAAAAGAACTACAAAAAGTTCGCATGAGTATATCGCTCATCCAAGACTACAATGAGATAATTACAAAAAAGGCGAAATTGACATTTTGGTGTCATAAAAACATCACAATTGTTCTTACAAATAGTTTATGATAGAGAGAGTGAATGTCGTTAGGGAATTGGCTTAAATTCGCTAAATATTCAAATTTTCAAAACTTCAAAACAATTCAAAAGCAATTCAAAACTTTTGTTTGTACTGAAAAATTACTTAAATGTAATTACGTCATTGTAGTTTTGTATGAGCGATATGTCTATCTAATAATGAACATCCATAATAAGCATTTTTGTTTTTAAAATAGCCGGGAGTGGGGAGAGGAGCGTGTGCCCGTTCGACGGCATTCTGTAGTCCATGTGAGCGAAGCCGTGAGCATAGCTAGTTATAAAATAACTGTAATCTAGCATCACAGCGGCGTAAGAAAAATTCTTGATAATAATAATGAAAAAAGAAGTCAGGACGTTACTAAATTATCTGAAATATTTGTATGAATAATGTATTTTATATAAAGTATAAAAATATCTTCCCACGTTACTGAGATAGCAAAAATAATTTAAAAATCATAATACATATATGTAACAGTAAACAGCATTATAGTTATATAAACATCGTGTTACACTTTCATCGCTGTATTTACGACTAAGTGCTCTTAAGTACACACCTTTCATTGTCATAATAGTTTGTATAATGCACAAGGTAAGCCAAAGCATACGTAATAATTAAAAATAAAAATGTTTTTCACATATAAAATACCTAGCGCAGTGTGGTCGTGGTGCAGTTATAAAATTCCCACGTGTCATGAAGTGAGTGACCTTTAGCTCATACACAGTTTCATTGTCACTCGAAAGCATTAAAGTCCAAATTATTCGGTTTGAAGTATTCAGTCAATGGCTTACAGTGAGATAGAGCCAACTGTATTATCATAATCGTGGTGAACGATTATTGAGAAACAATTTACTGTCACGAACTAAATTTATATTCTATACTAGTTACATTTCTCAGACATATGTAAGTGTAGAAAAGTCTATGTAATTTGCGTATAGGCATAGAATTGGATCCTATTCAATACACTAAGAACTTTAATGTATTATTGTTTTAAAAGTACATTAATTTAAGAAGACAATTTTTAACAAAAAAGAAAGCAAGCTTAAATGGTTTTGAAAAGTTCCCTGGTGTATATTGAAAGTCGAAAGTCCAGTGCCAATGAAATTAAAATGGGACCACTCGTGAGGTATCCCTTATCCAATGAAAAAAAGAATCATCCAAATCGACTCATAAACAAAGAAGAAATTGATATCCTCCTTCTTTTTTTGAAGTTGGTTAATAAATTGACAATAAATGAATAAGTATATACCAATTTCTTATTTTCAGTAGCGCGTTACCGACCTTGTACCTCCCTTTCCCACAAGGAGCTCTGGAAACCCCCAGGAAGACAACACAGGTTATTTGGTTGCGATCTTTTGTATGGTGAAGGTATTTCACCAGTCAGGCTGTTCCAAGTGGAGAGAAATCTTCAAAGAGATAAAATATTTAACTCAAAATAAAACTCTTTTACAAAAATATTATCAATAAACAAAACGTTTTATCATTTTCATCGAATGAAATTCTATTAAATTTTACCTTCTATAAAACGGCTAATAAAAAGGCTTTAGTCAAGAGTCCGTTGCAGACTTATTTTATCGTATTCTGGAAATACTTCAGTGTCACCCCAATAGCCAGTTCACATGGTTTACCGCTAGCTTTCGTCGTTCTTTGAAAAGCGGAGCGCTCCGTAACTTTGATAGTTTATGGTTAACTTGAACCTTTCGGTCAAATAAGTGCATCGTTTCCCTTCTGTGTATTTTCTATACTGAATAAAAAGAAATATAATTCTCTCAATTATCACTTATTTACTTACTAATATCGTGATTATAGTACAACCTTTGATTATATACGATGTATATATTTGTAATCAAAGAGTACAGCACTGTTTTGAATTACATTGCAGCTTAGTACTGAAAAAGCCCCTAGTATGTCTGTATAACATAAGAAGTGTATTATTATCAATTACGTTATTGCAAGTAGTAGTGTGACATGGATGCTGGTCAAGTGGTTTAGAATTTTTTTGGGGTTTTTTGTACATAATTACTCAATTAATTTGGATAGGGCTGACGGTGAAGGAAAAAATAGTGAGGAAACCTTAACGCTTGTAAAATGTTCTTCTATAACCATCACTGTATGTAGGAAAATTATTAGAACTGTTGATTTCTCGTCGTTTGAAATTGCGAATGTATCGTGGTCTGGCGTGGTGCCTTGCCTCGGGAAAGGGGCTCATTGCTCAGCTGTGGTATACATGCTGGTATTATTAACAATTTTTATTATAAGTTGTAGGTACTGCTTAGTGGCACCACGCCGCAAATCTAATTCAAGTCATCCGAAGTTATGATAGAGTTTCTTTTCTAAGCTACTCGTCCATACATAAAGTCACAAAATAAAATAGTACCAATTATAACTATATCAACCAACCCAAATAAGTCATTCATCTGTTTACTTGTATATTGTGACCAATAATCCTAAATAGAAATGTATGAAAGTGATATTCCAAATTAGAAACATCGAATCATGTAACTTTTATCGTTTGCCAGTGGGGCAATATCGTAGGTGGAACTTTATGTGGGATGTAGTAAATAGAGTTATTTTTGCTATGCCACCCGCGGTCTCACACTCCATCTGATTCGTCGCTTATAGCTAGGATAGTGCGAAAAGAATCGTAAAATCCTCGATAAAAGCACTTTTATCGCGTCTACATTTCAACGATTGCTTTCCTTTTTCGTTTTCTAACTCTAATATGATTACATACGATATTGAATAAATGCGTAAATATATTTTTTTATTAGATTTTATTCCGATTTAAATATCAAAATATTCCGAATCAAACAATAATTCATAGCAATAAAACCATTAAGGATAATTTATTTCGCCCATTTTGAAAGATAATTCACCCGTGAACGCTCCCGAAGGCATCCCGAGTCACGACGCGATCCAGTTCGGCTTCAGGGAGGCTGGTTAACTTCGTTATTGGCTGATACGACGCGAATAGATTTTGCAAGCAAGTGCAACCAATCGATCGGCAATTCATTATTTGAATCACAATCGTTGCGTTACTCGAGTTGCTGTGATTAAAAACTCTAACCGTAGTGATTTCCACTTGCTAACTTTTATATTTAACTAGTTACAGTCATCAAATGTACATTTCTTATATTAATTTTAACATCCCTTTTTCATTAGTACTCTATCCTGACTATCGAACAGTTTTTAAACGCTAAATATACTTTACTGTTTATAAAATATTATTTGTAATCAAAAATCCTTATTATTGTTGTGACTTAGAGGGCGTTCAAGTATTACGTAACGCAATTTGGGGGAGGGGGGAACTTGTAAAACGTTACGATGCATTACAAGGGCGTGAGGGGGTATCGAACAACGCGTTACGTACTACAAAACTTTTTTATTTATTAAAATAAAAACTAGCCAATTAAAATTTCCCAAGTTCGTATTTCCCAAGATTGTATTTTACCTCATTCTTATTTTGTTCTCCCAAGTTAGCAACCCTCTTCGTTTATGTTTTACGGGGAATCCTGCGACTGTATTGTAAGTCATTTTATTTTTTTCCTTTGTCAGTATTCGTTAATGTGTATGCAGAAGCACGTTGCTGTAGTCAGTGTTGTTAAAGTGAGTTCATGCTGTAATGTCCTCAAAACAGGGAAATTTGCATCATTAGCTGTTCTTGGCCTATAAAAGCTCTCATGCTGTCTTGGATGTTACGTAACGTTTAAGGAGGGCGCGGGCGTGGGTTATACAGAAACATGTTACGGCACGTTACATAGGGGAAGGGAGGGTCAAAAATTTTCAAAAATTGCGTTACGTAATACTTGAACGTCCCCTTACGATTTCACGCGTGTTAAATTTATTTGACCCAGTTCCCTTCCCTACAGCATTCCAGATTGCTTGGCGTTTATGATTACTATTCCACTCCATAGAGTCGTAGTGTGAAGTTATATAACCTATAAACCCTCCTCAATAAATAGACTACAAAATGCAAAAAAAATGTTCAAATCTGTCTGGAGGTTTCAGAGTTTAGCTAATTCAAACAAACAATCTCTTGAGCTTTGTGATTTTTCGAACTGAATTTATCCGTTAACTAATAAGTTACTCCTAGCTGTTAATTAAGGACCCTATCTTTGGCAGCTTCAACGGGCTTGAAACTTTGTGATATTGATATAGATTAGTAGTATATAAACTCTACTGTAGAATATGCAATTCGTTGCCCCCAGTTGTTAAGTGAATCCCAGCGTGAAGCCTTGGTCGTCCAGCAGCTTTTACTAATGTGTTTGTGCTTATTTCAATAATATCATCGTAAGTAACGAGCAAAATCATTTAAATTATCAATAGAGTCTCTAATAAATTAGTCAGGTAAATTAGTCAATTAGTCGGGTAAATAAAAATGAAACTTGTAACCTTTATTATTTTGTTCTTTTTGACCGACTATAGTTATTACAAAATGTAATCTTATTACAAAACGTGTAATAGTTCATTATTTCCGCAAAAAGTATGTTATGTTGGATATTACTCCGTTTTAGTTGTTATGCGAGCGTCAGTTTCGCCTATTATTATTATAACTTTTTCTTATTACTATTATTATTTAAGTTTATGTTAAATCTTTTTATTTTTTGTTATTTGAAATTCACATAGTTAAATTTATTTCTAATGTTTTATTATTTTCGTGAATGCTGAGATCAATTTTAAATATAACGACATTTTAATTTCATATAATAGTTTTTGTTAAAATTGTGTGATGCTTTGTTATATTATTAACCAATAATAAATAAATAAATATTGATTAGGTTTAAGAATATATTTCCTGGTGCGCGTACACTAACAGAGCGGATGTCACAGGATGAAAAATGTAGTCAAGACGTGAAAGATGACAGCGGCAATGAACGGTGGGACACGGACGTGTCAATGCGACTGATTGCGACTGCACCGCGGACTGAATCAAATGGCGCGCACAATGCGTCATTTGCATATACACAACGTATGCGCAATGCACAATTTCATCAATAAAATACCGACATTAAATATTTAAAACATACACTGTTGAAAATAACGATTTCTTGTTACGAGGAACAATCACTATAACTTAAAGAGACAGATAATTCCTGTCGTTAAAAGTACGATGCTTACAATGCAAGAGTACAGTCATATATGACAGCTTTTTACACTTTGAATCCCTTAATAAAATTAATTGTAGCAAAAGCAATTGCTTAGCTCATACTCAAGATTTAATTATTTTTGTACACATTACATACCTAGTATAATAATTTTTTAAAGCATGTGAATAAGCTACACAAAGTAAATCCAAAACAAAATAATCGTGGAATTAACAATCATCCTATTAAAAAAAAGAAAAAAAATATTTATATACATAAATTATAAATCCATGGTAATATTATAAATGCGAAAGTAACTCTGTCTGTCTGTTTGTTTCGTTTTCACGCCTAGACCGCTGAACCAATTTCGATAAATTTTGGTACAGAGATAGAGTGGATCTTGGAGAAGGACATATTAATTGTCGTCAAAATAAAACTTGAAGGAGTGAAATAAAGTTGTATGGTACCTATAATTTATCAAAATGGGGGATATGAAAATTCATAATATATTATAATTTTGCATTTATAATATGTATTAGTATGGATTTATGAAAAATGAAAATAGCAATTTGTCTTAGACATGCGTTCTTAGATTAAGCCAGTACACCAACAGGCTCCCCTGTGCATGCAATAACATCGGATAGTACTCGGCTGGCCACTGTAAAGCGAGATGCACGACAAATAGAGCGTGTACGAAAGGAATTATTTGTAGCTGGCCGGTTTCACCGCGAGGGTCGGTTCGTATTTGCTCCCGGCATCACGCCCTGGTAAACCGCGCCTTAACGCGGCGCTCCGCTTGGTAGAGACCAATTCGTATTTTAAACCGAGAATGTTGATTCAGCCGAGTTGCATTGGTACTTGAAAACAAATGAGGATTTCGTTGGAAAACTTAACTTAGACTGTATATGTAGACTCTTTAATGGTGAGGTTTACAAACAAATCCCGTTATATAATATCCTACCTACCTACCTATAATATATTACCTACATGAAAAGGATTTCTAGAATTTTCTTAAATAAATATTATATTCATTTGATTTTAGTGTTTTAGGCGGTGGGAGTCGATATTACAGTTCAAGATCCCACCAAAACCTTGAACGGCGCCTCTCACTCTGCACCACATTCCGTAGTCAACGTTCATTTCTTTATAAAATTTACATTTTGTAAACAAATTTAAATGTCATTTTTTTCGTAAGTGACCGAAACTTGTTGTACAAAAAATGGTAAATTTTCTCACAATTAAATCTCACTTTCATAACAAGCGGGTTTTTATTTGTATAGTTTGATTAGATTAAAAATCAATGGACTTTCTAACGCGACCCGTAACAAATGGATTATAAGCATGCCCAACTGCGGTATAAATTCGAAATCACTTAGACGTGATTAGAATTTTTTGCACAAGAACGTCGCTTTCTATGTTTAACCAACCAACCCATAAATATTTCGTTGCACTGTGCTAAGCTCTCTTCCAAATGGATGCTACGGCATTTATCAAAATCCTAGAAATCAGTATATAGCTTTATGTTTTCCTTCTCTATGGTGTTATAATGATAATAGCATAGCATGGTGGTAGATAATTTTCTAATATCCGCCTCGCAAGCTACCACCCTCAAGTTTAAAAATCTGTCACCGAGCACCTGTAGGTGTGTTTCGGCATCTGCACTTGAGAGCCAGTTCCTCCACTAGGCTTCAAATGTCACCATCTTCGACCACATCGTCATTTAATATATGGTGAGATTGTGGCCATAAAAAATGTATTCTAGCATCAAGATGATAAAATTTTGCATGAAAATGATTAAAAAGAATTACATAGACCATCGAATGTCGATTTGATGTCAGATAGTTCAAGGTTCGACAAGTAGCAACGAATTTTTATGAATTCGCGTACATTTACTAATTTTAATTGGTAACACTATCAGCAGACGATTAATAAACACATCGTGAGGAAACCAAGAACGCTTGAAGAATGCTTTTGTATATCTGTCTGAGTGTGTTGATGTGTCTTAAGATACACGTATACAAAGGAATACGGTAACTACGTAAGAAAAAATATTGGGAAGCAGAAATGATTTCAACGATATGTACCCACTTGTTGACAGATAACTTAATTAATAACTTGATGATAGTAACTAAACCCACAAACACTAAAAATGCTCTACTATGACGCTATGGTTAGATCATATGGTTTCCTTCACCGAAAGTTCTAAGTCTAGGATTTGAACTAATGTCTTTCCGAATATGTCCAAATGCGCTACCAAAAAGAGCTTTGATTATTTCAAATAATAACTATAACAATATATGTATTTAATAAGTAACTAAATAATTATAACATCTATAGATTCAGTAATAAATCTATGATAACATCTATTTAATACTCAATGTATAAGAAACATAGTTAACATAACTATTATTTCCAAAGCCAAAATATTTAAAAACGAAAGCATATTTGTAAATAAATGAAATATATTATATAAAAGCACGGCTTAGGCCCCAAATGCCCCAATATGTAAATAAAATGAATAAAGTCACACAAATCGATATTTCAGTGAAATACTGCAAAGCTCTTTTTATGGCGGAGAATTTATTACATAAAATTGGGACTTAACGAACGGGTAGATAACCTCATAAAGTCCTTGAAATTGTTTCGATTTATTAGAATATGTTTATTCAGTAAATAAAGGAGGTAAGAGAAATTCAATTTTGATTCTGCACTTATATTAGGTATAAGAATAACTAGCTGGTCTTGCAGACGTTATTTTGCTCTTTCCGGTAGTCATTAGTTTCACAGCGCAACCTATCGGAGCCTAACATATATTTAATCCATCGTCTCGATACAACAAAAATATTGCGTAAATATGAGCTCAATCGATCAAGTCGTTCAGATCACTAACAGACACACACAAGATTTTTATATTCTACTAGCTACACCCCGCGGTTTCACTGGCATATAATTTAGAAGAAATCACTGATTGATGATTTATAATACTTCAGTATAGACAATATTTTTATCGGGTGGCGAGATGGCATCGCATAGCTCTTTCGCGCCAATACTACTATAGACATTATACCAGAGCTGTGTTTAATTATTTTAATTTTGTATTATCTCTGAAACTATGCGTCCAAATAACACGCTGTAAAAGACAAAGTTTATCTTCATTAAATTGTCTTTATGAAGAAGTATGTTTTGTTCGTAAGGATTAATATTTCATGCTTAAAAATATTGCTCATAAATTAATTTTTAATCTTCAACAAAAAAAATATTGCAAATTACCTTATTGTGGCTTATCTATAAGAGATAGATTTATGCTATCGCTCAGTTTTGAAGATATTCTAATGAGCAATATTTTTGTAGAACATTGTATTTACCTATCACTAACCATTATGTCAGCGTACGTACGCATTTCGGGAAGGCCTCACCTTCCCACTAAGTACCAAAAATCAATATTTAGGACTATCTGAGAGTTTTAGCTTAATCTTAAATAGCCTATACTATTCCTCGAGAGACTGGCTATTATATACAAAAAGAATTTTTCGTATCCGACTGGTAGTTCCATTGATTAGCGTGTTTAAACTAACAAATAAAAAAACTTTTCCGCTTTATTATATTATATAGTAATAGTATAGATATATATAAAAATAAAAGTATAACTGACTGATATATCAACGCACAACCTAAACTACTAAGGCTAGGACCGTGAAAATTTGCATGCGAGTTCCTTTTACACAATAGGTGTGCAGTAAAAAAGGATTTTTGGAAACTTAACCTCTAAGGTGGTGATTAGGGGATGAAAATTTCTATGCAAATCCTTCACTTTTGAAAATAGATCTATGAAAAATTTGTGTTTTGCAATTCAGTTAGAATGGAACCATAATGCCATAACTATGACGCGAGCGAAGCTATGGGAAAATCACTATATAGTTTAAGATATATTAACCCGAGTGTAAAAATAATTATGGTACGAATACTTCCTCATCTTCTTGTTATGGCGCCGCAGATCCCCATGCCAGTGTAAATATTTTTTTGCCATCGTAGTATTTTCTAATCTTCAAAGCGGGGTCGAACAAAATGGTGACACCCTTTTTAGGACTATCTAGGGAGTTTCTGCGGCAACTCAAAATGCATATTTGCAGTTTATATTTATAATCTACTTCACGTATGCACAATAACCAATCTATATCATAATATCATGAAAGATGCCACCAAATATTATAAAATATAAGATTAAAGAACTCTAGTTAATGAATTAATATAAACACCTTAACATGGCAGATCAAGATCTCGGTAAAAATTCCGTTCCAATACATAAAATATACAAAAGTTCATAATCTAGTAGATCTATTATACCACAATCACAATTGATAGAGCCAGGTATACTTTCTCTAATTTCAAGTAAGGAAGGAACACTTGATTGTTTAAATAATTATGGAGTGAAGTATAATTTGCAAATGAAAGAAACCTATTGATTGCTATTTAAACTGGGCCGACTTCCAGTAACCATTAATCAATCGTAGACGTACATAAACAGTCTTCTATCAATACTGAAAAATACTTGATCATTACATAACATAGTTGTGTAATCGAAGCATTAGTTTGTTATTACAAAAGATTTTCATCTCTGACTTAATGCAATTTAAATTGAAAACTATTTTCGTATTTTTTCAAGGAATTATAGAATATAATACAGTATTATCAAATGAATCTGCAATGTTAGTATGAAATTTGTTTGTTTGTAATATCGGTCGCAGAAGACAATTAATTAGTAATTCTTATTATGGAATCATTATTTACATGTATAAATCATATCTTTAAGAATATACGTATCCAAACATAAATAAAAACGAATGCAAACACTGATACAAAATATATATTGTAATTGATTAATATGCTTTTTTAAATTAATTAACCTTTATGTTATACTTATAGAAATCTAGATACGGATGATGATAATATGAAAGTCCATATTATTTAAACGGATATTCGCCACCCATTAAACCGCCATGCTTGGCTGACAGACAAGTCCGCTCAGCTCAACCCTTTTGGTCACAGCCTAACCAGTCTATACCATATTCAAGAATTCTAAATAAATGTTAACATATCGGTGTAAATTATAACATCGAAATCGCGTTACACGTAATGTCTTAATCTTAACACGCTTAAGAATTTGATTAGAACTCATGATCTCCTAAGGGAAAATTATGATGAAAGCTAAACTTAATTTTTTTGTGACTTCATTTATTTGAAAAAATCTCATAACTTCTAGGGATTCTGTTAAAATCTGTTATTATCTTGTTTTCTTTCCTAGTCCTAGATTATGTATCTATATGTATATATCTATATATAGTATAAAATGGAGTAGTTTTCAGCTTTCTGTCTCTGTGTACGCTTAGATCTTTTAAACTACGCGACAGATTTTAATGCGATTTTACGGAAGGTGTATATGTGCAATACATTCCAATTAAGTTTTTTTATAGTGGAAAAATACAATTAATTATAATCAAGTCATAAAAAATGATTTTTGGGCGCTTACATGGCTTACGCTGGCTAAACCTCATGAGATACATCAAAAGAATGTTCTAAACAATTGTAGTTCTTTAAGAAGCCTAGAGAAGAGTCCGTGATGCGATATGTCAATTTCCTAAGGTTGACTCACAGTAACCATTTTTATCTTCATCAAAATAATTAAAATATTATGTTACTTGCGAAAATATTTTCTCCAATTCAGTAATAATTTTCATCCAGATAAGTTTGCTATTTGACTTGGGTATTTGATGTAGATTGAGATAGTCCTTGACAGTTTTCAATTTAAATGAATACCATAGAAGATATCACGAATTCAAAACTATTCGCGATCAAAGAAATCCTACCATAAAAAAACGTATGATAAATTGCGCAAAGCGCACTATTCGTAGCCATGAAGTTACATAACATACCATCACGCCTGTATCCCCAAAGTGTTAGGTAGAAGTGTACACCCACAGTTCGCCGGGTATGTACGGCAGCCTATTATACCTACCTATACACTCCAACCTACTACTGAGAATTTCATAGAAAAACACAATAACACTTTGCTCAACCTGGAAATCGAACCTAGAAAACATCGAGCATAACGCGTATAAGACCAGTAGGCTAATGAGGCAGATATGAAGGTATGAACTATAAATATTAAAGCGATAAACTCTAAAATCAGGCTTTTTAAACATAAGATACACCTCTGTAAATTACACCCGTGCGAAGCTGATGCGGGTCGCTAGTATAAACATATAAAGAAATCCGAGGCTGCTTATACTACAATCAGTTTAACTTTAATGCCACGTTATGCAAAACGTTGGAAATGTCAGTTGAGAAGCATTAAAACGAATATTTCACAACAATGAAGAGCTCATTTAAAGACATGTTTAGAAGCAATATTAAATTTTGCCTATAAAATTAAGTTACGCATGTGTAATTTGAAATTACAGTTTTACAAAGCTTTTGTGAATTTCTCAAAGTATAATAAATATATTTGCTATAATGTACATTTCATTGTTATTATGTTATTACAAAACATTCATATATTATATGTCATTACATAATATGCATTTATATAAAATGAAATAGTACATAATTATTAATTCAATTAATTAATTGAAATTTAGTTTATATACATATGTAATTCAAATAAATAATTGAGAAAAAAATCTAGTTCTATCAACAGTTTAATTAAGATTTCATTTAAATTCAAATTTGTAAATATAAAGTACTATAATCTTATTAATCCGAGCTATTTGTCGTAACGACTCGTAAATAAATACCCATTCTACCATTGAATTCAACTGTATTGCGCCACACACTTGAGTAAATAATACCCTTTTTACACAGAAATTACTCTCTAAAGGCATTTTGTTTACTTCAAAGAGGTCACACAGTGTTTAGTGTTCGTTATAACCGACAAAGTAGACACGTGCGTTTATTCAAAAGTTAACGTTTTAATGCGAAATCTGCGGTTCAGAGACCAAACAATTATCATTTCATCCAGAATAACAAAAATCAATACATGGATTTGAATTCATGGAGCAGTTTAAGCTGTTCTGATGATATTTGTGCTCTTTGCGTTTTGTATCATTTTTTGAGAATATTTTTTAACACGCTTTTATTAGCTTCATACGAATGTTAGTATGTATATATGTATGTAACGGAAACTTTGAACATAATTGTGACCCCCTTCAAAACGTCAGATTAAAAAATAGAAAATAAATTTTAATAAATTTAAATTAAGGATAATGGAAAAAAAATTAAGAAAAAAAAGTGTATTTTATTTTAAAAGAGCGTGGGGTGCTTTTTAAGATGACATCAAAATGATAATCCTTCTACTCATACCTGTCAATAAAATATTTATAATTATTGACACCATGCACCCCATGATTTTGTTTACAATAAAATACATTTATTTTTTCTTTAAAGTTTTTACCCTGTTCTTAATTCAAATTTATTAAAATTTATTTTCTATTTTTTAGTTGGACTTTCTATAAAAGCGAGTTTTTTGTTTTTTTTTTAACTATTATTTTTTATAAATCATTTAGATATTTTTAATACAAAATCGACTACAGTTTTTTGGAACGAGATGCCAAACATGCCAAACAAAATACAAACATTTTTGACTGGTCTTCCTCTTTTTTCGATCACATTCTGACTTCTACTTTCTCAGATGTAATAAAGTAATTCTTCACTCTCTATAAAACGCTTTTCTTATTTGACTCAGTTATACTTTCCAATATAATATTATTAAACTTACGCTTTTTTATAACTTACTAGCTGTGCCTGCGGCTCCACAAGCGTTGACTACAGAATTATTATATATAAAGATATCATTATAATTTAATAGATGAGGACTGTTCGAGAAGGTTCGCGATATATGTGCTGGGCCCTTAATTCAATCAATCGCGAATCAATCCCTCTCGAAGTTATTGTTGCGATACACAATAATTATTCTAATAACAAACAAAAGAGACTCACCTCGTCAGGAGCGGGCGGTGACTTTGACCTTGCCCCGTCGATCTGGACTGCAGATTGTGAAGTATTTGTGTTTGTGGAGTGAACTGTGTGTATGTGTGTGTGGCAGCCTCAAGTCCCAGGACACTATCACTCAAGCAATCAGTTCATCAAAACCTCCTGGTACACCAACTCAAAGTTATACAATGCAAAACCTTAACACCCGTAAATCACATATATCTCAGCGCTAGCCGAACGTCCGGAATGACGTAGCGCGCATAAAACAAACAAACGCGAGTTCACGGCCAAAGCACGAAGTAGTCTGGACTACGTGCCAGCAAATCTAGTGGGGCGGGGCGGCGCAGCGTCTGCGCAGAATGATAGCACCTGCCATTAGCCCGCCCATCACAGGTCTTCCCGCGATCTCGCCATTTCACGATTCGAGCTAATGTACATTTCCAACAAGGACCAAGTATCTAAGGAGTACAACAAAAAACATTGATCAAAATCTGTCCAGTAGTTTTTGAGTCATGCGCGCACAACGGCAAACCTCTATCATGTTGTTCGTATACATAAAATTGAAATATGTATATACAAGTAATAAAATTGAAGTATCTGTTTGTAATGTCAAAATAACAGTTTTTTTACTAAATGCATATGAAAGTATATACGATACCTATAACAAAATGCCCATTTTTAAAGATTTTATCTGTCTGTCTATCTGTTTGTTCCGGGTAATATCCGAAACGGTTGGACCAATTTTGACGGGACTTTCACTGATAGATAGCTGATGATATAGGAAGTAACTTAAGCTACTTTTATTTTTAGAAAAAGGATTAGGGCTCCGAACAAAAAAAACTGGTCATGGTAAATTAATTCGGGCGCTTAAATGGCTTATGCTGAGTAAACCATAAGAGATATAGCAAATTATTGTACTACATAACCATAGACATTAAAAAGACCTACAAAAAGTCCGGGATAGTATACATTTATCTTTGAAGAAACACCCATAACAAGCATTTTTGTCTTTTAATTAACGGGGGCGGGGGAGCAAAATTCGCGCGGGCATTCTGTAGTCTACGTGAGCGAAACCACGGGCACAGCTAGTATTAAATAAAGACCATCCATTTATGTCTTGCATCTTGCATCCACCCATGTATCTTAAATTAAGTTTAATTTACGATAGCACAATCTTTTAGAATCAGATCATTCCGCAAAATCCCATATTTTATAATCATGTTGTCTCAGACGCGGAAGTATCAACCTAAAAACTTGCTAACTTGTATTTAAACTTATAGGTATATGATATCTAAACTATTGTTCATAATATGTCTATGTTATCTAACACCGTGGATTTCAGGCAAGGTTATTAATACGTCAATCGTTTATATTCCAAGCGTTTATATAAAACTCAACACATCTTTTTAGTATTCATACTTACAACTTAGATTACGTATTCTGCCTAAATCCCCAAAGCAGAACTACGAGAGTCATTACTATGCTAGACGAACTACATTTTGTACTTACTGTTGTAGACTCACAATTATGAAAGGGTTAAAATTGTATAAAAGCTTCCCCAGTTAATAAAAGATTATATTATTACTATTGCTTAGAAGCGTCAATGGGTTTAGTGGTTTTGAATGATTGAGTAATAAAGAGACGCAAGCTTTTACAACGTGCACAATCAGTTAATTCAACTTTAAATATATACTAGTACATTTATTTCTTTATTTTGTACGAATTCCACAGCAAATTAATTGTAGAGAATTTAAAACTTTGGAATATAATTTTAAAGTGCCAATTAAAATTAATACACATTAAATTACATATAAATATGTTATATTGTGTATAATGACTGTATTTAAAATGCTGTTTAATAAATAATTGTTTCAGATTTATGGAAATCGAAATAAAATAAAATCAGAAATCACTCCACAATTAATTATTAATCAGGTACATTCTACAGGTTATTTATTATTTTTGTAAAATAAAATAATAACAATACTACGTGAAGTTTAATAGAAATTATGCGAAATTGTTCCAGTGCTCATGTTAATTATCACTAAAGACCATGTAATGAAGTAGATTAGGGCCTCCGGTGCAGTGCCTCTTGCTGAATAACAGCGGTCGTGTTCCGTACAAATTAGCAAATAATTTGGCTAATGAATGTACGATGGTCCCGGAGCTCTCAATAATTTATATTCAGCCTATCTACCTCAGTATTTAATATTTAATCGTTCATGTTATAGGGATAGTGGTGTGATTTGGTTAATTTCGGATTTTAAAATTAGCACCGTACTGGTATGTATTTAGAATATCGTGTTAAACCTACTAATATGTGTAATCTATACTAATACTTAATATAATAAAGTGAAAAAGTTTTTTGTTTGTTTATTTGTTTAAACACGCTAATGTTTGAAACCACCAGTCCGATTCGAATTTTTTTTTCCAAAAAATATTTATTCAGGGCACTTGAATCAAAAGTTACATTTTTCCACTCAAAGTTTTATATTAGTTTTTGTTTTATAAAATCTGTAGAAACCCTTGTTCAGACATATTCACCAGTATTGACTACTTCTAAATTTTTAGGAGATTCTGTACTAACTTCGTCGCCTGTGAGCCGATTTTTTTGAAAAGGTATCAAAAATGGTTTAAAAATAAAATGTTAATATCCTCAGAAGTTACGAAAATCGCGTTAATTACAAAAATTACTTACATGCTACACGAGAGGGTTAAAAATTACGAAAAATATTACTACTTAGCAACAATGGTATACACCCTGCAGTTGGATCACAAGCACAGAGTATGAGTATCGACAAATAATGTTAACAGTTTTTTTTAAAGAAAAAGCTGAAGTTATAATATATTTATACCGGTGAAGCCTAGCTAGCTCCTAGCTTCAACCACTGATGAGCGTTTTCGATTGTCGTATAGTATCCATTTTTCGAAAGAAAGAAAGAAAAAAAAGGAAAAACGTACCTAAAAAAGGTCGCTGGGAGCCGTTGGGTGCAGGCCGCACAAGATCCGGTCGCTCTGAAGATCTATGGGGGAGGCCTATGTTCAGCAGTGGACGTCCTGCGGCTGAAATGATGATGATGATGATGATCCATTTTTCGTCAGAAATAAGAATACGATTCAAAATTCTCTCGTTATTGTGACGGTTGAGTAATGTAACGCAGCACTCAATGCGTGTTTGTTGGTGTGTTTTAGTCAATTCATGCAGTAACCATTGTCGAGGTTTTCGCTTTTCCAATTTGTTTCAATTGAATTAAAATTATTTTATCATTTGCATCGAAGCCTCCTGCTAAATCTGACGCGGTTTGCGTTGGATCCGCTTCCACGATCACATTTACTTCTTCATTATCAACTAAGATCTCCGGCCGTCCACGGGGTTTGTTTCGTAGGTCAAAATTACCAGAACGAAAACGTAACCAAAAACGTACCGTGCTTTCTTTTACAGTAGCTTCCACATACACATCATTAATCCTTCGAACTTTTTCTGCAACGCTGATGCCACGTTGGAACTTATATTCGTAAATAACTTGTTATTTTAAGTATTCCATTTTGGGAAAAGAACGATGTCATAGAAAAATCAAATGGTGCAAAAACAAATGAATAACTAAATCCGAAACACAAATATACAAACCTAAATTTGAAATAAATTTCAATTTGGAACTCCTAACCAAACGCCAGATATTTGAGAATCAAAATGGCCAGTTTAACAAAACGTCAATTTCATATGTAAGGACCTAATATAAGATACTTTTTATCCCAGTGAATAAGATATTTTTCATTTCTCTCTGGACCCAATTCTGAAGTCCATGTCAGAAGCTTGTATTATTATTTATTTCCAATCAAAATAGTATTATATAGTAATATATATAATAGTATGTACAATATACGTTACAATATCAAAGCAAATTAAAATGTTGTATTTTGCTTCAACTATGCACGCAGAATTTATAGAGACATGCATTGAAGAAAATGTAACGAAATATAAGTATTCCTTAAAGTTCCGATATCTTTCTACAGTTGTTATTTATACCAAATGCCTTCTCCTAACAAAAATTTGTAGCAACTTCGACTTGTCTTCTGTCGAATTATCCGTTTTTTACGATACAATATTCCATAACTTATATTTCTTGTTCCTTTATCTCTCTGTAAAAATGAAAAAAGGTATGAATCCCTTGGGCTTACTGAATACGAACCTGTCATAAAGCTAGTAGGTACCGCACTGGCACAGCGCGCGGCGTAACTGTGACAATGTCCTCAGGCGACATGAATTATGGACATTGGACACGACATGGGCGAAAAAATTACTTTCACTAACAATTTAATTTGCAGGTGCGATGTGAATGTGTACATTTACTTATGTACTTTTATAATGCATTAAAACACACTGCATTTTATGTTTTGGATTGCAGTTCAAGCTAATTATAATATTAATTAATTTTCGTTTTTTTTCTCTGTAATTTGTAATGATAGCAATCAGTTTATAGTTATATAAGATAATGAATAAATTAATAATAACAAAGCTCATTATAAGCAGTTATCAAGTCTACTTGCACGGGTGTAATGGAACTCCGTAACCATAATCGAAAATCTATCTGATATCCGAAATAATGAATCCGAAATGACTTAAAATGTAAATGATAATTATCTAAAATAAAGTTAATATTTTTCACCTATAAATATTCAATTAATATCAATATTCCTTCTAAATACATTTCATTGCAAAATGTACATTACTGAAATTATCCGAAACTATCGGAAATGTCAAATAATTTCATGTTAAATAATTTTATATACCTACGAAACCGACATCTGTAATCTCATAACCGTAACATCTTTAGTAAATTGTCAGTTCACATGAGCTACGCTAATCACGCCTGTATGTCCTAGAGGACATCCATGCAGCATCAGCTGTATTAGCATAATGACATTACAGTTCATCACGTCATAGTCCATGGTTTAATTGAGAGATTATATATATCCTCAGTTATTCCTGTTGTCTGTGTAACTTTAAAAAATACTAATTAAACAGAATAATAAAATAAAAACAAGTAAGAACTGACTCTGTTAATTTTTATGTTACGTTGACATGCCTGCTCCTTGTTCGTGTAATTCTCAGGGTCGTTATCTGTGGAATATTTTAAATTATTTTAAATCAATAAGTCTAATCTCGATAGCTACTCCACCGGTCTCCACGGGAGTTAGCTTTGGAGCCAGTTTTTCAAGCGATTAAGAATGTAGCGCAAAGCACCTGCCGCATATTAAGTAGGTACGTACTACCATTACTACCATTACTTACAGAAATTTATTGACAACCAAAAAGGCACGACGAACCCTTTTATTGTAATCAGAAATGGGAAATTATAATAAATGTATTAATGGATATTATTAGAGATCACATATTTATTTATTTGTTTAATGTGTTAAAATACATCTGCCGCTAGTATTGTATAATTTTTATCATTTTATTTATTTTTATTTTCTAAAACTTTACCAACTTCAAATATTAATTTATTTTAAGTATTCTCTTTTTGTTATATTTACAACTTATTTCTATTTGATTATCACGTCAAGATCAGTAGAAGCAGATGCAGGTTTGTTAATATATATTACAAGTATTTTAGAAAAATGGACAGAAACGTTTTTAAAATGGACTGTTCTATAAAAATATTATCTACTTAATTCTTACCGTTTGCATAAATTACCCCTCACTTGAAAGTTCATTGAAGTATGTAATCAAAAAGATCCGCACCCGTATCTTGGAAAACGACGCTAACTGGAATAAAAAGATAAGGACCATACACTATCACAAAAATTTAAATTAATGGAGTAAATTATCCTTACGAAAACTATCAAGCGAACCCGAATTACACAATCTGATTGCCTTATATTAAGAATTGATAGCGGTTTTGATTAACTGCTGTGTAAATAGGGAATTGGAACAAGCTTGTAGTATACGAGTACTTATTGTTCAAAGGATTCAACCAGTGTTTCCAGGTTGAAAAATTTTAATTAGGTATAGTGTTGGCTATCCAAAATTTACAGATTTCTAAATAAAAGCAGGTATTTTGATAGTATACAAATTATATTATCTATTTTAATATTTATGGATATGAAAATCAAATAGTTAACGTCTGATTAATTATTATGGTTATCGCATCGAGAAATATCAAAGCGACCTATTAATTTGTCTAAACTTTATTATTATAAAATCCTCCATTTAAAACCAATACAGTAATTGGAGTTAAACAACTTCTTTGGTTGCTTTACAGTTCACGTACGTGTTCAGTACAGTTCACAGATAATTTTTCTAACTATATATCTCTGTCATAGATGTGGACAGAAGATATTCCCAGTGCGGCGCGCGGCGTTACGTTAGACTAGACCGCTAAGTAAATCGATTTTTTTAAGAAAATTATGTGATCTCTATACATTATTCACAGCTAAATAATGTACTCTATTTCACTAAATAGAGTGAACTTGAACAATGGGTACCTCATGAATTGAGTGAATCGAACTTGCAAACACGCGTCGACTGCTGTGTTACTTTGCTCAACCGACACAATAATTAAGGGATTTTAAATCGAATTATTACTTGTGATGAAAAGTGGATACTGTACGATAATCGGAAGCGCTCGTCGCAATGACTGAACCCTGGAGACCCAGCCAAATCCTGTCCTAAACGAAAATTGACTCAGAAAAAGTTACTTGTGAGTGGTTTGGTGGACTAGCGCCGGTGTCGTTTACTGTAGCTCTCTAAAATCTGGCCAAACGATTACGGCAGATATCTATTGTCTGCAACTGCAAACCATGAAGGAAGAACTAGCTGCTAAACAATCGAGATTGGTCAATCGCTCTAGGCCACTGCTGCTTCACGACAACGCAAGACCACACACTGCACAACACACCACCACTAAGTTAGATGAGCTACAATTGGAATGTCTGCGATATCCACCGTACTCCCCGTAAAGTACAGTAAATCTACCGTAATTACAGTGTATCTGAAAACACTGGATAGAATTGAATCTACGCACAGAAATTGCTGTGTAAATAGGAAATCGGAACGAGCGTGTAGTGTATTGTTCAAAGGCTCCGTTGGAGCCTAAGAACAGAAACAATATTAATGAACTCACCCACACCAGAGTAGTTATGTCTTTAACAATCACTCGAGAAACTTGTACGATGGCGAAAGTAAACTGAACACGTCATTGTCTAACTAAAGCAAAATATCAATTTTATAATGCAGCTATATTGACCTGGAATAAAATTATAATTGTACCTAATCGATATATGTAATTGTCTAATATGAATATCTTTGGGTAATTCAATAGACAATAAATATTTCTAAGCTGAAACGTATCTTGTTTTAAATTACGAAGTAAAACAAAATAGTTTAAGGTTTTAAAAAGCAACATAATTATATCACTTTTAATAATAATTATAGTTATGGAAGTAATACTCTGGTCCTTATTAATGTACAATGTAATAAAGAATTTAAAAACCTCGATATACCTACAAATAAAACTTTAAAAACTGTATTATTATTTAAATAATTAATAACGCCACATTTTTAAACATGCAATTAACTTAAAAACTCGGATCGATTATATTTCATGGCATCATGCTCGAACACCTTGTCGAACGCCGTGGGATTAAATTTTACAATAAACCAAAGAATTTTTTAGTATTTATTTATCATTCTTTACAAATAAGTATTGAGCGATAGACTGTAAATCTTCTTTATACATAAAATTGAGGTATCTGCTTGTAATCTAAAAATAACAGCTTTTTACTAAATCCATATGAAAGTATATTGCAGTATTTATAACAAAGAAAAATATTTTTTTTTTTCTCTCTGTTTGTCTGTTTTTTTGTTTGTACCGGGTAATCCCCGAAAGTGTTAGACCGATTTTGACAGGACTTTCAGTAGCAGATAGCTGGTGTTATAAGAAGTAAATTAAGTTACTTTTATTTTAATAAAAGAATTAGGGTTCCACATTAATAAAATAAACTAAAACACGGGCGCGGGCGTGGGCGCGGCGCGGCGCCCCACGTGCACGTTCTCCTTCGCCGCCGTCATCGTTTACGAAACTCCACGCGGACGAAGTTGTAAGCACAGCTAGCTGGATAATAATGACAATCAATTAGGGACTACCTATTGTCATTATTGTTCGCTTGAATTTGTGAACGGCATAGTTCCTGATGGTAAACACAGTACAATGCAAAAATGGCGATTATCGAAAGACACCGAGACTACCCATCGACTGTCGTCGCCGGCATGCCTGCAAACCTCTAGGCTTCTGGATATACACTGGCTGATCTCGAAACGGGACAAACAAAAGAGAGTGCTTGATGGTCGTGACCTCTGAATTTACTAGGTATGTAACACCGGTTGATCCTGGAGCGCGACACGCATGCCAATAAAGGGCTGCTAAAGGTCTGGTCAAACAAAGGGCGGGACGGGACAGGACGCTAGCGCGGCATGAGAGTTGTAATGTACTAGTTAATATAGAAGACGTCACACAGAGCCGTCGCGTACCGTCGCGCGCCGTCGCGCCCGGCGTGAATACAACCTGAGCGCGGCGGGACGGGACGCCACGCTACACGTTTTACTGTATGTAGGCTTGGAAATTATAATGCATCACTACTATTTTTCATATGAAAACAAAAATAATTTTACACCTGCTATTTAATCCAAAATAACTGCTACATATGATAGAGTATGTGTTCACTCAATTCCATATGTGCAACAAAAACAACGACTTTTCTTTAGGTCTCCTACTATATTTAGCGTGATTATATGAATTCATTTCACTCAATAACAAATTATAACAAACAATAACAAAAAAAGATAATTATGTTTTTGTTGCACATATGGAATTCATTTATCGTAGGTGAAACAACAGTGATAAAAATATATTTCACAGCTGTGACAATTATTTTTAAATAGTAGTAATTTCCTTACCTAGTTCTATGAGGATTGATTGTACATCATTGTGATAGTCAAACAGACGGCGGGAAGGGAACGACGATGCGGCGAAGGCGCGGCGCACGGCGCGCCGTCCCATCCCGCCCGCTGTTTGACCAGACCTTAATCCTGGTCTACGGTGGTGGGCACGATGTAGTCTGACACATCGTCGTATCCTACTACCCACCAATTTTTTAACCGACTTCAAAAAAAGTCGGAGGTTATTAATTCGAATGTGCATTTTTTGATGGATGTTCAGCCATAACTTCTTTGTTTATGAACCGATTTGGATGATTATTTTTCATTTAAAAGGGAATACCTCAATGGTGGTCCCAATTTTAAATTTCATTAGCATTGGACCTTCCACTTCGAAGATACACCAGGGAACTCTTCAAAATCTTTGAAGTTAGGTTTCTTTTTCGTAAAAAATTGTTGTAAATTGTTTCGCATTTTTAAATTTGGACCAATAAGTTGTTGTTTTAATATTGATAAATAACCAGTGTTTAATCGTTTTTGTAAATGAGATGAAAAAATGATACTTTTTTATAAATACATTTTTGATGTTGCATTTTTGACTTATTTTGAAAAAAGCTTATAAACATGATAACTCGAAAATGGTTCAATTTTGCATAATGAATATGGGGTTAAAATTATCGAAAATAGTCACCCCTATCACCCCTCCTAACGCAAACGGGAATACGGCGAATTACCAATGACCCCGTATATAAGTTCTTTTTTTATTTGTGAGATTCATTGGAGTTTTAAATACCTTCAGAAGAAATTTGTGTTGATCCAAATAAGTAAAAAATTTATATAGTACTTTTCTATAGTACGAATTTTATTAGTAGCTGTTCTTAGTAACCGAATTAAGGGCGAAGCCTTGTAAACAGTTACTCAGCCGTGTGAAATAAGATGAAAATTGAAACAAAATGCTGTGAAGTGGAAGATTACAACGTTTTATATTATGTACAAGTAACTTGATATTCAAACGTCTGGAAAATTAGCTGTACGTTCGTAGGAAATCTTGTTTTTCTTGACCAAGTAGTAAAAAATTGCTATTTTTTAGTGAAGCCGCGCCACGCCGAGCCAAACTTTCCAAAAGATGTGACATTTATATTACAAAAGTTTTATGGGAATGAAATATGTGTGGTAACTTACATTTACCAGTCGTCCTTTCTTGTTTACTTCGGCGTTATGAAATATGTAATTTATAACAGATACATGCTGTGCCTTTATTGCTTTTTTGATAAAAAGTTACTTGTTTATACCGTATTATTTACTTTTACCATCACTTATACATGGAATCATAGATGACAAGGCTTACCAGAGATTATAAAAACTAAGAGAGACCAATTATATTTTTAAGTAGATACGGCATTGACGCTCTTTACATGCCAATTGCCATCATGAATGGTAAACAATTGCCCTCAGTTCACTTGCGACTTGATACCGGTGTAAGCGAGATGAAACTTTTATCCTTTTTTGACAACAGAGTTTCCACTTTACGCTGTGATTTCTTATCTCTTTTGTTTCAACATGCTGATAACAAAAATTGTAATGTTTTAAAATTGTTTTTAGTGAGAGTATAACGCGTCTATTTATAAAACGACATTGGCAGAGTTATAACTAATTAATTTAATAATAGCCGTGTTTTACGGCCAGTACGGTGTCACCCGTGTAAATCTATTTAACTTATTATAGACC
Source organism: Saturnia japonica (assembly GCA_033032175.1). Classification (NCBI taxonomy): domain Eukaryota; kingdom Metazoa; phylum Arthropoda; class Insecta; order Lepidoptera; family Saturniidae; genus Saturnia; species Saturnia japonica. The sequence goes on along the minus strand of CM065311.1, from coordinate 7,581,150 downwards.
TATTCGATTTATGTAAATCTCCAACGTGCCGTCGCGTCGCCAACGTATCCTATAATTGTTTCTCACTTACCGTTCTTGCCTACAGTTTTCTAGATTTCTTGACGTTCATGGTCACTGCTCCTCCCCTAAAGTCACAATGCGAAGATATATAGCCTATAATCTTCCACAATAAATAGTTTATAAAATGCAAAAAATATTTTTCTAATGTCGTTGGTAATTACAGATAGTAGTGCGTCCAAACAAACAAACAAGTTCTTGAGCTTTATAATATTATAAGTAACTATAGATTTGCAATATTAGTTAAAATTCAAGAGACGTTTGCAAAGTGTTAATGGATGATGCGCAATTTGCGTGTTCTATATTAAGTTCGCTTTAGTAGCTGTAACCTTTCCTGTAATATACTTTCCCTTACATGTTTTAAATGGAAAAAACGTGTGACCTCCATGCCACAATATGCTTTATGGTATGTTAGATAGGTGCATACATAAAAAGTGAACACTTTGTGTGCTTCCATTTCAGAATTCCACGAACAATATAGATCAATTATAATTTAGAGATAATAAACTACTCTGTTTTTAGCTTATTACTGTGATATGAACAAGAAAAATGATGGCGTGGTGATTAAGCTCTTCCTTTGCCACGAGTTGCTCTGGGATCTGTCCTGTACCTTAAGGCCTTTATCTAATATTGAAACGTTGATAGGCAGCTACTATCATAATTATATCATTTCTTAAAGGCGTTTTCCCAGCAACGCCATATCTCCGTTAACTCTTTATCAGATAAACAAATAGTTTAAAAGTAATATTTTTAAGAAGATAGACATATATGCTCTGGTTGACATTTTATTGGTCTTTTTAATATCTACAATTATGTAGTACATTAATTTGACGTATCTGTTATAGTTTACTCAGCGTAAGCCATTTTAGAGCTCCAATTGATTCACCATGACCAGTTTTTTAATTTTTTCACGGAACCCTAATAATTTTTCTTAAATAAGAGTAGCTTAAGTAACTTTATAACATCAGCTATCTGCCAGTGAAAGTCACGTCAAAATTGGTCGAACCGTTTAACAGGAGATTACTCGGAACAAACAGATAGAAGAACAACATTTTTTTAAATTGGTTTTTTGTTATAAGTAGCGTAAATACTTTCATATGCAATAGTAATAAAATGATTTTGAACTCTTCTTATCTTCGAAGTTGAAGGTCCAATACCAATGAAATGTTAAGACTATCCTTGGGGTATATTCCCTATCAAACAAAAAATGAATCATCCAAATCGGTTCATAAACAAAGATGTTATGGCTGGTCATCCATAAAAAAAATTAACATTGGAATTGAGTAACCTCCATCATTTTTTCAAGTCGGTTAAAACGCCGTTATTTTGACATTACAAACAGACACTTCAATTTTACTAACTGTATTGATGCCATCTGTGGACGCTAACGAAAATATATTCCAGACGCCATCTATTAACAATCTCGTTAACTAAGATATTTAACAGCTGTTAGTTAGATTGTTTACATTATATAATATTGCGAAATATTCATACCGGTCAGTTATATATATGCCTCTACTCGTTAATTTTGAAAACTATTTTAAATTCACACGTTTTTAAATTGATTTAAAATTTAAGATTAATTTTATAGTACCTGCAACGCTCTATTTCTGGTGATCATTTAGAAAATATTATTAATCTTATTTTATACTATGAAAAATATGACAAATTACATTGTACAGTTTACAAGAAATGAATAGATATGAATAGATATACTTTTTACACATAGTGATATAAGTTTCATATGAAAATTGCAAGGTAATTCATATACTAAAAATATTCATATTTGTAATTATGTAAACCAAACATAAATACTGCAAAAAAAAAATAAGTAAAATTATTGATCGTTTTGTAGTACTTTTGTGGACTATAATAATACGTCGTATGTGTTATTACCATACATTCGTATATTTAAGAACATTCACTGACATCTGTTCATCTCCCACATTAATATAATATCCAACACTCTAAAGTCATTTATAGACGTACTTAATGTAAACCGGGTCGACTTTATACTAAAAATAAATATAAAAATTGTTTTAATCCTGAGTCCATAGCGTTTTTGCACGACATCGCGCTGTATTCGGATGACGATATCGTCTCCCTTCGGATTATATGTCCTACATTTGATACTTCACCATATACTTTTACGGCTGGATGTACGAGTAACATAGGAGGATCTTCATAGGCTTTAAAAATATATCGCGCTAATAAAATTTTAGTATATTTAGTTTACTCAATTTGCTGTGAGTAAGCATCAATCTGGGAACTAATTTGCCTGCAAATTGTAGGGTGCCATGTCGTTTCAACGAAGGGCGAGTTGGAATCATTAGCTGAGATTACCTTAAAACGTTATACGACCTAACAGTGAGGGGCGCTGAATAATCAAATTGTTATCAAGGGGTCCCACGTCTCGGGACTGGTATGTTCGTTTAATAAACTAACATATTATATGCTAAGACACGCTCCACAATATACTATAGGGCATTTATTACATAATACCAAAATGTATTCTTATTTATAAACTCTCAAATTTTAGTTGAAATAATTTAGATACGACAAGGGAATCTTGATTTGCCATCACTTTTAACTTGATGAGGTATGGTATCCGTCAATATATTTCTTACTAGCTCTGCCCGTGGCTTCGCTCACGTGGACTACAGAATGCCATCGATCGGACACACGCGTGAATCTTGCTGCCCCGCTCCCGGCTATATTTTTAAAGACAAAAATACTTATCGTGGGTGGTCCTTAAAAGATAGACATACACTCTCACTGACTTTTTTGTTGGTCTTTTTAATGTCTACAATTATGTAGTACATTAATTTACTATATATCGTATGGTTTACTCAGCGTAAACCATTTAAGCGCCCGAATTGATTCACCATGACTAGTTTTTTTTTATTTGCATGGAACCCTACTTGTTTAAAAAAAATAAAAGTAGCCTAAGTTACTCCTTATAATACCAGCTATCTATCAGTGAAAGTCCCGTAAATATCGATCCAACCGTTTCGGAGATTACCCGGAACAAACAAGCAGACACACAGACAAAAATTGTAAAAATGGTTTTTTGTAATAGGTATCGTATATAATTTCATAATGCATTTAGTTATTTTGACATTACAAACAGACATTTCAATTTTATTAATTATAGTATAGATTATCTGACCGTAAAACAATGATGCTTATTTTGGTATATATTACTGCTCGTCTTCGTTTAATCGAACTAAGTATAAATATTACTACAAAAGCTTCTAATCAACCGAATTTAAATTACTTCTCCCAAGACACGACGCGATTTAATAAGGGATATTATCGTTTTATAGAACATATTAATATTGTTTATACAATTAACAGAAAACACGTATGCTCTAGGAGCAGCATAACTTTCTCGGCATGATAAAGAGGTATAATAATAATAATTTTATTAAGCACAAACAAAGAGAATTTACATTTTACAATAATACAGTAACACTATGATAACTTGAATATGTTTGTAACCGTGAAACAACACATACGTGAATAGTGTATGCATTGAAATTATAATATATTATGTTATGAAAATTGTACTGTACAAAGTATAGTATACTACTACTATTATATTATACTACGGGCACTACCGACTTCCTAAATGCTACTAGGTAGAAAAGTGCATATTATGTAGTCCGGGTAATAATATACAGTTACTGTCATTTAATAAACACGTTCTGAATAAAAAGTTGCATACAGAAATGAAATAAATAGTGTAGCTGTATTAGACTACACTAAACAAACAAGAAACATATACTATGTGTTCGAGCAAAGAGCCCTTCAGTGGAAGCAATAAATTAACTTCGAGTATACTAAATACTTTAGTTTAATTTTTGTATACGTTACGCACTTCATAAGTTTAAGAGTATATACAATTTCACTAATATAAGATCGTTTTATTTTTAGTCGTATTATGTAAACCAGCGAGTGTAGCTTATTTGAATCGAATAAGCAATGGACCCTGGAGCCATTAGAAGCTTTGACAGTTGGTCTATAAATGGTTATTACAAGCTCTACCTCTATTTCATGGACCAATAAATCGTCAGCTTCCGTTTCAAAACTAAATGTTGTATTATTTAAATAGGTATATCTAAAATTTCAACTTTATAATAAATCCGTGTGCCCGATAGAATTTCCTATCAGCAGCATCTCAGGACTCATCCTATTTTTAACTCCATTATGAGATGATTTTTTTAAATCTTTACTTAGTACTCACTTATTTCTTGAAAAATTTTTTTGCTTTCAGATACACTGATTTAAGCTGTAAGTTATTTATCAGTAAACCATAGGAACTTTATTAAATCGATTTAATCATTTAATATTTCTAAATAAATCAAAATTAATTACACTTTAAAAATCTGGATGTATTTAGAACCATGAGATAAATAAATCCAAGGTTTGTCAGACCTAGCTCATTCGTATTGTGAATAGCTACAGCACAATTACCTTATTGCCGAATTTCAGCATCTGTACAAATCTTCAAAAGATATTCTACAATTAAATACCTAAGATATTATTCAGAAAATAAAATTACCAACTTCAAACGGTTTCTGGGTCAAATCAATCGCTACGTCTGACAGTTATGTTACTCTGCCCTTTCAATATGCTTGGAACTGGTTATCGTAACCGACCTTATCAGAACGTATGTTCACGGTTGCAGTTAGGTGAGGCCAATTTTTAAGCTTTTCTAACTCATAGCAATCTATAGTCTCGCAGTAGGAGAAGCTTATTCTTAGCATATTACCTACAGCTTCCATTCAGAAATATAATTCTAAGCGCGAATTTTGCAATGCATCTACAAAACCTCGTAATTCAAACTAGTCATAAATAATTCATTTAAATTAGAACTAAATACATAATGGTGTCAAATGCTGTAATTTAAAACGTCCTCCCACGTCTACAACGGGTTATGACAAACGAATGAATCCACCCATTACGCCAATTGTGCAGAATGTACAGATAGCTAGCCAAGCAAAATGTAAGATCAACGAGACGAGTATATAGAATAATAGAATATGCGAAAGGTGTATGTAGTACGTATACTTCTCGAAATGTCTAATTTTTGACCACGGTACCGAATTCATGTTCTTAGAGTCAGCAAAATAACGCTCTCACGAACTGCTTCAATATTATGTGTTGAAGGACCGCTAGTGTCTGATATCACTAACTGATTTAGTCTCTTTGAATTTTCAATAAATCTAACCACATTTATTGAAGCCAACACATTTGTTCTTTCTTGTAACGCTCAATTTTTAATAACCATGGACGGTCAGCTGTTACGCTGGCTTTTAGTTTCGTTGTCAATACTTTATATATAAAATTCAATTCTTGCATGTACTTTAAGACACCTAGTACAAGATTTGCACAATTTTATTATACTTAATATATTGTTGTTATTTATAATTAATAAAGGAAAGCATGATAATGTATAATATAGTCTAAGATTTGTTGGTCAAAACTACTTACACATTTTTGGTCCGTTTCGTGATCTATGGTAATCGAGCATAGCAATAATAACTTTCAAATAGTACAATGAATTACAGGCTTATCCATTTATATATACCAGTATAATAGAACTACATATATTAGAAACGACTCCATCTTTAAAATCAGTAACATGTTTTATGGCCCATGGACCAGTAGTAGATTTCATATTGTATCTGACCGGAATAGAAAAAAAAAAAATCAGTTTCGCGTTTGATTGGTTAAAATATAAAAACATTAGTGGATACACACTCCGCTTGATTTCATCGGGCCTTCAGTTTACTAAGAATTGTGTTTGCAATGGATACTTCCATTTATCGGTAGTAGGTACTTATACAAATGTTGGATATTAGTATATTTTCACCGTAATTTTATTAGAAAGTAAAGAAAAGACTGTAAAAATCAAATACATACCTACTGAAACGAATGCGAAATAAATAACGATACATTTATCCGAAATTACTTTGCTACATCCGCCTTAATCAGATTAACCGATGTTACGTCTTCTTGCAACAAAAAACGATTGTTATTAAATTTATTATTGATGACGGTGGCCCTCAAAATGTTAAATCTGAAAATATTAATGGAAAAGAAGAAAAAGTGAAGTAACTGGAACTATAAGAGATGCGTTCAAGCCAGTAGAACTGATTGTTATTTACCTATAAGGAGTTAATGATAAAGGTGTTAAAGAAATAATAGTAATATAAAAATAATTTAAAAAATTGTTGCAGATGAGACATGAAACGACCATAATCGATTATGTTATGTATTGTCGGCTCCGCTCTCGTGGACTACAGAATCCCCTCTATCGGGCAGACGAGCGAGTCGTGTTACCCCCGCTCCCGGTTACTTTAAAGACAAAAATGTTTACTGTGGATGATCCTTAGAAGATAGACATAATTTCATTTGAATGTCATCAAGCCTTTGAAGTTCGATATATGTATTTATAATGGTAGGTAGCTAGCTAACTTAACCTACCTACATTACTCCATATAGAGTACAATATATAATCATAAAGCGTTATAAATTATAAAACAACGCCTGAGTATAAAATATTAACTTTAACTACCTATTCGTGAATAATAAGAACTTAATAGAGCCTTCAAAACCTTTCATGGAACCAGTTTTTAGTTAACGGTAACCACTCTCGTTTTGACCTTTAATACCTGAATAGCACGACACGGCAGGTTTTGTCCCGGTCTATAAACCAAATTGTATAAGAACAATAAATATTAAGTAAAAATTGATAGCCCGGTAAGAATTACTTTCATAACGTATTTCCATAACAAGATAATTTTTAAAAACATTCGAACTGAGTTACCTGACCCGTCTTTTGTTGAAGTCGGTTACTAAAAGGATGTCTTATTATCACCCAGTTCACGGAGTAATGAATTGCAAAATAGTGTTCATTCAATCAATTCGGGCGCTTAAATGGTTTACCCTGAGTAAACCATAAGAGATATAATATCAAACTAATGTACTACATAATTGTATAATATGCGCATATGTTTTATCTTCTAAGGATCACTCATAATAAGCATTTTTTAATTTAAAACAATCGGGAGCGGTGTAGCAAGATTCGCGAGTGTGCCTGATCGACGACGCAGCGTTCTGTAGTCCACGTGAGCGAAGCCGCGGGCACAGCTAAATTTGAATAAAAGTACAAACTTTTTACATCAGGGGCGTATCCAGAAAATGTTTATTATGCTATATCGTCACTAAATAGGTATACTTTGAAGAATTAAATTTCAAATACCGTCGAAATTAAATTCTTTCCGACAAGGAACTATTTGTTATTTAATGTAATTTTATTATGTATAATAATTTAATTAAACTGCAAATTTATGAAGTTTTAACAAACATTTAATGTCGGCTTCCTCATTAAACGTGTTGTGTTGGATTCTGATATGTAATTATTATTTTATACCACTTGTTTTAAATGAAAGTAGAGGTATATTATGTACGAAAAATTGTCAATAGTAAACAAAAAATACAATATTGTTTAATTTATTTTCATTTTATTCGTTTAGATGCATTTATATCCAGTATGTTCAATACAAAATTATGAAGTTTTTTTTTGGAAAATAAATTATTACACTCGTCATAGGTAAATAGGTGTGTTCCGGCAGCTGCACTTGAGAGCTAGTCTTCAATTAGCCTTAGCGTTTAGCGTGTTACCATCTTGGGCCACATCGTCACTTAAGATCAGGTAAGAATGTGGCCATAACGATAAACCAATAACGAAAAAAAATCTTCACTAAAGTTCCTTTACTTTCAAAATGTATGTAATAAACTAGAATTACTTCATATATAGCTCAACATTCACCACACAACTGTAGCCAACTCATAGTGCACAGTCATATCAATTGATTAATGTTTGATTTAATTATCATGACTGCTGTAGACTACAACATAAGCACAGACCGGTCGGGTCATAAATCTATCTGCTGGCATAGTTTGATATGTCCTATGGGTACGTCGTATGTCACATTCGTAGCCAGCTGCCAGGCTTTCCAGACAGAAAAAAATTGATTCGAAAATAAATTTTTCATCAGTATAGTCACAGATAAATATTTTTACAACAATAATTGTTTTCCAATATTTAATTCTAATCATATTATTATAACATCGGCTCTGGTCAATCGACTTGTTATACAACAAAGTTTTCGCATCTAATCATATTGTGTCTGTGTTTCATAGGGTTAAAACATCAATTATGACGAATTAAAATTAAAAAACTATGCATTTAAATAAATTACATAATACATACTACGATCCTTAGTTTTAGAGGATGGTTATCAAGTACCTACCTTTAATATGTTAAATAACATCAAAGATATCGGAATTTATTCAAACAATAAAATTTAAAAATAGATCATAGAAAAAACAATCGGTATTGTAATCTTTATTTAATATATTAATAAAGTCTCAAAATCAAACAATACAAAATATTTTATATTATTATTATCACGGAATAAAGAGTAATTAGTATTATTATTACAAAAGTCTATGTAGCCATGTAGCGACATCTGTCAAGCACGAGTTTAAGTTTTATGACGTATGCCTGAGCTTAGTTGTAGCTACGTTATTGTACTAGTAAGTTCTACGGAATATTTCGTAGATGGCAGGAAAGCAAAATAATATTTTATATTATTGACTCTTTTCGCTAAAATGGCCACCAAATTACTTACTTTTGGCAATGAGCAAAAAAGTAAAAAACAAAATGCTTTCTTACATAACTCTTTGGTTTTATATTTATAAAGTCGTGTAGGATTAGCGTTATTATATTTTAGTAGTCCTTTGTCTCGTTTAATTACAGTTACGTAGGAGCGCTATTTTAAGAAGTTAGCATGAAGTTACACCCCTGAAAACGTGATTTTTTAAATATAAAACCCATAAGTACCACTTAAATAACATGGTAATAAATGTTCGCAATAAAAGCCGGTTAAACACACACAAGGGTAATTTTTCTTCATATAAAGTTTTTTTTTGCAAAATATTTAAATATGACTATAATAATAATGCAATGACTATCACAAATAAATTTGAAATATTTAGGTAAAACGTATGGATTTTAGATATTATCTTTAATATAAATAATGATAATAAGTTATTTAAAAATGAAATAATATGATAATTTTTTATTCAGTAACAAGCTTTTATTCATCAATCAATAATTCAGCTGTACCTAATAAAATGAAAACAATAATTTTATGAAAGTATTGTGCTGAATGTACTTTGTATAATTACTATGTTAATGTCTAGACACACGGCAATGGTCAGCCAAGTTCGGAACGGGCAACACCGATCAGTGTGTATAATTACACGAACCAATTCGAGATACTTTCAAGTTCGGTGAAGCTGTAAAAGCCGCAGCGGCCCTGTTTTTGGATAGGGCCCCTAAGGATAACAGTGCAGTCAGGTCAAAAGAAAAAAAAAAAAAAACGAGATAATTTTGACACCTCGTTATGTAAAAAACTATTAGATTTACACACTTAAAATTTCGTATGTTTATAATAAACCTCCCTTGAACACCTAGAAACACAAATTTCACGAATAAACTTATTATCGTTCTAGTGTTATTAAGTCACTCACTCATCAAAAATTTAACCTAGACCACTTCTAAGTGACTCAGAAACATGAAATTTGGAATTAGGGTAATTAGGCAATTAACCATGAATACAAGGGATCAAAAGAAAAAAAGAAAAAACTTAAAAAATATAATTTTAAACAAATAATGCACATTTGGTAACGGCGTTGCCGTCTTTTCACCAAAAGATGGCGTTGTGCGAATTTATATCCTTAGTGAACATCAAATACAAAAGCCTCCCCATCCGCTCACAAATAGATTGTGTTCTGAGATCTAACGATTGCCAAGTTCCATTGCTGTTCTTTTAATTATAGCTGTTGGAATGATCGTTCTTCAAATCATTTAAAGGTGCAAAGGTTTAGGTGCCGGTTGGTCAAAACTTCAAAGTCCTTTAACTTGATAACCAGACTTTATACTGTAAAACAATATATTCGAAAATAAGTTTGTAAGAAAGCTAAAAAAATTATAAATCAAAAGCTCGAAAGTCTGGAAACTCTCATAACTGCGTCCTTAACAATTTTAACTACTCCGCAGGCTGATGTCTCTATCTTTTACCACAAAAGGAAGTTTCACCAGTTTTCTATTTGACGTCATAAAAATTAAACGATGTAGAAGGTATCAAAGAATATTGACTTTAATCTGACTTTTGGGGCGCCAAAAAAAACGAATTGTCTTCCTTATGTACTACACTGTCAAAAAAGTACCAGAAAAAGATCAATAATACACAAAATGTTAGTTATTCATACAAATTTATTTTATCGCCTTCAAAGTATGCTCCTTCAGAAACGATACACTTACGCCAACGAATAATCCAATCATGAAAACATTTTTTAACGCCTTTTTCGGAATTAAGTTCAGTTCTCGTCGCGAATTCTCCTTTATGTCTTCTACCGAATGAAAACGGGTGCCAAGAAATGGTCATTTGAGTTTAGGAAAAAGAAAGAAGTTGGCTGTAGTTCCGATAAGAATTCCGAGTGGACACCATCGCGATAGTCAAAGAAAACAGTCAACATGACTTTGACTTTTGATCGACTTCGGCGGCGTGGTTTTTTCGGTTTCTGTTCACTTCGAAGCTTGTTGATAGTTTGCATGTCAAAACCCACGTCTCGTCACCAGTAACAATGGGTTTCATGAATGTTTGGTCGGAATTGACTCGTTCTAGCATTTCCTCAGCGACCCTTATGCGATTGAGTTTCTGGAGAAAATTACGGTCTTTTGGGACTAGCCGAGCGGCAATATGTTTCATACCCATGTGATTATTTAAAATGATACGGATCGACTCGTGAGACACAGAAAGTTCAGCGGCTATCTCTCTCAAACTTGAATGAGAATTTTCAGTCACTATTTCCTTCACTTTTGCAATGTTAACTTCAGTTGAAGACGTTGATGGCCTACCAGGGCTAGGCAAATCTTCCAGCATATCTCAACTAGTTTTGAACGCTTTGTACCACTCACAAGCATATGTTTCTGATAAAGTCAATTCACCGTAAGCCTTCTGTAACATTTTCAGTGTATCCGAACATGAAATTTCATTGCCGATGCAAAATTTAAGCCAAACTCTTTGTTTTATGTTTTAGTCCATTATGAAATTCGCAATACACATACTAGATATGATCTAACTAAAATCAGCACCGTATTTAATCTAAATGACAGATGCAACTCAAACTGCACGCCAAAATGAAAATCAGATGTGCCCAACTTACAAGGAAAAAAAAATATTTTGGAACCATAAACAAATCATTTATTCCCGATACTTTTTTTACAGAATGTATTTTAATTTATCAAATTATAATAGTAAAAAAAGTTATAGTAGGGTTTTTGGCGGGATCTTGAAGTGACATGTTGTGGTTGTTATTTTTAATTCATTTACTTACGTTTGTGACCCTATATTATGTAATATTGGTGGCGTTTTGCGTGATATAGTTTGGTTTTGTGCATAAGTGAGGTGGATTATAAATATAAGCTGAAAGCATTCATTCCGAGATCCCACAAAAATTCCCTAGAAAGTTCTAACAAGGGAGCCACCATCTTGTTACGCTACTGAGTCGTCATAACACTTGACAATATAATTCACTCGACGATGCAGTAATGGTCTTCATTAAAGAGGACCGGTTGCCAAGTTAGGAAGAGGAAGAAGAAGAAGAAGTTATAGTGATATTATTCATAAAAGTTGTCTAAAACTATTAAAGTACATAAAGGTCACTTAAGATAAAAAAAAATTACCTACATTCAAAGATGTGAAAAATTTATACATTATAACTACGCTAAAATCATACTTTCATTGGTTTTAGTTTAATTTAGATTTATCGAAAGAGTTTTATAAATAGGTAAAAATCTATGTACATTTGAATCATAATAATATAAGCAGTAGTAAAAAAATGAAGTTAATAATTTTCTTAAAACGGCTCTCCTGAAAACCATGGCTAAACGACTTACGATAATATTCATTTTGGGTGTCGAATTATTATAATTCATGCTGATTTATTATGCTGCATTGTGTATGGGAACGTACAGCATCACTTGAAACACAAGTGGTACTACCTAAAATTTCATTGTTAATATTATAATAGTGAGTTATTAATATAGAAAAAAAATAAAGATATTTAGCCCTGTTTAATTTATGATACAGAATATCTACCAATTTTTTTTTAATCTTCAAACAGCTCGCTTAACAAAATGGTGGCCTATTCTTTGGTCTGAGATGATGACTCACTTCTTAGAACTGTAGTCCGGTTTTTGTGGCACCTAAATCAAAAAGCATGTTTCTAGTTATTATGTATAATCCACTTCACTTGTGCACAATAACTATAAAATATAACATGCAAAATAACCCCAATAATAAAGGATTAAATTACACAAGTTTATGAATAAAATTAAAACCATCACATGACAAGACCAAGATCCCATCAAAAACTCAGCCAAGGCTGGATTGGGTCTCTCAAATATTGGCGCCTTATATGCTTATAATTTGGAATACTTATGTTAGTAGATTACGTTACCAAAACTTTATTAGGTACTAGCTGTGCCCGCGGCTTCGCTCACGTGGACTACAGAATGCCCACGCGAATATTGCCTCCCAGCCTCCAGCTAATTTAAAGACAAAAATGCTTATTGTGGGTTTCTCTTAGGAGATAGATGTATACTCTGGCTGTATTTTTTTGTTAAGGTCTACAAGTATTAACTGTATTAATTTGCTACATATCTTATGTTTTACTCAGCGTAAGCCATTTAAGCGCCCAAACTGATTCACCATGACCAGTTTTTGCGGAACCCTAATTCTTTTTTCAAAATAAAAGTAGCCTATGTTACTCCCTATAAAATCAGCTATCTATCAGTGAAAGTCCCATTAAAATCGGCCCAATCGCTTCGGTGATTACCCGGAATAAACAGACAGATAAAAAATTTAAAAATGGTTTTTTTTGTTATAGGTATCGTACCTATATACTTTCATCTGCATTTAGTAAAAAGCTGTTATTTTGGCATTACAAACAGACACTTCAATTTTATTAATTGTATAGATTATTCAAAGAGTAAGGATACCTATGTGAATTTAAAATGTTTGGAAATAAATTCGTGTATTTTATGGTACGTACTTACTAATAAGCTGGTATTAGTTGTATTGTGCTTAAATTTTATTGTGGTTGAACTATAAACAGATGACAGATTAGTATCCAAAGAGTATCGTACCGTTTCACTTGATCGATTAAATACACCAGATGTGTAGGTACCCTTATAAAAAGTTATACAAAATGAGATATTATAGTCTTTATAGTCTGCAAGTATACAATGTTTTAGCTATAAAAATTTGTACACACAAAAACAATTATATTTATTTACAAAGAGTCACATAAAATGTAGTTCATCTAATTTATGTATTTATATACATACATATATTTTATATTTTTAGTTTAATCAATGTCATAATTGTGATGTCTATAGAAATTGAACGTAACAAAATACCATAACAAGAATAAGGCCAATGTTCAAACTGGACGTGAGGCAGTGAAACGAATATTGCGGGTGGAAAGGTAACACAATACCCACGGAAGCCACTAAGTTGATTCACCTACGTAACTAAATATATTATTATAATATCTATCATCAATCCACAAACTTCGGAGTTGAACGATGGTTTTCTTCAGATGTCTATGAAAATGAATAAATTATGTGTGGTTTTTATCGTTTAGCTTTATGGCCACAATCTCACCCAGTGCCGTATCTATTTATGCCGTATCTATTTTATGCGTCCGGTGTGAACTTCTATAACTTCGCCCTTACAAATTCCTTTATAGGTTAACCTTGATTGGGGTTTAAGAAATATGTTCCCTACAGAGTCTGTGCACTGTGCCTGGGTACCGCCGGCACTGCCCTAGTTACGGCACTGATCTATTCTGATGTTAAGTGACGATGTGGCTCAAGATGGTGTCACGCTAAGCCTAGTGAAGGGACTGGCTCTCAAGTGCATCTACCGGAACACACCTATAGGTGTTTGGTGACAGATTTTTAACTTAAGGGTGGTAGGTAGCCATATCAGAAAATAGCTTACCACCATGTAAGTTATGCTATTATTGGATTAGGGGTCGATTTTTCAATAGTCAAATAACATTATTTGAGGAATAATGTTAGCGTTTTATGGATAATGTATGGAAAATCTGTAAAAAAAAAAAAAAAACTAATTTTGGTTTGATTGAAATATCGGGTCTAAGATTACCTAAATATACTACACTTTTTAATCGATTTAACGTTATGTATTGACTCTGTCGATTTATAAATCGTTATAAAACAGAAATGGTATCTACTATACAATTGGCAAATTAGCATTAGATGCAATTAATCTTCACTACTCGTTCTACTCGTTTCTCTAATAATAGGAATAGTTTTACTTCATTAGGTGAAACCACAAATTTTAATTATAAGTTTTCATACTTAAAACCGGTAGAAAAAAACCTAGTTAAAACCTAGGTAACCGGTAAAACCGTTTAACTAATAATAACATTTAGTAATCAACTTAGTTATTTTTATATTATGTTGCATGATATAATTCATTTATATCTATCTCATGTTTTAATTCCTACTGGCTTATAATTATAATATAGTTTACCTTTGACTATCCTTTAAACATTGGTTTCTCAAATATTCCAAATATACATAGTTGAATTTTACAGTATGTAATTCTCGGGACAGAATTTGTCACACATACATGTTCAATTCGTCGTTCAAAGCACACGCGCCGCCCTCGTTCTATACAATATCCAACAGTTAATATAAATCCACAAAATAAATATACGTGGTACTTACACAGATGTGAATTATTATTATTATATCATTATTACATGGTAATATACATAAAGACATTATTGTTACAAGAGTGCCGATTGTTATTACTCTTTAAGTCATTGCACTTTGTTAGGGAAAGTAATAAATGAAATGATGAGTGCAAAGTATGGAGCGACTGACGCAAACGGAAAAATCATGGAGGACGTGAAGATACAGGATACCAGAGAAGAGACCATTACGAGGTAAAGAAATTGACTCTTGAAAACCCAGTCAAAATTTGATAATGCTTCTATTATACAATGGAGAGCTAACTATCTGTTGTGGAGTTATGTGTTTATCCAATTTGCGGCGAGTGGTCGAGAATAAGGACACAAAATAGGAAATTGTTAAGCTTCTGATGCGGCATATACCTACTTAAGAGGCGGAACACTGTAATAACACATGATTGATTGTTAAGTATTTAACTGCCTATCGAAATCCATAGAACAAATTTCATATTAGAGTTTGAAGATTACTGCCATCTGAGTCTAGTTCTTGATGCTTACTTTATAGCAAAAATCTATCATATTTGCTGCAAATCGCATTATGACAGATATTCATTCAACTTACTAAATAATTGGTTAACTTTTGGATTATATTATTTGTTGTTAACCGTCCGCTTAGATTAATCTTTACTAATACATTCTTTGTAGCGTTATAAATGTGTTCTATGTTCCTACATCATCAATTTTCATGCAAAAAATCATACTAACTAAACAAAAATTTTATAATACTAACTCAATCAAATACTGACTAATACAAATGCAACATTCAATAAACATATTAAACTAGAAAAAAATATGTTATTGCGAGAAAAACGAGCCTATATTCTAACAATATTATTGGGATTCTAAAGTGTTTTGTTGGTTATTATACCAAAGTAATTTTTGCCTAGTGTAATGAGATACCACTGAGTGGAAGCCCATGCAGACTAATTTATAGGATATAGCTCCGTTGCGAAAACCTGCCCTGAGTGTACATCAACAATGACAACTATTTCAACACTATACCTTCTTGTAAATATCCTATACATTACAATCCCAATTACATAAGGGATACATCGTAAGGGATGACACGGAATATTGATATGTTCATGCAACCCCGTAAGTAATGTTTTGGAAAAAAAAAGTCATTGGTTGATGCCAAGATTGGTACCAACAAGAATCGTTGTTCGATCGGTTTTAACCATTCCACCATTTTTCACGTAAATTAAATTAAATAGAAAGCATTCATACAGTACAAAAATATTTGTAAAATAAACATTTTTACGTACCTTTTGTATTTATGGTAAAACTAGCACTTTTTGATATTCAAGCTTTGTCTATCAAAGCTTTATATTTAGAATTGTAAGTATATTTTAATAGGTACTAGCAACCTACCTATGACTTTTTGCGTTTTAATTATATTTAAAAATCAGATATCAAAAATTTCTTGAGAATTAAAAAGTGATTGATAAGCAATAGTGTTAGGCATATATAGCACATTAATCCTTACGAACGAGAGTTCCTTCACTTATAGGAACCGGCGGTTACTTCATGAAGATAAACTTTGTCCTGTATATCATGTTATTTTGACACATAGTTTAGGAGATAATGGAAAATTAAAATAATTCAACAGTCGGCTCAATAGAACAGGATGCGGTAAAAACCAATATATTTTAATACCATAAGCAAATATTGTATATGGTCAAGTATTATGAATTATCAATCAGTAATTTCTTTTGAATTAAACACGGGTGAAACCGCGGGTACAGCTAATAATAATATACAGAATACAATAATATAACATTCATCAAAATACGTTATACCTTTACAATACATCTCGCACACTTGAATACATACTACCCGAATACCGTAATCATGCAAGCATACAACCAACTGTAATGTTTAATTATAGTTTAATTTCTAGATCAATTTTAATTTAATCTCTGAAGGAACCATCTGCCAAAATAAAAGGTTTAGTACATACTTAATACGTTTGGTACTTAGGGACACGTGTTTTGTACCTTTTATTTTTTTGTGATGAATATAATTATTTTTATTTTGATTTTTATACATTCTCATTTCAATTAATTGGATAATTTCAATTTACAGTGTTCCATGCAGACTTCGATGGTGGCGCTTTAGCCAAAATATCGTCTATGGGCTGGGGCACGTATACAACGACCTCTGTGCCGCTATGTGGTTCTCGTATATGATGCTGTTTTTCCAAGCAGTACTCGATATGAGGGCCGCTGTCGCCGGTGCTATGCTGCTTCTTGGTAAAGACGTTTTGTTATAAATTTAATTAATTATACTCTCATTATTATAAACGTAATTAATTTTACTACTGCTCTTAGCCTAGTCTAAGAAGCCATTGAACATTATGTAGCATAAGATATAGTACAAGAATTTAAAACTAGTTATTATACGTAATATTTTTTTAAAATTGTATAATGTATTTATATACTACCTCTAGATATACTAAGTTAACTAGTAAATTATTTTTATACTTCGATTTATCATTTTGATAATAAATTAATTATAATTGTAACTCTTAATTACCAATTATCGATGTCACTTACATGCTCTACTTTTTATTAATTATACTTAACCTGACGAACGAGTCCGTACCTACCTAAGTAGATTTTTAATTATGATAGATGGTAACGACGTCACTTACTTGTAATTATAACAAACTGCACTGTATGAAAAGCAATTGAAGAGAGTCTTAGAAATTATTTAACCGTGTTTTACTAGTCCATTTCATCGTATATTTAACAATACAATAACAATGACATTACATGGTTGCAACTTCCTACTTACCTAAGTGTATTTTAAGTATCTTATTATGCAATTCGTGCATTTATTTTCATGAATAACGCAATATTTTCCAAAGTTCGTATTTTCTGGGTAAAATATTTATTTTCAATTTCAGGTCAAGTGATAGACGCGCTTGCGACTCCGGTAGTGGGCTTATTGGCTGATAAATATTTCACAAAAAAATCGTGGCATTTAACTGGTGGGTAATATAAGTTTTTTAAAATAAAAACAATAAGTAATATAGGTATACAACTTATTTAAAAAACCAGAGTATGAAGAGTAGAAAATTCAGATTTCAGGAAGTCATACGATTGTGCCTATGTAGATTGTAGCGAACAGCCCCAACTGCTGGGTATAGGGACCGTGAAAGTTTTAATGTGGGTTCCTTTCACACTGTAAGTGAGCACTAAGGTTTTTTTTTTAATTCAACCCTAAGGTGATGAAAATGGGCTTGAAAGTTTGTATGAAAATCTGATATTTTTTAAGATAGATCTATGAAAATTGGTATTTAGCAATTCAGTTAGAATGCGACATAATAACATTTAATATGAGATATCACTTAACTCAATTATGACGCGAGTAAAGGCGCGGGAGAAGCTCTAGTAAACTTACATTATATTATGTAGAAAATTACCTGGGTAGATTTAGTAAAATATTATCTTTATACAAACTTTCTTCCAAATCGGTAGAGCCGTTTCCGAGAAGAATTGCTCATTTAATAGTATTACGAACGAAACATCTCACAATTTACGAACATTGTAAAATATCTAAAAACATCCAGGTGTTCTTAAGACTTCAGTAGCAGCTGTTATTTTTCTATTGTTACAACAAATAAATAACTTGAAATAGTGGCTACATTACCGGAGTATGTTTGTACTTACTCATTCAATTTTAATAAAACAATAAACCATTTATTTGCCATTACTCATATAAGTTACTGGCTGTGCCCCGCGGATTTACTTACGTCAAATTTGGATAGTACACGCTTTTTTCATACATGATACCTACTTGCCTACAGATTGCCAGATTGACGTTTATGATTACTGCTCCGGTCCTAAATATCATAGCATGATGTTAGATAGATAGTCTATATCCTTCCTCGATAAAGAGGTTATAAAGTACAAAAATATTTTTTCCTAATCTGACTGGTAGTTCCTGAGATTCGCGCGTTCAAAACACGAACAAAAAAAAACAATTTTGTGAGCTTTATTATTAGTATGAATCATAATTATTGATTATATAATCTAAGTATCGGCTATAAATTTTATAGTAATATTTATGTACTTACAGGTTGTGTTCTCGTGACGTCAACATTTCCATTATTATTCGTGAGGTGTTGGGGTTGCTGGGCAACTGATAACTCTGATTATTTACTTTGGTGGATGCCTTTATACTACGCCATCCTCATAATATTCTTCCAAATTGGATGGGCTATAGTACAAATATCTCATCTCGCTATGATTCCAGCGATTTCTGATAATTTGCAGATTCGATCTGAATTAACTTCTATAAGGTAAACTTTTCAAAACTTGAGAAAATAGAAGAGATTTTATTAATTAGTTATATAAGCCAGTATTAAAGCAATGATAGCAGTGGTAGCGTTTACGGACATCGACGTGAGTTCGAATCCCTGCAATAAGCCTGAACTTTCGGTAAATGAAAAATATCATGATGAAACCTTAGCATGGTTGTAGCATGGTCGTAGCTAAGTGCGGCCAGGAGGATGAGGCTGCTCTTTCCCCCTCCCCCTTATGAAGGTCCTTTTGGTAAAAGTGCGAATGTAGGGACGTTCTGCCAGTTAACATTTTACTCCTTCCTATGATATTGGGTCCTTCAAACGAGGCGTGAAGAGGCACTTTAGTATACCAACATGACGGCAACGGCTGTCGATGGAATCTTCCACCGACTGACGCCGTTGTTTTTGGACTGTACCATACTTAACATTAAGGTCTTTAGAGTCATATTACTTTAGTATTTATAGAAACTTTACATTACTTTTTTCTTGCCTGCCTGCCCTCCGTGGCCAAAATCCTGGCTACGCCCATGGGTGGTAGGCCATCTTCTAATGCTCACTGGGTAGCTACCGCCCTCAAGTTGAAAATATGCCCCCAGGCACCTATAGGTGTGTTCCGACAGCTGCACTTGTTAGTCAGTCGCACATTAGTCACAGCGACACGTAATATAAGATGAGATTGTGGCCAAGCGCTAAACCAGTACCTATATAATTATAAAGGAATTTTTTTACAGATATATGGCATCGGTGGTGTCTAGTTTAGCTGTATATTTGATAACCTGGGTGGTGTTAAGGGCAACAAATTACAGTACTTTCATTGGCCCTAAAGACGATTATAAATTCAGGGTAATCATACATTTATGTTTTTTATAATTACCTCATATAGAAATCATATATATTAGTTTTTTTTTCAGTAATAAATTACTTGGTATATACAAGGTCAGACTTAAATGTTGTAAGGCCTTGTGGTAATGAAGAAATTGAGGTCCTGATAATTTTGAATATCAAATCTGTTCTCCGTTTTTATATAGAAAGCGCTTATAATACAAATATTATTACGATAACGACGAATTAATTTTTGTTTTTTTATGGCTACGAGTTTATTAAATTTGATAGAAATGCGGTCTACCTACTATTAAAACATTTCAAATATTTGTGCTTTTATCTTTATATTTTTTACACTTCAGATGCAAAGGGTCAAAGTGAAACTTAATACACGAACTTCGATTTACACGTCCGAGATTACTTACGATTACGATTTACACTTATTAAAGTTCATAATGTAAGTAAGATGTATTATTGTTTACAGGACGTGTCTTTAATCATTTCTGGTCTCGGTGTGGTATCATTCATAATATTTCATTTATGTTTTAAATTGAGAACTTTGAATGATCACAAACCAAGTATATGCAACGGATCTACTTCAGCCGGTATTGAGGATAGCGAAGCAATTAAATTACCAGAAAAATCCAAAATCATATATTTTCTTCAAATGCCGATGCTATATCAGACAAGTTTATTGTAAGTTTCCACAACATTTTTTACCGTTGCTTACATTTCTCTTGCTCGTTTTTTTTTAAAGAATACTCGTAAATATAAAACGCGTGAGCACTGGTTATCACAATCAGCTCCATCAAGCTCTAGTTTAGCTGCTGCGGCTTGGGTAGCAAATGCAATCCATCTTCGAATTTAATGACTAACTTAGCTCACTTGTAATGTCCTAAATATTACCATAATTATTAAAATTAAAAAAAAAGTATTTCATTTCATTTTAATCCCAAGAATAAATTGTACCTACCTACATAGATATTGACAGCTGACAGACAGTACACAATCCAATCTATTGTAAACTTCGTGTTTGTAATTATGCTAAATGTGCTTTAATTCTTTATTTCTATACTTACGTGAGGTTATTTGAATTATTTTCAGATATGTATTCTCTCGTCTGTACTGGGCATTAAGCTTAGTTTATGTACCACTTTTCTTGGAGGAGCGGCTTTCAGTGAACCCAAGCGCGGGATCTGAACTTGTAGCCAGTGTTCCTCTTGTTTTATATATATCATCATTTTTTTTTTCATTACTTCTTAAGAGAAAAATGAATAATCGTGGCCATCAGGTATGTTTTGTTTGAAATATTACAACATAAAAATATAAGGCACTTACTACCTACTACCAGAATGACGTAGGGTAGATCGCGTACGCTTTTAATATCAAATAAACCGTTATTAATAAGAATACTTATAATTATTACCTTTTGTCTTCACATTTAATTAAGAATGAAAGCCTAGGTGCAATATTTATAGGATAGCGACACTTTTTACAATTTATGTACAACTGTTAATACACAAAACCATTATTACAGTTAGTTTTATTACTTTTTTTATTATTTTGTATTACTTACTAATTATAAATAGTCATAAATACCTAAAGTCTCATTAAGATAACCAGTCTATAACATAAAACATTTTTTTAATTACAAATTTTATCTATAGGTACCTATAAATGTCACCAAACTATATAAAATCAAAATAAATGACAAACAAAACATATGTGTTAAAAAATTCATGAAAAAGAAAATCAGTAAAAATAACACTAGATGAGTTTTAGTTGAAATAAATCAATAAATTAACTTTGGCCAGCAATAGTCGTACCTACTTAGTAAGACTTGTCGTACTTCTTTCGGAGAACACATAAATTTTGTACTTGTAGACGACTTGTAGCCGATTGCAATGATAATTTTATTACCTCTTTGGAAGAAAGCCCGAAATATATAAATGGATATAGGTAAAGTGTTTAGTGTGCTGGTGTTTCTGGTCTCTTGCAAATAGTCTGTTAGGCACTTGCTGCCGCATCGTTTTCATTTGCAGCATCTGTATTTCGTTTGTATCTCAGTAGAGAGACTCAATTTATGTCGTATGTCTCTGCTGCTGACCTTAAAAATATTCCACGTTTTACTTCGTCGTAGGCGTTCTCAAAAAGTTATTTGTCGTTTTTGCCTCGATTCGTCTTCCTGAAAAGATGCCTAGGCATTTACGTTGTGATAGAGGAATATTAATATTGTTACAACCGTACCCACAAAAATTCTTACAACTGTACCCAACTTCCAATATGCCATTAAAACAGTCCCACAATCGAAACAAAATAACATACCTACACGAAAAATGTTTACTCGCTGCATATAGACAATAAATATCTAAGAAAATTAATAAAATGTTCAGTGTTAACAAAGATATTTTAGAAAGAAAACGATCAAAAAAACTTTCTTTTGATGGACAAAACACAATAGGCCCCTCTACAAACGTATTAGTCGTGCAGAGTGCGTCACACCACTGCTGATCGTGTGCTAATATAATATGTAAGCTGCATCACTTTCCTCATATACCCTACATCGTTCCTTGGATAGTTCAGCGAATATTTGAGTTGTTACAACTGTACCCAGTCTAACCCTAATGCACACATTACTTGAAAGTTCATACTTATTTTAGAAATAGCTATTATAGTTTCTAGCTACCATACTACGATATAATTAAAATTATAAAGAGAATGACCTTACAAAGAAAACAAAAAAAAAGAGTTATCAGTATGGGAATGTGAGGAATTCAGTTTAATTTAGTAACTGAAACTACACTTGCTATGTAAATCAGATTGCACTAAAATTAACCAACATGAGTAATCCTTCAGGAATCATCCGCTTGAAACATATAAACTACATCTACAAAGGTAGCAAACATGCATACGGCCCGCCTGATGGTAAACGGCTACCGTAGCCTATGGACACTTGTAATACCATAAGTTTTACTAGCGCCGTGCTTACCTTAAATCCCCCTACCACAAGGAGCTCTGAACCCCCAGGAACACAAAACAAGGTTATTTGGCTGCGATCTTCTGTACTTAAAAATGCATCAATATTTTAGATTTTCCTTTTGAAACTTTGTGGGAATGTCCTTTAGAAATCCAAAGACGAAAATCCCTGTCCATACAAAACAAAACGATTTAAGTCTTACTTTCAAGTTTTACGTCTATATGTACAATTAATAAAATTGAAGTGTCTGTTTGTTATAACAAAATAACAGCTTTTAATAAATGCATATTAAGAAAGTTTGCTAACTTTTTTGTAGGTCCTTTTAAGATCTACAATTATGTACTATATTCATTTGATATTTATCTTATGGTTTACCTATTCAGTGTATACCATTTAAGCGCCCGAATTGATTCACTGTAAACATTTTTTTCGCGGAATCCTAATTCTTTTTCGAAAAAAAATTTTGCCTTAGTAACTCCTAATAACATCAGCTATCTGTCAGTAAAAGTCCCGTGAATATAGGTCCAACCGTTTCAGAGAATACCCGGATCAAACTGACAGGCTGACATAAATTTTAAAAATTGTTTATTTTAAATTTTAAATGATTATTTATACAATTTTACATTATTTTCCTGTGAATTAAAATAGATGATTGGTACAACGATATTATAGCGAAATTTGATCTATTTAATGTTAAAATACCAATGACAATTGTATGAATAAAATTAACTTGTTTTCGTTGCAACAGGTACTCTCACTAAATTGCTTTGGAAATTTACTAAACGTAGACTAAACGGTCAAAATAACTAAATATTATATCTTAAGATAATTTCTTACAATTTAAAATTAAAAATCCCGCAAAAAGCTTTAAAAAGGATTGTTTTTCCAGGGCTGGCTGGTCATTTGCGCCTGTTTTGACATATTTGTGATTGATTATTGCAAAACGTCCTATTATGAGTCTTAAATACTGCAATAACATTTTATTCAATATATGATACTAAAATAAGTAGCTCTCGCTTTGAGTATTTTTTGTAGTGTTAATCATGCCCTATAGAAGGCCTAAATGGCGTTAACTCAAAATTTGTTTTTTTTTTTGGGATAACACATTATTGCATAGCATGGCTCAAATAATGTCTGAATTAATTAGTTCGACACCTATGAATTTAGCTATATATATGAAAATCATAAATATATTTTCTGAAGAATTTTCAGATATATCGTAGACTTCAATGTTATGAGAGCAGGGATTTTGTTCATGTTCATCTATTTTAAATTTCAATTCTTCTAAAATTTTGTAATTCTTACCTATACCTTCAATTTGCTTTTGAATTGATTTAAGTTCAACTTCTAGTTTATTATTTTTTGCCTAGCAGAACATCATACTGCGAACTCAAAAATCTGCACGAGTCCTCCAACTCAGAGCATCGCTTGTTAGTATCAAATAACTTAGACTGAACCCTGTTAATCGTATCTGATAATTGTGTTATTTTCTCTTCTTGAGCCTTATATTTCTCTTGTATAGAAGACAAAATCTCCTGCTTGAAAAGTTCAAGGTCATTTTTGGATGATTCATTTCGTTCTTTATTAGATTAAATAAACTTTGGTAGTCCTCAAGTTCAGAACCACTGACGAGTGACGACTCAATGGAGGTATTAGCAGTGGATGGTTCTACTAACAGTTGCTAAAGCGCACTGCTTACGGGTACAGTCAATCCCATGTTGTGTTTAACTTTATTGTTATCGGTTAATTTTGTGTATAATAGAAGACAACATTGACCATTCCATTTCGACTTAGTAGAAGCTCTCGTTTAACGAAATTTGTCTTCTTGAAAACAACGCATTTAAAGTGATAATGTTTACTACATGCAGCACAATTTATATTATCTTGGTCGTAAATCGGTTTATTATAAATGCAGCACTTCATACCGTATAGGAAACGCCGAGCAGGTAACTTAACGAGCGATGCAGGAACAATGTGAAGGCGTCCAGTTAATCTAAGGTAGGCTAACACAATATTTAACACGAGGTACACAGTACACATAATCAAAATGTATTTATGAATTGTTATAAACAGCACTTGTTTCCAAAAAGTAAATAAATACTAGAAAAACCAAAAGAAGTAATTCAGTTCGATTGCTTCGTTAGGGTAGATAGTTTCTATTTTTTTTTCAGATTAATTTGTTTTGTGTGGTTAGTGCCTGTGAAAAAATCCTGTTTTTTTTTCTTTGGAATCCTAAAGAAGATTCCAACAAAGTTTAAGCAGAAGTTTAAGCAAAATTTAAAATAGGCAGGCTTTGACGATTTCTTAATTTGGCAAGGGATGACACTAATAATTTTTTACAGGTTGCATATCTAGTGGGAAGTTTTCTTAGTTTAATAAGCTGTTTGTGGATAGCCTTGTCTATAGATCCACACGCAAGCATTGTACAAATTTATTTGGTAGCTACACTAATAGGTAAGTGGCAACATCTAAACCAATATTATAAAGAGGAAAGATTTGATTTTTTTTTTCGTTTTAAACTCAATAAGTTATGGATCGATTTTAAAATTTCTTTCAGCAATATAAAGCTACGTACAGAATCAGCGAGTAACATAAGCTATATTATAAATTGGAGAATTGATCTTTTCCCATAAAAATGTCTATAGTTTTACACAAAGTACAAAAAATTGCCTACACGTTGCGTTGGCGATGTTTTTCATATAAAATTAACACGGATGAAACTGTGGGGGACGGGTAGTCTTCTTATAAGTAGGTACACAGAAATCTTGTGTGCGTCTGTTAGTGATCGTGTAACTTCTGAACGACTTGACCGATTGAGTTGTTATTTACAAAATTTATTTGTTTTATCAAGACGATGGTTCATAGCAATGTTGGGATCCGATAGGTAGCGCTGGGATCGAGCCATTAATTATCGGAAAGTGTAAAAAATTTCTAGAGGATAGTGGATAACAGTCGAGTTAACAGAATATGGTAATTATTACTTATAGGAAAAATAAGGCTGATAATTATACTTCCGTCGGAGTTACGAAGGGAACATTACTTAGCAAGTAGGCCTTATCCTAATAATCATACGCTTTTCACTTCTTGTACATAAACATACCTAGGCCTAAAATTATTAAAATTGTTCATTCCATTGAAAATGTAGACGACCTAATTTCTTTGGTTAGTTATTGAAATATCTCGACGTGGACGACCATTAGGTACCTCAAAAAATACCTTCTTGGTTTGTCTTTAAATAACAGTGAAATTTCAACCAAAGTGCAAGTTTATTATTGGTCATTCTTCATTTAATACTTTTGCTTTCCTGCTTTGTCCACCACGGCGACTTTCACAGTTTTATACATAGTCACTTCGTAAAATTTCCTATTAATAATAATATCATAACACTTTGATTTACTTAATTTGTTCCAGGTGCAGGTAGTTCTATCACGCTAGTTTCTAGTCTCTGTGTTACGGCGGACATGATAGGTCCCCACTCTCATCAAGGGGCTACTATATACTCCATTGTAACTTTTGCGGACAAACTTGTCACAGGTATTGCGGTCGTAGCTATAGAAAACTAGTAAGTGTCTATAACTTTAATACCTGACACTTTGAATAACTAACAACATCTGGACGAAAGAGTACTGTTCAGCATTAATTAGCAAAAAAAACATATCAAGGTGAACTTGGCGAGTAAAACATTATCGCAATGCAAAATTTCATTATAATCGTTAAGAGCCGTTACCGAGAATCCAATTACCTATAATAGGTCTTTACCTATGAAATTGCCGTTCTGCAGTACTGGCCATTTCAAATCAAAATAATTTTTGTTTGGCTTAGAATTCTAATTTCAAATTAATTTTATTTTAAAAACATGGAATTCTTTTTCCAAAAGTGGTCATTTGTTTATTGATTAGTGTTACATTTTCATCGCATTTCAATCTTTTTTGTCATCATGGATACGTTAAAAATTCGAGTAATTATGGAATATGAGTACCGTCGTGGCAGCAACGCGGCACAAGCGGCACGCAACATCAACGACGTTTGGTTCACCTTTTATTGGTTTGCTCGTTTCCGTTCTGGGAATTTCGACCTGAAAAATGAACCTCGCGGTCGTCCGAAGACTTTGATCGACAATGACGAATTAAAGGCGATTGTGGAAGCTGATGATACACAATCTATGGCTGAATTAGCAGCAGCTTTCGACGTTAGCGTCAAAACAATATTGGTCCATTTGCGTCAAATTGGCAAGGTAAAAAAGCTCGACAAATGGGTGCCCCACGAACTCAATGATCGCCAGAGCGAAGTAGTCGAGACGTGCCTTGCACTGCTCAACAGACAGACAAATGAAGGAATTTTGAACCGCATTGTTACCTGCGATGAAAAATGGATTCTGTTTGATAACCGCAAAAGCTCAGCAAGTTGGTTGGATCCTGGTTCAGCACCTAAACAATGCCATAAACGAAAACTTACCCCTAGAAAAGTGATGGTCACTGTTTGGTGGTCTAGCGCCAGTGTGATTCATCACAGCTTCTTACCAAACGGGGTGAGCATTACTGCAGATGTGTACTGTGAAGAACTGAACACAATGATGGAGAAGCTGGCACATCTCCAACCAGCATTGGTCAATCGCTCGTCTCTTCTGCTCCTGCACGATAGCGTGCGACTTCATACTGCACAGCAGACGGTCTCCAAGTTGCAAGAACTGGGGTTGGAAGTTCTCCGTCATCCGCCCTACTCACCAGACCTTGCGCCTATAGACTACTACTTTTTCCAGAATTTGGATAACTCCTTGGTGGGAAAAAATTCAATACCCGAGAGGCAGTACAAAATGCCTTTGAAGAATTTGTTGCCTTCCGTCCAGCTGATTTCTTTAAAAAGGGCATCAATAAACTGCCACTGCGCTGGCAAAGATGCATTGATTGCATGGGTGATTACTTCGAATTAATACAAATAAAAAATACATGAAAAAAATCGTTTAAATTTTTTCATACAAAACGGCAATTTCATACGTAAAGACCTAATATATGTGTATATTAGGTCGGGGAAAAAGTGTTTTCGCATAACGTAGGTATAAACTTGTTATAAAACTTTTTTGGCTGTACTGTTTGTATAGTAACATATTTCTATTTTTTTTTACGGCTGGTTTTGGTAACATTGAAAAGGTTACATTAAAAAAAAAGTTGATTTCCGTTATTTTTCATTTGTTTTTCTTTCTGTAAAAATGAGTGAATCTAATTAAGAAATTCGATACATTTTAAAATATTATTACCAAAAAGGCAAAAATGCAACTCAAGCAGGGAAAAAATTTGTGATGTTTATGGACCTAATGCAGTGTCAGTAAGAGTAGCACAAAGTTGGTTCAAACGTTTTCAGTCCGGAAATTTCGATGTTAAAGATGCAACTCGCTCTGGTCGCCCTGTTACGAATAAAATGGACGCCATTTTTGAAAAAGTGGAGCAAGATCGGCATATCAGTACTTACGATGTAGCTGAAGAACTGGAAATTGACCACAAAACAGTTTTAACCCATTTGAAGAAAGTTTGCTATACCAAAAAGCTCGATATTTGGGTGCTACACGAGCTCACTGAAAGAAATCTAATGAACCTATTAATTATTGAGACGTAATGAAACCGAGCCATTTTTGAAGAGATTGTTAACTGGCGATGAAAAGTAGTTCACGTACGACAAGAACGTGCGAAAAAGGTCGTGGTCTAAGGTCGGGCAGACTTCACAGAGGCTAAACATGGGCTAACTCGAAATAAGGTGATGCTGTGTGTATGGTGGGTACTGGAAGGGTATTGTTCATTTATGAGCTTTTACCGCCCGGCATAACCGATTCGGATCTCTTCTGCCCACAACCGATGAGATTAAAGGAAGCAGTTGAGAGAAAGCGGCCGGAATTGATCAACAGGAAGGGTGTGGTCTTTCATCGCGATAACACATCTTTAGCCACTCAACAAAAATTAAGAGAGTTTGGCTGGGAGGTGTTAGTGCATCCACCATATAGCCCTGACCTTGCACCTTCAGATTTTCACCTGTTTCGGTCTCTTCAGAATTCTTTAGGTTTTATAAGGTTAACATCAAGTGAAGACTGCCAAAACTATTTGTCGCGTTTTTTTGATCAGAAGTCCCAAAGTTTCTACAGCAACGAAATGGCAGAAAGGCATCAAACAAAACGGCACATATATACTGTAAATAAATGCAAATAAACTTTTGAAAAAAATATCTTTGAGCTTTCATATAAAAATGCGAAGAAACTTTTTCCGCCGACCTATTATATTAGGATGTCCCAAAATAACGTCAACCATTAAACTAGAATATCGAAACCCTTAAAAAAATTTAAAAGGCTCAATTTTTTTTAGGAAATTTCAGTATAGTTAACTTTTTTTTTCTAGTCATTTAATTTTGTTCTACGGTTGACATTATAAATATTCTGATTTTTTAAAATTGATATTATGTAAATTTTCATGCATATTATAAAACCTGAAAGCTAAAAAATCGAACATGGTGAAGACTAGGCACTAACTGTACGGTATTTATTTTATTTTTTTATATTACTTTACAGCAAATGTGAAGATGTCTTGGATTGTCCCCAATATTACAGGGGGGTGCTGACTTATGCCTGTGGAGGTAGTGCACTACTTGGCATACTATCATTGTCATTCACAAAGTTCACTTTTAAGACAAAACCTGTAACATAAGTTTCGAGCTCCAATTTTGATGTAAATGGATTTCTTTTTCAGCCTATCGGAAACATACAAAGTTATATTTTATAATATTATAAGCAAAATGAACTAAAATGATTAAGTATAAATTAAATGAAATATAAAATTATATAATTGGTTTTATTGGGTTAAGGTTAAATACACTAATAAATGGATCATAACAATAACGATACTTATTATTAATAGTCTTAGCATGTAAAGCTACATTTAAAGCATACCTTTTGCATATTTCTTTAGTCTTATTAATTAATTGTAACTTTTTTGTTCTAGCACTTTCGCTCATTGGAGCTTCAATATAAATATTATATAATTTATCACATTTCTCGAGTACTATGCTAGGATCTGTTAAATCACTAGGTTCGGATTCACTATCTTCCGAAATATAAACATTTTCTAAAGTTAAACATTGGCTTAAAGATAAAAATAGTACTTTGAAATCAATTCTTCTATCTACCAGTCTTAAGTTTTTTAAACATTGACTTGAAGGTAAGGCCCGTGATATTAGTGATGCACACGGAAACACAGAGGGGGCTTCAATATTTAATGTAATCAGATTACAGCAACGACAAAATAAAATATTGAAAAATTCTGAATTATAACGAACTGATCCAGTTAAACTTAAAAATGTTATTTTTTTTAAATAATCACAATCTTTAAATGTTATCATACTTCTAATGTGGTCATGAAATATAAAACTTAATTGAATCTTATGTATATTTTTGAATACAGTGTCATAGTTCAATACTAAACTCGGTGCTCCAAGTCTTCTTTTTCTGAATTCTGGCTCATATTTTTGAACAACATTAACTTCTAAAGGTTCATCTTGTGGAACAATATAAAACCAATCATAATTTAGTGGAGCTTCTGTTCTTGATACAGATTTAGGGAAATATTGTTTTATTTCATTAAACAATTTATCATAAAACACATAGTCAAATTTATTAGTTTCTTTTTGCCATATCATGATAGAGACATTACCAAAGAGTGGCTTATGAAAATTTGTTATGTATTCTACATTTATGCCAAAGTTACTGTGAAAGAAATCTAAGAAAAGGGGTGAACTATACACTTTGTACTTATCAATACCCATCAAAATTATTATAATAAATTCATAAGTTTCTAAATTCAACTTAGACAATACAGGTAGTGAACTAATGTTTTGATAATAAACATTACACTCCTTCCAATTGAGTAAACATATATTAAAATAGGTGAAGCTAGGTTTAGAATCAGGATTAATAAAAACATTATGAGCTAAACTTGTTGTACATACATAATCACACTCAGCCACAGAATATTTTAATGTGTTTAGTTTAGCTTTATCTAACACAGAAAATGAGAGAGAACTGTACAGTAGATTTGAAAGTGAACCAATAAAATGAACAATTTCTAAATTTTTAAAAATATTCTGACACTGTATTATCGTTTTACTTGTGATTTGCGTTAAGCCAAGTTTTCCAAAAACAAAATTTATACTAATATTTTTTATTGTTGGACACAATGGGTATAGTTCTATAAAATCAATTATATTAATATTTGTGTATGAAACATCCAGTGTTTTCAAACGCTTAAGATTTTTCATTGTCAGAAGCAATGATGATTTCTTTAGATCTGGAACTCCACACATGTTAAGTTCTTTTAGATGATAAACAATATCTTTAAACAAGTTTGACTTCAATGAATGCACTGTGGCCATTGTGTTCAAAGACATGTTAAAAATTTTAACAACTCCTGGAAGTTGTGTAATCCTTCTAGTTTGTTGACATGCATTATATATATTGTGTATAGAAACTAAATCTAATTTTCTTATGATTATTATTATCACTTCTTCTGGCAGGTCAGTAAATTTCACCATAGTTGTCGTTCACCTCACATTCCTAGCTGTAAAAAAATAATCAATTCGGTTTTAATAGAATATTAATCTAATAGACACTAAACTTAATCTGAATATATATATAAAAAGGCTTTTATGAGCGCACATTATAATACAATTAAGGGTTATAAAAAATTGGCTTACAAAACAATGAGTATAAGACCAAAGATATCCTATATTTATGCAATATGATACTATTTGTATTTAATAATCATTAATGTAGGTGTTTATTACTACTTACAGAACTGTTATTTCATAACTATTTACAACGTGTTTATATAATATGTGACTGTACCAAAACATGTAAATAGGTAAACGAGCCTCTTACAAAAAAATTATAGTTCAAGCTGATATTTTCCTAAGTTGTCAATTTACGATTTATTGCGTTCTTTACTTCTATTTATATAATGGCAAGTTTACTTGTACATCTAATAGTCTGTGGGCAAGTTGGCATTTGGCAACATAGGTAAACACTTAACACAATTCCACCATAATTTTTTTTTGGTATTGTTTATGGAAGTGAAAAAAAAAACGATTAATAATTGGTTATATTTTATAAAAATCGGTCTTTTAAATGGATTTTTATTTAAAGAAAATCGATTATTTATAATCGATTATTTTCTTTGCAGTCTTTTTTTTTTTGATGGATCTAATGTAATTTTTTTTTGACAGTAAGTATTCAATCACCCTTCTTCTTACTAATTTGCCAATAAGTCCTCTTTATTAAAAACCATTACTGCAATGGGGAAGATGAGTTGGTAATTTTTTTTATTTAGAATAGTCAAACTTAATATTCAAAAAATACTAGTGAAAGAATTTTTGCGATATCTTAAAAACTGCTCTTTTAATAAACTTTTAAACTTACGAGTTCTTAAATGGGGAAGATGAGTTGGTAATTTTTTTTATTTAGAATAGTCAAACTTAATATTCAAAAAATACTAGTGAAAGAATTTTTGCGATATCTTAAAAACTGCTCTTTTAATAAACTTTTAAACTTACGAGTTCTTAAATTGTCGTCCGTATTGCCCGCTCGACGCGTGACGTCACATCGCTCGTCGCTTCTCACCCGCCCGTGCAATCGTATGCAGTATTTTTACGTTACTCTTGTTATTTTCGTATATTTTGGTAATTATGGAAAATAAATTACCATACAGATATTGTATTGTACCTCTATGTACTAATACAACAATTAGCACTCCAGAAAAATATTTTTCCATGTCCCAAATGATAAAAAAGTTAGAAATAAGTGGTGTAAGCTAATGAGAAGGGAGGAAGGAGCCGTTATCGGCAAAGACAAGTCGACATTGTTGCGAAGATCATTTTAATGTGAGTAATATAATAATGTTTATGTATTAAATTACTAGTTTAAGGTACTTACAATTAATTATTACAAAACAGGAATGAAGATGGGCATAGGTATTTACAAAGAAATAAAGCTAGATGTTCGTAAAAATTACATTGTTGTCTTTTTCGGTTTAAATGTCTATAGTGTGGTCATAAGATGTTATCGATGAAAAATGTGTAGGAAAAATACTCAAATGTCTTTGACCCATTACTATGTACCTTGGCCATTCATCTTTTCATAGCCAGCATGCCTGTTTATCACTGGTTCCACGTTGTGTAGAAATTCCATTATGTGGAAGTTATCAGATAGTACCTACTGGTGTTTTGTCCAGAATACATCTGTAATGAAGTTTAGTCATATACAATAACATTTTTTACTGCAGATCGATTCAGACACAGAAAATCATATGAGATGGAGACTGTGTGGTGGAACTTTAAAATTGAAACAAGGCACAGTACCATCTAAATTCCATTGTCAAAAAACAAAAAGAACATCTACAGTCACTCGTCTTGGATACGACAAAAGACAGAGAATAGATTTCTATGAAATGCTGCTTACAAAAGAAGTACAGCTGTCAGTAGCTCAGCAGGACACTGTATTTGTGTCATTTGATAATGAACCTCTGTATGAGAATGAGCCTATTAATCCATTACCAATTGACAAGACTGTTACGATAGAGTTGCCTAAAACAGAAAACAAAAAAACAAAGGATAAGAGGATACAAGTAGAACAACAAAAAATAAACGTCCAAACTCAGACCATAAAAAAGAGGGAAAATGTTGAAATGCTTTCACAACATTTTTACATCAGTTTTGGCAGTGATGAAAATGTTTGTAGCGGTAGTTTAGATTCGGTATCATCATATTATAGTAATCCTATCGAAACCTGCGAAGTACATTCGGATAATTTTAAAAACACTGTATTTTTAAAATTGACAATCACTCTAAACTTTATTTGGGGATTCCGAAACAATCATACTTCGTTATTAGCCTATTGGTGGAAAATAGCGGATGTCTATTAATACATATATTGATTACATTAAAAAAAATTAAACTTAATGACTCTTATCGACGTATAGAAATATATTTTAATACCAAAAATGTAAGTCGTATTTTTAGGAAAACAGTGATTTTACTAGCTAAATGCCTAAAGCAAATAATTTATTTTCCAAATAAAGAAGCCGTCAGAGATAATCTTCCAATTCCTTTTAGAAAAAGATTTTATAATACAATTAGTATTATAGACTGCTTCGAGATCAGAATAGAGAAACCCTCCAACGCTCTACACCAAGATTTATCGTGGTCACAGTATAAAGGCTGCAATACTATAAACTATTTAGTGTCTATAACGCCAGACGGAACGATCAACTTTGTATCTGACGGTTATGGTGGTAGGGCTACTGATACAGACATTTTTCAAAATAGCAAAATTTTAGAGTTGATGCCAAAGGGAAATGCAATCATGGCCGACAGAGGATTCAAAAGTATTGCAGCAGATGTAGAAATGTCTAGTTGCCACCTAGTAAGCCCTCCAAGCGTCAGCACAGGTAAAGAAAGTACTAAGGAGGAAGTTATAGAAACCAAACGGATTGCGGCTTTACGTATCCACGTCGAACGGGCAATCGGTCGTATACGAGAATTTAAAATGACTTCGCCTCATGCATGTATTGACACAATAGTATATTACGCACCGAGGGAGAAAAGTAGGACATTCACGCCCGCGCGTATGGTTGTCACCCGAGCCAAAGTCGAGGATGACGATCGCGGGTGGGGATGTCCTACTTTTCTCCCTAGGTGCGTTTACTATTTTTTTCTCCTCCGGGATGAAAAGTTTATATATTTTATATATAAACACGCTGTTGCTAGGTTACCGGGAGAGAATCGGGTACTTTTTTTTACTTTTACTTTCATCCCGGAGGAGAAAAAAAGTTATTGATATGTTAGATGATGTCGTTATAATCACATGTGGGCTAGTAAACCTACAAAAAATATTGTTAATGTGAATGCTACTAAATTCGTAACATCTGATACACACACGCTCTGACAGCGTATTTAATGACAATAATAATATTTAATAAAAATATTTAGTATGAAACAGCCATTCATTAGAACAGTTGCTTAAATATATTTTCCTTCCAAAATATTTCACATTTTTTAATCAACTCCTCACAATAATCCTTATCATAAATTACTTCATATATATCAATATTTTTTGTTGACTTGAAATTTTCGTGTGCGATACAAAATAAGCACTTCTCTTTTTTTGTAAAAAACATTTGCATTTGCATTTGAGCATAATATTTTTGTGCCACTACACCATCTTTCACATAATTTTGAAATTTTTTATTAGACACTGGGCACTTAATCTTTATTATAAATTCTTCGGCGATACCACCAGGAGAAGCGCCCAAAACTGGAAAATCATTACACAGAATGAGACCTACTCTAATAAACTTGATATTTTTTAGTTTAGATACTTCTTCACAGACTGCATTTTCCAAGAGTTTACCTGCAAATAAAAATCACTAAATACATACATGAACTGTTATTATGCTCCTAGTATTACATTTAAATTAAATATATTGCCAACCTCTTTTCACAGCGAATGTCTCTTTAAATTTATATGCACCTAAGAGGTATTCCACCAAAACTCCATCGGGTGTGCCACATTGACCAGATTTGTGAGCTTTTGATGCGGTAATATGAGCGTACCTCATTTCATACTATAATGGACAGTCTACCAGTGAGCTAGTTGCTTTCTCAATGTCATCGCATTGCTGAGATCGCATATTTTCTTTGCAGAATAAAATAAATCTGTCTGCGACATTGACGCCGTTTTCCTTTCTAAACTGATTAACTAGATAATGTATTGATGCTTTGTTTATATCTTCTCTATTCCCAGCTCTATCGACTTTTTTATTACAGACTGTAAAAAACTTTCATTCGATGTTTCATCAGAGGTTGATGTTGCTGACGAATGTAGGGATTTTCTTTTGACCCATATCTTTAGCTTTAATAAATTTTAACTGCGATCCAACTTGCGACAGTTTAGGTTTCATCCAGTAAGAAGCTATTTCGGTACAAGCAGGCTCCTCACTTCGTCTATGTAACCACATGACCAACGCCATGGTATGTTTGCATCCTCCTCTACTTGCCGCACAACCTTAACATTCCAGACTATTAATTTTATTTTCCATTTCATCACAAATAAATGTACAGCGATACGCCGCGTCGCGCCGTGAGCCGGACCTTGTGCTCAAGTGCAATTCTCACCTGTACAGTACACAGCGCATGTTCTCTTTTCACCTGTATATACCCTATTGTGTTATCTCCATAACTATCGCGTCCCAATTTGTGTAATATTGTAAAAAAACTTGAGAATAGTTGAATTTTGAAGAAAACTTATATATTATGTCATATCGATAATACACTACAATAATAACAGACAACACTAGTACCTACATGAAGGGTAAAGACATATTTTTAGACAATAACAATAATTTAAAGTAGTAATAATAAAATAAACCATAAGGAACAATAAGATTACTATCTGGTAACCAGATGCGAATCATAGTTAAGGCCATTGAAACTGACTTTTTATCCGAATAAAGTATTGTAGGTACCTACGTCGCGAAACTTTCATATGGATTTCAAAGCACTGTAGGTACTAAGTTTACTAATAAAGCATTATCTACTAAATTATAATACTCTCTAAGTTAGTAAAATATGTGACTTACTTTGCAAGTTTTTGTCCTTGGATTTCTGCACTAATGTATTTCGCATGACTTGTGATATAATCCGCAACCATAAAAAGTCTACTTTCGGCAGATTGTTGGTTTGTCCACGTGAAAATCCTGGTTCCATTTCGGTTGTATGATTGAGTACCAGTTTTAGATTACGAATGAACATACTAAGAAGCGGTTTAACCCGCAAAACGAAATAGAAAAAAGTTTATCGCGTAAACTTCGCACAACGCCGCGTCTTGCCCGCCTCCGAATGACAACGACTTGATCGAACCGGCGATGTGACGTCACAGCGACTACTCGGATAGCGCATGGTATATTCGGGAGCTACCAACTTGATTTATTTTTATAAAACTCAGTTTTCAAGATATGGTCATGATTTTTTCACGGTTATTATTAATATACCATAGAGATTTTTTTAAGACTATGAAAACGCAATTCGGTTTCATTTACATCTTCCTCATTGTCGTCCGTATTGCCCGCTCGACGCGTGACGTCACATCGCTCGTCACTGCTCGCCCGCCCGTGCTACCGTATGCAGTATTTTTACGTTACTCTTGTTATTTTCGTATATTTTGGTAATTATGGAAAATAAACTAGCGTACATATATTGTATTGTACCTCTATGTACTAATACAACAATTAACACTCCAGAAAAATACTTTTTCCATGTCCCAAATGATAAAAAAGTTAGAAATAAGTGGTGTAAACTAATGAGAAAGGAGGAGCCGTTATCAGCAAAGACAAGTAGACATTGTTGCGAAGATCATTTTAATGTTAGTACCTACCTATTTAATTTTATAATGTTTATGCATTAAATTACTAGTTTATGGTACTTACAATTAATTATTATAAAACAGGAATGAAGATGGGCATAGGTGTTTACAAAGAAATAAAGCTAGATGGTTGTAAAAATTACATTATTGTCTTTTTCGGTTTAAATGTCGATAGTGTTGTCATAAGATTTTATCGATAAAAAACGTGTAGGAAAAATACTCAAATGTCTTTGACCCATTACTATGTACCAAGAGCGTGCCACCGCCCACGCCCGCGTAACCACCGTTCTCTCCGCAGAGGACGGGCGGTCAACTTCGCTCCCGCACACCCGTCACGTCCACCCTCTCTAGCGGCAACCCAAGCCTAGGTCCGTTCCTCGGTGTGAAGCCCTTGGGTCAGGCAGGCGCCCGCGCGATACAAAGTGACACTATACGTGCAACACTTAGTTACCCACACACAACATTACACACGTATGAACACACACACGTGCACACCACACAGGTACATAGGTTCTGTAAGGGACCTTTTTTTTTCTTTTTTTGCGCTAGTTAGACTAATGCGCTAGTTAGTGTAGAAAAACCATTCCGATTAACAAATACACATACGCATGGTCCACTCCTTCCTCCCAGGAGGAGGGGAACGTGCATATGAGTATATATTAGTTAGCTCGAATTCTCCTAAGATTAGGGAATTAGTTAGATCGCGACTTTTTCGCATTCGCGACGACCGCCCGAGCCGAGGTTCGGCCACTCTGGCACCCTCGTGCGGGTCGTCACAAACTTTCGCGGCTGAGTGCCCTAAGCGCTCGCCCCCAAGTCCGGTGAAGCTGTAAAAGCCGCAGCGGCTCTGTTTGACGATAGGGCCCCTAAGGCTAACAGTGTAGTCAGTTCTAAAAAAAAAAAAAAACTATGTACCTTGGCCATTCATCTTTTATCACCAGGTTACATGTTACATTACATAGCATAAGCATAGCCAGCATGCCTGTTTATCACTGGTTCCACGTCGTGTAGAAATTCCTTTATATGGAAGTTATCAGATAGTACTGGTGTTTTGTCCAGAATACATCTTTAATAAAGTTTAGTCATATACAATAACATTTTTTACTGCAGATCGATTCAGACACAGAAAATCATATGAGATGGAGACTGTGTGGCGGAACTTTGAAATTTAAACAAGGCACAGTACCATCTAAATTCCATTGTCAAAAAACAAAAAGAACATCTACAGTCACTCGTCCTGGATACCACAAAAGACAGAGAATAGATTTCTATGAAATGCTGCTTACAAAAGAAGTACAGCCGTAAGTAGCTACTTCTTACTGAGCTCAGCAGGACACTATTTGTGTCATTCTCTGGATGAGAATAAGCCTATTAATCCATTACCAATTGACAAGACTGTTACGATAGAGTTGCATAAAACAGAAAACAAAAAAACGAAGGATAAGAGGATACAAGTAGAACAACAAAAAAGAAACGTCCAAACTCAGACCATAAAAAAGAGGGAAAATGTTGAAATGCTTTCACAAAATTTTGACATCAGTTTTGGCAGTGATGAAAATGTTTGTAGCGGTAGTTCAGATTCGGTATCATCATATTATAGTAATCCCATCGAAACCTGCGAAGTACATTCGGATAATTTTAAAAACACTGTTTTCAAAATTGATAATCACTCTAAACTTTATTTGGGGATTCCGAAACAATCATAGTTCGTTATTAGCCTATTGGTGGAAAATAGTGGATGTCCAATAATACATATATTGATAACATTAAAAAAAATTAAACTTAACGACTCTTATCGACGTTTGGAAATTGATTTTAATACCAAAAATATAAGTCGTATTTTTAGAAAAACAGTGATTTTACTAGCTAAATGCCTAGATCAAATAATTTATTTTCCAAATAAAGAAGCCGTCAGAGATAATCTTCCAATTCCTTTTAGAAAAAGATTTTATAACACAATAAGTATTATAGACTGCTTCGAGATCAGAATAGAGAAACCCTCCAACGCTCTACACCAAGCTTTATCGTGATCACAGTATAAAGGCTGCAATACTATAAAGTATTTAGTGTCTATAATGCCAGACGGAACGATCAACTTTGTATCTGACGGTTATGGTGGTAGGGCTACTGATACAGACATTTTTCAAAATAGCAAAATTTTAGAGTTGATGCCAAAGGGAAATGCAATCATGGCCGACAGAGGATTCAAAAGTATTGCAGCAGATGTAGAAATGTCTGGTTGCCACCTAGTAAGACCTCCAAGCGTCAGCACAGGTAAAGCAAGTACTAAGGAGGAAGTTATAGAAACCAAACGGATTGCGGCTTTACGTATCCACGTCGAACGGGCAATCGGTCGTATACGAGAATTTAAAATGACTTCGCCTCATGCATGTATTGACACAAAAGTTATTGATATGTTAGATTATCTCATTACAATCATATGTGGGTTAGTAAACTTAAAAAAAAAAATTAGTTTCGTAATGTGAATGCTACTAAATTCGTAACATCTGATACACTCACGCTCTGACAGCTTATTTAATGAAAATAATAATATTTAATAAAAATATTTAATATGAAACAGCCATTCATTAGAACAGTTGCTTAAATATATTTTCCTTCCAAACTCAGGAACTCACATGAGTCCTTATCATAAACTACTTCATATATATCAATATTTTTTGTTGACTTGAAATTTTCGTGTGCGATACAAAATAAGCACTTCTCTTTTTTTGTAAAAAAAAACATTTGCATTTGCATTTGAACATAATATTTTTGAGCCCCTACACCGTCTTTCACATAATTTTGATAATTTTTATTAGACACTGGGCACTTAATATCTATTATACATTCTTCGGCGATACCATCAGGAGAAGCGCCCAAAACTGGAAAATCATTACACAGAATGAGACCTACTCTAGTGAACTTGATATTTTTTAGTTTAGATACTTCTTCACAGACTGCATTTTCCAAGAGTTTACCTGCAAATAAAAATCACTAAATACATACATGAACTGTTATAATGCTCCTAGTATTTCATTTAAATGAAATATATTGCCAACCTCTTTTAACAGCGAATGTCTCTTTAAATTTATATGCACCTAAAAGGTATTCCACCAAAACTCCATCGGGTGTGCCACATTGAGCAGATTCGTGAGCTTTTGATGCGGTAATACGAGCGTATCTCATTTCATACCATAATGGACAGTCTGCCTGTGATCTAGTTGAATATTGAAGAAAACTTAATTATGTCATATCGATAATAAACTACAATAATAGCGGACAACACTAGTACCTACACGAAGGGTAAAGACACATTTTTAGACAATAACATTAATTTAAAGTAGTATTAATAAAATAAACCATAAGGAACAATAAGTTTACTATCTGGTAACCAGATGCGAATCACAGTTAAGGCCATTGAAACTGACTTTTTATCCGAATAAATTATTGTAGGTACCTACGTCGCTAAAGTATCATATAGATTTCAAAGAACTCTAGGTACTAAATTTACTAATAAAGCATTATCTACCATATTATAATACTCTCTAAGTTAGTAAAATATGTGACTTACTTTGCAAGTTTTTGTCCTTGTATTTCTGCACTAATGTATTTCGCATGACTTGTGATAAAATCAGCAACCATTATGAAGTCTACTTTCGGCAGATTGTTGGTTTGTCCACGTGAAAATCCTGGTTACATTTTGGTTGTATGATTGAGTACCAGTTTTAGATTACGAATGAACAAACTAAGAAGCGGTTTAACCCGCAAAACGAAATAGAAAAAAGTTTATCGCGTAAACTTCGCACAACGCCGCGTCTTGCCCGCCTCCGAATGACAACGACTTGATCGAACCGGCGATGTGACGTCACAGCGACTACTCGGATAGCGCAAGGTATATTTGGTAGCTACCAACTTGATTCATTTTTATAAAACTCAGTTTTCAAGATATGGTCATGATTTTTTCACAGTTGTTATTAATATACCATAGAGATTTTTTTAAGATTATGAAAACGCAATTCGGTTTCATTTACATCTTCCTAATTATCAAGTGAATATAGTGGTAAACAAGATGGTGGCTTCCATGTTAGAACTTTCTAGGGAGTTTTTGTGGCAAATCAAAATGTATGCTTCCAGTTTATATTTATAATCCATTTCACATGCACAAGCTATATCACACAAACCGCTACCAGTGTTATATAATATAGGGTCTAAAACTTAAGTTAATGGATCTATACTACTACTATAAGCTGAAGAGTTTCTTTGTTTGGTTGAACGCTCTAATCTGAGGAACTACTTCTTCGAATGGAAAAAATATATATTGTTGGATATCCCATTGATCGAAGAAGGCCTATAGGCTTATAACATCACGCGACGACCAATAGAAGCGAAGAATCAATGAAAAATATTGCAAAAACGGGGAGGATTATTGCTTTTGAGAGCTTCCATTGCGTGCGCTGCGTAAATGCTTAAAAGTCCGTGATAGCATTTGGCTATCTTGTAAAGTTGACTCAATATACCTAACCT
Source organism: Saturnia japonica (assembly GCA_033032175.1). Taxonomy (NCBI): domain Eukaryota; kingdom Metazoa; phylum Arthropoda; class Insecta; order Lepidoptera; family Saturniidae; genus Saturnia; species Saturnia japonica. The sequence goes on along the minus strand of CM065311.1, from coordinate 7,539,087 downwards.
TATTTATGTTAATAAAATTTGTTCTAAAATAATGCATTATTTGCGAAGGCGTTTCTATAAACATGGTATTAACCTTATTGAAATAAAATATTCATCACAAGTATTTAATTTTGAACAAACTTGTCTTTGACATAAATTGATTTCAATAAATATCTTAGGAGATATTCACAGTTTTAAAATTATTCCGCAGCAAAGTAAAGAAAGTTTCAGCTCCTCTAGAATTGTATTATAGATGCATACGACCCAATCTTTCTAACCCTCTCTCTCTCTCTTTCTCATGTGACGCAGACGAAGATGCGTGAGTCAGTTAGTTAAAAATAAAAACCAAATATAAAAACATGTCACTTCAGATCCCACCAAAAACTTCAATCGCCCTTATATATCACCCATAAATACCGTTATTTATAATTAAATAATGAGTTGCTTTTTAATTTAATATTGTATTTTTGTGTTCAAAAGGATTGTAATACAAGTAACGGAATGCACCACCCACGTCTTTGGAACTATTTGCGCAGTGTATAATAATTTTTAGCTGTGCCCCACGGTTTCACCCGTGTTAATACTATACGATAAACACCGCAACGCCAGTGCACCCGTGTAGTCTATCATAATTGTTCTTCCCACAAATATAAATTGTTTCAATTTTTGATTATCTCCTAAACTATGTGTCCAAATAACATGCAAAAGAGCAAAATTTAACTTCATAAAGTTGTCTTTAAGATGAAGTAACTCTTCTTCGTAAGGATTAATATACCATGTGTAAAATAATGATCATAAATCACTTTTTAATGTTAAAACACTGTTTGCTATATAAGAGCTTATTGATGGTTATGCTTAAGATATAAGCATATGCTATTGCGGACTATTTTAATGATGTACTAAGGCCCAATATTTTTATACACTATGTATTTAGGTACAACTAAAAATTATCGCAGCGCACGTGGATAAAGATGTTCGGGAGAGCTTCGTGTTCCGACTTACTTTACAAAATCAATATTAAAGGCTAGTTAGGACGTGTATCTTGATGCTAAATAAGCTATGAATCAAGAATAAGATATCCTTGTGAATCAAGCTATCGTATACAAAAAGATTTTTTGAAATCAGACTAGTAGGTTCAGAGATTAGCTTAGATAAACAAACAAACAAAAACATAAAAACACTTTATATTAGTATACATGTAATATATAGCAGAGATAATTATTTTAAAAGTTTAAAGAATATTTCTACTTTGAAAACCTAATTCCGAGGATACAAGCTCGTAAAATAATATGAACAAAAAAAACATTCTTTACTTTTTATCCAACCTTACTATACAACAAAATTTGGTACAAAACAATTTGGTTTCTCCGTTGTTAACAATATTTTTTGTTTTTTTTTTGGAATATGTTAATTTAAATTGATTATGAAAGTTATTATTATAAATATTTCCGGTTTTAATTAAAATTCTCAATGAAAATATGAAAAAATAGTTTTTTTTTAGAAATTCACATCCCTAGTATTGTTCTTGGCTTTCTTCGGGAAAGGGAAAGGTAAAGGTATCTAAACCATGCAGCCAAGTCAGATTTTTCCGCCATAGATAATAAACTAACAATTCCATTAAAGCAGGATAACCAACCCTTAAAAAAATACCCCCAAGATTAAGATGAAATAACCCTAAATAACATTATAGGAACCATTTCCATTTCTTTATTTTCTCGATGACAGCTCCTGTGAAAACTTGAACGAGCGTCTTTTTTATATTATCTATGCATTATTTTATAAAAATATGACGTATACACAATTGTTATTTATCTCTGGTATACACACGTACAAGGTTATACCAGTGTCGGAGAAACTGATAGGGACGAAGCTATTATGAGCTATATCGAAAAACGTAACACGATAACAGACCCGATATTTTTTTTCAAAATGTAAGAAACTAAACTACTGCCGGATACTTTTGTACAAAGTTATTAATTAATATTATATTTCATTACAAGATTTTACACGTATTAATTCTTGATTGATAATGCCAACTTCTTCAAAATTTTCGAAGCTGTAGTAAAGTTTGCGAATGCTGGTTCTCGCATTCCGCCCACAATACCTTCTTGCGGTTCAGCAATGCGGGAAATTGTAATCCGCACTAAGGACGTACGAAGAGTGCTTCTGAATCTAGATGTGAATAAAACCAGTGGCCCCGATGGCATTCCATAAAGAGTACTTAGATACTGCGCACCTGAGTTGGCTCCTATTTTGACACGCCTTTTTCGCATCTCTCTGGAATCCAGTATAGTTCCAAAATCATGGTAATGTTGCAGAATGTGTGCGAAAATTGTGTACGGATTTTGGAAGAAGAGAAGCACCGTCATCTCCGTATGTTCGTTATCTCGTGAAAAAGTTAAAGAAACTGGCATCCTCATCGATAAACCATAGCATGAAAAGCCAAAAACAGTGCGTACACCCGAGAATATTGCTGCTGTGGCAGAAAGTGTGCGTGAAGCGCCATCAACATCAATTCAACGTCGTTCTCGACAATTGAACATTTCGGAGAGAGACGAATTTGGCATAAAGACTTTGATAAGACACCATATAAAGTCTAATTGGTTCAGGAGTTGACGCCAACTGACCATCCAATGCGTTTTCGCTTCGCTAAGTGGGCCTGCGATCGACTTACAGAAGATGCCGCTTGTGCCAAAAAAATCATCTTTTCAGATGAAGCTCATTTTGATCTTGACGGGTATGTAAACTAGCAAAATTGTCGCATTTGGGGCACAAAAAACCCGCATGCATACATTGAAAAGCCGACGCACCCAAAACGAGTCACTGTTTGGTGCGGATTTTGGTCCAGAGGCATAATTGGGCCATTTTTTTTTTCCAAAATGAGCAAGGAGTGGCCGTTACAGTCAATGGCGTTCGTTATCGGGCCATGTTAAACGAATTTTTGTTCACAAAAATTGAAGAGGAGGATATCGGCAACATTTAGTTTCAACAGGACGGCACTACGTGCCACACAGCCGAAGCTACACTCGATGTTATGCGTCCTGTTTTTGAAGATCGCATTATCAGCCGCAGAGCCGATGTCGTTTGGCCACCTCGAAGCTGCGTTTTGACACCGTTGGACTATTATTTGTGGGGTGACGTCAAAGGTAAGTGTTACGCCGACAAGCCAGAGACAATTGACGCTTTAAAGGACAATATTCGTGAAGCTGTTGGTGAAATACAGCTGCACACAGTCGATAATGTGCTTAAAAATTGGACCGATCGTGTAGGCTATTGCATGGCCAGCCGAGGAAGCCATTTGAATGAAATTATTTTTCATTATTAACCGGAAGGATTGTACTTTCAAATAAAAAAAGAAATTTGAGAAAATATTCAGTAGTTTTTTTAATAGCATTTAAAAAAAAAAAAAAGTTATCTGGAGGACCCATTATTAGTCAACTCATATTAGGTTACCATACCTATTATTTCGTATTAGTCAAATAATAGTCACCGATTCAATAGTCGCTACATACTGGAATCTAATACTGATATTAAGCGTATCTATTCTGTACTTAAAGAATGTGAGTATGAAATAAAAGATTGTCGATAATATTTATGATCTATAATATATTAATACGTTAAGCAAAAGCTTTCGGTACCTTTTTAAACGTATTGCGTGCACGGAAGACTGAGATTTAAGAGAGAGAGAGAGAAGAAAGTTTATATAGAGAAGGAGTGCAGAAAGCTAAAATTTTTCTATAATATCTGTTACTAATTTATTCAATTAAATAAATTAATACTACGAATCTTAAACCGAACGGTGCCGTTGAACTTAGACCCCCCCCCCCCCCAAAATATTGACATTGTCACTCAAGGAAAAGTGACAGCAATTAATGTAAATAGTACTCATTGTTTATGAATACTGAAAATGTCAAACAGAAAATAGTCTATAATCAGAAAGTCGCTGGTCGAAATTCGAACTTAGAGTGATCGCTAGTTATTTTTATTATCCGTATGCTTATTAGATAACTTAAATGAAGCAGTCATTAAATTTTCCTTTGTATTAATAAATTAGCTGTGCTTGCGACTTCGATCACGTGGACTCCAAAATGCCCGAGTTATTTTAAAGACAAAAATGCTTATTGTGGGTATTTCTTAGAAGATAAACGTATATTCTTCCTGACTTTTTTGTAGGTCTTTTAATGTCTACATTTATTTAGTACTATTGTGTTCGCGTCACTTTCCGTCTGGAGGGGGAGGGGGCGTGACACTTCCCGGTTTGGACGGGCGATTTTATTATTAGCCTTAGGGGCCCTGGAGCCTCTGATGGCTTTTACAGCTTCACCGGATTTGGGAGCGAGCGCTTAGTGAACTCAGCCGCGAAAGTTTTAGACAACTCACGCACAAGGGTGCCAAAGTGGCGGTTGTCGCGATTGCAAATAAGTCGCGATCTGACTAATTACCTATTCGTAAATTGGAAATAAGTACAATTATACTTGTAGTACCTTTTAATCTATACTAACACGAACAGAGAACACATAACAATTTTATATTATTATAATAAATAAAAACACTGTAGAACCTTTTAATCAATAATTAATAACCCTCTGTTGCTAAGTAACAACTGTCGTCATAAAGAACACAAAATAGTTTTTAGAACCTTTTTCTTTATGACATCTCGTCTATCCGGTGTTGCCACCTCTCTCATTCAGAAAACTGGCTTGCCGCCACACTACCCCCCCACGGAGAAAAATAACCCCTTAAAAAAACATACAATAAGCATATTCCTACAAGTGAAAAACTACAACAGCATTCAAATATTGAAAGGCGTTTTAAATCGTACTGTACGACCCGAACGTGTGGTATATTCAGGTTTCGAGGGTGGAGTAGCAGTAGTGGTTGATACTGGAGGAGGAAGAGTAGTAGTCCCAGTAGGGTAAATAGGCATGGAAGGGGCTGCGGAAGTTGCGGTTGGAACCGTAGCTGAAGCCCGTGCCATGGGTGAATTGTGGGACTCGTCAACCCCGTTGATGTACGCCGGTTTAACGCGGTCAATACTGACCTGCACGTTCTTGTCCCCCATCCTGATAGTAATAGTCTTATCCTTCCTAAAAATTACCTTAAAAGGTCCCTTGTATGGAGGCTTCAGTGACGGACGAACAGTATCGTCCCGCAGGAAAACGTGGCTGGTAGTTTTCAAGTCCTTATGGACAAAATTAGACTTTCTACCGTGCCGTGATCCTGGAGTAGGCTGCAGTTGAGTCATAAAACGCCTCAACTGAGTAATGAGATTAGTTACGTCTGTGTCGGATTTGGAAGTTTCAGGACAAAGAAATTCGCCGGGCAGGCACAGTGGTTCCCCGTACACAAGCTCGGCGGGTGAGGATTGCAAATCTTCTTTCAGGGAGGCTCGCATGCCAAGAAGTACTACTGGTAAAGCTTTGAACCAAGTTTCTTGGTGGCACATCAGGGCCGTTTTCAGTTGGCGATGCATCCGCTCGACAAGCCCGTTTGCACACGGGTGGTTACTCGTGGTACGAATGCGCTTTGACGAACAAAGCTGCATTAGAGCTTGAAAGAGTGCGGATTCAAATTGCCGGCCCTGATCCTTCGTGACCAAGGCCGGAACGCCAAATCGTGCAATCCAGCCGCTGAAAAATGTTTCAGCAACTTCCTCCGCCGTTATACTCACCATCGGCCAAGCTTCGGGCCATCGGGAAAATCTATCGACTGCTGTTAGACAGTAATGGCATCCTTTACTATACGGGAGTGGGCCAATAATGTCTATGTGCACGTGGCGGAATCGTCTAGTTGGTGTAGAAAAAGTCCCAAGAGGTGAGCTGGTAATCTTGTTACGTTGGCAAGCAAGGCAAGACTGAGCTCAGTTACGACAATCCTTTTTAATATTGGGCCATACGAATCGGTCAGACACCAGTTTTGCGGAATTTCTTGCACTTGGGTGACTTAAATTATGAATTCTATCAAACACCACGCGACGGAATTTTTGGGTGACGAACGGCCGTGGTTTTGTCGTTGATGTATCGCAATATAGGGAATATAGGGTAATGTCTGTCCCAGGGACGAGAACTTTGTCCAGCTTGAGAGACGAGTCACTCATCATTCTGCGTAGCTCTTCGTCTCCTGCCTGATCTTCGGCGAGTTCATCAAAATTATCTCCGAGGCGAATGGTGTCGACACGAGACATAGCGTCTGCAACCACGTTTTCCTTCCCGCTGATGTGGACGATGTCAGTCGTGAATTGCGATATAAATGATAGCTGGTTCAACTGCGCTGGAGGTAGCTTCTCTCGCCGCTGCGAGAACGCATAAACCAAGTGTTTATGGTCGGTGTAAATCCTCACATGTTACGCCTCCAAAATGTGTCGAAAGTGTTGAACAGCCTCATAGACTGCGAGTAATTCTCGATAATAGGCCGGCCAGGTTGATTGCCGGGTAGTAAGCTTTTTACTAAAAAATGCAAGAGGCTGCCAATCATCTTCCACACGCTGTTGTAGGCATGCTCCCACGTGAGTGGAAGAAGCATCTGTAAAAAGTCCCAGAGCTGCAACTGTCTTCGGGTGAGCCAAAATCGTAGCATTGGCTAAATGGTCCTTGCATTTTTGAAAAACCATTTCCAATTCTGACGTCCAAGGGACGGGTTTGCTGCCTTTCAGTTGAGTAGAGGCTAGTACATCTTGCAGCTCCGCCGTGTTTGGCAGAAAACGACGGTAAAAATTGACCATTCCCAAAAATCTGCGCAAACCTTCAGCTGTTTTAGGCATGGGGTAGCTTTTTAGGGCTTCGATTCGTTCCTGTGGTGGACTAGTGCCATCTTTGGAAATCCAGTAGCCCAAGAAAGTCACTTCCTTGGCGCCAAAGATGCACTTCGAGGTATTGACCACTACACCAAATTCGGAAAGACGTTGAAAAAGTGCTCGAAGGTGCTGAGTGTGCTCTTCAAACGAGCGAGAAAAAACCAAGATATCGTCTACATACGGAAAACAAAACTCAAAGCCACGCACTACCTCATCTATATACCTTTGGAAGGTTTGTCCCGCATTTCGTAGTCCGAACGTCATATATGGAAATTCATATAATCCGAACGGCGTTATTATCGCGGTTTTGGATATATCCTCGGGGTTAACCGGTATTTGCTGATAGGCCTACACCAGGTCTACCGTGGAAAACACTGTAGCTCCAACTAAGCTCTGGTTAAAATCCCCAATGTGCCGCACGGGATAACGATCCGGAATCGTACGTGCGTTTAAAGCGCGGTAGTCCCCACAGGGACGCCAACTGTCTTGGCCCTTCTTTGCCATATGTAAAGGTGAAGACCAAGGACTTTTTGATAGGCGCGCTGCACCACAAGTGACCATGTCTTCAAATTCTTTTTTGGCCGCTAGCAATTTCTGTGAAGCGAGGCGACGTGGATGACATGCGACTGGTGGGCCGTCCGTAGTGATAATATGGTGCACCGTCGAGTGTTTGATAAACCGGTGAACACCAGGGGGCCTCGTGATGTCCGGAAATTGCTCCAAAATTTTTATGAATGGCGAATCTCCGGCAACGATTGTTTTCACAGTGGGCTGTGTCACCTGTGCGATGCTAGCAGGTGTGGACAGCCTCGTGGTACCATCTATAAGTTTTTTGTTACGGCAGTCTGGCAAGAGGTGGTAATGGGATAAAAAGTCAGAACCAATTATAGGTGTGCCCACGTCTGTGATAGTAAAATTCCATCTGAAAACGCGACGCAATCCGAGGTACAACTGGAGAGAAATGGTGCCGTAAGTTTTTATAGCGCTACCATTGGCCGCGCGAACGTCAAATTCAGTAGGTTTACAAAGACCCTTAAGCAACTGGCGTGGGTAGCAGCAAATGTCCGAGCCTGTGTCGATCAAATATCGAATGTTAGACCCCGTGTCTCCGACAAATAAACGACGGCCGGGATGGTCGGCACAGTCAGACGCCGTCGCTACTGACTGCTGTTGACGTTTCCCGGTTGGTCAAGCTTCCAGCTACAAGGAGCAATGCACTTATGTGCCTTTGTGGCAAATCTCTTATGATACCAACAAAGGCTCGTAGACTTGGATGAAGACCCGGACTTCGGACGGGAACGTGAGTTAGACCTGGTCCGTCGATGTGAGCGTTCGGCAGTGAGGGCGTCAACCTTTTTAGACAGTCCAAGCAGGCAATTCTTGATACTGTCGAGTTCGTTGTGCGGAGGTGCGGACGCAGCATGCACACTCATTGACGTGGAGGTTGACGGAGTTTCAACAATGGCGTCGGCAATTTGGGCCACTTTGTCTATTGGCAAATCAAGTTGAGCCATGAGGATCCTTTGAACTTCATGCGGCAAACGGCGCATCTATAGTTCGCGCAATATGCCTTCCTCACCAACGGTTGTGCCAGCAAGCGAGCGAAGGTGGCGAAGGAAAGCAGAAGGTTTCCTATCCCCGAGTTGTTCTTCGATCAATAACTTCCTGACGCGCTGTTCTTTAGAAAATGATAAACGGCTAATGAGTTCTTTCTTGAGGTGCTCATATTTATTAGTTCCGGGCAGGTTGGATATAACATCCTCCACCTCATCAGCCACCCGTGCATCCAGAACAGATAAAATGTGGCCATATTTTGTTGAATCTTGTGTGATTCCAGCTATATGAAATTGGGCCTCTGCTTGAGCAAACCATAACTTTGGTTTGTCCTCCCAGAAACTGCTCAGTTTAATTGATACACCACTTACATTCGAGGGCCCGGTGTGTGCAGGTGATAAAAGTGTCAATTGCCTTTGCAGGTCTTTGACCTGCTGTTGCAGTTCCTCTTCTGAAGACATTGTAAAAAATATATATTTATTTAAGGAATAAATCAAAGAAAACAGTAAACTAGTACAATGTAACACAAGTATGAGAAAGGAAAGAAAAATCAATCAGACTATTAAAAACTAAATCAAACTAAAAAAATGTTGAGAACATACGTTATATGGTACAATTATTTATCACCGTTTGCTGTAACATACATGTGAAACGGCCTTAAGCATTAGTTTTCACATACAATAAACAAAGTTGAATATAAAATGCACAAAATAATTTTAAGGTAGTTAGTTCTCTATACTTAATAAAACTTTAAGTGTAATAACTGAGTAATTAAACTATTTAACTATAATAATTATTAAATAGTAATTTACCTTAAAACATAGTAAAAGTTTATAAACACAAAACAAACAATGTCGGTGAACTAATACTATTTACTAGTATATGTATACACATATAAAAGTATTATCGAACTAATAGGTACATAATGTTAAATATGCATGGTATTTTTTAATTTTTTTTAATACAATACAAATAATTAAAACATATGTTATTGCAACCAATGCATGTTATAAACTAAAAGTAAAAGTTTTTGGGTCAATGATGTGAGATGACACAAGTGATGTTATTCTTTTCTGCACTGTTTATGACATGTCTAGTGTATGACTGCACAAAGTATTCCTTTATCTTGCCAAGCGCATACAATTGGAAAAAAATCAGCTTTCCCTGATGAGGTATCTATCCTTGTTTTCCTTTGATGGTTGAGAATTTGATGAAAAATCTCCATTAAATGTTCATTCTCTCTTCATTGTATTTAAATTATAATAGACATTTTAAGTATGTAGGTATTCATAATTATAAGTTTTAATTTATAAAACTTTATGACATTTCTCAGTCATTTTTGATTATGTCTATGTAATTAAAGTAACTAATTATTGTGTACTAACAAGCTATGTACTCCTTGTGTTTTATATAACACTATCTTGAAATTCCTATGTGTTTTTTCGTAAGGGTCACCAATGTAGTAGTACCTTTTAATCTATACTAACACGAACAGTGAACACATAACAATTTTATATTATTACAATAAATAAAAACACTGTAGAACCTTTTAATCAATAATTAATAACCCTGTGTTGCTAAGTAACAACTGGTAACAACTGTCGTGTTAGAGAACACAAAATAGTTTTTAGAACCTTTTTCTTTATGACATCTCGTCTATCCGGTGTTGCCACCTCTCTCATTCAGAAAACTGGCTTGCCGCCACATACTCAAGGAAACATGTGTGTGTGTATTTAGTGACCGCAAAGTTTTTCTACACTAACTAGCGCAAAAAAAGAAAAAAAGTTTCTTACAGAACCTATGTACCTATGAGCTGTGAACGTATGTAACATATGTGTATGATATTCGTGTGTGGGTAGCTAAATGTTGCACGTATAGTGTCACTTGTATCGCGTGGGTGGCTGCCAGACCCAAGGGCTTCACACCAGGGAACTTAACTAGGCTTGGGTTGTCGCTAGAGAGGGCTACAACACTACACACGTATGAGCATACACACCACACAGGTACGTAGGTTCTGTGAGGGACCTTTTTTTTTCTTTTTTTACGCTAGTTAGTTAGCGCTAGTTAGTGTAGAAACATTCCGATTACTGAATACACATACGCACGGTTCCTTCCTTCCTCCCAGGAGGAAGGGAACGTGCCTATGTGTATAAATTAGTTAGCTCGAATCGTAGGTGTAGGGATTCGATTAGATCGCGACTTATTTGCGAACGCGGCAACCGCCCGAGCCGAGGTCCGGCCACTTTGGCACCCTCGTGCGAGTCGTCCACAAAACTTTCGCGGCTGAGTGCCCTCTGCGCTCGCCCCCAAGTCCGGTGAAGCTGTAAAAGCCGCAGCGGCTTTAGGACCCCTAAGGCTAACAGTGTAGTCAGTTCAAAAAAAAAAAAAAAAAAAAAAAGCTAGTGAGGGCAGACGTGGTGGGTGTGTGAGAGCGAAGTTGACCGCCCGTCATCTGCGGAAAGATCGGTGGATACGCGGGCGTGGGCGGTGGCACGCTCTGTTTGAAGAGACGGTGGTGGAGTAGTACGCGTTAGCTTTCTCGACCTTATCATCTGGGTCAGTAAAAATGTTTCGCGGTCGGCGTTTTTTCCGTGAAGCGATATATTTTTGGCGATTTCTCCGTGAGGCGGTAGGGGTAGGGACATAAGTAGTGGCTGCTTTAATTAACGGGTTGGCGTGATTCGATGCGGTATCGAAGTAAGTACTCGATACGATTTCTCCGAGCTTCAGTAGTCCGGAGAGTTACCGTATAGAGAGTCTCTGTTTTTATTCCATTTTTTATATCTATTTTTACTTTGGTCGCCCTGTTTACCGCTCTATATTTATTTCTCCATATAAGTTAATGTATACAAGTTGTACATTAATGTGATCCTTATTGTAATTCCTATATATTAAATATCAATACATTATACAACATGTAACAGGAATAACACACACCCTCAAACACCCCAATTAGAACAATCAGTTATAATCATAATACTGACAAATCTAATTTACTTGTATGTGTTTTGATATTTTTTATTTGCGAAATTAGTTATACTCATTGTGGGGGAGTAGTATGGTCATATTACAAACATACACAAAATATATTAAATACGCAGTCAGCAGAGGTGCACGTGAGATGAGATCGCCCGAGTTCACGACGCAATTATCAGCGTGGCGCAGCATCGGGAAGTGCCAGCGAACGAAATACAAATCGTGAATAATTACCGAGTACTGAGTTGATTATTTTTAATAGATAAATTAAATAAAGGCGGCGTGTTTAAAAGATGTGAATGATACTTTTTCAATAATTAAAGAATGAAAAGTACATAACTTAGTACTTACAGTCTACTGCAGTCTTGAGTTTACAGATTAATTTGCACTCATACGGCGACCTCTCTTCAAAACATTTTCAAAATGTCTACCACCTTGTTCAATGCACTTTATTGATCATTTGCATAATTGTTGTCTTAGTTTACTTAAAACACTAGTGTCACTTTTCACTTTTTGGGAGGTGGCCAATATTCTAATTTTTAGGTCCTCGGCCGCAGCACTTGTTGTTGCGTTAAAGTACATTAACGATTTAATACGTCCCAGCAAAAAATTCAAGAGGCGTCAAGTCAGCTGATCTGGGAGGCCATTGGACATGCCCCCCGTGACCGATCCAGCGCTCTCCAATTTCACCATCAAGATGCTATCGCACACGAAATGCGAAGGCACACCGTCATTTTGGTAGAATATCTCTCGTAAATTGACAAGAGGTATTTCTTTTAGCAGCGTCAGTAGTCTCTCGCAAAAACAGTAAATATGACGCTTCTGTTAATCACTCTAAGAACATGGGACCCAGTACGCGGGTACCGATATCACCAGCCCAAACGTTGACCGAGAAACGATGCTGGAAGGAGTCCACTCTGCAAGCGTGAGGATTTTTTGCATCCACAAATGCCTATTAAGTTGGTTATACATTCCCACGCGTGTAAATGTACTTTCGCCAGTCCAAATAATGATTCGCTGCCAATTTTCCAATAATCACCGGCTGAACTCTAACCTTGGTACGTAATCACGTGGAGTCAATTGAGTATTTCGTTCTGAAGACGAGTACGTGTGCAGACATTGTCTCTCCGGTCGATGACGGTGTTCGGTTGAAAAGAAACGTGGTCTCGGGGCTGCTGAATTGCGGCTAACATAGTCCTGCGGTCTACGCTGGTGCCATGCCTATTATAAAAACGTTCTGCAAGCTAGTGCCACATTATCTCCACACTGTGCCAAAAATCCCACCATATCGGTGTATTGAATGTTAGTATGTATATCGAAAAGACATCGCGCCAGAGAGTTATAAAAATATTTCCAAAATCAAGCTCTTACTGATAAGGCAGACGCGACACATGCGGCATGACGTAGATTCAAGTTTGACTAGCTTGTTTTGTTTATATAATTTTAATCACGCAGCGCCGCCTGCGCCGTTCGCATCAGCTGATGACAATTTTCTCCTGGCAAAAATTTTATATGGAAAGCATTCATCAGCAGCTAGTATCAGAGATGAAATTAAGTTATTATATGATTGTTCTTTATTTTGTATACAAACGTCGGAAAGCAATTTGATTTTCTCTTCCACAGCTAGACTAAAGGGATCCCAGTCACAGTTTGCTAGCTTATATTTCAGCAATGGGGGTAAAGTTGTTACATTGAAATTTAAGGAAGGCTTTGAAATAACAATGGAAAAGTGATGACTACCATTTGTTAATGAAAGACATTTCCATGTTAAAAGAGAAGAGACGGATGAAGAACAAAAAGAAATGTCCAAGCAACCAAGAGATTGACCTGGCATACCTCGGCGAGTCCCTGAGCCATCATTTAAAACACATAAACTTAATTCATCCACCAATTCAGCGAGTTGAATACCTAACCTATCGTCATTAGGGGCGCCCCATAGGGAATGATGCGCATTAAAGTCTCCAAATATGATAACAGGCGTAGGCAAAGATTCAATAATTAATTTGAGTAAAGGAATAACTGAAGTATCATTTTGGGAAATGTATATGGAAAGGAATGACATATTATCAACTTTAGCCGCTACTGTGTTTAACTTTTCATTGTTATAGGAAGGAAGAAATAAAGATTTGAAAAAACACTTATTTTTATAAGGAGAGCAGAGCCTCCATATCCGTCTATTCTGTCATCTCTGAGAATGGAATAACCCGGTACTTTAAACTGAGGACCCGGCTAGAGCCATGTCTCAGAGATAGCCAGAACATATGGATTAAATTTATTTATCAAATAATGAATATCTGTTCGTTTTGATGCAACACTCCTACAATTCCACTGTAGGATCTGATGCATGTTCGAAAGTGTTAAAAAGTGTAACTGATAATTTCTGAATCAATGTAACAGCAACGTGGTAAGGTAGCGGGGAATTCGAGATGATATTCATCAGTGAACATATCAATTAATTTAAGTCTTGTTTTTCATTAGTAGAATCATTATTTTCCATTAAGGCACATCCGTTAACAGAAGGGATAGCATATTATTTTATTAAACCATTATGTGCCTTTTTATCATAAGCCTTGGTTAAATGAGCATGAGATTTTTGTTTTAATAGTACAGTTTTTTTTATATGAAACAGTCCTTTTTTCATTAGATGTGCCAGCATACATAGGGATTAAGAGTGTCTGTATTGGAGCTGACAATGCTTCGATATAAGATTTTCTCACAGGGGGCAATTTTTTACCAGCCTCCCGATAAAACACTGCAAAATGGACATATGATGCTTTATCTCCCTCTGACGTACAAACTCTGGACAAGTTTTATCAGTACTTTGTGACAACCAGAACAGTTAATACAGGAGTGATTGTCCTCTATGTTACGCGATGATCCATCGTGATTATCACTGCATTTGTAGCAGCGAGGTTTACTTTTACATTGTGTGCGAGTGCGACCGAAACGGAAACAATTAAAACACTGTATTGTTGGATAAATATACTGTTCTACAGGCAAGGATGTGAAAAGTATCGTCTGTGTAGAAACCTATACTTGGCCATCCCGATTAACGATTTTCCGATTTAACCTACGGCTACGTATAATAGGGCCGAAACCTTCAGGTATCTTCAAATTTTCAACAATATCTTCATGTGACCATTCTATGGGTATATCACGAACTATACCCATCTGACAAACATTATACGATGGAATTTAGTCCTTGTAATTGTTTTGAACAAGCATTGAATGTTGCACAAATGAATTTGCAGCTATAGCAGTTCTAAATTGGACTGACAAACAATTCCGTCCGGTTTTTTTGATACCATCCTCTATAACATTTTGCATATTATTTCTGTAAAAAAAAATCCCTAATTTAAGGGGATGTAATTAGGCACTAGATTGAGGATTGTCAGAAATAAATTCCACATTGACATTGTAAGGCCTCGGGTCCAATTCCTTGTAGAACTGTCTGAAAGTGACAGAAGAGAGTAGGTGTCTGTGTTAGTCGTAGTAGTATGAGTCACATCAGTGGGGCCGATGTCGTTAGCAGGTGATTTCTGTGCAGGAGTTGAATCCTCTGTCAATGACTGCCTAATAGTACGAAAAGATGACCTATCCTTCACCGGTTTAAATGATTTATTCAACTTTTTTCCGATTTTTTTTCCACACTTAACCTAACAGCCTCAAAGGCGCCAATTGATGGTACAACACTTGCACCATTGGCGAGGATTCCATGTGCCACTAACAGCGCTAATAGGGGATGGTTGACCGGAGGAGGATCAGGATCCGGAGCAGGCTCTATATCCATGCTGCCAAAAACACGAAAAGAACACCACTGTGTGCTGCTACTATTGTACACAAATAAACAACTTATTCATTCACAAAATACAAATACAAACACTTTTATATACAGAAATATATAAATAAATTAAATCTTAATGAAAGAAAAATTTTATAGCGGCCCTTTTCGAAAGCCCGCCAATAAGTCCCCTTTTCCTTTGTTTCTGTTTGTTCCCACTATTTATCTCTGGTTCCCACTGACAAGCTGAAAAGTCAAAAGTATTTAGACTATGCAGCCAAGTCAGATATATTTATAATCCATGTTTAGATATTCTCATTTATTTTAAGGCCGAAACCATGTCCTCCGTTTTCTTCTTCTTGTTTTTCTTTACAGTGACAATGTTTTAAGCTTCCGTAATGTTTTCCAATCATGCGCCCAATTCAGTTGATGTTTTTTTAATCCACGTTTAGTTGTCATTTATAAAAAGGCCAAAGTCATGTGTTCCCGTGTTTTTCTTCTTGTTTTTCCAGTTTCAATGTTTTAAGCCTCTTCGTAGTCTTTACTAATTTGCAAAGTGAGTTCAAACAAGATGGCAAGTCCCTGAGGGAGTTTATGTGGTAGCTCAAAATGTACATTTCCAGTGTATAGTTTTTTTAATTCACTTCACGTATGCTCAATAACCAAACTATGGGAGTTTTTGGCGGGATCATGAAGTGACATGTTGTGATTTTTATTTTTAATTCATTATCTTAGGTTTCTGACCCAATATTATGTAATATTAGTGGCGTTTTGCGTGATATAGTTTGGTTTTTGTGCATAAGTGAAATGGATTATAAATGTAAGCTGAAATCATTAATTCTGAGACCCCACAAAAATTTCCAAGAAAGTTCTAACAAGGGAGCCACCATCTTATTAGGGTACTGAATCGTCATAACACATTGCACTATAATTCACTCGATAGTGGCAGTAATGGTCTTCATTAAAGAGGACCGGTTGCCTAGTTAGGAAGAAGTAGAAGAAGAAGAAGACGAACCAAACTATGTTAAGCAAAACGCTACCAATATTACTTAGTATAGCGTTAAAAACCCTAAGTTAATTAATTAAAAATAAAAACCACAACGTTTCACTGGAAGATCACGCCAAAAACTATCCTTTCACTGTCTACAAATAGAATCAAAACTGACTGAAAAACTTAATAATATAATATATTTCATATCACAGACAAATAACAATTAATTAATATTCCTACCAGAGAGCAAAGCATTCTACAACTTGCTTAATATGCGGATGGTTCGTGCAACGTCTGTCGTTGCAACGTGAATCTGAACGTGAACGTGTCTGTTTTTTTATATATTTTTGTATGTTTGCGATATACTAAAAAACGACAGAACTGATTTTAATAATTTTGTATCATGTATTGCTTACGTTACAGGGTAGGTGGACACCGTTGTGTAAAATCTACACAAAATTATCAAACAGAGATTATCAAAGTATTTGGCCATCTAGAGTAACTAATTAAATTGAAATGCCATAGTATAAATCATAATTTTATTATTATGCGGCTAATAATATATACCGAATAATAAACATTAATTAATATGTATATAATTTAATTGTTTACTTTATTGATAGATATTGTTAGAAAGCTACCGTTTATTCAAAGTACCTACTTACTTATATTCAAGTAAACACATAAAAAAAATTTACTTGCATCTTTACAATATGTACTTATTTTGTGACAACCCTAACAGTTTTTCCTTTTAATCCCCATCGTCTTTTGCTTTTTGATAAACAAGTTATGAATTATAAATCACTATGGCATAAATAAAGGTTTCCTCTTTATTTTAGAAATAAGTTCTACCCACCATAACTAATATTATCCGCTTTATTTTTGATTTGTTTTGGTTTATTTAATTATAAAGGATGTAGGACTACGTAACTACTGAAGCTAATTACCAAAGACAAATAAAAATTACTAATAATATCTATTCGAAAAGGGAAATTACGTCATTATGTATATTTTATTAAGTGTATGGTAACATTTTTACTCGTGTTGGTGATGTCAGTAATTCGATTATAAGATTTCAAGTTTATCGAATTTTTGCTCAACTAAAGATGTTAATTTTCAGTTTCATTAGAGCACAGTACAACTGTATTTATTTAATGATATATGTCAACTACATGCTAAATATTAATACAACGGAATGCTTGACAAACCTAAGTAATAAGGAAACTTTGAATTTAACAAAGCAAACAACTAACTGTAAATGACTAAAGAAGTGATTATACCAATAAATGAGCAGTTTTTTTTTGTGAACATTCCAAATATTGTGACGTCAGAAGATTCACATTTTTTATAGCAGCTCGTCAAATTGACGCCACTGTGCTTGACGATAAGTATAATTCAAATAGAACTGCAACCACCGAGAGATCAATGATATCTAGGCTAAGCTAAACTGCACAACCAGCTGAATGAACTATTTATATGCAATGTTCATACTTTCACCCGAATTCATCATAACCACGTAACATGATACTTATATAAAAAATCTGTCATATAATCTTATGCGTCATATTTGTTTAGCCACCTATGTATTTATTTACTTACCAAGAAGCTGTAGCTTAGGATGCTGTCCGCCCGTTTTGCAAGGCGATTAAAAGCAACCTATGTTTTATTTTACGGTTTATCATATTTCTGATGTATATAGCTATTAGATTTATTTTTATTTAACAAAGAATATTTCACAAATGTAAAATTTGATGTTTAACAACTAGACGATTATAGATAAACACTTAAAACTAAGCATAAGTAATAATTAGTTAACAGATTTTTCACGTTAAAAGTACTCAATGTTTTATTCTGTTTGAATAAATGACACTTTGATACTAATTATTTTATTTAGCAAAATGTGCATATATATATATATATATAACATGCATAATATATACATATTATGATAATGATTAGAAGACAAAAAATCAGAATGTATTTTTACAAATCTCAGAACGCGTAGTCGATATTTAAAGTAAACGTGCCAGGAACGTTGTAAAAACTCCTTAGAACTTTTTATACTTTACAAGAAGAAGGTCGTGTATTTTCCAACACATTCTGCAACACAATAGGCTTCTATTCTTAATTTCATTAAAAATTGTCCAGCCCTTTAGTGTGATTGATGTACAAATATTGAAACAAACGTACTTTCACATTTATATTATAATATTAGACTATTTATTATTATTTTATGAAGTCAGTATAAACAATGAGTTTACATTTTATTGTTAAACCTTAAATTATTACAAACTAATCTATATTAATATTATAAAGAGGACAGATTTGATTTTTTGTTTGTAATGATACACTCAGAAATTAGTGGACGGGTTTTTTAAATTTTTTCACCAATTTAAAGCTACAGTATCAGTAATGTACATATGGTATATTATAATTTGTAAAATTAATTTATTCCTCATAAAAATGTCGTTAGTTTTACACAAAGTATAAAAAATGTCTACACGGGTGCGTTGGTGATGTTTATCGTATAAAATTAAAACGGGTGTAACCGTGGAGCACAGGTAATTATTAAATATAATTATAAATTAAGTCGATACTGTCAATGTGTGCACATCACTATACAAAAATTTCGCTATGGTGCTGGCAGATGGCAATATGGCTGTAGCTTTCGAGTTTCGCTGGCAGTGCGCGGTGCTCGTTGCGTTTTACGTATAGTACAACTATATCCGACTGCTTCTAAGTTTCAATTTTGATTTTTCAGTGGTTATTGTCTCTGTTTACATTAATTTACTTGATTTTGTGATAAAATTAAAGTTATTTTCTTACCATCGTCATCTGAATTCTATCGTCGACAAAATGGCGTCTCTTGACAAGATTTTACTGCAAAATAATTTTTCGTATTTTATTGTCTTTTCCTAAAAATATGGTTAAAATTGTTCTAAATTGTGCATTATTAAAGTTTTTTCAAATGATATATCCAAATATTATAGATTTTGGAAGATAATTATATAAGTAACCGTGTATTCCATACATTTTTGGCAAAATGCGTCTGGTAAGTGATTTTAAGCGTTTACTGGGTATTTTTTTTGTTTTTATTGTGTTGATAAAAGTTCTTGAGCTTTAAATTACTTTAGAATGATCTACATTTCTTGGGTGTGGCCATGAAACCAAGATATATTTTAAGACGTAGTAGTGAATTTTAAGGGTTTTTGTGATTGTTTACAATATATTTTCGTGTTTTTATGTATTAAAATGTTCTTGTCCCACGAAAGAAAGTATTTCCAATGATTCTTTGTTACGTAATCTGTCTATCCTGGCCAGTGAAATCTATTTTGTAATTGGACCCATTTTTGTAATTTAGCTTTGAAAATATGTCTTGCTATGCTTTTGGTAATGGAGAGAACACTGTTGAGGTTATGTTAGATTAATTTACTTTTATTCTGCTTTTATGAACTGCTTTAAAATATTAATTGACTATGATACAATACTTAAATTGTAGGAATATTTTTTTTTGTTTTAATGAGAATTGTACTTTTTGTCACACTAAAACTATGTGCTATTTTATTTTTTGTTTTTATGACTGTTTTGTATTATAAATAGTAAAATAATCATAAGAAATTCATTTTTATTTTCTTAAAACTATATTTATGTTTTAAAGGAGCTCAATTTGTTGTTTATTTTTTGTAAAAGTATATCTCCCGCATAGTCATAACAATGACCACAAGTAATGGTTTTCTGTTTAAAATCTAATACATCTTTCCATTTCACAATACAGTGTTAAGTATGATTAAATATTGTGTTAAGCTTATATCATCATCCTTTTAATCATCATCATCAATTATTTCTGAGTTGTTTGTGGATTATTATTGTATTATTTAGTAAATAGCTGACTATGAAGTCTTGAAATTACTCTCTACTTTCAGAAGGGTTCCATGAATGAATCAGAAAGTGATTCCACAAGCGATAAAGGAGAGAAGAGTGACTCTAGCGCATCTGGCTCAGGTAGTGAGAGGTGAGATGATGACATGTTTTGTCACATATTGTTAAGTGTTCTTGGCTTTAAATATATATTTTGTTATGTTAATAGTGACAGCGGATCTAGTTCTTCAAGATCGGAGTCACACAGGTCAGTTTCAGAGAAATCAGCAGCTGATTTATCACATCACAGTGATGATACAAAATCATCACCAAAGCACAGCAATGCCAACTCTTCAAAATCAGGTCATCATACTGACAGAAATTCTTCGGATTATGATTCACCATCAAAATCGAAAACCCGAAATAGCCATAGCAAGGTAAAATCTGACCTTTGGGAAGGGAACCCTGACATTTATGGAATAAGGAGATCGGGAAGATCTAGAAAAGAACCAGATAGATTAAAATTAGCTGATAGTGATTCCAGTGAGAGAGACCGAGCTCACAGTCGTAAAAGTAGAAAGAAAAGGTATAAAATAAGAAACTTTGTTGTATAATAATTACAAGATATATGTATTTAGTCATGAAATGTAAAATGTTTAGTAATATTTTTAGTGACTCATGGAATTCAGATACATCAGAAAGTGATAGTGATCTAGGAGGTTCTCCACCCCCACCTTCAAAAAGACCAGGCCAAAGAAGTGTACCTCTTAGAAATAAAAAGCCAGCAAGAAGAAGAAGATTCACAAGTGAAGAAGATGAAAGCTCTGAAGGTTCAGATGATGAGTCTAAAAGGTAAAGTATACATTCTTATAATAACTTGATTATATATGAACGTTACATTTCATTTTAGTTCTATTAAAAAAAAAAATACTTTCTGACATTTAATAAAAACAATTTTATGCATCTAATGATTATAAAGTGCAAATAATAAAGTTTTATAATGTTGTTAATATATACATAAAAATTAGAAACCTACTCTTAATTATATTTAAATATTTTTTATTTATTGTCATGTGTTTATGTAAAATGTTTGCTAAGACTGTGAAACTGGAAAAATAACTTTTTCTCCTTCTGTTGTAATGACGCTGTCAAATTAAGACTATTATTGTGGTTAAAGTGGGTGATTGTTTTGTCTTTTTGTTTATATGTTAGAGTATTTCTGCTCATGTTTTAGTAATATGGTAACTTGTTGACTAGTTGTGTTCTGGGGTCAGATATGTATATCCAGTTTCCTAAAAGCTCTTGAAGTGATGTACTACTCTATCAAAAATGTGGGAAGGTGCATTATAGTGGGGCTAAATCCATGAAATTTTTTTCCACATATCTGGCCTTTTTTGTTGTATTTGCTCTCTTACATGCTGCTGCATATCGCTCAAATAACATACTTTATTGACCGATTGACACTCAAAGAAGATAGTCAACATGACTGACCTTTGATTGACTTTGGCATGGTTTTTTCAGTTTCGATTCAGATGGAAGGTGCTACTCTGAAACTTGTTGACTATTTTGCATGTTAAACTCGTAAACCTATGTCACTGGTGAGTGACAATGCGTTTCATGAATTTTGGGTCAGAATTGACGTTCTAGCATGTCAGCAGTGATTCTTATGCGGTTGAGTTTTTGTAGAAAATTCTGGTTTTTTGGGAATAACCGAGTGGCCACTCAAAATGAAAAACAGTAGTGCCAATCTAACAACAAAAAAATAATTATTTGGAACCAAAAACAAATCACCCATTCCAGATACTTTTTTGACTGAATGTATAAAAAAATAGGTATGCTAATATGTAATAAATGTTTTTTTAAGTAGAGAAGACTAAAGGGAATACATTTCAGCTGAGTTACTTCATTACTATTAAATAATCTGTTGCTTACTTTTGTTAGTTGCTTTTGTAGCAGCATCAAAAATAATATGTCTCAACTAAAGCTTATACTTATATTGGCGGTTTTTGATCTAGAGACAACAATAGGAAGTAATTGCAAGGGTATCTCATTTTTTATCTATATTATCCTGATTGCTATTGTATATTCAAACTAGAAATAAGTTGTTATATTACAGTCGTACTACAACAAGGCGCACTGGTGCAGCTGTAAGTTACAAAGAAGCAAGTGATGAACAGACTGATTCTTCAGATCTTTTGGAAGTGGAAGGTGTAGACGGTGAAGTAGATGCTGAACCAGAACCTGAAGATCATAGTGAAACAATAGAAAAAGTTCTCGGAATACGACGAGGGAAGAAAGGAGGTACATCTTGAAATTCATGTTACAGTTATTATGTCCTTCTACATTAATTTTTATTCCTAATATACTATATTGTTGCTCATTTATACTTACAATAATAGTTAATAATTTTTATTTCAATTTGCATTTTGGTGCAAAAATACTGTTAAATTTTAGCTAATGTCTTCTTATCATTATGCAGTCACTGGGAATGTGACTACAGTTTATTACATAGAAGAGCATGGAGATCCTAATGAAGGCTGTAATCCTGATGATGAGGAATCATCTGAACCACAGTACCTGATCAAATGGAAAGGATGGTCCCATATCCATAATACATGGGAATCTGAACGATCACTTAATGACCAAAAAGTTAAGGGATTAAAGAAACTAGAAAATTACATAAAAAAAGAAGCTGAGCTTTCATGGTGGCGGAAACAAGCTGGCCCTGAAGATATAGACTACTTTGAATGTCAGTCTGAGTTGCAACAGGAATTGGTGAAAACATACAACAGTGTGGAAAGGATAATAGGTAAACATTTTCATTTATTTAGGTTTCTAAATTAAAACGAAAGGTATTAATTCCTATGTAAAACTATTTGCCAAATAACACATAATTTTTTGTGTTAATAAAACAGTTTATATGTTATGTGGTATTTATTATAAGTATTTTATCAATCCTTTGGACAGCGGAGCAAATTCGGGAATTGGAAGGGGGAGGAACTACTCGAGAATACTTTTGTAAATGGGAGTCCCTACCATATGCTGATGCTACATGGGAAGATTCTCTTTTAATAGAAAAAAGATGGCCCAAAGAAGTGGAATATTTTAAAAACAGGGAGGCTGCAAAAACTACACCTTCTAGGCATTGCCCTGTTTTGCGAAGACGTCCTAAGTTTCATCAGGTTAAAGAACAACCGGAATATGTGGGAAAAGATGAGGTATTCCTTTATTATAAATATTGTATTTATAAACTGCAGTTTGTATAGTTATAATGATGCTTATCATTTTTTATTAGTGATTTGAATGATGGTTTTGATTTATTTGGGCAGCCATTTTGTACAATAAAGCATCCATTTTCTTATCTTATGAGCTTGCTTAGGAAAATGAACTGAAATGTACATTTGAATATAAATTAGTACATACTACTATGTTATATTTTATTAACAATCAGATTGCATTTATTATATCATATTTTAGAGAACTGTACATTTTTTGTCAAATGTTCTTTGTGATTTTATTTAATGGAAGTGCATTGGGTTAATGTAAATTAGAAAAAGCGCCATCTACCGGAACTTGAGGAAATGTTTTATATGTAGTGTTTGATTTCACTTCTTAGTACCTTCGAAAAATAATAGATGGCAGTTAACTTAGGCACGCTTAGTCATTTTTATGATATTAACTTCGTAATATCTCATTAATTGAAGTATTTATTAATGTTATATTATATAGTACTTTGTATTATATGTTAGTTTTAATTATTACTATTTTTTCAATAGTAGTAATATTTTGTGAAAATGATCATCATTTTATAATTAAAAAATTCATTTTTATTTGTTTTGTGGTCATTTTTAAGTCGTTTAGAATATAGACGATATATTACATTAAAATTTATTTTACAGGGTAGTTATATATTAAGAGATTATCAAATGGATGGATTAAATTGGTTGATACATTCCTGGTGTAAGGATAATTCAGTTATTCTTGCTGACGAAATGGGTTTAGGTAAAACAATACAGGTACAAAAATTTGTTTAAAGCTTTCCATCCACTTGCTATGATAAATAGTTTGGTTGATTTATAATTTGTTTTTGTGTAATAAACTATTTTTTTACTTTTTTTAGACTATATGTTTTTTATACTACCTCTTCAAAACACAACAACTTTACGGGCCATTCCTATGTGTTGTGCCTCTAAGTACAATGACTGCATGGCAAAGGGAATTTCAACAGTGGGCACCTGATATCAATGTTGTTACATACATTGGTGATCTCACTAGCAGAGAAATTGTAAGCCTCATTTTAGCATTAATATTTTGCTATAAATTTAGTTCTTGTTTTAAACATATTACTATTTTCAGATCAGACAATACGAATGGAGCTTTGCCAGTTCAAAAAGACTGAAATTCAATGCTATTTTAACTACTTATGAGATTTTATTGAAAGATAGACAATTTTTAAGGTCCTTTAGTTGGGCATGCTTATTAGTTGATGAGGCTCATAGATTAAAAAATGATGATTCACTGTTATACAAAGCATTAAAGGAGTTCGATACAAATCATAGATTACTAGTCACTGGTACACCCTTACAGAATTCCCTAAAGGAACTGTGGGCTCTCTTGCATTTTATTATGCCTTACAGGTAAGAATTTGTCTTTATTATTTGAGTTTTCTTTTTGGAATTAAAATTTAATAACCATATTGATAGATTAATTATTATCAATTGGTAGATTCGAAACATGGGAAGAATTTGAGAAAGACCATGAGGATGCTGCAACAAAAGGCTATGAGAAGCTTCATAGGCAGTTGGAACCTTTTATTTTAAGAAGACAGAAAAAAGACGTTGAAAAGTCACTGCCTGCTAAAGTAGAACAAATATTAAGAGTAGAAATGACCTCAATACAAAAACAATATTATAAATGGATACTCACAAAGAACTATAGTGCTTTACGTAAGGGTGTTAAAGGGTCTATAAATACGTTTATTAATATTGTGATAGAACTGAAAAAATGTTGTAATCATGCCCTGTTAACTAAACCTGAAGATTTTGAATCAAGAGCGTCACTTGCGACCACTGATGCAGTAGAGGTAATAAAACCAAAATAACAAGTTCATATTTGTAATGGCTTATAATCAATTCTTCTGTAATAACAAATTTATTTGTATTTTAGAAACTTCTCAGAGGTTCAGGAAAACTGCTCTTATTAGATAAACTGCTGTGCAGGCTTAAAGAAACTGGACATAGAGTGCTCATTTTCTCTCAGATGGTGAGAATGTTAGATATATTAGCAGAGTATTTACAACGGAGGCATTTTCCCTTTCAACGGTTGGACGGCAGCATAAAGGGCGAAATAAGAAAACAAGCTCTCGATCACTTCAATGCAGAGGGTTCGCAGGATTTCTGCTTTTTACTGTCAACGCGTGCCGGCGGCTTGGGTATTAATCTTGCTACAGCAGATACTGTTATCATTTTCGATTCAGACTGGAATCCTCAAAATGATTTGCAAGCTCAAGCACGAGCTCATCGGATCGGGCAAAAGAATCAGGTGATTACCTTAATCCAAATACTTTTTTATTTAAAGTTATCTATAGTTATATAATATATATTATTATTTTAATATAATAAAGCGCAAGAGATTTTTTGTTTGTTTAGACACACTAATCTCTGGAACTACCACTCTGAAAAATTCTTTTTGTATATGATAGCCAGATTTACAAGGAATAGTATAGGCTAACATTAGGCCACAACTCTCAGCTAGCCTTAAATATTGGGTTTAGTTAAGTATGTCGGAAGTGGAAGTACTCCCGAACTGCTTTATCCACATACGCTGTCGTATTGGTTAATGATATGTAAATACAATGTTTTACAAGAATATTAGTCCTTAATATATTTAAAAAAAGGACACGATAGCATAATATGCTTATCTCTTATACATAAGAGCAACAAAAAGGTAATTAGTGACCAAAATTTGTTTAATATTGAAAAGTGATTTATGAACATTATTTATTTTTAGGCATGGCATATGAATTCTTAGAAAAAAAAGTTACTTCAGCTTAAAGACAATTTTATCAAGTTAATATTTGCTCTTTATAGCATATTATTTGGACACATAGTTTAGGATATAATGGAAAATTATAATAATTTGTACTTGCGGGAAGTGCGAACAATTATAATGGGCAACACAAGTGCGTTGGCGGCGCGGCGCAGTGTTTGTCGGATAAAATTAACAGAGGTGAAACCATGGGGGCCCAGCTGGTGCAGTTATAATTTATTAGTGACCGCAAACAAATTCACTACCTCTTCATAATGATAGTGTAGACTAGTTTTTGTATAATTCGTACATTTGCAGGTTAATATTTATAGACTGGTCACTGCTAGATCTGTAGAAGAAGATATAGTAGAGAGAGCAAAAAGAAAGATGGTCCTTGATCATCTTGTTATACAGCGGATGGATACGACGGGTAGAACCGTGTTGAATAAGCGAGAAGCATCAGCAACTACAGCAAATAATCCTTTTAATAAAGAGGATTTGAATGCCATTTTGAAGTTTGGCGCTGAAGAATTGTTCAAAGATGATGAAGAAAATGATGAAGATCCTGTTGTAAGACATAAAGGCCTTTAAATGTTTTTTTCTTACTGAGTACTGCAGACTTTAACTACTATTAATTTATTTACAGTGTGATATTGATGAGATATTACAAAGAGCCGAAACTCGCGATGAAGGACCCACTATGGTGGGTGATGAATTGTTGTCCGCTTTTAAAGTCGCCAGTTTCGCATTTGACGAAGAGAAAGCAGTTATGGAAGTAAAAAAAGAGAATGCAGACGAAGAAACAAAAGATTGGGTAAGTGTACTATTTCACTTGCCAAATCGATTAACTCTTATTTTCAGAAATTTTAATGTAAAACACTATTGACACCCAACTGTATACATATATTCAAAACAAATTTCTCTGATAATTTAATACAGTCTATATATATCATTTATTTTTAAAACTATCTATTTTATGGAGTTAATCAATGTGGGAAATGAAGCATTTACTTAATACAAGTTAGAAAGTTTTGTTAATAATATAATTGTTTACTGGTTATTATTTTAGGATGATATAATTCCTGAAAATGTACGTAAAACGATAGCTGAAGAAGAAAAGTTAAAAGAAATGGAAGATATTTATTTACCACCGAGAAGGAAAAACTTACAACAGAATAATGAGGACAATAGTGAGTATTTTATTGCAATGCGTCTCGTTTACGCAGTGTAGGAAAAAGGGCGACAAAATCGCGTCTTTGTTATTTTTTATATACTTTTTTATTTGTTTTTTGTTCGTCATATTTAAATTTTATAGTTTTTTGAATTATGTAACGATAATAGTAAATTAACGGGTATGTTGAACCACACAAAATGTATGATCAATTATAAATAAATAACAACTCTTAATTCAGTATTTAAAAGTATACGGTAGCACAACACTACAAATATAAATGTGTCAACATTATTTACAAGTTTCACTTTAGTGATTGTCAATTTACTTCGTGTTATTAATAAAACGTACTATAGCGGTCTATTGTAAAACTGATCATGAATTATTTTTGTCTATCTGTACGTCCTGATGTAATTCAAAAAAGTCTTGATTGTTTTTTTAAATTAAATTTTGTACACAGAAACAATTGATAAGTTATAAAAGTTGTCAATAATAATTTTAGAAATTATACATAAAGTGAAACTTTTATTAATTCTCAATTGATTTTAATTAATTTTTGTAAATGGGAAGCATAAATATGTCATTCCTCAATTGATGAACTATAAGAATTGTCATTGATTTGAGTACAAATAAAGAGGTGGCAGTCACGGGACGCCCGACGCCCGGTAGATGTGAAACATCTTAGTAAATAATAATAAAAAAAGTTTGTGTGTATGTGACTGACTGACTGTACTTGTACAAGTTCCAGCACCAGGACCAGTAACAGTAATAGTAGCCAAAAGAAAGTCACTGAAGATGTTTATTTCATTATTATGTGTATGGTGGTCACTATCCCAACCAACAGTTTTTAATTTATCCATGTTTTAACATGAAACTTTAAAATGATTACTGTCTATTGAAAGAAAACGAACACGGCTCCACACCGCCAACGTTGGCCATAGCGTCACCACGCCAAGATCTGCCAAAATCTGCCAAAATTGGGTCCAACAGTAGGTCTGACTCACCACATTAGATGTTTCACATCAATAATTACTGGGTAATAAAGTCGTGCGGAGCCGCGGGACACTGCTAGTTTAGTAATAAAGTATTTTTTTTTGGTGAAGAAGGTGGGCGTAAACGTCGCGGTCGTGGCTCCGGGGAGGGCGGTGAAGGTGCGGATGGCGATGCTGACGGGGACGCCGAGAGTGATGGTTCAGATGGCTATGCCAGTGCTGATGATGACCGTCCGAAGAAAAGAGGACGTCCACCTGCTTCACATAGGGAGAAGATCAAAGGTTTTACAGATCAAGAGGTTTGTACTGTAGTTATGTACAAAATATTGTTACATAGATAACATATCTATTTCACAGTAATTGAATGAAATTGAAAAAAACTCTTTGCCTTATTTGACATATTTAATGCCGTAAGGTGGTTTCTTTTAGTAGCAATATTGATGTTAGAAATACTGTGTGCAGTGTTCTTTTTTTATTACATACATGCTTCTAGATTAAATTCAGAGAATCTTTGATGGAATTGATATTCCCTTAACGGTTTTAGTGTATTATTGCAGAATGAGTAAAATATTTTTGTGTATACTGTGAATTTATAATTTGTTTTTTTACCACTGTCGTATTTTGTTGACAGATACGAAGGTTTGTTAAAAGTTACAAGAAGTTTTCTGCACCTCTAAAGCATTTGGATAGTATAGCTTGCGATTCAGAATTACAGGAAAAACCATTAGCTGAACTGAAAAAATTAGGAGAAATATTGCAAGAGAGATGTAAGGCTGTACTAAATGATACATCAGAAACAACAAGTGAGTATTGCTGTAGATAGAATTGATCAAAAGTGATAACCTATTAAATTGCGTTTGTTAATTTTATTTAAAAAATGAATAAACTATTTACAGATGAGCAAAATGAAGGTCGAAAAAACACAAGAAAAACTTTCAAATTAGGTGGTGTTCCTGTAAATGCTAAAACTTTAGCAGCTTGTCAAGATGAACTTGCAGCTTTAGATGTATTCTTGCCAGATACGAAAGAGGAAAGGTTAAAATGGCAACTAGACTTTAGGTGTGTAGTCAGTTAACTTTGATGTAATATTATTCATTATCCATGTAAATTTGTGAACTTGTTTTTTTTTTTAATATTCATATAAAAAATAACTCTATTCATATTTTTAGGACGAGGCCTGCTAATTTTGATGTTGAATGGGGAGTTGCAGAAGATTCAAAACTGCTTGCAGGTATTTATCAATATGGAATGGGTTCTTGGGAAGCTATAAAAATGGACTCGTCCTTTGAAATAGGTGACAAAATCCTTACAAATGAAGATAAGAAACCACAAGCTAAACACTTACAATCGCGAGCGGAGTATTTACTAAAACTTATTAAAAAACTATTGGATCAAAAGAATGGAAAACAAAAACAGAAAAAACCTCGAGCTAAACGTGGAAATAAGGAGCCTGTAACTAAAGATATCGTTGAAGATGATGCAAGTTCTGCAGATGATAATAAGAAAATAAAAAATTTCAAAAATGAAAAATTTGAAAAGGTTTGAATTTTAATTAAATCTTTTTTGTTTTATAAATTTAACTTATTTACAGGTTTTTAAAATAAATTTATTAATTAATTTGTCTCTCTATATAAAAATTCTCTTAAAATTTATGTTTTGTAATGGCATAAAATTGTTTCTAGGGTAAAAAAGTAGAGGAAGTATTGACGCATGATGAAACGTCAAACGACAGGAAAGAGAAAGATAAAAAAAGATCAAGAAAGGAGGGAAAAGATAGGACCAAAGGTGACAAGTTAAAGGGGCGAAAAAAGCCTACAGATGGACCGATGCATTTTACTGCCAATAATGAACCTCGGGCATTAGAAGTGTTAGGCGATCTTGATCCAACTGTGTTTGAGGAAGTATGAAAATTAGCAATTTAAAAATAAGTTAATGCAACATTATTTAAGGCATCTGGTTTAATTGTTAGATTTGCATATTCAAGTTGACTGTAAATCATTTTAAACTATTAATTTAATAGAAGGATTAGGCAGCCAATTGAACAAGTCATTAAAGTAAGATAAATTATGTAATCATAATGTATTTAAATATGTAATTCTTTCAGTGTAAAGAAAAAATGAGGCCTGTTAAAAAAGCCCTTAGAGCACTCGATAATCCAGACCAGACATTGTCAGAATCTGAACAGGTTACGAGAACACGAACTTGTCTGACACAAATAGGAAATCAAATAGATATATGTTTGAAAGCATATCAAGATGAAGAGAAGAAAGTTGAATGGAGGAGTAATCTCTGGTATTTTGTTTCGAAGTTTACGAATTTTGATGCTAAACAACTTTATAGGTTGTATAAATATGGTCTTAAAAAGAATGTTGAAGGTAATAAACACCATAAAGATGGAAAACATAAAGAAAATATGAAGGTTGGCAAGATACTAAAATTTTACTATGTTGCTTTTTGAGCATATATTTATATAATATTGTAAATTAATTTGTATTTTTATTGTTTTACAGGTTAACAATAAAAATAATCACAATTCAAATAATCACCAAAAAAACAAAAGAGATACTAAATCTAACAATTCTAATGACAAAAAGGAAAAAAGGCAGAAACTGGATAGGGATAAGTCTGATAAAACAAACGAAAAAGTTGCACATACATCTGGAATTAAAAGAAAGTTAGAAGAAGGCGAATGTGATCCAGATATGAATGAGAGCAAACGACATGAGAGGTAACTAAAATAATCATTTTTGTGTCTTCGTATGAGTAACACATGACCATCTATGCTTTTGTTCATTGCATAATCTTATCACTTGCAAATATATCCTAACACGCTCCATTTAGCTGACTGCCATATTGCTTCTTCCATCACTACAGACGTAAACACAAGAAAGATCGCAACCATAGGGAATCGAGCCTGAAGCGCGACAATTTGATGTACAGAGAGCGGACTCGATCAGAGCGGGAGCGGGATCGCGACCGGGACAGGGATCGTGACAGGGAGCGTGACAGGGATAGAGAAAGGGACCGGGAACGAGACAGAGATCGGGACAGGTCGCGTACGAGGCGTGACAGTGGCGGTGTGGGTCCGCCCCGAGTGCGTCAGCCCTACGGCATGCAGCATCCGCATCCCGAGCATCCCGCACATCCAGCACATCCAGCGCATCCAGCGCATCCAGTGCATCCAGGATGGACCCCACCCGCATACCCTGGTCCGAGGCAATATCGCGCAGATCGCAATCCTAGACACAACGATAAAAGAAGGTAAGTGATTATGAGGTCGTTTCACTGCGTTACATAATTTAATTTGGTGTAAATGATAACTACGAAAAGCTACGACGTTCGTTTTAGTTTCAATCTACGGTTCTGGACCAAATTTATCTATTGGTGGTTCATTTAACTATTGAACCACGGACCTAAATATGGACCGGAAATATTATTTTTTTTTTTTATTAATTTAAAAATTATTGATTCCTTATATCGCAGGCGCGCTGGTGTGTAGTGGTGAGTACAGATGTCTGGGATGAGGGCAAGTGAACAAATGTTAAATGATCTATCTGTCGTGTATACAAAACGTTAGTGCAATAGTTATTGTGACTATACATATATGGTGTTAAGGTTCACAATTTAGAAAACTCGATACAATATCGGCCTTGCCCTCAGAGGTGAAAGGTGCGCCGACATTCATTATATGCTGAACTAAAATATTGAAATTGTATAGGTATATGGTTGGTAAGGGTTTCTCCACAGCAATCTAGTAATACCCCTAATCAACAAATTAGTGAAGTGGTGCCAGATCTTAAAAAAAACATATTATTCACGTTCTAGACACTGCCGTGACCCCGACACAGCCGAACATAGATTTTTTTTTATTTATAGATTGTAGCATTAGGGCCACAATCTCACTTAATGTTAAGTGTGTCCAAGATGGTAAAAGGCTAAGCCTAGAGGCGGAGCTGGCTCTCAAGTGCAGCTGCCGGAATATACTTATAGAGACCGGTAGTGCTAGCTAGGTGGGTATTAGAAAATTTCCTACCACCATGCCATTGTTTCATCATAATTTTTCCTTAACAGAAAGCTCAGACTCTTTACGAGAATTCGAACTCAGGTTGATCGGTGCGGTGTCCGTAAACACCACCACTTAGCCATATTACAATTATGAATGACATAATGAACATTATATTTGCCATTATTATGGAGGGGTAGAGGCAAGGAGAACCATCTTTTGGTGGATAAGTTGAACAAGTGTAAGCTACGAATTACGATTAAAAACCCACCAAAATGGAGCTAGTGTAGCAAGAGGGAATGATATTATCTCGTGATTTTATAGTTTTGACTGTTGTTAATCTTAAAAAAATTAATTGAACAATAATTGGAAAAGTTTGTGTAGTGAAAACTTGTTCCAAGTGGGTGAAAATGAAAATATAATAACATTTGGCGCAATCTTTAAAATGTATGCACTTGTTATCTTTGCGCCACCCTAATTTGATGCTTTTCGACGAACAGTTTTTCATACATAGAGATGGTATCTCCTGGTCTCTATCCTGGGCAATAGCCATTATGTAAAATAGTGCACAGTGTAAATTAAGATTGTTATTGGTAGGTATGGATTCGGTAGCATGGCTGGTCCGTACGCGGGATACTACGAGGGCACCGCTGTAATGCCCGGCGGCATGGGGTTCCCGCAGGTGCGCTCTTACCCGGATGACTGGCGGGGCTACACCCAGCCCGAGTACCCGTACGACGAACGAGACTATGAGCGGGAGGTTTACAGGAGAGATTATGATCGCCGAGCGCCTCCTACATAAATAAGTCTATAGGAAATATATTTTCCGTTGCCTTTTGTAAATATAGAGTTGTATATCATTTTGTAAATAGTGCTTAGGAATTTTTTCTTTCGAGGTTAATTTCAGCTATGTGACTAAAGTGTAAGTGTGAAAATTGTGCTATGGTTTATCTATGTGATAAGAAAAGTGCGTCATTGTATTAAGTATTGACTGTTATCTGACTGTACAGTATATTTATTGCTGAATCTGCTGTTTGATTTTAGTTGTACAGATTTTAGACGAATACCATTAATCTTTAATTGTTTCAATTTTGTCACCGATTTCCTGGGTGTTTAATTTTTTAATGTATATTCAAGTTTTTATATTTATTAGATTCTTATCCAAATAAAATACTTTTATGTATTTAATTTATTATCAAATACAGGTGATATAAATAGATCATATTAAATGTACAAAATTTAGCAATTATTTGTAGGTTTGCATATAATATAAATCATGTGTAATTCTAGAAATAGTGTATAGCTTAAAAATGGATATACACATTGTGTCGCTGCATTATAACAGTGCACAGAAATGTTTTATTTGTACATTCGTTTCCCATTCTATGTGCATTTCCGAGTCTTTCCAGGACTCGTACAGTCCTATTTTTATACATTAATGTAAATTCTTATTCTCTGTTACATAAAATTGATTGTAATAAGAGTGGAAATGTCTTAATTGGCAAATGCCATGCTGATAAGTAAATAAATAAACTTATTAAAAGTTAATCATTTGTCTTTATTTATCCATCTAGGTACAACTTACCCTACACGAACATTTATGCATACTGTCACATGAAGAACTTTGAATAAAAGTGATACTTTATTAGATTAGCAAAATAGCAACCACCCACCACTACGCGTTAAAAATATAAAATAAAAATTGCCTGTAAATAGTACCTACAAGATCTGGTTTCGGTTGACCTACCCTCCTCGAGTTTCTTGATAAAACGTATTTTTTATGCAATATAATTTGTTATTGAACAAATTGTAATAGGATTGCCATTCCGTATCCATGCAAAGCTATTTTAATTCAATATTAATAAATTTTTTGTTCGTTAATTTAATTACGCTCATGTAGTTTCTAAAATTATTTATTACCAATCGAGAGTAGCGGAAGTCTGGGTAAAGTGACACCCTGGGTAAAGGGAATACTCCTCTCTAGAAATTTATTCGTTCACTGTCATACGCTGTTTATACTCAGTTAGATTCGGCTCGGCTTAATGAGCGGCAAAAAATTAAGCGACTGATCATGTCGCCAGGCATTCGTGGAACAGCAAATAGTGTTTTTGTGAGAATAAAATCAATTTTGCAAAGTAAGCTTTTTGTTAATATTTCTAACTCCCATCCTTGGGTGTATTATAATTCTTCTGCATGTCATAGTGGCGTTTTATATTGACGGGGTTATAAAGCCAATAGTTTTTGTATGAGATGGATTAACCTCAAAAATTACCCAGTCGGGCAAAGTAAATACAGCCAAGCGTATATGGCATTTCATTAACCGCTTTGTTTGATTATTTTGCTACAGTTTTTTATAATGCGCATATTTTGTTCCATGTTGTGAATGGAAAAAGAAAAAAGACATAATGGGGACTATGAAATAAAGTAGTAATGCAGACTGCTATTAATCTATGCAAAGTTAGAAAATTGGAAAAGGGCAAAGCTAAAAAGTATGGACCGGCACGTCAAAAGTAAAACATGCAATAAATAAACTTAATAACATTACTAAAAAACTAGATCACGAAGTCAAGAAATAGAATTCGAATAGACCACGAAATAGTTCTTGAAAACATGCAATATTTTTTCAGATTATTAAGTTGATTGTGTATGTTTAGTAACGTTAAAAAGTGGGTATTCACTTTACACGAAAACTGTTTCCACTTACCCGGGCATGCGACCAACTGTATATTAAGACCCTTTTTTATTTTATTATTTGTCACTAATTGTTTAACTGTTGATGGTAAGTAATGATTCTATTTAAAACTGTAATAAATAAAGATTAATTTGTGATATATATCTTGTTTCTATATCTCATACCTTGTTTGATAAATCCTTACATAAGTAGGTATCTTAATGTATTCACTATGCCCGGATTTTCCCTAACTAACAAATAAAACACCAAAGTAAGGTTGCCTACGTTTTTCCAGGCAAAAATGAAAAGTTGCCAGGAATAAACAGGTAAGCATGAATCTAAATTTACCCTCATCGAGTTTCCTTACAAAATTATATTCAAAATTTAGATAATAATATTTAAAGTACGAAGATATAGGGTTTCCCTTGGCAAAAGTTAGTAATAAGGCGCGGTGTGACGAAGAAACATTACCACTGCTGAGTTGTCATTGTAATGCATTAAAGGTACACTATGTAGGTATTGGCTATTTTTTATACGATTTGATTCAATATTAGGTACTGCCACTGCTTATTTCTTATGTTTGTAAAGTAACGATACCAAATAGATATATAATATGATATAACATACATTTTAATATAGCCTAGTGTTAGCAAGTAACACATAAGCGCCGAGAGATTTATTAGTACATAATCTGACTTACGATTAATTTTATATAAAGCGGGTAGGACAATGATTAATTTTATATGAAGCGGGTAGGACTGCGATTATTTTGATATAAAAGCGGGTAGGTCAAGCCTTGATGGATTCATTCGTGAAAGTAACCTCTTAGACAACGATACTCTGTCTGAATAAACCACGAATATTAAACTATTAGACTATTAATCCACAAGACCCACAAGTTTTAACACTAGCCAATATATATTATACTAGCGGTGTGCCCGCGGCTCCGCACGCATTTGATACTACGTAGTAGATATTTAGGTGCATACCGTAATATAGTTTTACTCGAATTGTTTACAGTTTTTGTGATGTATTATTTGAGGAGTGATATGCATTTCCCGTGTACAATTTTCATCAAAATCGTTTGAAAATTATTCCATTCTACAATTTCTAATGCATTATTAATGATTCCTATAGCCTCTAACTATACTATAGTGTATGCTTGCCGTCTAAAAAATTTGATCAGAATCGGCAGAGAATATTGAGATATACAAAAGTACCTGTTTTGTAAACGATGACAAGTTTCTCGTGTACAAAATTTCATTAGAATCGGTCAAGCCGTTTTTGAGTTAAATGCTGACAATACAAACAGACAGACAGACATATTTTTTTAAATGGCATATTCGTGATCAGTATTGTGTAGGTTAGGTAGGTCGTTCATATAAGTAGTGTAAGTAAGTATAAGTAGTGTAGATACCTATAGGGAAATTTTGGAGAAATTTATGTACAGACAGAACTATAGATTTATTAATATAGATATATACTACTGGCTGTGCACGCGGCTCCGCTCGCGTAGACTACAGAATGCCGACGATCGGACACAGGCGTGAATCGTGCTACCTTCGCTCCCGGTTATTTTAAAGGCAAAAATGACAGATTTTTTTTTTTTTTATAGGTACTTCGGTACCTTATATACGTTCATAAGCATTTAGTAAAATGCTATTATTTTGACATTACAAATAGACACTTTAATGTTATTAGTTGTATGGATTAAAAATGTGGACAAACGACAAGCTCTGCCACAAGTACCCGTTCTAGAAATGGAGTTAATTTTCAACTTCTGATGCTCTGTACAGAAATATATTGTAAGGTTACTCAAAAATGAATGTGGGTGGTATACAAATATGTTATAGCAAGTAACACATAAGCGTCCAGAGACTGTGAATTATAATAATTACTCTCAGTGTTATCCTAGTTATTTACCATTATACATATAATTCATTCGTGAAAGTAACCTCTTAGACAACGATACTCTGTCTGAATAAACCACGAAATATTAAACTATTGGACTATTATCCCACAAGACCCACAAGTTTTAACATCTCGGAAGTGGGATAAAATCAAAACCACAATGAAGACCCGTCAAGCATCAGTGTCTAAACGTTCCCGGCCTTGTGACTGGGACATGGAATCGTCGACCAGCAGACCAAACCCTGTTGACGCCGACCACCAATCTGATGGCACAACTACGCCACCTGCAAGGAAAATGTTAAAAACTCTGCTAACAAAAGAAATACATAAGGCCATACAAGCTCTGGATGACCAGCCTCCGAAGAAACACCAAGCTGCATCTTTGATCCCTGAATTTCATCCAGAGGATGAAGATTACACTGTGACAACTTGGCTGAAGAAGATTGATCAACTTGGCGAGACACTACATCAAAGACTTCCGAATGTAAGGTTAAGGTTACACCTGTTACATGTATGAGGACATACACGTTGTCAGGATGGTCGAATGTAAGGTTACTCAAAAATGAATGTGGGTGGTATACAAATATGTTATAGCAAGTAACACATAAGCGTCCAGAAACTGTGAATTATAATAATTACTCTCAGTGTTATCCTAGTTATTTACCATTATACATATAATTCATTCGTGAAAGTAACCTCTTAGACAACGATACTCTGTCTGAATAAACCACGAAATATTAAACTATTGGACTATTATCCCACAAGACCCACAAGTTTTAACAATATACTTACTCGTAACAAACGAGTAAAGAGCCGAAATCTTAATTTTTTTATCGGTCAGAAAAAATAATCACTTATAAATATCGATTCAAGTAATTAACCATACCAACCGAAAGTAGTTGCGTTTTATAAGATGTAAGGATATAATAACTACGGGTTATGCCGATGCGTGTGGAACAAAGTCAATAATGTCAGTCTGAGATTTTTGATATTTGCTAAGAAATTTCGGATTAATTATTTAGTCAGTCGGAGATATGCGACTTAAATTTCCTTCTTAATTTCATAGCAGTTTATCTATAATGCATTATATTTTATGCACTTTATTAAACTAATTGGTCAATATGTGTAACGGTACTGATAGTGATAAATTTAAGCTATATAGTTATTTGACTATTTTTTTATATATATTAACGGGAACTCGAGTATTGATCAGTGCATTGATTTAATGTCTGAATATCGCTTTGCATACATTTGGGCATAATGTGGAATACTTACGTAATGTAATAATGATATGAAGATACTTTTATAATAATATCGTGAATTCTACATATACCTATCTTTGCTACAGTTTGCGCATGATCCAAACGAGTCCATTCAATCAGTTCATATTAGTTACCCCCTGACTCTTGAGGGTGTTGGAAGGAAGGATCTGTAGCCAGTTTATCTGTGGCAATGCCTTAAAATACAGTGAAACTTCTAATAATACTAAAACTATAATATTTCTTTTCTTCTTAAAACTTCTTTATGAATTTAGTTACAATGCATTTAATTTAATTTTCTCTTATTTGTGCCCCAATTATTATCAATCTGACAGCGGTAAGTTCATTTTGAAGTGTTTGCACGCAATCTTTGCATTTATGTAATACTATTAAGTGAACAATTATTCTATATATACATCAAATTGGTTTCTAGAAAACGGCCCTAACGATCTGGGTGAAATTTTGTTTATAAATAATGTACTACATATCTATTTTTACCTATAATGGATATTTTATTTCAAGAAATCTAGCGAAGATCGGTCGCCCAGATATACTTAGGTAGGTAATACGTTAACCGTATGACAATAATTGATAATCTAATTAAAAAAGTTCTTGTATCGCGCGATAATTTATCGATTTTTCACTATTACTGCCTATAGTGCCTGCTTAACGTACAATTTTAAATACCATTTTACTCCACGATGAACTGGCGATTTTAGACATGAAGAAAATTACAGTTATGTATATTTCTTCTATTTGAGTTTTTCTCGAGTATACATAATTTATTTAATTGGTATGTTATAAGTAATACGTTAACGGGGAAATTGAATAAACTTTTTGGACTGTTTTAGTAACAAACAATGCAATAGATAATAAGATGTGCGATGATGTTAGAACCATCAGACATATTGCGAAGAACGGGATGGACTATGTTGATACGATGGTTCGCAATTCTATTATTGATAACAACTGCTGATTGTTGCTACCTCTTTCACAGTGGTAAGTACATCACAAATTAGAGAAATAAATTAATTATATGTATAATCAATAATTATAATAAAACAGTAACCACAGCTCCACACGTTGGCGCCAACGTTGGAATACCGCCCATTTTGAAGTGTATGAATCATACACACATATGTTCTTCTTCAGGTCATAAATCATAATATTTAAATATGATCTCTTCATTAGGGTTATTTTAACTTTACATGTGTTTAACAGTTAAGGTACTAATAAAAATCCAGTAATAAACCTTAGATATTCCCAATCCATGCCGTGGCGTGATCTGCGGACCCGGAGCCCTTTGTCGACCGACGCCCGATGGCCACGCATATAACTGTGAGTGCCCTACGTCCTGCCCTAGCTACGGAGACCACGAGGGTTCAAGACCACTCTGTGCCAGCGACGCACGGGACTATCCTGGCGAATGTGAAATGCGTAGAGCTGCCTGTAAATCCAACATTAATATAACCTTTAAATATTATGGTAAATGTGGTTAGTAGGATATCTTAATATAAATCATTTTGTAATTATTTAAAAAAAGAAAGGTATTGTTTTATATTTAGACTAGCTGTGCTCCACGGTTTCATTCGTGTTAAATTTATTTGACAAACTATTATTGTTCTCACTTCACGTAATTGTCAACAGCTTGACGTTTGTATTTACTGCTCCGTTCCATAGTCGTAGCTTGAAATTATATGGCCTCATAAATAAGCTATAAAATGCTTGAAGAATTTTTCAAATCTGACTGGAAATCCAGTGATTAGCGCGTTCAAAGAAACAAAAGAATGTCTTGAGCTCTGTAATGTTATATTACCTATAGAAATATTTCATTATTTAAGCTAATTATTTTATTTGTATCATTTAAGATCCATGTACTGGAGTGACATGCCCAGATCCAGAAGTATGTCAACTGGACGAGCGTCGTTCACCTTCGTGTCGCTGCGCTGAACCGTGTTCTTTGGAGTTCTCACCGGTCTGCGCTTCCGACGGAAAAACTTACTCAAACGAGTGCCAAATGAACCGAGAAAGTTGTCGTGCAAGAAAACCTTTGAAGATTATTTTCAAGGGACAATGCAATTCTGGTATAATTTTTTGCTTTTCATTGTAATTAAATAACGGTAAGATAAGCGCAATAAACACCTAGGAAACCTTAAAAGTAAGTAAAAAGTAATTTCATTATATCCTGTCTACAGTGAAGTAAGAGAGAGAGAGGTAAGACACAGAGAAATTTCTTCGAAGATTTCTCTCTACTTGGGGCAGTCCGACTGGTGGAATATCTCCACTCTACTATAGAATATAGAAGCCAAATAACCTTTTGTTGTCTTCCTGCTGTGAGTAGGATTTCCAGAACCCCTTGGGGTAAGGGGTTCAAGATAAACAACGCGCTATTGATACCAATGGTATTACGAGGAGCGTCCATAGGTTATGGTCGCCGCGTACCATCAGGCAAGCCGTATGCTTGCTACCTTTGTTGTATAAAAAAGCATTGTATAATTTTGTATTAAAAATAGTTATAGAATAAAATAATAAACGAACAAGGATGTGAAGGAAAAGTCTAACTTGCTTTAAATTCATAAAATATTACAGGTGTAAATCCTTGTGCTGAGGTCGAATGCCGTCACGGGGCTGAGTGTCGCGTGGAAGGCGGCGGAGCAGTGTGCGCGTGCCCGCCTCCCTGCGAGCCAGTACTGAGACCAGTCTGCGGATCCGATTCCCGAACGCATGACAGCGAGTGTGAGCTAAGACGAGCAGCCTGTCTCCTAGGTAGAGAGCTGCGAGCTCTACATACTGGCGCTTGTGGTAATGGAACATTAACAACGGAATATTGGTTAGGAAATATGTTTCTCACTTGTGCGTTTTTGTCTTCACCTTGCGTCTTCTATGTTTAGTAAAGTAAGGTACTTGTAGAAACTAGAGTTGATAGACAGCGCACTGACGCACGCCTATCCGGTGCCGATGGATCTGCATGAGATATAAGCGTCTTAACTAAGACATTCAGCAAATGTTTACGCTAGCTACACACAAGATGTTTTTAATATTCTTTAAAGTTTTAGCGTTTTGCCAAATTCTCACCTAATGCTAAGATGGTAACACGCTAAGCTTAATGGGAGAACTGGCTCCCAAGTACAGCTGTCGACAAATTTGTAACCTGACGGTGGTAGCTAGCCAGGAAGATTTAGAAAGTGTCCAACTAGCATGCTATGGTTTCATCACGGTGTTTTCCTTAATCAAAAACTTAGTATCATTGAAGAGATTCAAACTCACGTCGATCGAAGCGATCAATGCTTTAACTTTTTGGGTTTTAATAAGGTTCCAACGGTGTATGTGCGGATCGTGTATGTCCTCACGGTGGTGAGTGTGTGGCGTCCGGCGGGCGCGGCTTGTGTCGGTGTCCCCGGTGTTCGAACGAGTTTGCTCCCGTGTGTGGCTCTGACGGTATCTCCTACGGCAATCGTTGCAAACTGCAGCTTGAAGCGTGCCGTCATCGCCGTGACGTACAAGTGCTTTATGACGGTCCTTGTAGTGAGTATATACTTTTATGGTACTGGTCTATTAATTTACTTCTGTATGTATAATGATAGCATTGTTAACTTTCATTTATAGACGGCTGCGAAAACAAAAAGTGCGAGTACTACGCGGTCTGCGAAAGCGACGGAGTTTCTGAAGCAAGTTGTGTTTGTCCAAAACATTGCGAAGAAGGCACTGTAAGAAGTTTTTTTGGTATTCTATTTAAATTGTACACATATCAGATTCTTTGGTTATTAAACAAATAACGACATTATCAATAAAAAAAAAAAGATTTTAAAAACAATGTTGCTATTAATATTATGAAATTAATTTTATGTGAACTAATTTTTCGCAACTATATTTTTCTTTCATGGAACCAGTTACTGATAATCCATTTAACAATAAAATGTCGCCACAATAAATATTACTTGTGTGTCCTTCCTTCATATCATGGACAGTGGCGTTTTGCTTTTAAACCCTCCAATTATCAGATATAATATTAATTTCATCATAATTGTTAAAAAAATTTTTTTTGTAATATGTAATTTTTTTTGTGTCCAGTTATTTAGCAATATTATATATAATATTATCTTATATTTCGACATCTGTACAAATGATAATGTTTTTCAAACGTAATTGTAAATCCAGGAGACAGAGGAGGTTTGCGGTAGCGACAACAGAACTTATAGTAGCGTCTGCGCATTACGTGGAGTTGCTTGTCGTGAGAAGAGGAGACTTT
This sequence comes from Saturnia japonica, assembly GCA_033032175.1. Classification (NCBI taxonomy): domain Eukaryota; kingdom Metazoa; phylum Arthropoda; class Insecta; order Lepidoptera; family Saturniidae; genus Saturnia; species Saturnia japonica. The sequence continues at coordinate 7,496,872 of CM065311.1, read as the reverse complement.
ATATTGAGCACATGGGTTCATGTGGTAAGAACTTGGTAATTAATTAACTAAATTTGCGTTACCCGTATATGTCACAAGTAATTAATGTAAATTTATTAAAAATACAGGGATATATGTGTTTCCCTTTTTCGTTTGTTTTTTGAAATTTATCGTATTTTAAATAGATGTGTACATATCTTTATATGTATTTCATTTTGAGTAATTTTTTTTTACTTTTACCGGTCTTATAAGTAATACATATTTCTTTTAGTAAATAAAGTATAAATTAGGTTGAATGATACTTTGATGACGATGATGACTTTTTGAGGGTAACCGCTTGTAAATGCTCTAATTTGAGCAAATAACTACAAATTAAGTTAGATACCTTCTGCAAGCACCTGTGAATAAAAAAAAATTAAATCTTTATATATTATTTCTAATAGGTGTTTTTTGGGATAACACCATATCTCATTTAATTCTTCATCAAAATTAATGATTCATACGTAATTTTAAAACTTATGTTTTTTGCCATTGATGAAAGCTATAAAAATACTTGAAATATACCGTCAACTCCTGTAACTTCGCCTTTTGTATCAAACTTCGCCCGAAATTTTAAAATGGTCATAATTTATTTAATATGTTGGCTAAATTGCTGCGTGTTCATTGGTTAATTCACAAATTTAACTATGGTAATATTGCATCTATAATTGTCAAAATCACAACCGCCAATAAGCCAGTGTTGAGCAAAACGTCGCGACGTTTGTGTATGTTTTTTTCGCGGTGCCCACAAAAGTTATACGTAGACGAAAACACATTAAAGGTAAGATTTTTATGTTTTTACTGTAGATAAATTATATAATTGACTTCATGTTACGCTAATATTTATTAAGCTATCTTTGAAATTAAAATAAATATCTAAATAGGCAATGTTAGGACGGGTAATTCAAACTATAAAAACCCAAACTTCGCCTACCCATAGGGTTGACACATTTAGGAAATGTTTCACTTACTTTAAAAAAAAGTGAGTCATGAAGGTATGTCCGCGATTTTCTCATGAAGTACTGTGCGTGAAAGTGAAACTTTATTTATTAGATCTGAGGAATCGTTTTAGCCGTATTTCTAAAATACAGGCTGTAATTTCCAAAAAATCTTTTGTTTCTTAGGCTTAGTAGTGGAGTATTTGAAATATCTAGCAAGATATGATGAAAGGCCATGAACATTCTGTATCTATTCTTCCATAAACATATCATTGTTGAGGTTTTTCTCTGCATAACAGTCAAGTGTTAATAACCATGTAGATAAGACTTCTGTTTAAAACTTTAGGTCGATGCGAGCTAGAAACTAGCGCTTTTGTATGGAACTACACATTTTTTTTTGTCATGAGGTTACGCTCGCTCACACACAGAAAAAGTGCAAAAGGCTTTTCCCAGATATTTACAGACATATAATTCGGTATTATCTACCGATATAAATATGTACCCAACTAAGTTTATTTTACGATGTTTCAATTATAATTCACTGAAAGTAAGGTGAGTTGTCGATCAAATTACAACTGCCTGTAAAATTATCCATGGGTGTACTGATGCGTCAGATTTGCATGAGGAGCTGTGTCAATTATTTGTAAGTACCTAAAAATCAAACAAGACTCAGTGCCGAAGTAGAAGAAAAAATTATTAAAGTTCTGATTGCTGCCGCTGTATTTGGAAGTCCACTCACCTTATTGGACTTGAGAATTGTGGTTCATAAATATTTACAAAACAATGGAATAGATGTTTTTAATGGAAAAATGCCCGGCCTACGATTTTATAAAACGTCATCGACCTAAGTTATCACTAAGAGTCACTTCAGATATAAAATAAGTGAGAGCAGAAAAGTCATGTGACGAAATGCGTGAGTATTTCAACAATTTGAAAGAATCTTTGAAAGAAGTGCTCAAAGAAAATGTGTTAAATTACGACGAAAGTAACTTATCCGATGATCCAGGCAAATCTAAATGCATTGTAAAGAGGGGTATCAAGTATCCTGAAAGGATACTAAATCATACGAAGAGGTGTATATCCATTATGTTTGCTGCTACTGCTGACGGAAAACTGCTTCCACCCTATGTTGTATATAAGTCGAAGCAGATGTGGACGCAAGGGGTTACAGGTGGACCTCCTCTCACAAGATATAATCATTCCACTTCTGGCTGGTTTGATTCAAGCATATTTGAAGACTGGTTTCTCAATGTCATTGTTCCGTGGGCAAAGAAGCTTTCAAGCCCGAAATTAGTAAAACAGTTTATTTTAATGAAATAAATATGCCAAATTAAATTATTTTTTTATTTCCATAAGTAAAAGTACCTAATCATAGTTAGAAATATGAACAGTGACAACCCTACTGTTTGTTCTAACTTTCGAAAAAAAGTTAGCCTAACTTCGCCTACCTCAAAATAAATAAATAAACAGCTTCCATAAGGTTTCATTTTAATCAAAGTATTATTTCCGTTTTCAAATCCATTATATAATGCTTAGGTTTTGATCATATGTGAATATTAAAGTAGATACGCACGGCAGGCGAAGATAGGATATTTGCCCAAACTTCGCCTTTATTTTTCAAATGAAGATTAAAAGCGTACTTTTTAATATCAATCTCTGAGACAAACACACTAGAAAATGCCCAGTATGATTGGTCAGGTTGTAGTGAGTCGGTTAAGTCAAACTATTTTTATTTGGGGGGAAATTTGAAAAGTAGTCAGTATTAACACGAAATTAGGCGAAGTTATAGGAGTTGACGGTATTGGTTTTGTTGAAAAATGATTAAAAAACTTTTTCATTAGGATTGCTATCTCTTGATTTCATTCTTAATTAAAATATATTAGGCTTGGGTGCAGGCCGCACAAGATCGGTCGCTCTGGAGATCTATGGGGGAGGCCTATGTTCAGCAGTGGACGTCCTGCGGCTGAAATGATGATGATGATGAGGCTAACATGTAAGAGGCGCCATCTATTAACAATCTGTTAACTAATATTACAGCTTAGTTTGCTAACATTCTATGATGTGCGTAATGTTCGCACGGGTGAGCTAATCTCGTTTGTATTTATATATGTAGAGTCGTGCTCCGGTGTGCAATGCCCAACTGGGACGTGGTGCGCACGTGGCGCATGCGCATGCACTACTCCATGCGCAGAAGCTGCTCGAGAACCTGTTTGTGCGAGTACTGGGCAAACCTTCCCTCACGAATGTGCTTTATCGAAAGCTGCATGTGAAGCACGCATGCGCGGTGACCCACCATTGCGCGTTGCCTATTATGGAGAATGTACAGATTCACAGTATGAAAACTCAACCACAGGTATTATGAATTTTTAAACATCCGTTTTTAGTTAAACAATGGATTTCCACACAAGAGTCGGGTATATAAGTCCACTACATACTTAGTTGTCGTTTATCTTTTTGATCATACAAATTAATCTACTAAAACCTGTCCTGGCCATACCAAATAGTAACTCTATTTGGCTTAAGGGAAATCGAACCTTATTTTTGTATTATATTATATTTATTGTACATATACGTATATATTTGAATTGTTACGCCCGTGTATACCAAAGTAAAATGCTGTGTATTGCGAAAAAAATAATTTATTTTCACACACGAACACAGTGTGCACTATACTCCTCCTGGCTATTATCCCATTAATTCGGGGTCAGCCCTCTCACTGCTGCGCCACACGTACGGTTGTCTCTTTTGTTGTGTTGCTCGCCATTAACCTTCGTAAAATATCACAACAACAAAAAAAGAAACACGCCAGAACAGCAACTCTCGAACCATCCAGGTACCTACCTGTACATGTATTGTTTTTGTAAACAGCAATACGCGCTTTTTTATCATTTATTATGGTTCGTAATAGTACATTCACAAAGTGATATGGAGTCGTAAGATTTACAACATAGTGTATGACTTGTAAGAATGAAGCATGACTGCAATAAGGTTCGTGCTCCGTTACTGCGATTATTCAGTATTGCTTATTAGTATTGTTAATTATGTAAATTATTATCATCGTAAATACTTATTTTCTGTAATCTTAAAGGCGCAAATAAAACTGCGAAACTGACGGACCATAGCAACGAGATTCGATCAGGAGATGAAACAGCCGAGAGTTCCAGTGAACCAGCGACTGGTAGTGCAGTGTGTGCTAGGGTACAGTGTGCATATGAAGCAACTTGTGCAGTGGATTCTAATGGACAACCTAGGTAACGTGCTTACTAGGATTAGTCACATGCAATAAGTATAATTCGTGCAATATGGCAATATGACAAACATTTATTCGCATTTTAAAATGAAAATTGTCGACTAACAATAACTCTAGTATATTTAACACTACTATAGCTACGGTGGCATCGCGTCTCGATGTATTGTGTATTAGCGTAATTGATTACAATGATATATGTTTAGTGTTAACGTACTTAAATGATTAAAACAATGGGAAGATAAAATCTGCACGTTAAGACCCTAATTGTGGTTTGTAAGTTTTGTTTGAAATTTTTTTGGCAATGAAGGGCTAATATATCAAATAAGTATTCCACAATCACCGTTACAGGTTTTATTAGGTAGAGCAGGTAGAGATAATGAAAAATCAGTTCTCTTTAGTCTTGCAAATCTCTTTCGTTTTCTGTACATTCATTAATCCTTTCACGCCTATCGTCATTTGAAGAATAATAATATGTGCTTAAGATGCGCTTGCCTGTTTGACTGCGCTGCGGCAGCGGCAGCGGCGGCGACGTCCTCTGTCCCAGTCTGCGCATCTGATTTAAGATTATATCCTACACTGTGTCATATGAAGCTAGAAGCTTGCAGGCGACAAGAGGACTTAAGATTACGTCCTTTGGCCTTGTGTCGGGGATTAGAGGTAAAAATAAATGATTGAAAAGAGATATCTTATAACGCCGGCCATACACACCACGGACTACCTGTACAGGTATGCCTGCGCAGGTAGACCGGAGCGTATATTAGAATGTAACTATGCTATTTTTGAACCTGCGCAAGCTACCAGCGCACAATCAAAAATCAATCAACAAAAATTTTTCATGTACACGCTACGATTTGCTGTCGACTTGTACAGGTAAACCTTTCCGGTAGACCATAGCGTATATGACCGGTATTAGTGTGACTATGTAATATATCTATATAATTTTGATAGGTTAATAATAATAAATTTTCCGATATTGGCTTAGTTCAGGCCATGCGGTGATGACGAACCCTTGAGTGATGTTAACGGGCGGCCGCTAGACTGCGGTGGTGGACCACATAGAAAAGATTGTCCTGTTGGTAGCTACTGCCATCATACTACTAAAGCTGCGAGGTGTTGTAGAAAAGGTAATTAATATATGAAAAAGTTGACACGTTAACCCAATTATATCCGAATGGTCTTCGTTTATAGAGTACCTAAGTCTATATATAACCTATTTATATCCAATACCTAATTTATATATTAAAAAAAATAAAAGAGAAGGGTAAAAGTATTTTGGAGGTGTACATTTTATAGTACGACAGGGTACGGCGGTGGTTTTTCTGTATAATTTTGTTACATAGTTTTGTTGTTACATAAGCCATATCATTTATCGGGGTAAAAAGTGTATTAATCCAGGTTATAAACTATCGGTGTACCAAATTTCATCCATATTCGTGGAGCCATTTTTGCTTAATTGAGTAACATAATTTTTGCAATTTAATATTAATGTAAGTAGGATAAAACTGAATTTTGTTATAGTTATAAAGTTATGGTATTATACACAGTATTGGTTGTCGATGTATATTATACATGTAATTTAATCCACAAAGTAAACCTTAATAAACTTGTCACTTGAAACGTAGATATTAAAGTGAAAACAACCATAGAAAGTAAATCGTAGTTCAGAACGAATATAAACTCGCCGCAAACCGATTTACCCAGATAAAGCTATGATCGAGAGAAAAGGTTGTCAAGAGTCCTGGCACGGTTGCTGCGCAGACGGTGTAACTCCTGCACGCGGCCCAGGTGGATCGGGATGTCCTTCACAATGTGGATGCCACAGACTTGGCGCTATTAATGAACGGTGCGATGAAAGCGGGCAGTGTTCGTGTCGGCCCGGCGTAGGTGGACTTAAGTGTGACCGCTGTGAACCTGGCTACTGGGGTTTGCCAAGAATAGGAACAGGACATACAGGATGTATACGTAAGATAAGAAATAAATTAAATAGATATAAATACCTATAGATATAATGCAATTTATTAAAAAATTGTTGAGGATGAAGATTGATGTTTTACCTTTTTTACAATCTCGCCTGATGTTAAGTGACGATGTGGCCCAAGATGGTAACGTGGTAAGTCAGTCTCACAGGCTCTCAAATGCAGCTGCCGCTGTATCACATCTAAAAGTGCTCGGCAGCAGATTTTCAACTTGGGGTAGGTTAGCGATAATGATGTTATCCTTTACCGAAAGCTCAGGCTCACTGCAGGGATTCGAACTCATGTCGAGGTGACCGTATACGCTACCACTGAACCACATTGCTGTGATCAACTGATCATTCATCATCATCATGTTCATTCATATAGTGATACATAAATGGCGACGATAATGATGTTCTTATTAATTTTAATTATATTATGTTATGCAATTGTTTTATAAATTCCATGCCAAGTTCGAAATTACTTACATAATGATTACATTGTAAATGTTACTGTTATATTAAATTTTCTTATTTTGAATAGCTTGCGGTTGCTCAGCATTTGGTTCAGTGCGAGAAGACTGCGAGCAGATGACTGGTCGCTGTGTCTGCAGACCTGGTATACAGGGACAGAAATGCACCGTTTGTTCCAACCATGAACATACCCTGGGTCCTAATGGATGTTTTGATCGTAAATACGTTATATATTATTTATAGTTATTATTTTATTAATAATTATTGATGAATGAAAATCGTTTTTGCTTTCAGCTGAATCCACCCAGCTACCTGCAACCAACTGCGATCGTATGACATGTTATTTTGGAGCGCATTGCCTTGTGAGAAGTGGTTTAGCGTCTTGCGAGTGTAGTACAGCAGAATGTCCCCCTTCTGACACTCTATCCGTGTGCGGTAGTGATAGTCGTACTTATCTCTCAGCGTGTCATCTTCGTGCACACGCCTGCAGGACTCAGTCGGATGTGGTAGTCCAAGCGTTTGGCCCTTGCAATAACGAGACGCCACATGTCCGTCGAGGTAGTCGCTCCAGTAGATCAACAAGCACAATTACCCGTAAAAATTCACAAGCACAAGCCCCTAATAAAACACTTAAAGATTTCGAGCACATTCAGTATTTAAGCTCAAATTCTTTACACTATACTGACGCTTCAGTAGATACAAGCGATAGCGGCAAACCTGATAGCCCTGAGCCAGAACTGACTTGCATTGACATCCTTCCTCCGATCGGATATCGCTAGAATTATTATAACGTACAAAGTATTTGTAGAATTTTAATAAACCTTAATTATAACTTTTAAACTTCCTATGCTAATTAATCCACAGAGAATGTGTACAGCGTTTCTAATGTGTTGGAAAATAATCCTCTATCAAACTGTGTTATAAAATCATTAAATGATGTGATTAAACCACACGATGACTCTGTTGAAGATTATATAGAAAATGAATATGATTATTCGTTTGAAGAGTATGTTGAAGAAAATAAAATGTTTTATGAAATGCCCCTTTTTGACGGTAAAGCGAGAATGACAGCTCGAGCAAGGTTACCAGGAAAAAGTTTTGATATTTGGGCAGAGTTGTCTACCGTTTGTGGGAAAGGAGCAATTATAAGTGCTTCTGGGAGAAGGGATCATTTATGGCTAGGTTTTATGGATGACAGAGCATTATTGCGCTTCGATGCCGGGAGTGGTCTTTTGGAATTACGTTCTGGGAAGGTCAAAACTCACGGAAAAACGAAAATATCAGCTAGGAGATACAAACGAGATGCGATTTTAATGACGAATACAATAACCGTTCGAGGATCAGCACATGGTCGTATGAGTTCATTAGATGTCGATCCTTATGTGTACATAGGACAACCACCTGATAATATTACAAAGTAAGTGAAAGAAATATTAAAAGTTTTAAGACCAATATACCTACCTTTTGAATACCAATTGAGATAATTAACTGAAATAAACATTGGAAACTTCTAAATTACCTAAATGCCGTCAAAGAACTTTTTTGTAAAATGGTTTTTAGTGGTATATTATTTTATTATTATCTTTCATTATTAGGTTATCAGAAGGGCCAACAACACTTGGGTTTATTGGTTGCATTCATCGTCTTCGTGTCAGTGGAATGGATTTAATTCCCCCTTCAAAAGGATTACCGTTTACCTTTCAAGGGGTTCGTTCTTGTACCCCTCACAATTTGGCTCGTTTGGTGTGCCCATAAAGATAATTAACGATACAATATGAACGGTTAAAAAAGTGGTTCTTGAATGATGCTTCTGTAAGTCACTACATTTCAAATTGTGAAGAATTACAATATTTTTTGGAAAATATTTTTATAATTCTATTGATGTGTCAAAGAACAAAGATTGATTATTATTTTAAACTGGATTCTACAAATTAAATAAAACCGAACTAAGTTCTATAATATTAGCTTAAGTAATATGAAATATTAAAGTATCATTATGAATATAAAATGATAAGCTTCAATTATATACTACCTAAATAGGCAAAAATATTTTTTTCTATGCATTAAGGACTTCTCGTATAAAGAACTGAGTCTACTACTATTTTCCTGTGTACATTGTGATAATATTTTGTAATTTAATCCATCAATATTTCCAAAAATAATCATATTGTTAACATATCTACTTATATACTTACAATGAAAACTGTTTTCTCCATAATAAAGTGTTATATTTTAAATATCTGTATTTTATTTCTTTTAAGTTTCTCATTATTTTATACTACTGTAGGTTAACTCTTTTAAAGATACTTGATTACAAATGTTACCTATACTTATTTTGTGAGTCACCGATTTGCTGCTAATGCTCACTATAATCGGTGACGTAAGCAAAAGTTGCATAAACATGACATAAGCATGACTATAGAATATCATCATCATCATCATCATCATTTCAGCTGCAGGACGTCCATAGCTGAACATAGGCCTCCCCCATAGATCTCCAGAGCGACCGATCTTGTGCGGCCTGCACTCAACGGCTCCCAGCGACCTTTATTATGTCGGCATTCCATCTAGTGGCGGGCCGTCCTACGCTTCGCTTTCCGGTGCGTGGTCTCCACTCGAGAACCTTTCTGCCCCAACGGCCGTCAGTTCTCCGAACTATGTGCCCCGTCCACTGCCACTTCAACTTGCTAATCCTTTTGGCTATGTCGGTTACCTTAGTTTGTCTACGGATCTCCTCATTTCTGATTCGATCTCGTAGAGAAACACCAAGCATAGCCCTCTCCATAGCTCGCTGAGCGACCTTGAGCTTTCTTATGAGGCCCACAGTGAGCGACCACGTCTCTGTGCCGTATGTCAGCACTGGCAACACACACTGGTCAAAGACTTTCGTCTTGAGACACTGAGGTATTTTGGACGAGAAGACGTTGCGCAGTTTCCTGAACGCTACCCAGCCGAGTTGGATTCGTCGACTGACCTCTTTTTCAAAGTTGGACCTACCTAACTGGATTGTTTGTCCCAGGTAGACATATTCTTCAACAACTTCTAGACAAGAGTTCCCAACTGATACTGGGGTGGGCACTACATGGATATTCGACATGATTTTCGTCTTGTCCATGTTCATTTTAAGGCCCACCTGTTGAGAAACTTTGTCGAGGCCATCGAGCATTGTGCCAAGATCTTCCAGCGATTCTGCCATGACTACGATGTCGTCAGCAAATCGAAGGTGAGTGATGTACTCGCCATTGACGTTGATGCCGAGTCCTTGCCATTCCAGGAGCTTGAAGGCGTCCTCTAGAGCGGCGGTAAACAGTTTCGGAGATATTACGTCTCCCTGTCTAACGCCTCTTCTCAAAGGAATTGCCTTCGTGCACTGCTCCTGTACTCGGACCAACATGGTGGCGTTGTTGTACAAGCACTTCAACACTTCGATATATCGATAGTCAATACGGCACCGCTGGAGAGACTGCAAGACTGCCCAGGTTTCGACCGAATTAAAGGCTTTTTCGTAGTCCACGAACGCTAAGCATAAAGTCAGATTATACTCCTCAGTCTTCTGTATAATCTGCCGCAGCGAATAGATATGGTCTGCGATGCTAAAGCCTTTTCGGAAACCGGCTTGTTCGGGAGGCTGGAAGTCATCAAACTTGTGCTCGAGACGATTCGTGATGACCCTCGAAAACAGCTTATAAACATGGCTCAGCAATGAGATGGGCCGATAGTTCTTCAATAAGGTTTTATCACCTTTCTTGAAGAACAGGACCACCACGCTGCCGCCCCACGTTTCTGGCGTTTTACCCTCGAGTATAACGGAATTAAAGAGCTTCTGCAGGATCTTAAGTACCGGCGTTCCACCCGCTTTAAGAAGCTCTGATGTAATTCCGTCATCACCTGGCGCCTTGTTGTTCTTAAGCTGCTTAAGGGCCATCCTAAACTCGTACAGGGCGATGTCGGGGATATCTTCGGCATAGTGTCGGGTCAGCCCGGCTCTCGGATCATTAGCCCATAGAACCTTTCGATCTCCCTTAATACCTCTGGCTTGGTGTACGTTACGCTGCCATCATCCATTTTCAGCTTCGTCAACTGGCTCTGTCCAATAGATGCATTCCGTGCGAACACTTTGGAGCCTTTATTCCGCTCTATCGCCTCTTTAATACTTTTGGTATTGTAAGACCGGACATCGTGTCGCAAGGATTTATTAATAGATCTATTGAGCTGCCTATAGGACTTAGTGTCATCGGAAGACTGCAGCGCCATACCACGCCGATCCGCCATGAGTTTTCGGGTATAGAATATAATCAACCGTATTTAGATAATGCGTGTAACAAACGTGGAAAAGTATCTTCATTTAAATACCTACTACAGCGTGTTGTATAAGTATTTGTAAAAAGTGACTCGTGGCCTTTCAGAGATACATTCGTACATTAAAAATATTAATTCATCATCATCATTAACCTTGTTTAATAATATTTCTATAATGTACGAAATAATAAACTAACGATGTTAGTGATACAAAGAATGAAAAATAGATCTAAAAGTAAATTTTATAATAGGCATTTTAAACGTATTTAAATATATATTTTACTTCTTAACTTTTTATTGGAGCGTATTCAGTCATTTCTCTCAGTTTTCATTGCCACCTCATTATTTTCTTATCAACGTTATACCTCACTTCCCTTTTATAATCCCGCTTATCTCGGCCCTTTAAAATTTAAAGCTGTTACTTTGTTCTACGAACAAATGAAAGCAAATCGTAAAAAACTTTTTACCAGTCTATTTTTATCGTAATGGAGTAATAACTGTCTGTTTCATCTCGTAACGAAGGCTTTGAATAATTACTTATTAAATAAATAGTACCCATAGTGTCATAGAGTCATATTAAACCCGAGTAGTTTCAATATCTTGTACTATGATTAAAGTATTGACATTGCCTTAGTGTATAATTTATTTTTAGTAGACTTCATATTGTGTAATATATCTATGCATTATACTGTACATTATAATGCTTACTTTACATTTTATCACGTTTAACATGATTTAGGATATATTATTATGCCACACATTTGCCGTACTATGAAGCCGTGGAACTATCTCCCTGTCAGTATGTTACTTCCTTCCTATAACACAGTGCTTCAAACATAACGTGAAAATACATTTATATAGGCCGGCATGACACTGACCACTGGCGATTAATTGTAATCCTTCTGGTGGTCGCCGATGTCGTTGAATTGCATTGCATTGCAAGTACATTAAATACAGTACAGTGTACAGGTAGGTACATACCAACTAATTGTTATAACTAATCATTTAATGAAACGTGCTGGCCAAATGTTTAAGACGACTAGAATATCTAGCCAATAAATTGGGCATCCTCTTCGAGGTTAGGCGATATTTCACACCAAACCAGCTTCTTAGCATGTATCAAGCACAGACACGCTTTTGTGTTGAATATTGCAGTCACCTATGGGATGGATCTGCCAAATATCAGTTGGCCGCTCTTGATTCCATTGAGCACCGAGCTCGTCGACTTGTTGGCGATGTAGCACCGATGAAGGCAAAAATGCTCAGTCTAGAGCATCGTCGTAAGGTAGCTTGCCTCTTAGTGTTTTACAGGTTGCAGCACTTTGGAGAGTGTGAACAGGGAATTGCACGATTTAATTCCGCCCATTCCGTACCATCATAGGACAACTAGACGCCGTGAAGGATTCCACTCTTATGTCGTGGAAATTCCCCTGATTCGCACGAAGTGTTACGCTTCGTCGTTCATTATGTGAACGGCAAAGGAGTGGAATTCACTCCCGTCGTCTGTTTTCCCATCCACCTATATAACTTGGGAGTCTTCAAGCGAAGAGTGAATAGGCATTTAATAGGTAAGCGCGATACATCGTCGGCCTCATCTTTACTTTCCATCAGGTATGATCGAAGCCAAGCGCATATCTGTATTGCATTTTTAAAAAACTATTTGGTGCTTTGCACGGTCGTACTTCGGCATATACACTTACTAACGAATTTTTCGTAATTCGCGTACCACATTTAACAATTTGAACTCAATTACTAATATTTTTGGCTTAAACTGAAGGAGGAAGAACATCGTAAGGAAACTTGAACGTCGTAGATTCGTTTGTAATGTCATTATTTTAAAATTCTTTATAGGTTTAGCGTTTGGACACAATGTTACATGATGATAAGTGATTATGTGGTTCTAGCCTAGTGAGGAGACTGACTCTCAAGTTCAGCTGCCATAATTTATAGGTGCCTAGCGTCGGATTTTCAACTTAAGGTGCGTTTGAAATCGTCAAAACGTCGTTTCGTAGCCTATTGTGGTAATTAAGCCATGGCCTCTCCCTGACAAGCGGGCCATTTACATTAACAAATAAAATTATTAACTAGTATTACTCACCATCTTAAAAAAAATTTAGATTCATCGTTGATAAGACGTGGACGTAGTAGGTACGTAGACATATAATCAAAGTTATGATTTTCGGTCGAATATTTTATCATAATAATATTCATTACTAATGAATATGCCAAAGATTGCCAGCGTTTCCGATTTGCATAATCAGTCTCTTTCCTCACTTAAACTAAGCCAGTCACGTCGTTGCTCCATCAAGTTTGGGATTATAAGGAAGTTCGTCTAAATAATATTTAATGTAGATATAGAATATTTTTACCACACATTCCTTAATAAGAACTTCATGAGAGTTAATTTATTTCAAGTGATAATAGATGATGTTCATCGTCTTAAATAGCATCAAGGTTGAGGTGAGCCATATGCGCACTCACTTAGATAATAAACATTAATAATATCATAACAGGAGTTTACTTAACCGCCTGCGTCCTCGTAAGACAGCTAAAAGCTTCTGTTCATTATGTCTTAGTTTTCGCACCTTTATTTAAATACATTTGAAACATCAACATTTCGTTTTGTGGTAAGCGGCTACCGTATTCTGTTGATGCTTGTAATTCCATAGGTATCAAATAGCCTCTTGCCGACCTTGAACCTTCTAGCCCAACGAAATCTGGAAACCCTACTCACCTCAGGAAGACAACACAATGTTATTTGACTATGATCTTATGATAAGAGGTATTCCACCAGTCAAGTTGGATCAAGTAGAGAGAAAACTCCATAGAAGTTTATCTATACCGTACCTCTCTTATGGGCCTAAATAAAGTATGTTATTGACAGTGAATATAGAAACAGATACGTATGAAACTAAGAAATATCAATTATGTAAGTTTTAGTGACTGAGTGAGAAGCTACTTCGATTGAACTCATACATTTAACTTACCTACTTATAAAGCTGCTTTCAATGAAAATGTTATTAATTTCTGTGCTGCGATAAGGCATTTTCCAGTGATTTCCAATCTAACTTTCATTCACAAGTTGCATTTATGTTGTCCAAGCCCTTATCGGCTCTAGCAGCTGTATCTTCGGCCTTATCATGGCTTGCAATCAGGTAAGATTGTAATCAAGAACGATAAATAAATTCACATGTTGTGTTGCTCACTATAATTTTCTAAATCTTTTCTAAGTTCATATCTTATGAAAACTGTTTGGCATATCTCTGTGTAATCACAGCGCCTCTAGTTTAGTTATATAGGGTTTTATAACGTTGTTCCCTTGAAAAATGCAGTTCATAAATCTGTCTCATAGGAACAACTGAGTTATAATATAAAGTTTTCAGGCACCAGGTTAGCGCACTTCATATTACGTTACTTTACCTTACTAGTTAAAATGAGGTTATTTTTATTTCTGTGGTAGAAATATAGTATTAAATTTCGTTTTTCTAAGAAGTAAGTTTTTTGGGTTTAATAATTTGTTTATTATATTATACATAATTTATGAATATGAATATTATTATTTGAAAGGCGTAGGTACTATTGAGCATCTTGGCTCAATAGGTCTAATAGATCTCCGTAACCGCACATGAGTTACTTAATTAGTTATCATAATACAAGTTTAAAAAAAATTTGGTGTGTTATTATATTTTTAACACTACACAAAGCGATATTAAACCCATAATATTAGGGTTTATTAATACTTAACTGATACATTAGTACATTTTATGGATAGGTAGGTATGTATTTGATGTCCCACTAGTCGTTAGTATATACGCATATGTTTGTCATAAAATACAGATTGGTGAAACTTTTCGTGTAAGTACGCTACTTTGATGAAATTCGTCCCTAGTTCTGTGACAGGTCCCAAGCTCCTATAAAATATTTTATAAGAACGTCAGCTGAATAGCACTTGCCTGTTTATTGCCCGACGTTGTAGGCTTAAGGGCATAAGTCGTGCTCCGAATGATTAAAGAGACAAATATGAGAAGGGGATCAATTTTTATTGAATACTTTTATTCTATAAAAAAAAAATCATAAGAAATTATCTTAGAACAAAAATATGCATAATAGAATAACTAATTAGTTTCAGCGTTTGAGTGATGTAATATTTTAGTATTGTATTAAAACATATAATAATAGTTTTTTGTTATTTCCGAGGAAGTGTACCTACATATTTATAAAGATTCGTTTTAAATGCTATTGTTATTATGTACAAAATTTATTTTATTTTTAATTATTGGCTTACTTTAACATATTATAAATAAAACAGAAGGATGAAACGTTAGCAACTACTTTAGTTAAAAAGTAAGTTGTTGTAGCTGCTATCGCCTACCTCCGGAATTTTGGTCTTATTTTCAAAACAATACAAAAGTGAGAAAACAAACGTAATTTTATAAGCAAGATTATAACTTAATCGTAATGTAATACAAAATAAAAAAAAACACAAACAAAAACCAAAACTGTGTGTGTATAAGTAATTCTTTGTATGACTATGAAGTTATGTAGGTGAAATTATTTTTCATGTATTATAATACTAAATAAAAGTTTTAAAAAATTAAAAAAAAAACGCTGATTTTATTTCTATTACTATATTTATTTTTAGTTATAACAAAGCTGTAACAAATGTAACCTCTCTCTCAACTTTATGTTAGAGCAAATATGTATGTAATTGTAGAACATAATTATCATTTTAGCCGTAGACGTCCACTATTGGACATAGCCTCCCCAAAGATCACCACAACGACCGTTACCAGGTCGTCGGACCAACTTGTTGCGAAACTGCTTATGATGCGTCTTCCAGTACGTGGCTGCCACTCGAGAACTCTTTAGCTTCATCGAGCTACATGCACCTCCCACTGCCACTTAGTTTACCTATTCTTAGGGTTGTAATTGTAGATAAATTAAAAAAAAATTAATTACCATTTCACTTCATTGAAACTTACTAACAAAAAGTATTAAAATCAATGTGGTTAATCTTCCTTCGACGAAATTTTACTGTCTATTGTATAGAGGATGGTCTGAATGAAATATCGGATTTCTGTATATAGTTTATTCAAAGTTCTCCGAAGATTGACTACATTTTTAAAGTGCTTATAATAAAGAAAAATAATATATGAAAATTAAAACACTTAAGTAATAATCAATAACATGTTTGATTAAATTAACTAAAACAGTTTTAATTCAAAAATAACCATAGTTACTGAATTTATTCTGAATAAAATAAATCGAATGTAAATATCTTTGTAAGATTTCTCTCTACTTGGAGCAGCTTGACTGTTGAAATATTTCAACCCTACAGAAGATCGCAGTCAAATAACCTTATGTCTCTGCGGTGAGTAGTACACGCTAGTAATAGTTTGGTGTTGCAAGCGTCCTTAGACTACGGTACCGCTTACCATCGGTAAGGGAAAAGGGGGTAATGGGAGTCACATAAGCAAGAATCAATAAAACTTTAAAGTTATTAATTTCAGGTTTATTAAATCACACATTTTTATTACTATAGATAATAATTTATCAACCTGAAACCGATTTTTAAATTTTGGAATCATACCTTGGGTATAAAAACACTTTAAAAAAATAATTTTGACCACCATTGCCCTGATATGCGGATAATAGTAGTCATCATATTAGACAATGAGAGTCAACACATCTACAGCACTTGTCGCACACATAATTCTTGGCCTTGACAGATATTTGCTTTGCTACTTTCTTTTTCTATTCAGTGGGGGTCACCTGACTCCCATTACACCAAAATTGATAATAAACTAAAAAAAAAAACGTTAAACATTTCACAAAAAAATTCTCACGACAAGATTGTTTACTGATATAAATAAAAAGTTATGTTTTTAAAAAGATTGATATACATATGAGCAGTTCTCATTTTTTTTGCCATAAGCACGTTGAATACTGTCCCACAACTATGCACTTGAATAAAATGTAGAAGCAAACACTAATTACTAAACTTTCTACGACATCTGTATTTTCATATGAAAAAGTCACAAAATATAAATAATCGTACAATCATATATAATTACATCATTTTAAAATCTGTATTTCAAAATAATTGAAAGTTACCGTATGTATAAAAAATGCAATGTCCCATTTTCATATCCGTAATTTTAAAAAGATATATTTATTTATGGTATATAGTACCTATACAATATATTGCACTTTATCTGTTAATAAAGGTAAGAAGATTAATAATGTATCTGTTTTTTTATATTTTGTTATATGATTTTAAACTTATATTCATATTAAACTTGTCCTAGCAAAGATTCCAAAAATGAAATTCCTTTTTTGTTACTTATTTTAGACCTGTTAGTATTGAAAAAGTACCAATATTACTAAATTCAGACGTGTTAGGTAACACTAGACACCATTTTATGCCACCATGTTTAATTTTCAAACGCCATTGTATTTCTGACGGCTGCTCTATACACACGTGTCCAGCTGAAGCATATTGTAATTCCAGATTCGTTACCACTGTTCCAAGGTTAGTTTTAAATTTAACAGATTTATTCGTTAGTTTTTTGTAGTTTATATTGTTCTCTATAAATTGGTGTAAAATATTACACTTTCACTTCATTTTTGATCATGAATAAGATTTTTTGAAAATTTGAAACTATGTTTCGTTACTTTCTTTTCGGTTACTTTGGCGTGGTAACATATGTTGAGGAAAGTTGAGTAACAAAAACTGGAAATTATAAACCCACGTTCATATTCAACAGAACACACACACAATGCCGTTAACTCCAGCTGAGAAAATGAAACGTTATAGAGAAAGGTTAAAAAACAATCCTGAAAAATTAGAAGAAATAAGAAAAAAAAATTTACAGCGAATGAAGTCGAAATATAAATATAAAAAAATATCAGAAATGACAGAAGCGGAAAAAAATATTCAAAGGAAGAAATGGAAAGACCAAAAACAAAAAAGGAAAAATAAACAAAAGAGTACAACTGAAGTCGAGTTAACAAATTCATCTACCACAGTGATATCAGCAGGTTCGTCTACAGTATCAGCCTCAGCAAGTCCAGAGGAAACAATGACCAGAGAACCAATGTTGAAAAAAACGCAACAGACATTAACAAAAACACTTTTCAATTTAAGGAAATCTAGAAATCATCTAAAACTTGAGCGTGATAAAGCAATAAGTCGCATCATTTACCTGGAACGGCTTTACGAAGCAACAAGAAAAAAACTATATAGGTTAGAGAAAAAGAGAACAGAAGAAAAAGAAAAGTTTGATAAAGAATTCTCCAAAATGAAGGCTAGAAATGAAGTATTAGAAGCTTCTCTAAAAATAACATATAAAAGCTGCGAAACTAATAAAGAAAGGGATCTGATAAAAAAAATAGCTAAAAATGATGTAGTTAAAAATAATAAAGCACAGGTGTCAATTTCGAAAAAAATAGGAGTACGGGTTAGAGTTAAAAAGTCTGCTAAAAAAATATCAGAAATTAAAAAATCTATTATTGACTTTTACCATCGAGATTATGTAAGCAGGGCTACAGCAGGCAAACGTGAGTGTAGGACGGTAAAGAAAAACAAAAAACAAATAAGATATCTAAATGACTCTTTGCGTGTCTTATATACGAAGTTCAGGTACGAAGGGGGCACTGCTTCATTTGCAACGTTTTGCCGATTCAAGCCGTTTTACGTCTTATCACCAGCTCTACATAACAGAAATACCTGTCTTTGCATTAAACATTCAAATATCAGTCACAAAATTGAAGCATTGAAACGCCACAAAATAATACATTTTCAAAATAGTCATGCTCTCTTACAGAATGTCGCTTGTGATTTAGAATCCTTTGATTGTATGCACAGTAACTGTAATAGCTGTAAGAATATTTCTTTAACATATGAAAATTATGAGGAAGATCAAAATAATAATATAACGTGGTTCACGTGGGAAACTCAAAATTACACATACAGAAAATTTACGAAAGACGGAGAACAAGAAATACAAACTAAAAAGACAGTAAAAACACGCAAAACCCAAACAGTCTCCGAATTTATAAAGCTGTTTGAGGCTGATATACCAGTTTTTAAAAAACACTGTTTTATCATGTCACATCAAGCGAAATCTTACAAAGATTGTATCGAAAACTTGGGAGATAACAATTTGGCTGTGCATTGTGATTTCTCTCAAAACTACGAGTGCAAGATGTCAGAAGAGGTCCAGTCGATGCATTTTGGTGCATCAAAGATACAGGTTACTTTGCACACTGGAGTTATATTTTATAAAGGTGGACAGAAATCATTTTGCACTGTTTCCCCTTCCAATGTACATCAGCCACACGCAATATGGGCTCACCTTAAGCCTGTCATAGATTTGGGCAAAAACTTGGTTCCAAACCTTACGACCATACATGTATTCTCAGATGGACCTAGTTCACAATATAGACAAAAAAATATTTTTTTTCTAATCAATTATTTTTCTTTACTCTATAATGTCAATATTACATGGTCATTTTTCGAGAGTGGTCATGGTAAAGGTGTGGCTGATGCTATTGGAGGATTTGTTAAAAGATGTTTAGATAGGCAGGTTTCTTACGGACATGATATTGTAAACGCTTCTCATGTGTATTCGACATTGCAATCGAAAGTTGAAACCATTCATGTCGTTTACATATCTGAAGAGGAAATTAACTCTGTCAAAAAATGTGTACCTAAAAATCTTAAGACTATAAAAGGAACTTTGAATATCCATCAAATTATTTCTATGTACAAAAACAACTTAAAATGCGATACTGAGTCTGGTTGTCAACACTACCAAATTCAGCATCGCACCTTAAGCTGTTTTTGTAGTAAAGTCAATGTAACTTGTAACTGCTATAATCCATTAAGTCACGTGTTTAGGAATATCCCCAAAACAATCAAACAATTACTCCAATGTGGACATGATAATTCACGTAACACGGATATACCAGACGACATTACAATCCAAGACATAACTACAGAGTTGCGATCGGCGGTTTTACAAATTTTTGATTCGAACATTGATACCACGATCGATTGTGATTCTTTGTTAAATGATATTGACATTCGTGATTTGCCAGTAATAAGTTTTGAAAATTACGATCTACAACAGCAATCGCTTAATAACGAATCGGAAAATCACAATAGTTTTGAAGTGTGTAGGAAGAAAGAAGAAAATTACAAAGAAAATAAAGAACCTGTTAGTAACCTGATGTCCCATCAAATAGAACCAAACCTTACAACATCAAAAAATCGCTTAAATTCAGACAATAAAGTTGAAAAAATACAAAAACAAACCAAGGGAAAACCACTCACATGCAATAAATGCAATAACTCTACGCCAAAGCATGATTTAGTAAAATGTATGAGCTGTAAAAAATTCTACTGCCTAACTTGCACTGAAGCTCAACGTAATTTCGATTACATATGTAATCCTTGCTTTGGAGAAATTTAAGCTCCTGTTTTCTGTTTTTCAGATACTATCAACATGGTTGTTTATTGTGATGTCGATAAATTTCTTCAAAGGAATGATTTTAATTTATGCCTCAAGGAAAATTTGGTCTGGCCTCGGGTTTCAACTCATTTCATATTATCCGAAAAATGTTATGGTTGTGGAACCGCAACAAACGTATCAAATGGTACATCATTTCACTTTATACTAATAATGAACAGAAAAGATATAACATACTTATTGGAAAGTTTTTTTTTTTGGTGTCAATCATGCAAATATTTCAGTGTGTATGACCACATGCCTGAAGATGAATGTGAGTTTTGTAATTAATTAATAAGTGTATATCTAGTAGGATTAATATGATGATATATTTCTATTGATTCATGATATTGCCAAAAATGTACCTTATTAGAAAGTCGATAAATTAATAGTGTAACTAGCCTAAGCTAAAATGTTTTTATTTTATAAACTTTCACTGTTAGTTAGTATTATTGATGTTACCAAAATATGATTGTTACAAAACTAGTTGATTTTAAGGTTTTTACGATAAAAATATAATTCATATCCAGTTTCGAAATGTTTGTTTAATAATTATAACAAATACTGAAAATTTAAGTCTGATAAGTCTTGCATGTTAGATATAAATCGTAGAAACTTGTAATGAATAAGTTTATCTAGAAACGTTAATATCTTGATAGACATGTTTTCAATATGCTAATAACCTAAGTATTTAACTTACCTAAGTTTAAATTTCATATTGTTATACTGTTAATTATTGATAATTGTTAAATTTTACTCTTAGTTACCATAATTTTGTTGACAAAATACAAGCGCTACTTAATGTTCCTAAAATGTGATTATTGCATAACTAGTATAAGATATCTAAGCCGATTGTTACGCTAGTTTTTGGATTTTTTTGTTATTTGTATTTTTCAGGTGATAACAATATAATAAGTTATCTATGTATCAAACTAGTCCTAAATAATAATATCTAATAATAATTCATTTTTGTTAAAAAATTGAGTAGGTACTTAAAGTGTATGGTACTATTATTACAACATTTATTAGAAATACTGAAGCATTAAATGTGATTAGTAGTTACTTACCTATGAATCTCAAAATGTTACTTAATATATGATTTAAAAATATTCAATAGTTTGCTTTTATTTCAAAATGATAGACATAGCTTTACATTTTTATTTGGTTACCGTATAATCCACTTGTTGTTACTGTCCCAGTCTCATGATTCACAATTTTTATTTGTTATTTTATTTTTATTCAATAATCTTCATATTGAAACATATATAAAAATTAAAATTAATATTTAAATTATTAAAAACTATATTTTAGGTTCGCAAAACATCGAATATACTTAGAATAAGAACTTTACATATGCTTTTTATTTATGGTAACAAAATAAAAATAAAAATGCTGAGTGGTCATTGATTTCTTAATTTTTGGGTTTTATTTTTAGATTATATTGTAATATGTGTAGTTAAGTTTGGTAAATTTTTCACACTCATCACAAAAATGCCAAGTTTCTGAAGATATTGATTATTGAAAAATTAACAAAATAGGAATTTTTAACACGCCTTTATTTAGTTTTTGTATTTTTTTTCATTTAAACATACTTTTCATATGAATATTTCCAGAAAACCTCAAAAATAATGAATCAATTAATCTGATTTCATAATTAAAAAAAAGATTTGTTTATATTTAAAATTTGAAAACAATTTCAAAATGATGGCAAAAAAAATGAGAACTGCTCATATCTCACTTCTTATGTTGTACACAAGAAAAATTACAATAAAATCGCGGCAAACAACAATACACCTTTTCATTCAAACATCACATGCCAATTAAACGGGGTGATCAGGCGGGAGCAGAGTGTAGGCTGATCATTTCATTCGATATTCACTTGTCAACGTCTTTTAGTTTTTTTGTTATTGTAGGTACTGACTACCATAACCCGCTGAACCCCATTACCCTACTCTCCCCTATGCTTGTTTACCATATTAGTTAATAATAGTTAAATAAAGTACAGCTATTATTAATGATGTTTCCAATTTAGCTTAAGTACGAAATTACTATCGTGAAATCGCAGGCTTTTAATGTGTAATCACGCTGCTGGCGGCATAATTCAAAAAGCAACGAGGATTACGAGGAAGCTGTAATATTTCACGCGACGCTGTGTGCTGTCGAGTCCCATATGCGAAAGTGATAGCTGCAAACATGTCGGAAATTATCTCTACTGAGGGTTTAGCCCAGCGAATTATTGCGAGCTCATTTGTAATGCACTGACAGAATGAATTAGTGATTCCAGTTG
This sequence comes from Saturnia japonica, assembly GCA_033032175.1. NCBI lineage: Eukaryota > Metazoa > Arthropoda > Insecta > Lepidoptera > Saturniidae > Saturnia > Saturnia japonica. The sequence goes on along the minus strand of CM065311.1, from coordinate 7,474,140 downwards.
CAGCCCAATTGATCATTCCGCTCGTGACGTTTTTCATTTGCATGATCTGTCTGATATGGATTGTAATGAAGCAGTCAGTGAAATTAATACGATTGATTAGTTAACTACACGCATTTGAATATGAACTTATTGTCCGCAGTTATTGAGTTCGCTAAGTGGATAATAAAAACCATTTCACGCTTATAATTGATTCAAATTATGTTATTGTAATTATTATTTTTGAGATAGGTTTATTTATTACCCGTTTATTATATTGTAACTGAAAGACAAATTTTGAAAGACAATTAAAAAGTACCTATTAAAGAAGTTAGTAGATTAATTAATATAATATGTAGTTTTAAAAATAATAATTGAACTAAATATTTACTAAATGCAAATGGTTGATCGAATGACCTCCATTAAACTTGGATAACACAGCTTATGTTTATACATATTTCACACGTAATCCCGCTCTGCGAGTAATATATGGCCCGTCAGTAAAATGTGGTCATTTTTATATAATTTTGCATATATCATCAGTATCATAAAATATATTGTTCATCTGGACAATATATTCATATTAATTGGACCTAGTTTACCATAGTGTGTTCTAGCGGCTTTTATCAAGAACATTTTTTTGTTCTCGTGAAGTTAAGGTATCTATGCCATTATTTCATTATTCATATTTTTCTACATTTATAATAGAAAAAATGCCGAACCAATTTTTATATTTTTAACTTTTTCATAAATACTGTCATCATCCCCTTAAAATTAATTATCAAAAATTCTTAATACAACCTTGTTTCGACTTTCATATATGTATATTGTATAAGTATAATAAGTAGCCAATTTAGTTTAAAACTCGATTAAAGTTTTAAGATATACATGGTTGATAAATAATATTTCCATTTATCATACGTAGGTAACTACATTTCTCATTCGACTTCCACGATATAAATGTAATACTTTCTTATATACGAAATCTATTTGTAAACTATTTTGTGTCAACCTATGGGCCCTTTTAACTCGTAGATGTTCCAAAGGACCTAAGCACAAGGACATTAGAGCCATAAACCAACAGGTCATAGAGTGGTGGATAAATAACGATTAAAAAAGTTTATTTCACCCGAAATCTGTTTGATTGCCGATCGCTGCCTTTTTGTGGAACATCGGGCGGTTTGAAACAAATTGCCTATAGGCACGAATTTTTTTACGAAATATTTTAGAATTTACGGAATATTTTAATGGTAAATCACTCAGACCGTCGGACGCCCGGGGCTCGGTAGTAAAACTAAGTGAGGCCGCCGACACTGTTCACTGTTGCCAGTGAATAGATACTCTTAATTAACCAGGGTCTAACAATTTTAACATAAAATATTGCAAAAAAGTAGAATACGTATGTAAATATGTGCCGAACTCCCAGGCGACCTTTTTTCCCTAAAATATATATAATGTTCATATATTTTGCACGGGCTTTGCACTCTATACTCGATATCTCGATATCAATATCTCGAGGAGACTCCTGGAGATTTGGAGATCCCAAGGACTAGAGGTTGATTTGCTTACTAAATCTTTAAACCTTTTTTCGGTTTTTTTTTTTTCGATTAATCATTCCTAAATACATACATAAAAAGAGAAAATTTCTTGTTAAAGTATTAAGCTTCTAAGCTTTTCAATTTGCGAGTATCAGGTGTACACGAACAGATTCCTTTGGGGCTAAATCCAGCGCCCACACGCTCTAGTGTGTACATCGTTCATGAAAATACACATTATTTTACATTGAGTCTATTTTAGTATAGGTAGTTATTTAAATTTATGTATTTTTTAAAGAACAGGGTTTCCACGCAGAATACACTTCACACCCTATACTTACCTGGTAATTAATGAATTAAAATAACAAAATGTCATTATGGTTTAGCTTTAACTAATGATTTTTAGTTAGTTGTAATTAATTAGTTATTGATTAACTACATAAATACCATGGTTTACAGAACAAGGGTTGGTCTCCGAAGCCATAGCAATCCGGTGCCAGTAGCCACCATTTCAGCTCGGATAAACAAGTTCGCAAATTATCTAAATTTTGGCATTAAGTGAAGATGTGAGGAATATATTATATAATATATTATCTATGGTGGAGGCCTATGTTCAGCAGTGGACGTCCTGCAGCTGAAATGATTATGATGATGATGAAGGTGTGGAATCAACTACCGGTTGCTGTGATCCTTCCTTTCCACGATGTCCTACAAGCGAGATGAGAAAAAACATCGTGATGAAATCACATCATGGTGTTAGGGGTTTTGTAAAGCCGACCTGTCTAGCTACCATCCTCATTTTAAAAGCTGTCGCTCTTCGGCTATAGGCCGAGGCGAGGTTAGAATTAGCGTATGACTATCTTTGCACAATCGTAACTGAACATTGAATTTTCAATAAAACATTAAATTGAGCATGAGATTATAAAAGATAAAATATTAAAAAGAATCACATAATTAGTAACGCCATTGTTATTGGTTTGATGTTGGTCTTATCGTTGGGTATTGCCCAATCATTTTGTCGAACTACGATATAAAAAAGAGATATGATTAGTTTAATAATAAATAAACTTTCATATTCTTATTACGTGACGTGTTTCAAATGATTAATACCTCATAGTTTGCGATTTAGAGTTTATATTTGGTGTTGTTTTCCCAAAGGATACCGAACTCAGTTCGAGTTGAAGCGAACTCGATCATCAACTTTAACGACCTGAAAAGTTTAGACATTAAGCATTCTACTTTTACTTAGCTACTAATATTATGATTAGCTGTTAGTTGTTTTAATATCTATTTACAACAAACATTTGGACAGAGTTACATACTCTTGGGCTTGCTATTATTAGTCTTTAGAATTTTTGTTTAAAACTTTATTTAATTTTATATCACACTTTTGTTTTATAACTACACCTAATATTAGAATAACTTAAATAGAACGCAAAATCTTACTTGCTTCCGTGATACTAGTAAACATGCTAGAAATGTTCCGTAGTTATGGATATAATTTGACTAAATACGCTAAACTGACTGCATTACATAGTAACATATTTAAAAGAAATTAGTATGTAAAATTAAAACCCAACCACGGAAATAAATATACTCTAAAAAGTACGAAACAAGAAAATATTCTTCTTCCGAAATTTTTATCTACTAACCATTCAATTATTTATTATCTAATAACTAGACAACTTGGTATATATTTGAATTTAACACATGGATATATAGTATGTTCAGAGAATAGCCCTGGTCGCATGCCATTTTGGTTGCTTATACATATATATATATATAATTATGTTATGTCCAGTGTCATAGTTATTTATAGTAAGGACATCCTCGCCAAGCTGAAAGTTAACATTAAAGATTTATTAATGCCTTAAAGTCCATTTTCAATAATTTTAAGTAACCAATCATGAGGGCAAGGTAAAAAGAAGAAGGATTCAATGGAGTTATCATTCGTGAATGTGATTTTTATTTTACTAAAAAGGTGGCAACAAGCACACGGCCCGCGGGCCCGCCTGATAATAAGCGGCTACCGTGGTCTATGGACTCTTTTAATACCATATATATTACTAGCGCGTAAATACCGACCTTGAACCCCCCTACCCTAAAGAGCTCTGGAAACCCTACTCATCGCAGGACCACAATACTAGGTTATTTAGTTGTGATCTTCTGTAAGGTGGAGTTATTCTACCAGTCGGGCTGCTCCAAGCAGAGAAAAATCTCCAAAGTAATTTCTCTATGCCTTACTTCTCTTCTCTTTATTGAGCTTATATTGCAAAAAATACCAAGGACGTGCCGGGTCATGCGCATTGTAGAGTTCCTTAGTTGTCTGTAACAAAATGTTTACTTAGTAAATAATTTTAGAAATTTTCTATGGAATTTGTACGAAATTACTTCTTCAAGTACATTTTAATAATTGTTCGACTTTTACTCTGTAATTTGTAAAGCCTTCTTCGCTGTGTTAGTTCTTCTTTTAACTTCGTTATAAGTTATATACAATACTTCTGCTGTGAATTTTTTCGCAAAAAACCTTTTAGCTGGCGGGTTAGGCCCCCCCCCCATTGAATATGAATCGAAAAAAGGAATTTCACACACTGGCAATATTTTTAAAAGACCCATCCAACAAAGCTCCACACGATGGCATCGACGAGAAAAAGTACATTCCCATTTTACGTATAGGAGTGTACCTTCATTTGCTTTTTTTAATATTTTATGCGGTAGAAGTGGAAGCGAGAGGTATTCCAACGAAATGTTCTCTATAACTGGCTAAAAGACTTCGGCTTGTCGAGAATTGAAGTAAATTCTATTTTATAACTAGTGTCCAAAGTAGCATTAACAGGCTCTTACCAAATCTGGCTTGGCAGGGAGCTGATGTGCATCATAAGGAGGGCCCTAAACCTACACCTGGGTTGCAAGTCCCGGTGGCTGCTCTTGTTTCCCGCACGGTGAATCCATGGAATGCTAAGATGTTTGTCTCCACTTTGTCGGCGTGATTAATATGTATACAGATAACAAATTACAGCTTTCTAGTACTAAGAATCTCTGAGTTAAGCCGCGGACATGGTGAAACAATAAGGGTTCCTTATTGACTTCGGAACCCTAAATATGGGATGAAAATTATTGACACGAAAGGTCCTAAACATGCGAGTTTTTTTTGTTATAATAAGAAAGTATGTATTTTATTGGTTCTATAATTATATTTGCAGTTCAAATGGACAATATCTTTTTTTAGCTTAACCCTATTTAAATCTGTACTATTCATATGCTAACTGGTTCCCGTGTTTTGTTAAAAAAACGGTTAGTTAAAGATAAAACATCAAATATTTTTATGATAATGCGGCGCCGTCTGTGCTGCGTTGGTGTTACGACAGAACTCGTATTCGAAAATAATGCGAATTTCGAATTTTCCATGGTCATATTTCTGTTCGCTAATTCTAGCGATATCAAAGAAAAATCGAAAGGGCAAACAAATGAACAACAGATTTTAAAAAGAAATATCATTGCTATATTAAAAAGTTAATATGACTTTGCAATTTTAAATACAATGAAAGATATCGATATTCACACCCTATACAGGTGTAACATTTCAATGGGTCAGTGGGGGAACTCTGAAGCTTTCTTCTGAAGCTTGAAGATATAGAAATATGTTCTAAAAAACTATGACGTGCATTTTAAAAATAAGAAAAACCGCATTCATAAATAAATAAAAAAACATATACACGAGTCGGTAATCGAACCTAATTATTTTAAGGAAAAAAGGATGCCATTTTATTACGAAAATTGATAAAATTGATACGTGTACGTTATAAGAAACAAATGTTGCTACGAAATCCTGTGTCTAAAATTAAAAGAAAATGCTGAATTTCATTATTTTGTTTGGAAATGTTCACAATGTGCCTTCTTGAATACAATAGTAATCAACTTTTTAGATAAAGGTTAAATAAAAAAAAATCTTTAAAATCGATGTCATGGTTCCTTAGAAGATATTTATCTATCTCTTATAGTTTCAGAATTCCCCTCACTGATCCATTAAAAAAATCCGAAATTTCCTACTTTAATACCTAATATAAATAAAAGAGGCTTATACAGATAATCGTCGTTAATAAACTAAATGATGAAATCATTAATAATAAGATTATAATTATACCACTTATTGTATTTTCCAAAAAAACTAGATAATACATTATGACCTTTGATTGTATCAATTTTTATCAATATTATCACAAAGGAATTCCCAAGTGAATATACGTTTTTCTTACTTTTAATTTATTAGATACATACACTATTTTAAATAAACACTAAAATGCCTATGTGGGTATATAAATATCCAGCAATATCAATTAAATATATTATACTTTTTTACTATTGTCACTCGAAAAATGGCATTTTATTCATAGATAACAGTGAATAAAATATTTTTTACTCACAAAAGAATAAAAACGTTTTAACAAGTACGAAATGTATAAATTATGTATAAAAAATTTGCACGTATACATGATAGAAGTGGAACTTCTTGAAATAAAAATCATTGATGGGCTTATTACTATGTGTATGGTGGTCGCGATATTTATTTTACCTTTCTTTTTCATTACTTTATAGTGTTCTATGGAATGTTAATTTTCTCTGTAAAAACTATGTGCCCGTATTTTCTAGACAATAAATGTATTTTCTTTCTTCCTCCTTTCTCTCTTTCATTCTTGTATTCTTTCTTTCTTTATAACCCGTTTCATTTACCACATTTACACTGACTCATCCCTAAACGCGACAAAACAAAAATATCACCGCCTAAGAAGTTTTCTTGCAGTCAGTGGAAAAAAGTAGAGTACGTAACTCGTGAATTTTTTATCTCGGTCCTTGTATTCATCACTCCGCTCAGAATTCTACTTTAGAATACCTCGCTACAATCGGGATTCTACTCTAGAATCCTTCGCTGCTCCCCAACTCAGTCCCTCAAAATAAATTCCCTCTTTTTTCACCTGTTGTGTAATTTTCTATTAGTCGTAGTTTTTGTTTACCGAAAAACTTTTTTAAAATATTAATGATATATCAAGAGGTAAATAAATAATAGCGTTTAATTGAGGTGTACTAGTTTGTTAAGTAGGCTATTTCTTAAATTTTAATTTGATAGCACCAAAAGAAAAATGTGAAAAGAATGTTTAAAATGTAAATTTATTTAACTGTCAGTTTGCTCCGCACTATTTGTTTTTTTTTTTTACTAATTCTTATCCATATTTAGAATGTAGTGTATATATGTCATATAGTCTATAATCATCAGCGTAAACGTATCTTCATAAAAGTAAAATATTTTTAGAATCGGATCAGTATAATTCCAGAAACTATCTCCTACACAAATATTCACAAACTTTACCTCTTTATTGTATTTATACATATAGGGTATTTACAATTCTACACTACTATTATAAAAAAGTTAAGTTTGTAAATATCTGTCTAGGTGGTAATTTCTGGAATTATCTGATTCTAGAAATATTTTACTTAAAGGAAGCCATAATTTCACTGATGGTTATAGAGTGGGATTTATTATTATTAAGTTTTATATATCAATTAACGAGTAAGAAGACACGGACGGTTGCATAACCTATGGACGCTTGAAATACCATGCGTATTACGTATCACTAACGCGTTAGAACACTTCTACCCCAAGGAGCTCTGGAAACCTTACTCATCGCAGTAACACAATACTAGGTTATTTAGTTGTAATCTTCTGTAAGGCGGAGTTATTCCACCAGTCGGGCTGCTCCAAGTACTGAGAAATCTTCCAAGAAATTTATCTGTGCCTGAGAGATATCTCATAACACTTATTTCTACCGTTAGTTAACCTAAGCAATAGTTATAATGGTGATATTAGTAAAAGAAATCGGACATAAATTACCGCCATCGGATTCTATTCCGATAAGCTACTTATATTGTTCAAATAATTATGGAGCAATATAAAGTAGGTAGGTAAATAAATTAGCGTAGAATAAAAACTGTAATAATTTCAATGATATTTTATATGTAGATACGGCATTGACGCTCTTTACATGCCATCGTGAATGGTGGGCAGTTGCTTTCAATTCACAACTTTTATCCTTTTTTGACAACAGAGTTTCGCCTTACGCCGTGATTTTCTATCTCTTTTGTTTCAACATGCTGATAAAAAAAATTGCTTTTATTGAGTTTTATATACGCGTCTATTTATAAAACGTAATGAATAATTTCATGCAAGGGCTGTGCTTAATGTTAATTTTATAGGTGAATAAATTATTCTATTACATCAAGTGATTTTAAAAGCCTGTAAAGCTGAAGAAATTTTTATTTACTTAAAATTCCCCTTTATTTCTTTTTTATTTGCGCTACAAGCTTTTAAAAGTATTTGATATAACAGAATATGAAGTATAACATTTATTCCCCTATTTAAATAACATTCTGCACATCCCTTGCATAATTTTCTTATTTTCATTTCAGTACAAATGAATTATTGAAAAAAGCTTGTCTTTAAAAAGTTCTTTAAATTAATATTTTTTTCGTAATTTTCTCAGTTTAACCATTGCATTCCCTTTCATTTTCATGCAACCTATCATGGAGGTGCTTAAAAAATAACTGGTCCACCAGCTTTGGGAGTCCACAATAATGGATTTAGTATGACGTCACTTAGCTAAACATGTATTGTCATCCACACTAAATGTGTATACAAAATTACAGTTTTTTTTAAATTTGCTGTTTGACTGTTTTAAAATTCAGTTGGAAGACTTGACCCATACTTATAAGGCAAGTTAAATAAAAACTTCTAAAAACAAATAGCTATGCGATATACCATTTTTTTTATTTTGTGATCGCGCTAGGAAAGTCGCGTAGTGTTCGGTGGTACGGTAAGGAGGAATATAAGCAGAAAACCAAAATAAAATAAACAATATCAGTAAGGATTACACTTTATAAATAAAGAATAATTGTGCATCTTACACCTGTGAAGTGCCGCGCTGCCATGCTGGGCGGAGATTGGGTTTTATAATTGTATAATAATAATTATAGAACCAATATTTTTTTTACACTAATATAAAATTGTAATTCGAAACTGGGGTTAAGGTATTAGCAGCAACATGGTTGGTAAACACAATTAATGTTAATCTTCTCGCGTATCGGTTTAGAAACTAAATATTGGAATTAATAACTGATAACAAATTACTATATAATAAGTAAATTTTCGCAATGTTATAGTCAAAACAAGCACATTAATATGCGCTCTATAATTGTGTTCACCTTCATCATTGCGGCTGTTACAGGTACATTTTCCTATTTTTACTATGAAGCTGTTCATATAACTAATATAGTACTTCAATTTATATACTAATTCATAAGTTATATTTATATTTGCTTGTGTGAAACAGAGTTCTTTCCTCGAGTGAGGTAATCAATATCAAATTGAGTTAAAAAAGGATATTTTTAAGAACATTGAAGTAAATAAATAACGTAATTATTTTTAAAAAAATTTATTGCATTTTTTCTGAGTAGGATATTTTGGAGACTGTAATTTTTATATATTCATTAGATGTTAACTCAATCAAGTGGTAAATGGAGAAATATGAATATTCTCTAATTTATTTTACAACATGTATTTATTCCAGCTGCACCCGATAACCAACAAAGAATTGTTGGTGGTACCGTGACTACTATCAACCAATATCCTTCGATCGTTGCTCTACTCTTTGCACGAAATGGTGTTACTTTCCAGCAATGGTGTGGTGGTATGGTCCTTAACAACCGATCTATACTCAGTGCTGCCCATTGCCCATAGTAAGTTCTGACTAAGTAACTACTTCAAGCGGTTTATCTTTTTAGTCGTATTTAGGGTACGGATGAAAAAATGAAAGTAAAAAATAATGTATGAATATTAACGCATCCGTCATCTATTCTTCATTAGATAAATATTATCTATATACTTACATAAATAAAATTGAAATATCTGTGTATAATTTCGAAATAACTTTTTTTTTGTCTGTCTGTCCGTGTGTCAAGACTTTTTTTTCTCGAAAACGATACGTCGTCTTTTTACTTCTCGAGGTATAAAGTTGAAATTATCAAGGTTTTTTAATGTTGTAAAAAATCAAGTTTTTATGTTATCACATTAAACAGATACGGTACTTCATAGTTAGGTAAAATACCACTCATAAATTTCCCGCAGACCTATAGTCTTGAAACTGGGCATGTCTTTTAACAAAAGTTATGGAATAAATCCGAAAATAATGAATTTCTAATGACGTGTGAAATTTTTATGCAACTAAATTACATTGTTTTTTTTTCTCTCTCGAAAAGTCCTTAAGGTATAAAGTTTAAATTATTTAAGCTCATATAATTCTTTGCACGATATTATAACCGAAACGAAAATAATGAGTAGATATTTATTTCTCTATAGTGGGAAAGATTTCTTAAAAATAAATATATTTTTTTATAATTTACAGTGGCGATTCCGTTGCTGTCTGGCGTGTTCGCTTAGGATCAACCTGGGCCAGCAGTGGTGGAACCGTCCATAATTTCAACCAGTTTATTATTCACCCGAACTATAACAGCGCCACTTGGGATAATGACATCGTTATCATGCGCACTTCTACAGCAATCACTTATGTTCCTAACGCTATTGAACCAGCTAGAATTGCCGGTTCTAACTACTTCTTGGGAGACAACGAGGTTGTTTGGGCCGCGGGCTGGGGTGCCATATTTGTATGTATCATTATTTATGAATTGCAAAATATCTTTTTGTCATGTTTTTGTGTGTAATCTATGTATATGTGAGTGTGTATATATTATACATATATATAAGTAAAATACCACAGACTCATCACGAGATCTCCGAAATTATAGGTCCGATTGACTTGTGTATCATATATAATCCTTTCGCGATGCAGACGCTCATTAAAAACGGATTTTGCTCAAATCCTATAAAAAATTAATACGGGTGAAACCGTGGGCCACAGCTAGTTTATGTATATGTACCGGTAATGTACAGTATTAATTTATATTATGTCTCCTTAAAAAATTATACAATTCAATAAACATGATTTGATCATTTTCAAATTAGGTATAGGTTTATAAGAACAAGGTAAAATTTTATGACACGTAGTTTTTTTTCTGTTATCTATACTAATATGTTAAGATTAAAGAGATTGTTTGAATGTTTGAACATGCTAATATGTAAATTCTAGAACTAAAACTCCGATTCATAAATTTGACACGGGTGTAACCGTAGGGAAATCTAAATGAAATATTAAAAGTAATTGTTACAAGATGATTAAGTAAAAATGATGTCTTCTCAGACTAACGGACCAAGCTCGGAACAACTGCGTCACGTGCAGATCTGGACCGTAAATCAATCTATATGCAATGCGCGTTACAGTGGATTGATTACCGATAACATGCTGTGTGCCGGCTGGCTAGATGTGGGCATTCGTGATCAATGCCAAGGTGACTCCGGCGGCCCTCTCTACCATAATGGAGTTGTTGTCGGCATTTGCTCGTGGGGAGGAGATTGTGCTGATCCCTATCGTCCTGGAGTAAACACTCGTGTTACACGTTACACAAACTGGATTCAAAGTAATGCTTAAAAAAAATCAAATAAAAACGTATCACTATTATATCCATTCTAATTTTTGTATGCCAGTATGCCACATAATACAATCCCATCCATATAATCACCTCATTTATTAATTTTACTTCCTACTATATTCATAATCTTATCAATAATGAAATTTTATTGTGATTAGGTGTCACAACTATGTAACAATTAACTAATGACAAATAATAACGTATATATACGCACGTAATTAGTTATACTTTGGCATAACAAAACAAAAATAACTTCCAAAATGCTATCCCGCGTAACAACAACATTATGAACAACAATACTTAACAATATTGTAGTTTAATTTTACATTAAAAATTACTTTAATTTCATAAAAGTCAATGAAGTGAATTCATATTATAATCACTTATGGGTACCTTCATCATGTCACACTTCCGTCACATGATGCGCGCTCAGCTCTCAATTTGTGCCAAAAGAAGTATAACTTCAATATAATAACATGATTATATCGATATTCTTAAATTATCACTGTGATAAATGAAGATGCGAAATTGCAATGAGTTGGGTCAATGGTCTTTAAAGAATCCTTGATGAACTATGTAGTAAAATTGTCACTGTTTGAAAATAAACGTTGATTTGGCGACAATGGGAGCGGCGTCGCGTAAGGGTTTACAAAAGACAGCCATAATAGTTTTTGGAAATTTTGCAATAAATTAAAAGTGTTGTAAAAATAAGCATAAATGGAGAGAGGTATTGCGTAACAGTGGAAACCTAATGGCTAATAATTTAAATTATACAAGATTATAATGAAAAACCATAAAATAATTGAAACATACCTATTCCTGAATTTTGCAAATGTTAAAGTATTATTGATATTGTAGCATTAATTTTAAAGTCATCTAATTGACTTATTTATGTAATGGTATAATTTATGTTGTGTTAAAATTTAGCATAGTAATTCTTTTTGCGATGTAGATGCTCAGAACAGATTTTCCGCAAATCAAATTCAAAATGAGCAGCCAGAGGATTTCTATGAAAGCTCGTTTGGCTGTGCATAGAGAAGTGTTGGTTCCAACACTCATGTATGGAAGTAAAAGCTGGCTGTGGCAGAAAAATCATGAAAGTAAAATAAATGCAGTAGAAATGCGAGCGCTAAGAGGTATGTTAGGAGTGAAATTGAGTGACAGGATAAGAATAGTGTGATAAGAGAACTTTGTGGTGTGAAAGAAGATATAGTCACACGGATTGAGAAAGGGATGCTTAGATGGTTTGGGCATGTTGAGAGGATGAATGAAAGAAGAATGACTAAACAAATTCTGATGCGAGTGTGAAAGGAATCGTTGGAAGAGGAAGGCCTAGACGAACATTTATCGTCAAATCGGAGCCGTTCTGAAGAAAGGTCAGGTCAAGAGTACTCTAAACCGACGAGCATGCATGAAAAGATTAATGAATGTTGGAGAAGCGAAAGAGATATGCCAGGATCGTAGCAGGTGGAAGGATGTGGTCTCTGCCTACCCCATTGGGAAATGGGCGTGATTTATGTATGTAAAAAAATTAACACGGGTGAAAAAAACCATGGCGCACAGCTAGTAGGGAATATTTTCCACGCTGGATAAATTATTAATAAGCTGTTATTTAGGGAATGTAAAAGGAGACTACTCAAATGGAACTTTGTTCATAGAATTTTGAATAGTTGCTAAAACACCCGACTGACAAATTCTTTTATTTTTTTAGCCACCTTTTCTTACTTCATGTTAAGTAAAGATGAGGCCTGAGATGGTAACACGCTAAGCCCAGTGAGAGACTGGCTCTCAAGTACAGCTACCGGAACACACCTATAGTGATTGGCGACAGATTTCCAACTTAAGGATGGTAGTCGGTCAGGCATTAGAGAATGACCTACCTACCACTCAGATTTCACAAACAAGATTGCAATAAAGGTCTCATTTACTCCCGGCTTAACATAAAAGGTGCTTTTATTAACCCAAGAAAGTCAAGTATATATGTTGGTTTCTATGGCCAACAAATCAAGATAGACGTATGATAAACACTGTATCCAGTCTAGGTGTCCTGTTACAACGTGGTAATATTTACAAAAACAAATAAGTATATTAATATATGGAGTATGCGGACTTGGACCGAGCGAAGAGTGGGTGTAGCAGTATGACCAACAAGCCTTGAGATTACAAGACAGTCTCGTAACTCGCTTATCTGTTATACGTGATTGAGAAAGGATCGTGCGATTTCATTAGAATTTAATTAATTAATAATGCAGACACTTACAATATATGCTTTGGAGTTAATATGCAAGTATTAGTTTGGTTATACTGCTGTTAAAACACAAATACTTCTATGTTCATTACTCTACATCTCAACTCTACTTCTACATACTACAAAACTCAACGTCTTTCTGTTCGTTAATATTCTTTTAACCGAAAACCACAAATCCGATTTACATGTTCTTCAAAATTCATAGCTATGTTATCTGTCCAGGTTATTGGATATAGTTTGTTAGATAAAGACATAAGACATAAGAAATAATTTGTGACAATAATACTAAATAAATTTGGGGCGCTTAAATGGCTTACGGGTTTAAACCATAAGATATATAATATCAAATTAATGTAGGTAGTATATAATTGTAAATCTAAAAAAGGCCTATAAAAAAGTTAGCGACAACATATATCTATCTTGTAAGGATCACCCACAATAAGTATTTTTGTCTTTAAAATAACAACCTTGAGTGGAAGCGGGGGCAGTACGACATGCGCGTGAGCTCGACCGATGGATTCTGTAATCTACGCGAGTGAAACCGTGGGGCACAACTAGTAATATCATAAATTACAAACGTCACGTAACACTATCTCTGCATGTAACTAAAGTGTACATTTTTTTTTTTTAAACGGGATTTTGATATCATATACATATTTATGTCGTCTATCGATACAATGTTTCTGGTGAAAAAAACTTATAATAGGATGAGCTTCTATAAATCGAAAATAAGGGTTTTTATAGGTAGAAAATTCATAAAAATTCAAACGTTGTCCAATAGGCAGGTTCCATATGCTTAAGTTTTTTATTACTAAATATAAATATTTAAAAATTTGTACAAAGTTTTATAGTTCTGGAGTCTACATATAACAACACTGTTAAATGTAAGATTATCTAAGAAGTGCCTGTTTGTAGGTAATTTATATAATGTGTTTTTCTTGCTAGACGAAAGGTATTTCAATATGAGTGCGTAAATAAACAGGTAGGCGGCAATTAGCCGTAGGGCGGGGCTTGCGTCAGCGCAACATAACATGACACGGAGTTATTGCGACTACTTGTTGCTTAACCAGTAGTGAGTACTGGTAAATACCTTTCCATTTTTATTATAAGGACTTGCTGTAAAATTATAATAAAAAGTAATCTATTCAAATATTTTTAACCGTTTTAAACAAAATTTTTCAATTACTAGAGATAACTTTTTAAAGATATTTGTTTATCAAACAAGGACAAAAATAAAACAAAAAGTTTGTGTTCAAGACTCTAACATCTGTGCAACCGAGTTTGGCTCGGTGTTTTGCAGGAAAAAAGAACGTCTCTAAATAAACTTGAAAAGTAAAATATTATATAAATATAATATAAAAGTAAAATATTATATAAATCAATTACATAATCTATACTAATATTATAAATGCGAAAGTAACTCTGTCTGTCTGTCTGTCTGTTATGTCTTCACGCCTAGACCGCTGAACCAATTTTGATGAATTTTGGTATAGAGATAGATTGGACCTTGGGAAAGGACAGGGTACTTTTTGTAGCGAAAATAAAACTTTAAGGGTAGAGAATAAGGGATGAAAATTCCTATGAACAAAATATGGAAACACCAAATGCGCATGCGCGATAATGGTGAAATGACATCGGCTGCCATAGCAAACAGTTTGTTGATTGTCAATCTGGTTTATTGACACTGTTATACTTAATAAGAAATGTATTGTATTTCTAATAATTACCTATTAAATGATAGTCTAGTAATCCTTTTTTAAATTGTCTGAAGTGTATATAAACGGTTTAACTACGCAGTATGGCATAATAACTGTTTTATTTTATGATAGAAATATGACGTGCGCTGTCAATCACGGCTCGCGGGTGTTTATATATTTTAAGCGATATATCTATTGTAAATTATCTAGATTATACAGTTTTGATAAAAGTGAAATATTTCATTGTGTTAATCCACATATAGTGAAAAAAAATTTGAGTGAAAATTTGTATGAAGAACCCGTCATGTCTAAATTAGGGATATTCATATTTATGCTTTTGGTAAGAAAGAAATAAAAAGAATTATTTGATGAAAATTGTACACGGGAAATACACGCTAATACATTGGTAAACTGTCAGAATATAGGCCTACTACTAAATATTACTATAATATATGTCTACAATAATTCATATTTTGTTACTGGAGACAAAAATAAGTGGTTCAGAGTACCTATACATGAGTACGAGTAGATACTTACAGTAAATCAAATCCTGGCAACTCTATGTTCATGGAAAGTATATGCCCCAAGCAATATTAAATTTTATAGTTTGAAGTCTCCAGAAAGTTGCTCATATCTGTAGTTCAGCCTGTAGTATTAAGAGAGTACATGTTTTTAAGTCCGTAGAGGTTCGTATCGGTCTGTACGTTTTATAACTAATATCATCATTCGATATCAACATTAGAATTTTTAAATTGTTAATTTCTTAATAATTTTATAATGTATTATGATGTACGTATTATATAAATTAAAGGTATTAATGAACTCCGAATAAATTTATACATGCATGATAAAGCAATAGATTAAATCAATAAATATTAGTTGTATTAAAATTACCTTAAAAAATTTAATAGGCTTGTATTATAAATAAGTCATACATACTATATTTATAAGTTATAAAAAAAGGAAAATTTTATTTCAATAAACGTTTGCACAACAATTGGTCCCGCTTGCATTTACGACGCAATCATGAAGAATAAACTCTCAACTTGTGACAATGACTTATTTGCCGAGTTATAAAAAAGCGGTTCGAGAGAATTTTATGTTTATTTCGGTCTTATATTTCACACGTAGTCGTTATCGAGATTATAAGAAAACATAAAATTTGACGGGTTCGAGTTTTATGTCAGTGCAGGCAGTCGGCCCATTGCTGGCAGTAGTTCTACGGTCCGCGATCTATAGACGCCGACTAACTGACCATCCCAATGAAATAAATCAAAACGACTTTCCAGGAATCTTACTTTATTAATTAATATCTTTGAGATCGTGTGATATTATAGTAACACTTTTGTATCTATTGTTTTATGTCACAGGTACTACTTATAAGTACACTAAATTTAAAAAAATATTATACAATCGGCGCGCATCGTTTAGCCTTAGATGCTATGCTCCGTTTTTCTTATATGGTTAACACATTATTTGAAGTAGATGCAATACAGTTTTTTTTAAGGAATACCAACCCATTACATTAGTAACAATACAAAAAAAGAAACATCTTACATGCTAATAAATTGTAGGTATTTACTTTTAGACATACCATTAGGTAACTGGGTATAATTTGACACATATCAACACACGACCCGCGGAAGCTAATTCCCTTTATATTGGAATTTTCGTCATGTGTATTGTGATCGCGAGCAAATGATCTACCACCTCGTGATAATTTATATTTAATATTGATAGGTTATAGTCATAATATTAAAAGTTTCATTATAAAAGTGTGACACTTTGTATACACATATCAAGCTTTGCACTTCATGATATAAGTAACATTGGTGATAGAAATACTTGAAAGGAAATAATATAATACATATCATCGTTACTATATAGTATAGGTATATAAAAATGATCAGTCCTATAAATATATGTGGTGGATTATTAAATTGAAACACCTTGAGGCATATAAAAAGAACTATAAAAAGTTTATGTTCTTGTTACCTAATTAACTTGCCTTTCAATATAACTAAGCGAAAACACTGTCGATTCGACTGTTCATCGAATTTATCACGTATAATAATAGCTTTCCCATTATTGTTTATGCGGTATTCACTGTACGAAACGGGTCGATTTGCCAGCGGCAACGGCATATTCGACTCTCGTATATCACACGTCCACTTCGCGATTCAATTAAAGCCCGGACTTACAGTGGCGAAGGCTGGTCAAACCCGTAAAATTAATAAAATGAGGTTCGATACGAGCTTATTATAACACAAGCTATCGTAAAGCCGTACTGTTGACTTATAACTGTGGTAATTACTATTTATACAAATATCCTAAGTGAATAAAAAAATGTTTTTAATTTGGCACAAGCATGAATTATATGAATTTTGTACAAAAAATAAATAAAACGTGGGGAATGTACCGTACCTACTGGTTAGTTGAATGGAGCTATTCCATTACGCTATCCAATTTAAATGAAGAAAAAAAAATATCGCTCCCATTTTAGTTAGGTACCTAATTTCTTTTGATCATCGTGATTTTTTTGTGTCATTGGAAAATCTATTATCGTAATATAATAAAATTAGTTCTTCCTGTGACAAAATTAGACACTGACTCCGGAGTAATTTTGTTTGTATTTAAAACTTTGTTACCGATTACATAAACAAATGTGATAAATACTATACTACTATTTATTTTCTCGAAGTCAATTGTAAAAAGGAGAATACATAACTCGTGAAAAAAACATCATCTCTATAGTTTCTGCTCTAGAATCACTAGCTGCTCTCGGGATCTAACTTAGTCCATCGAATTTAGTCCCCTTTATTGAATTATTGCAGATATTTAATAGACAAGTAAAAGTTTATACACGTCGCGTGGGAAAGTGTTCTGATTATAAATAAATGTGCTGATCGTTTGTATGCAGGTATATTTTGGACAAAAGCACTTCACTTTCATATTTTTGGTTAGACAAGGACATACTGGCCCACTAATTATTTATAGCGATTTAAATTATTACTATAATGTAGCACAATCCTCTATGATAGACTAAAGGAATTACAAATTAGTTTGTGCAATATTATAATAGTTTCCAGTGGATCGGGATAGTAAGCTGTTAAATCTGGTGCAGATAATAAAGTGGACCGTATTTACGACAAGCTCGTAGCCAAGTTATAGGTCAATTCGATTAGCTCGATACAGTGTTTGCTGTAAGCGTTTACGGCAGCCGGCGACTTGTGTATTTAACACCCATACACTTATAGAAACAATTTATACAGCTATTTACTGGCCTTAACTCTAACTTACTTTTTGCTGGGAACATAATTATTACCTATAGGTTGATCCTTAGACAGCTATCAGTTTTTTCTCTTAAGTTCCATCATTAAATCTTTATAAATTAAATTCTAGATGTTGTGCGCACATCACGCATAAACGACTGGATAGATTTTGATAAAAAAATTTGATTTGTTTTTTTTTCCCTTAACAAAAAGAAAAAAAAAATCACATATCTTCATTCAATAAAAAGTTGTTAATTTGTAAAGAACTACGTTTTTGTAATTATTATGCTTTCTTCTGTCGTCCACGCGAGCGGAGCCACGGGCACAGCTATATTTCAGATAATTTAACACATTGCTAAAGAAATTTCACAAAATTTTATTTGTAATGTGTACTGTTATTCTTTTTATTAGTTTAAGAAGTAACTACGTTATCGTAAGTCCCCGGATAATTTAAAGTTTTTATTTATTTTTCATCTTTAACATGACGTATTCATAATATTAAATTTTCACACATGTTCATATTAAATTCTTTACTGTATGAGGAGGCCACGTATAGTGTTAATTTGTGATTGACGTTGTCAGGTAAGACCTATTGACAGACTATTGATGTTAAATAATACGTTTCCCCGTTTAATTCCCCATAAATTAAAGATGGAGCCGTTATAAATCTTAAAGGCCAGTTACAATATTTCCGACGTTATATTCTTCATAATAGGCATATTTTTCTGTTTAAGACAGACATATCATCATCATCACCTTCACCCGTCATCACCAACTCCTGAGTATAGGCCTCTCTTCTCCTTCACCACTCATTCCGATCCTGAGCTATTCCTAGGGCCCTCTTAAGCATATTTGGAGCCGGGGTGCGAATACATCTAACACAATTTATCGGACTTTTGAGTTGGAATATTTTTGAATAATGTAATTTTATCATTATCTTTTCATTCCACACCTACTTATAATGGTCAAGTTTGTCAATCTATCTTGAATCTTGGACCCATGGTTGACCTTAAATATGCTGTGCTCGCAGCTCTGCTTTCGTGGACTACAGTGTTACTCAGTGTTGTTGTGGTAGGCTAGTAAATACCTATTGCGATTTATGGCGGTCGGCTTGCGCTCCCTAGAACTCTGCGCCCGGATTCCTAACACCCCTTGCACTCCCGGGTAAAGAGGACCCTGATTCTCATCCATATTTTACCTACGATTTTTACTATATCGTCCACGCAACGAGCTGATGGGTGTCCGATTCCTCGTTTATCCATACGTGGCTAGCAATCCATCAACGCTTTACTCCAACTACCGTCACTCTGCTTGGCAACATGTCCAGCCAAATTCCATTTTTCACAGACTTGAAAAAAGCAGGAGCTTCTCAATTCGAATGTTTTTTTGTTCTATGTTTTGAACCGATTTAGATGATTACTTTTAAGCTGGTAAGAGGATATTTCAAGAGTGGTCCCATTTTCATTGGACCTTTCACTTCATCAAAATCATTTTAGCTGGTTTTCTTCTTTTTAGTTTTGTCAGAATCTCTCTAACGTCGCGAACTTTAGTGCGACGTCGAGTCTCAAAATTTTTGAATCGAAGTTGTAATTTGATGCCGAGTTTTACTATGTCTTAAAATACTCTCTATCTTTATACAGTGATTAATTACCATAATCTAAGTTTTAAACCACTGATCACACTTGCCTTGTTCATAATAGTTGCCACAAAAATATAAGAACCTTAGCAGAGACCATAGTAAAAACTTAGTTAGCGAGGTCAAGAGTGCTTTAAAGTCAAGTGATTTAATATACTCGTATTAGCGTGCGAAAACCACGGCGACTTGGTAACTAACCTTGGCAAACAATGTAAGTAGGGTTTGGTTATTTGCAATTAATATGTTGTCTTGGTACCAACTTTCGTGTTGACACTACCCTAAAACAACAGTATGAATATTTAACCCGTGAAGTCAGGGTACTACGATACCGTCCAGCTCTGGCACTGTATGGTGTTTATTTGGAAAACCATTCGACTTTATTGTCTATTTTTTTATTTACGTTTATACTTCACTTGTTCATATTTAAGTTATTTTAGCGTTACTTGGAGTAGGTAGTACCCACAATGTTAGCGAACCTTAACGTGATGTACCCCGGGCAATGTTAGTCACTCTGGCTGGCAGGCAATAGTCTGACTGACGGCGTCCCTTCCAGTACCGCTCTATTTGTCAAAGAGGACAGGGGACGTGGCAAAAACTGGCCTACTTAGGCTCACCGGTCACAATCGGCGGAGGAAAAAACCGTCTCAAAAAAACGTGAGGAAGACAACCTAAATAAAATATGAGGGAAGACAATCTCCTTAAAAAAAAAATTACCGACGTTTGAGGAAGACCACCTAAAAATTATTGACGGATTTGCGGGAGAGGGTGAGTTCATTAGCTTCTTTACCCTGCCATGTTTAAATGAAAAAGGGCCCGGAGGACCTGTCTTACCATTGCACTGATTTGGTGGACAGGAAGACAGCTCCATTACTTGACTGTATCCGTCAGAGAACTGCCTGCTGGATCTTGCCTCCGGGATGTCTTGGTTGTATGTTCATGTAATCTCTATTCTCCATTAGCGCGACAGAAGGTTCACCCTGTGGTTTTAGTGAGTAGGTGTTTCACATTACCTACTTGCTCCCTCGGGAAGGAGGTTTGATAGTTTAAAAACCACGATGGGAGTCCACACAAAAAAAATGTAGCCTGCACTTGAGATAGAATTAAAACTAAATTCTATAGTACTGTACCTATATAAGGTGAAAAAGATAAAAAGCATATACATATTTTAATGCACTTTCATTAAGTATATAATTTTTACCTTCTTCAGTTTAGTGTATGTAAAGAGCAATACAAAGAGAATTTAATATTTATTTATATAGTGAAGATAGCTACGTTTCTAACTATTCAAATTGATGTTTTTATAACTTATATTTCAAATTATTTTAAAATTGTTTTGTACTCTCGACATAATGTCGAAAAGTAGGTACTTAGAATGAACAACTTGTTAATGTACCTTGTGGTTGTTTAGGACCTGTGTTGGTTTTTCCTTTATGAAATGTATACTCAAATTTAACTTTCAGTAAGTACAGTTCCTGTATTTTATTTTATTTCGTACTCAGAGAAAGCAGTTTTTAAGGCAATTTTTTTCTGTTGAAATAAAAATACATACGTCAAGACGCTACAAGCTACATGCAGTTGTATGATTACAAAATATACTATTAGTTACCTATTATTTGCGACTATTTGGTGCATTTGGACCTAGTGGTCGTAAGCGCAACTGCTATTAGCGATGTCCTCGGTACGAATCCCACAGGTCGAGCAAAGTGTTATTGGGTTTTTCCTATGAAATTCTCAGTAGCAGCTCGGAGTTTGGTTTCGTGCCCGATTAATGGCAATAGGCTCTCCTCCTATTACATGGGACCTAAAAACATACTCGGCTAACTGTGGGTGTACATTAGCACACCTCTGCCTAACCCTTCGGGGATACAGACTTCATGGCATGTTATGTTAATTTTAAACATTTTGTTAACTACGTTAATATTTAAGAAGGTACTATGTAATTATATTATTTTAGAGTTATAAAGTTACTAATGCACTATAAAATTATCTATTCAATATAACCAAATATAGGCATACTAAATTGTAAATTGAAGAAGTGACCCAAATTTATACATGAAGAAAATTTATAAAACTTAATACATTGCATATACTTGACTGTATCATATGCGTGTTTGACTTTTTGGATAGGTAAAATCTTGTAATTTCACGTAATAATAATAATAATTCAGACTATAATTAACTAAAAAATTCAAAATTGAGTTTTCACTTCTGTCGGCAGTCCTTATGACAGTTTTGTCTTTTTTTCTTGATGGATAACAATATTACATTTACATATAAATTTGTAAATATTTTTAGGTCTATTAATCTTTGACTAGACAATGTTTTGAACTTAAGATGAAGAATATAATAAAGTTCATAGTTTGACGAAGAGAGGCTATTAAAAGAGCTAATTAGTTTCGCGCGTTTAATAACTTATTTTGAGTGTAGTGTCGCGGGTAGGTACCTACACATAAATTGAAAGGAGCCTCTGTTATGGGCACCATTAAAACCTTTTACGATACAGTGGCAGCTCCCATTTCGCTTGCTCCAGCCACGCAGGTTAAATTTGAATTATTATATTAGTTTTGGTTATTTACTGAAACAGAGGTGAATATTATATTACGTACATAAAATTAAAACAATTTTGACTGTCTAATATTTCTCTAAAATTATAATATATGCATATATGAATTTTAATTGAAATACACATAAAACTACATACGTATACCTACGTACCTGACTTTTAGTGATATTTGCAGTTTGTATAGATTTATACAAAAACTATCATGATAGTAACCTATGACAGTAAACATATTATTAACAACTAGCCGTGCTCGCGGCTACGTTGCGTGGCCTACTGAACGCCGTTGATCGGGCACACACGCGAAGCGTGCTACCCCCGCTCCCGGTTATTTTAAAAACATAATTTTTTATTGTGGGTGATCCTTAGAAGATAGACATATACTCTTATTGACTTTTTTGTAGGTCAATTAAATGTCTACATATGTGTAGTACATTACTTTGGTACATCTCTTATAGTTTACTCAGCGTAAGCCATTTAAGCGCCCGAATGATTCACCATTACAAAATTTTTTAATAACCTAAGTTACTCCTTATTACATCAGCTATCTACACCTCCGAAAGTCTAGTCTAAATCGGTCCAACCGTTACGGAGATTACCCGGAACAAACAGACAGACACACAAGAAATGAAGAAATTGTTATTAATTTTTGTTAGAAGTACTGTATATTATACTTTTATTAGCATTTCCTAAAAATATGTTATTTTGACATTACCAACAGACCCTTCAATTTTATAATTTGAATATACCTAGATGTAAACATTATTATACAAAGATGCTACAAGCCTACATCAACATAGTTTCTATAGAATAGTTTTGGCACTGGGCAGCGGCCGATTTCTAGTGTAAATGTTTGCTTACAATGTTAGTTATTTTTAATAAACTAAATTTATACTTTATTCTTTATTCATCATATTATAATGGTAAATTATTTTATACAATTTATGCCTTAAATGAAATTGGTAACACAATAACAACAACAGAACCAAATATCATAATAACATAAAATAACAATACTGTACGTTTAACAAATTGCCGTCTGTCTGTGCACACCGTTTATAACTCTTATGACAGGTTTTTGACAAATCAAAACTCTATTTATTTCTGATGCTTTACCCCATACCGCTAATGCCTAGTATATAGTAGAGTGGCAGTATGCGTAGTAAACCGACAACAGTGTTTTTTATCGACCAGAGGTTTTAAGTTTATCAAAGCATGGTTTGCACTTGCTAGTTTTTTACAAACCTTTTCTATATGTTTATGATGACTCAATGTATGTTCAAGATCATATCCTAGAAACGTTACATCTTTTTTCTGTACCACTGGAAGCCTGGTTTATTTTTGTTTTGTAGTTTAGAATAATTATAATTACTTTATATTGTAGTATAGATACTGATTTTCATTTTATTAATTTTTTCTTGTATCAAATCTACCTATTTTGTTTTAATTTGTTGAAAAACAATAATAAAGTGCAAGCTTTTGTCTATCATTGAATATCAATAGTTCTGTAAACGTTATGTAATACGCTTTTATTATATTCATAATAGTTATAAAGATAACTTCAAGTTGTTGAAAATATACTTAAAGATAAACTATCAAAGATTTATTGAATGTTGTGTAAATAAGATTTTAATTTTATTAATTTCACATTAGTAGGTACTAGCTATGCGCTATGTTTATTGCACAGTAATTATTTATATCTTGTAATTTTATATTTACTAATATTTCAAAGTATTATTGATATTTTTTTATAAAATTAAATGTAATAAAATACTCTTGTATATAACATTTCATCAATATCGGGTGAGTATGTATATATGTATATGTATGTATATCGTATGTATATACGATTTAAGATTAGAAGTTTGTCCCGATAATGATAGATCTGCGGAAATGTTGGTGCCACTAATAGAAAAGCATGTGGAGGTAGGCACTGAAATCCATACCGATTTTTGGAGAGCCTATGATTGCCTACCTCAATATGGATACATGCATAAGAAGGTAAATCACAGCAACCCTATAAATAAATTTGTGGCACCAGAAGGGACACACACACAACGAATCGAAATCCACTGGCGAAATTTAAAAGTGATGTTCCATAGGGATGGTTATAAAGGAAACTTCACAGACTGTACATACATACATGTATATATGTATGTATATGTATATCGTCGCAATTTGTTTAAGTCTCTGTGGTATAAGTGTTATTGATATTTTTTACAGCCTGTGAACATGGACGAATAAAAAAGGTGGATGTAATGTTCATTAGGACAGCGGCGAATCACTCATATTCATATTCATACTCATACACATATTCAGTTCGCTTATACGCACGAGCACGCACGCACAAATTCACACCATAGTAAGTCAGTCACTCGCCATTATTGTCCCAGACCTCGCCCGAGTGAAACTTGTCTCTCTCTATCCCTCTCTTAAGAATAGACGAAAAATATAAAATCTGTACAGAAACGAATTCTGTCTCACTTTTTCACAGCTTAAACTTATTTAAGCATTTATAGTTATCTCTTTTTCGTTTCATAAAATCCAATTAACAACTTCCCAAAAGAAGTTTCACTTAAAAAATCAGGGAGATATCTTAGCATTCCATCGATTCATCGTGTGGCAGAGAGAGGAAACACGAGCAGCTCCCGGGACTTGCGATCCAGGTGTAGGTTTAAGAGGTCCCTTATGATGCACATCAGCGCTCACCTTGACTGCCTGCTATACCCTCCCTACCAAACCAGATTTGGTAAGAGCCTGTTAATGCTGCTTTAGATACTCGTTCTAAAATAGAACTTACTGCAGTTCTCGACAGGCCTAGGTCTTTTAGCAAGTTATAGAGAGATTTCGCTGGAATACCTCTGGCTCCCACTTCTACCGCATATAAATTAACCGTATAGCAACTTGTAATATATTCAATTGACTTATTGATTTTTACGTAAAATTATTGCGATGTAATTACAACACAATACCGGCCAGTGTTCCCAATAATTAAACATAAAAAATTCCTCGGAATTGTGGTAGATTGAAAGTACTTTGTTTATTACTAAAGTATTTATCAATACTACATATTCGCAGTTTATTTATAATATTTTACAAAAAAATATATTTTCTATGTTACACATAATATTATGTTGTATTTGTGAGATGGTATTTAGAAAGCTTTTAAAAGATATTATAACAATATGTGTAACGAAAGATAATACAAGTATAATTTTATTAGCAAACCAAAATTCTACAAAAATATATAGGAAATAATAGTTTTTTAAATATATTATTTGAGCACTACAGAGCATTTACTGGGACAGACCAGAAAATTAATCTTTATCAAATACATAATATATTGTCGAAAAATATTTAAATATTCTAATGATACATATACGTGATCGCACGCAAGGGCGGTGGCCGGCAGACTTGAAGGTTGTGTGATGCGCGGTCACTTGTTTAGGGACGCAGAAAAAAGGGTGCAGATAGGTTTGTGCCAGAGTCGATGCACTGCACCGCGCATTACAATATTCATTTCACCACATAAAATTCATGAGTGTCAATTATATTTCCCGTGCATAAAATTTTACTAACATCGGACAAGCCTTTTTTTTGTTAAATCCATACGGACAGACAATTTTTTTTATCTGAAATTCGTGGTCAGTGGCCTATAAAGTAGCACGCAATTTGAAAAAAAAAAACATTTACAGATACTATGAACAATAAATTAATATCAATTTTATAAGAAATATGTATACCTAAAATTTATCCCGTGGCTTTAGTGAGGAAACTCAGTGTAACAGAGCTTGTGTTATTTAGAGCATCTACGTGTTTATTTATCATACGGTTAACGAGAGCATTGCGTGTCAAAAAATGGTCGTGGTATATGCGGCCGGATTCCTGGTATCTCATGGGAATCAAGAAGGAATATACTACGTAGAAACAACATACAGTCTATGTAATTATTATAATGGAACAGTGGATTAGTCCGCATTATCGGTACCGAGTTTGAAGGTGAATTTAATTTAAGACTCGACTAATTGCTTATAAGTTAACTTGTTTTGTTAACTTAACTCTATAAGAAACACTGGAACGTGCAAAGACTAAACCGGCCCCGTGATTAAATATTTCGCAAGCGAAAAGAGTAAATATAGGCTTCAAAATAACAAATTAGTATTAAGTACCAGCCATAATGTACCAAAAATAATCTGAATTTGTCATTTTGAAGCCGATATTTAGCGATTTTAAGTTTTTTTATTTATCATAATTAGTGATTAGAAATATTTTTACTATTTGGTGACGCTGCAAACGTCAATAAGTCCACAGGTTTTGCCTTTTTATAGCATGAAAATTGTATTGTTAATTTACAGTTAAGAGTTAGAAAAATAGGTAGGCATTATGAATTTGTACCACATTCTAAAGCTTCTTAGTAAAAATAATTGAGCCAAAACATGGTTAGTCTAAAGAATATTTGTTATATATTTCATATCTTCACAATGGTAGATATAAATAGGGCTCAAGGAGGGATTCGCGATTATACCCACTTAGCAAGTGAACGATCGTGTGGGTGTTGTGACAGGCATACTTAACGATAAAAATAGTCTAAAGGTTTATTGGGACAAGAGCCATAGTTGGTAACTCGAGCTTCTCGTCTTTTTCAATAAAAAAGGAATGAAGTCACAACGAATTCTCCATAATTTAAGTTGTTTAGAATTCCTTTTAATCCTTTCTCAGTTTTAGCAAATGGAAGAATATCTCAAAATAAGATGGTTAGAGTGAAGTTCGTAAATTCAAATGACATAGAAGTTCGTACATTGCATCCCTACTCCTAACTATTGGAGGTTGACAGTCAGCTACTTCTTCTTCTTCTTCTTTTTGTTTTGGCTCCGCAAAAAGCATTTGCCAGTGTCAATGTTTTTAAGTCTTCGTAGTATTTTCCAATATTAAAAGTGGGTCCAACAAGATGGTGGCTCGCTTGTTAGAACTAACAAGGTAATTCTCCATAATTGAAGTTGTTTAGAATTCCTTTTAATCCTTTCTCAGTTTTAGCAAATGGAAGAATATCTCAAAATAAGATGGTTAGAGTAAAGTTCGTAAATTCAAATGACATAGAAGTTCGTACATTGCATCCCTACTCCTAACTATTGGAGGTTGACAGTCAGCTACTTCTTCTTCTTCTTCTTGTTTTGGCTCCGCAAAAAGCATTTGCCAGTGTCAATGTTTTTAAGTCTTCGTAGTATTTTCCAATATTAAAAGTGGGTCCAACAAGATGGTGGCTCGCTTGTTAGAACTAACATGGTAATTTTTGTGAAAACTCAAAATGCACTTTTCCAGATTATATTTAGGTATAACCCACTTCACGTATGTACAATAACCAAACTATATCATGCAAAATGTCAACTATATTACATTATATAGAGTCCAATAACCTATGTTAATTAATTATTAATATTCCTAAATAAAAACCACAAACATGGTAGTGTACATAGTCAGGTAGCATATGATCCCGCTAAAAACTCCCGGTCTGCTACTTTTGGAGTAACTATTGTGATTAAAACTATTGGTAGACTGGACTGACAGGCTCTGTCATTTAAATGTTGTTAACCTAAGATTAAGAAATATGTTTCAGTTTCTTTTTGTACTCATATATCTAAAATTAATATAAATAATAGCAATATGATATAATTCTGTGGTGATTAATTCGATAATAATAAGAAACATTAAATCATGATTGACGTTATCTTAATAACTCATCAATTATTTTACCAATAATATTCTACATTATTAATTACTCGAGCGCTTCTTAAATAGTGTATTCATAGTTAGTGGATCGAACATTCCCTTTTCGCAAATAAAAATCTGGTAGTATCCTGAGTTTGATTATGAAATATCATTAGGATTCTTATTCATTTAACCGCGTTTTATTTTACTCTCGTTAAAAACGTTTTTCGACTGAAAATGTAACTTTTTTTTCTTTTTTATATGTAAGTAGTATAACGTTTTATATCTAAAAAGGCAGCGTAAAGCGGATTATACCGGAGGACGCAGTTAATAGCGAACTTTTAAAGAGCAGACTATGCACTTGGTCGATGGTATTGTTATTTCTCACTTTTATGGGTCTCGCAAACACGGGGCTGCATTGTGTCGTAGATATCGATATAATGCAATAACATATAACATAAAATAACATCACGCCTGTATTCCCCGAAAGGTTAGGCAGGGGTGTACATTTCTACACCCACGTTTCACCGAGTATGTTTTTAGGTCCCATGTAATAGGGGGCGAGCCTATTGCCATTAATCGAGCACGAAACCAAACTTCGAGCTGCTACTGAGAATTTCATAGGAAAAACCCAATAACACTTTGCTCGACCTAGGATTCGAATGCAGGACCTCACTCATAGCAGTCGCGCTTACGACCACTAGGCTAAGCAGTATCGTATATGAAAACAATGAATATGCAGAAAAAATTTTGATAGCACTATTGAAACGAAGACCCTTTGCGGGTCTGTTTATTTGTATTAACATAAAGACCAACCACTAAATCTCTAGTCTTTACTTTGAATAAATTCGAGTAACGATCCTATTGACATTGTCTGCACGACTAGGCGGCTGTCGACGTCCTCAGCCCTGAAACATGCAAATGAAGACATGATTTCGACGGATGTTTATGCTTTACGGACGGGACTCGGAGCGCAGATGTTAACACTATTCTCGTGTTATCGCTCTCCACCACTGTCTTAAACACGTTTTACGTAACGTTGAGCACTCGATAGCCATCTACATAAATTTACGGTTATTTGTGGTCCCATAAAGGTAGTAATTTGCGACGACGCCAACTGCTCCCATTCGTCTGACGTTGTATTCCGGTAATACAATCAAGGGACTAATGGAGTGGAAAATATATGATGAGTTTATCTTAAAACAATTGTAGGATTATATATAATATTTTTTACTATGTATCTAAAGGTCCCTTACGGTTAATTCGTTATTCATGTAATATAGATATTTGTGTGTTTGTTGATGTCAAAAAGTTTTCTTCGAGTTATTGACAGATTGATAACTTTAGATACAATTCTTTATTATTGGATTTGATACAATATAAGAAATGTATACTATTGTTGGGTGTATATTTTATAACTGAAAATGGGAATACAAATAAAACTAAAATATAATCAAGATAAATTACTTTATTAAAGTCAATAATATAAAGAATAATAAATTATTCAAGATATAGATAACATTTAAGTCGTTTTAAATAAATTGCTTTTTTGCAGTTTCTTAAAAAAAATTCACATTTATTTAGAATCCTATTTCCTAAATAAGTAATCCGAGTTCTAATGTTACACACACTCAAATCATTATAATAAACCAGTTTCAGTGGTAGGATTCTTCGACGTAAATATAACTAGATAACACGCGCAATTGAGTCTGTTAAAGTGTAAATAATTAAAGCAAGTGGAGCATATTGCCCACGCGCACCATTAGGTCGGCAGATTCCCTCGAACCCACGCTACTCTTCCGTTCGTGTTCCTCCAGTGTAGGGTAATTTATTTCATTGATCCCTTTGCATACGTCTAAGTCATTACGTTCAAGTGATGTCGAGTGAGTATAGCTGGAAAGGATTACGCGAATACCTGCTTTATTAAATTTAATAAGGAACACTGAAGTAGGAAACGTTTTATTACATTTGTAAAACTATTTTAATTCCACAGGTTTTGATTGAACGTAGCCAATTATGTGTACAAGTTTAATTTTTTTAATAACTTTTAAATCAACTAACAGTGGTGTCCACCGTGTGTTCACCTATCATTCGCCAGTCTCGGCTGTGATGCCAGGTTCGTAAATAGAGATTGGATATGTAGTAGCTGATCCGCAAATCATTATGACGAATTTTTCCCCATATGCATGAAGGTCGCGTTCCAGTCAGGCAGTACAGCGCTAGCACCTCGTTGTCGCCGTTTCCTCGTTCGTTACTCTGGAGGGTGCATAACGATTAGGTAAGGTTGGTTTGGTGTCTCAAGTTTTAAAGTGTTATGTGACCCCCTTACACCCTATTCCATTCTGAGATTCACGTGTTCATCGATTTTCAGCTAACCTTCGCAAGTAGATACATCTAGGGTTAAAAATTTGTCACAAACATTAATATTATTACATACAACATTATTTGTATGTAGATTTTAGGTATTTAATAAATAGAAATTTTAACTTAGGGGTTTTTATTGCCTTTTATAAGTTCTAAGCATAATTTGCTCTTAAAGCTGTTTAAAATGGTCAAAATGTTTGCTTAGGTGTATTATTAGCTCAGCAGATTCTCGTATTGCCGTCTCACTTATTTTTTCTTTGTAGGTACCCTTTTTACTATGTACTAAGTGTCACTGGATGGCAATATATCTCATTAATCCCTTTGCATAATATGTCTCACGACGTCGAACCGAAATACACTAGGAAGGATATTTTGAATAAACAAATACAATACAAGCTACATGAATTGTTTACAATTTTTAATTTATGAGGATAAATAAATTGATTTTGATTCTTTAACATTGTATTAATTAATGTAGGCTTTGGAAAATATTAAGAATGATGCAAAATACAAGTAACTTGTACAATTTTTTTTTTAAATGACTCGCTTACTTCAGACTCTTTTTACAGCTTAGTCGGGCTTGAACTTATTACAAAAAAAGCTAACTTCATCGTGTTGCTTATACGTGGTATAAAATTTTTAGAGTTATTTTTGTTTTGTTATGCCAAAGATGCATAGCTTTTTACGTGCACCCATTTAAATAAAAAAAAAAAAAAATGAAATTACCTGGGCAATTTTCGATTGTAGAAGCACCGTCAAACCTAATTTTACTGTAAATTAGCAGTGCTTGTGCTGATTTGTACCATTTCAAAAGGTGTGCTTAGCAATGTGCATTGCTCCATGAGGTTTCCTAACTCAGTCCTCAGGGAGTAGCTTCAATGAATATTCTCAGTTATCCTCATTCTTTCTGAGGTTGATTGTAAATAGGTTATAGTGACCACTTAGTATTAGGCAGATTGTCAGAGTCTTATAATATTGGCATTCAAATTATTTTTCATGTTGTTCCACCAGTTGTCAAGGGGTTTATGTTGTACAATTTTTACAGTTTTCATTTGAACAATTACACTAAAGACGTGTATAGATAACAAAACTACGTACTTTGTTATGTTATTTTATTACAATTAAAAATAAATAAATAAAATGTTTGAGCCTCTTTAATATGTATGTATTTGCACGAGGCTTTAAGTAAATCGTTTATAACCCTAGACAGTTTCAGTTGAAAGCTATTAAAACAGCATCAAGTGAGTGCGTTTCACAGCAATGTGGCCTTGCTACGTAAATACGCTTCGTAACGCAAAGTTAATTAATGGCTGTTGCTCTTGTGAGACAGATTTCGAGCGTCGCTTTAGCTAATTCTTGTTGGTTTCTGTACTACTAGCTACATTACTAATTCGGTTTGACGTTTGTTACTTAAACCGTGTGTGTGTTTTGTTGCAGACGCAAAATGCTAAGCGTTCTTTTAATTGTAGCTCCTGCATTATATTCTTGGTATTTGTCTGGCCATAAGTTCTATTATAAATAAAAATGCATTTTTTGAAGTAACAGCTTTTATAGCATCTTTATGGTGTGAAACGCGATGAAACGAAACAAGGTTACTAACAGACGATCCATACATCTATAGAAATTGGCCTGCGAGAGAATGATATAGAATACATTGCACAGTGTTTCCTATTATCTTAATCCCCTCTTTGTACGTGTGTACCTTGTGTGTACGTGTGTGTGCCTTGGGAAAAAGCGTCATAGCCAGTGTTGTGTATTATTCATGTGTATTGTTTATGTATATATTTTTATGTTTTCTGAAGGTTTCCTTCTGCCGCATGTGAACTATGCATTTTATTAAGTACCTTATAGTTTTGGCAATAATCTATACAATTAACAAAATTGGAGTGCCTGCTTGTAATGTCAAAATAACAGTTTTTTGTCTAAATGTCTATGAAAGTATATACGGTACATAATATAATAAAAAACAATTTTTAAAAATTTTGTCTGTCTGTTTGTCCGGCTAAACTTCGAAACGATTGGACCGATTTTGAAGGGACACAGGCACAGGCAGAGATAGCTGATGTTATAAGGAGCGTAACTAATGTTTATTTTATTTTACACAAATAATTAGAGTTCTGCGGAAAATAATTCAAGTAGCAATGTTAGAATCTTCTTAACTGTTCTTCAAAGCATCATGAAGAACCTAAACTGGAAAAGAAATGTTATCAACATAACAGGCGATTTTCTAAGTAACCTTCGTTTTGCTAGAGGAACTGATCAACATACTGTGAACAGCGAAATCGGCTTAGAATTAATTAAATAACATAAAAACAAATATTATGACTAACCACTAAAAAAGGCCAATTGAAATCGATGATATCACACTGGATTAGGTTCATTCAAAAATACATTTATCTGGGTAAACTGATAAAAGGTGACTGGGAAAATTACTTAGATAATATTGTCGAATAAGATTAATCTATTTGTCATTTGAAATATTTTATTAATTTCAGAATTCTGTTGATCTGGCACACGAGTGAATCATGCTACTCCAGTTCCCGGTAAAAATGCTTATTGTGGGTGATCCTTAGAAGACAGGTTATATGCTTTCAGTGAAAATTTTAGGTCTTTTTAGTTTCTACAATTACGTAGTACATTAATTTGAAATATCTCTTACGGTTTACTCAGCGTAAGCCATTTAAGCGCCCGAATTGATTCACTAAGACCAGTTTTTTTATTTGCGTGGAGCCCTAATTCTTTTTCTAAAATCAAAGTAGCCTGTGATACTCTTTATAACATCAACTATCTGACAGTGAAAGTCTCGTCAAAATCGGATCAACTGTTTCAGAGATTACCCGGAACAATCAGACAGACAGACGACGGACAGACAGACGCGATTTTTTTTTTGTTATGTGTATCGTGTATACTTTCATATGCATTTAGTAAAAACTGTTATTTTGACATTACAAACAAACACTTTAATTTTATTCATTGTATAGATTATCATGTATTGTAAATTTATTCAAATATTGTCATTTATCATAATGTAAATGTAATATTTCACTGTTAAAGAAATAAAGAGGTCTATAAAAAATAATAAAAATAATAGTAAGCCATCATTATCCGGGTCGAATTTTTGAGTATACAGTATACAATTCATATAATGTTACTTCACTTAACCATAGTAACATAAATATTTTTAACATTAAATTACTTATTGAAGTTGTAGTTAAAAAGTGTAGCTGACTTTTTATTAGATATTTCCAGTGTATACAAATATCTAGTCTATTGTACAACAACATTTACCCGCTATTGGACCCTCTCTAGCGGCAACCTAAGCCTAGGTCCGTTCCTCGGTGTGAAGTCCTTGGGTCAGGCAGCCACCCGCGCGATACAAGTGACACTATACGTGCAACACTTAGCTACCCACATAAAATATTACACACGTATGAACATACACACGTGCACACCACACAGGTACATGGGTTCTGTAAAGGACCTTTTTTCTTTTTTTGCGCTAGTTAGTGTAGAAAAACTTTCCGATCACTAAATACATATACGCATTTTTTCCTCCTTCCTCCCAGGAGGAGGGAACATACATATAAGTATATGTTAGTAAGCTCGAATTTGTAGGAGTAGGGAAATTAGCCAGATCGCGACCTATTTGAAAGCGCGACGACCGCCCGAGCCGAGATTCGGCCACTCTGGCACCCTCGTGCGAGTCGTCCAAAACTTTCGCAACTGAGTGCCCTAAGCGCTCGCCCCCAAGTTCGGTGAAGCTGTAAAAGCCGCAGCGGCTCCAGGGCCCCTAAGGCTAACAGTGTAGTCAGTTGTAAAAAAAAAACAACAACATTTCTGTATCATCTATTTCTATTGTGTTTCTATTATATTTTTTAATAGTTTTTCCGAGTTGATTTTCTGTTATCATTATTTGTTTTTCTTTAATGTGTTCTTGGAGTTCTACTCGCTACTGGTCCGATTTTTATGGTTCCGAAATCAACAAGGTACCCTTAAAGTTTCGCTATGTCCTTCTGTCTGTCCGCGGCTTAGCTCAGAGATTCTTAGTACTATTAAAGAAAGTTATAATTTGGTATGGTGATATTCATCAGATCGACAAAGTGATAAAATAAAATCTTGAAAAAAATTGTTTAGGGCACCTCCCCTACACGTAAAGTGGGAATTCAATTTTTTTTTGTATCCCATTGTATGTAAGGTGTGTCTTTGGATATATCGTTCAAAAATATTGCGGGAGTGTGAAACCATTTTTTCATTCAGAAAGTGCTTATTTTTGTTGGAGTTAAGTGTCCGCCAGCTAAATGGTTATTTTTAGATATGCGAAAAAATTCTTAGCAGTATAGTACATATATAGGTATAACGAAGTTAAAAGTAAAGCTATCAGTATGTAGGCTTTACAAGTTATTGAGTAATAGACTTGGAGAAGTAATTTATTACAAATAACACTGAAAATTACTTAAAGCCCCCTTTTTATAGACGTCTGCATAATGTGAAAGGCAACTATGGAACTCTACAGTGCGCGTGGCCCGAGTGCCCGACACACACTTGGTAAATTTTTTATACTAAAATAGCTATGAATAACATATCCAAAAATCCGTAGTAACTGGAACAGTATTGATCTTGACGTATCAATCTACCGATATCTATTGATAACTAAAAGAGTGTTATCAAGTACAACACATAATAAATACAAGGGGAACACTTAAAGAATACCAGATATTCTATTAAGCATCATGTTGGATAAAAAAATAAATAAACTTTTAGTTATTTTATTTAATGTTTTTCAAAATGTTCAAAGCACATCCCGTATTGATCCTTTAGTCGATTCAAAGGTTGGCCTAATCCGAGGTGTAAGAGCAAGTGATGGAGAATACTCTATGTTTATGGGAATACCTTATGCAATAGTAGATGCTGCTAATCCTTTTGGAGTGAGTACCTACATGAACCTACTATCTAAGTTATTATATTGTTATAAGTAAAAATAACTTTGCGTGAAATTTTAATAACACGTTTTGTACACGCTACTACTAGGGTAAATAGATTTTGATTTTCTCTTTTTTTTACTAATTAAGTATCTACTTGGTACTTATATTTAAAAAATCACGATATATTCATTCAATAAAATGTTATGACATTTTTAAGAAATTATGATTTTTATAAGCAATACGCGTTCAGCATTGTTTTCTTGCCGTGGTATTAATATAATAAACACAATAGACGAAGTCGCAGGTATCAACTAGTCGTAATTAAAATAGTCACAGCTTGTGCAACTAACTTCTTTTTGATAGGTGTTTAATAGACAAAAACGCAACACTAAAAACAAGTTGAATTTTGTTTAATCCCATTTTAGGTCAAATTATTTTTTCAGATTAGGTAAACGTGAAACTCGAAATCATCTTACTTATTAGACCGCAAGACCTTTATATAATTTTGCCAACGACTAAATAAAAGTTCCGGAAGAGTTACAGCTACCGACCCCCACGCAACTGGCCCTGGCAACATATAATAATCGCACTTTGAGGACTGACGAGAAGATTGTCGAGCTGGAAGAGCAAATAGACAAGTTACGCTGAGATCTTATAGGATTATCAAAAGACCGAAGAGAGGGCGAGGAGACGATAATCATGAAATCCGGTAACTTGTTCTATTGCAGGGAGGGCGACCAACAGTCCCTATGTGGTGTCGGGTTTATCGTCCGGAAGTCTCTCATTAACAACATCGTGACCATCGACAGTGTGTCGAGCAAGGTAGCGTACCTGATACTCAGAATATCCAAAAGATATTCGTTGAAGGTCATACAGGTTTACGCACCGACCTCGGCACACCCTGATGATGAAGTGGAAGTTTTGTATGAGGACATTAGTAGGGCCATACATACCTCGAAAACCCACTTCACTGTTGTAATGGGAGACTTTAACGCAAAGCTGGGCAAAAGAGATGGCGAAGAGTTGAGAGTGGGGCAATTTGGTTATGGGCAACGGAACCCTAGGGGCCAGAGGTTGGCCGATTTTATGGAGAAAGAGGGGCTCTTTATGATGAACTCTTTCTTCCAGAAGCCACCTCATAGGAAATGGACCTGGATGAGCCCCGATGGTTCCATGAAAAATGAGATAGACTTCATCATGATCACGAAGAGACAAATATTCAATGATGTCACTGTGATCCACAGAGTGAAAACCGGCAGTGATCACCGAATGGTTAGAGGCACATTGAATATCAATCTAAAAATAGAAAGGTCTCGCCTGATGAAGTCTACCCTCCGACCCTCTAATGCTCAACTCCAAAACCCCGAGAGCTTTCAACTCGAATTGAAAAACCAATTCGATTGCCTAAGATAGTTGCGTCTCCGTAGATGATATTAGTAATAGGCTGGTAGAAACTGACCATGCGGTTGGGTCCAAGTTCTTTAAAACTCACCGTAGCAATAGGACTCAAAAGATATCAGATCAAACCCGAAAACTCATGGCGGATCGGCGTGGTATGGCGCTGCAGTCTTCCGATGACGCTAAGTCCTATAGGCAGCTCAATAGATCTATTCATAAATCCTTGCGACACGATGTCCGGTCTTACAATACCAAAAGTATTAAAGAGACGATAGAGCGGAATAAAGGCTCCAATGTATTCGCAAGGAATGCATCTACTGGGCAGAGCCAGTTGACGAAGCTGAAAATGGATGATGGCAGCGTAGCGTCCACCAAGCCAGAGGTATTAAGGGAGATCGAAAGGTTCTATGGGCAGTTATATACCTCGTCAACTAAGCCTGTTACCAGCCCGGCTAAAGATCCAAGAGCCGGGCTGACCCGACACTATACCGAAGATATCCCCGACATCACCCTGTACGAGATTAGGATGGCCCTTAAGCAGCTTAAGAACAATAAGGCGCCAGGTGATGACGGAATTACATCAGATCTTCTTAAAGCGGGTGGAACGCCGGTACTTAAGGTCCTGCAGAAGCTCTTTAATTCCGTTATACTCGAGGGTAAAACGCCGGAAACGTGGGGCGGCAGCGTGGTGGTCCTGTTCTTCAAGAAAGGTGATAAAACCTTATTGAAGAACTATAGGCCCATCTCGTTGCTGAGCCATGTTTATAAGCTGTTTTCGAGGGTCATCACGAATCGTCTCGAGCACAAGTTTGATAACTTCCATCCTCCCAAACAAGCCGGTTTCCGAATCGGCTTTAGCACCGTAGACCACATCTATACGCTGCGGCAGATTATACAGAAGACTGAGGAGTATAATCTGCCTTTATGCTTAGCGTTCGTGGACTACGAAAAAGCCTTTGATTCGGTCGAAACCTGGGCAGTGTTGTAGTCTCTCCAGCGGTGCCGTATTGACTATCGATATATCGAAGTGTTGAAGTGCTTGTACAACAACGCCACCATGTCGGTCCGAGTACAGGAGCAGTGCACGAAGGCAATTCCTTTGAGAAGAGGTGTTAGACAGGGAGACGTAATATCTCCGATACTGTTTACCGCCGCTCTAGAGGACGCCTTCAAGCTCCTGGATTGGCAAGGACTCGGCATCAATGTCAATGGCGAGTACATCACTCACCTTCGATTTGCTGACGACATCGTAGTCATGGCAGAATCGCTGCAAGATCTTTGCACAATGCTCGATGGCCTCGATAAAGTTTCTCAACAGGTGGGCCTTAAAATGAACATGGACAAGACGAAAATCATGTCGAATGTCCATGTGGTGCCCACCCCAGTTTCAGTTGGGAACTCTTGTCTAGAAGTTGTTGAAGAATATGTCTACCTGGCACAAACAGTCCAGTTAGGTAGGTCCAACTTTGAAAAAGAGGTCAGTCGACGAATCCAACTTGGCTGGGCAGCGTTCGGGAAACTGCGCGACGTCTTCTCGTCCAAAATACCTCAGTGCCTCAAGACAAAACAGTATATGTGAATGTACAATATGTAGTTGCGAAATTAATTGCAAGTACCATGCTATTATAACATATTAAGTTATCACTTTTAGCCATCCATACTACATCCTGGATTTAATGAAGTATTCGAAGCTTACGACGACTCCGCTATATGTCCACAAATTGAAAATTTTAGTAAGACCATATCAGGAAGTCTCGATTGTTTACATTTAAACGTTTATGTACCCAACTCAGCAACATCAAGAAACCGATTACCCGTTTTGGTTTGGATTCATGGAGGAGCCTTCTCACTTGGATTCGCTGGAAGATATCTCTATGGACCACGGTACCTAATACGACATGACATAATTTTAGTAACAATAAACTATCGGCTGGGTCCTTATGGCTTCATGTGTCTTAACATACCTGAGGTTTCAGGTAACCAGGGTCTCAAGGATCAAGAAACCGCATTAAAATGGATAAAAAATAATATAGATGCATTTGGAGGTGATCCTGAAAAAATAACTATTTTCGGTGAAAGTGCTGGAAGCGCGTCAGTGGATCTACATTTACATTACAGCAAGCAGAATCTATTCAACCAAGTTATCATACAAAGTGGTTCTGCTACTGGACCTTGGGTAGTTACAGAGTCAGATAGGTCGGCTGCACAAAAGCTAGCTGCCCATCTAGGATTTACAACAAATGATACTGCCGAGGCACTCTCATTTCTTTCAACAATCGACGCAAATTTAATAATCGCTGCATCGTCTGAAATCAACTTGTCTTTAGGACCATGCGTAGAACAAGATTATGATAATGTTGATAAATACATCGCCGATTACCCAATAAATATTGAGGTATCTAGGGCTGCACGAACTCCTGTTTTAATAGGGTATAATGATGACGAAGGGCTTTCAGCCAATGCAAATATTCGTAGAGGACCGGAATATTTTGAAAATTTTAATATATTTCATAATCATTTAGAAAGTTACTTCAATTTTGATTATGAAGAACTAGTTGAGATGGAACAAATCGTACGTCATTTCTACAATGGTGATAATGCAACAGATATCGAAGCTAAGTGGTATATAAAAGATTTCGAATCAGACTTTTTTTTCACCCATCCAACAGAAAGAAGTATCAAAAAATTTATCGATAATAGAGCTCCAAACATTTACTTTTATGTTTTCTCTTATGTCGGTGGTAGGAATTTTGTTAAAAAAAGTCTTAATATTACGGTTGGAGGTGCAGCACACGGTGATGAGATTGGTTATCTTTTTGACATGTCTGTGGCAAATGAAAACCCTTCACCTGAAGACCAACTTATCATTGATCGAATGACTACACTCTGGGCGAATTTTGTTAAATTCGGGTACGTAGCTCAAAATAATCTTTTTTGATCGTTTGTGCGAATATGTGAATATGTTTCTATAAAACTTATATTGTAAATGTTTTTAAAATGATTAATAATAACTGATCATTGGTTCTATATATAAAAACTGAAAATTAATTCTTTAATGAATGCTGAATGAAGCACTCAAGATTCCAGTATAATTGTGATGGATAATGATTAATATTTTGTTTATAAGTATTTTTCACTACGTATTATAAATATTTCTGTTAATGTTTTAGAAATCCCACACCACAAACAACGGAACTGCTGCCAGTACAATGGACGCCTGTATCAAAAGATACAAGATATTACCTGAATATAGACACGGACATCAGTCTTGAAAGGAGACCTTTTAATGAAAGAATGGCTTTTTGGGATTTATTCTATAAATTGAACAATCAACAACAAAAAGGTTACATACAGAAAGTCCTAAAAAGAATTATATAATACTAATTAAATACTATAAACCCTAATAACTCTACTCCCGAGGATAGCATAAAAGTCAATTACCTAGTACCTACATTTTTGTGACGTCTGGAGCCAAAGGGTTAATTTCTAAAAGTAAATAATTCTGTTTCCTAGTTGTTATTTTTTTCTCCTAAAGGATATTTATTATTGTTTGCTTTCCTGTCTTGTTTAATATAATATTTAAAGAAAAATAAATATTTTAGGAATATTTATTATGAAAAGCTGCTTAAGTAATTTTGGTATTTGGTAAAACACTATATTTATGATATTTCTATACTTCTATTGGCATTAATATACATGTATGATATTTGCAGAATATTTGCTATTTTTATTAAAAAAATACTTATTATAGTTCCTACAAATGCGGTATAAGATAAGATAAGGAATGAGTTTATCAGAGGAAGTTTTTAAATAGCACCAGTCACAGAAAAGTTTATGGGTTATAGGTTAGCGTGCTATGAGGAGGGATAAAAGTCATGTAACTGAAAGAATTTTAAATAAGTATGTAGTATAAGTAAGTAGAGGAAGACCGAAGAAGGTATGGATGGATTGTGTGAAGGATGATATGCGCATAAAAGGTGTGAATACTGAGATGATATTTGGATAGAGTAGAGTGTTAGAAGAAAACATGTTGTGTCGACCCTACTTAAGTAGGATAAAGGGTAAGATAAAGAAGAAGTATGTACAAATCCGTCTAAAGACGTCCCACAACCATACACTAGAACTACACATCTGTACATTGACATTATAATTGTCCCAACACCTTGGCATATACGTGCTAATGATCTCATTATTGAAAAACTTTCACGTGTGGCAGTTTACAATTGCTAGAAGTGCTCTCACGTAAAGTAATAAAATAGATTTTAGTTATAGAACTAAACCGATACCCACCATAACGCCCATAACGTCACCGGAATAGCATTTATTCTAATTCTAATTAAAAGAGTTAAATAATTATACGTATAGGATTTTCCAATATAAACCAGGCGTTTTTAAAATAAAATAAAAAGTCGTATTGTTTGCTATTATATTATATCTTTTTTTCGAAATCTTACTCTTTCACATTTTTTATGGAATACTACATCATTCAAACTACAATTTTCCAACACTTTTTTACATAATGTCTCCTGTATCTGATTGATGACGCATGTTATCTTAATTTTTAGATCTTCGAAAAATATTGCTTTTTCTCATACACTCGTCTCCTCATAACCCCACAAAAAATAATCAAGGTTCGTTAAATCACATGATCTTGGTAATCATCTTATCTTGGTAATCTTGGATCTTGGTCCGAATCTTGGGTTTGAGAGTCCATTCAATTTTTCATTGTGCAAATCGATAATCGGACTTCTCATATTTACGCTGTCATACGAAGCCGAGGTGGTAATTTGAATAACTTAGAGTTC
Source organism: Saturnia japonica (assembly GCA_033032175.1). NCBI lineage: Eukaryota > Metazoa > Arthropoda > Insecta > Lepidoptera > Saturniidae > Saturnia > Saturnia japonica. Next base: position 7,432,427 of record CM065311.1, on the reverse strand, counting down.
AATAAAAACACCAAATAGTAAGTAAAAATTTTCTAAAAAACATAATATAAAATAATAAAATTGTACATCAAATACATATTAACATATAAGAAGCTGTATAATGAACTGTTAAAACATATGAATCAATTAGTTACCATAGTAACTATGGTATATAATATATGGTACAACTGTTGTACAATTGATAAAATGAAGGTGTTTTTCTTGATAGGATATCAGACACTTAATTCATACCTATAGCAGATACGGGCTGCTTAGCTGGTCGCAATTTATAGATTAGAACAAGTTTGCATAAAGATATAGTCTATCTTAAATTTGCTTCTACAACGATTTGTAGAGTACTTTACATTTGAATATACAATTTTATTATAAGTGTTTCTGAACATTATTATTGCTATAAGAGGTTTACATTGGTAAATTGCCCTATACCACACAATTACGATTCGCTTGATTACAATTCAATCGTTGTGCAAACATGTCGGCTATGATACTTCATTGTCAGATTGTTTGTCAAGTGGGTCCCAGTTGGCTGCTAATTAATCGAATCTATATTCAGCCGAGGCGGATCACAACCGCATACGACTCAGCTTCGTGCTTCTCTTCACAATCGATCGGGATTGATAGAAGCCGTGCCCCAAAGTATAATTGTAAAGATGGTATACTTTAAACAAAAACCGTGTTAACAATGTTACTTCATTTGTATTAATGCTTCTATACATTTTTAATACCTTAAAGGTTCTGCGTTTAATCACAGTCTCACAAGTGACGCGCAGCCTAAGATAGGACACGCTAAGCCTAGAGGGACTGACTCTCAAGTGCAGCTGACGTAACATCCAGCTGGTAGCTATCCAGGTGGGCAATAGAAAACACTTTATATTCATGTTATGGTTTCATCACGACGTTAGGCTTTACCGATAGTTCATGTTCATTGTAGGATTCGAACCTACGTCAATCGACGCGATTTCCGAAAACACCTACAACTTAGTTCTCAGCGCTCAAGCTTTATCTTTATTAATAACGAATTTATTACTGAAGTTTATTTTGACCGATGGTTTTTGGTTAGGTACTCTAATGATCATTATGTTTGCAGGTACCCTTACATAGATTTTGATACCTTCATAAAGAATATAAAATTTCAGAATCAACTTGTTCTAATTTACGCCCGTTTGCTTCTAAGGCGATGAGTATTTCTATATTTATTATAATATCTATCTTTTGTTTTAAACCTTTAGTAATTGTAGAACAATTGTGGTACATCATCCTTTTTTGATTTTTTAATTGAATAAAAATACAATACAATACAATCGTTTTATATATTTATCTGGTCTAATATTTCTCTTGCGTTTGATAGGTATGTAATTAATGTCTTTTAAAGCGATTGAGGTTATTTTTTCTTTACTTATTAAAAGCGTATGGGGATTCTGTCTTTTCTATAATTTGTGGTTGTGATGGAACTAGTGCTCGCGCACTAAGCTTTGCAAGTAGTACTCTAGGGAGTCTATTATGTCCTTGGGAAATAGTTGGGAACAGTAGTGGCTGGTCGAGCTGACGCTTAAGGGTGATTTAATTTCCTTAGAACATGCTTAGAAATATATTTGTAATTTTTTTATGCATATTTAATTTTGTTACCTACGAATATGAAATTATTAAAATGAGTAAGAGTAAAAATTGGTATTAGACTTCCTTTATTACCTATCTTTATTAGTATCGAAGATCGGTTTTAACTCTTGTTTTTGATGTGATATCTCGTCCTCTTAATATTGAATTTTGAAAATCGTTCCAAGAAGTACTGAGCATAAAAAGGCAATAGAAGTTTATATTATTAGTAAATACTATTTGGAAGAGAGGGCTAATTCCAGTGTCTTGGAAAAAACACCAATCTATACTAATATAATAAAGCGAAAAAGTTTTTTGTTTGTTTGTTTAAACACGCTAGTCTCTGGAGATACCAGTCGGATATGAAAAAATATTTTTTCATATGATAGCCAGATTTATGAGGAATAGTATAGGGTAAATAATATTAGGCTAAAATTCCTAGTTAGCCTTAAATATTGTTTTTGTTACGTAAGTCGGAAGTCTAAGACCTCGCGAACGGTTTAGTCCGCATGCGCTGTATTATTGGTTAATGATACGTAAATATAATGTTCTACAAAAATATTAGCAATTAGTATATCTAAAAAAAATCCGTAATACCATATGACTATCTCTTTTACATAAGCCAATAAGCCAATAAGGTATTTTATGGCAAAGATGTGTTGAAAATTAAAAAGTGATTTATAAGCATTATTGTTAGATAAGGCATATTGATTCTTATTAACAAAAGTTACTTCATCATAAAGACAATATTATGAATTTAAATTTTGCTCTCTATAGTATGTTATTTGGACACATAGTATAGGAAATAGTGAAAAGCTTAAATAATTTGTACTTACGGGAAGTATAATTATGATAGACTACACGGGTGGGTTGGCGGTGCGGTGTTTGTCAGATATAATAAACACGGATGAAACCGCGGGCCACAGTCAGTCTTTACATTCAATTTTAGATGTACATGAATAATATGTAGTAGTTGCAAGCTGAGCAATGCAAAGTTTTTTTACTATAATATATTTTTGTATAGTATAACCATGCCCTAAATCAGTTTTAGTATACTTTCCATATATTACCGCCCACATCTGTCGGACGGTCAATACCTCAACGAAGTATGCAATCTCGCCGTAGGTGCCGTCTCGGGATCGTTCGCATATCTACCATCGGCGCCGAACGTCTCGCGACGTGTGGCCACGTTTACAAGGCCTACTTCACAATTCTAGCCCACGAACCTATGTTTCTTAACAATTATCAAATTCCATTTGTAGAATAGTCAAACAATGTAACAATTCATTTTTAAACGACTGTGAAAAAGGAGTGTTATGATTTTATGTATGTCTATTTCTTTGGCACGCTATGTATAACCTAAATGGCTGGATGGATTTTAGCGTACGATGTGTCTTTAGATTCGTCTTAACTGTGGAAGTGACATGGGCTATATAATATTTAAGTACGAGGTCTGGAAATCAAATAAAAAGTAAAAATAGAAAAAATAAATTATTAATAATTGCCTAAGTGATTTTGTTGCAGTCGGGTTTTTTGGTTCCTTTTTAATAATTTAGCTTGCTGTACAATCAAATAAAAGTAAAATGCAATAAAGATCCCTAAAATAATTGCTTGATTTATTCGCAAATTGTTTTATAATAAAATGAAATTTTATACATCTATACAATTAATAAAATTATTGAAGAGTCTGTTTGTAATATCAAAATCAATCATCAATAATATCAAGCAGTTTTTTATTTAATGAATATGAAAGTATATACGGTACTAATAAGAACAATTTTTTTTTTAACTTTTGTCTGTCTGTTTGTTCCGGGTAATCTGCGAAAAGTTTGGAACGATTTAGACGGGACTTTCAATGACAGATAGCTGATATTATAAGAAGTAACATAAGCTCCTTTTATTTAAAAAAAAATTAGGGTTCCACGCAAATAAAAAGAAACTGGTCTTGGTAAATCAATTCGAGCGCATAAATGGCTTACTCTGAGTAAACAATTTATGAGATATTTCAAATTAATGTATTAACATAATTGTAGGTATTAAACACCTACAATGATCACTAACAATAAGTACTTTTACCGGGAGCGAGAGTAGCATCGCACGTGTGCCTGATCGACGTCATTCTGTAGTCCACGCGAGCGCAGTCGCAGGCATAGCTAGTAGTATTATAAAACTCAAAGGATTGTTTTTGTTTGTTTGTTTGATCGCTGTAAAGTCTGGAACTACCGGTTTGATTTTTAAAAAGTACTTTCACAGTTTATAGCCTATGTATTGAGGAAGGTTATAGATTATATAATTTCACGCTACGACCATAAGGAGCGGAGCATTAACGATAAACGTCGAGCAATCTGGCAAGCTGTAGGCAAGTACGGAAAGTGAGAACAATAGCAGGCTACACCGGTGAATTGGTCGAATAAATTTATCATGGGTTAAACTTTGAAGCACAGCTAGTTTTAAATATAACTATTCAAGGAACACTTGTTTTTTATATAGATATACAATTTATACATAAAAATTTAATTAGCTTATTTCTTGTTAAATTTTGTAAACATGATTTCATGAAGGTTTGATTTGATTATTGATGAATGAATAAAAAAATTTTTTATGGCATCTTTGTACAATCGAAAGGTTTAACTATAAAATATATTCCACTAATAAGCCGCGATCTGAAACCCCAGAGAGCAATTCACACGCTATGCTCTTTACAAGATTACTGTAATTACGTTCCATGTGGTTTTTTCATCGTGCGATACATATTAGGTCTTTATTGTTCAACTGAATGTTATTTTTTTATAGAAAGTTTTATGAATATTTTAGGTTATATGTTTTGTTTAGAAATTATTAGTTTTTATGTTGTAGAAAAACCACGACTGCAGGCAAGTGTGTTCATGACATATAGATAACATACCGCGATTAAACAAAAAAGGTCGTATTTATTTAATGTATTTATTGTTGTACTAGCGGTGTGCCCGCGGCTTTTTTTATTGCGCGGTAATTGTTTTCATCCCGTAATTTAATTTTTAATAATATTATTGACAATTCATACAGGTTATCAATTGAGCAATGACATGTACTTCGTGTGTACAATTATCATTAAAATTGGTTAAGAATTTGTATCAAAATTGTTTTTTTTTTACATATTTCTGAAACTTGTTGACGATTCTTATAGGTAGCAGTTATTATGAAATCACGTATGCATCCCGTCTACGAAATTTTGTCAAAAATGGTTTAGAATTAATATATATATATATATATATTTACAATTTTAAAATATTTTTGACATCCCTAGAGCCTGTCAATTATGCAATAAGCTATATACTTCCACTACATAAAGTTTCATAAAAATCGGTTAAGAATTAACGAAAATAAGTGTTTTTAGAAATTTCTTTTTTTTACGATTTCTAAAAGTAATATTGAATGTTATACCCTGTCAATTAACCAATGACACAAACATCCCGTATACACAATTTCATAAAAATCGATCAAGCTGTTTTTGAGTTAAATCCAGACAAAGAAACAGACAGATAAAAAAAAAATAATGGCATATTCGTGATTAGTAACTTTCACATAGTATGCCTAACGGGAAATTCTGGAAAAATATGAAGAAATGTTAAAGAATTAGGTAGTTAACAATGTACATACTTCATTTATTTGTAGAAATTAAAAGTAAGCTAATTACGATAATACAAAAATATATCTTCTTTTAAGTGACCTATTTAATGTGCGATAGTAAAAATATGACTCGCGATATGGAAGAACATATTTTTCATAGATTTCCAAACAGTTGTTAAAGATTGTGGGCCAAAATCGTGGCATTGTGTTTTCTTTTGAATGTTTCGGTACCAAATAGGCATAAATACTGGTATCAGAAATCTACTGCTCGCGGGCACATTGTCTGAACACCTGCCCATCGCCATACCTACCAGTGTTGTGTTCAATACTCGCCGGAAACCCCACATAAATATCCATGATGTTTCAATTTATATTCATGATATTAGTAAGTCAAACGGAATGTACGTCACATTTGATTCCCTTTGTTGGGTAAATAAATGTGCAAAGCCGGAATTTGTTTTTGCGTACACTTTTGTTTCATTAATTTAATATTCAGATGGTTTTGGATACAAAATATTGGATTGTTTGCTAACCAAGGTGTGAGTGAGGTATTGTTTTAGAATAAAAATGAGTAAGTTAGAGATAAGCTGTAATATCTAAACCAAAAAACATTTATTGTCAAGTGCCCATGAGTAGCATACAATAAAAAGCGCAGTAGCTAATATTCCTGAGGAAATAAATATCCGTTTATTAATTAAGGATAATTTATAGTTATATATTAAAGGATTTATTATACGATAAAAATATTTTTTACAGTAATTCGGTAGATTCATGGTACTGTCACCGGTGGTAAGCACGATACAATCCGTATACAACGGCTTTATAAGGTTTATAATGGTTTTGCAGAATTTTATATTATCCCGTCAACTGTCGTAGAACATTTAAAAAAAAGTTGCTTCAATGGCGGGGATTTTGTAAATCTAAGCTAAAAATAGGGTAAGAGAATATTTGCTAGGCTTGCATACAAAACTCCAATAAAATTATATAAATTTTCCATGATATACTTCTCTAAACGCGTCATAAAAAATGACCAAAGTGATTTCTTAAAACGCACATTGTAACAAAAAGTCTACGCTATGAAATTACTTGCTAAACCTCATGTTTTTTTATGTTATAGATAGCTACAAAATCGAGTGTTTTTATTGATCTGCCTTCATAACCACGTAAATAGACGGAATTTAAGTGTTTAGTTGAAAGACAGTTTTCAATTAATTTTATATTTATTAATTAATATTTTTATTTTAATATTCTACAAATAATGATTATAAAACGACTGTAGAGTGAGTTTCAGATTCTGTTCCTACTATCTATATTATAATATGACAGTAAAATGAGTTTTCACTACGCTTGGATATTTCGTAAGATGTGTTTTACAAAAATTACCTGATGGGCTTATTATGCATAGCCACTAGTGTTAAAATAACATAAATTCATATAAATATATTTTATGTTATTTTAAATATTATATAATATTTAATTTATATTATTTGATAATAATATAATTTTGAACTTTGCAACCCCTTTCACCCCTAACGTCAGCCATACATACTACGGTCTAACGCAGAGGTAGAACGGAGTGGATTTTACATTCCAAGTTTGCTTAGATAGGTGTTTTTCTTTTTTTGTTTATAAGACACCGAGCATAGCTCGGTCGCCCAGATATTATATATAAATTATTACGGTTAATGTATGATCGGTAACATAGGAATTTGTTCGTATTCTTCGCAAAATTGTAAAATGGTTCAACATCTCGGTTGTGAAATGCATCGTCGCTCAGGTTCAAAGCGGTCCCGTCCGTCTTTTTTTTTTTTTTTTGGAACTGACTACACTGTTAGCCTTAGGGGCCCTAAAGCCGCTGCGGCTTTTACAGCTTCACCGGACTTGGGGGCGAGCGCAGAGGGCACTCAGCCGCGAAAGTTTTGTGGACGACTCGCACGAGGGTGCCAAAGTGGCCGGACCTCGGCTCGGGCGGTCGTCGCGTTCGCAAATAGGTCGCGATCTATTCGAATCCCTACACCTACGATTCGAGCTAACTAAATATACACATAGGCACGTTCCCTTTCTCCTGGGAGGAAGGAAGGAACCGTGCGTATGTGTATTCAGTAATCGGGATGTTTCTACACTAACTAGCGCTAACTAACTAGCGTAAAAAAGAAAAAAAAAAAGGTCCCTCACAGAACCTATGTACCTGTGTGGTGTGCACGTGTGTATGTTCATACGTGTGTAGTGTTGTATGTAGGTAGCTAAGTGATGCACGTACAGTGTCACTTGTATCGCGCGGGCGGTTGCCTGACCCAAGGGTTTCACACCGAGGAACGGACCTAGGCTTGGGTTACCGCTAGAGAGGGTGGACGTGACGGGTGTGCTGGAGCGAAATTGACCGCCCGCCCTCTGCGGAGAGAACGGTGGTTACGCGGGCGTGGGCGCTGGCACGCTCTGTTTGGAGAGACGGATGTGTAATATTTATTCGAATTTTCGATGTGATCGTCGGGATCAATAAAAATATTGCGCGGCCGGCGTTTGCACCGGATGTCCGTGGGTGCCGGAACATAAGTGGCGGCTGTTTTTATTAACGGATTCGCGTGGTTCGACGCGGTGTCGAAATACGAACGGGAGAGCTGTTTAACGTAGGCATGTATCGAAGGAAGCTCCATATCTCTATGGAGATCTACGCTTCGAACATACCACGGGGCCCCGGTGAGACGATAGAGGAACCTATTCTGTATCGATTGTAACCGTTTGAAACTCGACTCGGACATATGTGCGAACACGGCGCAACTGTATGTCAAAATTGGTCGAATACACGTCTTGTAGAGCGTGAGCTTATGTCGCGTGGACATTTTACTCACCGAACACAACAGAGGATGCAACCGGCCCAGGACCCACGCGGCCCTGTTCCTAACCTTACGGATGTGGGGTCTAAAGGAGAGCCTACTATCTAGGGTTACCCCTAGATATTTGGTCTCTCTTACATACGGAATCGGATTATCGTAGAGCTTAACAGGTTTAAGCTTCCACGGTATCTGTGACGAATCCGCATCGAAGAGCATCGCGGCGCTCTTCGAGGGATTAACGGCTATACGCCACTCGTTAAACCACTTCCCGAGAGTGGTCACGGAGCGTTGGACTTTGTGTCTGAGGTGGGATCTATTCCTATCTGAGGCATATAAGACTGTATCGTCAGCGTATAGCCCTACCTCGACCTCCGGGAGTCGAGGTAGGTCACTGACGTACAGGTTAAATAGGCTAGGAGCCAGGATCGAACCTTGGGGAACGCCTGAGCGTATTGGACGGGGCGTGGACAATTCACCTTCCACTCTATAGCGGAAGGTGCGATCTGTTAAATAGTCGCGAATTATTTTAATTAGCCTATCGGGGACTTCAAAGCGGTACAACTTGTAAATCAATCCCTCGTGCCAGACCTTATCAAAGGCCTTGGCCACGTCGAAAAAGACCGCAAGTGTACGGCGGGGTTTATAAAGTTCAGCAAAATTAAATGCAACGTGCTCCGTGAGGCGGTGCACTTGATGAGTGCAAGAATATCTAGCACGGAAACCGAATTGCTCAGGCGGATAGAGGTCTTTCTCCTCTATTATTGGCTTGAGACGGTTCAGAAGGATCCGCTCGTAAATTTTCCCTAACGTATTTAGGAGACTGATCGGGCGATAGCTGTCGGGAAGCGACGCGCTCTTGCCGGGCTTACGGATACCTATGACTATTGCCTTTTTCCAGGCGGCTGGAAAATGGCAGTGGACTATGGCTACATTGAAGATGCAGACCAATAGAGCTATGAGGCGATCAGGAAGAAGCCTAAGTACTTCATTCCTGATCCCGTCGGGACCTGGTGCTTTTCTGAGCTTAAGGCTTTTTATAATGGAAAGAACCTCCTCAGACGTGACTAGGGACAGGGAGGCTGTCGCGGGGAGCTTATCCAGCTCCCGCACGCATCCATCGATACCCTCGACCCGGTCGGTATCTGCATCGACACTGTTCGGAGAGCACTGGCTCTCCAAACAAGTGGCGAGGCACTCCGCCTTGTCGCTGCTATCGAAGGCGAGCGGTATACCGGGACCCCTCTCGAGGGGGGGCATAAGATAAGAAGCCTCTATTTTGAGGCTGCGAGCTAGTTTCCAGTAAGCCAGATGCGACGGCCTTAGCCCTTCGACGAGGGCGTCCCATCTGTGACTCCTGAGTTCTAATATGCGGGCTCTAACCGCTCTCTGAAGCGCGCGTAAGCGTGCGCGGTTTTCCTCGGTCGGATAGTGGTCGTGCGCACGAGTCGCCGCGTTCTTTTCCGTCAACAACGCCCGCACGTCGGCAGGGAGTACGAAGCGGCGATCGCTCGCCTCTTCGACCTCTCTCGAAGCCTCTCCGATGCCGACCTGCAGGTGGTCGACCAGGGAATCGATCGCGAGATCTACATCCGCAACGGACCCCAATACGTCCGGGATCCTATCTAAGCTGGACGAGGACGGCCTGTCCGCAAGATAATGTTTTAGCTTGGCATAGTCAACCACTTGGACCGAAGGAGGGCTAGAGTCGTCTGGTTGACCTAGCTGCATGATGACCGGACGGTGGTCGGAGTCGAGCTCGTGTACGACCCGAATGAGTCGTAACCGAAGCGCGATACCTTTAATGAGAGCTACATCAAGCACTGTCGGCATACAGTTGTCTTGAAAGTGGGTGGGAGTGGGTGGCGCTATGACATCAAAGTTTAGCACGTTCGTTAGCTCTTCGAGTTTAACCCCATTACTGGAGTCTCTCCAATTGCCAAACGAAGTGTGTCCACAATTGAGGTCACCCGCTATAATGACCGATTCACCGAGCGAAAGTAGCTTTTCTAGGTCAGACCTGAGAGGCTCTTTCCTCGGCGAGAGATAAACTGAAACTAACGTTATGGACGGGTGGTCGGTCATTCCTAGTCTACACACGGATACTTCCATATTGGTAAGTATCGGAGGATCTACCGGCGTACAATATAACGATCGTTTGTAATAAATGAGAGTGCCGCCCCCGCGGCCGGCCCGGTCATTTCTTACAATATTGTAGTTCGCGATTTTCGGATCACGTTTAGCACGCTTTAAGAGCGTCTCCTGCACTAAAAGAACATCTACTTGGTGATCTTTAAGAAAGGTCGCGACGAGATCACGCTGCGGTAGTAGGCTTCGCGCGTTAAAAAAAGAAAGATTTAACGCTTTCGGCTTAAACTTTGCCATTGAAAGGCCCTAAGTTATTATTATTACACGCCTCACGGTCGAGACGTTGTAGTGTCTCTGAGAGGCGGGGGAACGCGCAAGCGGTCTTGATGAGACCGAAGCGCTCCAGATGGTCATTGTAGTCAATGAGCTCGCGGATATCGTGCTCGCGAAGGAGCAGTATCATTAAGTCGTTACTATTAACGACAACGTTAGCGGGTGCGCGGGGCGCGGGAATATCCATAGCCATAAGGGGCTGTGGATTGGGGCGACGGGGGCCCCATGCGTTCTGCGATGAACGCACGGGTTGCGGTTGCACCGCGCGGGGTGCGGAGAGGCCGGCGGCGGCCGGGGACTGGCGCGGGACCGGCAGCGCGGGAAATTCCCCTGACGCCAGCGGGGGTTGCGCTTTGATGGCTGAGGCGGGGGGCGCCGCCCGGGGGGCCACCTGCCTCTGCGTGCGTGGCCGCGTGGTGCGCGGGGCCTTGGGGCAACCGCGATAATTCGCGGGATGCCCCTCCTCCCCGCATAACACGCAGCTCGGGGGGACGACGGAGTCACGCTCGCGCGTGCACTCCCGTGTGGGGTGGTCCTCTCGGCACTTTACGCACCGCGGACGAGAATGACAGTTACGGGCAGCGTGCCCGTACAGCTGGCAGTTGTGGCACTGCGCAGGCTGGTGGTTTTTGTATGGGGGCTCCACGTTAATCCCGGAGAGCCCGCACACCGTCTCTAGCTGGAAGATGGCCTTTCCCTCGGGGGAAAGGTCCAATATGGCCACTACCATTTGTAGTGGCCGCTTATCTTTACTGTACATCCGGTGTACTTCCCGGATGGGATAACTTTGCTCCTTGAGCGAGGAGCACACCTCCGACGGGTCGAGCTCCACCGGAATGCGGCGGATGACCACTCGGAGGACGCGCTCCTCCGCGAGAGAATAGGTGTAGAATTGCAGACCTTTCTGCCGGAGGAGGGTGGTGAGTTTGCGGTGAGTTTCCGAAGAACTCACCGAAATGGAAATCCCGTTGACTATATTCCTAGCCTTGTGATACTCGAGTTTGAGTCTGCGCATTTCATTGCAGACTCCCATCCAGGCCGCCTTGTCCCGGATTATGATTGGAGGTGGGGCACGCTCTTTTTTCCCGCCGGCGGGCGCGGGGAGCTGGGAGGACGCGGGGGCGGCGGCGCCCCTGATTGCTGCCTTAGCTATTACCTTAGGCGCCGGTTGAGCAGTCGGACTGCTACGCGCCGTTCGCTTACGCGACGCCACGACGGTGAAGCCGTCGTTCTCGGTATCCATCTCCGGAGATGGATCCGAACTCGCGGGCGAGTCTTGTTCGACCGGAAGGGCCGAAAACGAATTTTTCGTCTTTAACGCGGTTTCCGTGGATCGCGCGGGACGGACGTACGGGCTATTTTTGGTAACCCTAGATTGTGACCGCGAATTACGCGGCCCTCGCCTGACGGAGGCGGGGCTTGACCCGCGCGATTGGCTAGTCGGGACAGGGGGCGTGGCCGTAGACGTGGCCACGGCCCCGGATGACGCGGCGGACGGACGCGCAGCGCTGCGCGTGAGACGTTTGGGCGCGGCGCCGACTGGCGCGGCGCCAGTCGGTATAACGGTCGCGGCCGTGACGTCATCGGCCGCCTTGCTACCTGAAGCGGCCGCCTCGCTACCTGAAACGGCCTCATGACGGGTCGCGGTCGCAGCGGTGCGACGCACGCAGGCGTTCTCAGGTAGATTACGGTATTCCTCGTCTAGAGAGGGACACCGTAATACGACGAAATTTTGATAGCGCTGGTATTGAAATTCCAGCGCTTTCATCCTGGCTTGCAACTTGCCTATGCAAGTGGCCAGGTCGGTAACGTTATTTGCCATGACGGCAGAAGAGGGAGGACAATGGGACATTTTTATTTTATTTTAAATTAAAGGCCTCCCTGCCTTAGGGGCAGGGGGGTGCGCCAAAAACTTAAAAAGACTATCGGAGTCGGCAAGAGACCTGTGGTCAAGGTGCAATGACACACAGGAAGGACCTATCAACCCTAAGGAGCCCTAACAAGCCCGGGGCCGAGGACGCAGACCGGTAATTAAACCGGGCTAGGCCCAAACAGGTTCCCGGGGATGGAGTGTGCAGGATCGGAAGGTTTGGCAGGAGACACCTGGGGCAAGACTATGCGATAACCGCAAAGGCCTAGATTCCCAGGCCCGTCCGAGTCTGGCTGTTTGCCTCTGAAGGAGACAACCAGCGGGCTGCTCGGGTCACGCCCCGCTCACTTTAGTTAGCACCGTCAGGTATCCAGTGAGCGACCACAAAACCGTGGATTTATAAAAAACAAGCAAGTCGCACCGAAAAGTGCGGTTTACCACGCGAGCGTTAGACACCAGTTGGTTTACGTCGTTATTGCAACAATATATTCGAAATAAATTCCAAATATAAGATCGCAACAATTAAGTCACGTGATGGTCGAGAGCACAAACGGAGCGACACGTCCGTTCGCGATCAAGACCAAATCGGAACTCCTCCCGTCCGTCTGCGAATTCGACACCTTTGTGCTTTGAGGAATTTTTGCTCTGTTGGACCGTGATTCGCAAAGACTAATGATGTTCACCTTTTAAATTGTCCACTTTATTTTAAATTCTGTCGTAAAAATCTCGATTTTTTTTTTATATTTGCGGTACAGGCAAAAGTTTTATTATTAACTAGCAGTGTGCACGCGGCTCCGCTTGCGTTTGTTACTATGCAATAATTATTTATATCCCTTAATTTTATTTTTACTTACTATTGATAATTCATATAGTTTCATAGTCATAATTGAAAAATGTCAATGGCTTAGTTAGGCCGTGGATAATGACGTAATAAAATGCCATACTTTTTTTTCTTAAAATGATTAGTACGATTCCCGACTCGTGTATAAGTTTTTTTGAAAATATATGAATGCAGTTTCATTAAAATCGATGTCATGGTTCTTTAGAACATATTTCTCTGTATCTTATAGTTTCAGAGTTCCCCTCACTGACCCATGTAAATGTTACATACTGTATATCAATTAAGGAATGACGGAAGCTTTCCGTCTACAAAATTAGATCAGAATCGGTTGAAAATTAATGAAAATGTAATTTTTGTAAATCTGTTTTAACGTTTTCTAGAAGTAATATTGATAATTGTTATTGCCCATCAATTATGGAATAACTTTTAATTTCCGTGTCCCGTCATCAAAATCGGTTAATAGGTTTTTTCTTTACTTTTTATAAAATAAGTATTATTGATAATTCTTATAGCCTATTAATTTACCAATGACATAAGCTTTCCATGTACAAAATTACATAAGAATCGATCAAGCTCTTTTGTGTTAAATCCTGAAATAAAAACAGACAGACACACAGATAGACAGACAAAAATTTTTGAAATGGTATATTCTTTTTTTTATTTATTTTTTAGAACTAACTATACTGTCAGCCTTAGGGGCCCTGAAGCCACTGCGGCTTTTCCAGCTTCACCGAAATTGGGGGCGAGCGCTTAGGGCACTTAGCCGCGAAAGTTTTGGACGACTCGCACGAGGGTGCCAGAGTGGCCGAACCTCGGCTCGGGCAGTCGTCGCGCACGCAAATTGGTCGCGATCTGGCTTATTTCCCTACTCCTACGAAATTCGAGTTAACTAACATACACTCATATGCATGTTCCCCTCCTCCTGGGAGGAAGGAGGGAAACATGCGTATGTGTATTTAGTGATCGCAAAGGTTTTTGTAGACTAACTAGCGCAAAAAAAGAAAAAAAAGGTCCCTTATAGAACCCATGTACCTGTGTGATGTGCATGTGTGTATGTTCATACGTGTGTAATGTTGTATGTGGGTAGCTAAGTGTTGCACGTATAGTGTCATTTATATCGCGCGGGCGGCTGCCTGACCCAAGGGCTTCACACCGAGGAACGGACCTAAGCTTGGATTGCCGCTAGAGAGGGTGGACGTGACGGGTGTGAGGGAGCGAAGTTGACAACCCGTCCTCTGCGGAGAGAACGGTAGTTACGCGGGCGTGGGCGCTGGCACGCTCTGTTTAGAGAGACGGTGGAATAAAACTCGTTTGCTTTTTCGATTTTGTTGATCGGATCGGTGAAGATGTTACGCGGCCGGCGTTTACGCCGGCAGGCATTGGGGACCGGTACATAGGTAGCTGCCGCTTTGATTAACGGATTCGCGTGATTCGACGCGGTGTCGAAGTAAGAACGAGAAAGGTGTCTGGCGTAGGCATGTATCGAAGGAAGGTCCATATCTCTATGGAGATCTTCCATACGAAATGGAATATTCGCGACCATTGTCCTTTATATAGTAAGTATGTCCATCGAGAAAATTGGGAAAAAATATTACACGTACAGACATAACTAAAATTTATTAATATAGACGACAGTTTTAAATCGTTTTTATTTTAAAGTTCAGAAATAAAATCGTTTTTTTAAGAATTTTGTAAAATTGTTCCCAAATAACTTACTTTACATTTCTAGATAATGACAAATAATTTGTTTTGTTATTAATCGATCAAAGTAAAATCCTTTTTTTAGAATGAATATCACACACTCATGTTACATAAAATATTTCAAAATAAATTTAATAACAATTAAATAAATAATAACCAGGGATCGTTAGCTTTCTATAAGTGAAATAAATATCAGCATAATTTACTGAAGCTACTGAGCTTCAGAAATTGACTCATACAAACAAACAATCTTTATCTATATTAATATATTTGTAATAGGGTATAAGAATTTTCAATAATACTTTTAGAAATAGTAAAAAAGAAATATCTAAAAAAAACAATCGATTTCGATGAAATTTTGTACACGGGAAGTATATTTTTCCATAATTGATGGGCTATTATAACAATTTCCAATATTACATTGACAAATTGCAAAAAAAGAAAGTCCATTCTCAACCGATTCTGATCTAGTTTTGTAGACGGGAAGTATACTTGTAGTTTGAAGTCAAATGCATTTTAGATGCAACGAAAAGAATACGAAGCATCATAATACGGTAATTATTATTTTTAACATATCTAATAAAAACTAAAACTGATTACTAAATTATTATAAACACCCCCATGTCCACTTTCTGCGATAAACAGACCTCCCCACGCACTTGCCTACATATACAATATGTATTAAAAACCACGTCGAATCAGAAAAAGGTTTATGGGTACCCCAATGACATTACCAAAAAAAAAAGTCAACATTTTATTTATTATGGAAAAAACGACTGCCACGTTAGCCTAGTGGTCGTAAGCGTGATTGCTATGATCGAGGTCCTGGGTTCGATTCCCAGGTCGAGCAAAGTGTTATAAGTCTATTACATGAGACCTAAAAACATACTCGGCGAGTTGTGGGTGTACATTAGTACACCTCTACCTAACCTTTCAGGGAATACAGGCGTGATGCTATGTATGTATGAAAATAATATCCTGCGCCATGCTACCTGTATTGCCATGTAAGTTTCCTCATTTAACTGATTTTTTTCACATTTTATTAGGGGTAATTTTTTTACTTAAAATCTGAGATGGATAACACAAACAGAATATAATCTAGATACCTAATAACACCTTCACGGATCCGATGGGGTTTTTAATACATACTGTATAAGGAAATTAATAGTAACATTTTATAATTTCACGAGAAAACAACTTTTAGCGATGACATGCCACTGAGTGTACGTCGTTTTTATTATACCCTATAAAGAATATTTTACACGAGAAAGTAATCTTAAATAAGTCCATTATTCGCATTGATTTGCGTTTAGTATTTCCTAGTTGTAAACAACTTTTTATTCTAAGTTCTCCGCTGAAGGACGATAGTAGAATGGAAAGTTTATTTACTTACGCCGCTTTCAATTTTTCATTTTGTTAATTAATTGAGTTAGTTATCTGTAATAAGGGTGTATCGGTGTTTATTAACGGGGGCGGGTTTAATGAGCGCCGCGTTGTAGTTTGACAGATTGATTTAACATCGCAGCGAGATCGTTTCAGTAAATCGGGATTAGTCCGGGGTGAGTTCGAGGCGTGAATTATTGTCGGAAATGTACTACTAGGGGCAAAGATGGATTTTGGAGATTTTCCAAAGAATATTTATGTACCTTTTTGCTTTGTATTTTAATAAATTATATTTAAAGAAATTGACCACTTCAGCGTTTTTGAATAATTGAGAAAATGCTGGCTTGATGGAATTAAGTAAGGATAAGAATCAATGAATCTTTGAAATGGAATATCTATACTTTTTTATTATAAATTATATCTTATATATAAAAATCGACGTTTGTATGTATGTTCCATACGAACTCCAAAACAGCACAGCGATACCGGTTTACTAGTAATATTATAAAGATCAAAAGATTTGTTTGTTTGAACGCGTTAATCTCTGAAATTAGCAGTCAGATTTAAAAAAATATTATTTCACTTTATTATTATTTATTATTTAGAAAGGTTATGGGCTATTTAACATCACGCTACGAATCCGAGGAGCGAATCAGTAACCATAAATATCAAGCAATCTGGCAAGCTGTAAGGAAGTACAGCATTTGGCAACGATAGGTTACTACGGGTGTGTTGAAGGTAGCACCATGCAAAGTTGGTTAAATAAATTTAGCAAGTGTGAAATAAGTTGGAAACCAGAATTGACCAGGTTCACGGCAATTTGTAGGTACATAAATATTTAGTACTTTATCTATAAACTGTACCGTGGTCTACTTTTCCCACTTTTATAAAACGAGAAGGGATTCTTTAAAAGCCAACTTCATACCTACGATGATAGGCGAAATATGGGAATATTATGTTGTGTCTCATAAATTAATGTAGATGTGAATATATATATTAGCTTTATTTAACTGCGAATCGATTTAAATCTGCAACCGGTCATATTTTATCGCATGGTAAAAACCGCGCTCGATTCTGTGATCAATTCAAATATAAGGCGGTGCACGCCAATGCACACTGTGGTTATCCGCATGTGAAACGACTAACAACGAAATATTGCTGTATTTTATAAAACGATTTGTCTTTTATGATATTGTATCGTTATTGTGTAAATTTTGATGAATAGATACGTTAGTTGCGGTATGTCGCATTTTACGATCACCCAATATAGTGTGACACAGAGAGTTTCGAGGATGAATGAGTATGTTGTTACGACCTGAGTAAAAATAGAAAAAATCACTATTGTCGAAAGTACAAACACACATACTCAAAGAAAAAAAAAAATAGAACACTTCATTTAAACGAGGTCGTACATGGTTTCAGGTCAATCTAGTGATTTTGGCCCTCGTTTTACGTGATTATATAAGCGAGCCGTGCTTCGAGCCAAGACAGTTCTGTTTTGGACAACCAAGTGAAATCAACAAGCGCAACAAGGAAATCATGAAGACATCTGCAAGAGGAC
Organism: Saturnia japonica; assembly: GCA_033032175.1. Classification (NCBI taxonomy): domain Eukaryota; kingdom Metazoa; phylum Arthropoda; class Insecta; order Lepidoptera; family Saturniidae; genus Saturnia; species Saturnia japonica. Next base: position 7,414,617 of record CM065311.1, on the reverse strand, counting down.
GACAGAGTAGTAGAGACTTTAAGTATGGCCACAGTGTAGTGAACATCTGAATAGTGAGTTTCTTTGACTTTTGTTTTAATGAGTAAGAATAAATTATTTACATAAAATCTAAAGGTATGCTTACTACCCATAGATATAACAATATTAGAAGCACTATATTGCTGAACTAGTATTAAAAACTTGGCGTAATACGAAGCCTGGTTTGGAAAAACATAACTTAACATACCATCACGCCTGTATTCCCCGAAGGGTAGGGCAGAGGTGTACTAATGTACACCCACAGTTCGCCAAGTATATTTTTTAGGTCCCATGTAATAGCGGGCGATCCTATTGCCATTGATCGGGCACGAAACTAAACTCCGAGCTGCTACTGAGAATTTCATAGGAAAAACTCAATAACATTTAGCTCGACCTGGGATTTGAACCCAGGACCTCGCTCATAGCAGTCGCGCTTACGACATCCAGGCTAACGAGGCAGTTAATGAAGGCATTATCATAAATATTATATTCAAGACGGATATTTTAAGAGAGGTAAGGCACAGAGATATTTCATTGGAGATTTTTCTCTACTTGGGGCAGTCGGACTAGTGGAATACCTCCCCTCCACCCTACAGAAGATCGCAGCCGAATTTCTGCGGTGAGTAGGACTTCTAGAACTCCTCGGGGTAGGCGGATTCAAGGACGGCAACGCGCTAGTGACATCTATAATATTATAAGTGTCCATAGGCTACGGTAGCCGTTTATCATTAAACGGTTCGTATGCTTGTTGGCTACCTTACTTGTATAAAAAAAAAAAAAACTATATATGAGTAGAACCACAATACGACGACACAGTACTTCAGTTCGTAATAGCAATAATTATTTTAAATAAAGAGAATTGGTTGCCAACAAAATAATAAAGTTTAATACCTCGAGCACATATGCCAATTTTTACATTTGTGTGACCTTGAGAGCCGATGGGTTGATAACCTGAAAAGTTTTTATTTATTAGATATTTTGTAACCATTTGATACGCTAAGTCAACTATTTCTTTTGTTTTAAGTTGTGATCATAACAAAATACCACGATAACATTTACGTTATATAATACATATTAAATCGATTTACTAGTAACGCATATGTTTACATACATATCATTACTGTACACGGAGTACTGTCTCTTGGAATTACATGGATAATATATCATAGTGACAAGTACTTAATAACTTAAAGACATATAAAAACTTCATAACTTTCTTTGCTGTCGTTGAGATATTGCCGCTAATTTGATTTAACCATATATGTAAGGTTTAGCACAGGTACCGAAGACATTTAAAGAAATCGTAAAGCTTTTTTTTTCAGCAGAATTTCTGGTTCATACTTGCGCAGCATAAGTGGTTCACAACCACATCAATTACACGTTATGGCACGGGTGGAACAAAAGCATGCCAACAACTCGTACAAGTCTCGTATGCGTTCAAACGGACCATAAAGAAGTAGCATACAGATCACTCAGTCATAATAATAAATTATCATAGTATTTAGTTTATTTCTATGCTAAGATCCTATTATTTTTACTATGAGTAATATATTAAGAGCAAAATAGTAGTTTACACAAGTGAAAATAGAAGGAACTTAATTCGAGGGACGAAGTAGGATCCCGAGAACAGCCAAGAATTTCAGAGTAGAATCCTGATCGGAGCGAGAAATGATAGGACTGAGATTAAATTTTTTTTCACGAGTTATGTATTCTACTTTTTGCCATTGGCTGCGAGAAAACTTCTTAGGCGGTGATTAATTGAGAGTGTTTCAAGGACACGTCAGGTTTATGGTCATTTCGTTACACGAGAGAGAAGATAAATATAATATAGAGTAATAAACCGGAGTGGTAAGGATCGCAACCACCATACACATAGTGATAAACCCATTACCGATTTCTTTTTGGTTTAACATGCTTAGGGATCACTCAGTGTAAATGCGGTAATGAAACGGATTAGAAAGAAAGAAGGACAGAGAGAGAGAGTACATTTATTGCCGTGAAAATACGGGCATACAGTTTTTACAACGAATATTAACATTAGATTGAACACTAAAACTTAAACATAAAAAAAGGAAAAATAAAGATAATAAAAATCGCGACATCACCATACATATAGCGATAAACCCATCACTGTATTTTATTTTTCTATCACGTATACGTACAATTTTTAATACATAATTTACATAATTCGTGCTTGTTCTAAATTTAAAAGTTTTTGTTCTTTTGCGAGTAAAATACTGTTTTATTCACTGTTATCGATGAATAAAATGCCCTTTTTCAAGTGACAATGGTAACGAAAATTATTGAATGGTTTTTTAATAAACAATGTTTTACTACAAATAAAAATGGCAGTTAAATATTGCACTTCATAACTGCACACCCATAGTAGATGGTTTATCGTTGCATACATAAGTTCTGTAAAGGACCTTTATTGCCTAGACTTAGTCATATAAACTAAAATACTTTTCGGTTAATCATGTTCATGCAAGTCTTGATAAAACTTAAATGACGTTATCTACATAATTTTTAATAACTTAAGTTACCCTGTATCTTGTGGCAAAGGAGCGAAACGTATGCACTTATTGCCACAAACAAAGCTCTGTGTGTGGGAAGATGCGCATTGTGCGTACAAGCCGTTTCTTTTTTTATTATGTTGTGAGCCCGTGTGTATTCAGACCGTCTTATTTTCGTTTTATATTATTAAAAACACTTCGCTCACAGTATGATTTCATTTTTTCATGATTATTAGATGACACATTTTAAATTAATCTACTTTTGGGATTAGGTATATCATGTCATGTCTTGCTATCACTGTCAACTGTCAATATATTTGTAATAATGTTGAACAACACAACAATTGGATTAAACAGAACATCACTTTTTTTTAAATTTATTTAGACCTTATTTCAATAAAATGTGTGATGTTAGTCGAGATTATATAAATATGTTAGAGCAGAATCTTTATCAAGAGATATAGTTATTGCCCATAAAATATTATTATAAATTATCTCACTCGTTCGGGTACAACGTTTTGCCATTAGTGTTGTAGTTTCTAACGATGGAGATAACATTCCCGTTTAGTGGCGCGGCGTTTCTGTATTTACGTAGGTATACTGCAATTACACCTAAAAGATTTGTTGGCAACTATTTCTGATATGGACCACGACAAGAGAGGTGAGATAGTAATAGTATTCTAGGATATTATAGTATTAAAGGATCTTCGTATTATAGAATATAAAAAACATGTGTACAGTTCACACGCGGTAGAATTGAAACCTTCAGAAAATATAAAAGTATCTTCTAGAAAATCTTTTTTTTAAATCCTAAATCAGAAGGACTTGAACTATCGACTACTCATACTGTACATACAACAGTGGGTACAAGTCTGGTCGTCTCACTGCTAGACCAACTCGACGACGATTATAGTCGTGAAAATCAGGACTTGCAATAACCGTGTATGTATTTTCTATCTCGTTCTCTCGCAGGTTAAATTCTGTAGATGTATGTGTTCGTTTTTTTATAGGCGCTTTTTCATTTCTTTAAGTTTCAAATCACAACGATGTTAAAGAAGTTCTCACTCCAAAAAATCCTGTTCCGTTAATTGTTAATGAATGTTAATAAGAACTAGATAAATGTTCATGGATATTTATAAGTTTTAGAAACATCTAATGAGACTAATATATGAGAGTCATCTGAGCAATATTGATAGGAAAATATTAATGTTATTGATGAAAAAATATATATAAATATAATAAGAAAATTAAGTAAGAAAATATCTGTATAAGTTTAGCGTTGTGGATACAATCTCATATGATCTTAAGTGACGATTTGGCCCAAGATGGTAGCACGCTAAGCCTAGTGGAAGACTGGCTGTCAAGTGCAGCTGTCGGAACACACCTATCGGTGCTTGGGGACAATTTTTCAAATTTAGGTTGGTAGCTAGACAGACCGGCATTAAAAAAGACCTACCACCATGGCACGGTTTCATTACGATGTTTTCCTTTACCGAAAGCTCATGCTAATTGCAAGGATTTGAACTCACGTAGATCGACGCGATGTCCGCACATGCTAACACAGAACCACAATTGAGTAATTTTTTTATTTTATTATAAATATAATTTAAGGATTGAGTTTTCCTCAGGTTTTTCGATCATTAATTAAATAATTTAGTTCTCTCTGTTTGCATCTGCAACCATCTTACTTTTTAGAAACGAAATTCAAAAAACCTATTTCTTTAGATGCTCACGTCATGTGTACGGAATGCAAACTTTAGACCATAATAATATTAACTAGAGGTCGCCCAATGATCGAAATTCGACCAGTGACTTTTTAATCATAGACCATTTTTTGTTCGATATTTGCAGTATGAACCTAAACAATGAATATTATATCACTTGTTACTTTTCATTGAGTCACAATGTCAATATTTTGGGGGTCTAAGTTCAATGGCACTGGTCAGGTTAGGATTCGCACTATTAATTTATTTAATTTAATATATTAGTAACAGATATTTATACATAAAATTTAGCTTTCTGCACACCTTATCCATATAAACTTTAACCATGCCAAACCCCTATTTTCCGTGCACGCAACACGCTTAAAAAGGGGTAGAAAGTTTTTGATTCACGTATTAATATAATGATGATGATAACGATCAGTATCATAAATCTATTAGGATCTAATAGCTTAATCAATGTACAAATTAGATCAATGAATCTGATATTATTTACCGGATTTTTATTTATGTGATGCTAGATTTGATTTCACTGTCTCCTTTTTTACATGCAACATAAAATATGAGTGTTTTAGAAATAAAGTAATTCATTATTTTTTGAGCAAGAACGATATATCTTTGGCCTTAGCTTAACATTCGAAAAGGTGTGATTGAGGTAAAGCGTGGGCAATTTTTGTCGGAACCTTGATCGGTTATGACGTAGTGGTTTTTATTTTATTTTATTAACTAAGGTTATTTGACTGAATATTATTAAATGTTTGGTTATTGTGTGTACGTGAAGTGGATTATAAATATTAACTAAAAACATGCATTTCGAGATGCCACAAAAACTCCACAGACAGTTCTAACAAGAGAGCCAACATTTTGTTAGACCTAACTAGAAAAGGCTACGAAGTTAGGTTAGGCAAGTGCTTCTGCAACGTCAAAACATGCAGAAGTGGAAAAGGTAAATCATGACCCGATAAAATAATAAGAAACTACCAACGGTCGCTTGTCGCTTTTAGTTCGTTCGTAGTATAGAGTAGTATAGTTCCAGTTCACCCACGCGCCTGCGTCGTCGCGTCGCGCCGCACCGCACGCATCGCGATCGCGAGCTATCACAACCATCGCCCTCGGGCTTAGATATAGCTTAGATTCATTCCTCCGTCTAACACCTACCCGCGAATCATCAGCGTACTTGGTTTTCATATCTTGCAGTTCAGCGATGTTCCAAAGTTTTTGGTTATTACTTCTAGATAAAATAATATTAAAATTGTCGTGTTAAGTATTAATTATAATGTACACTTTTGAAGTTATACATATTTTGGCGTGACGGAAGTGCGATATGATGAAGTTAGCCATTCGTTGATAATATGTAAATTCATTTTACTGACTTTATTTTTTGTAACCGTTTCTTGCTGCAACCGTGGTAGCTAACAATATTAATAACAATTATTATTATAGACACTGTTTCTGATGGAAAGCACAGCACAATGTAAAAACAACGGTGACCACCAAGAAATCAGCAAGTCACCAGTCGTTATTTTCATGTTGTCCTACAAGCTTCTCAGCGGCTGGATATTTCCCGGCTAATTCCAAAACGCGACAATCCAAAAAAAGACAGCCATTGTGATAAGTTTATCACCATGTGTTCGCAATCTAGTCGGGTACATGTCTATCACTGCGCTTGATTACAAGATATTCCCTGTCTGATCCCAACGTGACATGCCTCAGCTATTATTAGATGTGTATGGTGTGTGAAATTCTAAAAATTGAGTTTTTGTAAAGTATGATGTTTAATATAAATAAAAAAATTGTAATCGAGAAAACATGCACGATGTGTCGTATCTTATTATTTATGGTTTAATAAGAACACTGTATACATGTCAACCATGAGTTATATGCTCTTCCCTTTTCCCTAGTGGGAGCCTGGGAGGTAACATGTGACAGCCTTCAGTAAGCGCCGGCGTTCAACGCGTGCGCACGTGTTGCGACTTACAAAGTTCTGGCTGGAGGAACGCGCCTGTTTGTTTACTAACAACACTGCGTGATCGGCTGATCTTGAGAACTCTCCAACTGACCGTGTTTCTTTGATGTCTTAATTTTTAGCACGAAATGTTCTTCGCCTTTGGATGTTACTATCTGGTAGTGTGATGTCAACGCCTCAACTTTTTAATAAACTGTTGCCGACACTTTATGCGTTCATGGGAACATAAATAACATGCATAATGTGACAGATACATTTGTCGCGATTGCTATTTAGTCGTGTGTAACCGTCGATCGAGCGATATGAAGCCGTCGGTGTTGATTGTTTATTTTATCGCTCTGACGATCGTCGTCGGAGGCGAAATTAAAATTCGCGGTAAAGTGAGAAAAAGATTTACAGCGCATAGAAGGCATCGTGCAGTATTACCGCTGTGTACTTTCAACGAGACTGTAATCGAAGATGAGTGGTCCTTGATGGATGCGATACGGAATTCAAAATATATATTCACCGGTAAAGTTTTGAATGTTAAAAAGATGAAGTCTTTTGACGATACTGAAGGGAAGAAATCGAATTTATACAGAATTTACATGCGAAGGGTTCTCAAAGGTGATATGAGTGAGTTGAGGACGTTTGTGAAGGTGGATGGATCTTCGGAAGAAACACTGAGTGGTTCGACGTTGATGGTAGAGCTTCCCAGAGCGAAGGAATCTTGTACGCCGTCTCCTCGTCCGCGCCTCTCTGCAATATTCCTTAGCGACGAGGGAATTTATGCTGATATTGGACGAGGCCCTACACCAAGGTTACGAATTTTAACAGATCCCGTACCTTTGACACTTTACCATTTGGACAGAGTTAATGCTGCTGTAAAAGGTAAGAAATATAATTTGAATTCCTGTTAAAATCTATTTACTTATTTCTAAAAATATTTTTACGTAACTTTTTCAAGGTATTATATAATAATTAAGAATTGTTTAAGTATATTGAATCTTGTCTAGAGTTACATCACAGCTGAGAATAATAGTGTAGTATTCATTGCGAAAGATATATAATGCAAGTATAATCTATATATATTTGTAAACTGAAACGGGATTTCATCGTTTTTACGGTAGTCCTATTAGGCATGATTGCTTGACCACTCGCTAATAGGTTTTTCTCCGTTACGTAATTTTTTTCTCAACAGGGTTCAGGCATGACATATTCTGCGTGCATGTGTGGCTGGCACGAGCCTTATATAGTATTTACAACTAAATTTATATACCTAAAAACTTATTAAAATATGGTGACGTCATTTAAACAAGACATATAAGCTTATAATAATTATATTGAAGGTATTTATAAAATCTGACATTTAAATTCATAAATATCAATAGTGAGTCGCTTAGTTGTATGATCGAAATCAGTAATAAACTGTAATGAATGCGGTCAGTTTATCTCAAGAAAATAATGATATGTGGGTGTTTTTATCCATAATGTGCCGACGAACACAACGTGAAGGCATTAAGAGGTGATTTTGATCGACATCTTGACAACTGTTCGTTAACTTAATGTGAGTGAATGCCTTCGGAGCGTTTGTGCTTTGGCATGACGCATAACAAACATAGGTTCAGTTAACCACACAAGGATCAATCAACGTACGAGTTACGAACATTATTGTGGTTAAAGCGAATGCGTTATAATTAGTTATACAATCCTTAGTAGTCAGTCCTCAAACAGTACCTAGATCTTAAAGTTAAATTCAATATTTTTAGCAATTAGTTTTAGCATATTATAAATTTACATTCACACTAATTTAGCTATTGAAATTTTAATATTTAATTGAATATTACTGATTGTATTATTGTTATTATTTTTATTTACGTGAATATGAGATCTAGTGATAAAGGTGTAAACTACCTAATAACCTAATACAATTTTCAATTGAGGGTTGACATATAAGATCCTAGTACTTATCTCGTACTTTTTTATATCGAAAGTTGATTCATTTATTTGTTTTGTATTTAAATGACAAATCTTTAATATCGTTTCGTACTGGAAGTTATAAATAAATGTATACGTACAAATAAAAATTCGAACCATTTATAAAACAGGATTACCGAGTTCTGAAGAATGTAAATAATATTACGCCGAGATGGTCTTTAATTGAATTCGCAGTGGGTCACGAATAGACTTTATTCCGAGTCAAATACTCTGCAATAAATTTTAATGCGAAAGCCATTTTAACCTAAAAATTCCAAGAAGATCCAATTTAAGCTTCGCATAATCCGTCGACGAGATGAGTATCGTTTGTGGAGTGCAGGCGTATATTTCTTTCTTTCGTACGTAGCGTTGCATGGGTCTTATCAATACCTTCATCTTTTACAAAGCAATCGCATCATATAGCTAGTTGTTATACGAGCACAAATCACGCAAGCAAATTAAAAGTCCTAAATAGAGTTTTACCAAGATTTTTCTTTTACGATACGATTGTTGAATATTTTGTAGAAAAGTCTTAAAACTGGCAGTATTATTTAATTTTTCAGTGTTATACAGTATAATAAGATAACCATATATCATTATATTGTATGTAGTATTTTTTTTGCTCTTGGTCCCAACTGACTAGAGTTGATAGGGTTGGCACAACATGTTTTTTGTCTTTATTTTGTGAACTGAGATTCAGCTTTGTGTTTTAAGGCCCTCATTGGGATCTCCTTGTTTGTGTCAAGGCAACATAGCTAAATAGCCAACATCTTTGCTTTATAGCCTTACAGGTTTATGAATATAATTATAAACTCTTAATATTAGATTGAATGTATTGTATGTACAATGAACAATGTATAAGAGTTCAATTAAAAATTCGATGGTTTTTAAAAATATCGGTTGTCCATAACCGATGTTTTACCAACACTAGTTGATAGAGGGGGAGTGGGGTGTGGAGGAGGAGCACGAAGAAGAACAAGATCGAAGTATACATTAACATCATTGGTTCTAAAGAAAGACTATGTACTTTTTTTGTTGGTAAGCATTTGATCAAAATTTCACTCGAAATTAAGTGACGATATGACCGAAGATAGGACAAATTAAGCCTAAAAATAGGATCTATGGTTTTGAAGATAATTGAATGTTATAAATTTAAGTACACATTTGTAAACATAAGCGTTTAGCAAATCAATAGTTTACTGGAACATTCAGAAGGCTATCTCATTTAATTAGTGACAGTTAATTCGAAATGTTTCCTGATAACGTAAGGGTAATTCTTACTTTACAAATCTAATATTCCGTTATGGCTTAGATTTCTAATCGAAGTGAAATTATGTAGTAGTATTTGTAATTGAATTGTTCAGATTTTCCGAACTACTAGGTGTCTACATTTCAGAAAATATACAATTGTTTATTTATGGCACTTCTCATTAATATCACAAGATATCCTTAGCATAATATAAAGGTACAAAATAAAAACTCCCAGTGTCGATTTTTACTTCGCAAACACCTTAATAGAAAAACACGTATAAATTTTTATGTTTATTTCATAATTGTATAAATCATAATCATAAATTGTAGTTTGTTTTAAATGGTGCGCATAACATGTCTAATCTTATAAACATAATTTCTCAATGGTTTATTTTTACAAATTATGCTGTTGTACTAGATAATGGTGCAAAAACTACGATATCGTCAATAGAGATGAACGTGATTATTGAAGAAAAAAACGATAAGTTTTTGTGCAACGTCTGCACGATCCATACAACCGTTCTTAGATAAAGCATTCGACCCACACATTTGTGATTTAATCTGTCTCATTAGACTGTAAATGCTGTATCGGAGACACTTGTGTGAAATAGACCCTTTTATTTGTGATGCTATCGCACACTTCTAAGATATAAATGAATTGATAATACCACAGTTGGCAGCATAGGAGGGTTCGAACTTTTATAATATTTTGATCATTTATCTTAAAAGGGACATGCATAATAATCATTTCTATTCTTCTTTTTATAAAGTGATTTGGAAGCGCTAAATGAAGAAGATGATTCCTAATAACATTATGCATACTCATTTTTACAAATTATACATTTTTTTCAGAAAAATAATTTTTGAAACGCGATTTAGGGACTTGACAGTAGGACCTTGTTCGAAACATAATATGGCATATAAATTGCCTTCACTTGAAATGTTCACCGATAATACTTTCTTCTTTTTCTTTTTTCCTAACTTGGCAACTAGTCCTCTTTAATGAAGACAATTATTACCATTATCAAGTGAATATAGTGTCCTATGTTATGTCTATTTCAGTATCCTAACAAGATGGTGGTTCCCTTGTTAGAATTTCTTGGGAGTTTTTGTGGGATCCCAGAATGCATGCTTTCAGTTTATATTTATAATCCATTACACTTATGCACAAAAACCAAACTATATCACGCAAAATGCCACCAATATTTCACAATATAAGGTGAAAACCTAAGTAAATGAATTAAAAATAAAAACCACAACTGGTCACTTCAAGATCCCGCCAAAAACTCTCCGAAAATACTTTCTTTCGTTTATAGTGGCACGGCAAAGTGACAGCACTGTGCCGGACAGTAAGCGCATTACAGTCCAAAAACAGTAGCAGCCACCGAGACATCAACCATCCAACGACAGTCACCACTCTTATGTAAGCCTGCGTAAATAAAAGCTGTATATGCACCGACTGATTCCGGGATGAGTCGCGTATAAACAAATTACTATGACGGCCTTTTCAGAATACATAGTGGTCGCTACCAAGTCGGGCTGTACAAGCTCTATCACCCTTGCCTCGTTCATTACTTAGCATGGTGCACCACTTGCAGATAAGGTTGGATTGCTTGTATATCAAGTCTTAAGATTTTACTTGAACCCCCTTACACCCAAAACAACTTGAGTTGCATGTAAGTTAAGCATGTAATTGTAGACAGTTAAGCTAGAATTAATTCAAGGTAACATTTCTAATAATAATTTATCGCTTAGCGCCATTTCGAAAGATCCAATGATTGTGCGATTTTGACTCCCACGCGTCATTAATTATTTACGTAACTTTTTCAGTTAAAATTATATACGTGTATTATCCACTGGCTAAATACCGTGGCAATTCCGTGGATTTAAATAATAATAAAGTGGCGGTAAGAGTATACATATTCGTAATATAACTAAAGCTGTAAAATAAATACGTAAACTAGTCCAGGAAAAAAAATTAAAATATATAAAGTGCAACGTTGAAGATTCGTCAAGAAAGCGACCGTCTCGACTCGCCCGCCCACGCCCGTACTACTTTCCAAATTCCTCGTGTAAGCGCTTGCAATCACCTATGTATGTGCGACGACATCTTACAACATATTTATAATTTTATTTTTATAAAAAAGTTCTATGCAAGCTTACATATTATTTTCACACAAATAATTTTATATGCATAGGTATATAATAAATAAGTGCATGACGTTTTTTATTTAAACTGAGGTGCTGTTCTTTCGAGCACCTGAATAAATTAAGTGAACTTTATAGGACAATGCCAATGTCTGCTTCATAACAAATTGCTATAATTTAAAATTACTTACACAATATACTTATTTGTGAGTTTGTCAATATAACAATAATTATTCTATTTTTGGAACGATTAATATTTTACTAAAATTGAAAGAAATATAATTAATAAATTGTTCTCAATATTCTATAAAAGTAATAGGTTATGACTTTATCTATTTTACTTCTATATCAGAAGAAGTAAGACCATAAAATATCTAAAGCGCAAAGCTTCGTATATTTTTAGTGCAGAACTTTTAAAAGTAAGAGTTATAAAAGGGAAAGCTTTTGCATTGACAAACTAGGTTTCATTACAACTATAATGGATACAGGTTTAGATGCATTTACTTTTAATTTCTACTCTTAAATACGAAATCAATTAGCACTATACTAATTAGCTTATCTAGCCTTACCGAAAGATTAACGAATAGGCGAGTTTACGTTTGTTTACTTTGATGGAGGTTGCATTGAATTGCGAGATTTCCCAGTCTATACGCGAGGCTGCGCTAGCACACGCGTCTCGATGGCGCCAAAGTTGTCACTTGCGCAACATTCTATTCAAAACGAAAACGAATCGCCGATCAAAAGTTTCCGTGAGCCGATGAACATAATGTGTATTCAAATTTGGGAGTGAATGACGTAAAACAAGAAATAAACAATAAAAATGAAGATTCGGTTTATAATATTATCGGTTTATTGCTTTACGATAATTTATGCTCAATTCCGCTTTAGGGGTGTAGCGAGAAAGCGGGAGACTTTACATCGTAAGAAAGACGTAAATAATTACAAATGCATCTTGAACGGGACAATAACTAATGACTTCGAGATTCTTTCGTCAGCAGTGTCCGAATCTAAATACATTTTCACAGCCAGGGTTTTAAGCGTGAAGAAGATAAAACGCGGTAGGAAACCGAATGGAAAAATATTCATAGTCTACAAACTTTACCTCCGATCAGTAATGAAGGGAGATATCAAAGAAATGAGGTATCATATATTTACGGGTAATGAACGTAATTTAAATGGAGCTATAGTGTATGTCGATTGGATTCGAACGAACTACTGTGCTTACAAACTATACAGACATTCTTCTGGATTGTTTTTAAGTGACGGTTTTTACGAAGATTCGGACGTTGGCAACAAGCCCCGGCTACGCTTGTTGAACGAGCCACTTCCATTGTCGCTTTATGACTTGGATAGAGTAAATGCAGCGTTGAAAGGTAAATGTTTATTGTCGTATAAGGTGTCGGATTTTGTGGGTCTGTGTGCATATCTTATGATGTTATGTGCTTTCATCGTTAGCTCCACGAATATTGAACACACTTTTATATCAAGCGTGTATAAAATCTATTGTGGTGAAGAAAGGTGCTGTGCACATACCGTTACTGCTTCATAATATCAACATAAGTTAGTTCTTTGATTAAAAGCATAATGAAACCAAGTATATATTAAAGTCTGTCTTGAAAAAAGAAAATAGACATTTTGTGCTACTTTTTGTCACATCGCTTAAAGACAAAAGAGTTAAGCTTCTAAAACTTTTGAACATTTTATATAGTACAAATATTAACTCAGATATTTAGATGTAATTTGACCGTTTATTTATTTTTATCGGACTGAAAGTAAAACCTGTATACATAACTTTGCTAGAAGAATTTAGTTTATTTGCTTTTTAGGGATAAAAGCTTCAGATTTGTCTACCTTTATTGTTGAGATTATTAACTGCATGTCATGGTTAGTATTTTGAAGGGTCACGATTTTAAGTGATCAAGATAATATTTTAATATGAGTTGATTGAGACGAGGAAGGTGAACATTCCTGATGTTTTAATATACTAATAATCAATAACCTTGATTTCGAGGACGCCGATTATAATACATAGGGTAAAACCGAGATAAATGCCCCACTTTTTAAAAACGATTACTTTACATGAATAATTCCTATGAAAATAGCTAGTTCAATCTTTTATGTTACTTTTAAACTTGTTTTTGGTAACCTAACAATTACTGATTGTGCAGAAATCTTTTCTTGTGGATATATGCCTACCTAAAAGGATAAACGCCTCACCATGAAAATATGAAGAAAAACCTGCGATGGTTTGTAGTAGTTATTCTGAGAATACTAAACGAGAATTTTCGCTGTTTGAATTGTAAATAATTGATTTTTTGCGTGACTCTCGATCCTCCATTACATATTTTTAAATAAATAATATTTTCATTTTACGTCTAGCCGTCAGCGTCTTGTACAGTAAAATAGTGTTTTTTTTTGTTTTCCTTTCTTATCTTGTCCTCTATTCCATTATTTATTTTCTTAAGTTTTCCTTTTTCTCTGTTAGTTTCAGTCTTGCTTCTTTTGTCTAACTTATTTTTTATATGTTTTTCTTTTGCTCTTCAAATCAGAATATCCATTGATTGGCCCTCTTGGTCATAGTCAAAGGAGTTTGTAGTATTGGACCACACTATAAATTTGGACTAGAATTTTTAAAAGTGTTTCTTTTTATATTGTGCTATATAGAAACTGTACCAATAACAACAATGGTAATATCCTGTATTTAATTATACTACTTTAAAGTTTGCAAATCCACTAATTACTACAAACCACTCAACTATCTTTTTGATATGGATAGATGCCCTTTAATTTTTTTACAAAAAAAAAAAAAACAATTATTGACACCTATAAATGTGTACACTTATTTAACCATTGTAATGATATAATATAACAAAACGGATATTATTACTACTTATATAGTTATGCAAGAGTAAATACCTAAGTCTGAAACTTTGAAGCGATTTTTGCGTACGCCGCGCCGCGAAGATAACCACACGTACAAGCGAGAAGCATTTATTTCTCAGGACAACCTGTGCGGAATCGAGGTATTTGGAAAGTTTTTCGCAAAATTTGCGATTTTGGGAAGTTTGGTTTTTGAAAACGAGGCGCCGGTTTTACCCTATAAAATAAATAATTAATAGTAATCAGAGTGGCAGTAACAGTGAATTGTTGTACATTAAATTTTGTGATAAGTAGTTAGCTACATTTGTGTTGTTCTGAAATTATTATATTGACTTTAAAAAAATTCTCTATTATATACCTAACTAGTGCTATCTCTGCGGCTTTGCTAGCACCATAGTTGAATTATGCACCTTTTACACCCTTAGGGTTTGAATTTGAAAAAAACTATGAAACACTTCGTTTTTACTTTCTAAATGGATTGCTAATACCAATATGCAAAGATTTAACTTAAAAAATGACGGATTTTCATTAAAAAAAACTTTCATCCACTTTTTCACCACCTTTGTGGCTTAATTTCACAATATCCTTTCTTAGTGCTTACGATGTAAAATGAACCAGCACGCAGATTTTCTCAGTTATAGCCTCAGTAGTTTGGTCTGTGCGTTGATATCTCAGCCAATCAGTCAGTTATCTATATAAACAAAATGATTGAGGCTCGCGGTTGTGCCTGTATCACGCAAAAATTATTGGATAGATTTTGATCATTTTTTTTTTGTTTTACTCCTTAGTCCACGATATTTTTATTCAATAAGAAGTGGTTAAAGTTTTAAGATACTAC
Organism: Saturnia japonica; assembly: GCA_033032175.1. Classification (NCBI taxonomy): domain Eukaryota; kingdom Metazoa; phylum Arthropoda; class Insecta; order Lepidoptera; family Saturniidae; genus Saturnia; species Saturnia japonica. Next base: position 7,399,326 of record CM065311.1, on the reverse strand, counting down.
AATTTTCATAAGCATTACGCGTTCTTCTGTCGCCCACGCAAGCGAAGCCGTGGGCACATCTAGTTCTTTTATATATTTTATAGATAAACATCGCCGTTTCTATTAATATTATTTTCTCAAAAATTTTATATTATATATTTTAACAATGTCTCGTAGAAAATTGCAATAGCGTAAAACCAACAACCATATTTTAAAGTTGGCCTATTTAAAGTGTCATTATGAAGTCCATAGGCGGAATGACGGTTGTGGGCGGAGGTCGAAGCTGCGTACACCATGCAATTTAGTCCGAGAACATTAAGCTCTGTAATACCTTATGGTCAATTACTAACATTATATACTTATGTATATTTAACGTAAGCTCTCCTAAATGGGTTTTACAAATAAAAGCTAAATATGGCTTCTTATATAAATGTAGATTTAATTTAGTACAGTCTGTATACGTAAAATGAGGCTATTTTCAAACCGTTTCTATATCGTTGAGATAAACATTTGTATTATGAAAATTAATTCGATTTATAAATTGAACTGATTTTGGTCGAAGGATACAAAAAAATGAAGTTCGGGATAAGCGATTGAAAAAAAAAAACGCGATGATAGCACATCATTCGCTGATTTATTATTAAAGTTTACTGCTGGGCGGTTTAGTCAACGAGTCGCGTAATACACGTCTGAGTATTTTTCCGCTTGCAGTCTTCGGTATCTCATTTACGAATCTTACGCCACCTCGCAGTTGCTTCCAGGATGATACCTAAAAAAGGAAAATATTTTGCTCCAAATAATGTCTCTTGTTATCGTAGCACGGCAAAGTAACCACTAACCACTAACCAGTGACGTCATTACCTGATGGTGCGCATAGTTTAATCCAATACCATCCACTAAAGTAAGCATGAGAAAATCCACAGATTAAAAATTACGTGGGATGATGCTAATATAGAAACCGAACTAGATAATATAGGTTTTTTTATCAACATATTTTAATAATATTTAGTAGGAAATAAAAATAAATAAACAAACTATTCTCAAGTTAGTTTGCCACTTATAAACTTGTGTAATTAAAGGGTAGGGTATTAAGATAAAAGAGAAAATTGATATAAATATGCGATACCATTCATACTCAACTTTCTTGGTCCATATGTACATATACAGCAGCATTTTCCATAGATGTAGTATATTTTAACTACATCTACGGCATTTTCATACAAGCCGCAGATTTATTTAAAAATACGTTGTCTATTTTTATTTTTTATTATAGCATGGCAAAGTAATCGTACTGTACCTGATGTTAGTAAGCACAGTACCTAAATCCAAAAACATCTTCGACAACCGAGAGATCTGTCGACCAGCTCTCGACAGCTAGAGCGGGGTTTTTTTTAAAGTAGGTAGCTCGGCAAATTGTAGGTCCCTAATGACATGCACAGTACAACCCAAACATAACCGTGACGACAGAGAGATCGACAAATGACTTCATCTCTGTGCATCCATTAAATTATGTGATTATTATTATTGCATTAACAGACATTATTGTATTATATTAATACTATTGAAAAAAAAAAACCGATCGAGTTTCATGCCGGTTCTTCTCGATGGCGTGTTCTGACGCTCATGATTGCTTTCTTATGGTATAATCTGTCTTTATGATGATGCCACTTTTGATAGCAAGGATTAATAAGCCATGGCTAAAAATAATGCTCATAAATCAATTTTTAATTTTCAATGGAAACAATTCGCAAAATACCTTATTGTGGTATATGTATAAGAGAAAGGCATATGCTATCACGGACTTTTTTTTCGATATACTAAGAACTAGTATTTTCGTAGAATATTGTATTTACGTATAAACATTCAAAGCAAACAATCAATTCATCCGCTTTACTATATTAATAGTATAGATAGATAGATAAGTTATGAATGATTGCTAGTCAAAGTTCTTTAGTTATGTCACTGACACACTCACCAATCATCAAAACTTAGTAAAAAACATTTAATAATCTGATTGGCATTTCATGATTACACATAAAAATGGAAGGTCTGGGGCACCTGATGTGGAATACTGAGAGCTCCGCCAAACTATAAGAACTATTGAAATGCCGCTTTAGTAAAAGTTATTCAATCTGATAAGCATTTTCTAATGGTCCGAAGAGTCCAAGTGATTTTATTTGTATCATAGACTCTATCGATTAGGGCAATAACATAGTGAATGTCGGTTTTTTGCATTTTTTAGTTGAGTCGATAAGCATTTTTAGAAAATCTGTGAATGCATTTATTATTATTTCAATACTTTTGAATAAAATTTGATATCTTCAATATTTAAGATACTTTTCCTGCATGTCCCGTTCGTATATTATAAAATAATGTAAATGTTTGTATGTTTGGATGTTTGTTACTTAATCACGTAAAAGCGGCTGCACGGATTGTAATGAAATTTGGCTTACAGATAGTTATAACCTAGAATATCACAAAATATTTTATTCCGGTAAATGAGATGTTATTTTTCATTTCACTTTAGACCCAATTTTGACGAAGTCACGGGCAGAAGCTAGTTGCTTATAATTAGGCATATAAACTATATATAAAAGAGTGGGTATTTTATCTTTGCGTAAAGTTCATGATAAAACTATATTATATACGGTAACAATAATCTATAACCCATCCTGTATGCGATAAGATAAAAGATAATTTTAATAGTATTATTTATACAATTCAATAAATAACACACATTCACTCATACGCATATAAAGAAACACACGCATATACGTACATACACGTATAAACACACAGTATATGTATATGCTTACACTTTTTTGTGGTACCATTTATTAGTATCTTTAAATTTGTTTTATAATTTTCATTTAATTTAATATAGATATATATCAAACATTGAAGGTTTTTGCTTTATATAGATGTTTTACTTTTTGTTTAGGTCAGCAGTAAATTTTGTCAGGTATATAAATGTAGCTACTGAAATAATTGTTGGCAAATCTAATTTTTGTTTGGTAATCAATTAAATTAATTTCGTATTTTGAAGGTACGCGTTGAGACACAGCCGTCCGCAGGGATGGTTGATAGTGGCCCAATAATCGTGGTACATAAGTCAGCAAAAGTTGGTTTTTAAAAAGGAAAGGTACTTTTAGATTGCTAAAACTGTTATTTTGATTCATACGATAGCCAAACTTACGAGGAAAAGTATAGGCTATCTAACATTAGGCTACAACTCTCAGCTACCCTAAATATTGATTTTTATTAAGTAAGCGCAAATGGAAGCCCTCCCAAACTGCCGTAACCGCGTGCGCTGGCGCACGGCGTAATGTTTAATAATACGTAAATACAAAATTCTACAAAAACATTGGATCTTAGTATATCTAAAATAAGTCCGCTATAGCATATACCTATCTCTAATATATAAGCCACAATAAGGTATTTTCTGATAATCATTTGTGAAAATTAAAAAGTGATTAATAAGCATTATTTTTAGATGCCACTTCGCTAAATATTATTTGTAATGAATTAAATTTGAATTTAATTTTTTTTAAATACTTACTTTGTCAGCCACGTAATCGATTATTTCTTTCTCTGTGACATTTGCCTCTGGGGTTTTCACTACAAAGGCTGTTGGTAACTCGCCAGCTATAGGATCTGGTGTACCAACTACTCCCACGTCTTTTACATCTTTATGTTGTTGTATTATACCTTCTAGTTCCGATGGTGCGACCTGTTCAATATAAATTACATATACAAAATTAAGGGGGAAAAATTAAAGAATAAGACAGTAAATAATCATAAAACTTGATGTTTCTTCTCTACTTAATATTTGTGTGTTTGGCTCTTCACGTGATTATAAAAGAATCTGTTATTAGTATAATTTGTCCAAATGAGTCGACCTTTAATCGATCTGTAAATGATTTAAAAATAATTACTTACTTGCCCTGCTTTATATTTTATAAGTTCTTTCAATCTATCTACTAAGAAAAAGAATCCGTCGTTATCATAGTAACCTATATCTCCAGTTTTAAAAAATCCATCTTGATCCAAATCATCGTTTAAATCTTTTCCTATGTAACCTTCGAATAATACAGGACCTTTTACACAAATCTCTCCCGTTTGGTTGGGGCCTAAAACTTTTCTTGTTTCAACATCAACTACCTGAAATTTATTTTAAACTTTTAAATTTATTTTATCTGTTATTATTTTATATATTGATAAAAAAAGGGGTTGATAAACTTTTAGTAAATTTACAAATGTATTGTTGAAATATTTTTACTTTTTCATTTGCTGAAATTTCTTTCCTTTTTTATTTACTGAAATTGATATTATTATCATCAGCGGAGTAAAGCAGCAGTTTTAAAATTTACAATATTTATATAGCAAATTAAATATGGTGCAGTTAAGAAATATTAGAATTAAATAGATTTATGTATATAAAACAGATGATGGTACCTATATATATACGAGATTGAAAAACTCCAATACCGTTTAAACTATATCACCATAAAGAATATTACTAGTAGATATGTGTTTCTTTTTCATGGAGGTTTTTATGCTATCCCTTAATAAGATGGGTACTGTGGTCGAGTTATTGACTGCTGGATAGGTCAGTACAACGTCTGCGCGTCTTGCTAGTAAAATATAAAATGACTTTATATGTTTATATTGTAAGTTTTAATTGAAGATAATAATATCCTTTGCAGTAGAAACAGTCTAGCTGATTAAAAATAATTTAAAATAATTGTTGACGCAAACTTGCACAAATTTTATACACGGGAAGTATAGATCATTCCATAATTGATAGACTATAAGAAATGTCATTAATAATATAATTTTAGAAATCATATGAGATTTAAAAAATGTTTTTTTTTATTCGTCTCTACCCATTTTCATAAAATTTTATACAGGATATATGTATGTTATTCGTCAATTAATAAGCTACAAGTATTGTCAATAATATGAGTAAAAAAAAGTACGGGACAAGAATAATAAGCGCAGGGTGGAGCTGCAGGCGATCTCTAGCAGATTATATAATTACTCCATAGTTTATATTAATTGTCTAGTCTCTATATCTTTCGCATCAACTATCTGAATCACTAACCAGAGCAAAAATTTCAAACAAACTTTGTTGGGCAGCCTGTAGGTCCCACATTGGATTATATTTGTTTTAATAATTTATAATATTAAAATAAATAACTGCACAATTCAATTGTTAAATGGATTTTATATATACCTTTAGTATATTGCCTGCTACAACTTTTCCTACACTTCCAAGCTTATGTATAGTGTCTGTTTCTTGAGTCAGAGCTCCGGTGGCTTCTGTCATACCATAGCCTTGTAATACATGTCTTAAATTTACAAATCTAGCAAATATAAAATAATATTCTCATTATTTAACATTTCCCAATGGATTTACATATATATTATTATTTATGTTTAAGGGTTGCTTCATTAAAGCCATACAAGTCAGTACACCTAGATTAAATTATTATGCCTCTTATTTAGGTGCAAGGCTAAGGGTAATTAATCAATTACCATAAACATTATTTTCAATATTTTGGTATGTACGGATTTTATTTCCCTCTGAATAATAAATAATAGCTTGTTTGCGAATGGCACTAAAGTATAATATTCAAGCGTTCGTTCAAAATAGAACATACAAATAGCAAGCAAGCAAGGTGAGCTTTTTACTAATGATTAATTTGTGAGGGTCAACACAAGGGTTAAGTATAGTATGTTAGAAGATTGCTAATATATTTTATGGTAGTTAAACTGAAATAGGAAATTTACAAACCATAGGGTAAAATTTATATTGTTCAGAAATTTTAACATCTTCAAAATTTCTATGAGCAAATAAATTGGTTTTTAATGTAACACTTCTGAAACATTATAAATTATATAATTTAACGTAGGTATATAAACTTTGTAAATTATAATAACAGTTGTTACTGACCGTTTCTTAACTAGTATCATAGCTTCTGAATCTAAAGGCGCTCCACCACAGAGTATTAGTTTCACAGAACTTACAACATAGTTACTTAAAATTTTCGATTTACCCAGCATCACTATCAATGGAGGTACAGCCAACAATAAACCGACCTGCAAATAATATTATGATCGAATATTAAAGAAAATTTATAAAATAAATGAAGTTAGAACTTACCTTATACTTCTGAATGCAGTTTAGATACAAATCTTCCTGAAATTTATTAAGAAAAACAATAGTGTCATTTTTCAGTATTGAAAACATCGTTAAAATGATTCCGACTGTGTTGCACCATGGAGCTAAAGTTAACGTTGTCATGGAAGTACTGGAATAACTACAAAACAGAATATAAGTTATTGATATTATATATTAAACTTATATAAATCGTTTAATACTGTTGACTGTGATATGCTTACTGTGGCTGAAGGCTTGAAACAATCATATTACGATGAGTCAGTTTAACACCTTTAGGTAATCCGGTTGTCCCAGATGAGTACAGTATAAGAGCCGTTTGTACTTCTCCTACAATAAGAGAGCTTAAAAATAGTTTTAATTTTGGGATAGATTATATGAAATTTTATGATCGGAATACGTTAAAACCAAATTTGTTAGTTCTCTTTCTTTCAGTTAATAATATATTAATGTAATGTCTAATGCGCAATTTGTTAAATCTAAGTATGTGAAAGCTCGTTATTAAAACGTTCTGTAGTTATACGAGAAAAGAAATTATCTTTATCTGCCATTATATGATTTACTTGATGGAATAGAAATACTTGCCTTGAAAGTCATATGCTTCATAGCTATTAATGTCTATATATTTTTGCTGAAGTTTTGTAAAGCTAATAACATCTTTATTATTTGAGGTCCCAAAAATGAAAAACTTTTTAATTATATCTATGGTTTTCAGTATCTCATAAAAACTTTTATGAGAGTTCGGTGACATAAACATGTATGTCGGTTTTGATATATTTATCGTGTGTTTAAGCTCATCTGAAAGATAAATTATATAACAGATTATATCTATTATTGCGTACCTGATCATATTTAATCAACAGATCAATGATTGGTTGTCGCTGGCGCTTCCACTAGACTCCGCGCTACGTACAAGCAATAGCTCCTAGAATACGATAACTTCATATCGTAATGCGTAGTGACTATATTTTGGAATGATGATCGTTTGCGGGAACAAAATAGTATTGTGAACATAGATTAATGATTGGCTGTTCGCTGGCGCTACAACTAGATTTCGTCAGAGAACTATAACAAGTCGGCTCTCAAAACGAGTACTCGAGTTAGTGTCATTCCGACAACTCTGTCACGTTGACAAACAGCATATATTATTAAATAATCAAAAGATCAATAAAAAAAAAAATAAAAAAAAATATAAAGATAAATAAAAATCTATGCATAGTGAAACTATGTAAAAACAATACTAAAATAAATAATAATAGATACTGGAATCACATACTATCAGTAAGTATTGTATTACTGATTATTTATTATGCCAGTTTACACTTTCGACGTAAAATAAAACGAACTAAAACAATATTAAATGGAGGCATTCATTGTTACCACGTACCTATATAAAATTCAGTTTCCTCATTGTTAAGATTTTATTATTATGTCACTAATTATATTATATTATATTTTTAACCAACTTCAGAACAAAAGAAGGCTCTTTCAGAACTTTAAAGGTGGATCTTTAATTAATGCGTACCTTTGTAATATCGATCAAATTACCTAATACTATTATTTATTGTGTATTATTCTATTACATATAAATATTATTAGTATTTATTTTTTACAATGTGTATCTCGGGAGGTACTGAATCGATTTTGATGAAACTTTTCCGGTGGATCAGATATTATAATTTTCAGGGTTTTTTAATTTATATTTTATTATTACAGTGTACTAGTTAACGCTTGCACCTTAGCTTACGAGGAAAGGATTGGCTTAGTATATGAAAATATTCTTATTTTATGAGTTTTCGGTAGGTTTATTAGTTTTTTTATGTACCTTATATTATTTTTAAAGCTTCAAGCTACCACCATACAAAAATAATTTATATTGATTCAAATGTTTAGAGAAGTCATTATTAATATTATTTTTCTTCTTTTATGTTTCCTGTGGATCCTGTTACTTTGACCATTGGATTATAGCAAAGTAGTCAAATGCTACGGAATGTATGCGCTACACGGCTCGCTCTTGGTCAGTTATGTTATTAATATTCAAATACATACATGTAAAAGGAGATTTAATTTGTATCATCGTAAAATCTACTTTATGCTTAAAGAAAGAACTAATAAACAAAATTAGCTGTCAAGGTTACAATATACCTTCGTAAATGAATAGATATATACTAGGTTTTTTCCATCAACTGTTGTGCTGTATATTTCTGCGTTGAATAGCATCATATTCTATTGTTGTCAAAGTAATACATACGGTGCTGAATAGATTATTTGCCTTTTTTCACAAGTCGTGTGTTCTTTTTTCTCTCAAAACATAATAATTCACGCACTAATACATGTATAAATGAATCCAAATATTTTGATTGTTTATTAGCAGTAACATCATATTTTATATCAAAAATTAATTATCAATCAATAATCAGTAGATATATTGATACATTTTCCCTTCATTTATTATTGTTCATTTATGTATACCAACGACATCTAGTTGTAGCACCAGCACAACTAATTATTTATTTACGATTTAATCTTTAAATGTACTTTTTACTTTCATAATAAAAATATTGAAATGAATAGTAAAAAGTGTAACTGTAGAACAAAAATTTTAATTTACGAAAAGACTTATTCATGTAAAAAAATATTACTGTGAATTTGGGGGTTTAAGATCTGATGTATGGTGTCTTTAGAGATACTTAGATCGATTTCATAAATTTGAAAACTGGTAGATTTTGAAAGATTATTAATATTATTATTTTTATTACACTAGGTTTAAGGATATAAAAAGTATTTAATAGTGTACTTACTTTTACTATAAGCACTATTAATAAAAGTGAGTGTAGCACCAGAACAAAACACAGCAATGGAAGCGATCAAAAATTCCGTTCGGTTCTCACTGCATATAGCTATAACATCACTTTTCTTGATGCCCAGCTGCTGAAGAGATGCAGCCACATTCACTACTTGTTGAGCTAATTCACGGTATGTAATCTGTTCGTTTGTTGCTCCGTTGATCTTTGTAACGTAATCATATATTAACACTTGTTATATTTTTATTTTAAAAAAAAGTTTTTTAAATACTTACAAGAGCAATTTTATCTTTTGCTTTTAATATATTTTCTAATGTCACCCTTCCATAGTTCATGTGTCCAGGTAAACAAAAATTTTGTTCACCGTAAATAATATTTTTTGTAATGTCGTTGTTTGGCATTGCGATAAATTATTGTGTAATTCAATGTTTCAACGTAGATGACATACACGACAACACTAAACTGTGGACATGCGAAAAGTGTGAATACAAATAAATTCAAGGCCAATTTCGGTGATATTATAAAAGATGTTATTTTTAACTGATAACAATTTTTTGTGATATTGATAACAGATGCTCGTAGAATATATTACGTTGTACTAAGTAATATTATATTATAGTATTTGGTATATTTTTTTATTAGATGAAATTCTTATAATATCTTATGTTCTATCATAGTAGGGTTATAGAGTCTGTCAAGATACTGCATTTAATAATTAAAATATCAATAATTATAAACAAAACAAGAAAAACACCTATCTAGGCCAACTTGGAATGTAAAACATTATCTAAATGCAAAGTTTCATGGAAATCGATGGAGCCGTTTCCGAGAAACTAATTCCATATATATACAAGAATTTCTCACTTAATATAATAAGATTTAGTAAAAACTCTACAGCGCTTAAAAAATATTACAAGGAAAAAAAATAATGAGTTGGATATAAAAAATTGTATTAGTTTTAACTAATAATATAATATGGTTATAAACATTTGTTTTTATAATATACACAATAATATGTATGTTTTACTGAGTACAATTAAATATATTCGTATTATTTAAAATTTAATGCTGTATATTTATCAATGAATCACGTAATTTGCGTCGTAAGATTTTACCACTAGTATTTTTTGGTATTTCGTTTACAAATATTAGTCCACCACGTAATTGCTTCCATGATGAGACCTGTATGTAATACAATCAAGTTAATTATCATATTTAAATATGCATTCTATTCAACAATAATTTCGGACTATTTGAATAAATCATTTGTAATAACTTTCGTAATAATGACATCCTGTAAAGATGTGATTTCTACTGTTATTTAAAAATAATGTACTTTTATTTTTATTTATTGGTTTGAGAATTAAGCTTCTCTTTGTGAAAAAAAGTAATGATTTGTAATAGGTAAACTGTATCATTTAATAAAATTTTAGTTATTTTTACTATTATAAAACCGGTCAAGTGGGAGTAGAGACTCGCGCGCCGAAAGTTCCATAATTGTATAGCCACATTCACCATAATAATTAGGTAACATTACTGAAGAAAGCACCGAATAATTCTAACGAAAAGATAAACTATATTGAGGGACAAACTTAACATTGCCGTTAGAAAACTAGTGTGCCCATACATCGATATATGCTGCGGCCAGTTTACCAATTGCAAATAAGTTTGTAATAGCAAAAAATTTTTTTTTAATGAATTTAGAAATTTACGATTTTCGGATTCCTTCCTTTACTTGTGCTATGAGACATTGTTTCTTACCAAATTTCATGATTATAGGTCAACTGGATGTACCCTATAGGTTTTTATTCTCTTTGCGAGAATTAAAATATACGGCATAAATTGCATTTTGATTGCGTTAACTTAGAAGTTTCTTTTTTTTTACCGCTCCAATGGATTGCAGACCTGTAGTATTTGATATCAATTTCAACTTTTTGTCTCCAAGCTCTCATGAGAAAAAGTATCTTGACAGACAGACAGACAGACATACGGACTATGTACTGATCCTATAATGGTTCCTATTTTCCTTTTGAGATACGAAACCTTAACAAAGATAACTGCAAAAGAAAGACTACTGCACGAAATATTGCTGAAAAATTATAATTTATTGCAATTATTATTATTAATTTATTGCTCAAGTTATTCATATACAATTTTTCATCTAACTTTTTAACATGGATAATGTGGTTCAAATTTACCTTCGATGAAACGAAATTCATTATAATTTTCTCTGTAACTTCAACTCCTTGTTTTTTTACTACAAAAGCAGTTGGTATTTCGCCAACTAAAGGACACGGTTTACCCACCACAGCTGCGTCCTTCACAGTTTCATGTTGTAAAAGAAGAGCTTCAAGTTCTGATGGAGCTACCTAAGAAATAATTATAAAGAAATAAATTATAAATCGTAAAGAAGAAAAAATGCTGCTCATAATAACATTATAAAAATAGGCTTCGAATTTAAACTATACATACTTGACCAGCTTTATATTTAATAATCTCTTTCAGCCTATCCACAATGAAGAAAAAGCCTTCATCGTCGTAGTAAGCCACATCTCCACTACAACAAAAGTCTTCGTCATCTAAATCTTTCCTCAATTCACGACCAATGTAACCGTTAAATAACAGAAGACCTTTTACACATAGTTCTCCGGTTTCTTTCGGTCCTAATTTATTTCTTGTTTCAATGTCCATTATTTATGAAAAGCAACGTAATAACCAATTATGTAATTCGATTACTAGTTTACATCAGATTATGACCTACTTATTTTAATAAAAGCTATGAAACCAAAAGTTTGAGTTAAATATTGAAAAATATTACCAAATTATCCTGATTATATATCCCACAAATAGTGCTATTATTATAGAACATGACATGCATATTTAACTAACGATTTAAATACAGATCTGACTAATCATTTATTATGTAATTTTACCTTTGTTTTTGTTGTCAATAAATCTTATTATCAAAACGGTTCAAGGTTTCGATCCGAGTAATATTATAAAATTGTGTTATTTCAATGTTTTCTTTTCTAGCTCTGTTTAAATGACTTCACTGTATCGGATAGTAGGTAAAGTATAGTTATGCAAGTTAGAGATATAGCCGAGTGACGAACAGTATACACGGTAAAAGAACACTTGAATATTCTAGCTGTTCACGAAAGTACCTAATATCACCTAGCACTTTCCCTCACTATAACGGATTTTCCACTATACATTTTATCATTTTATTCGGTAATTATTACCTTAATTATATTTCCGTGGATAATTTTTCCTACACTCCCTATTTTATTTTCATTTACTGTATGTTGAGTTACAGGTCCAGATGTATCGGTCAAACTATAGCCTTGTAGTACATATTCCAGACAGGAAAATCTGTTGAATGATTGTATATTATGTTATTGTATTGTAGGTATAAAAATTATATAATAATAATAATTAAAACATATTTTATTTCAATAAAGACTAAAGTGAAAAGTTAAATGGTAAAACTAACGATGAATATTTTTCAAGAAAATGTGAAAAATAAAGCGATTTTTTTTTTCTAATTATGTGAAAATTGCCCATTTGTAATTGATGGGGGTAGATTATTGATACCAGCACCTGGTTACGGTATTTTCAGCAGTCATGGTGTTTCTCATCCAAGCGAGGGCTGTTCTTCTACCATCACGAATTCCCGCCCAAACCATAATTGTCCCGCTGTGGTATGGATGGACTTCTTGAGGGTGTTGCAGAGGGCTCTCACGACCAGGAACTCACCATACGCGTACTCTTCGTAAATTGGGATGGAAACCGAATCAGAACTAATCGGTAAACAGCACTATAGGCCACTGGTTATCTTTCCAGAGCGAATGTTCACGAGCCCACTGTAATCTTCGTCCACTATTTCGATGGCGTAGTGTTGGAGTACGAAGCGGTCTAAGGTTAGCTTCATGTAGTCTTCTCCTCACAGTTTGGTTACTTACAAGCCACTGGTACTCTGACTGGAGCCTTTGAACCAACTGCATGGCCGTAACATTTAGTTGTATTTTTGCGTCAAATTGCAAAAATTGGTCCTGTCGTTAGGTGGTTAAGCGCTTCCCGCCTGGGTATCTTTCAGCCACTACACCAGTAGCACGATAATGGGACCTTAACCTTGATATCACATTTTGTTTTGTTCCAATCTTCCCAGCAATACTCCCTTGAGTAGCCCCAGCTTGAAGCATGCCAACTGAACATTTACAATCTCGTTAAATGGCGCCGCTGCATAATGCATACAGTGGCATAAATTCGAAATTATCAACTAACTTTTTTTAAAACTTTAATTTGACACCAAAAACTATGGCAGGTAAATGTCAACATTCGAACTTCCCTAAAGTCATGTACCGCACTTTTGTTTTTTTAATTTATTTTTTCAAATTTAAATTTGGGGTCTTCGAAAAGGGCCTACAAAATAAATTTACTTCAAATAATTTTAAAACAAGCTAGTATTTTGTGACTTTAAGAAATTTGTACAAAACTAGAGTTGTGCCCGCTGCTCCGTACGCGCTTGTTACTACGCAGTAGTTATTTACAACCCGGAATTTTATTTTTACTCTTATTGTTGACAATTCGTATCAATTGGGTAATGGCATGTTTTCTCGTGTAATATTTTCGTCAAAGTCGGTTGAAAATTATTATTCTCTTCTACGATTTCTAACATATTATGGAAGATTCTTATAGTTTTGATTATGATATTACGTGTTCTTCCCGTCTACAAAATTTAATCAGAATCGGTTGAAAATGTATAAAGTTAAATTTTTTGTAGTTCTTTTTTTTATCATTTTTAGAAGTAATGTTAACAATTCTTATAACCCATATACTTACTTATACTTCCCGTGTTAAAAATTTCATCAAAATCGGTCCAGAATTAACGATAATATTTTTTTGATTTTTTTTTTGCGATTTATAAAAGTAATATTAAAATTTCTTATACCCTATCAATTGACCAATGACATAATCATCCCCTGTACAAAATTTCATAATAATCGGTCAAGCCGTTTTTAAGTTAAATCTGGACATACAAACAGACAGATAGACCAAAATTTTTTATTGGCATATTCGTGATCAGTATCGTTCATATAGTATGCCTATCAGGAAATTTTGGCAAAAAAATTAACTGCACAGATAAAACTGCAGATTTATTATTATAGATATTCCGACAGTATCAATGTGTATCATCACAGTATCTACCGATATAAGTTCTTTTAAAGATGTATTTTATGTGTATTAAAAATTGATTCTATTTTACTAATGAAATTTGATTTATATATTACTTGATATGCCTACAACTTCGTCCGCGTGGTATATTTCGTGTATGAAATACGTTAACTAAATAATAACCTCTCCTCACCTCAATTTCACCTTGCGGTATTTGACCGGTATAAGCTTTGAGAATACCCAACTAAAATGGTTTTTTAAATATTAGGTCCTTACATATGAAATTGGCGTTTTGTACGGGAGGAATATAAAGTAATTTTTTTTGTAAAATATATTTCATTAATCAAAGTATGCACCGTTGTTATCTCTGCACTTTTGACATCTCATAGGTAGTTCATTGATCCTGTTGCGAACAGCGAGCGGGGCGAGCGAATAACGATAGTCTAATAGTATAGAATGAACAAATAAATGAAATAATACGTGTTAGGAATAAGGTTTATAAATACGTGTTAGGAATAGATATAATAATATGAACTGAATATGTGTGAATATGTGTATTTTAAAACGATTAGAATAAGAATATAGCTAGTTGTAAGTTTAAATGTATAAATTTCACTAGTTGTAAGGATGAACCATGCCAGACTCGGAACATCTGGCATGGTGACTCATGGTACTGCCGAGAGCGCGCACACAGGGCGTGCGCGCTCATTGGCTGAGCGACGCCCCGCACGGAATCCATCGCACTACCGGTTGCGAGGCAAAGGGCGAGGTTAAATATAGCGGAGAGGGCGGCAGTACTGCCCGTCACGTCCACCCTCTCTAGCGGTAACCCAAGCCTAGGTCCGTTCCTCGGTGTGAAACCCTTGGGTCAGGCAACCGCCCGCGCGATACAAGTGACACTGTACGTGCATCACTTAGCTACCTACATACAACACTACACACGTATGAACATACACACGTGCACACCACACAGGTACATAGGTTCTGTGAGGGACCTTTTTTTTTTCTTTTTGTACGCTAGTTAGTTAGCGCTAGTTAGTGTAGAAACATTCCGATTTTTGAATACACATACGCACGGTTCCTTCCTTCCTCCCAGGAGGAAGGGAACGTGCCTATGTGTATATTTAGTTAGCTCGAATCGTAGGTGTAGGGATTCGAATAGATCGCGACCTATTTGCGAACGCGACGACCGCCCGAGCCGAGGTCCGGCCACTTTGGCACCCTCGTGCGAGTCGTCCACAAAACTTTCGCGGCTGAGTGCCCTCTGCGCTCGCCCCAAGTCCGGTGAAGCTGTAAAAGCCGCAGCGGCTTTAGGGCCCCTAAGGCTAACAGTGTAGTCAGTTCTAAAAAAAAAAAAAAAAAAAAAAAAAAAAAAAAAAAAAAAAAAAAAAAAAGGCAGTACTGCGATCAGTTCGAGAAACACAACACCAGCAACAGCAAGCAGCGAATCTACAAGCAAACTACAGTCAAGAACGTTATTAAGAAACCACATTGTTACTACGAACTACTGTAACTTTGTAAGAAACAAGAATAAAACAAGCGCTATTAATTTAGCACACATTAAAATATTGTGGACGTCTTTTATTCACAATAGATCCCTTTACTAAAAAAACCATGGGGGCGAGAATCAATAAACTCTTTGAAGGTGGTTTGAACTGCCGCATCGGAGTTGAATCTTTTTCCTTGTAAGAAATTGTCCAAATTCCGGAAAAAATGGTAATATCTTGGAGTAAGGTCTGGAGAGTACGATGGACGTCGCAGACATTTCAATTGTAGCTCATCTAACTTAGTGGTTGTTTGTTGTACAGTGTGTGATCTTGCGTTGTCGTGAAGCAGCAGTGGCCTAGAGCGATTGACCAAACTCAGTTGTTTAGCAGCTAGTTCTTCCTTCATGGTTTTCAGTTGCTGACAATAGATATCTGCCGTAAGGGTTTGTCCAGATTTCAGAAAGCTGTAGTGAACGACACCGGTGCTAGTCCACCAAACACTCACAAGTAACTTTTTCCGAGTCAATTTTCGTTTAGGGCAGGATTTGGCTGGGTCTCCTGGGTTCAGCCATTGCGACGAGCGCTTCCGATTATCGTATAGTATCCACTTTTCATCACAGGTAATGATCGATTTAAAATCCCTTCATTATTGTGTCGGTTGAGCAAGGTAACACAGCAGTCGATGCGTGTTTGCAAGTTCGATTCACTCAATTCATGAGGTACCCATCGTTAAGTTTTTTTACTTTCCCGATTTGCTTCACGTGGATTAATACAGTTTTATCACTCACCCCGAAGCCTGCAGCTATCTCTGAAGTGCTTTGTGATGGATCCGCATCCACAATAGCCTTTAATTCTTTATTTTCCACTTTGGTCTCCGGCCGTCCACGGGGTTGGTTCTGAAGGTCGAAATTTCCAGAACGAACACGTTGAAACCAAAAACGTACCATGCTTTCTTTTTCGAAACCAGCGCCGTACACATCATTAATCCTTCGAGCTGTTTCTGCAGCACTGGTGCCACGGTAGAACTCGTACTCGTAAATATACCGATATATCATGTTTTCCATTGTGCGGTAATAAGCGACGCCAAAGAAACAAAAAATTAGGAAAAAACAAATGAATGACTGTTTTCAAAATTCAAATTTACCAGCTAAATGAATTTATAAATTTGAATTTGGGATTCTTAACCAAAGAGAAGATATTTCAAATCAAAGTGGTCAGTACGACAAAACGCTAATTTCATATGTAAGGACCTAATATTAACCATCCTTTACCAAAAGCTAATATTATTTAATAATTTTATTTAAAAAAAACGTTAGTATCCAGTGAATAATAAAATAATTTAATACTATTCTTGATTGCGCAATCACCAAACAATGACATCCATTCTTGAAAATTTAGATCGAATACATACATGTAATTATTTTAAATATTTAAAAATATTGTTAAAATCTATCTAAAAACATTTAAAATTATTAATAAAATCTCAGTTTTAAATTATTAATATATGTACTCCCAGAAAATATACTTATGTGTGACAATAAAAAACAAATCAACTTCACGATAATTTAAACTAAACCGTATAGTGCCATCTATGAATCGTGCTGAAAAACACGTTTCGATCTATTACTTTAATCACGACGGTTAATATCTATACATATAAAATGCTTTGTCCTGAATGACTGACTGACGGATCAACACACAGCCTAAGCCGCTGATTGTAGAGATCTGAAACTTGGAGGGTGTGTTTTTTGTATGACGTAGGCATCCGTTAAGAAAGGATTTTCTGAAATTCTACCCCTAAAGAAATGAAAGAGGGGGGCAAAGTTTGTATGGGACGACGTGATTCCTTCATCCAATCTACTTCAAATTTTGCATAAACCATTTTTAACAGAATTGATGGAAAACGTGTTTCGTCTTTTATTGCAATTCCTAACGGGGTTAAAAATAGATAAAAAGTTGTTTTGGCGGTGATTTGCTTCGAAGTTGATACCAATACTCCCTTAGTGCTTGTGATTTAAATTACATTTTATTTTGACACATGTTTGAAAACTCAATCCGATTTTATTCAAAAAAGGTTGACCTCACTTAATCTTTAATAAAATAGTACAAAAATACATTAATAACAATTCTTTTACAATAATATTCTCACATTATCTGTAGCTCTGTCTGTACATGAAACTTTTTTCAAAATTTTTGTTACATAATTATCTATTATAAAATCTGATCGCGAATATAAAATTTAAAAAATAACTGTCAATTTGTCTGTATATCCAGAAATAAATTATAAATAGCTTGACCGATTTTTATAAAACACGTAACTCTGTAATGTATTGAGTATATTTACTGAAATTCATCTAAATTATTTTATCTTTACATAATTCACACTTAATATTATAAATGCGAAAGTAACTCTGCCTGTCTGTTACGTTTTCACGCCTAAACCACTGAACCAATTTTAATGAATTTTGGTATAGGAATAGATTGGACCTTGGGAAAGGACATAGAGTACTTTTTGTAGCGAAAATAAAACTTTAAGGGTAAAAAATAGGAGATGAAAGTATGTAAGAGGGAAATATCAGCTTCCATGACAACCAGTTTGTTGATTTGAAATGACAGCGTTGTCTATGTTGATTTATTGACAGTGTTATACTTAATTAGAAATGTATTGTATTTGTAATAATTACCAATTAAATGATAGTCCAGTATTCCTTTTAAGATTGGCTGAAGTGTTTTTAAACTGTTAAACTAAGCAGTACCGCATAATGACTGTTTTATTTTATGACGCTGTCAAACGGCGGCTCGTGGGAGTTTATACATTCTAAGCGATATACTTATTGTAAATTATATGAATTAAACAGTTTTGCTACAAGTGAATTATTTCAATGTGTTTATTCCACATGTGGTGAAAATAAAACTTGGGTGAAAGTTTGTATGCAGAACCCATTTATATTTTATGCTTTTGGTAAGAAATAAGTAAAAGGGGTTTCACGTTTTTCAAAGAACCTTCCCGTAGGCCGGTGCAATAAAGTATGATTTTAATTATTTTTGAAGTTTTATAGGGACGGTTAATGTGTTGGATTCATATTGGCATATATTGGATAATACCTTACAAACAGTATTAATCCCATCTATGATTTGGCATTATATAAATATAGCTATGTATATATATCTAAATCTGTAGTCCTGTCTGTACTTTTAATATTTTTCCAAAATTTTCCGATACGCATATTATATGAACGATACTGATCACGAATATGCTATAAAAAAAAATTTATCCGTCAGCCTGTCTGTTTGTATGTCCGGATTGATCTCAAAAACGGCTTGAGCGATTCTTATGAATTTTTGTACACGGGATGCTTATATCATCGGTCAGTTGATAGGGTATAAGAAATTTCAATATCACTTTTAGATCATGTATGTGTACAATTATGTACACGGGAAATATAAGTCATCCCATGAATGATTAGTAGTGAGAATTTTCAATAACACTTTTGGGAACGGTAAAAAAATGAGCTTTCAAATTTTTTAAATTTCATTAAAACAACCTATTTTGATGAAATTTTATACACGGGAAGTCTAACTATTTACATAATTAATGAGCTATAGGAATTGTCAATATTACTTCTAAAATTAAAAAAAAGTAATTCAAAAATGTTATATTCATCAATTCTCAACCGATTCTGATCAAATTTTGTAGACGGGAAACATATATCATACTATAAATGAGAGGCTATATGAATTGTTAATAATGCATTAGAAATTATACATTAGAATAATAGTTTTCAACCGATTTTGATGAAAATAGTACACGGGAAATATATGCCACTCCTTAATTAATATGGCATATGAATTGTCAACAATATGAGTAAAAATAAAGAGATTTAAATAGTTTTTGCGTAGTTACAAACGCGTGCGGAGCCGCGGGCACACCGCTAGTTAAAATACTTTTAGTTCAGTATTCTCAAAGCTTATACCGGTTAAATAACGTAAGATGTGATTGAGGTGAGGGAAGGTTTTTATTTAATTGCTGTTTTTCATACACGAAATATACCATGCACACGAAGTCGCGGGCACAGCTAGTATTAAAACAATAAAACTAGTATTTTCTTTAATAGTAGGACGGCAAATGACTGCACTGTATTTAATGGTAAGCACACTACAATCCAGAAACAACAGCAATCGTAGAGAGATCGGTAATTCGTTGCCGCTCGTCGCTGCCATGCCAGCCTGAAAGAATCACTATGTGGATGGTGGTCGCGACCCAGTCGCATACAAATTTCTACTACCCCGCTCAATTACTGTATATAAAGTGGCTGATTCCGGAACACGACACGCATAAGCGCCCCACTGTGGCGGGTGTATCACATGTCCTGTTGTATGGTGGTCGTGACCCAGTCGGGTACCATTACGCTTATAGTATATTATAAATGTGAAATACGTTAGTTTGAATTTTTGTTCACGAGTCTCGCTCAAACGGCTGGACGGATTCTGATACGCTTCTTCTTACGATGCGTCGGTGCGTTCTAATTCGCGATATCACAGGCTGTGGGAAAAATACATTATTCAAATGCAATATACTGAAACAAAGCATCAGTTATTGTACTTGAAGCTAAAGGCGCTCCTCCGCTATACATTAGTTTTACTGAACTGACATCGTAGTTCTTGATAATATCTGATTTACTTAGTCGAAGTACCAATGTGGGTACTGCTAATAGTAGCCAGGTTATTTAGCCGCGATCTTTTGTAAGTTCTGTTTAGTAATTCTAAAATACTCGAAAACTTTTTGTTATATACTCGCATTAGTATTTTCAATAGAAAAATCCGTTCATAGGTCTGAAAGGGTGCATCAAGTATTGGCGATATCTTTTGACACGCCTTTTACGCCATAATGAAAGGTAAATCGAGATGTTTATTCTGTTGTTACCTACCTACGTGCGTCTCAGCTGAGAATTGGCTAGAACTGACAAAAATCGCGAGGAACTTTACTCGCCGCGCGTATAATCAGTACGCGGATTATAACCTGCGAGAAAAAATATCGCACGGCGAGAATTCGCTATGCGGTGTAATTCTTAGCCAAAGAAATAATAAAAAATCTAAAATATTAAGGAGGTATCTACACAAGAAAATGTGTTTATATATATTTTTACTGTATCATATAAACGGCAATAAATACAAGTGTGAAACTTGATAAGATTTTAGTACCAATTCTAAAGTACAACATCAAATATGAAATACCGACCAAGCATAAATCGATCTCGCGCTTAGGACTTCGAACTGAATAAAATAAAACACCATTTTTATTGGGAAATACATGAGAAATATATCGTGTTGTGAAAAGGAATCCTCGCCCTCGGTGCACAAGTCCGGTTCACTCTTGGTCGCTATTTTTTGTTTTACCGACGCCATTGAAAAGGTTAAAGACAACCACAAGTAAGTATAATTTATTGATGTTCCCATATAAATTCATGAGAAGGAGACATACGTACAGCAGCACTACAACTACATTAAAAAAAAATTGCCTGTCATTGACAAAAGACAATAACGAAGAAACCGAGGCTTCAATATATTTATTTTCAATATAAAATGGTAAATAAAAAAATGTTTAACATTAAAATAATTTGCCATGGAACCAATAATGTTTCAAGAAATCAAAATTACCTTGTGTTTTTGAATACACTGGAAGTACAAATTTTCTTGAAATTTCCACAAGTAGACTAATGTTCGGTTTTCTAAAATCTTGCCTATGGTTAATATAATGCCTGCTATGTAGGTACACCACGGAATCAGGAACAAAACAACGTGGTCATCATTACAATACCTGAATCATAAAATTTAAAAATATAGTACCCTACTTGCACACCGGAAAAGTGAAAATTCTATGGGCTGTAAACACGTTTTATTTATAGAAAGAAATTATAATATAACAATATCACGCCTGTATCCTTGAAGGGTTAAACAGAGCTGTACTACTCCCACAGTTTTCCGGGTATGTTTTTGAGGTTCATATGAAATAGGGTGTGAGCCTATTGCCATTAATCGAGCACAAAGCCAAACTTTGAGCTGCTACTGAGAATTTCATATAAAAACCCAATAACACTTTGCTCGACATGGGAATCGAATTCAGAGCATTCGAAATTTATTTTCCAATATTTTCAAAGATTTATTTTAAACACACGTAAATACATATACACATTTTTTTCTACAATATCATTATTATCTACTTTATTGTTTAAATGATGTGTTTCTACTCACGGTAGTTGCAGTCCAGTTGCGATTAAATTACGGTGTGTAATTTTCACTCCTTTAGTCAAACCAGTCATTCAAGACGATTAAAGTATGAGAGCCGTTTGTATCGCTTCTGTGTAAAATAAACAATCTCTTGGTTTAATTATTATTTCAGCTAGTTGTAACAATCACAACTCGCAGCTGTTCCGTTCAAATGAGCACGTTTGCTTTCAAAAAAAAAAATGGAGGTAAAATATATAAGACTTGTTCTTTTGGATATTGTTTTTTCATATTTCTGATTCTTATCTATTAGAACACTATCGTTGAAATACATAAAGTACAATTTAGTAAAGCTACTTCAAAATTATTTATTATCGCAATACATATGCAAGTTCAGAAAATAGTGTAAATTAATAAGCACTTGAAACTATTACTAAACATAGCAACTAGTACTAAAACATTAGTACAATTTTTCAGTGCTTCGATGAAAGAGTTTGTCAAAAAAAGTGAAAAATTTGAATTGGTAGTCTATTAGATAAAATAACGTTCGTAGGCTTCCATAAAAATGTGAGTTATTTGATCACTAGAAACTGACACTGAAACCACTAGACCACCACGACTTTTATAATAATAATAATAATAATTGCATATATAAAAATGTTTTAATGCATTTGCGGTTTTCATTTTTGGTGACATAAAAAGGCATTTGAACTCGTATACAATATTGTGCGTATGGATTTCGCATAAGTTGTTACTGATAAGTGGAGCTGCTAGTTCATGGGGTTAAGACTTTTATTGGTCTAAGGCCTTGGGGTGCAGTGATAGTAAATTCTAGTATTGAGACGAGAGGTCGCGGGTTCGATCCCCACCCATGATTGACTTTTGTATTATGAGTAAAATTGACAGTTGTGTGTCTGAATGTTAAATATCTATATAATATACGTATGTCAGCTGATTATTTACAAGCTTTGTTTAGTTTGGAATTAAATGGCCGTGTATGAAATTATGTACCCATTGTTTGGAATACAAATTCATTAGCTGTGTCATACGATGCCGCGATCGCCGTGATTGGCGAATTACCCGGCAGGTGCATCCTTCGGCCGCCTCGCTCTTCGTCCACGGCTCTGCTGGCACGTAACCCAGTCTGCTTCGTGCTTTGGCCGTGAGCTCGCGTTTGTTTGTTTTGTATGCGCTACGTCATTCCGGGCGTTCGGTTGGCGCTGAGTTATATGTAATTTACGAGTGTTAAGATTTTGCATTGTATAACTTGAGTTGGTGTACCAGGAGTTTGCTGAGCTGATTGCTTAAGTGATAGTGTCCTTGCTGTTATAGTATTTGAGGCTGCCACATAAACATACATACAGTTCAATCTTGTCATAAATAATTCACAATCTGCAGTCCAGGTCGACGGGACAAGCTCACGGTCACTGCCCGCTCCTTACGAGGTGAGTCTCTTTTGTTTATTAGATTAATTGCTGTGTATCGCAGCAATAGGTTCGAGATGGATTGATTCGCGATAAATTGAATTCAGGGCCCAGCACATATTTCGCGATCCTTCTCGAACCACCTATATATAAATTACGTAATATTTATTAAAATTTTACTTCTTATAGACTAGCCGTGCCTGCGACTTCGTCCGCGTGGAATTACTTTATTTTATTTGTGCTGAACCGTAATTCTTTTGCTAAATTTTTTTTTTTAGATCTGACTACACTGTTATCCTTAGGGCTCTGAAGCTGCTGTGGCTTTTACAGCTTCACCGGACTTGGGGGCGAGCGCAGAGGGCACTCAGCCGCGAAAGTTATTGGGACGACTCGCGCGAGGGTGCCAAAGTGGCCGGACCTCGGCTCGGGTGGTCGTCGCGTATGCAATTAAATCGCGATCTAATCGAATCCCTACTTCTACGATTCGAGCTAACTAATATATACTCATAGGCACGATTCCTTCCTCCTGGGAGGAAGGAATAAACCATGCGTATGTGCATTTAGTAATCGGAAAGGTTTTCCACACTAACTAGCGCAAAAAAAGAAAAAAAAAAAGATCCCTCACAGAACCTATGTACCTGTGTGGTGTGCACGTGTGTATGTTCATACGTGTGTAATGTTGTATCTGGGTAGCTAAGTGTTGCACGTATAGTGTCACTTGTACCGCGCGGGCGGTTGCCTGACCCAAGGGCTTCACGCCGAGGAAACGGACCTAGGCTTGGGTTACCGCTGGAGAGGGTGGATGTGGGGGGTATGTGGGAGCGAAATTGACCGCCCATCCTCTGCGGAGAGAACGGTAGTTACGCGGGCGTGGGCGCTGACACGCTCTGTTTGGAGAGACGGATGAATAGTATTTATTTGTATTTTCGACGCGATCGTCCGGGTCGGTAAAAATGTTACGCGGCCGGCGTTTATGCCGGGTGGTGGTGGGTTCCGCGACATAAGTAGCGGCTGTTTTAATTAACGGATTCGCGTGATTCGACGCGGTGTCGAAATACGATCTAGAGAGCTGTTTGACGTAGGCATGAATCGAAGGAAGATCCATATCTCTATGGAGATCTTCGCTTCGAATATACCTAGGGGCCCCGGTGAGACGATAGAGAAACCTATTCTGTATGATTTGTAACCGTTTAAAGTTCGATTTTCTAAAATAAAAGTAACCACTCTTTATAGCATCAGTTATCTAGCAGTGACAGTCCCGTCAAAAGTGTTCCAACCATTTCGGAGATTAGCCGGAACAAACAGACAGACAAAAAAACATTTAAAAAAAATGTTTTTTTTAGGTACCTTAAGTATATATCAATACTTTAACATGCATTTAGTAAAAAAACCTGTTATTTTGACATTAGCAACATACTCTTTAATTTTATTTATTTGCATAGTAGATATTATGCACACACTTACTATTGAAGTGAACAGGTTTATATGTTTTAATGTAAACATGTTTCCTTATAACTTCATTCTAAGATATTAGTTTAGCATTTTTATAAATCGGTAAGCCAGGTTTTTCATAAACAGTGTAAATATTAAAAAGTTTCAAATTTTCTGAACTTTCGTAAAATTTGTAATAAATGCTTGTATTTTGGCCTTGAGAGTTGGATAATATGTATCAAATCAGCTGCAATATAATACATTTAATTACAACACATACGTTTTAGAAGGTATTAGTTGTTAGTATTTCGAAACCAGAGTATTTCCAAGACTTTTCTTTTATGACTTTACAATCTTATGCTGTTTATGTAAGATTTGCCGAAGGCCTAACCGTAAACATAACACGATATTAACTGTTAGGGTTCTAAAACCTTATATATAAATACGCATGTAAAACAATTGTTTTTATATATACGTATTTGTAAATTAAATAGAATAAAAATCCACGTTTTCTGAAATAATTTAAATCAAAAGAGTGAAATAGACCCGCAGGACTCAAACCCAAACGCATAAACAAACGAGATAATATTCATAATGGGGATAGCGTTCTCCAAACATGCTACCAATAATTCCTCAATGTCCTGATACTTGTGAAGTACTTAAAAAGCATTTACAATATCATATCGACCAATATCACATTAAAAATTCAATCCAATGATTTCCATTTCATTAAGTACTTCGCTTCATTCAGTAAGATAATTCTTTTAACTTTGTTTTTGAACCAAATACTTACCAATGCTATTCACTATTGATAAAAGTTACAGTGGCGCCTGCGCACAAAGTCGCTATCATTACAATTATGTATTCTTCTCGATTTTCAGAACATATGGAGACAACCTCACCTTTCTTTACACTCAGTTCAATTAGGGAGGAGGCTAGATTCACTACTTGTTGCGCGAATTCACCAAATGCTATGTGTACATCAGTTGCCCCATTAGTCTTATCATATATAATAAATATTAATTTTTTAATAATATAAATCTTAATAATTGTTTGAGTATTGCCCAATAGAATATAACCATATAATGACAGTCAATGGATTAAACCATCCATATCCATACTTAACATTATAAATACGAAAGTAACTGTCGTCTGTCTGTTACGTTTCCACGCATAAACAGATGAACCAATTTTGATAAATTTTGGTATGGAGATGACTTATGCCTTGAGAAAGGTTATACGCTCCCTTTTCTCGCGAAAATAAAACTTAAAAGGATTAAATAGAGGATAAAAGTTTCTTTGAATAGCCAATCGAACCAATGTTCATGAATTTCGGTATAGGGATATATCGGACTTTGGATAAGGACATAGACTACCATTTTCCATAAAAATAAAATTTTAAGTAAGGAAATAGGGGATAAAATTTTGTTTGAAAAACTCATCAAACCAATTTTCATGAATTTCAGTATAGGGATATATTGAACCATGAAGAAGGACACAGGCTATCTTATCTCGCGAAAATAAAACTTGAAGAGTGTAATAGGGGATGCAAATTTATACGAAGAACCCATCATTTCTCTAAAATTTTATGCTAAAA
Organism: Saturnia japonica; assembly: GCA_033032175.1. NCBI lineage: Eukaryota > Metazoa > Arthropoda > Insecta > Lepidoptera > Saturniidae > Saturnia > Saturnia japonica. The sequence goes on along the minus strand of CM065311.1, from coordinate 7,373,023 downwards.
GTTCCTGGTTAAATTTAAATAATTTGTAATTTTTTAAACTGACAACATTAATATCTAGAATTTGTTATTTGAACTAGGAGTGAAGCGTATTTATCGGAACAGGTATACATAAGTAACAGTTTGGAACTGTTATCTGTAATCTGAATCTCTGATGATATGATCTGAATGTATCTGTTTATGAAAAAGCTGTTTCTGAATACCTAGTATACATACTAATGTGTTACGAATGAGTCGTATTTATCAGAACAAGATAAAAACACAGGTATATCAGAGTAACAGCTCAGAACTGTTACCTCTAAACGAACAAACCGTTCCTACGTACCTGTTCCAGAGAGTTTTACTGTGAACTGTTTCAGTCTGAAACACGCTTTTCACTATTCTAGCGTAAGGATATTAAAAAAAAATCATGTATTGATTGATTTCCTGATTGACCGGCTGACAGACCGACCGACTGATAGAATTATTTATTGCTCATGTTTCTGTCTCAACCTATATTATGTTCCTTCTCTTTCGAGTTGACGATCTATAACTTTACTCATCTATGGTTACAAGTTTTACTTTAGAAAAAAAAACAGGCATATATCCCTTATTTTGGAACTGGTTATTGGAACTGTTATTGCTCTGGAAGAGAAACAGGAGTAACATGTACTTATCTTATTTTACCTGTTATGGCTCACCCCTAATTGCGACATAATATTTATTGTTAAGTAACTTTTGGCTGGAGGAGTTTTTGGAGGGAAGTGACATGTTGTGGTTTTTATTTTTAATTAATTTACTTAGGTTTTTGACCCTATATTATGTAATATTGGTGGCGTTTTACGTGATATAGTTTGGGTTTTGTGCATAAGTGAAGTGGATTATAAATATAAGCTGAAAGCATTCATTTCGAGATCCCACAAAAACTTTCTAGGAAGTTCTAACAAGGGAGCCACCATCTTGTTACGATAATGATTCGTCATAACACATGACAATTATAATTCACTCGTTATGCAGTAATGGTCTTCATTAAAGAGGACCGGTTGCCAAGAACTTTTGGCTGTCACCTCGTTCCCGTTATTTTGGAAATGAAACGACTCTCGGGTCTCCTATTTCACACTTGCGTTACTTTGCACTACTTCAAATTCCAAAGTTTCAGATTTTATATCCACTAGTGATTCCAAAGTTGCAATTTTGAGGGCTTTTCAGGGACGTAACAAATCAACTTTCCTGAATATTTGAATCTAATCGAAGTTCCGAAAAAAAAGTAACAGTTACAATGATATTATAAGTAATACTACTTAATATCGTCGAAAAGCTATTTGAAAATAGCGATTTTTGAAAAATCGATCGACTTTGGATGGCCGTGTAATAAAAAAATCGAAATAATTAAGAGAAAATATGTAAGTTATCAACAGAATACACCTACACATAAAACATCAGCTGTTATTTAATCCTCTACTTTGAAAACTGTAGATTTGAGAGCATTAAAAAACGTAAAATTTTGCTAATACCGTGGTTCAGTTGGGAGCTCCCAGCTAAGCTGGGTTTATAGCAAATATCAATTTTTTTCTTGAAAATCGGGGGTTCACAGGAAGAATGCCGTTTGAACGAAATCTCTAAATTGTATAAAGGTAGAAGCTGAGATAGAAATAGGTATTTGAATATTATAAGGAATTGACTTTTTTCAAATTTCAAAAAATTCTCTAGTCGTCGCGTTTGTTCGCGTTGGGCTCAAATTTTCAGGATCATTTCCTTTTCTTAAAGAGAAAGTAGACTCTAACCCAAGCCACACAATTTTATCAGTAAGTAATGGATCTGCCCATATAATTATACTAACAGAGTTCCACGGTTTCACCCATGTTAATTTTATCCGACAAATATCGTACTGCCAATGCCGGGTGTTTATAATAATTGTTCTCACTCCCCGTACTTGCCTATTGCTTTCCAGATTGCTTGGCGTTCATGATTACCGCTCCCCTTCATAGAGTCTTAGCATGAAGTTATTTAGTCTATACCCTATCTTAGGCTATAAAAAGTATTTTTGCTCGGTTTTCGTCGTGTCGGCCGGTCAGGGTTATGAGTCCCATGTCACTACTGCTACAGTACTATAGTCATAGACTCGAGCTGAGTGGTAAATTATTTTAATTTTCCATTATCTGCTAAACTATGTGTCCAAATAACATGCTATATAGTGCAAAGCTTAACTCTATAAAATTATCTTTGTGATGAAGTAACCTGTGTCCGTAAAGATTGCCTAAAAATAATGCTCATAAATCACTTTTTAATTTGCAACTAGTTTTATTGCAAAATACCTTATTGTGGCTTATGTATAAGAGATAGATAGGCATATGGCATTGCATTTTTTTATATATACTAAGGAACAATATTTTTCTAAAAAATTGTATTTACGTATAATTAACCATTACGCCAGCACACGCGGATAACGCTGTTCGTGAGTGCTTTCACTTCCGACTTACTTTAAAAAAAAAAAAACAATATTTAAGGCTAGCTGATAGGCATTGCAAAATGTTACATAGCTAATACTATTTCTTTTAGTTTCGAATCCGACTAGTAGTTTCAGAGATTAAGCGTATTTAAACAAACAATCAAGCACAAAAAATCTCTTATGCTAGTATAGATAGAAAACTAGTGGTATACTCGTGACTCCGCATGCGTTTGTTACGCAGTAATTGTTAACAAACCGTAATTTTATTTTTATTCATTTAATTGACAATTCATATAGTCTATCAATTGAGGAATGACAGATTATACTGCCCGTATAAAAAATTTCATCAAAAATTTTACAATTATTTTTTTACTGTGCCTAAATGTATTGCTGTAAATGTACAGCTAATCGATTAAGGAATGACGTATGCTTCTTATCTATACAATTAGATGAGAATCAGTGGAGGACTGTTAAAATTTTTGCTATTTCTAAAAGTATTATTGAAAATTCTTATATCCTTTCAATTAACCAATTTATTAATCTATTAAGCCGTTTATTAGTTAAATCCGAACATACAAACAGACAGGTAGTCAGCCAAAACTTTTTTAAGGGCATAGTCGTAATCAGTATATCCTTTGCAAAGTATGTCTATCAGGAAATATGGTAAAATATAATAATATGTACAGAAATTAGTACAGATTTATTAATATAGATAGAAGATAGTTGGGGCTCAAAAAAAGAATCGTTTTTGAAGTGAAAACTTCTATTAGCACATTGTGTGATTTTTGTATGGGGTTAAATAAACCCTACGAGTTTGAGTCACCTCGCGTCATCAAAATCGGTATGGCGGCGTGTCGAAATAACTAAATTATATATTACCTTTCTACTTCGAAGTACCAAAGTTGATTATCTTGCAAACGAGCAATGTACGATGTATGAATTCTTTACTCATAAAATCTTTATTCCTCTAAGTTTATTTAACACGTTTTAAGAATGCACGCCAATAATCATTTTGATAAAAAAAAAATTAAAAGGTACTTCAAGATGTTTCAAAATTGTTTAAATAAAAAAAAATATCTCTTATTATGTGATCTACGGTTGAAATTATAAGTAGTCTGAAATTTTAAACGTGACGTTAGCAGATATTTTGTAAAGGGCGCTCACGATTTTTTTAATTAGTAATGTAACATACGTACTTTAGGTGTATATGAGCGACCTCTAAAATATATAAATATTGGTATCTGTAACTAGTGATCTTATTTATTTTTACATTATTTTTTCCCCAAACAACTAGTCTAATAGGGAGGAGATCATATAAAATTGTTACAGTCATCTGCGTGTGTAAGAGAGCTGTGACTGATTTTACTTACATAGTAGGAAAAGCAACTATAGACTTATTTATAACAAATATTGTTAACATCTGCATCGTAACTTAAGTCACTGGAGTTACGGTTTGAAGTAGGTGAACGTAATTTGTAAGTTCATCTGTGTGCTCAGGACTAGATCGCCCACGCGTCGACACTTTCGAGAGCTCTTCTCACGGACTGACTCATACCGTAATGATTATTATGTACATCTTCTAATTTAGATAAGAAACATTTTTGTATTACAAAAAAAAACACTATTTGGTAATACGCAATGAATATTTCACTTCGGTTGCGATATTTTTTAACCCCGGAACTACCTATGCCTTAAATAAAATACAAAAATTAATAACGATAAAATATAGCCCATATAGTTAGGGATAATGTATTTTGATACTAGTGAAAGAGTTTTCATAATCGGATAAGTTATACCTCTTACAAAAATATTCACGAAAACCTCTTTATAATATTAGTATAGATTATTATTAGACGTATTAGTATATCCACAAATCTCTGTGAGTATATCCCTAGTTCCACACGTACTGGCCATTTTTAAAGCGCATAACACGTCCGTAAGTTGGCGCCATCGTTGATCGATATTATGTTATCGATTAAGCAACTAACTGTTGTTTCTTATCTTGTTGTTTTCTTAGTACTGTATTTAATAATCTAGGCAACCGAGCGACCCAGACGAAAAAAAGGTCATACGATTGTGATACGTGGTCTCTTGTGACCAATAACAACATTCCTTTTTTAAATAATGCACATTTACACTATTGATATTTAAAAAGCTGCCTATCGATTAATCGATAGAAATAAAAAAAAACCAGTCCACTAATTAAGTGATTACAGAAGTCCATGGCCAACTGTAATTAATAACCAATAAAACTGTAGCTACGAGTTATCTGAGATGCAAATCCATACCAATATTATAAATGTGAGAGTAACTCTGTCTGTTTGTTACGTTTTACACGGCTTAACCGCTGAATCAATTTTGATGAATTTTGGTATAGAGATAGATTGGACCTCGGGAAAGGATATAGGGTACTTTTTGTAGCGAAAGTATAACTTTAAGGGTAAAAAATAGGAGATGAAAGTATGTAAGAGGAAAATATCACCTTCCATGACAACCAGTTTGTTGATTTGAAATGACAGCGTTGTCAATGTTGATTTATTGACAGTGTTATACTTAATTAGAAATATATTTTATTTTTTATAATTACCTATTAAATGATAGTCCAGTATTCTTTTTAAGATTGGCTGAAGTATTTTTAACACGGCACAGTACGGCATAATGACTGTTTTATTTTATGACGCTATCAAACCGCGGCTCGCGGGTGTTTCTACATTCTAAGCGATATATGTACCTATTGTAAATTATCTGGATTATACAGTTTTGCTACTAGTGAATTATTTGTTATTAAGTGTTATTCCACATGTGGTGAAAATAAAATTTGGGTGAAAGTTTGTATGAAGAACACATTCATATTTATGCTTTTGGTAAGAAAGGAATAAAAGGGGTATCGTGTTTTTTTTTTAAAACCTTCCCGTATGCCGGCACAACAAGATATGATTTTAATTATTTTTGAAGTTTTATTGGGACGGTTAATGTGTTGGATTCATATTGGCATATATTGATAATACCATACAAACAGTGGTAATCCCATCTATGATTTTCTTTTGGTTTGTCGTGTTCCGAAATCAGCCGGTGCATATGCAGTAATATAGCGGGGTGGTAGGTATTGCGACCACAATAAACCCATCTATGATCTTCTTTTGATTTTGCTTTTTGATATTATATAAATATAGCTATATTAATAAATCTGTAATCCTGTCTGTACTTTTAATATTTTTCCAAAATTTCCCGAGATGCATATTATATGAACGATACTGATCACGAATATGCCATTTTTTTTTTGTCCGTCAGTCTATCTGTTTGTATATCCGGATTTAACTCAAAAATGGCTTAACCGATTCATATGATATTTTGTACACGGGATGCTTATATCATCGGTCAGTTGATAGGGTATAAGAAATTTCAATATAACTTTTAGATAATGTAAAAAAATAATTTCAAAAATATTTTCGTTAATTCAAACAAACGCGTGCGGAGCCACGGGCACACCACTAGTACTTTATAAGTTTTAAATATTTAAGTTCTAATGTATAAAAATCAATCATACTTTTACGAAATTATAACTCAAACGGACAAAGTTGCGAAGGTAGTCTAATAACATCACATTAATACATAGCCTAACAGAGCAATTGATAATATCGTATAATACATTATTTGGATAATTACATTATTTGGGTCCGGCGTATTAGACAGATATCGCTTCTCTAAATAGCTCTGGCTCTATCTAATGAAGCGAAGTGCTTATTGATGATCTAAATCAAATTAGAGCCATTGTTTCCTTATGTTAATACTACAATACTCCCATGTTATAATATGCTGCAGAATTAATATATCAAGGTATTTTACGAGACTAGAGAATGTCGGTATTGTGATGATCCCGCTTCCACTCACGGAGGTCACCTGGTGATTTTTTAAGAATAAAAATACTCATTATTTTATTTGCGCGGACCCCTAACTTTTTTCTAAAATAAAAGAAGCATAAGTTACTCCTTATGACATCAGCTATCTGCCACTGAAAGTTCCGTCAAAATCAGTCCAATCATTTCGGAGATTTGGAACAAATAATTCGGTAGGTCTTGTCGGTACCAGTCAACACATTACTCTCCTCATCAATCTAGGTATTGAGCAGACAAAAAAAAGAAATCGTGGGGCGCTTGAATTTTTTATAAGCAGTCAAACGCTCATTCCATTATAAATGTTATTTAAATATTTACTTATGTTACAATGCACCCCACGATTTTTATTGCCTGATTAATGCCTTGGATTGATAAGGAGAATGGTGTGTCGACTGGTACCTAAGACCTACCGAATTATTTGTTAGCGTTTAGTACATTATCCAAAAATGTAAAATACGCATCGCTCATTGGCTTCTCACACTTAGTTATGAGAAAACTGAAGATCTATTTAAAACTTAGATTAATTTCCTTTCACATACACATATATATACAATATACATTCATGATACTCTACAAGTCGAAATATATAGCACATTTTACTGAAAATTTTTAAAAATGTTGTTGTACTTTTGTTGTATTTTCATTCTATTATAGAACGCAGACCCTACTGTTATATTGCCTGGAAATAGGCGCTATTGGCTGCGACACGGTCTTCACTAATGTAGCTAATATCGTATAATTTTGTTATTTGTTGTAATATGATTTATGGTTCCAATAAATTATTATTATTATCTTTTTTCCAATAAAAGCGTTTAAGTAAAAAAAAATTGTTTTATATTTTATTATAAAAATAGACACTTCAATTTTATTTATTTGTATGACGTATAGTTTTAGATGACTTAGGTCTAAAGCGCTAAAGCCGCTGCGGCTTTTACAGCTTCACCCGACTTGATATCGACCCGTTACTTACTTACTTACTAAGTACTTACTAACTTACTACTTAGTTACTTCCCGTACTTGCCTCGTTACAGTCGTAGTGCAAACATTCTTCAATAAATAATAAAATGCAAAAATAATTTTCAAATTTGTATGATAGTTCCAGAGATCAGTGCGTTAATAAAAAACAATATTTTGTAACTAGACTGGCTGCGCCCGCGGTGCAGCATGCTAGGATTACATAATTATTCTCGGATTAAACATTCACTATCGACCCCTATCATGTCGTGTAGTCGTTAAGATACAGCCTAGAGTCTGTCTGAAAAGTTATTTTCCCGCTATTATGATCCGTCAAAGGTGGTTCAGGTTCGGAGATTGGCATGGACAATAAAACAGTCAGTCAAGATTAAATAAAAACGAGTATTTGGGTATTGTTTACGTGCAAATATCCATACGTGAAGAAAAATATTTATTTGGAGATTGCAGACCAATATTTAAGTTTCATTTTTCTTCTATTTTCTTAGTTAGGGTTCTACATCGCTAAAAGAGTTCTTATGGTAAATTTGAACTCGTAATGAGTTAGCGGTATTTCTTAGTTGTTGTCTTCGTCATGACCGCCCACTTTTTTTGGTATTATTATTTATTTATTACTAGCACCACCATCTCATTACTTTTTTCGCGTTAATTTAATTAATAGTATATAACTACAATTTCTGATGAGAGTTGGATTATTATTCCATAAAAACAAACATATTCACAAATTTTATTTCATTATAATATATTTAATTTATAATTAGTCTAATTATAATTTATTATTAGTATAATTTTGGTCGTACACATTTGAGTTCTAATAATTTTATACTAATTTTATATCTAAGAATTCTATTCGTATTAACTTTTTTGTGTAATATGAAATAAAAAATAAGGTCTGTGGTCACTCAAAAACGATAAATCTTTGGTTTGATCGCTGGAATAATAAAAAAATAATAATTAATAACTTAAAATATAAAAATACCAGGTTATTTATTATATTAATATTGTAGACAGCAAGGGTTTTATATAACTTTACATGAATACATGATATTTTTAAAATAAACAACTTAATTAGATTAAGTTATGAAGATAATCTTCATAAGAGTGTCCTACCATTCAGCGAAAGTGGAAGTCTAAACTAGAATAACCTTTTTTATTCTAAGTAACAAAATTTATAGTACATAATATAATATAAAATAATATTTAATATTGATTTGAAGTTATGAAGTTTTTAAAATAAATACATTTTTCTCTACACGATGTTAACAAGATTAACGGTACCATGTCTCGTGAATCACGAGTCGTGATCAAACGATATAGGTTAAAAAATAAAGCAAGATAAACTTACTTTTATATGTGACAAGGTTATGATAAAAAAAAGCTTTATTTCTAAATGATATTATAAATCTCAGACGATTTTTCGGTATTTTGAAAACGCAAATCTCTCGAACTACCCATTCATATATGAAATACAATTTTTTAATTTTAAAGCCTATTTATTAGAGAAGGTTGTTGGCTATATAGCTTTACGAGTCCACTCTATGGAGCGGAGCAGCAATCATGAACATCAAGACCGTACGAAAGTAAGGGAAATGAAAAACAACGATAGCTTACACGGGTGTGTTGACGGTCGCATGATTGGTTGGTCGAATAAATATAACACGGGTGAAACCGTGGGGCACTGCTAGTACATTATTTATGTTGTATGTAAGTTGTAATTGTGCGGTTGAGCGGTTGAGGTTGTGCTCTACTCTCGACACGTTAAAATCAAGCAATTTTTTGCTCTTAAACTGCCTCTACCACAACCAGTTGCCACTTATACGATAAGATGAGTAGATATGTTTCAAGAAAACAGTTCAAATAATCTATCTCATATTCCGTAAAAAAATTTATTTTGCTATTTAAAAAAAAAAAACTGTTTGAAGACTGATTATACGTGGACGTCTGGATTTTTTTTACGAAGTGGTTACGATAACTCCCGAAAAAATGGACGTATCGAGACCGAGTTTTGTTTGTTATCTTGAGAATAACATTAACTAGTTAACATATTTCATATAAACAGCCTAGTACCCGAAGTTTATTAATAAAATGGGTATATACTAATAAAAAGTTCACTATTTACAGTTTTATATAACACAAGGTGCTCTGTCATTTGTTCAGTAGTGCGCTTGCACTCTATTTTTCTTTTATAGGATAAAAATAGCACGATATATTTGGATCTAATTTTAAAACCCATTGTTGTTGTTGTTTTAATACAAATTAGTTTCATAATCAAGTCAAATAAGTTCTTAAAAATCAAATGAGTGTTGTGGTATTATGAGGCGTGCACATTTGGATTTTCCAAACTTTTTTTTATTTGCTATGCAAATAACTATATTGTGATAGCTCATTTGGTAGCGTGTACGGGTTCCGCGTCGATCGACGTGAGTTCGAATTCCTGCAATGAACCTGTGCTTTCGGTGAAAACATCGTGATGAAACCATATTATGGTAGTAAGGCTTTTTCTAATACCCGTCTGGCTACTAGCTACCACCCTTAAGTTGTAAATCCGTCGCCAAATACCAATAGGTGTGTTCCATCAGCTGCGCTTGAGAACCAGTCTTCCACTAGGCTTAGCGTGTTACCATCTTGGGCCACATCGTCTCTTAAGATCAGGTGAGGTTCTGGCCACAACGTACTACATATATCAAATATATACATATAAATATATGTAGTACATATTTTGATATTGACATTACAAACAGACACTTCAATTCTATTAGTTGTATAGAATATCTCTTGTGGTTTACTCAGCGCAAGCCATAAGCGCCCTAATTGATTCACCATGACCAATTTTTTTAATTTGCACTGTACCTTAATTCTTTTTTTAAAATAAATTAGCCTTTTTACTTCATAAAACATCAGCAATCTCCCAGTGGCAGTCCTATCAAAATCGGTTCAACCGCTTCGTAGATTACTCGGAATAACACACATACTTTCACATTATGTATTTAATATTACAAACAACCTCTAAAATTTTATTAATTGTATAGATAATGCAGTTTTTTTTTGTAGTACCTGACAATTTACCGCAGAATGACGGTTCTTTTTTTAGATGTGTTAGGTACTACAAAGTGTAACATTTTCTTAATAAACTTTAAATTATTTTTATTTGAAGTAAGTACATCAATTGTTAATTTTAACATTGTAAACCCTTTAATATTTAAAATTAAATCCAAATCTAATTTAATTAATTAAATACACAATATATTATACAGGTTGGTTAGTAGGTGTTTATGTTTGCTTAGCATGCGACGCGACGAGTCCGTCCAACTTTACCTGTTAGCTAGTTCAAAATAACTAATGATAATACTACCTCATACGGGAGTTTACTCAGAATAGTGACGAGCGCATGAACTTTGCTGTCTGTTATACTTGTTACGTTTGCAGTTGAAAAATGGGTAGTTTATAGTTTGACTAACGTTACTAGATAGCTATTACAAATATTTTTTGAACTATATAACATTACATTTTTGAGCAATCTTTTGAATTGATTGCAGCAAAATGATGTTTTTTTATTACATATAATAAATTTCAAAGAATCTAAATTAATTAAATTTAGAAGTGAAACCATAAAAAAACATAAAATAATAATTTATATTCTTTAAAATCTCTTTTTAAAAATCCAAAATTAGTGAGAATCGAACTATCGACCACTCGTACTTTTTACACAACAGTGCGTTCAAACCTGGCCGTCACACCGCTAGGCCAATGCGATAACGATCATAGTCTTGATATGCATTAACCGTGTGTATATACAGTTTAACTCATTTGTGCGCGCGGTCCTATGTATTCGTAAACCGTGTGTAGGATACAGTGACTACGTGTGCATGTCAAGGCGTACAGTCAAATACACAAGAGAATACTATTAGTTATTTTCCTTATACTATGTCGAAATTTTTTATACGTTAATTATTGAAATTTAAAATAAATCAACAGCTCAATTAGATAAATGCATATTTATTGAACATATTATTCCGTATAACTACCACTAGAAATACCAAATAATGAATTTTCGATTAAATTCATTATTTCCGTCACATTATTTGCAATGTTATGTAAAGCAACATATATTTTTAAATTCTCCAAATATTTTCTATAGGGTTTAGGATGATATGGTGGTGAAGAAGAATTTATTATTAATTGTTTTTTTTATTTATTTGCTGAGTATTTTTTATGTTACCTATTACTGAATATCTATCTATTTTAAGTTAGAATTTAGCGTTTTAATATTTTGATCATTATGATACAACGCGACGCACTGCAAAACATAACTACTGGTTAGGTTAACCATTTTCTCTGTGACGAAACTGACATTTTTATTACCGACTGTACCTGTAGGACAAAGCGATAAAAACACATGTGATCGGAAGACGATTACCGCGTCACTGTCATACAAATAATTAATAAAAACTCCATGTTTACTAGCTCACGCACACATAGGGCCGCGCACAAAGATGAGTTGAAGTCTCTGTATTATTTATTGTATTTCATTCTCTCGCAGGCTAAATGCTATAGATGTATGTGTTTGTTTCTTTTTAGTGTCGCTTTTTCGTTTCATCGAGTTTCAAATCACAATGATGTTAAAGAATTTTTTCCTTCAAAAGTGAGATATACACCGAAAAGTTTACTTTTACCATTCAGTATTAAAAGAAAAAAAACAAAAGCAATGTCAAGTAGACTTCTAATCCCTTAAATTCGTTTCGACGGATACACTCCTTTGTGAACGTCCGAATCGTAGAATAGTACTTTGAAATAAAACACCGGCGGCATCTTTATAAAATGTTTTCTAAAAGACTTCTTTGCAGAAGAGATTGTTTCCGGTCTCGTTAGTAAAAAGGTTTTATTGGTTTTTCTGATCAGTCTTGATTATATTTTAGGAGCCATGTTTGAGATGCAAGATTACGTCTCATTTAACACTGTTTGAAGAATGCATTTACGACTGCCGTCTATGCGATATAATTTATTAATGTGCTTTGTGTGCATCTAAGTAATCGGCCACTTATGGCGGTCACACACGCCATACTCGGAATGAGTCGAGTGAAACCAAACATTATAATGACTTTGTTTCACAGTCGGCTCTCTGACACAGCTTCAATTGACTCGTTTATTACGTGTCAATTATGAGTAAAGGTTATTATTACCATGTCTACATAAATGGTATTAGGTGTATGTGAATTGTGTAAGTGTATGGGCGTTTCGTAGGTGCGCTTTATATATACTGCTTTAATGATTAAGGTATACGGAACGTTATACTTTTTACTTGACGACAGAGATAAATTTTGAAACTAAATATGAGAAAGAAATGTGTATCTATAGAATAAGTTAAAATATATTATATTAAATCTACGGGTTTTGAATATTAGTGGATCTGACTGTCAATAAGTATTTTTAGCTACACTGCTTTAGGCGCGTTATATAAAATGTTGTTGAATTTTCATGATGCGCGGTCACTGTTTATCAAAAAGTTTACACTATTTGCTGTACATAGTTGTTTGCTAAACTTCTTGCTTTATTGTGGTAAAGATAAATCGCAGTCGATGTTATGTGTCTTAGAACATCAAGTGTGGATATTCAAATAAGTATAACTTCCAACGTACGTCCATAATATGTACACTCATCCAATTTTTCGAAACAAATTACTTAAATCAATCTGACGTTTTAAATGGCCGCATGTACTCTAATATCATACAAGAGTAGCTTATTTATATTTAAAATCTTCTTTACATACTAACCCATAATGATACATTTTTAACATCATATCAGCATCATGATCTACGCATCATATTATGGCTATTGTTCTTAATAAATTATATTAACATAATTAATAAATCATTCAATATAGAACTGTATGTGAAAATTTAAGATATTGTTGAATAAAGCAACGTAATATACAAATTTTCATTATCGTATTTCAGTTCAAAGGGCTTCATACATATTTTTTGCAATACGTCAATATCGTAGTCATTTATTATGATTATCAAAAACTTAATGTCTCTTTATATCTTTAACAGACTTCATAAAAAGACGGAGGTTACTCTATTCTAATGTATATATTTTTTTATGAATGTTCAGTCATACCTTCTTTGTTTATGAATCGATTTCGATGATTCGTTTTTGTTTGGGGGATACCTCAAGGGTGGTCCCACTTTCATTTCATTGGCATTGGACCTTCAACTTTGATAATACACCAGGGAACACTTGAAAACCATTGAAGTTGATTTTATTTTTTGTTAAAAATTTGTCTTGTAATTGTCAAGTTAATAGGTTCATCTTATTGAATTTTTGACGACTATCACTAATTTAAGATTAATGGTTAAGATTAAAGGTCTTAATGATTATTCTATTTTTTGTATTGATAAGAATTGCACTCGTTCGTCTAGTTGGCTTGGTTTCTTTGTAAAATAGGCATCGACATCACATTATAACTGTACGTTGACACTATTCTCGTCGAATTTCTTTTTCCCGCATTAATTAAGATAAGAAGCGTGACTTATCAATTATACCAACGATTACCATTTGTTGCCATGTGGAAAACAACTGTAAAATACAAAGCGTATCTGCAAAGCAATGCAAACCTATTTCTTAAATGTATAAAGAGCAAACATAATATCTCACCTCTGCAGAGTGGTGGATTACAGGTTTTACAAGTAAAGTTTACATTTGCACAGGCCCTGAACGGCATGCAGTGGGCGGGTGCGAGCGTGAGAAACAAATAACCAGTGTCGCACCACGGTACTCACGAATGCTAAGGATAGGAACCAGAGTCAAAGTGACGGGGGAGAAATATAATTGTTTTACTTGTTATCACGATTTATAAATATATATTCAATATTCGAGTTGCAACGGTTCTGAAAAAACTATCTCGTCGTATTTTTTATATAGGTTTAGCGTTGTGGCCACAATATCAACTAATCATATGTGATGATGTGGCCCAAGATGATAGCACGCTAAGTCTAGTGGAAAACTGGCTCTCAAGTGCAGCTGCCGGTTTGGCGACAGACTTTCAACTTGAGGGTGGTATCTAGCCAGGAGGGAATTAGAAAAAATGCCCTATCACCATGCTATGGTTTCATCACTATGTTTTCAGGAATTGCAGGAATTCCATATCAACTGAGCCAGCATTGCTTCACCAACTGATCCATGATTGCTTCGTACTATTATTTCGTAAAATTGAAATTCACTCTGCTTAAACAGTTTTTAAGGTAACCTGTTTCAAGATTGACGATGACGAAAACTGTTAACATTGTTTGCAGAAAGAAACACATTATAATAATAATTATGATGATGTATTCGGAATTCCAACCTTCCCACTTGACACTGATTGCACAAGTGAAAGAGTTGTCACTTCTTGAACGATGCATCAATATATTAGTTTATACACTTTACGATTGTAATTACCATACTTAGTTGAATGTTAAATCATCTGATACAGTTAGAATTGTCTTTACTGTATATTGTGAGATGAATTCGAAGTGATTTCGAAATCGACTGGTGAATAGACAAAATGCAGTTAAATACTTATATGAAATCTATTGACTGAGCGTTTGCTCGGCATGTGGATATAAACTGACAGTATTGATTAACTTCCTCTGCAAGGTCTGTAGCTTAGAAATATTTTGTTTTGCTATCAAGAACTTTTACTATATGATTGATGATAGCCCATACAAAGTATAAGTATATAATGCTTAGTAATTTTTTTTATTTATAATGGATGACGAACAGGTAAATTGTCAAATTAAAAACAGCAAAGGAATCTGTTAGTCAATAATAAGCCATCACGTTTAAAAACCCGTAGGAGTTATAAAAAAATGTGAACAACTTTACTAGCACAACCGTCATTTCTGCCTATAATAATAATAACAAAAATTTACACAGGACTTACTTATTAAAAAATCAAGACTTATGCATCTTCTAGCCGAAACCACACTTGGGTAGAAAGGATCCAGTTTATACTGCCACACAACTAATTAGAATGCTTGCTTGCCCGCACTAGTTTTTTTTAAAGTGTTGTACTAGAAAATGCGATTTTATAAAATTTGGATGTAGTACGACTATGCGTGTATATTAAGC
The DNA here is from genome assembly GCA_033032175.1 of Saturnia japonica. Classification (NCBI taxonomy): domain Eukaryota; kingdom Metazoa; phylum Arthropoda; class Insecta; order Lepidoptera; family Saturniidae; genus Saturnia; species Saturnia japonica. The sequence continues at coordinate 7,357,621 of CM065311.1, read as the reverse complement.
GGGAAGTGTTTTAGCCATCATAGATTAATTACAAATCAGATGCGAAATATTATATTTTCTACTTCTTTTTTGTGTACAAATAATACATGTTGTCCTTTTAGTACCTAAACGTAATAATAACTCAACGCAAAATAAAATTTGAAAGTGAACCTTTAATACCTACACTACTAACCTACCTCCTACTCCTACCTACTACTAACCTTTAGTAGGCTTTTGAAAATTTGAATTTTAACCTTAATATTTTCAGGCCATTGCGTATCTTTCGTAACGTAAAGCGTATCATAACGTCACGTAACACAACCAGAACCTTACCTTACCCAAAGAAGTTTCACTTGAATCATTGTTGTCGTTTAAGAACTATCAATATTTAATTAATTTATTCACACAAAGAGACATTCCTTATGTTTTATATTGCTTTTTTCTAGTTAGTTTAAAAAAAATTCTTAACACATCACTCAATATCTAGATAAATAAAATTAAAGCATATTATTAGTTTTTGGTGGGTACGGATAGTGTAACTAAGATCAGATAGATAACTGCAATGAAGTGTTATATAACTCCTTTACCCTAACAAGATAACTGGACAAGATTAATGAATGTAACGTGCTAAACGTTTAAACCCATTACAAACTGAAATCCGACTAGTCAGTTCCATATATTAGCGCAAGCGAAAACGTTCCTGGAACAAATTTCCATCGTTAACATTAACCAAATTAGTTAGCTTGAAACTATTCCGTGAAGTAGTCCGATCTCGGAGGTTATGCAGACGAATTGAATGCATTTACCATGTATTAGAATTACACTCAATGGTAATATTGAGTTAACATCATAACACCAGATAGTATACATATCTGTTTTATTTTTGTGATATAAAAATAGAATATAAAGCTATTTGTATCTAATATTAGTATAAAAATCTTGAGACTTCGCATAGCTTGGTGCAGACAAAAAAACCTATCTAGATAAACTTTGAAAATACAACATTATCTAAACACAAAATTAATTCATAAAAATTGTTGGAACTGTTTCCGAGAAACCAATTACATAATATATAATATTTCAACAAACAAAACGGTAAGTGACGATATGTATGACCCAAGATGGCGACAAGCTAAGCCCGGGCTTGGACATATTGTAAACTTCAGGGTGGTAGCTAGTCATTAGAAAATACCCTACCACTATGCTATTGTTGCAACACTATTTTTTCATTCATCGAAAGCTTTAGGCTCATGGTAGAGATTCGAGCTCACTTCGATCGACGCGATGTCCTTAAACGCTACCATTGAACATTCATTACTTTAACATTCATTCATATAACATGCGCCTGGATTAAAAAAAAAATCTTTTATGTTATATGATATTTATATCACAGAATATTTGAACATATAGCCAACACTATCAAGTTGTATTTTGTTTGATCTGGTTATAAGCAGAATATCGAGATATACTGTCACGACTCACGACTACTCGTAAATCCACATCGTATGTAGGTGGTCGGTCTCTATTCGGCAGATATACTAACATATTTTTATTGAACTGTATAAGGTTTTACTGCACCATCCAACAAATCTTTATAGCACTAAACATGAAGTCTTTTTCTCGAAAACATCTTACGTAATCAATAAAGAAACATTTTTAGATTTATTCTGTGGGAATTGCGTTGTTATTTGATAGGGATCGTAAAAGTCGAATCCTCATAATTCACCGGACTATGTTTTTAATCTTACAGAAAGCTCTAATTTCTTAATGTTTCTTAATTAAACGAGCCTTTTCATTATCGTTGTTTACGTCTGTTTGGACTTTTGTTTTTGTTCTATTTAAGTAATGTTTATGACTTTCATGGAGAAGCGTCAAAAGCTCAGGGATGACTCGCTTTTGGATTACTTTTATCTTTTGCATTTCAATAGATGTAAAATTTACACATTTATTTAGTAAATGGTTTCAAACTAATTTTAAGAAAATGAATCTTTAAATATCAGACTTCAATTTATATCTTGAAATTACCTCTTTCAAAAGTGCTATTATAAAGATAAAAAAGGTTTTTTTGTTGTACAAACAAGATTGACCTTGCGTTCAATGTGAACAAACGTTGGATTCTCGAGAGATTTAGGAAGGTCTGTAGTAGGGATACGCTGATTGATCGTATTTATCTGCTTAACATTTAAAATTGACACTATTTCAAAATTCAATCATTAAAAAATTCGGAGCATTGCTGAATACTCTAAGGTTAAGGCCAGCGATGAACAGTAAAAGGTTTAAAACTAACAGTCATCAGTTGTGAACATACATACATTGTCATCAATGGTAGCTATATTAAGGTTACAGACAGAGATACACTCGGTAAAGTAAAATAATTGAGTCAATCTATTGAGCGTCGTCACTGCCTCTAAAAAGACTCGCTGACACTTAAGATAATTGATTACCAGTTGCTGTTAAAGCAGTGATTACTCATAAGCATGTTAGTAACTGGCATGAATGCATGATAGTAGCAGATTAGTTGATATCTATGTAAATTTTCGCTTCAACATTTTGAATTTTCCTATGAGTATATAAAAGGAAATGAATATTCATAAGTGCTTCATAGGGCTTACATTGAATAAAATATTTTTAATTTTGATTTGATCTTGACTCATCATAGTCGAACTCAAAGTAATTTTAAACTTTTAAAACTTGGAAAGGATATTACTTTATATTGTAGGCATCGTTTAATAAGGGATTTCATGGAATTCACCCCTAAGGGGATGAATAGCGGTGGTAAAGTTTGTCATCAAGATAATGTTTTCCGGTTTAGATTTATTTCAAACTTGTTATTATTAGTTATCGACACAATTAATGAAACACTTATTTAAGTGTTTTTCAAAATTATACCCAAATAGTGTGAAAGAGGGTTACAAATTTGTGATGGAAATAACCGTTTTCGGTTCAAATTTATAACTAAACAACATATAAATTTAACTAAAATAAAATAAAATAAAACTGTACACATCTTATAAATTACGTGAGCGAAGTCGTGGGTGGAAACCTAATGTATAATTATTTACATTTATTTGTAAGAAAATTAATCGTTTAATCTAGACACTTTAAACCGAAAATTCTTTTTTAATAAATTTGAAACCATTAAAGCTTTTGAATCGTTCATAATATAAAATAACTTTTGGATCGTTCCCATTATCTTAGAAAAAAAAAACTATCAACGCGCCATCTATTGTACGATGTTTCTACTAATTTAGAAACCATCATGAGCATACGCACAACGAATCAAAGTTTAATCATACTATAATTAATTGTACAGGAACGCATTTAAGGCAAAACAAATATAGATTTTATGGTAAAAGAAAATTAATTATCTATCACTTTATTGTTTGTACACTCAGACACACCTAAGTATAAATTATTTTTCAGTTTATAGAAAAACGTAAGGGTAATAAAATTAAATTTTGTTTAATCTATACTTTTAGTTGCAATATTTTTATGTAACATTTCACACCAGTTAAACCAGTTAAATGTTTAAAAAATTCGCGTAACCCAAGTCCAATTGGCATTATGCTAAAGTTCAGTGTTGACCTTCTCTTTAAATACAAGACGAAGGTTAAGTGGTCCGCTGTCTGTTCCACTTAAACCGTTGCCCGCAGCTCCAAGTAAATGGTGGCCGCCACTTATATTCACAATATTATATTATTATGACGGTAACCCCGCAGTTTAACCGAGACAAAACAAAACTCAAACACCGGTTTTGTAGATTCCGTATTATATTTTACGACGGGCACTTTGTGTATAGAAGTTTACCAAGTACTCAGCTAAATGAACTTCACAGAATTTAATTTCGGATCTCAGTTTGTTTCGGTGCTCGTCGACGAGAAGATTATATTTGTATTCCTTGAACTAGATATTGTTGTATAAACAATTTTGTTGGTTGTGGAGTTAGCGGTAGAGACGAGGGCACTTGTCGGATACTCGTCTAGCGGTCAACTCAATACACACTCGTCCGCAATCGTTTCCAGTAGCGCGGCGCGGCGACGAGATTGCTTAGGTTGTTGCTTCTGATTGAATTCATCCGAGCGGTCCGCGGCCGCCCGCCTCGGGCGCCTGACCCGGAAAATTAACCCGCCGAGATAAACACCGATATGTGTCAAGTGGTGGTTACGAGTTTCACTTAAACACTAATCATAATCATTAAAATATCATATTTTATGTTATATTCATAAATGTTCTTTTTTTATGTTCATATGATCTGCCAACGTTTTCAAGCACCTATAAAACCAGCGGATAATATATAATTTGCAGTGGGAAATTTTTCATATTTTATACATTTATTTAGCGATCGTATAACTTCTGAACAATTTGACCGATTGAGCTCATATTTACCAAAATAAATTTGTTTTATTGATACGATGGTTCATAGCTATATTATATTATGATTAGGCGCTATGGTTGATTAACTACCATTAACTATCGTATAGGATAGAATTTCAATTGTACATAAATAATTAAATATGTATAAGTTAAGTAGTTTTTAAATGAAAATGTTTACTTAACCATTCGTTTAATTTATAAGGTTTTTTTATTTCCATATTCGTGTGATTGTCATTCGCTTTTTATTTATTAGAACCTATGCGGAAGGCTATCAGAAAAGATTGTTTATAGTCAAAAAATACCGTTGAGAGACGCGTCACATTTATTATTTTCACAAAATAAAGATTGAGATTGATTGCAATATTTGAAAACGCCATTTCATAACACTCTTCTTTCTTTTGATTTATGTGTTTCATTATGATAATAGAAATTTTATTTACTTGGGTTTACTTGTACCAACCGTCAGTGAAAAAATTAAGTTGAAATTCAAATCGAGCATAAAATCGGAAAACAAGGTTCGTAATTCGTACCGGTTTTTGATAAAATCGCCAGTAGATTAAAATCCCTTTCGACTAAAAATGTCCAAGTTTCGATAGTCTTATAGTCTAGGTATTTGTAAAATTTACTTGTTATTGTTTGATTTTCTGGTATCCATAGCTATCGTAAAAAATATGAGTTGTGGTAGAAGATATATAGAGATCCTTATTTTTAAACTGAAATATGGTCAAAACTCTACAGTTTAAACACTTGCTCAGCGTTAATACGTAAACATTATTGCAGTAAAAAAACTACCAAAAAAACATATAATTATAACGTCTGAAAAATGATTAATATATTGGATTATATTTCATAACTTGCTGTGCTCGCGGCTTCGCTCACGTGGACTACAGAATGCCTTCGATCGGGCACACTCGCGAACATTGCTCCCCCGCTCCCGGCTATTTGAAAGACATAAATCCTTATTGTGGGTGTTCCTTAGAAGATAGACATATGTCTATGTATATATTAATTTGCTATATCACTTATGGTTAACTCAACGTAAGCTATTTAAGCGCCCGAATTGATCCACAATGATTTTTTTTTATTTGCTATGAATCCTAATTATTTTTCTATAACAAAAGTAGCCTAAGTTACTCCTTATAACCTCTTATATACCAGTGAACGTTCCGTCAAAATTGGTTCAACCGTTTCGGAGATTACCCGGATCGAACAGACAGACAAAAATTTTAAAAATGGGGGTTTTGTCAGATACATATTAAAAAGGGCGCGTGCGTATGCCCTTATACAAATGTGCTACGTCAATCTATACAGAGCGGGACCGCGCACCGAGGGCGCGAACGCGACGGAAACGATTCCCTCGTACTCTGTATTACCGACGGCGGATAACACGCTACGGTAACCAGCTGTCTGGAAACCAGTGCGTGCGAGCCCCTCTCACTACGTGCGACCGACCCTGCTCACACCCGAAACTACTAGGCGTGAAGAGGGCGAAACATCAAGGTACACACACGCAGTGAGGTGCCTGCTGGTAGGCGCGGCGATGACGTAGCACGGAGCGGAATGGACTGGGTCGCTGGCGGGTTGAACACTTAGTGAAGATGCAAAATGACACACAGGCACCACAATAAAATTTGCTGTATTCTTCAAGACACAATACAATTTGTTGGTACTATCTTCTGGGTACTGTTTCTTCCAGTTTCTTGAGTCTTGAGTCTTGATTCTTCAGCTTGTGGCACCCGTGTGTGCCCGTTCTATCCGTACTGCTCATTACCAAACATGGGTGTGGTCCGGTAACCGCGGTAATGCGCTGTGGTTGCACTATCGCTGTCTCTATCTATTATTATTATTACTTGTATGCAGAATACAATAAATCGTTAATATCTCTAATTACAATTATTCAATTATTATAAAAACTATTTCACATTAATGTAGACACAAATACCTATCCAAAAACACTAACTTTAACATTATAGGTTAATAAACATGGTAGATATAAAGCGTTAAACATTGCAACTTTAAAACAGCTTGAAACTCGTTATTTACACACTATTTGATGTTACAAACATTATAAAACATATAGAGAAGGCCAATTTATCTATATAACACAAAACATTACATACAACTTCTATATAATATGAATTATCGACGATATATGATTTTAGTACTTGTAAGTGATTATTTCTATTAAATTACAAACATTTTCATAACTTATATATTGTTCTTATATACCTACACGCTATACTACCATATTCAAAGCATTAGAAACATTAAATTATTGATTGTTGTACAAATGATTCATCCCTACAAATTATATTTACAATTGTTATTCTCGTATCATTACGCTTAGACCTATGCGTCGCTAACACATATGTATCTATATACTTTCATATTCATTTAGTAAAAAGCTATTTTGACATTACAAACAGACACTTCAATTTTATTAATTGTTTAGAAGATTTAAAGTGCTTTAGATAGGGAGATGTTTATATACTTGTATTCAAAACTAAAATATCTTAGATATATTAAATATACTAAACTTTTATCGAACATTGTAAGTTAAATGTAAAAACATTACCTATTTACTTTTAGTCGGATGACGCTATTAAAACATAAAAAGACCCATAAAAACAATGTAACAGTGCTGCACTTAATATTTAAAGCCGCCATTAATCTCAATTGGAACGTATCAGTGCTTTAGAGTGAAAGCAAAACCTCAATGTATGTTTTTTTTTTTAAATTCAATGTTAGCAATTGTAATGAGAGTATATTTTGTTGAATTAAAATTAACTGCGAACAATTTGAGGTTTTTCATAATCTATGCAACTTTCAGAAAATATTTAATATTTTAATACGATGAATTGTACTAACTAATTCTTAAGTAAATCCTTTTTTTTTGTTACTGACCTTACTGTTAGCCTGAGGGACTATATCCAAATACAGAGCCGCTGATGGCTTTTATAGCTTTATCGGGCTCGGGGACGAGCGCTGAAAGCACAAAGCCGCGAAAGCGTGGGCAAAGAGCGTGCAAGGGTGCCAAAGTGGCTGAACCTCGGCTTGGGCTGATGCCGCGATTGCAAAGAAGTCGCGATCTGACTAAATTACATTAAATTGCCAGTAAAATAACAACTACATAGTCTACTATAAGCATGGCTAGAATTTGGTTTAAAACTATATTATTGTATAAAAACAGACACCTATTATTTATTATTAAATTTGTATTCGATGATATTAGTTAATAAATATATTTTTAATTAACAATATAACAAAAAGTATCGAAATTAAGAAATCATATAATAATCAGTTAGTTAGTCAATTCATTAAAAAGTAGATGAAATATTTATTCATGTGTATATATATATTTAAATATCTATTATAATAACGGGTGCAAGAATTGTTTTTGTTTTATAAAGAAATGTGGCTTAATTAAAAATTCTATTTAAGGCGGGAGTTCAAAGTAACTTTGTAATTAAGACGCGCGAAATGTTTTAATACAATACGAGATAGGTAGTGATACTACTAGGTTTCAAAGTTGCCGTCTCGTTAGCACAGCTCCCGATATTTTTCATCTATACTTGCTTTCATCTGTGACGTCATTAGTGTCTTCATTACATACTATAAATAAGAACGTACGTCCTACGGCTTGTTGTTAATTACAATGGGAGTTTTTATTGAAACTGCTAATTGTATATGATTTAGATATTAAACAGCAATAGTTAAAAAAGGGATATACGATAAAAAGAGTTCGAATTTTGTGAGTTTTCGCATATGGGGAGGGAAGTTTCAGGAATTTATCAGTTAGATTTGAAAATTTATAAAATGCAGGAGTAAGTAATAGGCTATATAATTTCACGCTGTGAATCTAAAAAGTGGCGCAGTTAGCATGAACATCAAGCAAATTGGAAAGCTGTAGGAAGTAGGAACGACATGTGAGAACAACTATAGGCTTACACGAGTGCGTTGGTGGGGTGGCGCGGGCGGCGAGGTGTATTAATAGAATAAATTGAACACTGATTAATAGGAGTTCCGATTTGGTATTGATCGCGAACGGACGTGTCGCTCCGTTTGTGCTCTCGACCATCACGTGACTTAATTGTTGCGATCTTATATTTGGAATTTATTTCGAATATATTGTTGCAATAACGACGTAAACCAACTGGTGTCTAACGCTCGCGTGGTAAACCGCACTTTTCGGTGCGACTTGCTTGTTTTTTATAAATCCACGGTTTTGTGGTCGCTCACTGGATACCTGACGGTGCTAACTAAAGTGAGCGGGGCGTGACCCGAGCAGCCCGCTGGTTGTCTCCTTCAGAGGCAAACAGCCAGACTCGGACGGGCCTGGGAATCTAGGCCTTTGCGGTTATCGCATAGTCTTGCCCCAGGTGTCTCCTGCCAAACCTTCCGATCCTGCACACTCCATCCCCGGGAACCTGTTTGGGCCTAGCCCGGTTTAATTACCGGTCTGCGTCCTCGGCCCGGGCTTGTTAGGGCTCCTTAGGGTTGATAGGTCCTTCCTGTGTGTCATTGCACCTTGACAACAGGTCTCTTGCCGACTCCGATAGTCTTTTAAAATTTTTTGGCGCACCCCCCTGCCCCTAAGGCAGGGAGGCCTTTAAATTTAAAATTAAATAAAAATATCCCACTGTCCTCCCTCTTCTGCCGCCATGGCAAATAACGTTGCCGACCTGGCCACTTGCATAGGCAAGTTGCAAGCCAGGATGAAAGCGCTGGAGTTTCAATACCAGCGCTATCAAAATTTCGTCGTATTACGGTGTCCCTCTCTAGACGAGGAATACCGTAATCTACCTGAGAACGCCTGCGTGCGTCGCACCGCTGCGACCGCGACCCGTCATGAGGCCGTTTCAGGTAGCGAGGCGGCCGCTTCAGGTAGCAAGGCGGCCGATGACGTCACGGCCGCGACCGTTACATCCACTGGCGCCGCGCCAGTCGGCGTCGCGCCCAAACGTCCCACGCGCAGCGTTACGCGCCTGTCCGCCGCGTCATCCGGGGCCGTGGCCGCGCCTACGGCCACGCCCCCTGTCCCGACTAGCCAATCGCGCGGGTCAAGCCCCGTCTCCGTTAGGCGAGGGCCGCGTAATTCGCGATCTCAATCTAGGGTTGCCAAAAATTCTTTTTTAATAAATTTGAAACCATTAAAGCTTTTGAATCGTTCATAATATAAAATAACTTTTGGATCGTTCCCATTATCTTAGAAAAAAAAAACTATCAACGCGCCATCTATTGTACGATGTTTCTACTAATTTAGAAACCATCATGAGCATACGCACAACGAATCAAAGTTTAATCATACTATAATTAATTGTACAGGAACGCATTTAAGGCAAAACAAATATAGATTTTATGGTAAAAGAAAATTAATTATCTATCACTTTATTGTTTGTACACTCAGACACACCTAAGTATAAATTATTTTTCAGTTTATAGAAAAACGTAAGGGTAATAAAATTAAATTTTGTTTAATCTATACTTATAGTTGCAATATTTTTATGTAACATTTCACACCAGTTAAATGTTTAAAAAATTCGCGTAACCCAAGTCCAATTGGCATTATGCTAAAGTTCAGTGTTGACCTTCTCTTTAAATACAAGACGAAGGTTAAGTGGTCCGCTGTCTGTTCCACTTAAACCGTTGCCCGCAGCTCCAAGTAAATGGTGGCCGCCACTTATATTCACAATATTATATTATTATGACGGTAACCCCGCAGTTTAACCGAGACAAAACAAAACTCAAACACCGGTTTTGTAGATTCCGTATTATATTTTACGACGGGCACTTTGTGTATAGAAGTTTACCAAGTACTCAGCTAAATGAACTTCACAGAATTTAATTTCGGATCTCAGTTTGTTTCGGTGCTCGTCGACGAGAAGATTATATTTGTATTTCTTGAACCAGATATTGTTGTATAAACAATTTTGTTGGTTGTGGAGTTAGCGGTAGAGACGAGGGCACTTGTCGGATACTCGTCTAGCGGTCAACTCAATACACACTCGTCCGCAATCGTTTCCAGTAGCGCGGCGCGGCGTCGAGATTGCTTAGGTTGTTGCTTCTGATTGAATTCATCCGAGCGGTCCGCGGCCGCCCGCCTCGGGCGCCTGACCCGGAAAATTAACCCGCCGAGATAAACACCGATATGTGTCAAGTGGTGGTTACGAGTTTCACTTAAACACTAATCATAATCATTAAAATATCATATTTTATGTTATATTCATAAATGTTCTTTTTTTATGTTCATATGATCTGCCAACGTTTTCAAGCACCTATAAAACCAGCGGATAATATATAATTTGCAGTGGGAAATTTTTCATATTTTATACATTTATTTAGCGATCGTATAACTTCTGAACAATTTGACCGATTGAGCTCATATTTACCAAAATAAATTTGTTTTATTGATACGATGGTTCATAGCTATATTATATTATGATTAGGCGCTATGGTTGATTAACTACCATTAACTATCGTATAGGATAGAATTTCAATTGTACATAAATAATTAAATATGTATAAGTTAAGTAGTTTTTAAATGAAAATGTTTACTTAACCATTCGTTTAATTTATAAGGTTTTTTTATTTCCATATTCGTGTGATTGTCATTCGCTTTTTATTTATTAGAACCTATGCGGAAGGCTATCAGAAAAGATTGTTTATAGTCAAAAAATACCGTTGAGAGACGCGTCACATTTATTATTTTCACAAAATAAAGATTGAGATTGATTGCAATATTTGAAAACGCCATTTCATAACACTCTTCTTTCTTTTGATTTATGTGTTTCATTATGATAATAGAAATTTTATTTACTTGGGTTTACTTGTACCAACCGTCAGTGAAAAAATTAAGTTGAAATTCAAATCGAGCATAAAATCGGAAAACAAGGTTCGTAATTCGTACCGGTTTTTGATAAAATCGCCAGTAGATTAAAATCCCTTTCGACTAAAAATGTCCAAGTTTCGATAGTCTTATAGTCTAGGTATTTGTAAAATTTACTTGTTATTGTTTGATTTTCTGGTATCCATAGCTATCGTAAAAAATATGAGTTGTGGTAGAAGATATATAGAGATCCTTATTTTTAAACTGAAATATGGTCAAAACTCTACAGTTTAAACACTTGCTCAGCGTTAATACGTAAACATTATTGCAGTAAAAAAACTACCAAAAAAACATATAATTATAACGTCTGAAAAATGATTAATATATTGGATTATATTTCATAACTTGCTGTGCTCGCGGCTTCGCTCACGTGGACTACAGAATGCCTTCGATCGGGCACACTCGCGAACATTGCTCCCCCGCTCCCGGCTATTTGAAAGACATAAATCCTTATTGTGGGTGTTCCTTAGAAGATAGACATATGTCTATGTATATATTAATTTGCTATATCACTTATGGTTAACTCAACGTAAGCTATTTAAGCGCCCGAATTGATCCACAATGATTTTTTTTTTATTTGCTATGAATCCTAATTATTTTTCTATAATAAAAGTAGCCTAAGTTACTCCTTATAACCTCTTATATACCAGTGAACGTTCCGTCAAAATTGGTTCAACCGTTTCGGAGATTACCCGGATCGAACAGACAGACAAAAATTTTAAAAATGGGGGTTTTGTCAGATACATATTAAAAAGGGCGCGTGCGTATGCCCTTATACAAATGTGCTACGTCATTCTATACAGAGCGGGACCGCGCACCGAGGGCGCGAACGCGACGGAAACGATTCCCTCGTACTCTGTATTACCGACGGCGGATAACACGCTACGGTAACCAGCTGTCTGGAAACGAGTGCGTGCGAGCCCCTCTCACTACGTGCGACCGACCCTGCTCACACCCGAAACTACTAGGCGTGAAGAGGGCGAAACATCAAGGTACACACACGCAGTGAGGTGCCTGCTGGTAGGCGCGGCGATGACGTAGCACGGAGCGGAATGGACTGGGTCGCTGGCGGGTTGAACACTTAGTGAAGATGCAAAATGACACACAGGCACCACAATAAAATTTGCTGTATTCTTCAAGACACAATACAATTTGTTGGTACTATCTTCTGGGTACTGTTTCTTCCAGTTTCTTGAGTCTTGAGTCTTGATTCTTCAGCTTGTGGCACCCGTGTGTGCCCGTTGGCTTTTTTTTTTTTTTTTTTTTTAGAACTGACTACACTGTTAGCCTTAGGGGCCCTAAAGCCGCTGCGGCTTTTACAGCTTCACCGGACTTGGGGGCGAGCGCAGAGGGCACTCAGCCGCGAAAGTTTTGTGGACGACTCGCACGAGGGTGCCAAAGTGGCCGGACCTCGGCTCGGGCGGTCCTCGCGTTCGCAAATAGGTCGCGATCTATTCGAATCCCTACACCTACGATTCGAGCTAACTAAATATACACATAGGCACGTTCCCTTCCTCCTGGGAGGAAGGAAGGAACCGTGCGTATGTGTATTCAATAATCGGAATGTTTCTACACTAACTAGCGCTAACTAACTAGCGTAAAAAAAGAAAAAAAAAGGTCCCTCACAGAACCTATGTACCTGTGTGGTGTGCACGTGTGTATGTTCATACGTGTGTAGTGTTGTATGTAGGTAGCTAAGTGATGCACGTACAGTGTCACTTGTATCGCGCGGGCGGTTGCCTGACCCAAGGGTTTCACACCGAGGAACGGACCTAGGCTTGGGTTACCGCTAGAGAGGGTGGACGTGACGGGTGTGCTGGAGCGAAATTGACCGCCCGCCCTCTGCGGAGAGAACGGTGGTTACGCGAGCGTGGGCGCTGGCACGCTCTGTTTGGAGAGACGGATGTGTAATATTTATTCGAATTTTCGATGTGATCGTCGGGATCAATAAAAATATTGCGCGGCCGGCGTTTGCACCGGATGTCCGTGGGTGCCGGAACATAAGTGGCGGCTGTTTTTATTAACGGATTCGCGTGGTTCGACGCGGTGTCGAAATACGAACGGGAGAGCTGTTTAACGTAGGCATGTATCGAAGGAGCCCGTTGGCCCCAGTAGTGTGCCTTTTATATTATTTGCCGGAGAGCGAGACGGACGATGGCGTCTCTATCCGTACTGCTCATTACCAAACTTGGGTGTGGTCCGGTAACCGCGGTAATGCGCTGTGGTTGCACTATCGCTGTCTCTATCTATTATTATTATTACTTGTATGCAGAATACAATAAATCGTTAATATCTCTAATTACAATTATTCAATTATTATAAAAACTATTTCACATTAATGTAGACACAAATACCTATCCAAAAACACTAACTTTAACATTATAGATTAATAAACATGGTAGATATAAAGCGTTAAACATTGCAACTTTAAAACAGCTTGAAACTCGTTATTTACACACTATTTGATGTTACAAACATTATAAAACATATAGAGAAGGCCAATTTACCTATATAACACAAAACATTACATACAACTTCTATATAATATGAATTATCGACGATATATGATTTTAGTACTTGTAAGTGATTATTTCTATTAAATTACAAACATTTTCATAACTTATATATTGTTCTTATATACCTACACGCTATACTAACATATTCAAAGCATTAGAAACATTAAATTATTGATTGTTCGTACAAATGATTCATCCCTACAAATTATATTTACAATTGTTATTCTCGTATCATTACGCTTAGACCTATGCGTCGCTAACACATATGTATCTATATACTTTCATATTCATTTAGTAAAAAGCTATTTTGACATTACAAACAGACACTTCAATTTTATTAATTGTTTAGAAGATTTAAAGTGCTTTAGATAGGGAGATGTTTATATACTTGTATTCAAAACTAAAATATCTTAGATATATTAAATATACTAAACTTTTATCGAACATTGTAAGTTAAATGTAAAAACATTACCTATTTACTTTTAGTCGGATGACGCTATTAAAACATAAAAAGACCCATAAAAACAATGTAACAGTGCTGCACTTAATATTTAAAGCCGCCATTAATCTCAATTGGAACGTATCAGTGCTTTAGAGTGAAAGCAAAACCTCAATGTATGTTTTTTTTTTTAATTCAATGTTAGCAATTAATGTAATGAGAGTATATTTTGTTGAATTAAAATTAACTGCGAACAATTTGAGGTTTTTCATAATCTATGCAACTTTCAGATATAAAAATATTTAATATTTTAATACGATGAATTGTACTAATTCTTAAGTAAATCCTTTTTTTTTGTTACTGACCTTACTGTTAGCCTGAGGGACTCTATCCAAATACAGAGCCGCTGATGGCTTTTACAGCTTTACCGGGCTCGGGGACGAGCGCTGAAAGCACACAGCCGCAAAAGCGTGGGCAACAAGCGTGCAAGGGTGCCAAAGTGGCTGAACCTCGGCTTGGGCTGATGCCGCGATTGCAAAGAAGTCGCGATCTGACTAAATTACATTAAATTGCCAGTAAAATAACAACTACATAGTCTACTATAAGCATGGCTAGAATTTGGTTTAAAACTATATTATTGTACAAAAACAGACACCTATTATTTATTATTAAATTTGTATTCGATGATATTAGTTAATAAATATATTCTTAATTAACAATATAACAAAAAGTATCGAAATTAAGAAATCATATAATAAGCAGTTAGTTAGTCATTCATTAAAAAGTAGATAAAATATTTATTCATGTGTATATATATATTTAAATATCTATTATAATAACGGGTGCAAGAATTGTTTTTGTTTTATAAAGAAATGTGGCTTAATTAAAAATTCTATTTAAGGCGGGAGTTCAAAGTAACTTTGTAATTAAGACGCGCGAAATGTTTTAATACAATACGAGATAGGTAGTGATACTACTAGGTTTCAAAGTTGCCGTCTCGTTAGCACAGCTCCCGATATTTTTCATCTATACTTGCTTTCATCTGTGACGTCATTAGTGTCTTCATTACATACTATAAATAAGAACGTACGTCCTACGGCTTGTTGTTGATTACAATGGGAGTTTTTATTGAAACTGCTAATTGTATATGATTTAGATATTAAACAGCAATAGTTAAAAAAGGGATATACGATAAAAAGAGTTCGAATTTTGTGAGTTTTCGCATATGGGGAGGGAAGTTTCAGGAATTTATCAGTTAGATTTGAAAATTTATAAAATGCTGGAGTAAGTAATAGGCTATATAATTTCACGCTGTGAATCTAAAAAGTGGCGCAGTTAGCATGAACATCAAGCAAATTGGAAAGCTGTAGGAAGTAGGTACGACATGTGAGAACAACTATAGGCTTACACGAGTGCGTTGGTGGGGTGGTGCGGGCGGCGAGGTGTATTAATACAATAAATTGAACACTGATTAATATAAATATTATGCGTCAAATTATATATATACATTAAATTTTATATTATATATATAAATATAAATTAATTAAAATAATATAATATAAATTATATATATAAAATTATTTTACAACTGTGACAGATATCTAATGATAAATAAAATAATAAATATACTATTAGATATTCATCGCTACCCTTGTCGGAATTAATTTACTGCTAAATGCTAACAAAACTAAATGTATGAGATTTACCTTGCCTATTGTTCGGTGTGTTGATAGTAGTATCAAGATAGAAGGGAATTTAATAGGCTTAGTTGATAATACTGTCTTCTTGGGTATTTATTACGCTTGATTCAAAATTACAATGGGGTCCGCATATTACAATTTTGGCGGGAAGATTAAGCTCTGCTGCATTCGCAGTATGTAAGATTCATCAGTAAATAGATATTGCAACTGCTAAGTTATCTACTTCACTTACTTACAATGATTAATGTGTCACGGTATTTAGCTGTGGGGTTTAACAGTTGAGGTACTTTTTATGGAAAAAAACACAAAGCTTGCGTTTCTATAAAAATACGTAACGGAAGTGAAACTGTGATATAACAGTAAGTAATTTGAATATTACGTCTTGTGAGTCTTTCCAAAGTTATCAAACTGTTACAGACAACCGGATCGTTCAAACGACTCACAAAGTTGATAGGGCATGTGGTCCGATAATGCGTTTAACTCGGCAGGGGGAGATGTTGAGCATAAATCATTGCTAAGTGAGATCGAACCCGATGTGTGAACTCGTAAATCACCCGTGTAAATGAGTCCCGACTCGTATCCGATACAGAAGGTTGCTTATCCTTAAAGCGCATTACATAAATTAACAGATTTCAAGGTCAATTATTTAGATTAACCTTAATAGTTTCTAGTGTTGATGTTGGAATTAATATACTTTTAATTTGGTTCTTTACCTAAGAACTTTATACTGTAATTCCTTGTGATATTTGTAGAAGCAGGTTGCTACATTTTTATATTCATCTTTATAACATAGATAGCGATGCTCCGCGGCTCCACACCACTTTATTCGCAATAATTATTTTTGTCTCGTAATTTTATTTTTATTGTCAATTCATGTAGCCCATCAATCGAGGTAAGACTTCTGTGTACAAAACTTCATCAAAATCAGTGAGACTAATTAATATTTTTTTTAGGTTTCTAAAATTATTATTGACAATGCTTATAACCAACAATTATGCAATGACGTACCTCCACTTCCAGCCTACAAAATTTCATTTAAAAACATTCTATTTTCTTTTTTAGATCTGACTACACTGTTAGCCTTAGGGGCCCTAAAGCCGCTGCGGCTTTTACAGGTTCACCGGACTTGAAAAATTCCATGTAGATATTTCACGAATTATTAAGATCTACTTTTCATCAGAATGGATCACGGAAATGTATAGATTTTATTTATGTATTAATTTTTAGTTATGTATATAACGGAGTGTTTTTTTATTCATTCTTTCTTACATATGTTTTATTATGAATGAGAAGCCGACGAAACTTAAGTGATATTAATTATTTTTTGACTAGCTGATATCCGCGACTTCGTCTGCCGTGTTATTAATAATACTTATCGTAAATAAAGTACACATACTCGTATATACATACACGTATAAATCACGCCTCTTTTCCAACGGTATAGGCAAAGATCACGTCCTTCCACTTGCTACGATCATGGCATATATTTTTTGCTTCTTCAATATTCATCAATCTTTACGGTTTAGACGGTTTAGAGTACTCACGGCCTGAACTCTCTTTAGAACGTCCCCGATTTGATCGAGGTACGTTCGTCTAGACCTTCCTCCCAACTTTTCCATTCATACTAATCTTATAAATCAGGTGAAAACCTTCGCGACGTCTATTTGTCCTATGGTGGAACGGATTGGGCGGAATTAAATCATGCAATTCCTGTGCACACTCTCCAAAGTGTAAAGTTATATAGCCTAGAACCTCAATCAAAGTTTTTTTTTAGATCTGACTGATAGTTTCCAGATATTAGCGAGTTCAAAGAAACAAACAATCTCTTGAACTTTACCACACTAGTATAGACTTTGATTATTTTTTGCTAGAATTATGTTAGTGTGAGGGTTGCCGTTAGTTATTCTACAGTATATTGCCCGCGCCGCACCCTACAGCGAAGCACTTCGAATTTGTAATATACACACATCAAAAAAGTCTAAGCAACATGCGTGATATTACAATTTTTTCCATTTATATTAATTAATTTCTAAATATTTACTCAAACAAAGTGAGTAGGTAAGTAAACTTTTTTGTTATTGATGACATATTGGCTGGTTGTAAAAAAAAAATTTGATTATGTTTTGTTTTTTCATAAAATTCAAATGACTGCGAATTTGTTTGAATTTAAGTGCGTTTTAATTGCTACGTTTAGTCTTGATTTTATAATTTTACCTACCATTTAAATAAAGTTAGCGACAAAATTGAATTGTTAGATATTCTTTACGTCATGCAGCGACGTCATTTGATGGCAGATGAAATGCAAAGAGCTGTAGGGATGTTGCAAGCGGGAAGTAATCAATCTCAGGTATCTCGACAGTTTGACATTCATAGAAGTGTTATTTGTCGTCTTTGGCAGCGCTACAATAATACAGGAGAACCCGCTGAACAGCATCCAGGCCGTAAAACGAGTACAACCACTCGGCAAGACCGGTACATACAACTGACTGGAAGACACCAGCCGATGTTAACCGCTCGAGATATAAGTTTGAGGCTACACATTTCAAGTTGTGTTGATGTAAGTCCTCAAACTGTACGAAATCGACTGCATGAGTACGGCCTACGAGCTCGACGCCCAATCAGGTGCCCACCGATACGTCACGGGAATCGCGCTCGTCGATATGAATGGTGTAGAGAACGCATAACATGGACCCAGGAACAATGGGATAAAATTATGTTTTCCGATGAGTCGCGATTCGGGTTTAAACCTGATACAAGAAGGGTGCGAGTGTATCGTTGGCCCGGAAATACTGAAAGGCTCAAGTGCATTCAGGAAGTTCATCCATACAGCGGCTCAACAGTTATGTTTGGGCGTGTATTATGAAGAACAGGCGAACTGAGCTCGTTTTTGTAAATGGAAACATGAGTGCTGAAAATTACATTGAGGATATTCTCAGACCTTATGTCTACCCATTTGCACAAACCTTTGGCTCCGATTTTAGGTTAATGCATGACAATGCGCGTTCACATACAGCTCGGCGAACCAGTGAATACTTTGCAACGGAGAACATCCGGGTATTGCCCTGGCCTGCACAATCGCCATATCTCAACCCCATCGAGCACGCATGGGACATGCTCCAGAGACGTGTTTTGAAGGACTTGGACGGAGCGACAACAACCCAACAGCTAAAGTATTTGCTACAATTTCATTGGGAGCGAATACCGCAAGATGACATAAACAGTCTCATTAATTCAATGAATAATCGTTGCCTATAAGTTCTGAATAGCAGAGGAGCCCATACTTTGTATTAAATTGTTCTATTCTTTCATAATAAGTACATTTTCTTTAGAAATTTCATTTTGTAAGAAAAAAGTTTAGTTTCTTATGTATCTTAGTTTCTACAGTATATTCTAATATTGTTAATTTATGTTATTAAAAGAACTTATAAAGACAACAGCTGTTATTTTTACATCATAGAACCCTAAAGATATTATTTAAAAAATAAAATACAACGTTATAATGTGAAGAACCATCCTAAAATTTAAATTAGTACATGTTGCTTAGACTTTTTTGATGAGTGTATTAACACCACGGCAAGAAAACACATCGCTGAACGCGTAGTTTCCTATCACATGAATAAATTTTTACTGAATGAAGATATCGTGATATTTTTTGATAAGGACCAGGTATCTAAGGAGTAAAACAATAATATTTGCACAGTCAGCATTTTATTCCGGCATAAAAAATACTTCTTACTAAAATTAAGTTTGGAGATAATATTTAGCACTAGTTGTGCCCGCAGCTGCGCCCACGTGGACTACAGAATGCCGTAAACCGGGCACACGCGAGAACCGTACTGCCCTCACCCCTGGTTAATTTTAAAATAAAAATTCTTATTGTGGGTGGTCCTGAGAAGATAGACATATGCTCTTGGTGACTTTTTGTATGCCTTATTAATATCTAAAATTATGCAGTGTATTAATTTGATTTATCTCATATGGTTTACTCAGCATAAGCCATTTAAACATCTGAATTGATTCACCGTGACCAGCTTTTTTATTTCCGCGGAATCCTAATTCCTTTTCTAAAATAAAAGTAGCCTAAGTTACTCTATATGACATCAGCTATCTGCCAGTGAAAGTCCCGCCAAAATCGGTTGAACAATTTCGGAGATTCCACGGAACAAACAGACAGACAGATAAATTTTTTTAAATTGCTTATTTGATTTAGGTATTTTTATGCATTTAGTAAAAAGCTGTTATTTTGACATTACAAACATACACTTAATTGTGCATATATTTAAACAAATTGTAGCAAGAAACACATGTCACTTACAGTACTAATTCTGAGATTGCAGAACGTTGTTTTTATGTATTAGATGCACTTATGCCTTACTCAGTACCTAATAAAAAAGTGTAGGTAGCTAATACTGAACATTTATACCGCACGTAGGTGTTAATATTTCCATTACATTCTATTTAAATACCGGCCACGCGTATATTATAAGTTTATTGCGTGCTTCCCGATCAAACCGTGCTATGTGATCTACAAGTTTTTTTTGTAATCTCTTGTAATATGCCTTATATCAATGCTTATAGATATTTATTTAATATTGCATACATCGTAATTATGTCCAGTCATTTTAATTATAGGTCCTTACATATGAAATTAGCGTTTTATATGGTAAAAGTAAAATGAAAAAAATATTGTGAAATTATAAATTTAATCAATCGAAGTATGTACCAATTTTATCTATGCACTTTCGTCATTTTGAAGGTGGTTCATTGATTTCATTGCTGAAAAAATTGTAGGAGCAAGAATCAATAAAATCTATGAAGGCAGTTTGGACAGCCTCGTCGGAATTGATTTTATTTCCTTGCAAGCAATTGTCCAAATTCCGAAAAAAGTGGTAATCTGTTGGAGCAGTGTCCGGGGAATATGGTGGGTTTCGGAGACATTTCAACCGCAGTTTCTAAAATTTAAAGACCGTCGGTCGTAAAGTATGGGGTCTAGCGTTGTTCTGAAGCAGCATTGGGCTTGAGATATTTACCAGTCACGGTTTTTTAATGGCTAGCTTTTCCATCATGATTTGCATTTATTGATAATACAGATCTGCCGTTATCGTCTGGACAGATCTTACGAAGCTGTAGTGTATGACACCAGCACTGGTTCACCAAACACTCACCAGTACCTTTTTCTGAGACGACTTTCGCTTGGGACAACAGGATTTGGCCGGTTCTCCTGGGTTCACCCACTGTGATGAGCATTTCCGATTGTCGCAACGGATCCATTTTTAGTCACAAGTAACAGTACGATTCAAAATTCCCTCGTTATTGTGACGGTTGAGTAATGTAATGCAGAACTCAATAGGTGTTTGTTGGCGTGCTTCAGTCAATTCATGCGGTACCCATTTCTCAAGCTTTTTCACTTTTCCTGTTTGTTTCAAGTGAATTAATTTTTTTTATCAGTGACACCGAAGCCTGCCGCTAATTCTGATGTGGTTTGTGAATGATCCACTTCAATGATCACCTTATTCTTCATTTTCAACTAGGGTCTCCGCCCATCCACTGAGTTTTTTTCGTAGGTCAAAATTTCTAGAACGAAAAGGTTGGAACCAAAAACGTACCGTGTTTTCTTTTACAGTAGCTTTCCCTTACAGATCATTAATCCTTCGAGCTGATTCTGCAGCGCTTATGCCAAAATGGAACTTATTTTCGTAAATAAGGCGATATTTTAAAATTTATATTTTGTGAAAAGAACGATGTCAAAGAAAAATAAAAGAGTGCGAAAACAAATGAATCACTAAATTCGAAACACAAATACACAAGCCTAAATTTGGAATAAATTTGAATTTGGAATTTCTAACCAGCCGCCAGATATTTGGGATCAAAATTACCAGTTCAACAAAACGCCAATTTCATATGTAAGGACCTAATATCTCATAATGTTAACAATTATATAGGACTAACTTTTATCAACGACTTGCTCCCGATTAAATAACTATTTTCTGAGGAACTTCATTTAAGTGATTGATTTTTCGGAGTCGTTATAGATTGTTTGAAGTATCTTCTATTATATTACAATTTTACACTTTATTCGTACATATGCAAATTTTAAAGGTTAAGAAACGATCGGTTTGTGCTATTTGCGTATAAATGAATGAGTCAGAGTATTACTTTTTTTATTTTCTTGCAACTACCCGCGACTTTTACTCAGGAATATTGTAGCTTACTATTCCTAAAAGGGGTTTTTAGAATCGTATCAGTAGTTCCAGAGATTACCTTTTACAAACATATTTGCATTGTTTTATTTAACCTATTTAAAAAATGTCGAAGTTTATGAATCGGCTTATACAATAAGGAAAATATTTATGAGCTTGACTACAAAAAATAAAAACTTGTGAAGTAATTTTTTTTGTAATAACAAAAAAAGAACTTGAGCGTACATTTACTTTTACTATTTTAATTGTATAAGAAATGCGCATTTATCTCAGAGTGGAAAATGGATATTTTTCAATATTAAATACAAATCTCGCAACAGCATTCACTTAACTTCGTAAGTGCTTCAAAATTTTGCAACACACCACGTCGCGGCTTTAGCCGATAACTAAAAAAGTAATCTTTTATTGGAGTTAAGTATATTATAATATCGGCTTTTTAAAAATAAAAATACGTTTCTTTTAGTCCTTTGGCTTTCCCTTAACAAGAGTGGTCCGTTATCCTGCTGTGAAGACGAGTAATTAATTACTTAAGTGATCGAGTATAATAGCGGTCATGATAAAGTTCCCATGTAAGCTGCGAACACATTCAACGAGATTCATTAACTTTTGATTGATATATTATACGTTTACTTACAAATTTTACAAAATATACAAACTCTCATACACAGTGATTAATTTAAGAGGATATTTCTATTTTATCATATTTATGTTGAGCTTATTTTGTTAATAAACGATTAATATTTTGATTTTTACACTACCTGCATGTATGTGTGTAGTTATAATGGTTGCCCATTTATAATTAAAAACAATACATTTATATGAACTAAAAAATACCTATATTTTATGAACTATAAATAAGCAATACAAAGCGATATAAATTTTAGCAATAACTTTTTTTATCGTTATGGTTTCTTACTAATACCAATACCGTACGTTTTTACCATAGGTGCTTGGCGACAGATTTTCAACTTAAGGATGATAGCTAGCCAGACAAATTTCCGCCTGCTTCCTTTGTGATATTTTTTTTTTTCGGTTTCTTTGAAATAAGTTCCTAGTTGTTATGCATTGTTGGAAAGCTAAGAAAAGGGTTATGTTTTTAAAACAATCTAGAAGCCAAGTTTCATAACGTTTGCTTTTTTGTTTTTAAGTCATTTTAGAGGAAGAACATCTCAAAAAAATATTGAAATAATATCGTTTTTCATCTCGCATTTTTAAATTCGGACCGATTGTTATTGTTTTAATAATCAGTATTTAATAATTTTTATTAATCAAAAGAAAAAATTAAATTTAAAATGATACTTTTTTCAAATACATTTTTGATGTTGCATTTTTGACTTATTTTAAATAAAAATCGTGATAACTCAAAAATGGTTCACTTTTGCATAATGCATATGGGGGTTGAAATTATCGCAAATAGTCACCCCATTACCTTCTAATGGGAATACGTCGAATTGCCAATAACGCTATATACTACAAAATTATATATACATACATACATTCCTTTTTATATGTACTAAACCAAAACGCAATTTATAGACCAAATATATAATTTAAAAAATACATTCTAAATGTACCTTCAGATTATAAACTACAATTATACCAAATTCATTGCATTTGGTCCAGTAGTTTTTGCGTGATTGGCGTTCAAACATACCGACAGACAGACACAGATAAAAATTTCCAAATCTATCGAAATTTTTTCTGTCCATGATTCTAAACCCCCCATATTATTTTTCTCAAATATTTTCAATGTACAGATTTCGACTCTTTACTCTTTTATTGTAAGGATAGATTAAGGAAATAATACATGTGCGTACAAATAAGGAATTGTTATGAAGCTATGATACAACCTCAGAATACAGAACAAACCAGAAGCCGCGTTCAAGAATAATTACATACGCTGCACTGTGTCCAAAACGATACGTACGTCCCGCACCTGCCCCACTTCCCATACGCATAATGTTGCTAGCTCGGGAGCGGTTTCCCACTTTTTAGGGTAGTCTTATAACACTAAAGAAAAGATATTTTTAAAAAAATATTTATTTATTTACATGGATTGCTTTTTAATTTTTTTTATATACTTTTTAAAGATTCGTACTTCTTGGCAAGTCTGTTGTATTTTTGTTGTAATGTTTTCATTCGTCGAACATGTTGTTCACAAAATAATTGTTTTCGTCGTAATTGAGATTTAAGTTTGACCTTTCTCGGCGTATCAAACACAGATTCCAAATCAGAAATATTGACATCACCGATCTCTGAGTTCGATCTCGCAGGAGATTGTGGTTGTGTAACCTGAAATGAAAAGCCTTAAGTTGTATGTTGTTGTATCATGTAATAGATTAACAAAAAATTTAATTAAATACAGAATATTTCTGCCGTACAAGGCATGACATTTCAGTCCTCACGGATGGAAACGCATTAGTAATAGCACTTTGTGCCTGAGCTTGCAAATGTTCATGGGCCTTACTTAGTTTATTTTACATTTATTACTGTTACTACTAGTGTTTATTTACTACATTAGTTTACTTGTAACTAAGTATACCGATTAAGTGCCTTGTTTGCCTTTCAATATAATTAAAAAAATAAATTAAACATTATTATCATAGGTGGGTACGCACATTGTCCGATGTCGAAGGTTTAGACGTTTCTATGTGTAACTCGGAAAATTCTGGTGTCAAGGCCAAATACTGAAATAGAACGTTAGTATTATTCATATATTTAATTCACCGAAGTTTCATTAGCCCGGAATCTGAAATTTGCGCCCAGTATAGGCTCGCCCCTTATCACGATGAGGGACGGATAAGCTCGACGAAAAGTGGGCATACTTGTTATACCTTTGCATACTCCTTCGGGGATTACAGGCGTAAAACCAAAACCTTACTTCAAAATACATGACAAACATTTTCACCAGGAGGGATACAATATAAATATAGTAATTATTATGACTATATCTACCTTAGTTGGATTAGCTGCTTTCCTCAGTCTTTTCAAACCACCTTTTGTATCATAAAAATATTGCGCTTCAAAGTGAATTGAGCAAAGTACGCTCCGGCTTGATGGTTTCCAAAACTCATCTAGCCGTGCTCTTTGTATGACTTTCATCCAGTCCGATTTTCTATTTTCATCAGCAGGGAAACTAAAATTACAAAGGTTCTATATACACAAAAATAGTAAGTATTCTACACGAGTATAAAAAAAATTAATGGGTAAAATTTTCGATGAAAATAAAATGGCAACACTTAAAAAATGGACGCGTAATTTTCTAAATGTAAAATAAATTAAACAATTAAATAAATATACTTTAGAATGCGCTACTTACAGATGAAATGTGATCCCATCCTGTTTTTTTATAATCCCTGCAGCATTTTTACATGTAGGAACAACACAAGACGGCATTTTAAAATTAAAATTGGCACTTGTACAATACGTCACGACGCGCTACTTACAAAGGAGTGACTAATCGCAACAACGTCAAACCACTCTATTTAAGAGTGGTTTTTGTATCTTCAGTTTTATGTGCGTTCGCGGTTTCTGGTTTGTTCTGTATTCTGAGGATACAACAGCAGAAACAATAAAGTTAGAATCTAATACTCGAAAACGAGGCATGTAACATTTTTCGATTTAGAGCAAAATCACATTAATTCTCTCTAACATAAAGTTGTTAAGTAAAGTAATAAACTCTATTAGGTGTAAGAACGGTGCCGGTTAACTACAACTTCAATAAACTACTGTATTTAATGCGTCAAGTTTTAAGTTTCTTGATGACCATTAACCTATTTCTATTATATTAAAACTCATATAAGGTAAGTTTATAACTCCAACATAATAACTTATGACCTATTTCATTTAAGTGCTCATTTAAAAATTAAAAGAATAATATAATGTAACAAATCATGTAAAAATGATGTACATAGCCAAATTAAAGTTACAGATATACACGGTATTATTTGTTACGTAAATTATAGCCTATAAAAAGGGTTTGTATTTATTTACATATTTGCTTATATTAAAATATCAGTTGCCGATTTTAGATGTGATTTTGTTAATATATTTAATATTGTGTAGTATATGATATCTAATGCATATAATAAATAAAAATTGGTTCTCAAATACTTAAAGCCCGAACCGAATAATTCATGTCTGTTTTATATTATATTTCATTAGCTGTGCCCCGCGTATAATTTAAATGACGCCTTAAAAAAACCTTAAAAGTAGTCTATGTGTTAATTCAGGGAGTCAGCTACCTACATATCAATTTTCATCAACATTGGTCCAGCAGTTTGCCTTTATAATCCTAATAGGATAGTATGATTTAGTATGCAGACAAAAATATTTTATGATTAAGTCAAGTAAAAAAACTGTAAACATTTTAAAGTAATAATTTGTAAAAAAAAAAAATATTACAAACTTTTAACTCCATTATATTCTTTAATTTTAATGCAGGCCGTAAACATTTTATTTCGAAAGAAGATTTAAATCGAAACTCATGTAATCCATAGCAGTCAAGTCCGGTTAAGCTGTAAAAGCCTTCAGAGGCTCCAGGGCCCTTAAGGCTAACAGTATAGTCAGTCATAAAAAAAATATCCATAGCAGATTGTCAGGTAGATTGTCTTATCAAAAATAATCGATATTTATTATTTTATTTCAATATCATTATTGAAAGCTCCAGTTTACTCTAAAGGAGGGATATCACGCAAACCACCTTGCTCTGATACACTTTCTATTGTATTTTAATACTCAATTAAATAACTGGTTTGTAGGTACTATCGCGTGCTAAACAGTCGCCTTAGATTATCTTTTATAGCACCAATATGCATTATATCAGATTGTGAGATACTTATTGGTATGTAATTTATAATTGAACATTAATTTTCATTTATCGGTTAAGCCCTAATAAAACGATATTGTTGCAAATTCTAGTATCATTACACAGTTGGACATCAATATCAGTTATTTTATAATCAAGAATTGTACTTTCCTGATATATTGTACATTTACAACTAGCAGTGCCCACGCGACTTCCAACGTGCTTATGCAGTAAATATTTTCGTCCCGTAATTTAATTTTACTCATATTATTGCCAATTCGTATGACCTATCAATTAAGAAATGACAAAGAAATCGGGTGAAAATGAAATACGATATCGAAAAGTGTGATTTTACTGACAATTCTTATAACCTACAAATTAAGAAATTACAAAATATACTTACCGTCTACAAAATTTCCATATAATCGGTAGAGAATTAATTTAAAAAATTGAAATTCTTATTTTTACCCTTTCTAAATGTATTTATTATTGACAATTCTTAACATACAATGACTTAAACATGTTGTGTACACTAATTTCATAAAAATCGTTCAAGCCGTTTTTGGTTACACAAACGATATACAATCAGGCTTACAGACACAATTTATTATCATATTGGTTATTAGTGTCATTTATGTAGGATGCCTATTGCGTAATTAAAAAAAAAATACATTTAGGTACAGACAGATTATTCAGCGACACACAAATGATGTATATCTAATCATTAAGGTCAGACCTATGCATTAAATTTTGTTTGTAATATCCCTATAATGTATTATTGTAACGTTAAAATTCAAACAATTATCGAACAGAATTGATAGTTTCAAGTATTTTTTCCCAGGGATAGGAAATTGATATCTACGAAAGTCAAGCAAAATATTGACGATCGAATCTTTTGATCGATACGTCTTTTAACGTAATTTATGTTTAACAGTCAATGTTATCTGTACATAACATATTTAGTTCTTTATAGGTTTAGTATTTGTACACATATATAATATTTATCTTCTTGTCGATTTTGAACTTGAAGGCAGGAATTAAGGAATTAGAAAATTCTCTACCACTACGCGGTAGTTTCATCACGAAGTTTTCCTTCACCAAAAGCTCAGCCTCATTGCATGGATTCGAACTCACGTAAATCGATGTGGCAACCGTACAGAATATAACTGAACCATTATTGCTTCAAAGTTATGTTATCCAATGTAGGCTGGGTGAAAATTTAAAAACTGGTGATCTTAGCTAATTTTTTAATGAGCCTATATACATAAAATTAATACAACAATCTATCGAAGAGATGAAGACATACGTTATATGCTTAGTATATTATCTACTCGACACGTTACCCCACGTCTCGCTGACGTTGGGCGATCATTTATTGCTTTACAAAGTGTTTAAATTATATTTTATGATCAGTTAAATGCGAAATAAGATATTTACGAGCTTGTTCCTGGATAACATAATATGGGCGCCATCTTTATATCAGCCTGATCGGTGTACGACTATGTTGTAGATTTACTAGGTTATTTGTAATATTATTGTATTTGCCTGACTCTTGTTTAGCGGTCAACCAGTTAGGTTCATAAAAGTTACCATTTGCAATATTATGTTTAAGTACAGATACGTTTTTAGTAGTTAATATTGATTCAGCAAAATGTTACTACAAATTTCAGGAAAAGAGAAATTGTTGGAAGTGAAAATATATGTAAAATTTTAAAATAAATAAATATATGCTAATCAAAAACTTTTATTATCTCGGTTATTGTTTAATGAAAGCTATGTTAGTGTTTGTTGATTACTTTTTGAGTTTTAGCCGGTAAGAGTATCAGAATAAGTAAGTAAGTAAGCAATCAAGGTTCAGTTGCGATAGCCTGCTCCACCTTGTCACACCGATGTCTGCCACTTCACTGTATGTTTGTAGTTTTTTTATATCATTGTGATAATCAGCAACATACAGATGTATAAGAGTCTAATGAAGATTTATTATTAGTTGTAGCTATGCCTCAGGTTTTCTCCCGTGTTAAATTCCTCGGACCAACGTCAACGCACTTGTGTAGCCTATCGTTGTTCTCACTCCCCGTACCTTCAGTATTCCAGATTGCTTGACGTTCATGGTTAATGTTCCACTTCTTAGATGCTTAGGGTCATATTATATAGTCTACTAGCTGTGTCCCACGGTTTCACTCGTGTTAATTTTATCTGACAAGCAACACGCCACGCCGCCAGCTCGTTCGTGTTGCCTATAATAATTGTTCTCACTTCACACAAGTACAAACTTTTTTAATTTTCTATTATTTTCTAAGCTGTGTCCAAATAACATGCTCTATAAGGCAAAGTTTAATTTAAAAAAAAAAATATTTTTTTCGTAACTTTTGTTCCATAAAAAAAAATATTACGAAAACAACGCTCATAAATCGCTTTTTAAAATTCAAAACATTTTTGTCAGAAAATACCTTATTCTGGCTTATGTATAAGAGATAAGAATACGCTATCACAGACGGTTTTTAGATATACTAAGGACAAATCTTTTTGAAAAAATGGTATTTAGGTATCATTAACCATTATGCCAGCGCACGCGGATAAAGCAGTTCGAGAGGGCTTCCACTTTTGACTTACTTAACAAAAATCAATATTTAAGGATAATAATTGAGAGCTATGGCCTAATGTTAAATAACCTAAACTATTCCTCGTGATTCTGGCTATCATAAACAAAAATAATTTTTCGTATCCGACTTGTAGTTCCAGAGACTAGCATGTTTAAACAAACAACCAAAAAAAACTCTTCTCCTTGATTTTAATATATATAGTAATAATAAGCTTAAATATAACCTTCCTCGATAAATAAGATATAAAATGAAAAAATATTTTTTTTTCAAACTATTTAGCGTATTTAAACAATCAATCTCTTGAGCTTTATCAATTTATAGTATAGATTTATGGATAGGAAGATATCGCAATAAACAATTCTTTTAGATTATTACGACAAAATCAGTATATTTAAGTAATTGTAATGTATATTAAAGGAGCAAGCATAAGGGAGTTTCGTATGTTCCTAAGTTCGTTTACAGTGATACAATCCGTCTTAATTAATGACCGAAGGCTCAGGCGCTACATTAACTTAACGAACACCCGTCAAGCCTGTCTGTCAGTCATCACTTTCATATATATCCTGCTTGTCTACACAACTGTAGTAAGATATTAATTATCGAATAGTAATCCAGTTAAGAATATCTTTTAAGTATTTGATGTCTTTAGCCGTGTTTAAAATATCTAATAATTGTAGAGCTATATCAAAGTTGAAATGTTTACTTTTACAATTGTGGGTTTGGCTTGATAATTTATCAGTATTTTTTATAAGTATCATGGCATTTGGCTGGCGATAAAGAAAAATATGGTGAGAAATCATGAACAGTATTTTTGGTATATATAGATGTAGCGTTTGGCCATAATCTCACCTTGTCTTAGATAACGATATGACCCATATGGTAACACGTTAAACCTAGTTGGGGAACTGGTTCTCAATTGCAACTTCCAAAGCGCACATTTATTTACATACTATGCGTTAAATACGCAATGGCGGACTTAATGCCTAAGGCATTCTCTGCATTAATGTGATTGGCGACAGATTTTCAACTTGAGAGGGGTAGCTAACCAGGAGAGCATTATAAAATACCCAACCACCTTGCTATGGTTTCATCACGATGTTTCCTTTTACCGAAAGCTCCGGCTTATTGCAGTGATTTCAACACTCAACATCAGTGAGTCATAACTGCATTTTGATCTTCGAATAATACCACAAAGTACTGGGTAAATACAGAAGTATCTATAGAATCATTCGCATTTGCGTGAGCTGACGTACGTTTGCATTTACCCTCGGGAATTACCCATCAGTGAACGTTGAATATTATTAGAAAGTACTAGAATAATTAGATTTAGCTTACATTATTATTACACGAAAAATTAATGACAGAATATTTATCTATTCGTATATTAGTTTATTATTATCAAATATAATAAAATTTAGTTTTCTTGCTATGTTCAAAAGTCGATACTGAAATATGGGAGAAATATAATGTTTACAAATATTAAAATCATGTTTTTATTTCTCATATAGTTAGAAAATTGTAAATACGATTGTATATACAATGTGATGCCTACCGGAAACCCGACCGGATGTTGGATGCCGGCAGCCGTGTCAGCCCGTTTCTGCTTCCTACCACGTAGCCGAAATATACACCTACTTCATTTAGGCCTTATAATTTTTTAGCAATATTGGTACATTGTTGTTTTTTTTGATGGTGTGCAATACACATTTAATTATAAAATATTTTTTGTTTTATCATCGTATAGATTTTTCATGTTTTTTATACCAAGTATTCTTAATTATTTACGTAGACACATAGAACGAAAATACTAAAGCAATGAGCTTTTATAATGGTTTAGCCTTTTTTATTTTCTGGATAATTCTATAAAATGATTTTGAAATATTGTATGATTGCTAAATAAATCTTAAATTTGAATGCATTTAAATTATACAATAAATTAAATCAAAATGCTTTGTTTATAAATACGATATTCGTGACATCTTTTTAGTCAAAACATTGACATTTATGACATAAAAAGTATCGAAATTTTTACATTGATGAACGTTTGCTAAATGTCATATGCTCGTTCTCGACCCGTATGACGTCACGACAGAGACAATAATATAGACAAATATGGCTGACAGCGTTTTCGCTTGTTTACGAAAAGTAAATTTTTCAAACAAAATTTTGCGGTTTTCAGGTCCTAAAAAAATATGGCAATATTTTTTCATTTAATCGGACAATAAATAATAATTAAAGACTTACTTTCAAAAGGAGTCAACTAGCCTATTGTTATACATACACTATCTTTATTTTATGGTATTTACATTTAACGGTAATGGATAACGTAGAAGCTTGGTTTATTCTGCTACATGAGTGAATATAACATGAATATTCAATTGGATCGAACCTGTAGGCTTACGTTGTCTATTCAATGTCAGTTAACGTTTTACTGATTGAGAAAGGTAAGGTAATATTATTGTGCTAACAATATTCAAAGTCATTTTCAAGTTAATTTATCGTTGGTACTTTTCATATTATATTTAAATTGTGATAAATAATTACAATATTTTATTGCGTTATTGTACCATCTAGTCTGGTCATAATCACAGTGGTCAGTGTTTGAAACGTCAATATTAAAAAAAAGATTTTTATTTTATTTTGAAATACATATTTTAATTATACTTTCTTGTGATTGTGTTTTATGTGACAGTTTAATAACCAAAAATTGTCGAAACTTTTAAAAGTTTCAAGACGTCAAGATTTTTAAAATTACTTTATCACAACAATGATCTCCGGTTTAACTCACAATTACATGTTTATACGGGGTTTTTGTTGAGATTTTCCCAAAATTACTGTGAAAATCATATAAAAATCCGTTGAGTAGTTTGAAGAAGTAAGCGGAGATAGACAGACATACAGTTATCAGTTACATACGCGTATCTTATCTATTAAGTTAGTATTTATTTTTAGATAAATCACTCAAGGCCTTAAGTCATTCTCTAAAGACTTCCATATTTTACTATCTCTTGATAGCTGGTTCCATGTTGGACCAGCTATTTTGTTAATATCACCCTCCCCTCTTTTATTTTGTCTTCATTGACTGCTTTTATTCTTCCTGGGATACCATTCTATTATAGGTATAATCCATTTCTTTTTTTATGTTTCTTAAAAATATGTTCCGTCCATCTCCATTTTAGTTGCACACTGTTTTCCCATTCTCAAATTTTGTTGCAAATCTTGTTTTATGTAATCTTACTTTACATATAAAAAGATTAATAACTTGTTGATGCGTTTAACTTATTTCACGTGAATTTTTTTTAGTTTTTCGGGGGACCTATTTTCTCTCTCTGGAGTAATCTTGGACTGTCTTAAATTTTTATTGTAATTTTATAATTACCGCTTACAGCCTATGGAAAAGGGTAATCATAATAATGTAACCTAGACTCTTCCTCGATTTCGGTAAGTATTTTCATATTCCATCAGTACTTTTTAAGTGATGTGTTATAAAACGGAAAAAATGTCGATTTTGTTATATAGATAAATACTCCTATAGATTTAAGATCAAAGAAAATACATCATACGAGAATAAGTGTGGATGAAACAAAATATTATAAAAACATTCTATCTGGATATGGTACCACACAAGAACACCGTATCTAACAAGGTGAAATTGTAGATTTTGTTAGGAGTTAACTTACGTCATGAAAGATAAATCAAGTTTATGTGACGTTCCCTGCCACAGTCGGATTTATGTGAGCGTTCAAAGCGTTTCTTCTAATATATTCCTTAGGTAAAAGTAAAACTTTATCTATAAACCGGCAACTAAAATCTATGACCGTGAGAAGGATTATACATACGATTTGTTTGTATTTGTGTCAGCGATGATGCAAAGATAAGGTGTTAAGTAATTTTAGTTAAGGAAGTATAAATTTTAAATGGGAGGTCTCAGGATATTATATATAGGAAGTCGGATTTTGTAAAATAGTTACGTAATCAAGGGATAACATATATAATATAAGGATATAAGGAAATGTAAGAATATTTCTTAAGGTTTTTATTATTTTTTGTTAACTATTTTTCTTCTTACTACTGGGAAAACTATGCAAGTTTGTAAATACAGTGTTAACTCTATATAACGAACACATAAGGGACTGTGTATTTTTTGGTGTTATAGAGAGATTTCGTTAATTGGAGTGAAAACAAAATTGATATTATTTTACTATTCTAATATTTACGATTATAGTGCAAATTTTACAAACGTAAAAACAACTTAATAATAACGCTTATTGCATGTAGTCTGTTATCTTCGTCTGGCGTTTTTTGCTGCTCCAGTAGTTTAATTGTATTTTTATATAGTTTACTATCTTGGGATATTGTGGGATCAACTTGATTATATATAAAAAGTATTTTTCTAATAACATTGCTGAGATAAGAGAGAATTTCTTAGAATTTCCGGTACATCAGTCGAGCTAAACACTTGCTAGATAATAAAGCAACAAAACAACAAACAAAAGAACGTAACAGCTCCAGCTCTTACTAATTTGGGCATTTAAAAAGTACTGCTTATTAATTCCGTATTGTTGTCGTTGTTTAGAATGAGCGTGATGCTATATAGAGTGTATCGTTGTATAGAATATACGGTAAACCAACCAAAGTCAAGTAATTTCGATGTTTTAAGGAGTGCGTCGTTAAATCGAGTATAGTTTTATAGAGTTTACACTGTACTTTAATTTACTGAAATTTTAAATCGACCTTATAACCTCGGCTAAGAAGAAAGTAAAAGAAAACTTATTTTTATATCATTGACAAGGAAACCAGGTCAGAAAATTATTACACTAATATAAAATGTAAGCTAAAATAATAATCGTGCATTAATACCTGCAATGAAAATTTTCCATTGGATAACAAAAAAAGGATTTAATAAAATAATACGAGGAAGAACGGATTCACACTTCTTTTGAAGAGCATTATGAATTAATTTATTTGTGAGTGCACGTGCAGTAAAAACACACTCGGCGAACTGTGTGTGTACATTAGTACACCTCTGCCTAATCCTTCGAGAATACAGGTATGATGGTATGTTATGTTATGTTATATGAGAACAAAATTAAAAGAAACTTAATGAAATAAATTATCACGGTATTTTTTATGTAACCATTATCAGTTTTAAAATTTTCTTCGAACTCTTTCATATTTTGTTGTCATTTTTATTTAAAAGTTACAAAGAAGGCGTTAAGGATGTTCATTCTTTGGAATGGATATTCCTTTTTTGCAAACTCAATGCTTGTAAATGTAATTATTATTTATTCTCGCGACATGCTCTGGGCGTGTACCATAATGAAATGATTATAGGCTTAACAACTCAATTCTTAAAGTCCTTTTGTTTCCCGTCGCGAAGGCGATACGTGACTTGATTTAAATAAAAATTCTCCCCAAATTTTAAGCACAAAGAACAATAATTAGGTTCGATAATAGCCACGCAACGTTTATCCAACCAACCGGCTTACTATGTAAATGATTATGATAATATAAATTTTAACATAAATGGAGCAGAATCTGTAGAGTCATGCTCCGAGTTGGCATTCGAGCGTGCTGGTTTCCCGATACTGTAACCGGCGTACTGACAAGGCGTGATGCAGCGAATAAATCATGTTTGGTACAAATTAGGGGAGAAAGTGACAATAAAAAAATGACAATTCCGCTAAACAGTGAAATTTTTATTGAAACCTAGCTGTGCCTGCGACTTCGTCTGCGTGGAATTTCGTATGCAGCGACGGCGTGTGGGGCGAGGGCGGTTCTGGAGACTGGTCCGGTTCACTTTAGTTTATTTTATTTGCGTGGAATCTTAAATATTTTTATATAATAAAAATACCCTAAGTTATTCCTTATAACTTACTTACGCGACAAAGAGGTCCGACGACCTAGTAAAGGTTAAGGGAAGCCGCTGGATACGGAAAGCGCGGGACCGGTCGTTGTGGCGATCTTTAGGGGAGACCTATGTCCAGTAGTGGACGTCCTTCGGCTGAAATGATGATGTTAATCTATTAGTTTATAGCATGGTTCTTTCTTTTTCTCTCTTTAAGCAAGTCCAAAATTTATATTCCTTAGCGTTAGAATATTTGCGTTTCAAAAATGCTACTTATAAAAATCTTGCACTTAAATTCGACATTGGAATTTTACTTTCATGTCGCGTAAAGAAGTTTTACTTCAAAAAATCTTTAGGAATGTGTTTTGTAATACATATTTTTTAATATAATTTTTTTGTATCGCTGCAAAGTGGCGGCATTATTCTTGATGCTACATAGAAATCAGAAATCTATCGGGTATTGTCGCTGTTATGTCGGCTTGCATGCCTCGTGGCAGTAGATATACACTGGTTGATCCTGAAACACGACAAACCAAAAGAGAGTCATTGAGACTATTTTATCACCATTTGCATATTGGTCGCGACCCAGTCAGGTACGTATTACTACCACCCCGCTGGATTATTGTATACACGCCGGCTGATTCCGGGACGCTACACGCGCACGCCTAAGTGTGAGTAACGCGTCATTGTGGTGGGTGTAACACCTGTTTTTTTTTTCTATCTAACCATATTGTTAACCAGAGAGCCCCTGGAGTCTCGGAAGGTTTTTTACAGCTTCACCGTAGCTTAGGGAAGAGCTCGTATGGCACTCAGCCGCGAAACCGTAGCAACATGCTCAAGGGTGCCAAAGTTGCCGAACTTCGGCTTGGACTCTTGCCGTAGTAGCCATTAAGTCTTGAACTGGCTAATTTCCCTATCCGTAGAAATTCCAGCTAAGTGATTACACATAATGCATATTTCTACCTTCTGGGAGGAAGCAAGAAACATGTGTATGTGTATTTAGTGATCTGTTCATTTTTGTCTAACTTGTACAAAAAAGGTCCCTTTAAGAACCTATGTACCTGTGTAGTGTGCAGTGTAATGCTGTTTGTTGGTTGCTAGTGAATGAAAGTGCAGTGTCACTGTATCTTGCGAGCGACTGCTAGACTCAAGGGCTCCGCACCGAGGGAAAGGACCTAGGCTTAAGTTGCCGCAGGAGAGGGTGGACGTAGCGGGTGTGCGGAATGTGCTAAGTTAGCCGCCTGTCCCCTGCGGAGGCACCGTTGGTTTCACGGGCGTGGTTACACCTGGTGTATGGGGGTCGGTATACAGTCGGACACAATAAAATTATTATGTCGTGTTGAATGAATAAAAAACAAAGATAATTTACATTTTATTAGTTTAACAAATAAAAAGATAAAAAAAATTTCTTTGATTAAAACGCCATTATTCTATGACTTAACACTGTTCAACAAATACTGCGTGCTGTCTTTATATTTCAACTGAACGTGGGCGTCAACGTTAAGTCATATTTGGACCTTTATATCGTATCTCTTTATTACCCAAACTATTCATTAACTTCTTAAATTATGTATGAGAAAATTCATATAACGTCATTGGAACTATAGAATATGACCCCAATTCCATCAGTCGAACCGAACTCCAATTCTTTTCCTGTCTGTTTATTATAATTAGATTGTATGATATTATGAAATTACTCGATCATAGTTCTTAAATGTCGTTTGTTTTTTTAGAAATCTACAATTAATGTTCATTAAATGCTCATATACATTGCTTAACGTAAGTATCTATACTCTATAATGTAAGAATTTATAGTTTGTAGAGTATGAAATGTAATTTGTAAATTTATTGAATGAGGAACAGTACATTCCTTTGATAGAATGGATATTTGATAAAAGTGAATAGATATTTCACTTATTATGGTTAGAATTAACTTGTTTTAAGTGGTGGAACTTTGGTATTGAATTTATTATTTTTATATTAAATTGTACAGGGAATTCTAAGCTGAAATAAATATTTCTTTAAATTATACATGAATCAATATTTTACTTGATAAGAAAAACAATAATATCTAATTAGGTCTAGAGATGAATTTAAATTATCTTAAACATTGATTGCTGACTTCAACATGTTGTTGGCGTGCGGGATAAAACTTTTGGAAGTTTTTTACGCACAAGTAGTATAACTCCTTACGTGCGTACATTAGTACCTACACACTAATTTTTTCTTATGTTATCGTATCCATTTTCAAATAAATTAGTTTTACAATTTAAACTAAGTTTCTCATCTCTAAGAAGAAATTTTTACATTAAAAGTAATTTCCGAATATTATATTTTATTAAAGTGATGCTTAAAGCTAAGCCACATTTGTATTGAAGCAATGTCTTTCTCCCATTATATCAGAAATACCGTTACCAATAAAGGAATAGAATATAGACCACACAGATATGACAGTTTAGTGCCCAGACCGGTTACTATTTTTAATGCTTCACGAGTATTCGTGTATTATAAGTATTTTAGTTTGTATAAAACTATATTTAGATTTGAGCTTAGATTAAAATTGTGATTCACAGTTTATCTATATTCTTTCTGTTAAATAATTTTGTTAAAAACAAACCCATGTTTAAAGTGGAGAAACTATCTATATATAAAACAACGTGCCTATAGAAGTTTTCACTTTAAAAATATTCTTCTTCAATATGAAATAAATAAAAATGAAACCTCCTACAAGTAAGGATAATTTGTGTAATTATTTTAAATGGATTTTTAATATTTGTTACTATAAATGTTCATTAATCAGTTTTGGTTAGATATTTGTGCAATGTACTGATTTCCCAAGGTATAGCAATTTATTGATATAAAATTAATAATTATTTAGTTCTTCAATTCACATAAAATTAACTGAAGTGGTAACAAAAATTAGCGTAATGAGATTGTAAGTGTAAAAACTATAAAAATATGTTTTAAAGCTACAAAATTTCACCGATTATTAAAATATCCCATAATATTTTTCCAAATTAAGTTTTCTTTGCATTTATTTTATTTGAAAAATTCTACAGAATTCGGTACCTGTATATTATATTTCAGTGCAGTGACAATTCTAGCGATATTATAGATTATAAGATATTGAACAGTATGCCGCCTACGGGACGATTCTTTATGGGAGCAGCACAGATTGTGACCGGCGAGTTCTACTTGCGTGGTTACAATACACGGTCCCTGGTGAACATGTTTTATGGGAACAATAATACCGTAATAGCTTGTGTTTCAATTATTGGTGCGTCCCATACTATTTTTGTTTTATTTTTCCTTACCAAATGCTGCTGTATTATTATTTATTTTATGGGTAGAAAACGAGTCACATAATAATATTATTGTGTTTGCTTTTGGGTAGAAATATTATTGTTCGTGGTTTTATAAGATTAAAAGGACTGCATATGAAATGAAAATCTGGTATGATACTTATAACTTACTGTAAAACTATTTAATTGATTGTTTTGTTTTTTGATGAAACCATTTAAAACTATATTGTATTTAAAAAAATCTTAGTTACCCGAGACTTTATTTCGTTTTTTTATTCATGAAACAACTCTCATGCCATCTATTGTTACCTGGTTGCACTAATAACGAACCGCCCCGGGTGTGCGCACAAAAACGAAAGTTTCATCGCACGCAATTAGACGAATGTTTTAAAAACGCATAGTGGGTAAACAAACTAACCATTATTAATTATATATACAATACATTAGTGATATTAAAGTTTCACGAGTTAAGATTAAAATACAGTTTAATTTGGGTTTTAGTAAACAATACTTAGGCAAATAGTTTAAATATACTGGCATGCAATAATATTTAAAAATCTTAAAATACATCGAGAAATACAAATACAAAAGTAAAAAAGATTTTGTTCGATAAAGATTAATTATAAAGATTAAGTTTATTTTATGCTGCATTTGTGACAAAGGTGCGAGCATAGGATCCAAATTGATTTCATTAAACCTTATTTTAAAATGATTATTATTTATGTCTTATAATAGAGTAAACTACAATCACATGAATATTTCTTTGAAAAAAAAAAAAAACATAAGAAAAATAATAATAATAAATGCACATTACCACTTTGTGCAATAGTTCTAAAAACTAAGGTTTTTAATTGTTCCTTAATTGTTTATATTCTGTAGTTAAAACTGTCTATCTCACTTAACATAACCTTAAATGCTGTAAATTTTAATACAAATTATTTTACTAATAACTTTTTAAAAATATTTTGTTGAATTTTTTTTATTGGTTTAAACTAATATCTAAAATTAATATTTTTATCGCTCGTTTAAGAGATCCGTGTAAAGTTTAATACAAAGTTATTTACAGTACAAAGTCACGTAGACAGTTAACCAGATTTCAAAGAAACGCTGAACAGTTTTGTATTACCTGTATGTGTTCCTTTTTTAGCAAACCCACTGAAATTGTGTTGTCAATAACACTTAAATTACCTTGACGAACTTTAAAGACCAAATTTGTTGGATTGTCTCTTAATATATTTAAAGTTTGATAATTATATATTATTAACAGTTGCCTTAAAAAGTTATATTTATTGACTAATCTTTACTTAATGAGCTTGCTTGTTTGTTTGAACGCGCTAATCTCTGGAACTACAAGTTGAAAAATATTTTTTTGAATTTAATATTTTTATTATTTTGGAAGGTTTATAGGTAACGTTATATATATCGTCATGCTACGGTTCTAAGGAACAAAGCAGTACCTTTATACATCAAGCAATCTGGAAAGATGAAGGCAAGTACGGGAATTAAGAACAATGGTAGGCAACACAGGTGCTTTGACAACGGCGCGGTACCGCGGTGGAGAGTTTGCCGAATAAAATTAATATGGGTGAAACTATGGGGCGCCCCTAGTATATTACATTCATTAAACCATTGTATAACTTTATTTTTAGCACATTAATTATTTTCTCTTTTTCCAACGCGCTCTTTTTTTATACAATAAGACACTGACACCAAGATCTATCTGTTTGGATTAAGTCAACTCGTGACTGTATACTGAAACATTTTTCTTGAGTTTAAATCCTTTAAGATCTTAGCCATTGTCTTTGGATTGTAAAGACGACTTCTCATAGTATTTTTGTATTGTATAAGATGAATTACAAATGAAATCAAAATATACTTATTTTTTTTAAATAAAACTTCTAAAAATATTTTTTCATACTAAAAGGGTGACAAACAAGCATACGGCCCGCCTGCTGGTAAGTGGCTACCGTAGTCTATGGACGTTTGTAATACTATAAGTTTCACTAGCGTGTTGCCGACCTCAAACTCCCCTACCCCAAGGAGCTCTGAAAGCCCTACTCACCGCAGAAACCCAATACAAGGTTATTTGGATGTGATCTTCTTTAAGTTGGAAGGTATGTAGGTAGGTATTTTATCAGTCTGGTTGTCTCAGGTAGAGAGAAATCTCCAAAGAAATATTTCTCTGTGCCCTAACTCTTTCAAAAATGTTACTGAAATTATCGTTGTTATCAGAAATTTATCAAACAATTTCGCCGAATATAAAAAGTAAAAGGAAAACATGGAGACAGCCGAAGTCCTTTTTAATAATAACAACGTAATAGTGGCGTTCCATGAGTAAATAATATTTTAATGTGTAAATACAACATAAGACTCCGTTTGATCCCATAGTCAAACCGATCACACGGTTTTGTGGGACTATTTTTTAGAAATAAGATTATTACTTTACAAATAAATAAATAATAATAAAAAAAAAGATAACATTTAAAAAAACGGTCCTGTTTTGGAAGAGTAAACGGGGAATAAAAATAATGATTTTACTATTTTACATAATTATGTAGGCAGTAATCCGATCTGCATTTGTTTCTCTCACGCTCAATACGGCCGTTCGGGCATAGCGCGACAGCAATAGTTTTTTGTTAAACCTATTTTTAAAAAGGTTTGCCGACCGCTTTTCCTCTTACGTCTGTTCAAGTCCTACATAATCAACGTTAACAGCAGGACTAGGTTAAAATAATGTTCTAATGATT
This sequence comes from Saturnia japonica, assembly GCA_033032175.1. NCBI lineage: Eukaryota > Metazoa > Arthropoda > Insecta > Lepidoptera > Saturniidae > Saturnia > Saturnia japonica. The sequence continues at coordinate 7,316,220 of CM065311.1, read as the reverse complement.
ATATATTCTTTGAAATCATGAATATTGTATTACATTATTTTTTATAGGTATATTGGAACTATACGTTTAAATTTGTGCGAGTGATGAAACATGTTTCAGTCAGAACTTTAGATCCCTAACATTGTAGGCAAGGATGATTAATTGTTTGGAATATTGACTGGGGTTTCGCAAAAACATCGACTCCCTCTAAATTGTATTATGGTTTTATATTTAGACATATTATTTTATCGTTTCAATTAACATTGTTTGAACTACAATATACATGATTCTGATTCACTAATTTGTAAATTAGTATTTACTTCGCAATTGGGTATACTGCATTGTAAAAGCTAAAGTGCACATATAGATAATTAATATAAAGTATTAATCCAGTTACTTAGTCGTCTTTATAAGATAACTAAGCTTTTTTTAAATATTAAAAGCGTATGAATAGGCATAAATTAGGGTTCTTTTTTGTCCTATATTATTATAAATACAAGTCACATTATAATAGATAGTAATAATACTAACCGTAAATGTATCACAGCTGGACAGAAGTCTCTACCCAAGAGAAGCCACAGGCTTAATCATAACGGCAGCTCAAGAGGTATTTGCGATTTAGAACGTCGAGAAATCCACAGTTCTACATTTTTTCCCCATATACAGTGGTGGTAGGTACTACAAGAATATTTCTTAAGGGTGCAGGTTTCCTCACGACGTTTTTCTATATTGACAGCCGAGAGTGTGCCACCAATTTAAAGGAGGATTTAGTTGAAATATGATTTATAAAATCGAATATATTTTTGTTTTTAAAATCGTACAACATCGTTGACATTCACAATAAAGAAATAAGTAAACTAATAACTTTAAAAGATAATAAACATAACCCTATTTTATTATTAATCCTACTTCAAAAATAGTTTAATTGAAGTTTATTACATGACTTCGTTTTTACGAAATATCCTAAATATCTGCTTTTAGATTGCAAAAAATCGGCTTTTTTCAGTGACTGTTTGATAATGCATTAGCTATTAATTTACACCGATTTCATATTTTTACATCTCTTTTTTACCTAGGCCCATGTCTGTACGAAAGAGTATTTGTCTCCATTGTAAATGTATGCGAATTCCGATATATTCAATTGGTCGGTACATGCTTGAACCGATGGACTTCTAATGAATATTATGCAGTTATAAAATAAAATAATAATGTATTAGGTACATGTAATTCCATTCAATATTTTTGTGTTCCGTTAATCTCGAATGGTTATTCTTAAAACAGCTAATCATACATAACATAACATAAATTGAATGAACGAAGTAGTAAACAAATAATATAATATACGCAAACTGTAGTCGTGAAAGTAACAATATTTGTATATCGTTACATTTATCTATACTATGTAAATGTCTAACAAAAGCAATTAAATAAAACGAGGTTTTGCAGCAGTATTAGGCGCGAGATGCACCGTTAACAATTAGCTCCCGCCGTAAATGGCAAACTGACAAATACGGTAATAACTGTTAAGTCGAAATGATTCATTACCTGTCAGGAAAATGTGTAGCTTCGTCATAACTATGACTGAGCAATAGAATTGTATCACATGAATAAGCAAAGTAAAAGTTTCTATGACTTTTCCCTGTATCTATATAAATTAATAAAATTGAAGTGTTTATTAGTAATGTCAAAATAATAGCTTTTACTAAATGCATTATTATGAAAGTAAATACGGTACTTATAAAACACCAATTTTTAAAATAATTGTCTGTCTGTCTGTTTGTTTACGAGTAATCTCAGAAACGGTTAGATCGATTTTGACGGGGCTTTCACTGGCAGGTAGCTGATTGTATTAGGAGCAAATTAAAATTAGTTCGGAAAAACGACTATTTTGTTGTGCTTAAATGGATTATGCGGGGTAAGCCCTGAGATAACTAGGTGATGTTGACTAGTTAGCCACGCGGCGTTCATCCGTCGACAACGCGTGGACGTCGAGTGCGAAGGCGATGCTAGTCGGTTGTCGGGTTGATGAGTGAGTGACGACCTTTATTTAGTTCACGTTAGTCATTCCGAGAATAAAATTCTGCGAAAATACAAACGTGTAGATTCATTTTATATGGTCATGAATAAATACCGCCCACTGGCAATAGATTTTAATTTTAATAAACGGTTACAAAAGCCATCGTACCATACAATATGGTTCATTGTTTAATTTAATATTGTTGTAATTTTTATCAATCTTTTTTTTAATTTAATTAATATGAGTAAGATTATTGTAATAGGTAAAAAGAATATTCTCTTTATTATTTTTGTAAAATATTTTTCTTACCTAATTTAGATTTTGTTGCATTTTTACTTAATTCATGTTAATATACCTACATACTTGAAAACTTCCTTGAAATAATTTATTGTTTGTAAGATGTCATTTAATTATGTTTGTAGTAAATAAAATTCATTAAAAATCACTCTGCAAAAAAAGAAAAATGAAAGGTTTTTAAGTAAAGTAGAAGTAGGCAAGGATCAAGTAAAACGATGAAAACGTTTTTTTTATTCCTAACGTTTTATTAAACAGTAATATAAGAAACATTCTTATCAAGATAATTTCATATTAATTGATTCATAAATCTCTCTCCAGCTACTTGAAGGTCGTAGGTCAACTATAAATGATTTGTTAAAATGTAATTATTACAATACCGCAATAATTAATGTAATATTTTATTAGCTGATGTGATTTATTTCTTTTTCTCAAATGTTATGTTGCTAATGAAAATTAGAGCTTAAAATACATTATTTTTGAAAATGAATCTTTTAATACGTTACAATAACCCGCAATAATCAAAAGGTCATGTGATCCGATGTGTGATGTAATCCGGGCTGCGGCCAATTAAATAAGGTACACACTAAGATTTAATCTATGTATCACATGTATTTATTGTATGTATACCGCATTATTAATGAGACGTTTCTATTCGTTTACTCTGATTTAGTAGTCCAATACTGGCTGATCCTATAACGCGATAAATCAAAAGAGAGTCACTGACTGCTTTGTCACGTTGTGTATGTTAGTCCCGAACTCCCGACCCAGTCGAATACAGGTTTCTAGCACATAGCTTGATTACTGGGTATATGTACACCGGCTAGAACAAGACACGATTAATCGTGCCCCTTTTGACGGATATTTATCATAAGGAAACAAAATGACAAAAAGGCAGTTTTTACAATCGAAAAAAACTGCGTCAGTAGAACACAAATGGGTAAACAAAATTATTACATCTGTGTTAGTGCTCGTTTTCTTTGCTCACAATATTTTGTACGAAAGATACATGTAAATATTTTTCTGAGCGGCGTGGTGGCGCGGTCGTGTACTGATGTTGCGACGAGATGGCAATAACGCCGGCAGACGTAATGAGGAAGGCTAGTTGTAAACCTTAACCAAGTTAAAATGTGCGGTTTAGATGTATTTATGAAACATTTATGATTTAATCATAGGGTTGATAATCGGGTAAATAAATATCGACAGGTGTATAATGTATGATAGTTGTTGTTTACCGGCGCCGCGGGGCTCAGTATAACGAGAGCCTTGCGTTGACGGGGTGCCGCGCTTAGCTTCGTCGGCGATCGTAAACGAAGCAAGTCTTTTAAAAGATTATACTACTTTAAATTTAGCTCCAGTAATTGCTATCTATGACGTAGAGATGAGCGATATTAGAACAATATCGCTAAGTGTAAACATCGTTGTATACGATAAATAAACAAATAAAACTAATGATAAGATATAATTCTCTCTCAAAGAAATTTTGGCCGTATGAACACCGATAAGCTCCTTAGTGACGCTGCTAACATTGATTGGGCAGCGGTAGAATCTCTGTCTACAGTAGATGAGAAGCTACATTTCCTGAACACTACTGTTGTTGATCTTTTTGACCGTCATGCCCCAGTTCGTCCCATAAAAATCAAGCTCCTTGGTTTTCAGATCCAATACGTAGGGCAATGTTAAAGCGTGATCGTGCATTTCGTAAGTTCAAATGTCACAGGTCTGATGAAAATTGGGTGCTGTACAAGGCCTTAAGGAACAGATGTAATCTTCTGTGCCGGAACGCCAAACGTCGCTATATTTATAAGCAACTTGAAGTATCCACACCTGCTTGCTTATGGAAATTTCTAAAGTCGCTCGGACTATCCAAACCCTTGAATAGGGACGATAAAATTCCTATTAACTCGAACTTGTTAAATAAACATTTTGCAAGTGCTACTAAGCTCACACTGAATGTTAAAAATCTTACTCTTAAATTTCTTGCTTGTTTACCCCGTCCTCAGATTGAGCAGTTTGAGTTTTCCCCTACTAGTGAAGATGAAATTACAAAAATATTCCTAACTCTCAATTCCAAAGCTGTGGGTTGTGATAATATTGGTCGTGTCATGCTACAATATATTTATAAGCTTATTCTCCCATGTGTGACTTCTATCATAAACTTTTCTTTAACCACGGGGATTTATCCAGCTTCTTGGAAGAATGCTTATATTGTTCCGCTTTCTAAAGTTACCAATCCCACAGCTCCTAATCATTTTCGACCTATCTCTATTCTTCCCTTCCTTTCCAAAATTTTGGAATCTATTGTCAATAAACAAGTTACTTCTTTCCTCACTGACAACGATCTATTAAATCAATTTCAGTCTGGCTTTCAAACCGCCCACAGTACTACTACTGCTCTGCTTAAGATCACGGAAGATATTAGATCTAATATGGAAAAAGGTATGGTCACAGTATTGGTCCTTATTGATTTTAGCAATGCATTTAATGCTGTTGACCACGATCTTCTGATTGCCGCTCTTTCTTGTCTTCAGTTTTCACCCTTAGTACTGGAATGGTTTTCTTCTTATCTCCGAGATCGTCACCAGGCTGTTCGCGTCTATGATGGCGAATCAGATTGGTGTGCTCTAGAAGCTGGTGTTCCTCAAGGCGGCATTCTTTCTCCGTTACTTTTTTCTATTTTTATAAACTTACTTACGCCTATTTTACAATCCCACTACCATCTCTATGCTGATGACCTGCAATTGTATCTGCATTGCGAAATAAAGAATCTTCCTTCTATAATCAATAATTTAAACAAGGACCTCTCAAGTTTACTTTCCTGGTCTGAATCTTACGGGATTTATGTTAATCCAACTAAGTGTCAATCCATTGTAATAGGTAGCTCAAAACAGCTTGCTAAAATAGACTTTAATTCATTGACTCCTCTTCAATACAATAAATGTACCATTCCTTACTCAACTACGGTGAAAAATCTTGGTATCATCTTCGATACTAAATTATGCTGGGCAGACCAGGTCAAGGAAGTTAGTAGAAAATTTTATGCTTCTCTTCATTCTCTCATGCGTTTGAAAAACTTTCTTCCTGTTAATACTAAGATTTCCCTAGTGAATACTCTTCTTCTACCACTTCTGGATTATGCAGACGTTGCTTACTTGGACCTCTCAGAAGATCTCTTAAATAAATTTGATCGTCTACTCAATAACTGTATCCGTTTTATCTTCCGTCTTCGGAAGTTTGATCATGTTTCTGAATACCGAGCCAGGTTGAAATGGCTACCTATTCGGCAACGTAGGAATATAAGAATACTTTGTCTTCTTTTCTCCGTACTTAATAATCCCAAATCCCCTAAATATTTAAAAACAATTTTTCAATCTCTCGCGGATACGCATAATAGACAGCTAAGGTCTTCTGATTCTTTAATTCTCAGTATACCAAGTCATCATACTAATTTCCGCGACCAATCCTTTGCCGTTACAGCAGCACGACTGTGGAATTCGCTTCCTATCAATATCCAACTGGCCAACTCTCGAAATTCCTTCAAGTATTCGCTACGTAGGTTTTACTTGGAGCAATTGAATACTTCTTAATAATATATAATCTTAATAATCGTTATAAACTTTTTTTTTACTTAACATTATGCACACCTTGCATATACCTTTCCCTTGCTCCCTTGGAAGACTGGCAGAGAATGCTTTTTAGCATTAAGTCCTCCATTTGTACTTTTTTTTTGTGCAATAAAGAATATGTATATATTTCCTAACATCGATATTTTAGAGCTAACAAAGTGGGCGACCTTTTTTTAGGAAAGTTGTAATTCTGTTAACATTTTGCTTATTTATGGATCCTCGGACTTTAAAGCTCATAATCGACATTTCGATAACATCGATTGATTCTCGATATCCCTATTTAGAAGACACTTCTGTGTTAAATATCCTATTAATATTTAAAATAAAGAAATAGATATATTCCATTCCTAACCAAACGCTTGGGAATAGACAATTATGCACAGTGGAAGACTAGGTCATCCGACCTTTCGGTTGGGACATGGACATAACACGCCTGCGAAACGCAGGTCTATCTTACAACAATTTACTTACCTATATCGACCCCGCGTTGATGATAGAAGCCCTACAGGAGTGTTAAAGGATGAGAAGGGGCACAGACAAAGGTCAGTCATTTTCAAATCCAGCTTCTCAGAATCCAAAATATTTTTCCTCATGGCGTGGTTACAAAGTAATCTAAAACACAATATTATGTCCCTTGACCTAAATTTCCCGAATTAAAAAAAAATATTTATCCAAATCAGGCACAATTCAAACCGCCATTGATCACAGACTATTAGATTTACAGGTACCATTGACATTCAACAACAACAGATTATACAGTACTTTTTAAATGTCAAACTTATGTTCCAGACCCTATTTCGAACAAATACCTACCTAAATATTTAGTTATGAGTTACAGTGAGCGATATATTGGTAAAACTTTAAAATAAAAAATGCAATGTGTTTGCTCATATCGTAACTAAATATAAGCTTTATTTAGCACAGATATTAACATAACATAATTAGATACAACTTTCCGTGAATAAAACATATAAAATTACATGTTCTCGTTATGATCTTGTTCTATTTAGGTTTGCTTTCCGTAAAATCTCTTATTTACGATGTCCCCGGTGCTTGTGCACTAGACAAGTTGTGTACTACGCCTTATTTGCAGTCTCTAATTAAACTGACAATGTGTTCTCGAGTTAAAATTAATTAGATTATAACTGAGCCATGCAATGACGGCGTTTAATGAGTGACTTTATGAGTTAAGATCAGGGGAGAGTTATGTAGTAACTTCTATTATATTGTAAGTTACTATAACATTGTGCGGAAACAATAGACGTTTTTTATTAATGGGAATTACAATATGTAATTAAACTTTACAACTACAATTTACATTTACATTACAATTTGTAATATCATTGAATGTAACTTCGTTACGTACTGATTACTAAATAGCCATGTTATTATTATCATTATTCCAACTAATTGCTACAAGCTATTAATTTATAGAAAACTTAACGCAGTCGTTAAAAGTAATTTTTAAATAAAAATTAATAATATATCAGCGTTCATTACTACATTATTCCTTTGTAAATTATTAGAAACTAGAACAACATGAACGGTCTAGTGGTCAAAGTCTGAGATGACAGTTTAGCCATCCATTGTTATAGGTACTTAAGGAAAGATTTAAATCTTGAGGATGGTAGCTAGTACACAGGAGTTAAGCGGTCATTAGAAAATGCTGACACCATGCTATGGTTTCATCAAGACTTTTTCCTTCACCGAAAGCTCATTGCAGGGATTCGAACTCACGTCGATTAACACGGTGTTCATATATGCTACAAACGAGCATGTAACTTAACTACACATATAAAAAAAAAAAACAAATTTACGCATTTATAATATATTGTACACTTCTTTCTCAGTTTGAGATGAACAGGCCTTTATTCAAGACAAGTATTGCAACAATAGAAAAAAAAACATTCCAACTTTACACAAGAATCCATAGATGTATATACTACATCTATGCAAGAACTTATATAACCCGATTGTATATTCTAGTGGAATTTTCTCACGTTCAAATACGTTTATATTTTTTTCTTTGAGACATTCCTTATAGACACAGTGCAGTAATTTATTTTATATAGTGTTACTGTTGTATTTCAAATAAAACTTACAACTGAAGTATCCTTGGCCACTTTATTTTAAGATAGAATTAAACATTGTAGCAGCGAGGAAAAAAGAAAAAATCCTAATGTACACCCACCGCCTTTCCAACAATTCAACCTCAACTGTCAGAATAATCTACGGCTGGTGTACATCGTTGATTGTGCGAATAATAATCCCAGGGAGCGGCGCGGCGTCTCGTGTAGTTCACGGGTAGCGTCGATGCCGAGCGCAAAGAAACAAAGCCTCCAATTACCCGAGCAGGCACGCCGTGGGCTTTTAGTGAATAATGAGCCGCTTATCATAGTGGATGACGGGTTCACTAGAATTCTTCTTTACTTGAACTGTATGCAAACTCCATGTTCACAATGGTACAATACGCGACATTACCCACAGGCCTTGCCGCGTTCTCTATATCAACACAATTTACTATTCGCCCTCCATTTTGCCCCTCACTTTGACATTATATACAAAACGGACGCGGTCACTGCACAGGCACCTTTTCAGTGTCTTCGCACTCTTTACAAAACATTCCGCAATGAAAATAATAACTCTTTTAAAAGTAAACACGGCATTCGGGCTCATGCGAGGTGGCAAAAAGTCCAGTCAAACAAAAATATGCATCATTCTCAAGAACCGGATTAAAATTGTTACTGGTTTTGGGATTATGTTCTGTGCAAAAGACATAATAAGGGTAAATAAACACTGTAGGCGTAAAGTATCTAAAGTAACAAGGGAGTGAGATTTAAGTCAACCTCACAAGTCCCTGGTGTTAGTCGTTATTATATCACTGAGACTCAGGTGTTCGCGGACCTGATTGTAACCCGATTAAAGCTACGTACTGTATTAATGTATTAACATATTGAATATATTGCTTGTGTAGATAGATAAATAGATAATTATGTAATCGCAATTAAAGTTGCAGAACTTTTAGTACTATTATTAATTTAATCTGTAAAATTTGATACTTAGGAATTATATATTATGTACGTTTTCATACCAGTTTCTGTTAATTAAAAACAATCTCATTTCACGAGTAAGTTTTATAAAAAGAATACTTTATTTTGCTTAATAATGACAAATCTATTCATATTAAATATATTACTTTTAGTATAATCATTTATCAACTTTTATTGGTATAAAAAATATAGAGACATTCGAAAATAAATTAATTAGTAAATACAAAAAAAAAAATGTACAGATTAATCGTTTCAAGCTCTTTCTTACGTACAACTCGTAAATACTTCTGTTTATGGAGCAATATTTTTTTTTATGTTGAATACCTCGCACTAGGTGTTACGTACATTTTCTACAAACACATTAAAGAATCTTTAATGGGTTTCATGAACGATTGGGGACGACATGAATGTCGGCTGTTCCCTGCAACGGCCATATTTTATTGTGAGCAGCAATACCTTGACACAAAATTGCGAATTAAAAGAAAATTTGTTTTTTATGACGTCGTAATTTTATCTCTTGCAATTCCGTCGTTTAGTATCCATCTTTCGAATGTTCCGACTTTTGATATTTTGATAAGGAGCAAATGTGTAAAACACGATTTAATATCCTTTATAAAATTTCCTCATAATTCAAAGGCTTCATGCAAGAGTGCTTTATGCAACAAATCATAGAGCCTGTACCGGTTAATTTGTCGATGCTTATACTATAATTTTCCAATATGAAATAACATATTGAAATAATTTTATATTAAAGATGCACCTTTCTTTAAAATTATTATAAAAAATCAAGTAATTTGTTCATGAATATGTTTAGAGTTCTTTATGTTAGATAGTAAACACAAAATTTTAAAGTTGGTTTGCCTTGAAAGAGTTGTTGACCAATTTTAGATTTTTTATTATTGAGCCAAGGTTTGTAAAAATGATACAAATATTCATGACCAACTGAATAACATTAAATAAGTGCAATATTTTTTAATATGTTTGAAGACTTTGCCTATCTATTCTGCCTGTTATAAAAAGCTCAGGAGATTGTTTGTTTTGTTTTATCGCGCTAATCTTACATACTATTCGTTGAAATTGTAAAAAAAATACGGGAAGTGAGAACAGGTATATGTATATTAAATATAGTATAATGTGCCGTTTATCCAATTTCAAATATAATTACGTAGTTAAACAGAATATCGCTGGTAAACTAAAAACAGCAAATTTATAGCATATAAAGATTGTGCAAATACGAAGGTAGTTTGATAACCGTCCCATATATTTAAGTAATGTTATCTATTTTAGAACGAGAGCCTCGGGCAGGCGTATGCCGCGGCCGCGCCCGACGCAGTCAGGCGAACGCAATTTGTAGACCATTTCTCTCGCAACCCGCGCGACACTTCTGTGAATTTGGGCGAAAGCACTGTGTGGATTAGCTTTATTTTTATTATCAAGTTTACTTTTATTTTAATACAAGAGCATTTTATACGAGTTTCCATAATTGTACGTATATCTACATCATCTCTTTGCTTATATTTATGTATAAAGCTGAAGGGTTAGTACCTCAATATTTTGCGTATTTTTATCAATAATAAGTACCTATCTGTTTAAGAAAAGCTCTAATTTAATTTACAAAAAATGATAATTTCCCAAATTAACTGAATTTACTATAGGAATTAACAGATAAGAAGCGTAACAGTGGAATACTATACACCGGCAGCAACTATGTAGAGTTTGAAAGTAACGGTGAATTGTTTACTTTAGTTGTTTGGAAATTGTTTTAAGCATTGTGGAGTTTTTTGTAAGGTAGGTAGTGCTGAACGGGTACTTTGCCATAGTGTCCGGTTGCACATAAAATAACTATTGACTCGACTGAGCATTGTATTTGAGCCGTGTTGCAGTCGTGGGACGCAATTTGTCGGACATTTCTCTTGTGTGTTGTCGTAACAAAGCTACGAATCGAGCGAGCTGCAGACTATTGGCGAGGCTGCACAGAATTACTGACTTTATTCTTATTTTTTGTTGTACTTCTTTGCGCTTTTTATCTTGATTTTATTAAACAAAATCCATAACTAGCGCACTCGTCTAAATGTCTGGTTAGTTGTACTCCATAAACTTGGAATGGGTAAAATAATTTGAGTCTCGGTAGTTGAATGAACTCTCCTTTTTGTTTTATTATTTATATAAAAGTTTATCGTGCACAATTATCTGTAATATTATGGTTTCGTGTCAGCGAAGTTATTATTTTATTTTACGGTTGTATTTGATGTAGTCCAATCTTTTAGCGTGTGGAGGTGGCAGTTGACATAGCTGAGCATTTAATCTCGCCTTGGGTCGTAGATATTTTCACGGCAATAAAATCTCTGCGTCATCCCCAACTGTTGCATAGGCTCAGGATTAAGCAGATATTAGGAATACTTATGTTTACTATGTAGTAATTTTGACAAGTTTTAGAGAATTAATGCTAAAATATGTATTTATAAAACATGTAGTGTTAAATTTTAGAGTGCATTTTTCGTAGTCATAACACTTTTCGCAAATTATTGTGGTCGTCGTATTTTGAAAAGTCGCCAAGGTCGCTCTCCGAGTGCAATTATGGATGACAGCGGTAACAACTACATTGGAAAGCATAAGACCTTTATCAATTTTAAAAGCATTTAGTTAGCTTGTTGAATGGAATCTATCGCTCTGCTATGTTCCGTGTGAGCGGTCTTATTTGTTTTTGATTCAACTGGACAATGTTCTTTTGAGAAATGAATTTCTATAAACCAAAATATTGGAAGTTTAGTTCAGTAGCTATTTTAGAATTCGTGTTGTTGTTTTTTATAAACTGTTAATTCTATTTTAATGTTTTCTTTTATATTCTTTTATTTGAATTCTGTGTTTTAATATCATGTAAGTAAGCATCTTTAGCATTTTACGAATAAATAAACAACAGTGAAAAAAGCACATTTAGTCTTTATTCCAAAGAAATATATCTCCGGTAATTTATTCTGTGTACCGAATTTAAATTTCTTCAAGAAAATACGAGATTATTTGCGTTCCGTTCAATTGGTCATGTTCATAGTCAAGTGGAGCGTGCCGCGACCACAAAATGCAATTATTGATCGTCGTTTCTCTTAGTTATGTCCGCAACGCATTCCGTTGCTTCTACCAATAGTCGTGAGGCTATCTATACCTGTAATGATTTTAATTTTTTTATTCATGAATTCACCTTTCCTTAAATTACAAGAATTATATTAAGGTAAATATTTTCTTATCCATTTACAAGCAACTTTAAGTTTAAAGTGTAAAATTCCAATTCGATTTCTTGTCTTCCAAGCTAACAGGATATCGTGATGCAATTGCCAATCAGCCCTTAAATTCCATTTATCTGGTAACTTTTTCTTCGAGAGAACGTGAACTTTATTTGCGTTACCTTCAATCGGTTAGGTTCGCAGCTAAGTGGAGCGTGCTGCGACCACAAAATGCAATTATCGACCGCTGTCCGCTTCAGTTATGCCCGAATTGCATTCCGATGCTTCACCCAACTGTAAGCGGATCCGTAGCGGAGATACGCGACTCGTCGAGGCCTTTTTGCTAATTTAGCTTCATTAATACCGTTTTAGATAACTTCAGTGTTTATTTAGGTTGAAGAGATTTCCACGATCATGAATCGATGAAAAACGAGGATAATTTAAATTGTGAAATGATTGTAAAATATAATATTATCATAGCATGAGAAATTATTAACCGATTCATAATTTTTATACTACATATTATTTGAAATCATATCAACATCATCATCAGTCAGTGTATTCGTATATTACTGAAGATAATTCTGTCCTGTTTTTTCATTTTGCATGATTAATTATCCACAACTACTATCTAGGTAGTTACTAAGGTAGGTTAACATTGCTATTGGTAGTTAATAGTAGTAGTTCACCTGTTTAATATTAATTATTCAGATTGTTATGATGTCTGTATTTATCATATACATAATGCCTATTGCACTCAGTACGTATAATTTTATTTACTAGTTTTATAACACATATGAATTTTAATGGCTTAAACCATTGATACAATTTTATTCTATAGATCTATATAGCTTAAATTGAAACTGTATTTTCAATATAATAATTAAAAGTAAAACTTTCTAGGTTTGGCGGTATGGCCACTATCTTACCTGCCTAGTTAGGCCTAGTGGGGGTACTGGCTGTCATGTGCAGCTGCTGGAACAGGCATATAGGTATACGGCGACAGATTTTCAACTGGAGGGCGATAGCTAGCCAGGCGGGCTTTAGTAAATTACTTTCCAAAATGCTATGGTTTCATCACGATGTTTTCATTCACCGAAAGCTCAAGCTGATTGTTCATATCGATTGACGTAAACGCGCTACCAGTGAGCCTTTATTGCTTGAGTCATATTTGTCTTTACGCGCGCGGTTTACTGGCGACTTCTGGGGTTCACCCGCGCAACTAAAACCCGACGGCCGAGCCCCCGGCATAGTGTGACCTTTCTTTTAGTACTCAGCATTTTACTGAGTTAGGTCCAAAAGAGACGTTATATTAGGGTGCAAATTATGTAAGTATTGCATAAAGTAATTTACGAAGTAGATGTTTTGTAATGCTAATATTATAAATTTGAAAAAAGCAGTCTGTCTGTCTGTGTGCTACGTATTCACGCCTATACCACTGAACTAGGTTTGATGAATTTTGGTATAGAGATAGATTGGACCTAGGGAAAGGACATAAGGTACTTTTTGTAGCGAAAATAAAACTTTAAGGGAAGAAAATAGGGGATGAAACTTTGTAAGAAGAAAATATGGGAACACCAATGCACATGCGTGGTAATGGTTGAATGACAACGGTGTCCACGCCAACTAGTTTGTTGATTTATTGACATTATTAACTTTAATAAGAAATGTATTGTATTTTTAATACTTACCTACGAAATGTTACTCCAGTATTCTTTTTAAAATTGGCTGAAGTATTTTTAAACTCTTTAAGTACGCAGTACGGCATAATTATTGTTTTATTATATGATTGAAACGTGATGTGCGCTGTCGACAGCAGCTCGTGGGACTTTGTATATTCTAAGCGATATACCTATTGTGAATTATCTGGATTATACATATGGTAAAATTAAAACTTGGATGAAATTTTGTATGAAGAATCCATCATGTCTCAAATTAGGGATGAGAAAATTCATATTTATGCTTTTAGTAAGAAATAAAAGGGCTTTCACGTTTTTCAAAAAACCTTCCCCTAAGCCGGTATGATAAGGGATGATTTCAATTATTTTTAAAGATTCATTTGGACGGTTAAAGTTTTGTTTTCATTTTGGCATATAATTACAATACCATATACACTGTGATAAACCCATCTATTATTTTATTTTGGTTTGTTGTGTTCCGAAATTATCTGAATAGATTAACTAACAATATACTTGACATGGAAATCAAACTCATAATTATCGTGATTTTTACCAAAAACCTTGGATCTTATTCTATTGCCCCGGTTTCTTGAGTTTAAATATAAGCAGTAAGGTTCGACATAGATAAAATTATGTTACAATCTGATATGATTTTTTTTGCACCGTATTTAATCGTTAGGGTGTATCGTAATAGAGAATAGGAATGGAATACTGACAAAGATCGTAATTCTAATGCAAAACGAGACACATTATAGTGTCTGCTAAGGATACTGCCTTCACGCCTTTTACGACTTCTTCTTAATACTATTAATCTCCGGCACTAAAGAGCAAATACAATGATGATAACGAATATAGTATTCTGAAAATACATCCAATTTAGCTAAAGGTTACTGTAATAATTTGATTTGAAATATTCTTATTCTTTCATTCCTCTCAATTATTTTCGTCTTTTACTTTTATTACAATTTCCTGCTTGGTATTTTACTTTGAATTTTTTTTTTATTAACTTTTTGTGTTAGGGTTTGATTTCAACGATCACCAAATAATGAACATTCAAATATTTAATGAATAAAATTTGTCCCTAAAATAATACATGTGTCACCAGAATCGAATCACCAAACAATATCAGAACGCTTACCTATCTATAACTTCTTCAATATTATTAGTATCTAATAATAGTAGTCTAATCTAAGCCAGCCACATCTTCCGTGAATTGATCATCTATAGGGATTTGATCAAATCTCCATTTAGAAATGGTTTTCATAATAATATAATTATAATGTCCAAAAGGTCAAGACATGTCGTTTTGTATAGATTAGAGTGCTGAGCTACGAAGCGGTGAGTAAAAGGAGAGTTCATGTAGCAGAGATGTGAATGTTGAGATGGATGTGCGGAATGGCAAAAATGAGTATATTAGTAGCACCAGTTACTGAAAAATTGAAGAGCGGAAGATTATGCTGGTATGGACATGTTATACGAAGGGTTGAGAGTCATGTGGCGAAAAAGACAATCGAGGTGATAGCAGTAATGTGAGAAGAGGGAGCTGGGAAGAGGAGAGGGAACCCACCTAGTATAGGATAAGTGTAGGAAGAAGAAGAATTATAATGTCAAAAATATTTGTTGGGAATAGATATTATAATTATGGGGTACATATTAGTGACGAAAAAAAACTTTGGTGAGTGAAAATATTATTGCTATTGTCTTAAGTCATTAATTCACTTTAATCTCGCACAGAAAAATAACATCAGAGTACCTACAGTGGAAAGAGAACTAGCTAGAAAATATCTTGTATTGATGTGGCGTAGGTTGGAAGTAAAATTGATCATCATATTGAAATATAAAATTTGATTAAATGGTGATATAATTTTTATGTTATTTTTATTACAGGTTTCAAAATAACGAGTATTGTATTAAACACTTGCAGTTATATTCAAACCTTTGTGTCCATTATTTATGGGCAATCAGAAATAAGTTAACGCAGCTAGGTATATAAAATATAGGAATTCGATCCATGTTATAGATTGTAAATCGTTGTCAAGTTTCTGTTGAACTCGAGCTACGGGATAGGTATCGGACTACTTGTTCGCCCACACTGCGCCACGTGCATAATGTGCACTGCGCTCTGGTGGATTGTCCCACACTGCCTACGTAACATAATTGATATTTATAACTACGTGAATATAAGAGATTACACAAAATGAATAAATTTAGAAGAGCTGTGTTATAAAATTTTCATACAAGTTGATTTTTTTAAATTCTATTTCTACCATACCAAAACTACGTATACCATTTCCATTTCTTTATTTTCTCGATGAAAGCTCCTGTGAAAACTTGAACGAGCGTCTTTTTTACATTATGTATGCATTATTTTATAAAAATATGACGTTTACACACGTACAAGGTTATACCAGAGTCGGAGAAACTGATAGGGACGGAGCTATATCGATAAACGTAACACGATAACAGATCCGATATTTTTTTACAAAATGTAAGAAACTACACTACTGCCGGATACTTGTGTACAAATTTATTAACTAATATTATATTTCATTACAAGATGTTACACGTATTAATTCTTGATTGATAATGCCAATTACTTCAAAATTTTCGAAGCTGTTGTAAAATAAGTAGGTATAGGTAAGGTACTCGACAATGAAACGAAATAATTATATTGACAGGTAATATTTATTTATTTATTTTAATCAAAATCTGATGAATCATCACTGTCACTCGATGGTTATTACTTATTTGGTCACAACACTACAACTATCAAATTAGAATGTCATCGAGAAAATAAAGAAATGGAAATAGTATAGTTTAAAATAAATCATTAGGATACGACGTGTGTATTGATATTTAATGCGGTGTTTATGTAGTTAATTTTACGTTATGACACTGAAGATAGCAGACAATTTAGAAAAATCTATAGGTTGATAATTTAAATATTTTATATATTATACATAAATCTTTTTAAGTTGCGTGAATATATAGGTAAGGTAGGTAGTTATCTTAAATATACAAGAGAACCTTCGCCATGTAATGTATATACAAAAATAAAACGAAAATTACAAAAATGAATGGACGTTGATCCAAAATAGTTGACACTTCGAATAGATAATTATATAATATATTTCCATTATATTACCACAATATAAACGTTACATACTTCACATTATACATATGTATGTATAATATACAATCACGACTGTATCTCTGAAGGGTTAGGTAGAGGTGTACTATGTACGCCCACAGTTCGTCGTGTATGTTTTTAGTCCCATGTAATAGGGGCGAGCCTATTGCCATTAATCGGGTACAAACCCAAACTCCGAGCTGCTACTGAGAATTCTATAGAAACCCCCAATAACACTTTGTTCGACCTGGGAATCGAACCCAGGACCTCGATCATAGCAGTCGCGCTTACGACCACTAGGCTAATGAGGCATTATACTTATATCAATATCTTATTCAAATCATATCAAATAAAAAACTCGTTATTCAATTTAGACCCTAAGAAGACACTAAACGTCAACACTAAAACACGTTCGGAAAACAATCTCAGTCATTGGGAAGAACCGGTAAGAGACTAAATCGGGTTTATTATCTTTTTTTCAATTGTATAAATAATATTTACAGATTATAATCATATTAATAATTTAATGAAGGCACAGAGAGGGAGTTACTTACAGATATTACATACCATCACGCCTGTATTCCCCGAAGAGTTAGGCAGAGGTGTACTAATGTACACCCACAGTTCGCCGAGTATGTTTTTAGGTCCCATATAATAGGGGGCGAACCTATTGCCATTAATCGGGCACGTAACCAAACTCCAAGCTGCTACTGAGAATTTCATAGGGAAAACCCAATAACATTTTGCTCGACCTGGGATTCGAACCCAGGACCCTCGCTCATAGCAGTCATATAAGCAGCGTAGGACCATTAGGCTAAAGAGGCAGTAAGTATTATAATTTAAGATACTATAAAAACAAAATATCACTAACATATCTTTTTTATTATAATATTGTAGGTATTGTCATGTTTATGAATACTCAAGGACTTGTACACGTTTTCACTTGTAAGCTTGGAAAACTGCATTCTCACTAGAACTTAAGCTCGACCTAAGTGAAACCAGTTGCTACTTCTGTTATTCAGTCTTGGACCATATTATTTCTTAACAATTACAATTACATTTAAAATACTTATCAGTTAAAACAAAAGTTAAAAAGTATTTATAATTATTCTACACAATTTACATGTACGGCTTAAGCAAATAAATAAAAACAAAAATTACATTTAAAACAAATTAAAATTAATTTTTTTTCTTCAATTGCATCAAGGTACATCTTTTTATCTATTTAGATATTTTCAAATGAAATCTGAAAAGTATTATAATTAAGTATAAAAATAAGAATTTCAATTATACATGTTTTATTACAGTATCGAATGAACCTAATAAGTTAGTTTTGATCGTATTTATTTTAAGCAGTTTGCCTTCAGTAAGTTTAAGGATTAAGATACAACAGGTTGGAAGTTGCAAGGGGTCGGATAAGGCCTCCAGTCGAATTCTGTACGGCATCCGTCGCGCGCGCATCTACTACTCTATTACGATGTCAACCTAATATCACCGTACCACTGATGAGATTGGCTTTTAAATAAAATAAAATAGTGTTTTTAATAATGTATATATATTTAAAAGTGTTACGAAAAATACGTTATAAAAAAACAAAATGATAAAACTAATATCGGTTATAGTGTTGATGTTAATTTTCACAATAAACGCAGATTTCATTATCAAAGGCCAAGTTATAAAACGAAACACTGTTATAAAAATAAACGACAATTACCCACAGAGATGTTATCATAACAATACAGTATTTAGAAACAATGATACATTGAAACGGATCGTGCACGCTTCACAGTACATATTTACGGGAAAAATCTCCAGTGAACACAAACATAGGCGTAGTAAAATTAAGAGCAATGTGCTTAAAGTTTTTATTAGGAGGATTTTAAAGGGTGCCTCCAGTGACGTATTAAAATTAGAAACGAGAACATTTAATTCGACGGGTCGTGGGCATGTGTTCGTTGAGAGTAGGTCAGTGATGCGAGGTTGCTTCGGAGCCACACAAGGCTGGGCAGCGCTGCTATTCATCAAAGGAGTATTCTCTGCACCTCTTAGATTGCTGATAGATCCTATCCCTACAAATCTAGAAATAGTGCGTCGTGTAAAAACAATTATAAAAGGTAATTCTTATTTATTAACGACAAAAGATTAATTGAAAATAACTTTTGTTTATGTACCATTTTCAAGATCTGTGTCAACTTGCCAAGTAATCAAGTATGCGGTGAGTTCAAAGTCGGATGACTTACGTTTCGAAACAAGATAAGTGCAAAATATGTCGCTAAGTAGATACAATATCAAGTTTTTACAAGTTTTAATTCATATACACAAAAAAATTGGACAGTACAGGATCCGTATTCTAGAAAAAAACATGCGCTTTTCCACTATAAGAAAACACCCTATTTAAGAGTAAGTACATGCAAAACGAATAGGTTTTTAATCAGCCAGGAATATTCATGTGTATGTTCGCCAGAATTTTTAGTCTGATATAGTTACAGAAAATCAATTTTCCAAGTTTTCACAACATGAGATCGTACATAAATTTAGTTGGTTTTGTCCGGAATCGAATTAACGATATCCATGGTGTTTGCTATACATCCATTATATTGCTAGATCGCGAACTTTCAACAACTTGGAAATTAAGAGAAATACTGATGTGTTGACTTCACACCATGATTACTAATATTCTTTAATTTGTGGGAAAAAAGTAGTCGTATGATCGTAATTGCCATCTGCCCCGTTTGTCTAGTTCGTAGTTTTTACAATCAATACTGCAATTTTCGCGAATCATTAATATCCAATGTTACGGGCTCGAACTTCGGTATGTACCAACAAAATTTCGGAATCTGCGTACACTTATTAAATTAATTTTACTGAGGTGTATAAAAGCAAAGATGAAATTATGCAGGAAGTCCAAAAAATAACTTTTTATTTCGGTCACATTTTATTAATAAAGGGAGGACGCATATATAAAAATTCTCATGAAAGAAATTAGTTCATGTAATACTAATCGTAAAAATGTTAAACCTAACATAGCTTTTTAATTGAGTTAGCTAAAGTGGACAGTGGTGTATTTAACTTTTAGCTAAGTGAGTTTATTCTAAATCTAATACAACGGAATCCCAAAGATGACGAACCAACCAGTTATTTTTATGTACCCCCTTGATACGGGTATCAAATGAAAGGATTTGCTGAGGAGAATAGATTTTTTTTTAATTCATTCAAAGAAGCTTTTATTCAATATTCCAAAAATATTTAAAGGCTTGAAGCTTAATTTTAAGTTAAAGAGATATTTAAACTAAATAATTTTCTTGCGCGGTAAAATCTTTTTAAATTATTTAATATAGGGTTGAAAGAGTTTTTTTATTAATATTTTTTTTGTTCGTTATTAAATCGCCCCAAACAAAAAATGTCATAACATTATACAGTACGAAGTCTACCTGCCTTTACGCATTCAAGTAGTCAAGCTGCATTACTAATAAAAGAGAAAAAATCACAGAATAAAACTGAACCGTGTCGTGGAAAAGTGCAATTTACATAATACAACTCGCTAAAAATGGTACTATTTTATTTTTATGTAAACAATCCAACGTAAGAGCTTTCCATAGTTCCATATATTATACAAATATGTGTAGGTATGTTTTGATGTGATTTCACGGTGATCCACCGACGGTGTTTATTTCGACGATGATTATCGGGTGTGAATTGTTGAGTCCAAAGCTGGACTGTAGTTGTAAAACCGTGGAGCTTAGAATGGATTTGAAATCCGGATAAGGCATAGTCAATCCATTAGTGTGCTCAAACAATAATGTTAGCACATTATCATTGATACAATATTACACTTTTGAATTATATACGTTATGAATTTATAAAAAATAATCACTATTTTATTGTACACTTGTTGGTTGTGAAATGATTTTTAAATTATATTGAACAGTACGTACAATATTTAACTTTTTAATCGAGTAAAAATAAAATTACTCCTGATTTGTTTGATAATTTTACTGAAGTTGTCGTTTTGAAACTATCTGAAAATCTATAGAAATAATTAAAATTGAAGTGCCTGTTTGTAATGTCAAAATAACATTTTTTACTAAATGTATATGTAAGTATATACGGTACTTAGGTATAGTAAAAATTACATTTTGAAAAATTTCGGCTGTCTGACTCTTTGTTCCGGCTAATCTCCGAAACGATTGGACCGATTTTGTCAGAACTTTCATTGCTGGTTAAAGTAGCAGTGTTAGGTACCGTGCGTGCTCCACGTGCACGTTTCCCTTCGCCACCGTCGTCGCGTCCGCATACGAACTTCTACGCGGACAAAGTCGCAGGCACAGCTAGTACTTTATAAATGCACAAGTGTTAACTGGGTGATATATTTTTTTGTAAATAAAATTTATTCGCTTGAAATATCAAAAATAACTGCTGTGGATATTGTTACTACATATCCAAAGAAAACGGTAATGGGTGTGTTCAGGTTATATCTAAATTATGGGCACAGAGTTCTACTCCTTGGTCCGAAATGTATTCGTAGAAACAGGCCGTGGGCGTAGGCGGGGTCGTACCGTGAGAAAACATATCCTAAATTGTACGTTTGTACCTTTAAAGGGACGCGGCGGTGAAAATGTTCATAGTATTATTCGATCAATCTCGGTGTATCCTCACTTTTGTTTTACTGTACCCAATTCTCCTTAAATTGTAATTGACGGCTTGTCCGCCCATTTCGTTTGAAGCTTGATGTAAAGGTGTTCGGATGAAATAGTTTTATTTAGAAAATCGATGTAACGAACTCCTTGATTGATTGTTAGGCACGTTTTTAACTTTTCTTAAATAGTTGTAAAAGAAACAAACAAAAATCAAAATTTTATTGCCTTTAAAAGTATTGATATTTTGTTTATTGCATTGTAAAACTATTTTATTATCAAGCAAAACAAGATAGCTTTGAAATCTTTTATTTGAAAGATAATCTATTTGGAAGATATATTATAATGAAGACAAGGTCAGCGGCAGATAAAAACAAACATTCGGTCCCTCGAACGAAGGTCTTGTCCTTAAAGGATGTGTCGCAGTGCCCGGAGACTATCGAGTTTGTCGGACCACCGACGTCGTACCAGGACCGATACACAGCGGCCGACAAATTTATTGACACTCTTTCAATTAAACCTATTGTTGCTGTGAACAGACACAGCGGTCATAACATAACACAACACGATAACGCCGCGTGTATCCTTAATGCTTTCCCATATCGACCGTGGTTCGTCCGACTGCCGTAAAAGGAGATTTATTAAAACTATTTGGAAACTGATTCGATCGAAACCAAACGATTTGACATTTAGATAAAGAATAAAATTTATTTTTCCCTCGAATACACCGCACCGGTGGAGTGACAATGGAATAAAAAGGTTATAAAATGCGACGGTTGCGGCCGCTCGCCCACGTCCCTAGGGTGTTGTCGGGTGTTCATACGCGGAGCTGCATATCAGTCGCGGGACGGGACGGGACGCAACTGCCACGCTGCCCGATAAAATGCGACTGCGTTATTACGAGCCGCTACTCAGAGCACGTGTAAATTTCTATGTGAGAACAGGGCGATAAGCGGCCGTACGTCGCGTGGGCGAAAAGAGAATTCACGGCGCCTACCGCGGGCTTAGGCGCCGCCGGACAGCCATGCCGCGCCGCTCCAATCGCGAACTTTGAAAATTTATGTATAAACACGCTACGGCATGTTTGTATTCATTTGGATTCCGTAAGATTTTTTTCAATAAGTTTAACTGGTTGTTTATGTGATATTATGTAACATTCATATCCTATTAAGCAGCTTTGAAAGTTTATTAACATGGATAGAAAGAAAGATATTTCAATTTTCTTTTAATACATAGGTATTATCTTTAATTATATACATGTCTAGATTCCTAGTCCAGCGTTTCAAAGGAGTCTTTTTCATAGACATGAAAAATAAATTCTTCGCTCAAAACCGCTTTCAGTACATTTAGCGCACTACGTAATTTTGCCAATAATACAAATCAATCAATAGTACCTACTTATATAGAATTTCATTAATACTGTTTGCATCTTATATTAATAGAATGTTTTAATTATTATACGGTATTGACCTTACTTTCTCTTGTTTGTACTCAGAGATATTCTAACAAAGTATGCATGTTAATATAAATTACTGATCGCCATAACTTTGACAGATAGATCGTTCTCGAAACTATTAATCCACGATGAGAAATAAACGTAGGCCAATATCAGCCGTAAACGCCTACGTAGTTCAAAACTCACTCACTATTGTCATAGTAATGGGTTAGTTTACATCGACAAATAAATGTACGACGATAATTTATTAAACAAGTCTATAAGCCATATATCTCCATGCTGTGGTGATAATAGTATACATAAAAATTATTACAATAAACAAAGTTACTATAAAAATGTCTAAAGTAAGACAATTCATTTCTAAAAAACCATTAACATGCAAACCATAATTCTAGACAACTATTATTCTATATCTTATAAATATCTTATAATTTTCAGCATATTTTCTCAAAATGTATTTAAATATTTATTCTAGAACAGCTAATTCATTAGAAAATGCTCTAATCTCTAATCTATCTATCTAATCTAATCTAATATACAGTATATAATATTAAAAATGTGAAAGTATGTTTGTTTGAATGTTTGTATGTCGACAACATGCAAACGGGTAGACGGATTCTAATGAAATTTAGCAAAGCAACTTAGCTTAACCGGTATAAAATATATACGTGTACATAATATTTAATTTTTTTTAGTAATTTATTATATATAATTCATACCCGTTATATGTGTTTTAATATTTAAAAAAAAATCTTAGTAAATTAGTCAATTAGTCAACTTTATAACATCTTAGAAATGTATAATATTACGAGCTTGATGTTTTGTGTGCTTTATAGCAAGATGTTGCTAACGATGTTTTCAATTCAGAAGTGTATTAATTAAATGAATATAAAAATCTTCGTTGTAAGTGAGTTGTCATATTATTTCTGTATATCTATATGCATTGAGGTAGATCAGTGAGACAGAGATAATCCTCTTAAAGGACGTGACATAAGAATGGTATGTTTTATGCTGACGCATTGTTTTGAGGGGCGAAAGGGACGTGTCATTCCTTCGGCGACGTGATACTGATTCTTAGGTAATTCTTAACGACATTCTTTTTATTGACATTTACAATGAAAATAACTTAGGTATTCTTAATAAAAGTTACTTTAAACATTGTTTCCGAATTGTTTATCCATATTTACTTACAAAATAATATTAATATTTTTCATTTGCCTTTAATTAAGCCACACAAGTACATATTGCTGTTTTGCGGCAGAAATAGATGTGGTAGTGGTGTGGTAACCTACTCGTCTACTACTATATATATAAAAAATGTGTTTATTTTAATAATGACTAAAACGTGATAACGATTTTTTAATTTATTTTACATCTCTCATGAAAATATGTAAAATTAATACGTTTTAAGAATTATTGTCGAAAATTAACTAAAATATAAAAATAATTTCATAGGTTAATTAACATTTTTTTAATAAATCCAAAATGTTAATAAAAAATGTCAAAATTGATATTTGTATATTTTTCTTGTGGTGTGTCTACGATTGACATTATAAGTATTCTGAAATTTTAAGGTGAATATTTCATTTTATAAAGGTCACTCACTATTTTTTTCATTATAAACGTAGGGTTCCTGCTTTATATGTTTTCGAGCGACCTGTAAATATAAATAGTACACAACTTTTTTTGCTTTTATATGTAGTGGTAAACAATAGAAATAAAGCACCAATATAATCCATATAATCCAGTTTATATACGTTTTACTAGAAAATGTTCTTGTCGACAGTTTTGCGAGGAGAAAATAAGGTTAATATTGTTAAATTATTTAAAAAGAAATTAGTAAGAATGACAATAATATTTCTTGTGGCATGTCTGTTGCAATTAAAGCCTAAAAATATACCTATGTAGGTCAGAGAATATGATGTTTGATAAGCAAAATTAATTCGGTAGGTAGGATTAAAACCAAATGCTCCAACTAACCAATTATAATAACATTATGGTATCAAATTTCTACTCTTCTCGTTGAAAAGGCCTACAAAAGGTGTTTATTTTCAAAGGTCAAAGCCCACTAACAAGCATTGGTTTATATTTAAAACATAAATATTCCCGTATTGGATTACCATGTACAAACAAGGCCCTTTTATTTCTCAAAACAGAGTACAACAATGCTGTAAAATTTACATTATATACAAACAGTACTCTTGGGGATGCTATTTGCTTGCTTTTAGCTGAATAGAATATTGTGAATGTAAACATCACGACATGAATTTCAATTTAACGATGGACCGCGTTCTTACTCCGATCCTCGGATACGATGCAATACTTACTTCTTTAGTGGATATAAAATCCACTATATCGGCCATTTGCCCTATCGGTTGAATGTAAACCGGCAAATTTTAAAAGGATTAAATATTGTCAAGTAAATTTAGTATTCCCTTAATTTACATATTTCTATTGTATCTGACAGGGTTTTCATAAAATTTAATAATAGTTGACTGTTCACGTGTCCTGAGCTCCAAGACGTTGGTTTACGACGATCCTTGAGACCGAGTTGAGGTTATGGCTATAATTCAGTTTTATGAAACCCCTTTCAGGTAACAATGTGTGTCATAGAAGATCTTCACATAAGTTACATTAGAAGGGTATAATATT
The DNA here is from genome assembly GCA_033032175.1 of Saturnia japonica. NCBI lineage: Eukaryota > Metazoa > Arthropoda > Insecta > Lepidoptera > Saturniidae > Saturnia > Saturnia japonica. The sequence continues at coordinate 7,290,485 of CM065311.1, read as the reverse complement.
GTCATTTAAATAACGTTTTTTACAACAATTTTAGTTTTTTATTGTGTATTATGTGTGTATACCTTTTATTTGTACTATAATATATACTATTAGATTCTTTTTAAAAGTAGGTCTTCAATTATTAATTGTAGTCCGATTAGAGAAAAAAAAATTACCATATTTTTTTTGGACCTAGAAAACTGCAAAACTTTACTTTAAAAGTTTACTTTTCGCAAGCAGACGATATCGTTTTCAGCCATATTAGTATATAATATAGATTATGATATAGACTACATAATATCACTGCTGTGAGGTCACACGGGACAAAAACAAACATTTGACATTTAGCAAATGTTCATCACTGTGAAAACCTCGATATTTTTATGTCATGAATGTCAATTTCAAAGCACGGATGACATAGAGAATTTCACTCGATAAGATCCGACACGAAATTTGCTTACGATTTGATGACGTCACAATATGAACGACAGCGTTCTCAGAGGTAAAAAAAAAAACATTTTTAAAAATTGAAGTTTTGTAGCCATCTTACACTTTTAATGTCTAAAATCGATAAATATTGGTTTCTTAAGTCAAATAATACAGAAATATTTATTTATTGCACCAAATTTGGATTGAGTCAAGTAGTCAATTGATCTAACCTTTTATTTGTTGTGTACACCACACATTACCTGTCAAACTATTATATGACTCTTATATTAATTTTATAGTATGTTTTAAGATATATATCTATTTTTACTCCAATATTGAAAATAAATTATAGCATCGAGTAATTCATTTAAAAATATTAGATATGATATATCTGCAAATCGAAAATAAGTAGTGTTGAGAACAGTAAAACTGAATTTAATCTTTACTTTATATGTTTAATTCTAGAAAAGCGATGAATACCACTGACAAACAGGAATATTTCAACATCCACATTTGTCATATCGACCTTTACATAACTTGTACGTACCACTGTTTATGATGTTTCTATTCATTCACCAAAAACACCAATAAATGAGTATTACCTAGAATCAATTTAAAGTGCTGTTCTTTTTTTAAAGAAATTACATATTATTACCTAATAAACGTTATCGGAGAAAAAAATGTAATTACACGAGCAAAGCGATAGCATAAATTGCTAAATACGGGTATCAAATTAGCCAAGTCCGGTGAAGCTGTAAAAGCCGCAGCGGCTTAAGGGCCCCTAAGGCTAACAAGGTAGTCAGATCTAAAAAAAAACATCAAATTGGCAAAATTTTATTATATATTTAGCCACCTTCTACCAAAGATAATCTGAATTTGCCATTTTGAAGCAGATATTTAGCGATTTGTACTATCTCTTTCCTCTTGCGAAATACGTAATTACGGGGTGGTTATACTACAGTAGACCGCGTGTATCCTAAGGTAATATAATATAACCTTAATTTAATTTGGACTAATATTTTGCTTTCAAAGGCGCTGCGGGGTTTATCTGTTGAAATTCATTTTATTTGTCTACGTTACGAGATGTTATAACGCAATGAGAAATTCTTAACAAAGGTTTTATGGTTTTAATAACGAACTTTACGACGCTTACTGCGGTCGAAGTACGTGTCAAAAATGTAGCAGACAGGTTATAAGACTTTAAAGACGCGAAGCATCTCTGGGCATACTATAGAAAATCTAGGTGAGATGATGTCTTTTAAAAAGCTATTTTTCGGATACACATAAGTTGTTAAATTATTCTTTATCATAACGTAAATGTGTGAAAGGCAATAATATTCCATTTCGATTCAAGTTTACAGCTACAATATCTTTAGAGCTTTACAAGTATGAAAAAAAAAATGTAATGGCGTAAAAATCAGTTTAACTTAAAATAAGTAATTTATGGAATCGTGTCAATTAGAACTGGTTTCTATTTAATATAGAAAAGTAATAAATATAAAAGTGTCTCTAATAAAATATTAATGTGACGGCTGAATATAAACATGATCATATTAATTCTTGGTTCAAGATAGAGAGATAAAAAATTTATTGCTAAACTAGGATTAGTTTAGCAATGATTTTGAATTTTGATTGTAATCACCCAAAATGTCTCCAAATGTTAAAAGAGATGAATATTGTTGAATTCTAGCAACTCAAGGATAATACCTATCAGTGAAAGAATTATCGAAATCGGACCAGTAGGGATTCCTTGTTGATTTCGGAACCCTAAAAACGAAATAAATTTTTCTTTTGTAAAACGCCTTTACATATAATTAGAAATTAGATAACGTGTATAAAAATTTAGATAGCTTATGATGAAAGTATTTTTTTAACAGTTTTACTTTCAAACAAGATGGTAGAGGGAAGGGGATGCGGTGGTCGTAAAGCGGCGTCGCGCCGTCACGGTGTGCGTCGCAGGGTGTTGCAGTCATAAAAGTAAAGCGACTCCGCCGGCGGCACTCGCTTAAAGAAAACTTCTATTTGAATTGAAACGCTTGTACTACCCCACTTTCTTTGACGGTTTATAGAATATTCAAATATATCTTTGTTGTTCTAAAGATAATATTTCTTTTATTATATTATATACCAACTATTATAGTTTATTGCCGCAATACATCTGGTAAAGGACGAAATTATTAAAGATGTTTAGACGTTCAATCTAGAAACAGTACTGGTTATTAAGTACTTATAGCTGATTGAAAACATCTCCTACTGCCATATTTTGGTTGCGTTACAATAATATGTTTCTTCACCGAAAGCTTAGGTTCATCCTAGTATTCGAAACCAGTTATCCTTCGATTATAAAAATGATTTAATACCAAGTTTGTCATAGTATTTATAGGAATTAGGCCATTTCGACATGCTCAATCATTATCATCAATCAATTATGGCTCAGTGGTAGCGTCTACCGACATCACGACCATTGAAGTGAGTTCGAATCCATACAATGAGCCTGAACTTTCAGTACAGTAAAAACATCGTGATGAAATCATAGCTTGGTGGTAGGCCATTTTCTAATACCCGGTTGGCTAGCTACCACTCTCAACCTAAAAATCTGTTGTCAAGCACCTGAACTACCTAAAGGCATGTTCCGGTGGCTGCACCTTAAAGCTAGTCCTCCACTAAGCTTAGCAAAAAAGCTCTCTCCAATCTACATTAATTTTTCATACTTCATACTTCATTCATACTTTATCTGCACTGTCCGCAATTAGAATTTCCTAATGATTTTCATATATTCTTATTACATTTTTAATTACAAGTTTATTTGAACACTGCACTAACAGTAGTACGACAATGACGATAAAAATTGAAAAAAAAAAACAATAAATTAACTGAAAGAACATATAGATCTTCTGGTTTATTGAACTTTAAACATACTTTAAATATTAACGATACTCTTTAAGTGGATAAAATATTTAATTTTTATAATAAAGAATTAGATAAATTGGAAAATTTAATAATTAGAATAAAGAGACTTAGACCATAAGACAATTAAAGAATTTATCTAGAGTAAGAATTGTAATAGATTGAGTTGATAAGATTAGGTTAAGAAGAAATCAAAAGAGAAGGAGAAGCTAACATTATGACATGATTTGCTAACATTATGACAAAAATGTACTGTAAAAACGGAGCAGCTAGGAATAAAAAAGGCCCTGATATGTGTTAGGGGTGAATAGGGTCAAGGAAAAAAGCAGTAGTACGAGCATTTTAGTTTTTTTTTAGAAGTTAACGTCATCTAGATGAAATCAAAATTTTAAAATCAATATTAGTTAATAACAGAATTTAACATTCATTTGGTATAATGAAATGAATTGGTACGAATCGGTTGAAATAGCATAATTTAGGAACTGGATCGTGATTACTAGTACCGGTGTGGTGAAAAATCAGTCTCGATCCGGTGCGTCGCATTTCGGGATCAACCAGTCTTGTTACCTAGTGGCTGGTACTGTTAAAGGCTTCAATTATGACGCCATAGACCGTCGCTAAATTCTCATCCCACAGTTGAACTGTTTGTTCATTGCTAACCATCAAGTGAAGTACATTCGCAAATGTCGAGCTTCGATGTATTACGTATAAAACAATGTAATATATTTATGGCGAAGCAAATTAGTTTAGTCAATTAACAAAATGGAATTAAAACCCTACCGTAGTACTTAATTTTATATATAATTGAATGCTTTATTAATACAATCTATGTCTAATCAATATCTTTATTAATTATTTATGAATTGACTGTAATATTCTAAAAATAATATTTGAATAAAAAAATAAAGAAAAAAATTATACATATATTAAAGTTTCCGGTTTTGAACCCTCTTGTTCTTGTTCTGTACTCCATATTGTCTGTAGTATGTCTCTATTTAATAATATTTCATCGGCTCGTGAACACATGCCTATAGTTGCTGTGTTCACGTCCTCGAGGATCCAAGGACATCCAATGACCGTATTTATGTCAGACAAACAATAATGTACCTATGTGTCTTTGATTTATAATTCATAATTACTTAAACGGATTTATCGTAATATAAGTCTGTAGATACCTCTCCGAAGCTCTCGACTTCTTTTTTGTCAATATGGGAGAGCTGTATTAATTCAAAAAGGAAAGTTTTTTTGTCTTTGCCATGTAAATTCATTAATTATTTTTTATTATCACAATATTGCAACAGTTGTACGCGAATTTTGTTCTTATGATCTTCGTAATAAGAGCGTTAGCGTAAGATAATAAATGTCATACTTTAGTGATTCGTGCTCAGGTAGGATTCGGCTGGCATTCCACAGCTTTGCCTGTCGCCTGCCCACACATTTCCGGATGGAATTTAAAATAAACAATTACTATTTCACTAGTCACATTAATTTTCACTCATTATTAAACATTTAAAATATAAATAAGAACCTAAAGAAAAAAACTGCAGTGAAGTGTAAATACTAAGGAAAAACAAATACATGTTCTCTGTTGACGGAATGTAATCAATTTAATATTAAAACAATTTGAAATACGTAAAAATCACTTCGAAATAAATGTGATAACTTAAAAAAGAAGCTTTTACGTCAACCGTAATATCTACTACAAAACAAAAAACGACTATACATCTACAAAATTAATTTAAAAGATTAAATTAAAAATTAAAACTTTAAAGAACACACCAGTTAACTGTAGATTAATTTTCTAATCATTAAGTGCACGATGCAATATTGTATTGTGTTTAATTTTAAAGAGAACTATGCTTTTAAGTTAATATAAATTGTTATCTATTAATCTGTTTCTCCTTAATGGCCAGTTAGAAGACATCTGCTGCATACGCTGGGGGACCGTAGGTGGATAATTAATGTTTTTTTCTGTCAACATTAGACAAGCGTAATGCTGTTAAACATTAATCATACAAAATTATTTATAGTATTATTTTCTTACCAACTGAACCCCTAAAAATCATCGAAAACACTATCGAAGTAATCAAATATTGACAAATAGTACAATTGAATAGTAAATAATCAATCCTAACTTTGTCACTTAATGTTTTTAGTGCTATGAGTGATTTACATATTTTTTCTATGTGTATTTTACTTCTTCTTATAATTGTTACGATTTCCACTTTACCAAGTATCTGGTTTAATACTGAGAAAAAAGATATTATTATGTTTGTCATATAAAGTCAAGCCCGATCTTAACACAGCGACGAGTCTGAACTTGGGCATTATAAGTAGAATAAATAATACTTAAAATGCCATAATAATATGTTATCTTGCTTTTAGATAAATTATTAACTTTTTATAAATATTATTACATATCACTTATTAAAATATCTATAATAATTGTACCTAATTTTGTGTTACATGCGTAAACTAACGCAGCCTATGTTCAGAGCGGTCATAAAGCTAGCAAATAAGGAAATTATAAGTGTATTTATTTACAAACCATAAAAAGCTTATAGTTTATAATTTATATATTCGTTATCGCCATCCAATCGTGACTGCTCGCCCTTACAATACAACTAACACCCACCTTGATTTACTTGTAACAATAATGCGGGGGCACTGATATATTGTTATGGTCTAAGATGATGTAACAAAACTGCTTAACTAATTGTTTTTATTCCTTATTGTTACAGGTATGGTCGTGTCTTCAAACACAAGGTCGTATTAATATAATTTTATTGGTTGTATCGTTATTAAAAATTGTAATAAAAAAAAATAAAAAAATTATCGACTTTTAAAAATTATTTACAGCGGATCACGTAAATTAAATATGTTTTAATTCATTCAAAGTAAATACGTTGGAATATATATATTTTTTATTTAAAGAATATAGATATCCATTAACTTGAATATGGTGAACGTTACTAAATAATATGAATTTATTGAGAACAAAAATGTATGTTGTCGCTAAAAATGTATGAACAACTAAAAAAATAATAATTTCTTTGTTAAATTTAAGTCCCCTGACTCAAGACTAAACTTAACTTCTTTAATTTAAGACTAAACTTCTTTATGATTCAATTGCTTTAATATTTACTGTGGTGGATATTAATCGACATATTCTCGATCTAAATCGATTTTTTAGACTTACTCGTATAATGTTCAAATGCTCTCATATTTTCAAGTTTCCACTATTTAACCAGTGACCGCAGATTTATATAAACACAGTTGTGTAGGCGACTAGTTAAACGTGCCGTCGCTACCAGAAGTTGACTTGTTTAGTCTAAAGTCTTCGCTCGGTAAATAATATAAGTTGAAGGCAACTCCGAGTTGGCTTTCGCTAATGTTCTGTTTACGTATGCCGACATCGTGTTGACAGTGGCGCCAGCGAGAGCGATGCAAGTCTACCGCTCGAGTGCGTGATGTTCGCGCAAATATCAAAGGTTTTAGAGAAATCAAAATTTGTAGAGAAAATTGTTTACATACTAAAGCTTTTTATGTTAGTTATTTAATTTTGACTGGTCCCTCTAGTTTTATTCTTGTGTGGTATTTGTCTTGTTTCTTTGTTATTAAGTTTTAATTTTTAATAGAATTCGACCGGTGTTGGAAGCGTTCAAGAGAAATAGATTTTGATCTTACTATTAATATGAAACAATGTCATGTCGATTTATCTATTTGGATAACATTAATATAAATAGATCTGTGTTAATTTTACCTGTTTGGTGAATATATCTTAACACTTAAGTCATTACATGTTTGTATAATATATATACTGGTACACTTTTATGGCAATCTACTGTGATCACGCAGAAAATTCAGCATAGCTACTTTTTGCGCCTCGTAATTAAAAATTAATTTTCTTTTACCGTAAGGATTTACACATTGTTACTTCGAGAAAAAAAGACTTCAATATCAACCTGTAAGTGTTCCACTACTGGGTAATGGCCTTTTCCCAAGGAAAGGTACTTGGCTTAATTACCATGCCAGCCCACGATGACTTGGTGAATTCAAAGACTGAGAAACCAACATTTCTATATTTTTTCGCACATACAGTGGTACTTACTACAATAAAATTTCTCAAGCGTTAAGGTTTCCTCACGATGTTTTCCTTCACCGTCAGCCGATAGTGTTAACAATTCGAATAAGAAAAATTTTGCTAATTTCGAAATATTCTTTGTTAGATGCCGGGGTTCGGACATCGAATTGATATTCCACCGGTCTAAGCCTATCACTGTAACATCATTTAACTACAAAATGCACAAAATAATCGCTTAATTTAATTACTTTGTGATAATGCTATTCCATACAACAACGACCTATTGAAAATAGACCGTTGCATTCGTAATATTAATTGGAACTTAAAAATAAGATTTTTATTTTGATAACAAATTGAACAAAATAATTATTTTCTTAATAGTAATATATTCTTAATAATTATGGTAAACCAAACCTTGCCACCTATTTACATATTTGATTTTAAAATTGCTGTAAACGTGGTAACCGACAACATGACATAAAAGACTATATAATATGTATAAATAGTAACGGTAGTCAAAATAACGATCAAAATTATCATAGTTACTATACTGATAGCAAGAATTTATTCAGTCTGTCGCCACCTTTATGTTGTCATATTCATTTTATCTGCGTATGTGTATACATACGAATATGAGTGTGGGAGCGATACAGAACATTAAATTCGCATTTGCTTGAAATATACACATATTTATTACGTATATACATATAATATATACATAATATGAATTTATGAACGTGACTAAAGTTACGCATAGTAAATGACATCTTACTGGCTTCACTCACGTGCTCACTTGACTACTTTTAATCTGTGCTAGCATTGTAAGCAAGAACAGTTAGATAGGTACATATAATGTTCCTTCAGATTGGTGCATGACGCGTATGTAAATTGAGTTTGTTCGGTGGTCAACGATTGACGTTGCCAATGAAGTGTGGAAAATAGTTGATATTTCCATTTATGAACGACGTGGCGTGGGCTAATAGCGTTCTAATATACACGCTGATTATTTTATTATGTGTTTCTTCAAATTAGTATGATAACTTGGTAACACTTTCTTTCTAAGATTATTTTAGAGAAAACAAATTTTCGTATGAAATTGTGTTAATTTAATCATTTTTCTTCCGATGTTTTAGCTAATTATGTTATACCGATAGGCAGATAGCTAAATTCATTTAAAAAATACGTTATTATATGTTAATGTTAAATATAGTAAAAAAACACAGTTGATTGCCCAGAATGTGTATCCACGATAAATATATACAGTATATTTGATATTAAGAAAAACATATTATATACATTGCCTAAATTCATCAATACCTACCTATATCTAATAAGTAAATAAATACGATTTTTTTATTTATTTAATGCTTACCTTCTTTTCATGAATCCTACTTTATTAAACATACACCTATGAGAAACAACAATAAATTTATACCTACAAAAAACGGTATTCCCAGAAACAATGTTTTCAAAATATATATAATACTAGCTGTGCCTACGGCTGCGCTCGCGTGGACTACACAATGCCATCGATCGGGCACACGCGCGAATCGTGCTACCCCCCGCTCCCCGGTTATTTTAAATTATTGATTGTGGGTGATCCTTAGAAGATAGAAAAATGATTTTGCCGACTTTATGTAGGTCTTTTAAAGATCTACAATTATGTGCTCATTCATTTGATATATCTCTTTTGGTTTACTCAGCGTATGCCATTTAAGCGCCAGAATTACTTTCTCTTTCTCTAAATTTGATAAAGTTATATTAAAAGGAGATTTCAACATAGATTTGCTTAATTATAATAGTCAGAAGAAAAATCTATTAAATCAGTTTCTACATCATTTAAACCTATCACAAGTGATTAAAGAACCCACACACTTTACAGAGCAGAGTCAAACATTGGTAAATATTGTGTGTACAGATGCACACGTTCGTAGTACGACAGTGAAACATACCCTTGAGCTGAGTAGGCATGCTATGCTTCTTGTAGAGTTTAGTATAAAAAATAATAAAATATGTCCTAGACGTGTAACATATAGGCCATTAAATAGTGTAATCATTGAACTTTTTAACAGCCATTTATCAACTATTAACTAGTAATACTCTCTAATAAATTGTAATATTCATGATTTAGCCATAACCTTTACTAGTTATGTAATTACACTATTTAATATCCATGCACCAACAAAAACTAAATATTTAAAACACCGCCTCATCCATGGATGACTTTAACTGTAAAAAAGATGATTCAGATTAGAGATAATTACCATGAGAAATATAGAAAAACGAAGTTATTAAAGATAGTTATTCACTCACTACTATTTTTGTATTAGTTTGATTTATATCCGCGGAACCCCATTATTTTTCTAAAATAAAAGTAGCCTAAGTTATTCCTTAGAGCATCAGCTATCTGCCAGTGAAATTCCTGTCAAAATCGGCCCAACCGTTTTGGAGATTACCCGAAACCAAAAGCATTTTTTTAAAAAAAGGCCAATTTTTGTTATAAGTATTGTTTATACTTTCACATGTATTTAATAACAAGCTGTTATTTTGACATTACAAACTCTTTAATTTTATTTATTTGTATAGATAACCTAAACGCACTTTTGTAAGCCATATCCATACGTGTAAAAATGCATCCTAAATGTACCTCCAGACTATAAACTACAATCATACCAAATTTCAATAAATTAGGTTCAGTAGTTTCAGCGTGATTGACGTACAAATTAACAGACATACAAAAATTTCAAAAACTATCAAAATGGTTTCTGTCCATAGTCCTAAAACCCGTAACATTCTTTCTCAAATGTTTTGTATGTAAAGATTTCGACTCTTTTATTGTAAGTGCCTATAGAGTGTTGGTTTCATACAATTTTTTTAAATACTATTAGCCTTCTGTTATCAGTCGGTGTATCTGGTTTGAATTATATTCTAGCGGAAGTTGCATTTGCACTAATTTGTTCATAGTTTTGATAAATTGGATTTGTAATATAAATCACTCTTGAATCATATTAGGAACAGTATTGCTCAAGGCATAAAAGTGTAAAGATGTTACGCTATTCTCTCATACCAAGCCTTGGTCTTATGCTGCTTATAATATGGCTTTTCACCAGTAAGTATTGAATATTTTCTAAGTAAATTGTTTAAAACATAAATTAGGCAATTAATATAATGTTACAACAATAGCTGTGGCCTATGGTTTCCAACAACTCTTTACCGCGCCGCGACACCGCCAACACATCTGTGTAATTAACTTATCGTTGGACTCACTTTGTACTTACCTACTGAAATAAGCATCGATTTGGCAAGATATTGGTGACCGGGGAAACTTGTAAGCGTCTCAGAACAATGTATATTCTAGCAAACGCTATCTCCACGTTACACTCCTACTTCTTTCAATGATCAGTAGAGCAAACGTAATCAAATTACTACTTAAAACAAAACATAACCCAACTTTATAAAATATCAAATAGCATTGACCTATTTATTATTTATGTATAATTTTATAAATAATGCATATAATTATTATCTTCAAGAAACAAATATTAAATAGTAGATATCTCATTAAAATAACGTATTTGTAGAGGAAGTTGCCCATAGTCCCAACAATATGTTATTATTGTTATATGTATTAGAAACAAATCACACACTAATAGTATAAAACATGAAATATTAAAGAAACATGAATATGTAAATAATCATGTTAAATCATTAATTATAATATATTAAATATGTCTTAGTGCTGGTGGAGGAAATGGTCCTTAGTGTTATTTAATATAACGTGCTGGTACAGGAAGCCGGCTCTTATTTCAATACAACTTGCCAGATTGCTTGAAGTTCATGATTTCTGCTCCAATCTTTAGAGACGTAGTGTAAAGATATAAGGCACATAACCTTCCACAATAAATAGTCTATAAAATGCAAAAAAAATTTTGCAAATCAGACTGGTAGTTTTATAGATTAGTGCGTTCAAACAAAAAACAATTTCTTGAGCTTTATAATATTAGAAGTGATTTTCTAACATCATCAGTTATGTAAAGATATTCTCTCTATCTTACCTAAACATAGCTTCGTGTCGTCATCTTTTTCACAGTATCGTGAACACGTAATAGTCTGGGACGAGTGCAGATTGCGACGAGCGATATCCATGACGGAACCTCGTAGATCTACTGCCTTAGCCATGTTTCATCTAGCTACCTGGCTCTAAGTAAAATAAATTAAGGCGTCTTAAGATCATCTAACACCCACTGCATTCTATTCGTGATAAATAATTTCGCTACAACGATTTTATCTTTTTATTATCTTTAGTTAAATAATTTAGTAAATTTTAATAAACTTGGAAGTGGTTTGTAGTTCCACTATTCATAGATATATAACAATTTCTTATCTTAATCGTATTTTTCTCTCATTTATAAGTATTAACAAATTAATTAAATGTTGCTTATTGATAATTCATTTGATAAACTCGTACTAAATGTAAACTAGAAGTATACAGCCAATCAAGTACTTAGGTAGATGAGTCAGTCAGCGTTAAATACAAGTATTAAAGGCTTAAACGGCAAGGCTTTGAGTCGTTCTTCACTAACGTTGAGAGCTATTGTTATAGTTAAATAGAAGTAATAGAGCTGTGTAGGCATTAGCAATTCATGTAGATGTGAAACTAGTTAAGCTAGCTTTTTGGTGTCGGGATGTTTACTCTAGATATTTTAATTACACATCTGGAATGTTCCATAAATACGTAGCAAGGTTTACTTAGTGAAGCACTTTTGTTTTGAACTTATTACATTTACTAGGTGTGCACCACGGTTTCATCCGTGTTAAAATTATTCGACCAACATGCCAAAGCAGCCGTGTAGCGTATCGTTGTTCTTACTTCCCGTACATGCCTACAGTATTCCAGGTTCCTTGACGCTCATGGTTACTGTTCTGTTCCTTATGTTCATAGCTTGAAGTTATGTAGCCTATATTCTTCCCCAATAAAATACCTAGCTATAAAATGCTAAAAGATTTTATTAAATATACAAACAAAAAACAAAACGCAGACTTTTGCACTTTATGATAATAAATTAAGTATAATTAGAATGATAATATCGTGGATATTATAGTTTTTCTAAGTTCAGTAACTCTGTTACATTGATCTTAATTGTAATAAGTATGTAAATAAATATGTAAATAAAAAATATAAACAATATTTTTAGAGAAGATAACTTATAGTTAGGAGACTTTTCAAAATACATGAATATTAATTCCATTAACTCCCACACATGTATTGTAGTGCGTGAATAAATATCAACCTATCTATTTAAGTTCAGGGTGTCGATGTTGGTGTTGACGGTTGACCTTTTAATAACAAATATTAAAATAATAACTCCTTGCGCAGTTAATGATTACTATCGAGTTTTGAGTCTGTATGCTTGCGGTGTTAATCACCGGCTCTTCGGGTTCGCAGTCCGGCACGGGTTCGCCCACGCGTCCACTACGGCCGCCGCGGCGACGCGAGGCACCACACTGGCGCCAATTGCCAGACAATTGTGGACGAGCTGTTCCGCTTTGTAGCATTAAAATGCAACAAAATTGTTTAACAAGACATAAAATGCATAAATTAAAAATGAGAAACGAAATTCGGTTATATCGAGAGAGTATCTTGTTTTTAAATTACATTTAGTATGGCTGCAGAATTCGACTTATTTTCTGTTTATTCAGTTTTCAATAAAAACATGTTATGTTATAGAGATGTTAAGTAATTATCTGATTAAAATTATTACAGATTTATTGTGCTATTTGATTATGTAGTGTAACGTAAGAATAATTTCTAGTTATTCTACAATTATGTTAAAAGTATTATAATTTATATTACCGTAAAAGATAGGTATTTCTCATTTCAAAACTTCATATATCCAATACGTCTGATATAAACATAATCACATGTTGCCATAATATACCATATAAGAAGATGAGTGAATAGCTGTATTCATCTTGGACCCCAAAAATGAAATAATAAAACTCATAAAAGGAATTTGTTAAACCGTTATTCTCGGAATATTATCGACTGAGGATATATCTTACCCTCAATATTATACACATGTCGTAATTTAAAGATAGGAAATAACAATGGTTTAGTTTCAATGATTCTCTTTATCAAATGAAAATAATTATTCAAAGAGAGGTATGGTAAAAATAAATTTCTTTAAGAATTTAACAGCCCGATTGATGGAATACCTCCACTTCACAGAAGATCGCAGCCAATTAACCTGTGTTTTGTTCCTGTAGTTATTAGGGTTTCCAGAACTCCTAGGAGTAGGGGGGTTCAAGATCGGCAACGCGCTAGTGATACCTATGGTATTACAAGCGTCTACAGGCTGCGGTAGCCGTTTACCATCAGGTGGGCTTTATGCTTGTTTGCCACGTTCGTAGTATATTAAAAAAATACTTAGTATGTTGTAGATTCGTTTATAGTATTCATTATATTTAATGAAATAGCCTTGAAATAATCGGATTCTTACACACTTTTTAAGTGACTAAATTTTTTAGTCGGTACAAGTTATTATATTAAGAAATATAAAATTATATACCATTACTTAAATTAGAACACCTTGGTTTTAATCTATGCTATAGTAACTGGTGCGCCTGCTCGTAATAATTATGAGTGTAGTCATAATTCACCATGGATACCTACCTACTCTGTGTGATTCTATGGATCAAAATTCAATGAATATTCTCGATTGATAACTAGGAACAGTGATAAATTATTCCACGTTACACAAAACTTATGCGCAAGTTCAGCAGCATAGCAAGTATCTTGACTTAGATACCATTAAGATGGGATTTCGCGATAAGGGGAAAGCGGAATCTTGGCAGGTGTTGTTACAAACGGACAGCTGCTGTTTTTATCTTCACACCTATTCCTATAAAGTTTTATTACAAAACACTATCGGCCTGTATAGTATACATGCGATAAAAAAGATGTTTTTATTAAATCAGATCTTTTATAAATTAATCTTTATCAATTTTTTTTAAAATAATAACTTGGTAAAATGATTGTACAGCATCTGGTTGTTTGTCTGACACGTTTGAAGGGCCCACTATCATAGGAAGGAGAGAATACGTTGGTTGGTAGACCAAATAAATGTATTAATTGAATTTGCCAGAAAATACTTGACCAAGGATAACTTTATCAAAATAAACAAAGTTAGGTGTCTGTTTTGCATTTTGCTTTATGTTTATTATAATGCGATATGTGGATATTTCCATTGAATTCTTCATTACGCACGTTCGGCTTACCTGTAATCTTTTATTACTTGTATTTTTTCAAATTTGTTGTTTATTACTGTATAGATTTTTTTACAAACTAAAATAAACAAAACAACTAAGAATATTTTTAGATTACGAGTTAAAAGTATACAATTACAAATTACAGAATAAAACTACAAATTGTAATAAATATTTTATATAAAAACAGATTACTACAACACATCTGTTTACACCGTAACAGTAAAATGTTCTTGCACTAACTTTAACATCACATATGGGTTCAGGTTTTTTCTAAAACTAACTTAAACAATAATGCTCCATGAAGCCTCATTTCGTATTATATTTAGTGTTTATAACTCATAGTTGTGGATCTGTACGAAATTAATTTTAAAATAATAAGATAAATAATTTCAATTGAAGCAGAAATTTCCAACAAAGATCATATAACATATACCTTCAGAAAGTCTGTATTCATACAGTCTGGATGAGAGCCGTTATAAATTGCAAAAAAGCGAGCCCCGCTTTTGAGGAAGCGATTTCACAAAATGCTTTACCACACAATACGTTGCCAGGGCATTGTATTGTGATTTGGGCATTTCCTTCAGCCTTTACGAGATTGTATGTGTGCTTTAGTTCTATAACTTTATACATGTTTGGATCATGTTCATGAAAGTAGTTATTTTTATAGATGTTATGTTTTATTTTTATGTATTTTCTTTATTTTGGTAAAACACGCTTCGTTACAAAATCTGCGGAGATAACCATTTAGAAACCTAATGTGTTGAAGTAAATTTCTTGTTTATTTACTTTGATATTATTTATCATATTTAATCTTTTCATGTGTCAAAATAAATATACCTTTGTGCTTTGGACCATATTTCCAACTCGATGTTGGTAGATATTTTTTTTAATTACCAGGCAAAAACTAGATAGTACCCTAAAAAGTCTAAGAAAGTAGCGCTTATTAATTTTTATTCATTAACTCTTGGAAAATATGCGATGTTACTCCGCCGTCCACTTGCTTGATTGCAATAGGGAAGTAATGACTTAATACGATGCTTTCAAGGTAATTGTGTACTATTATTGAGCCACAACTGTCCAGCCCGGCCATTAAAGCGTCGTCTAGTTAAGTTTTAATATGCATTATTAAATTTCATGTTTATTAATAACTAGATTATCTTTTTTGCTAAATTGAAACCTCTCTGAACTCGATCATCAATAGCAGGAGAGAATAAATATGATCTTTTATAATGTAAATTAGGTTATTTTTATGTTTTTTATTTTACATAGTTTATAATAAAAATCATAATATGATTGAAATTATTACAATTGTGATATATTTTTAGAAAATTATTTAAATAAAGTTTTCTAGTAGCGAAATGGTTTAAATAAATTTCATGGACCGTATTGATGATAGTAATACATTCTTGCTTCACAAACCACTTGAAAAATAAATTCTGTTGTTTTTATAGTCATAGGTTTGATTATCTGATTTAACATCAAAATATGGAAAATGTAAAAGGGAAAGTCAAAGACACTGAAACTTCATAATTGAATACTTAATAACCCAAGAGTCTGGCTATGTGATCTAGTGACTTGCATGTGATTAATCAATAAGCTCGAGGGTTTGATTCTCGCCAGGCCGGTAAATTTTTATGTAGTCTGCAAGTTTGTTTAACTACTAGATGTCTCTACAAGTATTCATATAACAATCAACTTATATCCAACACTTTAACGTGATTGAATATAAATAAATATTGGGAAACAGTGTCGTACACGGGGATGGAACCCGTGACTTCTCGGCTCAACAGTGGGCTGACTATCACTGAGCCAAGAGGCCAGTCAATATTAAAAGCATGTTCTCAGTATTGCCTATTCCTAAGAGTTATACGAAAACCATTTAAGAAATAAAGAACTATGTAATAGATAGCACCTAGCGTATGAACGTAAGTTTATTGAGGCTAAACTAACTTTATACGTCTTATTAAAGCTTTTAGTGATATTTCGATATATCAGGATATCACATACATAAACACAAGATTGTCAACCACTGGCAATTTGAGTTTCTATTCTCCATTTGTAAATTAAGCTTAGAAGTGCTTCATATTGATTTATTCATGCCTTTCACTGAGAATATCTGTACACATTCGTTTTCAACGCTCGTATTACTTGATATTTATAGACAGTTATACTTAATTTATTGGTCCCATGAAAAATATAATACGTTATTTTGTGATTTTTTGAAGTTTTAATTTATAAATTTATCCAAAATCTAAAAAAAATTATGTTCAATAAATATATGTTTATTCAAATACATAAAACTATGTATTTCTACTTTTTTTTTTTAGCGTGTGGAAATTCTGCATTGGATCCGCCTCTCGAGCCGGGCCGCTCAAGGGAGGGGTATGTCGGACTCTTACCGACTAAAACCGCACGGTGTCCTTCTCGCACCTGATGGCCGGGGAGCGGGAACTGCTTGCACATATTATCCGCTCGACCCGATAGGTTTGGCCCTACCACGGGGCCCCGTCGCGGTCGGAGGCAATCGGCACCTCCAACGAGCCTCGGAGAGTGCACGAACACCAGTGCACCTCTTCCATCTCGGTCCTGCATTTACGCGGTGACGGACATGCCCAGGTCCGCCACCTGCAGACCCATTTAAGGCGGCCGGAGATCATCACGCGGTCTCCGGCGCCAGGCTCGTTGACCTCGGGAGGGGAGCAAGGTGTTACGCTCCCGCTCCCTCTCCGCCTCCTCTTTCGTAAGCATGACTTGCTCGCAAAACGAGGAGACAGATTTCCACCCGCTCTCGCTCTCGACCATAGACAGAACCAGGGCCGGAAGCGAGAGATCGGTGCTGATTGTCGCGACAACGTCGCGGCGCAGTGAGTCCCATACGGGACAGACGGCTAGTGTGTACTGCGCAGTATCTTCTACGCAGCCACAATGATGGCACCCAGGAGCGATCTCCCGGCCTATGCGACACAGGTAACACCCGAAACAGCCATGTCCCGAGAGTATCTGCGTCAGCCGGAAAGTGAGGGTACCATGCCACCTCCGGAGCCATCTAGCCAGAATTGGCCTGATGGCTTCCACGGTCGCCACGCCAAAACTAGGGTGGCTAAGTCGCAAGTCCCTCACTTCCACCATGGGATTTTGGCGAAGCTCTGACCTGTACGCCGCTATCTCTTGCGGCGTTGGTCTCTCACCCCGTCTCAGCGCCTCCTCGCGCCATCTATGTATCTCTACATAAGCTATGTAGGATTACAAATATTTCAATATAGAACTCATTATCAGAAAAAATAAAATTTAATCTACATACGTCATGGAACTTGTTAAATTCATAAGTGATATGAAAACCAATAATGCGTTGCCAACTAACATAGAAACATATCATTCTGTTATTGTAGTATCAACACGTTCCAAGTTTAAGCAAGTTATCTCTAAAGTTATGCACGATACCTATAACTCGGTGTTCTGCAAGTGGCTCTCTAAGTAGTCTAAAGCAGTTTTGGTCGAACTACAGCACTCAAAACATTGTTATGGAAAATCTTTAGTTGCAAGTAATATCGCCAGCGCTTGCCGAGTTTTCGGTACGGGCTACGAATATATTATTAACCTACTTTATACTTTACACTGAATGTGTTTTACTATTCGGCAAAAGCCTTAATGACAATGTCAGTCAACATGTACCAAAACATTTTTCAGATTCGCAAATATTTACTAGTTTTAATTGGTAACGCTATCAGCTAACGGTAAAAGAAAATATCGTGAGGGAAGCCTGAGTGTTTGAAAAACAAAGGCTAACATAAGTAGATATTTAAAATTGCAATCACTGCTGTAGTATGATTGATAGTGCAAACATTACAACAGTCGCATGATGACGTAATCAAAACTCCTCTCGTGGCGCGTGTTGGTGTTACAAAAACGCTATGTAGAATTTACTTCGTTAACGGCGTGAAAATTAGTAAACGTTAGTTTGAGGTGAATTCGCAAGAGGGTAGCCACATGCAAGTCATTATGCGGACGATCATTGAATTAATTACGCGAACGTTACAAGAGCGGAAGCGTCGGGCCGAGTCCTAACTTCACGCCGACGCTCACTTCGCTTACAATGGATGCGCTAACCTGTGATGAAAGGACATTTTATTTATTTATTTTAATGCATTTTTTGTCTATTCAACGAATACTTTAACGTATTCATGTGAAATTTATGCAAATCTAAAGCTGCCCCATTCAAATGTGTAGATAAAACTTTTAATCTCGTTTACAAAGAATAAAAGAAATAAACCTTATTTTGACAAGTATATTTTCAATTTTGATACTCGAAATAACAATATAAATTTTATTACTACTGTTTTACGACTGCAATCTCTTTGAAGATAATAGACTCAATATTGTAGATAATTGAAATAAAATCTTATCGATATACTTAAATACATGAAGTTTATTGCTTTGCAATATACGTAAAGATAATAATATAATGTACATTGTACTTGACAGAACTTCTTATAAATACATGATAAAGAAAACCAATTTTAAATTCATGAAAAAAAATAAAGCAGATAAATAAGCAATCTTTAAATTTTATAAATAAACGGAACTAGGTAAATACAGTTTATTAACGAGTTTAATAAAAACAAAAATGCTAGTGTTTAAAAAGTGTTAAAACCAAAATTGATTGTCGTGATCCCGAGGCTAGTTTGCATGTTACACTAGATAAGGGGTTTGTTACATTCCCTCGTCGGGACATGACTTGTCCGGGGTCGATGTTAGCAAGTCTATTACATAACAGACCACAACTGCAATTTTATTATGAGCTGCATTCAAATCGTTTATACAAAAGTTTATGGCTAAAGTATTGTAAATATATGTCCGTGATAACAAGCCAATTTATAGTGTGGTCTCGAAGGGTATTTATATAATGAGGATTTTGGCGAATGCGGCGGTCTTGGCCGGCGGCGCGACGCGACGTTACTATCTCGGCGAATCGAATTAGGTCGGGTGCACGATGGTATCTTGCTTACTGCTACGCCCGCTCTTCCGCCTTCTTCGATAACAGAATGTCTGAACACTAGATAGTGCACGTTCATTTGCTTATTGCTCTCTAGTCTGATGACGTTTCCATTAATGGTTTAAGGAAATGTTTTTCTCCGTCCATACTTGATCTGATCGCAATTCTGAGTTATATTCAAATAGTGTGTCTTCAAAGTTTGTTTTGTGAAGTTTATTGCTGTTATTTAAAAATATTTTTATGTAATATGAAATAAATAACAAAATAACTAACAAGTTCTGAGAAAAACGTAACATAATAATCTGTAAATAAGATTTTTTAAATTATCTTATACATGTATCATAAACGCTTATAAGTATGTATATGTTATGAATATAGAGACTAGAGGTTACATGAATAATTTACTCTATAATTATCAGACAAATTATAAATTAATTATGTAATTCCGTACTTCTATAACAAATTATTATAAGTACAAGTATAATTAAGTAAAACTTTTACAAATAAATTAAATTATTATATCAAATTAATAAGTCCTTTAGAAAGTTTTCAAGCTCAATAAATATTGATATTATATTTATATACAAAAATAGAATATAGTTTTATGTAATAGATACGAATATTTTTTACCTTTTGGCTCCTTTACATAACAAAAATGTACGTGAAATTGGCTTATATGCCATCCCTAGGAGTAAAGTAATTAAATTACGATTTCATTGAATGATATGATATTATTATTTGTAAGTTCTTCAAAGTTTTTTCAAACACTTTATATGTTGAAAATAATAGCTGTGAATGAATATTTATTCAATAACACATTTAAAAGTAATAAAAAATAATTTTTAATATAAATAAAAAAACATGCCACAAAAACGCAATTCCATATACATATACATTTAATTTTAAAGTCACAATTTCAACGCTTAGTAATACATTTTAGACTCACATATAACAAGATAATACTCAACTGTGTATGTTCATTGAATAGGAACGTCACATTTTCTGTATGGTCGTTTCCAATCACGCGAGTCAAAAATTCGGAGAGAAAAATTCAATAAACAAATATTTTCTCCATATTTGTATTGTTTGTAGGTTTTTCATCTATAGATCAATATTATAATATAATTTCGTTGTTTTACATACTGTCAACTCGCGGATTGTAAAGCTTTTAATTTAAATTTCCTTCAAAATAATAAAATAGTAAACGCTCATTGGACGAAATAATAATTACCTGAGGCTGACCCGACCTGCAAACTTCGGAATATCTATGAATTTATAGTGACCGTATTACCGGAATAGAGCCTACTATTCTGCTCAGATCACAACAGCATTAACAATTTAATGAGTCAGCTCCCAACGGTGACCCGTTGGTGGCAGGCCAACCGCTGCAGGGAGTTGTCCCCTACAAGTGAAGGGTTGCGGCATTACGTATTTTATGGTTTGCGTTCCTTACATAGTAATTTATCTTACAATATCCTTCTTCGTATTTTACACAAAATAATCATTTAATCACATCTTTATGTTGTACGTACGTAGACGTACTTAGAAATGTGATGATTGTGTTAACTTTGTACATTGTAATCATCTGTTAATTTTATCTTACTGTGCAGACACTACACTTTGTGTGTTTTTTTTGTGTACCGTGTTACTGTACTGTGTGTTGTGTTGTGTACTTGTCTTGTGTGAGTGAAGTACATAATTATAAACTTGAATTATAATATAAATGCTTCGAAACCTTGTTTTCACCTCCCAACGCAAACAGCCCCTTTGTTTTATAAGTTTAACGCGTACACACCCAGGTATCTGTTTATCCGTGTATCTTTATGTATGTCTGAGGCATCGTTGTTTCTAAACGGCTGTACCGATTTTGGTTTTAATTTTTTTAGTTTGAAACATGACTAGATCTAAAGTATTAGTAGTTATGATTCAAGAAAATCTGTACTGGCATTTGAAGATTATCAGCTTATTTCTAGTTAATAAATGGATATGAGCATCTTCCATAGGTCAGTTTGATTCAAAATTTGGTATTCTGTTACTTTCATGATTTTATAAGAACAATGCACACTTGACCTAATGCTGTAGAGTTATCTGGAACTAGCAGGATACCTAACTCTTCACTAACTTACAGCAGAGATATCGGGTTTGGGCTCATTGAAATGATTTAAATGAATAGGATACTTGGTTTAAGGTTTCTTAAATTTTCAATATACCTTACTTATTATATATACTTTACGACAAACTTTTGTATGGGCGTATAGGTATCCGTTTGACTTCAAACTTACCTGATGGTAAGTAGAAATGAGGCCGACGATGAATCGAGTTAACCTATTCACTCTTCTCACAAGGACTCCTAAGATAAAGGTGGGTGGTAAGACATACGCCAGGACTGAATTCCAGTCCTTAGCTGCTCGCATAATGTACAATGAAGCGAAACGCTTTGTGGGAATTGACATAATTGTGGAAACTCTCACGACGTCTACAAACTGAATATTAAATCCTTTCGTAAGGTTTTCGAAAACTTATTGAATTAAGATAAATGTATACTAAATACTATTAAACTATATTCGTTACTACACATCATAATGTTTTCTTAAATTTACTTTTACCGTGAACAACGTAAGGTTAGAATATTTTTTTTAGCAGTTTCATATTTATAAAGTACATTTTTTTGCCATCTACAATATATTTTGAAAATGCTTGTGTTACTTGCTGGGTGGTAGAATATGATAATTCTAACTCGATTGCAATCACCATCATACACCACGTGTAACCCCGGCCATAGTGGCATACTCAGGCATGTCGCATTCCGTGATCAGCCGATGTATATTCAGTAATAAGGATCTGTACTCGATTGGATCGCGATCACTTTGCACACGATGATAAATCCGTCATAGTTACTGTCTCTTAGTCTTTTGCATGTACTTTATAATTTATTACATTAAATTACAATCGATTAGAATCGGTCTGTAACTCACCCTCTGTCAATCGAATGATGAGGATGCTTCTCGGTATCTAACACCTTATACGTCTAATAGTAGATTATAGACTGATGAAATTATACTAGCAAAATCGTACGAATATTTTGCATATTATAGAATGTAGGTAAACAATCTAATTAACAGCTATCTTATTAGTTAAATAGATTGTTTATAGATGGCGCTTTGAAAATATTTTCGTAAGCATCTACAGATGGAATATAAGTTTTAAGATGATGTTCGGATCATTAGTTTTGAGGAGGAAGAATATTAATGTATTTCATTACATTAATGATTGTTTCAATTCACTTAAATTCAAGAAAAATATTCGGTTGCAGAAAGTTTTTTGACGAACTGACTGTATAACTGACATACAACGCACAGTCTAAACACTAAACCACTGGATATAGACACATGTTATAAAATAAACATATAATACTTCATAATTTTTGCTATGCGCACTTCTCGTTTTCTTCATTAGTAAATTGCACCCGTGCGAAGGCGGAGCGAGTCAACAAACAAACAATTAATAAAATTGAAGTGTTTGTTTGTAATGTCAAAATACCTGTTTTTTTTTTTACTAAATGGAGATGAAAGTATAAGCGAGACATATAACAAAACACCAATTTTTAAATTTTTTGTCTGTCTGTTTGTTCCGGATAATTTCTGAAACGGTTGGACCGATTTTGACAGGAGTTTTGCTGGCAGATAGCAGATGTTTTAAGGATTAACTTAGGCTACTTTTATCTGAGAGAAAGAATTAGGGTCCCGCGCAAATAAAAAAAAAAACTGGTCATGGTGAATCAATTCGGGTGCTTAAATGGCATACGCTGAGTGAACCATAAGAGATTACATACCAATATATTATAGTTGCCTAATAATTATTATACCTTACAGTTTACGAACTCTGAATTTTATTATGAATTACGAATGTCAAAGTTCTTTAATTTCGTCACTGACACACTCACCGATCATCAAAATAGGCATGATGACTATAACAAAGAATCACTGAAATATTGATATTAAAATTTCAAATTAATGTGCTACTTAATTTTAGATATTAAAAAGACCTCCAAAAAATCAGTCAATGCATGTGTCTATATTAAAGGGATCACCCACAATAAACATATAACCGGGAGCGGGAGGTAGTACGATTCCTGTGTGCCCGATCGACAGAATTCTGTAGTCCACGCGAACGAAGCAATTTTCACTAGGTCGTCGGTCCACCTTGTGACGTGTTTGCTCCCGCTGCGTCTTCTAGTACACAGCTATTACTCGAGAACTCTACGGCCTCAAAGGACATCCGTTTTACGAGCGATGTGTCCCACCCACTGCTAGTGATGACTTATAATACTGAAACGTGGTCTTCTTCTACTTCTTTTTGTTTGGACACCGCAAAAAGCACTTTCTAGCGTTTATGTTTTCAGCCTTCGTATTAGTACGTATTTTATTCCAAGTGGCGTACAACAAGATGGTGGCTCCCTTGTTAGAACGATCTAGAGAATTTTGTGTGACCTCAAAATGCATGCTTTCAGTTTATATTTACAATCCATTTCAGTAAAACACAATTACCAAACTATATCACGCAAAACATCACCTATATTACACAATAATATAGGGTCTAAAAACCTAAGTAATTGAACTAAAAATAAAAATAAAAGTATGCATTTCACACCTGGTAGAAGAGAAACCTTCACATCTATGTTATTTTTTTTAATTTAGAAAATGATCAAATACACACCAATTTAAAGTTTATGAAAATGTACATACAGGTACTCACAATCATTATTCACAATATCATTTTCAATTAATGCACATTTGAAATATCCATGGTAACTTAACATAATATAAATCAGTAAAAGTATGTCATAAGTGTTGTCTAAAAAATTTGTGTTACGTGCCTTTTTGGCGAGGTGATAAAATTCATTATTGCGTGGCAACAAACCTCTTTTATACCATTTTACCATTGCCTAAAACTTTCCTACCTCATTTTCTCCCTCGTTAAATCTTATGAATTTACGTGTCTCTCTCTTTTTACTGTCACTTTCGCTTTTTTGTTTCATTCGCTTTTTCGTTTCATCGAATTTCAAATTACAACGATGCTAAAGAAGTTTTCACTTCAAAACTTGTTCAAGTTGTCACTTTAAGATCCCGCCAAAAACTCCTGAAACGTGGTCACTGACGATGGCTTTGATAAGAATTCTCAAGAGCACTCAAAGGGTAATGGAGAAAGGGCTATGCTTGGAGTTTCTCTACGTGATCGAATTAGAAATGAGGAGATCTGCGGAAGAACTAAAGTTAATGACAACTTAACCATAATCAATTATGTATATACAGTAGATATTTTAAGAATAGTACGACTGTTGATTTGTATATTACAATCGATCATGATAAAAACGAAGAAAAACAAACACTACTTTGTTTTGTCTACTATCATGGCTACATGGAAGCACTTTAACCAACTAACCCGTTCCTCATAAAAAGGTACAAAAAGTGGAAGCGCGTGCTTAAACGAGGTTAAGCGACTCTGCCTTCACGTTCCCATGTGCGAACAATGTTTTCCTATACTTATTATTTTTCTCGATTTATAACTGTTTTTACCGAAACTCGATTATGCTTGTAGTTCTTTTATTTTACTCTATATTCTGTACATTTGTTGCTTTCTTTAAACGGTTTTTTTAGTCGAACATGTACATTCGAAATAATAACATAGAATCTTAGTTTTAAGTCGCCTCAAAATTTCCGTAAAACTTCACTAAGATAAGTATCGTTTTAGTGAAACACGTTTTGATTACGTAGAATATAGGTACTACTTGCTCGATGGAAGATATAGGTAAACATTGAGAAAATTAGAAACTGAACTCAAATTCAACCAATGCTTCTGTGACGTAAACTGAAGAAAAAAAAGAATATAAAGGCCGAGACACGTGCTTCCTACAAATTTATTCGTGATTGTCGCTTCCTGTCTTGCCCCGAAATTTGCGTTATGACAAATTTTCGGATTTTAGATTTTTCTATTTGTTCTTATGCAGTCTTTATTATAAGTATCTAACACGTCAGTGTGACGGCACTGTATCTAATTGTAAGCACATTATAATCTGAAAACAACGGCGATATTCTTTATGCCAACCTGGTTGATCTCAAAACGAGACAAACCAAAAAAGAGAGTCACTATGAAGGTTTTATCACCATCGCTTAAGCGCCGCACAATGACAGGTGTTTGGTGTTCGCGGTTTAGTCAAACCCAGTTAGACAATTATCGACCAGATACTCCAAAACGAATGCTTATGATTTATCAGATTGATAAACTTTAGATTTATTTTAATTAATATGTATCTTTTTGTGTATTGTCACTGGTTCACATGGATTTATTGTAGATTTAAGCAGCACATCGCGAACTAATAACGTAGATGCCGTAATGTACATATATTACGAAGAGGTACCTCCTAAGTACGTGTTTTTTTGGAACTGGCTTCAACCGGGAACTTATCTTGCATGTACAGTACCTATAATTTAAAAATATAAATAGGTACAGTGCATTTGTTTACCTTGAAATGTCTTTAATGAGATAGCTACAGTATAAGGTACCTACGTATAATCTGCACCTTTATTTGAATTTGGTATAAGTTATAAAAACCGGAATTGTGCGTAAATAAGACTTTTGTCACAAGGAAAAATGGCCACCCATTTCTTACAATAAAATAAATACAAGATAAAGGTATTATTATAATTGTTTACTCATTGCACCGCCTCTTATAGTTTCCATAAGGGTAATACAACAATAAATTGAATGTATATTTTATAAGAAAATTGTGTTACAGGCATCTCTGAAGTATAGTAGTGAACTATAAGAATTGATATAATTAATTTTAGAAATTGTATTTTAAAAAAAAGTAAAATTAATTTTAAACCGATTTTGACGAAATTTTGTTTACGGCAAGTAAACTCATAAGTCTATAAGAATTAAGAAGGGCTTAGAAAAAAATAATTACTGCATAACAATCGAGTGCGGAGCCACGAACACACCGCTAATAATTTAAAAGCTTAAAATGAATAAACTGTTCGCAAAAGATTATTCCCATAAATTGTTAACAATTTTTATATCGATAATAATTATTGCAAGAATATAAATGGCACTCCGATAGTCGGGTAGCATCAGAAGCTTCTGAAAGGAACCGGTTGCTAATTGAGCCGTTATAAATATTAACTTTTACATTCAGTCTACTCCTCATTTAATTCTTGCTCGAGTAGCAACATAAAAAGCGCAAAAAGATAAAATGCTGTACAATTAAACGCAGTAAAATGTATATTCTATTGAAATATTTATGTTTATATGCCAATGTATCTTATAATTATCAACGACACAGGTAAATTACTACATAAAATTCAATTATTATATATTTAAACATATAAGTTTCTTCATACAGAAGATCCTGGCCAACTGGAGTAAGCAAGAACGAATGAAAAATAAACATAATCATTAATTATTTGAGATTTCTGTAAATCTGGTTCTGTTTATATAACTAAACATCTTTTCATTCATCAGTCTTATTTATCTTTCTTCGATCCACTATGTCACATAGAAATGAAGCTCCTGTATTGAGTTTCTTTTGTCAGAATCTTTTTATTCTTACTGTCAATTTATATTACGCTCCCTTCAGTTCAGTTCTTTTTTTATAAATCTTTATTTTTTGCAGTTTGCCTGATAACAAGCAACTGTATACTTGTGTAGTTGTATGCCGCTCATTATGGTTATCGTATTATCTCTTTTGTGTTTTGTGCGGATAAATACATTATTATTATTAATCGTTGTGATACCCGAATTTTTATGTAGGAACAAAAACTTATTAGTAAAAGACAAATTATGATTTACAAGTTCACTGACAGTCATTTTTCATTTCGATTCGAGAAAAGTTTTGATCAGAATGTTCTTTTTTTACAGAGCCGAACTTTCGTGACCGAGTTATTTTAAAATTTTAATTGTTGTTTTATAATAAATTACAGGCATTATTAGCTTCATAATAAGCAAATAGACTGTTTATCATACCTATTGGATATTTTATTTTACTTGATTTTCTATACTGGTTATTCATTTTATTGAACCACTTTCACTATTTTTGAACAGTCCAGAGAGAAATTATTTGTTTACACAAATATGAAAATGAAAACATACATCAGGTAAATTTATATTATAATATGTCTTTATATAGAAAAACACATACTTTCTTTTTGTAAGAGAATGAAAATATGTAAACATTACTAAGAAATTTATTGTAATGATAAAAATTATTATATAACAATGATAGCAAATAATTATAGTTATAATAACTATAAAACTGAATCATTCTTTGAATTATTAAAAACAATTTTGTTTCGAATTTAAAAATGACTGACTGAATTAAGAATTAAAAAATTAATTTTGTTATTATTGTCCAATATAATATTCATATTTCGGGTAACCCTAATAAATGTAAAACCATCCAAACATAAAATAAATTTTCGGTTTCAAATTCAAACGTTCAATATACAAAGAAAAATACGCCGCCTCGATTCGTCAATAAATAAAAACAGTTTTAATAAAAGCACTACGTCCAACTAGCGGCACGTTACGCCGGCATATTGCATCCGAATAAATTCGCTAATATGCCTGAACTGGGTCGATAAAGCCTAAAATCGCACAAGTTATTTTACTGTTGGAATAATTCTTCGGATTTTTGACAGTGTAATCGAAGTTTCTCGCTTGGCTCTGCCGCCGGGGTTTAATTAAGAGCTGGTGCGAACTCCAATTGCTACGTATTCGAGTTGTGCTGCAACGAAGTAAATGCCGGTTCCTTTATCCCATTACCTTCAAACTTCATTGATAGTTTAATTTGTTCAATTCTGTTTATACCAATTTATTAAGTACTCTATTATTTGCTATGTTGCACAATTACAGCCATAGGTTATTATAATTATTGAGAAATAAGCTTTCGCAGTTAATTAGTAGCTGTTAATTAAGAAAAGGCATCAGTCTTTAGGTCATTAATAGTCACCTAAAGCAAACAAAAGGTTTATTACTGACTTAACTAGAAAAAACGATAAAACAGCAAATTGATCAATTAACAAGTAGTTTCTGAGAATGTAGTGATTACAATAATGCGCACAGTTCCGCAATCGTGCACGATCAGCTAAAAAAGGAATGAAGTTTTTTATCACTTGTCCGAGAGCCATGTTCAGGCCAATTCTAACGAACTTATTGGAAATTCAAATCGGGACCGGACCGCCGCACCGCTCCGTGATCAATAATATTACATGTACGTGTTTCCTGAGAAAACTGCTTGAAGACCGAAGAATTGTACGTGATGATACCTTTTGGAAACTACTGATTAAGATACAAATCTCTCGCTTTTTTAAATAAATTTTCTTTGCTAACCTCGGTAGCTACTAACCACAATCTGATCTTTGTGCCTTTTTTGCTGTTATTCTCCACTCAAGAGCAATCTACATACTTAATTTGAAATTCAAACTTCACACACACACACACAGTGCACACTTCAACGTGCCTTGATGTTAAAACTTCAAAGTATTCATATACAACACAGTTATGAGGTAGTGATCTGGGTACATAGGCCATTATAGTTTATTTGGTGGGATTATAAATTAAAGTTAGGTACAGAAAATGTCGGCACTTATGAACAATTTACTAAAAAAAAATATATACCTGATCGGCAAAATTACTGTACAGTGTGCCCACATTACTGTAATACGTCATGTTAATTACGATACAGTCTACAAACAACGGCAACCGTCGGTGACACAAATTTAATTGGCATTCGCCGATGTCATTCCGACCTACTGAAATGCTTTGAAGGATTGAATATTATATATATTGTTTAAGGCCCAGCATGCGGGGAAGGAACTTGGTTATGATAGGTATGTCGGCGACTCACCTCGGTTTCGCTGATGATGGTTTATATTTTGCTTCTAGGATCGGCACCTCACGCACTATGGAACCCCGAGGTTCAATGATTGTTTGTATGTTTTCCTTGAATATTGGTAACTTTTTAAGGATCACGATAATTTTATGCGCTCCGTACGGCGACACGATTTTGTCTCTTTTTTTTTTTGTTGTTTGTAGATTCACTAGTGTGGCCGAGGTAGGAAAGATTAGGAAGGAATATGCAGGCTCTCACATTATACAAAGGAGAGAATACGTTGGTTGGCAGACCATTTCACATCTGCGTGGTACGGCAAAGTAGGGATGTTCGACATTCATCGATGTTATCTAAATATCGATGTTAGAATCTCCGAGGATCGATACATCGATGTTCGAATCAAAAACAAAGAAAATTGATGTTTCTATAAGGTTAGAAGATCCGATGTTGTACCTAAAAAAGCTCGTTCACTTTGATACTATCGAAACATCGATGTCAGGAAGAAAACTTCGATCATTGAAGTTTGCGAATTCGTGCGCTGTAAAATAGAGTTCGAAGTTTCAATGTGGTACCCAAAAAAGCTCGCCGACTTGACTAGCACCAATGGTTTTGTATCGATATTTATCGGACATCAATGTTTACTTAATGATGTTGACATTTAAGAATTTACTGTTCTTCTGTGAAATATTTATATTTATTAGTTTTCATTAAACTTATGGATTCTATAATAATTGTAGATAGTGGTAACAATTTATTCCGAGAAGATAAACTGTCTACGCATAAACTGTGCATTGCACTATATTTAATATGTAGACAAATCATGGTAATATTGAATAATATTATGGTTCCAATAGGAAACAAAATATCCAATAATTTGTCATTTCATTCATTTCACCTAATATAAAGTGTTGCTATAGCCTAAGATGGTTATACCTTATGGCTAGAAAGACTATGGCTTCCCATTAAATTGTTAATCTATCTACATTTGATGCATCGTCGGGCGATAAACACACAATTAAAACATAATTATGCTTTAAAAATGTACCTACATCTGATGATTCTAAAAGGGTAACAATTTTTCTTTATATCTCTATAAAATTTACATAATTATAAGCATAACGAGCATACAATTTAGACTTCTACAAAGTAACTAAATAAGTTTATTCAATATATGATTTGATTCGAAGCATTTTAAAACTTGATTTCGTTTATCAAAATACACTTGATAGGTACGTATAAAGTGACAACCGTCACTTTAAGTGGACGAGTCACTTAACTCGATCACATTTAAATGAAATGAACTAGATAATACGTGTTCTATAAAAATGCAATTTCAATTTCTGTAGGAGAACGTTGGTATGCAGATTGTCCCTGTTAATGTTAAAACGTTATTGAAATGTATCAATTTTGATAAGTATATGAATATTATCGTCGCTAATAACAATCTAAAGTACTAAATGTGCCCTACGGTTTCAACTTTATTAAATTTATTCGACCGTGTCGCCGGCAACGCAACTGTTTAATAACCTATCAACAATGTTCTCACTTCTTATAGTTGTAGCGTAAAGCTATATATTTCATAAACTTCATCAATAAAAAGGCTATAAAATGCAAAACAACATTTTTAAATATGATTGATAGTTTCAGAGGTTAGTGCGTTCAAATAAACAATTTAGCTTATAATATTAGTATAGATTAATAAACGCTAAATAAGTTTCTCAAGAAGATACCAATTATAATGTATTATGCATTCCAACCATATCGTTTTCGACGATAACATTCGTGTACTGGATGCGAAGAAAATTGCAGTAACTAATGATTATATCGTTCCTTGAATACAAATTT
Source organism: Saturnia japonica (assembly GCA_033032175.1). Lineage (NCBI taxonomy): Eukaryota > Metazoa > Arthropoda > Insecta > Lepidoptera > Saturniidae > Saturnia > Saturnia japonica. Next base: position 7,259,090 of record CM065311.1, on the reverse strand, counting down.
AGGTCTTTCAGCATACAGCGAACGGGTAGTTAGGCTATTACAGTCACGTTAGACTTCGTAAATTGAAACTGCCTTATGATTTATAGTAATACTTCACGAAACGATATCACGGACAGCTTCCTGAGTAAACCTGAAGCGAATCTGAAAATACTATTTTCTTATATCATTAAAAGAATTCTACTCCTTTCGAGTTTCTTACAGGCTCTACTCGATGTCTGGGACGTTTTCGAAACCGGCAGTACTGTTTTGACGTTCATAAGTACCTTCTTAGGGCCTAAATTGAATAAAGATTATTTTGATTTTGATTTTGACTAACATCAAAGAAACAGAACAAAAGAAACTGTGTTTTATTTTCAAATTATTTTAAAATTCTTTAGGCTTATGGTTACAATTTAAATTGAAGTTGATCCCCATGCTCAAGATCGTAATATGCTAAGCCTATTTGGGGGGATGGCTCTCATATGCAGCTGACGAAACAAACCTAAAGGTGCTTGGCGATAGATTTATAACTAGAGGGTGGTTACTAGCTAGACAGGCTATAACACCTGTTCAACAAACGCATCTTCCATGCTATATGCTGCGTCCGTCAAATTTTAGTTAGCTAATGACAACGCCCTATCATCGTGCTATGATTTCACCAAGATATCTTTCTTCACCGAAAGCTCAGGACATTTAACGAAAATGATGAGAACATTTTTTAATATTTTTTCTGTAAGCCTTTTAACACAATGTGTGGTCGTATAAATGCTATTAAAGTCCTCTTTTAACGAGTCAGTCTAAACTACAACATGCGCACAAAAATACGCTCTATTAGTAAAAAGTTAGCTGAAATATAGAGAGGCGTCTAGCGGGGTGCTTTCAGTTTAAAAGTCATATTTTAGCTAATTACGCCGTGGCTTGTTGCTGTCTGGACTGTTCGGATTACTGTGGTCGAGAATTCCTCTCGGAACCATATCTGAATTTAATATTATTTTCACCGTGGCCTATTAAAATGAAAATTTAAAATTTGCGGTTCCTCCACTAGTATTATCTAGATTCAGTTCGCAACTTTTGCAAATTGAATATGCATGTTGTGTTTTGGTGCATATTTTGTTTTGTTTAGAACAAGGGAATTACTTTTCTGTTAAATATGGATTTAATGTATACAAGAGCTTAAACATAAAACGTGGACTTTATAAATCACTGTGTATTTTTTGTAACTAATTCTGTACTTTACTTTTATTACTTTGGAGATTTCTCTCTATTTGGGGCAGTCCGACCGGTGGAATACTAGAGGTCCTACAGAAGATCGCAGTTAAATAACCTTGTGTTATGTCAGAAGGGTTTCCAGAGCTCCTGTGGGTAGAGGGGTTTGAGGTCGGCAACGCGTTAGTGATACCTATGGTATAATAAGCATACGTAGGCTACGGGAGCCGTTTACCATTAGGCGGGCAGTATGCTTGTTTGACACTTTATTTGTTTAAAAAACTAAACCAATGTAATTATGTGTCCTAATCTAAAACCGTCCACTTTAGAATTAAAAATAAAATGATTTTAATATTTAAATATTCCATTATTATTTGTTGATAATGATCTCATGTCTATTGTATCAAAATAGTAAATTTTTCACACTCATCAGCAATGTTCGACATAATAAAATGAAAGTCGTAGTTTGTACGAAGGCAAATAAATGTAAATTAAATAAAAAGTTCTCGGCCGTACAGTGAACATTTCAAAAGTTATCAAACACTCTCTATTTGTAGTAAATTTGTAAACAACCCTTAAATTCCGTCGGGAAGGTCCACTTGACCCGTGTTCGATAATTTCGTAGCTGTAAAAGTGTGTAGTGTAAAGTGTTATGTGTATCTGAAAGTTATGTAATTTCATACGTATATTTCAATAAATTATATGAAATCTAACATATAAAATTATATACGGAAAGTTACACAAAAACATTTAAATTAGTGGACTATTAACATTTTAAAGCTTTTTCTTAATTTTTCCTTTCTCAATGCTCCATCGAGCAAAATACTGCGACATTTCTGAATATGTGAGCATTCTGTGCATGTTTTAAAGTTTAAACACCAAACATAATTTAATAAAACAGAGAGAGAGGCAGTGTCATATCATACATAATGGAATAATTGGAAAATGAAGGCTACACCAGTACAACAAATTTTGAGAATGATGCGGTTAATGTTCAATACATTTGTAAACCAATATCTATATCTTGTCTCTGATATTAGTAATATTGTAATATTTTTAACCTCCGTAAAAAAAGGAAGATTACTATTTCCCTAATATATTTATATGTGTGCGATTATTTAGAAACTACACGACAGATTTGTTCGAAAGAGTCGAAATTTGTACATTGATATTTAAAAAAAATAAAAATACGGGGGCATTTATAATCAGGACGGAACACATTTCTCACAGTTTTTGAAATTTTTGTCTGTCCGTCTGTCTATCTGTCTGTATGTTTGAACACCAATCTTGCAAAAACAACTAGACCGAATTCAATGAAATTTAGTATGATTGTACCATATAGGCTGAAGATATATTTAGGATACATTTTTACCCGTATGAACATATGTATGGTCTATAAAATGCGTTTAGGTTATATACATATAAAAAGGAATGTATGTGTAAATAACTCTGTAATATATTTCAAATATTTACTGAAATGAATTGATAAGATACCAAATTATTTTATCTTTACATAATTTTCAATAAAATCAATAAATGGAAATGTAAGTATTTTTATTTTCCAACAGTATTTATAGAAGGTGCTATACGGCGGCTTGGTTTATTTCACGTATATATCTTCTGTAAGCACATATACTAATAATTTAAGAATGGGATTTCATTATTATTTTTAAATATTTTTAGATAAATATGAATGTTAATTTTAAATATTTAAATAAGTAAAAATATCTAACCTATCTTGATTTCTACGATACATGTCGTTGTTTAGTGTTTTTATGCAATTATTGAACATTTTTGTATGCCTTTCTTATACATGTGGAAAAAAAACGAACTGGGCATGGAGGAAAATTATGTTAAATACTGAAGATTTTACTCAAAGGAAACATTCTTTTATTTTTTGAAATAATAATAACCGCATTCACAGATTAAAGTTGTTACACATAGATGCACAGATAAAAATTGTTAAATTTCATGGTCTCCTGTAATTGTAAAATACAATGTTTATTCGAAAGATTTTATCTTTATCATAGACTCTATCGATTGGTGCAATAACATAGTGCATGCTGTTTTTAGTATTTTTAGTTGGCTCGATTCCCAGTACAGATAAGCTTTTTAGAAAATCTGTGAAAGCTGTTATTATAAATTAAAACAATAAAAGAGTGTTTCCTTTGGGTTTAATTTGCTATCTTCAATATTTAATATACTTTTCCACTGCTGAAGAGTTAGGCAGAGGTGTATTAATGTACACCCACAGTTCGTCGGGTATGTTTTTAGGTCGTATGTAATAGGGGGCGAGCCTATTGCCATTATTCGAACACACAGAGCTAATATATAAATATATCGGGTTTATAGCGGAATGTGTTAAGGTTATTCAGCGTTTACAGCGTTCATGATTAATGCTTATGCGTCTACAATATTACAATGGTAAATCGCTCTTTTGGGTTAGCTAGAACAGATATTAGCGAAGGATAATTTAATATAAGAGGTTCCCAAAGATTTTTTATCACGCCTTCCTAGTACCTAAAATGAAAATACCCGCGCCCCTTAACCCTCGGTACGGAAAACGACAGCAATTATGTTCACTACGCAATTATAAAAATACAATAAGGATAACAAAGTCCAAAAATAAAAAGGTAAAAAGCGCCTGTGCCTCCTTTACATGTCTTCGTACCTCCCTAGTGAGGCCGCCCACCACTTTCAAAAAGTTAGCGAGGCATAGATTAGATAATAGAATACTTAGTGTTATCGAGCCATAGATTAGATGATAGAATACTTAGTCTTAGCGACGCATAGTTAAAGTAGTCGCTACTACTATACACTAATGTGTATAGTAAGTAGACTTAGTTTTGATTGTAAGGCTTAATATTAAAATTTCATAGGTGTAATAAACGTTTATAAAGCACGAGTTTTGTAATGTTTGAATATTTATAAATTACAATGAACTAAAAATATTTTTAGTGTTGTATATGCATTTAAACATTTTGTTAATATTTGTATACAGAATAAATAAATGTTGTGATTGTTTGTGTCCGGTTTTATTTTTTCATGGTCGAGTGTCACCTCCAAACGGGTGGGGCACTCAGGTCAGACCGCACTTCCGCACCCTTCCTAACTACGCCACAGCATTACTGCAGAGGACACGACTTTAAAGGATAACGAATATGTCATAAAAAAAATCTGTCTGCCTGTTTCTATATCTGAATTTAACTTAAAAATGATTCTCAAGAAATTCTGTACACAATTAAGAAGCTTATGCCATTGATCAAGTGATTATGCTTATAAAATTTTCTTTTACGAATCGTAAATAAAAAAATAAATATATATTCGATAATTTTTAACCGATTTTGATGAAATTTTGTACACAGGTAGCTTATATCATTCCATTAATGATATACGCTATAAGAATTGTCAATTATAGTTTCGGAAATCATAAAAAAAAAAAAATGAAAATTGTACACTGAAAATACATGTCATTCCTCAATTATAGACTATATAAATTGTCAATTATATGACTAAAAAAAATATTAAGTGATTTAAATAATAACTGCGTAATAAAAAAAATACTTGCGGAGCCGACAGCTGCTGACATACAGACAGTTTATATTATAAATCTGTATAAGCTTGTATGTTTTTAAACGGTCGAACGGATTTAGATAAAATTTGCCACACATAACCTGGATTAACTTAACATTACTATACTTTTATCACGATGTCAAGTCTGAAGACCGCGCACACGAGCAGAAGCTAGTCCAGTATAAAAACGAAGTTCCATCCCTCTCGTTTTGAATTAAAAGTAGCATTTTTCTCGGTATTTTTTTTCTGCTCCGTGTCCTAAAAACATACCTATGTGGATACCGTACAAGGTTTCTTAGAAAAATCCTACATCTTTTTTTTTATCACAGTCATAAATCTATTATAATAAAGGATCCGACTGTTAGACCTTACGATTTTTCTAGATTGGCGAAAGCTTTGTTAGAATTTGAATGAACCGCGATTTTGCCGGTTGGATGCATAGACGTTTTACCATTCATGAGAAAACATAAAAATTGAAATATCTAATAACTTTGTTAAGTATTTATATATAACCGATATTGTAGTAAGTCTCAATAATATTGTATATACCTAATAATTTTATCAAATTGAATTATAATTAATTATATATTTCATGATCAGTATTTTTTATATCATTCTAATTAGAATTTATTTAAAACTCTTTCAAAAATTAAGTGATAGTAGATTAATGATAATAATAAACTTATGCCATAAAAAAAAACTTGCACTGAAACCGCCTTTGCGACCTTTATAATATTTCGGAAAAAAACTTATGAGAAGTTACAAAGGTACACTAAAATGATGATTCGCCTAACTCTATCAATAAGTATACCTTATCAATGCATAATTCACACTTGCTAGTTTATTAAATATCTCGTTATGTTTTTCATTATTTTATCTGTGTTCTAAATCATGCTCTAGAAATGTTAAGTCAGGCCAATATTTCCAAATATATTGTGCAATATTTTTGGGATGAGATATGAATAAAGTTGAGTAATAAGTGGTAAGATCACTTGGTTTATGTTATAATGTCCTACATAAGTAAGAGTGGAAGTGAGGTAACCCAGGTACCAAGAAGCCGTGGCTTATTGCGACGTTCTTACAAGTGTCTAGGGAAACTGTGAGCTGTTATTACACGAAAATTTATGAGGTGAATTGCTCGTACTAAGTTCCAAGTTTGTCGTAAACAACAATATAGAACTTACTAGGGTGGCGGCCTAATGTGACACAGGAAATGGAAAGAAATCCACTCTGCAAAATTTGTGTGAAGCTTGTATTATAAGATTTTATTTGTTACTATTACCGTTTTTTTTTTCATATTTGATGAGATATAGTAATTGATAATAATACTTTTGAAATTGTTTTTAAAAAACAATTTATAACTGATGGGCTATAAGAATTGTCATTAAAAAAAGTAAAAATAAAACGAGATGAAAATAATTACTGCGTAATGAACGCATACGGAAGCACCGGGCACCGCTAGTTAAGTTATAATAATTCTAACTATAATTGAAATTATTTTCAAAGGTGATGTGGGCTTTACCAGAAAAAATTACCCTTTAAAACTACTTGTGTAAATTTTTTCTTCATATGTTTAGGAATGAAATTTCCTAAGTTGGCATCCCTGTTTTATACGGAGAATTTTTCTTGAACCGATAACTATTTCAAGTTAAGATATTTTCTTCCTAATTAGCAACCGTTTTTGCAGTACCTACTAAAATCATAGTAAACTATTGAATTCATTGTACACGGCTATTTATTGAAACATCAAATTATTCGCGGTAATTTGATTTGGTGTATTTATTAAGTGAATATGGTCGGTATTGTCGGTAGTTGTACGGGTCCGAGGGTCGTGCGAAGCGTTCCGGTAGATCATTACCGATATGCGAATGGCGCCTGCCGCCATTCCAAAATGCCCTTCTGCCTGCTATTAATTACCCCAAGAACAAAAGCAAATGACTCGGTAGAGGTGATCCGGAGGGGTTGGTAGACGTTATCCATTCAACTGTTGTAGACGTCCGCGAAGAGAAATGTTCATTCACGATAGGAGAATTTATGACTTTGATTTACGCGAGACTTTTCACGTGGCGCCCTCGGCGGAGTTCCTCCATAAATAGAGAAGGGTCGCTTGACGTTTCGTTATTGCATGCTATAACGTCACGTTGACGTCACTATACAGTTTCCATTGACCGTAATGGATTGCTACGAAGCGAAAACATTCACATTTACATATGGGATGTTTTATGTTTGACCGGTTGTTCTACTATTTATTGTTCTGTTCTATTGATTTAGGTTAATAATATTGCTGCGGTCATTTATAAAATTAAAAAAATGCCTATTAGGTTAAAGTGTTTTAAGATGATTAATTGTAAGCATTTTGTCTGAATGTGTAAATCATAGATTATTACTTGGTCTCCGCTACGCTTCAATCGCGGAAACCAATCATTAATCTATGGTATTATGACCACATCCTGAGATATATTGATGATATCATTATGACAAATATTATATACTGGATGTGCCCCACGGTTTCAGTCGCGTTTAATTTTTGCGGTTCTCGTCGGGAAATCAACCCTTCCTCGGCCTACGAAATCCCGCGTCGGGCTACATGGTCCGGCCGCTCTATTACTTAGTTCTCGCTTAACGTACTTTATGACCTGCACTTTGTATAATAATTGTTCTGCTCCTAAGGGTCGTAGCGTGATGTTTAGGCGTAGTCTGATGTTAGATAGCACATAAGCTTCATCAATAAACAAGTTTAAAATGTAAAAAAAATTCAAATCGCTTGTAGTGCCAGATAACTGCGTTCAGACAAACGAAACAAGAAATAATCTCTTGAGGTTTATAATATTAGTACAGATTAAGATTTTTGGGAAAGCATAGGAATTGATATTCGATTCTAAAACTTGAACTATACGTCGTTGATAATGTGGTCATGTAGTCTGGCTAGCGTTGTAGTGGCGCGGCGGTTAGGTAGTTTTATCTCACACAATTTCAATTTTTCATCTGCGGCTGTCAGCTCGCCGCCGGCAGATAAGTAACGTCGCGTCGCGTCGCGTCCCGCCGTAAAAGTTTGTTCGCCGCCAGTTTGTTCGCTCCACTTCTTTTATAAACTTTTTGTATGAGCCACCGGCGTGATATCAATAATTCTTACAATTCGCGCTCGTATTGAAACAACAGGGAACCCTAGAACATATTTTTCAAAAAATTTGATATAAACTTGTACACGATAAGACGAGCAAAACTTATCAAACGCTCAATAATTATAGGTATTGCCTTTTCATGCTATTTAGTTCTTTAACAATGAATAAATAAGTTCATACAATTCTACACAAGACCGTTTAATCCCAAACTAAACCAAGCTTATAACTATGATAGCTAAACAGGTGAGAAACGATTTTATAAAAAAAAAAAATGTGTGCGTCTGAACGACTTAACCGATTCAGCTCATATTCATATAGAATATTTGTTGGGTCAAGTCGATAGTTCATAGCTATGTTAGGTTCCGATAGATGGCGCTGTGGTCGAGCCAATAACTACCGGAAAGGGCAGAATTAAAACTGCCGGGCTAGCTAGTACATATATAATTATTAAATAACCAGGTTACAGACAACCCCAACTGACAATTATGTTCATCACATAAAAGTCGTGCGGAAAACGAACCCGTGACCTCTTGGCTCAACAGTAGGGCTTACTACCACTGCCACGCCACTACCAGTAGGTCGTAATAATTAATAATAGATGGATATTATTATATAAACACACAAGGTGAAATAGATTCCTACATGATCAGATTAACCTTTCACTATAATAAAATCTACATTAGGATTTAGGAGAATAATTTGATCTTTATATTTTACAAATGTGTTCATACCGAGTAGTTTTTTAAGTAATTCGAAAAAGTATCAAATTAAAACCTAATAAAACGACAACCAAGAATATGTACTTTGGAAATATTGATATAATGATAGGTTAATTTTAGTACTTTATATAAAGGAAATACGTGAGTTTCTATAATGTATTTCGACAAGTCACACATAATGTAATAATTAAAAGTAAAATAAATTCTCATCTTAATATTAAAAGGCATAAAAAGAAGAGTTCAGTACAAGTGTTACGTAAAAATGTTTCAAGCCTTTCTAGCTGCTTGGTATTATACCGACAGTTAATTAAAACTCCGTTCTTAGTTTGAGTTAACCGAACTTTTACACTGATAACAACATTAATGAAAACTCGTCTGAATTTGGGCGGAGAGTGCCTGTGACAGAGGCGGGAGGCGCAAGGGCGGGCGGGGTCGTCCGTACTGGTAGTTAAGTTGTGCGGGTGCCAGTTCGCGACGCGTCGGTTAAGCGAAGCTACGTCGTCGTCGCGACGTTCGGCTACACTGTTGCTACGAACACTACGTGATCGTGACCTCTAGTATTGCCATAAATTCTGAACTATCTTTATGGACAATAATGGGGACCGCCGTTACCGTGAGGAATGCCGGACTTAAGAATGTGTTTAGTGTGTCGCGTGTTTGTGTTTGCGATTCATGTAATGGTTTTCCTTTTCTATGGGTGCACTGGTTCATCGGCCGTCGCGGTCTATCACTTGTCATACATATGAAATAACTTTAATACTTTTTTTTGAAACTACTATGATGCTATTATTTATTATTTCTAAAATACAATATGAAATAAAACGAAATTTCCCATTTTATATAATTTTAGTGGACCTTAATTGTTATTATTTAAGCAAAGAGTACCTATTTAGGTTGTGATACGTAATGCATTTGGCATATTTTATTTTATATATTTATACATTTTATTAGTTTGAAATATTAATGGTAATGTGATAACTTATTCATACGTTAATTATTCGATAAAGTGCAAGTAATTTAACCACATTTTACAATGTTAAAATAATTCCATATAAATTGTAATTATTATAACATTTTTAATTTCTAGATTGAAATTATGATAAATATTGTTAAAATTATAACTAATAAAAATAAAATGATATAATTTTAATAAATATCTACTTTAGAAATAGCTGTATTAAAAAGCTGTTTTTTTTGTTTACGAATTATGTTCATTTTTTTTTAAATAATATTGACTATATTTTCTTAATTTACAATAAATTATTCAATGACAATTGCTAATTCTTCTATTCATTATAATTTATAAAATGTTGTTACAAATACAAAAAAATCATTAAATACAACACACTCTTCGTTTAGGGTGCCTTGATCTCAATATGTGGGATCAAGGCGGCTTCTATGCTATGTTACCAAAACCGAACAGTACTGACGCATTTTCGGTATACATAATCATTTCTAGTTACTTTAAATAAAATGTATGATAATAACTAGGTCGACATAATCCTAATTATTACAGGCCAAAAAAGTAATAAAGAAAACATATCTTTATTACAAAAAATAATAAAAACGTCTGTGTTCTCAAAATGTTGTGAACAAAAACAGAAGCTATTTTTATCTTTATTTACTCTAAAGCGTAACGCAATATATTACGGCTTGTTCCTTCCATTTTATAAATCCGAAACAGGGATTAGATAACAGCGTCTTTAAGGTTTCCCTCGGAAATGTTTACAGGTATCTCAGATTTTATTTCGTTTAAACGTGAAATGAGGTAGATAACGTTAAAATGATTAGAATTTACCGTATGTGGTGTGGCATTCTATTTTGTAAACTTAAAATCATAGCTTACTACCACCCTAGTTTTTTTTTAATATTCAGTTTAATTCAATAGTATTATTTACGCAAACTTTAATATAAAATATTTTTGCTCAAATGTAAAATCACAAAAGTCGTATGGACAATGTTTAAAATATTTCATTTTATACTATTAATATTTATAATTCCATATTTTAATTAACCTTTTTTAGTAAGTTCAGTATAGTATTGAAAAATCAATATCGTTCAATGAGTTTTAAATTTTAATATTAGTAATCATATTTCGTCTTAGACTATTTTACGTGTAATTTCATACAAAAAATGATAATATTACATTTCAACAACATCAAGCGCAAGAATAAAAATGTAGACACGTTAAACCTTACAAGCAATGCGCAGTTTACTTTTTCCATTAACATGGTAGAGTGAAAATTGCTTCTTATACTCAAAAAATTCTAATTAAAATTAAAAAAATTAAAATTCGATGTTGCCCGTATTGTGCTTTAAAAGTTACATTGACTATGTTTTGTTTCAATTAAAATTATTTTTCATCGTCATGTGTTCACTCCAGTATACTTGATAACTGATGGTATACATGTGGAAGTGTGGAGATATTTAAAAGCAGATGGATAGATGTGGTTGACTTTATTTTTTAATAAATTTTTACAGGAAGGGTTGATCCCAGATACAATGCAATAATACTTATAATTTTAATTAAGAATAAGGGCGATTAAGTATGATACTTAAATGGAATATAATTATTAATGGGTATAATAATATATCTAACAAACTCATCCAGTTTTCGGTATATCAGTTCATTGATTCAAAACGACAGTAATATTGACCGGGGCGTGAGAAACGGAATAAATGCAGGTTGGGTGAAATTGTAAATGATTTTGGGAATCACATGTTATTCCAAAGTATATAATAGAATAGATCATTATAACATCTGTCATGATATATGGCACTGAGTGCTGGGTAACGCAAAAATGGATGAAAGAAGTTTGTATGATGAAGACAAGCGAATGTTAAGATAAATGTGTGCTGACCAGTACCAGTAAAATGAGCAAGATGAGGAATGATAACCTATATCAGAGTAAGTTTGAAAGTAGCACCAGTGACAATGAAGTTTTTTTTCATTTATCTCCCCCTTTTACCTAATGTATAAACAAAATATTGGGAAAGAGAGGCGGCCGCTATTTGATACAATCCACCTCTGTTCTCTTTAATGCGCTGCATGTTATAGTAATATTATAGAAAAATAATAATATGAATAAACATAAAATAAGAAATAAAATAATATAAGTAAATATATGTATATAAATATGACAAAGAAGTTAGGAAGTAAAAGTTGTCGCGATGAGGACATTTCATGGGGAGGAATGAAAGTCATATAACTAGAAGAGTATTAAGTTGGATTTCGTGAGGAATTATATATGTAGATACTGACATGACAGCTGATAGAGAAAAGTGGAAGATATGAATGTTGATGAAACATGTTGTGTTTTTAAATACAAGAAATGTGGCACTTGTTTGCCACACTTATTATATTTAATCTACGGTCCGCCTGATGGTAAATGGTTACCGTAATCTAAGGACGCCTGTAATAATACCATAGGTATCCACTAACGCGTTGCCGATCTAGAACCCCATCTACCCACAGGAGCTCTAGATACCATACTCACCGCAGGAACACAACACTAGGTTATTTGGTTGCGATCTTTCGTGGGGTGGAGGTATTCCATCAGTCGGACTGTCCCAAGTAGAGAGAAATCTTCATACAAATTTCTCTATGCCCTCTTACTCTCTTATACGGGGTGGAAAAACCGAAAGAGACATGGAGGAAAAGTATATTAAATATTGAAGATATCATCTTATACTCAAAGGAAACATTCTTTAATTTTTTCAAGTAATAATAACTGCATTCAGATATTTTGTATAAAATTTCCAGTATCGGGAATCAAACTCACTAAAAAAAAAAAATGACATTCATTATGTTATTGCTCTAATCCATAGGGCCTATGATAAGGATAAAAACTCACCAATAAACATTTTATCTTACAATTAAAGGAGACCATGAAATTTAACTATGCACCTAACTCTAATATTACCTTAACCTAGACTTGGGAATTTAAAAATGTAAAAGTTATTTTAATATTCTTTGAATTCCACGATGACAGTTGGTACCCAAATAAAATAAAAGATAATGTCTGAAGTGTCTATAAAAAGTTATGAACTAAATCTTTTCTACATAAAATAATTGGCAAGATTATTGTTATCTCCTACCTTTGAACTTTAATTTTTTAGACGAGGTATTATGACAAAACTTTTTTTGACTATCTATGTGAGGTGCTGTAATTTTGAAACTGGAACGAAAATCTCGACAATTTATTTTTTTATTTGTTTGCTGTTGAGGTATCCAGATAGACAAATATTGCCTGTTTATTTTTTATACAATAAAGGTGGCCAACAAGCATACGGTCCGTTTGACGCTTGGAGTACTATGGTATCACTAGCGCGTTGCTAATGGGTTATTTGGCTGCGATCTTCTGTAGGGTGAAGGTATTCGACCAGTCGGACTGCTCCAAGGACAGAGACATTTTCAAATAAATTCCTCTGTGCACTACCTCTCTTTGACTTTGTTGCGAATGGTAGAAAATTCTGTAAAGTATTGAGTTTAAGTTGAAGTCTCAAGATTCGCGTACAACGTCCACAGCGAGTATATTTGGACGACTCCATTTTTGGGTTAAAATATGACATACTTTGAGTGTTGCTGCTGCTGAAGAGTTAAACATCAGTCATACTTGTGTACAATTAAAAACAATGAAGTCATAATCTGTGCATACAAGATAATGCATCTCATTTCGAGTAACTTATCACTTAATTTGTTAAAATGTATGAAAACAATAATTTTCATTTATATCTTTTTTGGCTTAGATATTTATATAAGTTTAGATGCGTTACCCGTGCTCTATTTTGGTAGTATTAAAGTCGGGTATTTGCCTGACATTCTCTTCCAAGGTTGCGGTTTCACGACATTACAACTCAAAATATATATTCATTTCGTAGTAACAACAAAAAAACATATTATAATGTCTTTCATAGTGTTTCCCCCTTTGCGTACTATATAACTGGAAGCATTATTTATAGTTTTATGTATATTTTAATGATACTGTTTTTTAGTAAAATTATGTTGGCGTATGACCCGTCTATATATAAAATGTCAATGTTCTTTAGATATAAATTTGCTTTCATGTTATTTCGATATGTACAAATTGTAAAATTTCATGGTCTCCAGTAATTATAAGATACAATATTTATCCAAGAGATGTTATCCTTACAAAAGACTCTTTCAATTGGTGCAGTAATATAGTGCATGTCTATTGCATTTTTAGTTGGATTGATTCTCGGGACAGGTAAGCATTTAGAAAAATCTGTGAATGAAGTTAATTTTATTAAAAAAAAATTTAAAGTATGTTTCCTTTGAGAAAAACTTGATATTTTCAATATCTAATATACTTTTTCTCCATGCCCCGTTCATTTTTTCCAACCTGTATAGGTGAGATAAGGACAAGAAGATCATGTAATATGTTCATCAAAATGTACTTAATATATTTTTCATAGTAACACTTGTTTATCTATTCTATGTTATATGGTACATAGACGTTATGTTCGAATTGTTAGACCACTGAAATGTTAGCTTATCGATAAGTTTTTACTCTAAGTAACTTAATTTGTGATACAATCGGTTAATACTGTAGGGAAACATCGTAAGCAAATTTTAATACTTGGGTAACATTCTCATGTTGGTACTACTATTTAGAGGGTAAATGGAAAAGTAAAGATTTTTTGGAATTGAGAATACATTGACAATATCTTCTGATCTGGTAAGGTATGATTTCTATCGAGAAGAGCATTGTACTATATAGATATAATATACAAACAGGTATAGGTATAGGTAGTAGGTAGGATATCTTAACTATTTTTAACTCATGAAAATTGATAAGTTAACTATAAGTTTTACTTAAATTATTCAGGCAAAATGGTATGAAGTTATATAATAGTTGAAGTATTGATACATAATTAAATAAATAGATAATCGATATTAAATAAATCGATCTAAAACATCGATTAATAATTAATAGAAATAGAAATAGAATTTAATCTATAAATGTAATTATTTAATCTTACCTAGAGTTTATTATAAATCATATCAATAATAAAAAGAATTATTTAATAATTATGTTTCTCGTCTCATCTGCAACATATTTTTTAATTATTTTATGTATAAATAATATCCGTATTTTTTAGTTACTTACTTTTATTATTATTATTATTTAAAATTTAGTTTTTTAAGTACTATTATTAATTTATTACTTTTCTTAATTATTATTATCATTATCTTACTAATTATACGTTTTTATGTTGTAGGAAGAAGAAAACTGCTGTTGATCTGTTGCAGGCGAAAGTAGCTAAAAAATTTCGGATTAACTATTATACCGACTAAAATGGATTACTGTGGCCATTTTTAATATGTATACTGATACAAAAAATGCTTAAATTTGTAATAATACACTAACGTTAAATAAATATTCTTTGCATAGTACTAAAACGCTCTGAAAATACTTTCCACTACACACAAATTATACGTATGGTTTGAGTAGTAAAACAGCGCGCGTACGTTACGCTTACGTAGCGTTGTCGCCTGTCGCTCGTTTTGTTCGCGTACAGTGTGGGCGTTTCGCTGTTATTTTGTTAGACTGGACATTCGCGTGCGTCAACGAGAACTGTGCTTTTCAACTTGTGATTTGTGGATTCGCAGTTGTATTCGCCATTTACACTCCGTTTGGGTTTGTTGATAATTCATTCCGTTATTAATTATTTTTTTCTAAAATATATTCAGTCGAATATTTTATCGTGTAATGTTATTGTGAATACGTATATAATCTGTTGCGTTTTTTTTTTGTTAAAGCTATGAGACTTATACTATTTGATCCGATAAAACTTAGACTATTAATTAATCCGAAGAATCCAATACCGAGCATTATGTGTATCGTGGAAATTTTTAAATAGGAATATAATTGAAGACAAGATTTTCCCTTATGACCTCTTTCGAAGAGTCTTTAAAATCAAGATTTGAATTATGTTCTACTTAAATCATAAAATAATAAGTATATATGTGTTTAATATTTTCTCCGAAACACATGCGTCGTGGCTTCATCATTAATTTAATATTAAATTAATTATTAATATTATTTAATATTATTAATTTTCACATTCTGTGGGTGATGCAGGCGAGCAACTTGTAAATTCGATCACTAAATTAATCAACTTTATGTATTCCGGTAATATCAATCCAGAAATTGTTTCCATTCTTTTCGGCGCAAACCTCATTGCCCTCACCAAAAAGGACGGAGGGGTGAGACCAATTGCTGTTGGATCAACACTACGACGTCTGGCCTCCAAAATTGCTGTTCGACATATTTTACCAAAATTAAATTCGGAATTTGAACCCGTACAGTTAGGCTTCGGTGTAAAAGGAGTGTGTGAGGCAGCCGTCCATGCCCTACGCTCTTTCCTAACTTACGGACAGCCTGACTTGTTGCTCAAAATTGATGTCAAAAATGCATTCAATTCGGTAAATAGGGATACCCTGCTGACGGAAATAAAACAACATATACCTGAAATATACAATTATCTTCTTCTCAGTTACGCTAACCCAACAAAATTGTTATATCGTTCTAATGAACTGTCCTCGGAAGTAGGTTGTCAACAGGGTGATCCCCTTGGGCCTGCAATTTTTAGTTTGGCTATAAATCCGATAATCAAAACTTTAAATTCTAAATTCAACGTTTAGTATTTGGACGACGGAACCCTAGGAGGTGATGTGGATACTGTGTTTTCGGACCTTTTTTTAATCAAAAATAAATTTGAAGCCATTGGTTTGGAGCTTAATTTTAGCAAATGCGAACTTTTTATAAATAACTGCGACTTAAATTTAAATGACGTAAAACAAAAATTTAATATTTTGGCTCCAAATATTAAGATAGTAAACAGTAATTCCCTTTACTTTTTAGGTTCTCCAATTTTTGATAATTTTTTTTTTCTGAATTTTTGAATATTTCAATTACTAAATTCCAAAATTCTGCTGTCCGTCTCCTTGAAATTAGTCCACATTATGCACTTTGCATCTTAAAATTCTGTCTTTTCGTCCCTAAATTTACACATGTGCTCCGTTGCTGCTCCTTTTGGAATCACCCAGATCTTTTGACACAAGTAGACGATTTAATCAAAATTACTTTAGAATCGATTCTTAATATGCAGCTGCACGAGCAATCTTGGACCCAAGCATCCTTACCCATCCGTTATGGTGGTTTAGGGATTCGCAAAATTTCCAGTGTCGCTTTACCAGCCTTTCTATCTTCTGTCCATAGTTCAGCAAATCTCATAAGTAAAATTTTAAGGGTATCCCCTTCATACTTTGAGATTGCTGGCTTGGAAGAAGCTAGAAACGCTTTCTTAATTGCATGCCCAGGTCAAAATTTTCCAGTTTCTCCAAATTCACAGAGGAGCTGGGACGACATAAACTGCAAATTGATTTATGATAATATTTTGAGCTGTAGTACGGGTTCGGCGCGTAATAGGCTTTTGGCCGTGGGTGCGCATGAGGCCGGCTACTGACTTCAAGCGTATCCTTCGTCAAATACAGGAACATTTCTTGAACCTGACACGCTCCGAATCGCAACCTGTCTACGGCTTGGGGTTCCGGTCTGCGTTCCTCATAAATGTCCCTGTGGCAGTGATGTCGACAAGCTAGGACATCACGGACTGTCATGTCAAAAAAGTGCAGGCCGCTTCTCGAGACATGCCGCACTTAACGATATCATACGCCGGTCACTTGCCACCGTCAACGTTCCAAGTTTACTTGAGCCGACTGGTATTGCAAGAGACGATGGCAAGAGACCGGACGGTATGAGTTTGGTTCCATGGAAGATGGGCCGGGTGCTAGTATGGGATGCAACCTGTTCAGACACGCTGGCCCCTTCCCATCTACTTGGAACCAGCAACAGAGCTGGTGTGGCTTGTGAGGCGGCTGAAAAAGCTAAGGCATGCAAATATAGGGGTCTGGGCTCTGAATATGATTTTGTCCCATTCGGCGTCGAGACCCTTGGCCCGTGGGGTCCTAGCGTTACAAGGCTTTTTAAGGAAATAGTAAAAAGGTTAGTCGACATTACAGGAGACCGAAGAGCTGGCAGCTACCTCGGACAAAGAATTAGTCTAGCTATTCAAAGGGGGAACGCTGCCAGTATCTTCGGAACCTTGCCTAAAGGGACTCCTTTTCATAATATATTTTAATCTGTAGTTATGTATGTACATGTAATAATTATAAAAGTAAAATGTTATCCATTTAATATTATGAAATAAGAAATTATAGAAACAAAATATAATATTTTTACTATGAAGTTCGTATGTTAATTAATATACACGTATACCGCCCGATACGCATGTTGACAGTGCAAAATTAATAAAAACAAAAGTATACGAGATAAATTTTACTCACGTAGTTCATGCTCCTGTTACACTTCTGCCATGTTTTATCATTCCCTGATGACTGCCTCGGGGTATATTTTATGAATTGGCTATGATAAAAGTGCTCTAGAGTCACAATAGACTATTATTATTGACATTTAATTTATTATAAAATCTTAGGAGTTTTTTATTGTATTTTGATGTCTCATGAATTATACTACTAGTCACTTAGGGAAATGACGAAATATTTAAAATTATATCCTGTTGCAATAGCTTAATTTAAAGTTATATAGTTTTGCATTATGTATTATTCAATCTTTCACCTGTATTTATGTCTTGTTGCTTATAATATGCCTACACTTTTTTGAAACAATTATGGCTCAGTGGTAATGTGTACGGATACCGCGTCGATCGACGTGAGTTCGAATTCCTGCAATGAACCTGAGCATTCCGTGAACGAAAACATCGTGATGAAACCATAGCATGGTGGTAGGATATTTTCTAATGCCCGCCTGGCATACTATCACCCTCAAGTTGAAAATCGGCCACCAAGCACTTATAGGTACGTCCTGGAAGCAGCACTTGACAGCTAATTTTTCCGCAAATATTACAATATTTGCTAAACCCATAATTTTACTACGGTGTTATTCTCTAAGAGCGTGGTTCGTATCCCTCGATACGCAAACCATATTAGGTAGAAACCCTGTAACCATGCGGTCTAAGTGCACGCAGTCTTTTCGACGATTCGACTGTTCCACTTGTATCGCGACCAGACGCTTAATATTAACCTGGGTCAATGGATGAGCATTGTCCTGCAATGTGACGAGCGTCGAGTTAAAAATCCATTATTTGTAGTAGATAAATAATAAGTAATACGAGATTATATTCTGTTTATGTTCATATCATCTGTCTATCTCAGATTGTAAGAAAAAAATACCCCTAATAAAATGTAAAAAATTACTTAAATGAGGAATCTTACATGGCAATACAGGTGGCGCTGCGCGGGGTTCCGCCATACGATTAAACGTACCGCTGGAGCTGGCGACGGTGTTATCAGGTTTTAAAAGTTTGCTAAATTTTAGGGAAACTAAAACTAAATATGTTAATTTTAAATCGCAATATCATTTTTATTTTCATATAATTTGTTTGTATAATATTGATTATATTATATCAATATAATTGATACATTATATAATATATAATACAATCAATCAATACAATAAAAGATAATCAATAAATATAGATTATTACGTTTATAATAATATATATGTATGTATGTTATATACTTAACCATAACAATAAATAATAAAAAACAATTACTTATTGTAATAATAAACTTATCGGAATTTCCTTTGAAACATAAAAAAATAGTTATATTCTTTAATTCACAGTTTGCACCCGTTTTGTTTAAATACAACACGGGACCAATGAACAACTTGGAAGTATCAATTAGCTTGTTAACGAAGAACAAACATAATGAGTATGACTTAATAAAACCAAACAACGAAATCAGTTTTGATATTAGAACGTTAAATTACTTTTAATTTAGTTTACACAGAAGAGGTTAACATCCATTATAAATGCTTTAGTAAGAAACCTGTTAAATAATTAAATACAATAATCTAATTTTGTCCACTTGTTTTGTTTTTCAATTGAAATTATTTTACAAAACAACTATACATTTAATCTAAAAGTCCTGAACAGTAGTTATAAGGGAAGTTAGTAAATGAAAGTATTAGACACCGTACATTAGTAAATTTGGCCTTGTTTTAACCTAAACTATATTAGTCACGCAAAGTTGAATCTAGGCAACACGAGTCAATAATATTACGTGGCATTATTATAATATAATTGCCAAAAACTAATTTCAAGCTGCGACGTAGAAGTAATTAACACATATTATGTTTCATATTCATTGGGATATAATTTAAATCTGGTACATATTATAAAAACAAAATTCTTTCAACTCAATCTACCCTAAGTATATAACGATTTTGGCTTATTTTTAATTTAATTAATTAAAACGGATTATCCTATTAAGAGCTGGGATTCACACGAAACTTTGTTTCCGATTCGTTACAAAGGCCAATGATCCTTCGTGGAAATGATTCATTTTCGTTTCGTGGACAAAGAATAAGAAAATAAAATCACGTGTTTACTTATTCTTCGTTATTTTCTTGTTGTTCCTGAAGTTTTTTTTTACAAATCGACTAATGTTTCTCATGTGGTAAAATAACAGGATAAATATAGTTCATTAAAGTTAAACTAACTTGCTCACTCATGTCCCAAGTTATTTGTCCACATTGGCGCGAGACAGAAGTAGTAATTTATAAGATAAATATTACCGCTGAACAAGAAAGGGTAATTGATATAAACATATGTTTATTCTACTGTATATATAACTTTCAACTGCTTAATGTAACACATAACAATATAAACAAACTTTACCTATCTACTCAGTCACGTACAGAAATGGGGAAGTTCGTTTTATTTACAACTGGTACAATGTTACTGTTTCACAAAATAAACATTTAACGCAAACGTTTAACGCTAATAGCATCATAGTAGGCTAAACGGCAATTCATTTACAGCGATGATGTTTTCAACACTGAAACATAAGCTCAAATGAGGCGATTAAGCGTTGAAGATGAACAGGCCGGGCTACGATTACACCGTGCCTGCATCCACAACATATTACGCGAGTAATAACCGGCCACCGCAGTATGAACGTGGTTATGGACAATTGACGGCAGGCCCTCTATACAGCCCCACTTCGCATCCTTCGTCAAACTATGCAGATGTTTACGAGGGCAATAACGACACGACGCTTAGAGCAGAAGAGAGACACTGGTATATAGAAAACCATAAAAATCTACAACCGACCTACGAAGTCAATGATATTTTACCTCAAGATGCCAAAATTAAGAAAGAAGAGGAAAAGAAAAATGAAGTGTCAATCAGAAGGTCAGAGACGTCGCAGACAAGGCAGCGCCGGAAAGAGGACCGATGCTCCTGTGAATGTTGGCCAACTACAGATAATAATATCGTACAAGACAGTATTGGAAACGAGGCAACGAGATCGATTTCTGGGGTGGATATGGTCGCCTCGTATGGTGTGTATGGAAACCCAGATGATGAAAATTCTGGATTTGCACGATTATCTGAGAAGAAAAATGCTTACGGACAAGGAAGTGAAGCCCAGTTCAAGGGGTGATAGTGAACCAACAAGGAAATAGTGCAGTTGTTAGATCGAATTCACAAACGGAGACTTTTTGTAACAAATGCTGCGGATGGTCATCGAACCCGCCAGCAGCCAATTCCGAGGACTATTGTTGGATACACTACTGTCGGCCTGCATTGATAGTCTTACTACTTTTGTTTTTTCTAATTCTGCTGGGTGTTTCCACAGGGTTCTTACTGACAAATAATTGTGAGTATTATTTTTTAATATATAGTTATATAAGAAAAAATTATAATTAACTTCAGTTTCTAGTATCCTTTTGATATTTTGCCTTTTATAATTTTTTTATTTGGATGTCTTTCAACGAAATAGTGTTTTTTTTAACTGAAATCGTTCTAATTGTTTCTAGGCTAAATAACAAAAAAATATACAATGATTATTTATATAATAGAGTTTTTTACTGGTTATATTTGTATGGAATATAAAATTAATTTAGGAAATTAAAAAGGAATTTAAGATAGGGATATGAAAACTCATAAATCCATAAACCCATAAATCATAGAATTAATAATAATAATAGAAGTAACTATTATTTACTATAATAACTAACTATATAGAAGAAAAAAGATTGTGTGGTTTTATGAAACCACGGTAAAAGTGAAACTTATTTTGACATTAACTAACAAAAACAAACGAAATAGCGAGCGCCTTTCACTTTATCCCTACTCCGCGGCCGACTGTCACGCGACATGCAACACACAGACCAAAAAGTTTGAGACGATCTAATAAAAGTTTCACTTTAAAAATGCAACTATAATTTGAAATAAGAAATGCTAACTTTGTGAAATATAATTGTATAACTTAAGTAAATATTTTTTTGGTAATCGTTGACACGTCACGTGACCATGTCGATGACGACTTACATGAACTTCCAAACTTTCTTATAGAAGTTTTCACTTCAAAAACAGCCCTAACAACGCGTGGCCAGGTACATCTAGTCTAAAATATTGAAAAAAACTAAATAAACAAACTATCACTAAAAATAAGCTTAAAAAACATATTAGTAGGTACATCGGTATTCGGCACGACGACTGTAGTCAGCTTTCTCACTAAATCGATTAATTCGATGAAGTCGATCATTGCCGTCCATTGATAAAGCCGATCGTCTCTACATGGAGTGACATTCGTATCACGCTGGTAGATATTTTCCATTTCATTCCGACCACAGAAATCCCGTGGATAATGGGTTCAATGCAAATAAATGTACTATTTGAGTTCAGCGGCTGTATAAAATTAAACGGGATTTTATGTTTGGTGTTTTAATTTTGTTTGTATTTAAAAATTGTTCGTTTTTTAAATTTTCATTTGAATATGTAGAATAAAAAATATTTAGTATTATTTATATTATGAACAATAAATTATTTATGTTAAGTATAGGAAATAGCTCACAATAAAACCAAATATAAATATGAAGGTGTTTTATTCAGAATAATGAAAAATAAAGATAAAATAAAATCTAAATAAAAATATTAATGAAACTACCGTTTACTAAGCTTTATGAGATTGGAAACACTTCCGTCCTCTATGGCGACACGACTCGGAATGTCATATCTTATTATATTAAGTGAGCAATTCTTATATAAATATATGTAATTGGTTTCTCGGAAACGGCTCCACCGATTTCGATTAAACTTTTCATTTAGATAATGTTTTACATTACAAGTTTACCTAGATAGGTGTTTTTTCTATATATATATATAAGACACCGAGCGCAGCTCGGTCGCCCAGATACATTACTTTTATGTAGGTATATTACCGTGATCTGTTTTTGCATTATGTTGGCGTTCTGTATTATATTACTCTATTTAAGTAGTTTATCATTTTTGAGGTTGACATTTATTATCTAGGCGAAAAAACTCATTCCCAGAATGATACCCTTATCATTTTTTTATTTAGTAAATTTTATTAATCTCATTACTTAATCTGAAAGTTAAATATAAAAAAGGAATATTACAAATTCTCAAAAAAAGAAACTATTATACCATGTTCCCGGAAAGAAGAATGAACTAGATAAAAAGATAATTAAAAAGAAGTACACAACATTTTGGAAGTATTCAAAGTGATTCAAAGTAATTAATTCTATTATTTTTATTTATTACTACTTTAAATCTCTATATTACAATACTCATTTTTAAATAATCATTCTAGCGTTCATATTCTATATTGCAATTTTCCATGAATATAATATTATTATTCGTATTTACCTATATTTAATACTGCAGGGATCATACAAAAGTGTATTCAATTGGCTGTTTAAAATTTAAACTTGATTTCATTCCACTAAATGGAAAGCTATGACTGTATGGTTGGCGTGCTCCACTTCGCTCGTTTTTCTCTCTGGCAGAACATTAATTTTAGTGGCACTCCTACACCACACATTCGGATTTTCAAATTGCGGATATCCATTCGAATTAAAGGAGTAGCTTAAATATGTTAGTACTTAATTATTCTCGTTTCGTTGTTTTATTTTTTACTCATAAAATTGACAATTTTATATAGCTTATCAATTGAGGAATGGTATGTACTGCCCGTGTACAAAAATTCATCACAATGAATTGAGAATACATAAAAATTACATTTTTTGATATTCTTTTATGATATCTAACAATACTATTGTCAAATTTATAGCCTTTGCCGCCTATGGAATGACCTATCAAGCTTCATGTCTAAAAAAATATTTTTTTAAACCATTTATGAAATTAATATTGAGAATTCTTCTGAGCAATAATATAAGCTTCCCATGTATAAAAGTTCAATATAAATCTTTTAAGCTGTTTTAAAGTTAAATCAGGACATACAAACTGACAGACTTTTTTATGTCAAATCCGTTAACAGTGTCCTTTATAACAGACGTGTAAAATTACATGTACAGACAGAATTATGAATATAGATTCTATTCAAAATAATATTTTTTAAAGTATCGTTAAAAAACAGTTCAATTTTCACAAATAAAATTTATATATTACGAAAATAATTGCCTATTATTTTGAAATGTAAATAGAGTAGGTCTTTGTTGGTTAAAGTTCACAATACTTGTCTAAACTTTAATAAAATGTAGTCAACAGACTATGAGCATAAAACCTAAAATTAAATTGGTTAAAATATGACTAAGTATCACGTTTAAACTATGTTTTTATACGAATCGAAGAAAAATATATATTTTTAAGCTGTTTAGATAATAAGCAATACTTTGTTATATGTAATACGTATCGTTCTGTATGGGTTTATTTTTTCGTTATTATGTTCCATGATATTGTTTTTTCAAATGTACTCTCTAATAATAGGTATTTCTATATCGCTTGCATTTATATCTAATTAGTTGAAACCTAAAATGTAGCGCGCGCGATCCCGAAGAAACTTTTGGGGCTCATCAATTAACTTTTAATTAATTAAACGTGCAATTTTGCTTGTTAATATTTTCAATTTTAGAAGTATTATTATCGAGAACGAGCATTGAAAGCCTTTTTAATCAATTTATTTCCTAAATAATTCTTCGGAGAATTACGGTTTATAAGTTATGTCAAAAAGCAAGTAATGAATCCTTATGACAGTTGACCTTTGAAAATACGAAAACTATAAAAGTATCTATATTAAATGAAAATTAAACATATTATATTACGGTAATTTGATCAATTATTAAGAAACGGTTTTTTAATTAGTTATAAATGTAATTATGTTAACGCGACGTCTAAATTATATAGATCAAGTGCGTTAAAGTCTAACCTGTTCTCCTAAACCATGGTAGCCGGGAAACACTACAAACACCTGATTCCGTTGGTAGGTTTTCTGCAAGGAGTCTTTAAGTTCTTCAGCTGCACAGCCTACGATATTGACCAAAAAAGCATACTGTTTGTTTGATGAAGGTCATTCGGTGATTGTGTATTGCGGTATATTGTGCGAAGATGAGGGTCTTCACTGATCAATGGCGATTCGATAACTTGCGATGCAGCTCGGGTGCATGTAGACAAGTTGTAATGATAAGCAGTTTACTATTCACCCAAAGTAAAGAGCTACAAGGATAGTCGTTGGATAGTATAAGAAAGAAAGAGGGTAGAAATAGCAAAAGTACGGAAAATAATAACAACAGGTACAAATGTGAATTTTACAAGCAATTTCTTTTCATGTTTGAAAATTATAAAATCAAAAGGTCGCCAAGATAGTTGGTTAGTAAAGCAGTCTGTAGCCCGTATATAAGCAATTGAAAGTAGAGTACTATTGTTATAATATCACTTGCTACCTTAAGCTTAACAAAAACCCTTTTCCTTTTATTACCATTACCGTTGCGAATAAAATTCCACAAGCTGTTTCATTCCAGACTCGCAGAATATTGAGTCTCAAAATATTGAGTCACACGCAATAACCGATAGCAATATTCGAAGCAGTTTATTTATATACATATGTATATACATACACGGTACCTACATATAGCTACAATCGGAGAGTTATTTCAAACTCCATAGCAATAGATTGTCCAAAAGTTGAATAGTACTTTTTTTACGGCAGAATTAATTTCCACAGGGGCGCGGCGCCCGTGCGGCAGCGGAGCTCGGGGAATTACTCACATTCAACTTTAGCTTTGAAGCGGAGCGCGAATGGCTAATCGATCGATTAATTGTCACGCCGTTTGAACACAAAATTCTTGCCAAGCTTAGTAACAAGGGATCAGGTTCCGTAATATATACGATAGGATGGAAATATATATTAATACTCTAATGAACAATTTATTACAAGCTTTTATTTAACTCGCTTTATCTTGCAACTGAATTTTAAAACAATTATTCCTAACCGATTGAGCTGATATATTATTAAGAAAACTTTGGACTCCTTTTTAAGCATATTGTGCGCAGGGAGGAGCATGATATTTGGCATAGGTAAAGTTTATATCGAGAAAGAGTGGAGAAAGCAAATTTATATATATTCTATGTTACAAATACCTTAAATTCAATAATACTGCGGATACTACACTTACCTGTGCCATTGACATTGTCATTGAGTAAACATTTACAGCAAGCCTTATTTATCCTATTTAGCCTACGATTAAAAAGTTGCTGGTCGAATTTCGATCACTGTGCAACTGCTAGTATTGATAATTTTACAAATATTTTACAACTGCAGTGAGCTCTTATTAATGGTCGATTGTGGACGATTTAAATATAAATAATATAGCCGATGTTTTATGCAGCATAAAACATATTTATTAGATATTTATCCATTATTATTAGTTGTTTACTTCATTCTTTTTTTTTAGTATAAAATATTGTATGGTAATTAAAGTAGGTACGTAGGTTATACTGTGTCTTTATTCCTTTGAAGTAACATAATTCAAGATATTTTTTATTGTAATATGTTTCTTTGCGATTAGATTTATGTTCTTTCAAGTTTTACTTTACTAATTTACGCTACTGTTCCAGTTGTTGAATTTGAATCATTTTAAAATATTTCGTATTTTAAAACGGGATCTGCTGAATGTGTATGTATGAATGGCATGTATTTAAACGATGGTAATTAGTATAAGGATTGAACAATAAAAATACTTGTTTATCTAAAACGGTGGAAACTTACATCAGTCATCTCTCAGAGGATCAAGCAATATTATCCCATTTATTATTTATTGTATCTGACAGGTTCCAAAATGTAAATGAAGTCCGACTAAAGTTCCAACATTATGATATCCATTCCAAGTACTATCAGTCATCATCAATTCGCAGTAAATTAAATTAATAGCTATTAACATCCACTGAAATTGTATATGTAATTAAAATTACTAGCGATTGCCCTAAGCTCGAAATTCGACCAGCGAATTTTTGATCATAGACTACTTTCAGTTTTATATTTGCAGTATTCATGAACCCCTAAACAAAGAGTCTACATCACTTGCTGTCACTTTTCGTTGAGTGACAATGTCAATATTTTGGGGGGTCTAAGTTCAATGGCACTGGTCGGTTTAGGATTCGCAGTATTAATTTATTTTATTTAATATATTAGTAACAGATATGATAGATAAATTTTAGCTTTCTGCACTCCTTCATATAAAATTTAACCATGCTAAAATCTCAGTCTTCCATGCACGCAATACGCTTAAAAAGGTACCGAAAGCTTTTGCTTCACGTATTAATATATAGATTATACATTTTTTTATGTGACATATTTTTTTATCATTGACGAAGTGCGTAAAGGGTATATATTGCGGAAATCGACCGTAATTAATGATTTCCAAGTAAAAAAAACTTCTGTGAGTACTTCCAGACGTAAGTAGCGAACTAATTTTTCAAATGAATTATTTTTTATTTGGTCAAATGGCATAAAAATTATATGGTGCTTTAATATTTTACATCCATACTTCTACGTGACTCGGAATAGTTTTGTAACAATGCATCGGCGGACAAAATTTGTTACTTTTTAGCTGCATTTAGGACTACCCACGAAATATGTGTAGGAGAACGAAGGTTAATTTTCTTAGGGACGCGAGTATAACTTTTATAAGAAGCTTTCAAGTAAAGGATACACTCAGATAGACGATACAACAGATGGTATGGATTTGTATCCAAAAAGCATTATTTCAATACTTATAGTTATTAACTTTGAATAAATAGCTGATAATCGAATACTGAAATAGGGTATACAACCGAAACTGCAAATAAAAAGGTCTTATCAAAACCTTTATCGTAAATATTCATTTTATTATATACGCGGGAAAATGAAATTAAATAGATATAGCCCGATATAAACACCAATGATTCGAAGCGAACGTTTCAATCATTGCGAGATTAAGTCGAATGCGAACGCAACAGGAAACTGGAACGAAATCGATTCATACAAACGAATCTAGCAGATGAGGCTGGTGTAGCTCCGCAACAAATTGAAATTGATACCATCGGTGGGCAGAGACGGGCGGATATTACGGGTGCCAGGCGCAATCACGCACTACCTCCCGGCAATCGGTAGGTGGTCGCCGTGTCTAACACTTTGTTATGGCGACGTAATTGCTACTCTCAGTGTTTAGCCTAGCAGTGCTTCGTACTCTGCCCTTACCTGGAAATAAACTTGAGAAAGCACAGCTTCATTTTAACGTAAGAAGATTGTAGACATATTGGAAAAATTAGTAAAACTAAAAGTTCTTCGTACTTCTTATTGAATTAAACTAAAAAAATATATTAAAACTAGCTGTGCCCCGCGGCTCTCCGCACGCGTTTATTACTATAAATTTCGTTTCGTAGTTTTTTGTACTATTATTGATAATTCTTATGAACTATCAATTTAGGAATGACCTATACGCACGTGAACAAAGTTTGGTCAAAAACGGCCGAGAATTCATATAAATTATATTTTTTGGAATTTTTTTTTTCGTGTTTTTTTTTTAAGTATTTCAACAGGTTTTCAATGGGACAAATTAATTTAGCTCACTAAGAATGCAGTTGTAGTTTTTTTTTTTTGGTATAATGCCAAAAATTCATCATAGATAATATATTCCTAATTCATCCCTTTCATAGCACCTCCCTACACCTACTGCACCTCTACTTACAACAACAGCTCATAAAAATTGTTCAAGCTTTTTTACTGAAATCTGGACAGACAGACAGCCAAAAGATTTTAAAGTCATATAAAATTATGTAACCTTAATAATATTTACACAAATAAGTATACCAACAACCTACTTGGTTTTGTAAGATAAGAATTGTAAGATACTATACTGACAGAAAGACACCTGTGTATGCGTGCTTCCTAGATCTTTGTAAGGGTTTCGATACAGTGTCTTATGACATACTATGGCATAAACTGATTAAGCATACAGACTTACCTATAGAAATAATTAATATTTTTAGGTTCTGATACGCTGAACAAAACAATTATATTAAATGGGGCGGCGAGCTATTTGATATGTACAAATTGAAATGTGGAGTTAGACAGGGTAGATTAACTTCGCCTAAACTTTTTAATTTCTATATTAATGGCCTGATTGAGAAGCTAAGCAGCACCATAGTCGGTTGTTTATTAGACGATACAGCAGTTAATAATATTAGTTATGCAGATGTCATGGTGCTCTTGTGTCCTTCAATCAGTGCAATCCGAAAGTTGTTAGTTATTTGTGAGGAGTATGCGGCGGCTTACGGCCTCAAGTACAATGCAAGTAAGAGTGAACTCTTGATATTTGAGGCGCGTGGTAAACACATTGGCGAGATACCACCAATAAATCTCAACGGATGTCACCTTAAACGTGTTTTTGCTTTTAAATACTTGTGGCATTGGGTTACCGCAGATCTATCTGACAATATAGATATCGATCGAGAATGTAAAGCGATGGCTGCCCGAAGCAATATGTTGGCTCGCAGGTCTGCACGATGTTCTTGGCCAGTGAATATTTATCTTTTTAAAGCTTACTGCCAAACGCTGTATATATGCAGCCTGTGGGTTAACTATTCGCGGAAGGCTATAAATACCTTAAGAGTACAATATAATAACGCCTTCAGAGTGCTGTTGGGGCTGGCTCGGCACTGTAGTGCATCACAGATGTTTGTCGATAATGTCACAGATGGCTTTCATGTAATTGTGCGTAAACGTATTGCATCTGTGATGACTCCTTTGAAGGCCAGTACCAGCAGCATCCTGCAGGTGATCGCAGATAGAGTCGACTGTCCGATATTGCAGCACTGAGTTCGCGTCCATGTTGCGGGAATTATTTAAAACTTATTTTTATTAATTAAGAACTCTTAAAATGATTATTATAATTAACATGGATATATTATTATCTGAATAAATAACTTATTATTATTATTATTATTGTTATATAGGTCCAGCCCACGACTAAATAATTGGCCAACAGCATTACTTACAATACTGAATTAACAAATTTAAATAAAAATTTGTAGCAAATGTAATCGGAGCAATAATAAGCTGTTTTACAATTGTTGAAATCGATGCATTCTAAATATTAACATGTACCCAACACTACTGAACTAATTAACTCTATGTGCAGTAAATTATACGTAATGTAACTAATATTGTGATATTGTCTTCTTAACAAATATTTCATTTTAACAAATATAATATTTATATAATGAAGTTTGCAAATATAATCTTCAGCAACTTTAGATAAAAGAAAACCTTGCTTTAAGACTCCCTCAAGAACTCGTTTAAATATAACAAGGACTTTAAATGATATATAATAATATGCTGAACAACATATCCATTCTGGACGTTGTCGCCGCCGGGCTAACTTATAAAAGCTGGTGTTTTATTAATAGTGGCTTCTTTACGATCATGTTAGGTATAATATCTATGTATGATTCATTACAAACTAAAGCATGGAAAGGTTTCCCTTGAGACATAATTCAATATCTTTTGTGCACAATTTTTGTAACCCTATACTTATTAAGGTAAAACGTTCGTGTTATGGAACCATTAGTCAAATTCATTATCACAGCTTTAAATCTGATTATCATACAGAGTTATTAAAAGTTCAACGTACAAATGTAATGGTGCTATTATTAATAAAATTGAAGTAAATTTCTGTGGACATTTTGATAATCTGGTAATGATATCAGTTTATTGATTTCGTCATGATTTTCACGTAATTGATTGATTCAATATAATGGTAATGGAATTACTTTGGTTTGGATAATTGTAAGTTAATTTTGGAATATTTGAAGACAATTATTACGCATCAATTTACCTAGTTTCGAGTCTATTGTGTGGATATCATTATGCGAAGACAGAGTAAATATTTGCAGCGAAAATACTCGCTACACCTTCGACCAAATGCTTACTTTCGAATAAGTGTGTAACAAATATTAAAAGCAGACAAATAAATAAAATATATAGATATGGGAAGGTTAAATAATACTACTATATCCATATTCGAAATATATAATACTATGTGGTCCTGCACAGTTAAACATTTTATTATAATTTCCTCTGATGTTGTTAAAAATTGGTTGCATTCTTAGACTTGATTGGTGAGTAACTATCAAGTTTAAATCCAAGTTCAAGTAAGTACTAGACAAAATATTCTCAAGCTGATGGTGGCTGTTAGTATTAGTACAGTGACAAGACAATCTTTAAAAAACAAGAAAACCAACTTCTATGATTTTGAACAGTTCCGTGGTGTAACTTCGAAGTTTAAGGGCCAATTCCAATTAAATTACAATGGGATCACCCTTGAGGTATCCCCTTTCCATCGAAAAAAGAATAATCTAAACCGGTCTATAAACAAAGAAGTTTGGCTGCACATTCATATAAAATATATACATTGGAATTGATAACCTGCGTCTTTTTTTAAGTCAGTTAAAAATAGGTAAGAAATGCTCCGTCTTCTCTAATTTTGAAATTGAAGTTCTGATATAAATTCAAAAATTGATATTTCTGAAATCTATGCTTCTGAAGTGTTTGTTTTTCCACAGTGCAAATATTAAGTATTTTGGTAGTAGATTGGTAGAATCCTATCTCTAGCAGTGAAGCGATAAAGGCCGATATTAATGATGATAAAATCCTGTAATCCTATTAATTTAAATTAGGACTAAACTCTATGAGGAAACCGATGATTTGAATTAGATCATATATATGAATAATAGGATAGCAAAAGTCATAATTTAATATTTTCACTAGGTTAAACATTTTAAAAACTCGAAATTTCACATGCTGGAATATAAAAAATGGTTTAGTAATTCACTTTGGAACACGAACCACATTGTTCGCTATTTGCATAGGCGCCGATTTTCTAAACCTTGCCCACATGCCGCCGCCCGTCTAGCGTTGTATGCAACTATCGGATTCGTTTAACACGTGACTGGTGGCAAGCGTAGTTTAATATGCTCGTGTATGTAAAGGACAGGAGCGGACCACGTTCAACCAATTTGCAATAAAACAATAAACTGACTGATGGACTTTAAAACTTTCGAATCCTTAATTTGATCTTAGATTAGATGCAATTTTATACCTACTCAAACTGATTAAATTAATAATTTGTTTATCAATACATAGTATAAAGTACAGTCGTTTTTAAACTACGCTACGGATTTTAATGCGGTTTTCACAAAAAATTAAAGAACTTTTTACGGAAGGTTTTTATATACAATACATTCCAATTAAGTTTTTGTATAGTAAAAAAAAAAAAAAATATTTTCGGGCGCTTACATGGATTACACTAGCTAAAAATTTCGAGATATATCAAAATAATGGTCTATAGAATTATAGTTCTTCAAAAAGCCTACAGAAAAGTCCGCAATGTCATATATCTATCTCCTAAGGTTGACTTATTACGCTATTTGCCAAGCTATTTTCTCCTATTCTGTATTAATAATTATCCAGATAAGTTTGTTAAATAACTTGAGAATTTATGGAAATTAAAGTTGTCGTTTACAGTTTTCAATTTAAATGAATATCGTAGAAGATATCACGAATTCAAAGTTACGCGCGACTAAAAAAATACCTCTCAGCAAAAGGAGTCGTGGTCGGTTAGCCGGCACTCAGCATTTATGATGAATTACGTGTTGCGAGTTAACCGCACTTTTCGTAATTATGAAGATACATAACATACCATCACTCCTGTATTCCTGTAATGTTAGGCAGAGGTGTACACACACACGCACACACACACAGTTCGCCGGGTATGTTTTTAGTTCCATATAATAAGGAGTGAGCCTATTGCCATTAACCGGACACAAAGCCAAACTCCGGGCAGGTACTTTTAATTCCATAGAAAAACCCAATAACACTTTACTCGACCTGGGAATCGAACCTAGAACCTCGAACATAGCTGTCGCATTTAGGATCTCTGACTAATTAGGCAGTTACCAGCAGCACCACTTTACGCTTGTACTCTTATAATAATAAGATATTTATTTATATAACTTTATAAACTTTTTTTATTATACACATTTTTATTACCATTTATTGATTACGCTTGTTATTTAATCATACATAATATAAAGCGAAAGAAATTTCGTTCCTACCGGATGCCAACGACACCTCTGGAGTTTTTTTTCCATTTTTCTGTTAAACATCTAATACTTGTTCTCACGAATATGACATTTTCTTTAATGTTTCTAGAGCTAGCGATTCGTGTGTATAATCTAAAAACAGTCTTTTTAAATTTATGATTAACTTCCGTATACGATACTCGTATCCTGCCATTTGCATATCATAAATTTTCTAGACCTGTTATCATAAATATGACAGTGTGGAGTGATTGTACTCATTTAACACTTGATTTTTTCCCACTATACTTTGTATGTACAGAAAAAATAGACCACGTCTACACATAACTATACTTAGAGTAAGACATGCTATTAGTTCCAAATATA
Source organism: Saturnia japonica (assembly GCA_033032175.1). Taxonomy (NCBI): domain Eukaryota; kingdom Metazoa; phylum Arthropoda; class Insecta; order Lepidoptera; family Saturniidae; genus Saturnia; species Saturnia japonica. The sequence goes on along the minus strand of CM065311.1, from coordinate 7,225,609 downwards.
GGGCGCACTAAAATGTCCCATACTGGCCACTTACATTTTCTTAATGTAAATATTATAAAGACTAATTACGACATTTGAAAATGGAACTGTTTGACTTTAAAATGCGGTTTGCTTTGTCTATTTTTAACTTGTTATTACATTTTGGTGTTATTTTAAATACTTCGTAGAGACGTTACCATGGATTTAACTCGTGAAAATTTTCTTAGTATGATTTACTACTGATGCGTCAGTAAAGTGTCGCTCGCCCTCAAACTGCTTTTGGCAATAAAACACCAAGCAAGTCGACTGTTTATAGCTGTTTTGTAGAATTCCATCGCGGTCGTGTTAATCTCAGTTACGAATTTCGTGACGGTCGTCCGTGTACTGCTGTGAACAACGGAAATTTTGACGCCGTACGTCATATGATCGAAATAGGCCTGTCACCATAGATGTAGTATAATATAGATTGGCTATATGACAGAGAAAGAGCATAGTAAGGCATATGTCAGAGCGAGATAGGGACACGCGACATGTCTCTAAAAGCCAAGGTATCGCAGAGCCCATTGTCAATCGTGACGAAAATAAATATCGCTTATTTTCGTAAAATATAAGGTTTTACAATATAATTTAGTGTTTGGTAGACGTATTACAGTTATCGTTATCTGTGCAGTGCCTTGTTGTAACTCATCCATAAAGAAAATCTACAAAATATTCATTTCACATGTATAAGAATCTGTCAAGCCGTTTTGACTGAAATCTGGTCATACAGTCACATCATTATTTTTACGAATTTGTGCATTTCTGAGTATACGTGAGTATCCTTTATTTAGGATATCAACCGAGAAATTTGGAAAAAAATCATGTACAGTATATATGCATAATAAAATAAAAAGATATCTAACTAGATAACTATAAATTACCTAATAATTTCTTTAAGATTTAATTAATGTAATGAAAGTAGGTACTAGAGTTTTGATTTTTTTTTAATTTGAATTTTTATCCTTGAACTGGTTTTTTGATAATTATTTCAAATCTGTAATTCTATTTGTGCTAGTAACTTTTTTTCCAAATACTCTGATAGACATCCTATATAAAAAATACTGATTACGAACATGTCCTTAAAAATGCATGCTCCGCCTATCTATATGCCTATGTATGTCCAGATTTAGCTCAAAAATGGTATGACCGATTTTTCTGAAATTTTGCACACGGGAAATTTATGTCAACCCTCAACTAATAGGATAAAATAATTTTAATAACACTAATGGAAATTTAAAAAAAATATCCCGATTTTGATGAAATTTTGTACGCGGGAAGTATAATTCAATCCATAAATATCAATGATTAAGAATTGTTAACAATACTTAATTTATTAATCTTAAAAATATATCTTATTATGTTATGTGACCAATTCTTGTATATATATATATGTAATTGGTTTAAATTAACAAGCTACAAGAATCGTTGTAACACGTCTAGAAATCGTAAAAAAAAAATATTTGAATTTATTCAAAACTGATTTTCATGAAATTTTTTAGAAAGGAAGTATGTCATTAGCTTGTGAATGGTCAATAATTAGACTAAAATACAATTGTGGGATGAAAATTATTATTGCTTAATAAAAGCGCGCGGAACCGCAGGCACCGCTAGTATTATATAAATTTGTAGTTTATAAAAATTGCGTGTTTGTTGAACTAGGCGATATGAATACACCGATATGTGTATCGATATCGACATTAAAGCGGATTCAGTACATGGTGCAGCACTATTACACGTACATGAATGAATTTTGTTTTTCGGCTCGCCCAATTCTACTCATTGCCGATCTATATTTGTGCGTGTTATCAAGTGACCAGACGATAGCTCTGGTCTATACTACGGACTATTGATTCCGTGGCTTCCGCAGTTTGAAAACTATTACTGGATTGCCGAGTAAAAATACGTCGATGACTATAAATTCAAATTTTATTGATCACTATTTACGATATTCACTTTTTACTATCTACTTGTTGACAATGTTTTTATCACTATTTACTTTCTTGCCGACTTCTTGAGAACGAAATGCACTTGTCGCTATGTAGTTTCTTGCCGACTTCTTGAGAATGAATGCACTTGTCGCTATGTAGTTTCTTGCCGACTTCTTGAGAACGAATGCAATTGTCGCTATGTAGTTTCTTGCCGACTTCTTGAGAACGAATGCACTTGTCGCTATGTAGTTTCTTGCCGACTTCTTGAGAACGAATGCACTTGTCGCTATGTAGTTTCTTGCCGACTTCTTGAGAACGAATGCACTTGTCGCTATGTAGTTTCTTGCCGATTTCTTGAGAACGAATGCACATGTTTTTTTTTTTTTGTCTGACCTTGCTGTTAGCCTTAGGGGCCTTATCCAAAAACAGAACCGCTGCAGCTTTTACAACTTTACCGGGCTTGGGCTCTTGCCGCGATTGCAATGAAGTTGCGATCTGTCTAATACCCTATCCGTAAAATCGAGTTAAACTAACATATACAGATATACATGTTCCTTCCTCCTGGGAGGAAGGAAGGAACATGTGTACGTGTATTTAGTGATCTGAAATATGTTCTACACTAACTAGTGCAAAAAAGAAAAAAAAGGTTCCTTACAGAACCTATGTACCTGTGAGGTGTGCACGTATGTACATATGTGTGTACGTGATGCTTGCACCTTTGTTTTTTTTTTTTTTTTTGAACTGACTACACTGTTAGTCTTAAGGGCCCTATCCTAAAACAGAGCCGCTGCGGCTTTTACAGCTTCACCGGACTTGAGATGCTTGTACCTTTTTTTTTTTTTTTTTTTTTTTTTTTTTTTTTTTTTTTTTTTTTTTTTTTTTTTTAGAACTGACTACACTGTTAGCCTTAGGGGCCCTAAAGCCGCTGCGGCTTTTACAGCTTCACCGGACTTGGGGGCGAGCGCAGAGGGCACTCAGCCGCGAAAGTTTTGTGGACGACTCGCACGAGGGTGCCAAAGTGGCCGGACCTCGGCTCGGGCGGTCGTCGCGTTCGCAAATAGGTCGCGATCTATTCGAATCCCTACACCTACGATTCGAGCTAACTAAATATACACATAGGCACGTTCCCTTCCTCCTGGGAGGAAGGAAGGAACCGTGCGTATGTGTATTCAATAATCGGAATGTTTCTACACTAACTAGCGCTAACTAACTAGCGTAAAAAAAAGAAAAAAAAAGGTCCCTCACAGAACCTATGTACCTGTGTGGTGTGCACGTGTGTATGTTCATACGTGTGTAGTGTTGTATGTAGGTAGCTAAGTGATGCACGTACAGTGTCACTTGTATCGCGCGGGCGGTTGCCTGACCCAAGGGTTTCACACCGAGGAACGGACCTAGGCTTGGGTTACCGCTAGAGAGGGTGGACGTGACGGGTGTGCTGGAGCGAAATTGACCGCCCGCCCTCTGCGGAGAGAACGGTGGTTACGCGGGCGTGGGCGCTGGCACGCTCTGTTTGGAGAGACGGATGTGTAATATTTATTCGAATTTTCGATGTGATCGTCGGGATCAATAAAAATATTGCGCGGCCGGCGTTTGCACCGGATGTCCGTGGGTGCCGGAACATAAGTGGCGGCTGTTTTTATTAACGGATTCGCGTGGTTCGACGCGGTGTCGAAATACGAACGGGAGAGCTGTTTAACGTAGGCATGTATCGAAGGAAGCTCCATATCTCTATGGAGATCTACGCTTCGAACATACCACGGGGCCCCGGTGAGACGATAGAGGAACCTATTCTGTATCGATTGTAACCGTTTGAAACTCGACTCGGACATATGTGCGAACACGGCGCAACTGTATGTCAAAATTGGTCGAATACACGTCTTGTAGAGCGTGAGCTTATGTCGCGTGGACATTTTACTCACCGAACACAACAGAGGATGCAACCGGCCCAGGACCCACGCGGCCCTGTTCCTAACCTTACGGATGTGGGGTCTAAAAGAGAGCCTACTATCTAGGGTTACCCCTAGATATTTGGTCTCTCTTACATACGGAATCGGATTATCGTAGAGCTTAACAGGTTTAAGCTTCCACGGTATCTGTGACGAATCCGCATCGAAGAGCATCGCGGCGCTCTTCGAGGGATTAACGGCTATACGCCACTCGTTAAACCACTTCCCGAGAGTGGTCACGGAGCGTTGGACTTTGTGTCTGAGGTGGGATCTATTCCTATCTGAGGCATATAAGACTGTATCGTCAGCGTATAGCCCTACCTCGACCTCCGGGAGTCGAGGTAGGTCACTGACGTACAGGTTAAATAGGCTAGGAGCCAGGATCGAACCTTGGGGAACGCCTGAGCGTATTGGACGGGGCGTGGACAATTCACCTTCCACTCTATAGCGAAAGGTGCGATCTGTTAGATAGTCGCGAATTATTTTAATTAGCCTATCGGGGACTTCAAAGTGATACAACTTGTAGATCAATCCCTCGTGCCAGACCTTATCGAAGGCCTTGGCAACGTCGAAAAAGACCGCAAGTGTACGGCGGGGTTTATATAATTCAGCAAAATTAAATGCAACGTGCTCCGTGAGGCGGTGCACTTGATGAGTGCAAGAATATCTAGCACGGAAACCGAATTGCTCAGGCGGATAGAGGTCTTTCTCCTCTATTACTGACTTGAGACGGTTCAGAAGGATCCGCTCGTACATTTTCCCTAAAGTATTTAGGAGACTGATCGGGCGATAGCTGTCGGGAAGCGACGCGCTCTTGCCGGGCTTACGGATACCTATGACTATGGCCTTTTTCCAGGCGGCTGGAAAATGGCAGTGGGCTATGGCTACATTGAAGATGCAGACCAAAAGAGCTATGAGGCGATCGGGAAGAAGTCTAAGTACTTCATTCCTGATCCCGTCGGGACCTGGTGCTTTTCTAAGCTTAAGGCTTTTTATAATGGAAAGAACCTCCTCAGACGTGACTGGGGACAGGGAGTCTGTCGCGGGGAGCTTATCCAGCTCCCGCACGCATCCATCGATACCCTCGACCCGGTCGGTATTTGCATCGACACTGTTCGGAGAGCACTGGCTCTCCAAACAAGTGGCGAGGCACTCCGCCTTGTCGCTGCTATCGAAGGCGAGCGGTATACCGGGACCCCTCTCGAGGGGGGGCATAAGATAAGAAGCCTCTATTTTGAGGCTGTGAGCTAATTTCCAGTAAGCCAGATGCGACGGCCTTAGCCCTTCGACGAGGGCGTCCCATCTGTGACTTCTGAGTTCTAATATACGGGCTCTAACCGATCTTTGAAGTGCGCGTAAACGTGCGCGGTTTTCCTCGGTCGGATAGTGGTCGTGCGCACGAGTCGCCGCGTTCTTTTCCGTCAACAACGCCCGCACGTCGGCAGGGAGTACGAAGCGGCGATCGCTCGCCTCTTCGACCTCTCTCGAGGCCTCTCCGATGCCGGCCTGCAGGTGGTCGACCAGGGAATCGATCGCGAGATCTACGTCCGCAACGGACCCCAATACGTCCGGGATCCTATCTAAGCTGGACGAGGACGGCCTGTCCGCAAGATAATGTTTTAGCTTGGCATAGTCAACCACTTGGACCGAAGGAGGGCTAGAGTCGTCTGGTTGACCTAGCTGCATGATGACCGGACGGTGGTCGGAGTCGAGCTCGTGTACGACCCGAATGAGTCGTAACCGAAGCGCGATACCTTTAATGAGAGCTACATCAAGCACTGTCGGCATACAGTTGTCTTGAAAGTGGGTGGGAGTGGGTGGCGCTATGACATCAAAGTTTAGCACGTTCGTTAGCTCTTCGAGTTTAACCCCATTACTGGAGTCTCTCCAATTGCCAAACGAAGTGTGTCCACAATTGAGGTCACCCGCTATAATGACCGATTCACCGAGCGAAAGTAGCTTTTCTAGGTCAGACCTGAGAGGCTCTTTCCTCGGCGAGAGATAAACTGAGACTAACGTTATGGACGGGTGGTCGGTCATTCCTAGTCTACACACGGATACTTCCATATTGGTAAGTATCGGAGGATCTACCGGCGTACAATATAACGATCGTTTGTAATAAATGAGAGTGCCGCCCCCGCGGCCGGCCCGGTCATTTCTTACAATATTGTAGTTCGCGATTTTTGGATCACGTTTAGCACGCTTTAAGAGCGTCTCCTGCACTAAAAGAACATCTACTTGGTGATCTTTAAGAAAGGTCGCGACGAGATCACGCTGCGGAAGTAGGCTTCGCGCGTTAAAAAATGAAAGATTTAACGCTTTCGGTTTAAACTTAGCCATTGAAAGGCCCTAATTTTTATTACTACTCGCCTCGCGATCGAGACGTTGTAGTGTCTCTACGAGGCGGGGGAACGCGCAAGCGGTCTTGATGAGACCGAAGCGCTCCAAATGGTCGTTGTATTCGATGAGCTCGCGGATATCGTGCTCGCGGGTGAGCAGTATCATTAGGTCGTTACTATTGACGACAGTGTTAGCGGGCGCGCGGGGCGCAGGAGCGCGGGGCGCGGGAATATCCATAGCCATAAGGGGCTGTGGATTGGGGCGGCGGGGGCCCCATGCGTTCTGCGATGAACGCACGGGTTGCGGTTGCACCACGCGGGGTGCGGAGGGGCCGGCGGCGGCCGGGAGCTGGCGCGGGACCGGCAGCGCGGGAAATTCCCCTGACGCCAGCAGGGGTTGCGCTTTGATGGCTGAGGCGGGGGGCGCCGCCCGGGGGGCCGCCTGCCTCTGTGTACGTGGCCGCGTGGTACGCGGGGCCTTGGGGCAACCGCGATAATTCGCGGGATGCCCCTCCTCCCCGCATAACACGCAGCTCGGGGGGACGACGGAGTCACGCTCGCGCGTGCACTCCCGTGTGGGGTGGTCCTCTCGGCACTTTACGCACCGCGGACGAGAATGACAGTTACGGGCAGCGTGCCCGTACAGCTGGCAGTTGTGGCACTGCGCAGGCTGGTGGTTTTTGTGTGGGGGCTCCACGTTAATCCCGGAGAGCCCGCACACCGTCTCTAGCTGGAAGATGGCCTTTCCCTCGGGGGAAAGGTCCAATATGGCCACTACCATTTGTAGTGGCCGCTTATCTTTACTGTACATCCGGTGTACTTCCCGGATGGGATAACTTTGCTCCTTGAGCGAGGAGCACACCTCCGACGGGTCGAGCTCCACCGGAATGCGGCGGATGACCACTCGGAGGACGCGCTCCTCCGCGAGCGAATACGTATAAAATTGCAGACCTTTCTGCCGGAGGAGGGTGGTTAGTTTACGGTGAGTTTCCGAAGAACTCACCGAAATAGAAATCCCGTTGACTATGTTTCTAGCCTTGTGGTAGTCGAGTTTGAGTCTGCGCATCTCATTGCAGACTCCCATCCAGGCTGCCTTGTCCCGGATTATGATTGGAGGTGGGGCACGCTCTTTTTTCCCGCCGGCGGGCGCGGGGAGCTGGGAGGACGCGGGGGCGGCGGCGCCCCTGACTACTGCCTTAGCTATTACCTTAGGCGCCGGTTGAGCAGTCGGACTGCTACGCGCCGTTCGCTTACGCGACGCCACGACGGTGAAGCCGTCGTTCTCGGTATCCATCTCCGGAGATGGATCCGGATTCGCGGGCGAGTCTTGTTCGACCGGAAGGGCCGAAAACGAATTTTTCGTCTTTAACGCGGTTTCCGTGGATCGCGCGGGACGGACGTACGGACTATTTTTGGTAACCCTAGATTGTGACCGCGAATTTCGCGGCCCTCGCTTGACGGAGGCGGGGCTTGACCCGCGCGATTGGCTAGTCGGGACAGGGGGCGTGGCCGTAGACGTGGCCACGGCCCCGCATGACGCGGCGGACGGACGCGCAGCGCTGCGCGTGAGACGTTTGGGCGCGGCGCCGACTGGCGTGGCGCCAGTCGGTATAACGGTCGCGGCCGTGACGTCATCGGCCGCCTTGCTACCTGAAGCGGCCGCCTCGCTACCTGAAACGGCCTCATGACGGGTCGCGGTCGCAGCGGTGCGACGCACGCAGGCGTTCTCAGGTAGAATGCTTGTACCGCGGAGCGCGGCCTTTTATGGCGCTCGACGGGGCGGCAAAGCGGGTCTTGTTGGAGGGGCGACAGTGCGGTGCGAGTACGAAGTCCCCTCCATGGCAAATGTGTTTCTTATTATTTATATCTCTATTGGTTATACAAAACTATATTCGTGTGTTGAAACTAAAAGATTTTCTAATAATTTAACAATAACTTAAAAATAATACATTTAAAAGCTATAAATATGATATAAACTAAACATATAGTGCGTCTCGCTCGCACTTGTGACGCGATCTCGCTCTTGTGACAGGCCACGCCTACTGCGGCGTTTGCTCTGTTTTCCTGCTATCCTGCACAATATTATACTACATCTATGCATGTGACCTACCATGAGATTTGGGCATCCTTAGTCGTAGGCATGAGTCATATACAATAAACTTTACCAAAATATTTCGGTGTGAAAAAAATGTGTTCCCGATGGATCCCTCATAACTTAACTGAGGCTCAAAAAACGGACCGCGTTACTTGGTATAATACCATGCTTACCAGATCCAACGAAGGGACAACAAACTTGGTGTGGGACATAGTGACAGGTGACTGAACATGATGTTACAGCTACGATCCCAAAACAAAGCTTCAACCGACTATTTGGATCTTTCCAGATAAGCCGAAATCAACCAAAGTGGCGAGTGTACCTACGGTCTGCAGCTAAACGGATGATTGCCACTTTTTTTAAATAAAACTGGATACGTCGCTACTGCCGCTTTGGATGATCGTCGTACAGAGAATAGCGATTGGTACACGATTATTAATTTGTTTGCCAGAAGTTATTGACGAACTCCGTAAAAATAACCAAAAACGCCATATCATCTTGCACCATGATAATACCTGGTCTCACACGGCCAGACAAACAAACGGATATTTGAAAAGGAAAAACGTACATATTGTGGGTCCCCACTCTAGCAACGCACAACTTCTTCTTGTTTTCAACATTCGAATATTAATATGAAAAGTAAAATATAGCTAAGGGAGAATATTTTGAGAAACAATAAATTGATTTTTGACCAGTCTCAGTGTTTTTTTTGCTTATTTATTCCAGAAATGTTTAGTGCGCCCTACGTATATGTAAGTAAAATCAGTGTGTAGTAGGTAATTAAAAAAAAAAATCGGTACACTTTCGGATATAAGGCTGTTTGTGCACATATTTAATAAAAATCCAGATTAAGGAAGACACAATAACTTATCGCCACTCCATTATCGACCAGAATAAAGTTTTTGTCCCGATGTGAGAGGATTATATTTAACTACAGAGAAAAAGTAACTAGCTATTACAAAAAAAAATAATTGGTCGCGTCTACCATAAAATTCTTTGTAATAAAATGTACAATAAAACTTCACACATTTTTTAAGCAATGATGGCTCAGTAATAGCGTTTTGGAACATGGATTCATTTTTTGTGGGTTCGAATCCCACAATAAGCCTGAGCTTTCAATAAAGAAAAACATCGTGGTGAAACTATAGCACGGTAGTAAGCATTTTCTAATGCTTGCTTAAATAACTTCTTTTTAATCTAGCTAGGCAAAATGACTGTACAGCACAACAACGGTGATCGTCGGTGAAATGCCTCTTCACGTCTCATTTGAAGCGCTCAATATCATAGGAAGGGGGGAATGCGCTGGCTGGAAGACTATTCTACTTCTGAACGGAAAATGTAAGAACTTCTTTTTTCATGCCCTGATGCGCGCTACCGTGTAGTTGTGGCTCCGCAGACCAGACCACGTGGTTCTGTAGTGGAAGAGAGATGATAGGATAAGGTCAAATAAGTCTTGAGAACTTTTACCATCATACTCACTATAAAACACGCTTATCGAGGCAATATATCTTCGCTGCTGAAGCGGTTCTAAATACTTAATGGCGTCTGTATCATTTACAATACAGACAACCCGTCACTGTAACCTGTCCAGGACATAGAAAAGGTATTGTATTGAAACTATCACCCTCAAGTTTAAAATCGTCACCAACCTATGGTTTTATTTCAACAACCGCATTTGAGAGTCAGTTCCGATGTGAACTTAGCGTGATACCATTTTTAGCCACATCGTAATTTAATACCAAGTAAGATTGTAGTCAACTCTAAATAAATATATAACGTAAACCTAACTAACTGATTTTTATCTATACATATATATACGGATAACTGAACTACCTGACATATCAACGCACAGACCAAACTACTGGGGTAAGGACCGTCAAAATTTGCATGCGGGTTCATTTTACACTGTAGGTGAACCATAAGGAAGGGTTTTTGTAACTTCAACTCCTAAGGTGGTGAAAAGGGACGTGAAAGTTTATATGAAAAACTGTTATTTTTGAAGATAGATCTATGAAAATTGGTATTTAGCAATTCAGTTAGACAGGGACATAAAAATATATAATGGGGCATAACTTAACTATGACAAGCGAAACCGCGGGAAGGGCGCTATTTATAGTACGTATACTGTAAAACGTTAAATATGTTTGAATCAAACAACATAAAGCTTCAGTTTTTTTTATCTATTGTTTTCAAAAGTAACAATACTAACACTACATCAGTCTTAGGCCCAAATAAACGCATAATACTGTGATAATAATCTATCTTTTTCTTAAATTCGTTCCGATATGCTACATGCGAATAGCGGCTATTCTTTGCCCCGCTCATATAGGATGCATTCTTTAAATTTTCCAGACTTGCCTAGTTCCAACGTAGAATGCAACGATCGGATTCGTTTAACACGCGACCGACCACCGACCGTAGTTTAATGGCCTCGTATATGTAAAGGACAAGCGCGGTCTACGTCGGACCAATTTGCCATAAAACAATATGGCAAGCCGCTCCAATACACCGACGCTGCTGGTGAACGGTGCAAATCGTATCTTATATTTATTGTCACATTATCCGAAATGTCTTTAATAATTACTTTTACTTCTTTTACTAGTAATTTTAATCTAATAATTATCTTTTATCCTGCCTTGATATATGAATCTAAGTATTGGGCACAGAAGAGACGGATGAAAGAGCATGTAGACATGTACCAGAGATGCGTATGTTATTGATACGTGGTGTAATTAGAATGGAAAAAACCAGGCATGAGTATGAAAGTGGACGAATATTGGAGTAAAGGAAGAACGAAGAAGGTATGGATGGATTGTGTGAGTAATGACATGCGTGAATTGAGAGAACTAAATTGAATTGAGGTTTGAATACTGAAATGAGTTGATAAATGAAAGTGAGAAAGGAAAATATGTTGTGCAAACTCTAATTAAGTGGGATAAAGCTAAGGATAAGAGATCAAATATTTAACTCTATTACATATAGTTGTTATTTCTAATTTCAACAATTAATACGAATGTTAATACACCCAGATCATAAATAAAGTCTTATTTTTTTTAAATTTTATTATATTGGTAAACACTAGGGTTCTGACATTTATTTTAGATTTGCAGAAAAGCGAAGATATAAATTTACGAAAAAGCCTGACATGATAATAATTATTTAGTAGGAAGGAAATAGCGTTCGCGACGTCGACGTCTTAAGATTAAATTTCATAATATATAATTTTGATTTAACTATATAATTATAATATCTACCTATGATTAGATTGAGTCTCATAACATATAAAATAATTTTGATAAATAATCAAAATACCTATATAGTGAACGTATATGCAACAGAAGTGAATAAGACATAATGGAGTTAAAACGAATTTCCACGCATAAACATTCAAAAGGACTTACCTAATTATTTCGACATTAAGACTTCTGAACGGCTTAAATTTGTATTCAATTACTAAATTTATAGTGATATGTATTACAGTCCTTACATCGAAAATCATACCAAATAAGATCCTTAGTGGGGAGTTTTTAGTGGAGTTTTAATGTCATGTAGTGGTTATTATTTTAATTCATAACTTATAATTTGGCCCTGTATTGTGTAATATTAGTGTCGTTTTAGGGTGATATAGTTTGGTTATCGTGCACAAGTGAAGTGGATTATAAAAAATAATATCTAGAAACATTTATTTTGAGTTGTCACAAAAACATCCTGGCCAGTTCTAACAAGTGAACCACTATCAACTTATTTGAAGTTTGACGATAGGAAAAATATTCTAATCACGAGACATTGACAGAATTGAAGTCTAACAAAAAGATTATTAGTGATATTTGTAATCAGAAATATATAATACTATTAATATCATATTTTTAAACATACCTTTTAAATTTGTTTCAAAAAGTAAAAAAAAATACAACTACGTAATAGAAATGAAATTCCAGGTCCATGTTAAATTTCAGAAGCACGTTCGCGTCCCGCATAAAATACAATGAAACCTGTCAGTGTTCACACGCGTCCACATCATATCAAGTACAATATGTCAAAAGGTTTTTGCGTTATCATAGTTAAGTAATTTTTTTTGTATGATAAAAAGGGGGCAAACGGGCAGGTGGCGCACCTGATGGAAAGTGATCACCGCCGCCCACAAACAAACAGCTGGTTCCACAGAGTGGTTGTGCGAGGCAGAAAGTGCCTTAAGAAACTCACTGTTGTGGAACGCTGGACATCGAGGTGGTATGGATGGAATTTACGATTCTGTCGCGATGTCCGATGGTGAATACAATTATTATTGAATAGATGTAGGAGTCGGTCTCATCGCATGAACTTATTGACATATTTTCCATCGTTAACGGTCTAGAGAAAAGAGAAAACATTTTGCAAAAGGAACATACTGGTAAATAGAAGCTTAAGTTAAACACTATGACTGACTTTCAGCATATAGGTACCTACATGGTGATCGCGACTTATTTGGACTGTACAACCCTACTACCCTACCCTACTACATAATTTACTCTTTCTTTAGTCATCAGGATGCACCACGTGCAGGTAAGGTTAACTTGAATCGCTCAGTTCTCATCGGAACCCCTTCATATTTACTTTTCAAGTTAGAAAGATTTTAGTTAAAGAGCATATTTATCTTTTTGGTATTACTTGTAAGCAATAATCCTAGTTAAAGGTACTAACGACATGCAAATTTATTTTTTATAATAGTACAAAATTGTGAATATGTAATATAGGTACATGTAGACATCATCATAATATTAGGTATGAAGTCCATATTACGATTTTTTAGATATGAAATAATATGTAGATATATTGAATAAAATATATTACTTAGAGTATCCATTATGTACTTACAGTAATAGAAATAACTTTTCATGTTATGTAGCCTTTTAGAGCAATAAGAAATAGTTAAAGAAATATAAATTAGGTAATGTATTTCAAAGGTAATAATACCTATACATATTTCTTTTATGATAATATTATTAGGATTCATGGAAAACGCAACCAAGGAAGGCGTAGTTGGCTTGGCATCGTAACTCCGCCTGTTGTTTCATAGAAGACGTTCACATTTACAGGCTTCTTTAATAGTTCAGAATTATCTTTACCTTTGCCATTTCAATAAAACAGCCGCATTGTTTATTGTGCTTATTGGAATGTCAGTATTCTAAAACATATTATATACATATTTAATATTATTTTTGTATTGTTTATACTCGTTTTCCGTCAAAACCACGTTTATACAATAAATAAGTTGTTTTAGAATAGCTAAGTTCAAATATTAATATCAAGTTTAATTAAAATGCCATTTATGTTTATCTGCGCATACTTGCATATATTGGAGAATTCTTATGAGAAGAAAAACTATTTCATAACATTTTATTTGAAGCAAAATATTGTTGTTTTACATTAATGTGATTTTAATTGTTTCAGATTTACATTACCAACCAAGACCACCAGTCCCAGAAGGTAAGTTCTGTTTGAAACTTGTTAAGCCCTGACGTTAATAATTAATGACATCATTAAAAATATGTAAAATATCCTTTTATATACACAGTAATTCGAATTCATAATATAGCTTTCAGAAGAAAGATAAACTATTTTTCATTACTTGAACAAGAAAATTCATTGGATCACCATCTTCAATACTGACTTTTATATATTTAAAAAAGGGAATAACTTAATAGGTAATTTTATTTGGCTTTGAGAGAAATATTGTAGAAATACATTTAGAAAAGTTAGCTGTAATTGTAATTAGAGGACACAATATTCTGATGGACAAAGTGTCTAAAAAAACGGAGAAGGTATGAATTAGTTTGTCAGTTTGACCAACGAAATAAATAGTTGATATATTTTGAATAAAATATGTTAAGCGTGTTCTTCAAAGTAGACACTAGTGTAAAACTACCTGTAGATAGATAAAGTAAACAAATATGTTATTTAGTCTCTTCTTGTTTATTAATATTAAAGAACATTTGATTGAAGTTTGACTTTGTGTGTTATGTATAATTTTTGAATGAAAAATTGGAATAGGTAGTAGAATATATTCACTTAAAATTACAGGAAGAAAGTAACATAGAGTGTGGACACTACATCTCTCTAAAACTCGGAGTGATTATATTCACGTGTCATTCCGGTATTTAAAAAATTATAGATTACTAGCTGTGCCCGCAGCTCTGCTCACGTGGACTACAGAATGCCGTTAGTTAGCCGAAAGGCTTATTAAGCAGCCCAGAAGCGCCTGCTTTACGAAATCACCATTAATGTGACAACTTATTTCGTATGTTACTTTATCTTATAAAATGTATCCTATAATCTGGCCAGATAAAAAAGCTATGAATTAAAAAAAATCATATAAATCGAATAAATGGTTTTCGTGTAAAAATAAATTAAATGGACAGACAGACAGAGAGTCGCAAAATAATATTAAATTATTAAGAATCAGTTTGTTAAGTGGCCTTAATTGTAAGTGCTACGTACGATTCAAAGTAAATAGTTCTGGTATGATCTCAAAGCTACTAGTAATGCTTATCTTTGGTCTACAATCCACATGTGTAGGTACAATGTGCGGGTGGCATGCCAACTCGGTGTCACGAGCTAACAAAATTGCTTTGTCTCCGAGACTTAGGAGTTAGCGAGGGGCGCGTCCCGCATTATGTCGCCGACAGTGACACCGTACATTCTGTCATCTTATTATTTTCGGCTTATTTCGTTGAACAAATGTTTCATCTAATGAAATGAGGTATATTATATCATAAACTGTGGTACCATAATGAATTGTTATCCGTACTTTGTTATGAGACATGAACCTATTATGTAATCTCAGTTTAATAAAGAGAAGTTAATTATCAACATTTTTGACACTGGAATATTAAATTAATGAAATCATACTATGTACATTATATAAAATGAACAATGAACTTTACATAAAAACATTTTTTTTTATTAAACAGTACAGTACAGTACTGGTAGTGTGTACTGATACAGCGTTGATCGACGTAGGTTCGAATCCCTAAAATGAGCCTGAGCTTTCGGTGAAGAAATCATCGTGATGAAACCATAACATGGTGGCGGGGCATTTCCTAACTAGCTACCACCTTCAAGTTAAAAATCTGTCGTCAATCACCTATAGGTATGTTCTGGCAACTGCACTTGAGAGCCAGTCTTCCACTAGACTTAGCGTGTTACCATCTAGGACCACATCTTCACTTAACCTCAGGTGAGATTGTGGCCGCACGCTAAACTTATAAAGAATGTTAAAAAAATGTGAACAAAATTGTAAATGTAATTTTTAACTCGTTACTGGTCTGCCTTTGGCGCTACTTTTTTTTCTCTTTTTCTATTTGTCATGTTCACATGTACATACATATTATTTGAATTTTTTAACTGACTTCAAAAAAAGGAGGAGGTTCTCAATTCGAATTTCAGCCATAACTTCCTTGTTTATGAACCGATTTTGATGATTCTTTTTTCGTTTGAAAGGGGGTATCTCAAGAGTGGTCCCGTTCTAATTTCATTGCTATTAGACCATCGAATGCGAAGATACACCAAAAAGGTTTTGGTGTTTCTTTTTTGTTAAAAATTGTGTCGCTCTTTACAAATAATCGTTTCTTTTTCTACCGTAGTATAATTCTAAAATTTTATTATGTATTGTAATATCGCAATTGCCTAGTAATCCTAAACAGGTATCATAATTACAATCAAATGCAAATAAAATATATTTAAGGTCATTCCGTTGAACGTCAATAAAAATATGATGCACCTAGAGATACTCAGTACATGATTATAACATTCTGGTTATAAAATCATAATAAAATATTTTCGTTATAACATAATTTTACTTACTTACTGAAAAACGCATTTGAAGAGTATATTCTTTTTGTAGACCTTAACCACATATGTACAAATTTATTTTCTCTCAGATAATATGGATAATTTAAAAAGCCCGCTGGCCTGTAAAAGCGCCGCGGTGAATTTCCTAATTTTCTTCCATTCACGGAGCATCCGCCATCATTTTTATCTCCCCTCCTTGTCTCCATTTATCTCGGGCTTCTCTTACAGTGATTCGCGTTCTAAAATTGTGTTTGTTTCTTACGAATTTGTTATTTCCGTCTGCTTTCTTTCCTTTAAGCGGATTCGACGACACTCGACAGCATTTATATGAAAGTTAAGGAAATGAGTTTGAAGCTCAGTTCTGATACTTGACCTCGTTTCTGAAAAAAATAAATGCTATCTGAATGTCGCGGACAGGTAGCACACTTTATGAGATTTCAGAAATAAAATACGTGGTTTCAGTCAAGATTCCTTTTATTTATTGGTATTAGTGAAAAATTAAACGGAAACGATATAATGCAGGGGGGTGTGTCGATTAATGACTTTTGGTACAGTTTAAAGGTTCTCCGAGTCTTACTTAGTACATGACTCACTCAAAGTTATCATGTATTTACCAGCAAAGGTAATGAATCACTATTTCCACTAACCTTGTAACTTCAGTGAAAAGGGTGTTGTCGATTGCGACCGTACGCCAAAGTCGTCTTGTGTTCACCAGAAATGTTAATGAGTACCGTTGCAGTTTATAAATTAGTAAATTATACGTTTATGTACCTTTGGGCTTAGTGAAAACAGTGATATCTATACCAAAATCGTCCGTTCGAAGTTATCTTCTGTGTTTACCTAAAACGGTAATGCGTTTTGAAAATCAGTATGTGCTGCGAGGGCTTTAGTGAAAATATTGTTATCGATGGCAAAATATTGCATTTCATGCATAATACTTTCCATGGACTAGAGCTTACTGAGTGCCTCACGGTCCTTAGTTTCACTATATAGTTATTTCAGACCGAAAAATTTTGTACAGTCCTTTGGTTACTGAGCACCGATGAGCCTTAGTTTCACTATCAGTTTATTTTCAACCTCCGCTTCTACCCTTTGTCAGCGTGGCTGGCCTTATTATTTTTACTATTTAGTTATGTCAAACCTAAGACCCTCTACTCAAAATCATGCTCTGCCCTTAGGCAATTATACTAATGAGTACTTTGCTGTGGTTTTATAATCATTAAGAGTCTCACGGGCTTTAATGGAAAAATATTTTTGGATACAAAATCTAGATATTTATTGCCTAAAATCATCATTCACATTCATGGTGCATTTGACAGCAATGTTTGAGAATTAATTGAGTAAGCACCTCACGGACCTCAATGAATAGAAAAATTCCATTTTGAAAATTCATTGTGTGCCTCTTGGGCCTTAGTGCAATTGGTGCAGTACTTGGTTACACATGGTGATACATCAAAATAATGTACTAATGAATTGTCTTTCTTTAAAAAGCATAGAGAAACGTCCACGGTGGCATATGCCTATCTCCTATGGCTGACTTACTGTAACAGTTGCTATCTTCAACATAATAATTATAAATATTAAGATATTTGCGAAGCTATTTTCTCCAATTCAGTATAAATCCTTATCTAGGCAAATATAATAGTTAACTTGGGCATGTAATGTAGATTAAAATTATCCTCTACATTATATTATTATGACTACTACAGAAGATATCACGGAATAAAATAATTTTATTATTACGAAATATCAATACTAAAGCAATACACTCTAAATCATGGGTTTTTAAACATAAAATACACAACCTTGTAAATTGCACCCGTGCGAAGCTGGGGCGGGTCACTAGTATAAAATAAATAAATAAATACAGTGTAAACTCTTTATAACGTTATCCTTTATAACGATAAACTCCCTATAACGGTGAAGTTAGCCCAACTTGGTTGGTTTGCGTTAAAACCCACATATTGAAACTCCACTCCATATAACGATAACTCTCTATAACGACAAAAACAGCTCAGTCCTTTGAGTTTCGTTATAAACAGTTTACACTGTACATGCAAAATAAATACACAACCTATACACATACATAGCCTGTAAACATGCAGAAACATATTTACAATATTATACTTAAGTACAATTCGTGTTCTATTTTTTTTTAATTCTTATACTATCTAAAATGTTATTTCTCATTCACTAAATTACATTCCTTGAAGATATAAACTCTTCAATCAAAAAGTCGTAGTTATTACAAAATAGAAATTAATCCATCTTACACGATTACTTATACGAACTAATAAAATGGAAAACGTCTCTTTTATAAAATCATAGACTGATTACACCCACCACTGTCTGATTAAGATTCAATCCAGTTACAGAATGCAAATCCATAAAGCTTAAGCCATCAAAGGAATGCTCCCGTATAACGGATATAGCTCTACCTACGTATCTTATTTTAGACTTGCTTAATATTTTCGTCACGCTTCCTTCTTCCCAGGTAGATAATTGGAAATTGTGTCAATCTGGGTATAGATCCGTTCAGAATTACGTCTTATTTGAAGAAATTTTGCTTTTATCCGGATTTAGGTCATCAATTTTATCAGTACTACTCTCCGCGCTGTTAACAGAAACCATAAAAGTACAATGGAATTTATAGACATTATTATTACGCATTTTCCGTTTGACAGGCCTCGTGACGCAATGGTGATGGTTAAGCTGGGGAACGGGCCCATGACTTACTTTAGTATTTGTGCATAATTGTCAGCTGTGTATCTGGGTGTTAAATATCAATACGTATATATTAGGTCTTTACCTATGAAATTGCCGTTTTGTATGAAAAAATTTAAACGATTTTTTTTTCATGTATTTTTTATTTGTATTAATCTAAGTAATCACCCATGCAATCAATGCATCTTTGCTAGCGCAGTGGCAGTTTATTGATGCCCTTCTTAAAGAAATCAGCTGGACGGGAGGCGACAAATTCTTCAAAGGCATTTTGTACTGCCTCTCGAGTATTGAATTTTTTTCCCGCCAAGGAGTTATCCAAATTCTGGAAAAAGTAGTAGTCTGTAGGCGCAAGGTCTGGTGAGTAGGGCGGATGACGGAGAACTTCCAACCCCAGTTCTTGCAACTTGGAGACCGTCTGCTGTGCAGTATGAGGTCGCGCGTTGTCGTGCAGGAGCAGCGGTGACGAGCGAATGACCAATGCTGGTTGGAGATGTGCCAGCTTTTCCATCATTGTGTTCAGTTCTTCACAGTACACATCTGCAGTAATGCTCACCACGTTTGGTAAGAAGCTGTGATGAATCACACCGGCGCTAGACCACCAAACAATGACCATCAGTTTTCTAGGGATAAGTTTTCGTTTAGGGCATTGTTTAGGTGCTGAACCAGGATCCAACCAACTTGCTGAGCGCTTGCGGTTATCAAACAGAATCCATTTTTCATCGCAGGTAACAATGCGGTTCAAAAGTCCTTCACTTGTGTGCCTGTTGAGCAGTACAAGGCACGTCTCGACGCGTACTTCGCGCCGGCGATCATTGAGTTCGTGGTGCACCCATTTGTCAAGCTTTTTTACCTTGCCAATTTGACGCAAATGGACCAATATTGTTTTGATGCTAACGTCGAAAGCTGCTGCTAATTCAGCCGTAGATTATGTGTCATCAGTTTCCACAATCGCCTTTAATTCGTCATTGTCGACCAAAGTCTTCGGACGACCACGAGGTTCATTTTTCAGGTCGAAATTCTCGGAGCGTAAGCGAGCAAACCAGTAACAGGTGTGCGTTGGTTTGTAGTGTTAGCTCCGTAAACGTCGTTGATGTTGCGTGCCGCTTGTGCCGCGAATCTGCCAAGACGGTACTCATATTCCATAATTACTCGAATTTTTAACGTATACATGATGACAAAAAAGATTAAAATGCGATGAAAATGTAACACTAATCAATAAACAAATGACTAATTTTGGAAAAAGAATTCCATGTTTTTAAAATAAAATAAAATTGAAATTAGAATTCTTAGCCAAACAAAAATTATTTTGATTTGAAATGGCCAGTACTGCAGAACGGCAATTTCATAGGTAAACACCTATATTATGTATATTGTATTAACTGCTGTTTAGTTACCTTAGTACAAGCTTTGCTTAGTTCGGTATTAATGGGCCATATGTCAAATTGTTCCATATTGTTTATTTTAAAAGTACTGGTCGCAAAAGTATATTTATTAATATTTTTCTCATTTTAAAATTTGCTGTTTAAATGAAATGGAAATTTCTCTCTAATTGGGACAGGCTGACTGGTAAAATACTCTTCACCTTATAGAAGATCGCAGATCGCATCGTGTTTGTGTTCCTGCGGTCAGTAGAGCTTCCAGAGATCTTGGGGCAGGGAGATCCAAGGTCGGCAACGTGCTAGTATTACCTTTGGTGTTACAACGATTCATCATAAGCTATGTTAACTGCTTACTATCAGCTGAGCCTGTAATCTTGTTAGCAACTTTAGTTGTTTAAAACAAGCAAAATTATTAAAAAGGAAACAAAAAGAAACCGACTGCATCAAAAACACGACTATAATTTTTTCCCCCCTCTTTGCTTTTCATTTGTTTCCCAGACGTCGTACTTAAATATTAAATAGCCTATGTCACTTCCATATTTGAGACGAATCTGACGACATCTAAGCTAAAATCCATGAAGCCTTTTAGGCTACAGAGCGCGCCAAAGAAATAGACATAAATACATACTTATAAGCATACATGCGTTTAAATAACATAACCCTCTTTTTCGCAGTTGGGCAAAAAGAACACAAACATTCATGAACATTACCCAAAATGTATAAGACATGTCTGAAAATTTATACTACATACTTACATATGTATTTATGAATATATATTTATTACAGTGTTTTTAATGCCTAACTTATACTCACTTTAATATAATTTTTGATATACATTCATGTAACCTATTGAAACAATTATAACGTAAAGCAACATGCGGGTATCAAAACCTTTTGAGTATAAATTTTCGTCGCATTGTTCTAAAGTATCTTTTTTGTTTCAGAAGCGTGTGAGAAAACATTCTGTCGATGGGGCGCGGAGTGCGTGTCTCTAGGGGACGGACGAGCACACTGCGCCTGTCCTGCGTCTTGCCCTTCATCCTCCGCGCCAGTGTGTTCGACAGCGGGTCGGACCTATCGCAACCATTGCTACTTACGCAAGGAAGCTTGCGAGCGACGATTGAATTTACGCATCAAACACGACGGAGAATGTGGTTAATATCGATTTTTTTTCGCCTATATCTTAAATTGATTTATCAGTATAATTTAAACCAGTGTCATACTTTAAAATTTTTAGGTAAGTAAGTAGGCTATATAAGAAACCTCACAAAATCACCTTGTGACATTTAAAAATTGTTTTTTTTGATCTTGAGTGACGATATTGGCCAAGGTGGTAGTACGCTAAGCTTAGTGGCGACTGGCTCTCAAGTGTAGCTGCTGGTATACACCTTTTGGTGGCATAGGTACAAATTTTCAGCTTGAGGGTAGTAGCTAGCCAGGCGGGCATTAGAAAAAGCCCCACCACTTTGCTATGGTTTTCTTCACGATGTTTTCCTTCACCGAAAGCTTAGGCTCATTGCCGGGATTCGAACTTACGTCGATCAAAACGTGTCCGTACACGCTTCCACTGAGCCTTGATTGCTTTATACTTCTCAATTAATATTTTTAATATTCATAGTGAACGCTTTCAAAGGTATATAACAAATTACGTACACAACTTATTGACTTTCAGTTTAGATCTTACATAAAGTTTAGATTTTTTCTCCCGTTATTTTATTTAAGGTATTTTGACAGTATTCATACCAGCCTCGATATAACGTTTTAGTTAATCAATTTTATAACTATGTATCATTAAACGCATTAAGAGTGTATTTAATCTGACATGTAAATGCGATGATAATCGTATTTGAATTAATCGCGACCATATTTTGATGGGTGGTAGAACACAACAATTATGTCCGACTAGATCGCATACTCCATGCGTAACTACCACCACAGTGACATTCTTTGACGTGTCACAGCCGGTGTGTATCCAATAATTAAGTGGGTTGGTAAGTATCTGTTTCCGACCAAAGCACACAGTGATAAACCAACCCGTCTCTTTTGGTTTGTTGCGTTTCGGGATCAGCCACTGCATATGCAGTGGCCGTGTCTTTCAGGCTGGACTGACAGTGACGACCGGATACGAATTACCGATCTCCCGATAGTTGCTGATGTTTTTGGATTGTACTTTGCTTACCATTAAGTAAAGGAACCGCCTTTACTCTGCCATGCTAATATAAAAATAAACTTTTAGCCAAATCCATCATAAGACTTCAAAGCATCATAATTCAGGATGCCATGGTATTTGCATTCTAGAATAAAAACTCTTCAAATTATGTTAATAGAAGCCGGAGATCCATGCATTGGTGTGACCTGCCCGGTTGGAAGTCGTTGTATTGCTTCTTTCGGGCAACCAGAGTGTAGATGTCCTCGTAGCTGCCAGCGGCGGAAAGTAGTGTGTGGAACGGATGGAAAGGAGTATCCATCAGCTTGCCACCTCGACAAACACGCATGTGATAATCAGCTTAACATTACCATCAAATATCATGGAAAATGTGGTAAGTACTACTCGTGGGAATAAGTAATAACACAAAAATAGGTACAGAAAGATGACTCCAGCCGACCTTAAATTTATTGTAGTTACGTACGCTCAATTATAGTGTTCGGTTAGAGGCATCAACAATATTGTATAAAAAGTTCCTTTTGAAAATTATTAAAGCTCATCATTAGAGAACGGCTAGACCGATTTGGCTAATTCTTTTTTTAAATGTTAGTAATAGTCCAAGTAAGGACTTTAAGGTCAGAAAAACTTGAAAAATTGTGCAGAAAATGGGCTAATTTAACATTTAAAAAACAAAAATACTAAATTTAAGTGACATTTAGGATATCCAATATCTAATTATTATATTATTATTGTAATAACAACAGTGTTATTGCTGCGATGTGTGTCTACTGTTTTCCATTTCGTTAATGTTACGGTTCAAGCAAAATTTATGTTTCATTTAACTTTACTTTTGTTTCATTTTATGCCTTAATATTTTGTTTATTTTAACCATTTAATACATATAATTAAAGTGTGATTTAAATAATTATTATAATTTCACAAACGTAACCAAGGTTCTCCAGTCATAAAGTTTTAGTTGTATATAATAATTAATTAAACTTGACATTAAAAAATAATGCTGGAGTTTAGAAACCCAGTCTTTATTTTTTGTTTTCGTAACAAACAAGCAAAATTAATAGTTTGCTATTGTCTTATAAACCATCTCTGTTTTTACTGAAAATTAATAACGAAAGATAAATTTAATCCGGTCTTTTAATTCTTGCTACATCGCAACCTTTCATATTTTTAATGAGGGATTATTAATTACAAGTGGCCGCGTATTGTTAGTGCGGACCCTTTGAAGCTTAAAAGGAACTCGTTAGGGAAGCTTCCTTCGTGATAATAGACGTGGAGTACACAAAAAGGGTCAGCATTTCATTTTGCCCGAGAAAGATGACTTGACGAATGAAACTAGACTTTTATATGTTATAGTATACATTTGGAAATTTTAACATTCACTTGTTCAAATTGTTTAAGAAAGAGTTACTTAATACAGACGCGCTTATGAAAGTATTCAAGATTTGTAAAGTGATTTCTCTGGATCAGTTATAGTGCACTACATATCAGTCACACCTATCAGTTAACAGTTATTAATTTAATCTAACTTTGAGATGATTACGAAATTAACTTAATTTTATAATTCCCTCGCCCCCTATTACATGGGACCTAAAAACATACTCTGAAAACTGTGGGTGTTCATTAGTACACCGCTTCCTAACGCTTCGGGGAATAAAGGCGTGATGGTATGGTATGTCATAATTTAATTGACTTGAAGTATTCAAATCTCCAGTCATATATCCTATTTACGCAATTTGCATTACTCAATTTTTATACCTATATTAACACTAGCTGGTCCGGCAGACGTTGTTCTGCTCTTTCTGGTAGTTAATAGCTCGACCACAGCGCCACCTAACGGATCCTAACATAGCTAGAAACCAATGTCTAGATATAAAAAATATATTATGTAAATATCAGCTCAATCGATCAAGTCATTCACAAGTTACACGATCACTAAGATTTTTTTAATATGAGATTATTATCAATATTTTTAAGTTAAGTATATAGTTTATAATCTATAGTTTCAGTAACTCATATTTGTGTTTAGCTATATTATATATATAGGTAGCTGGAGTTTATCTTGGGTATAATATTGAGATGTCTTTCTGCGATATTCACTTTGTGGTGGCGCTTCCGCTGACTTATAAAGATAATGTGGTAAAGCGTTATAGAACCATGTCACGAGTTGCTACGGGTATAATATGTAGTTATACAAAATTTCATCAGATCTAAGATTACCGTAAATGCTTAAAATAACAAATTATGAAAATTACCATTTATTTATCGGCAGAAAAAGAGGAACGTATTAATTAATATTTTTAGAATAAACTTATATCTATGTATTATTTGTTCAATTGCACATAGTTACTTCTAAACATATTTTGTAGACTTTTAGATAGGTAGCCTTTTATGTTTAAAATGGATCTTGTAAATCAATAATAATTTTATTTCCCTAAGAAACTGTTTCAATGTATTATCACTTTATCTATCTTTAATATATAATATTAACTTTATTTCGATCATGTTCATATTAAGGGAGGTAGGGTACAGAGAAATTTTGTTGGAAATTTCTCTCTACTTGGGGTAGCCGGACTGGTGGAATACCTAGACCCTACAGAAGATCGCAGTTAAATAACCTTGTGTTGTATTCTTGCGATGAGTAGGGTATCCAGAACTCCTTGGGGCAACATCCTATAAGTGATAGGTACAAGCTTCCACAGGCTGCCGTAGCCGCTTACCACCAGGCGGACCGTATATTTGATTTCCATTATAGTATAAAAAAATATTATATAATATGATAACTTAAACATAAACAACAATGAAATCTAAATATTTTGTTAAAAACTTGTATTTTACGAAGAAAATATTATTCCAATATTTTTTACTTTTCGGTAACCATAGCAATAATGTAGGCAGTAAGTAGTACTTACTCGAAAGTTGGGTGAACTCGTAACAGGTTGAAATATTTTCCATACCTACGCAAAAACTGAAATTGGGTCGCGCCTGCTTTCTTTTTCATAAAAGTAATTTAATCTCGTCTACTTTATGTACTCACATTCGCTAACCCTTTTCACAAAACTTGTCTGAGAACATTCGATCTGAACTAAATTTATACAAACCAAATGCCCGCACATTCCGGCGTCCTTTGTGAGATCCTCTATTTACATTACTAGTTCGCTTTGTACTTTTATTAAATTGTTTCATATTCTTAACGAATCATAGTCCTTGTGTGGTAATATTTTTTTGTAATTTCTCAAAATATTTGTTTGCCAATGTAAGTACATGTTGTAATTTATAACGTATATTATAAACAGCTCTCTTTACTAATATCACGTTAAATTAAGTTTAAACATTATTTATTTATAAGTATAAAATGTAAAATACTATTAAAACCAGTTCTTACCATCACCCTACTAAGAAAAGTATTTAAAATGAGTGAGTATCTTCTTTAGAAAAAAATATTATAGATGTTATTATTTGATATTTCTTATTCGCGTTTACACCAGAAGGCTTCACAAAAGTCTACACTGTTATGTTGATTGCTAAGCCTCTTATTTTATTATGGTGAAGACAGTCGTCCCATTTGATGTTATGAGTCACCATAATACACGCAAGTACACGCATTTTTTTTTCTATTATGTGGTTCATTTATTAACAGAGTTGAAATACTATAAAGCTTAGGCTAAACTTGGCATGGTAGCTACTCCAGTTCCATTGTTTTTGCTTCATGGTTTTATATTAGAGCAAACAAAGCAGTGTTATTTGGCATTAAGCAGTAGTTAGATACTTTGTTGTAAGTCCGAGCTATTATACTCTGAGCATACACGGTTTTAAACAGTCGTACTGGCTCGCTTTCTGTATAATAATATGCAAGAATATAAGCATTTGCATTTAAATACTTATATAAAATGAATATTATTATCTCGTTTAATGAATGAATTAATAGAAACAAAAATAATCAAACACTTGAATTCAACTCACATAAACAAATAAAGTGGGAATCCCTTCCAATCCACTCCAATACATTCAGTTAAAAGACGTCCACTGCTGGGCATAAGGATTCCGTAAAGAACGTCTAAAGACGCCGGATGGGGATCCGTGGGGGCCCGTACAAAGTGGCCCAGAAAAAATTCGAGGCCAAGCGCCCCCGATCACGGAGACCCTCCAGCCGGAGTTCCTGGAGAGGGTCGTGGGAACTTTATTCCCCGACTTTCCGGAGTTCCTCTCACCGGCGATGCCTCCCCTGGAAGGCATTGCTATGGAGCAGTCGGCTATGCCTCATCTCGTAACCGATACGGAGATGGGGCTGGTGACGAAGCGCTTCAGCAGCAAATGGAGGTCCCCAAGCCCGGACGGGGTTACGGGCCAGGTGTTATCGGTGACGTTAAGCCACATGGGGGGATGCTTCGGGAGGTGTCCGACTGGTGTTTGTCAGTCAGACAGTTCCCGAGGCTCTTGACGGAGGGGCGGCACTGCCTTCTGGCGAAGCAGGGCCGCTCTCCGGATTGCCCGTCTGCGTACCGGCTCTTGGTGTTGCTGGATAGCTGTTTGAGCGGATAGTGGCTTCCCGTGTCATCCGGTATATTGAGGAAGTGAGACCGGCATTGTCCGATGAGCAGTTTGGCTTCCGGAAAGGGCATTCTACGCTGGACACTCTCACCCACCAGAGGAGACTGTTTACAGAAGCGACCGGAGGTGGAGGTAGAATGTTGGCGGTGTCACTCAACATTGCCAACGCCTTCAACAGCCTGCCGCATGGGGTTATACGAGAGGAGCCTCCAGTATCATGGAAAGCAGTGG
This sequence comes from Saturnia japonica, assembly GCA_033032175.1. Taxonomy (NCBI): domain Eukaryota; kingdom Metazoa; phylum Arthropoda; class Insecta; order Lepidoptera; family Saturniidae; genus Saturnia; species Saturnia japonica. The sequence goes on along the minus strand of CM065311.1, from coordinate 7,198,407 downwards.
CTACTGGAGGACTACCTCCGAGGTAGGGTGATTGCCTAGGTGGACCGTAGAGGGACAATCGTCCGCCGAAGTGCGGGATTTGGTGTTCCACACGGGTCGGTGTTGGGGCCACTCCTTTGGAACTTGGGCTACAACTGGGTGCTACGCGTAGCGCTCCCTCCGGGGACGCGCATAATTTGTTACGTATATGACACCCTAGTCGTGGCCAGGGGGAAGATTTGGGGAGAGGTTGCGCGCCTGGCCACGGAAGAGGTATCCCTCGTGGTTAGGCGTATAGAAATGTTGGGCCTTAGGGTGGCAGTCGAGAAAACCGAGGCCCTACTGTTCCACGGGCCTCGGTGAAGGCCGCCTCCTGGGGCCCACATATATATTGAGGGTGTTAGGGTTCAGGTTCAAGGGACTCGAACTGCGGTTAGTGGGAGCGGCGGTGGCTCTCGGTACGCTTTTCTCGAATTCGGGAGGGCCGGGCGCAAGCTGCTGCCGTTTGTTCGCGGGAGTCGTGCGGAGTATGGCCGTCTACGGGCATTGGTCTGGGTCGATGCTCTCGGCGCCACAAACAGACGCGTGCTACTCTCTCACGTTTCGACTAGTGCAGATGCTGTCCAGACATGGTTGTTTCGGATGGTACCTGCACCAGATTGCATGGAGGGATGTGACCATGCGTGTCATAAGTGTGATGCTGCCAATGACACCGCGCAGCACACTATCGGACACTGTGCGGCCCTCTCCACCAAAGACGAACGGGCGTCAGGAGGAGGCGATTTATTCGCCAACTCCCGCCGTCCTAGCCAAACCAGGGAAGATGGGTCGGGGGCACCGTCTTTCCATTGCACAGGTTCGGCGGCTGTGGGAGACAGTTAGTGTTGTACCGAACTTTCTCCCTTTTGCGGTGGCCCGGCAGTAGTAGCTGAGCCGGCTGCCAGGGCGACGTGGTTGAATGCAATCGCAAACCCACGTCGCCCCATTACAGCAGCGGAGATACACCGTGGAGTTTTAGTGAGTAAGAGTCTCACATAACCACTCGTCCCCCCGGGCGGGTGTGTACCCATGACGGGTTTCTCCACGTTATAAAAAAAAGGGCCTTGCAGTGCTGGGTCGCTAGCCAAAGAATACTTTGGTCCCATCGACCATCCGTTCTATAAATAACGTGCCAGGAAGGCATTTAATATAGCAATTGTAAAGGCTATGTTAATGAGGGATTATCATATTAAATTAAGTGAGCAATTCTTGTATATATATTTATTAATATACGAACCTGTATGTTTACTATTTGACTATAAATATTCTGGGCAACTACAAATTGCTCGGTTTCTTACAATAACTATTTGGTAAACTTGTGTAAAGTAAAACAATAACTAAATACAAAATTTCATCCAAATAGTTAGAGCCGTTTTCGAGAAAGCAATTACATATACCTATATATAAATAACATACTATTGCGCCTGTATCACCGAAGGGATAGTTAGGTACTTAATGTACACCCACAGTTCGCCGGGTATGTTTTTAGGTCCTATGTAATAGGGGGCGAGCTTATTACCAAAAATCGGGCACAAAGCCAAATCCGAGCTGCTACTAGGAATTGCATAGAAAAACCCAATAACACTTTACTCGGCCTGGGAATCGAACTCAGGACCTCGAGCATATGAGTCGTGCTTAGGAACACTAGGCTAATGAGGCAAATTACCTATATAAATACGATAAATGACATGGGTAAACGAGTGTTATCAATTTATGTTTGTTTTCAGCTTGTCGTTGAGCTTGTTAAAGCTAGTATTTTATAAAACTTTTAAATACAATTAATTAAATTTGTTCGCAGATCCATGTTCAGAGCACGAATGCGCAGATGGCGGTGTCTGTCAATTGAATGAAGTGCGAGCGCCTGTCTGTAGGTGTGGTCCGTCATGTGATTTGATCGCTCGACCTGGCTCCGCAGTTTGTGGATCTGATTATAGAGACTATCCCAGCGAGTGTACTCTACGCCGTGAATCATGTCGAAATCGGCAGCAAGTCACTATTGCGTACCGTGGTGAATGTGCCTCAGGTGAAGACCTGATTACTTGTATTTTTTCTGTTATGTTAGTTTGGTCAAGGAAATGTAAAGTAGGTAGTATAATACAAAACCTTGGGGGTGAAGGGTTCTCAAAGTTACTGCCAATAAGGGATGATTTAATTATTTTGAGGTTTTATTGAGATGGTTAATGTGTCGGGATTCCTAATGGCATTTAATAAACCAATTATTGATTTTATTCTGGTGTTTTCGCGTTCCAAGATCTGCCGGCGTATATGAGGTAATATAGCGGGTTGGTAGGGATCGCGACCACCATACACGTAGTGATAAACCCATCACTATTTTCTTTTGGTTTTTCGTATTCCAGGAAATGATAGACGTATGCCGTTGTGTGCGCAGTTCGCGAAATTAGATGGAACCTCATAGAAACAAATAGGCTACTGAAAATAATTATTTTACTCAGACGAAGTCGCGGATACCAACTAGTTTATTATAAAACTTAAATTTAAATAAGATAAAACGGGACGAACATTTAAAAAGATTACAATGTTATAAAAGTCTGTCACCCTAAAATCTTCTGTTCTAATCTAAAATTAAATCTTTATTTGAAGAGGTAAAGCTTCATCCTGATTGTGGTCTGTTGAAGAGACATTTTGTTCTAAAGATTGTAATTGAATATGAGCATCGAAGCATCAACTCGACCTAAAGAAATTGTGACAGGAGCGAAATAATTTTATTACTTTGCTCTGAAGTTTCAGGGTTGTAGTCGTCTGTCTAAATTTTTCAACCACTAACTATATTTAAGTTAAATTGTTTGCGGGGACTTTGTAAGTTATTGAACTGATTTTGAGTGACAATTATAAATTTATTATATTTAAGATAATGAAATATCGTGCTCAAAATGATCTTGTAAGGGGTCTAAGGTAAAATGAAAAATATATGTTTTTACCCGCTTAAACAGTATAATTTGTAGTACTGCTACTTTTTAGAACTGATAAAGGGCTGAAACTAAAATGCTATAAATTATAGAATATGTTAACTTACTCTAACTAGACCACTACGAAAAAGGTTTATCAAACAAATTATTTGATTGCAGAAAGCGTTACTTTTCGGAAATCCATTGTAAATCATTTATCCGAAAATTCTTTGCTACTTTCGCCTGTAACAGAACGAGGTTCAAATTTAACATTTTTAGGCCCACATCAACAATTAATAACAAACGTTTTTTGTTGCGGAAAGATGCAACAATTGTTAATGACTCAGCTCCCGGGATGGCATATATGCCAATTTTACGTACATTTTTGAGACGTAAGGGGGCCAAAGGGTTAATATGTTTTAGATTGAAGTAACAAATAAATTTAGGATAAATTCGATAAATTATGTCGATTATACCTACTATACAAGGTAGTTAATTTTTTTATTAGTACTTACAGTTACTTTTTTATGATCAGCTCAACATCCATGCGAATCTGTAAAGTGCGGCCTCCGGGAATATTGCTCGTTGGATGCTCGAGGAGTCGCAGTATGTGGCTGTGGTCCAGAATGTGAAGCTGTACTAAGGCCAGTCTGCGGTACTGATGGTAGAACATATGATAGTCCGTGCTACTTAGAACGCGCCGCGTGCCTTGAAAACCGGGAAATACGGGTCGCTTATATTGGACCTTGTGGTGAGTTGAATTATGTGAATTTTGCGCAACGATTAGCGAAAACCGTTACCAACTGATTTTTTTTCATTTTACTACTCGTTAATCAAATTTTTTTCGGAATAACATGAGTTCCGCCCAATAAATATTTGGATGAAGAAAACGTAAACTATGTTCAGTAGCAAAACTAAGCACAAATCAAGGACTAACTGACAGCTACCTCAAGCGGCTATACTTTGTTATTTTATTTAATATGTATAATTGAAATATACACCACTATAGTATTCAAAACCTTAAAGACTTTACATATTTCATATAATTAGAAAATTGTTCGTGCACTCCACTCTTACCGGGAAATATCAGTATAACAGCAAACGAAATCATAAATAGAAGAGATTTATAAAATTAATACGTAACTATAAATTTTTAATTCTTCATATTGTCATTTCATTTAGCGTTAATATTTAATTTACAATTTTTAGTAGGTATTTTACGTTTTTCTAAGATAATGGTCGTAATATTACGTCGTTATATAACATGTATAAATTTCCAGTAGGTAAGTTAATGTTACGTTTAACAATTATTAGTTTCAGCGTAAGTCTAATAATTCTTATTACTTTCTCTTTACGAGAATATGTTTTCTTATAATAATCATTATGAGTTATGAAAAATAAAAGTAACATTCAGTAATTCATAATTATTGTAAACAGGAGTGGAGAACCCCTGCGCCCGTGCGACTTGTCCCTGGGGTGGAGCGTGTATTGCTCGTAACGGTGCAGCGCATTGTTCTTGCCCGGTATGTGACGCAGTTCTAGCTCCCGTCTGTGCATCTGATCATAACACGTACGGGAGCGAATGCAAGATGCGCATGCATGCTTGTCAGGAGGGGATCAAGGAACAAGAACTGAGAGTGCTGTACAACGGAACGTGCCGTAAGTATTCCAACCATACTATAACTTTCAAATAAGAAGATAACTGTCAAGACGCATTTTTTAGTATTTTGATTTTAAGTGATGATGTGAGCCAAGATGATAATACATAACTAGGTTTAACAAAGCCAATAAAAAGTTGAGCAGAACAATAATTGTACGACATATTACTAGTTAAAATTTAACTAGAATGTCGCTTATATGTAAAATTCTTTTATGTGCATTCCGGTAAAATGTAAATGTAGCATATGAATAAAGAAAATATTGACTTGTAATAGAATATTGTGCCTTAGTTTAAACAGCCACAGATTTCTTGAGACTCGAGAAATAGACCCTTAAATTTAATGATGTCACATGTTGAGCCATATGAAACATTAATGTTAATAACGCCTTTATATGGTAAAACATATTTTAGATAAGTTTGTAAGTTTGTGTTGAATGTTGTTAAATCGTTTATTTCACAAGTGACTGGTTAGTACAAAAGAAATCTTAATATTCAAAATTAATCTATTTATGAAATATCACTAATATTTTCTTTTAATTTGTCGTGTGCTATGTTCATTAGATTCATGATAAATTTCAGTGATTCTTTGTAATTAATAACCGATTTTATAATTGATCTTAATTATTGTAAAAAAAACATTTCCTAAAGATCTTGCAAAATAAATAATACCAAAAATTATTTTAAGCCATCTCAGCCATGTTTTTTTAAATTACAACAAATTTAATTTAAGACAAAAAAATATAATACAGAGTCTATGTTGTATAACAACAGGTGGTTAATATCTTTCAATTTGTCAACATTCCATTTGAAGAAGAATGCCTTCGTTAGTCATTTCAATTAACATCTTTTAGACACAGTGCATTTAAAAGGAAAAACAAACGAACAAATAACTTTTTTCTCTTTTACTATTTAGAATTTACGTATGTAATATTTGTGTTCTAATTTAAGTTTATATTATAGTAGCCCTTTCGTGGAAATTCGACGGTAATTTATTAAATTTGTATGACTAAATGTTATTGGAGTTCTTTTGTCGTAGGGTATCTATAATCATTGCATATAATTTTTTGTAATGTGTTTGACATTTGCAGTATAAACGTAAATGAACGACAAGCTATGTATTTGACATAACAGTATGAATGTTTAATTTAATTTAATGCATTTGTTATAACCAAATTTTGGCTTTCTGCACTCCTTCTATCTAAAAACGTATGCGCAGTAAGCTTGAAAAGGCGTACATGATATTTGCATGTCATTCATAATAAGGCTCCATTCATTACTCTAATTGTTATTGACCGATTTTCGGTAACTAAAAGCAATTGTGTAACTCTATCATTGCATTGAAATATCAATTAGAGATTAAAACTGTTCAATGGATATTAAACTCGACACCAATTGATGAACGAAGACTGGATTAATTTCATTATTTAAAGACGCCTGGGTAACGGGTATTGATTATTGAAACAATATTTGATGGAGACATTCACAGAGCCTTTGACTTACAATTTAATCAAATTTCTTTGTAAACGGGTCGGTTAGGTGTTTTCAGCTTACCACTTACCAATAAATTACGAAGACCCATTTCGTAACAAATTACTGTTAATCAATCATCTCGTTATGTATTTGTTAGAGTTAGAAGTTAGAAATTTCATTTATTTATATCAATGGAGATCTAAATATTGTTTGAAATATTCTATTTCCTTTACAAGTTAAAGTCAATTTACACTTTCGAATTTAACGTATAATATAGTCTTCAAAATGTTAACTATTACCAATTTTAAAGTATCTTTGTAGTTATGTCGTCTGGTCGGTTACTACGCGTCGTAATTCCGATTATACACCACAACTGCAGGAATAAGCTGCTATCTTTTAAGTATTATATACCACTAGCAGTTGTAAATGGGAATGGAAACAGTTTGATATAAATTAAATTTAAAATTAAACTGGCTCCTTCCGAGCACAGACACTTAGTAAATAAAAAAATAAAAAAACTAAAAGTCGCCCAAAATTTAACTAACTACTAAACTATAACTTATATTTATAAAAAATTGGTTAATTGATAAATTAATTACGAGCTATTATATTGAACAATATGATTCTATTTTGTACACAGAATCTTGTGCAGATATCGTATGCCAGGGTGGCGGTGATTGCGTGGTTGACAATGACACCGGGCGACCAATCTGCCATTGCAACCATAACTGCACCGAGGCCCAGGTTACTTTTAAATTTATTATGATACACTTCATAGGAATCTATAAGTTATCGCTTGGTAAGTTAATCTGCAGCCTACCGAATTAAAAACAAAATATTACTCAAAGAAAGTGGGTTAACAAGAATAAACTAGTCATATAGGTAAATATTTAGGTACCTACTTATGAAATTGCCGATTTATAATATACCTAGATATAACTTCTTTTTAAAACAGTTGTTCAAGTGTTTTCCCGCCGTTCGCTTTTTTTATACTGCTGTTTCTACGACTACGAAAATATCAAAATTGCGTGTTATTTTCGAATACGACTTCCGTCGTGGCACCGACGCAGCACAAACTTTCGTCCCCGGTATTGTATAGCAAAATCATCAATATACTTCCATTAAAATTGCAAAAATGTATCAACATTAATAATGGCTAATACTTCGAGTTAAATATATTTTCAAAAATATTGTTTGATTTTTTCTATATAAAACGGTAATGTCATAGGTAAGGCCCTAATACAGGTAATATAACATTTAGTTTAATATTTTTAACCTTTATTTTACTTCAATTTAATTCAAGTGGATTTCTGTGGATTATTTAACTAAAAAATTATAATAGTTTATTTTCGAACCCCTTTAAATATGAAGAAATTAATTAAATAAATAAACTTTATCTCAACCTAATATTTTATTAAAACGAAAACAATAACGTATGGTTTTTACGCCATATATTGTTAAAATTTAGCATCTTAACTTTACAAGTTTTTCTAAGAACACTTTAAATAAGATAAGAAAAGTTTTTATCAAGTATAACATATTTTTTTCAAAGCAAATTTCCTTGTTCAGTTGATAGTTTGCAATTACTATCAAAGCATGGTCTTCACTAATTTCTATATTGATGTTTTGATTGTAAAATTGAAAAAGTAATTGTTTAAAAAGACAAATATGGTTCGACGTAATATTTGTTATGTTAAACTGTAAAAAACATCTGCGGCAGGAATTGGATGTGGTATGTGGCAGTGACGGTCAAACGTACTCCTCCCAATGCGAGCTGGACTCGACGACGTGTCGAGAACAAAGTGATCTTGCGGCTCGCCTACAAAGGAGACTGTGGTAAGTCATGTTAATTATCTGAGTACACTCTATTCAATTCAATGGTGAGCTATTAATAACCTAATAATATTTGTTGGAAATGAAATATATTGATTTATTTATCATTAATAAGTTTAAAATAGATAGAACCGTTTTTAACTCTTTTAGGGAATGGATTAAAATAAATCCTTTTTAGTTTCATATACGTTATATACTCCTACGAAATCCTGTGTAAAAATTTATGCTTCTAGACTTATCTACCGTTTTAAGCTATGCATTCTTCGTCAGTGAGCCTTAAGAGTTTTGTTAAATATTTAACACAAAATGAAAAAAATAATTTCTAACCCAATATAGGAATTTTGTGATTAAAATAACTAAATTATTATTTTATGTACCTTACGTAAATCACTAGTAGGCATCTCTTGGACCACAGTGAGTGAATTTGTGGCATCTAAACATTCTTAGGGTTAGCATTGTTCGCATAAAGCCTTCCATTACACCAATTTGACCCTTCTTGAGCCCCGGCCTAAAATTTATTGGATACTGTGTCACCTTCTCGTATATATACCTAGGTAATAGCGATCGGTTTATTTATGTTCCCTTCGCAAATATGATAATAGAAAAAGTTTTGCATGCTTTTCTTAACATGAACTATTTGACGTATTTAAGTGTCCGTTGAAATATTTTATTTGAAGCGAATCTATCAATAGGTACGCTGTGATTAATTTCCTCCATAAATCTAATAGCTAATTGAACATTTTCATTCTTTGTACATTGTCTTGTTTCTTTGCTTTGATTTAAAATAAAGTCTTATAAAAACACGGTTACTATAAAATTTCATATTTTACCGAGTATGTACTTTTTAACATGTTACATTCTATGTGCCTTCAAAAGTATTTTGACTTTCTGCGAGAGTTTATATTATTATGACGTAGTTATAACTTTTATAGCTCTCTTTATGACTTATATTTATCTATCTAATCAGTTTTCATGTACTCACTGCTGTGTAAAGACTTCCTCTCTTTTATAATTTTAATCTTGTCCTGTCTTTACCCGCAGAATTCATTCATTGTATATTATTTTGTAACAATAATTATGATTATAAATTACTAATTATGAATCATAAATGAGGAGATCCGCAGAAGAACCAAGTCACCAACGTAGCCCCAGAATAGCTAGACTTAAGTGGCAGAGGGTGGGGCACGTGTAGAGCAGAAATAGGACCAAAGAGTTCTCGAGTGGCGGTCGCGTATCGGAAGACGCAGCGTGGATATACCTGCCACAGGGTGGAACGATTACATGATAAAGGTTGCGGGAAGCCACTGGATGCGTGAAGCACAGGACCGGTTGTTGTGGCGATCTTTGAGGGAGGCCTATGTCCAGCAGTGGACATCTTTCGGCAAAAATGATGATGATAATTATAATTTATCGATGTCATCAACTCCGATCCCGACGATAAAATCGAAGCAATAAACAAGTTTTACTCCACCGTCTCTCGAAACAGAGCGTGCTCGCGCACACGCCCGCGAAACCACCGTTCCCTCCGCAGGGGACGGGCGGCTAACTCGCTCCCGGTCACCCATCATGTACTCCCTCTCTTGCGGCAACTCAAGCCTATGTACATTCCCTCGGTGTGGACCCTTGAGTCCTGCAGCCCCTCGCACGATACAGGTGGCACAGCACTTGCAATACCTAGCTACCCACATACATCATTACACACAATGTGTTCACACATAAGTAGATACCACATAGCAGGTACATAGGTTCATTAAGGGACCTTCTTTCCTTTTTTTATGCTAGTTAGTGTAGATCATAATTTCTGATTACTAAATCCTTCCTTCCTCCCAGGAAGCAGAAACATGTATGTAATATGTATATGTTAGTTTAGCTCGAATTTTCTGCGAATAGAGAATTAGTCAGATCAGGATATCATTGTAGTCGAGGCAACAACCTAAACCGAGGCCAGGCCACTTTGGCACCCTTTCGCGCATGTTGCTCACGCTTTTGCGGCTGAGTGCCTTAAGTGCTCGCTCCCAAGACACGGTGAAGCTGTAAAAGCCGTCAGAGGCTCTAGTTTCTAGGGCCCCTAAGTATAACACTATAGTCAGTCAGAAAAAAAAATTTATACGAATTGCATTATTAATAAAATGCACTGTGAAATGGTATGATTGTCATATTTTAAATTTTTTGCACCTCCCATGCTATAGTGCTATATAACTAGCAATGAAATTTTAAACTCGCTATCCAGATTGAGTTGCGTTATATTACAAGAAATAATGTTCGCAATTATTAATGAAATGAGTAATTGATTATTTTATTTACGAACATATCAAATTAATGGATACTTCCAAAACCTTAATTTTAATTGTTAATAATATAATAAGAATTACTTTGGTAAGAACTAGATCTGCCTACTCCCCGGTGAGGATATTACATCATTACTTGCTACAAGTTTTATATAATTTAATTTTACACGGACAATGCATGTTCAGTTAAACAGCAAATTTATGTACTACATCATAACCGATCCAGTAGTAGGTGAATCGACTTTTTCATAAGCGGTTACAGGTTTTTTTTTTCGTTACTTCCTTACATAAGAATTTGACGTTTTGTTGAACGAGCTACTTCGATCTCAAATATCTGACGTTTGGTTAGAAATTCAAAATTCTAATTTATTTCTTTAGGCTTGTGTATTTGTGTTTCGAATTTAGTCATACACTTGTTTTCGAACCATTTTCTTTAATATCGTTCTTTTCACAAGATTGAAAAATTAAAATAACACGTTATTTACGAATATGAGTTCCACCCTGGCATCCGTGCTGGATAAGCAGCTCGAATGATTATTATTGATGTACATGTGGAAGCTACTGTAAAAGGAAGTACGCTACGTTATTGGGTTCCAACGTTTTGTTCTGGAAATTTTTACCTACGAAACAAACCCCTTGGACGGCTGGAGACTATAGTTGATAATGAAGAATTAAAAGTGATCGTGGGGGCGGATCCATCGCAAACATATTAACGGTAGCGGCGGTTCGGTGTGAGTGATAAAACTATTTTATTTCACTTGAAACAAATGATGAAAAGTGAAAAAGCTAGAGAAATGGGTACCGCGTGAATTAACTGAAGCAAACCAACAAACAGGCATTGAGTGCTGCGTTACATTACTCAACCGTCGCAATAACGAGGGAATTTTGAATCTTACCATTCTTTTGCGACAATTGAAACTCTCATCCCAGCGGTTGAACCCAGGAGAACCGGCCAAATCCTGGCCCAAGCGAACGTTAACTCAGAAAAAGGTACTGGTGAGTGTTTGGTGTACCAGTGCTGGTGTCATACACTACAGTTTCTTAAGATCTAGCCAGACAATAACGGTAAATCTGTATTGTCAACAATTTCAAAACATGATGGAAAAGCTAGCCGTTAAACAATCGAGACTGATCAATCTCTCTATCCCACTGCTGCTTCAGGACAACGCTAGCACCCACACTTCACGACAGACGGTCGCTAAATTAGAGGAACTGGGGTTGGAATATCTTCTACACCCACCATAATCCCCGGACCTTACTCTAACAGGTTACCACTTTTTTGCATTTTGGAAAATTTCTTGCAAGGAAAAAAATAAAATTCCGATGAGGCTGTCCAAATCATCTTCAAAGATTTTATTTATTCTCGCTCCCACTATTTTTGCAGCTATGGAATTAACGAACTATCTATAAAATGGCGAAAGTGCACAGACAATAATGGGCATACTTCGATTGATTAAATGTATAATTTTATATTTTTTTGTTTTTATTTTTCCATATATAAATCGCTAATTTCATATGTAAGGACATAATGTTACTCAATCAATGGAACAATATTTTGGCAGCTTTATTTTATTTTAAAACATAGTTTTCAAAATAAGTTATTTTTATACTGTACATCTGTGTAGAATATAGAATGTACGTTTATATTGTTGTATATTTAGGATACGTTAGGGTTGCAATATAATTTCGGGACAAAAGCCCCAAAATGTAAGTAAGATTTTTTTTATCTGTGAGTAATCTAGTAACTTCTCATTAAAAAAAATTTCAAGGAATTAAGTCAATTTCTGTCAACTTGATGCAAATTATCAATTATAGTTGATGTGTCCTTTGACTCTATAACCCTGAATAGTAACGGCCCATTTGTAAATCATTCTAGAGGATTAGAGGTCGATAGCGGATTAATGTCCTCCATAGCAGACACTCGAAACAAAGTCAGATTAAGTAAAGCTCCTTTGTGATGTGCATCCCACAGTTACTTTGAAATTAATAGCTTAAGGTGTTTTCTGTGCTGGTACAATATGAGTTAAGTAACTCCAACAATTTGTGCTCGCCGTCTTTCTTGGTTAGCTTAATTTTAAAGAGATTTAATCTTCTTTAACGTTAGTTTGGTGAAAGTAACATTTAGTTTATAGATCAACTGTTTCGTATTTATATCTTACCAGCAACTGCCCGCGACTTTGTTTCACGACTTCGCGATTGAAGAACTTACATTCTTACAGCTATAATTAAATGAACAGCTATGAAAGTTGGCACCCGTTAGATCTCGGATCATTTACCCCGAACGTCGTTTCTACCGAACTTGGTCCTTTTTTCAAATTTATGTTTTTGTCTGGATTATATATTCTCTACCACTTTCTGACAGCGTTATCAAATAAAGGTAATGTGAACCCGTATTGCCTTGACGTTGGTGTATTTTTATCTCGATGTATTTGATCTGGGCTACGAAATACGATCTATATATCCACGTGTAAAATTGTTTTCACGCTTTCGTAAATATTCTGGAGCAGTCACTGTTTAAAACGAATATAGTAACAAATCGGCGGGTCACTGATTGAACGAGATCCGCGCCTACATTCACTCGCTACTTCTATTTCATTGTCTTTGAGAATTGTAAACGCTCTATTAAACGAATTTTATCTACAAAATAAACGAATTATTGATACGCAAACTCCATAATTAACAGTCACAAAGAAGGATTTTTGTGATGCTATTTATAAACTTTTGTTTCTTATTACTCCTTAGAATATTGAAAAAGTATAATGAGACTATGTTGAGAAAATTTTTATTATACATTTACATAAACTTTACATATTCATAATCAGTTTCGTATAAGAAATTATAACAAAGTTCAATTGTTACTATTAGTTACATATAACTTATACCTATGTACTATTGAGATTCCCGCGGTATCCATTCACATAACTTTAGGTTGAGATTTAAAATGCTTTTGGATATGATTTTTGAAACTTTTTTAATCGACTTCAAAAAAAGATGGAGGTTTATTAATTCGAATGTTTTTTTGATGGACGTTCAGCTATAACTTCTTTGTTTATAAACATATTTAGATGATTCTTTTTTCGTTGGAAAGGGAATTCTATTTTAATTTCATTGGCATTGGACCTTCAACTTCGAAGATACACCAGGGAACTCTTCAAAATCATTGAAGTTGGTTTTCCTTGTCTTGTTATTATGGTATTTTATTGACTATCATGCGATTTAATAATAATATAAGTAATAAAAAATATTATGTCATAGAATACTTTTTATTTTATAGAAACGAAAGCAATCGTAAATATTTACTCTTAGCTTAACACAGAACCAACCATCTTTCATTTACGTCTAGAATTAATCGAGCTCTTTCACAAGACTTTCATTTTGTGGGGAAGTGGTAAACAATCGTTATTAAATTTTCACCAGTATCTACCCTCGTTCCGCGACGCGAGCGGGATGGCTAAATTTTCTTTAACGGTAGAACGAGAAAGTAAAATGGGAACCGCGCGATTGTTCAACGTAATGACATTATCTGTTCACCCATTTATTTCGCGAGAAATTTCAACTGGATGCTTTCGCTACCTTAAACTCACGAAAAAAGTTGAAGTAATATTCTTAAGAGCGAATGTTCCCAAATTAGAATTCACAAAAGATATTAGATATATATACTTGTTTAAATTATATTTCACTGTTATCTTCTATTATTTTTCGTAGTAAGTAAAATAAGGAATTTCATTTTTATCTAGTAGAACTGCAGTTTCATTCGTGTTAATTATATATTATTATAATATATTCGATCGCCTCTTCACTACGCCACCGACACCGCACCCGTTTAGTCTTCCGTTTTTTTCACTTATCATACTTGTCTAAATTTCTAGATTGCTTGATATTTATGATTACTGCTACATTCCGTAGGGTTGTAGCGTGAAGTTATATAGCTTATTTAAATAGATTATAAAATACAGATCAAGATTTTTCAAATCTGACAGGTAGTTCCAGAGTTTTACGCGTTCAAACAAACAAAAATCAATCTCTTGAGCTTTACAATATTAGTAACTAGAGATAATACAAAATTTCTTCATTTTACATTTAATATTTATCATTCCAAAAATGAAATATATTTAATGAAGGAAATCGTTTCTATGCAGTATATTTCAATTTCAAATAATTTTTATGAATAACTTATTAAGTAGGTTTATTAATTTAGAAAATTTTAACAGCGTTATGTGAAGGCGTGGAATGTCCGTTTGGTGGTCACTGCGCAGCTGGGGAATGCATCTGCCCCACTGACTGCATAGGCGCTGCTCGTGAGCCAGTTTGCGCTAGCACTATGCAGACTTATCCCAATGAGTGTGAGCTGCAAAAAGAAGCGTGCAAAATTCACCCACCCGCTTCCCTACATGTCATTTTTTATGGAGACTGCAAGGATCGACTTGCTGTTGTACCACCTATAGCAATGAGTACGTAATAATGAAATATTACTATAAGTTTCCTTGTATTTTAAAATTTTCTTTATCATCTTGTAATATAAATTAACTTTTTTTTTCTCAATGCATGGTTAAAATCTGGATCAATATAATATATTTTACGAACAAATAATAGTAATAAAGTTTAATCGTATCGACTTATTTCGTAAATATTTAACCGTACTATCTATAGAATACATAGGTAGTAGGTACAGGGAAAATATTTACCATAGGATCGTTATCAACCCAGTTGTTAGCAGTAATTCCAATAAAACGACCCCGGCCTCGATCAATTAACTAACTTTCCGCTTTATCGCTCGACTAACACGCAAATATTTGGGGATGGGTAGCTACGACCGCAATGACCACGACCGAGGCGGAGGAAGGGTCGACGGATTCTTCAGGGGAAGGCGAACAAGACGCAACTGCAAACCCGATGGCTTGTCGTGACATCCGATGCGACTTTGGAGCGAGCTGCGAGATCGGAGGAGACGGTTATCCGCGCTGTTCTTGCCTGTTCGAATGTCCACATGATGATGAATATTTTCCAGTCTGTGCTTCTGACTTTAGACTTTATCCGAGTTTGTGCGCTATGCGTAAAGAGGGATGTCAGAAACAGCTAGAACTAAGGCTGAGGCCATTGGATCTTTGCAAAGGTTTGTACAGATGCTTAACTAACAATTGCTATATTTAGAAATTTCTATTTTTGTAGGTTACCGTTAAATGAAGTTTCATTTTGAATGTTCTATCTCCAAATTAAACGTACTAACCGCAGGTATGGAAGTGAGGCCTTGCGGTAACAACAAAGCTATGATCGATTCAACAACTGGTCTTGAAATTGACTGCGGTAACGGTCCACACCGTCAAGATTGCCCTGCTGGTAGTTATTGTCATATAACATTGACCGCTGCCAGATGCTGTCCTAAAAGTGAGTATTTAAAAAATGTTTACACAGTTCTTTGTAAAGTTTCATTATTAAAGTAACCCAATGTCAAGCAAATGATAATGTGAACGTCAAAGACAATTTCCTTGGGCCTGTATAATTCTTAAATGATTCGGCCCGTTACGTTTTAATTAAGGGGGAAAAAAATTGTTACCGTGTCTTTTTTTATTTTCATTTTATATTCTTTCACAGTTCGTACTGTATCAGTTTTACTTTCGTGTATATGAGTGGTAGCTGGTGATTTGTTAGGGTGACTATACTAACGGTACGAGGCACCGTGGCTAAATTGAAAGCGATCACGCTAGCTATTACCGTCTCTAATCCTTTATCTTATGGATCGACAAGTATTTACAGGCAACGTAAATTCAAAGGAATTTTGATAACTAGTTTGTTGTTAGATGATACGAAACAAATGGAAGAAAAGAGGATAATGCAGTGTTCTGATTCTGCGTACGGGTGTTGTGCGGACGGAGTCACAGTGGCTACCGGACCTAATGAGGAGGGTTGTCAAATAACGAGTTCAGGTTGTGGTTGTAACCGACTTGGTTCAGTTTCGGATCGATGCGACGAGGGTGGTCAGTGTGTTTGCCGGCCGGGTGTGGGTGGTTTAAAGTGTGACCGTTGTGAGCCAGGTTACTGGGGTCTACCAAGGATTGGTTCTGGACACACTGGCTGTATTCGTAAGTAATATTCATTGAATTTTGATTTATTAAAATGTATCCTACATATTTGAGATGTGGTTTTAATCGTGCTAGTAAATACTTGTTTAAAAACGTTTTTCATAGTAATGATGGTTTAAAACTTAATAGATTGCGATTTGTGTAGTTTTTAAGACTAATGTTGATGATTTTAGCATGTGGATGTTCAGCATTTGGTTCTGTAAGAGAAGATTGTGAACAAATGACTGGCCGTTGTGTATGTCGTACTGGTGTTCAAGGACAAAAATGTACCGTATGTGCCGATCATCGACGTAGATTGGGACCTAAAGGATGTTCTGATCGTAAGTTTTCTGCATTATTAAATTTGTAGAAGAGATCTTAAAACCTGTTTGTTATCGTAATATAATAACAATAACATAAAAAAATGTTTTTATGCAGTGTTTTTAAAATTATTCCAATTTAACCGTTTTGGTTTAATCTCACATATAAAGTATACTTATTGACACTTCACTAGACCCACGTCAAGGAAAAATACTACCTTTGTGAACCCCTTTTCAGTCAAATTGACATTTTGAATACAATTCCGTAAGATTCAGACAATCAGTTTACTGAATAAGAATTAGTTATTTTATTATACATACTTTTGTGGTCTACCGGTGAAAGTGTGCGAATGTAGGGGGATTATTGAGGTTTTGTATGTTTGATTCTCGTTAGGATAAATTTAACTTATAATCTGGTTAGTAGGCACGCTTTATTTTAATATGAAAAGAATACCAATTGCTTTAACTAATAGGGTATAAAAAAGGCTTTTTCAATAACACATGGTTATTATTAGTTTATGTAACTATCATTTCATAGATAAATAAAAAGTGTTTTCAAATTATTCTTCTAAAGTAACTTAGTTTACAAATGAACTCAATACAGGATTTCAAAGATTAACGTATAATTATGATCTCAAATTTAATAAAAAAACAAACGAGCCCACATACCAAATTCATATAGCATTTCAGTTTTGGTGATGGATGAGTGAGTGTATTTTCGTATTTATTGATAGTTATATATCTAATTTTGAAGTTATTATTGAAGCGGAAAACAGCGGTGTGGTATTATCTTGTTCGGAGCTGTCATGCTATTTCGGCGCTATATGCACTGAACGTACCGGTGGACCTTTGTGCGAGTGTGCGGCGGCGCCTTGCCCTGAAACGGATATCAATATGTTGGTGAGTATTGTTAATATTTTATCAATATTAATACATAGTATAAAAGAAAGTCGCTATCCGCATCTGTCTATTTGTCCGCTTATTTCTTTTAAACCACGCAACGGTTATTTTACTGTTTTCACTATCATTTAGATATATTTTTTTTACGGAAGGATTGTATATACATACAATACATGCTAATCAAGTTTTTGTATAGTAGAGAAAATTCAATGTTTTGTAATCAAATCGTGAGACATTTCATGCATAACATACTTAAGATATTACATAACAATAATGTACTGAAGAATTATAGTTCATCAAAAAGCCTAGAGAAAAGTTTGCGATGGCATTAGTTTATTTCCTAAGGTTGACTGGCAGTAACCATTTTTATTTTTAAAATATTAGCTTTATTAGAAGCTTTTTTCTCCATTTTAGTATTATTCCTTATTCACATAAATATATTAGTTACCTTTTGCATTGAATGCAGATTAATATTGCCCTATACATACTATTATTTATATGAATACAATAAAAGATGTTAGACATTCAAAATTACGCGCAACAAACCAATCACTCGCAGCGAAACAGTTGGCCGGTTCTCTGCACTGCGTCCTATCTATCAATATGGAGAAAGGTGAACTGAACTATCTATTCATAATATGACCTTTAAATTGAGAGAACATGATTTTTTAAACATAACAATGAGTAAATTGCACCCATGCGAAACCGGAGCAGTTCGTTAGTTAACAATAATAGTATAAATAATAATATTAAGTTAGTGTTCGTTTTTTTCAATAATGCTTCAGATGTAGGTATTAGTACGAAAGGGAGCCTTGTATTTCGTAATGTTATTTTTATTAGACTGAGAATGAACTAAAGTATACAAAGCATAATATGTAAATTATGGCTATTGTTTATAAATATCGTTTTAGTTGCGGAATGAAATCCATATTTGATTTAAAAATAATAAATCCATAATTGATTTTTTTTTTATTAGTATAGTACTTGTATTTATTTTATAATTACGTATTATTACTAGTATATTAATAGTATGTTACAATTTAACTAATTATTCCTTTAATGTATATAGCGTATTAACAATAACAAAACCTTAATATATTTAAAAAATAAACCAAAAACCGGCCATTGAATTTTTAACTTAGGTATGCGGTAGTGACGGGAAAACTTACGAGTCAGAGTGTCATCTGAAACTACAAGCCTGTCGCACGCAAGAAGACATTGTGGTGCAAGCGTTCGGTCCGTGCAAGTTGGGAGAGGTGGCCGGCACGGCGGGACCTCCTCGACCCTCCTCGCCTATACAGTTTACACAACAAGACGACGGAGCCGCATCGAAATCAACCAGACATTTATTGAACCCAGATAAATATTATAATAAGTACGAATGGACCAGGAAAGAGACACCCAGCGATTTTGAAAATATGATGTCGGGCCAAAAGTTTAAAGGTAAGTTTTCTCTATTCTATAATTCAATAAATTAAAATAATTGTATCTTATATATGTTGTCTTATATTGTATATTATATCTGTTTCTCAATTAATATTATAAGCTGTAGAGTTTTTGTGCTTTTAGAAGGTAACTACTGGAAATACTGACTGATTACAGTTGTGCGAATAATTTGAACTCACGAAAATTTTCAAATAATTCGCAAAATTTGAAGTGTTTGTATCGCATAGTAATATACTCGATTCGAGTTCCTATTGCAACTTGAAAAAAGGCGCGGGCCTGTTATAATATAAATATGTACGTGTAAAGAATAAACACAAATAATTAAACAATTGAAACTCTGTTTGCATTATGTATTTTTTTGATCAAACTGTAATAATATTGAAGCCTGTTTATGTATAAACAATTTTATAACAAAAAGTATCGGCAGTTCTATCCGACGGTATTCTAGTGTCAATATTGAATTGTCAATATTGATGATTTACAGCATTCCGAGCGGATATTGAACGTTTATTTACATTCACTCTTTTTCGCATAAAATGTTATTTTGTAGTGTTAACGAACGGTTATGATGAAAAATGATCGACTATTTAATGTTATTTCAACTAATACGTTAGAATAAATTAATCCACGTCACAAAGAATAATGTTGGGTGGCAACCACCACGCCCACAACGAGTGGGGTTATTGTACTTCTAGGACTACGCAAACTGTATTTCAAACTAGTTGGAAGTTCACCTCACTAAAATAATTGCCAAATAAATGTTAAACTGTAAGGAGGATGAAAGCCCACTTACCTTTCGTGGCCTATACTGTCACCGTTGCTAATAAGAAAGCTTCGACTTTAAGGCAATTTCCTTGAATTGCCAAAATCCAAATATAATCGGTACATCACTGAAACTACGAGGTACCGCGTATAATGTTTACTGCGCTGATATCCAAGCAAGTGAGTGCTTATATTTCATTCTGACTATACTGAAGCCTCAGAACGTTTAACAGCTTCACCGGGATTGTAGAGCGTTACACCCTATTATAAAACTTATATAGTAAAGGAACAATAATTTTACTACCCCTCAAAAAATTTTGTAAGTATGGACACATGCTTTATAAAACAGTTAATTAATTGAGGTTAGTATACTGGTTGCTGAAGCAGTAATGGCTCAGTGCTAGCGTATCCCGATATTATTTCGATTGACGTGGGTTCGAATTCTAGTAAAAGTCCGAGCATTTGGTGAATGAAAACGTCTATAAATAACCATAGCACGGTAGTAGGTAGGAATTTTTATAATGCCTGTCTGACTAACTACCAAGTTGAAAGTTATTAAATACCTACCGGTGTGTTCAAAGTGCACTTGAGACTCGGTCTCCCTATATGCTTAGCGGGTTAACACCAGATGAGATTGTGGTTTAATCTATAGATTATAAAGGGATTATTCTGTTAATCTTCTAAGTATCGCGTTATTTATGATATTTCCAGTTAGATTTAGAAATAATAATCTAATTGAAAATCTGAGTTGATTTAGTTAGTGTATTTATTTGGAAAGTTCTAAAACAACTATGGCAGTTCTTTTAGATACCATTGTTTATTGTTAAGAAAATATTGATAGATGTTAAATGTTAACAAAAACTGACGTAAAGATGAAATTCCATAATAACCTATTATTTATTGGATATTTCATGACAAAATCTCGATATAAATTTTATTACCACTGCTCGTTTCAAATTCAGTAGCAACTCCAACACAGCAAGAAGCAGCATTTTCCTAAGACTACTTCTTCATTACATATATAATTTCTAATGGATAGGTAAATAAAATAATGTGTGTAATAGAAATACAAAATTTAAATAGTGTCATGTCTGCAATAATTACAATGTCAGGTTCGCAAACAGCAACAACAGCGACTGTTGGAGCGGTAGGGGCACTGCTTGGTGACCTCTGTGCAGAGGACAGCGATTGCATTGCGCTTCCTGGTGCGTACTGTGCTCGCGGGGGTTGTGTATGTAAACCTGGGTACACACCTACTGTGCACAGGAAAGCTTGTATAGGTAAGTAGATAGTAATTTAAATTGTATTTCATTTTAAGCATCTTATTCCGAATCGTTTATCAGATCAAAACAAGGTAGTCGCTGATGATTTTGCTAAATTGTACAACATCACAACTACTGCCCATCAACATACTGCGATAAAGATCATATTATTAAAGCAAATAGAAAATTGTCGGAACGATTTTTGTCATGTAAACGTTTTGAAATGAAATGAAATGAAATCAGTAATCAGAAGTGGTTATTTGAACGTCTTTGTCTTGCGCTCATAAAATTATACGTGCAGTAGCTTTAGTATGAGAGATGAGCAATAGAATATAAAATTAAAAAAAAAAATACACTTATTCAACTTTTTGAATGTGTGTATAACTTTTTGGATTGTATAATTTTAATTTACCTATTTTTTTTGGATTTTTTTTATTTTGATTTTTTAAAATGGAATCTCAAGTAATGAATCACCACATAGCCATTTATATTTTAATGTTGAATATTACAAGTAGCTATTTAGTTTGAAGCAAATTTATTTATGTAGAAAACCTTTTTAATTCATCATGGAATATATACGTTATGTAACTGGCGTAGCTTGGACCTATATCGTAGCTTACGGTCGTACGGTATGAAGCCACGCAAACTATATATCATAGAATTAACCTACTTGACCCACTTTTCGAGCCATATTTTTATGAAACAAATTATTAATAACCAGTGATTTTATCGGTGACATAGAAAAAATGATATACGAGTATATACGCAATTTGCTAACTCATTACTTATGCAGGAGGATTAAGTGAATAATTAATTAATATCATCAATGTAGAATATTTATTTACAGAACAAATAACACAAGAGACGACCGAAGAATACAGTGCTTGCTTATCAGAACCATGTTATAACCTAGGAACTTGCATCGATTTACCTGGGTCTACATACACGTGTTTATGTTCCGGCCCTTATACAGGGCTAAATTGTGAGTCTCTTGTAAAAGATGGACAACTGAATACCTTCATGGAAACGCCGTCGTTTAATGGTAACTCTTACATACGGTTAAAACCTTTGAAAGCTTACCATAAGTTGAACATTGATATAGAATTTAAAGCATTTTCCGAGAACGGCGTCATATTGTACAATCAGCAAAAAGTGGACGGTACAGGAGATTTTGTATCGCTTGCTTTGGTCAACGGATATTTAGAGTTTAGGTGAGAAAAATTCAGCATTACACTTTTGAATGGAATAGTGTGTGTGATTCTCATATTCTACTTGACATATTTATATTCAGGTATAATCTTGGAAATGGAGTGCTAGTGTTGACGTCTCTAGAGAAAATAACGCTAAATGAGTATCACAAAGTGTCGGCGAAGCGATATCACCGTGACGGTATTTTATCAGTTGATGATATGGAAGATGTGGTCGGACAATCTACCGGTCATTTAAAAGCATTAGATCTCGCAGAAGATGCCTATATCGGGAGCGTGCTTAGTAATTATTCTAGGTACATAATACGACTATATTATTATTAACTTTACGATATTCAATAAGTCATTTAGTTGTTTTGAACTTGTTTAAATTGGAAAATTATATTTTAATTTTATGCTAAAGAAATATCTTATAAGATTTAATTTGAGGATTAGTATAACTTTTACAATATTTATTTATACGTAATGTGATGGTGAAACATTTAAAAATACGCAAGTTAGTACCAAGACAGGACAGGTAAAAGGACAGGTTAAAATATTTTTGTATGAGTAGTTTATGTAAAATTAAAATTGATACCTCGGTCTCGTAATGTAGGTATATTGTATATACGAGTATATGTAACATAGTATTTTATTACTGTTTCAATGCAGAGTTTTTGATAATATCGGCACGAGAAACGGCTTTATTGGATGCGTGAAAACCTTAAGGATAATACGTCATCAAGTGACAAAGAAACTGGGCCGTCCGGACTCATTAGTCGTCTCTATAGAAAACGTTCGAGAGTGCCAATCTAACCCATGTATGAGTATTCCTTGTAAGAATGGCGGCACGTGTAAATCTATAGAGGGGTCGGCGAATGAATATACTTGTAGCTGCCCTATCGGATTTCAAGGAGCCAATTGTGACGAGAGATTAGATCCGTGCGAGTCGAATCCCTGTGGATATGATGAGGGGCTATTGTGTGACATTGGATCCGATGGTGGACACGTCTGTCGCTGTTTGTTTGGTAGTGAAATCGGATCTAATAGAAATACTTGCAATAACGGTTTGTAATCGATTTTTTTTAATATAATTATATTCGTATCCAGTCCTGAACGGAAATATTATTCTTGTTTTTTTTTTTTTAGACGTTAATGTTATACAAGAAACGTTATCTCCCCAGTTCAATGGGACGAGCTACATAGAATTACCGCCTCTCGAAGGGCTGGGTAAAGCATTCCGAATAGAAATTTGGTTTTTAACGAACCGATTTTCAGGAATGCTCCTTTACAGCGGCCAGTCTAATAAAGCCAAGGGGGATTTCATTGCGATTAACTTGGTTAATGGTTACTTACAATTTAGATACAATTTGGGGAGCGGAATCGCTAATATAACGTAAGTGGATACTTCAATTACGAAATGATATTTTTAGTGCTACTTAAATTTGCTTTCTGAGTAATATTTGTTGAGTTTTTCCGTCTATTACTTGCCTATATAAATTATTTATATTTTAAACGTAAGAAGTATATAATTTTAATAATAAATACATATTCATTGATAATTGACCCTTGACCCTTTGTAAGTTTGCATTTTGATTGTAATTTGTTAATATGGCTGAATTTGATTTTTCCCGACTGAGTTATTTATATTAGTTACCTGATTATTTGCATATAGGTCTCCAATGCCAATAACAAAAGGTCGTTGGCATCGAGCTCGTGTCTCGAGAGCAGGTCGACATGGGAGCTTGCAACTTGATCACCATCCAACCCAAAGAGGTCACTCATCGCCACCACTTACTCATTTGGAACTCACTTTGCCACTATTTATAGGATCTTTACCGTGAGTACTATTTACATTTTTTATATGTTTCATCTTACACATTATAAGTAAAATAAAACATAATATTTTATCATTTATCTGACAAGTGATGCAATGGTGTTATTTAAAAAAAAATGTATTTGGATAAGGACACGAAAAAGTGTTCATTTAAAAAAGCTTAGCCCGTAGTAAAAATATATATTTAAAAAAGTTTTATCTATATTTAGAGTATTTCAGCGCAGCATGGCGTAATGAACATCTTAAAATATCCCTTAATTGTAAGTAAATTTTCGTATACTATTTTGGGTTGATTTTAGCTTCCATAGAAAAACTAAATGCTGTTGAAAAAATTACCCAAATCTCATTCCCGTGTGTGACATAACACAAATGCATATAAGTTTTTAATTTTACAAGCATAACAATCCTTAAAGTATTTTTTATGCTGACGAACTTTTGTTGAATGCTGTAGAAATGTCAAACATCTGATAGACATTTTAGTATGGAAGCAATTCGTAAGGTTTAGATGAACGAAGTTTTTGGTCATCTAGTTTTTTGGTATTAATCAAGATAATTTCACAAGGTAAGTGTTGAAATTTAGTCGGCCAATATCATAATTTCTGTCGAATATGTGGTTTTAAAGGGAATCAACTAGTTTTTTGACATATAGAGGCTGTATTTTCGCGTGTGTTTGTACCAACATGTTACGTGTGTTACGAGTAAATACGTTAAGCCTAGTTCACATTATAAGATAGTTGAATTATACATACTATTGACCTTCATGACTTAAAGGTAACAAGTTTCCTTAGTAGCGGGAGGGTCGGGTTCGATTCGTTTCGGGTTTGTGTGTTAATTTTGTATGTGTCTGTGGTATCCTCGATACAGGAGACATCTTAAAGGAGAGCTATGAGTCTGCATGCATTTATTTGTTATGTATTACGTGTGACTGTGTGTATGGAACGAAACGAGCTATTAAACGCTGAATTAATTTTCATTTATTGGCCTAAGGCCCTAAGATAATGTTTTTGCTTTGGAATTCATTATGAAATGGTTAGCACATGTAAATTGTATGTATACACAGTTACGCATAGCAGTAATACTAAGTCGAAGGGAGGACATTCTACTCAACATGGTGAACGACTTTTACTATGGAGCTAAACCTGAAAACAATAAAAAAATCAGTTGTTCATCAATCAGCTGTCATTACGGCAAGAGTCAATGAACTTTTTCTATTAAACAACTGATTTTTCTCGTGATTTCACAGTTGACCTTATTATAAAACTTGTTCACAATGATAAGTATAATAACCTCAACCCAGGTTAGTCCTAGAGTTCACGTTTTACTTACGTATAAACTTCCTAGCACATATTATAAATATAATATAATCTTCATTTACGCATGAATTGAATGGCGGCACGAATAAATCATTTCTCTGTTGGTGAATGTAACGCTTACTTACCCATAATAAATTTGCCAACCTTTAAAGAAGAAGGAAGGCAGAGAATGGGTATAATTTCATTTGTTTCAATTACCAATCAGGCCCTCAGACCATGAAATTTTCTTGGCATATAAGAAATCTAACGCGGTAAGAACTCTAAAAAACAAAAAGTACCTAACGAGTTTTCAAATTTCGGAGCAATAAATTATTAGGAAGCAATGGAGAGAGTAGAAGGAATAGTAACAAAGAAAAATATATATCTCTAAAGTGATATCGCAATCTGCACCATCCGAATATCACATGCAGAAACTACAGTTAGAGAAATTGCACAGATAAGTAATATAAATATATATATTTAAAATAAAACTCAGAACTTAAAAAGTGTCCTCGACATTGAGGACATCTTTAAAAACCATGAAGAAAAGAAATTAAGAGAACTGTATCGAACAATAAAAATACACAAGTGAAAAAATTAAAAAGGAAAATGATGCTGCAGCGTCATCTGGAATATGTAGGATACCTTACTTCTCACCATCTTACAGCAGAGTTATCGTATTTGAGCTCATTGTAATGGTCTCAATGAATTATTTACTTGTGTCGGGGGTTTATAAAATTTTCAATTTAGGTACCATATTATTATTAATTTTTAGTTCAAATAAATATTTTAATTAAATGTTTTTGTATTTTTTTAGTATTTCAATTACCGAAATTAGAAACTTGTGGGGTCTGCGCGAGCCAAGACTTAAGTGAAAAACTATTATCATTTATGAACTATGTGTACTAGGCTTTACTGTTTTTCGATGTGTTATATATTTCAAGTGCGTTATTGTGTGTTATAGTTTCAAACGTGTTATTGAATAATTTTTGGTGGCCTTAATCCATTTTAAGAAAAACATTCTTAAATTATTGTGCTTTAAGAATATGACAGGTTTCTGCTTCATTTTAATAGTGTATAAAATTTCACAATGCACCTATAATAATAGATGCATTGTGTAATAAAGGGATGAAATTAATTAGCTATGTTAAATTACAAAGCTTAAAACAGACCTCGTGGCTTTAACTCATGTAACTAATACATCTAAGCAAGGATGCTACATTATAATAATGTGTCTCTAATCAAAGGCATCTTCAAAATTAATGTTCCGACGTGGTTGTTGTTTCTAACAATCACAGGTGCCTAATTGAAGAAATAAAGAACATTTTAGTCTGACAACATTGTATGCACACCGTGTAAGATATCTATTTCTTCCAGTGCTTATATTCGCCCACATAAAATGTCAGGCGTGACCAGCAGTTTTATTGGAGCTGTGCAACAAGTATTTGTGAACGGAAATCCACTTGCTTTATACGGCATAGATACAGCCAAGTGTGCTATAGTTCAAGAGGAAGAACGTTTGCCCTGTGCTACCACTGGAGTCACAAAATACATTGGACCACCCTGTGGAGACGGTAAAAATAAAATTCAGTACAAAATAATTCACCCGTTTCCATTTAGCAAATTAACTATACATAAACCTTATTAACAAGAGTTTCGGAGTTGTTTAAATTGATAAAATTTCAAAATTTGTCTTGTCAAACTTCATTGAAATATCTTACTTTAATCGTTTCAATCTTCAAACTTGTGAATTTTCTGTTTATGGGCTTAGTAAGTACATTGTTTGAGTAATTTATGTTCAACAAAAGGAATTTGCGTATTATGTGTGACATCATTATAGATATTATGAAATGGGTAAGCATTTATATGCTACTCAAAAGGAAATAAGAGCCACTTGTTTATTTACATTTCGGTGATATTTATTAAACAGAAACGAACTAATAAGTAACAAAAAATTGATGTTACTAACTCTTTGTTTCTGAACTCTGGTATTGTGTTGTGTTTGTTGTATGACTCACAACTAATCATAATTTGAAGTAAATTTGAATTCTTAAAATTTTTTGTTTTGATCTAGTTATTTCTTAGCTTGAGATAATTTTTCATTAGTATTCTGCAAAGAACCATTTTTTTTTACAAACTTTTTATTAACTTCTAAAGTTGAGAATGCCATCAGCAGGAAGAAATATGTTCCCACTTACTGTGGCGATTAGAGCCGTTACGATGATCCAAGAATGACATTCGCATCACTTCATCACATCACATCGCTGTCGGGCTTATCTGATTAACGTGTTGAAAAGTGCTTGGGAAGAAATTTGATCTGAATGTTTACGAAGCAATTGATCCAGACCGTGCATTCCAAATTGCGATACGATATTATCAATAAAAAAGTCACATGTAGTATTTTCCAATTGTCATTGATTTTTCTTTGTCCTTTGTTTATGAATCCATCAACTTGTTTATTGATCATTATTTTAAGCAGTCATTGTTGTTTCCATGGTATAGCAAAAATACTTAGTGTCCTTTTTTTTAGGAATATATTAACGTATAAATGTACCTACAGCAAAATCTGATGTATGTATATGTAATCTGGTTTATGTCATAAATTATTGTAGTAATATTTTCTAAAGATTTAAACAATAATCAATAAAGAAAGTGACATTGCAAATCTGACGACCACCGTGTAGCTTCAAATTCTTGTGTAACCGTTGTCTATAAATCTTCTGCTAATATACGGAAATTACATCACCTAGTAGAAGTTTGTGCAAGAAATTAGACATTATGTTCCTACATTTATGTTAATAAGTGAAGTTATACGAGATCATTCCTTTGTTTACATTATTTGTTGAATATTATACAATTTTTATCGACGAGTTCAGCGTTTGCTTGGAATGTATTTTTACTATTTGTTTTGTTTTGTTTTTAATGTTTACTAATAATGGATTAGGATATTTTTGGTCTTTGTTTTTTCTAGACATAAATTATTTTTCTGTACAATTTCATAGCGACAAATTTATCTGTAATATACATAAAAAAATGTTTTATTGCTTCAATTGAATTGGATCACAAGCCACCAAGGATTATACGATGGATTACTGTTATTGTTTTTAGGATTTTTACATGTTCAGTTGAAAGTGTGGTACTATACGTACTATAGTACAAGAGAAAAACCTACTTTCTTTATACTGGATTAAAATAATTGTATTTAATATGTCAGCTATTTTGTATTTTGTTATTATACAATATAGGTACATTCATTATTATTAATCTAAACAGGTCTGACTCCGTGCAAAAATAATGGATCGTGTATTCCGTTACTAAACGAATATAAATGTGTATGCCAAGAAGGTTACCAAGGAAGGAATTGTGAAATTCAGCAATTTACAGTAGAAATGTTGAATGAAAGAACACCAGTGAATTTTGATGGAAATAATTATTTTTCATATAGGAATAGAGGTGGCCGCAGGTAAGGAATAAAGATAACCAGATTCATAATTTTTAATGTGAAATTAGTCGGTCTCTATTCATTTCAAAACAATGCTGGCTAAGTGGTAGCGTATAGGGACACCGCATCGATCGACGTGAGTTCGAATCCTTGCAATAAGCCTGAGGATAATATCGCGATGAAACCTTGGCGCGGTGGTAGGGGGTTTTCTAATGCCCGTTTGGCTACCTGCTAAACCTCAAGTTGGAAATCTTTCGCCAAGCACCTTTATAGGTATACTCCGGCAGTTGTACTTGAGAGTCAGGTTCCCCACTAGGCTTAGCGTGTCATTTTGGGCTACATTGACACTTACCTTCAGTTGAAATTGTGAACATAAACGCTAAACCTTCGATTTAAAAAAATGTTAATTTGCGTTAATGAACAAATAACGTCATAATGTTAGTTCTTCAAAAGTACTAGATTATTTTGAAATTTAACAGATAAAAAAGACAGATAGATGACTTTTGTTTTAAAATTTTTATTACTAATTATACTAACAAAATTTCTATATTTCTAGCTTACATACTAACAAAGGACATTATGGTGTAAGATAACATTCGATGGATATATAAATACAGTTTAGTTGTAACGTGACTCCAGAAATTTAGTTTAGGTAATCATTAATATTATCTACTCTCTTGATATAAAAATAAATTATATAAGTTTAGTCATATTATGTATGACTTTAGATTATTGTTCAAAAAACATTTATTTTTACATTTTTGTGTGGAAGGAAAATGATATACGTAATAAGCAATAATTCTAAAATCGATGTAATAGTTCGAACATTAGGCGTAGGGTTTTTGTTACCGTAAATATTTGATGATGTGTCTTCAATTAAAACGTAATTTGGATAGTTGACCCAATTTTATGATTGTGCTAAGTATATTTATAAATTATTTACAGTTTGCTTCTCTTATTAGAAAACTATTACAAAATAAATGTTTTAATAATTATATTGGTCTTTAGAATCGCATGATATTTTTTGCTAAATGACTTCAAAAGTTTACTTATGTTATTTTAATTTTCAAGCATGTTTATTGGCTTATCTCAGCTAAGTTGTCTCGGCGTATTGTATAAATTGAAGACAAGTAAGTCAAATAAGTTTCATCCAAGTTTACGCATTTACATAAACGCGTTAAACCAAACTACATAAACGGGAAACCAGTTTCTAAGTTTACAGGGCCACTGTACACTTTTCTGTTTTATATAATAAACACTTTATACTGTTTATGTATGTAAATGCTTTTGCAAAATAAATCTTTTAAGATAAATTTGAAAGGAGGCATATTTTTTTTTTACTGGGTGATCTAAAATCCATCGTCAGTCGTCACTGTGATGCCGGCCTGCTCAAATGTCTCTTCACGTTATGCTTGAAGGGACTCCATAGGAAGGTGTGAAGTGTGTTCCCACTGTTCAGGTGATAGTTCCACATCTCAGTACGGTTAAGATAAGACGTATCAAAAATTTTTGTTCATGCTGAGATGTTATGTACCATAAAACTGTGGCTCCGGAGTCCAGCGCATGTTGTTCTGTTATAAAGGAAAAAAATGGGAATTAGGTTGAACTGCTCTTCAGAACACTCGCCATTATACATACAGCAGCTATAAAGCTTTTTTTTTAAATTTTCACTTTCTTTGTTTTGTTATTGTACTTCCTGAATATTATTATCATTGATCTATGTATGTACGCACTAAAATATATTTCCTAAGTGTATATTGTAATAGTTTTTATTGTCATGTTTTAGTAATAGTTATGAAAGTTTTAACGATTAGCATATTTACGTTATTAATATCGTAAACTTTTTTTTCTTTCATCACACAGCACCTATGAGGTACTTCGATATTTCATTAGACATAATAATTGAGAATCAATAACCCATTTCAGAAATAACGGCGCCCGTGGTGTTAGGTACGAAATAAAATTTCGAACTTATAACGATTCTGGACTTCTTCTATGGCGACGCAAGATTGGTATTAGACGCCGTGATTTCATTGGACTGGGTTTGAGTGAAGGGAAGCTCCAGCTAATATACACAGATACAGACGTGAAAGAAATGAATTCGGCAACAAAAGAAGATTGGTTCCAGTGTATAGAGTCAAAAGTGCGAGTGGATGATGGCAGATGGCATACCGCAATGGTTCGGAGAAGAAAAAGATTAGCTATGCTCCAAGTAGACGAGTCCCCGCCTGTAAGAGGGTACTCACAATCTTTGCTAGTGCCCTCGAAATCGAACCCCAAGCTTTGGATTGGTATGTTATTTTATTTCAATTATTTTCTTTGTGTATTTAGATGCTTGTACCCTAAATTTCCTGCACCATTTTTCTACTATGACTAAAATGAATATAAACATAGTGTAAGTATGCTTTCTCTTAAAACTACGTTAAAGTACATTTAATTTTTTCTGTAAAGGTACTTTTTTATATGTTGGTCTTACAAAAGACCAATAGCTGGATTAAAACGAATGTTTGCCTCTCAAAATATATACCTGACTTGATTTACAGTAAGGTTGCATGAACGTAAATGACGACAGTCGTATTTTGCAAATGGTAATTTCTTTCAAGTTTATTACCATTGTTAAAGCAGGTTTTTTCATTGAAAAATGTCTAGTGATTATGAAACTTTGATTATAGCATACGCGTTTATTCGAAGACGATGAATCAAACGTAGAATGTATTGGATTTATCAATACATCAAAAACAACATTACGTTTATATCTTTTCTTGAGTATTCTGTTATTGTAAATATGAGGATATACTACTCAATAATATGAATAAAATTGACTGTCGAAACCGCCATTACAAAGAAAGTTTCGTCTATGCGTCTGGCAATACGCTTGAGTAATGACATGTTGCCGCTCAGGCTACATGACGATTGCTTGCCACTACACAAATGCGACTTTGTGTCTCCGTGAACAGCGCTTCGTATGTTTATACCCAAACTGCAAGCAAGCGTACAATAATCGGCAAATGAGAAAATCGTGCGTGTGAAGCGACGCTATGTGTACAGTAGGGCTTTACGTTAATCCAGACGAGTATAATGTGGCCCACAATTTTTCAGATACATATTATTTCTCACGGTTTTATCTCATATTGTACAGAAGTCCGAATATTTATAAAATGAAGTTTTATTTAGGGGGATCGTCATCTTTACCGCTGGGTCTGCCGGCCGCTCTTTATACTGGTCTACGTGGATGTGTGGCTAGTGTGAAGGCAAATGGAAGACATATTGACCTCAACGCGCCTATACGACCTACGACAGCGGTGAGGCATTGTGACTGAAAACGATGAAAATAATCACTAAAAGAATTATCTTTATGTGACTTTATAAAGATTGTGAGATATAAAAAAGTATTATTTTCTAGATATTGCGTTTATTAGTATTTTTAGTACCTGTTTAATGCAAAGTACCTACCGAAACACATCCATTCCTTTCATTTTCACTTAATTTATTCATGACTTTAAAGGTAATTTTATGGGCAAAGTCAAATTCCTTTGATATCGTGGTAACAAATTTTCATTTTTAAACTACTAAACGATGTAAGTAAAATTTATTGAAGTACTTGTTAAATTTTCATATTTATTTAAATATATTATTAGAAATTTCCAAGTCTTGTCCATAATGCCTTATCCACCTCAAAAGTATTTATATCTACTTATTTACTTAACCAAAAGAGTGTGCTGCCATATTTAACGTAATGTAGTTTTAGGTCTTCATAGAAAATACTATATCATTCTTCTTAAAATAGGTGCTAGAATACACATCTAAGATTAAAATTATATACTGAGAGTATGTATATATTATGCAAAAAAAATGTTTTAATAATAATACTTTTAATATTATATTTCGTTGATGTTTTAGCCGAAATAATATATTATATATCTAGTTTGTAGATTAGATCTTTTTGAAACGAAAGAATTAATTAAAGAGAGTTTATAAAACTTTATTCGATCGTCGAATCATTCAATGGGCTTTAATAATAACATTCCATGTGTGGCTAAAGCAAACATTATATAAGTCCATAATGTAATAATGTCCATTACAGTAATCGAATAGTTCGAATAATTTATGAATTACATCGTTATTATTTAACATTGATCCTATTACTATCATTCCTTACTGATAAGTTATTATTTAATTAATATAGAAATAAACTGTGCCATAATCATTGTACAGATGTTTTGTTAGATGTATTTTGCGTGAGAGCTTATTTTTATCCTTTTTTGCAAAGTTTTACAAATGGAAACTATGGTGAGTTTAATAGTTTTGAGGAAATTAAGTACATCTTTATGGTAAAGTTCAATGATATTATAAGTAAAAAGGCGTAGATAAGTTATATGCGCTCCTTAATTGGCACATTAAAACTATGCTAATCGGCAAACCCAGACTACACGGCTTGTTTTTCTCATTTTCGTTGCCGATATTAAAAACATGCCTTCCTACTTTCTCATGTAAACAAATTATATGTATGTGTGCAGTAGCGTGCCATTTGTCTTGTGAAAATATAATGTAGGTATTTACGCTTATCTACACCCTTTTTCTTATAATTGGTAAGATGAGTTTCCTTATATTATAAGTATACGTTTAGATTATTATATAATACATTCAGAAGCTTTTTTATACTGTTCGAGTTATATTATTTTTATATTATGATTGATAATTGTGATATTTTTTTCTATGTAAAATAAAACATTTTTAGAACGGGTTATTATTAATGTTTGTGTATTCACTTTTTGTATTATCTTCATCACATATGATAAATTCAGTTCATTTAACTCTTTGTTTAATTCACAAATTTTTGTATTATATGTACATAAAATATAGATTATAATTTTGTAAGCAGTTTTCAGTGATTTAAGGGAAATGTCCGTATGTCAATAATGCTTTTACATTACATTTCAAGAATGTTCTTATAGGATTGAACAAACGTGTGAATAAATATATATCTCTACTTGCAATATATAAACAAGAAACCTTCATTTAACCAGAATGTTAAATGCATACAAACGCTTAAAACATTACAACTCATGTAATAGCTATTTAATGTAACAAATGAATTTTATTACAATCTTTTATACTTCTTTTTTAACTAATACTTTTCAATTAACTTTCTTACCGAAGGAATACTACGTTTCTGTAGATTAACTAAAAGTAAATATTGTAATAAAAATAAATAACGAATTTGAATCCTATTTATAAGCGTGTAAATTTCTCTAATCAACTACGTAATAGTACGTTAGGAAAATTATTGGCAATTAGGAAAAAAATATAAAGAAGTTATTTTTGTTTTTAATTAGGGAATTATAAATTATCAAATATTTGCGCGATAAATGCATATTATAAGTTTTAAATCAATTTGGTTTTCAGATTGTAATGTTCAAATTGGCACAACTTTTCGAGTAAGCTAAACTTACAATTTAAGACAGCAATATAAACTGAAAACTTACTTGATTTAAAATAAATTTAAAAATTAAGGTCCGATATAACATACTACTCGTTTTCACATTGTCTCTAGTTGATTAAGTAAATTAATAATACTAATAAAACAATGACAATATTAAAATATCAAATTGCATTTAGTATTACGTTCGTGTTAGACGTGCTTTGTGGTTGAATAAATCATAACCGATGACACACTTTAGATTAGTTACTAAACCCTTACCGTTGATTTAAGACATTTTTTAAACTAAACTACTTATATTGATAATCGTATTAATAGTTAGGTTATTAGCAAAAAATGCTATGTTTAGTATAGAAATCTCACATGTCGGAATGAGCGGAAGGGTTATCAGCAATAAATATACCTGCCTGTTGTAGGTAAATAATATTATGTCATTGGGTCTTAACATATCTTCCAGTCCAATTTGTTACGCAATATATTGTGTTTGATGTAACAACTATTTTAGTTTATTGAATAAAAACGGATAAAATTATAATGAGACTGCAAACTGTGTGTTTTATTTTGTAATTTATACTACCTCCATCTTAGAATTTTTTTAGTGATTGTCTCATTAGTTTGAATTAAGACAACAATTGCTTCTTATATGCTCCATTTTGATTTTCTTCAACAGTACCTACAGTTCATTGAAGTGACTTTATTCTATCTGTCCTGAAAATATATACTCTAAATAAGGGTTTATTTTTATTTTTAATGTTACACGGTTTTACCCGTGTTAAATTGATTCAATCAACTTTACACTGCGTTGCCGCTAATGCACCCGTGTAGCCTATTGTTGTTCTCATTTCCCTACAACTTGCTAGATTGCTTGACGAACATGTTTAGTGTTATCCTTAGGATCGTGATGTAAAAGTATACAGCCTATAAGTAATCGTTCTCGATAAATAAGCTATAAAATGGAAAAAGAAGTTTTCAAATCTGACTTGTAGTTCCAGTGATTAGCTCGTTAAAACAAACAAAAACCAAACAATTTCTTCAGTTTTATTATATTACTAGCGGTGCGCCCGCGGTTCCGCACACATTTTTTACTACGCAAGAGTTATTTACATCCCGTAATTTTATTTTTACTCGTATTGTTGACATCTCATATGCCGCGTATAATTTGAGAAATGGCATTTATTTCCCGTGTACAATTTTCACTAAAATCGTTTGAAAATTATTCTATTCTACGATTTCTAATTCATTATTAACGATTCTCATAGCCTTTCAATTATGGTATGATGTTTGATTTCCATCTACAAAATTTGACCAGAATCGGTTGAGAATTGTTAAAAATTTAATTTTTTAAACTTCTTTTTTTATTTCTTAGAACTGATATTGACAATTCTTAATAACCTATCAATTATATAATTATACTTATGACTCCTGTGTAATAAATTTAATCAAAATCGGTCAAGAATTAACGAAAATAGATTATAGAAAAATACCTAATATAATTTCTTATATTGACCCTATCAATTGACCAATGACAATAAGCAACCGTGTACAAAATGTCATAAGAATCGGTAAGTCATTTTTCAGTTAAACCTGGACATACAAACAGATAGACAAAAAAAATTAATGGCATATTCGTGATCAGTATCGTTCATGTAGAATGGATATCGGGAAATTAAAAAAAAATTAACTGTACAGACAACTACAGATTTATTAATATAGATAAAATATAGATAAATAAATAATACCTGGTATATAAGAAGTTTTGTTTGAAAAATTATCACAGTTCTTGCAGAGAGTAGATAAAACATGAAATTTACGGGCACAACATTGAATGAAATTCATTCGTTCGTGTTTTATCAGTAATAGCAACTTGAAATTCCAGTTACATAGTAACTAAGCGTTTCTAAGAAACAACTGTACATACCTATGTAGCTACCTGTACCTGGTTTCAACAGAGGA
Source organism: Saturnia japonica (assembly GCA_033032175.1). Classification (NCBI taxonomy): domain Eukaryota; kingdom Metazoa; phylum Arthropoda; class Insecta; order Lepidoptera; family Saturniidae; genus Saturnia; species Saturnia japonica. Next base: position 7,162,332 of record CM065311.1, on the reverse strand, counting down.
CCTGATTACGCACAGGCTAAATTCGTAACACTGTTACAGACGTGTCTTATCTATTTCTTGATCAGAAATGTATAGATAATTAATTAGTTAACTGTTTAACCAGCCCTTGTAGAAATGGGTTCTAAGGTGCCCCGAATATTCATAACTGCCAACAAACACGAAAGCTTTTAATTTAATGATGCAGACAATTGCGGAACCAGTCGTGGGCTCACACAATGCGTCTAACACCGTGTCGGTACGACCTATTTGGTGATTAGATTTATGATACCTATTTGTCAGTATTTTGACATATTTCTTAATGATATTTCTAATTATTGAGTCAATTAAAAACTTATATGGAGTAATTCTTCATCTACGATAAAGCAAACGAAGTTCCTGTGTTTTGTGTCTTAAAATTGTCAAGGTTGATGTACAATATTTAAAGCTAAAAACAAATAAAAAGTCAATCACGATTGTTGATGTTGATCTATAAAAGTACTAAATATATGTACATAATTTCAAACATGGTAATTTAATTTAATATTCATAACTATTTTTTCCAAATTTAAATCATAGAAATGGGATTGGAAAACATTTTCATTTATTTGACGGAAGTGCGTAATGTACGAGGGCATAAAGAGCACACGAAACGAACTGATTGATATATCTTCCTGAAAGCGGACCCGGCTCTAATCTCAACTAGCCTGAATTATGGTGTAGAAAATATCCTCTCATTCTTTGCATAAGCTATAAATCACGAGCCACCGGAATCCCTGGAGGTATTATGAAAGAGGGAAAATAAGCAATAGTTATATAATGTACTAGTATTTAACAAAAACGCGAACGGTGTACTTATTTATTTGTAAGCAAAGTATGCAATTAGCCACAAGTGCTACTTAAATATGAACGATACATTATTGTAAGCTTTCAAAAAAGAGTCATAGTTATTAAGATATTTACTGTTGTAGTAATGACTAGATGTGCCTACGGCTGCGCTGCCGTGAAATACAGGATGGCACGCGGACACACGCGAACCGTGCTCCCCGCACCACCGGTTATTTTAACGATAAAAATGCTTTTTATGGTGATCCTTAGAAGATAGACATATACTCTCGCTGATTTGATTCACCGTGACCAGTTTTTTTGTTTGCACCGTAATTATTTTATCAGCCAACTGTCAGTAAATGTCCCGACAAAATCGGTCCAACCGTTTCGGAGATTACCCGGAACAAACAGACAGACAACAAATTTAATATTTTTTTGTTATATGTATCGTATATACTTTCATATTATGCATTTAGTAAAAAGCTGTTATTTTGAAATTACGGGCAGACACTTCAATTTTATTAATTGTATAAATTAAAAGTATGGATATTAAAAAAATGCGCAAAAACATATTTATATCAATCAAATAAACTGTCACTAGAGTTTCTTTATTATATTAGCTATTTATTATGCATATATTTTTATTGTGTTAAGAGAAACAATTATTGGGATAAAAAATTAAAATTTACTGTACCAGCTAGATCACTATAAATTCTACAAGTACTACTTTTGCAAAGCATAGTTTAAAATTTTTGATTAAATATCTAAGGGCAAGTAAACACATCTACAGTTACTCAAACTTTCGCACCGCAATTTTTTTTTTCTCGTGAGTAATAAAACATTAGATTGTAATTTTCATCATTACAACTTTATTAGCTTGTGGACCCACCCAGCGGTACATTAATGCACTTATTCTTAGAACTAACAAAGTTATTAAGGTTGAAACTATGGTGATACGAAAGAACGGAAGAATAAATTCCAACGAAATGGAATCGTAAAAACATCGCGTGTTCGGCAAAACGTTTTATCACTTTATTAAATGTTCGAGTCGTTATTGCAGGTGAAGCGTAGTGCAAAGAGAGTACATACCTGACACGTTACAATTCTATTGTTGCATGCTGAAAAGCAATAGTATTTTAGCCATTTCATTATTTCATTTAAATTAAACAAGAGTTGAAAATTTAACTTTTCTGTGATTGTTCTGATATAAGTATATATACTTTATTTATACTATTTTATTATAGTACTAGCTGTGCCAGTGGCTTCGCTCACGTGAACTACAGAATGCCCGCGCAAATCTTGCTTCTCCGCTCCCGGCTATTTTAAAGACAAAAATGCTTATTGTGGGTGTTCTTTAGAAGATAGACGTATACTCTCCCTGATTTTTTTGTAGGTATTTTTAATGCCTACAATTATGTAGTACATTAGTTTGTTATATCTCTTATGGTTTACTCTGCTTAAGCCATTTAAGCGCCCGCAATGATTCACCATGACCAGTTTTTTTTTGTACGGAACCCTAATTATTTTTCTAAAATAAAAGTAGTTTGAGTTACTCCCTATAATATGAACTATCTATCAGTGAAAGTCACGTCAAAATCTGTCTAACCATTTTGGAGATTATCCGGAACACACCGACAGACAGACGAAAATAAAAAAAATATTGGGTTTTGTTATAGGTATCGTATATACTTTCATACGCACTTATTAAAAAGCCGATATTTTGACATTACAAACAAACACTTCAATTTTATTAATTGTAAGTGTAGATAATAAAGCGGAAAAGTTTTTTTTATTTATATTTTAAACACGCCAATCTCTGGAACTAACAGTCAGATTCGATAAATTCTTTTTGTTTAATATGATAGCAACATTCACAAGGAATAGTATAGGTTATCTAACATTAAGCTATAACTATTAGCTAACCTTAAATATTTATTTTTGTTAAGTAAGGCGGTAGTGGTATCCCTCCCGAACTGCTTTATCCGCGTGCGCTGGAGTAATGGCTAATGATACAAGGTTATTGACCTTTAGTATATCTAAAAAAGTCCGCGATAGCATATGCCTATCTCTTATGCATAAGCCACAATAAGGTATTTTACAATTTTTTTTGTTCTAGATTCAATATTGATTTATGAACATTATTTTTAGACATGACATATTAATCCTTAGGAACAAAAGTTACTTCATAATAAAGGCAATTTTATGAAGTTAAACTTAGCACGTTATTTAGGCTCATAGATTAAGAGTTAATGAAAAATTAAAATAATTTGTACTTTCGGGGAAGTGAGAACATTTATGATGGCACGGGTGCGTTGACGGCTCGATGTTTGTCGGATATAATTAACACGTGTGAAACCGTGGGGCACAGCTAGTATCTTAATAGCTGAGCGACCGAACTACACTCGGTGTCTAACTAAAAAAAACTATCTTCGTAAAATTGGGAAGTAAAGCGGGATCTAATTAAAAACTTTTCTGTGGCTGTTCTAACACACACTTAATTCCTGGGAGAAAGCTTCGATAGGTGTCTTACAAATAAATGTAGCGTCTATATTAAGTAAAAGTGTTTTTTCATTCTAAAACTCCTTTTATTTCTTATGGTAAGGCTATTTACAATTTGTTTTACCGAAATCGTGTACTCGTCTTTACGTTTTCTCCAACCGTCCTGTCAAGTACTCTGTGCTTTATACAAAAGTACTCTGTGACTCTGTGGTCCAGTCTTTTTTTTTAGTATATCTCTCTCGCTCATTCGTTCATCAGTCCTTCATTCCGTCCGCATTCGTTCGTTATTTTTCATTCCTACATAAATAAACTTATTCAGGTAACATTGAGAAATATAAACTTGATCCAATGAAAACGTTTCTGTGGTTATTCTGATACATACTTATTATCTGGGTAAAAGAGCTTCGCTTGGTGTTTTGCAATAAAAAATACACCTATTTAGGTAAAATTATAGGAGAGTGAAACATGATCTAATTTTAAAAAATCACACATATCTTCTTTCCAACAAACCAATTCGAAGAAATGCGAACTTAATTGATTTTTTTTACGTTATTTTGTTTGTTCACGAATTTATGTGTTATTTAAAAGATGTGGTTAAAATGTTACTTTATATAAAATGTTACCTATATTATTACTGTAATGTACTGTAAGTAATGTTACTTTATATTTATATAAAATGACTAGCATAAGCAAATGAAGAGGTACAACCGCAAAGATGTTTGCGATTTGATTTTATCATTTGCGAGTGCACCTCGTCATCTTATACGTTATATTATCTACTTAATATTACTAGCGGTCGACTAATGACCGAATTTCGACCAGCGACATTTTAATTATAGACTATTATCTGTTTGATATTTGCAGTATGAACCTGAATAATGAGTATTATATCACTTGCTGTCACTTTTCATTGAGTGACAATGTCAATATTTTGGGGGGTCTTAGTTTAATGGCACTGTCGGGTTAGGATTCGCAGTATTAGTTAATTTAATATATTAGTAACAGATATTATAGATACATTATAGCTTTTTGCACTCCTTCTCCATATAAACTTTGATATAATTTGTATCAGTATGTCTATTACATAGTTTTGAATTCACCGTAACAAATTCTTTGCAGTTTTGTATGAGGTACAAACCTGTACGTATTTTCCACTCAAACTTATATAAATAAGGCTAAGGTGAACATGACAGCATACAGATTCCTACAGTCTCCCGGGATTTGTATCTTGTCTCCCCGCAACGAAGGACGTGTCCAGAATATGAAGTCGATTCCCGATGATACATGTTACCGAAGAAGCTTGCGTTTCAAAACTTAACAAATCCATAATAAATCTTTATACCTGCACAATTTACATAACGTCTCACATAATAAACGCAATTCGAAAATATAAATGGCGATATTTTCTATACAAATAAATAAAACTGAAGTGTCTGTTTGTAATGTCAAATTATTACTAAATACATATTAAGAAAGTATATACGATACATTGTACAAAAATATTTATTTAGGGTTCCGCACAAATAAAATAAACTAATACGAAATAAGTAGTTTAGAGATATATCAAATTAATGTAGTTGTTAATTGTAGATATTAAAAAGACCTGCGTTATTGATGGACTAAAGTAATGAGTCTCAGCTTTCGGTACCACCTTCAAGATGAAAATCTGTCGCCAAGCACAGATGGTAACAGATGGTAAGTTGTGCTCCGGTAGCTGCACTTGAGAGCCAGTTTCCTCACTAAGTTTAGCGTGTTGCCATCTTGCCTTTTAACATCAGATGAAATTATGGACATAACGATAACTTATAAAATGATTTAAAAAAACAAGCATTCAAACAAACATACTTTCACATTTATATCTATTAGAGTAAGAGTTTGTGTTAAATAAGTTTACCATTTACAAATTTGAATAAGTTTACAATTTGTAAATGAACGAGAACGAGAATAAGTATATCAAGTTAATTTGATTAATTTATTTGTCATTATAATAATTATCCATCAATTAATAAAAAAATGCTTTAGATATATACTTTTTAATATTTTTTTGTTTAAAAGGTGGCAACCCTAATTCTAACTAAAGGGAACATGAAAAAAGCTTAGGTTATGAAAAGTCAAAGAAGATAATAAATTGGGGTTGATATATTGTCCCTGTGGAGATGCCTATATCATATGAGAACTTTTGAAATATTACTAACTTAAAGCTCGCTTCTTAGATAGGCATCGAAAAATTGCTTTTGCATATTCTGTTGATTTTAATGTTTTCATGAAGCTGTTAGTAAATAAAAATATTCGATGAAATTTCACGTGGGTAATAAATTTATGATACTACGAAGTCTATTGTGTAAACTTTATTACCAAGTAACAACGTCCGCTTAAAGTGAGATGCCATATTTTGAAGTTTGTATGTACCTACTGCTTATACAAAACATGAATATAATTTCAATCTTAGAGTTCAGCTTAGATTAATCGTGTCCTCTTATTATTGTCGACATTAGTAACATGATATTATTAATAGCATGTGAAAAAATTTTACCCGAGCTAAGTTCCCTGACATACAACACAACTGAGGATGTACTTAGAATTGAATAATAGTTTTACATTTTCTCTGATTGCCCGTAAACTATTGTATGTAATATGAAATATGGATCTACATAGTACAATAAACATGTAAGTTAAAATAAATTTCATTTCATTTCAAACCTGTTCAACCCTAGTTTACCACACTAAAGGCGTCATTGTTAAATTTATGTTTATATTTTTAGTTTAGATTTCCTAATCGTACTAATATTATAAATGTGATTACATACATACATAGTAAAAATATAATGTTATTCTTATTAAATTACATCAATTAGGTTACAAAATATGTATAATGATTTAATGAAAACTGGGAAAGTAACATACTTTAAAAGGGACACAGATACGAAATTATACACAAATTCAGAACAACCCCCGTAACAACAATATCGCTACCCGTGACAGGGATCCCGTGGAAATCGGACTCCGTGACTACGATAAATCGTTTAATTCCACCCCAGTGACTCGGTCGATTGCTAAAGGCCAAAACGCCATCACAATTTACTGCGATCGTGTCCCAATATACTCGATATAGCTGCTGGGACAAAATTGAACACTATTTGAATAGATTTCTTTCACGGGACTTCAATAATATTTATTCACATTAACAAAAGTAAGTGCTAATTATTTTGTAAATTTCATGTAACTTCGCTCGCTTATTCACGTAATATTTCATTTTCAGAGTCTAATTCTTAAGAATCGATTTACATATATGAACCCCGGTATGGCAATTTCACGAGTAGTGAAATTTATAAAAGCGTTAACAAAAGTGTTACGTTTAGCGTGAACAAAAAGCGTTATGTTTTATCATCTTGATTTTAGATAAATCAATATCCACTCAATCAGTCCGTCAGTTCATCAGTCCATCAGTCAGTCAATCAATCACCTCTTTGCTTGCAAATTCAATAACAATCGTATTTAAGGAGTAAACTTCAGTCGTACGTCGGAGGTGACAAACACACATTTTTTTATTTTTTTATTTACTAGCTGTGACTGCGACTTCGTCCGCGTGGAATTTAGTATGCCACGACCGCGACGATGGTGAATGTGCGCGTGAGGCGTGCGATACTAGTCACTGCTACTTTACTTTATTATATTTGAACCAATTCTTTTTCTAAAATAAAAGTAGCCTAAGTCCACTCCTTATAACATCAGTTACATGTCATTTCGGAGATTAGCCAGAACCAAAAGACAGACAGACAAAATAAAAAAATGTTTTTTTTTTAAATATTTATATAATTATAAATGCATTTAGTAAAAAAACTGTTACTTTGAAATTACAGTCACTTCAATTTTATTATTTGAATGTAGGTAGATAGGTTTAACGTTTAGGTGAGATGGTAATACGCTAAGCCTAGTTGGAGGAAAGGCTTTCAAGTGCAGCTGTCGGGACACACATATAAGGTGCTTGGTGACAGATTTTCAACTAACTTAACCTAGCCAGGTGTATACCAATAGAGGGTAACCTCAAAAAAAAAAACCAGCCAGGTGGGCATTAGTGTTTTCCTTTATCGAAAGCTCAAATAATTGCAGGGATTTGAACTCATGTCGATCGAGGCGATGTCTGTACACGCTACCACTGAATCATCATTTTTAACACTTTAATTTTAGAAGCTACATATTGCAATATTCAGACGGTCGTTTTTTTTTTTCTTTGAAATCGGAATACACGTCGTGTATGCACGGAATGGATTTGTTAGTGTCATGGAAATGGTGATTTAACGGTGTAAGTCCTTTATCAAGTCTTTATATCGTGCTCACGTCCAAAGCTATTTGAAATCCGTTTGTAGGAATGTAAACTATTGAACGATGGATTATACATACATAATATATTATGTGTATTTCTCTTTATGCAATAAAATAATACAGAATCACTACTTTTTATATGTACCCACCTTTATTTTGTGTAATATCTGTGAGACGAAGTTTCGCTTGGTAATTTGCAAAAAAATACCTACTTATTTAAGTAAACTTGGAAAGTAAACCGTTATCTAAATACAGAATTTCATTGTAATCGTTTCTTTTCAGTTTCTGTTCTATTCAGAGTGGTTTCTGAGAAACTAATTATCTTTATATATATATATATATATATATATATATAGGAATTGTTCACTTAATAGTATTCTGAAAATTAACAATTTATGTGATATTTTATACAAAAAAAAAAGAGAAATCTTTAGAGAATTTAAAGAAAAATGTTACCTATTATGTAAGAAAAATAATTTTCTATCATGAAGTTGTTTTTAAAGTAATTTAAGTAATTTAATTCGCAATTCGTTTTGTTTTTTTTTATACAACAAAAGTGGCAAACAAGCATACGGCCAGCCTGATAGCAAGTGGCTATCGCAACCTATGGACGCTTGTAATAAATACTATAGAACCCGCTACCCCAAGGAGCTTTGGAAGCCCTACTCACCTCAAGATCACAACACAATGTTATTTTGCTGCATTTATATATCACTTGTAGCTACATATCATACTAGCAGCGCCTCGCCGCTGCGCATGCGTTTGTTACGCAGTAATTATTTTGGTTTCAACTGAGCAATGCCACAAGTTTTATGTGTACAAAATTTCACAAAAATCGGTTCAGCCGTTTTCGAGTTAAATCCGATACACAAAGAGACAGAGACAGACAAAAAAATATATATTTCAAATTCTTGGACAGTATCCTTTATTACACGTCTACCTAGAGGCTTAGGAAAATATATAGACAGAACTACAGATTTATTAATATACTAGATGTGCCCCCGACTTCATTCTAGTGGACCACAGAATGCCATCGATCGGGCATATGCGCGAATCGTTGCACTCCCGCTCCCGGTCTTATGCTTTTAGTGGGTGATCCTTAGAAGATAGATATTATACTCTCGTAGACTTATATGTAGGTATTTTTAATATCTGCAATTGTGTAGTGCATTAATTATATGCATCTCCTATGGTTTATTCAGCGTAAGATATTTATGCCCTCGAATAGATTCACCATGACCAGTTTTTTTTTTAATTTGCAGGGATCCCTGATTCTTTTTGTAAAATAAAAGTAGCCTAAGTATAACATCAGCTATCCATAAGTATCGAAGTATCGTACTTTCATATGCATTTAGTAAAAAACTGTTATTTTGACGTTGCAAACAGACACTTCAATTTTATTTACCTAAATAATATAATGTAAATTAAATGTAAATTATAATAATTCTATAGAATATAGATAGTGCTATACAGAAATTCTGTTAAGTAAAGGACACTGGAAACGTGGGGTGTATATGAAATAACATTTCGTGATCACGTTTGTCTTATCTTGAGTCGACTGAATATGGTTCAAGACAGCCTAAGGCTCGGTACAGTAATACGGTCTGAATATTATCTCGTAGAAGATCTGCTTTCTCTATTATAGGCTTCATACAAAATTATCTTTGAAATAAGTTGTGTGAAGACTAACTGTAATTTAAATAGTACACATTATTTTACTAGACATTATTTTTATGCCAGCTGGGCTCCGCGGATTCATTGCGTTAAAGGGGAATGTTCATTTTGGCCCACAATGAACAAGAATTTACATTAACGGAAAAAAACCTCGTCGCTTAATTTATTTTTGGTAATGTTCGTTTATCTTAAAAAAGTGGAAATATTTTAATGTACAAAAAAAGATAACTAACGATTATTATGTATGTTTAGGCTAGAATTGTGCAAAGCGGCATCCTGTCCTTGAACATGAATATTCTTGCCTTTCTCTTTGTCCCCCTCCCCCCCCCCCCCCCCACCACCCTGTGGTATGTACGACACTTCTCTTCGTTGTGGGCATTGCGCGAGGCAACGAACGTCCGACCGACATAAGTCATTCATTTATATTAATTAAAATACATTGTTAGTTACTTAAAGTGTTTAGAGAACTTGGTGTTGTGTACCAGTGGAGGAAGAGCGGGACAACAGGGAGCGCAGCCCAGGGTGAGTCCCATCTTTTCCGTCCTTTTCCAATGCTGCTTTGCACAAGGTAGGTAGGTAATTAAAAAATAATAATTTCAACAATAAAAAAGAACTAGCGTCTTCAATGTACATATATAAGTTTTCGGTGCCATTATTATGCAGTGTCGCCAGACTCAAAATAATAAATACTCTATTTTATCGATTTTTCTCAACAAGGATTACTTTTAATACGAATATTACGTATTACTTTTGTTTTTTTTTTTCGTTATAGGCTTAGCATTGTGTAATAAATGTACATAAATCGATATTTTCTATTTTCTATTGCAACACCGAAACCCATTTGACAGTTAAGCTAACGGTCTGTCAATTCAGTATTCACTCACACACACACAATGACGTAGTATCCTCTCAGTAATCTGTGTTGTCGTGTAAGTACAGAACAATCCCGGGGGATAAACCACTCTGTACTGTATCTGTCCCAGGAATTCGGTGTCGCTAGAGAACATCTTTCACAAATAACTAATTATGCATGAAAATATATATGTACTATAGTTTATTTATGTTTTAAGTATTGTTATTTCAAAAGTGGTATATACTTACCTTATAATAAAAATATTTGGGCGACCGAGCCGTGCTCGGTGTCTTATAAAGAAAAAAAAAGAAACAAAACCTATCTAAGTAAACTTGGAATGTAAAACATTATCTAAATGCAAAGTTTCATCGAAATCGTTGGAGCCGTATCCGATAAATCAATAATATGTATATATACAAGAATTGCTCACTTAATATAATGAGATAAAAACTGATTTATCATAAAACCCCAAAATTAACACCTCAGCCAATTGAATAGGAACATTGTATATTATTATGTCCATATATTTTTACATATGTTCACCCAGGGCCAAAATGTCTACAGACAGTGGGCATTCCTATTTGGATCGTACATGCTTGTTTCATACATAATATAATAACTTCTTTCCTAGAAACTGCCAGATTGGTTGACGTTTATGGTCACTGCTTCGCTCTTAAGGGTCGTAGCGTTATTTTACATTGCCTAACCCTTCATAATAGGCTATAAAATAATATACAAAATCAATTTTTTTAAATATAACTGCTACTTCCAAAGATTAGCGTGCAAAAACAACCTTTTAAGCATTATATATACATATAGATGATTAAACATACATGCAAAGTATAAATAAGTATATTATGTACTTTTAAATTCAATTAAAAATTTGTACATTATCCAATACTTTTTGTGATCAGTAAAACAATATAATAGTTTGAGTGCGAGTACGTATTTTCTCTTATAAATTATATTTGAAAACATATAACTTAAAATTTGAAGCTTTATTAATTTAAAAAAAAATTTTTTGTAACAGTGTGATTTATTAGTTTTTATTCTTTTTAAAATTATAAAAGATATAACATTACTTGGCTATAGAATAATTACAATTTAAAATTATATACACCCCAAAAACAACTTTTGATGGATACGGATTAATTATATACTATAGAATAGCGATAATATCTTTAAGTATGAGTATATCTGCGTCTTAAATTAATAACATATACGATAAGTTAAAAATATCTACATTAATGTTTAATCGATAGGTATATATCTAATATGTATAGTTAAAGAGATGTCAAGTAGTTTCGCAGCCAAAACTGGTATCTTAGTCTAGTTCGGTGTGTCGCAGAACTTGGACTAAGTCGTATTTAACTTGGGTGAACACAGCTTGTGTTGCCGCCACATACCAACAAATTTTGACACCGTATACTTTAGTATAATTTTGAAACTGCTGGTAAGTTCAGACTTGTGGCTACACTCTAATTTGTGTCTAATATTTTATTTATGTTTACTTTTTTATATTATCCATTTATGAAAGGTTACATTCAAGTGTTTTAACTTTCTTCTTATATTTAATCTGAATTAACTCTGGCTTTGTTGAATAGCGTGTCTCATAATTGTATATTGAAAATTTTATAGAAGCTGCATTACGCTTCTTAATCATTCCTGAAAATAATCAGTGCTATAAGATTAATATTTTTATTTCAAATAACTAAGATCAAATTTTATTAGTTTAATATCTATTTTACTAAATATATAAATAAAAATATTTAGAGTATATTAAAATAAATATATATATATTTTTTAATAATACATACAGTTCACGGAAGATATTGATTTTAATACATTTAAAAACTACATAAATTGAATTATATAGTTTTTATAATAATCACCAAGTTATGAGGTGTATAGGCAATGCAAGCTAAAATAAATATTTGTTAAGCTTAACTTTCAGTAAGCATGTATGGATGGGGTGAAGTGATCCTGTCCAACGCATACCTATATCGTGAAGAACCTTCATCATCCTTAAAATGCCTTTGTATCGATAATTATAATATTATATAACGTTAATAAAAAATAAGTAATCAATTTATCCATCACAGAATTGATTGTGAGGATAAATACGAAATAAATTGATCTTAATACCCTCGAGAGGATTTTCTGGTTCGGCGGCGATCGGAAAAAATGCAAAAGTAATCATGGATAGACTAATGGAATTTATTTTTGGGGAAAAACTAATATCTGCTGCTAATATTAAGATAGAAAAATGTAATAAGTGTATTGTTACTAGTATACATGTGCATAGTTTAAATAAGACTATTAATATCTCTTTCATTAAATATATTTATTATGTTGGCACATCAATATGCCTGCTAACATGACGTACCACTGTATAGTAAATTTGTTTATTTATTTAATAAATATAAACTTCATAGCACATTTTAAAAATTGTAAAATAATTAGAATATAATTCTAGAGTGCCAATTAAGAAGTCGTACATAAATTACATTTTATACTTATACCTCACGATAACGATAGATAGTATGTATGAGTCTATTTAAAAAGATGCTTATTATTTAATTAATGTGTGTGTGTGTGTGTGTGTGTGTGTGTGTGTGTGTGTGTGTGTGGTATATGTATGAGTGTGTTAAAAATTGCATATATAATAATGACTTCTATACAAGATTTCGAAATTTTAAATTTAGTTTAAAAAATTAAATTATAAGACTAGGGACCACAAAATAGTGAGTATTAAAATTCAAAACATATACATACCTCAATTTGAGAAGTTGAGGGGTTATATGCTAGCATGGTATGGGCATATCATGAGGTGGGATGAAAGTTATATAACTAAAAGAATGTTAAGTATGAAGGTAGATGGATACAAGAGTAGAGGAAGACCGAAGAAGATATTGATGGATTGTGTGAAGAAAGATATGCGTATAAAAGGTGAGAATACTGAGATGATATTTGATAGAATAGAATGGAAGAAGGAAACATGTTGTGCCAACCCTACTTAAGTAAGAGAAGGGGTAAGATGATGATGATGATACGTACCTTCAAATATATGAAGGGTCTTATATCTATATTAAACTTTATTAGTAAATAGCTGTGGCCTACGATTTCACTCGTCTTAAATTTATTCCACCAACTCTCCACCTCGCCACCGCACCACCGCCAACTTGCCGTCACTCACTCACATCCCGTACTTGCCTATAATTTTACAGATTGCTTCATTCTTCAAAATGGTAGCCTAAAGTTAGTTAACCTATATATGTATAACCTTCCTCAATAAATAGGCTATAAAATTCAAAAATAATTTTTTCATATAAAAATGGTATTCCTAAGTATAAGCGCGCTAAAACAAACAATCTCATGAACTTTACACTATTAGAATATAATAAACAAAACAGTTTTTTTTTTATTTAATCCAAAACGAGTAATTGCCATGATTTATATCACACCTTTAGACTAATAAAAAGCAAGTGAACTTCTTACTAACCTATTATTGTTATAGAAAACATGTTTAATAAACGTAAAGTGTTACTGATTTTTTCTGGATCTTTCAAAACCTTATAACACAGTTTCAGTGCCCATTCTACTTTTTAAAATAACACATAAGCATTTATACAAGACGGGGTAAGAAGGCGAGTAGAGTTTTCTCTACACCAACTTATCATTTGTTTTTTATCGTGCAAAGTAAAAGTGAGCTTAACTTAAGTGAGTTTAGCTTAAGTAATACCTACTTATATTTCCCTCATACTGTTTATCATATTATATTGTCAATAAATGATGTCTGGTTACGTAGGATAAATTACAATAGAAAAAACATATAAAATAATGGGACATTTTATATTCAGATGAACGTCGTTTGGTGTCTCAAAGTGAGAAAAACACTGGGTTCGTAGCATCACGGCTGGATGCTTCAGCCTCTACGACAAAATGCACTCGCGCCACCTCCGGGTTCCAAGCCGCGTGCACTCACGAATGCATTTACATATTGATCTCTAAATCACAGTCAATGTCTGAATTGCAAATAAAATGAAGGTAGTATATTTTTGTTCCTTGAGCCAGTTTTGGACTTTATTTGTATTATTTTTTGCTTAAGAGCTTTTGTCGTTTTTATAGTCGTTTTTATTTTACGTAATTTATTTACAATGATAAATTAAGCAGGTAATATAAATAATAACTTCTTCATCTTTGTTATTTTATATTTTAGTTTATTTTCAGTAACAACGAAGTTTTCTAACAGTTTCACCACACTTTTGAGAAAAAGACTCTATTCAATTTATGAAAACTTTTTTACAAGCTTTTATTTAACTTGCCTTGTTAGTATGGATAAAATATTGCAAATGAATTTTAAAACAGTTATCCATAACCGATTGAGCCACTTCCCGCAACCTTTACCAGATCATCGGACTACCTCGTGGCGGGAATGCTAACGTTGCGTCTTCCGGTACGTGTTCCTCACTCGAGAACTTTTCGGCCCCATCGACCATCCGTTCTACGAGCTACGTGGCCCACCCACAGCCACTTAAGTCTAGATATCTTAGGGTTATGTCGGTTCATTTCTGATTCGATTACACAGAGAAACTCGGAGGATAGCTCTCCCCACTGCCCTTTAAAAATATATGACTTATTAATTCATTATAGGTTTAGCGTTAGGTCACAATCGTCTTAAGAGAACAATGTGGCCTAAGTCGCTAACACGCTAAGTCTAGTAAGTGGAGTAGTTCTCAAGTGCAGATCCCGGAACAAACTAATATTTTCTTACTATATTTTTAAATGAATATTTTTTGATATGTCGAATTTTAACACACGAAATAATACAAATACCTACTAATATAATTATTATATAAAGAAATGTGTATTATAATATGATAATGAAAATATTTCTAAAACTTATAACAGATATTCGGCTAAATTTTATTATGACTTTACCTTTCATACGGTGGTTTGAATACAGCTGTACTAACACTATTGTAATTGCTATTCACGGATAGTAATGATAGAATGATAGTAATAGGCCTTCAATAAAAGAAGCATTAAAAGCCGGTACGTTTATTGACATAGAACGTGACGTATGACGACATTCCATTAGTGGTCCTACCCACTCTCTGTGAGGTGTTTGCATTATGTAATATGTATGATGATTATTGCCATTTATATACCTATACTTTTAAGTTAATTATTAATCCCATTTATAATATTTATTGCTGGGGCTCATAAATTTCATAAAAGGTAGCCAAATTAGTAAGCACGCGTATTCCGCTTGCCACCGCTCCAGTATCCGATCAAGTGACTGGTCATCTCCGATTTAAAGTAACAAATAAATTTAAAAAATAATTTGACTACCTTCTAACCACTTTATGAGCCCCAGCAATCCATACAAATATTATAAATGGGAAAGTAACTTAGTCTGTCTGTCTGTTTTGTTTTCTGGCATGAACCGCAAAATCAATTTTGATAAATTTTAGTATAGAGATAGATTGGACATTGGGAAAAAACATAGGCTGCTTTTTGTAGCGAAAGGGGATTTATGGGATGAAAGTTATAAGAAGAAAATGTATAAACACCAATGCGCATGTGCGGTAGGTGAAATGACATCGGTTTCCATGCTAACTGCTTTGTTGATTTATTGACATTGATATACCTATTGTAAATTGTCTGGGTTAAACAGTTTTGCTACAAGCGAATTCATTTATTGTGTTATCCCACTTGAACTTTGATAAACTTCAAACCAATTTTAATCAATTTTGATAAAGAGATATATTGGAGTTGGAGAAAAACATAGGCTACCTTATGTTGCGAAAACAAAATTTGGAGGAATGAAATAGGAGATGAAAGTTTATATGAAGAACCCATCATGTCTCAAATTAGGGATATGAAAATTCATATTTGTGCTTTTGGTAAGCAATAAAAGGAGTTTCACAATTTTCAAAAAACCTTTCCACAACCTGGTTATATAATAAGAATGATTTTCATTATGTTTGAAGTTTCATTGGCAAGGTTAATATGTTGGATTCAAATTGGAATATAATTACAATACCATATACACATAATGATAAACTTATCACTGATGATATTCAGGTTTGTCGCATTACGGGATCAGTCGGTGTACATGCAGTAATACAGCGGGGTGGTTGGGATGTCGACCACCATACACATAGTGATAGACCCATGTACAATTTTCTTTTGGTTAGGTTATCCACTTCAAGTATGCACAATAATCAAACTTTATCTCGCAAAACGCCACCAACATTACATAATATAGGGTCAAAACACCTATCTTAGTGGATTAAAATAAAAACCACAACATGTCAATTCAAGATCCCGCCAAAAACTTCTTGCTCAACAACAATACATTGAAGAGAGAAACTTATAGAGTCAAATAATATCAAACCTGTGTTGCCAGACTCCTGTTTCGAACAGTTTGAGTCCTTTGACTCCCTTGCATCCCAAAAATGTACGTAAAATTGATACATATTCCATCCCCGAGAGCAGTGTTATTAAAGGTTTTACATTTCATTTACTAAGGATAATTTAAAAATAGAGATACAAAAACCAATTTACTTTCATCATTTACTGCAAAATAAACGCTTACTCACTTTGAAAGTTGGATGTTAAGCTTATATTTTGAGTCACATCTATTCCTAGTAAAACATACATATATGTGTTTAGTACATACGATACTAATAACAAAAAGCCCATTTTTAAAATTTCGTCTATGTGTCTGTCTGTCCGTTTGTCTGTTTGTCTGTCTGTCTGTTTGTTCCGGGTAATCTCCGAAACGGTTGTACCGGTTTTGACGGGACTTTCCCTATTAGATAGCTGATGATATAGGGAGTAAATTAGGCTACTTTTATTTTTTAAAAAGAATTAGGGTTCCACACGAATAACAAAATACTGGTCATGGTGAATCAATTCGGGAGCTCAAATGGCTTATGCTGATTAAATCATTAGAGATATAGCAAATTAATGTGCTACATAATTATAGGCATTAAAATGACCTACAAAAAAAACCCGGGAGAGTATCTATCTTCTAAGGAACACCTACAATAACCATTTTTTCTTTAAAATAGCCAGGAGGGGGGAGCAATATTCGCGCGGGCATTCTGTAGGCCACGTGAGCGAAGCCACGGGAATAGCTAGTATATCAATAAAACAAGGTTATTATTCTTGCTTTACTTATTATATAGCATTAGCTATCACAGAGGAAGATTATATTAGTTAATTAAATTACTTGTTAAGATATTACTCTGTACACGTGTAAGATAATCCTAATATCAAATCAACGATTATGTTAAGATCAATAGAGACCTACGAGTAATCATTTCCTTTCTACTTATCAGCAGGGATTAATTACAATATATATTTATACTAGCAGTGATCGCGGCTCCGCCCTCGTTTATTTCGCAGTAATTATTTTCTTCTATACACTGTTCACCATAAGAAGAAAATTACTGCATACTCTAAAAACATGTATTTCGAATATCAATTATAATAGCATTTTACAAAAATTTGGTACTGATAAACTAAACTGACTAAAAGATTTTAAACCAAATATTAAAAAACTTTCTCTATACAATGATTTTTGTAAATTTTCGAATTTAATTGCAGCGTTACTTTCCATTTTACTTAAAGCTGGAGTAGACCAAAATAATAAAATCAAGGAATCTTAAATTAATCGAATGTTGTTGTACATTTAATGTATTAGTTTCTATTATAATTTCGATTAAGAATATTTATCATAGAATCTATCGATCTGTGTAATAACATAGTGCATGTTTGTTTTTAGCATTTTTAGTTGGTTCGATTTCCAGTACAGGCAAGCTTTTTTAGAAAACCTGGGAATATCATTAATACATTTTTAATGAAGGAAACGCAACGAAGAATCTTGAATGGAAGAACATTGGTAAGAATTACTAATCTTGTTGTTTGGCCTCAGGCATAATAATTCGAGTACCTTGGGATTGTGATTTCAATTGTTGTTATAGTCAGTTTGTTTTTGTTATTTCATTTACACAGCTTACACATTCCTCAATTGACTTAAAACATAATCGTAAAATCAATTTCCAATTTAAGTTATGCTACATCTCTGAAGTAAACATCTGAAATGTATCATGCAAGCCTTCTTATGATGAACAAAGTACAGAGAGTTTTTGGCGGGATATTCAGCTGCCATGTTGTGGTTTTTATTATAATTCATTAACATAGGTTCTTTGACCTTATATTTTGTAATTTTGGTAGCATTTAGCGTGATATAGTTTGGTTATTGTGCATACGTGAAGTGGATTCTTTTAAATATAAACTGGAAACATGCATTTTAAGATGTCACAAAAATCATCTTGGCAGATCCCACTTTGAAAATTAGAAAATACTACGAAGGTTTAAAATTTAAAAACATTGACACAGACAAGTGCTTTTTGGGGAACCAAAAGAAGAAGTTGTTTAAAGTTAAAAGTATAGTAATTTTGTTTATACTTATACTTTATACGAATTAATAATTTTTTTGATTATTTATTAATTTTGAAATGAAATATATCCTCTGTGTATCAAATTTCAATTAAATCGTTTGAGTACCAATATAACTTGAATGTTCTGAAATTATAATTTTTTAGGTTTTTTTTACAGTATTCTTTTTAGCCTAGTAATTATCTTTTTAGCTTATAATTCTTTTAGCCTATCAATTGTGAAATGATTGTACTTCTAAGTAAAACAAATTTAATAAAAATCGATCACTGTTACTATAAGTTTACGTAATTATTACCTTTATATTAACAATTAAAACCTGATCATATTTTAATTATTGGTTTCCGCGTTGCTTCAACTATATGCCGCACTAACTAAAAACGCTCTTAGAATACGCCAACTTCATATCGTTGCGCGTAGTTTCTAGTTGAAATGATGCTAGACGCGTGAAAAAAATATAGTTGTGAAATTCTAAACTATAAACCCTATTAATAAAAAAATATTTTATTGTAACAAATGATCAAATAAACTTTATGAATGTAGTTTAAAAATACATAAATGACGAATAATAATGAATGAAAAATGTATCAATATATTCTGTGTATGATGCTTAGATTGGTTATTGAATAAAAAACAATCTAAGAAACTAATATTATAAAGCTGAAGAGTTTATTTGTTTGTTTAGTTGAACGCGCTAATCTTAGGAACTATAGTTTCGAATAGAAAAATTGTTTAGTGTTGGATAGTCCATTGAGGAAGGCTATAGGCTATATAAAATCACGCTATGGCTTATAGGAGCGGAGCATGAATGAAAAATGTTGCAAAAACGGGGGCAATTTATTCCTTTTGAGAGCTTCTACTGCGTGCGCTGCGTGAATGGTTAAAGTTACGCAACAATCGTGTGTAATGGAATTGTTTCTCTTAAAAAGCTCTAAAAAAAAAGTCTGTGATAGCATTTGGCTTCCTTTAAGGTTTACTGAATATATGTAATATTTATGGTAATAAAATTTGTTCTAAAATAATGAATTATTTACGGAGGTGTTTTTATGCATATGGTATTAATCTTTATCGAAATAAATACGTTATTCATCACAAGTATTTAATTTTGAACAAAATTGCCCTTTACAGTAATTGATTTAAATTAAAATTTTTGGAGATATCGCAGTTTTAAAATAACTCGTCAGCAAAATAATGATCATGTACCGCTAGCGCATATTTATTATGCAGAATAATGTGGGAGGCGGGCGGCACCTAATAATACAGTGCCTACGACCCACTCTCTTTAACTATTTCTTTTTCTCTCTCTCTCTTACATTATGCAGACGAAGTTGCGCGGGTCAGCTAGTTATTAATATAAAATATGATGTTACAGCCAATAAAATATCAAAAATATTGGACTGATTTATACTTGTATCACTCATGCGTGAATTATTGTGTTTGAGAAAGAAAGAGTACACAACTTGTGAAAGAAGGTAGATAATTTATTCAGTACCGTATTACTTTGACAATAACAGAATATGCTATATCAACGCACAAATATACAGTAAAACATTGATAGTAAAAGTCCACTGTTTATTCATCTACAAGTCATATTTTAACATTGACAGCTAATTTTGTTTAAACATAAAGTAGGTTTTATGACGATATAAATTTAATCTCCTTTTAAATGAATTAATTTGAATATTAATAGCAAAACTGACCAAGAGCTAGCCATGTATGCGCTAGATTTTGCGGTTTTTTATTACTATCCTATAGTCAGTATAGTCCAATTGTCAAACTAACAGTATCCACAGGAAACATAACAAGAAAAATTATAGTAATAATGACTACACTAAGCCTTTGGGCCGAATTTTATATAATTTGTGTGGTGGTAGCTTGAAGCTTTAAAAGTAACAATAGATGCATCGAAAACTGACAAGCCTACAAAAATTAATAACATCAAATTATTTTTGGAAAACTAAACCGATCCTTTCCTCATAAGCGAAATCGCAAGCATTAACTGGTATACGGTAATAATAAAGTTTTAATTTAAAAAAACGCTGAAATAATATCTAATCGACCGAAAAAGCTTCATCGAAATGGGTTCAGTACTTAATTCCTGAGATACACATTGTCAACATATATAGTAATAATATTTATATGTAACAGAACAATAGACATAAACAATAGTATTAGGTAATTTGATCGATATTACAAAGGTACGCATTGATTATAGATCCTCCTTTAGTTCTGAAAGACCCTTCTTGTGTTCTGAAGTTGCTAAAAATGGAATCTTCAATTCATACATTAAAAAAATAATTAGTGACATGAAAATAAAATCTTCACCATAGGCATGGGGAAAAATGCCGCCAGTCAATTTTTTTTTGTTCATGTTATTTTAAATTGAAACTATAACATTAATTAATATTTACTGGTAGTATGTGATCCCAGCATTTACCTACATTTTCTACAAATTACTTATCTCTGTTGAATAGATATTGTCATGTCTTATAACAATGTATTTTATTTAATTCACTTTGATAGGAACATCAAAGTACTTACAGAACAATAGAATGTTATTACGATAGATGCCGCAAATTTGTGTTCAACATATTGTTAGTTACCGCAAAATTCCATGTTCGGGAAAATTACATAACACAACGTAATTTAAGCGTATTGTAATTATGAAAATGGTCATATTGTGTTGAACGTAAATGACTGTTAAAGGAAACAAATGAGTCTAACTCTAGTTATTCTGATTTATAATGTGTAATTAAATCATAACATTTTGTCAGTTGTAATTAAAATTCTTTAAATTCTCTCAAACATTGCTTCTTTCATACTAGATGATTTCGATATTATTCCATAGGCATTTTTACGGTATTTACAAGATTATTGTAGTGTTTAATTGCAGTAAATTAAATTGCATCGCATTACAATCGTGTCGATAATAATGCTGAGTCAAGAAATAAAATTGAAATAATTTTTGGAAGAATTTTTTTTTTTTATATCAATATCAGTAACTATCAGCCTTTCTAGTTATATAATATACCAATAATTGGAAATCACATTTTTTTTCTGGCTATTCGAAAATAGTAATAGTAAGAATTTATTTTAACATATTTATTTACTAATTAGCTGGTACCCGCCCCGCGACTTCGTTTGCGTATTATTGGATATACACAGACTGATCCCGGAACATGACAAACCAAAAAAATCGCTATTTTTACGTAATTGAGTAATAAACATAGAAACTTTCCATTTATTATATTTGTAGGTTAACACTGGTTAAACTATGACTTTTACCGGGATAAAAAGTACCCTTTGTGTTATTCCAGGTCATAGACTATCTGTGTGCCAAATTTCATTGAGATCTGTTTAGCCGTTTTAGCGTGATTGAGTAACAAACATCCAAACATACACACTTTCACATTTATTATACAAGGTGTCCAGAAAGGGTATCGGGTATTTGTAAGTTCAATGAAACAAAAATTATTTGTATGCAATAAAAAAGTTTATTGTTTATTATTAGCATATGAATTGGAGAATTATTTGGAAAAGATGATGTTAACCAAATGATGACCGTTACGTTGCTGGCACTCTTCTAAACGGAAACGAAGATTGGCGATGATAACACGTTGACACATAGCTATCGATATTGCTGCCATTTCTGACCTGATGTTTTGCTTTAACTGGGTTAGATTCGTCGAATTGTTTTGATAAACCTTACTTTTAAGGTATCCCAATGCAAAATAGTCAAGCGGGCTAAGGTCGGGGCTTCTGGGAGGCCAGTTGATGTTACCCCTTCGCGAAATGACTTTATTAGGGAATAATTCGTTAACAACTTCCATTGAGTCATTTGAGGTATGGCAAGTGGCCCCATCTTGCTGGAACCACGTTCTTGAGTTGAAACCTGCAAACTCCTGCAACTCTGGGACCAAAAAATTTCGCAACATATCGCAATAACGGTCACTATTCACATTAATTGCTCGGCCTCGTTGATCTTCATGAAAATAAGGACCAATTATGCCTTTAGCAGACATAGCGGCCCAAACAACGACCTTTGGGCTATGCAGGGGTCGTTCATGCTTTCGTCTCGGATTCTCCACTGCCCAGTACCGACAATTCTGCTTATTAACATGACCATTCATGTGAAAATTTGCTTCGTCACTGAACAGTATGCTGTTAAAGTTGTTAAATCGCTGCAGCATTTCGTTCGCAAAATTCAGTCGATTAGCATAGTCCGTATCCTTCAATTCTTGAACCAATTGAATTTTATAGGCTTTTAGATGTAAGTCTTTCTTTAAAATCGAATGTAAAGACGATTTTTTGATGTTCAACGCTTGGCTTCGCTTTCGGATGGATAAAGCCGGATTTTGACGAACCGACGCCTCAACTTCTTCAATTGTTTCTTCATCGCGAACTGAACGAGGACGACCAGAGTTATGAATTTTAGCTGTCGCACCTGTATTCTCGAACATCCTGATCCATTTCCTAATGCTATCGTCACTTGGCGCGTGGCGTGTACGATATTCCGCACGATAGAGACGTTGAGCAGTCACTATTGAATCACCATTACGATAATACGCTCGTACGCACAATGCGCGATGCGTCCCCGAGTACTGTTCCATCGTGACTAAAACTCCACAAAATGGCGGACGCCACGAACCCCTCCCCGCACCCTTTAGACGCCCCGTTTCGAATATGGCGCGAAAACAAATACCCGATACCCTTTCTGGACACCTCGTATTAGTAGGAAGCATTCAATCAACGGATGCTATTGAAAAAAATGTTTAGTTTCTGCAAAGACATGATGATGATGAATATTTGAAGCATGACACTGTATGTCAATTGTTTAATATAAATTATTATTTTATTTTCATTACCTATACTATTCGTTGGTTTTAATGTTATAGGTTTCTTTCCAATTACTATTTCCATCGATCACAAACGCATACCACCATCTACAAAACAAACTAAAACGCTTTCTGGAAAAGACGAAAGTCAATTTCACGGGCTGTGAATGCTTACTTGAGAACTCATCCTGCTCGAATAATCCGCGAGTCTACTGTCATTAATCACTAGTAACAGATAAAAATCATTAGTTCTAGTCTTCGTTATAAACATCATTAAAGCTATGCCAATGAACCGTGTTAAGATGCATGATTTCAAAAACTTTAAGCATCAGTATAAACCAGAGTCATCATATTACACAGCAATTTGTATATTATATATAAAATATTTTTACACAGATAAAAGAAAAAAAAATACATACATATAATCGACGTATGTAACAGGAATACTCGACGACTATTCCAAGATCTAAAATGATATTTAGGATGTTACTTTGAAATATAAATTTATTTAACGCATAATTTATTTAATTACTTTCAAGTATTCATTAAACGTTCAATTTAGTGGTGGTGAAAATATATACATACATTATAAATTCAAATTCAATTTTCTGAATTAAATGTTAACTAGTAAAAAATATTTAGCAAAAAAGGTGTCGAAACTCTTAAAGAACGCACCGTTAAGGCAGATAACGATACATAATTCCTGAGTACGTAAAAAGCTAATGTAAAAAGTTTAAAGTTCCTCCAGAAAATTTATCAAAGAACCCGTAGATGACATGCGGATCTTTCAAAAGTTAGCCTATAAATCATAAGTACGTTCCATGATGTCGGAGTATTAGGTATTATACAAAAAATCTTAATCTACTTTTGTAGTAAAAACTCAATTTGGTAGTCTTCGTAACGAATGAAGAAGTATTTCATTAAAGTAAAGACTTTTGATGTCTTAAACACAAAGGTGCTGAATTTCAGCAAAATTCTTATTTATTTTTCATAAGATTTAAAAAAAGCAATGATCTACTATCTTATTATGCTATCTTACTATTTTGATTTAAAAAAAATGATATGTTCTTTATATAATTTCTGTGACTGCTGATTTATGACATTAGCAATATTAATTTAAATGAAGTATATATATTTTTTCAAAATTTTTAAAGTTCTAATGCTTTAAAAAGTTCAACAGCTATAGGCTACAATGACCGCTTAACTTATTTTCCACCTGACCCTTGCAGTCAACTGCATGCCTGTTTCTTACTTTAATACATAAAAAAATCTACATAAACTCACTATAAATTAGTCATTGTCAAACCTGGAGATATCTTAATCGAAGGAAATACTCAAAACAATGAATATTACTTTGTATTGATATTGAATATTACGTTAGCTGTACAGTAAGTCCTTAAATCAAAGAAAGAACACTGGAATTGTGTTCGAGAGTATGTGAAGCCGTTGTGCTGAGTGAACCGAAACGTGTCTCGACTGTCCCGAGAGATTTTCAAAGAATCGGTTAATGGGATGCATTCTATCGACTTCAGCAATTCCATTGTCTCGAATTTAGTTCAATATTGTAAATAAGTTTATTTGTAGTTATTTAAATAAATATAATATAGCATTATATTAATTCAGATTTTTTTTCAGTAGCGGTTATAAAAATAATTATTATTGGAATTTCTGTTAATAGAAAATAATAATATCCTACCTCATTTCATAATAAATGGTTCGTGATAGCTCCGATGCATGACTCGTAATTTCTCTTGGAATATACACAATAGGCAACGTTATTAAATCTATATAAATTATGTAATGCTGTTCGTTCATAAGCGCATCACTTGAGAACGACTGTACCGATTTCGCTAATTCTTATTTGTTTTTAGTATTTAATAAATAATCCCAGTAACGTTTTAGGGAAAGGAAAAATTTTAAAGTTTCTAGGGAAATGTGAAACTTCTGCTGGATTTTTTTTACTGAAGACCATAGCTCACGGTTTGAACGATGGATATGCGTAATTCTTATTTTAATTTCTTTGTTATAATCCTAAAAAAGTTTTCAAAAGGAAAAAAGAAGGAGTAGGTGGAGCTGTGGTCAGGACAACAAGGTCAGAACGACGTGTGTTGGGCCAGCTAGTTATTAGTCATACAAGTATGTTGAGTTTATGTATGTATGTACATGTCGCGTTTAGTATAAGATTCGTGAATTTCACTTTTTCTTTACATTCGATTCTCCTCCTTATACAATTTATATACACGGACAATACAGGAAAATTGATTCTTAATGAGTAAACTCCAAAGATATTTTATTATATATTAGCAATGCCCGCGGCTCCGGTCTCGTGGACGACAGAAAAACGTGTAGTGCTTATAAAAAATCGTAGTTTCTTAATATTTTAATAGTTTATAACTGAATGAAGATATCGTGATAATTTTTATCTTAGATAAGGACCAATAAGAGGTAAAACAAAAAATAAATGATCGAAATCTACCCAGTAGTATTTGCGTGATGCGCGTACAATGGCAAATCTTTATCATTTTATAGATTATTTTTAAATATTTATAATTCTCGGAATGAAAACAAGATCCAATTATTTTGTACAACGTTTTGTTTAATCCGAAAGAAACGAATAAAACATTTTTATACAAAGCAACCAATGATTTCAGTTATAACAAATTTTATAATACGTCCTTACATATAAAACCGATATTCCTAACTATTCACTGTATGGAATATTCAGCTTTATGATTTCGCTGAGAAAATTAATTAAGTTTTCTTTAGTAGAGCCTCGCTTGCGACCAGCCCGCTGTTAATTAATCATCCTAGTCGTCGCTTTTTTCACTTTCAGAAATAGGTTAATAAAGGTTGTCGTTTTCGCATCACTATACCATTTCCATTATTGAATAAGCAAAGGTATTCCTATGCTATTATGATGTTATGATAAGAACTGGTGTGCCCCACGGTTTCAATAATGTTAAATCACTGCCAGTGTGGGGTACGTTGTAGCCTTTTGTTCTCACTTCCCGTACTTGCCTACAGCTTGGCAGACTGCTTGACTCTCATGATTACTATTCTGCTCCTTATGACCATAACAAAGTTATATAACATAAATCTTCCTCGTAAAAAAGGCCATATAATAAAAAAAAAATCAAATTTGAATGGTAGTTCTAGAGATTAGCGCGTTCGCACAAACTCTTGAACTTTATGTAGTATATTATTAGCTGTGCCCCACGATTTCACCTGTGTTAATTTTATACGACAAACATCGCCAACGCACCCGTGTAGACAATTTTATATACTTCGTGTAAAACTATAGACATTTTTATGAGGATTAAATTAACTTTTCAAATTAAAATATAACCCACGTCACTCACTGTTACTGTAGCTTTATATTGGTGAAAAAAAAAATCGCTCCAGTAGTTTTTGTGTTTATCCATTACAAACAAACAACAATAAATATAGTATTGCTATGTAGTAGACATTAAATTTCATAATTATGATTATTAAGAATAATAATTTTAAAAAGTTTTTAAGTTTATGCGGTTAAGCGTACCTTTGTTTTTTTTTTTAATCTACTGATCCGCAGACGTTATTCTGCCTTTTCTAGGATTATTTCAAATTGATTATAGCACCCCCTATCGCATTCATGGATAGTATAAAAACCTGCCCGGTAAAACCGATCTACCAACTTTCATGATGATCATTCAAACTGTTTTTGAGATTCTTATTATGTAAAACCATGATACATAAAGAGTGTAATG
Source organism: Saturnia japonica (assembly GCA_033032175.1). NCBI lineage: Eukaryota > Metazoa > Arthropoda > Insecta > Lepidoptera > Saturniidae > Saturnia > Saturnia japonica. The sequence continues at coordinate 7,135,126 of CM065311.1, read as the reverse complement.
ATCTGCAACAAGTAATAAGATTAATCAAATAATATTTGAATATGCTATTCGATTGAAACAATCAGTATCCGAAATCCGATCAAACAATTATCAATCAACAACAAACAATCGGAAATTTTTCCCCATTTTACTAAATAAATACATGTTTATACTCCTTAATATATAAGTGCAGAATACTTAAAGGAGATTAGAGAAGAACAGTAAATACCAATTAACTGTCCTAATGTATATTTGTTACAAAAAAAAAAAAACCAAAGACTGTGTACAATTAGTTGTCCTTCATTAGCGAGAGACAAATCCTTTCACTAGTATTTCTTGTTCTAATTGCAGCATTAAGGGAGGGAGTGAGCTATTATAGAACGTCGACTGTCGGATTTATTTTATTTTGAACAGTACACATTGAATAAATGTTTCGAATAAATAAAAAAAAACAGTTTCTTAATGAAAAAGTTACCTTATATGTTTGATAAATAACTAAGAGTGGCTTTATTTGACTAGACCGTCAATACGTATCATGTTAACGGTTTCAAATATCTACTTATAGTATTTAAGTATAATGAAAGTGTTTCATATTTTTATTTAAAATTCGCTCGCAGCTTTGTTCCTGTCAGTTACAATATAAAATTCAAATAAACAAAATATAAACCATATCACTAAAGGATAATATAGCTATCTACCAGTGAAAGAATTTTCAGAATTGGATCAGTAGTTCCGGAGATTATCCCATATAAACATGTTCAAAAACTTTATATCTTCATAACATTAATATATGAAAAATATAAATCATTTTTATGAAAACTCGATTATTCACCGTATAAGCATAGACAAAGGTGGTACTCGTGCATTTCCCTACGTAAAAAGGTGGATCTACCAAAAGAGTTTTCTAATATTAAAATCAACAATGGTTTTCTATAGGTTCTATCGTTTAAACGGGTCTTTGTTTAAGTCAGCACAAGCGGATCTTACGCTCCATCGCGTGTAACGCACGACGCGACGCCGGGACGGTAAGGCCCCGCCGAACGAACCCCTACTAATTTAGGATAAGTGCTCACGTAGCGAGTTCAACGATTCGACTCCAAATGGAAAATACCTTTCAACTACTGAGCTTCGACGCGCCTCACGAAAAATAACGATCCATGTAAATTACGCACGATATATTTTTTTACTTGATCTATGAACATACTTTCCTTTATAACGTCTCCTCTATTTTACATTCTAGTTAAAGTGTAGTTAAGTCACTGTAAAATAAAAGGTATATCGTGTTTGTTGCATATTAAGTAGGTACTAACTAACCTATTAATAATAATGGGCACAATACAAGACTGCATCAATTTTTTTTTAACATTTTTAGTTACGTTTTATTAAGTTTTTTTCTATAACTAAGGTGGCAAACAAGCATACGACCTACCTAATAGTAAGCAGCTACTGTAGCCTATGCACGCTTGTAAACCATATAAAATGTCAATAGTGCGGTATCGATCTCTGGAACTTGGGGAACTCTGGAAACCCTACACACCGTACAAACACCACACAACGTTATTTGGCTGCGATCTTCTTTAGGATTGAAGTATTCCACGTCCCTGAGTTGGATGATGTTCAGAGCTGAAGTTAATTATTTGGAGAATTTGTGATACACATTATACAAGCCTATAGATGCATTATTTTCCACGTCGTTACTAAGTTAAGTATATATTTTGAGTAGTACCTATTTAATACATTAAAAGAAACAACAAAAGAAAGAATTTATGCTAAAATATTCACATAATATTTACACATACATGCACATGTACATGCTATTTCCAGTGTAAGTGCATACCAACGTAGGAACAGATTGATCCTGTGATCAATATTAGTGCATTCGAATTCATAGTTGAGTGAACGCGGGACGGAACGTGAGTGCATTTTGTCGTCGAAGAAACCAGCGAAGCGTGCTTCTTTCTGCATAAATACACGAGTGAAATTTAACGGGTTTGCCGGTATAGAAAACAGAACGATAAAGCAATGATCTGTATTTTTAACAATAATTAAAACTTAGATGTGTTCGGGGCCTGAGGTGAAGAGCGGGAGCATCTCTCCCCACCGTCCGTAGGCCCCCTTTCACGAGACCTTCCTGTGGTGATGTGAGTACTGTATTTGACACCTATCGTACACTTATGATCGCGTTAATGCTCAAGTTGCGACCCTTGCTATTTTTAATTTTTAATAAGGACTGTTTGTCAAGTTCTGTTAGAAAAAAAACCTGTTTTTAATTATTGTCAAGAGAGGAAAATGGCGAAAAATGGATCTGATGATGATTAAATTTCAAATATTTATTTTTTCAGTTTGAATTTTCTGTGTGAAATAATTGATAAAACATGTTTCCTAAATTATTACCTTGTTTTTTGTTATGTTAACCGATATGTAAATGTTAAATTTACAACAACGTTGAAATTTATCTGCATCCTCATTATCGACAACAATAATTGTAATTAGGTTACAGCGCTATCGAATTTCTTAACTCTGCTTGAACTAGCGCGCTTACTATAATTACTTACTAAATGACCCGTCCGAATATTTCGCACATTATATAATGTAAACAATGTAAGTAATAGCTGTTTTGTTAGTTAACCAGAGTTAGCCATCAGTAGATGGCATTCATAATGAGTAAAGTTATTTTAACGAAAATAGTAATTTGAAACTATTGATTTATGCGTAGTTGTCTAGCAAGGAACATAAGCTTTAAAATTATATTTGAGTCATTAATTTTGATAGAGAATTAAGGGAGATAATATGGCGTTGCCACAAAATCAACTTTATTAATAACATATAGAGGTTCTTACGGTTCATTTGATATTGTAAGATAATAATAATCGTAATAAATAACTGGCTTAAGCTAATCTGCCGGTACTATTAAAAGTTTTTATACTGCTACATTATGTCTTCAATACATAACGTTTACTAAGCTCCTTGCCACCCGGCACGCGATTTTGCCGCAGATTTTTCAACTGGCTTTGAATATTGAGGTTTTATAAACACTTTGAAACCGGCGAAGTGCACTTTCATTACAGTTTTTGCATGTTATCAACTCGTTTATATAGGAATTATGAGAGATTTTATGCAACACTTTACGGTATTCTAAATGCTTGGATTATAGAGAAGAGTGAAATTTCTCTATAGACATCCTTTATATAGGATCACAAGGAAGATCACGAATATGTCCACCAAGCCCAGTGAAGGTTTTAAAAGCCTTCTGAGGTTTCAGGGCCCACAAGGCTAACAGTAAAGACAGACGGAAAAAAGAGCATCCATATAATTTTTTTTTGTTTCACTGTATGTCCGGATTTCACTCAAAAATAGCTTGACCGATTCTTATGAAATTTCGTACAAAGGAAGCTTGTCTTTCGTTGGTCAATTGATAGGCTATAAGAATTTTAGAAATCGTATAAAAGAAATAATTTAAAAAAACTTCTTAACCGATTATGAAGAAATTTTGTACACGGAAAGTATAATACTATATTATTTCTCAATTGATAGGCTATATGAATTGTCAATAATATGAGTAAAAACAAAATTATAGGTATTATGGGATGAATATAACTACTGCGTTATAACGTGTGCGTAGCCGCGGACGCACCGTTTGTATATCAAATAATCTATTCAATGGTTGCGTCAAAGGATCTATGAAACTATACTATTATTACAATATTATACCTACAGGTTTGAGATATAAGTTTATGTGAAATAAAAATATCTATTACCTATATTAGATAGAATTTGATGATTACCTAAATATCACTTTCAATTTTAGATTTAAAATATTTATTGTGTAAAGAAAAGTGATTCCGTAGGGATCGTAGCCTCCGGCTACGCTCAATCGCAGCTCTGTAGTCTCAGCAGATTTTACTTGTGAGATGTTTTGTTCAGAAACAACTTGGGCAAAACCTTTCATTTTCTCCTCGTTTAGTAAAATAATTATCCTTAGATGACGGAAAGTATTCTATTCTTTCATCTTCTTATTTATATTATTATGTTTAATACTAGTATTGCAATAGTATTAATAATTATAATAGTATTTTTTTGTTGTTGTTTGTTTGACTATATAATGAAAATATTTTAGAAGATAATAGATAGTTATGCAGTCTGTACCCTCTCTTATTACGTCTTGTTAATTGGTACATACGTTAGAAATGCTGATGTTACGTTTTTAACCCATATTATGTCTGCAAACTACTGATAGACACCTGGTGTTTTGACTGAATGTATTGCGACATATTTCTCATTATTTCATAGTAAACAGCCCCACTTTGTGTTTATAGAATAAGAGTTTATAAAAGAGACATTTGTAACAAATAAAAGCATTCTTAATAAAGCTTCTTGAGAATCAGTCTTGTCTTAGACTTTTTAAAAACCCTCGGCAGTGCTCCCGAAATTTAACTGGCGCAGTCGGTAGGATACTCAATCAACAATAAAAGTCTGTGTTCGAGTCTTACAAATCGGTCTCATGTGCAGATTTTGAGTATCTACGAACCAATAAATAAGTTAACGTCGGGTTCCACATCTATTTCCGAGAGATCCTGTCCTAAAAGCGAAAGCAGCTATACGGCAAGACATGGGAACGAGCAGACTGTAAGTGACCATTTTTACAATCCTTGTCTCGTCCTTGTTATTTTCTGTGGTTGTATTTTTCGTTGGACATTGTTATAATTTTCAAACAAAAATCGTTGAAAATTATTTAACAAATTTTTATAATTTTCAAACAAACATCGTTGAAAATTATTTTTCATAATTTTCGAATAAAAATCGTCGAAAGTTATTTGACTTCATAGATTATAAGATATTGAGAAATATTAATAATAAATATTAATTTTGAGAATTTTAATTTGATAATTTTAATTTCGATAATTTTAATTTTGAGAATTTTGATTTTGATAATTTTGTTATAAGATTTATTTTGTGAATTTTATTTTGAAAATATTATTTTGTGAATTTTAATTTTGTGAATTTTACTTTGTGTGTGTTTAATTAAATAAATACAATTCAAAATGCAACGCAACAATGAATCAACAATTCAATTAGTATCAAAAGAACTTTTAAGTTTAATTCCCAAGTACGATGGTGATCAAAATACTTTAAATTTATTTATTAAAAAAAGTGAATATATAATCAGAAATTTTAGCGGATCAAACAATGTTGTTCAAACTACATATGTGTTTCATGCTATAACTAGTAGATTATGTGGTAAAGCCGCTGCTCTACTAAGTGAAAGAGAAGACATAACAACTTGGGAACAATTAAGAGCTGTTTTGATTCAACATTTTGGTGATCCTAGATCGGAAGAGTGTGTGGCAATTGAGTTGGAAAATTTAAAAATTAAAGTTGGTGAAACATATACGCAATTTTGTAACAGGATACAACAAACACGCTGCACCCTCTTCTCCAAGGTCAATTTATTAACTGATGAAGGCCTCAAAGCCGCTAAAATGATTATCTATAATAATATGTGCTTGAATGTATTTTTATATAATTTACCAGAGGATTTAATTCGAATTGTGCGACTTAAAGGTTGTACCGTTTTAGAAAACGCACTAAGTGTTGTCATGGAGGAGATCAATTTTCAATATCAGTACAATTCTAAAAATAAAAATAAATCTAATATTAAACCAGTTCAACAATTTTTCACGCCTACTTTAACAAATAATTTTAATAATAATTTCAAACCTCAACCTGCATTTGTGCCAAATACATTTAATTCCGGACAACAAAATTTTAAATTCGGAATTCCATACCAAACACAAAATAATTTTAAACCGTATAATAATAATTTTAAATTCGGTATTCCAAATCAAAATGTACAATTCAGACCTAACCTAAACCAACAAGGATATAAACCAAATTTTGGAAATAATAATTTTAAATTCGGTATTCCTAATCAACAAGGGTTCAAACCACAATTTAACAATACACAAAACCGACCTAATTTCAACATGCCAAATCAACAATTTAAATTTGGTATACCACCACAAAATCAACCTCAACGTAATCCACCTCAATTTCAGGCAAGCGATGTGTCAATGCGCACAGCTCGTCCTATTAGACAAAATATGATAGAGTCTTTAGAAATGAACGACCCTGAAATTGAATACCAAGACTATCAACCTGATTATACAGAATATGAAAATCATTATTTCATTGACGATAATCAACAAACTGCTTATGACGATTATCATGAAAACATAGAACCTGTTGAAACTGAAGAAGCTGAGTTCGATTTTGACATAATATACAAGAACGGTAAACAAAATAGTAATGCTGATGCTCTATCACGAATTAAATTAAATATATTAAAGGACGATATGTCCTTACGAGTAAACGTGAGTGACACTGAACGATCTGAGAGTCCAATACTAATTTCAGACTCATCAGAAACGTTAACTATTCCTTCAGATTCCGATAAGACTTTAACTCACCCAATTCGTTCTCCTTCATCCAGTACTATTACTGCCTGTTCATTACCGGAAACCATACATTCTGCTGAAGATATTGATACGAATGGTATTCCCATTATTGAAGAAGCCATCGACACAAAACCTAATCAAATCCTTATTTTTACTTGGAACAGAAACCAATTATCAATAAAAGACTTATCACATGAAAAACAAAAAATTTTGGAAGTACATTTACCTGTAAACAACACTAACCTTGTTAAGAAATTTCTTTTAGAATATATAAAACCTAAAATTAAATATTTCTTTTACTTTGAGAGCGAAATTCACCGTAAACAATTTACAAATGCCGTGATAAAACTATTTAAAAAAGATACCGTCAAAATATATGAATGTACTAAAAGAGTTATATACTTAGGTGATGAAAAAGAGCAACGTGCCACTATACTTGCTTATCATCAAGGTAAAACAAGTCACCGTGGAATCAAAGAAACTCTTATGAAATTAAAGCGTAATTATTTTTGGACAAATATGGATATAACAGTCGCTTCTGTAATCAATTCTTGTGAAACTTGTAAAACTCTAAAATATGATCGCAAACCTTTAAAACCAGAATTAATGTTAACGCAAACTCAAACAAAACCTTTTGCTGAAATATTTATAGATATATTCTCTATAGAAGGAAGCTACTTCCTTACCATAATAGATGCTTTCAGTAAACTAGGTCAGGCTTTTGAAATATCCAATCGCTCTACACCTGAAGTAGTTCGTGCCTTAATTAAATTTTTCTCATTTTATGGCGTACCAAATAAGATCAGTGCTGATTCTGGTACTGAATTCAACAATACACTTTTAAAAGAAACATTACAATTTTATAAAATAGAATTACACATAAGCACTCCACATAATCCTAATTCTATGGGTTTAATTGAAAGATTCCATTCAACTATTTTAGAAATATATCGTATCGCTAAATATGAACATAAAATAACTGACGCGGCTAACGTTATGACTTATGCAATTATGTCATACAATCAAACCATTCACTCAACGACTGGTCTTACACCATTTGAAGTAGTTTTTGGACACACTGATTCTAATAGTACTTTTGAAGTAAACTTTAACAAACAATATACGCAACAATTAGTAAACGATCATATGAAACGAACGAAATATCTTTATAAATATTTAACAGACAAAGTAATTGAAAATAAAGAAAAGATTAAAACAAAACGTGGTGGTGAAACATCATTTGATATTCAAGAAGAGGACACTATATTTGTAAAAGGTGTTAATACAAGGCGAAGTAAAGATAAACCGCGTTATCAAAAAGCACAAGTATATGGTAAAATTGACAGAAATATCTGTCCTGTAAAAATGAAAACTCGAAAAACAAACGTGCCTATTAAGGATATAAAACGACCTTCGCAGGTACCTCCTCGGGCTCCTGGCTCTGATCATCAGGATTCACGCCCTTCAACTTCACAGAATCGATAAAAATCCCGGTATAGTCCTTGTGAAACAAGGTCAAGCTAGTGTAAGTTATGATAAGTGGACAATAATTAAGATTTTAGATTTAAGTCTGATACGTGAGGATTTAGAATTCAATATAAAAAGATATACTAAATTTAATCAATATTTAAAAACACATTTTGATAATGAAACATCTAATGTTCAACTTTTTAATGTAAAGCTTCAAACGAATTATGTAATGAATATTAGTATTCAAAAATTAGAACAGTTATCTCCATCAACTAGAATTAAACGTGGACTTCTCAATCCTCTTGGATCTATTATTAAGCTTATAACTGGTAACTTAGATCATAATGATGCTTTAAGATATGAAAATATGATTGATTCTCTAACGACACGCCAAAATACACTCATTAAAAAGGTAACCTTAATATCAGATATTTCTGAATCAATGATAAAGATAACAAATTTCACGAAGGACAATTTCATTCGAATAGATAAAGAGTTACGAGAAATAAAAAAATTAATAAATCAAACTAATATTGATATAACTACCCATAATTTTATTAATGTTTATAATTTATTTTTCCATAATTTTCAACTACTCTACATTCGGTTGAATGAAATTGAAACTTCTCTGGCATTCAGTAAATTAAAAATATTACACCAATCTCTTATAAACTCAAATGAATTATTAGAATTGTTAAAAAAGATAGAGAAATTCTACAAACTTGTGTATCCAGTAAGTTATGACAATTTAGTTAAAATAGAGCAATGTATAGAGCTTAAAGCTTATACAAAAGGAAGTCAAATAACATTCATTTTAGATATACCAATAATTAGAGATGAAATTTATACATACTACAGAGCAATTCCAATACCTATGACCAATCCTTCTAATCATACCACCATCATTATTCCTAAATTTCCTTACCTATTAGTAAAAGGGTCTAAATTTGTCTCGCTCACTTTACCTTGTAATGAACTTCACGACGAAATGTTCCTGTGTCACGAGGATGATTCTCGAACAACTTCAGAAGACACTTGCATAACAGCATTAATTCAATTTTCTTCGAATACGAGTTCTTGTCATCCAGTACCAGTTGAAATCAAGACCATTAAGATACAACCAATTGGAAAAGAGAGATGGATTCTTCATAGTAACGCTGAGAATATATTATCAAAAATTTGTAACGACGAAATAACGAAAGAAAATATAGAAGGGACATACTTCCTCGTCCTAGATGACCATTGCGATGTTAAAATTGGTGAAATTACGCTAAAAGCTCACCATATTACTACGAGTAATTTGAAGATGTCAAAATTACCGATTATTAATCTTCCCGAAATAACAATTACTGAGCAACAATTGCAACGTGAACCCATCAATTTGGATAACAGTGAATTAATAAATCTTCAACATTTAAATAATCTTTTAAAAATCAGTGAAAGTGAACTAAAAACATCAAGTGAAAGAATTATTAATGTAAAAAGTGTTAGTGCCGGAACTTTATTGTTATATGTGATTATATTTCTATTAATTCTTGTATTCTTAGTATATAAGCTCAGTTTTTGTAAAAATTATTGCTATCGAAATAATCATAGTGATAATCATCCCTCTGATAATTTCGAACTTGAGGGGGGAGGAGTTATGCAGTCTGTACCCTCTCTTATTACGTCTTGTTAATTGGTACATACGTTAGAAATGCTGATGTTACGTTTTTAACCCATATTATGTCTGCAAACTACTGATAGACACCTGGTGTTTTGACTGAATGTATTGCGACATATTTCTCATTATTTCATAGTAAACAGCCCCACTTTGTGTTTATAGAATAAGAGTTTATAAAAGAGACATTTGTAACAAATAAAAGCATTCTTAATAAAGCTTCTTGAGAATCAGTCTTGTCTTAGACTTTTTAAAAACCCTCGGCAGTGCTCCCGAAATTTAACTAGATAGAAAATATATAAAATATAATACAGTAATACAATACAAATAAACTGACAAAGGTTTGCCGTTATGAACTTATCACGCAAATCTACTGGATAGATTTGATAATTATTATTTTGTTTTAAACTGCCTCGTTAGTCTAGTGGTCGTAAGCGCGACTGCTATGATCGAGGTCCTGGGTTCGATTCCCAGGTCGAGCAAAGTGTTATTGAGTTTCTCCTATGAAATTCTCAGTAGCCGCTGGGAGTTTGGCTTCGTGCTCGGTTAATGGCAATAGGCTCGCCTCCTATTACATGGGACCTAAAAACATACTCGGCGAACTGTGGGTGTACATTAGTACACCTCTGCCTAACCCTTTGGGAAATACAGGCGTGATGATATGTTATGTTATGTTACGTTTTACTACTTAGATACTTGCCACTTACCTAAAAATTATATTACGTTATCTTCATTCAATAAAAAGCTATTAAAGTTTAAAAAACCTACAACTTTTTTGTACAACTTTTGTGTATTTTATGCACTACGCGTTCTTCTGTCGTCCACGCGAGCGAAGCTGCGAGCATAGCTAGTTAAGTTATAAATTAAAAAGGTAAAACAATAATATAGTTTCGATTGTCTAAAAATAGTAATATAAATGCTGCATAATGTATGAGGTTTATTGATATCCAATACTGTAGATTCGCATTATGTAAAGTTGAATACAGTCGAAAAGTCAAAGATTTCTTTCAAACTATAATAAATACATTCACTTGGAAATTTTATTTCACTTCTCTAGAAGATACCTTAACTTTATTAAAAGTTTTCTCCTTCGAAATATTGATACTTACTAAAAGCATGGTCGTGTAAAACTTGCATAAATTTGAAGATTTTACCAAAGAAAAATATATATCCATTTTAGGTAAGAAATTCTTGATGTCATCGTTGAAAAAGGCCATACGGCCGCGAGCAATTTTCAGAACGAACTAAATCCTTCAGAACCTTTTTCTTGAACTCAAAATGATAACCAAAATTCAAGTATAACAACCGATTTAATCATTTCCAACCATCTCAAAAAGTTTTATATTTCTATTAATCTCAAAATCTTTTCAATGGAAATAGCATTAAATATTATTATATATTCAAAGTTAATAAATATAACCATTTTAAAATGGTATTTATTTGACTAAACGTATATAAATAACCATTTATTATTAAATCGTGTAGGTGTAGGTTTGTTTTTTTTACTTTTTGTTGTATTTATTCATTGGTTAATCGTAAACTCAAATGTTATCTTGTATATTTTGTGTAAGAAAAACGTTTTAATATACATTTATAAACGAACGATCAATTAGTAATGCGAATTTAATAAACGAGAGACCTTCCCTTTATTAGGTCAAATTGTTATTTAATATCATGTAATGAGACCTACGGAGCTTACTCAAATAATTACAGACTCCGAAAGTACCAACTCGTTCTAATTAGGCAAGGCGTTTCTTAGCAGAATTAGGGTTACGAGGCGTGTTACTTACTCGTGGGTTGGCTCTTTGCGGCGTTCCACTGGTATTCCAGTAAATGTAAGGCTCCGACAATAGCCGCCGGTGTTTTAGAGGAACGTCGCAATTAACGCCTGAAAATTTCCAGTTTTCGAAGAACGCAAAAACGTTACCGATAAATTGTTATAAAATGAGCTCCATTGAAATTTACTGGTCTAATGGAACAAATATATACATCCCTCCGAGTTTGTTTTTAAATTTGTACGCTGCAAATTAATGGAAGTTTCTTGAATGATTTTATGATACACATAGTATGAAAGTTCGGCTCATTTGTGTAATGGCTCTAAATGTACGTAAAGCGTGTATAGATACTGTGTCGTGTCAAGTGGCAAGAGGTTCAGTCAAGTAGCCAAAATAATTCTATTAGCTATTTTACTTAAATAATTTCGCAAATGTTTATATCTTATTTCCTCAAATTTAAAATAAACCAACCGGACAATTAGGTAAATGCATGTTTATTGAACATATTAATCCACCACTAGAAATACCAACCTAAACATTTCAATAAACTTTTGTTGTTTCCATCGTATTCTATAAATCTTCTATAGGATTTAGGAGGATATGGTGCCAGACTAAGAGTTTTTGTACCATATTGCTGGGTATATGTTCTGTTACTCATTGCTAAATTTCTATTCTTTCAAAACTAGAATTTGGCGTTTTAATATTTTGATAATTATGGTATGACGCATTAACAAAAACAACTACTGGTTAGATTAAAACGTTTTCTTCGTGACGAAACAGATTATTTTTATTTAGAAAATGTACCCAAAGAACAAAGTGATAAGAACACAATATGCTGATCGGAAGTCGACTGCCGTGGCACTGTCACACAAATAAAATCAAGCTCACGCATATATAAAGCTACACGAAAAGATGTGTTGAAGTATCTATAAAGGAAACCTGCTTATAATTATTGTTATAGCGTGTGAAACATATTTCACACAAACTCTTTAATTCAATATTAAGTTAATATATCATTGTCACTGGAATACGGTCAGGACGCCAATTACGTAGGTAGCATGTTGTATGAAAGCAAGTATAAAAATATTAAAAATACATATGCATATAATAAATACATTAAACATATTAAATTTAGCTTCTAAATTTAACTTATTGTTTCGCACCATTTCAATTCAATTTGTCGCAAATCCTTACGTTTTCCTTACTATACAGATGTGGAAATGACTCCTAGCTAGCATGTTCCCTCCGTCCTATGATATAGGGTCCTTCAAACGAGACGAGAAAATAAATTTCATCAGACCAACATGACATTGACAACTTCTGATGAAATCTGGGTCATCGACCATCGCCGTTGTCTGTGGACTGTAACCTACTTACCATCAGGTGCCGACTAAGCATAAAAATATGCATTAATTAAACAGAAATGCTAAGGGCCGTCCTAAAGTGGGAAACTAATATGATTGATAAGCTAGCTAATCGTTACGTAATATTTTAGCAATGAAATATGTAGCTTAGTACCATCGGTCGAGTGTTGATCTGCTCGGGTTGTATTTTCAAGTGCTTGTAACAGGTGGAGGAAACTCACCAAAGTAGGTGGCGATAAATTGTTTGTGAAGGTATCCAAGGGCCGTACACTGGGGCCCGTAAACTTGAGTATTACTCCACCATGCTATAATGGTAGAAGGTTGTATGAATTGAAATTGCTTTATTAATACAAGTACTGGGAAATAATCCGCTGAACCGCAACGCTTGCAAAATTTACCCACGGGTCTTATAATAAATTGTTGTTGCCGTAGCAAATTATTTTGATATGGATGCGAGAAGGAATCTGCCTACATACCAAGATTTTTGTTTTACATGCGAAATTCGTAATTTTTTTCATGAGGGGTAACAACGTCGCTTTTTACGTGATTCTAATATACAGAAAAAAGGAAATTTAAAGTAATCAAATATTATTTGTAGTTTTTTTATAGATCCTTACTATGTTTTTTATACGTTACACTTTACAATACAATAATTTACGATAATAATAATCATCTTACAAAAAAATCTGTACTAAAGTAAAATATAAATTTTCGTTAACGGCATATTCTTTTAAAAGTTGTATTGTCATCGTATCAATGCCAACAATTACCTTTCTTAAATGTAATTAGATAAGTAATTTACATATAATTTAAATAAAGAATACATTTAAATACAACTATTTAGTTAGGAAATATTTACATTTGAAATTAAGTAATTACAATAAGATTCAATTTATCGAGTAAATACACAATACAAATTTGTTAATTGAGCTTGTACTTGTTTATTTATCGGAGAAATGTAGAAAACATTTCAAGATGGGTTCAGTAAGGAAAACTTTTGTATTGGATTATTAAAGGTAGACGGCGAATTTTGTAAATGCTAACGTTATATAGTTATAATGTTTTATGTAACGAAACCTAAATAACCTTTCTAACTAAAGTTGCTACAGTGGAATGATTTTTCCAAACACAAAGGGAAGAATGTATCTAAATCTATTGTATAGAAACTTCTTAAGTTTCGGTCACAAAAATACGTATAAATTTTTAAGAATATTTTTATAAATTATTAATAGACTAGAAATTAATATATTGCTACTCATCTTATGATTTAGACATAGACGGAAGTTAGGAAAAAAATGGCTAGACTTTTCTAATAGTGAGGAATATTGATAGATGCTTGTTACATTATAATTATGTATTTAGTATAATAATAATATAAGATACATAATTTCGTCAGTAACAAAACAAATTCCGCTAAAATTAGATATTTTTTTATAATACATCACGTGCTACTTCAACTCTTCTTCTTTTAAATAAATTTTTCGTTTTTAAACTTTTTTATCAAGCTCCTCACAAATTAAAACCCTTAATGAATGAAATAAGTTGATGCACCTACCCAACAGATTTAATTATTCTGAGGGTTTTAATGCAAAGTTAGCAATCTAAGACGAGGAAGTTGTGTGCCTGCTCTGGATTATTTTATTCCCAAGAGTAATTGTATTATATGTATTTGATGCATCTCTTTCTTTATCTAATCTATCTAATATTATAAATGAGCAATTCTTGTATGTAATTGGTATCTCGGAAACGACTTCAACGATTTGGATGAAACTTTGTATTTAGATAATGTTTTATATTCTGGGTTTAGCTATATAGGTGATTTTCTTTTTTTTTTAATACAGAGAATAGCTCGTTGTCCAGATATTATCTATTTAATCAAGTTTAATTAACATATTATAAGTACTTATGTATAGCTTCTCTACTTTAACATTATTAATAGCTAAGTTGTCTTACAATATTATCTAATTATTTCCTTTTAATAAATACATTTTATTATTTTATTGAGTATACTTAACAACAAGTATCAATACGTAAATCTTACTGAAATTCTAATTTATAATACCCTCCAACAACCTTACAAATTCTCTTTACACTTTTATAGTAGCAAATTAATATTGTAAAAATTGCAGACACAGATACCTAGTTACCTAATTTTACACAGGTATATACATATACAGGGAATAATGCGATGCTATCTGAACTACTGCATAATTACGCAGTATGTAGGGAGTATCTAGTCTATGATTACACTAGTGCAGTAGGTAGTCAAGGGTAAATGTCGGTTGAGCTTTTGTACATAAACAAGATAATGGTAAACTAGAATAGCCGGAATGATTGTACAATACGACCAATATGTTTATGGCACGAGTAATTTTGAATACTCATGGTCAATCTATTTTACTAATTTCATTATCTTCTTTTTTGCTTGGCTTCGGGACTGTGGTGCCAATAAAAATAAAAGAAATCGTCAAGAGATGAATGCTCGTGGGAAGCTTTTTTTTCACACCTTTATGATATTCGTATAACATATTTGTTGTAGATCATCATTATTTATTACTACGTATATTTCAGTTATCAAAACTCAGTCAAAGTCGATGCTAACTGTGTATTTAATTCTGAAGTAATTTGTTGTTAAAATGCATGTTATCATTATTTTAAAACCATAATCAATAAGATATAGTACAGAATTTCGTTTATAAAAGTAAATTTATATGGACAAAAAACTTCATTACCTCTGATTAAAAATATAATTATATTAAATTTTACCTTCAACGTCGAGAGAAAAGCTTAGGACCTAAATTAAATTTAGGCCGCCACTACGCCTCAAAAAGAGAAAACAAAATCAAACAATATCTACGAAAAATTTTTGTACACAGAAAATGCACAAGTCTTAACTGAAAAAATAATTAGGTTTACTTTTAATAATAAAGCTCTGGGAAAGGTAAGATCTGAATACAATGAATAATATCATAACATAAACAACGTGTAGAGTCCAGTTCTTGATAATTTTAGTTGTATAACATCCCAGTTCCCTGTCTTGTTTCATTACAGGATCAGATCAGATTATTGAATTCCCATTAATTATTTTAGCTGAATAACCAATGTTTATCTTTTCTAGTAGTTTTTTATAATTCTAAGGAAATTTAATATAGTTTTGTACGGATTTTATGAAGCTATATTTTATACCCTAAGAATCTTACAAAAAAAAATTATAATCAATATTTATTAAACATCTCTATTTAGTTATTGAATTGTCAGAAATTATGCTGGCTAAATAAGCTATATTTATCCTTTTTATTAGTTTCCTATAATTTCTAAGAAATTTTATATAGGATTGTACGAATTTTATAAAGCTATATTTTTTCAAATTTATTAATTTATTATATAGCATTAATAACCGAGGAAAAAGGAGATAAACCTTCGCCATCCGAGTAAATTGAGCACTTTTTCACCTTTACAGAATTTGCAGCGTCTTACAGTGTAATCGCGGATTACTTGGTAATAATGTTCGGGAACCGCCCCGTTTGTTTTCCTCGTCGAGGCCTAGTAATTAAGATTGCTCAGTCCATATATTTTCGTTAATGCAAGTACAAGGTACTATTATTAGTTCAAGTACAAATAAATAATTTTAAAGTTGGATGCACTAATATTTTCTAATTAAATTATGTTAATTATTACAGCAAGGCATAGTACGAAAAATATACTGTATTGTAAAGCTAAGATTTAAAACGTATCGAATTCCTAACTTCCAGAAATAGAACAAAAAATATTTTGTTTTTATATCAAATATTTATGATATAGTTCAAAGTCATTCAGATTCAGTATGCCTGTATCCGTGGTAATTTATTATTCACTACTTCTACCAGCTGCGGCTACAATCGTGTATATATTAATTGACATCTATTTAGAATTTCAAAAGTTTATATAAATCTACCATATGTCTAAATAAGATAAGAGCATGAATAAATACATAAATGATAATTTATATTTTTCAGATTTTTCTTGCATTATAGAAATGTCATTATGAGGATTAAAATACATAGTCTACAAACATTAAAATATAGTCGGGTAGAAAAAGTAAGAAACCGGAAGAAAATCGAAAACTTAGTGAATATCAAGATTAATGTGAAGACAATGCCTGGAATAATAATTGACGTTTAAGAATTTAAGTATAATACGAGTATAAATATAAACAAACGTCATATATATATTTTTAAGAAAACTCTAAATAATGTCAAATGTAGAATCTTAAATTGTATTATTTTATATATAATATAATACATGTGTTGTATGCAGCTCTCTGTTTTATTTTAGGGCTGGTTCAATTGTTGGTAATCTCTATCGGGTACTAATAAATACGTGATATTATTTAAAAGCGCAACCGTCGACACAAACGTTTTAATGTGAAAGGAAAGGATTTTTTACAATAATTGACACTAATGACAAACAACAGTGTGACCAGGTAAAAAATGAGTTAAACAACATGGACCATAAAGTGTATGAATACTAATAAGTGATATTAGTTTATAATAAAACTTTATCTAAATACAAAAATCATATAAATTGTTGGGACCGTTTTCGAGAAATCAATCTTATATACAGCAAGAATTTCACACAAAATGGCTTTCACAATTAAAATTCCATGAAACAATAAAAACGTTTTACTTTACAAAATAAATACTTTTATTAAGTACTTGTACACGAGCGTAATATTAGTTGTGGACGTTGTAAAACGGGTCACGAACCTTTTCGATCTAATTTACCGAACCCAAAAATGGCTTGTGAATACACGTTTCTACATGAAATAATATCTCATATATTTCATGATTTTACAATATTTCTGCAAACAAAATCACTTTTATTTGTTTTAACTTTCTTTAGCTCTCTGCGCTGTTTTAAAAAGAATACCAAAATAGTAATTTAATGTATTTTATTAAGGGAGCAGTTAAAAAATATAAATTTTGTCATAATTCAAAGGATTTGACAGAAGTGCGTATCGAGAGGTTGCAAATAGCATTATTTATTCAAAGTAACTGGCAACACTTCGCACAAATTTCTACTATAGCGTAAGCGAAATATAAATACTAAGGTTATTTTAAGACGTGTTTCTAATTACACTTAATATTCTTTGGAAGAAATTACGAAATACAGTGTAAACTCTTTATAACGAAACTCAAGGGACTGAGCATATTTTGTCGTTATAGAGAGTTATCGTTTTATGGAGTGAATTTCAATATGTGGGTTTTAACGCAAACCAACCAAGTTGGGCTCACTTCAACGTTATAGAGAGTTTATCGTTATAAAGGATAACGTTATAAAGAGTTTACACTGTGTATTAATTTTTTATCCGATTTAATATTATAACTCTTAAAAGTTTGTGTGTTTGATCGCAATAGTTTCTGAATCTAACAGTCAGATTTAAAACCTTTTCGAGTTATAGCCTACTAGCTGGTATCCGCGACTTCATCTGCGTATTATTGGATATAAACAGACTGAACTCGGAACACGACAAACAAAAAAAAAATCATTTAAGGGCTTATCACTATGTGCACGGCGGTTGCAATCAGTACCACCCCTCTATAATATTGCATATACAAAGGTTGATTTCGGAACATGACAAACCAAAAAAATCATAAATGGGTTTATTACTATGTGCATGGCGGTCGCGATCTCTACCACCTCGCTATATTATTACTCCACATACACTGGCTGATTTTGGAATTCGACAAACCAAAAAAAAATTGATGGGTTTATCACTATGTGCATTGTGGTCGTGATTCCCTTCACCTCGCTATATTACTCCATATATACTGGCTGATTTCGGAATATAACAAACCAAAAAAATATATAGATGGGTTTATGACTGTGTATGGTATTGTAATTATATGCCAATATGAATCCAACATATTAACTGTCAAAACATTTCAAAAATAACTAAAATCATGCCTTAAAGTACCGGTTTGCGGGAAAGATTTTTGAAAAATATGAAACCCCTTTTATTTCTTACCAAAAGCATAAATATGAATTTTCCTATGCTTCATTTGAGACATGATGGGTCCTTCATACAAACTTTCATCCCTTATTTCAGCCCTTTAAGTTCTATTTTCGTGACATAAGGTACTCTATGTTCTTTTCTACGGTCAAATATATCTCTATACCAAAATTCATCAAAATTGGTTTGATGTTTATTATACAAATTTTCATCCCCTATTTTGATTCCTTCAAGTTTTATTTTAACAACAAAATGTAGCTTATGTCCTTCTCCAAGGTCCAATATATCTCTATAACAATTGATTGATTAGTTCTTCTTAGAATTTTTTGTCCCCTATTTCCGTTCCTTAAAGTTTTATTTTCGTCATAAAAAGTAGCCTATGTCCTTTTCCAAGGTCCAATCTATCTCTATATCAAAATTTGTTCAGCGGTTTAGGCTTGAAAACGTAACAGACGGACAGACAGAGTTACTTTCATATTTATAATATTGGTGCGGATGTATTGAGGAAGGTTATTAGGCTATATATCTTCACCGCTACGACTCTAAAGAGCGGAGTAGTAACCATGAACTTCAAGCAATCTGTACGAGCAATCTGTTAATATCTTTGATATTTGATAGTGTATGTAATTCTGCAGGTTTTCGTTGTTTTAAACAAATATAACATTACTTGCAGTGTACCAGCGGCTCCGCACGCGTTTGTTACTGCGCAATAACTATTTAAATCCCTTTATTTTTACTCATATTATTGACAATTCATATGCCGTATCAATTGAGGAGTGGCATGTATTTCCCGTGTACAATTTTCATCAAAATCGGTTGAACATTATTATTCTAATGTACAATTTCTAATGAATTATTAACAATTTTTATAGACTCTCAATTATAGTATGATGAATGTCCCCCGTTTACAAAATTTGATCAGAATCGGTTGAGAATTTGTTTTATTTTCTCGTTTAGTTAAATTTTGTAAATAATTGATTTTATGTGTTCAATAAATGTAAATAATTGATTTTATTCAACGAATTTTAAAAGCTTATATTGTACATATCAATCTTTTTTCACTTTAATTTGTCCTTTTTTATTGCGCTCCTCTAATTATGTCCACGAGTGTATATAAATTGACTGTTCCTCTGTGATCATTTATCAGTATAGAACATGGATAGTGTAACATAGAATTCATTGTTCAAACCACAATGTGTTACTAGTACATCAGTATTCCATCAATTTGCAAGCATCTCGTATGCAGGGGCGTCGGTGATCGTTTGCGTAAGATGTGCCCAGCATATCTCATTGCAAGTTTGGTTCACCCTGCCATGAATATTGCGTTCTCGCTATATAGTATCTATAGTTACTTAATTGAAATGGCAACAAGCGCAAGGGTAAAATGGACTTATCTCGGCTAGGGCTATTTGCTGTGCATGCAACTTCGCTAATTGAATCTAACTATCTATTTGATCTAACTATAAATATATGCGTATATATATGAATTTATTTTATCCGACAACGGTTTTGTTTAGTCTAACGAGCCAAAATCGAAAATAAGGTTACTCACAGAACATGCGTGTGTGTGTGCAAGTATGAAGTTCAGTGTGATATTTTTTATGCTACTGAATGTCTGAGTCACAGTTCGCACAAATAACAAGAAGCAGCATCGAGGGCTCCTTTCCTCAGGATCGGAACTTGGCTTTAGTGGCTGCGAGAGGCAGGCGAGGGGTATGAGCAAAGTTACATTCTATGGTAATAATAATAACTTTATTTGACCATAATAAGATACAAAAATATGAGGCTTTTTTATAGGAAATACAATAGCTTTGTTCTTAATTATTGAAACCTAGCGCATGAACTTGGCCGAGCCTGTATCTCAAACGCTAGTCTCTTCCCATGGTATATTATTATATAGTAGGTACCTACATATGACATACCTAGTATTACACTGTTGTATCTTATTAACATTATCACAAATCTATATATCTTATATAATCTATGCAATAATACTATATGACAGCATATACAATTATTACTTATCCTTACTATTAGTAGTGTAATTATAATTTTCCCACCACCTTTTTTAGTTCTAACTTTCACTTTCGCATTAAAGAAATTTTATATAATACTGGCAAACCCGGCCTCGCGTCGCTGCGCCGTTTTGGAGTTTATAGGGAAAAGTACCAAACTTTATAGAATCACCCGCTGGGCTAAAATGAAAATTTTCTGAAAATTTCATCAATATCGCTCCAGCTTTTTTGGAGTCCACATCGAACATAAGTACACACATCGATTTTATCTATACATATAATAAAAACGTAACTGATCGATGTCTGTACATAGAAGATATATGAGAAAAACTATTATTGGGGGTCTCTATAAACGCAGGAGAACCCAAAACAATGATTGTTAGAATTTTTGTCTGTTTGTCTGTTTGTCTGTTTGCCAACTTTTGTGCGCGCTAATCTCAGAAACGGCATAACTGATTTGGAAACGGTTTTCACTAATATATTCTGGTAAGGTTCACTTAACATTTAGTGTTTGTTTTACTTCAATAAGTTCATAAATAAAAAAGTTATATCAATTTAAAAAATCACGTCGAACATTTTTTTGATAAAAATGCTATAAAATAGCTCTTCAGTTGAATTGACTGAAATTTTAGCTATCTGTATATTATGGTTTGTAAAACGATGATGATCGAAACCTTTCGTAAAGTTAAAAAATGAATAGATTAATAAAATTAATTTCCAATATAAGTTGACCTCAGATCTATGTGTTAAATCATATTAAAAGGGGGTCTGCATAGGCTGGATATTGTCATTTGAATATAGCTGCGCCGCTGCTAGGGATGGCAATTCATTTCGAGAAAGATTGATTCGAATCGAACTCTTATGAATCGATTCCCAAAAAAATCGATGTCTAAAAGATCGATCTCTCAAAAATTGATCTTTTTTCGATTCACTTTCGCATTTGTATTAACAATATAATAATCCCTAAAATAGAAAATTAAAAGGGAATCACAAAAGTCGATCTTTTGTAATTTTTACCTTACTAAAGTATCAGTTATTATAGAGAAACATAGAAAGGTATAGAGAGAGAGAGAATTTATTACAGGTATATAGTGAAAGAGAATTCATTTCAAAAATTAATTATTATAAACTGTTTTTGTTAATTTGGTGTTGGGTAATAATTTACTGTTAGTATTTTAATTGGTAAATGACACTATAGAAAATAACTGCATAATGAATTGAATAATCCATACCTACTAATATTATAAATGCGAAAGTAATTCTTTCTGTCCCGTCGGTTGCATTTTCAAGCCTAGACCACTGAACCAATTTTGAAGAACTTTGGTTGAGAAAGGTCATTGGCTACTTTTGGAAATAAAATTGCAAGGGGTGAAATGGGGGGTGAAAGTTCGTATAAAGAACCTAATTTTTATTAATTGTGATATAGAGATATGTAAGAATTTGGAGAAAGACTTTGGCTACCTTATGTGGTGAAAATAAAACTTTAATGGGTGAAATAGGAGATGAAGGTTTGTACGAAGAACCCGTTAAACCAATTTTGATGAATAGAGATATATTGGACCTTGGAGACGGACATAGGGTACCTTATGGCGCAAAGATAAAATATGAAGGGGGTCAAATAGGGGATGAAAGATTGTATGAAGAACCCAATATTTCTCAATTTAGGGATATGAAAATTCATATTTATGATTTTAGGAAGAAATAAAAGGGTTTCGCGTTTTTGAAAAATGAATCGGCAGGGTGGTACAATAAGGGATGATTTACAATACCATATGCATAGAGTGATAAATCCATCTATGATTTTCTATTGCTTTCTCGTGTTTAGAGATCAGTCTGTGTTTATGTAATAATATAGAGGGGTGGTAGATATCGCGACCACCATACAAATAGCGATAAACCCAACTATGAGTTTCTTTTGGTTCATCGTGTTCAGAGATCAGTCGGTGTATATGCAATAATATAGTGGGGTGGTAGGGATCGCGACCACCATATCTACATCTATCTATACATGTAATAAAAACGTAACTGATCGATGTCTGTACATAGAAGATATATGAGAAAAACTATTATTGGGGGTCTCTATCAACGCAGGAGAATCTAAAACAATGATTGTTAGAATTTTTGTGTTTGTCTGTTTGCCAACGTTTGTGCACGCTAATCTCAGAAACGGCTTAACTGATTTGGAAACGGTTTCAACTAATATATTTTGGTAAGGTTGACTTAACATTTAGTGTGATTTTACTTCAATGAGTTCATAAATAAAAAAGTTATATAAATTTTAAAAATTACGTCGAACATTTGTTCGATAAAAATGCTATAAAATAGCTCTTTGGTTGTATTGGCTTAAAATTTGAAACTGGTTTGTAATATGATGATTATTGAAAGTTTACATAAAGTTAAAAAATGTACAGTTTCAGAGAATTTGGAACTTTCCAATATGAGTTGACCACACATCTATATAATAAATCATATTAATAAGTGGTCACCCTAGGTTGGATATAATCACGCTAGCAAGTCGAGTGCCGCATCGCTGCTAGGCAATTCATTCCGAAAAAGATCGATTCGAATCTAACTCTGATGTATCGATTCACAATAAATCGAGGTCTAAAAGGCCGATCTCTCCAAAAAATTTACCGTCTTTTATTCACTTTTCATATTTGTGTTAACAATATAAAAATCCCTATTATAGAAAACAAAAAGGACACCACAACAATCGATCTTTTGATATTTTTACCATGCTAAAGAATCAGTTAAAGAGAAACAAAGAAAGGTGTAGAGAGAGAGAGAGAGAGAATTAATTTCAAAAATTTATTATTATAAACTGTTGTCGTTATTCTGCTATTGGGTAATTTACTGACAACATAGAGAACGACAGCATAATGAAATGAATAATCCATACTAATATTATAAATGTGAAAGTAACTCTGGCTGTCCTGTCTATTGCATTTCACTCCCTGAAATAGACGATGAAGGTTTGTACGAAGAACGCATCGAACTAAATTTGATAAATTTTGATATAGAGATATATTGGACCTTAAAGAAAGACATTGGCTTACCTTATGTCGTGAAAATAAAACTTTAAGAGGTGAAATAGGGGATGAAAGATTGTATGAAGAACCCATTATTTCTAAATTTAGGGATATGAAAATTCATATTTATACTTTTAGGAAGAAATAACAGTGTTTCGTGTTTTAAAAACAAAGGGTGATTTACAATACACATAGACTGCAACCCTTGATACTAAGAAAAATGTTCCTGAGACATAAGCTTACATTATACAAGACATATGTCCGTCCTATCATGACATATAAGCTGCGCTACATTCGCTCATACGTCAAAGATCAACATTAATAAATTCCAAATCCTCTAAACCCGATTCTTACGTAAAATTAACAAAGCCCCTTGGTACGTTGGTCGAATCGTAAATTAAATATCTTACGCGATCGTACTTCGACACTGCTTCGAATCACGTGAATCTGTTGGTGAAAGCAGCCGCGACTTAAACCCCAAAACCGAACATCCCCCGCGAACAACTCCGGCCGCGAATATCTTCACCGATCCCGTTTATAAGATCGAGGAAATAAACAAATACTACTCCACCGTCTCTCCAAACAAAGCGTGCTCGCGCCCACGCCCGCGAAACCACCGTTCCCTCCGCAGGGGATGGGCGGCTAATTTTGCTCCCGCAAACCCGTCACGTCCTCCCTCTCTTACGTCAACTCAAGCCTAGGTCCGTTCCCTCGGTGTAGAACCCTTGAGTCATGCAGCTGCTCACACGATACTGGTGACACTGCACTTGCAATCACGTAGCTACCCACACACATCATTACACACAATATGTACATACATACGTGCACACCACATAAGTACATAGATCCTGTAAGAGACCTTTTTTTCTTCTTTTTTTACGATAGTTACTTTCGATCATGTTTCCAGGATACTAAATACATATACACATGTTCATTCTTTTCTCCTAGAGGCAGGGAAATGTTATATGTATGTGTTAGTTTAGCTCAAATTTTCTACAGATAGGGAATTAGTCAGTTCGCGACTTTTTCACAATCGCGGTAACAGCCCAAGCCGACGTCCGGCCACTTTGGCATCTTTGTGCGTATGTTGCTCACGCTTTCGCGGCTGAATAACTTAAGCGTTCGCCTCCGAGCCTGGTGAAGCTGTCAAAACCATCAGTGGCTCTGTTTCTTTAGGGCCCCTTAGGTTAACAAAAAAAACAACTATAATTTTCTTTTGATTTATCGTGTTCAGAGATTAGTCAGTGTATATACAGTAATATAGCGGGGTGGTAGGGATCGCGACCACCATACATAGTGTTAAACACATGTATGATTTTCTTTTGGTTTGTCGTGTTCCGAGGTCAGTCCGTGTATATCTATACTATTAATAATTTAGTATAGCGGACGAGTTTTTTTATTTGTTTGCTTAAACATGGTAATCTCTGGACAACGGGTAGCAGTCGGATTCGAAAAATTCTTTTTGTATATGATAGCCAGATTCACGAAGAATAGTATAGGCTATCTGGAACTAAGCTAAACCTCTCAGCTAGCCTTAAATATTGATTTTTGTTTAAGTAAGTCGAAGTGAAAGTGGTCCCGAACTGCTTTATCCGCATGCGCTAGCGTAATGGTTAGTGATACGTAAATATAATATTCTACAAAAATATTGTTCTTTAGTATATCTAACAAAAGTCTAACTACACTAACATATGCCTATTTCTTAATAGCATAAGCCACAATAAGGTATTTTGCGTGTTTTTATGTTGAAGATTAAAAATTGATTTTGAGCTTTATTTTTAGGCTTATTATATTAATCCTTACGAACCAAAGTTATTTCACCACAAAGACAATTTAAATTTTTCTTTTTATAGTATGTAATTAGGACACCTAGTTTAGGAGAAAATGAAAAATTAAAATACATAATTTGTACTTGTGAGAAGTGATAACAATTATGATTACACGGGTCCGTCGCGTTGGCGGCGCGGTATTTGTTGGATAAAAACTCGGGTGAAACCGAGGGGCACAGCTAGTATATAATAAGAAGAAGATATAAAAAAAAATCACAACTTTTTAAATATTATTTAATACCTGTTTTGTATAAATAAAATTAAAAACTTTATTGGCCAACGATCGAAAAACTCAAATGAGATTTCAATAATATAGTCATTCATCTTGCTTCATTTTATTTCCAATAGTGATTGCGTGCACCTGGACCATGCTATTACTCTTTAAAATTGCAAACTTTATAGTATCAATATTTCAGTAGAATCACTGATATATGCTGTAAATATATTAAGTTTGTGATGGTTTAGTTATCTTACTACTATTGTATCAATAACGAATGTTTTTTTACTTCGAATAGATTAAGAGCGTAGCATACTTATTAGGTAATTGAAAATTAGAAAACTTTACACGTTTAACTGGGACAAATACAAGTTCACATTTTCGATAAAATTTATAGTATTTTTCTTTTAATTTTAGTTAATCCGTTAACATATTCGGATTTACTTGTATGTATGTAGGTTGAGGGATATACGGACAGAGGAAGACCTGTATATAAACTTATTCATTTTTGCTTAATCATAATTATTATTCTTAGTTTATAGCGACTAGACGGTGTTTTACCTAAAATTATTTTAAGGTAATTTATATAATCGTTATATATCACAGATAATACACGGCTTACGTATTCTTCAATATATAAAATAAATGTCTATGATATTATGTATGCTATTTAGATATAAACGTAAGAATTTTTAAGACATTTTTGTAAATATTTGTTATGATATACATATTATTTTAAACACCTATGCTTTTAAACGTACAAAGCATTGGAATGGATCGTATGATGTACGAAAATCCAAATATAGGAAATTGTGATAATATTTAGAGTATAATTACCTTTTAGTTTCTTAGAACTGGAGAATATTTTACACAGCGTTAGTACAAATTTCATTGGGTAACCTGACCCGCTATGAATGAATTTTAAATTTTAATGTAAATAAATTCTAAGCTGGCCGATTTTCAGTCAAAAACTATTTTTTAATTGATATTTTAAAGTTTCTTTTCATTTGGGCAGCAGAATTTTTGAAATGTTGCTGTTTGGGCCGAATTACTGTTGGATCCGTTATTGCCAATCACAGGGATGAGAGGTCTCACTATCAATAGACGTGCGCAAAACAATTTGAACGCGTTGCAGCCAACATTACAAAACAATGCCTCAACCAATGGCCTCGATACACCTATCGCTTTGCGGTAGGTTGGTACTAGTTGTTCGAATTCGAGTAGGTTCGTTATTTTGATCTGAAGACTGAGGTTCTAATATTTATGGAACTTACTTTATAAACCTAAAATATATTATAAATATTAAATGCATCGTCGTTCGCCGCGCAACTGGTTTTTATAA
Source organism: Saturnia japonica (assembly GCA_033032175.1). Taxonomy (NCBI): domain Eukaryota; kingdom Metazoa; phylum Arthropoda; class Insecta; order Lepidoptera; family Saturniidae; genus Saturnia; species Saturnia japonica. The sequence goes on along the minus strand of CM065311.1, from coordinate 7,107,999 downwards.
ACTATATTGTGTTTAGTGACGTGCAACATAAACTCTAAAGACACATTCATATTATGTGTATTGTGTGGACGGCGCTGCGACGGATTCCATAGCTCGGACTTCATGGTCTGGAGCCTTAGACCACCACTAGGTTAGTGTGATTGTTCTATCTTTGGTATTGGTGAGAGAGGATGCAGTGGTGTAAGCATAAACTACTGGTAGTTTGCTGCCTACCCCGCATACCATTGTGTCGCCGATATATAGCGGCCGAATTTAGTAAAATTCCATTCCAGTTGCTTAACTTTTTTTATAGTAAGTTAGAATTTCGTTTCTCAAATATTACTTAATAGATAAATAGATAAATAATAAATAAAAAACATACATGAAACAATATGACTAATCTCTTGTATGGGTCGACCTTTGTTACCAATTAATTTGAGTTTTAAGCATAAAACAATTCACGGTCATAACTCAAACGAGGTAACAAAAACAAATTAGAAATAACAAAGCTAATTCCGTCCGGTCGGATGTACACGGCTTTTATGATTTATCCGTAGAAGGTCCGACGAGGTGACAGGTATGATTATGTGAGGGCTTTCAAAATTTATGTATAAAGATAATGTTATCAGGGTATAGTATTGTAGTGTTTGATTGTTTCATATAATATCTATTACACCATAAAATACATTATTTCTCAAAGTTTTTTATTGGCAACACCATAAATATTTCTGTTAATTCTTAATCAAAGTTAATTATTGAACCATCATTTTAAAGATTATCTTCCCTGCTATTAATGAAACGTAGACATATTTATGAAAGAATAATTAATGAAAGATTAAGAAACTTTTTCATTGGGAATGCCATCTGTTGATGCTTATGAAAATATATTTAAGGTCCCATCTATAAACAATCTGCTTTACTAACATGATAGCTTTTAGATAAATTGTTTACATACATTCTATAATATGTGAAATATTCGTACTGGTCAGCTAGTCTAGAAGTTTATTATTGTCTGTACTAAGGAGTGTACAATTCTTAAAGAAAATCTATAATGAGTTCATTTTTTGTTAATATTTTCATTAACGATTAATATAATTAATTATATATTTTATACAAGAAACTAAGATTTATATTTGAAAAGTAAAAAAATGAAGTAAAAATTATCAAGCACCATCTTGGCCAACAAAAGTAAATCGCAATATCTCTCCGCAAAACAAACAAATACCTGCAAGTGAGGAGGCCAAAATTTTGTGAAACTTTGTCGTTAGTTATTCCAATAAGATAGTTGTGTGATGCTAGGTTTAGTTTATGATGGAACTGACATGTTCAAGTCCCTGAATAAAAAAACGAATAAAAAAAGAAAAATACAAACAATAAACATGATTTGGCAATTTCTTCAATTATCGGATATTATAAATACATAAAAGAATATATTATGACAACCCTAAAAGAAGCATGTCTCCTGTAAGGGGTTAGCGGGGTAGCGATATTGGCACGTTTGGCGTAAAATAAGTCTCAGGTGTACTTGATAGCTTTTATCCGCCAAAACTGATAAAATATGCTTCACTCCGAACCCTGCCAGTTACCGTTGCTTCTACAAAATTATAAAACTCGTTACACTTTGTTATTGTCACTGTAAAAGTCATAGTTTATTTAATTATTTATTGTCGGTAAACAAGAAGATTAATGATCGTTCTTTTAGTAAAGGGAGAAGTAATTAAAAAAGTACAATAAGTCTTCTTTTAAAAGAACTACGAGTTCTGTTTAATATTAAATAGGTAATAGACATTTTCGCTAATTTAAATGTTACCCACAAAATTTAAATAGTTATTTAGTAAATGTAGATACATACATTACATAGTTACCATTATCATCACGAATACTGGGTTTTGATTGAATGTCCAGGAATTCACAAGATCTGTTTTATTATTTTTTATAGGTTCTAACATTCCACTAGAATCTCAACTGATGTTAAGTAACGATGTGGAAGAAGAACGTAGTAACACGAATTAAAGGTCAGTTCCCTTTCTATAACTGGTTCGGTTTTCTTAATCAAACGCTTAATACATACATCAATTTCAATTTTATTAAACATAGTTGTTGATTAACGTCTACGCATTTCATAATTACCGTGGTTTTATCCTAATCCTACGATTATTTCGTAATTTAATCTTAATGAATATAAAATAATGTTTTGTCACTTTCTTGTACCGTGCTTGAATACTGATTCTGTTTATATAAACTAAAGAATATTTCCGAATGGAATGGAATAGACACCAATTGCTTACTATACATTGATAAAGTTATTGCTAACTCTGATAAAGTGAATAGTTTATATTTTATTATAATATTATACGTCGGCCCAATTTCATCAAACAGAAAAGTTTTGGGCGAACCCATCCTGACCATATACATATATTGATACACTCATCTAAATTCAGTTTGTTCGTGACTTGAAATCCAATCGTTGGACTTCGCTCGTAGTTAATTTGTACTGAAACTGCCACTTCAAGACGATCACGAGTTGCCCTTAATTGATATGGAAATTGTGGTAAACACACAATGTTGTCGCTAGCTATCAATTTTGACGGCAAAACCTTATTATGGAATTATTTTAAATTACAGTGGAATTGAATTTCAACTTAGAGTATTATTATTATTACTTTTAGAAATTAGTAGAATTATCAGTACGTTGAATTTGCAAATAATTATCTTTCGATAGCAAGGATTATCTGAGCATCTTGTTAAAGTAATAATGGTATTTGACCTGAAGACTAACAATGACTGATTAATAATCATACGTGCCTGTAATACCTATGTAATAAACTGTAGGTGCAATACTATGAATAATACACATTATAATTAAATTAGTTAATTTTTCTATGTAGTAATGTAATCAATACACGACCGCAACCGCCGTAAAAAACATCAGCAAAATAAGTACAGTTAAATAATACAAAAACCATGTATGGTCTCTAGATAATATTAAATTATAAATTTCATTTTTGGTTTAAATTGATAATATAGTTATGTATTTTTTAGAAAACTAAAGTATGATCATAGCACTTTTCATCATACCAAATTTAAATAAATAAATATAAAACAATGTTAATCGCTTAATTCATTTTTAAATTATTTCATATTGGTTTTTATATTTCATTATAATTCCAAAAGTAATAGTTACTGACAATATAATTATAATAATTTGGAAAACAACATTAGACTCCAAGCTGTCTCTATTAGGTCTAGAGATCCCTTCGATTATAAATTTGATGACGCGGACGGCAGCTGACATTCGCCGTACTCATAGAAACTCTGTGAACGCGTGATCAGAATTTTGATGGCAGGATTAAGGCGTCCCGGTGCGACCAACTTGCCTTCTCAGATCCACGCTGATGGCTGCTAATTAAGACTCGACTAATGGAGAGACATGCTACCACGTAATTCAGAGATGCCCAGGGATTCCATTATGGAGATATAGGCTGTATAATAACTAGCCGAAGAAGTAGGTGAGCACCTGGAATAAAGTAAGTTGTTTATAGCAATGAAAACTCTTCAAAGTTGACTGATATTCTTCTTGTGTTGGAAGAATTCATGAATTAAATAAAAGAGAAATCTGCAATACAATACAATATACTTTATTGCATACGAAAATAAAACAAACATGATAAGTAACTATTTACATTATTTGTGTACAGTTGGGCGGCCTTATCACTTAGAGCGATTTCTTCCAGGCAACCTTAAAAATAAATAAAAAAATATAAATTTTACGTGTTTGCCATTATATCACAAACATAATTTTTTTTTAACACAGTATCAGTATCGCAATAATGGCAAAAAAAAAAAAACAATTTGTATTATAACGGTCAAATGTAATGACGACGGTAGTAGGTAGTCTTTTAAAAATGTGTATAGACCTCGCTTGTCTTATATCTACAGGAAGTGAGTTCCATAGTTGAATAGCTTAAACCTCAAATGATTTACTGTAGAATAGAGTGTGGCAAGTAGGTAATTTAAGTAATTTCTGTGAGTATGGGCGGCGTGGTAGGTCATTTCTGAATACTAACATCTCGAATTTGTCTCTGAAATACGCTAACGCACTGGGACTATGAAGAATACTATAGAGAAAAGAAAGGAGGATATTATTTCGACAAAGTGGAATTGGAAGCCATCAGATCTTTGAACGATATTCTGTTATGTGATCGAATGTTTTAACCCATATATAAAGCTGATACATATATTAAGCCCATAATTTATTAACCAATTCTTACTACTATTATCAAGATAACAGAAGTCCATATAATCAAGGTTAAGTAGAAGTATCGACTCAGCAAGAATTATTTTAGTTGAGACAGGTAAAAGATTACGCATTCTACTTAAAGGGCATAAAGAAGCGAAATTTTTTCTTCTAACTTCACTTATGTGATTTTTCCAGGATATATTTTTATCAAAAATCACTGTTACATTTTTTACTGTATTAGAATAAGGAATTTTTAAAGAAGTCCCTTTAAAGAATTCCAATTTAACCAATTAAGTTGCCTATTACCACCAATGAGTAAACATTGTGATTTATTAGGGTTATGAGAGACCCCATGGGAATCAGTCCAATGTGTTATCATATGAAGGTCTGAGTTCATAACGTCTGCTGCATTATACAAATCGTCGAATGGAGTTTGGTAATAAACCTATACATCATCAGCATATAAATTGTAAGAAGATGAAAGAGACTTATTTATATAATTGATAAAAATTGAGAATTTATTTTTAACACTAGTTAGTTGCTACGAAAAAATTTCAGGGTGGTAGGTACCCAGGCGAGCATCTGAAAAAACTCTACCTACCATGCTATGGATGCACCACAATGTTTTCCTTCACCGAAAGTTCAGGCTCATTGCAGGGATTCGAACTCACGTCGATCGAAGCGATGTCCATACATGCTGCCATTGAGCCATCATTGCTTGCTATATTTTGGGATTCTTTAATATAGAGGTATTAATAATTTAGAATGTTATAAGTTTTAATAATTCGATTTAGTGTGGTAATACAAGTATAAGTATTAAAGTTCAGTCATTCATAAATTCGTATTTTCTAACTCATCCGTTTCAGATATACAACCTACTTTAAACTTATAATGAAGTATCTAGCAGTTAATATAAATCACGCATATTTTCATTAACTTTATTGTTTTTAATCAAGAATCTTAATTGAAACGCTGTGAAATTACTATATTTTCCTTAGCTCCGGCTGGTATACATATGTGTAACTATTAAAGGCAGTGAGGGGATGTAAAAGCCATATTTCCCCATCCTGATGTATGGAGGCCTTGCTGTAATGAAATTCCGATGTCACAGCATATTGTATGACATCACGACTGCGACGTTTTTAAATACGGTGCGTTGATACAATTTGCTAAATTTTAAAGGGTTGGGATCAAAATTGCTGTTGTGGCATTTTTCACGACTGAGCCGGGTGAGATAAGTGTTTTACATTAACATTATAATGTAGTGCAAATTTCATAAATGTATTCAGTTTTACAATAAACAAATACGTATTAATACTAAAAAATTCTAAACAAATGGGACTCGAACTATCGACCTGTATTGTACATACAACAGTACGTACATGTCTGGTCTTCCCACAGCTAGACCAATTTGACGACGATTATTATTATTAGTATAGATTCTATCTCATTCTCTAGCATGCTAAATCTTATATATGTATGTGTTTGTGTCTTTTTAGTGTCGGTCGGACATGTTTTGCCATGTAGCTCCCATCCCGCGATAAGATCAGTCACATAGACCCTAAGTATTATAGTATAGTTCTTAGCTATAGATATAAGATATACACGAGTATATAAATCCAAAAACAAAAGTGACCGTTCTGAAGCAAAACCAATTTTACATGACTGTCTTCATTAAGAAGTCCATCTATTTTAAAATATCTAATCTCTCTTAAATAAATTTTATTCACCGCTGATATTATAATAAATGGAACATAATATGGAAATTCTAACAACTACATCATAACAAACCTTTTAAAAGGTTATTTAGGAATCAAATCACGTATGTATCAAGTAAAATTGTCAGAAAAATAAATTGTGTGTTGTTCAGAAACGCTATTTTAAAAGATTTAGTACAACGAGTTCAACTATAGAGTATTACTAGACTCGCTGTAGCTGGAATCTGTTTAATGCCGCTCGCTGTTCAAAGTGATCCTGTTAAGAATAAAGGTTTTAGATTCAGCTTTCCAGCTATAGGGACAATAAAGGATGAAAATACATTGGGTATATATTTTGAAATAATTATTTATGTTTGGTTGTACAAAATTACTTTTGTGTAGGTCTGATTTAATTATGTAAGAAACAAATATTCTTTATAACTCTATTGATGCTTCTGTTACAGTGTTATTTAAATAATATATTTTTTAAATAAAATGATACATTAGAACAAGTCGTCATCGAAATACATTTTTTGCTTTAAACCTAACAGATAATAGTTTCATAATTTATTTTCAAATTAATGTTAAACATATTCTTACAATAGTCATAAGTCGGTAACAACTTTGTTTAAAAACGTCTTTTTGCTTCCTTCGAGATAATAATATGTAAGCTCTTCTTATCACGATGACGAGGTCGTAATACCAGAACTATTTTCACGAAAAACTCTATATCGAAATGGATATAATAATGTGATGGGGAGATAGTGTGTGTTATTGTAGACATGTATGTATGTGATAATAAATGCTGTTAAGTATAACTATCATGTCATTATCAAGTAGTTTTAATTATAGCGACGAAATTAACAATATGGTGCATGAATTACTTAATCTACCGTGTTCTTGCTCGTATTACAATCAATATTTGGCCAACCGAGCTGCACTCGGAGTTTTGTAAAAAAAATTAACACAAGTTAACCTGGAAACTTGGAATGTAAAACATTATCTAAATACTAAGTTTCATCCAATTTCTTTTGAGTCGTTTTCGAGAAACCATATTTATATACAAGAATTGATAACTAGGTGATAAATTAATTAATGATTGTTTAATATATATAGATATGTAAGATATTTTAAAGAGGTAATGAAGTCAATAAAATAGATATTGCATTTGAAAATTTTGTTATTAAATAAATTTCTACATTATTTAAATGTCATTTGGATTTTTTAAATATTAACCTTGATTAATACTTCCTTATATTGTACATGGTAGTTAGAGGCCATAGCGATTTGTTAGAAAATTTAATAATAATTTTGCAAAATTACAAAACCGTATAATTTTCACACAATACAATACAGCCAGCGAAACGGGAAGCAATGTGGCTTTAACGCAAAAATTATACAAGTAAACCATTCTGCGACACGCGACTGGGCGTTGCAAGTGAAACGTTTGGTCGCGTGACTTTAATCAAAAATGGGATTTGTAATTATTAATTTTAAGGATAATTTATTATAGAACGAGTTTTTCCCTCTATACACTGTTTGAAGGAAAAAATTAACATATCAATAGTTCACGCTTTTTAGTGTAAAATTAGCCATAACTGAACTTATGCCCATATACATTTTGTTGAATAAATACATAATTTATCGTTAATTGTGTGTGGAATTGGATGTTAAAACACATATATTTACAAAAAAAGTTCTAAAACATTTGTTTTTTATATCGCGGGTAATGTAACCAGAGATGTACAAGATACCCTATACAAAGTATCTGGAATACAAAATGCAAGATACTTTTAAATTAAGTATTTCAGATACCAGATACAAAATACTTTATACAATAGTATCTGAAATACTAGATACAAAATACGTATCTTTGAAATACTTTTTAAAAGATAAAATACTTTTTAAAAAAACTACATTTCATTGAATTTACGTGAATTATTTACTAATAGATCGCGTTGAAATGTGACAAATATTATGTTTTTAAGATTCTAATTGCGACTTAAGTAAAACCAGTTCTTCTAACATTTTATCATTCATTTTTTTTCGATGAGGCCTCGTAATGGTACCCCAAAAGAGAACAGTCGCTCCACAGGGGCAGAACTTGGTAGTAAACAGGTGTTATATTTGAATTATTTTCTTTATTGTAGGATAAGCATTTAAGCTCTTTTAAGTTAGTATCTATATTTATTCAGGTATTGAAGTGTTTCTTAGTCAGCGGTGCTGCCAGTAGACCCTGTGTTTTCGGCACTTGTAATAGAGAAATCGGTATCCTCTAAAAACATGTGTTTAGATTCTTCTTTTGACTTTTTTGTTATATCTCCGATTAAGCCTCCGATTTTTGTTTTTCAATTCGATTAATATTTCATGTTTCAGTCAGAATAAGTTCTTCTACATATTCTACACATTTGCTGCACAGGCTCTAACTGCATTAACTTTTTAAAACGTCTATTTAGGTTTTCTTCAATGACATCTAGTAGAGAACTACAGTATTTTAGTTTTTCCATCTTAAGACATTTGATGATATGTTAAATCCATATTAGCTCAGGTAACAGACAACCATAGTAAGTGACTTTTCCCTCTTGCAGGCTTTGAATAGCTTCTGCTATTGGCTTTGACCAGTCCACATATACATAGATAAGTACAACTAAAAGTATTTTAGCAAATAAAGTATTTACAAAATACTAAGATACCAAAGTATAGGTATTTAAGTACAAGATACAAAATGAATTAAAAAAAAGTATTTTAGATACAACATGAAAATACGTATTTTGTATCTGTATTTCAGATACTTGTATCTTAAATAAGTCACATCTCTGAATGTAACACACTTTGAATCAACATGGTGTTATAATAATCAGAGAGATTTATTAAGGACCTATCCATCTAGCAATAAATATACTGGTATGAATATATTACGGAATATTGATTCTCGAACAAAAAAAAATTAAATCATAGCTATTTTTATGTAAGCTTCAAATTGACTATTGAGATTCTTTTCCTAATATTATTTATTTCTGGTTTTTTAAACACAAAACGCTGATTTTTTCCTTCGCAATAAAAAGACTAAGGACCACATTTATACATTTTCTTGTTCAGGCGCAAAGGTACGAGAATTACCTCTCTTTGTAATGCTAATTTTAAAACCAAGGATTCATTTTTTATTCATAAGTTTTTCTGCTCTAAAGCCAGCAGTCGGAGCATCCGACTCGTTTGTGATGAGTTTGAAGTTAAAAATAAAAATTCATATTATAAAAGCTCTGTAAATTTGTTAGCTGCAAAAAGTCGTTTATGTTTTTTCATGTTATGATATGGCTTACGATGTATTAAACGTTGTGCTAAGGTAAAATCCCACGATTATGTGCCAGTATTTCTAACATGAGACATATTCAGAATATTATAGAAAAGTATGGATAAAATGTGTCGAAGATGTATAAAGTACACATTTACTATTATATATCTCTCTATTCTATGGTTTACAATTTAAAACACACTTTAAAACGTAAAAATATATTCATTTGCACATAAAATGGGCACATAGAAAAATGTAATAATGATACTTTGCAACTAGCACCACTTTCTTAACTTAATAAATATAACAATAAATGAGCTGTGAAGTGATATAATAGCAAATAAATAGAATAAAATAAATTCAAATCTTTGTAAAATGTGCTGTATATCTTTATAACATAGAAGTGAAATGTTGAGAAAGTAATTTCATTTTGGTGTTATGAGCTAAAAGAATAATCAATAAAATATATAAATCAGATATAATAATCAGTCATAACCAGATATTAATTATGATTGAAAAAAAGATTACATAGATTTTACAGACAATTTCGGATAGACTTGATAGTTACTTCTATTATATTTTTTAAATATATTAAAGAACAATCTGAAAAAAAAATTAAAGCTAATATAGCGAAAACTTTTTCTATTTCAAAATGCCAATTAACTAGCAATTTCTAACTACAGTCATAAATTGTAACTTTTATAAAAACGATTGTATTTTTCCCTTCACAAAATCGCTTCCAGCGAACTCGCAAAGCCAGTATTAAAAGAACAAACAAAAAATAAAGCTAAGCGCTTGAAAAACAAATTAATGTAAGTTATGTTAAATGTAAAGAGGTATGCTTTTGCAGACACTGACTGGAATGAATAAGGTTTTTTTTTACTCTGGCTTAGTTCTTTTAAATATTCTTCTTTTACAAAATATTTTTTTTATTTAGATTATATACATTAAAATATACTCCAGTCATTTTTGTTATTTTTATACGTGAAAAAAATGTAAGCGATTCTTGCGGCATTTTTGTCCTCATCTTACTTTTGAAGACTGTTCGAACTTCAGCACGAACTTTATTCACGTCCACGAATTTAACTAAAGGGTATCCAAGACCCGATAAGGGAGAATAACAAATAGATACTCGTCTCATTCAGGGTTGAGTTTTCATTGGGAAGAGCCAATATTCGATACTCTTACAAGCGCCGCCATACTTTTACATTTGGACTGCGTTCCTCATTGACGATTCAACCCTTGCGCGGTCGAACAAACTAGATTAGCTCGGGACATGCTCGCTCACTGGGGAAATAAATTGATATTTTTTATTCTAGCGTACTTCCGTTCGAGTCTGTAATAATTGGCCACAATAAAAATATATTATACAATGTAGATTAAATGACTGTTACAGGACCTGACAATAAAAAAACACGTTAGTGGGATATGGTGGAAATTCACAAACACAAAAAAAGTTAGATATTACTTTAACAAATGATAATAGTACAAGCCTATAAATGTGCCACGGCTAGAAAGATAGGAAAGGATAGTTTTTTGTAAGTAAATAAACTGTACAAAGTGCTTGCTGATTTCAATTTGCCGCAGGTAGGTGCATATTACGAAAAAGCCTTGCATTGCCAAAGCATTACTTTTAAAATCTTTGTTTAGATATAATTAACACAAATATAGAATAAATGGCACTGGAACGACTTTTCCTGATAAGAATAATTTAGGTCCAATATGATGATAAAATTATATTTTTTTAAGGTGTCAAAAATATAATTTATAAATATAAATAGAATACATGAACTTAGATTATCCCTGACGTAAGATAAATTTTTAAAATATTGATGATATTTTCATTTGTTGGGCACAACAAAATACAACCTAAACTTTTCCCAATTCTTCTAAAGCAAAAAGGACCGTCCAAACTTTAGTTATTGGATGACCATATACTGTTGTATTTTTTACTGAGGCTATGAAAAATCCATCAAAAGTTTTTCACGTCGTTAGCGTATTTGAACATAGGAGGAAATATAGTCTGAAGCCAACAATTTACTATATACGTCTTTTTAAATCGTCCGCATTCATGAGTTATTGTTAGGTATAAAATAATCTTCATCTCACAATTGACTGAATAAACATATTATTGGTTAACTAATCAGAAGAAATTTCGAATTTATGTTTTTATAAAAGTCACCTAAACTATTTCATTAAAATGCACAGGGTCGAAAGTCAGTACGGCTGTTAATTTTGAATATTTAACTAGCGTTTCGGACGTTTAGTTCAGTCAATTAGACTAAAAAGGGAGTATACTTTGGAATGAAGAAGAATAAGCTGAATATTAAATATCTCGTTTCCTATGCTTTAAATGATATTTGCATGTTAATAAAAGTTGTAGATCGTACAATTTTCTACAAATATTGTTATAAGGATTTTTTTATAGGTTTTACTGTTTTTGAGATCAAACACGATACATGTCAAAACGCATGGTCAACCGTGAATCCCTATAAATATAGTACGGTTTATACAGTCTAACATTAAACAATTATAATTATGAAAAATTACTTCATTATTATCTATTTCATACCTTATTCATTTATTATACAAGGTGTCCAGAAAGGGTATCGGGTATTTGTAAGTTCAATGAAACAAAAATTATTTGTATGCAATAAAAAAGTTTATTGTTTATTATTAGCATATGAATTGGAGAATTATTTGGAAAAGATGATGTTATCCAAATGATGACCGTTACGTTGCTGGCACTCTTCTAAACGGAAACGAAGATTGGCGATAACACGTTGACACATAGCTATCGATATTGCTGCCATTTCTGACCTGATGTTTTGCTTTAACTGGGTTAGATTCGTCGGATTGTTTTGATAAACCTTACTTTTAAGGTATCCCCATGCAAAATAGTCAAGCGGGCTAAGGTCGGGGCTTCTGGGAGGCCAGTTGATGTTACCCCTTCGCGAAATGACTTTATTAGGGAATAATTCGTTAACAACTTCCATTGTGTCATTTGAGGTATTGCAAGTGGCCCCATCTTGCTGGAACCACGTTCTTGAGTTGAAACCTGCAAACTCCTGCAACTCTGGGACCAAAAAATTTGACAACATATCGCAATAACGGTCACTATTCACATTAATTGCTCGGCCTCGTTGATCTTCATGAAAATAAGGACCAATTATGCCTTTAGCAGACATAGCGGCCCAAACAACGACCTTTGGGCTATGCAGGGGTCGTTCATGCTTTCGTCTCGGATTCTCCACTGCCCAGTACCGACAATTCTGCTTATTAACATGACCATTCAAGTGAAAATTTGCTTCGTCACTGAACAGTATGTTGTTAAAGTTGTTAAATCGCTGCAGCATTTCGTTCGCAAAATTCAGTCGATTAGCATAGTCCGTATCCTTCAATTCTTGAACCAATTGAATTTTGTAGGCTTTTAGATGTAAGTCTTTCTTTAAAATCGAATGTAAAGACGATTTTTTGATGTTCAACGCTTGGCTTCGCTTTCGGATGGATAAAGACGGATTTTGACGTACCGACGCCTCAACTTCTTCAATTGTTTCTTCATCGCGAACTGAACGAGGACGACCAGAGTTTTGAATTTTAACTGTCGCACCTGTATTCTCGAACATCCTGATCCATTTCCTAATGCTATCGTCACTTGGCGCGTGGCGTGTACGATATTCCGCACGATAGAGACGTTGAGCAGTCACTATTGAATCACCATTACGATAATACGCTCGTACGCAAAATGCGCGATGCGTCCCCGAGTACTGTTCCATCGTGAATAAAACTCCACAAAATGGTGGACGCCACGAACCCCTCTCCGCACCCTTTAGACGCCCCGTTTCGAATATGGCGCGAAAACAAATACCCGATACCCTTTCTGGACACCTTGTATTATTCAGAACTCAAAGATTCATTTAATAATACTTTCTGATTTCATATCTATAGGTACTACGTAATATTATAAAACTAAAAAGGTTGTAAAACTGATATCTATAAGGAAATTTGTAAACTCTACAACCAAATTTATTGAATCATTCAATCTATCTATAAGCAATAAACAAATAATATGTAATTAATTTTGATTTTAAGTAAGTCTTGATTTTCACTACTATATTCGTCGTCGAATCGGCCTAGCTGTGTAACGACCATACTTGTAAGCACTGTTGTATGTATAGTACGAATAGTCGATAGTTCCGAGTCCCGCTGATTTAGGATTTTTAAAAAGTGATTTAAAAAAAGATATTTATAAGTTTGTGAAAATTTCACTTCTACTGCGTGTGAAATGCACTGTACTTTTTATAAACGATTTCAAAAAAAAGACGGAGTTTACACAATTCGAATGTTTTTTTTTTGTTTGCTGATTTTCAGCCTTAACTTCTTTGCTAAATAACCGATTTGGATGTTTTTTTTTTGTTTTTTTTTTTTTTGGGATAGGGTATTATCTCAAAGGTGGTCACATTTTTATTTCATTAGCATTGAACTTTCAACTTCAAGGATACACCAGGGAACTAACTATTCAAAATCAAGTTGTATTTTTTTTTGTTAAAAATTGTCTTGTTTCGAACAATATGAAATATATACGTTTCGTCGTTTCTGCATTTTGATTACAAACTGAGACAAAAGAATATAGAGATTTTAAAAGTAGCTTTAGTATTCACTTACAAGTATTAGATTATAAATATATTAGTTAAATTCGATAGTAAAAAATAGGAATACTTTTAATTAAGAAAACACTCTCAATAACATAAAACAATAAATTAACATCTGAATGTTAAATGTCTCTAATTATCAGGTAGAAGAAAGACAAACGGTAGACTTGGTCAATTTAAATAATATACTGCTGGGACAGTGGATGTAATTTGCGCTTATGATTGCGCACATAATTCTCTATTGTGTCGGTCGGGTAACAGATCGTTTACTCGATCGACCGTAGCGACCTAAATGAAACATTGCTAAAGTATTGTTAGTTAACAGTATGCTACAATTCGTAGAGGTTATTTAGTGCAAGTACCTACGTATTATTATTAATAATAATTTATTCGATATAAAATCACAAAGTTAGATCAAAAAATTTGTTAACAAAGTTACCTGTAATTTTTTCCTTTTATTTTACAACTAGTTGTGCCCTCGGCTCCGCTCGCGTGGACTACAGTATGCCGTTGGTATTGTGGTGACCCTATTTCCACACACGGCGGTCGCCCGCCTGTTATTTTAAAGATAAAAATGCTAGCTAATTGCTTTATTTGCGCGGAACCCCAATTAATAAAAAAATGAAGCCTAAGATACTCCTTATAACATCAACTATTTGTCAGTGAAAGTCCCGTCAAAATCGGTACAACCGTTTCGGAGATTAGCCGGAACAAACAGACAGTCAGACAGTCAAAAGCTTAAAAAAATATTTGTTTGTCCTCAGTATCGTATATAGGTCATATACTTTCATATACATTTAGTGAAAAGCTGTTATTTTGACATTACAATCAGACACTAATTTTATTTATTTGTATCTATAGATTTGATACTTGGCTACCATATAAACAAGGTAAACCCGTATCTCAGGCGGCAGGGCTGAGATTTCGCCAATGTTGTTATCATCACTAAACAAGCGTATAAGAAATTTTGTGACATAATATGTATAACAGGAATCTAGTTAAAAATAATTAACAAATAAAAACGAAGAGAAAGCAACATATTTTCACTCAACATAAACAAAACTAATACAATTATCTATATGACTTTAATCCTCTTTCCCGGGATCATAAGTGCATATTTGCTGCTATCTCTTATCAAGGGATTGAAAATCCTTGTCTGAGTAAATTGCTTGCGATCGGATTGAATGACATCGATGAGCCGCCGTCGCCGCCGCCGCCTCGATTGTCATTTGTTTAGAGATCAGCTCAGCAGCCCGTTTCCATTATAGAAACTTTATCGATTTGCAGTAAAAGTGTTCATGTTTTCGCATTCTATTGGGGTTGTTCTCAAACAAGGTTTTGTTTATTTTATTTATTCTGGTTTACCATTAACTCACAATAATTTTTAGTTTATATGTATATTTTACCTTTCTTTATAAGTTTTAGTGGTTAGCCATAATGCCATCTGATGTTACGCGACGATGTAGCCTAAGATACTAAGCCTAGTGGGGAACTGCCTCTCATGTGCAGCTGCCAGAACACACTTATAGGTGCTTGGCGACACCACCACACCTACCACCAGAATGATGCAGTTTCATTACGATGTCTTCTTTCATAGAAAGCTCTGGCTTATTGAGTGATTGAGCCCAATTTTAACAAACAACCCACCACTGAGCCATTATTGTTTATAGACATTTATATAAATATGTTCGAGAAGGTTCGCGACGTATTATTCGCGTGACGTACGCTGGGCCCTAGCTTCGCGAATCACGATTCCTCTCGAACCTACGCACGTAGTAATTGATTACAAACAAAAGGAGACTCACCTCGTTAGGCGCGGGCGGCATCCCTGACCGCACCCTGGCAACCTGGACGGCCAATTGTGAAGTATGTATCTGTGTGAAGTGAATTGTATGTACGTGGGTGTTATCGCCTCAAATCGCAGGATATTAGGACTGCAAGCAATCAGTTCAACAAAACTCCGATATACAATAGAAGGCATAATCCAACTAAGACACTAGCGAAAATTACTTGTGACGTAGCGCTCGCCAAACCACAAACAGAAGCGCGGTACTCAAAGCACGACGACGACTACTCTGCGCATGACCTTCATGGTTACTGCTCCACTCTACAGGATAAAATTTATATAGCTTGTAACCTTTCATAATAAATAAGCTTTAAAATACAAGAAGATTTTTTTAAATCTGACTGGTAGTTCAAGAGATTAGGTCTTTCAAACAAACAATTCCTTGAACTTTATAATATTAAATATAAATATATGTAACTTTATAGACAATCCTTTTTACTGTAAACAAATATACTTATGTATACTAAGAAATAATAATATATACAATGAATATATAAATGTAACTAATAATTTGAATTCATTCACAGTGATACAAGACAATTTTTAACAAGAAAGAAAACCAACTACAATGATTTTGAAAATTATCAGGTTTATCTTAGAATTAACGAAAAAATAAACATCTAAATCTATTGATAAACAAAGAAATTATGACTGAACATCCTCATAAAAATATACATGTATAAATATATACATTCTTCCTTCCTCTTTTTTGAAGTCGGTTAATAAATACCGTACAAAGCAGTCTTTAAATGACAGTGACAACAAATAATCGTATTGCTGGCGGGTCGTTTTAATTTTCCACGTTCTAAACAAATTAACTCTACGCCAATGAGCATTATTACACTCAACAAACGATTTAATGGGTGACCTATTTATAACAGATTAGAACCGCGCACGTCAGTTTAGTCATATTGTCGATTTGTCATATATTTTATGATGAAAATAATAATTATATATAAGGTTCTGCTTCAATTTTGAGATAGTTTTCAATTTATTTAACAATACTGTGTACAATGTAAATTTACACAATAGCTTATGTTGGTAAAAAAATCTTTGTTTAACGTTTTGAAAACTGTTAAAAGAATTTCTAACATGGCGACGAAATGATATGTGGATGGTTTTGTAAATACATGATTGTATAAATTTAGTACCAATATAAATGTAAGCATAATGTTGATTGTATTTTCCTATAAAACGTAATAAGCAATCGTGTTCCAGTTAAGTAACATTTCATAAAATATGTATGCAAGTGATTCCTATTATATATTATACTTAAATAGGGTTATTACCCACCACACCAATAACCACTTTAATTGAAAAAAATGTAGACATTATTTTTATTCACAAGGCATGCAACAATGACTAGTTATAATCTATATTAAATAAATCTGTATTTTTAATATTTCCTGATGTATATATTATAATAGCTTTTGCCTGCGGCTTCGCTAATGCCAAGTTTGAAAAATAGAATTTTATGATTTCTCCATTCAAATTTTGAACTCACGTTACATCCCTTTAGCGGTTGAATTTTCAAAAATTCGTTCTTAACGTATGCTTACGTCATAATAATTAACTTTGTGCTAAATTTCAATCCAATCCGTTCAGTGGTTTGAGCTGTGAGATCAGTTAGTCAGTTAGTCAGATATTTCTTTATACAGAGTGTAAAATTTAAATGGGTCAGTGGGGGGAACTCTGAAACTATAAGAGATAGAGAAATATGTTCTATGGAACCATGATATCGATTTTGAATATAGGAAGAACTTATACGCACGCTTAATGAACAATAACGTTATTTTCACATGCTGTAGAATAGAATTCCTTAGAACTAAATAAATCCTTGATATTCATAAAACTGGGAGTAATTTAAAGAACGAAAATTTATAATCGGAAAACTGGATATTGTTTCGTTTGTTTCTATAAGACTAATGTTCAGAATATTTTTGAGCTTAGTATTAGTGGAACGATAAGTATGTTACCGAAACATAATCCATCAATATCAAATGCATCCGGTGCGGCTTCATGTAAGATGTATTGTGTTACTTGTTTTTACGTGTTCTCGCAAGTTGAATATTCATATAAATTTTAGCTTTGACCTTTATTTAGCCAAAAAAAAATGGTGTCTAATAAATACCTAACTATGTCCTTAAAGAATCTTGATTGATTGTTTTGAAGTGACGATCTGGCTGAAGAGCTCGCAGAAAAAAGCTATCAATGGGATTTACTATCAAGTGCAGCTTCCAGAACACACCGATAGATGCTTGGCGATAAAATTGTAGCTAGCTAGACCAGAAAATTTCCCACCATTAATTATGATGTGGGGTACATGAAAAGTTCTTCCGCGAGTATTTTTATATATAACTGTGCCCGCGGCTGTGCTCATGTGAACTGCAGAATGTTGTCCATCGGGCAGACGCGAGAAAAATGCTTATTGTGGGTGATCCTTAAAAGATAGACATATGCTCCAGCTGACTTTTTAGGTTTTTTAAATTTAAATATAAATATTTTATGTCAAAAATTATTGAATTTCAAATATTTCCTATGGTTTGCTCAGCGTAAGCCATTTCAGCACCCGAAATGATTCACCGTAATCAGTTTTTTTTATCTATTTGCGCGGAACCCTAACTATTAATCTAAAATAAAATTAGCCTAAGATTCTCCTTATAAATACCAGCTATCTGCCAGTGAAAGCCCCGTCAAAATTGGTCCAATCGTGTCGGAGATTACCCGGAACATACAGACAGATCGACAGACAAAAAAATTTAAATTGGTGTTTTGTTATAAGTACCATATATACAGTGTAAACTCTTTATAACGTTATCCTTTATAACGATAAACTCCCTATAACGTTGAAGTGAGCCCAACTTGGTTGGTTTGCGTTAACACCCACATATTGAAACACTCTTTATAGCGATACGCCACTCTCTATTACGAAGAAATGTGTTCATATTTTTAGACAGTAAATATTTATTATCGGTATTATTCCGGCTTAGAATTGACCCCTCCATCTCTACCCGTGGATGTCGTAAGAGGCGACTAAGGGAAAAAAAGCTAGGGGATGGGCAGCAGCATCCCCCACTTAAACAACAAAAATCAATATCTGCGCTCGCCAACCCGCATGCCCAGCGTGACGAGTATGGGCAAATCCCCCCTATGAAAACGACAAGAACGACCAGGCCCCCAGTCCCCGGCGGCCCCGCTATTCCTAGTTTCGGTATCGGCTATGGTAACGGCGGGGCAGGGGGTGCTAAGAATCCCCGGAAGAGTTCCAGCTACCGACCCCCACGACTGGCCCTGGCAACATATAATAATCGCACTCTGAGGACTGACGAGAAGATTGTCGAGCTGGAAGAAGAAATAGACAAGTTACACTGGGATCTTATAGGATTATCAGAAGTCCGAAGAGAGGGTGAGGACACGATAATCATGAAATCCGGTAACTTGTTCTATTACAGGGAGGGCGACCAACAGTTCCTAGGTGGTGTCGGGTTTATCGTCCGGAAGTCTCTCATTAACAACATCGTGACCATCGACAGTGTGTCGAGCAGGGTAGCGTACCTGATACTTAGAATATCCAAAAGATATTCGTTGAAGGTCATACAGGTTTACGCACCGACCTCGACTCACCCTGATGATGAAGTGGAGGTTTTGTATGAGGACATTAGTAGGGCCATACATACCTCGAAAACCCACTTCACTGTTGTAATGGGAGACTTTAACGCAAAGCTGGGCAAAAGAGATGGTGAAGAGTTGGGAGTGGGGCAATTTGGTTAAGGGCAACGGAACCCTAAGGGCCAGAGGTTGGCCGATTTTATGGAGAAAGAGGGACTCTTTATGATGAACTCTTTCTTCCAGAAGCCACCTCCTAGGAAATGGACCTGGATGAGCCCCGATGGTTCCACGAAAAATGAGATAGACTTCATCATGACCACGAAGAGACAAATATTCAATGATGTCACTGTGATTCACAGAGTGAAAACCGGCAGTGATCACCGAATGGTTAGAGGCACATTGAATATCAATCTAAAAATAGAAAGGTCTCGCCTGATGAAGTCTACGCTCCGACCCTCTAATGCTCAACTCCAAAACCCCGAGAGCTTTCAACTCGAATTGAAAAACCAATTCGATTGCCTAGATAGTTGCGTCTCCGTAGATGATATTAGTAATAGGCTGGTAGAAACTGTCCATGCGGTTGGGTCCAAGTTCTTTAAAACTCACCGTAGCAATAGGACTCAAAAGATATCAGATCAAACCCGAAAACTCATGGCGGATCGGCGTGGTATGGCGCTGCAGTCTTCCGATGACGCTCAGTCCTATAGGCAGCTCAATAGATCTATTCATAAATCCTTGCGACACAATGTCCGGTCTTACAATACCAAAAGTATTAAAGAAACGATAGAGCGGAATAAAGGCTCCAAAGTGTTCGCAAGGAATGAATCTATTGGGGAGAACCATTTGACGAAGCTGAAAATGGATGATGGCAGCGTGGCGTCCACCAAGCCAGAGGTATTAAGGGAGATCGAAAGGTTCTATGGGCAGTTATATACCTCGTCAACTAAGCCTGTTACCAGCCCGGCTAAAGATCCGAAAGCCGGGCTGCCCCGACACTATACCGAAGAAATCCCCGACATCACCCTGTACGAGATTAGGATGGCCCTTAAGCAGCTTAAGAACATCAAGGCGCCGGGTGATGACGGAATTACATCAGAGCTTCTTAAAGCGGGTGGAACACCGGTACTTAAGGTTCTGCAAAAGCTCTTTAATTCCGTTATACTCGAGGGTAAAACACCGGAAACGTGGAGCGGCAGCGTAGTGGTCCTATTCTTCAAGAAAGGTGATAAAACCTTATTGAAGAACTATCGGCCCATCTCGTTGCTGAGCCAAGTTTATAAGCTGTTTCCGAGGGTCATCACGAATCGTCTCGAGCACAAGTTTGATGACTTCCAGCCTCCCGAACAAGCCGGTTTCCGAAAAGGCTTTAGCATCGTAGACCACATCTATACGCTGCGACAGATTATACAGAAGACTGAGGAGTATAATCTGCCTTTATGCTTATCGTTCGTAGACTACGAAAAAGCCTTTGATTCTGTCGAAACCTGGGCAGTGTTGCAGTCCCTCCAGCGGTGCCGTATTGACTATCGATATATCGAAGTGTTGAAGTGCTTGTACAACAACGCCACCATGTCGGTCCGAGTACAGGAGCAGTGCACGAAGGCAATTCCTTTGAGAAGAGGCGTTAGACAGGGAGACTTAATATCTCTGAAACTGTTTACCGCCGTTCTAGAGGACGCCTTCAAGCTCCTGGAATGGCAAGGACTCGGCATCAATGTCAATGGCGAGTACATCACTCACCTTCGATTTGCTGACGATATCGTAGTCATGGCAGAATCGCTGGAAGATCTTGGCACAATGCTCGATGGCCTCGACAAAGTTTCTCAACAGGTGGGCCTTAAAATGAACATGTAACAAGACGAAAATCATGTCGAATATCCATGTGGTGCCCACCCCAGTACCAGTTGGGAACTCTTGTCTAGAAGTTGTTGAAGAATATGTCTACCTGGGACAAACAGTCCAGTTAGGTAGGTCCAACTTTGAAAAAGAGGTCAGTCGATGAATCCAACTCGGCTGGGCAGCGTTCGGGAAATTGCGCGACGTCTTCTCGTCCAAAATACCTCAGTGCCTCAAGACGAAAGTCTTTGACCAGTGTGTGTTGCCAGTAATGACATACGGCACAGAGACGTGGTCGCTCACTGTGGGCCTCATAAGAAAGCTCAAGGTCGCTCAACGAGCTATGGAGAGGGCTATGCTTGGTGTTTGTCTACGAAATCGAATCAGAAATGAGGAGATCCGTAGACAAACTAAGGTAACCGACATAGCCAAAATGATTAGCAAGTTGAAGTGGCAGTGGGCGGGGCACATAGTTCGTAGAACTGACGGCCGTTGGGGCAGAAAGGTTCTCGAGTGGAGACCACGCACCGGAAAGCACAGCGTAGGACGGCCCCCCACTAGATGGAAAGACGACATAATAAGGGAGCCGTTGGGTGCAGGACGCACAAGATCGGTCGCTCTGGAGATCAATGGGGGAGGCCTATGTTCAGCAGTGGACGTCCTGCGGCTGAAATGATGATGATGGTTATTGTTTATTATCAGGTAACAAAAGACTTTGAAGCTCCGAAACATCCGAGGTCGGCCTAGCTTTTGTTATCTTTAATTGCCTTGAACACGTGCAGTATGACGCATTGTTTTCTCGGAAGTGATGGTCTTCGACCAAGCATACTGAGTACCTATCGTATTATCAGTCGTAAACCTACTTTGAAACTGTTAACATGGCCAGTAAAAGGAAAGCGATTAGTGTTGACGAAAAAGTTTGTGTGATACGTGCGATTGAAAAGGGAGAAAATAAAAGTGACGTTGGAAGGCGTTTTAAACTAAGTCAATCCACTGATGCTACCATTTGGAAAAACCAAAAAACAATTCTACAGGCGGCGCTGGAAGGAAACTCTTCTAAAAAATTAAGAAAGCCAAAATTCGAAGACTTAGATCAGGCAATATTGTCGTGGTTTAACAATACGCGCCAGAATAATGTACCCATCTCGGGGCCAATTTATTATCTAAGACATACATATTAAAACTTCTTGTTAATTTGGTTGTTTTTTTGTTCACTCCATATAACAATAACTCTCTATAACGACAAAAATGCTCAGTCCCTTGAGATTCGTTATAAAGAGTTTACACTGTACTTTCATAGCCATTTACTAAAAAGCTGTTAGTGTGAAATTATAAACAGACACTTTAATTTTGCGACTTGCAACAACAACACGAAAAAGAAGAATTAACCATAACGAAAAACTCAGGTTCATCGTAGCATAAACTTGAAAACTACTAAACCAATTTTAATGTAGTGTTCAGATAAATATATGACTTAACTTCAGGAAGGGTCATCTAGACCCTCATAATCATAATATAAGGCAGATCTATAGAAGCTAAGTATTAATGATCAAATTAAAAATAAAAGACTATATTTTTACAACGCAGATAAAAAAGTACCTATAACTTATTGCATCGTAATCGCAATCTTTTTTCTAATAACACAATTGTCTTTATTATATTCGCAAATTCCTCTATTTGCGAATATTTATCTCATACTATTAAGTAAGATATTCTTGTACATATAGTATCTCGGAAAAGGCTCCAAAGATTTGGATGAAATTTTATATTTAGATAATGTTTTATATTCCGGGTTTACCTAGGTAGGTGGTTTCCTTTTTTTGTTTTTAAGATACCGAGCAAAGCTCAGTCGCCCAGCTATACCTTTTAAATTAATTAATAATTAAAAACCATTATATATAAATACAATAAATTTTACATAAAATCAGCCTACAAAAATGGCTGTTGTTATTAACTCGCCAGATGAGGAACAAATAAATGTCTTGTTTACACACACTTCTAAGAGCCGGGTTTAAACTGGGCTCGAGTTTAATAAACAGCCTCTCGCGGTGTATGTTATGAATGTTTCTTTATTATAACATGTTATACATATTTGTGTAAAACAGGACGCAGTAACTTTCAGGGTTGCACTGATTTAGCAATAGTGTCAGATAAACTTGTAAAATATTTATATTTTAGACAAAAATGTCCTCATATATCACAGTTTTATTGAGTGTTAACTGAAATGTTATCAGACTTCACAAAATATTATATAATATAATTTTGTGGTTATAAATACATACTTTCAACAAGCTTATTAAACACTAGTAACCGCCCGCCTAGTACTTTTTTGTTTAGAACTAACTATACTGTTAATCATAAGGACCTTAGAGCCACAGACGGCTTTTACAACTTCACCGGATTTGTCCGTTTAGTACTACCTAATCATAACCTTATTTTAAAAAATCGTGTGTGCATCTGTTAGTGTTTCTATAACTTCTAAACAGCTAAACAGATTTAGCTCGTATTGACGTATTATATTTTTATCAATCCGATTGGTGGCGCTGTGGTCGAGCCATTAACTTTCGGAATGGCATAATAAATACTGTTGGGCAAGTTAGTTATTTAGAAATTCCAATTTTATGTTATTCTATATACTAGCACCTTTTCCGCGGTTTCACTCGTTTCATAGTTATGTCCCTTTTTTACGTGAGGTCACGACGTTAACGTCTTACGTTTTTGATGAAAGTCGATGAACGTCTAAACGTTTGGTTCGATGGCATTCCAAAAAGACATACAAACTTTCATCCCCTTTTCACCGCCTTAGGGGTTGAATTTCCAAAAATCCTTCCTTAGTGCTTATCCGTAGTTTGGGAGCCCTGGTAGTTTGTAGTTAGGTAGTAGTTAGTGGGGTGTGCGTTGATATATCAGTCAGTAAGTTATCCTTTTTATATACATATATTATATATATAGATTATAACTGTAAGTGTCTTCATGTTTGTTAATTACAAAAATAAAACTCAATCAATAACTATAAAATATAGCCTATAACCACCATCAAGCACGTAACGTCGTATCAATCAACGTAGTTTTCTATCAATGAAATAATTTTTAGAACCAAATCAGTAGTTGCAGGAATGTCTTACAAATATAGTCTTCATAATAGTAGCCCGATAGTAGTGTAGATTGAAGAATATAATGAAATCTTTTACTGGTTTTATACTGTTTGTTACCATTTTTGTGAGGCAATACTAACGATATTATTAAATAATTTATCCATTTTTATTAAGCTCGAAGAAATGAGTAAGAGTGGCAACCATTTAAACGTCGTCATACTTTAACTTAATGAAAATTCATTCGTCAGGTGAGCGATATTTGCTAACTCGGAACGAAACGGTTATTTATTATGCTGTATGTTGTTGTTTATTATTATTATGCATCTATTTTTGTATCAAATAATAATTTAATTGCATGGACCTTTGTTGTCAAATAAATATATAAAAATAAATACAAGGTGTCCAGAAAGGGTATCGGGTATTTGTAAGTTCAATGAAACAAAAATTATTTGTATGCAATAAAAAAGTTTATTGTTTATTATTAGCATATGAATTGGAGAATTATTTGGAAAAGATGATGTTATCCAAATGACGACCGTTACGTTGCTGGCACTCTTCTAAACGGAAACGAAGATTGGCGATAACACGTTGACACATAGCTATCGATATTGATGCCATTTCTGACCTGATGTTTTGCTTTAACTGGGTTGGATTCGTCGGATTGTTTTGATAAACCTTACTTTTAAGGTATCCCCATGCAAAATAGTCAAGCGGGCTAAGGTCGGGGCTTCTGGGAAGCCAGTTGATGTTACCCCTTCGCGAAATGACTTTATTAGGGAATAATTCGTTAACAACTTCCATTGAGTCATTTGAGGTATGGCAAGTGGCCCCATCTTGCTGGAACCACGTTCTTGAGTTGAAACCTGCAAACTCCTGCAACTCTGGGACCAAAAAATTTCGCAACATATCGCAATAACGGTCACTATTCACATTAATTGCTCGGCCTCGTTGATCTTCATGAAAATAAGGACCAATTATGCCTTTAGCAGACATAGCGGCCCAAACAACGACCTTTGGGCTATGCAGGGGTCGTTCATGCTTTCGTCTCGGATTCTCCACTGCCCAGTACCGACAATTCTGCTTAATAACATGGCCATTCAGGTGAAAATTTGCTTCGTCACTGAACAGTATGTTGTTAAAGTTGTTAAATCGCTGCAGCATTTCGTTCGCAAAATTCAGTCGATTAGCATAGTCCGTATCCTTCAATTCTTGAACCAATTGAATTTTATAGGCTTTTAGATGTAAGTCTTTCTTTAAAATCGAATGTAAAGACGATTTTTTGATGTTCAACGCTTGGCTTCGCTTTCGGATGGATAAAGACGGATTTTGACGAACCGACGCCTCAATTTCTTCAATTGTTTCTTCATCGCGAACTGAACGAGGACGACCAGAGTTTTGAATTTTAACTGTCGCACCTGTATTCTCGAACATCCTGATCCATTTCCTAATGCTATCGTCACTTGGCGCGTGGCGTGTACGATATTCCGCACGATAGAGACGTTGAGCAGTCACTATTGAATCACCATTACGATAATACGCTCTTACGCAAAATGCGCGATGCGTCCCCGAGTACTATTCCATCGTGACTAAAACTCCACAAAATGGCGGACGCCACGAACCCCTCCCCGCACCCTTTAGACGCCCCGTTTCGAATATGGAGCGAAAACAAATACCCGATACCCTTTCTGGACACCTTGTATAATATTGTTAAAAGTTGTAAAACATGTGCAAGGTTTAACTGCAAAAACACCGGCTCCACGTCTATTTTTTTTTTAATCGTTTATAGGTTTAGCGTTATGACCACAACCTCACCTGATGACGGTAAGTGATAATGTACCCCAATATGGTGAGTCGCTAAGTCTAGTGGGGAAAGAGGCTCTTAAATACAGCTGCCGGAATACTCTCTACACCATACTTTGGTTTCATCAGAATGTTTTCTTTCACCGAAACCTCGAGCTCATTGCAGAGGTTCGAACTCACATTGATCGATGAGGTGTCCGTACACACTACCACTGAGCCATTATTGCTTGATTGCCGCAAAGTAACATTGCTGTAGCTGCTATCTTCCAGTCTGAATGATGTGGTTAGCAACACATATGGGCTTACGAGGCATTCCTATTTAGTCTTCAGTAATCTATTATAACTAGCCTCAGGTAATATTACGGTCTTTTTGAGATTGGTTTTAAATAGATATATGCTACAGGAACTACTATTTAACATTATATATTTATTTTCTTTCATGTAACGAAATTTCTCTAAACGTGACGCGTCCTTGAAATTTTACTCTGGTCTTCACATTACTTCAACTCTTGTCCAATTATCAAATCGCCGCCTGAAAAGTTTCATTTCAAAAGGATAAAATTATTTAAAAAAATATGTCAACTCAATTGATTAAAAATCATAATAACACTACAGATATGATTCTTGCTATTTTCATAACGGATTAGTTTCATATTTTTTATGTGGCACAGTTTATTAAGCTTTTCCTAATAACCCTGTTGTAAACTAAAAGATAATTATGTTAATAAACGTGATTTTTGCACAGATTATGGTTAATGCTAGATTTTGTATCGACGAAAAACGTTTCTTATGTGACGTAGTAATAATAATTATTTATTACTGATTCATTCAAACTATATAAGTGTTCAGGAAATATTTCTAGCGGTACTTTTTGTTAAAGTCGGAACTACTGTAAGAACATAATTTCTGAAGTACTATAAAAGTTTGGAAAGAAAAATGTACAGGTGTTACAAATGGATTTCGCAGGTTATAAATTATACCAAATTATTCATAGTATTGTTAATGACTATTTCTTTTACTGTTAATGTATACAATTATAGTACTTATAAGAACTATAATACATATATAAATATATGTATGCAGTATATAGATTATTGATATATCCAAATAAATAAAAATGAATGTTGGCATAATCTATGAAAAAAAGATAAATCCGATCGAGTTTCCTGTCGACTCTTTTTGATGACTGGGATGTTTTCCGATCTGGTAGCAGTGTTTTGATGTTAGTGCCATCTTTAGAGCCTTAATTGAATAAATTATTTTTGATTTGATTAGATTTAATGAGATTCATAAACTTCAAAACCAAAATGTTTCGGACTGATTACCATGAAAGTTGGTAGTAGATCTATATGTTTTTTGGCAAATGGCACTTTTATTGAGTACTGAAATTGACAGAACAACGTTTGCGAGGCTAGCTAGTTTAATTTTTGTCAACTTTAGATGTATATACTTAATAGAACAAGTTAATTAAAATATAAAATTTTGTTATTTTATTTACGTAAATATTATACAGGAGGTATTTAAGATGTCATTTAGATAAAGTATCGTAGAGGTTTACCAAAATCTTTTTTTTTTTTTTTTTTTTTTTTTTTTTTTTTTTTTTTTTTTTTTTTTTTTTTAGAACTGACTACACTGTTAGCCTTAGGGGCCCTAAAGCCGCTGCGGCTTTTACAGCTTCACCGGACTTGGGGGCGAGCGCAGAGGGCACTCAGCCGCGAAAGTTTTGTGGACGACTCGCACGAGGGTGCCAAAGAGGCCGGACCTCGGCTCGGGCGGTCGTCGCGTTCGCAAATAGGTCGCGATCTATTCGAATCCCTACACCTACGATTCGAGCTAACTAAATATACACATAGGCACGTTCCCTTCCTCCTGGGAGGAAGGAAGGAACCGTGCGTATGTGTATTCAATAATCGGAATGTTGCTACACTAACTAGCGCTAACTAACTAGCGTAAAAAAAGAAAAAAAAAGGTCCCTCACAGAACCTATGTACCTGTGTGGTGTGCACGTGTGTATGTTCATACGTGTGTAGTGTTGTATGTAGGTAGCTAAGTGATGCACGTACAGTGTCACTTGTATCGCGCGGGCGGTTGCCTGACCCAAGGGTTTCACACCGAGGAACGGACCTAGGCTTGGGTTACCGCTAGAGAGGGTGGACGTGACGGGTGTGCTGGAGCGAAATTGACCGCCCGCCCTCTGCGGAGAGAACGGTGGTTTCGCGGGCGTGGGCGCTGGCACGCTCTGTTTGGAGAGACGGATGTGTAATATTTATTCGAATTTTCGATGTGATCGTCGGGATCAATAAAAATATTGCGCGGCCGGCGTTTGCACCGGATGTCCGTGGGTGCCGGAACATAAGTGGCGGCTGTTTTTATTAACGGATTCGCGTGGTTCGACGCGGTGTCGAAATACGAACGGGAGAGCTGTTTAACGTAGGCATGTATCGAAGGAAGCTCCATATCTCTATGGAGATCTACGCTTCGAACATACCACGGGGCCCCGGTGAGACGATAGAGGAACCTATTCTGTATCGATTGTAACCGTTTGAAACTCGACTCGGACATATGTGCGAACACGGCGCAACTGTATGTCAAAATTGGTCGAATACACGTCTTGTAGAGCGTGAGCTTATGTCGCGTGGACATTTTACTCACCGAACACAACAGAGGATGCAACCGGCCCAGGACCCACGCGGCCCTGTTCCTAACCTTACGGATGTGGGGTCTAAAGGAGAGCCTACTATCTAGGGTTACCCCTAGATATTTGGTCTCTCTTACATACGGAATCGGATTATCGTAGAGCTTAACAGGTTTAAGCTTCCACGGTATCTGTGACGAATCCGCATCGAAGAGCATCGCGGCGCTCTTCGAGGGATTAACGGCTATACGCCACTCGTTAAACCACTTCCCGAGAGTGGTCACGGAGCGTTGGACTTTGTGTCTGAGGTGGGATCTATTCCTATCTGAGGCATATAAGACTGTATCGTCAGCGTATAGGCCTACCTCGACCTCCGGGAGTCGAGGTAGGTCACTGACGTACAGGTTAAATAGGCTAGGAGCCAGGATCGAACCTTGGGGAACGCCTGAGCGTATTGGACGGGGCGTGGACAATTCACCTTCCACTCTATAGCGAAAGGTGCGATCTGTTAGATAGTCGCGAATTATTTTAATTAGCCTATCGGGGACTTCAAAGTGATACAACTTGTAGATCAATCCCTCGTGCCAGACCTTATCGAAGGCCTTGGCAACGTCGAAAAAGACCGCAAGTGTACGGCGGGGTTTATATAATTCAGCAAAATTAAATGCAACGTGCTCCGTGAGGCGGTGCACTTGATGAGTGCAAGAATATCTAGCACGGAAACCGAATTGCTCAGGCGGATAGAGGTCTTTCTCCTCTATTACTGACTTGAGACGGTTCAGAAGGATCCGCTCGTACATTTTCCCTAAAGTATTTAGGAGACTGATCGGGCGATAGCTGTCGGGAAGCGACGCGCTCTTGCCGGGCTTACGGATACCTATGACTATGGCCTTTTTCCAGGCGGCTGGAAAATGGCAGTGGGCTATGGCTACATTGAAGATGCAGACCAAAAGAGCTATGAGGCGATCGGGAAGAAGTCTAAGTACTTCATTCCTGATCCCGTCGGGACCTGGTGCTTTTCTAAGCTTAAGGCTTTTTATAATGGAAAGAACCTCCTCAGACGTGACTGGGGACAGGGAGTCTGTCGCGGGCAGCTTATCCAGCTCCCGCACGCATCCATCGATACCCTCGACCCGGTCGGTATTTGCATCGACACTGTTCGGAGAGCACTGGCTCTCCAAACAAGTGGCGAGGCACTCCGCCTTGTCGCTGCTATCGAAGGCGAGCGGTATACCGGGACCCCTCTCGAGGGGGGGCATAAGATAAGAAGCCTCTATTTTGAGGCTGTGAGCTAATTTCCAGTAAGCCAGATGCGACGGCCTTAGCCCTTCGACGAGGGCGTCCCATCTGTGACTTCTGAGTTCTAATATACGGGCTCTAACCGATCTTTGAAGTGCGCGTAAACGTGCGCGGTTTTCCTCGGTCGGATAGTGGTCGTGCGCACGAGTCGCCGCGTTCTTTTCCGTCAACAACGCCCGCACGTCGGCAGGGAGTACGAAGCGGCGATCGCTCGCCTCTTCGACCTCTCTCGAGGCCTCTCCGATGCCGGCCTGCAGGTGGTCGACCAGGGAATCGATCGCGAGATCTACGTCCGCAACGGACCCCAATACGTCCGGGATCCTATCTAAGCTGGACGAGGACGGCCTGTCCGCAAGATAATGTTTTAGCTTGGCATAGTCAACCACTTGGACCGAAGGAGGGCTAGAGTCGTCTGGTTGACCTAGCTGCATGATGACCGGACGGTGGTCGGAGTCGAGCTCGTGTACGACCCGAATGAGTCGTAACCGAAGCGCGATACCTTTAATGAGAGCTACATCAAGCACTGTCGGCATACAGTTGTCTTGAAAGTGGGTGGGAGTGGGTGGCGCTATGACATCAAAGTTTAGCACGTTCGTTAGCTCTTCGAGTTTAACCCCATTACTGGAGTCTCTCCAATTGCCAAACGAAGTGTGTCCACAATTGAGGTCACCCGCTATAATGACCGATTCACCGAGCGAAAGTAGCTTTTCTAGGTCAGACCTGAGAGGCTCTTTCCTCGGCGAGAGATAAACTGAGACTAACGTTATGGACGGGTGGTCGGTCATTCCTAGTCTACACACGGATACTTCCATATTGGTAAGTATCGGAGGATCTACCGGCGTACAATATAACGATCGTTTGTAATAAATGAGAGTGCCGCCTCCGCGGCCGGCCCGGTCATTTCTTACAATATTGTAGTTCGCGATTTTTGGATCACGTTTAGCACGCTTTAAGAGCGTCTCCTGCACTAAAAGAACATCTACTTGGTGATCTTTAAGAAAGGTCGCGACGAGATCACGCTGCGGAAGTAGGCTTCGCGCGTTAAAAAATGAAAGATTTAACGCTTTCGGTTTAAACTTAGCCATTGAAAGGCCCTAATTTTTATTACTACTCGCCTCGCGATCGAGACGTTGTAGTGTCTCTACGAGGCGGGGGAAAGCGCAAGCGGTCTTGATGAGACCGAAGCGCTCCAAATGGTCATTGTATTCGATGAGCTCGCGGATATCGTGCTCGCGGGTGAGCAGTATCATTAGGTCGTTACTATTGACGACAGTGTTAGCGGGCGCGCGGGGCGCAGGAGCGCGGGGCGCGGGAATATCCATAGCCATAAGGGGCTGTGGATTGGGGCGGCGGGGGCCCCATGCGTTCTGCGATGAACGCACGGGTTGCGGTTGCACCACGCGGGGTGCGGAGGGGCCGGCGGCGGCCGGGAGCTGGCGCGGGACCGGCAGCGCGGGAAATTCCCCTGACGCCAGCAGGGGTTGCGCTTTGATGGCTGAGGCGGGGGGCGCCGCCCGGGGGGCCGCCTGCCTCTGTGTACGTGGCCGCGTGGTACGCGGGGCCTTGGGGCAACCGCGATAATTCGCGGGATGCCCCTCCTCCCCGCATAACACGCAGCTCGGGGGGACGACGGAGTCACGCTCGCGCGTGCACTCCCGTGTGGGGTGGTCCTCTCGGCACTTTACGCACCGCGGACGAGAATGACAGTTACGGGCAGCGTGCCCGTACAGCTGGCAGTTGTGGCACTGCGCAGGCTGGTGGTTTTTGTGTGGGGGCTCCACGTTAATCCCGGAGAGCCCGCACACCGTCTCTAGCTGGAAGATGGCCTTTCCCTCGGGGGAAAGGTCCAATATGGCCACTACCATTTGTAGTGGCCGCTTATCTTTACTGTACATCCGGTGTACTTCCCGGATGGGATAACTTTGCTCCTTGAGCGAGGAGCACACCTCCGACGGGTCGAGCTCCACCGGAATGCGGCGGATGACCACTCGGAGGACGCGCTCCTCCGCGAGCGAATACGTATAAAATTGCAGACCTTTCTGCCGGAGGAGGGTGGTTAGTTTACGGTGAGTTTCCGAAGAACTCACCGAAATAGAAATCCCGTTGACTATGTTTCTAGCCTTGTGGTAGTCGAGTTTGAGTCTGCGCATCTCATTGCAGACTCCCATCCAGGCTGCCTTGTCCCGGATTATGATTGGAGGTGGGGCACGCTCTTTTTTCCCGCCGGCGGGCGCGGGGAGCTGGGAGGACGCGGGGAGCTGGGAGGACGCGGGGGCGGCGGCGCCCCTGACTACTGCCTTAGCTATTACCTTAGGCGCCGGTTGAGCAGTCGGACTGCTACGCGCCGTTCGCTTACGCGACGCCACGACGGTGAAGCCGTCGTTCTCGGTATCCATCTCCGGAGATGGATCCGGACTCGCGAGCGAGTCTTGTTCGACCGGAAGGGCCGAAAACGAATTTTTCGTCTTTAACGCGGTTTCCGTGGATCGCGCGGGACGGACGTACGGGCTATTTTTGGTAACCCTAGATTGTGACCGCGAATTACGCGGCCCTCGCCTGACGGAGGCGGGGCTTGACCCGCGCGATTGGCTAGTCGGGACAGGGGGCGTGGCCGTAGACGTGGCCACGGCCCCGGATGACGCGGCGGACGGACGCGCAGCGCTGCGCGTGAGACGTTTGGGCGCGGCGCCGACTGGCGCGGCGCCAGTCGGTATAACGGTCGCGGCCGTGACGTCATCGGCCGCCTTGCTACCTGAAGCGGCCGCCTCGCTACCTGAAACGGCCTCATGACGGGTCGCGGTCGCAGCGGTGCGACGCACGCAGGCGTTCTCAGGTAGATTACGGTATTCCTCGTCTAGAGAGGGACACCGTAATACGACGAAATTTTGATAGCGCTGGTATTGAAATTCCAGCGCTTTCATCCTGGCTTGCAACTTGCCTATGCAAGTGGCCAGGTCGGTAACGTTATTTGCCATGACGGCAGAAGAGGGAGGACAATGGGACATTTTTATTTTATTTTAAATTAAAGGCCTCCCTGCCTTAGGGGCAGGGGGGTGCGCCAAAAACTAAAAAAGACTATCGGAGTCGGCAAGAGACCTGTGGTCAAGGTGCAAAGACACACAGGAAGGACCTATCAACCCTAAGGAGCCCTAACAAGCCCGGGGCCGAGGACGCAGACCGGTAATTAAACCGGGCTAGGCCCAAACAGGTTCCCGGGGATGGAGTGTGCAGGATCGGAAGGTTTGGCAGGAGACACCTGGGGCAAGACTATGCGATAACCGCAAAGGCCTAGATTCCCAGGCCCGTCCGAGTCTGGCTGTTTGCCTCTGAAGGAGACAACCAGCGGGCTGCTCGGGTCACGCCCCGCTCACTTTAGTTAGCACCGTCAGGTATCCAGTGAGCGACCACAAAACCGTGGATTTATAAAAAACAAGCAAGTCGCACCGAAAAGTGCGGTTTACCACGCGAGCGTTAGACAACAGTTGGTTTACGTCGTTATTGCAACAGTATATTCGAAATAAATTCCAAATATAAGATCGCAACAATTAAGTCACGTGATGGTCGAGAGCACAAACGGAGCGACACGTCCGTTCGCGATCAAGACCAAATCGGAACTCCTTACCAAAATCAAAACCCGCCAGCCCTTTATAGTTACCTACATCTGTTGTAAAGCATAATGCGAACGTAGTTTCAGGAGCAGAAAGCCCATTTACCTTCTGTAGTGGCTTTGTGCCCGGAGCCGGCCGGGTTAAGCGTCGCGGCGCGCGGCGCACCGGGGACAATGGCTAGGACCTTTTTTAAAATACCTCTCTCATTTTCTTTCTGCGAGCAATTCCCGAAACGATACGGTTTCAAGTTGATCAACTATGTTCTATACCACCAAAGAAATAATTGAAAGCATTTGGAATTATACTGGATTGATCAAGTAGATATTTTGCTTTGACTGCATTTCATTTTCTTTTTAAAATCAGTAGTCTTTCATTCTTCAAAATAGATCATTATTTTACTAAAAGAAATTCCTTAAATAAACAATCATCTAAGCAAAATAAAATAATTATCATACTTATAGTCGAATTACCTTAAGCCTTTTATCACTTTAATAGGTGAAGTGAGACCAGTTTGGCAGGTAGCGGAAAATAAAAAGTTTTATTTCTACAACGTTAAGACTTTATTACAATATACAGTATCTTATTTTACATTTTAATCTATGCCCGTGACAATGGCGAAAAGAAAAGGACGTTTGTATTTTTCTTTACAAAACATTCCTCGAAACCCAAGCCAACGATCAATTTATTTGACTTACACAAAATTAATAGACGCAAATGGAGCTTAATAGAGAAGTACCTAAAGGTTGAGAGCTGATATTGGATTTAGTTTAGCGATGAGACCGCACTGCAACAATTCACCTCTAACTAATGGGGAAGTAACGAAGTTGAACGTTAAAGTTTTACCTACAATCGTTGTAGAAAATGTTGCACTTTATGCACTTTTGTAATTTATTTAGTTTGTATCTGTAATCTTCTGTACTCGAGTACTTAATGTCATTCAAAGTCAGTTAAAAATGTAATTTAAAACGGAGAGTGCAGTACCGTTCGAAATTAGAATTTAATACTTATTTATTTTTATTAAACTCACAGGATTTCATTTGTACTTACTGAAAGCAATAATAAGACTAAAAACGACGATCACATTTTTTTCAATTTATTATTGTTTCATTTTATTTACGTACCAATGTTTAACGCTTTACGTGAATTGAAGTTTGATTAATGTTTAAATTTTAGAGAGATAGCTAATATGATTTTTGTAATGCATTATGTGCTGCCTTTTTCTTGTTTCCAAAGTAAACTATAAAATATATATTTAATATATATATTTATTATAAATAGTTGAGTATTTTAAAAGAAAAGTTTAACTGAATATTTCCTTAACTGGTCCCAGGAGTTAGAAAATCTAAAAGTTTAAAATAAGTTAATAATAATAAGAAATATATATAGTTCGAACAAATAATCATGGAAACATCTAACGATAGTAAATAATTAAAAATTACAAGTGTAGGTACATAAATGTTCTAATTATATCAATTTAAAACCTAACCTCGTTATCCTAGTGGTCGATAGCGCGACTGCTATGAGCGAGATCATGGGTTCGAATCCCAGGTCGAACAAAGTGTTATTGGGTTTTTCTTATGAAATTCTCAGTAGTAGCACGGAGTTTGGTTTCGTGCCCGATTAATGGCAATGGGTTCGCCCCCTATTACATGGGACCTAAAAACATACTCAGCGAATTTTGGGGTGTACTAATGTACACCTCTGCCTAACCCTTCGGGGAATACAGGCGTGATGGTAAGTTAAGTTAAAACCTAATACATATTAGTATTAGAAGCTAAAAGCTAAGAACCATTAATTTCAAAAATAAAAATCAAGTTATAATTCAAAGACCATACATTATATCGTCGTTACAAATTTAAAATCCTACAAATATCATTTTGGTCGAAAATTAGTTTAGCAGATAATTAAAAATACGTTTTCAATTTCTACCACTTGCAGAAACTCTTAAGTAAATATCTTATTATTTCACAGATGTACAACTCATAAAAAAAACTATAGTGTCTGCCTACATTTACCTATTGTTTTTTACTATTTGTTTTTCTCGACAAGATACTTTTAACACATAGGAAATCTTAAATTTGCAACAACGATAAAGCATTAGTAGTTTTTGATTCAATCTATGAAAACGCGTTTAAAGAGAATGAAACAAAAAATGATAACATTTGCTAATAAAATTACTTTATAACTATATTCTATATCACTAATTTTGATAAAATTAACCGCACACATAACTACAGTTCGCTGCAATGAATTTTACCGATATGTCATGAAACTGCCGGTTACCAAAAACGCTATTATTTCAGTACACATTGTTATTATCTCGAATCACATTGTGATGTATATACCGTGAACGGGTTTTAAATTAAAATTTATGCCACACATATTAACAGTATAACGGCGCTTGATTGATGAGCGTAATCCTTTGTTACGTTAACAAGCCTCAGTTTTTACTCTAAATGGGTGTGTAATTCATTCTAATATAACCAAATTACATTTGAACTCAATGTTTAGTTGAAATCATTGTGGGAATGAGTGATCCTAATTTAGTAAAGACTTAGAATAAAGAGTAGTCTTTAAGAGAGGCCGGTAGTCTTTGAAGATTTCTCTCATCTTGTGGGGGGCACAGTTTGACTTGCGGAATACCTACACTTTACAGAAGATCGCAGCCAAATGAACTTGGGTTATGTTACTGCTGTGAGTATGGTTTCTGGAGCTTCTTGGAGTGGTAGTCACTTATTATCAGGCGGGCCGTAAGCTTGTTTATTACCTTAGTTGTATAAAAAAAGTATTAAGAGTACATAAAAATACTGTATATATAATTTAAAAAGCATGTTCGATTAACATGTTTATAAAGATTAAATAAATACCTACTTATTTAGGTAATACACAGTCTCTTAATAATAGCGAATTAAGAATTATGATGTCTATTTTTAGTCTTTCTACGTTTTATGCAAGAGTTTAACACTGTTTGATAATAACCACACACTTAAACACACCTGATATAGAATGGTCGAAGATGGTCCCGAATGAGTACGTACACCTTGTTTTATTTAATACTTATTGTCTGCATTTGTTTATGAAATAACCGAAAGTAGATCTTTATTTAGATATGATGTAGAAATATATTATCTTTAGCAAATTATACAATGATTTTATATACATCTAAAGACCCGTCCACATATTTGCCAAGCCTTGGCAAACATTCACAAATTCAAGAGTGTGGATAGAGCGTTTGGCTTGGCTTGCCACCGATCTGAGCGAAGTCCGTATTTAATGTATAAATCAAAGGAGCTTGTGGCAAGCGCTTGAGATGCGTCCACACGCTTGCGTGTAATTATTATTGTTTGCGCGAAATAAATAATCGATAAATATTTGAAAAAACCTGGTACGGTTTCTGTGAATTTTAACTATCTTCGTTGATACATTTTCTATGTCCTATTATTTTTCCTCATTCAACTTCGCTTCTTTTTAGAATAAAAATAAATTAAACCAAACGTTATAACCGATACAAGATCGAAGTCCGTCATGCTTGCTTATCCCAAACACACTAGCACACTCGTAAACGTGGTGGATGTTGGTGGCGGTGGATGGCTATGCTTGCATTGCCTATTTTGTAGAGGTTTGAAGTTTGTGGCAAGTGGCAAACGTATGGAGGAGTCATTACAATGCTGCTTAGAAACAAATAAGACATGGTAGTGTTTATTTACTGTTAAAGTCTTACCACATCATAAGAACTTGCTTAATTTTTACTTTTATTTTTAACTAGCGGCGCCTCGTTTTTCCACGTGTATTTATTATGCAATAATTATTTTCGTCTCATAGTTTTATTTTCACATTCAACATTCTTATAACCTATGAATTGAGGAATGACTTTTAATTCCTGTGTACATAATTTCATAAGAATCACTTGAGAATTAATACAAATTATTTATTTTACTATTTTAAAATTACAATTTATTTTTCATTGCTTTTAAATATATATTTCGTGTTTATTTATATAACTGTAACCTGTTTTTATGTTATCAATAAATGTATTTTTTCATTCCTTCTAATAATTGATTGAAAATTTTCGTGAATAATCTAAGAATAAAAATAATTATTTAATATGGTATTATACTTTTTAAATCTGAGGCACCGTTTTAGTTGAAAGCCATTACTTTAAAGTTTCTTCCCGGAGAACAATATTTTCCAATTTAAGTGACAAAGTGCACTTAGATCGGCTTGTCTGAAACCAAAACTTTACCATTTGAACTATACAGCAACTTGCAACTAACGGAAGGAATCCAGTTTTTTAAGTTATTTATAATCCCATTCAAGAGATCTGAGTCGGGATATTATTATTATAGCACTATTTGTAATAAGTGACTAATCCATTTATTAGCTGGTTTTCCTTGTTTTTAGTATGCATTTGTTTTTTCATAACTATTTTAGACTAAATAAGTATTATAAGTATTAACTAAAATCATATTATTGCTAAGCTATGATATTTTCTATTACCCACTATGTTATAATAGCTACGACTTTCATGTTGAAAATCTATTGCCAAGGGTCGCCGATAGGTGTGTTCGGCATCTGCACTTGTGAGCCAGTCTGCCTACTAGGTTTAGTGAGTCACCATCTTGGACCATATCGTCATTTAAAATCAGGCGAGATTGTGGTCACATATTAAACCTACATAAAATTAAAAAATCTGTAATTTATTGTACTAGTAGAATATTTTACTATATGTATATATAATGCGTGGCTGTAGATATCGACATAATTTACGTGAACTTTCGACGACGAGCGCCGATAATATTACGGGGTAGATGAAGCGGAAACATCAAATTACCGCTTAGCGTCGCCTCGCGTCAATTCCTTCCTCGAAGACTAGTAGGCCATTTTCCTTATCTTCGTTAAATATATTGTAAAAATGGTCGCTTTAATCATTTCTGTTATTTCAGTAGGAGACAAATTTTAGTAGATTATATAAATCTCTCATTATTTTAAAAGTAGTTTGTAGATCTGCTGGTTTTTATAGAACAAGCGAATAGTAACCGATTGAATCGCGACCACCATACACAACTATTAAGTAAAAAGAACTTTGCGCTTATTCGACTGTATAGCTTGTACCATCTTGTACTTCTACTACTTCTACTTCTACTTCTTGTACTTCTAATGAAAATAATTCACTTCGATTGTTCTTATAAAATAATCAACATTAAAAGCGCATCAAATTCTAAAATTGCATTTCGCACAGATACTGTTCGCTTTTAATATCTTCTGTTTTATATAAAAATCTTGTATTTGTCTGATAGTGATCGAGTCACAACTGACAGTTAACTGAGTGACGACTTGACAGATTGAGCTCATATTCACATATATTTGTTTTATCGAGACGATCGTTTATAGTTATATTAGGATCCGATAGGTGGCGCTGTGTTTGAGTCATTAATTACCGAAAAGGGAAGAACAACGTCTGCCGGACCAATGTTCACTGTCTATTAAAGTATTTATTATGAATCCGATTGAATCGAAGTGACCCTTCAAATAAAAGCACCATAAATTATTACAATTTACATACCTGCTCTATTTATACTGTAAAGTAAGTTATTTTTAACACTTTTTATGTTTAGTGTTTGCCTACAATCTCATCTGTTGAATGATAAAGATATGGTGGAAAATGCTAGCACGCTAAGCCTAGTGGGGAGGACTGGCTTGCAAGTGTAGCTGCTAACACACTAATGGGTACACAACCACAGGTTTTCATCCTTTCTTTCTCTGAAATATTATGCTAATTGTGAGATATATACTCGTTTCGTTACGATGTTGTAAACTTTATTAACGTTACGTTATTTTGAGTAACCAATTATATAATTTACAAATTTTATAAATATCTATAAACTAACGTGTAATTTTATTTGAATTTGCGGGATGGTAGAGCAGTGATGCTCCACAGCGTCGCTACCATGATATACTTGGCAAAAATATCTATTATAATTTAAAGCAGCAGCGCGTCGCAGATTTCTTAAAGGTTTTTTGTTTTGTCTATAGAACTTTCATGCAATCACTATCCATGGACAACGGAATCTTAGTGATTTAAAACAAATTGTAACATGATAAGTTCTTTTAATATAGAAAAAATAATAAAAACAATCCAATTTTATTCATATTTACTAATGCACGGCACTGTTTGCTATAACCGTAGATGTAGTTAGTATATGTATGTATACTACATGTATGGCTATAACCCACCTTATTTTATTATGTTGGAATGGAAGAAAAAGTTTAGTTTGTTAGATCTGAAGTTTTGTGTTCTATAGTTTATATCTAAAAATAATTATTTATACTATAATAAGAATTTCTTTATTTTAATCAGCATTTTATTCGTAACACTATCTATGCGGGCTTGTAAGTCTCCCGGTAGCTGATTATGCACTGGCTTAACCCAAAACGAGAAAAATAAAATGAGAGTCACTGTGAGGGATTTATGCGGTTGTGAACCAGTCCGGTAAAGATCCCTAATACCCCGCTCGATTACTACCTATAGACCGGCTTCTCCTGGAATGCAATACGTCTACGCGTACTACCACAGTGGTAGTTACAACTGGTGTATGGTAAACGCGGTCAGGTCGTACACAATTGTCGGGTCCACCCAACAAAAACATGTTATACAGGTTCGGCTAGAAAGATTTGCGAATTTTAAAAACTAACAAAAAAAAACTAAATACAATACATCTTTATTTAAATTAAAATAGATATCAGGGAAATTTATTTCTTAAAAATTACATCATACAGGTGTGCACCATCACGCTGCAAACATTCCTCGAATATGAACCTCAAATTGGTAAAAACTCGCTGACACATTGCGCGAGAAATAGCTGCCATTTCTTCTCGGATATTTATCTTCAACTGGTTAATCGTGGCTGGGTTATTGGAGTAGACTCTACTTTTCAGGTATTCCCATATGAAAGAGTCCGTTGGCGTTAGATCCGGACTTCTAAGCGGCCATGCAATGTCACCTCGGCGTGATATCAGTTTCAATCAAACATATCGTTTACAGCTGCCAACGAAGCATTAGATGTATGGCATGTCACACCATCTTGTTGAAACCACGTCGCACAATTATAGGCTTCAATTTGTTGCAGCTGCGGAAAGAAAAAAACCCTTATTAACATGGCTATGTATCAGTCGGAATTTACAGTGACAGATTGCCTTTGTTGATTTTCAAAGAAATAGGGTTAGATAATTCCGTGTGCTAATATGGCTGCTCAAACGTTTACTTTCGGCGATTGCAGAGGCTTTTGATGTTTTGCACGTGGGTTGTCTGCAGCCCAGTAACGGCAATTCTGTTTATTGACATGCCCATTTAAGTTAAAATGGGCTTCGTCGGAGAACAGAATATTGTTGAAACTCTGAAAACGTTTAAACATTGTTTCAACAAAAGCTCGTCGTAAAATTGGGTCTATTGGCAGTAATTCCTGCACAAGTTGAATTTTATACGGGTGCAAATTAAAATCTTTCAACAAAATGCGACGCAAAGATGTTCTGGACACCACAAGTTCAGCTGATCGCTTGCGAGTCGATAGACCAGGATTACGTTGAACTAAAGCTCTAACTTGTTCAATTGTGTCTTCCGTTCTTGTTGACCTTGGGCGTCCCGCAGGCTTTTGTTTGGGAGTCAAACCAGTAGCTTCGAACTTTCTGACCCATGATCTAATCACACTTTTCTTCGTACACTGATTTACGCCATGTAATCCAAACACACGCCGAAATAAACGTCGAACAATAGCGCACGAATCGCCATTTTTTAAATAATGTTTAACGCAGAATGCACGTTGTGCTCCGGTGAAGCAATCCATCGCGACTAAATTTCCGAGAACCGAGCTTCTCATCCCCACCACCCGCGCAGCCCCCGCTCATAAGGTTCAAACGCAAGAGTGTTTTTAAAATCGTACGCCTTTCTGGCCCATCTTGTATCAAGAAAATCATTATAATATATTAAAAAATGTTAATTCGTATTCTAATTCGCTAAATACCAACGCTAAACACACATACGGTAAATGAAATTATTAATTCCATTTGCGAAGGAGATAATTTCGCAGAACGGTTGCGTTGTTTGACTTTAATTAATGCGAGGCTTGTCAACGTTGGGCGTAATTTCTACGACGACGTGATTGTCTGAGGCATGTATCGTGTTACTGGAATCGCGTAATCATTATTTGCTATGCTCAATATAGGAAAAAATATGTTTTTATGTTTATTTACAATACAATGATGTAGCTTAAGTCATTATTTTCAAGTTGACATATGCATGTTACATAATTATTGCATCTACTTCATTTTTTTGTTGCTGTTTGAACACAATGACATCTGTTATCATTACTATGATACATTCTTAAGATTCAATATCTTTTGATTTTACTACATTGTGACTACATTGATTGTTCAATTTTTGTTATCCGTTTTCTATATATGTTTATTTTATTTACATGGTTAGTACCCTCCACTTCGCTCAGCTTTTCATCAAAACATCAAGCGATTGGTTGCACACATGTCAATGAATACTTATAAAATGTTTAGTTACAAAAGCTGAGCTAGGTGTGTGTGTGTTAGGTGTAGATTTGAT
The DNA here is from genome assembly GCA_033032175.1 of Saturnia japonica. Classification (NCBI taxonomy): domain Eukaryota; kingdom Metazoa; phylum Arthropoda; class Insecta; order Lepidoptera; family Saturniidae; genus Saturnia; species Saturnia japonica. The sequence goes on along the minus strand of CM065311.1, from coordinate 7,065,803 downwards.
ACGAACCACTTTCCATTCTGTTTAACAAGCCACATGATTGGTAAGAATACTTGTAAACTGATTCGCATAAACAATTGAGTTGTGAATGATAAGAATTAGATTGCCTCTAATTATTTGTACGTTAAATTTATATCACACTCCAATGGGACAGTAGTGATATATCGACAGTTCGCGAATGGAAAACAAATACACAAAATACGTTCATTGCTATTGGAAATGTGGAAACCGATAGAGACTCTCGACGCACGCTGAGCCAAACGGAATCCGCACCATATTTCATGTTATGCGCTTTGTAAAAGAAAATACATTTTTCACAACCTTTACAGTTTGCAGTGTTTGTGTGTTTTCGATATACACATGTGCAAATCTACAAATGTATTGTATTACTATTTATATGAAATTGAATTTACAAATAAATTAAAATTAAGTCTCTGTTTTTTACTAAATGCATATGAAGGTATTTACGGTGCATATACCAAACAACAAATTAAAAAAAAAAATATCTGTCTGTCTATTTGTTTCGGCCTATCTCCGAAACAGTTAAACCGATTTTGACGGGACTTTCAATGGCAGATAGGTGATTTTATAAGAAGTAACTTGAGCTACTTACTTACTTACTTAAGTAACAGTACTCGGTATCACGTGCATCTCACGCTTACATTCCTCTTCGCAGCCGTCGCGTCGTCGCATACAAAATTCAACGCGCACGAGACGCACGCACATTTAGTTGTTTAAAAAAATGGATGTTTCTAACTCCAAAACTGTTCGAACTGTTATACTCCCTACATGTAGGAATATATGCTGGCTGACACTGCTGCGTCAGCAGTCTACCAATGATAACTCCACCATCGACTGTACCAAAAGTTAGTCTTGTCTAAGCCTCCATATGCGTCGGCTGCCAAAAAGATCTAATAATTATTTTGTGAAATCAATTAAAGAATATATTAACCTTTACATCAATTATAGTTTTATTTTAAACTAACGTCGAGGCTCATTATAACAGAACGATTACCATGAGAGTTGTTCTACGTTTTTTTTTTTTTTTTTTCAAGGAGAAGGTGTATTTTACCCCTGAAAGCGATAGGTGGTACTGTGGTCGAGTTTAACTATTGAGAAGGGAGAACAACATCTACGAGAGCAGTTAGTTCAATATAAACATCAATAAGTAGTTGGTACCATGATTTATATGTTTAAGCTACTGAAAAGCTCTCATAAAAGCTATGAAAACGTAATCGTATAATTTTTTTTCTACGCCTTTATATTGGTTCAGAGAATAATTTCCGCGTTAACATGATTGAAGGATCAATCAAAGTGTATAAAAAAGTAACATTCAGGTCAAGTGCCTTTCAGACACACGTAGAAAAAGTGAGCGCCCGAATTGTGAGTCGCTTGAACGGGTGCCGCAAAACGATTTGTCGTTCATCGACGTTTTGTAATGATTCATTTAAGAAACTCATTTGCGCCAAGCCTTAGATAATTGATCCTAATTTACTTTAATATTAATATCAACATTTACATCTGTATTTCAGTCTATATAATAATATACCTAGTTGTCAGGACACACTATTTATTGACAATTACAATTAACTTCTTATTACGAAACACACCGTGGCCCCGTCAATGATGACACCATCTTATATTGTTGCCAGTCGTGCACATCAACTATGCTACAATATCGTTAGTGTTAATTATGCTTAAACTTCTATGTAGGGCCGCCCTGCGATATTTAGCACCCGTGGGTTACTAAAAATAATTCGAACCGCTTCATAAGGAAATAAATGGCAAGGCTAGTGGAAGTAGAGGGTATCCGGAAAAATTATAAATGTCAGAATTAGAAAAGGTCACAGCTAGTCCTAAATAAAAATCAAACTTATGTGATAGTTAACACGTAGAAAACCCCTTACTCTTACAAAACATCTATATAGGTATTGAAAAATAGCTCGAATAAGTTCTACGGAATGATTATCGTTCACCAACATATAGGGATCTATGTAACGATTCATTTGAGAAACTCATTTGCACGAAGCCCCTGGAGAAGGATGTTCATTTGCATTTGTATTTATACCAGAACTAAAAAGTAACTCTGTGCCGTGCATGATAAATATGTAGAAATGTAATATTGTGTTCTTATTTCAGAATGTAATTATTAGTTATTTGCTTTAGTACTTTTATAATTATATTTTGAATATAACCTTTAATATATCAATTTCCTGGGTCAACTAAGCCTATAGTATTTTTTTTATTTAAAGTTATTTTTATATTATGTACTTGTGCCAAAATACCTAAGTATCACATAGTGACGCAGAAGGTCTGCTTTTTCACCATCATTATCAACCCTTAATAGACCACTACTGGGCATAGTATGCCTCTCCTAAAGCTCGTCGCTGTATGCTATGGCAGATTTCCGTATGCAGTCACTAGATCGTGAGCAGAGGGTCAACTGGGATTTGAATGACATCTTATGGTTAGTACTGCAATATTGAAAAAAATGTGCACAACATCACTATGCTGGGCGCTGTAGGTTGGCGTTCGCAGAACTTGGCATTTTGCAATAATAATACTGCGCGGCCAAGTCAAAGTAAAAAGGGTTATAACGCCACCTTATTGGTAGTCTGCGCATCGTCTGTTAATCAGCAGAATTCACCAAGATAACGTGCCATTGATGTTTGGGTCGATTAATTATTATTATTAACCAGTGTATCCACAAAATACTTCAAAATAAAATAAGTGTCAGTGTAAATAAGACTTTTTTATTATAATTTTTATTAGCTTTGCCTAGTTACTTTTAGCAGAAATAACACTTGCGATCAACGTAGACTTAGATTGGAGAAACTGTCCCTTACAGTAAGTGAGAGTATTATTTATTCACTATGCTCTGTTTACATATGAATCAATACAAATAAATAAAAGTGTCTATTTGAAATGTCAAAATATCATATTTTTTTTAATAAATGCATATTAAAGTGTATAGGGTTGTATCGAGGAATATGTGGCGACGTACCTGCACTTGGCGATGATGGCCTCACGCTGGTGTCGTTGAAGCGCGTTCCACCGCTTGGTGAGGTGTCGGATCCGAGTAGGAATCTCGGTACGAGGAATTTTCCATAGGGTTTCTATTGTCACAATCGTATATACTGTCCACAAGAGATTTTCACCACACAAATGATTAGAGGACTATATTTGTATTAACAGTATGTCGGAGCATAGATTATTTTGTTGATTTTTAATTGTTCTTTTTCCACGGTCTTCGCACCAATCGAAGAGCGGTGCGGTGGAGTGGACGCGTGCGCGGGAGCCAATCACAGCCCGGCAAGGCCGCCAACCACATATTACACTCGAATTGACAAAAAGAACAAATGATGTTTCAGTGTTGTCACAATGTACTAACTAATTATTTTTTCTTACGGTGGCTACGTAACAAGAGTAAATATAATAATACACTATTTTAATAAAATTGTGTCTGTCTGTTTGTTCTAGGTATTCTCCCAAACGGTTGGGCCGATTTTGACGGGACTTTGTCTGTGAGATAATTGATGTTATAAGAAGTAGTCAGCGGGAGCATAATATGTCTATCAAGGACTATCAAGGATATCTATCTGAGGATCACCACCAAAAAGCATTTTTGCCTTTAAATAACCGAGAGCTGGGTAATCACGATTCGGGCGAGTGCTCGATCGACAGCATCCTATAGTCTACGCGAGCGCTAATAATAAAACTGAAGACCAATGTAGATTTAAGTGTGTTTCCTTAACTCCTTCGAGTGCGGTTAACGGACAAGCGAGAGAACGAGGCTTCGTAATAAGTGTAACCCTTTGTTCATAACGACGGGAGTCGTCTTCGCCACGGAACGCTAAGTGGGGAAAATGTCACTGTTACACAGCTCCCCTGCGTACTTCAAGTGTCAAGCATTCTTCGGATCTTGCGATGCAACCTGCAGAACGTAGTTTTCAACAGCCTTTTGTGATTACCGTGTTTTTGCGTACTTTACACTATATTTTTATGCATACTCTTTTTAATCCACCGTACTCGATATAAAAATTATATATTAGATGGTAATATTACTCTATCTACAAGGCTCGTCAAATTCTTGTATATTTGCTTATAATGCAGCTAACTTTATATTCCAAGGTGGCCTAAGTTGTTTTTTTTTTGTAAGATACGGAGCGGAGCTTGGTTGTCCAGATATTGTATTTTTGAATATAGCAACAATACGGGATTTTTCGTAATAATTATAAATCATTCAAATAAATGAACAATTAATGCAACTTAATGAATTCATGAAATATTATGACTCAATAATTCTGTGTATTTTTTAGGTATGTCTTTGTTCCTCAGACCTGGTACATATTTTTGGTGAAACGAACATTGAATATTATTAACTGTTTTATCAACTAGCCTATAGTTATGCCATATACTTTAGAAATTCCATATAATACATCTATATCTATTTTAAGATAAACGCTTTTTTATAGTTGTTAATTACTAAAATACATTTACATTTGCTGTGGCAATACATATATATGCCTGCGTATAATTCGCAAAATAATTAATAACTTCGTACGCCAAAACCTTTCACATCAGCACCGCTATAAATATTCAGACTTTTATACTAACGTTGACGATTCATTTAGCACCCGATGACTTTGAGTTTTTTATTACCGAAAATGTTAAGTAACATTAACGTCAACAAAAAGGCCTGAAGTGACCCAGCATTAAAGTCAGCTTATGACTCAGGTCGTGATAGATTACCGGCCGCTTGCTGTTCTCGTTTATTTTTTATTAAATGCCTCAACATCTGGCTTCAATTGCGGTAACAGCTTTTTATAGCACCTTTGAGATTTTTGTTTGCACAGAAATATTCCTACTGCGTTCATTTTTAATTAATCGCAAAGACTGCCTGTTGAAACTTCAGTGATACAACACAGAGATGGAAATGAAAAATTATACGTAGAATAGACCTAAAAAAATATTGTACATATAACAATTATTTATATTCATAATAAAAATTAGTTTCATATTTGGAAAGCATACTTATTAGTTTGTGTGTAATTGTTTATAAAATTGATGGTCTCTAACAAAACTGTTTATTTGTTTGTTTTTATTTTATTTTATTAAGTATGTCCATAATTTAATACTGTATCTGAGGACAAGGCAGTGACCCGCCAAGTCGTGCGCAAGTCGCGGCCGTACCATCCTTTTCTCGAAGCGACTTACGGCACTTTTGGCCCACCTGCAACTTCGTTGTGAATAAAACAAAAAGTTTAAATTTTTAGAGATCAAGAGGACATACTGTAGCTGGCTATATAAAGTATTTATATTATGTTAAGAAAATAGAAAATCGGATACTCTGCGGTACGGAATGTTTTATTTAAAAAAAAAGGTTAAATAAGTAGATTATAATTGTACTTATTAAAATATTGATCTCTGTCCTCCTAACGGAGCATGTAAATAACCTGACAGTAGTAATGTGATACAGCTTTTTACGTATAATCTTTATACAAATAAAAAAAATTTAATGAGCGCAGCGAAAACTCATGAAATCAGGAAGTTATAGTTCGAAATTTTCATTCCAAGAATATCTTTAAATAGTATTAATTTTATGAGCATAAAATATTTAATCATTACCTTTCAAGCGAAGTTCACATCTGGCAAGTTTATTCTGTTATTGCTTGTTGTTTGTTTACGTCTGTATAAAGGTAAACAAGATGCAACACTTTACGAATATTAATAAAGTGTTGAAACATGATAATCATTAATGAGAAACAAAACGATATTTGTAAAGGAGAACAAAGGACTCTTAAATTCCGAAACGAATTTGAAACCTCTTCATCGTAAATGACACGCCTGAAACACAAAACCCATTGAAGTAGAAATGAATGATGCGCAGGGATTTTGCTAAATTTACCGACCTTTATATAGTAAGAGCGTTTTTAGATAAAATAATATTTCAGTAAAGTTTTTGCTTGTTCTGTATTTTTCGAGAAACGGAACTTTACAATGGATTTATTTAACAAGAAAATTATGTACATTATAAAGTTGAGAACCTACAACTATCAAGTTTGAAAGGCGTTTTCTTCTTAGATATCAAATAACTCTGAAATAGCTCTTATATTTTATGAAAGCATATTATAAGATCTAAAATTCATCATTTTTCAAACGATGCCTCAAATTTTTTACCGGAATTGGTCATGTGAATAAAGCGAAGGGCAGAACGACTGAGTTTGATTTAACCCGACCGGCGGCGGCGCGGTCGTAACCCGACGTTGATAAGTGTTCAATGCGACATGTCTTTATTTGGTCACAGAAAAACCAAAAGACCATAGTCAATTTTTGAATACCGGTCTTCTATTTTTATTTGAGAGTAATTAAGCAATATAATATAGGATAAGAGTATAAATCTTTACAGCATTTACAGTTAAGTATATGTATATAGTATATGATGAAAGAATCACGAAAAGGATATAGAATGCGAATATATGTAAACGTAAAAGCTGAGGACGACCGAGATTGACATAATTATGTGAATAAAAAAAAAGTACTGACCGTAAAGCATGCAAATCACTCTAAGATTTACTGGAGTGGTCTACCAGTGTAGGAGTGCATTTGGAATAGATCTGTAAAGTTTTTTGAACCTGCTCAAGCGAATATAATAAAAGCGGTGTTCCATTATTTCTGCTTACCCATGTAGCGACATGACGTGATGATAAATTGCACAAGTTCTTAGAGTGTTTAAAATATTATTATTGTGATTAAGTTTTTTTAGTATTCTGTTTAAACTCTTAAATACGATAATGTCTTCACTTATAACTGAACTGTTAGAAAATTAATATAACATATTTAGTACTGTTAAATAGAAAGTAATAATAATACCGGCAGCACCCCAGCCCATAGAAATATTACCAATTTTAAACGGTAAAAAATCTCTTTCTGTATATTTTCACATACCACATATACACCACCGTACCACCACATACAACACCGTCATTCGACAGCGTATCACTAGTTCAAATAAGTAAATATACACAAATCTGTATATGCTGTGGGTCGTACCCTATTTTATGTACAACATTATTGCATCCTGCGGGAGCGTTAAACGCAGAAAAACAGGCGCATAATTAATTAACTTTCTTGTTATGAAAATTATTATAATTTTTGTTTTTAAATATACACGTTAGTAGTTATATTTCTAGTTGTTATGTGAAGCATAATTTCGAGTGTAACTGTCTTCACCACAATAAAACAACAGGTTCAACAAGAAACTTTATAGTGTAAACTTTCTGTCACAAAAATTTACACTCATTATTTTTTACTCGCTTAAAGAAGTGTAATTACTATAATACAAAAATATTTTGTAGATACTCACAATTGATCGTGTTCAAGAAATGTAGTGCAAGGTGCCCCTTAAAAGATAAATCAACAACCTGCACAAGGTACCTGGAAATGATTGGATTTGAAGGACCAAAGAGTCAAGTTAAGTGGCTATCCTTGAGACGTGCATATGTCCAGCAGTGAAAAAATACAGACTAATAATGATGAAGCAAATTATTTATTACCCTTTATCTCTTTCTAAAGTGTACCCTGAGCAAAATCTAGTAATAAGCATACATTAGAAAAACGTTTCCGCACGCGCTGTTCTCCGCAACCATAGGTTTACGGTAACCTCAATCTCGGCACCAATAAAGTAGTTTGATACGTCCTACTTTTACCGTACTGTGAAGCTGTGGAACTGTATAACTGTTCCCTTCTTCCTATAACATGGAGTACTTCAAGCATAACGTGAAGAGACATTTAAGCAAGCTGGCATGACAGCGACGACTGATGACAGTTTGTAGATCCCTCGGCAGTTGCCGATGTTATTGGATTACACTATGCTCACCATCAGGGAGAGTGTAGTCATTTTGTCGTGATAGTATAAAAAATTATGAATATATTTTAATCTAAACTTATTCACAAAACTCATCAATCTTTTCCACGTAGTAAATTTATCAACTTTTTGTAAGGGTTGAGGGTTTTCTCTTTTGATTAAATAAAGAAATTTGTAAATTAAGTAATATAAGATTTGGATAAAATTCTGTATTTATATAATGTTTTACAATCCAAGTTTACCTAGATAGGTTTATTTAAGACACTAAGCGCAGCTCGCTTGCCCAGATATGATTAATTTATTCTTGCAATTAAATGATAACAAATATCGTGGCAATAACAAAGCCTATTGTCGGCTTTGTTTTATTGTTTGTTAATCCCAATTTATAGGGATAAAATATGTACCAATTTCAGATAATTTTCATATGGTAACCTTAATTACCTAACGGTGACATTAATTTTGGGCTTCTACGCCGCGCAATTGGTGTGTAGTCATTAAAAATAAAACACAATAACCTTGTTTGGGAAACAATGTAATTTATTAATAGATTTTATTAGATTAAAAATTAATGAACCTATGGACTGCTTAGTGATTGAGTTATCAAGATAAACTAACTCTACTGTTTTATACACAGCCTTCACTAAACACCAAAACTCGAGAAAATAATATAGATGTAATGAAATTTTTCAATTATTTGTAAAATTAATTGATATAATATTCATATAATTGATATTGACTTAATTATTTTAAGTAACAGAGATTTTGAAGAAGAATTTAGAAAAATGATTATATAAAGTAGTATTATACATTTCTACTCATCAGAATTAAAAATTGCAAGCAACTGATTAAAAGAATGTACATAAAATAGGATTAAAAGTAATTAAATGATTTTTGACAAATAAATACTTAAAAATACGAATGTTAATAATTCAATCCCAAGCAAAGAAAAAATTATGATTTAAAAAAAGCTTATAAAAACAACCATGTGAAAATTTCTATCGATTCCGAGGTACCTAACATATTTCAATTTATTATTAAAATACTGTGGTAGCTCACACTACTAAGCCACGCCGCGCCGCGCCGCCGCAAACGTTAAACGTTTTCTATAAACTTTTTGATATTACTCAGCACTGGCTGCACGTAAATATGCCCTTACAGTGGTCCTCGCAACTTTTTCAATTTAACAGGTAAGGATAAATCGTTCATTCTTTTTATTTGAACATAGAACTGATATAAACTCCGGTAAGTTTGAAAGCCGAGGCAATATTGTTTGTTGCTTCCTGTTAACTCGGGAAATCTTTGCTTCGAAAAACTTTGTTTAAATTAATTATATTTCCTGTTTTGTTGGAGTTTATTTCTTAGCATATATTCTTTTTTTTTCTGAAATCTGCTAAATATTGTTCTTATCAGACATTTCTATGAATTTAAGCTGTTTGTTTTTACGGCACCTAAATGCCAAAAAGTAATTGACTGAGTCAGGCCCAGGCTTAACACGTCATTAAGACAAAAAAAGACCATACTATACTAACTTTCTTATTAGTCAGTTTGAAACTGCATCCATTTAAAAGGGATTAACTCAATACATTTAAACAAAAAGAAAGTATATGATTTGGTATCCAGATACGAATAAAGTACAGCGTAACATATTTTTTGTAAACAAAGGGAAATATCATGAATGTAGATTATTGTATGGTACTTAGTTTTATTAATATCATAAAAAATGTTTACACGCTTATTTAAATTACAATTTTGACAAGTTAAGGCGGCCTCCCACGGTCTGTGATGTTGCGGACGGACGCGAACCAGCACGCACTGACGTACCATGGGAAGAGCATCGTCTGTGGTAGCGCAGACAAGTCCGTAGCCTTAATGTTCGGTGCGTGACTGTCTATGCTCGTCAGTCGTACATGAGAAACCGCTATACCACAGACCGTGGAAACTCACCTTTACAAACATTTTGAACGTATTCGTGTTAAAACAAGAATTTTGGGCTATTTAAGTATGGTTATAAATTGTATGAAACTGAGAAAACTCTGAAAATTGAAACATGCACATGTGCATTTCTTTAATATATTAGCTGTGCTCGCAACTTCGTTTGCATGAATATCGGAAAACAAAATAAATTAATAACAGTCGTTAAGCCATGTTAAAAATGAACACTGTTAATTTCATGTGATAATACCGACAGTTTTGTAAATTGAGAAAAGTGTGTCTAGTAATGAGATACGCACACACATAATATGACACCACTGAGATGCATGGGGGCTAAGCACAAGAATTCTTCCACTACTAAAGCGTATGCCTTCCATCTAATCGAGTAAATGTTTCCAGTTCAATGGTTTGGACACGTCGCACGTCGCGCGTCGCTTCGAACAGTTATATAAAGAATTATTTGTTCTTTATTTCATTCGTTTATCAATTTCTTCGAGTTTTCAATTTCTGGTAAACTAATTACCTACGATATAAAAAATCTGTGTTCAAATTTTAGCCAGAGCATATTAAAGAAATATAAATATAATATGAGTACAAAATTTGACACAGGGCCAATAAATACCAATAAATAGGATGTAAAATGCAAAAAAAAATTAAAGCTACTTTCATCTTTCATAACCAAATAATTCAATTAACTGTTGCGATATTAATTTTTCATTTTCACTTATTTTATGTAAGTAAACCATTGGGGTTTATATGAAAGTACATCAAATCCGAATCTGATTCTTCGCATCTGTATGTACAGACTCATTAAAAGTTCTCACTGGCACAGATGCAGCGTGTGGAGCTCAGTTTATTGTCATATAACTGAAAAACTTTCAAAACGAGAAGCATCTGAAATACCACTTAGAAGGCTACATGTAATGGCTAATGTACAAATATATATGTTTTTTAGTTATGCATCTTTAGACGCGCTATGAATAAAAATATTGTGAATTTTAAAAATGGGCTCGCACATTGTTACAAAACCTCTGCACTATGAAGTTACTTGCTAAACCTCTTGTTTTATTTAGTGAAGGTAGTCATACTCGATATTATTGGCCACATACCGACGAGTGTGACTTCAAAAAAATATAATGTTTTTTGGAGATTAAAGGATAAGATGTCACAATTTAGACTATAACAGAATTTATTTAAATTATGGAAGTTATATTTTAAAATAATTTTATATTGAAATATTTGAAATGAATAGATAGGCAAAAAAACTTTTTCAATCGCAAAGTTTTGTTATCGATTAGTGTACTCCACTATTGTACAAACATCTAAATGTAGGAAGGGTCAGTTCGAATCGTGTTCTTTATACTCGGACGATCAGAGTCATTAAAAGTTTTATCTGGTACAAACGCAGTATACCTACAGTGCGCAGTTTTATTGCCAAACAACGAGAACTTTTCGATGTGAAAAGCATTTTAGATAATACGTAGAAATGTGCATGCAAATTAAATGTACGATTTCAATTCGCACCGACTTTGCTTCGAGAAGTTTAAAATTTCTTTGTTATCGTCTTAAGTTTCATTCTCATTTTATCAATTTTCTTTCACTTTTTATAGTTTATTTTTATTATAGCACGGCAAATTGAATGCACTGTAACTGACGGCAAGCACAATGCCGGCATTCCTAAATATCTCTTCATGTTTGAAGGGTTCCATGTTGTAGGAAGAAGAGAACACACAGGCCGAGAGATGGTTCCACACCTTCACAGCACGGCAAAGATATGACGTGTCTAATTTAATTTTCATTTTGAATGGTAGAAATTAATCTTTAAAAGCCCCGTGCCTGATGAGATTTCAATTACTCTAGTCATATAAAAGAAGACTTGTCACCCTTCAGTACATAAAGGAAAATGATTCGAGGAGCCATTTTCCACTGCCAGGGCACCTATTGAGCGTCGATGACAATGCCACTGTCCGCGAACGGAACCCTATTGTTATATTCGGAAGCCGTTATTGACGTTTCCAAAGGGCTATTAAAATATTTTATATTGAAAATCGTTTACGAACACTTTTGAACATAAAGCAATAACTCATCGGTGTACCGCACATAAAAAGCTGTTTCATATTGGTACAAAAGATTTTGTAGGACGTGCCAAATGAATAATATTATACACATTAAATAAAAAATCTGATAGTTGCAAGTGTGAATTGGTATAAGTATTTTAAACAATGAATATGATTAAAAAAATTAAGGTTTCGGCGACAAAGTTTTCATTTTTTATATAAATTAAGCTTCTTGTTTGATGAGATGTAATCTTTTGGTAACTTGCTATACTTAGCATATTATAAAATGTTCATAATAATAAAAAAATGCTTTGTCCTGAATGACTGACGGATCAACGCACAGCCTAAACCGCTGATCGTAGAGACCTGAAACTTGAGAGTGTGTTCTTTGTATGACGTAGGTATCCGATAAGAAAGGATTTTCCGAAATTCTACCCCTAAGGGGGTGAAAAATGGGGGCAAATTTTGTATGGGACAACGTGATTCCTTGGTCCACTCTTCTTAAAACTTTGCATAAACCTTTTTTAACAGAATTGATTGAAGACGTGTTTCGTATTTTATTGAAATTCATCCCCTAACGGGGTTAAAAAGGGATAGAAAGTTATTTTGGCGGTGATTTGCTTCGAAGTCGATATCAATACTCCTTAGTGCTTTTGATTTAAATTACATTTTATTTTGACAAATGATTGAAAACTCAATTCGATTTTATTCAAAAAAGGTTGAACTCGCTTAAAAATATAAGCAAATACTCTTTACAATTTGAATGTCTCGAAAGTCACCGTACTATATTAGCACCTCATTTGACGGTTTCTAAGCTTAAAGCTTACACATTTTTATTTGGACATAACGTATGAGATAATGAAAAATTAAAATAATTTGTACTCGCGGGAAGTACAATTACAACAGGCTACATGGGTGCGTTGCTGATGCTGTGTTTGTCGGATAAAATTAACACGGGTGTAACCGTGGGGTACAGCTAGTTATTATATAAAACGAGATCAATATTTATGAATTACTTAAAATAATCTAAGGATTAGTTAAATAAACCTGGAGTCTCTATTGAAAATGTGTTCTTTGCTGAAAATAAACATTTAAATTATTTAACTTTTGCAGGAGATTGCACTGGTAACGACTACAATATTAAACTAAGTTCTCAATATTAATTCTCGCTGGTACCGTTTACTACAATATTCCAGTCTGGAAAGCATTTCGACCGAGTTAGATGTAGTTAGAATTACGACAGTGTATAAATTACCCAATATATTACTAAATAAAAATAAACTTTTTTCCCGCATTAACATATCTTTTTTGGAATGATAATAATATTTATCCCACATTACCGCTGGTTAGCTGGAAGAAAATGCTTTAAATTGTTAAGCTCGCTAGTGTACAAACTAAAAGTATAATAAAGTATTCATTCATTCATTGAATTTTTGTTCAGTATTAATTTATTACCAAATTAAAAAAGTATTTTCGATGTCAATCACAGATAGGTGCGATACAACCTAATGATGGTTACGATATTGAGTAACTACTGCTGTTTACTATTCACTATTTAAATATAGTATATTTATATTCTTTTTATATTATTAACAAAATTCAAATGAATATTTACAGTATTATATTATAAGTCTAACATATCGTTACCTGTGGTGAGTATGTTAATTTCATTAGGCAAACGTTCTTGTGATTTGCCTATAAAATACACATCTATAATAATAAATCTGTAGTCCTGTCTATACACGTATTTTTCCCTTTCCCAATAAACATACAATATATAGGACACTGATTACTGATATAACAAAAAATGTTTTTTTGTGTGTTTGTATTTCCGAGTGTAACTCGAAAAGGGTTTGGCTGTTTTAAATTTTTTTTACACAATAAGCGTACGTTATTCTGTAATAAAATTGACAGGCTATAGGAATTGTCAATATTACTTTTACAAATTATAAAAAAAAGAACTGAAAATAGAAGTACGAAACGAAGAAACGCACCATAAATTGTACTCCATAAAAGAATCTATAGAGGAGGGTATATTTTAATATATATAATGAATAATATCTTATCATTCCGTTTTTACGACCTACTTTCATAATTTGTTTTATACATGACGTTTTTACTTTATCGTATTTCTCCAGGTTAATCCTGTTATAATACAAGCGAGTTTCCTTAAAATGTTTTACGTCAACGAGCATGTGATTAATCGAACAAAAGTTCAAGTTAACTTTTATAATATATGATGACGTAATTTGTTGATGGTATACCTACGTGTTGCGTACGCCAAAACTAGCATTTTTCAGTAAGCTGAAATTAATTTATTATTACTTTAAAATATATAAATAAATAAAATAAACAAACAACCTTGCGAATATTTTAACATTGTACATACTTATACGATTTTTTGTTCACCTTTTTACCAGAAAATAATTAATAGCCATAATAAGATATACGGATCATATTTGTATGAAATAAATCCATGGTATAATTGTACCCAACATAATTATTGAAAAATGATTATGTTTTTGAAAATATATTCAGGTCAACAAAAATGCCTCAAAATCGTTATGAATGGAAACAAAATTAGTGGCGCATCTACGAATAAATGAAGGAATATTATAGATTAGAAATGTCGATGCAACGTGACAAATATGTTGGAGTGTACTATCATTTATAACAGTGTTACAAAACTTCTCATATGCCTAAATATCCCTCACTAGCAAACTCAGAAACAAATGAGTAACTGGTTTTTTTTATCGGTTTAGTCTTTTGGCCACAACCCTACTTAAGTGCGATGTAGCCAAAAGTTGGCTAAGCTCCCACTAGGGAAGACTGACTGTTAAGGGTAGATGACGGATCACACCTATAGGTGCTTGGTGACAGATTTTCAACTTGAGGCTGGTAACTAGCCTGGCGGGTATTGTAAAAAGCCCTACTTACCACTTTGCAATGATTTCATGACTATGTTTTCCTTCACCGAAAGCTCAGGCTCATTGCATTCGAATTCACGTCTATCAACGCGATGTCCCTACAAGCTACCACTGAGACATCATTACTTCAAAGTGGTAATATAGGCTTTTATTTTTTTATTATAGTTAGTTATTATTACCAGAACAATTGAGATCAAATGACATTACTAAAAAGGCATGACTAAAAAAATCAGAGAGAATCGACTTCTAATGGCTTACAAGCATGATAAAAAAAACTTTTATTATGATAGATCCAAAAATCATCAAGGTGGTATGTATATTTTGTATGCATTTAAAGCATGGAAGCACTGACTAATAATCAAGACGACAATATCAGCGAGGAAAGATAAGCGAGACTTTATTCTGATTCTTCTTCTTACCCCTTATCCTACTTAAGTAGGGTCAGTACAATATATTTTCATTTTCTACTCTAGCAAATCTAATCTGAGTATTCACACCTTCTATACGTATATCATTCTTCACACAATCCATCCCTACCTTCTTCGGTCTTCCTCTACTACTATTTCCAGCCACCTTCATACTTAACATTCTTCTAGTTATAGTGTTACATATTTAACGTTTATTTTTGTGTTATATATTTTTATAATTCTACCCAGTCTAAAGTACAGTCCACTATCTGTATAGAAGTAGAATACATTTCTAGGCCACCAGGTGCGGGTGTATGGTTACCACCCCAATTACGTAATAGAAAAATATATTTCATAATTGTGTTACTAAAAACCTCAGTCTGATTTCCGCTTAATCCACACACGGCACCACCAACGTGGTTAGCGCCAACGAGCGCACTTAACCGGATATTAGTCACACCCACCACTGTTGCGATACGCTTATACATTGCCCTTCATAATCGTCATTTGAATAACTCAAAACTCACCGTGTGATGTATTATTTATCGATTTAAAGTATACACTTTAAATAGCTTCTACAAGCTATTCAGGTAGTAGTATAATTATAATTGAACAATAATATATTTTTGGAGTTTACTAGTTTTAATTATCATATAAATTAATTTTTATGCTCTGACCTATTATAGATAACCAGCAGTAACGAAACAAGATATTTTTAATAATTACTGACATGTAATTATTATTTTTATTTTCTTCTCTCATTGTTTAGTTTATATAATAGAAAATTTATTATTTTATTATTTATGAAGCTACTAGGAACAATGGGAATCCTCATCATTCAATCTCAATACTACGATAAGTTTTGATTTGACATATTTCCAAACATTTACAGTTGAAATGGCGTTTAGTGTAATGTAGATAATAGGTATAACTACTTTTTTTTTTAATTATATGGGGACACAAATTTATACAAGACCATTTTAATTCCAAACTAAGCAAAGTTTGTAATATGTATTTTAAACAGCTGATATACATACATATATCGATATTTAACAACCAGACACACAACTTAGAAATTATGCTCATCACACAAATGTCACTTATAGGCCTAATCTAACCCGTGGCCTTTAACCTTTAAGGCTTACTACCACTGCGCCACGAGGCTTGTTAATTTTTCTCATAATGTTTTTATTTCATATAAATCGTATTTTAAATAATATATCATTAAAACAATAAACACAACAAAAACGTCACACAAAATCACACTAATTAGATGCAGTAGGCTCGTTTTAATAGAATCGGTCGGTGCAAACGTGTCGCTGATGAAGCGGTCCTCAACAACAAGGGTTCGCAAAGGCTAAACCATTGTTTGTCAGCGTCGCTACATAGTGATCAATAGTGTTTACTGAGGTTACTGTGCGGCCTTTAATGAACACGCTAACAAAGTACGACATGCCTCGTTATATCCACAATTTTTTGATAGTGGCAACGTACGAAGCAAAAATAACGGCAGCCATCGAGAGGTTGGCAAGTCATCGCCTGTCTTTTCTATCACGCCGGCCTGCAAGCCTATCAGCGGCTGCAAGCCTATACTGGCTGAAAATACGTTAAGTCCGAAAAGCGACAAACCAAAATTTATTATCTTGACGGGTTTATCACTATCTTCATGGTGCAGGGTTCAGGGTACAGATCCCTACCACCCTACATGATTACTACATATACTCGTACACGAGCTGATCCTGGAACGCGACAAGCCTACGTGTGCAACTATGTCGGGTGTCGTACTTGGTGTATGGTGGTATCGATCCAGTAAAACATAATTGTCGTATACTAACCCCCTAGGAAATCCTACCTTTGTTTTATAATAAAAAGAAATGAAAAGTCACAAATACCGTCGTTAAGAGTTCTAGTCTTCTTAGGTCCAATGTAATTTAGACGTTCTGTCCTCAGGAGTAGCGATCTTATTGACAGGCTTCAGTAAGACTATGATCCGTTTCTGAGTTTTACTGACTATTTAACATTGGGGGATTTTAAGCAAGTTTGCTTACACTATTACATAAAAAATAGTTCTCTTGTAAACATCATCAAATTAAAAAAAAAAACAGTAAACCAACATTCAGCAAATCAAAGCTGTGGCTTATGCTTTGTCAGGCACAATTCCCGGTATTGACAGTAAAATGTTCTGCGTATTTATAGGGAACAGTCAACACGAATATGCCCTTAATAAAAAATGGTCTCTGTTTGTATGATCGGATTTAGCTCAAAAACGGCTACACTGATTCCTATAAAATTTTGTACACGGGATGCTTATGTCATTGGTCAATTGATAAGGTATAAAACATTTCAACATTACATTTAGAAATCGTAAAAAGAAATAACTTCTAAATAAAATTATTTTATTTTATTATTGACCGATTTTAATGAAATTTGTATAGATGAAATATAAGTCATTCTATAAATAACGGGCTATGAGAACTTCCAATACATCTGTGGGATCCACATACAGCTGTGCATCCACGCGCCGTCTGAAACAAATGCGCACTAGGAATTTTATAAAAAATTCTTAAACTAATGATGATTTTTTTTGTAGACGGGAAGAATAAGTCATTCCATAATTGATAGGATATATTAATTGTCAATATTACTTCCAGAAATCGTAAAAAAAAGATATTTAAAAATTACATTATTATCAATTCTCATCTGATTCTGATCAAATTCAAATCGTAGAATAGAATAATAATTTTCAACCGATTTGCATGAAAACTGTACAGGAGAAATATTTACATGCCAGTCCTTAATTATATAGCATACGAGTTATCAACAATATGAGTAATAGTAACAAAAATGCGCGGAGCCGCGGGCATACCGCTAGTTATAAATATAAATTTACAGATTTTCACATTAGACACAAATTTTATGAAAGTCCAGGGAGTTTTAACACCTAATATGAATGTGTCATAATAAAAATATGACGTAGGAAGTAATTTATTAATACAAAGTGTGACAAGATACAATTTCTGATATCTTTGAAACCGTAATAATCTTGAAAAGGCTAAATTAATATAGTGATTCATATTCGTCCAGTTACTGACACAACTGACTACTGATTGACTCGTAACCGTCTTCACCTATCTTATAAGATGAAGTGTACAATTAAATTCAAATTTGTAACTAATTCATTAATATTTTTGTTATTCCAGGAAATAGAAAACTGCTACCCAGTTCACCTTAAGTTCAGTGCTCATGTTATCTTAACATTATATGTAAAATGATCTCAAAAATACCACAATACTAACTTCTAGGCTATTCAGTGAGGCTTCTATTCTTGAAGACAGATTTGAAACAATGTGGTAGAGCATATTACCAACCACACCCTTCGGATCGGAACACAGCAACCCGAGCTCAGCTGCTTTGCGGCAAAATTGAGTGTCGCCGTGGAGCTTCAATATTTAAAACCTGACGTTTTATATTTAGACGCGTTATACTCTCACTAAAAGTAATTTGAAAACGGTATATTAGCATATTGAAACAAAAAGAGTTAAGAAATCACTTCGCAAGGCGGAAACTCTATTGTGAAAAAAGTATAAAAGTTGTGAACTGAAGGCAATTAATTGCATTGCATGTAAAGAGCGTATGCCGTATATTCTTATAGAATATCATTGGATACTACTCCTACTATGGCGAATAATTACAACACTAAAATAAAAACAAAAATATTTGCTTTATAAAAACATTTCTACGTCCCTACATTTTACGCTGAATAATAAGTGGATTACAAAATTACTTTTTCCTATGTAACTGAAAACGGATTGAAAATTACAATAATACTGTTCAAAAATATTGTAATTCAACATTGTTTCTCTTCTTATTAATTCAAAATTATGTTATGCCATTAGTCATCTTATTCATTTTAAAATACTTTATATTGGTTTTTATTCGTCCCTGTCGACTCAGCAAAATGGAGTATTTATTGGTAATCATGGTACAGTTCAACGCCACCGCGATTACCAAAATACAAGAATCCATTGACAGTCATCATTGTAAACACCATTTTATTATGAACTGATCCTCAAACAGGCACTATAATAGTACACTTATTTAAAATTTTAGGTACATAGACTTTCAATAGCGTAGACAAGTTAGAAAATGTGATAGTTAATTACACTACCATTACTCAATGAATATTATAATCAAACAAGCCAGTGCCTGAGTTGACTCCAAGACATCGAGTGCGGTGTGGCCGTTAGTATTAGCGTTCGTACTGATTGATTCATTGGCTGCGGTTCCCACGCTTCTATTGTCGTGATCTATAGCCACTCGAAGACAAAGCAGATAGATTAATTAGATCCTAGTTGTTGAACGATTAAAACTTGATTCCGATATATTATAACATCAATTAAAATATGTAAAACTGCGAAGTTTTTGACAGGATTTTGATTGGTCATGTGGTGGTTTTTACTTTCGTTTATAAACTTTTGTTATTTGCCCCTATATTATGTATTTTTGACGGCATTTTACGTGGTTTTCTTTGATTTCTGTGCACAAATGAAATGGATTATAATTAATAACAAAAACATGCATTTTAAGTTGCCATTCCCTGGACAATTTTAATAAGAGAACCGCCATCTTGTTATATTATGTAGCACGTTGTTTTATGTTGAAGAATTCAAGAATGATAAATATTATGGATGAACACAGTTGCCATCAAATAAAAAGTAGAAGAAGAATGTAATATTTTAAGTAAAATTATTGATGTTTTTTTTCTTTTTCCGGGTTCTTACACATATAGTGTTTTTTTTATTATTCATATATTTGTATTGTTTGACCCTATATTGTGTAATACAGGTGATATTTTGCATAAATCAAGCTTGATTATTGTGCATAAGTAAAATTGATTGGAAATAATTACACGGACCATGAATTTTGAGATACCACAAAAACTCCTTTTTTTTTTTTTTTTTTTTTTTTTTTTTTAGAACTGACTACACTGTTAGCCTTAGGGGCCCTAAAGCCGCTGCGGCTTTTACAGCTTCACCGGACTTGGGGGCGAGCGCAGAGGGCACTCAGCCGCGAAAGTTTTGTGGACGACTCGCACGAGGGTGCCAAAGTGGCCGGACCTCGGCTCGGGCGGTCGTCGCGTTCGCAAATAGGTCGCGATCTATTCGAATCCCTACACCTACGATTCGAGCTAACTAAATATACACATAGGCACGTTCCCTTCCTCCTGGGAGGAAGGAAGGAACCGTGCGTATGTGTATTCAATAATCGGAATGTTTCTACACTAACTAGCGCTAACTAACTAGCGTAAAAAAAGAAAAAAAAAGGTCCCTCACAGAACCTATGTACCTGTGTGGTGTGCACGTGTGTATGTTCATACGTGTGTAGTGTTGTATGTAGGTAGCTAAGTGATGCACGTACAGTGTCACTTGTATCGCGCGGGCGGTTGCCTGACCCAAGGGTTTCACACCGAGGAACGGACCTAGGCTTGGGTTACCGCTAGAGAGGGTGGACGTGACGGGTGTGCTGGAGCGAAATTGACCGCCCGCCCTCTGCGGAGAGAACGGTGGTTACGCGGGCGTGGGCGCTGGCACGCTCTGTTTGGAGAGACGGATGTGTAATATTTATTCGAATTTTCGATGTGATCGTCGGGATCAATAAAAATATTGCGCGGCCGGCGTTTGCACCGGATGTCCGTGGGTGCCGGAACATAAGTGGCGGCTGTTTTTATTAACGGATTCGCGTGGTTCGATGCGGTGTCGAAATACGATACACACAAAAACTCCATATAAAGTTCTATTATAAGGAAGCCACCATCTTATTAGAATACTGAAATCATCATAAGACAGGACAGTCTATATTCAATTGATAATGGCAGTAATGGTCTTCAATAAAGAGGACTAGTTGCCAAGTTAGGAAGAAGAAGAATATTATTGATATACTTACCTACCTAGTTTTATATAGATGTTGATAAGATGTAAACATAATGTTTTTTAAAATATATTATGTTAATTTAGATAATCGGTAAGTAGTCGATTCCGTACAACTTACTGGCATACGCCAAAAAGAAACGCTCCTACCAGACTGGTTACTTTGCTACACCTGTGATAATAATTATCTATATACTAGCTGACCCGCGCAACTTCTTTTGCGTCACATAAGAGATAGAGTAGGTCGTAGGCACCTATAATACAATTCTAAATGAGCTGAAACTGAAACGAACCATTAGAGCACCCCCCCCCCCCCCCACATGAAAATGCGCGCGCGGTACTTTATCATTATATTGCTGCGGAGTTATTTTGAAACTGTGATATCTCCTAAGACATTAGTTGAAATCAAATGATGTAAAGAACAATTGCGTTCAAAATTAAATACTTGTGATGAATAAAATATTTATTTTGATAAGGATTAATAGCATGTTTATAAAAACACCTTCGCATATAATTCATTATTTTAGAAGTAAATTGTAATTAAATTATATTTATGCTACCTACGTACGAATTATAAACATAGAATATATACATTTACCGTGGACGTATAAAAAAGTATTTTATACATTCATGACATTTACTATGAGTTTCGTAAAGTTTCCATCTAGTGACTGCTTATTGAACTACTTTTTAATAGATAGCTGTCTTACAGTCATAAATGTATTCAGAAACACATGATGAAATAAACTTTGTTTATGCCACAGTTATCTTTATGGAATCAATAGCTAATGAGTAGTTATTTAGTTGTTACTGCATATACACCTATAACTGTTGCCAAAACCAGACAAACCAAAAGAAAATCAAAGATGGGCTTATCACTGTGTGTGTGGTGGTCGCAATCCCTACCAGTCCGCTATATTACTGCATATACACGGACTGATTTCGGAATACGACAAACAAAAACAAAATCACAGATGGGTGGATCATACTGTGTGTACTGTCATTATATGCCACTAAGAACCCAAAGCATTAACCGTCCCAATAAAACTTCAAAAATAATTAAAATCACCCTTATTGTACCTGCTTGCGGGAAGGTTTTTTGAAAAACGTGAAACCCCTATTGTTTCTTCCTTACCAAAAGCATAAATATGAATTTTCATATCACAGACTTGAGACAAACAGTAATTATGCGGTACTGCGTAGTTAAAGATTTTAAAATACTTCAAGTAATCTTAAAAAGAATACTGGACTATCATTTATTAGGTAAGTATTAGAAACACAATACATTGCTTATTAAGTATAGCAATGCCAATAAATCAACAAACCAGTTACGGTTGACAACGCTGTCATTTCATAATTACTGCAAATGTGCATAATACATCAACAAACCGGTTGTCGTGGAAGTTGATGTTATTTCACCATAACCGCGCATGCTTGTTGGTGTTTCTATATTTACTAGAAATATGGATTTATGAAATAGAGATTTCACTTTAAGTTTTATTTTCGCTACAAAAAGGTCCAATTTATCTCTATACCAAAATTCGTTAAAATTGGTTCGGCGTAAAAACGTAACAGACAGACAGAGTTACTTTCGCATTTATAATATTAGTATGGATGTTCTAGTCCTTACCATTTCAAATTTCGAACTCTACATCCCTATGAGGCTGTGTCCTAAAATTGCATAACCTTTTTAAGCTTAGAAACCCTCAAATGATGTACTAATATAGTACGGTGACTTTCGAGGTATTCCAATTTTAAAGAGTATTTGCTTAAGTTTTTAAGTGAGTTAAAGCTGTTTTGAATAAAATCGGATTGAGTTTTCAAACATCTGTCAAAATAAAATGTAATTTAAATCAATAACAGTCAGGAGTATTTGTATCAACTTCCAAGCAAATCACCGCTGAACTAACTTTCTACACCTTTTTAATCCCGTTAGTGGATGAATTTCAATAAAATACGAAACACGTCTTCATCAATTCTGTTAAATAGGGTTTATGCAAAATTTGAAGTAGATTGGACCAAGAAATCACGTTGTCCCATACAAACTTTGCCCCCTTTTTAACCACCTTAGGGGTAGAATTACGGAAATTCCTTTCTTATCGGATGCATACGTCATACAAAGAACACAACACCCTCCAAGTTTCAGGTCTCTACGATCAGCGGTTTAGACTGTGCGTTGATCCTTCACTCATTCAGGACATAGCATTTTATATGTAATGATTGAGGTGATTGCCAAACCATATCTATACATAGTATAAAATGAAGTCGCTTTCCGCTGTCTGTCCCCTATGTACGCTTAGAACTGTTAACCTACGCAAAGGATTGTAATGCCGTTTTCACCAACATTTAGAGATTTTTTTTAAGGAAGGATATACAATACATTCCAATTAAGTTTTTGTATAGTAGAGAAAATTCAATTATTTGTAATCAAGTCGTCAAAAAAGATTTTGCGGACGCATAAATAGCTTATGATGGCTAAACCTTATGAGATACATCAAAATAATGTTCTAAATAATTGTAGTTATTTAAAAAGCCTAGAGAAGAATCCGCGATGGCATATGTCTTTTTCCTAAGGTTGACTCAGAGTAACCATTTTTATCTTCAACATAATATTAAAAAATATTACCATATTTGCGAAGCTATTTCCTCCAATTCAGTATTAATCTTAATCGAGATAAGTTTATAAGTTAACTTGACTATTTAATTTACATTAATATTATTCTTTCCATTTTTCCATTTAAATGAATAACGTAGAAGATATCACGAATTCAAAATTATTTGCGACGATAGAAATCCTACCAAAAAAAAACCTATGATAAATTGTGCAACTCCAGCTAAGTGCACTATTCGTACCTTCGAAGTAACATAGCATGTCATCACGTGTGTATCCCCGAAGTATTAAGCAGAGTTCAGCTGGCTGTGTGAGAGTTCCCATAGTTTGCCGGATATGTTTTAGGTCCCATGTAATAGGGGGCAAGCCTATTGCCATTAATCGAGCACAAAGACAGACTCCAAGCTGCTACTGAGAATTTTATAGGAAAACCCAGTAGTACTTTTCTTGACTTGAGAATCGAAAATAGGACCTCGAGCATAGAAGTCGCTTTTAGGACCACTAGGCTAATGAAGCAGGTCTAGGCTCTGGTCATGAAGTTATGAACTGTCAATATTAAAGCGATAAACTCTAAATCAGGCTTTTTTTAACATAAAATACACCACTTTGTAAATTGTACCCTTGCGAAGCTGAGGCGAGTCGCTAGTTGTTGATAAAATAAAATGGAATAAATTGTAAGTTATTTTGGTTTTAAAAGTTTAACACATTTGGATTGTAGTCTTAACGACTGCTTCATGTACTGATCGTCCTGATGGAATAGTGGAATATAATAGTGTACGGCCAACTATATAGTGAATAATTAACGTCACAAAACCTTAGGATTAAAATTTATTATAAGTAAATTAGTTACTATTATAGGAGGCTGTGTTCATGTAGTTTATTGTTGTTGTCACTCCCTTTCTTGCTTTTTCAACTTGCCAACTTGCTTGACGTTTTTCGTTATTAGAGTCGTAGCGTAAGGTTATATACACATAAACCTTCCTCAATAAATAGTCTATAAATATGCAAAAATATTTTTTCAAATCTGACTGGTAGTTCCAGAGATTAGTGCATTCAAATAAATAAAAGCCAAACAATCTCTTCAACTTTGTAATACTACTATAGTAAAAATTAGTTCTTATTCAAACTATTGGCTTGCATGATTGAGAAGGCAGGTAACCTTCGACAAACAGACAGTGGTCTTATTGTTTCATTAAACTATACTAAAAACGTACCTTTGTAAGTGCTGATATTAATATTTAATTAGAGCAAAGCAAGTCACGGTATTAACAAGAAACAGTTTGCCTAATGTAAACCAGTAATTGCGTGAACCGCCCGCTATACTAGCTGTAACTTTCACTTACATTTGTATTTCGGTACACGTAGTCACGTACTACATATTTCTTCCTAATACCTTATCCTTCGGTGGCTCAGTGGCCATTGCGTATGTATTTGGGTTGTTTTGTGTGTAATCTAAATTGATATTTACGTAAACACACTCCTTACATTTGTGACTATCCTTACTTCAATCTCTGATGTCGATAAATCTTTATATGATATAAATATAAATAAAATGAGCGCGGACCCGAAGCGGAGCCGGCCGCCTATTATACAATGTGCTACGTCAATCTATACAGAGCGGGACCGCGCACCGAGGGCGCGAACGCGACGGAAACGATTCCCTCGTACTCTGTATATAACCGACGGCGGATAACACGCTACGGTAACCAGCTGTCTGGAAACCAGTGCGTGCGAGCCCCTCTCACTACGTGCGACCAACCCTGTTCACACCCGAAACTACTAGGCGTGAAGAGGGCGAAACATCAAGGTACACACACGCAGTGAGGTGCCTGCTGGTAGGCGCGGCGATGACGTAGCACGGAGCGGAATGGACTGGGTCGCTGGCGGGTTGAACTTAGTGAAGATGCGAAGAAATGACACACAGGCACCACAATAAAATTTGCTGTATTCTTCAAGACAATACACTTTGTTAATACTATATCTTCTGGGTACGGTTACTTCCAGTTTCTTGAGTCTTGAGTCTTGAGTCTTGATTCTTCAATTTGTGGTACCCGTGTGCGCTCGTTTGCCCCGGCAGAACGCCTTTTATATGGTTTGCCGGAGAGCGAGACGGACGATGGCGTCTCTATCCGTACTGCTCATCACCAAACTTGGGTGTGGTCCGTTAACCGCGGTAATGCGCAGTGGTTGCAATATTGCTGTCTCTGTCTATTATTATTATTACTTGTATACAGAATACAATAAATTGTTAATATCTCTAATTACAGTTATTTAATTACAATAAAAACTATTTCACATTAATGTAGACATAAATACCTATTCAAAAACACTAACTTTAACATTATAGGTTAATAAACACGGGAGATATAAAGCATTAAACATTGCAACCTTAAAACGTCTTGTGACTCGTTATATACGTACTATTTGAGCTTACACACGTTATAAAATACATACGGAAGGCTATTCTACCTATATCACGCGAAACATTATGTATAATTTTTACAAAATATGAATTATTGACAATATATTATTTTAGTACTTTACGTGATTATTTTTATTAGATTACATACATTTTCATGACTTATATACTGTCTTTACATACCTACGCGCTATAGTAACATATTTAAAACATTACAAACATTTAATTATTGATCGTTTGTGCAAATTATTCATCCTTACAACTTATATTTACAAATGTTATTCTTATATCATTACGCTTAGGCTTATGCGTCGCTAACAATAAATAATTACCCTTGTTCTTAAACTATTTTTTTTTCTTCAAAATGGCTTGGTTGCATTACATCTATGACGTCCCGTAAACACATTATAAAAATCGAATGAAATAAATTTGTAATCTTGCGATTTTATATAATATTTTACCTTCCTGAAACAGAGGGCATAACAGCATCAAATTACAAATACCTACCTGCATGGATCGAGTCATCTTAATTAAATTCAATTTCTATACTGAACACATTCAAAGAAAGTAGGTATGATGATTCGTGAATTATGGTTTTTTTTTTTAAATGTAATAATATAATAACGTTCGTCATATTTACTGAGCTCAAATTTACTTTTCTATTATTCTTGTGCTAAAGTTTAGCACTTCGTTAAAGTAAACTGAGGGGTAAGCTTAGATAATTACATCTTTGAAAGTTGATAAAATAAAAAGGATAATATTTTATATGCTTACCTACTTGTATAATAAATTTTACGTTGTGATTATTAATGTGCTTAATTATTTAAGATACAGCTTAATTTATTTTTCGGACTTAAAAAAGTAATCGTCAAAAAATATAGAATAATACTTTTATTATTATTGGTATTAATGGTAAATTTATGGTTGAAAAAAGAACAAAAACAAAAATACATATTTGGTCGTGATCACATTTCGGTCTGGTGATAAAAAGCCACCCTACATATATCTCGGGGCTTGAAAAATGCAAGGGCGTAACATTTCTCTGTGTCACTTTATAAATAGCCGTGGGGAATGACTTGAATCTAAGAATGTCACTGGATATTCTTATTTGCACGAGTGAAGTTGTGCCAAGAAAAATATATTCCAATTTAACAGAGATAGTGTACGGAGACCTCATTGTTCCGAAATGTTCCATTAAAAACGTCGTTCTCGAGGCTTGAGCATAAAAAGTGTTACGTCCCGGAATATAGCAGCAGCTGTCCTTACGCAACAAAACCAAGATAAGTTTTGTATAATATCTACAAAGAGATCTCTACATATTATTATAATGTGTATGTTATATTTTTATGTATCACCGATAAATTATGAAAGGAAATATAAAGTCATAACCAACTGTATTTGATATGAACCTATTATCAAGGTCTAATAAAATATGTTTTTACACATACGGATTTACTTCACAATTATTATAAATTAGCTGTTCCCGCGGTTCCGTACGTGTTTATGTCGCAGTAATTAATCACGTCTTGTAATTTTATTTTACTTATATTTAGTGTTTTTTGTATGTCATATTGATTATTTTTACCCTATCAAAGGAAGAGTGTTCTTATGTAAAAAATTTAATCGATGTCGGTCAAGCCATTTTCGAGTTAAGTCCGGGTAATGATGGCTCAGTTGTAGCGAGCGTCGGACATCGCGTCAATCGACGTGAGTTCGAATATCTGTAATGATCCTCAGCTTTCGGTGAAAGAAAACATCGTGATGAAACAACATCATGGTGGGCTTTTTCTATTTCCGCATGATTAGCCACCATCCTCAAGTTGAATATCTGTCGCCAAGCACTTATAAGTGTGTTTCTGCAGCTCCACTTGAGAGCTAGTTTCTCCACATTGTCACTTTAAACTTCAGGTGATTGTGGAACAGGCCAAATTGTGATTCAGATCAAACGCAAAACCTGTAACGAATAAAAAAAAAAATTAAGTGTCAAATTATATTTCATTACCCTATATAAAAACACATTTACAGATAGAACTACATATTTATTAATATTATTTATGTAGTCAAATTAAGTAAACATTGGAAAATCATATGTATTAAATACATATGTATTTAGAAACCATTTATTTTATATAGAGTTGTATTTAATTAAATAAACAGAATCATTTTGAAGTGCTGACAAGTTACTTATATGCCTGTCACAGGCATCACAGGTATGGTTTGCATCGCATCCTTTTCAATCCATCCGGGCACGAACCTCATACGTGCGGAGCTTGCCAACGTACCCTATACATTACTATGTACATTCAAAGCCTTCGCAAGCCGTAACTAGGGTATTATAATATTTGTGAAACTGCTGCTGTAGTCGATGTGATAAACGCTTATGGTTATCGAAGGTGGAATATTTAGCGAGGACAATCTTGAAGCGAAGTTTAGTAGGCTTTGGAATAACTTAAAATAATGGTAAGGGATAATGGATATTTACCGGGTAAAGGAGGGTTCAGGATGGTTTTTGATGACAATAAAACTTCGTCGCCTCGTATTTTATGTATGTAATAAATTTTATTTAGAACCTTTACTAACAGCGATAGTTAAAAATGTAAGGTAATTAGGAAACATATTTGGTACATATTGAACGTATCCACATCTTTTTAAAAATTAATTATTTTTAAGTTTCCTTTTTTTAAATTCTTTGTATATGTTAACAAATTATAATAAAAATACAAAAACCTGTATGGTTTACATATTTTTACATACTGAAGACTAAGTAAAAACACACTTCCATGAAAAGTTATTTGAAATAATGCGCTCTGGGTGATCCAGCGTACATGTTTCGTTTATAGGTTTAACGTTATAGCCACAATATCACCTAATGTTAAGTGACGATTTGTCCAAAGATGGTAACATGCTAAGGCTATCAGTTAAAACCGCCGGAACACACATATGGGTGCTTGGCGATAGAGTTTCCACATGAGGATGGCAGCTAACTAGACGAGCACTATAAATGCCCTACCACCATACCATGGTTTCATCATGATGTTTTTCAGTTCAGGCTCATTGCAGGGATTCGAACTCACGTCTATCGACGCAGATTCCATACACTTTACCATTGAACCATCATTACTTCATACATTCATTATTTGTTGCTTCATTTTTGTTATTATAATCGTTTTCTTAAGATTCCTTTTTTTTCTAATTCTTTGTTTTTGTTACTGATTCATAATAATAATAGAAAAAACAGTATTATTTATGTATTTTAAATAAAGGGCGACCGAGATATGGTCGGTTTCTTAAATAACACCTATTTAGGTAAACTTGGAATGTAAAACATTAATTATTTAAATACATGGAACCGTTTCCGAGAAATCAATTACATATACAAAGTGTTAAGTAAGTAATATATAAGTTAAGTATACGTAGGTACATATACTTAATATATACAAGAATTGACATTGAAGAATAAGACAGGTTATTTGAATTTTTTTATACCGTACTATCAGGACGATTCCTCGTATCCAGCCTAATGTCTGGTTTACGCCACAATATATCTCCCGTACTTAGACACAAGAATCACGGCAACTTGTGCGCTTGATTGAGTTTTCTTTTCCATTGTGCGTCCATTAACCGAATAGTTTTCCCCCTTACATTCACCCCGGGGACGTCATGTGTTCCCGGAAAATTATCAGTCATTTTTCTTTCGGACAGCTAGCGGGTGTTTATTTCAGGTTTGGTTTTTATTGTGTAAGTTAATCTATTCACCATATGTTACATTTTTTTCTATCGTATCATTTATTACATACATGTATAAATCACGCCTCTTTCACAACGGGGTAGGTAGAGACCACGTTCTTCCACCTGCTACGACCCTGGTATACATCTTTCGCTTCAAGTCTTTTGAAGCATACTTGTCAGTTTAGAATACTCTTGACCTAACCTTTCTTCAGAAATTCCTAGATTTGATCGTGGAACGTTCGTCTAGGCCTTCTTCTTCCTACACATTCACAATCGTCTTATAAATCTGTCTAGTCATTCTTCTTTCATTCATCCTCTCTACATGCCCAAACCATCTATACATCCCTTTTCTCAATCAGTGTGACTATATCTTCTTTCAAATCACAACGTTCTCTTGTCACATTATTACTTATCCTTTCACTTAAACTCCTAACATATTCCTTAGCGCTCTCATTTCTATTGCATTTAATTTATTTTCGTGGTTTTTCTGCCACACCCAGCTTTCACTTCCGTACATGAGTGTGCTCTATTTACATAGAGAAATGTTATTTTTTATTGTATAAAATATTACATATTATTCTGAAAACGACTACATAGCATTGTGTCCTAACTTTTTAAATTAATACTTATGAGAACCAAGCCCAAGAAGGTTTATTAATAATTTAAAATGCGTCTCTACAAATGAGGTAAACTTATTATGGCCTTGAAAAACATAAAATAAACGCTTTAGGAAATAATTTCCTAAATTACATATTACAGGATTTGATTACGGTTGAGGTAAATGCTATTAGAATTTTTAGTCGAATTTTAAGGCGTTTGATACACTTCAAGTAAAAGAAGAAAGAGCTCCAATTATAATTTTTTTTTTTCATGTGACTATACTGTTAGCCTTAAGAGACCTGGAACCATTCGAGGCTTTGACAACTTCACCGGGCTTGGGTGTGAGCGCGGATGCACTCAGCTGCGAAAGCGGGGCACCAAGCTTGGGCTGTTGCCATACAGGCAAATATGTTGCGATCTATCTAATTCCCTATGCGTAAAATTCAATCTAACTAACTTTAGATATATACGTGTTCCTGCCTTCTGCGACGAAGGAAGAAACATGACATGCATTTAGTAATCTGGCAACTTGGTCTAAGTCTAACTAGACAAAAAAGAAAAAAAGGTCCATTACAGAACCTATGTACCTGTGCGGGGTGCAGTGTAATGATGTCTGTTGGTAGCTAGTGATTGCAAGTGCAGTGTCACTGTATCGCGCAAGCGGCTACTAGATTCAAGGGCTCCACACCGAGGGAACGAACCTAGACTTGAGTTGCCGTTGGAGAGGGAGTTCTAATTAGAGATCTGTGGTTCCATTACATTCTAATTCAGGATACGACAAAACATTTGATATTTTATACGCAACTAAGTTGGCAAACAAGCATACGTCCTGCGAGATAGTAAGTGGCTACCGCAACCTATGGGAACTTGTAATACCATAGATATCACTAGAGCGTTGAGAGCCGTTGGGTGCAGGCCGCACAAGATCGGTCGCTCTGGAGATCTATGGGGGAGGCCTATGTTCAGCAGTGGACGTCCTGCGGCTGAAATGATGATGATGATGTTGCCGACCTTGAACCCGCTCCCCCCCCCCCTCCTTCACCATTCCCCAAGGATTTTTGTAAATCCATTTTACCTCAAGAACCCATCACGAGTTTATTTGGCTGCGATCTTCTGTAGGGTGGAGGTATTCTACTACTCGGGCTGCCCCAAGTACAGAGATAACTCCAAAGAAATCTCTCTGTACCCTAACTCAATTTGAAAACTCCCTTCATCGCCAAGGAGCCCTGGAAACCCTAATCACCACAGGAAATCAACACAGGTTATTTGGCTGCGATCTTCTGTATGGTGGAGGTATTCTACCAGTCGGGCTGCTCCGAGTAGAGAAAAATCTCTAAAGAAATTTATTTCATCTCTACCTGTCTTAAAATAAGTTAATTCCTAAACAAAGTTCTCGTATTCGCTCGATTTAAGCAAATATTAACTCCACAACTTTTTAGATGTAAGCAAAAAGAATATTATTACCTAATATATAACATACACAGTTCGTGTTCATAGAAATAATCAAGCTGTGAGGCTTGATACAGAGTAGACACGCTCTGTAGTACCTCGGAAATGTGTTGGAATATATAAGCAGGTCAGGGAGATAGCGGGATGCTCAGTTTTAAAGACAAAGGAATACGATACAAAGCTATTGCGAGTGAGTCGTTCTAGTCCCGAGGGGATTTGTGGCTCCTACCTCACTGCTATGTTCTCGTTCTAGAACGCCTGTTGCTGTAGATCCAATCGTTAACCATGTAAACCAAATTCACTGACTTATGTATACACACTTAACACTGTTAAATACATAATAAAAACTATTAGTGATTATTAACTTTCATAGAATAAGATGAGTACTGAAACTCATCACTAAATACCGAGGACCGTCCCTGAATTTTTTAACAACATCAGGCGACTGGTTGACCTGACCTGACTGGACCTGAGCTGGTGTGACTAAACTTATCCACTACTACGTAAAATAGGCACATATAGACGTCGAGTTGTAAAAACTTAGCCCATGTAAACCTGATACCTTTATACCAGTCTGTAAGTATCCCAATACTTGGCAAAAACCTCTTCCCGAGGGAAGGAAAGGGCGTAATCACCACGCTTGCCCAAGGCATTTTTGCGATTTCAATCGCCGATAAATCCACAGTCTACATGCGGTGGTATTATAAATATTTCTCAAGCTTTCCCGTTATAGTCACAATATGTTTGCTTCAGAAATGGATTTCAAACAACAACAAACAGATTTTAAATACCTTTTTACAAAACAATACATAGTTATCTATCTTCGGGGAGCGATAAAGTCTTTTTTTTTTAAACTAAAATAAATTTGGTTAAGATTTTTTTAACCGTACTACATGATGATCGTTACCAGACTGTCTTTAATAACTAAAATTACTTCTACTTAACTTAAATATGCAGATCTAACGTCTGACCCTTTGGTGGGAACGACGGTGGGTCAGCTGAATCGTATCAGCAATTGGAGAAGAATACATAGGTGTATAATTACATTTCACCACACATTTCATTCACAATCAACTTTTTACCCTTTATATGCATAGAATTAAGGTTTTCTGTTTACCTTGTAGGCGGAATAAACAAATGTGATGAATTGGTATAATAAATAATTATAGCCTTTTAATGCAACATGATTGATGTCTATTTGACATGGCCTGAAAAGTGGAATGAACTGAAAATGGCCCGCATCTCGAGGTACAATTTAAAACATCGATTTAATGGCACTTATCTCCATTTGGCAATATTCATCTCATCATCAATCAATCATACTTTGAATTTGTTTAGATTGAGGAATTTTTCTTTGAAATTTAGGAATTTTACCGGAAAATATAAAGGCAGTAGTAACATCTTTCGTTTCAAAAACATTTATACAGCAAAAATATTACAGAATTAGCAAAGGTTTCTAAATATAATTGATGGAATAAAAATCAAAGCAACTTCACGCAGTTCACGCGGGTTTGTGTAGAATAATTAGCTGTGCCCCGCGGTTTCACCCGTATATAATTTAGAAGAAATCACTGATTAATCAATAGAGACAATATTTTTAATCTGGTCTAATAGCGGCATCGCATGGCTCGTTCGCACGGCTAACTACTAATAGATACAGACCCGAGCCGAGGGTTGAATTATTTTAATTTTGTATTATCTCTCAAAGTATGCGCCCAAATAACATGCTGTAAAAGAAAAAGTTTATCTTCATTATATATTGTCTTTATTTGGAATAGAAATTCATTAGCCGCATCGTACGATGCCGCGATTGCTATAATTGGCGAATTGCACGGCAGGTGCTTCGTTCGGCTTGCCCCGCCCCCCTAGCTTCGTCCAACGACTCTGCTGACACGTAGGCCAGACTACTTCGTGCTTTGACCGTGAACTCGCATTTGTTTGTTTTGTACGCGCTACGTCATTGCGGACGTTCAGCTAGCGCGGAGATATATGTGATTTACGGTGCTTGAAGTTTTTGCATTGTTTAATTTTGAGTTGGTGTCCCAGGACGGTTTTGATGAACTGATTGCTTGCGTGATAGTATCCTGTGGGATTGAGGCTGCACACATACTTACACACAGTTCACTTTACACACAGTTCACTCTACACACACTTACTTCACAATTGCAGTCCCGGTCAAAGGGGCAAGGTTAAGGTCACCGCCCGCTCCTGACGAGATGAGTCTCTTTTGTTTGTTATTAGAATAATTACTGTGTATCGCAGCAATAGCTTTGAGAGCGATTGATATTGAATTAAGGGCCCAGCAAATATTACGCGAACATTCTCGAACAGTCTTTATGATGAAGTAACTTTTGTACGTAAGGATTAATATGCCATGCTTAAAATAATGCTCATAAATTAATTTTTAATCTTCAACATTATTTTTTTGCAAAATACCTTATTATTGCTCATGTATAAGAGCTAGATGTATACTATCGCTGACTTTTTTATGATTATATACTAATAGCCAATATTTTTGTAGAACATTGCATTAACGTATCATTAACCATTAAGCCAGCGCATGCAGCTAAAGCAGTTCGCGAAGGCTTCGACTTCCGATTTACGTAACAAATATCAATATTTAAGGCTAGCTAGAAACTGTAGTCTAATATTAAATATTCACAGTATAATTTATACAATTCCTCGTGAGTCTGGCTATCTGGTAAGTATATGGTATAAAAAAGAATTTTTCGAATCTGACTGGTAGTTCCAGAGATTAGCATGTTTAAAGAAACAATCAAAAACTTTTTCCCTTTATTATATTATTAGTATTAGTATAGATTTTACATGTTTTTATTATTATTTTGGAATGATTTGTATAATTTATAACCAAATGTTCCAGTCCTTACCATTTCAAATTTCGAACTCTACGTCCCTACGAGGCCGTATCCTAAAAGTGCATAACGTGTTTAAGTTTAGAAACCTTCAAATGAGGTACTAATA
Organism: Saturnia japonica; assembly: GCA_033032175.1. Taxonomy (NCBI): domain Eukaryota; kingdom Metazoa; phylum Arthropoda; class Insecta; order Lepidoptera; family Saturniidae; genus Saturnia; species Saturnia japonica. The sequence goes on along the minus strand of CM065311.1, from coordinate 7,030,899 downwards.
TAGTATGGTGACTTTCGAGACATTCCAATTTTAAAGAGTATTTTCTTATGAATTTAAGTGAATTCAACTTTTTTTGAATAAAATCGGATTGACTTTTTAAACGTGTGTCAAAATAAAATGTAATTTAAATCAAAAGCACTAAGGAGTATTAATATCAACTTCGAAGCAAATCACCGCCAAAATAACTTCCTACCCCTTTATAATCCCGTTAGGGGATGAATTTCAATAAAATATGAAACCGTCTTCCATCAATTACGTTAAAAAAGGTATATGCAATATTTGTAGTAGACTGGACCAAGGAATAACGTTGTCCCATACAAAATTTGCTCCCCCTTTTCACCCTCATAGGGGTACAATTTCGGAAAATCCTTTCTTGTCGGATGCCTACGTTATACAAAGAACACACCCTCCAAGTTTCAGGTCTCTACGATCAGCGGTTTAGGTTGTGCGTTGATCCGTCAGTCATTCAAGATAAAGCATTTTATATGTATAAATTATTTTTTATAATAGGCTTGTCACTCATAAAGATGGTAGGATTATAATCTTTGATAATTTGATAGTACATCCAGCTTTTAATAAAAAAGGAAATATAAGTTTTAAAATGTCGTATTATTTAGATATGTATTAACATATTATTACACATTTTAACATTTTTAACATTGTCTAGAGCCGGGATCAAAGTATTTGTATATACCAGGGAGTTTGTGAAAACAGGTCTCCATTGAAATATAATCTACCTTCTTAGCTTAAAATAAGGGAAATATTTATCACGATATCTCCGAAACCATATGATACTGATTGATTTCAAATTTAGTATAATTACTCCTTTAGCTATGTAGAGACTCCCTGTGAACGAATTTTACGCAAATCCTATCCAACATTTTAATACGAGTGAAACCGTGGGGCACTGCTGGTATGTAAAAGGTACCACTGCAATAAATATATAATTATGAAGATTCATCTGCTACTGGTCCAGAGAGACAGAAATGTATGTAATGTGTAATTAATTCTCATTAGTAATTTAGCTTATACGGGTATCTTTATACTAGTAGAATGCCTATTCTGTAAGACTTCCCTTTGAGGAAGACAGAGAATTCAGCGGACTGTTCGAAATTAACTTACATATAATAGCTAGATTATTTAATAATAGAATTGTGTTAATGAATTAAATGAGTGTTTATTTATTTTTATTTGATTAATTTGTTTTTAGCATTACTTACTTGTATGTATAAGACTAGGTAACTACTTATCAGAAAAATTGTAAACGTTTACTTGAGCATTTCGGTTCATTTGTCTTTTTTATATGGCCGTTACATTAATGCCTGCCCGGAGGGGTTTGCCTCTTGAAGGATAGTAAAAATGGTGGAAGTAACCATTCTTTGTCCTGAGATATATACTGACTTAGTCAATATTTTATATCATGAGATTTTATTGCGAAAAAGTTATTTTATAGTCGTTATCGAATAATATTGGAATTTCGTTCAAGGATGATATTCAGTTCAATTATTGAACTACATTTCAATTGATAATTATTTATTTGAACAATTCCAAGAAAAAAGTATAACAACATGAACATAACAACCAAAAAAAGATGAGCTATAAAAATAAAATAATACTTAGATAGGTATCAAATTAAATATAATTTTTAAAATGTGTTTTTCAGGCAAAGCCTTCCTTATCTCCGTTAATTTTTCATTAAAATTAATGATTCAAACACCATATCAAAGCTTACTTTTCCGAATATTGGCGAAATATATATAAAGTAGTTTAAAATTGAAAACTGAAAAATTGATTCAAAAATCCTATGGAATTGTATCCTTACCTCTATATATTGTTTCTCAAAAATTAAAAAAACTGATTAAAATATAATTATTCCTAGTAAAACTATATTCGACAATCATATAAAATCCGCCATCTTTTAACGATCTGTTCAACTAACAAGACAGCTGTTATATAGTGTACATTCTATAATGTGCGAAATAATCGCAGAGGTCAGCTAGTAATAGTTATATATTTTGATTGCTGCCTGTAAACGTAAACTATGGTAATTAATTTTAATACCAGTAGGTATATTAATAAATAATTTGTTTTTTTTTTATTTATTTAAAAATGGAATAAACCCATAGAATAGACAGTTTCATATATGAAACATTGAGAATTTTCAAATTTATGTAGCAAAACATTAAAAACATATTTCGGTGGCTATCAGAAAAAAATAAAGTCGCAACGGTCGTGAATTACGATCCAAACAGATGTTACGAGGCAAACAAGAGGTATTTCCAACAAAGATTAACGAGACATAAGTCGGGTAAAAACAATTATAGGTACGACCAATAAAATGGCGATGATGACAAAATTATTCAACAAAGTTAAGAAAATAAGACCTAGTTATAGTAGAACTAATTTTATTGTAATTATATGTGTTTGTGAATTATTGTTGTTTTGTTAGTGTTAAGACGCGTATGTCGTGGATGTAAAATTACAATAAATATTTACAACTAACTATGCCTGCGACTTCGCCCACGTGGTACATTTCATGTATAAAAAAGTGCAACTAAATAAAACCTCCCCTCGCCTTAATCCCACTTTATGGTATTCGACCGGTATAAGCTTTGACAATATCCATCTAAAATCATTTTAAATGTTAACCGTCCTATACGAGAAGCTACTTTTATTTAATAACTTTATTATTATAAACTGCTAATATCCAGTGAATAACAACTATTTATAGTAATATCTTGTAAACATTTAAAATAACGTTAATCTATCTAAAAACAATCTAAAAACATTTAAAATAATAATAAAAGCCCTCAACTATTACGATGTTCACTATCGTCATATAACGGTCACCATCTCATCTCGACGGTAAATATGTCGATGGTCATAACCTCGACTGTAAACATCCTATAGTGATAACCTTTTCATAGTACAACTTTAATGCTGCAGCTGTCATAACCCCTTTAGCTTAAAGCAGCTTTAGCTGTTAAAACAGCTTTAGTTGAAAGGGATGAGTAAAACATATCAGTGTATCGAATTATCAATTTGTTCTCATAAAATTATTGATACATAACGTCGTTATTTATAACCATGATATATCGATATAGTTACTGTATCGATTTATTAATTGTATAGATACTAACATCGATGACGGTTACTATATCGACAGAACCATCTCGACTATAACCACTTCAACTGTCACCATCTTTAAGGTTACCATGACATCTCGAGAGTTACCATTTCGACCGTAACCATATCGACAGACAACACCTTGACTGAAACCGTCTCGGCTGTCACCATCTCATCTCGACCGTCAATATGTCGATGGTCACAATCTCGACTGTAAACATCCTACAATGATAACCATTTCATAGTACAATTTTAATGCTGCAGCTTTCATACCGCTCTTAAAATAATAATACGATTCAAATTGCATATCGTGTCTGTGGAACAACTCAGTAGACAGCAACGCGCGTTTACAGTTGTATCGATACAAACACAAATGAAACGTGCTGAGGACCCGCTCATCAAAAACGCGCGTCGTCACCTCGATCGAAAAACGCAATGTGTATAGGCTCTAATACCGGTCAAATACCGTATACGTAAGGTGAAATTGATTTGATATTTATTGTCAGACTTAAGAATATTTTATGTAAGCACTTATATTATTAACTCTCTGTGCCCGCGACTTCACTCGTGTGGTATATTTCGAGTATAAAAAACAGCAAAAAAATAAATCCCGGCACAGATAAGTTATTAATATAAGTGCTTACATAACCTAAACGCAATTTATAGACGATACATATGTCGATAGGTGTTTAAATGCATCCTAAATGTACCTTCAGACTATAAACTAGAATCATATCAAATTTCATTAAATTCGGCCCAGTAATTTTTACGTGATTGCTATTATACTTATAACAAAAGAGTAAAAAGTCGAAATCTATATACATTGAAGATATTTGTGGAAAAATAATACGGGGCGTTTAGAATCATGGACAAAACACATTTCAATAGTTTTTGAAATTTTTGTGTCCATCTGTCTGTTTGTCTGTCGGTATATTTAAATAGCATTAGATGATTATAGAAATAATGATACTTTAGTATCGACTAAACAAATATTACCACCCGAATTTTCACCATCTTGGTGGACTAACTGCCAACTTCCAAGTAACTCAAGAGGCAATAAATGAAGAAGATGAAACAAACTCGAAAAAACAGTGTTTAAATACGTGTTTGGTACGTTTTGAACAGTAATAAATAACGACTTGAAACATTTTGGAATGCTTCCGGGCAACCTCATATTGTATTTCCTGTTTCCGTGAACTTTGGCTAACTTTAGGTCTGTACCAATGTTAATTCTATTTCAATATCCTATTCTATAATTCTAGCAGAAAGATCATCTTTGATCCCGAAGCATAAGTTCGTTACCTTTGAATGCTGCATGGACTAAAATAGTCCCTACTGAAATAATTACACAACATATTATATTTGAAACAAGGATAGTCGTTGATATTATTGGTATGTATATGCGTATTAATGTTGTTGTATCGTCAGATGAAATTACTGCCAAGCGGGTTCGAGCTCAGCTGCACGGTTTAAACTAATTTCATCTCAACATGACAAGGGTATTAGTTGGGTTGAAGCGGAACCCTTTTTATAACTCAGGTCCGTATAGACTGCAGAACCTGTGAGCCACAGACCGGCATAATTGTCGTTTAAATTAAAATGTGACTTCAGAACTTATATTAACGTTGGCTACATATTTTAAGCTGTTTTTTATTTCATATTAACTTTTTGATTTTATCTTCGGGAAGTAAATTAATGTATGTAGCGTTACATGCTCTTCATTCAATATCTCACTATAAATAAGTAATAATGGTCCAAGTATGTTATAATTCTTAATTTCCCATTTCTGTCTTATGTTCTAATAAATATAAAGTTAGAGTAATTTCAACGAAAACAGTTTTATTGAAGTGAAAACTTCTTTAGCATCGTGGTAATTTGAAAGTCGATGAAACGAAAAAGCTAAAGCGACAGTAAAAAGGGACAGACACATAAATTCATAAGATTTAACGTGGGAGAAAATGAGATAGGAAAGTTTTAGGCAATGGTAAAATGGTACAAAAAGGGTTTGTTGTCACACAATAATGAATTTTATTACCTCACCAAAAAGGCATGAAACAAAAACTTTTTAGACAACACTTATAACATTCTGCTACTTATTGATACTGTGTTAGGTTACCATGGATATTTCAAATTGAATTTTATTACCTAACCAAAAAGGCACGAAACAAAAACTTTTTAGACAACACTTATGACATTCTATTCTGACTGATATTGTGTTATGTGACCATGGATATTTCAAATGTGCATTATTTGAAAATGATATTGTGAATAATGATTGTGATTACTTGTATGTACATTTTCATAAACTTTAAATTATTATGTATTTGATCATTTTTGAACTAAAAAAAACATAGATGTGACGGTTTCACTTCTACCAGGTGTGAATTGCACACATAATTTTTTATAACAATATTTAAATTTAATATCAAATTTAGATTATTCTAAGATTTATTTTAATGTAAATCTAATAAATCAACTATCGCTGATTGTATACCAATGTATCCACTTGGCTGTATAAGAGATTTCAATAATTTTTATAGACAAACCATCTCAATCGAGACTTAGCCCTTTTAAGCCGTTAGCCGTTAATTATAAATAAATTCTAAAAATAATCCTAAAGGGATCTGAAAATAAGATATAGGAACATTCTGATGGGAAAATTAATAATAAGTTAAAATTATATTATAACTTTTCTAGAGCATTTGCATTTATCATGATACTTTAGAATCTACTGTGCCTAATTATATGAGACTAAAGCATTTTAAACAAACTAAGACAAAAAGGTTAACATATTTTTCTTATATGTTGTGGAATTTTATACTACTTTCCATTGTTGTTATAAACTCAAGCTGAAGAAAACAGAAGTACGTAATAGTATACAATTTCAGATTGTAGCCATAATTACTAATTTTTTTACATCCATCTCCTACACTTGGCTGTTTATGTGATTTCACTACTTTTTATAGCAAAACCATCTCAATCGAGACTTGGCTTGTTTTTACAGCATGTATTACTTTAAATTTAATTTTTTTTTGTAGTTTATTATGAAGTTTCTAAATCAGATCCTGGAATTTCATATTATCGATAAGCAGAAAAGGCCTATCATGTTGATTGACTTTATTGCTGTTAATGTTTGCCCCTAATGCCTGTTGATATGAACGCGCGTCAGACCGCTTTAACGCTGTGCTTAGAAAACAATATATCTGAACGGGGCTGTGTGATCCATAGAACTCATTTTCAATATCTTTTACAGTTTGGCAGTTGGCTTGGATTTGCGTGGACCATTAGAAAATACTCATCAGATTGAATAACTTTTACTAAGGCGGCATTTCAATAGTTCTTATAGTTTGACAGGGCTCTTAATGTTCCACATCAGCTACTGCAGACCTTCGATTTTTATGTGCAATCAGAAAACGCCCATCAGATTATTATATAATTTTTAGCAAGGCAGCATTTCGATAGATCTTATAGTTCAGCGGGGCTCTTAGTGTTCCACACCAGGTACTCTAAACCTTCGATTTTTATACTCCATAAGAAAACGCTTATCTGATTATGGAATAATTTTGCTATGGCGGTATTTACATATCTCTAATAGTTTGGTTGGGCACTTAAGTTTCAGGTCAGTATCAGATCTTCGAAAATCGAGATTTTTCATTTTTCCTTCCTTTATAGGCTAAATGTTAACTAAAATTCAAAAATTGATGATCGGTGTTTGTGTCAGTGACAAAACTGAAGAACTTTGACTAACGATAATTAGTAACTTATAAATTATAAAAGGTATTAAAATATATACTTATATAAGTGAATAATTCAAACTTCTTGCTTTATACATAACGAAGTTACAGCTGGGTCAAAAGTGCTGTGAGTCGCTTCGAAAAAAGGATGGTACGGCTGTGTTCGACTTGGCGGGTGCACTGCCGTGCCCCCTAATATCTTGAAGTTCAGTTACATAACGTTTTATTTTTAGAACTTTAATAATTAATTAAATAATTAACGAAATGCACTTTGTATATTTGCTTTACATTCAAGGAATGTGCTCCAAATTAATTTCAAATTAATTTAGAAACGTGAAACATCTGGATAAAAACGAAAATTACATTCAGTATAACACTTAATGTAAGCTTAAATTAACTAAAACACCAGCGAATTATGCAACGATGTTCTGAATTAAAAGCTTCCTAATTTTCAACGAGTCTTGAATTCGAGTTTCCGTAAGATTTAAAGACGTCTCCCACACAACTGGGGCATTCCGTACAACTGGGGCAGATAAGAATGGCTCACGCTAAGCTAGTGAATTACCATAGTTTCTTTGTGTGAGACACTACAAGAATTAAGTGTGTCTCAGTAAACTAAGTGAAGAAAAACTAACCTGCGACTGTCCGCAACTTTATAAAATTCAGATCACAGCTCACCTCAGATCGATGAGATAGCAAAAAACATAGTTTAGTTAGTTGTAGTTCTAATGAAAGGTTCTTTCTCCGATCCAATTGCATAAATTTATCTCAGTTTGAAGGCGCTAAGATGCTACGAATTAAATATTCAAGAAAGTAATGGCAATAGAAATAATGGCGGTAATGTAGGCAGACAAAGTAATAAAGAACCGGGTCGGTTTCGTCTTATTGAAGCAGTATCGTGGGGCACGCACACCCTAATATACATATAGATTTTTGTGACAAATACACGTATTACTCATAAGAAATTCACCCTTGTCAGTGGTGTCGGTTGGGCCCTCGTGAATTATACTGTCAGAGAGCGCCAAGTTTTTTGCTAAGATTAACTGCGTATTACAAGCCAAAAGTATGCCAATGAGCTGGTGTTCACGAACTTCTTAATTACTTTCGAAGGGTTTTTGTTACGACCGCCTTTTTAGAAAAAGTGGAATTGTTATTTCATTGCAAAGTTTGCATAGTTGATGTGATGCTAACAGTAAAAATCGTTACTCGAATATTCTCAGATAGTTTTTTTTTTAAGATATGAGTTTGAATGAGCTAGTAGCGACTAAACAAACTGTTGTTGTAAAGTTGATCCAAATGAACTTCCAATAAATGACATCAAGTTAGAATTTTTAAATTAATTTGATTACATTTCCGAGTGTATAATAAATAGGTTTATTGCCTATCTTGATCAAGACCTGGTTTACCTATAAAACAACGAACACCAAATAGAAATTGTATTCCGCTTTATCCTCAATTGTTATCTATCTCAACGGATCCAACGAGCCAAACGATTCCAATTTCGAAAAATCAAATGTAAGTCAATAGTCGAGTTACAAATCGCAACCACTTCTCGCCATAAACATTGCAACTGAGATAATACTACGAACCGAAACGGTTCATCAGTATTCAGCGGTGAAGCAATTGAAACTGCGGTACTGCTCGGTCCTCCCACTCAATTTTCCTTGTTCCGACGGCTCGAGTTATTTGCATCACAAAAACACAATGTCGGGGGAACGCGAGACCATTAATCACGCGTAGCGGAACTTCTACACAGCGGTGAATGGTTTCAGCCACACGCGAATCATGCAGACATTTTCAGGATGATCGAAGTGTGAGCAGCCGGCAGAGTCGGGCGAGATCGCGACTTTGCTGCTAGTATAATCAAAAGTCGTCAGTTACTTCAGTCACGTTTTGCTAATGCAAGCTTAGCTGACAGTATCAGGCAAAATTATAATTAAACTTGGATAGTTAGTTGACAACGTGACAAACGGAACTTTGAATATGGCTTAGGTGTATGTATGTTAGGTATAGGTATAATATTAATTTATAAATTACTATATGTACCAGTTCAGAGCAGAGCTTTGTAGATTTAAAAACATTATGTTGTTAGGTGAATGTTTTATCACGAAAGACCTAATTACATTTATCTGATTAAACGTACTTTAGAATTTTTCAAATCTATGATTAGCTTTTTGTATAATTAACCACTTTTTTTATTTTGTTTCTATTTAATATAATATTATGTGACACATTATGAGTGTTTATTATTTATATATACACATTTTTATAATAAGAACCACGTAAAAGTAACAGACCATGTAAAACACAATAATTATTATTTCTATTAGAATTTACATTCGTACAGTGTATAAAGAATACTATATACATTAAATTTAAATTTAAGAACAGTATTTAAATTTTATTTATCATTTTACCATAATCTTATAAGATTTCAAAACCAAATACACAATGTACAATGTACATGTATTTAAATAATACTCCATAAAATGTGGGCTCAATTATCTGGAACAACATATGAGTACAATTCAAATTGTCTTTGCCTATACTTTAAAAGTTTTTTAAGTGCCGGAACAAGCCGCCGTTTTAATTGCGCCAACCGGAAAGGGGAGAGATGAATGGAAGGAAACGGCACCAGCCTTGCCAACCGCCCTACATTATTAAAACTTGCCTCTTACTCCACAGCGCCCTCCTACTCTTGCAACTGCGGGCATAATGAATCGCGCATCTCGAATACACTTGAAATAATTCCGTTTCATATAAAGAAAAAACTTGGAATTCTCGATATACATATTATGTTAACATAATTATTTTGTCATTCATTCTAACACAAATAGTTATTGTATGCTTGCTTTTTCAATAAAATTCATATCTGTCAAAGGTGAAGAGTGTTATTAAATAATTATTACTTTTACATTCGGACCGTGACTTATCACTGGTAACAAATAGTCATAATACCCGGTCGATGTCTGTCGGTAGGTATATTGTGCCTAGAGTAAACTACTACGGCGATAGAACACATAATAAGCGCTTACCATACTTGCTAAATAGCCTGCCGGCGGGTATCCGAAAGGAATTAGATTTTAATATATTTAAAAAGAAAGTTAAAAATATTTGTTATGTTTATAATGTAAGACTTGGTAACTACCTCTAATATAGGTTATACAGTTACATATAGTATACTTGATACATATTTAAATACTACGCGACTCGCCCACAGTCAAACCGCTAAACCAGTTTTGTGGGAAACTACCCTTAAGATTAAATGTATTACATAATTGTGCAATTTCTTAAATAAAATAAAAATTCAATTTTCAATTTACTATTTTGAACAGTTTAGCGTTAAAAGGTGTATTTAGTAGTTACAATATATACTGTATATTATAAAGAATAATAATAACATTTGAAATATTTTCTCATAGAAACAATACTCACTACATTTGCACGTAAATGCGAAAATGGGGAGTCGTTATTATGTTAATAGCGCGCTGCATATATTAAGTTTACGTAAAGATGTTTTTCAAGATGATCTTATGTTTATGAGCTATGAATTTATTTATAATATTTTTAATAACCTCATTGATGATTTAGAACTTTTCGGAGTAATTTAACATTAATGTACCTCTTAGGTTACCTAGAAATCCGGAATATAACGAGCTGGTTAAAAAAGATGACACCATTGATATATTCGTCAATTCACCTTCTCAGTTTAAAATAAATATTTATTCTTTGTTAGCTTCATGATTTTTATTTTATGATTATATTGAGCGAGCTTTTTTTATTGTATTTTTATTTAACCAAAAATTTCTTTTGTATTTTAACTATGTATATAGTTTAACTTATTTTAATGTTAAATCTTATTTTTTCATTCTTTAATAATAGGTTTATTTTTAAGAATTTATTATGGTTCTTTATTATGACATATAAAGTTTGTATTTTATTTAAAACTAGCGACCCGCCCCATCTTTGCACGAATGCAATTTGCAGAGTGTTGTATTTTATGTTTAAAAAAGCATGTTTTTTTTAAATAATACAATAACTTTAATTTAATTTAAAATAATATAATACAATTTTTTTTTAAACAATACAATTTTTTTTATATATAATACAATAATTATCTTGGTAGATAAATTGAATTCTAATTATAACCATTAATTTATTGTTTTCATGTATGCTGTGATTGGCCATAATTAGTTGTTCATTAATCTTATTACTTATTGACTATTATTTATGTATTTTTAATGAATGACTGTTGTTTAATCCAAATAAATAAATAAAATGAACTTTATTACGAGCACTCTCTATAAAATATGTGCTTTCAGTATTAAAATTCAATTCTCTTTCTGATTGATGCGCGATGACGCGAAGCACGGAATTTGAAAAAACAAACGTAAAAATATTTTCAACAGCACGCGGCTAGAAAATGTATCCTCTGTTGTCACTGATCGTATGCGAGTTGTGAAGTACCTTTACGTGCACCTTGAGTTTATTTATATAAGTTGGTTTTGAAAATAACAACGGATGAGAAACTAATTGCGTCCTTGATACAATCACAAGCCGGTTTCGCGTAAACACTGTTTATAAAGGCGTCAAAAAGACGCGTTTCATATTACTGTGGCCACCTTATTACATTCTCCAAGTATCTTCCCAAAGCCTCCGGCGCGGCGTGCCTTATCTGTGGCACCGCGAGAGCCTCATAAGCCCAAGTTGTTACCTCGCAACACATTTTACAGCATTATGCGCAAACGCGACATCGACCTAACACTTCCATCTACAGGTAATAAAGATATGTAAACTTATGAATATTTCTGCCATTCTTTGGCAATATGCCATTAGAGTTTAACACTTTGATGCTAAAAGCACTGATTTAACTTACTTTTGATAATTTAGATGAATAGGAAATAAAACCATAATACTAAAGAAACATTCATTGCAAAATTCCTTTTATCTTAAATTTTACGACCAGAAATAGAATGGAAGATAAACAATGAAATCACAAGCCTTGTCTTCTGTCAGATTTTTTTCAGCTTATTTGATTTGAATAGATTGGCCGCCTCATCAGACAACGTGTCCACTATTACTTTATTATATACTAGCTGAGCTCGAGACTTCGTCCACCTGGCAAATTTTTAACTAAATAAAAACCTCACCTCACCACAATATCACCTTAAGGTATTTGACCCGTATAACCTTTGATAATACTCAACTTAAATCATTTTAACCTCCTGAGGTCTGGCGGGTCAAAACCGGTATATCGAAAAAGAAATAAAATTGAACATATTTCAGAAACATTTAAGAGGGCAAATGTTATCTGATATAACAGCTTAACAATCATACAGATATTATATAAAAAACATAAAGACTGAGTGTTATGCTCGAAGTCCTGGGTTCGATTCCTAGGTCGAGAAAAGTATTATTGGGGTTTCTATTAAATTTTCAGTAGCAGCTCGGAGTTGGGCAATGGCCCTAAAAACATACCCGACGAACTGTGGATGTACATTAGTATACCTCTGCCTAACCCTTGAGCGAATACAGTCGTGATGGTATTTATACATATAAATATACAGGCTGGGAAAAAAGAACGGGACATGGTGGAAAAGTATATTAAATATTGAAAATAGCAAATTAAACTCAAAGGAAACATTCATTTCTTTTTAAAAATTAAAATATAAGCATTCATAGATTTTCAAAAAAAGCTTATCTGTGTACTGGGGATCGAACCAAATAAAAATCCTAAAAACAGACATGGACGGGCTATGTTATTGCACCAATCGATAGAGTCTATTAAAAAGATAAAATCTCTCGAATGAACATTGTATCTTACAATTACAGAATACCATGAAATTTATTAATTCGTACATATAAAACTAACATGAAAGCAAATTTATATCTAAAGAAGATACAAATTAAAATTATTATTTTCATATATTTTAACAAATTAACTGATAACTTGCTCGAAATGAGATCTATTATCCTGTATGCGCAAATTATGACTGCATTGTATTTCATAATACACGAGTATGACTGATGTTTAACTGTTTAGCAGCCTACTCGCTGTGGCCGTTATACGCGTTTCTTGAGACTTCCAACGTTTACCAAATGTTCTATCATTCGCAACAATATCAAACAGAAGTAGTGCATAGAGAAATTTATTTGAAGATGATCTCTCCTAGGGACAGTCCGAATGGTCGAATACCTCCACCTTACAGAAGATCGCAGTCAAATTACCCTTTAGTAACGCGCTAGTGATACCATAATATTGTAAACATACATAGGCTACGGTGATTGCTTACCATCAAACATACCGTATGCTTGTTGGCCACCTTTGTTGTATAAAAAAGAACAGGCAGTATCTGTCTATCCGGATACCTCTTACTAATAATTTGAGATTTTGTGATATTAAAAGCAAGCTTCTAAGTCATCATAAATAAATGACTGTGAAGCTTATTAAACGTGGAGGCTTTTATTTAGCTATTTTATTATTTATTTCATATATTTTTACTTATATATTAATCTTTGTTATTTGATTGACGAAGGCGTTACTGTGCGGATATCCATCGTAAATAATTTATCTGAAATTTCTTAGCAACTTCCGCATGCAACAGATCAACAGCAGTTTTCGTCTTTCTACAACATAAAAACGTATAATTAGTAAGACAATGATATAGACGATTATATGAAGTAATAATAATCTTGCCAATTACTTTATGTAAGAATGATTTACTTGAGAACTTTTAACAGATACTTCACACATTATCTTTTCTTTTATTAGGGTATCTACACTCATCGTTGAATTCTAAGAAAATTTAAATAACTTTTACATTTATAAATTGTTAAATTTCATGGTCTCCTTTAATTGTAAGACACAATGTTTATTGGAGAGATTTTATCGTTATCATAGATCCTATCGATTAGTGCAACGACATAGTATGCCGGTTTTTGCATATTTTTTTTTGTTGGTTCGATTCCCGGTATAGGTAAGCTTTTTTAGAAAATCTGTGAATGCAGTTAATATTATTTCAAAAAATAAAATAACGTTTCCTTTGATTAAAATTTGATATCTTCATTATTTAACATAATTTTCCTCCATGTCCCGTTCGTTTTTTCCACCCTGTATACACATTAATGCATACAAAAATGTTCAATTTTGCAATCCTTTACACGAAAAGATAACTTTATTTAATATCTTTAAATGTGTGGCGACATCTACATAGCAACATCTATCGAGCCACATAAGACGCATCCTACTATCCTACATTGCGCTATAGAAATTAACTCAATCGTTGAGTATATATACAAGAACCCGACTACAACCGTTGGGCAGCTGCCCGTCAGACATAACACCCGTCTGGTCGGAGGATCCTCCCTTTGCGATAGTTCTTCTACAAATGGAATAACAGTTATTTTCCAGCGAATAATAACGCTTTATATTAAGTATGTTTAGTGTAATTTCATAAAAATCATAATTGCGCAAAAACACTAAACAACGACATGTATCGTAGAAATCAAGATTACTAATGATTAAAAATAATAATAAAAAACCATTCTTAAATCTATATAAGTATATAGGAGCTGTTCTATAGATAGATTGACTCATCACGATATCTCTGGAACTATAAGACCTAAAGACTTTAAATTTGGCAGGAATATTACTTTCACCATGTAGAGGTCAGCTAAGAACGGATTTTAAGAAATTCCTCCCCCACAGGGGTTTGCGGGGCCGTTAACAATGAAAAATTCCCGTTTTTAAAATATATTTGGAAGGAATCTTTTGTAAGAGATATAGAAATAATTTATGAACTAATTTTACGATATCCCATCCTACATGGTGTTGCGGGGTGGGTATTAACAATGAATTTTTTTAATTTTCAAGCTATAGCTCCTATCGACTCCGAATTTAGTAGGAGTCTTCTTTAAGTGATGTAAAAATGATCTAAGAGCGTATTTTATAACAACCTACTCATAATATTGATTGTTATGGTTATGGCGTTAACAATTAATATTTTTAATATCCGAGCTATAGCTTCTACAGACCCTAAATTTGAAAATAATTTTATATCCACCCACATCCTCCCACACATGATACCTCAGAATTCCTACGCATTTAACATGTCGCGATATATTTATCTATAGTACATATATATACGAGTATACATCTATCTTCTAAGGAACACCCACAATAAGCATTTTTGTCTTTAAAATTGCTGGGAGCGGGGGAGCAAGATTCGCGCGGGCATTTTGTAGTCCACTTGAGCGAAGCCACGGGCACAGCTAGTTATTAATATACTGCTTACAGAAAATATATAATACGTTATTTAACCAAGCCGCCACACACTGCGCCATCTATGAACACGTTTTGGAAAATAAAAATACTTTCATTTCCATTTATTGATTTTACTGAAGTTTATGTAAAGATAAAATAGTTTGGTATCATTTCATTTCAGTAAATGTTTAAAATATATTACAGAGTTACACACACATACATTCCTTTTTTATATGTACATAAGCTAAACGCATTTTATAGACCATACAAATGTTCATACGTGTAAAAATGTATCTTAAATGTACCTGCAGTCTATAAGCTACAATCCTACCTAATTTCATTAAATTCAGTCCAGTAGTTTTTCTGTGAATGGTGTTCAAACATACCGTCAGACAGACAGACAAAAACTTCAAAAACAATCGACTCTTTACTATTTTGTTATAAGTATATATTTAAACGTCTCTGTTCAAACCGCGTAGTAGTGTCACATTTACAGTCTGTCAATAGTATTAACTAATGATTATAAAATGGACATTAATATAAACTTTGTTTTTCAAATTAATATAATGTGTTTAAAATCAAATATCAGCTGGCCACACTGGACTCTATCGATCGATGAACTTGATGGTTTATTGGTGCATAGCATTAATGCATAGCCTGGAACATTGGCGTGGTGTCACTTGCCTTGCAGTGTTCTATAGGCTACACTTTCGTGAATGTGCTCAAGAACTGCACCAACTACTTCCACCCTCTCCATTCTATCACAGGAGTACCACACGCCGTATGGGTCTCCATCCATATGTGGTAGATGTTCCATTTATCCGCACAAAACGCTTTGCATCGTCTTTCATTATACGAATCGCAAATGAATGAAACAATCTACCCGCCTCTGTTTTCCTGACTCATTTAACATAGAAGTCTTCTAAAGAAGAGTGAATCAGTTTTTACTGAGCGATCGCATACCATCCTAAGCCTCATCTTCACTTTCCATCATCTGTGACTGAGACCAAGCGTCGAGTTTATTATTTAAAAAAAAAGTATATAAAGTAAGAAAAATCTTATGAATATTCTATTTTGCTACTGTATTGAAATAACTATTTCATAATTAAAGAAATTAACATTTTGTAAGCGAAACTACAAAACCTTATATCATAAATCTCAGTCGCAATAACTTCATAAAGAAGACGATTTGTGTCCGACAGGATTGCGAACAGCCCCTTTAGTGATGGCTTAGACATAACGCGTTCTGGAATCAGTCGGTGTATATCCAGTAATTTATCGGAGTGGTAGGGATCCATACCCAACTGTATCAGCACAGCGACTCTCTTTTGGTTTGTTGTGTTACGTGATAAGCCAGTGTATATGCAGCTGCTGAGAAGCAAGCCTGCTCTCTGCTAGGAGTCTGGCATGTTAGAGATTTCTCGATAGTCGGACAATTCCAGAATTGTACGGTCTTTACCATTCAATATAGATATAAAAATCAGTACTTTTATCATTACCTACAACGATAAGAAGCCAGTTCAGTCGTTTTATTCATTCCATAAGAAGAAAGAAGAAACTTACTTAAAAAAAAGCTAAATAAATAAAAGATACTAAATGTTATTTAATACTCTCTCTTTGATAAAACCTATGAATCTGTGATTACAGATAAAATTGTTAAGCCCGGAGCCGCTCGTTGACTCTCCTCAAACAAGGAAACCCTTTGAAGTATATTGCGATTGTCTTCAAATAATACTTCGGTTGAAAAACTCTGCGAATAAGCCGGGTCCCGTAAAGAGAGGTCCAAGAGTCCCACGTAATAATCGCTGCTGAAACGTCAATCACACAAGGGTTGAGCCAAGGATGAAACTGAAGGGTTGGATTATAAGGGTCTAATTCTCTTAGGCAACAGGATTGTTAATATTCAGGGCCACGGATGATGGCTTTAATTTACTTTTATTTAATATTCAATTACAGGTTGGTTTTTGTAAGCCCATCAGAGCTTGAATTATAAAGGTTTAAATACGTTCCTCGTGGTTCGTGTGTGCTTTACGTTCGTTGCTTTTGAGATTAAGCGAGTTAATAGGAGGAATAGTCACGATAACATTGAAATTATAGCTTTATTATACTATATTATGAACACAGGTGCTTTTGATTTACATTAATATGTTCTATCGGGGTAGTAACAGCGACATTTAAACACGGAATTTGTTAATTAATATAAAAATTTTGTAATTCAACGTATATTAACGATTTAAATGCTAAAAAGTAAATGTGGATGTTCCTTCTTACGATATCGGGTCCTTCAAGAGTAACGTGAAGAGATATTTAAAAAGGCCAGCATGACTGCGATGTCCGCTGATGTCGCCGTTATGTTTGGATTGTACTGTGCTTACCATCAGGGACAGTGCTACTATAAAAAAAACTTATAAACTACACAACAATCAAATAGCTAGTCAGTAGATTGTTAAAACAAAAGATAATAGGAAACTAACTTACCTGAACGCCGGCTTGGCCCATTTGACTCGACTCAAAGACGAGCTGTGAGAATATTTAATGATCCCAAACCCACAAGCAGTACCGAATCTTTAAGTATAATGAGAGACATCGCGCTTTTGTGTGTGTTCTACCGTTTGTACATTGTGTTCCGTGGAATCTTTCGCTATGATGTCAGATACTACTTTCCAACATCGCACCGCTCGCCATCGGCAAGGACTTCATTCTCACCAGGTCTTGGAGCCTCGATGGTAGCAAACATTCCAGTTTCAAAAGAGTTTTCTTTCGCGAACACTCCGGATTTGAAATTAGCTCCCTGTGAAGGTTACCCAGTAGACTACAATATGGAGTTTTCCAAGAGCGGGGCGACCAACGTAATAGCATTTACAAAAATTGAACCGTCATGAGACGCCTGGCAGATGTGAAGCATCGAAAGTATTTTATATAAAAAAAAAAATATGAAATAATGAAATTACAGGACATTTATTACTATTTTCGTGAGTCTTGCCCCCACCACTCCGCTTGATTACAGATTATACTTGAATTATGATCTTTTATACTATAAAACAAAAATCAGATTGAAATTCCGATTTTCGATGTTTAGCACCTATTTTTAAAATCCTGAACACCTGTGCGATATCAAAATTTCGACTTTCGATGCCTACGTCCCTATTTTATTATCCTGAACCATTGTACGTCGCTAACGAAAATTTTAACATCAACATCGGTGAAGCCATAGCATAGTGGTAGGTCTTTTTCTAATGCCCTTAGTTAGCACACCAATTGGCGTGTTCCGGCAGCTGTTATTGAGAGCCAGTCTTCCACTAGGCTTAGCGTGTTACCATCTTGGGCCACATCGTTATTTAAGATCAGGTGAGATTGTGGTCACAAAGCTAAACCTATAAAGAGAAAAGAAGCCGATCTGACCCGCCGCATAAGATGTTTCTCATGTTTCACATCAAAAACCTGCGGCACAGAATTTTTATTACGGAACCGCTGGTCAACGTATACTCTTCAAACGGTTAATTTATGAGGTAACTGCAATCACTTCATAGATATTTGTTTTTATATGATCAATATACAATATGCTAACAGAGCATTTAAGAAAATTGTTCATATCTGAGCATGTTTTTAGGGAGGAAATTTAAAAGAATAATATTATGTTATTATTTTATACCAAGGCATAATCAAAATTTGTAACACAAAACACGCCACACGGACAATATTCTGCCAATAATTAACTCAACACATAACTATTAAGCTGGATGACAAGTTTTCGTAGAAAAAAAATCTTTTGCTTGTCATAAAGTAATGCAATAAAATATGGGTAACTATATAATAACTACAATTACATTTTTTGTTCTTATATTATGTAACTACTCCATATAAAGTGAAATCAGTTTCCTACTTGTTTTTTGTACATAAACCTACTTTGGAATAAAATATCCGATAAATCCATGGATGACATATTTTTAATTATCCCAAACTATCTTGTTCGTTATATGATCTTCTTCCTTGTAATATTCCTCGTCCTACTAATGTCAATACATTAGATATGTGTATTCTACTTTCATTGAAATATTGAGTAAATTTATTTATCGTAATAATATAAAAATGTAACGTGGCCTTTGTTCGTTTTTATATAGATTATAGTTATGCCTTTTATCTATATGTTTAACATAATATGTAGTTTTAAATTATCCGTGCAGTTCCCATAACAAGTATGTATGTGACTGTTTTAGAGTGTGTTAATGTATCCCTTTTATGGGTTATTCTGTAGTACACCGAACATTTCACAACTAAATTCTATATCGTGTATTTGTCACACTTCACATTGGCAAAATTGCCTACATAGGCAGAAAGCCAAAATACATTTTTTTAAACCTTAAAATTAATATGTATAAGAAAATACTGTGTGTGTATATATATAATATTGTGCACAGGAATATTCTATGTAAAACAGAATTTGCATTTTATTTTACCGATCCAATTAACTAATATAATATCATAGTAGTAAAGGTTCATTCTTGGATCACATTATATAAGTCAGGTATATGCGGTATTTCCGACAAAAATACCGTGTTTTATTTAGTATAAAATGACAACACTGTTATATTAATGTATAATATTAAACTCTCAATTTTGCTTTTGACATTGACTTCACCAGCAGTTCGCTCATACGTTAATAACGTAACCTAAAATTCTTTACATTTATTATTATGTACATAGAATTGCATTAAAATATTGAATAGGTTATATTATCACCTCTCAAACATTAGATTATAAACTAATTATTTTGAAATATCTGTTGGAAACTTTCATTCGTTTTTGCATGGTACACCATGGAACGATATGTAAAAGTTTTTTATAAAATATTTATTTCAATACTCGGTTTTTCGTGTTTCCCATATAGAATATTATGTTTCCACTTAACGTTAGTAATTGATGAGAGTTTATAATGAAATTTGTTTTGATTCCTATTTAATTTCCTGTCCGGATATTTGGCTGCCGTTTTATTATACATTTAATAATATAGTGATTATTCACTTGTTCTTACTGAATCTCCTTTATTTTTAATTCTCGTATGCAATAATAATTGTCTTTAGAGGATATTAAATCAATAGGCCTAAATTGAGAATTTACTTTACTATTTCCATTGCATAATAAATTAATAAATAGCCAATAATACTTTAAAATAAACTTTTTTTTGAAAAGATTATATTTAAAAAGTATATATATAAATAAATAATTATAGGACTTTATTTATTTATTTATTTAAATAATTAAAGCGGACCACAGTTATTTGCAAGCGACTCTAAAACACAAAGCTCCAACAATACTTTTTTATATACAT
Organism: Saturnia japonica; assembly: GCA_033032175.1. Classification (NCBI taxonomy): domain Eukaryota; kingdom Metazoa; phylum Arthropoda; class Insecta; order Lepidoptera; family Saturniidae; genus Saturnia; species Saturnia japonica. Next base: position 7,010,447 of record CM065311.1, on the reverse strand, counting down.
CAAAGGTGACAAACAAGAATACGGCCCGCCTGAAGGTAAGTGGACGCTTTTAATACTATAGGTATCACTAGCGTGTTGTCGACCTTGAACCCCATAGAGGCAAAGAGACCCCAATCACAAAGAGCTTTGGAAACCCTACGGTGAGAACACAATACTAGATTATTTGGTTGCGATCTTCTGTAGGATGGAGGTATTTCACCACTCGGATTGCCCCTTGCCCCGTTCGATCAGAACGAAGGCAATTGTCAAAAAAACATTCAAGTTTTTTTTATTGAAAAATAACATTGATTACATTTTTTGGAGATAAACATAGCTGAAATAATAACACTGATATTTCAAGTGAGAGTTTTAATGAATTTATAAAAGTTTATTTTGTGGAAAAATTGCTGGATGATAGGATATGACTTGGATCGTGACCAGTATACACTACGTGTAACATCAGCCATATTAAAATGCTCAGGTATGCGATGCACATGATGATAAGCCTGTCAAAGTAACAGTGACGACCTTCGATGGAGTGTTGATCTACGGGTTATCACCGTTGTTTTTTGATTGGACTATGCGTACTATCACATTGCTGTAATATGTATAATATTCGAAGCTAAGAGTAGGCCTCAGAACAAAATTTCTTCACATTTTGAAAGAGGTAGGCCATAGAGATTCTTTAGACATTTCTCTTTTCTTGGGGCAGCCCGACTGGTGGAATACCTTCACCCTACAGAACTACGGCTAAATAACCTTGTGTTGTTTTGTTGCGGTGAGTAGGGTTTCCAGAGTTCCTTGGGGTAGGTGGGTTCAAGGACAGCAACGAGCTAGTGATGCTAGTTATACAAGCGTCCATAGGCTACGGTAGACACTTACCATCAGATGGGCTGTATGTTTGTTTGCCACATTTGTAATATAAAAATATTATATTTACGTCTAATATATATATATATATATATATATATATAATTATATACTAACTTGCTTCATTTAAAAAAAAACTGCCTTTTAATATGTTATGATAATTATCGAAGAAAGTATTCCTTGAAAAGTTAAGGTCCTCATAATTATTGATATAAAAAAAAATTCTGTTACGTTGAAAATTTTCCCATGCATGTAAGTTTGAGACGTTTTTTTTTTAATTTCTAAAATTCTGAAAGAAAGAAAGAAACAAAAAGTTTATTTATTCGTCACACAACACATCAAAAACTAAAATTATAAAAACACAAAATCAACATAATTAAAAAAATAATACGAATAATAACAACAATAATATGTAACGTGCCGTGCGGGAATAAAGTGGTCCCAGTCTCAGCATAATTGCGACACTGAATCAGTGCAGCACTGTTATTCTGACTGGGCCACATTAACAGACACCACGGACATCAATAAAATTAAAATAAGAATATTAAAAAACATATATTAAATATATAAAAAATATAAACTAACAAAGTGCAATAACTAAATAAGACAAAGAGCAATTAAAACTGTGTTAGAGAGAAAGAGAGTGATGAGTTCACACCTTTAACATCACGCTAAGCTACAATTCTGGCCGTTTATTAAAAGTTTTTTAAGCGTTGCTCTAAAGGTGTGGACTGTTTTTAAAGCATGAAGTGGCGGCGGTAAATTTTTCAGCATCGTGAAGCCGCAAACTTAAATGAACCTCGGAAAGCCAGGAACGGTGCTTCGGACTAATAAGTACAAAGTTACTGCTTCTTCTTGAGAATCTATGTTGAGACTCTGCCCAAAACAACTTCAAGTAGAAATAATTCGGTTTTTGCTTGCACCACTCGGATTGCCCCTTGCCCCCTGAAATTTCTCTGTGCCCTATCTCCCTTTTGTAATACCAGTACATCCCCGGCTACCGTTCTGATAATATCATTAATAATGATAATTTGATTATATTAATTCCATATGAATGATTTCTAAATTTAATCCAATAAATTATGGTCTAAATTAAACAACGGTAATACAATTATAACATCAATTTATTTTGTTTTCGCTGTGGTTCAGTTAATTTGTTTCAAAGGACAAATTATTTTCATTTTTGTTATCCCCAAAACACAGGATTCCCAATGGAACGGTGATTAGCCTGAATGTAGTCGGAGGGGCCCACTAATGAAATTATACAAGGTCGTGGGACGAAAATTGTGTACGTAGTAAATGAATACTCGGGTAGTTATATCTAAAGGTTTACACCACAATATGAGACGAAAAATCATAGATTCTATGACTTGCATAAGCATACATTAAGGAATGATTTTATTAAGATAAAAGATGATATTAAAGCGAGTCGTACATGAAACTCAAAAATATAGATAATCATTTGTTACAAAGAACATAAACTTAATATTTATGCCCGATTGAAAGGTTACCTACGATAACGCATTATTGGTTAAAATAAGTCTTATTATGTTTTGCACCCGTATTCTTGTTTTTACAGTACTTTTACTTTCTTATATTGTCTATTGTCCACGTGGACGAAGTCGTGGGCAGTATATTTCGTGTATGAAAAGCAGTAATTAAATAAAACCTCACCTCACCTCAATCTCACCCTGCGATAATTGATCTATATATGCTTTGAGAATGGTCAACTAAAATCATTTTAAACGTTAACCGATATCACAGTTTAACAATCATACATATATTAAATAAAAGACATAAAGGCATAGAAAAATGGAAAACTTTGTAATCCTTTACGAAAAGCTTAGTTTATTTAATAACTTTATTTTTATAAACCGTTAGTTTCCTGTGAATAATAATGCTTTATGTTTTATAATATGTGTGTTTATTGTAGTTTAATAAAAATATTGATAGCGCAAAAACACCAAACAACGACGACATATATTCTATAAATGTAGATAGAATAGATATTCTTAATTATTTAAATTAAAATTAAATTGTACTATCATATTGTTTTTATCTGTCCGAATATATCTCATCTTTTCATTTCTATTTCACTAGTATTCATTTCATACTTCGCCTTCATTCACATCACTGTCATCGTCGTAATTTTTATTTTGTGAACATTGTACCATTTATGTAGGCTGGACCTAGAAAACAAAGACCTATCCCACAAATCTATCTAAAAATATTTAAAAATAATAATAAAAATCCAGCCATTAATTATTAATATACATGCTTACAGAAAATATACCTAAGTGTGACAATAAATACCAAACCAATTTCGTGATAATTGAAACCAAGCCGTAGGTACGGCGAATTTATAGATCATACAAATGCCCATACGTGTAAAAATGGATCCTAAATGTACCTTCAGACTATATGCTACAATCATACCAAATTTCATTAAATTCGGTCAAGTAGTTTTGCGTGCTTGGTGTACACCAGACAGACAGACAAAATATTAAAAACAATCGAAATTATTCATCCAAATCTAAATAATGAAACACATGATGAATCTATCCATGATTCTAAACTCCAAGTTGTATTTTTTCTCAAATATCTTCAATGTGTAGATTTCGTCTCTTTACTGTTTTAATATAAGTATAGATATTATTATTTTCGATTTGACCTTACTGTTAGCCTGAGGGTTATCCAAAAACAGAGCCGCTGATGGCTTTTACAGCTTTACCAGGCTTGGGGCCGAACGCTTAAGGCACTCAGTCGCGAAAGCATGGGTAAGTATAGATTAATTAGTATTAACAGTAGCGTGTGTAATGCTATACTCGGAGTTTATCTACGTGATAGAATCAGAAATGAGGAGATTCGCAAAAGAACCAGTCACCGACCTAGCCCTAAAAAAGCTAGACTTCAGTGCCAATGGGCAGGCCACGTAGCTTGTGAAACAGGTAGTCGATGAGGTCGAAGAGTTCTCGAATGGCGGACACGTCGTATCAGAAGACGCAGGGTGGTTAGACCTGCCACGGTGAACCGGCGACCTGGTAAAGGTTGCGGAAAGCCGCGACATTCTGGCAATCTTTGGTGGAGGCCTATGTCCAACAGTCAACGTCTTTCGTTTCAAATGATGATGACGAATAGTAGCAAGAGTACAAATATTATTAATAATTAATAATTATTTTGTTGAAAGTAAAAATTATAATAAAAGGATTAGTACTAAAAATTCAATTTACAGGAAGGATTGATTTTAATTAACAGATACTATGGTTGAGTCTATTCTGTTATTCGCCGGCTTGATTAGATTTTCGTGAAACAATGTGTAAAGGGACAGATAACAAATTGAATCGTGGGTTTATTAAAATTTGTTCATGTTTACGGCAATATAATTCTTTTGTTCCCCGTTCGATCAGAACGAAGGCAATTGTCAAAAAAACATTCAAGTTTTTTTTATTGAAAAATAACATTGATTACATTTTTTGGAGATAAACATAGCTGAAATAATAACACTGATATTTCAAGTGAGAGTTTTAATGAATTTATAAAAGTTTATTTTGTGGAAAAATTGCTGGATGATAGGATATGACTTGGATCGTGACCAGTATACACTACGTGTAACATCAGCCATATTAAAATGCTCAGGTATGCGATGCACATGATGATAAGCCTGTCAAAGTAACAGTGACGACCTTCGATGGAGTGTTGATCTACGGGTTATCACCGTTGTTTTTTGATTGGACTATGCGTACTATCACATTGCTGTAATATGTATAATATTCGAAGCTAAGAGTAGGCCTCAGAACAAAATTTCTTCACATTTTGAAAGAGGTAGGCCATAGAGATTCTTTAGACATTTCTCTTTTCTTGGGGCAGCCCGACTGGTGGAATACCTTCACCCTACAGAACTACGGCTAAATAACCTTGTGTTGTTTTGTTGCAGTGAGTAGGGTTTCCAGAGTTCCTTGGGGTAGGTGGGTTCAAGGACAGCAACGAGCTAGTGATGCTAGTTATACAAGCGTCCATAGGCTACGGTAGACACTTACCATCAGATGGGCTGTATGTTTGTTTGCCACATTTGTAATATAAAAATATTATATTTACGTCTAATATATATATATATATTATATACTAACTTGCTTCATTTAAAAAAAAACTGCCCTTTAATATGTTATGATAATTATCGAAAAAAGTATTCCTTGAAAAGTTAAGGTCCTCATAATTATTGATATAAAAAAAATTCTGTTACGTTGACAATTTTCCCATGCATGTAAGTTTGAGACGTTTTTTTTCTAATTTCTAAAATTCTGAAAGAAAGAAAGAAACAAAAAGTTTATTTATTCGTCACACACCACATCAAAAACTAAAATTATAAAAACACAAAATCAACATAATTAAAAAAATAATACGAATAATAACAACAATAATATGTAACGTGCCGTGCGGGAATAAACTGGTCCCAGTCTCAGCATAATTGCGACACTGAATCAGTGCAGCACTGTTATTCTGACTGGGCCACATTAACAGACACCACGGACATCAATAAAATTAAAATAAGAATATTAAAAAACATATATTAAATATATAAAAAATATAAACTAACAAAGTGCAATAACTAAATAAGACAAAGAGCAATTAAAACTGTGTTAGAGAGAAAGAGAGTGATGAGTTCACACCTTTAACATCACGCTAAGCTACAATTCTGGCCGTTTATTAAAAGTTTTTTAAGCGTTGCTCTAAAGGTGTGGACTGTTTTTAAAGCATGAAGTGGCGGCGGTAAATTTTTCAGCATCGTGAAGCCGCAAACTTAAATGAACCTCGGAAAGCCAGGAACGGTGCTTCGGACTAATAAGTACAAAGTTACTGCTTCTTCTTGAGAATCTATGTTGAGACTCTGCCCAAAACAACTTCAAGTAGAAATAATTCGGTTTTTGCTTGCGGTTTTTTTCTGTTATTACATTGAACGGCGTGTTTTACAAATTATTTACTGATCTCCAATATTGTTCGTTAAGATTTGACAGGTCATGAAAACATTTTATTTCCTATTTGACTAATCATGTATAAATAATGTATTTTTGATACTCAGATTTTTATAAGTTTACTTTACTACAAATAAGATAATGAAATTTGTATGGTTTTAATTAGATAAGTATCAGAAACTTTATGAAATTTTGAAAAAAAATTAATTATATAACAAAGCAATTGTCCATTATTTACCTCTCATTTAAAAGGTCACTTAGAGAGATTTAGCTCGAACGATTATTATAGAGAATAATATTATTCTATACAAATTTTTCTTCAAATTTTGTTTGTAACTATTATCAGTCATGAAATAGTAATGAACCCAATACATTGCATTACATACAAATTAGTAATACACAATGCATTTGTTCGCAATAAAGAAAAAAATACGCATTATAACTTCACACATTTAAAAATTAAAAAGTTTTATTTTCATGAATTCATGATACGGAACAAAACAGAGGTTTGCAAAACCTCACATTCTGAAAAAGTTTATAATAAAACAATTTGGAGTGTAGAATGTACGCTTTGAAAAATGAAAGGCAAGAATTTAAAATGACCAACATTTACAGAATATTTTGTTTTGCAAATATAAAAATTAAAAGAACCAACATATATTACTATTGTTTAAAAAAAATGCTTTAGTATTTTTGTAGAAACTAGCATCATGCATTCTGTATGATATTTATTTTTTTATAAAGGTTCGTCTACAATTGTTTACACTAATATTAAAATACTGTGATTTATGGACTACGCTTAATGTAAAAATTTCTTACAGATAAACACTGCATGGATATTTTGTTTTTCGACAAATAGTATTAAATAAAGTATTGTGTATCTATGTCTTATTTTAACTTAATCTTAATTTTATCAATAGTTAAGCTGAATATTTGCATTTTTTCCTTGAAGCGATGATATACATAGTGCCCATCGATGTGGGTTTGAAATCCTACAAATATCCTTAGTTATTAAACATTATTATTATACCATAGCCATAGTAATTGTAAGATATTTTCTAATGCTTACTTACCTTGCTTACCACCTTCGAGTTGAAATATGTTCTCAGCCATCTATTGGTTTGTTTCCGGCATCTCCATTCAAGAGCCAGTTTCTCTACGCTCTTAGCTTGGTTTTTTTTTTTTTATGTTACTTAACTAAATCTTTACACTTTTACCAATTACTGTATGATTATACCACAGAAACATATTTTCCTTGGAAATAATATTGCTAAAAGAGCTTACAGGAGTGAGGCGTATTTAGCGGACCAGTTCAAAGGAACGGGTATTTAATTTACAAGTAACAGTTAGGAACTGTTTTCTTTAAAACGAAAAAGCTCTTACTAAATACTACGTGCCTTTTTCACATTCGGGTGTGTTACATCAAAGTTTAACCCGCCTATAAGAGGACCCGCAGAGCTTTAGAAGAGTGATTCACCCTCCGTGTTTCAAATAACTGAGACTAACTACCGTTATGCAGTATGCAGAATACACGATATAATTAAGTTTTTACCTTCCCATGAAATGAAAATATATTAAAGGATATTTCTTAGTGCTGTACGTATTTTTGTATATTAAAATGTTTATATATATTATGGCATTAATACAAGCTTTAGTAATGAAAAGCGATTTGAATATGTTAACTAAAATGTATGTATTTTTAGACCTACCGGTGTTAGAGCTACAGAAGGAATTTAGAATTATACCAGCTGCATCTTATTCAACGGTATAAAAGCCATTGCTACTAATTACTAACAAGTCTATATTATCATATACATCTTACATCTTCATCATATACCTATATCTGCATATAACCTTAAAGTCCCATTACATTCAATAATAATAACTACAACTTTTATTAGATTTTTCAAAAACTATCCAATTTCATTATTCATTTTTTGAAGTGTAAACATCTTTATCCGCGTTGAGCGATTTTGGTTCGGGAAAAACTTATGGGTTCGCGTAACCTTGGCGTCAACGATGACCTCTACATGCTCGTGATGTATTGCGCTTGCCTGTGTACATGTATACGCATAAATACACTAATACATTGTATATACTAGACTGTATAATATGCGTATTTGACTATTTGGTTGCGTACAATCTTGTGATTTTGAAGCATGTCGGCTCTGGAATTAATAATTCAGACTATAATTGATTTAAAAATTCAAAATTGAGTTTTGTTCTGTCGGTTGTCCTTATAACTGTTGACAATTTTTAACCTTTATACATTAGAACATTATGCTGTTTTTCATACACCAAATTCCACGCGATCGATATAGTAGGCTCAACTAGTATAACATATTGTTATAATCAAGATATGACAAATTTTTCATTTTAAAAGCAACTCAAAATTTATGAGAGTAGTTACTAATACGAGTAAACGAGTTATTTGAAACTTTAATATACTATTATATATATCATAAGTTTCACATGAACACCTTCCGTTTAATTCGCACTTCAGATGCAATATAGAATACGTGGAGAAATTATTACTCCGGTTTTGGGTTTCTGCAAACGGGAAATATTTCATACGCCCGGGCGCAGTTGCGGTAACTTGGAGGGCGGAAGTCTGTCTTGCGATTGCTTTCTGTACCTCGAACCTACTGACTTAACTATATCTACCTATATATGAACATTTGAAATAGTATAGTCGTTTTTATATTAGTCATTTGTTCATACTTGAATTAATTACTAACTCGTATTACATACATCAAAATTAACTTTACTTAGTCAGATTAGGCGTTTTAACAACAAATCCTACTACAATTGTGTTCATACATCAGTTTTTGAAGTGAAAACTTCTATAGGAAGGTTTGGATAGGGAGTAAATTCATGTAAGTCGTCATCGACATGGTCACGTGACGTGTTAGCGATTATTAAGAAATATTTTCTTAAGTTGCACAATTATATTTTACAAAGTTAATATTTCTTATTTCAAATTATATTTGTATTTTCTTAATTCTATTATTAATATTAATTCTATCATTTGAAGTTTAGGGAAAATGTTTATAGTTTTAAGTTTTTACTTCTGTCGGCAGTCCTGATGACTGCTTCGAATTTTTTTGTATTTAAGTACGGCAAAGTGATTGAAACATCGCTAATCTACCAAAGGTCACTGCTGTCAAACTGTCATGCACCTCTTGACTGATCTCGAATAACGACAAACCAAAAAAAACAGCCACTGTGACTGGTTTATTACGAGATGCATGGTGATAGTGACCCAGTAAGGTACAAATCCCTATCAATTCAATCGCACTTTAATCGCGATCCAGTTGAACACAATTATAGTATCGTACTACCCCGCACTAAAATACCTTACTGAGAAGAACTTGGTTTAATAACAGTGTTTCGCGTTTTAAAAAATAAGGGATTATTTACAATACACATAGACTGCACCTCTTGATACTAAACAAATTGATCCTGAGACATAAGCTTACATTATGCAAGACAATGTGTCCATCCTATCATGACATTTAAGCTGCGCCACATTCGCACATACGTCAAAGATCAACATTAACAAATTCCAAATCCTCCAAACCCGATTCTTACGTAAAATTAACAAAGCTCCTTGGTACGTTCGACAGGAAGACCTCCATAAAGATATGGAACTTCCCTCGGTCGAACCGTATATTACATACCTTACGCTATCGTATTTCCATACTGCGTCGAATCACACGAATTTGTTGGTGAAAGCCGCCGCGAGTTACACCCCAAAACCGAACATCCCCCGCGAACAACTCCAGCCGCGAATATCTTCACCGATTCCGTTTATAAGCGAAGAAATATACAAATACTACTCCACCGTCTGTTCAACTAATTTCGCTCCCGCAAACCCGTCACGTCCTCCCTCTCTTGCAGCAACTCAAGCCTAGGTCCGTGCCCTCGATGTAGAACCCTTGAGTCATGAAGCCGCTCGCGCGATATAGGTGACACCGCACTTGCAATCACGTAGCTACCCACACAAATCATTACACAAAATATGTACATACATACGTGCACACCACATAAGTACATAGATTCTGTAAGGGACCTTTTTTTCTTTTTTACGATAGTTACTTTCGATCATGTTTCCAGAATACTAAATACATATACACATGTTCATTCCTTTCTCCCAGGAGGCAGGTACATGTATATATGTATGCGTTAGTTTAGCTCGAATTTTCTACGGATATGGAATTAGTCAGTTCGCGACCTTTTCACAATCGCGGTAACAGCCCAAACCGACGTCCGGCCACATTGGCACCTTTGTGCTCATGTTGCTCACACTTTCGGGCCTGAATGCCTTAAGCGCTCGCCCCCAAGCCTGGTGAAGCTGTCAAAGCCATCAGTGGCTCTATCTCTTTAGGGCCCCTAAGGCTAATAGTGTAGTCAGTGAGAAATAAAAAACCATCTATTATTTTCTTTTGGTTTATCGTGTTCAGAGATTTGTCAGTGTATATACAGTAATATAGCGGGGTGGTAGGGATCGCGACCACCATACACATAGTGATAAACACATGTATGATTTTCTTTTGGTTTGTCGTGTTCCGAGATCAATCTGTGTATATCTATACTATTAATAATTTTGTAAAGCGGACGAGTTTTGTTTGTTTGTTTGTTTAAACACGGTAACCTCTGGACAACTGGTAGCAGTCGGATTCGAAAAATTCTTTCTGTATATGATAGCCAGATTCACAAAGAATAGTATAGGCTATCTGGAACTAAGCTAAACCTCTCAGCTAACCTTAAATATTGATTTTTGTTTAAGTAAGTCGAAGAGAAAGTGTTCCCGAACTGCTTTATCCGCGTGCGCTGGCGTAATGGTTAGTGATACGTAAATATAATATTCTACAAAAATATTGTTCCTTAGTATATCTAAAAAAAAATAATATGTTATTTCTAAATAGCATAAGCCACAATAAGATATTTTGCGAGTTTTTATGTTGAAGATTAAAAATTGATTTTGAGCATTATTTTTAGGCTTATCATATTAATATTTACGAACAAAAGCTATTTCATCATAAAGACAATTTTATGAAGTTAATTTTTTCTCTTTATAGTATGATATTTCGACACATACTTTAGAAGGAAATGAAAAATGAAAATAACTTGTACTTGCGGGAAGTGATAACAATTATGATAGACCACACGGGTCCGTCGCGTTGGCGGCGCGGTATTTGTCAGATAAAAACACGAGTGAAACCGAGGGGCACAGCTAGTAATATAATATAAATATGTATTTACATATATGTATTTTTATTATAATAGTCAACATTATACAAGTTTGTAAATGTCAATTTTTTTTAAATTAAACAATTTTATGTATTAAAAAGAGTAGCTTATTTTTTTTTTGTTCTTTCTGTGATAACTAGGCAGAGATAATGCACATAATCACAAAGATTATGGAAATAATATCTACTAGATATGAAACTTGTACCTGCTTTTGAAATACAAATGTTTTAAAATTAAAAACTTCAAAACAATATAGAAATCTCTTTTAATTTTTATACAGTTAATATTTTGTCTGACGCAACTACCGGATATTTAATATTTAGGTTTTATAAAGTAGGAACTCTTCCCATGTAGATATATAAAAAAATTCAACACACTCACTAAAGCTTAATTTTGGCACTCGAATGGTTGACGTTGAGGGTCCAAAAGTACCCCTTTCGCTGTTATTTGCCCCTTAATTGTTACATAAAGCAAACGAAATGAGTACTTTGAAGCCGCACCGCATCGCCCAATGAGGTCATGGGATTTTTCTAACGTTAAATGAAATTCTTTGTTTGGAAGTAATATTGTTTGATTTTAACCTAAATATATACACAGAACTGTCCAAATTTTAATCAATAAATAACCATTAAGCACAGAATATTCAGATATGTTACTTAATTACAGCGGTGATAAAAGGAAAAACAAAAGTAAAATTAAAAAATTGTTACTTTAAATTATATTCTGATCAGCGTTTTATTTAACTTATTATGAATGTTGCCCGATCGCCACCATTTAATCATGCTATTAATATACTCAGATATCAGTTTAAATTGTTAAACTCTATACAAATTATTAAAATGAACCAAACATCAATCAGTTTAATTAAAACATTGTTTGTGATGAAACCGAGTTAAAACCGTTTCACCTGAAAGCGGAATGTTAAAAATAAAATGAATAATGTAGGCCGACGGTCGTTATGTGAATTGCAAATCGAGTGAAAGATTTGTATTTACGCTAAATTATTCAAGCAAATCTTTCCTAACGAATTGTTTGCTTTCTTCAAACTTTTACAATTTTCGGGAACGTTAGATTAAAACAACTTTTGTTTCATTTTTTTTTTTGTATAATTTATATTATAATAGGAATATATAAATACACCGTGCACTAAAATATATATTAGCATAATAATTTCTAATCGTTTCTCGTTATTCAAAAATATTTTCTTTCAGTAATTAAACATGCACATAAGCTTCAAAATGTTTTTTTTTAAATGTTATTGTAGCGTCAAGCAAGGTGGGTCAATTGCACAAAATTATTTAAGGCAGACAACTTTCTGAAAATTTTAGCTCTTTAGTACATTACTTCCTTCTAAATATCGGTATATACTCATATACTTTTTTCTTCTTTCAATCTTTCTTTGTATAATTGTTTTCACTTTGCTGTTAAGGGATTAACAGATTATTCAAATTGTTAAAAAAAATGTAAGCAAATTTTTGTAAGTCACTTTATTTAGAGGCATCGTACTTTCATTTCTCTTAATGACGGTTCTAAGTACCAATTTTTGAGTTTTAACATAATACATAAATATTTTTTGTTTATAAGTTATTATTATATGTTAATTTATCAAAGATGTTGGTATTTTTATTTCTAATCAAGGTTCCAAGTACGAACATTAATATTTTAAGTTATGAATTACAATGCGGTTTTACAATAACATAATGAATATATTACGTACTAGCTATGCCCCACGGTTTCACCCGTGTTAATTTTATCGGACAAAAACCGCACCGCGCCGCCAACGCATTCGTGTTGCCTATCATAATTGTTCTAACTTTCCTCAAGTACAAATTATTTTCATATTCCATTAGGTATCTCATAAACTATGTTATCAAATAACATGCTATAAAGAGCAAAGTTTAACTTCATAAAATTGTCTTTTTATTGAAGTAACTTTATTCCTTAAGATTATTCCATGTCTAAAAATAATGCTCATAAATACCTATTTTATTAATCAACAAATTTTTGTCACAAAATACCTTATTGTGACTTATGTATAAGAGATGGACATATGCTATCGTTGACTATTTTTTTAGATATACTAAGGACCAATATTATTGTAGAACATTGTATTTCCGTATCATTAACGATTGCGCCGCTTTATTATATTAGTATAGTTAATATAATGTATATATTAATAAATATTTAATTGTTCAATCCTTTTTATATGCAACTTAAATCCATTCGCCACACATTTTTTTTATTTCAATTACTGTATAACTCAATTTGTCTCGAAGCGTTTCCCTTAAGTGTAATTGCGTTTCGTAATACGTAATTTAGGAAATTCTCTTCTCCGGCGCTTACTCTACGATGGTATAATTAGATACGTCGTTAATTAGACCGTAGCTCCACAAGAGCACTCAGGGGCGGCTCTCGTTTACTTTCCTACAAGAACCAGCCAGCGGCGTCCTAGGCTTCAGTACCGAATAAAATTGAAACACTTTAAATTATACATGAAAATGAAAGTTACCATTAAAATAACCCTATAATATCTCTATACAAGTAAATTTTTTAAACTTTACATTTTATATAATTGAAAATGATATCTTTGTCAGTGAATTGAATGTTATTGAGATTATTTGTAACTAGTTGACCCGTGCGAATATTTCGCACGTTATGGAATTTAAATAATCTAACAGTTATTACGTCATTTAAAGAAATTGTTAAAGATCATAAAAGCTTTTTTATTAAAACAAATTCTTTAATTAATTTTTAACTATATATCATCAATAGAGAGGAAAGTAATCTTTAAAGTGATATTTGAATAATTAATTTTGATAAAGAAATAAAGTTGATATGGCGTTGCCACAAAAAAGCACATTTAAGAAATAATATATATACAGTTGGCCAAAAAGTCGTGGATCAAACGTAGCTAGGGGTTAGATGGGGTCATCAGCTGCAAAAAATTGTTCTACGGGAGGTCCTTAAGGTCAACCCCTGCAGAGTTATAATTTATTTTGTGTTTTTATGAGAAAATTGATTTTTTTATTAATTCTTATTAAAATTCTAAAAAATCTACAGACTATATCTTTTTTATCATTTTCACTAGATTAGTACTGATGAGTACTTGCGTTAGACATGATATTTACGTTTGTTTATTGGGTGTGTTGAAGATAATATTAAGTTTTACGAAAATATAATTCTCAAATCATAATTTTTTATTTACTTCGGACCCCACTGTGAAAAAAACTACTCTACCGAAAAGTAACCTTGTATTACAAGTTTTGGCGCATTAAATAGGGATCCTGAAAAGGTATAACACATGGCCATGAGTGGCTCTAATGTCTTTTTAGGACGAAAAAACAAAATAACGATTGTGAAATAATTGTTTTAATAAAACAGAACATTTTACAATAAATGCACCAAATTCCAGCGTCTGACCATAATATATAATCTGCACCGTCTAATAAAATTCCTACGTAACCTACGGAATGCACCTCTGTTGTTAATAATTTGTACCCTAGCAAATTCGAGCTTTTGTTATAGTTCTTGTTCGCTATTGTTTGATAAACTATTTCTATAAAATAGCCCCAAAGAAAAAAATCTAATGGATTTAAATCGGGCGACCGGGGCGGCCACGCAATAGTTTCGCCTCGACCAATTCACCGGTTGGGGAAGCGCTCGTTCAAATGATCTCTAACTGCTCGATCGTAGTGAGGCTGGGCGCCGTCGTGTTGCAGCCACATTTCTGCTATTCTTGCTTCTGGTTTAATTAAAACATTGTTTGTGATGAAACCGAGTTAAAACCGTTTCACCTGAAAGCGGAATGTTAAAAATAAAATGAATAATGTAGGCCGACGGTCGTTATGTGAATTGCAAATCGAGTGAAAGATTTGTATTTACGCTAAATTATTCAAGCAAATCTTTCCTAACGAATTGTTTGCTTTCTTCAAACTTTTACAATTTTCGGGAACGTTAGATTAAAACAACTTTTGATTCATTTTTTTTTGTATATTTATATTATAATAGGAATATATAAATACACCGTGCACTAAAATATATATTAGCATAATAATTTCTAATCGTTTCTCGTTATTCAAAAATATTTTCTTTCAGTAATTAAACATGCACATAAGCTTCAAAATGTTTTTTTTTAAATGTTATTGTAGCGTCAAGCAAGGTGGGTCAATTGCACAAAATTATTTAAGGCAGACAACTTTCTGAAAATTTTAGCTCTTTAGTACATTATTTCCTTCTAAATATCGGTATATACTCATATATTTTTTTCTTCTTTCAATCTTTCTTTGTATAATTGTTTTCACTTTGCTGTTAAGGGATTAACAGATTATTCAAATTGTTAAAAAAAATGTAAGCAAATTTTTGTAAGTTACTTTATTTAGAGGCATCGTACTTTCATTTCTCTTAATGACGGTTCTAAGTACCAATTTTTGAGTTTTAAGATAATACATAAATATTTTTTGTTTATAAGTTATTATTATATGTTAATTTATCAAAGATGTTGGTATAGGTATTTTTATTTCTAATCAAGGTTCCAAGTACGAACATTAATATTTTAAGTTATGAATTACAATGCGGTTTTACAATAACATAATGAATATATTACGTACTAGCTATGCCCCACGGTTTCACCCGTGTTAATTTTATCGGACAAAAACTCTTCTTCTAACTTTCCTCAAGTACAAATTATTTTCATATTCCATTAGGTATCTCATAAACTATGTTATCAAATAACATGCTATAAAGAGCAAAGTTTAACTTCATAAAATTATCTTTTTATTGAAGTAACTTTATTCCTTAAGATTATTCCATGTCTAAAAATAATGCTCATAAATACCTATTTTATTAATCAACAAATTTTTGTCACAAAATACCTTATTGTGACTTATGTATAAGAGATGGACATATGCTATCGTTGACAATTTTTTTAGATATACTAAGGACCAATATTATTGTAGAACATTGTATTTCCGTATCATTAACGATTGCGCCGCTTTATTATATTAGTATAGTTAATATAATGTATATATTAATAAATATTTAATTGTTCAATCCTTTTTATATGCAACTTAAATCCATTCGCCACACATTTTTTTTATTTCAATTACTGTATAACTCAATTTGTCTCGAAGCGTTTCCCTTAAGTGTAATTGCGTTTCGTAATACGTAATTTAGGAAATTCTCTTCTCCGGCGCTTACTCTACGATGGTATAATTAGATACGTCGTTAATTAGACCGTAGCTCCACAAGAGCACTCAGGGGCGGCTCTCGTTTACTTTCCTACAAGAACCAGCCAGCGGCGTCCTAGGCTTCAGTACCGAATAAAATTGAAACACTTTAAATTATACATGAAAATGAAAGTTACCATTAAAATAACCCTATAATATCTCTATACAAGTAAATTTTTTAAACTTTACATTTTATATAATTGAAAATGATATCTTTGTCAGTGAATTGAATGTTATTGAGATAATTTGTAACTAGTTGACCCGTGCGAATATTTCGCACGTTATGGAATTTAAATAATCTAACAGTTATTACGTCATTTAAAGAAATTGTTAAAGATCATAAAAGCTTTTTTATTAAAACAAATTCTTTAATTAATTTTTAACTATATATCATCAATAGAGGGGAAAGTATTCTTTAAAGTGATATTTGAATAATTAATTTTGATAAAGAAATAAAGTTGATATGGCGTTGCCACAAAAAAGCACATTTAAGAAATAATATATATACAGTTGGCCAAAAAGTCGTGGATCAAACGTAGCTAGGGGTTAGATGGGGTCATCAGCTGCAAAAAATTGTTCTACGGGAGGTCCTTAAGGTCAACCCCTGCAGAGTTATAATTTATTTTGTGTTTTTATGAGAAAATTGATTTTTTTATTAATTCTTATTAAAATTCTAAAAAATCTACAGACTGTATCTTTTTTATAATTTTCACTAGATTAGTACTGATGAGTACTTGCGTTAGACATGATATTTACGTTTGTTTATTGGGTGTGTTGAAGATAATATTAAGTTTTACGAAAATATAATTTTTTATTTACTTCGGACCCCACTGTGAAAAAAACTACTCTACCGAAAAGTAACCTTGTATTACAAGTTTTGGCGCATTAAATAGGGATCCTGAAAAGGTATAACACATGGCCATGAGTGGCTCTAATGTCTTTTTAGGACGAAAAAACAAAATAACGATTGTGAAATAATTGTTTTAATAAAACAGAACATTTTACAATAAATGCACCAAATTCCAGCGTCTGACCATAATATATAATCTGCACCGTCTAATAAAATTCCTACGTAACCTACGGAATGCACCTCTGTTGTTAATAATTTGTACCCTAGCAAATTCGAGCTTTTGTTATAGTTCTTGTTCGCTATTGTTCTCTCCTTGATAAACTATTTCTTTAAAATAGCCCCAAAGAAAAAAATTTAATGGATTTAAATCGGGCGACCGGGGCGGCCACGCAATAGTTTCGCCTCGACCAATTCACCGGTTGGGGAAGCGCTCGTTCAAATGATCTCTAACTGCTCGATCGTAGTGAGGCTGGGCGCCGTCGTGTTGCAGCCACATTTCTGCTATTCTTGCTTCTGGAACCTCAGTTTCATTAAGAATTTGGTTTAAATTATTTTGTAAAGCCAACATGACGGCGCAGCGGCGCACATTGGATTGAAATCGGAGCCTCCCTTTCATAGGATTTTAGAAAAATTAAATATGTTATTTCATAGTTTTAAGTATACAGTTTTGTCAAAATAGTCATATCATTGTATAATTTAGCAATTTCAAGCTTTATTTTTATCTTCTACACCATATAATATGGACTTGTAAATTTCAAATGTATGAAAATGGGTTATCTTTTCTTCATAACTTTTTTGTGTTTTGAGTTGTAAAGCTGAAACTTATACATATCGTTACTGGGGTGGTAACGAACCCATAGGACCTTTCACCTTGACCCCGGGCGTCCCCGTTCAACAGATATTTGTTGATGAAAATTTCATACTTTGATGACATTGTATTGAGGTGAAATCATCAATCTGTAGGTTTATTTTCGACCTGAATGCTACAGGTATCGATTAATAAAGTTACCCCTGATTTACCCTACCGCTTCGTTTTCATTATCTTTCAAAAATACGATTCAGAATTAGTTTTAAAAATTCAATATACCTATTTTTCTTTATTAAAAGTTGTAATTTACCTATAAATTTGGACTATCTATTTAAATTAACACCAATTATCATTAATAAATTACCAATTTAGCAATTTCAAGCTTTATTTTTACCTTATATACCAAATAATATTGACTTGTAAATTTTATATGTATGAAAATGAACTTGCCTTTCTTCATAACTTTTTTTTGTTTTCAATTATAAAGCTGAAACTTATATGTATCGATACCGAGGTGGTAACGAACCCTTAGGCCCTTTGACATTGAGCCCAGGCGTCCCCGTTCAAAAGATATGAATTAATTGTTGAAAGGGGAATTGCTGCATTGCAGCCAACTGCTGTCAATGATACAAATGTGAAACACAGACTTCATATGACCATGATAGATGGTAAGATAACTTCATATCTTTCAGATACCTCAACAGCAGTATGTGATATTTGTAAAGTGAAGCCGAAAGATATGAATGCCATCGACTTGATATCGCGAAGAATTCATTCTGAGGATATTTTTAAGTATGGCCTATCTTCCCTCCACGCGTGGTTTAAATACATGGAATGCGTATTGCATATTGCGTATCGCCTAGATTTAAAAAAATGGCAAGCCATATGAGACGATTTAAAGAAACTAGTAGATAACAAGAAAAATATTATTCAAGAAATGTTTCGAGATGAAATGGGACTGCTTGTAGATTTAGTTAAACAAGGTGCGGGAACGACCAATGATGGGAATACCGCAAGAAGGTTTTTTGCAAATCCTCAAGTAACTGCACAGATCACTGATGTTGATGAAGAACTCATCAAGAGACTTGCGATGATTCTTCAGGTAGTCTCATGTGGAAAGTTTGTTGATGTGGAAAAGTTCCGGCAATATTGTTCTAAAACAGCTCATAAATATGTCGAGTTATATCAGTGGTATTATATGCCTTCTAGCGTGCATAAATAACTCATGCATGGTGCAGACATATTGAGCATAATAACTTTATCCCAATTGGCAAACTTTCTGAAGAGGCTTCTGAAGCACGCAATAAAAATTTTAAAAATTTTAGAGTATTCCACTCGAGAAAAATTAGTAGAATTGCAACAAATGAGGATATTATCCATAGTTTGTTAATAACTTCTGACCCATACCTGTCCAGCATCAGACCTAAGATAAGTCAACTTAGCCATAAACTGCTATCAGATGAAGTTAAATTGTTATTGGTAAATTGTACATCAGATAAAGAAAATATAGAGTTTGTAGATGTAAGAAATTTGTGTGACTCTGAGTAATGTATGAGTGTAATTAAGTAGGTATCATCAGAACTATACGTATATCATAATTTTGTTATAAAATATTTTTATATATTTAGAATTTACATTTACATCATCTATTTAGAGGTACTGTTGAAATCGATAAATTAAAATGAATATAAGATCTCATGTTATTTACACTGCTTTCATTTAGAATCCTAATCTAGCCCCAGAAATAACTGTTTAATCTTTTATGCCAAACATCAATATCAACGAAACAAATAAACTAATTACCTTAATTAGCAAAATCAAGACATTTTGGTACAAATGTGGAACAAAAACAATCAAGAATAGTAGCAGGTAATGATAATTGGTGTTAATTTAAATAGATAGTCCAAATTTATAGGTAAATTACAACTTTTAATAAAGAAAAATAGGTATATTGAATTTTTAAAACTAATTCTGAATCGTATTTTTGAAAGATAATGAAAACGAAGCGGTAGGGTAAATCAGGGGTAACTTTATTAATCTATACCTGTAGCATTCAGGTCGAAAATAAACCTACAGATTGATGATTTCACCTCAATACAATGTCATCAAAGTATGAAATTTTCATCAACAAATATCTGTTGAACGGGGACGCCCGGGGTCAAGGTGATAGGTCCTAAGAGTTCGTTACCATCCCAGTAACGTCATGTATAACTTTCAGCTTTACAACTCAAAACACAAAAAAGTTATGACGAAAAGAAAATCCATTTTCATACATTTGAAATTTACAAGTTCATATTTAGTATATGGTGTAGAAGTTAAAAATAAAGCTAGAAATTGCTAAATTTGATATAACTGTTTTGACAAAACTGTATACTTAAAACTATGAAATAACATATTTCATTTTTCTAAAATCCTATGAAAGGGAGGCTCCGATTTCAGTCCAATGTGCGGCGCCCCGTCTCACTACGCTCGAGCAGTTAGAGATCATTTGAACAAGCGCTTCCCCAACCGGTGAATTGGTCGAGGCGAAACTATTGCGTGGCCGCCCCGGTCGCCCGATTTAAATCCATTAGACTTTTTTCTTTGGGGCTATTTTAAAGAAATAGTTTATCAAGGAGAGAACAGTAGCGAACAAGAACTACGACAAAAGCTCGAATTTGCTAGGGTACAAGTTATTAACAACAGAGGTGCATTCCGTAGATTACGTAGGAATTTTATTAGACGGTGCAGATTATGTATTATGGTCAGAGGCTGGAATTTTGTGCATTTATTGTAAAATGTTTTGTTTTATTAAAACAATTGTTTCACAATCGTTATTTAGTTTTTTCGTCCTAAAAAGACATTAGAGCCACTCATGGCTATGTGTTATACCTTTTCAAAATCCCTATTTAATGCGCCAAAACTTGTAATACAGGGTCACTTTTCGGTAGAGTAGTTTTTTTTTCACAGTGGGTTCCGAAGTAAATAAAAAGTTATGATTTGAGAATAATTTTTTTCGTAAAACTTGATATTATCTTCAACACACCCAATAAAAAACAGTAAATAGCATGTCTAACGTAAGTACTCATCAGTACCAATCTAGTGAAAATTATAAAAATGATACAGTCTGTAGATTTTTTCGAATTTTAATAAGAATTAGTAAAAAAATTCAATTTTCTCATAAAAACACAAAATAAATTATAACTCTGCAGGGGTTGACCTTAAGAACCTCCCGTAGAACAATTTTTTGCAACTGATGACCCCATCTAACCCCCTAGCTGCGTTTGATCCACGACTTTTTGGCTATCCTGTATATTATTTTTCAAAGGTTAACAATACCCTCTATAGATTATATTGATAATATATATTTATAGCAAACTTTCGGTTTTTTTTATAACAAACGTGATTATTTATATATACATAAAATCATCTCCTAAAATTACTCCAGCCAGTGCTGTCTAGAAGATAAACTACCGTTATAATTTTCGAGGGAACACAATATGACGTCCTTACGGTGAATGTAGGGGAGAAAGCTATCCTGTTAATGAAAGCACAATGGAAAAGAAAACTCAATCACGCGCATAAGTCACAGTGATTTCTGCGCCTAACTACGGGAGATATATTGTGGGACCGGGATTGTCATTAGCTGGAAACACCACATTGCCCGCAGAGCGGCGGAAAATTCTCCGAAATAACTTTTCGTGTAACTTTTCATATGAGAGTCTGATTTAGCCGGCGCGGCGGCGACACGAACCGACCCTCAATTTTTCCTACTTACGAAGCCGTAATTAACTGTTGACATTTCTAGGTTTTTACGAAGCAGCCGTATATTCCAAACGATACGTATTATGTTATAATATCGTTTTTATTTTAATACTTATAATCTGTTAGATGTTTATATTCTGTAATTTTTTATAGTCATTGAAACAAATTATTATTATGTATATGTTCTAAAATATACCTTCTGCAACATTATTCGCTTAAACATTTTAACTTTGATAACTTTAAGCGTTTATCACATCGAGTACGGTAGCAGTTTTGCAGATATTATAATGCTGCAGTTACGACTTGGGAGAGCGTTGAATATACATATTTATGGGAGCGGTAATGTTTAGCACTCTTTCGCAGGCTCTACGCGTATACTGAGATGAATTAAATAGGATAGGTGGTATTGTGATATATTGGTACCTTTTAATATTTTTTTATTAGTTGTTCTTACAAAATATAATGTGTTTATTAAAGTCTGAATGAACATGTGTGCTGTAAAAGTGAAATATCCAGAAGACATAAAATTATCTTCTTAAAAATCGCTTTTAAAAAATCTTGCTAAAACAGTATGACTCGAATTATCGACCACTGTACTGTACAAGTCTAGTCTTCACACCGCTAGGCCAATTCGAAGACATTCATAGTCGTGAAAATCAGGACTTGCACTAACCGTGTATAATGTATTTCTATCTAATTCTCTTGCAGGCTAAATCCTATACATGGATGTGTTTGTCTCTTTTTAGTGTTGCTTTTTCGTTTCATTGTATTTCAAATCACAACGGTACTACAGAAGTTTTCACTTCAAAAAAGCTCAAATTGACTAGGCGGGTACTATACTTTCACTATAACTTTACACATAGTGCTAAAAACGAAATATATTTCACGTACAATTATTTTAAAACTGTACTGTAAGGGATGTGAACTTTATGTAAATTTTCATGAAATAAAATAAGAAGTACCTACTTAAAGTAAGAAAATGTAAATTTTTATAACTAACACAATGTTAACATATAACACAAGGTGCCCCGACATCACTACGGTGGCAAAAAATTTGTTACAAAATGTGTAATCCTCAAAACGTCTGTTCCTAATTTCTTTTCCGATTTTAAGAACCATCTTTCATTTACGACGACATTTTGAACAAGAAAATTTCAGCCTTCGACACGAAGTTTTGGCAATTTCCGTACTTGGCGTCGCTTTTTTTGTAACCCATACTTTGTCGTTAATCTTATGAACAAAAAGTCGACATTACTCTTCGAATCGTTAGTGGTCGCAGTGTGAATGGCAGATTTAAATTAGTAAACTTTTGTGTTTTTATGTACGCGCGTAAAAAGTTGTACTTCTGTATAAAATAAAAATAACTCTAAACATTTTATGCCGCGTGCCAACAATATGATAAATTTGACCATTATTAATAATAATGTGAATTCATTCATGTGAAATAAGCATTATTTTACACCAAAAAAAAATAAACTAAAATAAATTTACATTATTATCTTTTTATTTTGGTTTTCTGTCTAAGTAGGCAATTTTGCAAAAGTCAAGTGTAACAAATACACGTTATAGAATTGAGTTGCCAAATGTTCAGTGTACTTTAGTATTCTACAGGTTAAACATATAATGACTAACTTCAATACGTCGGACTTCCGTCAAACGATACGCGCAGCTCTCAATTTTTACCATCTAATAAATGCGCCAAAAGAAGCCAAAAATAAATTCAGCCAAGAAATATTGTCTATAAATATTTTTTTTATAAATGAGACGAAATTTACTAAAAAGCAAGTAACGGTTAAAAATTAACTCTGTCGTTTAGTTTATTACTGTCGAACACTTATTAAATCAACATATTGAATATTGTAAATAGGTATTCACTAGATTTTATATTACGGTTGTAAGGGATCGTTCAGCTTCACCATTCGAGGTTATATGAGACCCAAATTTGTCCAAATACGGACACATTTTCGACGTCTCTCGAACACTTTTCTTTTTATTGGAATGTATATTTCAGAAATTTCATCGGCATAGTAAGTGTATTCCCGAAGTTTATTGCAAATGAAAATATGATAGCTTGCATTTCGGTACAGCCCATCATGATACCAATATTTTTATGATTTACATAATAATCTCAAGCGAAAATGTTTTTTATAGTTTATAGGTTTAGTGTTTCGCCATAATCTCACCTGATGTGAAGTGATAATGTAGCCTAAGACTGGCTCTGAAGTACAGCTGCCGATACTTATATGTGCTATTGTAGGCGATAGATTTTCTACTTAAAGGTGCTAAATAGCCATAGTGCTGATAAAACATCGATTGTTTGAAAATCTGATAGAATTGATTGATTTGTAAAAAAAAAACCATCGGTTAATCGATTGTTGTTAGTACTAAATTTAATTCAGCCAATCTGAGCAACGAGAAAAAAGTCACTCGCATGTTGCGTGTATTTGCTCTTTAAAAAAATGTTCTAGTGTTTGTTGTGTTTGGGTTTGGTGTTTGTTATTGACGAGCTAAAAAATGTCCATCGCGTAAATCTTTGTTGTGATCACAAAATGCACAGTTATTCCTTTTGAAATATATTATCGATTGTTTAAACCCTAACTATCAATAAATCGATTGTACAAATAAATGACTATCGATTAAACGATTTTTCATGAAGACTGGTTAGTCAGGTGGGAGGGGAAGTGGTGTAGAAATTACCCTTCCACTATGCTATGGTTTCATCGGGATGTTTCCTTCGTCGAAAATACAGAACCCTTTTTAACATTTGAGTTTACGTCGATCGATGCGGTGAACATGCTACCTATAAACCATCATAATACACATTGCATTAGAAACTTCTATAATCTATCTTTAGTATTTTTTTAAATATGTATAATATTGAATATATTTTAGTTCGTTATTCAAACACGACTTAAGAATTTAAGTTATTTTATAAATAAGTACCAACTTATGTGTAAAATAAACTAAAGTGTATAAAACCAGTATAATACAACAACCTCCTTAGAAATACTTATTTCTAATGAGACTGCATAATGTTGCCAAATTACTTTACAATATAACATGTGTAGCAATATAAGTATGGGAAATTACTAATGCTTCACCGGAAAATTTTAGATTCCCGTATTTTTATAGACCCATATATCGGGCTTATTCTACACTAAAACCATTTTTATGGTTTTAACGATCATAAGTACGTGTTTTACGACAGTCCACCGTAGTTGAATGTGTTTCAACACGTTTAAAACTCTAGATCAATATGGAGATAAGAAGTCAATAATGGTAAATCGCTACGTATTAACATAATATGATAAATTAATTTACGCTTCATTTTTGATATAATAAAAAAGTTATATAAACGGTGTTTTGCTTGTTGATAAAGATATTTGTCACACGAAAGTAGCCTTTTATTGTTTAAAATGATAAATCATAGCTAGCTTTTGAAAATATTAAGGGATATTTTATATAGTAACTCAAAAATTTTCACATACGTGATATTTATTTTTAAAATGTCATTTCAGTTTTCATAATTTTTCATCCAATCATTATATAGCTTTTTCGGTCATCCTTCATCTTTATACTTAATAATTATATTACGTTAACCTATTACTTTTCAACTTCTTATTTGGTGTCAAACAATTTGAAATTCAGTATTAAAAACTTCAAAATGTTCTATGATGCTCTGAAACAGCGCCTTTTGCTGCAATCATTAGTATTCAACCGCGTCGGATCAATATTTACACTCTTAGCGCAAAGGAGTAAGTAACTATTATACGGGCAACTGTTTTTTCGAACGAGCGAACGAATGTAAGGTTTCACGGCGCGCCGGCTCAGGCTGTCACGCTGAAGAGCGAACTCGTAGAGCATCGTGAACCATTTAGTGCGATCAATCACAGCCACGATCCGGCAAAATCTTCAGCGCCTATATCACTTTAGGAAATTGACTGAAATTTATCCTCAACACCGTGGTTGGGGAAGGAGGTTAAAGGTTTGTGCAACTGTTTCGTAAAAAAAGGGTGCGTGTAACATATGCACACGCGTTTGAAGTTATACTTAATTGACGAAATCAAAATAATTTTTCATTTACGTGAAATTAATTTATCGAAATAAAATATTAAAATAGAGATTGAAAATAAAAAAAAAATTTTTTTTTTATTACATTTGCAATCCATACTATTCATACAAATATTATATCCATACTAATATTATAAATGCGAAAGTAACTCTGACTATTAATCTGTCTGTTACGTTTTCACGCCGAAACCGCTGAACCAATTATGATGAATTTTGGTTACACAGGGTACTTTTTGTAGCGAAAATAAAACTTTGAGGGTTGAAAATAGGGGATGATAGTTTGTATATGAACAAAGGAATAAGGAACACTAACGCGCATGTGCGGTAACGTCGGCTGCAACTGGTTTGTAGATATATTTGATATTGTTATACTTAATAAGAAATGTATCGTATTTCTAATACTTACCTATGAAATGATAGTCCAGTATTCTTTTTAAGATTGACTGAAGTGTTTTTAAACTCTTTAACTACGCAGCATGGCATAATTACTGTTTTATTGAAAAGTTACGTGCTCTGTTGACCATGGCTAGCGGGAGTTTATATATTCTCAACGGTATACCTATTGCAAATTTTCTAGATTATACAGTTTTGCTACAAGCGAATTATTTCATTGTGTTATCCTACATGTGGTGAAAATAAAACTTGGATTAAAGTTTGTATGAAGAACCCATATCATATCTCAAATTAGGATATGAAAATTAATATTTAAGCTTTTGGTAAGAAATAAAATGGGGTTTCACATTTTTCAAAAAACCTTCCCGCAAGCCGTTACAATAAGGAATGATTTTAATCATTATTTTTGAAGTTTTATTGGGACGCTTAAAGAGTTGAATACATTTGGCATATATTTACAATACCGTACACATTGTGATAAACCCACTTATGATTTTTTTTATTTTTGTCGTGTTCGGAAATAAGCTGGTGCATATGCAGTAATATAGCTGGGTGATAGGGATCGCGTACTATCACGCCTGTATTCCCCGAAGGGTTAGGCAGAGGTGTACTAATGTACACCCACAGCTCGCCGAGTATGTTTTTAGGTCCCATGTAATAGAGGGCGAGCCTATTGCCATTAATCGGGCATGAAGTCAAACTCCGAGCTGCTACTGTGGAATTTCATAGGAAAAACCCAATAACACTTTGTTCGACCTGGGAATCGATCCCAGGACCTCGATAATAGCCGTCACGCTTACGAACACCATACACACAGTGAAAAACCTAACGATCATTTACTTTTGGTTTATCGTGTTCCGAGATCAGTCTTTGGTACCAGTCATAAGTCATGGGTACCAGATAGTTTATTTACAAATGACAATAATACAACATAAAAAAAAATTGAATCGTGTGTAACATCTTCGCCACAGTAAAGCAAAAGGTTTAACAAGATTCAAATGTCCATAAAGATTTTTATCAGACTAGCCATGGTCAGCAGCACTACACTTACTAGTAATATTCGAAATGTCTAACACAAGCTTCACTGGCAGATAACATTGAGTGTGAATATCTTCACCACAATAAAATAACAGATTTAGCTAACAAATTCATGACATGGCGTAGACTTTTAGTTACATTGTGTAAAAATTCCCTCTCTCATAACGCGCCTATATAACTTAAAAAATCTTTTTCTGTCACGTGAATGTATTTTAATATTACTTCAGTTATGTATAAAATCGATCATAAAAATGAATTCCATTGCCCAAATAGCATGAACACTATAATGATTCTCTAATATTATAATGATTAATAGTCTACCCTTGTGTAAAAACAAATTTTTATTTCATTAAATCTACCATACTAATAATTAGATATATCTTTAAACATTTATGATATAAATTAGTGAAAATAATTTGTTAAGAATTGCAAATATTATAATAAAATTTCTCAAATACAGGCCCAAACAAAACTTTGATTTATATGGTAAAAGGTATCAGCCACCTTTCGTAAAATTGTAGAAAATACATATAATATTCGTAACTTTACTTTAAAGTAAAAATTTCACAGTATAGTAGAATTATTTAAAAAACGGTTTATTTATGAACGATTATTATTGGTTCTCTATTATAGCTTCGCTACATATATTTAGAACACGCTGTTTTATTCAATTTATTGAGTTCACTCAAGATTTAAAGGGACTCTTGGTTGCAAATCTTGATTGATGGCTCGTACGGGAACCCATCAATTTTCACCAAAAAGCCGTACTTACACTCTAACTTAGTTACTTAGTAATGAATGACAGCTTATCGTTACTCACATGCAATTGTGTATAGGTAAATATTGTGTTTAAGTATGAATTAATTATATTGAAAAAAGATTATATTATTAAAGTCAGTTATGTATGACATCATTAGTAATTATGAACTTAATTCAGAAGTAATTGAGAACAATGCTTATATTGATTTTTTTATTGATGACACTTCACTGACCTATATTCAAAACGAAAATAATTGATTCAGAGATTAGGGAAATAAATTGTGGTGTAGAAAAGATTTCTATTTACTTATATCATGTATTATAGAAGCCTTTTTAATTTTTATTTATTTCTCAAGTACATAAATGATTATTATTATATCAACACTCGTCTCTGCAAAATAATACCCTAGTTAAGATTTCCAAATGGTTTGTTTTATATAATATACTGCAGAATGCAAACAAAACGAAATGGTTGAAATATATGAGGTTTGCCTTGCTCAATGTTCAACGTGTTGATAATAATATCAAGATAAAGGGAATTTGGTTGATAATACTGTGTTCTTGGGTAATTACACTTGCTTCAAAATTATAATGAGGTACATTCAAACTTTGGCGGGAAGATTATGCTTTGCTGCATTCGGAATACGTAAGGTTTTGTCAGTTAACAGATATTGCTACTGTTAAGTTAATCTACTTCGCTCACTTTCATAGCTTAATGCATTAAGATATTTGGTTGGACTTTAGATTACAGGCCGCTGAATTTGATGCTGTAAAGGGGTGGGGCGATTGGTAGCAATTTCAAAATCAAATTTATTTCAATTTAGATTTATGTATGTATGTTTTGAATTTAGTGATTCATTCATTTCGCACCATTTGATTTTTCTTTGACATCGTTCTATTCACAAAATGGAAAACTTAAAATATCGTGTTATTACAGAATATGAGTTCACTGTGGCATCAGCACTGCAGAAACAGCTCAAAGGATTAATGTATGTGGAAGCTACTGTAAAAGAAAGCACGGTACGTTTTTGGTTCCCACGTTTTCGTTCTGAAAATTTTGACCTACGAAACAAACTCCATGGAAGGCCGGAGACCCAAGTTAATAATAAAGAATTAAAGAGGATCGTGGAAGCGGATCCATCGCAAACCACGTCAGAGTAAACGGCGGGTTTCGGTATGAGTGACAAAATAATTTTAATTCACTTGAAACAAATTAGAAAAGTGAAAAAGCTCGAGAAATGGGTACCGCATGAATTGACTGAAGCACACCAAAAAACACGCATTCAGTGCTGCGTGAGTTACATTATTCAGCCGTTAAAATAACGAGGGAATTTTGAATCGTATTGTTACTTGTGGCCAAAAATGGATCCTTTATGAAAATTGGAAACGCTTATCAGTGTTTGAGCCTAGGAGAACCAACAAAATTCTTTCCAAAGCGAAATTTGACCCAGGAAAAGGTACTGGTGAGTGTTTTGGTGGACCAGTGCTGGAGTCATACAATACAGCTTACTAATATCTGGCCAGACTATAACGGCAGATCAGTATTGTCAACAATTGCAAACCATGTTGGAAAAGCTAGCCATTAAACTATAGAGACTGGTCAATCTCTCTAGCCACTGCTGCTTCAGGACAACGCTAGAATCCATACTTCACGACAGACGGTCGCTAAATTAGAGGAACTGCATGCGGAATGTCTCCGACACCCGCCATACTCCACGGACCTTGGTCCAACAGATTACCACTTTTTTTTCATAATTCACCATACACACAGTGAAAAACCTAACGATCATTTACTTTTGGTTTATCGTGTTCCGAGATCAGTCTTTGGTACCAGTCATAAGTCATGGGTACCAGATAGTTTATTTACAAATGACAATAATACAACATAAAAAAAAATTGAATCGTGTGTAACATCTTCGCCACAGTAAAGCAAAAGGTTTAACAAGATTCGAATGTCCATAAAGATTTTTATCAGACTAGTCATGGTCAGCAGCACTATACTTACTAGTAATATTCGAAATGTCTAACACAAGCTTCACTGGCAGATAACATTGAGTGTGAATATCTTCACCACAATAAAATAACAGATTTAGCTAACAAATTCATGACATGGCGTAGACTTTTAGTTACATTGTGTAAAAATTCCCTCTCTCATAACGCGCCTATATAACTTAAAAAATC
Source organism: Saturnia japonica (assembly GCA_033032175.1). Classification (NCBI taxonomy): domain Eukaryota; kingdom Metazoa; phylum Arthropoda; class Insecta; order Lepidoptera; family Saturniidae; genus Saturnia; species Saturnia japonica. Next base: position 6,980,306 of record CM065311.1, on the reverse strand, counting down.
TTTTTTGGTCACGTGAATGTATTTTAATATTACTTCAGTTATGTATAAAATCGATCAAAAAAATGAATTCCATTGCCCAAATAGCATGAACACTATAATGATTCTCTAATATTATAATGATTAATAGTCTACCCTTGTGTAAAAACAAATTTTTATTTCATTAAATCTACCATACTAATAATTAGATATATCTTTAAACATTTATGATATAAATTAGTGAAATAATTTGTTAAGAATTGCAAATATTATAATAAAATTTCTCAAATACAGGCCCAAACAAAACTTTGATTTATATGGTAAAAGGTATCAGCCACCTTTCGTAAAATTGTAGAAAATACATATAATATTCGTAACTTTACTTTAAAGTAAAAATTTCACAGTATAGTAGAATTATTTAAAAAACGGTTTATTTATGAACGATTATTATTGGTTCTCTATTATAGCTTCGCTACATATATTTAGAACACGCTGTTTTATTCAATTTATTGAGTTCACTCAAGATTTAAAGGGACTCTTGGTTGCAAATCTTGATTGATGGCTCGTACGGGAACCCATCAATTTTCACCAAAAAGCCGTACTTACACTCTAACTTAGTTACTTAGTAATGAATGACAGCTTATCGTTACTCACATGCAATTGTGTATAGGTAAATATTGTGTTTAAGTATGAATTAATTATATTGAAAAAAGATTATATTATTAAAGTATGACATCATTAGTAATTATGAACTTAATTCAGAAGTAATTGAGAACAATGCTTATATTGATTTTTTTATTGATGACACTTCACTTACCTATATTCAAAACGAAAATAATTGATTCAGAGATTAGGGAAATAAATTGTGGTGTAGAAAAGATTTCTATTTACTTATATCATGTATTATAGAAGCCTTTTTAATTTTTATTTATTTATTTATTTCTCAAGTACATAAATGATTATTATTATATCAACACTCGTCTCTGCAAAATAATACCCTAGTTAAGATTTCCAAATGGTTTGTTTTATATAATATACTGCAGAATGCAAACAAAACGAAATGGTTGAAATATATGAGGTTTGCCTTGCTCAATGTTCAACGTGTTGATAATAATATCAAGATAAAGGGAATTTGGTTGATAATACTGTGTTCTTGGGTAATTACACTTGCTTCAAAATTATAATGAGGTACATTCAAACTTTGGCGGGAAGATTATGCTTTGCTGCATTCGGAATACGTAAGGTTTTGTCAGTTAACAGATATTGCTACTGTTAAGTTAATCTACTTCGCTCACTTTCATAGCTTAATGCATTAAGATATTTGGTTGGACTTTAGATTACAGGCCGCTGAATTTGATGCTGTAAAGGGGTGGGGCGATTGGTAGCAATTTCAAAATCAAATTTATTTCAATTTAGATTTGTGTATGTATGTTTTGAATTTAGTGATTCATTCATTTCGCACCATTTGATTTTTCTTTGACATCGTTCTATTCACAAAATGGAAAACTTAAAATATCGTGTTATTACAGAATATGAGTTCACTGTGGCATCAGCACTGCAGAAACAGCTCAAAGGATTAATGTATGTGGAAGCTACTGTAAAAGAAAGCACGGTACGTTTTTGGTTCCCACGTTTTCGTTCTCAAAATTTTGACCTACGAAACAAACTCCATGGAAGGCCGGAGACCCAAGTTAATAATAAAGAATTAAAGAGGATCGTGGAAGCGGATCCATCGCAAACCACGTCAGAGTAAACGGCGGGTTTCGGTATGAGTGACAAAATAATTTTAATTCACTTGAAACAAATTAGAAAAGTGAAAAAGCTCGAGAAATGGGTACCGCATGAATTGACTGAAGCACACCAAAAAACACGCATTCAGTGCTGCGTGAGTTACATTATTCAGCCGTTAAAATAACGAGGGAATTTTGAATCGTATTGTTACTTGTGGCCAAAAATGGATCCTTTATGAAAATCGGAAACGCTTATCAGTGTTTGAGCCTAGGAGAACCAACAAAATTCTTTCCAAAGCGAAATTTGACTCAGGAAAAGGTACTGGTGAGTGTTTTGGTGGACCAGTGCTGGAGTCATACAATACAGCTTACTAATATCTGGCCAGACTATAACGGCAGATCAGTATTGTCAACAATTGCAAACCATGTTGGAAAAGCTAGCCATTAAACTATAGAGACTGGTCAATCTCTCTAGCCCACTGCTGCTTCAGGACAACGCTAGAATCCATACTTCACGACAGACGGTCGCTAAATTAGAGGAACTGCATGCGGAATGTCTCCGACACCCGCCATACTCCACGGACCTTGGTCCAACAGATTACCACTTTTTTTTCATAATTTGGACAAAATCTTTATGCCGCGTGCCTCGCACGTTATCGCTAATTGACCAATAGGAACGCACACTTTGGTGATAAGATCCTATAGGTTTTGTTAGTTTTGTTTTAGCAGGTGATCGACGTGATTTCCATTGTGAATCAATTACAGTGTTTGTTTACTGGGTTTATCCAAGTTGTGGTTGTTGAATATTTCGATGTAAATATTAGGCGAAAAAGTGAAAAAAAAAATCACCACCAATAAAAAGCAGTACCTGTACTTATTTTACATTAGACGATTTGAATGAAAATCTACTTAATTGTTGGAAAGTTAATCATGTTGAACTTAAAACCTTCTCCAGATTTGCACGCTGATATTTATCACCTCCACCACCATCGCCAGTGTTCCCAACGAATACACAGGAACAGGATAGAGGCTGAGAAGGCTGCAATATTACTATTTATTAAATATAATTCACCAATTTTTAAGTTTAATTATTTAACAAAGTTTTTTATTATAAAATTCTAAACTCAAAATGCTAATAAGTAAAACTAAAATCTGTATTAGTTTTGTTCTCAAAATATGATTATTTAAGCATTAATATTCAATCAATTTTCATTTATATATGTACTTAAAATTGAAATATGTTTAAAAAATCCTGAAATCCGCATCCGCGGTTGTTAGCCTCTAATAATCCGCATCCTCATCTGCATCCAAAAAAAAATTTTGAGTTTATAATTGTCTAGTACTTGTAAATGAATTTTCAACAGATAAAGTTATCTGTTTCTGGCACTCATCGGACGCTACCGTGGTCTCCTCGCTTCGCTCGCTCGGCTCGTGCGATTTATTCATAGTTCAAACCTTTTTTTTTTACCTGGAGAAACCCGTCATGGATACAAAGCACCCGTAGTACGGTCTTGTGTAAATGTTGATTTATGAAAGAATTTATTTTGAATTAAAATAAATCTAAAATCTTTAAAGCTGAAAAAAGTAAAATGTTAAAAAATCTCAAAAATAACGATAATCTCCTCAACCTCACTAACATTAAGATTATTGGAATATTGGGTTGACCTAGAAAAAACATCAGTTCATTAAAAAAAACCAAACAAGTGTAACGATTATTTAATAATAATTTTGTTGAATGATTAATTACAGGTGTAAGTGTAAGGAGTAAAAGTGTAATGTGAATTTAAAGTTACTTTACCTCCCCTACTATCGTTAACCATAGAATTTTGATAGATCAGTGCCATTTTAGTCATAAACTATCAACCTAGGCCATAGGTATATAGTTTTTGCTACATTACCGTTGTTTTCGTCATTTGTGTATTTTGGTGGACAATTCCTCAGTTGAAAACCCATATGCGTAGGTACTATTTTACTTTTCCCTCCGTAATATTGAGATTCTTTGAATATTTCGCTGTTAATAATGTATGTGTAGACTAAATAATAAATCTAGTATTTGATAGAGGTAATTTACATAAACGTTCCTCACTCGTATTTCTATATCAAATTTAAAGGCAGCCTAATCTTAATTCATTTTTAATTAGAGATTGGAACAGCAAGGTAACATAGCGTCAAACTAAACAATGGCATTGGAGCCTCGATTAGAGAACGCTTTCTTAGATAGTCAACCCTTTCGTCTCATTAAATATGAACAATACATGTAGCTTCCTATGTAAAACCGGATCAGTATTGATTTCTGCGTTAAAGCCTCTAGACTCAAAGATAATAATATCTATGCGAAATTTACTAAAACCATTTACATGTTATAGATACTAACAGTTATATAACATCAAAACAATGTCTAGATATTATATTTTAAGTGCTTTTGATACGATAATGGTTCAGTGGTAATAATTATGTTGGACACCAGATGGATCGACATATTATGTTCGTATTCTACTATGAACCGGAGTTTTAGGTAAATAAAACTAATAATAAAACATTGCGGCAAAGTGATATAACCATAGCACGGTGATAGGACATTTTACATACATACAATAATAATAAATAATTAATATAATACATGCCTTACCTACCTTCAAGTTAAAAAATTGTCACGAAACCACCTAAAGGTTTGTTCTGGTAGCTTCCTTTAAGAACCAGTCCAAAGGGACTAAAACTACACCTAAAGAGTCTTAGTATATTTACGGCCTTCAGCCACATCGTCTCTTAGCATCAAGTGAGACTGATGCCAAAAACTGCACCGTGAAAACTGCTGACAATATACAAGAAAATGGTAAGTTTGGCGAAAACATTTTTCGCGAACATATTGCTTGGGGCATTTTGATTTCTTAAGTTTAAAATATGTCGTCAAGTAAGTACTTAGTGATGTATGCCGGTCGGTATCTATATTCTAGACATAGCCCAATACTATCTTTAGTTGAATCTGCAACATCAGATGATAATAATATATTAGCCATTAATTATATATTATCCAGTGATAACTAGTGTATCTAGCAAACACCTTAAGAGGCCTAGAAAAGGCACGAGCTTTAATAACTTGTCCACAATGCACACACACAATTGTGTAAATTATCCACAATTTGAAACGCTTCGAAATCGATAGCCGCTTTACCCAATCAACTAAACACATTTCTCAAGCATGCAAGTTTCTTCATAATGTTCGGAGTGATTATAGTAAAGTTCGATCGCTTCGATGCATTTGTTTAACATCAACCAATGTATACAGATACTTAAGAGACTGTTTCAAGACACGACGAAAAAAACTTTCGATGGAAATTTGTCACTCTGTGAAGCATTTGCAAGCCGACCGCGTCACGACAACAATAACTCTCACTGGAAATTCGTCACTCAATTTTCGCTGTCACTGTTGTGCTTCTATTGAAATTTACTATTACATAGAATATAGCTTATTAGATACAAAATTGCCTAGTACGGTCTTCTGTTGTTGAATGTTGATGAATGAAAGAGTTTATTTTAAATTAAAATAAAAACACTGTTGAAATGATTATAAAATTCGATTTCAATATTGAGGACTATAAATGTGAAAATTGAATATTACAGAATAATTTTTATCCAATATGTTAGTGTAACAAAACATCACTAGTCATTAGTTACAACTAAAAAACTACAAATAAATTAGTATAGGTACACACATCACTTGGAAGAACATTGAATTACTAACCTAATAACTTACACGCTGCCCTATAGTGAGTGCCCTATAATAGTTCTCATAAGTGTTACAACCTTCCTTTCTTTACTAACCAGGATAAACACAATTATAAGGGTTAGGATAAGTAGTGCGTAACCACGTACGCATTTCTACCTGCCTTTATATAATTGAGGTTCTAGATAAGCTCAGTAAATTGCAAAGTGCTGACAAATGTATGAAGCTGTAGACGGATTTATAAATTTTGTTGCAAGCTAAGCTGAATCAATCGGTATTCATACTGGTTCTTTTAGCGTTTAATCTATATGATGATGAATTATATAATTTTTAGGACACTACTATTGTGCTCGACTGGATGGCTACTACAGTACATAAATTGTAACACTCGTTATAGTGGCACCATAGAGTAGTGGCATGCTTATGCGTATCGCTTTACAGGATCAGCTGGTGTATATCCAGTAACCAAGCGGGGTGGTAGTCATCTGTACTCGATTGGTTCACGACCACGAACCACAGGGTGATAAATCCATCACAGTGACTCTCCTTTGGTTTGTTATGTTGCAGGATTAGCCAGTACATCCAGATGTTGATAGGCTTGCAGGCCGGTATGTAGCGATGACTACGTTATAGTGGCACGATTACGCGTGTCGCTTTTCGGAATCTGCCGGTGTATATCCTGTAACCAAGCGGGATGGTAGGCATCTGTAGTTGATTGGTTCACACCACAATGCACAGGGTGATGAATCCATCACAATGACTTTCCTTTGGTTTGTTATGTTTCGGGATCAGCCAATGTACATCCCGCTGTTAAGGGGCTTGCAGGCTGGTATGATAGCGATGACCAGCAATAGATTGCCGATTTTTATTATGCTGTGCTTATATCACGCACGCGGCTAAGCGGTCTCCGAAGGCCACTGAAACCCATAATTAATTTCACTTAAAAGAAAACTCCATTTCAATTAGGACTGTTGTTCTATATCCTGTTAGTTCCAAATAGAATCAAATCAAATCAAAAAGAAAATCTATGGCAAATCTTTAAAAAAATCTGCAACTAACTTCAAAAAGGATTGCATTTTCATCCGAGTCTATTAACAGACGGTGTGCAACTTTTTAGGATTTCGAAAACTAGCTTCAGAAGGATCGCAGTGCCATTCGACGTCAGCCAGATATGAATTGCAAGGAATTTGAAAGACTTCGTTTGTGACTTCAGGACATTAATATCCTATAAGTTAACACAATAGCATACGTACCTACTGCTGCTTTATGAAAGAGAAAGGTATTCAGTATCTATCGTTTTTAATTAATTCTAAACACAAGTATTAATGCCATCGTAATAAGTGACAACCCTAAAAAATCTCGTCTTTATTTTTGTGGTATCGAATCGAACTAAATACACAACCACAGCAATCCATTAAAATGAAACCTCGGCTAATATGGTCAAACATCGCCGCCAAATATGTGGTAAAGTTCATAATTACATACACCGCTGGCCGTTGCGGGTATTGACTATTTCCGCAATATTACGTGAAGCCCTTTGATGTGGGCCAAATCATTCACCGAGATTAAATGCAAGATAACAATGATTATCTAGTGTATTATGAATGTCATTACAACGGAATCGGTTACGTAGGTATGACACACATGCACAATCCTAAATACTAAAAAATGATGGAAACTAAATATAATTTAAAAAAATCGGCAGTCTCTTTTTACGGAGGCCTACAATGCCTCGTAATCGATTAGGTAGCATTACTGCATCGCAATAATACAAAAAACTGTGATTTAAGGGATCACTTATATATCCAGCACCCGACTAGCACCGCCTCCTCACACGACGTACACTCGTTGCCAACGGGAGAACACTGCGTGGTCAACTAATTGACGAGTAGTTTGTACGTGGTGTCGGGCCGCACCAACGATGCTTCGTCATTGCGTTAACCACTAGCGGTCCACTCGAAACCAGACCGTTAACAACTCTCGGTCCACTCGAGCGCGAGTCAATACGGTGACTTTATAGAGTTGACAAGTGAGTGCATTTATATGGACCTCCATGAAAATAAATCTCAAATGCACGAGGCGATGCGGTACTGGTCGCGTGCCGGGTTGATAAATGAATGACGACCTTTAAGGAACATAGTTAACCATACACGAGGTGCACCGTAGTGGCACTGATAGACGTGTGGCTTTTTAAGATTAGCCGGTGTATACCCATAATCAAGCGAGGTGGAAAGGTACCTGCCTAGGTCGTGACTACCATGCACATGGTGATGAACCCGTCATTCTCTTTAATTTATCTCTTTTACTCATCAGCCACCGTACCTATATCTAGAGAGCCTTGCATGCCGGCATAATAGCGACGACCGTTGATCGATTTTCGATTTCTTGGTGGTTGCCGTTGTTTATGCATTAAGCTCTGCTTATCATCAGATAGTGTGCCATCAAAGTACCGTGATACCATAAAACAAATGAAACTAAAAAGTGAATAAGCCACACTTACAACAGTTCTATTTACAGACTAATTAATAAAGGGTCGGGGAAAAAGTGTTTTCGCATAACGTGGGTATAAATTTGTTATAAAATTTTTTGGCTGTACTATTTGTATCTGGCTGGTTTTGTTAACATTAAAAATAAAAAATAAAAAAGTTCTTTCCCGCTATTTTTGTTTTTCTTTCTGTAAAAATGAGTGCATCTAATGAAAAAATTCGATATATTTTAAAATATTATTATAAAAAGGCAAAAATGAACTCAAGTAGCGAAAAAAATTTGTGATGTTTATGGACCTAATGCAGTATCAGTAAGAGTAGCACAAAGTTGGTTCAAACATTTTCGGTCCACAAATTTTGATGTTAAAGACGCACCTCGTTCTGGTCGATCTGTTACGAATAAAATGACGCCATTTTTGAAGAAGTGGAACAATATCAGCGTATAAGTAGTTACGATGTAGCTGAATAACAGGAAATTAACCATAAAACAGTTTTAACCCATTTAAACAAAGCTGGCTATAACAAAAACCTCGATATTTGGGTGCCACACGAACTCACTGAAAGAAATCCAATGAACCGTGTACTCATTTGCGATTCATTATTGAGACGTAATTAAACCGAGCCGTTTTTACAAAGAATTAAGAACTGGCGATGTAAAGTGAATCATGTACGACAAGAACGTGTGAAAAAGATCGTGATCTAAGGTCGGCCAGGCTTCACAGACTGTGGTTAAGCATGGGCTAACTCGAAATAAGGTGATGCTGTGTGTATGGTGGGACTGGAAGGGCATTGTTACATTATGAGCTTTTACCGCCCGGCAAAACCATTGATTCGGATCTTTACTGATTAATTGATGAGATTAAAGGAGGGAGTTGAGAGAAAGCGGCCGGAATTAATAGACAGGAAAGGTGTGGTCTTTCATCAAGATAACGCTAGACCACACACATCTTTATATTTTGGACCATTAAGAGATTTTGGCTGGAAGGTGTTAGTGCATCCACCATATAGACCTGACCTTGCACCTTCAGATTTTCACCCGCTTCGGTCTCTTGAGAATTCTTTAGGTTCTGTAAGGTTAACATCAAGAGAGGATTGCCAAAACTATTTGTCGCGTTTTTTTGATCAGAAGTCCCAAAGTTTCTTCAGCAACGAGATCATTCATGTCTCTACCTAAAAAATGGCAGAAAGTCATCGAACAAAGCGGCACATATATACTGTAAATAAACTTTGAAAAAAGGTCTTGAGTTTTTATATAAAAATGCGAAGAAACTTTTTCCCAGGCCTATTATTATGGTTTAATAAAAAGATGTAAAAATAACAGTTCTGCCCAGTCTTTCTTGAAGTAATATTACTTTTCTAGTTTACTTACTCTTTATGAAGCTGTTATATTATGTCGATTGACAAGGTATAAATCGATGAGTTAAACAACAGAATTATAATGCGTTCTTTTGAATTTTAGATTTGATGTTTATCAGTATGTGTTTTTTTAGAATCCGTATAAATTTACTTTTATATGCATAGTTAATAGGCCATTACCCTCGGCTAAAGAGAAAAAAAAAACATAAACAAACGAGAATTATTAAGTACTTGCACATGAAATTAGCGTTTTATCGTACTGACCACTTTGATCTGAAATATCTCCTCTTTGGTTAAGAATTCCAAATTCAAATTTATAAATTTATTTAGCTGGTACATTTGAGTTTTGAAAGTAGTCATTCATTTGTTTTTTGCTCATTATTATTTTCTTTGGCGTCGCTTATTACCGCACAATGGAAAAACATGAAATATCGGTATATTTACGAATACGAGTTCTACCGTGGCCTACCAGTGATGCAGAAACAGCTTTAAGGATTAATTATGTGTACGGCGCTAGTGTCGCAAAAGAAAGCAAGGTACGTTTTTGGTTTCAACGTTTTCGTTATGGAAATTTCGACCTTCATAACCAATCCCGGGGACGGCCGGAGACCAAAGTGTAAATGAAGAATTAAACGCTATTGTGGAAGCGGATCCATCACAAAGCGCTTCAGAGATAGCTGCAGGCTTCGGGGTAAGTGATAAAACTGTATTAATTCACTTGGAGTAAATCGGGAAAGTAAAAAAAACTTGAAGGATGGGTACCTCATGAATTGAGTGAATCGAACTTGCAAACACGCGTCGACTGCTGCGTTACTTTGCTCAACCGACACAATAATGAAGGGATTTTAAATCTAATCATTACTTGTGATGAAAAGTGGATACTGTACGATAATCGGAAGCGCTCGTCGCAATGGCTGAACCCTGGAGACCCAGACAAATCCTACCCTAAACGAAAATTGACTAGGAAAAGGTTACTTGTGAGTGTTTGGTGGACTAAAGCCGATGTCGTTCACTACAGCTTTCTAAAATCTGGCCAAACGATTACGGCAGATATCTATTGTCAGCAACTGCAAACCATGAAGGAAGAACTAGCTGCTAAACAACCGAGATTGGTCAATCGCTCTCGGCCGCTGCTGCTTCACGACAACGCAAGACCACACACTGCACAACAATCAACCACTAAGTTAGATGAGCTACAATTTGAATGTATGCGACATCCACCGTACTCCCCAGACCTTGCTCCAACAGATTACGATTTTTTCCGGAATTTGGACAACTTCATACAAGGAAAGAAATTCAGCTCCGATGCGGCAGCCCAAAACGCCTACAAAGAGTTTATTCATTCTCGCCCCCATGGTTTTTTTAGTAAAAGGATCAATGAACTGCCTATGAGATGGCAAAAGTGCATAGATAACAACGGTGCATACTTTGATTAATTAAATACTATATTTAAAAAAAAAATTGACTTTATATTCCTCCCGTACAAAACGCCAATTTCATATGTAAGGACCAATATTTGAGGCTATCTAGCTGAAACAAAACGTTCTTTATGTTCGGAATCACCTGTAATTTATGGATTGGTGTGATTTAATTGGTTTATTTTGTTAGGAAGTGGTATTTGTTCAGTATTCGACATTTTAGATGCTGTCCAATAATGTTGTAAAATATACACATTCAATCTTACAATAAAAACTGGGTATAGTTTGGATTCTTATCAAGTTAACTCAATTCTATTAAAAATTTAATTATGTAAAAGCCAATCTGAGAAGGGTGAATGAGTTACGTATTTGGAATGGTATTTTTATCGCAATAGCGACCACAGGCTCATGTCTCGCGCACTTGTTCCGCGTAAATTATGGGTAGAACAGACGCGCCTCGACCAAACTTGCTGTTTTTGTTTCCAAGATTAACGATGAACAACGGCCCTCGAAAAAACGTGTCACAGAAAGCGGATATTACCCCAAAAGTTTACGGTATAAATTTTCTTTTGTTAGTTTTTATAGCGTTTATGTAAATAATGGATACAGCCCTTTTACGACTAAGTTTCCTTTATTTGATGCTCGTACGTCTTACGAGCTTAGCGTTGTCAATAGTGAGTTGTATTTTGTAGTCTGTTGAATAGGTAAAAAAATATATTGAAGATCACGTAATATGCTGAAAGGGAAATCGATTTGGACATGAATTTTTTTAAGCTTAATTAAATATCGCATTAATGTCCCATATCATAAAATTAAAAAACATATATTTTAGTGTTACATATGAATATCTATGTTAATAAATATTAATGTAGCTGTAAATTTTTTTATACAAATTTCCTGATGCTATATGAAGTATATTGATGACAAATATACCACTATATATTGTTATTTGTCTCTGTGTATATCTGGATTTAACTCAAAAATGGCTAGACCGAATTTTATGAAATATTTTACATGAGAAGTATACATCGTTTCTTAATTGATAAACTATAATTATTAATTGGTAATAATATGAGAAAAAATTAAATTTCAAGACAAACGTAACAAACGCGCGGAGCCGCGGGCGCACTGCATGTGTGTAGATAAAATATTTCATTGGGTGTTTAATAATTAAACATGGTAAAATTTGGCATGAAACAGTGGTTATAGTTTTTCAACTTTACGACATTTTAAAAGTATTCCCGAAATATTTGCATAATATAATTTTCATAAATTTTTATCCTGTTGGATATTTATGTTATCGTATTTTTTTTTAAATACTGAACAAGTTTCATAAAAACGCTATCGATTTCCCGCAACAATAAAATATTAACATAAGTATAAACATAGTTTTGTTAATTTGTTTCTCGAGTTCTTAGTTACATTGTAAAGTAAGCGCCACACTTTTGATTATGGTTCGCACTCTTATAGATGCACAAAAATGCACAGAAGCAAAATGCCTCTGTTAGCTTAAATTAGCATTCGCAGGTTAATCTTAAAATATATTTATTTACCATTAAAACACTTTAGTCAGTTTTCGTAAAGGTTAGAGATAAACTGAGTTAGACGGTATAAATTACGAGCGGTCGGTGAACGGAATAAGACGGTCGGTCCAATTGGCGGGAGACGCCGCGCCGCCTCCCAACCACTTTAGCGTTAACGAGAAACCGCTGTTTGTTACTACACAGCGATAGCAATGAAGGGGAGAATACTCGCGATTAATCGCGGTGTCGCCATGTCTGGAGAATGTAGGAAAGTAAGTGGTAAACGTACCTACCCATACATACCGCAATATTTTGCGTTGTGTGTGGTTTACTGTAGTGGATCCAGCTTGTAGAAAAAGCAACCATCCAACGATTTTCACAGGGAAACAGAACTCATTTTGGGACACACGATGCCAGTGACAGATACACAAATATAGTTGAACGTATAACATCCTTCTTTTCGCGCCTTAATTATAATAGAAATAAAAATTATATATTCTAGCTACTATTTTTAAATTATTTAACAATTAGTTTTTCTTGCTAAAGTATATTTGATTGACTAACGGCCGTTTTCAATAACATATCTGAGACCACTATCCTCGATTAGTACATATTTGTACTAAATAATAACTGTCTTAAGAGATATCGGCTTCCCTGTTATCTATGCAAGCTATAGGATATGGATATAAGTAGATATGAAATACTATCCATAAATAAGTTATTGAAACGAAAGTAAGTACAAAAGGATAGATTTAGTAAATGAAACCACGGATAGATATAATAGGTTATTGAAAACGGCCGTTAGGCGTCTCTAAAGTAAAGCAAAGGCTAAAGTTTAAGTAATATTATTTAGAATTAGTAAATTTTGTGGTCGCTTTGCTATTGCAAACATTACTACAGGACTTGGCATCAGCAATGTATTGGCATTGTACTCGAAAAAGATAAAAATAGATTTACATTTCCAGACAATAAAGCCCAAAGAATATTGACCCAAAAACTAAACTCATTCTGTATTGATTTCAATATCCGTTATAATAGTAAGATTTTTTTTTATATAACAATTCTTAAAACCTGTACTATCTAGGTACATAAAATTTAATGCACAGTGAAAAAACGGAATTGCTCTCCATCACGCGCGGTGGATTCGCAATTTGAGGGAAATATTACTGCATTTTTGTTTTCCATTTGTACGTTTTACGGTTACGACTCTTGTCTGGCGACTGGCCTCGGGGTCGTGTCGGTGGGTGTCTCTCTATTACAATGCGACCTAATGCGAGGATAAAGCAGTGTGTCAAATTTACTCTTCTAAATACATACAATTGTATTTACCATCTTGAGATCTAGGATTTTAAAACTTTACAATTAACTGAATTGGATTAATGAATATACATACAAGAACATCGATTTTAAGATGCAGAAATAATTTATGTACAGAGTATTTTGGTAAAAGCTGATAAAAATGCCTCCATAAAAAAGTATATTTATTAGACCCGCTATTACAACACAAAATGTAAACATCGTTTTAGCTTTATTTTAGTATCATTGCTTCGAAATCTAAAAGTTTACAATAGATCTGAAAGTGTATTCTTATAAAAATCTCGTGTCACGGTATTTATAGTCTACTAATCCGAAAGGGTTGGACCGCTTTATATGATTTTTTTTTTAAATGTATATTTGGTACCTAGGTATGAGAATAGTTCCTAAAGTATATTTCATACCGATAGGTGATTACGGTGTCCCTATCCAGAAAATATTTTTCTGTTGGTTTGTAATTTTTTTTCATTTGATTTTGCATCAAAAATACTATACCTGCATATTTTCAGCCTCCTAACCCCACCTTCCCAAAAAAAAATAACACGAATTAAAATTCGTGATTTTAGTATTTTTGTGGGAAGAAAAAGATTTTTTTATCTTCGTCGCGTTATCTAAAGGATCCTAGTATTCCCCAAAAATTTTTATTTAAATACCTAGGCGAGCGAAGCGCGGACAACATCTAGTTATAAATAATAATCGATAAGATTATCCTAGTTCGCATAAAAAATCCTTTTTATACGATTATCGTAGTTCGAGTTATGAATAGATGAGGAGGACTGGGCAATCTTATAAGATTTTTTTTATGTTTGCTTCTGTTTAATTTTTTTTTAATATAAACCAAATAAACATTATGCAACAGTGCAAGTGGGAATTTTGTTTCTCATTTTGCCAAAAACCGGCCGTTGCATTTTGGACCCAAAACATCTTTTGGATAAGAATTTCATTAATTTACTCGTATTTTACGTGTACACTTACTTATTGTTACTATTAATATTTTACGAGCACTTTATTAGTATTTAACAGACACAAGTTAAAATGTATAAAATGTTTGTAAAATAATTACATTATAACCATTGATAAAAAAAAACGTTAATATTTATGAATATTATATAAAATAAAGACTAAATAAAAATGGGTCCTGGGACCTGAATATAGATAGAATGAAACTGGCGAATATACATAGAAAAAAATACAACGTGATAAGTTTGTATGTTAAATTTCTTAGTTAATTAAAATAGTTACCTAAAGAGTAAAAAACATTGTTTTAAAAATCTTATCCATATAGGTAGTACAACATTATTTCCACAAAACAAGGCAAATATTCGCACGCTCCCTACAATAGCGTCTACAATCTTTAAAGGCTTCTCTCTTTGTTCCCGCACGAGATAGTTTTCACGTGTAATTAAAGTTTGCGAGCGTAGATAATATCGACTGTGATTGCAGGCAAGTACTTAATTATGGGATCGGTCGATCCCGGGAGAACAGATTGGGTTACTCGCGAGTGCCCTTGAAGATTTACCGCTCTTGACCTCACTTGATCTAACCCTCTACTTTGCAAATAACTTGTAGTTATAATACGAAGGTAAAGATCAGAATATCCGAAGGTAGTTTTGGATAATAAATTTGTGAAAATAGTTATTTAAATTATTTTAATACTTAATACTTTATAGGAACCTATTACTGTTTTCAAGGATTGGTTTAATTTTTTTTAAACGAGACATCTTTTATCATATACTTAAGTAATAATAACACGAAATTTTTAATTTTATTTTGCGGTATACCTAACTTTAACACAATGCGTTATTACGTAACTATATTACTTACTTTAACAGAGAAATGAAATAATCATCCCAATAAATATTGAAGATAAATCACTAAAAAGGGAACAAAAAACCCAACTACAACAAAAAAAAAACGACTAAAAAGTTTCATTCACTATTTTTCCTTTTTATTTAATTCCCCGACGTCGCACTTAAATATTAGCCTATGTCACTCCCACAATTAAGACGAATCTATCGACACCTCTTATGCTAAAATCCATCAAGCCGTTTAGGCTACAGAGCGTGCCAAAGAAATAGACATACATACATACGCTCAAAAACATAACCCTCTTTTTATGCAGTCGGGTAAAAAGAAACACAGTACTTTACTCAACTAGCTAGGGGTGGAAGGGCTCACCATGCATATGGTGAAAACCCCGTCATAATAATTGGCTTTATGTGTGTCACATTTCGGAATCAACTAGTGCATATCTATTGGGTCTTTACATATGAAATTAGCGTTTTATATGGTAAAAGTAAAATGAAAAAATATTATGAAATTATTCATTTAATCCATCGAAGTACCTATGTGCCATTATTATCTATGCACTTTCGCCATTTTAAAGGTAGTTCATTGATTCCATTGCTGAAAAAATTGTGGGAGCAAGTATCAATACAATCTTTGAAGGCAGTTTAGACAGTCTCATCGGAATTAAATTTACTTTCCTTGCAAGAAATTGTCCAAATTCTGAATAAAGTGGTAATCTGTTGGAGCAATGTCCGGGGAATATGGTGGGCTTCGGAGACATTCCAACCACAGTTCCTCTAATTTAGCGACCTTCGGTCGTAAAGTATATAGTCTAGCGTTGTTCTGAAGCAGCAATGGGCTTGTGATATTGAGATAACAAGTCTCGGTTGTTTAACGGCTAGCTTTTCCATCATGGGTTACAATTGTTGACAGTACAGATCTGCCGTTATCTCTGGACAGATCGTACGAAGCTGTAGTGTATGACACCAGCACTGGTCCAACAAACACTCACCAGTACTTTTTTCTGAGACGACTTCCGCTTGGGACAGGGCTTGGCCGGTTCTCCTGAATTCAACCACTGTGATGAGCATTTCCGATTGTCGTAAAGGATCCATTTTTCGCCACAAGTAACAATACGATTCAAAATTCCCTCGTTATTTTAACGGCTGAATAATGTAACTCACGCAGCACTGAATGCGTGTTTTTTGGTGTGCTTCAGTCAATTCATGCGGTACCCATTTTTCGAGCTTTTTCACTTTTCCTGTTTGTTTCATGTAAATAAAATTTTTTTGTCACTCACACCGAAGCATGCCGCTAACTCTGATGTGGTTTGTGAAGGATCCGCTTCAACGATCACATTTGATTCTTCATTTTCAACTAGGGTCTCCAGTCTTCCACGGGGTTTGTTTCGTAGGTCAAAATTTTCAGAACGAAAACGTTGGACCAAAAACGTACCGTGTTTTCTTTTACAGTAGCTTTCCCATACACATAATTAATCCAACGAGCTGATTCTGCAGCGCTGATGCCACAATAGAACTTATATTCGTAAATAAGGCGATATTTTAAATTTTCTATTTTGTGAAAAGAACGATGTCAAAAAAAAATAGTGTGAAAACAAATGAATCACTAAATTCGAAAAGCAAATACACAAACCTAAATTTGGAATAAATTTGAATTTGGAATTTCTAACCAGACGCCAGATATTTAAGATCAAAGTGACCGGTTCAACAAAACGCCAAGTTCATATGTAGACCTAATATAGTGTCTATTTAAGCATGGTGGCATGACAGCTACGATTGTCGACGGATTGTTATCTTTCAGTGGTCGCCACTGTTTTTGGTTTGTAATGTGCTTACCAACAGGCACAGTTCTGTTCATGCTACAATAAAAAAAAAATCCAACGTAACTATCACGCGATAGATATTAGGTCTTTACCTATGAAATTGCCGTTTTGTATGAAAAAATTTAAACGAATTTTTTTCATGTATTTTTTATTTGTATTAATCGAAGTAATCACCCATGCAATCAATGCATCTTTGCCAGCGCAGTGGCAGTTTATTGATGCCCTTCTTAAAGAAATCAGCTGGACGGGAGGCAACAAATTCTTCAAAGGCATTTTGTACTGCCTCTCGAGTATTGAACTTTTTCCCGCCAAGGAGTTATCCAAATTCTGGAAAAAGTAGTAGTCTGTAGGCGCAAGGTCTGGTAAATAGGGCGAATAACGGAGAACTTCCAACCCCAGTTCTTGCAACTTGGAAACCGTCTGATGTGCAATATGAGGTCGCGTGTTGTCGTGCAGGAGCAGCGGAGACGAGCGATTGACCAATGCTGGTTGGAGATGTGTCAGCTTCTCCATCATTGTGTTCAGTTCTTCACAGTACACATCTGCAGTAATGCTCACCCCATTTTGTAAGAAGCTATGATGATTCACACCGGCGCTAGACCACCAAACAGTGACCATCACTTTTCTAGGGGTAAGTTTTCGTTTAGGGCATTGTTTAGGTGCTGAACCAGGATCCAACCAACTTGCTGAGCGCTTGCGGTTATCAAACAGAATCCATTTTTCATCGCAGGTAACAATGCGGTTCAAAATTCCTTCATTTGTGTGTCTGTTGAGCAGTGCAAGGCACGTCTCGACGCGTACTTCGCGCTGGCGATCATTGAGTTCGTGGTGCACCCATTTGTCAAGCTTTTTTACCTTGCCAATTTGACGCAAATGGACCAATATTGTTTTGACGCTAACGTCGAAAGCTGCTGCTAATTCAGCCATAGATTGTGTATCATCAGCTTCCACAATCAACTTTAATTCGTCATTGTCGACCAAAGTCTTCGGACGACCGCGAGGTTCATTTTTCAGGTCGAAATTTCCAGAACGGAAGCGAGCAAACCAATAACAGGTGGTGCGTTGGTTTGTAGTGTTAGCTCCGTAAACGTCGTTGATGTTGCGTGCCGCTTGTGCCGCGTTGCTGCCACGACGGTACTCATATTCCATAATTACTCAAATTTTTAACGTATCCATGATGACAACAAAGATTGAAATGCGATGAAAATGTAACACTAATCAATAAACAAATGACTACTTTTGGAAAAAGAATTTCATGTTTTTAAAATAAAATTAATTTGAAATTAGAATTCTTAGCCAAACAAAAATTATTTTGATTTGAAATGGCCAGTACTGCAGAACGGCTATTTCATAGGTAAAGAAAGACCTATTATATAAAATAAAAGTACTTATTATATAATATATAATTTAACCATTCCTATTCTAATATAGTGGTAAACACAACTATCATTATTAATATGATTATATCTAAATAATTTATAAGATTATTATATATAGACTTTAACAGTCTATGCTAAAAGGAAAAGTTAGGTACAAGTTGTTCAAACAAACGAGTAATAGGCCCTCATTAATGTTTTCATACTGTCATTGTTCTCGTGGTAATTTATTTCAACATCTTTCTAAACTAATTATACATTCGTTCATCGTCTACCACGTCTCGGGCGCTCCGAATGGAAAATTAGAATTTTAAACTGTCGTTTTTGTGACAGGATATTAAAACGTTCATAAAATATACTGAAATTGAAATTTTTCGACGCCACGTTGTTTTTTTGTCCTTTTTTATTATTTATTTTATAACTTAAACACCTTGTTTGCACACGCTAAATCTATAGCGTAATTAATCATTTTGTTGCGTTCTTAGGTCGTATTATTTTCCACATTCTACAATTGAAATACAAAACAATACTTGGTATTAATTTAGAGTTTTTGGTAAAATCTTGATATGTCATATTGTGGTTTTTATTCATAAACTTACGTTATTTGGCCCTGTACTATGTAATATTGTTGGTATTTTATGTGATTATGGTTTGATTATTGTGCACAAGTGAACTAAATTAGAAATAATAACGGAAAGCGTGAATTTTGAGATGCTACAAAAACTCCCTGGACAGTTTTAGCACGGAGTTCCATGTTCTTGTTCTTCTTCGTAACTTGACAACGGCTATTTCTCTTTATTAAAGATCATTACTGCTATTATCCATTGTCATTAATGATAATTTCAGTATTCTAACAGAATGGTGATTCTCTTGTTAGAACTTTTTAGGGAGTTTTTGTGGCATTTCGAAATGCATGATCCATGTTATTATTTC
Source organism: Saturnia japonica (assembly GCA_033032175.1). NCBI lineage: Eukaryota > Metazoa > Arthropoda > Insecta > Lepidoptera > Saturniidae > Saturnia > Saturnia japonica. The sequence goes on along the minus strand of CM065311.1, from coordinate 6,960,839 downwards.
CAATCCACTTCACTTGTGCACAGTAGCCAACTTGTTATGCAAAATTACAACAGTATTACACAATATAAGGGCTAAACAACATACATTTATGAATAAAAAACAAAAACTACCACATGATAGTTTGAGATCCCGCCAAAAACTAGGTTCTATGTTGTTTGAACTCTGAAGATTTAAAAAAATCTATCCACGTGACATTGGCATAGTTGTGTATTAATACGCGTTACCATTAAATAAGTAGATAGGTATTCATTTTTAAAGAACAAAACAACACAAAAACTGTTTAAAGTCTTACGTGGGTTATTTTAAAGCGGTATGAATAAATCGATATTATCATCTATAAACAGAATTATTTTAGTATTTCACTTAATAATTAGTGAAAGAGAACTAAATATTTGAAATTGCCAATATCTAGTGTAACATTCAAATTAATTTGACTGCGTTATCATATAACTTATTGAAAAACACCACAGAAAACTTGTTTCCAAATAATCACATTAGTCTTTAATTTGGTTACTATTAAAAATTACAATTGTGATATCGAAAAAAGCAGTTTTAGATTTCTTCACAAACGCAATATAACAAAAATTCTTAATTAAAAAAAAATTAAGCCAATGTAAATGTGAAATCAAGCCACGTAGCATCTTAATTAAGCAAATTCTCAGCATGAAAGAAGTTGAATATTTGCATCGAGGGAACAGTCTCGACTGATGCCATTCCATTAAAACGAGCGACAAAAACTCACGTTCTTCGCAGATATCATTGAGTTTATATACAAAACGAAATTACATTATAGGAGATAAAATATAAAAATACTGCTGAGGAATTTTACTTCTAACATAGCCTACATACATGAAAATGAAATATTGTCCGTTAGTAATCGCATCAGTTGAGAACTACTGGACAAATTTGGCTAATTACTTTTTTATAAATGTTATTAATAATCCGAAACAGGATTCTATAAAACGAAAAATTGGATTGATTTTTTGATCGAATTTTTTTATGTAATTAAAACCATAACTCACGATTTGAACGACGTATGTGTAACACTTATATTGTTCGCTATGATCCGAACAAAAATATCAGAAAAAAAATCGAGGTGGCTGTGTTCGAGTTATTAAGGACAGAGCAACGTCTGCGGGGACTAGCTAGTATAAGAATATAAACGAAGTATTGAAAGGACTTCAAGATTACATTTTAAATTATTATAGGACAAGGTGTGAACTATAGTAGAGCCAATTTAAAATAGAACACATTTGACAGCTGTCAGACTCAAAATTCTGTCAAAATAATTTTTTTAATGAATTCACAGTTACAATAAATATGTATTTTTAACTTAAAAACACCAATTGTGCAATTCTAACTTTGAAAAAATAAATAATATTGTGTGCCCTCAGTTACAAGGTTACGTTGTTGAACTATGATGAAGTGCCAAATGCGATCTATTATAATGTAATACTAGGATTGTCCTATATACAATAGGTACAATATAATAGGTAGGATTGTCCTACTATACAATCTTACAAATGTTAAATAACGATGTGCTGGTAGACAGTAAAAATGTTATTGGTTCTTAACACAGTTCTTTAGAGCAACTCCACAGTTTTAGCCGTATGCGCATCAGTAATTGTCCTCGACGCAGTTTTCCTTCACCAGAAGTTTATGATACAGAAATCAGCATTTTGGACTACCAATCCAATGCTATTCCGCTAAAATGAAATAAATACTGATTATTGTACAGAACAAATACAAGATTGTTATATTTTTGCTATCTTTTCTAAAATAGTTTCTGTTCGATCTACATTGAGCTTACTGCCAAAAATAAACAAAGAGCACATGCAGTATAAAGTTTATTTTTTATTTTTCACAAAATAAGATATTGGCCAGTATTATAAATTGCTATTTTATTTATTTCCTTTTGGTGTTAGGCAAGGTCCAGTTGGTGAAGGCTTAATAGGGGCACATGAACTGCTTCCACAAAGATCTTTTTGTAGACCCCATCCAGGTGGCGGAGGATATTCACACAAACTTGTTAGTCCACATACAGGTTCCGCAGCAAATCTACCGTTCCTGTAAGCAGACAATTTATTTAAAGTAATAATAATTATTAATATTGTAACCAAAATTCAATTCAAACAGATCTCAATATCTCACTCTAACCATACATAATTAAACCTACTGATACAACGGATTCGATTGTTTCTATTGCTTAATAAATCTGTAGTAGTTTTACAAATTCGACTTCAGTAGATCCAATAAAGATAATATTATCAACATTAAAACAGAAAGCACGGGCATCGCGTCCTCTACAGTTTACACAGAGATCATATATACGCCATAAATAATAAATAAAATAAATAAATATATGGGGACACTGATTCACACACTGTCATTTAATTGCATAGCAAAGCTTGTATTAATGTTAACTATCAGCGGATATACATACATATGTATATAAATATTTAACACCAAGACACATAAAAGTCAGACATGTGCGGGGATCGAAACCGCGACCTGTCGGCTCAATAGCAGGACTTACTACTGCCACTGCGCCACGAGGCCTGTGAAGCCATGCTATCATAATAAATTTTACTATTGAATCCACGACGTGGTTTAGTGATATGTGGTGAATGCGGGTTCCTGGACCCGCGAAGATAGCAAAACTAAGCCCACTACGTGTGTCTGAACCCGCGAAGGTAGCAAAACCAAGCCCAGTAAGTGTGTCTCTGACACTGAAAGGGTCAATCACAACGTGAGCCTATTATGTATTTTCCCACATACAGTGGTATTACAAGAGCATTTTAAGCATTAAGGAATTCTCGCGATGTTTTTCTTAACCATCAGCTGATAGTGTTACTTTACTATTCTGACGTTTTCGACACGCTATCCCTTACCATGCTAAGCGTAGCAGAGTCTGCATGAGATGCGACAGATTCGGGGCGTGAAATAATGACACGTGTTTATTTGTTGGTTAACTTTTAATATCCTGACACATTTATTATATGTTACATAGTACATTTTGAACTTAAGCACAATACAATACAAATTCATAAAAAGTAAATATACACGAAGTCTGAAAAATTCGTTTTAATATGTCGAGATCTGAACCTGCGGACACAGAATCGAAATCGCGATGATCTAAACCATCCGACCACCAAGACATTAAACAATTAAATATAAAAATGTTTTTTGATCCCTACTAATCACAGTACCCTTTCACTAAAACAATCAATCATAAATGAAACATGACCGCTTTATAGGGTTAGCACGAGCCGACGTGACCCAAGCATCAAGAGTTATCGGATCGTTGCCCTGCTTGAACTGTCTAATTTCCTAGATTATTTTCAGGCTATACCTATATTATTTGTTCGTGTAAACCTATAAGCAGCTATAAGAGTTAAATAAGGTTTATAGGCACTGGGCGATAAAGATAATTCAAATATTTCAACTTATCTCATTGCAATATTTCTAACACGAGAGTTGTTTAGGTAGTATGGATACGAAATCTGCTTTCATATTATATTACTGTTTAATCTAGTAAGTTCTAAGCTGGAGGTCTGTGAGCAACTAGCTCAAAATATTGCAGACTGATATACTACATATTAAGAGAAGAAAAAAAATTTTTGAGTTAGACTTAAGATTACACCATAATGCTGTAAGTCACCATACAAGGTCAAACATCTAGTATGAAAAATGTCCTATTCTACCGTTGGTCACTTGCATTAAACAGTGTGACAGACTAAAGAATCGTCATCATCATTTAAGACAGAAGACGTCCAAAGCTGGACAGTTTTATCTTCCGGTACGAAGACGCTACTCGAGACCTCTTTGGGCCATAGGGCATTCGTTCTACGAGCAACGTGCCCCGCCCACTACCAATTGCTATTCTTAGGATCATTTGAGTAAATTTGGTTCTTCTGCGAATCTCTTCATTTCTGATTCAAAGGTGGCAAAAAACATGCGGCCTGCCTATGGACGCTTGTAATACCATAGGCGCGTTGCTGACCTTGAACCCATCGGAGTTGGGGTATTGACCCCAAGGAGCTTTGGAAACCCTACTCGCTGGAGGAATACGACGCATGGTTATTTATCCACGATCTTCTGTGGGGTGGAGGCATTCCACCAATCGGGCTGGTCTAACTAGAGAGAAACCTCCAAAGAAATTATCTACCTACCTCTCTTTATCCATCTGCATTGTCCTTTGAGTGACCTTGAGATTTCATATGAGGCCCGTAATTAGTGACCACTTCTCAGCACCGTAATTATGTAATCACTAGCAACACACATTGGTTAAAGACTTTCATCTTAAGATACTACGGTATCTTGGACAAATATATATTACGTAGTTTCCGTTAAATTGCCATTTATATTGATGCCTAATCGTTCCCAGTCCAGAACCTTGAAAACATCTTTCAGTGCAGAGGGGAACAGTTCAGAAGAGATAAATGTCTCCTCCTTGTTTGATTCTCCGCTGCAACAGGATAGGTTTCGCGATCTGATCCTGTAGTCGGACTGACATAGTGGCATTTACATACAAACACTTCAACAGTTCTATATGTCGGTACTCAACTTGGCACCGCTGGAGAGACTGCAATACAGCCCGGGTAAACAGGCTTGAGAATAAACGAATTAAATAACATTTTAGAATACTCACTGCGGTCCTGCTGGTGGTATACCACCACATCTCAGTGTTTGTATTATATTGTATACATCAGAAACTGTAACGTCCTCCTGTAAAGCAATTGATTGCTGAAAACGTAATCTCGTTTGCAAAATATAAACCAGTAGGTACTAATCTGTTTGTGATATTAAGTTTCAACAACAAATTAATAACAATATAACGTTAGACTTCCGGAGTACTCAATGGAATCATTTAGTCGGGTAAATTAAAATTATTTTAATACTACTTGACCGCACGGTTTCGCCAGTGTTAAATTTAAACAACTCTCCACCGCACCGCCGCCTACAATCCGTGTAGTCTATCGTTTTTTTCACTTCCTCTACATGCCTACAGCTTTCCAGATTGCTTGAAGTTTATGGTTCAGTAGAGTTTTGGCGTGAAGTTATATAGCCCATAACCTTCCTCAAAAAAATATACTATAAACTACATTTTTTTTCAAATCTGACCAGTAGTTGCGGCCATTAACGCGTTCAAACATACAAACAAGAAAACAAAATCTTTTACTTTATTTATTAAGCTTTAGCTTCCATTCTATGGTAATAAAAAAACAAAAAGTCAAAGTTGCATTCAAAGTAACATTAAATTATGATTTATTTAATATGGTTGGTAAAATGGTTTCATGTAAAAATTTACGTCAATTGAATTTGTCTAACTAAAGTGTCTTACTTACATAATAATCATCATCCACGACAATTACCGGGGCATTAACGCAAGCACCCTGGCATTCGACGGTGTCTACTCCGAATAGACCGTTATCAGAAACACTGCCGACACAACAACAAGTAGCCTGCTCGACCGCTTTGAGTATAGTATCGGATCCTCGTAACATGCATGGTGTAGTAACGCAGACCTTAACATGAAACTTGCCTCGAAAATGTCTGCAAATCAAAAATGTTGATAAAATAGACATAATTATTATATGATTAGCATCATTCGTTTTCTGTCGCCTTTTACTTGACTTATCGACTATTGTTATTTATTACTAGCTGTTTCCGCTACTGCGCTCGCGCGGACTACAGAATACCGTCAAACGGACACACGCGCTAATCGTACTAATCGTACTAACCCTTCTCCCGGTTATTTTAAAGATAAAAATGCTTAAAGTGGTTAATCCATAGAAGATAAACATATGCTCTCGCTGACTTTTTGTAGGTCTTTTTAATGTCTATAATTATGTAGTACATTAATTTGAGATATCTCTTATGGTTTACTTCAGCGTAAGCTTTTTAAGCGCCCGAATTGATTCACCATGACCAGGTTTTTATTTATACGGAACCGTAAATCTCTGTCTAAAATAAAAGTAGTTTAAGTGAATCCTTACAACATCAGCTATCTATAAGAAATATATTTTTTACTAGAGATAATCATATTTTATGGTTGCTTTCAATTCAAATACATCGGTCAATTGTGCGATTGTAGCATGTTGTATCTAAATAGATGACCTTGTATACGTGTATTGTAAACTTTATAATTAGAAAACAATTCAAATACCTCTTATTCATAGTGTAGAAGGTTGCCCACTCGTAAACCCTAACTCTAGGCATAGATAAGATATCAGCTACTTTGTGCATAGCCGATATCGGTATCCATCCCATTTGACGCTGAACTATGTCTAGACAGGCCCCTACTGCGGACCGCTGGGCGCCTTCTGGGTAGTTTTGTATTAAAGCTATAATTCTCTGAAAATTATTTATGTATGTACTACTTAAACTAATATTATACTCGAATTCTACAATAAAATTCTAGAAAGAAGCAATATTAAAGTCTCCAAGAACATGAATGAATACAGACAGGAATGACATTATTATAATCTTAAGTACTATAGTAAGATGCTACATTACTTTATAATTCATAATATCTATCACAATTCAATTGACCTAAAATCAAAAGTCTATTTGTCGATATTATCTTTAGTTGTTTAATAAATAAAGACTGCTTGCACTTAAAAAAATTAAAATAAAATCTGTACAATTTAATAAATGAATTTGGTTTGTGTCTGTAGATTTATCATTACAAAGATAACAAGTTATCAAATTTCTTTAATATATATATATAACATGATTAGATACATTTTTATCAGAATCACGTAAACCTTCATTCCTATAAATAATAAAAAGCTTAAAAATGCTAAGTCGTCACTGCGATAGCTCATTTCACTAGAATTAATGAGCTGTGACTTCATAATTTATCATTCTATTAATTTCACTTGTAATATTCTCAGTTACATTTGTAATGAAGAGTGTAATGTCATGAAATTTATGTTGAATAAAAAATCGTTTTCTATTAACTATAAACTGTACGATTATTAAATAATAAAGGTATTGGTGGATTTTGATTTAAAAAAAACGTACAGTTGATGTTTCTTTTTTTTTTAATTGAACAGTTTTTTATTCGTTTTGTTCATCTACATAGATAATTATATTAGTAGTGTTAAATTTATTCGACCAACTCTCCACCACTCCACCACACCACCTCTAACGCAATCGCCGTGTATCGTTGTTCTTAATTCCCGTGCCTGCTGATAGCTTTTGGAAATTGCTTGATGTTCATGGTTACTATTCCGCTCCTTAGGGTCGCTCCTGCCCTTAAATATATATGTGTATGTGTGTATATATAAAACACAGCCAGTAACTACTGGGTCTGGGACCGTCAAAATTTGCATTCGGGTTTCTTTTATACTGTAAGTGAGTACTAAGTGAGGATTTTCGTAAATTCAACCCCTAAAGTGGTAATAAGGGATGAAATTTTGCATGAAAATCCGTCATTTTTGGAAATAATATCTATAAAAATTGGTATTTAGCAATTAAGTTAGATAGTTTAATTATTAAATTCAATATCTATAGGTGTATTACGTTATAAAATGCAGAAAAAAGACAAGTACTTTCAGAGATTCGCGCATTCAAACAAATAAATAAAAAACTCTTTAGGTTTACAATATGTATCAGCTCTTACTCAATGTTTCAAAACGCTTACCGTCATATTAGCTTCGGTGAATTCAAACGGTGTCCTGGCATGATTATCGTCACTGTCCCTATGGACATTCAACTCTTCGCTGTAAAGTTTCATTGTATTTGATATTCTGCGCGTGTAAATAACCTGAGAAATAACCATCCTTTGCCATTCAAGATTTAATCACAATATCTCAACTATAATCTTAATTTTCCTGTTACACTCCTTTATATATTAGTAAAAACATATTTTTTAAATTAAACTTACATTCCTTAAAATTCTTCGCAATGAGTACATTATAAAAGTAGTATCGATACTGTACTAAATGTAATATTATGTAATTTAATAACATATACAAGCTGACATTGCACTGAAACATTCATGTTATTTCATAAATAATATAGAAAATTAAGTTAACCTCTTTTAATTACATCATTTATTACAAAATTATTAAAAGGAAATCAAAGAACCGGTTTCAACTGTGATAAGTTAATTTAATTAGTATTTTATACACCGGTACCTTTCCCTTGAACTACGAAACCTTTGAAAAACCAATTAGATGAAGCGAAATGAGATTCTTTAATATTTAATACATTTATCAAACATGAAGGTGTGCTTATTATAATAAACTTCCATTTAGATTTAAAACTTAAAATAAAAAATAAAACATTTTTTTAAGAGTACAATTTCCAAGCTACTGCATTTGATCAATGTTTTAAATAAATAAACATAAACTTTAAAAGTAAGTATTCAAACTAACTATCATCACAAAAACGTATAATAATAAAAACCAGCTTACGACTAAATGCTATCAATTTCATTTAAAGGATACCTATGTAAGAGTTATAATAACAAAACTACAAGCTGAGGACGCTGCAGAGATATTAGGGAAAGTGTTTTCAGCGATCTAAGTTGTTAGAACCCAATATTAACGGATATTGGAAAAAGATGGTAAAAGATGCCCGTAGCCGGATCATGTAGTAGGCACTAATATTCCCTCGATGCAATATCGAAGTTCATTGCCATAAAAGCTCCAGAGAGGGATATCTTGGGTATGATATTTACCTCGTAGCATTTTCTGAAGTAGCAAACATCTGGGCAATTTCAAAGTCATAAATGGTGTTTATCACGATAACCCAGTGACCTCGCATTTGACTAAAGTGTCATATGAAATATTATTATATAATAAGTTTTGAGCACTTGCCGTTTTTATAAACTTTATTCAAGACATTTATAACAGTTTTATTATAATCTAGTTAATTATATTATAGAAGTACGCGTTCAACGACATTGTAGAAGTTGTAACGTTAGTTATGTAAGTAAACTGTATAGATATGTGTGTTATCTAAATTTGAAAAATGATAATGAATGTAAATTAACATGAGCTTAATAACTAAGCTAGTTCACGAAAAAAAAATGGTGATTTTTAACACCTAGTAATCTATTTATTAGTTATTTATTATCTATAGAATTTTCCGACAACATCGTGGAACTACATGAACATTTATCATGGCACGCAGATTTACTCCCGACGATTCCTTCGTCCTTGGCCAATGGTGTTATCTAACTAGATTTAAGCAAGTAAGTTCACGAGAATTCCGAATAATTAATTAGAAAATGACGGCGATCGAATGTGCTGATAATAGATTAATGTTTCACTGGTCCAAACCATTCAGCTACCATGACTTTATACCTCACAAATACACCAAGAACACTAGCATAATATGTTGTTAAATTTAAGAACACGCTTGTATACAATTAACCTAAGCATACAAAGGTTCAACGTAAAATCTACGCACCTATCGTACGTACAAGTTAATCTTTATTTCCAGTTCAATAAAGACGCCCCAAATCCAAAACTTCCAGGAAAAATCACCGTGAATACATTAACAAATTTAATTTATTGTTGACTGCGGCGTCGCTCGTTAGATAGAAGCAAAATTTCAATCAAGCGACAAAAAATGTTTCGACAATAAATTCGGAATGTAAACAGCGGTTATTCGTTGCCACATTTTTCGAATATCTATATTTATAAATCTGTGGTTCTGTCTGTAAGTGTAACTTTTTTCTAATTTCCTTATTATTGATGACACTGATCACGAATATGACATGTGGCGACTTATCACAGTAAATAGTTCTTACTTCAGCCACATTCTATTTTGTATATGATAGACTGGCTGACTTTCAGGTCTTGAAAAAGAAAAAGATGACGTCTGTCACTGACTGACAGGAAGATATATTATTCTGTAATCGGTTACTAGCGACAAAATAAATACAGCAATAATTCAAACGCTGAGCTGCATTTTTAATTAATAGGATCGGTCAAACGATCCTATAATTGGTGACCCCGACGTGATTTGAACACGCAACCTTCTGAAGCCCTCTACATTTCTTCGCCACCTCAGATTTCTGGCAGGACCTGCATTCCCAGACAAGCTGATGAAATATATCTGGTCTAGTCGACTTCCCAGACAGTTGCAGATCATTTTGGCTGCTCAACGCCTGGAGCAACTTAGTGAGCTGGCAGAATTAGCTGATACCCAAATGGACATACAATCCCAGCCGTTTGAGGTAGGTGCTAGTACAGTTTCACTTACCCCACCAGCACCGGAACAGAATGCATTCCTCTCGCTTCAAGAACAAGTAACAGAACTCTCCCGTGCTGTTGCTTCTCTTACAGCTACGGGGGGATCATATAGAGAGAAGACACGCGATCGTAGCAGCAGCAGATCGTGTAGCTGGAACCGTTCACGATCACCACAATCACGGAATCCCGACCTATGTTGGTACCACGAACGATTTGGTAAGCGAGCACAAAAATGTACACAGCTATGCACGTGGACCAAAAAATCATTCGGGAAACACGCCCGCTCTCAAGTCGTCGCCTGTTTGTACTGGACCGGTGTACAAAACAAAGATTTTTGATTGACACTGGCTCTGATATTTGTTGCTTTCCCCGACGATTTGCCAGAGGCCATTTTATTAGCAGTGGATATGACCTCAGTGCAGCCAATGGCACTTCAATTAAAACTTTTGGCAGTATTTCTCTCAATTGAAATTTAGGATTACGCCGTGATTTTAGATGGAATTTTATAATAGCTGATGTCAGCACACCCATTATCGGATCATATTTTTTAAGTTTTTACAACCTTTTACCGGACTGTAGACACGAACGGGTGATCGATGGTACAACCAAGCTGTGGATACCAGCTTCAAGAGCGCACACTTCCCAGGACAGCATTAAAGCAGTCACATGCGGGAACTCACCTTTCGAGCAGGTGCTCGCTGAGTTTCCGGACATCATGCGTCCTCCGGGAATAGACAGAATAGTCAAACACACTACTGTCCACTACATCAATACCACTGATGGTCCACCAGTCAGCTGCCGTCCCCGCCGCCTGGGCCCAGAAAAATTGCATATAGCACAGCAAGAATTTAATGCAATGTTACAATGTGGTACCGCACGACCTTCCAGCAGCTCGTGGTCATCGCCCCTGCACCTCGCTCCTAAGAAGGACGCAACATGGCGACCATGCGGTGACTACAGAGCACTTAATGCCCGCACCATACCGGACAGGTACCCAGTCCGACACATAGGGGATTTTTCACAAAACCTGACTGGATCCACCATATTTTCCACCATAGATTTAGTAAAAGCATACCAACAAATACCTGTTAATAGCTCTGATATCTGCAATACAGCCATAATAACACCCTTTGGACTTTACGAATTTCCTTATATGACCTTCGGTCTCAGAAATGCTGGTCAGACCTTTCAAAGGTTTATCGATGAAGTGGTGCGTGGACTTGATTTTTGCTTGGCTTACGTAGATGACATTTTGATCCACTCAATTGACAGTTCCCAACATATTCAGCGCCTCAAAATTATTTTTCAACGCCTTCAATAGTACGGTGTGGTAATAAATCCAGCAAAATGTGTTTTTGGAGCAGCTGAAGTCTCGTTTTTGGGATACCGCATTAACGCCCAAGGGACTCAATCTCCTGACGACCGCATCCAAGCTCTTCATGATTATCCTCCACCCAAGACTGTACAAGGCATGCGTAGGTTCCTCGGCATGATAAACTTTTATCGTAGATACCTACCTTGTGCGGCAAGGTATCAAGCGCCGCTCATCGATGCCGTAGCAGCCACGGGGAGCAAAGGTGCAAAACCTTTCCCCTGGACGCCTGAACTTAAAAAATATTTCGAAGCTTGCAAGGAAAGCTTATCAACAGCGACCATGTTGTAGCACCCAAGCCAGCAAGCACAACTCGGTCTATTCACCGACTCGTCAGGATCACATATTGGCTCCTGTCTCCAGCAACGCAAAAACGAAACTGACAGCTGGCAACCTCTAGCTTATTTCAGCAGGAAATTGACTGCAAAGCAAGCAGAGTGGCCCACCTACTATAGGGAACTTCTTGCCATTTATCAAAGCGTGCAGCACTTTAGACACATACTGGAGGTCCAACATGTGACTATTTTCACAGACCACAAGCCTATCATTTATGCTTTCCAGCAACGGCGAGAAAAACTTCCACCAGCACAACTCAATCAGCTAAGTTTTATAAGATAGTTTTCAACAGACATAGTTCACATCAAAGGAGAGGACAATGTGGTTGCGGATACTATGTCTCGCGTGGAGGCTGTATCTTTAGCAGATGACTTCGCTGCACTCGCGAATGCTCAAGCCATTGACGAAGAACTCGAAAAGCTTCGTACCGGTTCTTCTCTTAAATTGGAATTGTTTCACATTCCAGGAAAAAACATCCAGGTGACTTGCGATACATCCACGGGCAAGCCTAGACCTTACCTACCCGCATCATTCCGTCGCTCGACGTTTCTGAGACTCCACAACCTCAGTCACCCTAGCGCACGTGCAAGCGCTCGCCTGGTGTCCGACCGCTATGTTTGGCTTTCCATGCGCAAAGACTGCATGGCTTGGGCTCGCTGTTGCATTGCATGCCAACGCTGCAAAGTCTCCCGTCACGGAAGGTTGCCGTTAGGAAACTTCACTGGAAAGTCAGCCCGTTTCCAGCACGTCCACTTGGACATCATAGGCGCACTTCCCCATTCTGGTGGTTATACATACTGTCTGACAGCCGTCGACAGATTTACCAGATGGCCGGAAGTATGGCCAATGTCGGGCATTACCGCAGAAGAGGTAGCCGATACATTCGTTTCCGGATGGATCTCGCGATATGGCGTTCTCCTGACGACCGCATCCAAGCTCTTCATGATTATCCTCCACCCAAGACTGTACAAGGCATGCGTAGGTTCCTCGGCATGATAAACTTTTATCGTAGATACCTACCTTGTGCGGCAAGGTATCAAGCGCCGCTCATCGACCTGTACCGGGTGTGCACGTGTGAAACTTTCCTGTGTAGTGATTGTATGTAGTTAAGCTAAGTGATGCACGTACAGTGTCACTTGTATCGCGCGGGCGGTTGCCTGACCCAAGGGTTTCACACTGAGGAACGGACCTAGGCTTGGGTTACCGCTAGAGAGGGTGGACGTGACGGGTGTGCTGGAGCGAAATTGACCGCCCGCCTCTGCGGAAAGAGAACGGTGGTTACGCGGGCGTGGGCGCTGGCACGCTCTGTTTGGAGAGACGGATGTGTAATATTTATTCGAATTTTCGATGTGATCGTCGGGATCAATAAAAATATGTGCGCGGCCGGCGTTTGCACCGGATGTCCGTGGGTGCCGGAACATAAGTGGAGGCTGTTTTTATTAACGGATTCGCGTGGTTCGACGGCGTGTCGAAATACGAACGGAGAGCTGTTTAACGTAGGCATGTATCGAAGGAAGCTCCATATCTCTATGGAGATCTACGCTTCGAACATACCACGGGGCCCGGTGAGACGATAGAGGAACCTATTCTGTATCGATTGTAACCGTTTGAAACTCGACTCGGACATATGTGCGAACACGGCGCAACTGTATGTCAAAATTGGTCGAATACACGTCTTGTAGAGCGTGAGCTTATGTCGCGTGGACATTTTACTCACCGAACACAACAGAGGATGCAACCGGCCCAGGACCCACGCGGCCCTGTTCCTAACCTTACGGATGTGGGGTCTAAAAGAGAGCTACTATCTAGGGTTACCTAGATATTTGGTCTCTCTTACATACGGAATCGGATTATCGTAGAGCTTAACAGGTTTAAGCTTCCACGGTATCTGTGACGAATCCGCATCGAAGAGCATCGCGGCGCTCTTCGAGGGATTAACGGCTATACGCCACTCGTTAAACCACTTCCCGAGAGTGGTCACGGAGCGTTGGACTTTGTGTCTGAGGTGGGATCTATTCCTATCTGAGGCATATAAGACTGTATCGTCAGCGTATAGCCCTACCTCGACCTCCGGTAGCGAAAGGTGCGATCTGTTAGATAGTCGCGAATTATTTTAATTAGCCTATCGGGGACTTCAAAGTGATACAACTTGTAGATCAATCCCTCGTGCCAGACCTTATCGAAGGCCTTGGCAACGTCGAAAAAGACCGCAAGTGTACGGCGGGGTTTATATAATTCAGCAAAATTAAATGCAACGTGCTCCGTGAGGCGGTGCACTTGATGAGTGCAAGAATATCTAGCACGGAAACCGAATTGCTCAGGCGGATAGAGGTATTTCTCCTCTATTACTGACTTGAGACGGTTCAGAAGGATCCGCTCGTACATTTTCCCTAAAGTATTTAGGAGACTGATCGGGCGATAGCTGTCGGGAAGCGACGCGCTCTTGCCGGGCTTACGGATACCTATGACTATGGCCTTTTTCCAGGCGGCTGGAAAATGGCAGTGGGCTATGGCTACATTGAAGATGCAGACCAAAAGAGCTATGAGGCGATCGGGAAGAAGTCTAAGTACTTCATTCCTGATCCCGTCGGGACCTGGTGCTTTTCTAAGCTTAAGGCTTTTTATAATGGAAAGAACCTCCTCAGACGTGACTGGGGACAGGGAGTCTGTCGCGGGGAGCTTATCCAGCTCCCGCACGCATCCATCGATACCTCGACCCGGTCGGTATTTGCATCGACACTGTTCGGAGAGCACTGGCTCTCCAAACAAGTGGCGAGGCACTCCGCCTTGTCGCTGCTATCGAAGGCGAGCGGTATACCGGGACCCCTCTCGAGGGGGGGCATAAGATAAGAAGCCTCTATTTTGAGGCTGTGAGCTAATTTCCAGTAAGCCAGATGCGACGGCCTTAGCCCTTCGACGAGGGCGTCCCATCTGTGACTTCTGAGTTCTAATATACGGGCTCTAACCGATCTTTGAAGTGCGCGTAAACGTGCGCGGTTTTCCTCGGTCGGATAGTGGTCGTGCGCACGAGTCGCCGCGTTCTTTTCCGTCAACAACGCCCGCACGTCGGCAGGGAGTACGAAGCGGCGATCGCTCGCCTCTTCGACCTCTCTCGAGGCCTCTCCGATGCCGGCCTGCAGGTGGTCGACCAGGGAATCGATCGCGAGATCTACGTCCGCAACGGACCCCAATACGTCCGGGATCCTATCTAAGCTGGACGAGGACGGCCTGTCGCAAGAAATGTTTTAGCTTGGCATAGTCAACAACTTGCACCGAAGAGGGCTAGAGTCGTCTGGTTGACGTACTGCATGATGACTGACGGTGGTCGAGTCGAGCTCAGTACGACCAATGTCTCCAGAACTTCGATACCTGGAATCCGCGGTTACCAGGCACTGTCGGCATACAATTGTCTTGAAAGTGGACTCAGAGGGGACTTCGCTATCAGATCAAAGTTTAGCACGTTCGTAGCTCTTCGAGTTTACCCCCATCACTGGACTCTCCAATTGCATCTTAAAGACTGGTCCACCTTGAGGTCACTGCGTTATAGGACGCAATTCGCCGAGCGAAAGCACTTTTCTAGGTCAGACCTAGAAGTTTTGGCTCGGCGAGAGATAAACTGAGACTCAGGTTGGAAGGGGTCAGTCATCGCTAGTCTACACACGGATACTTCCATATGGTAACGAATCGAAGGATCTACAGGCGACGACATAACGTTCGTTTCAACAACCTGATCGCGCCTCCCCGCCCTCTGACGTCAATTTCTTACCATTGAGTTCGCGATTTTGAATCGCATTTAGCACGCTTTAAGAGCGTACTCCTGCTCAAAGACATCTAGTTGGTGTTCTTTGAACAGGCGCTACGAATCACGCTGCGAAAGTATTTTTCTTTCGTTAGAATGAAAGATTTAACGCTTTCGGGGGGGGGGGGGGGGATTGAAGGCCTTAATTTAAATACTACTCTTCGCGATCGAGACTTGTAGTGTCTTTATGAGGCTGGGGAACGCTCAAGCGTCTTGATGAAGAACAGAAAGCGCTCCAAATGTCGTTGACTCGAATGACTCGCGGATATCGTGCTAACGGGTTGAGCGTAAATTAAGTCGTTACTATTGACACAGTTGAGCGCGTTTTATAAGGCAGGATCAGGGGCCGGGAATATTCTTAGCCATAAGGGGCTTTGATTGGGGCGTTGGGCAATGCGTTCTGCGATGTTTACGAATTTTGTAACTACACGGGAAGCGTTATAAAAAGGGGCAAGAAAATAATTGAGCTGTGAGAACAGGCAGCGCGGTTTATTCCCTGACGTAAGGATTTTATAAATTTGAAGTTTGAGGCGGTTTAGGCGCCGTGGGGCGCTGCTTCAAATCTACGTGCTAGTGGTACTTGTCCTACGGGATTTGCGATAATTCTCGTTTTTGCATCCGTCGGGACATGACGACTGTGCAGTTTGACGTACGGAGTCACGCTCGTTCGTGAAATTTTTAAAGAAAGGCCTGCCGGCACTTTAGCACGACGTGAGATCAATTTTAAGGTATCTGCTGTTTTCAATATTATGTTTACCTGCACTGAAAACTCAAGTTCATTGTATGACTAAAATTCATGTTCTTTAACGTGACGTTTCTGAGTCGTTTCGTGAGTCGGCAACTATTGCCGTATCTTAAATCTTTTTTCTACATAATTCTATTTAAGTATCTCCATGCAGGTATAATAAATTACATTATAATTAAGCAGTCGTTATGTGAAAATGACTGCACGTCTTAACCGAGTAAATGATAGTTCGCATGCTCACTGGTGACATTTTCCACGGAATGCCACCGCAGGCGCCCGGTGGCTTAATGTCAAACCGTGCGACAGGGGATGTGTCTGCATACAATACGCAACAAAAGCCACGCTCCAAAAAGAATAAATATATAATATAGTTATTATACTTATAACTATTATTAGTTGGGTTTGTATTTAAAAAAAAATCTAATAATAATATGCCCTTATTATTTGTCATATGTTTGTCAGAACTAACTTTATGAATTTTTTATCATTATAGGTTTAGCGTTGTCGCCACAATCTCACCCGATCATAAGTGACGATGTGGTTCAAAATAGTAGCATGGTAAGCCTAGTGGAAGACTGTCTCTCAAGTGCTGCTGCCGGAACACACCGATTATTAATTTATGTAAAAGTACTAATTTTCGTAGAATCAGTAAACCTAGGCTTACCGGTTTCACTTTGAATTACTCAAGCTCCTTGGATAAAGTTCGAATATTAAATACGTAATTTACTCAGAGTTTAGTCATTCAACCCTTGTTTTACTGATCTGTGCATTCAACAGTAAAAAGGTAGCAAGGAGCGATAAAAGCAAGCGACGAGCATATTAGGTTTCTTGCTATGACTACAAGCACGAGCCGAGCGAGTGAAGCCAGCTTGCTGCGGTAACGTTCGGCGAGTGCTATCCTAATTTTATTAATATACTAGCTGACCCGTGCAACTTCGTCTGCATCATGTAAAAGATAGGGACAGAAAGGGTTAGAGAGAGGGAGTCGTAGGCACTGTACTATTTATTAGGTGCCGTCCGCCTGCCACATTGTTCTGCATAATAAAAATGCACTCGCGGTACTTGGTCATTATTTTGCTGCCGAGTTATTTTAAAACTGTAATATCTCCTAAGATATTCATATCAATCAATTTTCTGTAAAGGGGAATTTTGTTCAAAATTAAATACTTGCGATAAATAATTTATTTATTTTGATAAGGATTAATACCATGTATATAAAATCACATTTCAAAGGGTTATATTGAGTAAACCTTATAAGATATCCATATGCTATCGCGGACTTTTTTTACAAATTTTTATAAAAAAACAGTTCCACAATACACAATTTTTACGTAACTGTAACCATTTACGCAGCGAACGCAATAGAAGCTCTCAACAGAAATAAAATTTGCCCGTTTTTCCAATATTTTTTATTGATGCTCCGCTCCTATTGATCATTGCGTGATGTTATATAGCCTTCCTTGATAAACGGGCTATCCAACACTGACACATTTTATCAATTAAAACCAGTAGTTCCTGAGATTAGCGGTTTCAACCAAACAAACAAACTGTTCAGCTTTATAATATCAGTATAGGTTTTTATAGTTATTTGTTACACATAAATAATATTTTTTTATTTGAACAAGATACTAATGTAATATTTGAAAATGCAAAATGTTGCTGTAGCCGTACTATTCACCGTATTTTAATTTTTCTTATTTAATATTTATTATTATTGCGGGTTTGTTAAAAGAAAACGCGCCACTCTCGTGAATTCAACACAATAAAAAAGAAAAAAAAATATACAGAAAAATATGATAGATAAATCATATCATCAACTTCTCGCCCTAACACCAACGTCTACCAATTCTTTATTAACAATTTATTAATTTGGCTTCTTCCGTTAATAAGCGAGCTAACATTTCATTACATAAACCTACCTACCTACATTATGATTTTTCTTAAATATTCGTCGCCTTTGAGACTCGTTACAGACACATTGCATTAACATATGATAAACGTCTTCTTCTAAATCACAAATCAGACATCAAGGCGTTACGTTTCTTTTCATTAAAATATAATTGAACATGCCTAGAATGAATTCTCATAGCCAAGACAATCATGTGTCTCCTCATATCGGAATTTTCGAACCAAGGGACAGACCGGTGAGATGGTTGGATTTTCTTATACCAAATGCCCTTTGTTAATGATCCACAGTGTTTTATGGGAGCCAATTTTGTGACATACCTTTTTTATTGCAGCTTTATATAGTTGGATCAATTCAAATGCGAGAGTAAAACTCCAGCGTGTTTATTAAGCATAGTTCTTGAGTAATAAAATTTTGAAAATCAATGATTTTTTTGGGATAATTATTCATGAAAATCAAAACTTATATAATGTTATAAAAATCGTTAAATCAGCAAATATTGTAGACAAAACCATCAGCGTCGCAGATTTCTGAGCAATTAGAAAATACCTAAGTTCAACCGTCACGTAATTATTTAATTTTTTTACATTTTAAATTTTATTCTTTACTTGAATAACCCGCCGTTATTGGACGGGATTTTTCACCAGGTGGTTGCTTAAGACGTCTTATATGTCACGATGTACGACCTAAAAATACCACGATTTAATTATATAATATTATGTTTTATGTTATTATATGTAGAGAAAGATAGGACAACAATAACTATTCAATAATAGTTAATTTGTTGTTATCTCAGCACCCTGAATTAAAGTTAACAATCAGTAAATTTTGTTACATATATCACAGTTATACTACATAATTCGATTGTCATTCAAAAATTAAGTTATTAAACAGGATTAACTTGATAGACACTCGTGAACGTGAGCCTTCGAGATATAGTTTGTAGGTATACTATATATTTGGCACTTCACTAATATCTCAAAACAAATGTAATATAATTTACTTAACTTCAACCACTTCTAATTAGGAAGGAATGTCATTGCAACATCAACATTGTATTGTATAGGGATAACTACATATTACTAAAATAACTAAACTAAATAGGTACACATACAACTACAATTTCAATTATTTATTTTATGTTCAACGATGGTAGGTAATGTACATAATTATATTTTGGTTTTATTACTTACTTTATATTTTATATACGAGTATACTGATAGAGAAAAAGAAGAATATAATTAACCCATTATTTATGGAATTTTCAACAATTACTAATTAAATAAAGTATACCAGATATGTACGTCTCAGTCTTTCAACGAGTTACGAAGACTTGCAAAATGAGAGTGCCGGGAACGCAAAACGGGTTCATTCCCTTTGTTTTATGAGACAATTAAGAAGCGAAGGCTTCTGGATGGCATGAAGACTAAATTTTTGTTCGTAGTAATAAAAGAGGTTGGAGAATTTAAATAGCAGATCGGAAACTCATAATGATCCACTTTAAATTAATGTTATCGTAGAGTTTTTATAAGCTAGTCAGTACTATAAAGTACTCGAGTATCTGAACTCGAAAATTCCAGTCGAGACTCACTTAATGATCTAATAATTCTATAAGTACCTAATAATTAAAGTGACTTAATTAATGAGTATGTAGTAAATCGGATATGTACTAAAAATAACAGACTCAATACATCATGAATACTAGTAAGATTTTTATGTTTATATTTTATACGTTTAGGTCGTTTGTCCACCGCCGCCGTCACCAGGACGTCGACGAGAACGAGATTATTTTGGATGAAGATGACGTGACGGCGATCGTTTGTCCACTGCGATGATGTCGGTGGTTCAGTTTTCTCAATTTTAAATGTTATCTCTGGATACATCATTGGTTTTATTCCACAAACGTTCTTTACTTTCTACAAGAGAACTTCCAAATTGAAGAAATAAAAATAATAACGAATAAGTAAGTATAAGTTGTTTTTAAATTTCTTGGCCATTTTTATTATTAATTATATGCATACATATTTTTTCTTTTAATTATTAAAGCAATGTATGGCTTAAAAAAACCGGCGCAGCCCCGCACCCGTGACATCGCGTGGATATACAAGTTCAAACGTGTTTTGTATTCCCGGTACATCGGGTGACCGGCCGCGCCGCCACAATCTCGGGACGATTTCGCGGTCGCGCCGATCTATCTACTCGGCTATAGTAAATGTATGTCTCCGCTACCTCGGCGCCGCGCCGCGCCCGTCGTCTTGTTCTCGTTGACGTCCCGATGACGGTGGACAAACATGCTAAGTTTTTTTTTATATTGTGTAAATAGTTTTTAAACAACTTAAATTAATACATACATACATACATAATTACGCCTATTTCCCAACGGGGTAGGCAGAGACCACGTTCTTCCACCTGCTACGATCCTGGCATATATCTTTCGCTTCTTCAACATTCATTAATCTTTTCATGCATGCTCGTCGGTTTAGAGTACTCATGACCTGACCTTTCTTCAGAACGTCTCCGATTTTATCGATGAATGTTTTTCTTAGCCTTCCTCTTCCAACGTTTCCTTTCACACTTGCATTATAAATTGCTTTAGTCATTTTTCTTTCATTCATCCTCTCAACATGTCCAAACCATCAAAGCATCCCTTTCTCAATCCGTGTGACTATATCTTCTTTCACACCACAAAGTTCTCTTATCACAGTATTTGGAACGAAGTTCCTTACGGCAGGCTTGGAGGGGATAGGGATTTTGCTGCGCGACCGAACTGAAAAAAATGTGATAGTAAAACCGTAAGAAAAAATCCGTGGAAAAAAGTGCGTGGAATAAAACCGTTAAATGAGACGTGCGCAGGTGCGACAGTCGCATACACAAGCGAGTAGTGTATAATACCTTTCTCTTTCTCCCTCTTTCTTAGATTCTAGATTAGCCGAAGGAACTTCGTTCCTACCTGGTGTCCCACGACACCACATCATTTTTTCTTATCCTGTCACTCAATTTCACTCCTAACATACCTCTTCGCGCTCTCATTTCTACTGCATTTATTTTAATTTCATGATTTTTCTGCCACACCCAGCTTTCACTTCCGTACATGAGTGTTGGAACCAACACTCCTCTATGCACAGCCAAACGAGCTTTCATAGAAATTCTCTGACTGCTCATAAAGGAGTGCAACGCCCCATTCACCATATTACCGGCATTTACTCTCATTCCTATACTCTCACACTTTCCATCCCTGGTAAATATCGATCCCACGTATACAAACTCACTTGCTCCAGTTCATCATTTTCTCTTCCTTTTCAAACACCAAAACTTTCGCGTCTTCTTTGCATTTACTTTCATTCCCTTTCTTTCCAAAGCTTCATTCATAACAGTCTCCATCGCTTGCAAATCCTTAGCTGACGATGCAAGTAAAACTTGATCATTAGCGTAAGCAAGACATTTGACAAGTACCTCGTTCATTCTCAGTCCACAATAACTCTCTTTCAAATCTGTCAGACAATTATCAATGAATAGGTTGAACAGCCATGGAGACGCTACACATCCCTGTCTAACACCCTTTTGGATATCAAACCATTCAGTGTGTGCTCCATTTATTCTAACACAAGCACCGGAATTTTCATAGAGAGATTTCAATGCTTGTATCAGATCACCGCTAACCCCATGCTTAGACAATGCCAACCACAACTCATTATTCATCACTTTGTCATGTTTATATTTGATTCTGTTTTATATAAAATAAATAAATTCTAGTATAAATAGCAATTACTTAAATGATAAAAATAAACTTTAGCAACTTAACATTGCACTCCAGCATTGTTGTTTCCAACTGAAACTTTTCCATTAAAAGTTTACGAGAAAGGCTACTTACTTCCTTTTATAGAACCACTTCTAAATGTAGATAGGCGTTTTGAACTATTAGTTTTTTCTTTTAAGTTGTTCATAACATAGTTAACTGCCTCGCTAGCTTAGTGGTCGTAAGCGCGACTGCTATAAGCGTGATCCTGGGTTCGAATCCCAGGTCGAGCAAAAAGTGTTATTGGGTTTTTCCTATGAAATGCTCAGTAGCAGCTCGGAGTTTGGTTTCGTGCCCGTTAATGGCAATAGGCTCGCCCTGTATTACATGGGATCTAAAAACATACTCGGTGAACTGTGGGAGTACATTATCGTACACCTCTTCCTAACCCTTCGGGGAATACAGGCGTGATGGTATGTTATGTTATAACATAGTTATGATTTCTTTCTCTAATTGTTAAAATAACTTATTATACATCGGATAATATTTGGTACTTACATGAAATATTTAAGGACGTAAAATTTATATTTGCCTATCATGTAAATAATTTTAATAGCCTCCTTTATCCGATAAATTATAATATTTCGCTACCGACGCAAAAATAGGAGTGTTACATGTTTAGCATGTGTATTTGTATGTCTGTCTGTGGCATAGTAGCTCGTAGCCGATTTTGATTAATTTTTTTAAGGTGATTTTATCGTGAGTATTCTTAGCTATGATTCAAGAAAATCTGTTTACCCGTTTAAAGATTATTAGCTCTTTTTTAGTAGGTAAATGGATGACATTTTCCACAGCTCTGATCGAGTCCAAATTTGATGTTCTGTTACTTCAAAAATATTATTAGAATAACATGGCAACATTGAACTGATGCTGCAGGATACCTAACTGTTCACCAACTTACAGCCGAGATATCGTGTTTAGGCTTATTGGATTAGCCACAATAAATAGGTTACCTGTGCCGGGGTTTATTAAATTTTAAATTTACCTTGTATTATATTAAAATACAACTATCACTAACTTTAAAAGTAGGTGATATTGGTCAAGCAAGTATTAATACTGAAGTGAAGTTATGCAAAACTACCAAATATTAATATACCTACACGATCGTGGGAAAATGAAAATAAATAAAATTTATGTGATCATTTCAATAAAATACCGTAGAATTAATTCAAGTATAGAATACACGTAAAAAAAATCACTCAACAGAATTTAATGGAAACAAAACAAACAACAATCTTTATTTACCGACGTGCCAAATCTAAATGAAATGGTAAATTTTATCGAAATTTTGTTGAAGAAAATAACAAAATGCAATTTTTTAAAATTGTTTCCCAGAACAAAAATAAGCTGGGAATTCTCACGTACAACACGTCGGAAATTATAACACCCGAGCCATCGTAAATGTGTTTGTTAAAAGGTTTTTGGTAAGAGCACAACGCCTTTGTGTCTTTTTCTGACCCTTGTCACGAGTAATTTTGTTATAGACTAATTAATTTGTATGATTACTTTGGAAATGATATTCGGTTACGTTTTTTTTTCTTTATATTTATTTTAATTATAATTTAATAAAACTAATTTTACCTTAAAACCTTACTGGTTTGAATATTTTTCTTAAAGTATGGATGGGTACAACAATTGTGTGATATTATTTAAATATGTTGTATTATAATAAATACAACAATGTAAAATACATTTCTTAGTTTTAGCTTGGTTAACAATTTTAATTTTTAATTTTGTATTTGTTTATTTGATACATTATTGACTTAAAAAAATTTTTTCATGTATATTAATATCAACGTATAATTACCATCATAATTTTAAGTAATATTTCATTTAGATCAATATTATCTCAATTAATCATGAATATTATAATTACATTTCATAAAAAAAATTCATTCTTTAAAAAAAAAAAACAAATTGGATATCCTCTCGAGCCTAGTAAATAAAAAACTGAACTCATCAGGTTTGAACAAAGAAAGTAGGTGAGTACAAATTTAGGCTTTAGAAAATAAGCTTATCTTAGACCCTTATAATCCCTACCCGGAACTTTGATCCCTCAAAATGGAGCAGTCCTACAGAGATTGACATTTACTACGTTATCTGTCCCAACAGGCACCGCGCTTTGAAACTAGCTCTCGAGGAAATGTGATCACCATATCACAGTTAAGAGAGCCTTAGTAGGAAACCTTCAAAACATATTTGTAAAATTATACCTAAGTACTTTACGAACCACATTTTTAATTAGTTGCCAGGAGGTATTTATATAATTAATTCATTACGTTTTACCAATAAATTATCTATATATATATATATATATACATTAAAAAGAGAACAAAAACGAATTGGTTCTAATCGAATTTATACAAGGCAACGTTGAAAACGTAAGTATGTTAATTAGTTTCAATAACAAATATATTTCCCAACATAGAATGATAAAACATTTCTGTGCTAAAACTTTTAAGTATATTACATACAGCTCACAGGTATCATGTTGTAATTAATTAACACCCACCCAACCTCCACACAACCCAGTCGGTGTTGATAAGATCTACCGTAAAGTTAAATCATGATAGCTCTGCAACTGCTAGGTTTATGTAGTTGTTATATCATCATTTTAATGGTTATTATTCACTGATTTCTTTGGCTTATTTTTGAGTATAGAAATACGAAAGACATTTCGTAGATATCGTTTTTTTGGCATTACAAGCGCCTATTGTGATGGAATTGCTACATGAGAAAGTTAGCAGTCAAAAATTGTAAAACAATTTATTGACTTATTTTTTAAAAAAATATTTAAAAATAATTTAACGTTGTATAAATAAAGATTATTTTAATTTAATTAATTTACGTTATTATCGTCGATGGCTATATTCATCATGTTGTTGTTACGTAGAATAAAATTTTTGTTTGTTACGTACAGACATTTTTTTAACTTTGTTACTTATAAGCTATCATTTTTCTTTACAGAGTAATTTAAGAGAAGTAGCGCACAGAGATATTTCTTTGGAGATTTCTCTCTACTAGGGGCTGCCCGACTGGTGGAATACCTCCATCCTACAGAAGATCATAGCCAAATGACCTTGTGTTTTGTTCCTGCGATGAGTAGGACCTCCAGGGCTCCTTGGAGTAGGAGGGTTCATAGTCGACAAACCGCTAGTGATACAGTAATACCAGATATAGGTCTGCAATGATCGGTGCAGGTAAACTTACATAAAGGAGCAGGTAATTCTGTCCGTAGTTAGCATCATTTCCTCTACTTCGTCGGACAGTGACTTTTTTAATGCAAGTATCTGTGTGTCTGTCCGTGGCATCGTAGCTTACAAACGGCTGAGCAGATTTTAATCTGTTTTTTTTTTTTTGTTTTAAAAGTGACTTGACCGAGAGTGTTAAATGAATTAAAGAAAATTTGTTCAACCGTTTGAAGATTATCAGTTCTGTTCTAGTTGAAAATAGATGTAAGCATCTTCAACAGGTCTGATTGAGTCGAGATTTGATATTCTGTTACTTCAATGACATTAGAAAAACCTTAGCCTGATGCTACAGCGTCATCTGTAATCTGTAGGATACCCAACTTCTCGCCAATTTGCAGCAGAGATATCGTGTTTGGGCTCATTGGAATGTTCTTAATGAATAGGTTACTTGTGTCGGGGGCTTAATAAATTTTCATTTTACCTTCTTATTTCTCGAAAGTGTTTTTTTTTTAATGTGAACTGATTAGAACTTTTGGTGTTTCTAATATTAATAATGAAAGAAAGAAATATGGATACTATGGATGGGTACTATGAACATTTATTTCTTAAAGACAAAATTTGATGAAGACAAATTTTATGATTATACTAGGATGGCACAAGAAACATTTAACTATCTAGGTATTAAATAAAACCTAAAAGATGGCACAATCAAAGACTGAGTCCATCTTAGTAGCTACAAACGTCAGAAACATTTTTGTACAATATTTCATACATAAACGACTGTTGTATAATAATAATTAATAAAATACTAAATAAATAAATGGGACTCAATGAAAACATTTTTTTAAATTCCAATTTACATTTCTACTCTAATCTACTTCCAACATTTATCAACTATATTTCTGTTGCTATGGAACTTACGCCTTTTATTTTCAAACACCAGGGTTATCAAAACTTCGATATCCACTTTAATTTTTTTTTTGGTAGACAACCTACGCAGACAAAAGCTTAAGTCCGTATGTAGGTAGTCGGTACCGACAAATCTTAAACCCGTTTCTTTATGTGTATGTGCATTTAAGATAACACGGGGCTATTTCACCCGCACTGTATAGCACCGACCCGTACAGATTTGCCTTTGCAAGCACCCAATGCACCCTATGGTATTACAAGTGGCCATAGGCTAAGATAGCCGCATCACGTGGGCCGTATGCTTGTTTGCCACCTTTGTAGTATAAAAAAGGATTTATATCTTCTGTAAATGTTTCTGTTGAATAGTCTATATTAATAAATATGTAGTTCTTTGTAGATATAATTATTTCTCCAAATTAAAACTAACTACAGCGTAATAAACGTAATAAATTATTTAAATATTATATATATTGTTGTATTACTTAGTACAATTGCACTATGACCATAAACTGAAACTGTCCCGCATACATCAAACAAAGTAATGTCGCGCAGTTCGTGTATTTTATAAAACATGTTCTTTTAAATCTCCTTTACTACTGGGATCGTATGCGAAGTAAAAATTTTATTTCGTTTCATTCATAAACTATTTCTGAATTGACATGTTCGACGTGATATATTTTGATACGAGGGAAAATTATAACTGATGTTTTCAGTGCGTACTAATAATACTCTATTCACATTTTTATCCACAATAACAGTAACTATTCACCTTGCCGTGGTTGTCCAGTGATTTTTCAATATAGAATATCGATTCGATACGATATCCACAGGTTCGAACCCTGGTATTTACCAGCTAACTTTACGCCATTCGCGTACATTTAGATACTAATTTGAATTGGTGACGGCGAAGGAAAATATCGTGAGGAAACCTAAATTCTTTAGTACGAAAAGTTCTTGTGGCAAACATAGAACTGTGAATTACTCGGCGTTTGAAATTGCCAGTACCTAAGTCGTGGGCAGGCGTGGTGATTAAACCCGCACCTTTTCTTGGGTCCTAGCCTTTGCCTTTGCTCAACAACGAGATGAGACCTTGACTTGTCGTTCTATAAACGTTCCATTACAATAGTTTCACTTTTTTATATCAAATAAATAATTAACTACAACACATTTTTTATTTAATAAGTTGGCAAACAAGCATACTGCCCGCCTCATAGTATGAGACTACCGTAGTTTATGGACGCTTGTAACACCGTAGATATCAATAGCACATTGCCGACCTTAAACCCTACCTAAAATATACATAAAATTCTAAATAAATGTAGATAAGTTTCAATCTATTAAGGCATCATTAAAACCACTATTATTATTTAGTTTACTCGTCATATAACGTATAATATTATAATTATTTACAGCAAAGTAACGTCTTTTAAAAAAACAATATTTTGATTGAATAATTAGCTTTCTTAAATAATACTGTTCAGCCCCTGACCAAACGCTCGGGAATAGATGAGTAAGCGCGGTGGAAGACTAGACCATCCGAGCCTTCGGTTAGGATATGGACAGAACATGCCTGCGATTCGCAATCAAACCAGCATTGACATTCAACAACAACAAATTATACATAACACTTTTTTTAATGTCAAACTTGTGTCGCCAAACCCCGGTTTCGAACAAATGCAATATAATTATATTAAATGACTAAACTTGTAAAGAAAGTAAAATCGTAATTATTGAGTTAATATGTTAAATACGTCACAAGATCTGTCTCCTTAGTTAGTAAGAACTTTATACATAAGATTATATTGTGGGATTATTCCACAGCTCTCGCAATTTACGTTCCTACTTTGCCGCACAAATATTAATATCTCCCACATCCCCATATATCCATACTGAAGCCATATGACTTACACCGCTCGGATATAATCGTTGAAAGCCTCCACGCAGCCCGCATCGCTAAAGTTACGTTAAATAGTAATATAATTTTGGTGAAGTAGCGCAATCGTTATCAAAGTTGACATCAGTCTCATAAAGCCTTTTGAATTTTAACTCATGTAAAATGTATATTAAATAAAATTTGTCATTACTTATCTTCTTTTTTAAGCCATATTTTTAGGCCCATTTTGAAAAAAATAATGATGAATTCATATTCGTACCAGCGTTTACCAGACGTCCTTATTTTAGGCCATAATTAAATGTCTCGCGCGGGACAAACTCAGTCCTGCCTTTCGGGGATTACAGAGCAAAGGAAACTTTAAAAGATGTAAAATCTTAGGAAAAAATAAAATATATTTGTAAAAAGATTTAACTGTCTTACAGGGTCAACCAGGCAGTTATTGTTATTATGTATATTATATTATATATATTAAAGTAGCGTACGTGGACTATTCCATAAATTGTTAGTGAAATTAAATATAGTTAGAATATGAATAAAGTTTAATTAAAGCTTTTCAAAATATTGCCCTCCAACCCCAATGCACTTATGCATTCGAGTGAACCAGCTTTCGAAATATTTAAAAAATATATGTTACGGGTGGTCGAAAAATAACCGACGAAATTCTTCGACGGACTCTTCTGTAGTGTTAAATTTTAACCCACGAAGCATTTTTTTCTGTAGGAGATAAATCTGGGCTGTACGGAGGATGTGGTAACATTTATATCCCCGAAATATTCAAATAGTCCAAGGTTCTAGCAGCTGTGTGAGCTGTCGCGCTATCTTGGTGAAAAGGAATGCCACGGACACCGCTCCTTGGTCACTCGCTATTCAACTTCCTGAAAGCTTAAAGCAGACAATCTTCGCAATACCATTCACTGGTCCCCTGTGTCGAAAAAAAAACCGCTATCATTTTTTTATTAACACTTCGACGGCGAACAACTTTTATGGGCAACTCGTCTTCTTTAAACACCCATTGCGTGAATTATTTGCTTCGTGAGAGAATCGTAGCTGGAGATCCAGGTTTCGTCAGTATTAAGGATGTTAGGATACGCTTTTTTAGCATAAAGCATCAATCAACACGACGGCATTGTTGCTCTTCGGTGATAGAATGAGGTATTCATCGCGAAGACAGCTTCCTAACTTTAAAATGTTCATGCAGGATGGTGGAAACTACCTGTGATCCGATCTTCAATTCAGCCTGTATCTCTCGATGTGTAATAATATCTATTCTCCCGCAATAGCCACCCAACCCTTATGACATTTTCATCAGTTAATGCAGATGTAGGTCGGCTGGGACTGGGGTCATCGTTAAGGTTCTTTCGACCAAGTTTGAATTCACGGAACCAATAAGTAACTATTGCTAACGCAGGAGTAGTCTCCCCAAATGCAGATTATAAATTTTTGTGAGTTCCTTGAAGGTAAACCCTCACTTATAATCCTAAAAAATCATAGCGCGATAATCTTCTTGGGAGACGTCCTATTGCTGCAAACAAAAGAAGAGTGACATATAACCTAAAAAATATTTTAATTATTATTTACACATAAGTGGCTAATTATTTCCACCAAAGAGATTTCTATTGGAGCTATCAGATCAAAATAGTTTAAAAATAGGGGATTGTATTTATAGTAAAAAACTACTGATTATTTAACTTTTTTATTACTATGTCCCACTTTCGAAGAAAGCATCCCGCGTTTTTACTCAAAAGGTTTCAAAGTCTCGCTTAGCCTAAAAAAAAAATTTGGCAACGCTGATTCATACCTACGATGGGCTCGCACATTGTAACGAAAAGTCTACACTATAAAGTTACAGGCTAAACCTCCTGTTTTATTGTGGTGAATATAGCCACACTTGATGATGTTACGCATCAGGTATTCAAAGAAGTATACCTTCTGACGAGCTCGCGTAATTTTTTTTTATAGCACTAAGGTGGCAAACATGCATATTGCCCCCCTGATATTAAGCGGCTACCATTAAACCCTCTTAATACCATAGATATCACTAGCGTCTACTCACCGCAGGAACACAGCACAAGGCTATTCGGCTGTGATCTTTTCGAGGGTGGAGGTATTCCACCGTCGGGCTGCCCCAAGTAGAGACGAATCTCGAAAAAGATTTATCTCTTAACATAAACATACGCTTTTTTTGGAAATTTTTAAAGTTTTAGACTTACTACATATACACCATAATTTACATTTAAACTGTTTTCAAATAACATGTAAACTATGACTAAACTAACTATGACATGTAAAAACTAATATAATAGTCGTTTACGTAGTAAATCTTAAATTTTAATCCACGTTAATAATTCATAGAACCCTTGAACATCTCAAGCCTTAGTTAAGCCTGTGGTCTCTTAAGTTAACAGAGTAGAAATAGATTACTAAATAGTTTACCTATAACTTTGGATAAATATTTCTAGTTAGAGACATTATTAAGATGTGAATCAGAGACTCGACATTCGAATGATATTAAGGGTAAATGTATAAAGGAAAAATATCGTAACATTTCTTCGGGTATATAAACGGTACTTCATTGGACCCTTCAATGGGTTACGACATACGTTCTATATTCTCTTAATAAGAGTGTTGGGAAATGTAGCATAGTTTTTCGTTTATAAATCATTATAAAGAATTACTAGTAGTATACCATTATTCCTTTATATAATACTGATCATTTATTCAGTATTACTTCGAATAGGTATAATATTCAATCAAAGTTCATATAATTATTATAATTATTAAACGGTTAGACCAAAAGAATATCGATTCTATGACTTAGGGGCAATTCAAATCAGACAGACGGTGTGTACACCTCGCGCCTATCTTTATGGCCAATCTGAACACAGCAACGAGTCCAAAATCGAGCATTTAAGTAACGCTAAGTAATATCTGATTTAGAACCAAAATTTATTGACTTCTGTATCAATATTTCTTTTGCTTTAAATAACTATATAATATAAATATACTTTACTACCGAATAAGAAAGGACTTTGTTCTGATGTACATCTTTATGTTCCAATATTATCTAACATGTTACCTAACTAGCCGTGTATACCGGTAACTTAATTGGGTAGCTAATAACATTGTAGTACGTCCATACTACACACCTTTCAGACTCCTATGTAAAAGGTTGAACAATTAGATCAATTACCTTCATATTTATGATTCCCGTGTACATTAACAACTTAAATAAAAAACAAAAATATTATTTCCTCAATTAACTGTACTTAGACAAACACACGTCTCATAAGTAAAAATATTTTCTTAAATTATATTTTACTATACTTTTTTTTTCTTAAACAAACCTTCTAATGTGTTATAAACTTTAAGAATTTTGTTAGAATTAATCAAACCTGGATAGTGTAATGTGTCCCCAGTCCTATTATATAATTACATTCACCCTTATGCCACGAAAGAGTCGAATTAAATTCCCAGTCTTAGACACAAACCTCTGACCCCTTACGTAGAATAGTAAACACTGTAAGCAGCGTACAACTATATGTATATTTATGTAATTTGAACTCAAATTTTCATCTGTATTTATGGAAAATAAGGGTCCTAAATGGTCCTAAATGATTGCGATGAGACTTTGATGATTTGTTGTACGGAAACCCACGAAGCATCAATTGATATAATTTTACAAACAATTTTCAATAGGCGCACAAGTCTTTTGTTTAGAAACCAACGGGAACCAAGTCGCGGGCAAAAATTTATGTGTCTTTATTTGTCCCCTATGCCATCATATAAACCATTTATCCGATTGCGATTTGCGATTAAACTTTAGTCAGTTGTTGTACGCATGCGCATGGTGATATCCAAAAATAAGCGCAACAACTTTACAGTAGGTGGCGCGCGAGCCGTTTCATTTCAAAGACAACGGGAGCAAAGTCGCGGGCAGTAGTTATTCGCTATATGTTTTTAAGTTATTGAATAAAATATGTTACTATTTCCTATCCTTAATACATATATATGAATATATTTGGAGAATTTCAGTAGTAGTAGTTCAGTCCATAATTATTGTCAGTCAACATTTCACCATATCTGGCACATTTAATCAGTGCATAGGAACAGGAACTTTCCCTATTATGATGAAAATAAGTAATTCAGTTCCATTGTTTCAATAAGGCAGTACAAGTAATCTTGGTACTTAATTATAAATTAATTTCTGTACTTCCTTCGATTAGTAAGATTTTTGAGAAAATTGTGCTTAAGCAGCTAGTAGAGTATTTTA
Source organism: Saturnia japonica (assembly GCA_033032175.1). Lineage (NCBI taxonomy): Eukaryota > Metazoa > Arthropoda > Insecta > Lepidoptera > Saturniidae > Saturnia > Saturnia japonica. The sequence continues at coordinate 6,928,407 of CM065311.1, read as the reverse complement.
ATAAACACAAGATATTAGATGGTCGGTAGTTTGATTTTACGAAATCGAAATTTACCACTGGTGCTACGTTATTAGGTAAGTCATATATCTGGGACATGGGAGGAATCGCAGGGTGCAATCGGTGTATTAAGTGATCTCTCAAAAGCCTTCGACTGCGTTAATCACACCACGCTCATACTTAAACTAAAACATGACGGTGTTTGTGGACCATCTCTCGACCCTATTCGTATCTTTATTTAGGCAATTAAACAATAATTTAGTTAAAATCTCTGAATTGTTTGATTTAAATAATTTACTGCTAAATTAAAAAAAGCTAATGTATGAGGTTTACCTTGCCCAATGTTCAACGTGTTTATAGTAGTATCAAGATAGAAGGGAATTTAGTAGGCTTAGTTGTTAAAACTGTCTTCTTGGGTACTGCGCTACGCTCGATTCAAAATTACAATTGGGTCCACACATTAAAACTTTGGCGGAAAAATTAAGCTCTGCTGCATACATAGTATGTTAGATTCGCCAGTAAACAGATATTACCACTGCTAGGTTAGTCTACTTTGTTTACTTCTATAGCTCAATGTCTTATGATATTTTTCTGTGGGGTTCAGTAGCCACGGTAGATACCATTTTTATATTCCAAAAACGGGCAATTCGAGTAATCTACATCCTCGCTAATCACTAAAGAACCAATACCAGAAATTGAATATCTTAACTTTGCTCTCCTAATATATTTTTGATAACTTAATGTATAATACGAATTATAAATATTATAATGTTTATATATTATGTATATATATGAGAGATTCATGAAGACTGAAATAGGGTACTGTTCTCCAATGAAGCCAGGATATCTCTGTACGGTGAAGACCGACGTCGGCGAGTGCTACGTAGAAGAGAAAAGGCTTTAAAGAAATCATACCTTATAGTGGGGTCTTTGTGAAGTTTTGGGCAGGAATAAATTTGTTATATATAAATACGGTTTATTAAAAAGTTAAGTAAATATTAAGTTAGTTTTTATCAAAAACAGCACACTGACTGGACACCGTTACATAACGAAAGTTCTAATTCCTCATATACCACCCGCATTGATCGCTCTTGGCGAAAATTCAATGTTTATGGACGACATAGCTCGTGCCCATCTGCCTGGTGATGTCGAAGTGTATAGGTATTCTAGAGGTCAGAGTTCTTCGTTTGAAGTGGCCAGCTTGGAGTCCTGACCTCGACCTAATAGAATATGCCTGGGACTTTCTGAAACGACAAGAAAGATCAGTTCACCAGCTCCGCAGGCCATCAGAGAGCTGAAGAATGTGATTACCGCGGTATGAGAACGTATTTCGATAGAAGCCATAAGGTATATACTCGCTAACACGCGTAGATGTATGCCAGCTGTGTTTTCAACAAGAGAGGGTCATACTTCATAGTAAACGTTTTTCTGCTTTTACTTTATTAAAGAAAAATCAAACTAAAAATCATGTTTCATTTTTACTTAGTAAGCAGGGACACTACTAGCCCTTTAAACTTTAACATTATTTTTCATTAATTTAATCAACATGTTGTGATAAAACTGACGAAAATTATAAAATGTATATATTTAATAACATTGGTTCTTTACTTAGATGCCTGTTTTTTTTTTCGTAAAAGAGTTTATGTGTTATTAGCTGACCCGTGCAACTTCGTCTACGTCACATAATACAAGGTGTCCAGAAAGGGTATCGGGTATTTGTAAGTTCAATGAAACAAAAATTATTTGTATGCAATAAAAAAGTTTATTGTTTATTATTATCATATGAATTGGAGAATTATTTGGAAAAGATGATGTTATCCAAATGATGACCGTTACGTTGCTGGCACTCTTCTAAACGGAAACGAAGATTGGCGATAACACGTTGACACATAGCTATCGATATTGCTGCCATTTCTGACCTGATGTTTTGCTTTAACTGGGTTAGATTCGTCGGATTGTTTTGATAAACCTTACTTTTAAGGTATCCCCATGCAAAATAGTCAAGCGGGCTAAGGTCGGGGCTTCTGGGAGGCCAGTTGATGTTACCCCTTCGCGAAATGACTTTATTAGGGAATAATTCGTTAACAACTTCCATTGAGTCATTTGAGGTATGGCAAGTGGCCCCATCTTGCTGGAACCACGTTCTTGAGTTGAAACCTGCAAACTCCTGCAACTCTGGGACCAAAAAATTTCGCAACATATCGCAATAACGGTCAATATTCACATTAATTGCTCGGCCTCGTTGATCTTCATGAAAATAAGGACCAATTATGCCTTTAGCAGACATAGCGGCCCAAACAACGACCTTTGGGCTATGCAGGGGTCGTTCATGCTTTCGTCTCGGATTCTCCACTGCCCAGTACCGACAATTCTGCTTATTAACATGACCATTCAGGTGAAAATTTGCTTCATCACTGAACAGTATGTTGTTAAAGTTGTTAAATCGCTGCAGCATTTCGTTCGCAAAATTCAGTCGATTAGCTTAGTCCGTATCCTTCAATTCTTGAACCAATTGAATTTTATAGGCTTTTAGATGGAAGTCTTTCTTTAAAATCGAATGTAAAGACGATTTTTTGATGTTCAAAGCTTGGCTTCGCTTTCGGATGGATAAAGACGGATTTTGACGAACCGACGCCTCAAGTTCTTCAATTGTTTCTTCATCGCGAACTAAACGAGGACGACCAGAGTTTTGAATTTTAACTGTCGCGCCTGTATTCTCGAACATCCTGATCCATTTCCTAATGCTATCGTCACTTGGCGCGTGGCGTGTACGATATTTCGCACGATAGAGACGTTGAGCAGTCACTATTGAATCACCATTACGATAATACGCTCGTACTCAAAATGCGCGATGCGTCCCCGAGTACTGTTCCATCGTGACTAAAACTCCACAAAATGGCGGACGCCACGAACCCCTCCCCGCACCCTTTAGACGCCCCGTTTCGAATATGGCGCGAAAACAAATACCCGATACCCTTTCTGGACACCTTGTACAATTATAGAGTGCCGCGTACCTCACACATCATAAAAATGCGCATATGGTACTAGATCATGATTTTGCTGCGGAGTTATTTTAAAACTATGATATCTCCGATGATATATATTCATTGAAATCTATTGATGTAAAGGGTAATTTTATTCAAAATTAAATACTTGTGATGAATAACGTCGTTATTTAATTAGATAAGTATTTAAATGATGTTTATAGAAACACCCTCCGCAAATAATGTATTATTTCAGAAGAAATATTATTGCCATAAAAGGGTTATATTAAATTAACCTTAAAAGAAACAATTTCGTCACATATAAATTTTGCATAACTTTAACCATTTACGCAGCGCACGCAATAGAAGCTTTCAAAAGGAATACATTTTTTCCCCGTTTTTGAAACATTTTTATTGATATTCTGCTCCTATTGATCGTAGCGTGATGTTATATAGCTTATAGCCTTTCTAAATAAATGGGCTGTCCAACATTAAAACAATTATTCCATTCGATCCTGTAGTTCTTGAGAATAGCGCGTTCAACCAAATAAACAAACAAACTCTACAGCTTTATAATATTAGTATAGATATATTGATATTTATTACATTAATATAATATTTTCGTTTAGTTCATGAACTAATCTCTAAATTAAGCTCTTCCTACCTTTACAGCTGATATATTGCATAAAACGTAATATTTTTGTATTAGCTCACCTGATTTTTAATTGTTAATTCTAGATTTTCTTAAAATGCATTATTTCATATGATAAATACTCTCAGAAGACTTGTATTAAGATAAAATGTTGTATAAAAACACATTATAAAGATAATTTAAAAATTACACCTAAATTCACGATAGTAAGTAGGTAACAAAGTAAACACTGTCCGTATGTTCTCTTGTTTATACTTCGTTGATCATAGTAATAACATTATTATATTCAAATTAGTTTGATAAACTTACAAGTTCATTCATGTGATCATATTATATATTACAACATATTCTAATAAATATAATATATTAACTCATATTTTACCGTTATTATACATTATAAGGATGCATAATTATATATTTTATCATATAGTACATACGTAATTAACCCTGATATGTTAGTAGTCATTGTGTAATTATTATATTGGTATAATTACAAAATATATGTAAGTGAAGAGGAGCCAAACTTTATACCTATAAAATTTCTAACAAGTTTCGATAATAACTGCGACAAATACAGTCTCCGTGGCTACTCATAATCGGTCCTGGTCGAGATGACCCTAAACGAACCAAACCAACATTTCTGTCTCGTGGGGGGCTTTGGCATCGTTTCCGTTCAAAGTAGCTTAATTCCAGTTTAGTGAGTAAAGTATGAAATATAATGATTGCAATGCTTTGACAACAAGTGATCTTTGCTATGCGCCTATTCATATTCGAATATGATTTTTTTTATATAAGGAAATATTGAAAATACATTTACGTCCTTACAGTGTAATTAAGGTATAATAATCTTTCAAAATGAATAAAATGGAAACAATGCAGTTTACTCTATTTGAAAAAGATTAAAAAGTTTATTTTATCTAATACTATTTAGTGAGCAATTCTTGTATATATACAATTGTATATATGTATATAAATACATATGTAAATATATAATTGGATTTGGAAACGGCTTCAACAATTTGCATGAAATTTTGTATTTAGATAATGTTTATATTCCAAGTTTACCTAGATAGGTTTTTTTTTGTATAACACCTAGTGCAGCTCGGTCGCTCAGATATTATATATATATAGAGAAAAACTTAGTACAAATAATGACAATAGTTAAAAGACTAAATAATAAATAAATAGAGAAAAATGACCAACGACAAGTTATCACAGAAAATAGAAACATTCCATGTATGCATGCGTTGTGGCATTAAGCTCGCCAGTGTACGAAATAAAGTATTCATTCATTCAAACTATACAAATAATATAAAGTCTTTGACACAGTAAAGACCTGAAATAAAGACCTAAATGCAATAAAAACGTCTCTACTTAATCCAAATGTTCGATTAGTAAATAAAAACATAAAATTATTGGCGTCTTACTTTGAATTATAATAATATTAACTAATGATTGTGACCGTAATTGTGACAAAGTGAGTTTTTGGCGGACAATTAATAGTAACAAAATAATAAGTCAACATTTCCTGTCGCCCGTTGAAAATGCACAGAAATGTTTCAAACTGTTTCAGCCTCATTAATTGTACATGAAACAGATATACCATTTATTAAGGTGATTTGTTCAAAAGTTACTGGTATTAGTCGTAATTAAGAGTTTTACCTAAAGTTTATCAAAAGTCGAATAAATTAATAAACGGAACACTTTAATTTTTAAATAATTAAGTTTATATTACAATATCATATAGTAGTTACACAATACATTTGTGAACATAAAGTTATTCAGAAACAATTGTAAATAACATCGGCTCACGCACGTGACGTTCTACCCCAAGAATTTTTGTGGCTACTAACAGCCTTTTAAAGGATAATTTGAACGCACCCTACATTTGTAAAGATCGTAAAATACGCTCATAACTTTTTTAGATTACACACCTGAACCCAACCAACGTATTGATGTCATATTTAGCACATTTGAAATAATATTTATTATTGGAAACTGGCCTTTTTGGGTAATTTAGTAATCAACCAATCTTTATTAAAATAAAAATCTACTAACTAATTTGAACTTGGTGGTTGGTACACGACAAACTGTTTTTACATGGTGATATCCTACATTATAATCAAAGCTCGTCCAAGAATATATCGTCGGCTTACATGTTTGTGTATGTTCTCAATATAAGAACAAAAAAGTTGCAATATTACTGGCGTAACAAAACTATGTAGTTAGAATTTTCCAGATACACAGAATCATTATCTAATTTTCTTACTGAATACACAAAGCGCTAAAACCTTTTAATGGATTACGTAGGTGATAGACGTAAATCTACAATAAGATGCGACAACTTAAATCCTATTCTCTCGATAGCTCCAATTTTGCTTATTTACAAATCCAAATATCTATAACTATACACGTTGTAAATTGTCTTTATATTTAATATAGTCATTAATATAATCATTAAAAATAACTTCATTTATAGTGTTATGTTTTAAAGTGGCAATTGAATGAAAATTGAGTAAGATATAAGTGCTCTACACAATACACATCGAACCCGCCGACCCGCTGACAAATGTCCACGACTTGTTACTACGCGATGCGGGCTCTCCGTCGAAATATCGCCTTCATTTCTCGGCAAGTCCGGTGTGTAGAGCGCTTTTTATATGGTCATTATAAGGTATAAACTTTATTTTATAGCATCAATTTATGTATTAATATAAATTTCAATTTACTTCTTACTTATTATAATTTTAATGTTAAGTGAATTTTGTTACTTTTACAAACCAAATAATTGTGAAAGTCGCTTAGCGTTTGAACATAGCTACGCGGCGACACTCCATTAACTGACGCATTATCTCTCACTGCTGCGAGCACTCTCCGTTTTAAAATATCCCTTATACCTAATACTAAAACGCTTTTACCGCAAAACACTGTTATATATTCATTTACGGCGTGTTATGCTTGAAAACTTAAATCACCTTGTCAGCATTGAATAAAAATTTAAGCGTACTTTTATGGGAAAATAATGAAAATAGTCTTAGACTTACAATAATATTAGAAAGAAAGAATAACCTATTACAAAACATCGGCATATTAATGATAAAGTTAGACCTAATAACCGCAGCTGGTGGATTGAAGTTTTAAAATAAAAGTCTATTAATGATGTTCTTCAACTGTTTGTTGATCTTTAATTATTGTGGTATAAAATGAGTATTAAGTAGTTTTGAAACCATATTCAGATATCAATTTTCTTAAAAATTTTCTTTTGATTAAAATTAAAATTAACCATTCCTACTTTTAATTTTAAAAAACATTAATTTTAAGAACTCCTTTTTGTCGATGTAGGTGTACCTAAGCTTGTTTAACAAAGATTAAAGCTTCATTAACAATTTAATGTTATCAGTAATTACAAAGGTTACAATGTTTAAAATCACAAGCTTAAGTAAACGTTTTCAAGACAAAAGATACTAAAATCTTTTTATAGACAGCAGATACAAATCCCTGGGATTAGATACTAATTAACTGGAACGAGTATCTTCATCAGCGATCCAACGACCGTTGTAAATTAAGGACTGCTTCATTTTTAATGAGATTATACTAGGGTGTAAAGTATCTATTAGTCTTGTATAACATTGTTTTTAAATGAGTTATTGAATTACACGGACCCTTGTAACCTTTTTATGGATAATGTACATTATAATGTAATTTAAATTACTTGGAAAAAGAGTTGCTATTACTGATGCTAGTATTATATTATAGTTGATTTTATTTGATTCTTTATAGGTTTATCGTTGCACCACAATCTCACCTGATGTTCAGTAATGATGTACCGAAGTTGGTAACACGCTAAGCTTAGAGCGACTTGCTCTCAAGTACAGCAGCCGGAACATACCTGTAGATGCTCAGCGAGAGGTTTTCGACTTAAAAGAGGTAGCTGACCAGGTAGAGGTATTAGAAAATGATCCACCAACGTGCTATGGTTGCATCACGATGTTTTTATGATACGAAAGATCAACCTTATTGTAGAATTGTAATCCACGTTAATCTACACGGTATCCGAACAGGCTACTACTGCTGAGCCACCATTACTTTGAAATTAATAAGAAAATAATTATTAAGGAAATCTTAGAGATGTCGAATATTTTGGTTACATGTAACATCTAGCAAAGAGGTAACTAACTTTTAAGGTAAATTTTCCAAAAAAATACGAAATTGCTGTTTGGCCTTAAATATAACGTTAAATGGAACATGACTGTAAGCTTTGGCTTTTCGAAAGCTTTGGGTTTTGTGCTCAAATTTTTTTTACTTAAAATATTTAAAATTGTATACTGTGCATATATCTGCAGCCCCTTAGACTACGCTTCTCAAGTATAGAACTCGAGCTATACTATCTAAAACACTCGTATCGAAGGCATTCAAAAACGCTTTCTTCGTTACTTGCAATAACGTGCTAAGCTATTTTTGCCTAACTATTTTTTCTGGTGCAATAAATTTTATTAACTGTCACTACATAAGAGGAGACGTGTAGCTGGCATAACTTTCCTCAAGAATATAGCAAACGGTACGATCGACAGTCCGGAGCTGCTTGGGCAACTCGAGGTAAATGCTCCCATCGTTTCGGTAAGAGTACCGAATCTTTTCCACGTACCTACGCTTTGCAAGGACCTCCTATAGGCAAACCAGTTACCTAATTGTGATCTTCATTTGTATAATATTTCACCATCTCAATTTAGTAAAATTTATTACTCTGAATATTCCTCCTATGTCCTATTTATTACTGTTTACAATTCTTCTTTTTAAATTTGTGAAAACATTTAAATTGGCCTTCTGTAAAATGTTTTTTTTTCTTTTATTCCTTTAAGAGAAAAAAAAATTGTGATTGTGGACTGAGAATGAACGAGTTACTTGTCAAATGTCTTCTTTACGCTGATGATCAAGTTTTACTTGCATCGTCGGCTAAGGATTTGCAAGCGATGATGACTATTATGAATGAGGCTTTGGAAAGAAAGGGAATGAAAGTAAATGCAAAGAAGTCGAAAGTTTTGTTGTTGGAAAAGGAAGAAAACATGGCAGAATTATGTGTCCGGATTGGTGAGGATGAACTGGAGCAAGTAATTTGCGAGCGAATTTGGCTGTGCATAGAGGAGAGTTGGTTCCAACACTTATGTATGGAAGTGAAAGCTGGGTGTGGCAGAAAAATCATGAAAGTAAAATGAATGCAGTAGAAATGAGAGCGCTAAGAGAAATGTTAGGAGTGAAATTGAGTGACAGGATAATAGTATAATAATAATATAGGAATAGTGTGATAAGAGAGCTTTGTGGTGTGAAAGAAGATATAGTCGCACGGACTGAGAAAAGGATGCTTAGATGGTTTGGGCATGTTGAGAGGATGAATGAAAGAAGAATAACTAAACAAATTTATGATGCGAGTGTGAAAGGAATCGTTGGAAGAGGAAGGCCTAGACGAACATTTATCGATCAAATTGGAGACGTTCTGAAGAAAGGAAAGGTCAAGGGTACTCTAAACCGACGAGCATGCATGAAAAGATTAATGAATGTCGAAGAAGCGAAAGAGGTATGCCAGGATCGTAGCAGGTGGAAGGACGTGGCCTCTGCCTACCCCGTTGGGAAATAGGCGTGATTTATGTATGTATGTAGAAAAAAAAACTTTTTTTTTTAAATAAGACCCTTATTTGCAGTACTAGAATAAGTATCAACTAAAATTGATATAAAATATGTAGGTAAGTGTACAATCTTTTAAATATATTGTAGATATTTACTTAGATCAGAACTCTAAACATTTTCTCGAAAGTTACCTCTAATAATAATAATACAATTTATTATTCGGGTTAATGGTTGGGTTTGGAACTGTCTCATTGTGAAGTTAGTGCTCGTAGACAGTCTTCAAATATACATTCAAACAGAAAATCGTCCTTACGGGTCTACTCAGTACTAAATACGTAATGAAATTGCTCGACGACATTGTTAAACAACTACTTTAACTAGACCTCTACGCATAGTTTTTGTTACTATATTTCCTATGTCAAATTGAAATAGGAACATTTTATCGTTCTATTTAAAAAAAAAAACTGAATATTTTATTTTGTTAAATTGTTTATATCATATTCTGTCAAATTATATTGTTCTAGATTGGTTTATGTATTCGGCCAGTAAATTAGCTTGTTTCCCCTGAAGATTCAATAAAGATCCGCCGGATGCAGCTCTAGTAGAAGTTAAACGTATTTTGATTTCCCTATTGACAGTAACGTTTAACACATGTCTTATCATTGAAATAAATAAAATAAATAAAAAATATTAATATAGTTATAAACCACTAACTATGTGCATTCGCGAATTGCAGTTCTTAATTTAGCAGTTAATAAAATAGCGTAATATAATAAACAGTTTATAACAGTTCTTAATTTTAAAATATTCCTAATTCAGCCTTAATCGATAAAACTAAGATGGCAAACAATTTGTGCCGTTTATAACACCTCAAGAAGTGTTTAGAGTGGATTCATTTACCACGAAGAATAAATTTAACAATTGAAAAAATAAAAAATCGTACTTATGTGTGTACTAAATATTTAATAAATCCAAATGTTCCAACAATAGAAAATCCAAATCCGTTAAAAGCGACTGTATCAAAAGTTTGTAACTGTTATCTAAAGAAGTAATCACTCTTATCAGTCGCATTATCTTCCATGTTTAAAACAAAACCACTTAAACAATATTGCCTTCCTATTTGCAGTGCTTTTGAGTTTCCACAGTTAAGAAGACATTCATCATCATCAAATAAGATTTTTCATTTAGGTTCCCCTTTTAAGAAGTTTCACTTCTATCACGCGTACGATACTGCATGTACAATTTTTTTCTTAGTAAGTTTTTGCTGAATCATTTTTAGCAATTGCTCCCGTTTGCTAACATTCTTCAAGAAAGAAAGCATAACTAGAAATTATTAAATGGACATTCGTATACCTAAACCTTGACTTAACAATCATAATTCACATTTGAACTTTAGCAATTTTTTAATATTAAACTATGTATAGAAAAAAAAGCGTAGAACAACACCCTAAGGCCATTGTTATACATAACAAATTAAGTGCCTCAAGGAAAACTTTTTAACACATGTAACGACTAGCGGAGACATAATGGACGTCTTAAAACTGTTCACATAAATTTCCAAAGTTTCCCAATTTGAATTTAACTAACAAGTTTAGGTTCTTTCTGAGCCACAGTAAAAAGTGCTTTACTGTGCCGTAAAAGTAGTTAAGAAAAGAAGACATTGATTACGAAACCAGATTAATCTAGGTAACGTGTGTTTGAAAGTTCAAATAGCATTTTATAAAGTTACAAGGCAATTAGATAGCATTCAGTGAAGTGTACATTATTCAAGCCTTAGTGAGTGGCAAATGGGTATACGTGTCTAAATAAGTTAGTGTGGGATTTGCTCGATAAAGTTACTTATTTGTTTTGAGCGAGACATACTAAGGTGAGGTTTGTGGACAATATTATATCGACTTTATATAAAACTAGCAACCGCCCGCGATTTCATACACCTATTTCCTTCTAACGTTTATAGGTTACAATCTCACCTGATGTTAAATAACGATATGGCCCAAGATAGTAACTTGCTAAACATGGTGGGAAAACTGGCTCTCTAATGCAGCTGCTTGAATACACCTATAATTGCTTGATTGACAAATTTTCAACCTGAGGGTGGTAGCTAGCCAGGCGAGCATTAGAAAGTACTCTTTAGTAAAGTTTTCCTTTACCGAAAGCTCAGTCTAATTGCAGGGATTCGAACTCACGTCGATTGACGCGGTGTCCGTATACGCTACCACCGAGCCATCATTGCTTGAAAAATAAAAAAAAGTAAAAATCAAAATAACATATATTACAACTAAAACATAGCATCTAACCATCATGCTGAAAGTAATTTGCTATCATAAGAATCCTTAAAAGTGAATCAGTAGTTTTACCTCTTGATAAACTATTATCAGTCTATCTATTGTATATATTTATTTTTACTTAATGGTTACATTTAGTCTGTTTGTAAGTAAAGTATAAGACAAAACAAAGCGACAGCCGAGATTCCGAAACACGTCGTAGTAGGGTAAATACCTTATAAACCTTTTTTGTCCGTGACAAATTATGAAGAAAAAAGCAAGAGTACTAGAGAAAAAAGGGTTTTTACAACCGAAACGTTTTAACTACTAGTATACGACGCACCTATATCAAGAATATACGAGTAGTGTTATAGGTATAAATGAGTATTATTGAAACTTATATAAAACGTACATTTAGTTACATTAAAATAAAATCCAAGGACATCATATTATTATGGATAACTTTTTGAAGATATTTTATATTATAAATTTGTACAATGTACATGAATACGTAGCAATTACAATAAAATATAAGTAATGGCGAACTTGCATATTTATGCGTATATTTCATGTTTTAATGAATTTAGTAAGCTTAAGATAAAGTTTCAAAATATTGGAAGTGTTTCAAAAAATGTTACTTGTTTTTCGACTTTAACCTTCACACTTGAAAAACTTGATTAATTCCATTAGAATTATTCTTTAAAAAGTTTTATACAGAATTGGATCAAAACACTCGGGATCATACAGTTAGAAAACTTAAAAATAACTTTATTAAACTTTTACATCTTTATTAAAAATACTTCGTAAAATATTTTCGGAAAAAATTGTTCATTGAAAATTTAATATCATCCAGTCTTACCAAATCGTACAATATTACTAAAGTTCGCGGAGTTATTTCATTTAGCTAGGTAGAAGATAAAGGTTTCATTACGAGATTAATGCGTAAACAAGAGCTTTTTATATAAATGTACATTACATTTCTGTTGGGATTATGGATATGTGACAGTGTATTCTTTATAATGATTGAAGATTTTATTCATTGGAAGATTTTTATTTATTGAAATAGTTTTCGGAAGTGTGTTATATTTCTACAGTTGTCCTTTTTACATCGTGTAACATTTGGTGTTTATGCAGTTTATACAATACTTGAATTCTACCTAGTTTTTATGACTCGTAGTTCGGGTGCTTTAAACTATCTTTCTCCGAAATAATAAATTAAAACTTTTTCAAGGGTAAAAATGTATTCAACAAATGTTCCTTAAAAGGAAACTTGTACTTTTGGAACAAAACCAATTTAAAACATTTAAAATATAATATCTCAAAGAGAATGATTTTTGTAGACGAACTCAATATTTCAACAATTTCCATATCAATTTATTGTGTGTTCGCAAAAACTTAAATTGCAACCGCAAAAATAAGCAGTATAGTTTTAATCAGTTTTAATCATACTAGAAATAAAATTTAATTAGTCACCCATCTAATAGATTTAAGACCAATGAATAATAAGATCCTTAGCACATTTCCAATTTGCCGGTAAATCAATTCAAGCAGATTTTACGTTCAAAAAGTTGATATAGAGTAGACAATTACGTGAATGATAGTGATGTCTGAAAATGACTCGTTTCTTTATAATATAGTTAATTATTATTTGAAAAATTTATAAACCCGTCTTACGGCTTAAATTGAATTAAGTAATATTATTTTCATTTTCATTTTGATATGTTGAATGTTGAAAATAATTAAACCCTTTATTGGTCTGAATATCAACATCAAAGAATGTCATTATATAAATTAATGTCCATATTAAAATAAGCATACATAGATAAATATGTATTGATTTTCCAGCCTATTTAAAACTTATTACGTCCGACAAAATACGAGAGGTGACACGACGAATTAATCACAGTCACTTCGGTAAGAATCAATCAAAAGACTTTTAATGTGCCCCTGAAAGTCTTTACTAACTTGAATTTGGCTTGGTTCAAGGCAAAGGTTGGAATATGAAGAGGCGCTATATTTCAATATTTTTATGTCATATCCTTAGCATACCTACCGTTAAACTAAGGATCGTCTCCCGGCTAGCTTGTTTCCTTGTTCCCACAACATCAGGATTCTTCAAATTGTAGTGTCTACCGAAGATAAATTTTCAATCTTTTGCTACTAATTTTAGACTGTACTATTCTTACTATTAAACATGACCACTTTTCTTTGAAATAAAGATGAAGAAAGGAATGAAGTACCTTATCTTTCAAAGTCAATACTCAGCTGTCTTATACTTAGAAGGTATTAGATCTGTCTGTCTCAACTTTCATTTTACAGTAATATTTATTCCGTAAACGTAACCAGATGTGTATTTCAAGGCATCGCACGATCACTATGTCAAATTTATGAGTCGCTTCAAAAGGAGCTGTTTATAAAAACCTTCAGGTAAATGTAAATGTTTGTTTTATCGTTGTCTCCCTATCTATGATAAATATAACTTACATGACATGTTACAACTTTCAAACTTGTTTTACTATAGTAACAATACCTCAAAATGATTATTATCATACATAATCATTAGTAATAATAAACTAGGATTTATACAGGTGTTCCATATAGCAACGTTGAAGTGAAAAGTGGTTACAGACCAAGGTTTGGCTATCCGAAGTTAAACAAAATATTCGCCGAAATCTCATGGTTTTCGAGATATGATAATTTTTGTAACATCTATAAAACTACTACTCCATTAAATTTAGAATGTAGTGCGATACAAGCACAAATAAAAGCTATAACAAAAAAAAGATGAACTGGTAACTTATAAAAAATATATTTAATGGTAGAACTTGTGCAAGGTTCATTTACGGCAGACCGCTGCTATGGAAGCCACAAAGGGAAGAGTCGCATTGCTATGTGCCATTCCAAAGGATGGCCTTTAATACAACCAAAATACAAAGGTCAATACAAACAATGTGGTAAGAAACATACTAGCATTAAACGAGACGTCCAACGCAATCCTGAGGTGTAGTAACATAAACCATTGACAGACTATATTTCTAGCTATAGGCTGCAAGAATGATTACAACATGTGCACTGCTTATCTATATAGTATTTACGGATCACATAAACGAAAGAAAAATTACTCAAATACATAGTATAATATTATTTATATTTATAATATGTGAAGAGATTTTTTTTTTTTTTGAACTGACTAGTCTGTAACCTTGTGGGCCCTATCCAAAAACAGAGCCGCTGCAGCTTTTACAGCTTCACCGGACTTGGGGGCAAACGCTTAGGGCACTCAGCCGCGAAAGTTTGTGACAACCCGCACGAGGGTGCCAGAGTGGCCGAACCTCCTGGGGCGGTCGTCGCGAATGCGAAAAGGTTGCGATCTATCTAATTCCCTAATCCTAAGAGAATTCGAACTAACTAACATATACTCATATGCACGTTCCTCTCCTCCTGGGAGGAAGGAGGGGACCATGCGTGTGTGTATTTAGTGATCGGAATGGTTTTTCTACACTAACTAGCGCAAAAAAAGAAAAAAAAAGGTCCCTTACAGAACCTATGTACCTGTGTGGTGTGCACGTGTGTGTGTTCATACGTGTGTAATGTTGTATGTGGGTAGCTAAGTGTTGCACGTATAGTGTCACTTGTATCGCGCGGGCGGCTGCCTGACCCAAGGGCTTCACACCGAAGAACGGACCTAGGCTTGGGTTGCCGCTAGAGAGGGTGGACGTGACGGGTGTGCGGGAGCGAAGTTGACCGCCCGTCCTCTGCGGAGAGAACGGTGGTTACGCGGGCGTGGGCGGTGGTACGCTCTGTTTGGAGAGGCGGTGGAATAGAACGCGTTTGCTGTTTCGATTTGGTCGAGCGGGTCAGTGAAGATATTACGCGGCCGGCGTTTACTCCGGCAGGCATTGGGGTCGGGAACATATGAAGCTGCCGCTTTGATTAAAGGATTCGCGTGGTTCGACGCGGTGTCGAAATAAGAGCGAGAAAGGTGTTTGGCATAAGCATGTATCGAAGGAAGGTCCATATCTCTATGGAGATCTTCCATACGAACATACCGAGGGACGCCGGTAAGGCGGTGAAGAAACCTATTCTGGATGGTTTGTAAACGATCCCAATTATATCTTGGCTTATGTGCGAACGTAACGCAGCTATATGTCATAATCGGTCGGAAACACATCTTGTAGAGCGTAAGCTTGTGTCTCGTAGACATTTTGCTTGCAGCACATAACAGAGGATGCAATCGGGCGAGGTGAAGAGAAAACTTTGTATCCCTTTTTAAACATATTGCGCGCACGGAGGAGGGAGGATGGTTCGCGTATTTAAAATTTATTTATAGACAAAGTGCAGAAAACTAAACCTTATACATAATATTGCTAAAATTAACATTATTATTAAAATTGCTTTAGTAACCCATAAATCACTTATTTCCATGTCTTACTATAACTCTTTACGTAATAAAGGCACTTTTAATTTAGCAGTACTAAGAACACTTTCCTGTTTTGGTAAGCGTTTTGGGGATTACCTAAGTACTTCAACATATAACACCATCTTTAAAAACTGCAGTACTCTTAAAGGTTGTTCAATACATGAAGCAAAAAGACTAATTTTTGATTTGCTGCTATCGTTAAGTTACGCTGAGACAGAGACGCTGGTTAAAGTACCCTTAATTATTCAGTTTTTAAATTTAGTTGTATAGCGTTTTGTTTGGTTTTTATTAGTAATTTTTAATTATTTTATGTAACTGTTAACTGGTTTCTCGCGTTACAGGCGAAGCCTAGTGCGGGGACCTCTGGCAATATTGTTTTAAATTGTGATACCCAATAAACGTTATCTTTATCTTTATATGTGTTACAAATCTATACATCCATTCAGCCTACATTTAACCACTGCTGAGTGATATTCTCGCTGATGCCAATACTCTCGATCTTGCGCGGCTCTAATCTAAAGTTTACCCGCCACTCTCGCTATGATGTCGGACCATCGTAGAGGTTTTCCACTTCTGGACCACCTTTCCCAAATCCCTTTGGTGAATAGTCCATTTTCTCGTCTTGCCGAATGCCCCCCCCCCTACCTCTACTTAAGCCTCGATACTCACTTGCCAATATCTTCAACCTTCTCGCACTATGCGTTACAAATACATTAAATTAAATAAAACATTCATTGTTTACTTTCATACTGGCACTGTCTAACTCATACCAAACAGTCTTTCGTTTGTATAATCACTTACTGCCTAAAAATATATACTTTAGCAAAAGAACCTTAATAACGTTTAATTTTTTTTAATTAATTTCAATCGAATTTCTACCACCAGCCGACCACGATATAGTTACCATATTATTATATCTCAAACACAAATAAAATCGTTGTCATTCAATCGTAGCTATTGTATCATTAAGCTGGACCATGCATCGAGACAATTACGATACCCACGACGACAATACGGATACGAATAGAGCAATAACTAAACGAAATCGTTCCCCCCACAATTTATTTCTAATCGTAAAGGAACTAAATCAGGAGTCACACGAGACGTGTGAAATTAATTACTTAGGTAATAAAGAAGTATTGAGCCGAAAGTAATAAAATAAAACCTTCGATATGAACGCTTATACGGCCAGTCATGACCGTAACTCTTAATTCGGTGGCTATTATAGCCATATGACGGGTCCAATGTTTAAGTTTCTATTATTTGCTTTGAGGTCGTAACAATAGTAGCATAATCAACTCTTTGCCAAATTAAACGATAATGTTTAGTTTTAATATTCTAAATTTAACAAACTCCATGTAGTATTATTTCCCAAAAGTTTATTTTATATAAGTGCCCATATCTCGCTTAATTATTTCTTAAAATAATGATTCAAATATCATTTTAAAGCTTAAATAGTTACCCGCTATTGACGATAACTAGACAAAGAGTTCCAAATTGATGTTTTCGTTAAATTTTTCATTAGGAATGCCATCTGTTGCAAATATATTCAACTATAACATAAGAGGCTCTATCTATTGACAGTCTATTCAACTAACATAACAGCTGTTAGATTATTTACATGCTATTATAATGTGCGAAATATTCGCACGGGTTAGTTAGTAAATTGGTCCTGACATATGAAATTAGCGTTTTTATGGGAAAAAAATATTATGAAATTATACGTTTAATCAATCGAAGTGTATACCATTATTATCTATGTACTTTCGCCATTTTATAAATAGTTCATTGATTCCATTGCTAAAAAAATTGTGGGAGCGAGAATCAATAAAATATTTGAAGGCGGTTTGGACAGCCACATCGGAATACATTTTTTTTCCTTGCAAAAAACTGTCCAAGTTCTACAAAAAAGGGGTAATCTGTTGGAGCAAGGTCCGGAGAGTATGATGGGTGTCGGAAACATTCCAACCGCAGTTTCTCTATTTAGCCACCGTCTGTCGTGAAGTATGAAATCTAGCGTTGTTCAGAAGTAACAGTGAGCAAAAAAGATTGACCAGTCTCGGTTGTTTAACGACTAGCTTTTCCATCATAGTTTACAATTGTTGACAATATAGATCTGCCGATATCGTCTAGCCAGATTTTAGGAAGCTGTAGTATGTGACACCAACAATGGTCTACCAAACGTTCACACGTACCTTTTTCAGAGTCAACTTTCGCTTGGGACAGGTTTTGGCCGATTTTCCTGGGTAAAGCCACTTATGAGCATTTCCGACTATCGTAAATGATCCAGTTTTCGTCACAAGTAGGTAACAATACGATTCAAATTCTCTCCTTTTTGTGACGGTTGAGTAATATAACATGCACTCAATGCATGTTTGTTGGTGTGTTTTAGTCAATTCATGCAGTATCCATTTCTCGAGCTTCTTCACATATCCAATTTGTTTCAAGTGAATTAAAATTGTTTCGTCAGTCACACCGAAGCCTGTCGCTAACTCTGACGTGGTTTGCGACGGATCCGCTTTCACGATCACCTTTACAATAGCTTCGCCATGTACATCATTAATCCTTCGAGCTATTTCTCCAGTGCTGATACCACGGTCGAACTCATATTCGTAAATAATGCGGTATTTAAGTATTCGATCTTGTGAAAAGTACGATGTCAAAGAAAAATCAACTGGTGCGAAAAAAAATGAATCACAACATTCCTCTAGCTAAATCACTACATCAAGATAAAAGTGTTATAAGTAACTTTACTTATATTAACAGAAATTAAATTAAGCAAGTAATTTTTAACAACCGTAAAGAAGAAAACATAAAAACATTGATTTATTTTAGATTTATACAGTTTTCGATTCGCCAAAAATGAGTTAAAAGGTAAAAACTTAATGGTTCGTTACCGTAGTAGCGGTGAATCTTAATCAAGGCAAGAATATGAAACTTTTACACGAAAAAATTTTGTACTAGACTTTTAATTGTAAAGTGAAAATCTCAATTTGAATTTAAAACAAAGCTGCTCTCATCAGACGGTTTCCCTTTTCATAAATAAATATGCAAAATAACGATAACACAAAAACTTTCCATACTTTCACGCAACATTTAATTGTTATTAAACAAGTTGTTTTAATTTTTATGAGAAATAATTTAAGAATCATATTTCTCTCTCCAGTTTTTACGCTATTGTGTAATGTTTTATCCACGTCATAGTGAGCACACTCAGAGCCAAAAGTCACTGTAAGAATAACCATAAATCAGACACGGGGTGCCTGCCTTCTGAAATAAAGTGAGTCAAATGGCTTTTACCTGTGAATAAATCGTTTGTTTATATACAATGAGTATACACTAAGCCGTTATTTTATTAATAGATATTGTATAATTATTCTGGTAATTATATTAATAATCATACTGTTTGTTCCGATATTGCAAATCTATATTGAGTAAAGCCAGTTTATTATTAATTTAATTAATAGTGTTGACCTGTACGAATATTTCATACAGTATAGAATATACAGAATCATGTTAGTTAAACAGATTGTTAGTAGATGGCAGCTTGAATATATTTTCATTAATATCAACAGATTCCTAATGATGAAATTTTAACAATTTTTTTAACGAAAATATTAATAATTTTAAACTATGTGTTTGTCTATGTAGTTCCAATAAAGAGGATCATAAACTTTGAAATTATGTTTCAACAATTAATTTGGATGAAGAATAAACGATGATATAGCTTTGCCAGGAAAAGACCTTTCAGAAATAATGTAGTTATAGTATAATAATAATAATAAATAAATAGATACCTAATTATAATTACAAATAAGTGATAAACTTCATATAAAATATTTTTAAGTAGGTAACAGTTTCGTTACAAAACTTTGCAATAGTTTTGTGATAAGACTTTGTTGTTTTTTTTTTTCAAAGTTAAATACTTATACCATTTTAGGATAAAAGCTGTATTATACTCCTAAAGAAACTATCAATAGTAAATTATTAGGATTCTTACAAATCCTTAATACAGCTCGAAATGGTAGATCTAAAGCATCAGTTTAAGTAAGTTTATCCCAAGTAAGTAGGTTTATCCTGTTCTGTATTGGTTTAGAGACAGCTCGTGCGGAAAATTACATTCTCTTTCTCTTAAACATATAGATATCAGATAGTTCTTTTATTGATTTTAAGAGGATAAAACTAATCTGAAATTTGGGAACGTAATTTTACGATAATTTGAATATAGAACTTAAATAATTAGTTTCTCTTTTTCATGAAAACTGTGATACCTATTGTCGTCATCATTTTATATTTATTAAATATTGTACACAAAATGTACTTTATGTAACAACGTAAAATGAAAATTTAATAAAACCCCGACACAGTACCGTACCATACCGAGCCCATTCTAATGAACCCAAATACGATATATCTGCCGTAAGTTGGTGAGGAGTTAGGTATCCGATGGATTCCAGGTGATGGTGCGGCATCAGGTCACGGTTTTTATAGTATCATTGAAGTAACAGAATAATCTTCAAACGGGTGAACTTGAATCATAGCTAAGAACACTCTCGACCAAGTCAGCTCTCAGACATAAGACAAAAACTAGATCAGCCGTTCAGGCGTTTTGGCACCGCTCTCTTTGTGTCGGGGGTTAAATAACAACAACATGAAATAGATTTTACCTATGTTTATACAAAATTTTCCAATATCTAGAAGATTCTAACAATGTTTTCAATTCAAACTTTTTCATGGCTATATTTCATATTTTAATTTATCGAACTATTAATCCCTAGATTCAACGCATCTTTGCCAGTGTATTGGCCTATTTGCTAATACATCGTTTGTCGAAGTTGACTGGAGTAATATAATTATAATTTAACATAATTATAATTATTTAGACATGACATGTGATGTCATTGCGACAAGTAAAATTTTTACAAAGCTCCGACTAAAAAAATTTAATTAATAATCAAATAATCAATAACTTTAATAACAGTGTCTTAAGATATCTTAAAATTTGCGAAAAGACATAAACTATACAGTGGTGATTGTACATTATAATTTGTGATTATGTTTTTTAAACATTGACCTTGATAAAAGTGACAGATGATATTATTATGAACTATCATGCTTGAAAAATTTTTGAATATTTTTACACACACAAATGTCTGTACGTTATAAATTCAAAAGTGCATTGATTACGAAAGGATTATCTTTGATGGACTGCACATATCTGTAGGAGATTCGAAAGTTGCTATAACTCAACAAAAATATATTGGAAAGACATCAAAGACGCGGTTGCTAAGGCCGCCATCGGTTGTCCTAGCGACGTCATTCGTTGCTAAGCCTCTTCCACTGCAGCGTCCAATTGCAAGACACTCCTGTGACGCACCTACGTAACGACGCATGCGTCTTGTTACCAAAACAATCAGTCGTCATATTTTGACTTTGTCTTTTTTACGTTATCAGTGTATATTTTAAGTTGTTTTGTTGTAATTTTTTTTTTTTTTTTTTAATTTGCTTTAAGTTATTATTTTTTGTGAATGTATTTAACTGTTGTGAATGCAGTCCGTGACCCAATCTTGTGATGGCATGTCGAACGCGACCCATACATGTTCACTATGCAACAAGTCATTCAAATCTTTGAAAGGCCTCAATATACACAATACAAAATCACACAGGAACTGTATTAGCCAAAATAATTCACCTTTAGACATCCATCCCTTCATTCCGAGTGCGCCTACTTATGTAGCCAACGATCCAACACCTTTCCACACATATCTTAGCCATTTGAAAAATAGTATACCCATAGTTAAAAGAATACCTCGAGGAGCTCGAATAACCGTTGCTACACATTTGTCACAATTAATCCAGAAATTTTACTTAACTAATTGTATTCAAGACTGGCAGAACCTATTTTTATTTTCATACAGCACACTACATATAATAAAAACTGATGAACCGAATTTATCCTTGACACAAAATATTAAGAATAACTGTGCTGTAAGCTCCCCGCCTTCTCCCACACCTCTAATCAAACATGATGCCCCTCGTAATCGCAACAAACTTATTGAAAACAAAATCTGTGATGGAGATCTCAAAGGTGCCGCTCGCCTTTTGTTCTCCAACGACGTGCTATCACCAGATACCCCTGACACCCTTCATGCCTTACGGACAAAACATCCTCCAGCTCCAGTAAAACCATATTTTGTCGACCCACCAACAGCAAGGCAAACATGCCTTCAAATTCAAAACAAAGATGTTACAGATGCAATTTTATCTTTTAAACCAGGTTCGGCTGCAGGTTTGGATGGAATCTCACCCCAACATTTGAAAGACTTAACTTCACATTCTGTGGGTGATGCAGGCGAGCAACTTGTAAATTCGATCACTAAATTAATCAACTTTATGTATTCCGGTAATGTCAATCCAGAAATTGTTTCCATTCTTTTCGGCGCGAACCTTATTGCCCTCACCAAAAAGGACGGAGGGGTGAGACCAATTGCTGTTGGATCAACACTACGACGTCTGGCCTCCAAAATTGCTGTTCGACATATTTTACCAAAATTAAATTCGGAATTTGAACCCTTACAGTTAGGCTTCGGTGTAAAAGGAGGGCGTGAGGCAGCCGTCCATGCCCTAGGCTCTTTCCTAACTTACGGACAGCCTGACTTGTTGCTCAAAATTGATGTCAAAAATGCATTCAATTCGGTAAATAGGGATACCCTGCTGACGGAAATAAAACAACATATACCTGAAATATACAATTATCTTCTTCTCAGTTACGCTAACCCAACAAAATTGTTATATCGTTCTAATGAACTGTTCTCGGAAGTAGGTTGTCAACAGGCTGATCCCCTTGGGCCTGCAATTTTTAGTTTGGCTATAAATCCGATAATCAAAACTTTAAATTCTAAATTCAACGTTTGGTATTTGGACGACGGAACCCTAGGAGGTGATGTGGATACTGTGTTTTCGGACCTTTTTTTAATCAAAAATAAATTTGAAGCCATTGGTTTGGAGCTTAATTTTAGCAAATGCGAACTTTTTATAAATAATTGCGACTTAAATTTAAATGACGTAAAACAAAAAATTTAATATTTTGGCTCCAAATATTAAGATAGTAAACAGTAATTCCCTTTACTTTTTAGGTTCTCCAATTTTTGATAAATCTTTTTCTGAATTTTTGAATATTTCAATTACTAAATTTCAAAATTCTGCTGCCCGTCTCCTTGAAATTAGTCCACATTATGCACTTTGCATTTTAAAATTCTGTCTTTTCGTCCCTAAATTTACATATGTGCTCCGTTGCTGCTCCTTTTGGAATCACCCAGATCTTTTGACACAAGTAGACGATTTAATCAAAATTACCTTAGAATCGATTCTTAATATGCAGCTGCACGAGCAATCTTGGACCCAAGCATCCTTACCCATCCGTTATGGTAGTTTAGGGATTTGCAAAATTTCCAGTGTCGCTTTACCAGCCTTCCTATCTTCTGTCCATAGTTCAGCAAATCTCATAAGTAAAATTTTAAGGGTATTCCCTTCATACTTTGAGATTGCTGGCTTGGAAGAAGCTAGAAACGCTTTCTTAATTGCATGCCCAGGTCAAAATTTTCCAGTTTCTCCAAATTCACAGAGGAGCTGGGACGACATAAACTGCAAATTGATTTATGACAATTTTTTGAGCTGTAGTACGGGTTCGGCGCGTGCTAGGCTTTTGGCCGTGGGTGCGCATGAGGCCGGCTACTGGCTTCAAGCGTATCCTTCGTCAAATACAGGAACATTTCTTGAACCTGACACGCTCCGAATCGCAACCTGTCTACGGCTTGGGGTTCCGGTCTGCGTTCCTCATAAATGTCCCTGTGGCAGTGATGTCGACAAGCTAGGACATCACGGACTGTCATGTCAAAAAAGTGCAGGCCGCTTCTCGAGACATGCCGCACTTAACGATATCATACGCCGGTCCCTTGCCACCGTTAACGTTCCAAGTTTACTTGAGCCGACTGGTATTGCAAGAGACGATGGCAAGAGACCGGACGGTATGAGTTTGGTTCCATGGAAGATGGGCCGGGTGCTAGTATGGGATGCAACCTGTTCAGACACGCTGGCCCCTTCCCATCTACTTGGAACCAGCAACAGAGCTGGTGTGGCTTGTGAGGCGGCTGAAAAAGCTAAGGCATGTAAATACAGGGGTCTGGGCTCTGAATATGATTTTGTCCCATTCGGCGTCGAGACCCTTGGCCCGTAGGGTCCTAGCGCTACAAGGCTTTTTAAGGAAATAGTAAAAAGGTTAGTCGACATCACAGGAGACCGAAGAGCTAGCAGCTACCTCGGACAAAGAATTAGTCTAGCTATTCAAAGGGGGAACGCTGCCAGTATCTTCGGAACCTTGCCTAAAGGGACTCCTTTTCATAATATATTTTAATTTGTAGTTATGTATGTACATGTAATAATAATTTCTTTTAATGTTAACTTGCGTTTACATAATGTACTGATTTAACATTATATTACTTACATTTTAATATTACTTTTCCTACCCATTCTTAAGTCTACCTATAGGATTAAGGAAATTAGAAACGTATAAACTAAATATTATAGTAATATAAATCCCCTATATTTGCAAGTATTTTTATTTTACTTTTTATATATATTATTCACATGTATTTCGATGTCTCATTTAACACATGAAATAATCTTGAACATTAGAACATCTATTTTAAATAATAATTTTGACGTTAATATAAATATGTAATATAAATAGTAATAAGTTAATGTAATAAACACTAGACAGTAGACATGATGTTACATAAATGATCAATATAATTAAATGTACGACAACGAGACAAATAAATTAAAAAATGATGTGTGAAATTCACACGTGGTAGAAGTAAAACCTTCATAACTATGTTTTTTTTTTTTTAATTCTGAAAATGATGAAATAAACACTAATTTAAAGTTTATGAAAATGTACATACAAGTACTCACAATCATTATTCACAATATCATTTTCAATTAATGCACATTTGAAATATTCATGGTAACCTAACACAATATCAATCATTAACAGAATGTCATAAGTGTTGTCTAAAAAGTTTTTGTTTCGTGCCTTTTTGGTAAGGTAATAAAACCTCTTTTGTACCATTTTACCATTGCTTAAAAATTTCCTATCTCATTTTCTCCCACGTTAAATCTTATGAATTGATGTGTCTGTCTCTTTTTACTGTCGCTTTCGCTTTTTCGTTTCATCGACTTTCAAATCACAACGATGCTAAAGAAGTTATCACTTCAAAAATAAACTGAATGTAAATAATTACTGCGTAGTAAAAACGCGTGCGGAGCCGCGGGCGCACTGCTAGTTTACCTATAATAACAAAACGTACATACATGATGCAAATGGATTCCAGTAATTCCTATAGGCTTGGTGTCTTAGGCTATATCGTCACTTATCATCAGGTTACATTATGGTCAAAACGCTAAATGTTATTAATTAACCCAAAGAAATGTTTATGCATTATTGGATGTTTTATATTTTAACAGGCAATTGCCTCATTAGTCTAGTGGCCGAAAGTGAGACTGCAACCATGCTCGACGTCCTGGCTTCGATTTCCTAGTCGAGCAAAGTATTCTTGGGTTTTTCTATGAAATTCTCAGTAGCAGCTCGGAGTTTGGCTTTGTGCTCGATTAATCGCAAAAGGCTCGCCCCCAACAATATGGGACCTAAAAACATATCCGGCGAACTGTGGGTGTACTTTAATATACCTCATCCTAACCCATCGGGGATACAGGCGTGATGGTATGTCTTTTTTATATTTTAATATTAAATGTCCGGGTGACCGAGGTCGATCCAACCCAGTCGGGAGGGCTCGGTTTCTTAAAAAAGAACACCTATCTACGTAGGTAAACATAGATCGTAAAACATTATCTAAATACAAACCATACCTAATTTTGTGTTCCTGCGATGAATAAGGTTTCCTGAGTTCCTAGGGGTAGGAGGAGTTCAAGGTCGGCAGCACGTTCGTGATGCGTCTGCTATTACAAGCATCCGTAGGCTTACCATCAGGGGGCTGTATGCTTGTTTGTGGGCGTATAAAATAATGTTGATAATTTTGTAATATATATTGTATTGTTGATAATGTAGTCGATGATAGGGGGATCTGGAAACCTTACCCACAGCAGGAACACAATAAAATTATAATTATTGGCTGCGATCTTCTGTAGGGAGGACGTATTACAACAATCGGACGACCCCAAGCAAAGAGAAATCTATAAAGAAATTTCTCTGTGCTCTAACTAATAGCATACATTCTACCATGTCTTTATCAGAGTTCTACTCATTATTTAACGATAAATATTTATATCTACAAGTCTCTTTAGGTGATATTTCATACAGGTGTTCCTACTAAGCATAATTTTTAATACATATTTATTCAGAATTACAGCCAATACGTACGGCGTTCCACGCGCCGACACGGTAGGACTGAAGCGTCACACGGATTATAAATTAGATTCGATTTTTCCTTCCTTCTGTATACGTAAAACGATAAAGTAATATAGCTTTATAAAATTTTCAGGGATGATATTGAAGAAATCAAAAAAATTCGTAAAACAGACTGTAATTTTCCGGACGTTCTCAACTTGCAAAAATATTAAAATGAGATGGATTTATTAAAATATAACAAATCTAATTTAGTCTATATAGGTAGGTACTGGTCCGTGGATATTACATTTCTACTTTATATTAGTGGAAATTTCAATAATATTTTCTCCTGGTATCTTTGTCATTGATTTCTATGCCGAGTAAGAAGGTCGGACATTAAGCCACTAAATTTAAATATTATTATTCCATACATGTCCCAAGATCTGAGTTTCCGTAAATTTCTTTGATTATGACGAGAAGATAATCAAAAGAAAATTTAAATATCTATCTATACAGTATTACAAAAATATTTCTTTTTACTAAAATTGGTACGATGATTAAATAAATGATCAGTTAATCGTAAATAAAAATGCAAATTTGTTTTTAATTTTTCACCTAATAAGCGTAAAGGTATAAATTAGAATTGGTTTGTTCTGAGATTAAAAATGCTAAGGTATAGAAATAAGAGTAACTGTAAATAACTTACAATACTATTTCCAAACACACCTAGCAAAATAGAGTAATAAATAAACTAACAGAATAGAAGAACAAACACAGACATCGCAGATTATAAACAAAGATATAATATTCAATTCTCCAGGATATAATTAAATCACTTCTTCGAAATACGCATCTCCCAAATTTAAATAGAAAACTGGAATAAAAATTACATTGCAGCAATTTCCCTCTTTTTAATTTCCGTATTCGAAGTCATGTCGCTGAAGGCAGTTAAATTAATAAACTTGTAAAATTATAAACATGTCAAAAAACTGACAATAGAGGTAAGTCTGTAATTTAGGGATACGTTGAATACCATGTTTCTATTGTTAGATTATGTAAAACTGAAATTGAAACCTAACATTAACTAAAAATAATTTTAGTTAAAATAAAGTTATTTGAGATGCATTACAGTTGGAGTATAGAAATAATACAGTTAGATTAATAAACCTCCATAAATATAATACGTTACGTTACGTAGTAAGTGTTAGAGAATATAACATACATTCTACACGATTGAACACAAAACGTTTCATTCTGGGATTTAAAAGGAGGGGTCTAAATGTAGAAAATAAATTAGCTGATTTATAGAAATTAGTAAAATAGTTTTTCTAATATTAAGTGCATTACGATGAAGTAAACACCTTTGCCTGCTATTATTACTTATAGATTTTATATGTATATAAGTTATAGCTATAGATATTATAATTGATATCATTGCTGACAGTTCATTTGCATATGTAATCCAAATATTTTCATGAGACCTTCATGCTTAATTAATAATGGGTATGAATTTAAATATCGTTAAATAAATGCACGTCCAATGACTTAATTAAGATTTTTACCTAAAATGATAGAAGTGTCACCAGAATCGAATCACCAAAAATTATAAAACGCTTACCTAAAGCCCCCCTGTCGGCTGTCGACGGGCATGTATGCCGAGTGTAGCCCAAACCTATGCACCTAAAACAGCTCATGAGCTTACGGTCCAAAAGATAAACACGGGCCGCACTCCAAGCGACAAGGAGGCGTCCAGCCTCAATCAACGTCCTGGCCGCGGCGACAGGCACCGAAAGGTGTATCGCACCCAAGCCCCCAGTTCGATAGACAATTTCACCGGCCCTAATATGGTCTGGTGGACATCCCCCCTTAAGCGCCACTGCAGCAACAACCTCTTCACTGGACACAGAGTCGTCCAGACCGACAATGCGGACGCTGACCCTCTTAACAGGTTTGTTAATCGAGGCGATGCCCGACAATGCCACCTGAAGACCCTGCGCCAGTTTGTCTGCCCGCTCAGAGCACTGGTTGCCTGGGATCTCGAATATTCGGGCTCCCGTTTGGTCTACCAGAATGAGAATTTCTCAATACCTAGTGACCCCAGGTCAACAGTCGTCCTAGCCCTCAGAAGGGCCGCCTTGTAGCTCAACCCTTGATCTACTGCCTCGGGCTGCAGTGTTATAACCACTGCAGCCGAGCGTGGACTCTGAGGTAGCTTCTTCTTCTTCTTTGTCTTCCGAGGACCATCCTTTGATACTACTGCTACTGCTGGAACTGCCGTCGCCTTTACCACCTTCTTTCTCTTTTTGCGACGAGTCACAATGGACCACGTCCCTTTTTCGTTCGGCGCCATGTCTGTGGCCGAAACTGGAACCGAAGAACAATTCGTGCCAACTGTCTGCGAAGGGTGTTCTACAGCTGGAGCCCGAGGCATGGGCGCAGGTATAGGCCCAGCAGTTTTTTGTTTGGCCCCAGCAGGCCTCAACCCAGTTGCAGAGCCAGACGACTCCAATCTCCTTTCCCCAGCCAAGAAGGAGCGAACCACCCTCGCAGGAAATCATAATTCAAACCTAACCTAACCCAGCGCCACATCTTCAGAGAATTGATTATCTAGCATAGGGATTTTATCAAATCTCCATTATTATCATTAGACTGTTTTGATTAATAAAATAACAAAAGTATTTGTTGGGAGTATATATTATAATCAGGAGATATATACTGGTGACAGAAAATATTGTTGCTATTAAGTATTTGTTAAACACATTAAATCTTTTTTTCAAAATACACGTTTACAAACTATTGTAACGACATGCCTTCTTCAGTAGTAATGCAAAAAGAGGAATCTTCAATTTAAATTACCCAATGATGCGACCTGTATTATCTTTTCCATCAACGGATGCATCACAGCAAAGTTTTCCTATATAAGTTGCAGTCCGTCTAATATTGGTCAGTGGATGATTTACAGATAATGGATAAATAACTGCCTCGTTGGCCTAGTGGTCATAAACGCGACTGCTATGAACGAGGTCCTGGGTTCGAATCCCAGGTCGAGCAAAGTGTTATTGAGTTTTTCCTATGAAATTCTCAGTAGCAGCTCGGAGTTTGCTTTCGTGCCCGATTAATGGCAATAGGCTCGCCCCCTATTACATGGGACCTAAAAACATACTCGGCGAACTGTGGGTGTACACTTAGTACACCCCTGCCTAACCCTTCGGGGAATACACGCGTGATGGTATGTTATGTTATAAATTAAACGTACTACTAGACCATTACGTTGGCAGCGTCTAATGTATCGCAATGTTGTTATTCCAACTAAAATTACGACAATTGCTGACCTTTTATGCTTATTCCAACTAAAATTAAACAGAACACTTCAACGATTTGGTGAAATAACAAAATTTATATTAAGAAAAGCATAAAAACGTATTTACAAAACAATACACTTAAATCACATTTTCAAAAAAGCTACATTTTCCAAGTCTTTTCATATTTATAGGCATTTTTTAATGTCACGTCGCGTCTGTAGTACGTCAGTTACAGCTTGAAAAAAAATTTTTAAAGTTATTTATACGGATGAAAAAACCGTGCGTTCAACAAATGGAAATATGATGGATCAGTGAGTCCATTACATTTTCACTAAGTGGTAAATCAAGGTTAACACAGTACAGTAAGCTACAACAGTATATAATGGACCTTATATCACCTCAGTCGTATAAATTTTGTATTTTTTTAATTTTCAAGTTAAATAGCTTTTGTTATTAATTTCTCGAATCGCCTACTCATTTATATTTATTAACCGAATTTAAAAAGGTTCTAGAAGGTTCTCAATACGAATGTATTATTTTTTTAAATATATTCAGCCATAACTTAAGGTTTATGAATCGATTAAGATGATTATTTTTTGGTTTGAAAGGAGATAGATACCTCAAGGGTGGTCCCATTTTACTTTCATTGGTATTGGACTTTCAAATTTGAAGATACACAATGGAACTCCTCAAAATCATTAAATATGGTTTTTCTTTTTGTAAAAATTGTCTTGTTTAATAAGAAAGTTGAATGCTCCCTGATATATCTTATTATATTAATTAATTGGTTTCTCGGAAACGGGTCCAACGATTTCGATGAAACTTTGCATTTAGATAATGTTTGACATTCCGAGTTTACCTAGAGAGTTTAGTTTAGATAGGTGTTTTTCTTTTTTTGTTTATAAGACACCGAACACAGCTCAGTCACCCAGATATTTATATACTAAATTAAGCTAACCTCTTAGTACAACGTAGATATGTCACGTAATGACCTATGGATATTGCAATACGTCACCCTTCAAGTAAATGAGGTTTAAGGGTGTCACACGGATGAGATAAGCGGGTTCTCTGTAAATGGAAAAGTAACGGGTCAGTAAACCCGTGATTTTTCTTCGATTCTTGACATGATAAATGAACGGGAACGCAGTGAGTCTGCGGACGCCTAGACTCGACACGAGCGAATACCAATGGCGCGATAAATTGCTCTTATTTTTTTTTCGTTTACTTTAGACGTATAATAGAATTTCTATCTATTTTACACTCAAACTTGGTAACCTTTTTTTTTCGACCAAGCATAACTTCGTTGTATTTAATAAGGTAGGGGTAAAAAGTACCAACTATCAATTGCCACCAATATGCATAAAATAAGGATTCCAAACATTACCTACCCGATAAACGAAAAAGTATACCTCAGGCTAAAAGTATCTTATTAGGAAGTGAAGTATGGGTAAAGGAAAATTAATAGAGTAAATGATAAAAATAGGGTAAATAAAATATAGCCAACGTA
Organism: Saturnia japonica; assembly: GCA_033032175.1. Lineage (NCBI taxonomy): Eukaryota > Metazoa > Arthropoda > Insecta > Lepidoptera > Saturniidae > Saturnia > Saturnia japonica. The sequence goes on along the minus strand of CM065311.1, from coordinate 6,897,253 downwards.
TGTATGGCAGTGAAATATAAAATAGTGTAACATAAAAATTTGCGATACAACACGACCTTACAAAAATTATTTTACAGACTGATTATGTAATTTTGTCCGCTTACTTTGGCGTACTTAAGGTCAAGGTAATATGTTTTTTTTATATCTTCGATTCAAATCCAAAATGGAGAAAAATTCCTATATTTTTCTACTTGTTTTTCGTAGTATATATATAGCAATAGTAGGTAATAACGAAAACGTGGAGCTCCAACATTTATTTCATATTTTCACCTTTTTAGAAGAAGGTCATCTGTTGACAAATTTAGTAACTTAAAGTTCCCAATATAATGTTATTAAGTGTTACCTTCCTTACACTTTAAGTAACTTAGTCTTTCAACAGATGTCACTAAATTATTATTTTTAGCATTAAACCATATTTTAAAATGTAACAATGAAAATGTTGTAATATAATGTTATTTATAATGTTATGTATATGTTATTTTCTTTATTAGTTATAATTGAAAGAAAACCATGTTTTCAAATTTATAAGTCATTATCAATAAATATATTATTTCCAACGCTATCTAATAGATGACGCTCGACATGAAATATATTTGAACAGCACTTTAAGTATCAGAAATAATCTATAATATTCTATACAATTAATAAAATTCAATTTTAACAAATCTGTTTGCTGTCAAAATAACAACTTTATACTAAATGCATATGAAAATATACGATATTAAATTATATACCTACGATATTTAAAAGAAAAAAAAAATTAAAAAAAAATTTCTCTTTCTGTTTGTTCCGGGTAATCTCCAAAACGGTTGGACCGATTTTGACGGAACTTTCACTGGCAGATAGCTGATGTTATAAGGAGTTACTTTTATTTTTGTTAAAGAACTAGGATCGTACACAAAAAAAAACTATGTTTATAATAACCGGCGAGCGACCTCCATGAATGGAAACAGGGTCACCTTTATTCTTCATTCTGTAGTCTACGCGAGCGAAGCCGCGGACACAGCTAGTCGTAAAATAAAAGACTACTCCCACAATAATTTGCATTAAAAATACTTGATAACTCTTTTTTTTTAATACAACCTCCCTTATCGTTCCTTTACGCGACTGTGAAACCATACATTAATGGATGATTTCACTAATTCAATCACTATCAATTTTACAAGTAAAAAGGTAACTGACTTCTTTCTCTTGATGTAGAGAGTAGTCGATGATTATTGCAACACGGAAGTACGGCACCCACTTAATTTCTTTTTTATTTTAAAAGCTACGAATATCTAACATATCTCAAGAATTATCGCAATTAGTCCATTTTTGTGAGTAATCTTTTTTTATTTATTTATTTTTTGTTCAAATTCACATAAAACGAAATAAAATTTTATAGGATTCAGCACATTTTTAATTAATTCCATCCTTTATGGAGATCTGTATTGTAGGTACATAAATTATTTAATTTAGTTACGCAGTAGTAGTTTCGCCATATGCTACATACCTACAATAATTAAACATAAATGTGTTTTGTGCTCAAAACACAAGATATTATTTATTATTGTGATAATTGAACACCTACGAAAAGGGAATCTATACCGCCATCTAGAACACATTCGTGAAACAAAACTTAACCCGCGCTTATTTTAGTACTAGTGATGTCCGCGGCTCTACACGCATTTGTTACACAGTAATTATTTTCGTCTCGTAATTTTATATTTATGGACAATTTTTAAGTCTATCAATCATGGAAAGTCATATGCTTCCCGTGTACAAAATTTTATCACAATCGGTTGAGAATTAATAAACATTAAGTTTTTTGGAATTATATTTATTTACATTTACTAAAGTATTAATGACAAATCTTGTTGCCTGTTAATTTAACAATGACCGTAAGCTTCCAATGTATAAAATTTCATAAAAATTGGTCAAGCCGTCAAGTCAAAATAATGACTTAACAAAGTGACATAGGGAAGATTTTTCAATCAACAGTTAACTTTATTTATAAATCATTTTTAAATTTTACAGGTGTTCCTTATATTATCCGTCAAAACTATTCTTCAAAGAAAGTTATCTGAAGATAGAAAAATCGGCCTTAAATAGAGTCAATATTTAACTGAAAATTTACCGTAGCTAAAATCAGAGATTGACAATAATATTATATTAAGTATTTATATTTAAGAATTCCAGTTGAATAACAGATAGATAACAGAGTCGCTTGACATACGTTTTTTTTTTAATGAAAATTACAATAATTACTTAAGTTATCATTAAAAAAAAAATTAAACACAGAGCATTCTTACTCATTTATTGTACACCCAAGATTATCCAAGTAACCTAATACAGTGAAAGTTTAATTAAAAGTGTTCAGGAGAGAATTCTTAGTGTTAAAGAAAATTGTTCTAGCGGTAGTTCGTCAGTCGTACGATAATTATGTCATTGAATAGTATTTAGAATACCTAAGCTAATATCCTTTAATTGAACTAGTCAGAGTAATCTATAGCTAACCGCTGTGAGTATGGTCTCCAGAACTACCTTGGGGTAGGGGCGTTCAAGCTCGGTAACGGGCTAGTGATAACAATTGTATTACAATCGTCCATAGGTTACGGTAGTCGCTTACCATCAGCCGGACTGTATGCTTGTTTGCTACCTTTATTGTACAGAAAAAAAAACTATACCAATCTCAAATAGGATCATAGTCCTAACTAAATTCATTCAATGATAGATCTCTACTACTGAGGAGTGATTGACGTAGGATGCCGGATTTTCCGGTCCGAAACATAGCAAAGTAGGTACTGCTGCTGCTTTGGTAATAATCCTTCAGTAGGAGAACCCATTTTTCTTGTAGCACAGTAAAAAGACGTCATCGTCCATGATGGCGAGCATAGTACAATCCAAAAATAACGGTAACCACTGAGAGATCGTCGTGCTGAATAGTCGTCAACAAAGCCTAAAAGTAACCATTTACTAAAATATTTAAATATAAGAGGAAAGGAAATTTAGTGTGATACCAAGAATGAAAGAATATTGACATTATATACGTTGTCGTTGATCCCGGCGCGTGCTCTAACCTTAGATATTCATGTCACCCAACACTTGTTTTTCTCGGAGATAAAGCCAGAAGGCCGGATGCAGTCACGTCCTCATTAGCCCGAGCCTCAGATTACAAGACACGGGGAAGCTGTTTCATTCACCTGTTTAACACCTAGGTACTTGCTCTATTTTGTACTCGTTTTAATACATTATGTTTACCTATACTCGATGCACATTATGCATAATTACATATTTTATTTTTATTGTATTATAATAAACTAGCGATTAACCAGACTTCGCTGGCTCAGCCACCTATAGAGAATGGGGGAGGATCGAGCATTCAAAAAAGTATTCTTGGGCCGGTTAACAGTTATCTGGTCGGCCAGTTGGTCGGAAGACCCAGATATCGCTGACGTAATAGAGTAGAGGCGGATTTGAGTCAGATTCAAGCTGAAAATTGGCAACTAACTGCAGAGAATCGGGACAAGTAATGTGCTCTTGTTTCGGATGCCAATACCCTTTTTGGATCACTGACCAAAAATTTTTAGTTAGTTAATGATTGGCCACAACAATATTAATTTAGATTGTTGTTATAGTAGGTACAAAATGATAGCCATTAAGCTTAGAATAAGGACCAGTATACGCGTACAGCTGTTATAATTTACTGAATGGTACTAGACGAACGATTTCTAACTTAAACTTGGTAGCTATCCAGGCGAGAAATGGAAAATAGACTACCACTCTATTACAATTATGTCACGGTAATTTCCTTCTTCGAAATCTCATTGCCATCATTGTAAGATTCGAAGCAACAATCAATATACTTCGGGGTAACGTTTCGTTTGCAGTACCATAATGCCACAACCCCTAATACTTTAAATTAACAGTCGTTTTAAATATTAAATAAGAGCCATCTTAAATTATATTGAAAAGTTCATAGCAGTAATAAATATTCGTTTTCGAACGCTTCAATGTAAAATATACAACCACATTAAAATGATAATGTTTCCAAAGAAGTTATTATCTGATCGAGAAGTTTATAATTAAATCTACTATCTATGATAAAACGGAATTTCTTTGCAAAAGTTCAGACTGGGCGGCGCGTGGCGAGACTTTGGCGTGCTTTATCTGGTATCATACCTACCTCACTTTGACAGCGATATTTAAAGACTATCAATGAACTTTCTCTAAAAGTATATTAATTTCGTCACTAATATAAATTATCAAAGGCTTTGCTAATATTTTATGATCCTAAAACGTATTTATAAAGAACCACCTGATAAAACTTTTATTAAGTATATTTGATAATTATATCATTTACCTACTTTATCTGTTGTTATAAACAGTTAACTTTACCTTTAACGTTAAAATCTAGAAGATAGTAATTATCATTTTGGGCAGCATTGTTATAATGTATTCGTTTAAAAACTGCCGACAAAAAACGTGGGACGAACAATTTTGTCCGGCACAAAGTACCTTTTGATGTGGTGTTATAGTAAAAAATGTTTTCACAATGGATTTTTGATGATTACATTTCGGGATAATTCAAAAACTTTACGTACTAACCTACAAACATTTTGCTTTTTATTACGATGGCCAATTATAATTCAAAAATGAATACTGTTATTTTAATACTATAACTGTAAGCAGACTTATTTAAATGTTTATAAATTATAAAGTTTTTTATATGTTTTCTGACAAAAGTTTTCTTCGTCTAATTTCATGTTAAAAAGCTTAGTTAATTACCGTCGATACAAAATTACATAGTTTACTAAACGTACATTACACATACTTACATATTAATTTTATACTCGCAGCTTTAAACTATTTTCCATCTGTTATGACTGTTGACATGTATAAAAACTGGACACAATCTTCAATGCACTTTCGACAACAGCCGGGATGCAAGCACGACAATATCGACACGGAAGCCAGATTATGTTTTACTGAGTCATGCAACGAATAATGAAATTCTAATAAGCCTTACTTAGGTACATACTTGTTAACAAATATAAATTTAAATTTTAACATCAACTGTAAACTTTATCGTAATTGCCTATCATTAAATACAAATTGTTTTACAATTGCCTATAAATAAATATCTACCTTATGCTTTCATTCTTGGTTTGTCGTGCCGACGCGCGACGACGCGACCCCGACATCAGCTGTCTCCATATATTGTTGGCCCACTGGCTCGCTGCCTTGATCAAGGCTGTACGAACTGCATACCAGCATACCACAGATCAAGATGTCTATCGCTGTCTCTTTCTGTCGCAGCTTGAAATATTTGACATGGAATTTAAGCACTGAAAAGTGCCGTCTACGGCTTTTAACAATTTACGCAACAATATTTCGCAACTATACCATAAAACAGAGTTTCATATAACTTAAAACACTATTTGATCTCCTTTTATATCCGTAAGTATTTATATTATGTGTATTATATGACCATTTAGCTGAGTATGAAATGAATAGTTTATTAATACTCATTACAAATAACTTTAAAATAGGTAGGTACCTACTTTCAATAATTTTTATGGTGTTTCTTTTCAAATATCTTCCGATTAACATAGCTTGGGAATATATCAATTATAAGTAATATTATTTGGATACACATATTCCTGGCACACATTTGTCAATTTATTAATTTTTCACTAACAAAAATAATAACATACGTTCGCAACTACTGCAGTTGGAAATTGTTTTAGTTACTAATGCCTGCCTCTGGAATATATATTAAATAATTTTGTGTAAATAAGAAAAGATAGAAATACATATATCGTATTAAAAAATTTGATAGTGAGTTCACATGCAGTAGAAGTAAAACTTCTCTCTCAATCTCTCTCTCCCTCTCTTTGTATATATTTCGAATACATTAAGAATAGACTAAGGATAGGGAAACTATATAGAAACGCATTCTATCTCATTCTCTCGTATCCTAAAACCTATAAATACATTTATAGCTATCTCTTTTGTGTTACACAATTTCGTTTCATAAAATCCAATTCACACCATCCCAAAAGAAGTTTTACTTCAAAAATAATAAGTTACGGACATTTAAGTAGTATCTATTCCACAAATTGAATAAATTTCCTTAGTCGAATAAAGAATAAGTTCCAATTAGGTAATTAATTTTACTTAGAATACTTGATACTTCAATTGTACTTAATATTTAGAATTTTTCTATTAATTTTTTTTTAATAAATGACGAAAATTAAAAAATAAACATCATTAAAAATAAAACTTGATAAGATAGATGTTCAAATAAAAAAAAACAAGCCATATAACCGCTTTATATATGTATTGTTTTTATGATCATGAACTGAGTGCTATATCTCAGCATAATGAATTAAAATATACAAAAGGTGCATAAAGTTAAACGGGCAAACACCGATATAGATCATACCCATATGTTATAGACGTTATGACACGAGGTAAGGGCAGAATGTACACGCAAGCTGCCATAAGTAACGGTCCCTAATATTTACAACTGAGGCGTGACGGAAAACGACTGAGGACCACACCCGCACTATAACACGCAAATGGATCATTTTCAACTTGAGACTGCATTACTCGCAATTTTTGGTAATGTCTATGAAATTTTAATAATAAATTTAAAATAATAAATAATTTCTCAAATGATACATCAAAGATATCATAACTTTCAAGAGAATTCTCAATAAAATATAAAATGGAAACATAGCGTCCTGTAAAGGACTCTATTTAATAATAATAAGTTTTACAACATTAATAAGGATGTATACCTAGCTTAAGATTAGCTTGTAGATTAAGGCTGGAAATTAACAACTTGAATGAAAAATAACGGATTATATGCGTATACGAGACAATGTGGATTTGAGCATAAATCATAACAGTTCACACTCTGAAAAATGAGTGCTCAAACTGTTGAACACAATAGACATCTCGATCGCGAGAGCTTTCCAAGTCAAACAATTATTTAAAGATATAACAAAGTGAATTCAATTCTTTAAATCAAGAATTTGTTACTGTTTTATGTAGTAGAACTATAATTAATGACACTACAATATATTTTAATCTGCAGCACTCGATTTTCTAAATTAACTTTTCCAATACTTAGCAATAAAAATATCAATAACATGTCTGTTTAAATAAGTAACGGCAACATTAAAACAAACGTAAAATTATTAGTTATTAAGTCCTTACATATGAAATTAGCGTTTTATCGTACTGACCACTTTGAACTGAAATATCTCCTCTTTGGTTAAGAATTCTAAATTGAAATTTATAAATTCATTTAGCAGGTACATTTCAGTTATTTACGCGTACGAGTTCTACCGTGGTCCCAGTGCTGCAGAAACAGCTCGAACGATTAATGATGTGTACGGCGCTGGTGTTGCAAAAGAAAGCACGGTACGTTCTTGGTTTCAAAGTTTTTTTCTGGGAATTTCGACCTTCAGAACCAACCCCGTGGACAGCCGGAGACCAAAGTGGAAAATGAAGAACTAAAGGCTATTGTGGATGCGGATCCATCACGAAGCACTTCAGAGATAGCTGCAGGCTTCGGGGTAAGTGATAAAACTGTATTAATCCACATGAAGCAAATCGGGAAAGTAAAAAAACTTGAAAGATGGGTACCTCATGAATTAATTGAAACGAACTTGCAAACACGCGTCGACTGCTGTGTTACTTTGCTTAACCGACACAATAATAAAGGGATTTTAAATCGAATTATTACTTGTGATGAAAAGTGGCTACTGTACGATAATCGGAAGTGCTCGTCGCAATGGCTGAACCCTGGAGACCCAGCCAAATCCTGACCTAAACAAAAATTTACTCAGAAAAAGACACTTGTGTGTAGCTTTCTAAAATATGGCCAAACGATTACGGTAGATTTCTATTGTCAGCAACTGCAAACCATGAAGGAAGAACTAGATGCTAAACAACCGAGATTGGTCAATCGATCTAGGCCACTGCTGCTTCACGACAACGGAAGACCACACACTTCACAACAAACAACCACTAAGTTAGATGAGTTACAATTGGAATGTCTGCGACATCCATCGTACCCTCCGGACCTTGATCCAACAGATTACCATTTTTTCCGGAATTTGGACAACTTCTTAAAAGGGGAAAAATTCAACTCCGATGCGGCAGTCCAAACCGCCTTCAAAGAGTTTATTGATTCTCGCCCCCATGGTTTTTTTAGTAAAGGGATCAATTAACTACCTATGAGATGGCAAAAGTGCATAGATAACAACGGTGCATACTTTGATTAATGAAATATATTTTACAAAAAAAAAATTGACTTTATATTCCTCCCGTACAAAACGCCAGTTTCATATATAAGGACCTAATATTTTAATACAATTATATTACAAGGTGTCCAGAAAGGGTATCGGGTATTTATTTTCGCGCCATATTCGAAACGGGGCGTCTAAAGGGTGCGGGGAGGGGTTCGTGGCGTCCGCCATTTTGTGGAGTTTTAGTCACGATGGAACAGTACTCGGGGACGCATCGCGCATTTTGCGTACGAGCGTATTATCGTAATGGTGATTCAATAGTGACTGCTCAACGTCTCTATCGTGCGGAATATCGTACACGCCACGCGCCAAGTGACTATAGCATTAGGAAATGGATCAGGATGTTCGAGAATACAGGTGCGACAGTTAAAATTCAAAACTCTGGTCGTCCTCGTTCAGTTCGCGATGAAGAAACAATCGAAGAAGTTGAGGCGTCGGTTCGTCAAAATCCGTCTTTATCCATCCGAAAGCGAAGCCAAGCGTTGAACATCAAAAAATCGTCTTTACATTCGATTTTAAAGAAAGACTTAAATCTAAAAGCCTACAAAATTCAATTGGTTCAAGAATTGAAGGATACGGACTATGTTAATCGACTGAATTTTGCGAACGAAATGCTGCAGCGATTTAACAACTTTAACAACATACTGTTCAGTGACGAAGCAAATTTTCACCTGAATGGTCATGTTAATAAGCAGAATTGTCGGTACTGGGCAGTGGAGAATCCGAGACGAAAGCATGAACGACCCCTGCATAACCCAAAGGTCGTTGTTTGGGCCGCTATGTCTGCTAAAGGCATAATTGGTCCTTATTTTCATGAAGATCAACGAGGCCGAGCAATTAATGTGAATAGTGACCGTTATTGCGATATGTTGCGAAATTTTTTGGTCCCAGAGTTGCAGGAGTTTGCAGGTTTCAACTCAAGAACGTGGTTCCAGCAAGATGGGGCCACTTGCCATACCTCAAATGACTGTATGGAAGTTGTTAACGAATTATTCCCTAATAAAGTCATTTCGCGAAGGGGTAACATCAACTGGCCTCCCAGAAGCCCCGACCTTAGCCCGCTTGACTATTTTGCATGGGGATACCTTAAAAGTAAGGTTTATCAAAACAATCCGACGAATCTAACCCAGTTAAAGCAAAACATCAGGTCAGAAATGGCAGCAATATCGATAGCTATGTGTCAACGTGTTATCGCCAATCTTCGTTTCCGTTTAGAAGAGTTCCAGCAACGTAACGGTCATCATTTGGATAACATCATCTTTTCCAAATAATTCTCCAATTCATATGCTAATAATAAACAATAAACTTTTTTATTGCATACAAATAATTTTTGTTTCATTGAACGTACAAATACCCGATACCCTTTCTGGACACCTTGTATAATAGTACAGGTATTCTTAAACTAAATCTATCATCTATACATCTACTCTAATATCTGGCAGAGAGCAAGTCGTGATTTTTGTAGCTTTCTCAATAAATTATATACCATGAACGAATTCCAAACCATAATAAATTATTATTATTTATATTAATAAATCTGTAGTTCTGTCTGTACAATTAATTTTTGACCAAATTTCCCTATGGGCATGCTATTTGAACGATGTTGATTACGAATATGCTATTTAAAAAAATTGTCTGTCTGTTTCTATTTCCAGATTTAAATCTTGACCGGCTTGGTGGCTTTTCCGATTCTTATGAAATTGTGTACACGAGATGCTTATGTGAAAGGTAAATTTGATAGGGTATAAGAAATTTCAATAATCCTTTAAACACAGTAATTTTTTTTTTTTCAAAAAGACTTATTTTCGTTAATTCTTAACCGATTTTGATAAATTTTGTACAAGGAAAATAAGTCAGGAAAGAAAGTCATTCCATGATAAATTGATAGGCTTTAAGGATTGTCAATAATATTAAAAAAAAGGAATTTTTTCATAAGTCCTCAGTAAATTTTACTTACATACCTCTATTAATAGGTTATATGTATATAAAAATAAAATTACGGGATGTAAAAAACTACTGCCTAGTAATAAATGCGTGCGGAGCCGCGGGCACATTGCTAGTGTTATATAAATTAGTTGCGCATTTTTCCATCCAAAGCATAAACTACATAAATGTTTTAAATTAAAATACTTTTTAAAAGACAACCTTCTAATTTATCCAGTATTTCAATAAATTCAGAAGCTAGTATCGAGCAAGAAATTTTAGTTTAAATTCGCTTTTGGCCTTTTTTTATTTGTGCCTAAAAAGTTTTTTAAATTAATATTTCGTTTCGTACTCTTCTCAGCAAACCCTTTCATTTGTTACCCATATCATGGGCCTGCATAAAAAATAACTGGTCTGCATCTTTGAGAATAACGCCACATAACTAACCAAGCATTGTCATCTAAACTAAACGTGTATTCAAAATTTGAGGTCAATTTTTTGGATATAACTGTTTTAAAATTCAGTTGCAAGATTTGACCTATACTAATAAAGCGAATTAAATCAAAGCTTTTAAAAAGAAGTTATGTTTTAAATATGAAATGAAGAAGTAAAAATGTTTCGAAAACGTGGAAAAATTAAAAATTTCTACAGGAAAAAGGTGTTATGGTCGTAATTTTAAAGTTTTAAGAAGCTCTCTTTAAAAAACACCCTATGGATGTACACAATAAAGTTTCAAAGTAACCGTGGCTCGTGTAATGTTAAGCACTTCCCGGTTGTTCCATAATCGCTGAGACAACCGTAATAGCTATATAGTACATACGTTACATAAATGACCACCCGAGTAATAATGGCCTGCGAACAGGGCTGCCTAATCACTGTGGAACAATAGATGATGTACAGTACTATCATATGATAGAAATATTGTTTTACCTAACGTTAAATTCTGGTTTCTTCAGCGTCACTGAACAAGTAATAAATATTTAATCACTGAACTTACTTAAAACTTGCTACGGAACCAACTCCGCCTGGATTTCAGTAATATTTATCATTATTTTAAAAACATGGTTAAGAACCTTTTTCACCTTGTAATTACTTTATGATGAGGTTCCAAACATGCAGATGGACAGTCATTATTTGTTTTAAATTTAAACTATTTTCGATGATCACAGTACAATCTGAAAACAATGGCAACCATCTAAAGATCGGATATCCATCGACTGTCGCCGCCCTCATGCCGATCTGCAAGCCTCTTAGCAGCTGGATCCACAGCGGATGATCCTGGAACGCGATAGGCCAAGCATACTACTATCAGTATATGATGATTGTAATTTAATCGAACACAATTGTAATGTCCTCTAACCACCACCCAGCAAACTTCGTCATCCATCGCACCGTGTTTTACTCGATAAGTTAATTAACTTTTATCTATATTATCTATATAATTAATAAAATTGGATTGTCTGTGTGTAATGTTAAAATAACAGCTTTTACTAAATGCATACGAAAGTATATACGATACCTATAACAAAAATCCAATTTTTAACATTTTTGTCTGTCTGTTTCTTCCGGGTAATCTCCGTAACGGTTGGACCGATTTTAACGGGAATTTTACTGGTTATTGGTTACTGGCTTATGGTATAAGGAGTAACTTAGGATACTTTTAATTTACAAAATGAATTATGGTTCTGTGAAAATAAAAAAAAATTTGGTCTTGGTGAATTAATTCGGGCGCTTAAATGATTTACGCTAAATAAATAATAAGAGATATATCAAATAAATGTACTACATAATTGTATGAGAGTATATTATTATCTTCTAATGAACACCCAGAATAAGCATTTTTGTCTTTAAAATAACCGGGAGCGAGAGAACAGGTTCGCGCGTATGCTCGATGGATGGTACTCTGTAGTCCACGCGAGCGTAGCCGCGGGCAAATCTAGTTGAATATAAAAAAATACATTATTCAACACGTAGGTAAGTAGGTTTATTTTTAGTACATTATATATTACATACATTAATTATTATTATTAGTACATTATAGTACAAGGTACATGGTTCGGTGAAACTCTAAAACCTCATAAACCCAACAAGTAAAAAATGTAATAACATTATAAATCCATACTCCCATACTAATATTATAGATGCAAAAGTAACTGTGTCTGTCTGTTTCCTACGTTTTCACGTTTAAACCGCTAAACCAATTTCGATGAATTTTGGTCTAGAAATATAATGAACCTTGGAGAAAGTATGATGCCACCTATTTTCGACAAAATTAAAACTTGAAAGGGTGAAATTAGGGATGAAAGTTTGTACGGACAACATATCATTTCTCCAATTAGGAATATAAACAAATTGTGGAACACAGTTTATAACCTAGATTAATACATAGGATACTGTATCCCGACAAAGACCAAATTCTGAAGTCCACGCAGACGAAGTCGCAGACAGAAGCTAAGTTACATATAAAAATTAACAAACATATAAAAGACGTCGGTTATTAATTACAATAATTAATACAAAATGTACCTACATTATTAATTATATAAATATGTATCTATAATGATATAATTTTATGAGACGCCGGTATAAAAGGTACCCAAAGGGAACTTTCCGTTGCTAACTTATTTGAACATCTATGCTCTTGTTCAATTTAATTAAAACAATGTAGATATCAAAGACATGAAAGTTAAATGGGTGTTTTCACTTTAGTAACATTTTACTTTCAGTTAATTTCTAACAAACTTATTTTCCACTTTCACAGTAATTAACCTTTACTATCTATCTATCCTACAAAGGGTAACTGTATAACATTTACATAATAAACGGTACAATATTGTTATACTGATACCCATTATGATAATGCAAAAAGACTGTCATTATTATTATCAAGACTAGCTATGCCCCATGGTTTGAACCGTATTAAATTTATTTGACCAATTGTTCACCGCGCCGCGCGCCGCGCCTCTAAACGCTCCCCGATAGCATGTCATTATTTTTATTTCCCGTACTTGCCTACACCTTGACAGATCACTTGACGTTATGGTTACTACTTCGCTCCTTAAGCTTCTTGCATCAAGTTATACAAGGTGTCCAGAAAGGGTATCGGGTATTTGTTTTCGCGCCATATTCGAAACGGGGCGTCTAAAGGGTGCGGGGAGGGGTTCGTGGCGTCCACCATTTTGTGGAGTTTTAGTCACGATGAAACAGTACTCGGGGACGCATCGCGCATTTTGCGTACGAGCGTATTATCGTAATGGTGATTCAATAGTGACTGCTCAACGTCTCTATCGTGCGAAATATCGTACACGCCACGCGCCAAGTGACGATAGCATTAGGAAATGGATCAGGATGTTCGAGAATACAGGCGCGACAGTTAAAATTCAAAACTCTGGTCGTCCTCGTTCAGTTCGCGATGAAGAAACAATTGAAGAAGTTAAGGCGTCGGTTCGGCAAAATCCGTCTTTATCCATCCGAAAGCGAAGCCAAGCGTTGAACATCAAAAAATCGTCTTTACATTCGATTTTAAAGAAAGACTTACATCTAAAAGCCTATAAAATTCAATTGGTTCAAGAATTGAAGGATACGGAATATGCTAATCGACTGAATTTTGCGAACGAAATGCTGCAGCGATTTAACAACTATAACAACATACTGTTCAGTGACGAAGCAAATTTTCACCTGAATGGTCATGTTAATGAGCAGAATTGTCGGTACTGGGCAGTGGAGAATCCGAGACGAAAGCATGAACGACCCCTGCATAGCCCAAAGGTCGTTGTTTGGGCCGCTATGTCTGCTAAAGGCATAATTGGTCCTTATTTTCATGAAGATCAACGAGGCCGAGCAATTAATGTGAATTATGACCGTTATTGCGATATGTTGCGAAATTTTTTGGTCCCAGAGTTGCAGGAGATTGCAGGTTTCAACTCAAGAACGTGGTTCCAGCAAGATGGGGCCACTTGCCATACCTCAAATGACTCAATGGAAGTTGTTAACGAATTATTCCCTAATAAAGTAATTTCGCGAAGGGGTAACATCAACTGGCCTCCCAGAAGCCCCGACCTTAGCCCGCTTGACTATTTTGCATGGGAATACCTTAAAAGTAAGGTTTATCAAAACAATCCGACGAATCTAACCCAGTTAAAGCAAAACATCAGGTCAGAAATGGCAGCAATATCGATAGCTATGTGTCAACGTGTTATCGCCAATCTTCGTTTCCGTTTAGAAGAGTGCCAGCAACGTAACGGTCATCATTTGGATAACATCATCTTTTCCAAATAATTCTCCAATTCATATGCTAATAATAAACAATAAACTTTTTTATTGCATACATATAATTTTTGTTTCATTGAACTTACAAATACCCGATACCCTTTCTGGACACCTTGTATAACCTATAACTTTATAACCTTCCACAATAAATAGGCTATACTATAATGCAAAAATATTTTTTTTTTAATCTGACTTGTAATTTCAGAAATTAGCACGTTAAGACAAAAACAAAAAAAAACAATCTATTAAGCTTTATAATATTAGTATAGATTTAGTAATCGATTAAACTTTTTGGCAAATGATTTTTGGCAACCCTGATATTAAAGTTGCCAACGGAAAAGCATTGCCGACAAACAAGATCGTTTTACAATACGCCTATCGTAACAGATATCCAGATTCTTCATAATGGCCGAAAAGCCAGACGATTAAAGATAAATACCACGAATATAAAATCACCGACATTTTATCGGTTGACCTCCAAAATTGATCAGATTGCACATCGCCTGCAGGGAAGATTCGAACCGCATGCACTCCTGAATATTATATGTTTTATAGTCGGAACAGCCGTAAATTTGTGAGGTATTTTTAATGTTTATACCTACTTAATCGAAAAAAATACCGTAAAGAAGAATAAATTTATATTTTATTGATACGTTAAATTAAATATATTGTTATTCTTCAGAACCAAATATTTATAAGTAATAAATTTAATTCATAAAAATCAAACACGTTGATGTTTATGGGATATTATTTACGAATTTCTCATTAAACAAAAATGAATTACGCTTGACATATTTAAGGTAAATATTATGTACTTTATACATGATAAGCCTTCCAGCCAAGGCTTTTCTCGCGTAGACTATAAGATTTGTGTTGTTTCTCCGCTTTTCTCCTTTAGGGAACGAATATAGAAAAATGCCGATATAAGTGAAGTTAATTATGTAGAATTGTATTCAATTAATTGTACCAAGTTTGAAGTAAATCAGAACCGAAAAATATTATTCCCTTACAAACTTTGGTGCTTACTTTCATTGCCCCTTAGCGTTGATTTGGAAAAATCCTTTCTTGTACGATTTGTATAAGATACAATTAACACCCTCCGCATATTTCAAGTTAAGTCATTTAGGCTTGGCGATGCTAAGCCAGTCAATATATTGCATTTATATAGGTAAGCATGCTGGATTTTTGAGATGAGGCAGAAAGGGTAGGTAACTATCTATACAATTTAATAAAATTGAAGTGTCTGTTTGTTATGTCAAAATAACAGCTTTTTACTAAATGCATATGAAAGTATATACGATAACTATAATAAAACACCAATTTTTTAAATTTTTGTCTGTCTGTCTGTCTGTGTACTTTCTGACCGATTTTGACGGGACTTTCACTGGTAGATAGCTGAATTTATAGGGAGTAACTTGGGCTACTTTTATTTTAGAAAAAGAATTAGGGTTCCGCACAAATAATAAACTTGTCATGGTGAATCAATTCGGGCGTTTAAATGGCTTATGCTGAGTAAAACATAAGAGATATAGCAAATTAATGTACTACATAATCATATGCATTAAAAATACCTACAAAAAAGTCCGTGAGAGTATATATATATATATATATATCTCTTCTAAGGAACATCCACAATAAGCATTTTTGTCTTTAAAATAGCCTCCAAAATAGTCAATAGTAAGATTTGCGCGAGCATTCTGTTGTCCACGTGAGCAAAGCCACGGGCACAGCTAGTCCACAATAAAAAGCTTAATTAAGGATAAAAAAAGGTTGGAGTACCTTTTCTCGCATAAGCTTATTGAAGCCACGATGATTTCGTACAAATAGTACGGGAAAAGTTTTATACGATTTCTGACACTTTTAATACTCTAACCTTAGTTGGTCCCATAGACTTTATTAATGCTTAAAATAAAAAGGATCGATTGGTATTTTCATTTTCTTGTAAACTGTACACAAAAAAAAATGTAAATGCCGGTCAAAATGTCTCAAAAAGTTAGGACAGTCTTCTCTTTTCGTATAGCTAGCTACCCTTACTGCCCCATTTTAAAAATCCACCCGTATATAGATGGTTTGTTATGTAACTATACAAATACATTCTTCATTCCATTACTGATTGAATTTTCTTTTACCGCGATAACATTTTCCTCATTTGCTCCGTTGTCAGAGTGCTCCGGTTTTCCTTAAATACATTCATACTATATAGGTAGGTATACAACATAATAATGTATTATTTTCCTCAAGAGTTTCGTCTGCTACACTTGAAACAGTAAACAAAATACGTATACTTATTTCTTCTTTTTAAGTTAAGTATACTTTTTTGGAACGTTTAGTAGAGTAAAATTAAGAAAAGCACGGGCATCATGTCATGAAAGTACTATATGATAATTTTAGACATCAATAATAATAATGTGAATTCTTTTTTATTATTTTTAGTTAAGTAAAAATAATTTAATGTTGTTTAAATAAACATAATTCTAAATTTAAAAAGTTTAAATAATTTTTAAAACTTTTAGTTATTTTTACACAATAAAAGTTACTAAAATGTATTTATTCACAATGTTATCACTGATGGCTCATCGTAACTTCATGCTGTTGGTATGGGGATAAATTTTTTTAAGTTATTTTTGTTTTGTAACACCAAAGGATTTGTGGCTTTTTATGTGCACATATGTATAAGTACACCCTTTTTGTTTGTGTTTCTTTTATGGTTTGAATGATTAACTCTCGAAGCAAAGAGATGGATTTTACCTATATGTTTAAGTTATATCTGCGTGTCTATCTGTGGCATCGTAACTTCCAAACGGTTAAACCGATTTTGGGCTAGTTTTATTAGTTTTATTTGAACGGTGATTTGATCGAGAGTGTTCTTAAACATGACTGAAGAGTCAAATCTGTTCAGCCATTTGAAGAGTATCAGCTTTTTCTAGTTGATAATTGGATGTGAGCATTTTTTAACAGATTAAGATAGAGTCTAAATTTGGTATTTTGTTACTTCAATGATATCAGAAGCGTGACAAGATTAAGCTGATGCTGCAGCATCGTCTAGAATCTGCAGGATACCCAACTCTTCACCAACTTACAGTAAAGGTATCGTCTTTGAGCTCATTGGTATGGTCTCAAACAATGTGTAAATTTTGTCGGGGGTTTCTTAAATTTTCAACGCCTCGTCGCTCAATTCCACTCGTTGTCGACGGGTGAACGACGCGTGGCCAACAAATTGACGAGTAGTTAGTGAGCATTTTCGTCGGGGTACACGTGGTGTCACGCCGCCGAGCCGCGCTGCGCCAACAACGCATCGTCCTTGCGCTGACAACTCGCGGTCCACTCGCTGACCGTTTATGGACTGCTTGCATGTGAGTCTATATGGTGAAGCTAAGAAATTGACAAGTGAGTACATATAATTTATGGAACTCCATACAAAGAAATCTCAACCGCACGAGGCGATGCGGTGCTGGTCGGGTACCGGGTTGATAGGTAAGTGACGACCTTTAGATCCTTAAGCAAAGTTTGACTGCAAAAGCATCATCGTCATATCTATTTATACTGCAAAGTAGTAGGTAGTGCTCTCACTGCGATTTCCGGAATATGTCGGAAGAGTGTACATAAATCGGTACACGAGGTGTTCAAACTCTTTTCTCAAGAATAGCAACCTATTAGGACATTTACGACTGGCATCTTGAGGTTGATTATACAAAACTGTAGGGCGAAGTTAATTTAATATCAAGTAGACTCTGTGCCAGTTTGCCACATCATACTATAAGTATAGTTTTCTGTTTAACCTTTACGCACGTTTTAAATAAACATCTTTGAACTTGTAGCTTATTATTTTTATTACAAAAATATTAACTTATTATTATTATTATTTGGTATGTTTAATATAAGTGTAAATTATATTATCGATAAATACCTTTTATATAATATTTAATTAGCTTTTTGTGGAAGTTTGTCATTAGTGGACAAAGATAGTTGTGTGATGCTATGTTTAGGTTATGATGGGACAGATATGTTTTATTTGAACCCAAGTTCCCAAATTAAAAATACATTTAAAAAAATATATTTGCTACAAGGTCAATTATTTTTTTCTAAGACGCTTAAAGGATATATGCGTAATTTTATTTAAAAAATATTGAATTATATAAAAATGAATAGCAAACTAAGATTATAAATTTTACTGAACGTTACTACCGTGCGAAAAAAGATCTGAGTTACTCTCAACACGTTTTCACGTAACACTAAAATTGATGAATGAAATGATATCTAAGTTGGTAACACGCTAAGTCTATAAAGTACCTACAAAATACAGTTGGCGGAACATAACGATCGATGCTTGGCAACTGATTTTCAACAAGAACTCGCCACACTGAACGATCATTACTTCAACACGAAACTGATAATTTTACAAAATTTCTAATAACTAACAAGTAGTAACATTGTGTTTTGTTTCCCAAAATGAAAATTGCGTAAATAAACCTTAAATGTGTCAATAGAAAACTTGCGCATAATTTTGCCACGTCTAACAACACACTATTATCTCTACGGCAATTAAGCATAAAAACGGTTGACGTATGTAGATAATTGTCTTGCAATCGTTGGATATCCGACCGTCGTAAAAGGACCATACATTAAGCCCAATAAAATATTTTCCATTTTATTTTATAAGCTTTAAATTGATTGAGGACAACGTAGACTTTAATGTATGCCAAAATGTATGTGTTTGTTTTCGTATTAAGCAGTATCTTTTTTTAGCATGGTTAATTTAAGACACAATGTCTGATGGTAAGCACGTACGGAGTACGTACGAGAGATCAGCAAACTATCGCCGATCGCCAGTCGCTGCTGTCATGCCGGTCTGCAATCCTCTGGGCATCTGGATGATCCTGAAACGCGACAAATCAAGAAAGAACCACTGTGAAGGGTTTATCATTATGTACATAATAATCGCAATCCAATTGGATACAGTTGTCTACCGCCCCACTTGATAACTGTATATATTATACAATGGATTTTAAAGAAAATCAAACATTACAATCGGATGTAAATAAAGTTCATAAAGGGGAATAGAAAACGAAATAATCATTGCTAAAATTTTTGTTTGTTCAATGTTACTTATGACAATGACTTTAACGTTCTTTCAAACAGCGCACAAAGTTATTTCAAATGAGCTCGCTTCAAGGAAGCAAGTTTCAAATTTACCGAAGCCGTATAAAGTGAATCGACACTTGAACAGTCGGTGACAATATTGACTCAAGTGCGGGGTTTCTCTCTTCGTTTGCCGCCTGCTAGTGTTTATTTACGCTGCACCTAGCACAAACCTTAAAGCTTTGACGGTGTAGCGCAGCGCGGTATATCTATATAGTAGTACCACATGGCTATTGATAGTATTGATTCAACTATGAATATTTTAATGAATGGTTTATCATGCTGAACTTTTGTTAATAGATCGAATTACCCTTCTTTTTTATTGTTAAGTCCTTACATATGAAATTGTCGATGAATTTTTATTATTGTTATGAAAATTCTTTAATACCCCAGCTATAGAAATCCTGGGGCGGGAATCGATGCACTCTTTCAAGTACTCTCATTAATTTCTGCAACATACACTCTTTTAACACCGGTCGTAACAAAAACATATAAATTAAATGGATATTATATTTTATATACAATAAGCAATCATAATACTTTTTAACAAAAACAAAAAAAAACAAACAACAGTTACATGAAAGTATGAAAACATTAAGGGCTTATGATGAATTTTTAATAATGTGTTCCTAGTAAAAATGCAAAAAAAATCTACAATTTATTGGCCCGATGGAGACAAATTAAAAAATGTATGTCTTAAGTAATATACGCTTCAGGTTAATAATTAGATAATGAGGTGATAAATTAATCATTTTATGATTTAAAAACCGCAAAGTTTAAATGTTAATATTATCTAAATTATGGAAAAATATAATCTAGTAATTCAATTCGTCAATATCAGTTTTATTACATTTTACAATTAATGTATGAATATATTACTTTCTACATCCCAATGCTAATATTTTGTTACATTTCTTCAATATCATAACAGTCAATCAAAAGTTTACAAAATAATAAATTTAATCGGGCAATAAACACCTCCAAATATGAAGTCGATAACTAACTCATAATAAACATTTTTTTTACCTAAAGAGGTGTAATTCAGTTCTAATTATCACTTGTAGGCAGGTCTTTGTTCTTACATCATCGGCTATTGAGATTTAAGCGGCAACATATTTCGTAACAGATACTGTAACTATACATCACTTTCTCTTGAACTATCGGGCGTTAGCTTTTATTTGGGTCGTCGGCTTGACTCATGGCTTTTATTTATTCTGATAGCATGCGTCTTACAGCAATTCACTCGTAGGGTCATGTTTGTAAATAGTTATTGTGTAATCATGACAAAGAACTTGTAATTACAATGATAAAAATATATCACCCACATTATATACTTTCGGGGTCAGCAGAGACGGACACATTATTGATAGCTATTTTAACTCCATTTTTTTTTTCAATAGCATCCCGTTATTACAAATTCTGCCAGTGTCAAGTCAATCATGAGAACAGTATTGTAATTTTAAAAATATTGCAAAAGTGAACATACACAGCACATTTGTTACAATACGGAGTTTGTGGTAAAAGTATCACGAGCAGTAAATATTCTTGCTTGAATTTTTATTCTAAAAGTGACTACAAAGTTATCGTTGTTCTCCAAGATCTATAGTATCAATAATAATAAAAATATATCACCATCTTATATACCTACCTTTTGGGTTCAGCTGCAAATACATCATTGGTAACTATTGTAACTACAACAATTTTTTTTAATGGAGCCCCCCTTGAAAAATCTGCCAGTGTCAAGTCAGTCATGGGAAAAGTATTGTGATTAAAAAAATATTGCCAAAGTGACGAAGAACATACGCAGCACATGTGTTATAATACGGAGTGTCACACTTCCGTTGTCAGGAGTTATCAATCGTCAAAATGTTACCCTTTGTCGTCGAGCAAATATATGGAATATGCTACTGAATAAAAAAGGACCATATAGGGGCAACGGGATGGTAAGGTATTAGCGCACTTATATCTGACTGGATTCTCCGTCCCACCCATGATGAAAACTCCCGTCACAGTGACTCACTTCATAGTTCTCGTTCTTGGACTATACTATTAGTAACGCAGACGTTGTTCTATCGTTCGTCTGCACAGGGATAGCATAAAAATCTTCTCCATGATAAAAATACTTAGATCTACATTAATGGTAATCGGTCAAACGATGTTGAAGTTTATCTTCTAATTATTTCAACATTCATTTTAGGGTTCTGTACCTCAAAAGGAAAAAAAGATCCATTACACGGTCACTTCGTTGTCGTCTATCTGTCCAGACCCCTTTTCTCAGCAACCCACGGAGGTATCAAGTTGAAATTAATATCAAATACTCAGGTCTGCCTCATTAGCCTAATGAGCGTAAGCGCGACTGCTATGATGGAGGTCCTAGGCTCGAGCCCCAGATCGAGCAAAGTATTATTGAGTTTTTCTATGAAATTCTCAGTAACAGCTCGGAGTTTGGCTTTGTGCCCGTATTAATGGCAATAATCTCGCCCCCTATTACACGGACTTAAAAATATACATGGCGAACTGTGGGTGTACTAATGTACACCTCTGCATAACCCTTCGGGGATACAGGCGTGAAGGTATATTATGTTAATCAGATCTATAATCTCTTGGAGCTATGAAAAAATCACACATTAAATCAATACAATCAAAAGATACGGCCGTATATGGCGCATATTATAACACTCGCAAGGTGGTCAAAACCTAGATACTTCCTGTTGACCTAGAACTATGAAATTTGGCAAGAAGCAATATCTTATGACACAAGTACAGGGAAAAATCCGAAAACCATATGTTCGTAGTGTATTCGTAATGTAGCCCTTACCTTACACAGTATATCATTCATATTAGCTTCTGTGTCTCTTACCTGTCGTTTTTTCCGTTGCATCCGGTTTGAAATCACAACAATTCTAAAGAAGTTTCACTTCAAAAATTGCGCTTATAATTTTATTTGCAGTTGGTAAACTAACCACGACATAATAATGTCGATGTATGGAGATAACAGCTTCCCAACATAAAAGTTAACTTTTGTCCCTCAATCCAGCTTATCTTTTCGTTAGAACAATCTTCGGTGCTGTCACAGTTCATAAACTACAAAATGTTACCAAAACCGTTTGGCTCCATTACTTCACGAAAATGTACGTAAAATTGGCATATATGCCATTTTCGGGAGCAGAGTTATTAATAATTTTCGTGGATGAAGCTGTACGATTACGGAACCCTCGGTGCGTGAGTTCAACTCGCACTTGGCCGATTTTTTTATATATGCACTATCTGCGCCCGCGGCTCCGCACGCGTTTACTACAGAATTACCGTTTAAGGAGATATCGTGATTTTTAAGCGTATCTTTAGGCGCGTTATGAAAAAATGATGAGAGTGAAATTTTAAGATGCGCGCGCATCTGTGACACCAAATTAACAGTATGAAGTTGTCTGCTTAACCGCTAATTAAGTCTCGAAAAAAAAAGCTACCAACAAAATAGAAATTGAACCTCAATATTAGTCGCGCATGTTGGTACGCTCGTTACCTCTGATCACTGTTTTCATATTTATAATATTTATCAACATGTTTCTAGTTTATACATTCCCAACACGTGTTTTAGTTTCATACAAGTGCGAATTATATATGTGCTAATAAATTATATTCAGTAGTGATTTAAATTGAATATTTTGATTGATATTACTTATATTTGTGAATATTAGTGAAAAAAATTGTGCTTATATACTTTTTCAAGTGCTCCAATATAATTGAGGTTAACTATCCGTATGTATTATTTATTGATATAAATTATAATACTTTTATTTAATACAATTAACACTAAATATTATTAAATTATTAATGTTAAATACTTATTATTGGTTATTTAATATTTACAAAATAAAGAAATAAATTTAATAAAACATTTAATAAAAAGTTTGTGATAAAAATTAAAATTTAACATCAAATTATAATATTAATTTTTAATATTTGCTATTAAATTGTGTTAACGCGCGATGGCCTGCACGTTACATGCTGGCCGTTGTTAAAAAGAAGAAAGTTTTTTTGTTGAAAGAATCGAATATTTTGTTTTATGATTTGTCATATTTTTTTTCTCTTACAAGCAATTTACATGTAGATACATTTTCAATTTATATTATATTTTTCTTCAAATATCATACTATTAAACTATATAGCTATTCAGCCAAGTCTATATAATTATGTCGTCATAGTGCTCAGAAGCAGAGCACAACAAGCCGCATCGGAGATCCCAATATATACATAAACATTTTTTCGAGCCGGATCAAGAAGAAGCAAGCGATGCGGTAGCTTATGCAGCAGAGCGCTGTGGTGTGATGTCGGGCTGTCGCATCAGCCATTTTATTTATGTGGAGTCGTAATACCAAGAAAGGGGGTTTATTACATATATTATAATGAAAGGCAAGTCCGTTCCAGTTACACATTTCATTCATTAGTCAAATTCATTACTCATTTACTTTTTTTACGTCATCACAACTACCTGTGTGAGGTATTGAGTTATTGATTATTATGGACCTTAAAAGATTGCAAAAAACCAGAGCTACCCATAAGGCAAAGGTTACCATATTTAAAAATTATATTGATACCATTTTAAATAACAAAGATTTAAATAAGGCTCAAGTCTATGAACTAAATAATAGACTCGATGTGTTGCAAAAATTATATTCCGAGTTTAATTCCAATCAATCTGATATTGAACTTTTAACTGAAATTCCAGATGAAGAGTTTAAGGAACGGGAATCTTTTGAAAGCAATTACTTTAGCATCATCTCCACTGCACAAGAGCTGCTTGAAAGATTTTCTAAAATCAATTGTGCAAATAACGATGGCTCGGAAATTGGTTCAAGTTCAGCTGGAAATGCAGGTTTGCCAAGTATCAGACTACCAACTATACATCTCTCTACTTAATCTGGACGCTGTCAGGACTGGCTGGAGTTCCATGATACATATAATTCACTTATTCACAAAAATCCAACCCTCCAAAATATACACAAGTTCCACTACCTTAGAGCTGCATTAAAGGGTAGCGCAGCTGAAATTATTCATTTACTCAACTTTTCTGAGGAAAATTATGATGTAGCATGGTCATTAGTATGCGACAGGTACAATAACAATCGTATTTTAATTAATAACCACGTTCAGGCGTTATTTAATATTGAACCGATTACTAAAGAGTCTGCAAGTGCTCTTCATGCCACAATTGATTCTATTAACAAAAACCTTCGAGCACTAAAAATTCTCAAAATGCCGACAGAACATTGGGATATTTTAATCATCCACATAATGACCCACAAGCTTGATGCCATATCATTTCGTGAATGGGAAACCAAGCGAAATAATATTAAAGGCATACTGACACTAGACAATTTTATTTCATTTTTAAAAGACAGGGCCGATTTGCTTGAAACTATAGAGGAAAGTCATGTAAAACATAGATATAGTAATATAATTCCTATTCGGTCAAAGTCATTTATTTCAAGTCAAATAACCACATCCGTCGATTCAAAGTTAAATTGTCCTATATGCAAGTATAATCATCCCATATTCAAGTGTTATAAATTTAAAGGTATGTCTATTGAGGCACGCAACGACGTAGTAAAGAAGTTAAAACTTTGTAAAAATTGTCTTAAATCGGGACATACTGAGAATCACTGTGGACTAAGTCATTGCAGACGTTGTTCTCTACCACACAATACTATGCTACATATCGAAGAAAAACCAATCGTTCAGCATTCAGCCGACATTAAACAAACCACTCCTCAGATAAGCGAACGTGTAGGTACACCTTCATCACCACATCCACGAAATCAAGTATTATTGCATACAGCAGTAACTAAACAATGTTTTACTGATCGCACGGGAAATACATATGATTCTCAATTTTTTTCTGACTCCAATGGTCAGGCTCTCAAATTACTCACATCAGCTAATCGCAATGATCAGGCATTTAGTTCAAGTGGTCATCATAATCAGAATTGTCAAGAAGTAAACAAACAGGGAGATACAATTACACTCTCATCTATACATAGACAACACACAAGTATTATTATCTACAGTAATAATCAATATTGCTGATTGCAATGGTAAGCTTCATAAGGTACGAGCATTATTAGATAACGGAAGCACATCTAGTTTTATAACAGAAACACTACAATCACAGTTACAAATTCCAACTTACTCTACATCAATTTCAGTACAAGGACTAAACGAACAAATATGTAAAATAACTAAACGTTGCGATGTCACCATTACATCGCATAGAAATAATGAATTTCTAAAGGATATCACATGTTGTACCACAAATTACTCAAAATATTCCGATAACAAAAATCAACTGTGATTTGTTCAATATTCCCTCACATATTCACTTGGCAGATCCATCATTCAATACTCCATCTGAGATACAGATACTGTTAGGTGCTGACTTATTTTGGGAAGTGTTAAAACATAATTATATTAGCTTAGGGAAAAATAAACCAACCTTAGTCGAAACAGCATTAGGATGGTTAGTCTCGGGTTCGATAAACGTATCGAAAGAAATGTTTATACCTCATAACGATACAGTCCACTGCAATTTTATAAATAATATCGATTTTGATCGAAACCTTGATATGTTTTTTGAACTAGAGACAAAGCTTTATAATCAACATGTACCAAAACCAGATGAGGATGTGTGCGAATCAATATTCACACAAACTACAGTACGTAATCCAGATGGTCGTTTTGTAGTTACGATCCCGTTCAAGGAATCACCTGAATGCTTAGGCGATTCAAAGACACAAGCTTTACTAAGATTCAATGCATTAGAACGTAAACTCAAGCGCAATCAAAATTGGTCATGCAGATACATCGATTTTATGAAGGAATACGAGACTGTAGGTCATATGGAACAAAATACACATATAAATGACACACAGATCGAATATTTTCTTCCACATCATGGTGTCTGGCGAGAAGATAGCTTGACAACTAAGTTGCGAGTTGTGTTCGATGCCTCTGCGGTTACACAATCAGGTAAATCATTAAATAGCATCCAACATATCGGTCCAACAGTACATGATGACCTTTTAAGCATACTTATTCGATTTAGACAGCATAAATATGTAGTAACGGCCGATATTGAAAAAATGTATCGACAGATACTCATTGCTCCTAGTCAAAGGAACCTACAACAAATTTTGTGGCGATCTAATCCCAACTTAAAAATAAAACAATACACACTTAACACGCTTACATATGGAACAGCATCGGCACCTTATCTAGCCACCAGATGTCTTGTACAAATAGGTAGGGATTGCAAAAACAAATTGATAGCTGAAACAATTTTGCACGATTTCTATGTCGATGATCTAATAACAGGGAATGATATCCAAGATATATTAGTTAACACATGTAAGGGATTAAATCAACAATTAAAGGCTGCTCAATTTCATTTGCGTAAGTGGCACTCAAATGATCCCAATTTACTTAAGCACATTGTTGGTGAAAGTAATGATGACACCTTTCTTAAATTTAGCAAAGAGGAATACTCAAAAACATTGGGCTTAATATGGCTATCTCAGAGGGATACGTCATTATTTGCATCTACAAACAAGATACAAGAACCTCAAGTAATAAACAAACGCAATATTCTATCCACTATCGCACAAATTTTTGACCCACTGGGTTTAATCAATCCTTGCATGTTACAAGCCAAGTTACTTTTACAATCATTGTGGTCTAAAAATATATCCTGGGACAATACACTGCCCATCGAAATCGAATCACAATGGAATAAGTTTGCACAGACGATTCCAGAATTAACTAATATAGAAATTCCACGTCGAGTACTCTGTGATCTTTATACTGACGTTGAACTGCACGCTTTTAGCGATGCTTCGACCAAGGCTTATTCTGCCTGTATATACATACGTTCTATTACAGATAATGGAAATGTTACTGTGCGATTACTTCTTGCAAAAAGCAGAGTAGCACCTCTAAAAAATCGTTTAACCATACCGCGGTTAGAGCTTTGTGGTGCTCTTTTGGCTACTCATTTGGCAAAAAAGGTAATAACCTCATTACGTTTGAATTTAAAGTCTCTTACTTTTTGGTGTGACTCAACAATTGTGCTAGGCTGGATAAAAACATGACCTAAGAAAAACCTTAAACAGTTTGTTTATAATAGGGTTAGTGCAATTACACAAGAGACTAAACCATCTACATGGTTATATGTTCCCACTAATCTAAATCCTGCTGATATTGGTTCTCGGGGGCTTGAACCCCATCAACTCCAAAATTCAATTCTTTGGTGGAGAGGTCCATTATTTCTGCAACAAATAAAGGTAGTAGTTCCAAAGCAGCCCCAAGATGTGACGATCGAATGTCTACCAGATGTAAAGGCTTCATGTCATATTACAACGAATTCTTGTGAAATCAATTTCATTTCTCGTATTTCAAACTTTACAAAACTTCAACGAATTGTAATATATATAAATAGATTTATAAATAACTGTCATTATAAGAATAAAAGTAAATCAAAATTATTTATAACTTCAGAGCTGAGCCAGGCTAATGAGACTTTATGTAAAATCGTTCAAAGAGAAGTGTTTTCAAAACAATACACGTTGCTAATACTTAAAAAAAAATTACCCGCTAAAGATAAACTTCTTCATCTTAATCCATTTATAGATAATGCAGGTTTGATACGAGTAGGAGGACGTCTTTCAAACTCTCATTACGACTTTAACACTAAACATCCCATTTTACTTCATGCGTCACAACATATCACCAAGTTACTTGTAGAACACTACCACAAATGTTTGCTATACGCAGGGCCACAGTTACTATTGGCAACTCTGCGTCACAAATTCTGGATTTTAAATGGTCGCAAACTTACTAGAAAAATAACTCATAGTTGCGTCAAATGCTGCAGATTCTCTGGAAAAATATTCCAACCAATTATGGGTAACCTGCCTGAGCAACGACTCAAAATTGAATATCCATTTTATAACTCAGCCGTGGACTATGCAGGTCCAGTCTTGACAGCAGATAAAAAGGGTAGAGGGAGCAAATTAAGTAAGGCTTATATTTGTGTATTCGTATGCTTGGCATCTCGTGCTGTTCACATAGAACTTGTCTCAGAGCTGACATCAAAGGGCTTTCTTGCAGCTTTGCACAGATTTATTTCGCGTAGAGGAAGACCATATAACATTTTTTCAGACAATGGGACGAACTTTGTGGGTGCTTGTAAAGAGTTAACGAGTTTTTTAAAACAATTTTCAAATGATATAGCTATCAATGCAGCTGAGCATGAAATCCATTTCAATTTTTGCCCAGCTTACAGTCCTCATTTTAATGGCCTAACAGAAGCTTCAGTCAAGTCTATTAAATGCCACCTAAAGCGTGTGCTATCTATGGCTCATCTAACCTATGAAGAGATGTGTACCGTATTAGTAGAAATAGAAGGAATCCTTAACTCAAGACCTCTCACACCTCTTTCATCAGACCCATCTGACTTAATTCCTCTCACTCCTGCACATTTTTTGATTGGACGGACAATTGCAATGTTACCAGCACCCCAGGTTGAAGAGAAATACATAAATGCTCTTACCCGCTACAAAAGGACACAAGCACTAAAATATCATTTTTGGCAAAGGTTCTCTCAAGAATATATTTCTGAGCTACAGAGACGTCACAAGTGGCAAAGAAATGGAGAAGCACCACAAGTAAACGACATGGTTCTTGTGAAGGACGAGCGACTTCCACCATCAAGATGGCTGCTTGGGCGAGTCATTATGGTCTATCCAGGCACCGACGGTGTCAACCGAGTAGCGGACATCAGAACCAGCTCCGGAACTCTGCGACGGGCATTCAACAGGCTGTGCCCTTTACCAAAATTTTTGTAACCGGCGGTTCCAAGGCCGGCAAGATGTTAACGCGCGATGGCCTGCACGTTACATGCTGGCCGTTGTTAAAAAGAAGAAAGTTTTTTTGTTGAAAGAATCGAATATTTTGTTTTATGATTTGTCATATTTTTTTTTCTCTTACAAGCAATTTACATGTAGATACATTTTCAATTTATATTATATAAATAAATTTAATGAATTTTTTTTGATAAAAATGAAAAGTGAATATTAAATTAAGAAATCAATAAAAATATTTAAAAAATGACCAACCTTAAATTCAATTTTTGAATTTATTATTAAATTTATTTTTAAAATATTATATAATCAATAATAAACATTTAAAATTAAGAATCTTATAATATTTAGTACAAATTATGTCTTATATATTTATTATCCTCTAAATTTGGTTTTTAATAATTAACTATTAATTATTAAACTATTAACTATTATTAATTATATAAGTTCCGATTCAGACATTACCGGAAGATACTATGGAAGTGAACATCATTTAATTAAAAATACAATTCGAATAATAAGACAATTTATATTAGACTTAATGTAAGAAAATAAATGAACAAATTTAAAATGAACTTTGTTGATTATCCTTTTCCAATCCTTCTATTATTTTATTGTAATTAATTATTTGCATGCAATTACAAACTATTTTTTAATGATGCCAAAGAAGTATAACTACTCACGCGCGTACATAAGTACACGCACCCATTTTTTTAATCAAAGTTAGCAAGCATATATCTACGCCCGAAGGAAAGAGCGAGGATTTGAAAATACGTAACTACCATAATAGTACAACCTTTAAACTTGTAGTTATTTGTTTTTTTTTTTTGTAATTCGACTTGTCAATAAATTAACATCCGAATTATTTTTATTATTATGTAAAGTAGCCTTGCACTACGATTTCTTGATACTCGGTAAGAATAATGAAATGATGAATATTATACAGCCAAAAATTTATTATCATAAAATGCTGACAAAAAACATTTTGATAAGATGAAATACGAAAATATCATTACGAAGTGTTCACTTGTTTAAAATACAAAAAAAATCTTCAAATTAGGTTAACTGAATTGTTTGTTTATATTGTTTAAACTTTGAAGCAAAAAAGTGAAAAATTCTAGGCCGAATGAAGTAATGTTTACACTGTTAATGAAAGATTTTATGTAAGACGGATAACAATACACAGAAACCACTATAAATTCTGCTTATGCATACCAATTCCAATAATTGGGTAAAGAGGTGAGATGTTTCCAAAAGTAAACACATTTCAGTCTTTTGTTATTCTAATTTAGGCTTGGCTCAATTCTCTGGCTAACAATATTAACTAAAATATCTAATTAATTACATTTAAATGTTCCATAAACCGAGGTCAGTATATAAAAATGTGCGCAGTGACACCAAAAATTATTGCTAAATACTTTCTTAGTAAAATTATTATTATGCCGACAGTAACATAATGTAAAATTAATAAATTAAATATGGTTATCAAGATGTATATAATTATAACTAAGTATTTTATCCGAGATTGAATATCTTGTATAAGTTAGCATAAGTTATTTAAACTTATGACATTAACACCTTTTTAAAAATTCAATCTGGGTAGAAATATCGCGAATATAAAATAATGTGAGTAGAAAACCCGTACCGGCGCTATATAAACAGGCAGCAATCAGTCGGCGTATGTTAACCGTTTAAGTTGACAGTTAGAGTTATCAGTTAGTTTCAGTTAACAGTTAGTTTCAGAGATCTGTTTCCAGGCCGCCTGCGGGGCTGCGAGAAGTTAACTATGCAATCAGTGTATGTTAACTGTTGTAGTTATCAGATGGTTCAGAGATCAGTTTATAGGTCGCCTGCGGGGCAGCGAGAAGTTAACTATGCAATCAGTGTATGTTAACTATTGTAGTTATCAGATGTTACAGAGATCAGTTTACAGGTCGCCTGCAGGGCAGTGAGACAGTTATCAGTTAGTTTCAGATTTCAGTATCCAGATCACCTGTGGGGCAGCTACAAGTTCAGACTATTTCATTCAGACTACGAATAAGAACCAAACAGTTAACCAATATTCGAAGAAGATACGCGAGGCATGGGGTAGCTAAAGGGGAGATTGGAGGCCACTGGGCGAAACCCCAAATAAAACAGTTTCAGTATATTTGCAGATT
The DNA here is from genome assembly GCA_033032175.1 of Saturnia japonica. Taxonomy (NCBI): domain Eukaryota; kingdom Metazoa; phylum Arthropoda; class Insecta; order Lepidoptera; family Saturniidae; genus Saturnia; species Saturnia japonica. The sequence goes on along the minus strand of CM065311.1, from coordinate 6,865,549 downwards.
GTACCCAAATCAGATACTAAACGCAGACATTCGTTCGGTACTTGAGAGTACTTGGCGACACGCGTTGCTGTAGCTAAGAAAAAAAAATTGAATCCAATAGCTATCAAACGTTACAGGATCACCCGCTGGACTAATATAAAGATCGTCTGAAACTATCATCAAAATCACCCCAGCCGGTTTAGCATAGCCGTGGAATATATATACAAACATCCATTTATATATATAGATAGTAGAACTACATAGCGACGGTAATGTGCCTGGAAATCCATCGGCAGTCGCCGTTGTCATGCCGAGCTGTAATCCTCTCAGCATCTGGATATATACACTGGCTAATAATGAAACGTGTATTCCGCGGCTGAGTGCCTTAAGCGCTCGCCCCCAAATCACGGTGAAGCTGTAAAGGCCGTCAGAGGCTCCAGGCCCCTAAGGCTAACAGTATAATCCATAGATTTAGTTTTATATAGATCGGCAATGGGTAGATTTGGGCGAGCCGAAAAACAAAATACATTAGTGTGCGTGTAATAGTGCTGCTCCATGTACTGACTCGGCCTTAATGTCGATATCGATACACATATCGGTGTATTCATGTCGACTACATCACAAAACACGCAATTTTTATAGTACTACAAATTCATATAAATCTAGCACGCGTTTATTAAGCAATAATTATTTTCATCCCATAGTTTTGTTTTACTCTTATTATTGACGATTCATAGGCTTATCATATGTGGAATGACTTATACTTCATGTGTATAAAATATCATGAAAATCAGTTTTGAATAAATACAAATCATTTTTTTTACGATTTCTATACGTCTTATCAACTATCCCTATAACCTGAATATCATTTTATCAGAAACAGTTGAGAATTCATTAGATATAAATATTCTGTACAAAATGCAAAATGTTAGTTATTCATCCAAATTTATTTTTTCGCCTTTAAAGTATGATCCTTCAGAAACGATACACTTACGCCAATGAATAAACCAATCATCAAAATATTTTAAACACTTTTTCCGGAATTGACTTTAGTTATCATCGCAAATTTTCCTATGAGTGGCGAGAGACGTCGCTACAAAGTCTACTAAAGAATGAAAACGGGTGCCACGTAGTGGTAATTTGAGTTTACGAAAAATAAAGAAGTCGGCTGGAGCCACATCTGGTTAATGAGGTGGTTGCTCAATGGTATTTGTTGATTTTTTGGTCAAAAATTCGTTCACAATAATGGCCTTGAAATCCAAGAATTTTCTTTCCACAAATCTGGCCTTTTTCATCAAATTTGCTCTCTTAAACGCCGCATAACGCTCAAATAACATATTTTATTTACCGTTTGGCCTTTCGGTAAGAATTTCGAACAACACCGCGATAGACAAAGAAAACAACATGACTATGACTTTTGATCGCCTCTGGTGTGGTTTTTTCGGTTTCGGTTCAGTTGAAAGGTGCCTACTACGAAGTACGAAGTACGAAGTACTACGAAGCTTGTTAGCTAGTTTGCATGTCAAACCCACGTCTCGTCACCAGTAACAATGCATTTCATGAATGTTGGGTCGGAATTGACTCATTCTAGCATTTTCTCAGCAACTTTCATGCGATTGAGTTTTTGGAGAAACTTCAGGTCTTTTGGGACCAGCCGAAAGGCAACACGCTTCATACCGAAGTGATTTTTTAAAATGATTCAGATCGACTTGTGAGATGCAGAAAGTTCAGCGGCTATCTCTCTCAAACTTGAAGGAGGATTTTCAGTCACTATTTCCTTCACTTTTGCAATTTTAATTTCAGTTGAAGACGTTGATGGCCTACCAGGGCAAGGCAAATCTTCCACCATATCAAGATCCGCTTTTGAACACTTTTTAACACTCCTAAGCACGTGTTTTTAATAAAGTCGATTCACTGTAAACCTTCTGTAACATTTTCAGTGTCTCCGAACACGAAATTCCATTGGCGATGCAAAATTTAAGACAAACTCTTTGTTCGATATTTTTGTCCAACAAGAAATTCGCAGTACATACTAAATATGATCTAACTAAAACCAGCACAGTATTTATTTTTATCTAAATGGCAGATGCAACTCAAACTCCGCGCCAAAATGAAAAACAGTCGTGCCAATCGAACAAAAAAAATGAATGAATGAAATGAATTTGTTTAAACTTGTTGTTGTATTTGTTTGTATGAATTTTTTTGTTGTATTATCAATTCCTGATACTTTTTTGACTGATTGTATATTTTTAAGAATAATAGAAGTATTATTAACAGTTCTTCTTGTCCATCATTGATGGAATGACTTTTTACTTTCCATAGGTAATATTAAAATTATTGTATCCTATTATTTAAGGAATGAAAAAAGTTAAATCCACAAAAAGAACTACAGATTTGGAAAAACTCTCTAAATAACAGTTCAAAAATTAAAATTATAATTTAAAAAAACATCATTCAAGTCCAGTCCGTACCCACTTTCATTACATTAATTAAATCTTAAAATGTTTATTAATTTGGCTTGTTTTCTAGTATTCATATTTAAGACCTACATTACACTATCTTTTTATTTTATTATAGTATATACTGTACATGATTTTTTTTTAACTTCTCGATAGATGATCTATATAAATGATATAAGTATACTCAGGAAATCACGTATTCGTAAAAATCGTAAAAAAATTTGCCTGACTGTATATATATCCAGATCTCACTAAAAACGGCATGACGGATTCTTATTAATATACAATTTTCTAAACGGGAAGCTTATATCATTGGTCATTTGATAGGCTATATGAATTTTCAATAATACTTTTAGAAATCATGAACTATGAGTAAAAATAATAATTATAATATTAAAAAAATATTGCATAATAAACGCGTGAGGAGCTGCGGGTATAGCTAGTATTAACGAAAAGTATGCTTTTGAGTGATGCCAATTACTTTCGAACATTGTTTTTTTTTTTATTTCATATAAAAGTCCATTTAGTTAGTATTAGTGGTTTTAGTTAAACTGGATTTATTTAATGTCACAGGGTTATGTAGGCGTAACAAATGTCCTAGTATGGGACTGTCCCATATGTCTGTGATAGTTTGGGGCTAGCGTATATCCTATGCATGACGGAGGTGCATCGCTTGCTCATAATGGCGCATAAAAGCCATCCATTCTCGTGTCTGTGAACATGTCTGAAGCACCACCGTAGCGTGGCAAAGTCATTCTTAATAATCGTCCTCGGTTTAGAATCTGAAACACATTAATTAACTTATTTTCTCTAATTGGTTCATACATAATCAGAACAAAAAAGCATTGGCTTTCTTCATTATTAAACACATGCAATTATTTTTACCAGTACATTAATAACCATATAGGAAATCTTCTCACGCATCAGAAACTGGGTCATAATTATTTCCCAGTTAATGCAGTGTTTTATTTTTATCGATGGTTTAATGAAGAATTCTCGGATTAACGCGTCTCTGTATTTGCAAGTTAATATCTATACTAGCTGTGCCCCACGACTTTGTCCACGTGGTTATATTTCTTTTAGGTATGAAAAACAGCAACTAAATAAAAATCTCACCTCACCTTAAGGTATTTGAATAACCGATATTACCTAAAAGATATAAAGGCGTACAAAAAATTACTGCAAACTAAGTTTATTTAATAACTCTATTTTTATGAACCGTTATTTTTCAGTGCACTGGTTTAAGAAAAACAAATCTGTTTTTCAGTGAGTAATAACGCTTTTTAGTATGTCTGTTTAGTGTATTTAACAGAAAGCATACTTAAGTGTGAGAATAAAAATTAAACCCATTTTATGATAATTTAAACCAATCCATATTGTGCCATCTGTGAATAATGATGGAAAAAAACATACTTTTCCATTTATTTATGTCACTGAAAATTATGTAAAGATGTAATAAATTGAATTAATATGGTATCTTTTCACTTCATTTCAATAAATATTTTAAATACATATACACAATCCTTTTTATATGTACATCACCTAAACGCAATTTATAGACCATACAAATGTCCATACGTGTAAAAATGCATCCTAAATGTACTTTCAGACTATAAACTACAATCATATCTAGTTTCATTAAATTTGGTCCAGTAGTTTTTTTTTTTGTGATTGGCGCACAGAACTAAAATTTTAACAACACTGTCGAAATGTGTTCTGTCCATTGATTTTAAACCAACGCCCCCCCCCCCCCCTGCTCTCTCAACTCTTTGCTATTTTATTATAATTATAGATACAAATTAGTATTTGTTGGTACATTATGTATTCCTAACTCATTCTTAAACAATACAGTTCCGATAAAACTTTAGTAAAATGTTGTGTGCAAGTCCCTGAATGTTTCTTTATAAATACAATCAGTTTACAAAAGATGTCGTGCTTATTAGTATCACTGTCAAGACAATGAGAACGAAGTCCTGGTCAAAAGCTAGTTAGTAATTACATAAAACCAATAACTTAAAAAAACCTGGATGCCTATTGTTTAAAATTTGTATACAAAATTTCACAAAAATCAGTTAAGAACTAAAGTTTTTTACGATTGCTAAATATACACTCATCAAAAAAGTCTAAGCAACATGTACTAATTTAAATTTTAGGATGGTTCTTCACATTATAACGTTGTACTTTATTTTTAAAATAATATATTTAGGGTTCTATGATGTAAAAATAACAGCTGTTGTCTTTATAAGTTCTTTTAATAACAGAAATGAACAATATTAGAATATACTGTAGAAACTAAGATACTTAAGGAACTAAACTTTTTTCTTACAAAATGAAATTTCTAAAGATAATGTATTTTTTGTGAAAGAATAGAACAATTTAATAAAAAGTTTGGGCTCCTCTGCTATTCAGAACTTGTCGGCAACAATTAATCATTGAATTAATGAGACTGTTTATGTCATCTTGCGGTATTCGCTCCCAATGGAATTGTAGCAAATCCTTCAGCTGTTGGGCTGTTGTCGCTCCGTCCAAGTCCTTCAAAACACGCCTCTGGGGCATGTCCCATGCGTGCTCGATGGGGTTGAGATCTGGCGATTGTGCAGGCCAGGGCAATACCCGGATGTTCTCCGTTGCAAAGTATTCACTGGTTCGCCGAGCTGTATGTGAACGCGCATTGTCATGCATTTATCTAAAATTGGAGCCAAAGGTTTGTGCAAATGGGTAGACATAAGGTCTGAGAATATCCTCAATGTAATTTTCATCATTCATGTTTCCATTTTCAAAAACGAGCTCAGTTCGCCTGTTCTTCATAATACCCGCCCATAACATAACTGTTGAGCCGCTGTATGGATGAACTTCCTGAACGCACCTGAGCCTTTCAGTATTTCCGGGCCGACGATACACTCGCACCCTTCTTGTATCAGGCTTAAACGCGAATCGCGACTCATCGGAAAACATAATTTTATCCCATTGTTCCTGGGTCCATGTTATGCGTTCTCTACACCATTCATATCGACGAGCGCGATTTCCGTGACGTATCAGTGGGCACCTGATTGGGCGTCGAGCTCGTAGGCCGTACTCATGCAGTCGATTTCACACAGTTTGAGGACTCACATCAACACCACTTGAAATTTGTAGCCTCAAACTTATCTCTCGAGCGGTTAACATCGGCTGGCGTCTTGCAGTCAGTTGTATGTACCGGTCTTGCCGAGTGGTTGTACTCCTTTTACGGCCTGGATGCTGTTCAGCGGGTTCTCCTGTATTATAGTAGCGCTGCCAAAGACGACAAATAACACTTCTATGAATGCCAAAATGTCGAGATACCTGAGATTGATTACTTCCCGCTTGCAACATCCCTACAGCTCTTTGCATTTCATCTGCCATCAAATGACGTCGCTTCATGACGTAAAGAATATCTAACAATTCAATTTTGTCGCTAACTTTATTTAAATGGTTGGTAAAATTATAAATCAAGACTAAACCTAGCAATTAAAACGCACTTAAATTCAAACAAATTCGCAGTCATTTGAATTTTATGAAAAAATAAAACATAATCAATTTTTTTTTACAACCAGCCAGTATGTCATCAATAACAAAAAGTTTACTTACCTACGCACTTTGTTTGAGTAAATATTTAGAAATGAATTAATATAAATGGAAAAATTTGTAATATCACGCATGTTGCTTAGACTTTTTTGATGTGTGTATTATTGACAATTCTTATAGCCAATTATGGAATTACCTATGCTTCCCGTATACAAAATTTGATCAGAATCGGTTGAGAATTGATGAAAATTCAATTTTTTTACTTTTTTTATGATTTTTATATATTATTAGCAATTCTTACAGAACATAATTTATGGAGTGACTTATAATTCCCGTGTACAAAATTTCATTAGAATTGTTCAAGCCGTTTTTGAGTTAAATCCGCACATACAACTGTCTCTTTGTATAGATAGACAAAAACAAATACACACAGAGAGAAACAGACAGACAGACATGTAAAAAAAATTATTGGCATATGAGTGATCAGTGTAGTTCGTATAGTATGTCTACAGAGAAATTTAGACAAAAAAGTACCTATACAGACAGAACTACACATTTATTAATGTATAGTTTAAATTAAAAACAAACTATAAATCTAACATTACTTACCTACTATTTAAATTTACTTTTTACTTTATTTTTACCTTAAATGTCATCCATAAAATTACACAATTAAATAATAAATAATTACAGTATAAAATTTCGTAGAAATAAGAATTATAATACATTTACGATTTATTTGACCATCATTCTTACATTTTATGGACTGACATATTTGCTTCCCGTCTATATTTTATCCACATCGAATAAGAAATAATAAAAAAATACGAATTTTGAAAGTATTATTGAGAATTCTTAATAGGCTACTACTACTTACGGCTAGCAGGCTCAATGGAATGACAGGCTTCCCGAATAAGAAATTTCATAAAAATCGATCAAGTTGTTTTTGAGTTAAATCCGTACATATAAAACAGACAAAAAAAATTATTAAAGTCATATTCGTAACAGACAGCACTACCTACAGCTGTACTGTGATGTTTTCCGTAGATATTTATTAATGTTGTAAAAACTGTGTTTAATCAATGAAAGAAATTAACTAAAGTATAAGCAGACAATCGAGAGTTTTAATTTTAATATATAGAATAAATAGTTTATCAATAAAACTGCGTAAAACGTAATAAAACGTATGATCATATTCACAAAGACTAATAACTATTCCCTATTGAGAATTCTCGATGAAACGTTTATGTCGCATCCGCGTTTTTGTTGTGTCGCCGGTAATGGAGAAGTCTAATAGTTCTAATACCTATTGTGCACTAAGAAACGTACTAGTTGGGGTTAGCCAATGCATTATAAATTATTATTATATCTTCTATTTTCCCACTGATATCACTAATCAGTTCATTTATGTATAGTCATTAACATATCAAAGCTATGTTAAAAAATTTATGATACAAAAAGTGCAAATTATTTAATAACGCGCCTCAAAGTTATTTACGAAACAGATTCGTAACTGGCATTATCAATTTGTCACTGCTTTGGTACTTTTTTTTTAAAGATAAAATATATGATTGAAGTTTTTGTGTAGTTTGCTTATTTTTATATATGTATTTGAAGCACTCATTTCGTCAGAAACATTACAAGTAACATATTTTCTGCGGATGCAACAAAATAAAATATTCTACAAAAACAGCTTCGTTCACAACTTCTATATCGTAAACATTTTTTTACTGCGCCACAATAAAGAACAGTTTTATTTTAAATTCAAAGTTATAAACATTACTCATCTGAGTTTCATTAGTTAAATCTCATTTGGCCAAAATATTTTTCTCAAACCTGCATGGAAATATTGTCATTATTTTCGAAAAGAGAACACGCGAAGTTTTGAATTTACGGACATGCCAAGAATGATAAAAGATATCCAAAGAGTATATAATAACCCCAGCACGCCGTTTCATACAACATTGCTGGAGCGTTGTAATGTTCCAAATTCAAAAAACGCTCCTGCAATGTATTTGATTTTCTTTGTTCGTAAATTCGATACTTCGCGTGTCCTTTTTTCGAAAAAAAAAAAACAATTTTTAATGTTTGAGAAAAGCACTATGTTTTGGCAGAAATGGAAATTACCTGTCTCGTATTAGTGGAATAACATGAATCTTTTAATTATATATAGATTTGGAGATTAGAGCTAGTATTGTATTAATATTAATGTATTATATATCGAAAGGTGTTGCAAAATATTATATAGTATATATATATATATATATAGTCTTGCATAATAATGGAAAATCAATGAGTTTAATCATCTATTTAGAAGAACCTATTCAATTATATATAATACCGAAGTATAATTTAATATTTTATGTAAGTTACCTACAAACATAATATAAATCTTATGCATAGATATAAATCGTAAATTGAGAAAACTGAACTTATGGTTAGGTATAATCTATTTTGTGTATAAATAAATAACTTTAAATGTAAACAAGTTTAATAGAGAAACTATGTAATATAAATAATATTGTTCTTTGAGTCAGAGAATTGCACTATTATATGTATACTATTAAAATAACAAAATAACCACAAACAATGACTAATTTTGATTCTTTTTTAACTTACGGTTAAATCCCCATTTTTGTATATTATGACTGTAAACATAATATAGCTCCAAGAACTATGTTTAATAATAATAGTTTCATTTTACTGATACCTATCTTACTAGCATAGCACAACATTACAGGAATAAAATTCAATGTATCTTTTACCGAGTGGAATAGAGAAATAATGGACCTGTTTTATTTGTAATAAAAAATAGAATAACTTCGTATTTCTCAGGAATGTAAATTTTTGGTGCCTATGTATTTTGAGCTCTTTCAAGTGCTAATCATAATTCACTGCGCAGTCCCTCTGTTTATTTGTGCATATAAATCCTAAGGACCTTTTTTTGCATGAAAAAGGCCAGTTTAGGTACAAAAATCTGTCCAAACTAAACCCGTTGGAAATTTAGTCGGCTCTAGAGTGAATCTAACCCGCATCGAACACAGTGATTGCTAGATCACAGAGTCGCATAACTTTGAATAGGTACGGAATTAAAAAATATTAATACTTAGTCTTTGCTTCAGGATAGTATGAAATTTAAGCTAACCTATCGTATTAGTAACAAAAAATGCGAATATACATAAGTCAACAGTAACATAAAATAATAAATAAGCGTGGTTATTTATTACAGACAATTAGTAAAATTATGATCATTATGATTTGAAAAATTAAGCTTCAATAATTATTCCATGTCCATCGCCTACCCTTTAGCATGGGTCTTGAGCAAGCGCACACGACTCGTCTGCGAAGGAAACCCCAAGCTCCAACTATTCATAACTCTACGGCCGTCGTCTGGCCGGTCGGGCCACCAGTCGCCGCGCCAGTCGGCAGTCGGATACTAATGACCGTTGTATCACTACGTTTCGTTCCTCCGCCTACACGTGAATAAGTTATTATTCTCTTCGTCACACATTTGTAAGTGGAGTGAAACTTTGAAAATATAAAATCAGCAAAACATTTTTTTGGTGTTGTGGATAATTGTTTGGATTTCCATACCGCTATTTTATGAACGTTGAAAGCCGCTGAATTTTGTTTGTGTTTGTTCAGTTTTTGCCGAGCCGGTACACCTAATTGCTGTTTGCCGGAGGTAAGCATTTTCTTTATCAGTTGGTAATGGAATATTATTGGTTACTTGTTCACAATATTTTGACTGCATATTATTTTATAATTCTATGATATTAAAGTTTTCTTATGATCATTTTCTTAATAATATAGCTTAATAACTCTTGATACTTTGTATCACGGTCCGATGCCTTTATTTCATTCGCCATTCGGTAACTAATCATTCACTCCTTTATCCCTGTTATAAATGATAAAAAATGTACCTTGTGCCTGTTTAATCTATCGGGTCGGACTCATCCGCCAGCGGAAACCAGTTCTCAGCCAGATGATAGTTTGTTATTATTTTTTACTTCGGCTTCTCTCGTCGGCTTATTATTGAGGACTACCTATTACACTAATTAAGCTTAACTGCTGGAGGTGAATATAATGTGTTAAATTTATAAAATGTATAAATTAAAACAAATTTATGAAGAATGATAAAATAAAAAATGAAGTTACAAGACAGAAAAACAGTTACTACAACGATTGCTATCTACCTATTTTGCGCTTTTGTTTGAGATCGTGACCAATATAGTAACTTCGCACTGCGATGTCACATTGTTGTCTTAGTATTGCATATTCTTTCATTTTTTAATATAAAATTTTAGTCCTTTTTCTTCAACAGTATCCCAACTACAAGTTCGAACTTAAGTTCATCACACCTGTACACATGTAGCGCGATATCACATTCAAATCTAATAGGGCAATTATACTACACGATCTACCGCGATTATTGTCAATATTCACTGTAGTATATATAATAAGGAATCGGGAATGCAGGATCCGATCAAGGGCGACGTATTGATCCGATCGCCTGCAACACAATGATATCGTAGTTCAGCTTTAGTCAGTGCTGGCAACTTATCGCGTTTCGCGCCAGATCTATCTAGCGCTTCTTTTAATCTCCAGCACGTTTTAGCGCATATCGCTAAATCTAGTGCTTTATGGTTTTCAATACGACATTGACAAAGTTCGCATTATAATAACTCTTTCCACAAAGAAAAGATAAAACTATGCAAAAATAAATCTATGATAGTCTATGAGTCGGGAATCAACCTTCAAACGATGTGTTGGGAAAGATTTCATCCACGGATAAATATAAATTGAAGTTGAAAATTGACAAAGACCATCTAGCTCAGCGGAAGCAAATATTTTATCACATGTCGACCAAGTCCAAGAATCAGAAGACGAGCTTAATAAGTTTAATTATGCTGTCTATGATGCAGGGTACCTACATAATAAAGTTGGCAATAATTTTCTTGATTACCAATAAAAGTTATAATTTTTATTAAAATATATATTTTGTATTTTAGTTTACACAGTTTGAACATATCATTAATCATTTGAGCTGATTTTGCAGCGCCGATGCCACGATAAAACTCATATTCGTAAATAATGCGATATTTTAAGTCTTCCATTTTTTGAAAATAATGATGTCAAAGAAAAAGCAAATGGTGCGAAAACAAATGAACAATAAATTCGAAACACAAATATACAAGCCTAAATTTGAAATAAATTTGAATTTCGAATCCCTAACCAAATGTCAGATATTTGAGATCAAAGTGACCAGTTAAACAAAACGCTAATTTCATATGTACGGACATAATACTATTAAGTGAGCAATCCTTGCTTAGATGTATTTGTGATTTTTAAATAATATTGCATGCCAGTTTATATGCTTAAGTATTGTCTACTAAAACCCATGTTAAACTGTATTTTGATTCAGATTGTTTGCAAATACTTACTATGGTCACTAATAAATTATTATTATTATTTGTTTCTCGAAAACGGCTCCAATTATTTGTATCAGTATTTAGATAATGTTTTAAATTTTAAGTATTATCTAGATAGGTGTTTTTCTTCTTTGTTTTTTTAAGACACCTAGCACAGCTCGTTTGTCCAGATATTTAATTTAATTTTAGATACTTCATTGTGTCAACAACATCAGCAACTACAAAATGTCACTGATATCAAGTTAGCAGACGAAAAATGTAATCAATAAGTCGATATATTGGTTGTAGTTTGTTTAAACAGTACATTTGTTGATGTTACAAATATTTATGCCGCCAAACGATACCCCTGTCGCTACTGGAACTCAATGTTTACGTTTAAGTCGAACTCAACCAGTGATATACTTTACGTTAGTAATCTATCATACCTACATGGTATTATATTATATACTTTATAAGGCTTTATATACACTATCTATCTCAATCCTAGAGTAGACAACTTTTGGAAGAATATTTTAATCGGAGATTTTGGCGGGATCTTGAAGTGATATGTTGTGATTTTTATTTTTAATTCATTTACTTATATTTTTGACCCTATATTATGTAATATTGGTGGCGTTTTGCGTGATATAGTTTGGTTTTTGTGCATAAGTAAAGTGGATTATAAGTATAAACTAAGAGCATGAATTCTGGGATCTCACAAAAACTCCCTATAAAGTTCTAACAAGGGAGCCACCATCTTGTTAGGCTACTGAAATCGTCATAAGACAGGACACTTTATTCACTTGATAATGGCAGTAACGGTCTTCATTAAAGAGGACTAGTTTTGCCAAGTTAGTAAAAAAGCAGAAGAAGATTATTTTAATCATTGTGTATGTTGAAAATGATATTCGTGAATTAATAATAATAATAATTATTATTATTACACCGTTAAAAGATACATATTATATAATCATTCAATAAATAAAACGAACTAATAAGTTGACTACTAGAATTTTAGTTATAAAATTTCTTCAACCCTTAGAATTTTAAAGCCCCTAACTATTTCAACGCTTAGTAATAATTTTAGAGTCGCTATATATCACAAGATAATCATCAATTGTGTATATTCATTGAACAATGACGTCACGTTTTCTGTATGGTGTTTTACTTTACTTTTTAATCATACTCTCAACTCACGGATTGCTATGAACTTATGTTTGTTATTGAATAACTATTACTTACATGTATTTACTCATAGTTTCCTCAAGATTGTTGAAAAGGATAAAATTATAATTATTTATAAACGTCGTTCATTGAACGTAAGTAAAATACCTAACAGTTATTATGAATAAACAAGTATTTTCCCTGACAAAAGGTATTTTATGATATAGTATGAATAATTACAGTGTCACAAGTAAATTGTATTAAATGTCACGTAGGACAAAAAAATAAATACATATTGTAATATAACAAAAAGAAGATTTCAATTATTCAGCAACGCTAAATTATTATGAAACTGAATATGAACCTTAAACAAAAGGATCCTTATACAATTCATAAATTCAACTTTTCAAAGGTAAAAATGTTGTATACAATCCTTGCATCGAAAATGCTATATTATATACCTTTATAATTATAAACCTTTAAGCAAAAATATTGCTTTATATGATTTTCTTTAAAAATGAAGATAAACGTGTTTACTTAATAACGCCAAAACTCAACCACCGATTATATTTAGTTTCGACTAAACTTAAAACTATTTCAGAGTTTTTAGAAAAGTAAGAATTTGGAGCTGAATTAAAGGACGTTATTTTTTTATGAAATGAACCCTTAATTATTTGTTTGTATACCCTGCAGCATACTGTTACGGTTTCAATATTAAAGCGTAAATTATTGTCCTTTTTGTATAACATACGGATAGAATTGCAAAATTTCATATAATAATAATGCCAATATTTTTCTAATCTTCAGATTTCAAGCAGCACTATAACAAGATGATGTCTTTGTTTTTAATGCGTAAGGAGTTTCTATGGTTAATTAAAATTCATGTTTCTACTAATTATTTATAATACTTCACTTGAGCACAATAACCAAACAATATCACGCAAATATTCACAAATTTGATATAATAGTGTTAAAATAAAAATCATAACATGACAGATCAATGTACTGTTTATAGTACCTCAGCTAATTCACGGCACTGTTCCTGATGGTAAGCACAGTACAATCCAAACATAACGGTGACCACCGAGAGATCGAAATCCGTCGGCGATCCTCGCTGTCATGCCAAAAACTCACTCAATTTGTTGTATAATACAATGCGATAAATGCTGAATTAAAAAAAAAATGTCTATGGCCTAAATTTACAAATATCCTGTATATATATACAGAATTCTTATGAGCATACGTTATCGTTATCCTGTCAGTCGTTGACTTGTTACTAAGGACAAGTTGAAATAACTACATATTATGCGATAACCTATACTGACAGGAGCAAAGATATCGACGTTTCAAATAGGGTTGATGTCCTGGACACATCCGTCTGTAAATACCATTTTTTTAATAATTGAAAGTAAACATAAAACTAAAGTTAAACCTTTTGACCACCACCACTAAGTGCCGGAACACACACAATTTGACAGATATTCAACTTGGTTAAAAAGAAACATGGAATTTCTTGTCAGTAAATATTTCTACACTATTACCGAAATTATGGATACCTAAATGAGTTAACACTATGTATTTGGTTCTGTACTTCCTAGCATTAATAGTTTTATTATATTAAATACTAGCTACACGTAATTGATTTTACCGGGATAAAAAGTAGCCTATGTGTTAATCCAGGTTACAAGTTAACCAGTTTATTCTAGGTTATAAACTATTTGAGTGCCAAATTTCATCAAAATCATTTCAGCCATTTTTGCGTGATTGAGGTTATTAGGTTTTTCCTATGAAATTCTCAATAACAGCTCGGAGTTTGGTTTCGTGCCCGATTAATGGCAATAGGCTCGCCCCCTATTACATGGGACCTAAAAAAACATACTCGGCGAACTGTGTGTGTACCTACATCAGTACACCTCTGCCTAACCCTTCGGGGAATACAGGCGTGATGGTATGATGAAGTGTAGCACATATTGTAAGGATACCTACTAACATTAACAAATAAATGATTTGTATATTTTGTTTTTGATTGTGGTAGCTAATCAGACAAGCTTTAGAAAATCCCTACTACAATGCATATTATTATGTAAACAATAATATTATATACCTCTGCATCCTCATTCAACAGTTCCCTGAAAATAAGGAAATAACATCTACGTGATGTCTTACAACAGTAATAAGTAGACGATTAAACTACATTGCATCCACAAACATACGCAGCTACCGGTTACGATAAAAATATGATTTTTAATGTTACAAAACTTTTGTTATGAAAATTCGAACATCACGGCCGGTGATATTAAAAACCAGGGTAATTTAATTGAAGCATTCTGGCCTGACTTAATAAAACAAAATTTGTTTGAAGAAAAACATTTACTTTCGTGTAAATATAACGATGGTTATGTAAGACAATTTCAAAGGGTAGGTAATTAAAACGTATATTAGTTATAGCGTTCCAGATACGAGCAAGATATTTCCTGGTGCTTATTTAGAGCAAATAAAAAAAATTCTCTAGGATCACTGCGTATTTAATTTGATACAGCTATATCTTCGGTACGGTTAGACCGGTTAAAACAATAGGGATTTTAGATTTTACTATTACAATACTCTGAGCATAAAATTTTCACAAAATAGGTACCAGAGTTATAAATCTTATAAGTTTACAATATCGTACGATTATTTCTGTTGCTAATACTCAAATAATACGTGATAAACACGAATAAATCCAAGCCAGGAGACAAATAGAATACAAAATCGCTTTATCTTCAATAAATTTCTATATTGCCTGATGTTTAATACTATATTATATTACCCATATAAAATCTTTCCTAATTATTTAGATACATAATACTTATACATAGATTTGAAAAATATATATAAATTTACCTTGGACTGAATACTTTTTTAATTATTATCATTAATAAATGTATCCTATTTATGTGATATTAAGAATACTAATGAGTTACTATGAATGCTTAATCGAATAAATACCTATTACAATTTACCGTTTTACAATTATTATATAAACATAAATCATGTAGATGTAAGAATGTGGAATTGAGTGAATGTCACGCATTATTTGTAAGTAATAGAACTTTCTAGAAATCTTCATAGAAAGAAGCCATGGATCTGTAAAATTCTCTCGGTTGTTTGAGAAATTACTTTAATTCAAAGAAAAGTTACATGTTGAAACAAAATACAATTTTATCATAATTATATAACCGTATTAATTACCTTTAAGGACAAAAATGCAAACCTAATTACCTAAAACTAAATAAAAGGTATTTTTTAATGATATTCTCCAGAATTAAAAGTTTTATTATGCTTAATAATATTCTGAGCTCTTTTCTGTTGTGTCACGTAAACGCGTTTGTAAGATAATCTTTTTTTTTTATTAATTAAGACTCTCGCCTTTAGTTAATGTATCCCTAAAGCTTAAATTTAATTTAATTTGACGTAACATAATAAGTTCTTACAAGAAATCAAAACCCTGAGCAATTATAGGAACAAGTTTCACACCAACAACGACGAGCTAACAATGCTCTGGTCGGCCAAGAACGGCTAGATTTCCGCACCATATATGTCTAAAGCATTTATTACGGACATAGTTCTGTGGTTTCCCCTTGCTATAACTTACATGAAGCTACATTCCTGGAGAGTATCACAACGTGATATTTTCTAAAAATCCCACGGTTAGCACCTTTTAGTTCCAAGTAATAAGAATTTGTAAAATCTATATATCCATTAAGATTTCTAATACGCATCATAATGTTTTTTAAACAATTCTTATTTACGGTTAATAATATACTGATATTAATAGTAATGTTGGGTCATATCAATTCCAGTACTCCTAAATCACCTAACAGATTTCACATGTTTACCTTAATATGGCTTTTTAAACGTTGTCACAATCTCACTCAATTGGTTTCTCAGAAACGGCTCCAAAGATTTCGATGAATATTTGCATTTAGTTAAGTAATGTTTTACATTCCAAGCTTACCTAGATAGGTGTTTTTTTTTTGTTTGTAAAACACCGAGCAAAGCTCAGTCGCCCGGATATATATTCTTAATATTCTAGTTAAATATCAAATTAATCACTTAATTATATAAAAATAGTGATGTAACACCCAAAAACACATTCTGTTTAAAAATTAATAGTGCAAAGTATACATATATACATACAAAGTGTACATACTAATGTGCGCTTGAAATAAAATTTTAACATAGGATTTACAGTTCATTTAAGTTCAATATTAGAATTATATACGGCGCTTCAGAAGTATTGCAAACTGAAATGGGAACATGAATAGGTTCACCTGACGGTGCAGAGGCGGGTCACTGTTATAAATAATGTGCTAATTTCATCGGGGCCGAGCGATTTGTCGACCGAATTGCAGTATGTTGCTTTGTGGTGGGTTGTGCAAAAATACATACCAAATATTTATATGTTACCTTTTTGAAAATTAAAATCATCTTCGAAGAAATAGGAATACCATATTAAAATGTATTTTTTTGTAAATCTGTATATTTAATACACATGACATCCATTTCAATAGAAGATATTGTATGTTTGTAAATAGAAAAAGTAAAAAGAATAGATTCTTACTGTACCAAATAAAAATAGGCAATAATGCAAATAATGTTCATCAAAACGATATATTCATGATTTTATCTTCAAATTAAATTAAAATTAAAGCAATCTCAACTATTAGGTATTAACGCCAAAAAGTTATATAATTTAGATACTAATTAGTAATTAGAAATCCAATCAATGTACAAAATTGTCTCTCTAACCACTGTAAGTGGTTATGGTAGAAACGTATTAGGAAGCAGATGTATTATGGCATTACCCCAATATTAACTCCCAAAATTTAGACCTACCTTGAAAATTAAAATAAGCAATAACGACGCGGGGGCGATAGTAAATCTATTATTATAACACTAAGTAAACTTGATCTTTCACGATTTGTAATTCAGAGCAAAGTTTTTGTCATAGTATTATTATCCATTATGATAATAGCATTGCTTAATGTTCTTGACAATGCTTTGGAAGATTGTCTAGCTACTTATTTATGAAATAGTTAAAACGTGAAAGAGATCGTTTGTTTTTGTTTAAAGTAGATTACTCGAGTCCAACCAACTATCCCAATCAAAAAATACTGTAAATAAATTGTTGTATTTTATAACACACAATTTGATCGCGATATGGACATTGTTATAAACGTTCGTCGCTTGATTCGGAAAGAGCATGGTTCTATAATCCTTAACAATAAGTCGTATTTTATTAAAATCATCAAGACATATACGAGACAGTTATACTAGTATTATAAGCAAAGAAATTCGTTTTCAGCGGGATCTTGATAATGTGGTCGTTTTTATTATAATTTGTAAACTTATATTATTTGGCCCGAGAGTGGTAGGTACTGGTGGCAGTTTATGTGATATAGTTTGGTTGTACACAAAGGTTAACAATAACCAGAAAAAAGCATTCTGAGTCGCCACAAAAACCTCCTTGTCTGTTCTAATAAAGCAGCTATAATCTTGAATTTTGTTTGAACTTTTAAGACTTAATCTGCGAGGTTGTGTTCTTTTTCCTTGCATCGGATTGAGAGACGGGGGCAAAGGGATTGATACGTCCATAGTAAAATAATATAATCACGTAAAATGTCATGAAATGATTCTATACAAGTATGAAAATTCGTGACCGTACAAATCAGGTAGAGTTTTACATACAGTACCAGTAGCTCGACAGGACCGGAATTCTGTCGTGTCAAAATATTGGTTGCGACACTCAGTGAACACTATTCGACTACACTGAATACGAAATGTATGGCGAAATGTTGCCGTCTACTTTTTTAAATAATACTTTTGTATTTATATTATAAACTAGCGGTGTTCCCGCGGCTCCACACGCGTTTGTTACTACTACGCAGTAGTTATTTACATCCCGTAATTTTATTTTTATTCCTATTGTTGACAATTCATCTACCGTGTCAATTAAGAAAAGGCATGCATTTCCTGTTTACAATTTTCATCAAAATTATTTAAAAAATATTATTCTATACAATAATTTCCAATATATTTAATGACGATTCTTATAGCCTTTCAATTAAGGCATGGTGTATGCTTCCCGACTTAACATTTTGTCAGAATCGGTTGAAAATTGATGGATTTTTTTTTACATCTTTTGTTACGATTTATAGAAGTAATATTGACAATTGTTATAGCCTATCAGTAATGTAATTACTTATACTTCCCGTGTACAAAATTTCGTCAAAATCAGGTAACAATTAATGAAATTTTAAATTTTTGAGATTTCTTTTTTTACCATCCTTATTGGAAATTATCATAGCCCATTACTCATATAATGACTTGTATATCCCGTGTACAAAATTTTATCAAAATTGGACAACAATTAACGAAAATTGTTTTTTTACGATTTCTACAAGTAATAAGTATTTAAATTTCTTATACCCTATCAATTGACCAATAACATAAGCATCCCGTGTACGAAATATCATAGGAATCGGTCAAGCCATTTTTGAGTTTAATCCGGACATACAAACAAACAGACAAACAAAACTTGTTTTAATGGCCAATTCTTGATGAGGATCGTTCATATAGTGTGCCTATTAGGGGAATTTTGGAAAAATATGAAAAAGTACAGACAAAACTACAGATTTACGGACTCACGAACATTGATCCATTTACTGTATCTAACCAGGTGGATTCCCTATTTGAATCGACTGTGGTGGTCTTGTTTCCCATCGTCAATAAAGAATATTGTAATGATTTGTCAGAAGTTACCGAAGGTTCACTCAACGTAAATTGGTTTGTCATCATCATGAATAGGGCTTAGTTTCCAACGTAGTGTACATCACTATAGATGCGTAGTTTGAAAGAGCAGTGAACTTTGCCGAGCGCCGCACCGAGGCACTGTTCTACACCTGAGGTTCACTCACACGACCATTAGTTCCGACAGTTTAAACTTCCAAGATGGATATCACGTGCTTATCACACATAACTCTTGAAAACTTAATATGTCTTAAAGACGTTGAAGAAGCTTTTTAATGGTGGTGAAACGACAAAAACGAAATGACGTAACCTTAATTACATGGAATTTATTTCCAACCAAAAAAAATGTATCGATCAGTTAAGGAGCGTTTATTTGACCTGGGATATTTCGTGCAAGTCATTGAAGTAATAACGCGATAAATTAGTTTGAAATTTATTCCATCACTGGGAATCTATTCTGGTAAAGACCGACATAAAACACGGAATTATTATTAAAACAAACTATTACACAAATGATAGTTTACATTAATATTTGGTTTGATTTAACCCAACATAAACGGTAAGAGTAAAATAATTAAACACGATTCATTTAACTGCATTCACATTTGCCAGTTAAAACAAACTTTATTTCTGGAAACCCACTGGACTTTTACGAAGAACTGCGATACTATTTTAAATGTTCCCGTCATGGTAGTCGCCAACCTCGAGACGGAACGACGCTTCACTTAGAGCCGGTGGAAATAATTAACAAATTAGTTTCACGGTTCAATTAATTTATCAGTGAATCCTGTAAGTTCCTCTGTTCGTGTATAAAGTCAATAAAGTGCACTTTAATATAAAATAAATTCATTTTGACTGATTACAAATTTAAAAATGTATTAAATGCTGTGTAACATGAAAGAATCTTTTAAGTGTTTAAAAAACAAGTTTTTCTATTTTTTTTTATTTATTTATTTCTAGTACAGTCTCTTAGAACATTGAATAATAAATCAATTAAATGTACTAATATTCTTGTGTTATTCCAAAGTAAAAATATAATACCAAATGAATGTGAAATGTTTTTGATCGACTAAAAACTACAATCTGCGAAGTTAAATTTTACTAGGTAAAACACATTGTTATCAAAAATTAAGGAAAACTTTGTAAAATACCAACAAGACATTTTACAAAAAAATTAGGTTAGATAATAAATATACAGGCCCTCACAGGTTTTGCTACCTCGCGTGTAATGATTTAATGCCCATTCTACGTTAGGAGACTTATATTTGTAATAAATTTATGCTAAAGCTTTCTGTCACCAATATAATTATTGTACATTTAATTAAAATGGATGTCTAAGACATTCTGTCGGGGACACGAATTCCTTAGTAATTCAATTAAAGGCAGCGAGACAATAACATTCTTCGGACCAAACTTGACACTAACTATTTGAATATAATGTTATGACATTGGTAACCAATGTAGCCAGCCGTTTATAAGACAGACAGCCTAGTTGTATCAAGGACCGAGTTGTTTCCAGGTTCAACCGATATTTTTTCCTAGTCATTCCAATTTTGGAAGAAGTTTTTGCTTGCAATAATTTTAGAACAACTGGTTTACGAGTTCAGCTTAAACTTTGTATTAAATTTATTGTATATTTTACAATGACTTGATAACCAATACGTTGAGAGTAACTTTATAATTTTTTGAAACAATTCTTCCAACAATATGCATGAAGATGTCAGGAAAATAGAGCAAATTGTTTTTTTTTTTTTCGTCTCTTAGTAACAAAATGGTCATGTAGTATAGTAAACATGTAAGCCCATTAAATGTTTCCTAGAGTTCATTAAAATAGAAACCTATAAAATCTAATAAACATTTCTTGTGTATTTATCGGAAAAACATAACAGCATAAATACTTAAAGTAAACGTTTTATGCCAAAAATACCCGGTTCAGGGCTAAGCCGATTCATGATCGCGTTTTATGCCTTTTGTTCATGAAATGTTTATAAGATAAAATGTCACTACATTCATACATACAAAAATAATACCTTCTCTGTACGGTCAGGTATAAAAAAATACCTTGATTACGTAAGAAATTTCCTTATCAATATTTGGGCAGACACACCATATCTACCTCGGCAAATGATTGTATATTTAAAAAGAAAACGAGTGTCGATATACGAATAGTTATCTAATTTTAGTGTATTTATCGAATGGAACTTAGGGATTGAAATAAAGAAATATGACGAGATAAACATTGCAGCTTAATTTAGTATATTTATTTAGTTTATTGAAAAACTGCAACCACTCATAAATTATTTCTTATGTTAATGATACAAAATAAATTTGTTTACGTAATAGTGCTCGCAAAAGGAACGGCATGCGGCAGACCGTGTAACAGGTGTCAAAATAATTGAATAATTTCAATATAATATGCAATAGGTTTTTAGGCTAACTTCTGATCATAATTACACCATATGTTATTTGAAGATGTGCTTAAAGGAAAAAAAACTTAGAAAAGGGAATTGCTCTTAAGTGTAGCAGGATACATCAGTAAGTTCTCCAAGACTACTTAATCAACTTGAAGCCAGACAAACATTAAAAAATACCCCGTCAGAAAGTTATGATCGCGTCACAATGTTTTCCTTAAACTCCTAATCGTTGTAGGTTTCGAACCCACGACATTTAACGTGGCAAGACTACTTACTACCACTAAACCATTTTTAGCATTAAATACCATGTAATACCAAGTTTTACTACAAGGTACCATAATGACTTCATGCTTTAATTTACCTTGAAAATGTTTCCTTTTCATCCTCAATGACGTCCGCATTTACAATAAACAACAAATTCTTCTTAGTTGTAATATTGTGATAAATATGCAAGCGGAATTTTTAATTGTTTCCTCATTTGCTTTTTCATAATAGGGTTCACAACGTTGAAATGGTAGAGTAAGCACAATCGATATGCAGGTAATCGGATTTGCTGCCCGTTCCCCTGACACTCCAGGAAGTGACCCCACTCAACGGAAGAGTGAACTCGATAAGCCTTTATTTTTTCTATTTACTTGTCCCATATTTCTCGAGTAGAAAGAGTTCACTTCGATGATCAGAGTAACGAACGTGGAAACATTTTTAGACAAAGAAATTAATATAATGAAATGACTTTAACCATCGCTGCTCAACCTGAAGTCGCGACACGTAGTAGGAGTACGCTTTCAGGAATATGGGGGGGTCGAACTGTGTTAAAAAAATAAGCCTCATATGCGAAATATCCTTTTATGGACGTGTATTTTTGTTTGAGAACTGTGTTTGGAAATGAACCCTTTCTAAGATAATACAACAAAGAAATAGCCAAAGCCAAATACATGACTCTATTTTATTATTTGTAAGATTTTGAACACGCTCGTAGAAATTAATGCGCTATTATGAGATTAATAAGTCACAATAGGTACAGAAAAAAGGGTTAATTATCTTTGGGTTAACCGACCAATGTAAAACTTAAATAAATGAAAATAAAAACGTCAAATT
Source organism: Saturnia japonica (assembly GCA_033032175.1). Lineage (NCBI taxonomy): Eukaryota > Metazoa > Arthropoda > Insecta > Lepidoptera > Saturniidae > Saturnia > Saturnia japonica. The sequence goes on along the minus strand of CM065311.1, from coordinate 6,842,689 downwards.
GAAGGGGTTGAACGTTTTCTCACAATTTTTTTTCTTTTGCTTAACTTGGTCTCTACAATGAAAAGTTCGAGAAACGATCAGTTAAATTAACACTGAATAATTTATATTTCAGTTGTTAGTGTAAGAATGCGATTAATCAATATTGTCCAGAGTTATTCGTTGGTTTTAAAACCAGTCCTAAATATGGTACACTCGAATTGTTAAAAATAACAAATAACTTTTTTATGTTTACTGCGAGCAATTTACAACGCTAAAACGGTTGACGTCCTGCATTATTTTCACATGAAACTGGACACGTAAGGCACGGCCTCTAACTGACTAAGGCAGTGTTCTGATGAGTTAGCAAAACAGTGGGTCACATTACTCAATGTTATGTTTGCTTGCTCCTTCAATGGCACGCTGTCCAAACAAAGTTGGTACCTACACAAGATAAAATGCATACAACACCGAATCGTTATCGTATATTTAGGTAGGTATATAATCTTGTGAAGTACTACTAGATTTCTACGCTGATTGATGGTTTAGGTGGTTAATTTTAGTATTATATTTCCAATAATGAATAAAGCTAATACACAACGCATATACAAAGTGGGTGTCATTAAATAAAAACACTGTAAAGAAACCTACACGGCATAAAGAACGATAACATAGGTACTGTGGTACTGATGAGTACCTACTCATAAGGTACGTTACTGAATGTTTAATATATATAGACGTATTTAATCTATATACTTAAAACGAGATCTCAAGAAGAATCCAACTGAGATGGGCAGCATTCAATAAATTAGGCGATTTTCTCAAATCTGTTGACGTTCAACAATGTCTGAAGACCCGTTTTTACAATTAGTGTGTCCTATCCACCAAGACATATAGTGCCGAGACATAGACACATTCATATCTGAGGCTGTGCATAAATTATAAGTGGCACAGAAAGCCAGGAGCGCGCCATGCTCGGCATAGAATTATAAAATCAAATCAAAAATGTAGAGATCCGACGTCGCACTCTGTGACCTTGGAGAGATTATCACAAAACTAAAATGGAATTGAGCGGGATATGTTACCAGGCAGAGTGACGGCAGGTGGACTAAAACGTAAACGGATTGATGGTCACGTATGAGTAAAGGAAGATTTGGAAGCCCACCACCTCTTTAGGTAGACGATATTGTTAAAAACGGGGGACAGACACGGATAAGCCCAGCCCAGAATAGGGATGAGTGACGTACAAAAAGAGAGGGCTGTACTCAACAATGTGCAATTACGAGCTGATGATGATGGTGATATAAAAGTCAATTTCCTGACTAACTCTTCATCGCTCAAGTGAAAGTACTAACGATAAAAATTGAAAAGTTTGCGAAGATGTGGAGATTACTTTGTGAACATCATTTAATAAGGTCATTTTTGAAGTTCAACCCCATAAGGTGATGAAAAGTACCCCCTTTCAAAGTTTGTATAGAAAATATTTTTATTTTTCAAAATGTTGCCACTAATGGTTCGAACGGGGTTGGAAAGTATATATGGGAAATCAAGAAATCATATTATAATACTCAGTTTAAATTTATGAATAAATCAATACAGAACATTATCACTCCCAATACATCCTTGACGATTTAATGCATGTTCGCAAAAACTTTTGACCTGTACAAATCTTATATTCTACGTGAGCAAAGCCACGGGAGGAAAGATAGTAAATATATTATTTACGTATATTACGTTCTATGTAACGTTTTATCATTTGAATTTCCTAGATGTCTGCTTTTATACGCGATATAATTTAAAAATCATTTTCCCACAATTTACATTACACTTGGGATAGCATAATCTCATTCTTGAATCGAATTTGTTCACGTGCGAGAAATCCCGCCTTACGAAGTATCTCCTCAAGTAACGTTCACTTGACTATTAAATTTTTGTTCCTTCGACCATAACTTGAATGCAGCCTACGTTTCCTTTCAAAATCATAATTTGAGTTACCGTGTGCAAAGTAATCCAGCAATGTATAGGTTACATATTTAAATTAGCACGGAATACCACGAATTTGAAAATGTGCTCACTAGCTATGTTCGCTTGAATCGCTCCGCCCGTGGTGTCGACTGTCGGGACCGTCGTCGTCGACAAAATATCATTAGTTCCGTGGAGAATTTCCTTCGATGTAAACGTGGTTGCGCTCTCACTGAGGATATATTTTAGTCAGAGTGGATTGCGAAAAGTGAATTAATCCTACAGTTAAACATTTATGATAACTTGATAAGAAAAGAACACCTAAGTGATGTAACAGTGTATTTATAAGTTTTTTAGAAAACAAAGTGATACCGCTGATATTCCATTTTGAAGGTAGGCAAGTTTTAAAGGTAAAAGATTATTATATTTATTTGAAGATTTTTATAGACTGTTCTAAAATGCGTACACGACATTATATCCAATTTGAAAATAAAAATAATATATATATTTTTTTATAAATCTCTAAACCAAAATTATGATCACTTTACCTGAATTACCTATGCATATGTAGGGTAAATTCCAAAATGAAATTTTTATTCTATTAACATTTCAGACCATCGTACGATACGAATCATTAATATGCTAATTTTCATATTTCGAGTCCTTAGGTAGGTACAAAAACGATTTGTAAAGGTCGCCCGGATTTTGCATATTGATGTTAATTTTATACTTTATTGGAAACAAGGTTGAAGATATTATGGTTTTAAATAGTTTCTTAGATGTCACAGAAAATCGAGATTTTATAAATATGGAAATTATTATGTGTTGTAAAAACGATACAAGGAAATTATTTACTTTTGTTATGTGGTGGTAAATGATTTTGTAAATATCCCAATATATATAAAACCAATGACAAAACCTATTTTTTTATCGTAGCATAACAAATTGAAGGCTCTCTCCCTGATCGTAAGCATAGTGCATTTCAAAAACAACGGTGATCCGTACTGCAAAGCGTACTTCTTTTCTCTTCTCTTCTTTATGCTAACTTGTCAGGACTTACGATGAGATTATATTGGAAGCAATGGTATTATAAAGATCGAATGTTGGGTTTCATTTGTGGGTTGATGGTCTTACGACGGACATGTTCGGCTTGACCTACGACCGCATCACGTGGTGACCGGTGTAGATTTGAAATACCTGTTATAGTTAGTTATTTACTACGTTTCTAGCTCATCATGTTTCGGGATCAGCCTATATTCTATAGTATGTATTGTATTCTATCAAGTTGGCTTTATTTTCGCCGCGTTATACTAACTGATGATGGATATTCCTCCTTCAGTGGTTGTCGTTGTATTTGTGTTGAAGCATTCATCATCAGTGATCATTAGACACCATACAATCATTTTGCCGAGCAAATATTAAAAACGAAAACACGTTATCAATAAAATACCATAACTTATTATAGATTATTTTGAAGAATATATTATTATCTAAAAATTAAAGAAGTATAATAAATATATTTTGTTTACTTACATCCTGGTTTTAAAACTGAGAATTAAAATGCTATATCTAAATATCAGAGACAGAATGAGAATAAAACACCAGGATGACGTCAGGGCGAGAATCATCATGATATCACTTTTGGTGTAGGGTCTACGTGAGCGGAAAACTGTGGCAATTTTAAACATATTACGTATCCACGGTAGGACACAAAATAAAACCTGAACTTAAATAAATGGATAGAACATCCGTTCTCTACTAAAACTCTATAGCATATATGGATTCATCTCCTGCGGACCCTTACACTTTTAGTTCTACTCTATTTATCAACTGCCATAATTATATAAGTAGCTACTTATTAAAATTCTTAAGACTGACTGACAAACAACGCACAACTCAAACCGATGGTTCGTTTTCTCTTATTTTTATTCTTTAAATTAGCCCATAGCGACCCTCGATCCTGCGGCCAAACCCCCCCCCCCCCTGCCCTCTTCCCGGAAATCGGGTGCGGTAGATCGTGACGTGAAATACCCCTTAAGGAGCGGAACAGTAACCATGAACGTCAAGCCATCTAGAAAACTGTAAGAAAGTACGGGACGTGAGGCACAAGTTGTACACAGCTAATATTGAATAAACTCAATTTTACATTTGAGTCTTTTGTTAAAAATTCAACATAAACGTAAAATAAAACATGAGTTTGAAAATGTTTAATCAACAGAATATTTTTACGTAATAATAACATATCCACATATAATAAGGAATTTAGAGCTGAAGTCACTTGCAGAGGAAGTAGGGAAGATAACATATTTTGAATCATCGTAGTGCCATTGCACTAACAACAAGAACCACGTAGATCACAAGACGATAAGAGTAAACTGATAATCTACAGTCATACTTTAAAATGAAGGTCACGGTGCACACCACGAGGTGATTCATGATATAATAACAAATGTAATAAATCAAGACGACCGGCCGGTACATAAAATACAAGCAATATAGTAAGGCATTGTTGTTCATATTTGCTTTTCATTAAAATAGTTCGGTTTATATGGACAGGTTTATGATGTTTCGACAGTATGTATGAAGAATTCGATGACAAATTAATCATACAGTATGTATGTATATATATATATATATATATATATATATATATATATATATATATATATATATATCCTTGTACAGTAAACTCTACGTCTGCATTGGTCATTTCAATGGAATTTACGTTTATTTTTTTACGTCAATAAAATTCTAGGTAAGTAATTGAATATCAAGATATAATCCAAGGTTTATATAAATTTGTATATACTTTTACGCGAAATATTTGAAATACTAATAACTATAATAATTTTTTTAACAGGTTAAATGTTTATACATAACATTGTTGAGTATTGCAGGTCAATGAAATAAGTGTTAATAATGATAAATTTATTACTTATTGAATAATTACCAAACATATTATTTAAAATTAAAATTTATTCTGTCTACGACATATACCTACGGCATTTACAATTTTATGAGTATATCCTAGAAGGGTACAAAAAGTATTAGAATATTAAAAAACATCTTGGTGAAGAAGTCCTGAGTATTTCCACTTTAACGTTTAAGATATAAGGACTATAATAAACCACAAAAGATAAATTAAATAAATTTGATTTATTTTTGTTATCAATAAAATATGATAAACGAAAAGTCTAAATAAACCATTTACAATTACGATTTAAACCTTGTACTTACTAATCTTTAACTGTGTGAAACTAAGTCACAGTGCCCACAAAAAGTGCGTGTTTTCCGTATCGGGGACAAGTCGTTTTAACGCTTGCATTTGAAACTTTTCTCAATTTGTTTACAAAGAACTGGCACATTGTGATAATTTTGTACGTCGATTGCGACCGTGTAACGATTAAAATAACTATATCTTCGCTAATATTGCCGACCTTGTATGACAACTGGCGAACTGGCGTGACCGTCATTCAGTTGCTTGAAATGATTTACATTACACTACAGAACTTATTTATATACTCCGTTTAATGGCGATATATTTCGCGGGACTAAGGCGTAGATACTTATTACACAAGGTCACATTATCATATTTACATCATCTGCTGAATATTCAAGACATCTGAATAAATATTTTAGAAGTACCGTTAAGATAATAATTAAATAAGTAGTAGGGTATTTTACACGCTTCGTAGCTCTGCGGAGCTGCAATTATTATACTTACACAAATAATTAACGGCGTGTGAGGAAAAAGCACAAATAAGACAATTTTAACAAAAATGAAAATCAACTTCAATTATTTTGAGAAGTTTCGTGGTGTATCTTCGAAGTTTAATGCCCAATGCCAATGAAATTAAAATAGGACCACTCTTGAGGTTTTCCCTTTCAAAAAAAAAATCAATCCGTTCATAAACAAAGAAGTTATGGCTGCACATCTTTAAAAATATACATTTGAATTAGGCACCTCCTCCTTTTTAACCGACATAAAAAAAGGAGGAGTTACTCAATTCGAAAGTATATTTTTTTATAGATGTTCAGCCATAAATTCTTTGTTTATGAAACAATATAGATGTTTTTTTTCATTGGAAAGGGGATACCTACCTTAAGGGTGGTACTATATTAATTCTATTGGCATTGGACCTTCGAATTCGAAGATACACCACGAAACTTCTCAAAAACAAGTAGCCTCCAACCTCTCCTATAACCACCCCGAGCCTCGCTTGAAACTTATTACTGTTCGCAAACATTCTGAACTGATTATCTAATTTCTGACAGCAAACAGCTTCGTAACTTATATCTGAAGTAAATCATATTAACCTACTGCCCGCAGGCAGCCTCGTAACTGATTGACGGTATACTGAATAACTTATTCGCACAATATAATCTTATAACACTATCCCTTGTACATAAGATGTTCACTTACCAATCTGCAGCTTGCTCCAACCTGGTTGTCGTCGCAAGAAATAATCAATGAATCGTACCACCACAGCGTTCAGCACAATTCCTCATCTCTTCATTATTCTCTGTCCAATCTAAACTCATTTGAATCGGTCTCCGCATACTCGTCTGCGCTGGCGCCACCGAGCCCGCCACAGACCCGAAAAAACCACGTGCTAGTGTTGCCAACTATTATTAACATTTTGCTACCTATACTATACTATTTCCATTTCTTTATTTTCTCGATGACATTTCTAATTTGATAGTTGTAGTGTTGTGACCAATTAAGTAATGATATCGATCGCATATGTCGATGTCGATTCATCAGATTTTGATTAAAATAAATAAATAAAGATTACCTGTCGTTATAATTATTTCGTTTCATTGTCGCGTACCCACCTATACCTACTTATTTTACAACAGCTTCGAAACTTTTGAAGAAGTTGGCATTATCAATTAAGAATTAATACGTGTAACATCTTGTAATGAAATATAATATTAGTTAATAAATTTGTACAAAAGTATCCGGCAGTAGTTTAGTTTCTTACATTTTGTAAAAAAATATTGGGTCTGTTATCGTGTTATGTTTATCGATATAGCTCCATCCCTATCAATTTCTCCGACTCTGATATAAACTTGTTCGTGTATAAACGTCATATTTTTATAAAATAATGCATACATAATGTAAAAAAGACGCACGTTCAAGTTTTCACAGGAGCTATCATCGAGAAAATAAAGAAATGGAAATGGTATACTGTTTCGGTTTCGCGACAGGCTTGATGAATTTAGTGTATGAGGTGTCGTTAAATTCGTCTTATTTGTGGAAGTGATATAACCTATATATATCTTGTTTTGTTAAGTGAGCAATACTTGTATATATATGTATATGTAATTAGTTTCTCGGAAACGGCTCCAACGATTTCCATGATACTTTGCATTTGGGTAATGTTTTGCATTTCAATTTTACCTAGACAGGTGTTTTTCTTTTTTTTATATAAGACACCGAGCATAGCTCGGTCGCCCAGATAAATAATATTTAAGTACGACGTCTGGGAATCAAATAAAAAGCATAAATATAAAAACATATTTTAATAGCCAAATGTTTTTGTTGCAGTTGGGTTTTTTGCTTCCTTTTTAATAATTTAGCTTGTTTTTAAAAATTGTTTTGTTTTGAAGTCGGTAAAAAAATGGAACGAGCTATTTCTCCTTAATCCACATAGAAATGCGCTAGTCGTGACTGAATTTTTTTACGAAATAGGAAAAACCTTTTCTCCCACCTTATCATTAGATATTACTTTTATATTGATCTGTCACAGAATATTCACACTGCACTGTAATTTATACAACTACAGATAATTCCGACTTAGATAACGTAATTCATACCTTTCAACGAGACAGTTTGACATAATCCGAATGAAATGTATCAAGTAAAATTACTTTCACTCCCATAAATATGGCTTTAGGTACGGTCTGCTACATTTAATCTAACGAATACGAAAGAAAGCGAACACTAAGTTATCGTTTATCATGCAATACGAGGAATGAATCACGAGTGATCACGATTCCTTAGTGTTTATTGTATTTAGTCTAAAGTATTTAATCTATGTAGGACCCATTCGATAAATTATGGACGCTTTATGCTATTTATTTTTAGTCTAATATAAAATTGTTTTAGTACTTTCGTTGTCATTGAAAACAGAATATCGGTACTTAGTTTATTTTATGTTATTTTTCAGCTATATTTACCTAAATATAACTAAATTTATAACCGAATATATAAGTACTAATAGTAGAAGACTAAAGAGATTGTTTGTTTGTTTGTTTGTTTGAAAGCGCTAAACTCTGGGACTGCCAGCCAGATTACAAAAAATATTTTTGTATTTTATAGCGTTTTAGCGATGTGCCAGCGGCTCCGCACGCGTTTGCTGCACAGTAATTATTTTCATCTCGTAATTTTATTTTAACTCATATTATTGACAATTCATATAATATATCAATTGGGTAATAACTTAAAACTTCTCGTGTAAAAGATTTCATCCAAATCGGTTTGTTTTTTGATAAAGATTCTTAAATGTATTATTATTGACGATTGTCATAGCGTATCAGTTAATAGAATTTCGTAGCTTCCCGTCTACATAATTGGATCAGAATCGGTTGAGATTTTTTAGTTTTAGGATTTTTTTTTTTTTACTATTTCTAACAGTATTATTGAAAATTAATATAGCCTATCAATTGACCAATGAGATAAGCTTCCCATGTACAAAATTTAATAAGAATCGGTCTAGCCGTTTTTGAATTAAATCCGGACATATAAACTGACATACAGACAGATAAAAAAATATTTAAGGGCATATAGGTACATATATTTATATATGTCTTATATATTCTTTATATAGTAGGTCTATCGGGAAATTTGGAAAAAATATTGACTATTACATACATCACTACTAGAGATTTATAAAAAAAGATTAAAAATTCAATAGTCTTTCAATCCATCTACCTCTGCATCCTACATTATATTCAATACAGTTTATTCATTGTGTAAATATCTAGTAATCAATTTTAGAGAGTCACGTTATTTAAAATATATAAATTATTATCAATTAAGTACTTCATATTATTGTATAAGTAATTATTTGTAGTTGATTTTACGAATCCTTGTCTGTTTCTTAAAATAATTTGCTTTACTATAAAACCTTACAACTTTCATACAATATACTCGAAATTTCGTCTCATTGCTGACTTAATATGTGTTGAAAGATCTATTATTTATGTACAAGCATTCATTGTGAACATTGGAACAGTTTGTTGTCACGTAATTCATGTCATAAGAATTTCACAGTCAATAATAATTAGCATATACATTCGTTCATATGTAAATTAATTTACAAAATGCGTTGTTCTAATCTGGGTCAGCGTAAGCGATATTTGTTTCTGAATTGGAACTTGTAGGTCAATAAGATTATGACTCGTATCATAGTAATGTGCTTAGTTATAATTAATTGTAGAAAATTCTATCTATATAATATATAAGCGAACTAGTTGTGACCTACAGTTTCACCCGTGGGAAATATATACGACTGATTCCCAATCGCGCAATCCCAATAGCCTATCGTTGTTCTCACTTCACGTACTTGCATACAGCTTGTCGTTCATGGTTACTACTCTGCTCTTTAGGATTGTAGCGACAAGTTATATAATCTATAAACTTTCTTAATAAATAGGCTATAAAAATATAATATACAAAATCAACCGATTGTAATGGAATTTTATATACATGAAGGTTTTTTGTGAAATCTATGCCAGGGAGTATAATATGTCATTCTGAAGTTCATGGGCTACAAAAATTATCAATATTACCTCCAAACATCATGAAATATGAGTAAAAATAAAATTACAAAAATCAAAAAGTTACTACATAAGAATTAAAAATAATGCATATTAGTCACTTTTTAATTTACAGCAAAGCTTTGTCACAATATACATTATTGTGGCTTATGTATAAAAGATAGCCATATACTGTTGCTGTTTTTTTTTTTAGATATACTAAGAACCAATATTTTTGGCCAATTTTGGCAGTTTGGCAGTTCCAGAGATTAGCGTGTTTAAACAAACAAAAAACTCTTTCGCTTAATTATATTAATATATGAATATTAATTTATATTAGTTGTTATGGAGAGGGTGCGAATTTTGTGAGTTTGTGTATATCTGGGGGGTAATTTCTAGACTGACTGCACTTAATTGAGTTCTTTTATTGCATTTTATAGCCTATTTATTGAGGAATGTTAAAGGCTGAATAACTTCACGCTACGACTAGCGGAAGTTGCGGAGCAGTAACCATGCACGTCCAACTATATGGCAAGCTGTAGTAGGCAAGTACGGAACTGGGGACAATCCGGGTGTAGACGAATTTTTGGAAAATTGTTTTAATCACTTTATATTTTGAAAATAATACCTATGAATACATTTTTTTTTTCATCAATACAGCATAAAAAGTGATTTAAAAATATATTTCAATCTAAATGAAAAGTACACCACAAAAACATTATGGTCCCATGACGTCATCATTCATTTTATAATCATTTTGTATGATAACAGTGACAAGTTTGACAACTAATATAAAAGTTTAACGTACATATTTCCTAAATTATTACGTCACATTTTCTAATCGGCGGTGTTTCAAGTCACGTGACTCACAGACAAAAATATTAATTTTCCAAATTGAGCATTAATTATATAAACAATTACTTTTCCAGATTTGTATTGTTTTAGGCTTTTTATCTATAGACTAATATCACTTAATAATTTACTTGAATTTTTAAACATACAGTGAATTCGTGGATTGATAGGCTAATTATGTACATAAGTATTCCTAATATCTATAAATCATAATTAAACACAGCTGATTATATAATTTGTTATGTTATATCCACATGACATGTGTAATAGTGTACGTTTATCTTTATTGGAATAAGGTGCACTGAACTTCGTTGATGTTTACTCGTTAATACGTCATTGGACACAATGTGTGAGTTCGCGTTTATCGTAAGTACTTATAAGAATGTACTTTTAGCTTTTTTTTATCTTTACTACATTATGAGGAAGCTCAAAGGATATAATTTCATACTTATTTTCGGTTGCTGAAGAATATTATCTATAAATTATTCAAAAATTATATACTTAAACAGTTACAATGATTATCAATATCATTAGGGTTTAAAACGCAAACTCCTAGTTGTTACGAAATGCCTTACTCAAGTTACAGATTTGATAACTATCAAGAAAATATTATGGTGTAAGTGTTATGAGTATAATTATGTCGAATTCGATACTTGTAGTTAACGTGGGTTGTTAGGCAATAAAATAAACTTTCAATTTTGCGGTTGTAACCTACGCGTTGTTGCAGAAAGTGGGCAGTTAGTTTTACTATGACAATAGTTTAAGCTAAACAGCAGACAGTAGCCTGAATATTTGCAAATGACATGAAGCCAATTTATTAAACGACTTAAAAAAAAACGGATCAGTAATAAGAATAACTAATATTTTTATCAATCGATTAGGATGATTCTTTTGCGTTGGAAAGGGGATACTTCAATGGTAGTCTCATTTTAATTTCATTGTCTTTGGACCTTTATCTTCGAAGATACACAAAATTATTGAAGTTATTTGAGGTTTTTTGTTAAAAATTGTTATGTTATTATTATGTCATTTACGGCTGATATTTCCATAGTTGATAAGTAATAATATTAGATTGACAGTTATTATAATAAAATACAAGATGTGTCCCACGGTTTCACCTGTGTTAAATTTATTTGATAAACTCTGCAACGCGCCGCGCCGCCACCAACGCACCCGTGTAGCCTACCGCCGCGCTGTTCTCAATTCCCGTACTTGCCTACAGCTTGCCTGCCATATTGCTGGACGTTTATCGTTACTGATCCACTCCCTAGAGTCGTAGCGTGAAGCTATATAACTTATAACCTTCCACAATAAAATAGGCTATAAAGAGCAATAATAAATTTTCAATATTTCGTTCATAATTTTTCCTTTCTACTTTCTTTTGTACTAAAAATATTAGTATTAATTCTATTGGAATATACGTAATATAGATCTGTGTATAAAATAAATAAACACATTTTAAGAAAATGGTAATTGGAAGTGGTCATTTTCAACCATTTATTATCTTTAAATTCGAGGTTTAACATTAAATTAGATGACTACGAACTGTAAAATTCTGTTTTTTTTTGCGATCCGTTTCTATTCGCTCGCGCAACAGCAAAATCAAAGGTGTTTGAACTTATTTCAAAACCCAAGAGAACAACTTGTCACAAAGAAATTTCATTACAGACTTTTTAAATCTTTTCTCTTTTAAATGACCGTTTAACGTCCATGTTTCACAATCTTATAAACAAAAGGTCTTGGGAATATTTATTTTCTTATTTTTGTTTTATGTAATGTTCCTGTAGTCAAAGAAAATTTAAATACAAAACTTTACTTGTACTTGTATTATAATGAATGAATATTCATTTGTATAAGCTGCCTGCAATTCTCTAGTATCTAGTGGATCTACCTACCACTTGTTATGATTTACTGATCTACACAATTAATAAAATAGATGTGTCTTTTTCTAATGTAAATATAACAGCTTTTAAAAAAATGCATATGTAAGAAAGTTTATGTGGTACCTACCTAAAACATAAAATAAATATTTTTTTAATTTTTGTCTGTTTGTTTTTAAGTCCATTGTCTGTTCGTTCCGGGTAGTCTCCGAAACGGTTAGGCCGATTTTTACCATTCGTTTACTAGCAGATATTAGGGTTCCGCGCAAATAAAAATACTGGTCATGGAGAATCGATGCGGATGCTTACGCTGAGTAAACCGTTAAAGAAAGAGATAATATATCAAGTTAATTTACTACCTACATAATTGTAAAAAAGTACTACAAAAAAATCATCGAGAACATTTACATCTTCTGAGAATCACCCACAATAAGCATTTTATCTTTAAAATATCCGGGAATGGGGGTAGTACGATTCACGCATGTGTCCGATCGACGGCATTTTGTAGTCCACGCGAGCGCAGCCGCGGGCACAGTTAGTTAATAATGAGCATTGCGAGTTGCGGCGAGTAGTTTGCTGGGTGGTACAGGACACCATAACTATGTTGTCATACACATGATTAAATCTACCCCACGGTTTCACCCGTATTTTATTCGATAAACACCGCGCCGCCAACGCATCCGTATAGCTATCATAAGTGTTCTGCCTTCCCGCGAATACAAATTATTTTAATTTTTCATTATCTCCTAAACTATGTGTCCAAATAGCATGCTGCAAAAAGCAAAATTTAACTTCATAAAATTGTCTTTATGATGAAGTAACTTTTGTTCGTAAGGATTAATATGCCGCCATGACTAAAAATAATGCTTACTAATCAAATTTTAATAGATATACTAAGGACCTATATTTTGTGGAATATTGTATTTACGTATTATCAACGGTTACGCCAGCGCACGCAGATAAAGCAATTCGGGAGAGCTCCACATCCGTCTTACTTAAAGTTTTTGGTATTTCTCGATCAGCAGGTCAACATGACAAGGAGGACAGCTATGGATTACCGATATCTCGGTGGTTATGTGTGTTTGGATTGTACTGTGCTTACTATTATGCGCAGTACTGTGTCACTTTGCCATTTTACTATGAAAAAAAAGATACAAGTTTCAATAACTAATTTGTTTTGTGAATATTAACAATATGCTAACAATCTCTGCTATGCCGATTCATTCAATAATTTAATGGGATTACATAATCAATGTACATGCAATATTTAATTCAAACGAATATTTTATGTTATGAAGTTAATAAGTCACTAACATAGTTTAAGATAATCATATTTCTGTCCACGCGAAAAATAAATAGTTTAATTAGTTATCTCGTTAAATTTATTAATTAGTATACAACAATTTCATATAATAAATTATTATGCTTAACTGTTTAAGAGGTAGGTAATAAATTTTATTATACGTACACTATTTAATAATATATTATGAAATAATAATCTATTTTAATATATATAAATATACAACCGCGTCTGGAGAACAATAGAAACAAAAGTTACATTATAGTTAAAATGCGACTAGAAACAATGCTCTCTTGTCTAGTCATGCAAGCTGTAATCCATTTTCTCAGAGTTGAAATGCCTTTCTTCTCTAGTAGGTATCAAGAACAATTTCCGAGTTGTGTTTTTATATATTTTTACATAAACAATGAAATCAAGTAATCCAATATAAATTCAAAAAACAAATTTTAATAGTATAAATATTTGAGGTAAAAAAATAAAATAGCTCATTGCTACAATTAACATTCTTAGCGTACACATATATTAAAAAAAAAAAAAAACAAGAATTAAGGATTTGGTTTTAAAAGAGAACTCAAATATTACGTGTAATAAGTGTATCATTTCCTCCTTTAGACCGTTTAATAAATGAATATAAAGTGTTTGAAGCAAACTCAGTATATTCGCAAAACTTATTTAATATTGTACGAAACAGTGGCTCCAAACCATTTTAAAACCTGACCGTCATACACTTCAACGTTATTGACTGGCAGACTACTGAGAACAGTGCGAACTAAGTTTGAACAGCATTGTGAATTCCGGGACTCCATAGAATTGCCTCTGCAACTAACAGAAGGTAAGAAAAAGCCCTGTTCCGGCGCGTGAAAGGCCAAGCCGGTTCATTTTATACAGAGCAGAAGCGGCGGGCGGCCGACTTGTAAGCCTGTGTACTTACTACATATAGATGCTGTTGAGAAATATCCGCTCTACATTTTTACACGAAGCGTCTTTAGATTCCGGCTTTTTATAAACCTTTTAGGCTTTTAATATGCAAAGGTTAAGGTTTCTTTTGCTAAAATCGCTGCTATTGTGACCAGTTTATAGTTTGAAAAAAAAAAAACATTCGCTTAAAATAATGTAATTTTAATAAATCCTTTGCTTTGCTTGAATTAATTAAACATTTAATATAAATACAAGAAAACTTTCTTTCTGGCAATTTCAAGAGGTCAACCAGGGTTGTCATCGTGTCGTGTAGATTTAACTGTGACATTTCTTTAGTTTTATTTCGTCCGGGGTACTGACCGAGCCTAGCCCACGATGCGTCACCACTCACCGCTAATCTTAGCCGAACGTAAGACGTCTCCTCACACCTTGACCCCTTCCTGACTCACGTAGGTATTTAATCCATAATTAGTGAGGTAATTATAAATAATTACGTATTTTTGGCATTATAACATAATCTATACATTTATTAAAATGGTAGTGTCTGTTTGTAATATCGTAGTTTTTCACTAAATGCATATGAAAGTCAATACGGTTATTATAACAAAACACCAATTTTTGTCTGTCTGTCTGTTTGTTTCGTGTAATCTCTGAAATGTTTGGACCGATTTTGACGGGACTTTCACTGGTAGATAGCTGATTTTATAAGGAGTAACTTAGGCTACTTTTATTTTAGAAAAATAATTAGGGATCCGCGCAAATAAATAAAGACCTACAAAAAAGTCAGCGAAAGCATATGTCTATCTTCTAAGGATTACCCACAATAAGCAATTTTTATCTTTGAAATAACCGGGAGCGTGTGTCCGATTTGCGCGTATACCTGTTCGACGGCATTCTGATGAATAATGCGAGCGCAGTCGCGGGTACAGCTAGTCTACATATATCATATTTTAGTATTGACGCCTTTTTAAATTTCCATTCAGCAGATATATTATAACGTGTTTTTTTGTAAATATGTTTTTAAAATATACATAATTGTTGAATTGATACTTATAAACACAGTGGATTCTTGTGGAACGTGGAAAAATGTCTTATAAAAAACTCTTCTAAAACATAATGTATGAGTGTTGAAAACAAACTTTAACATGAATTCCTCAATTAAGGAAAACAGAACATGTTGTCCATATGACCATTTTTCAAGACGGCTACAATTTACTACAATTTGTTTATATGGATATGTGTATCCAAAAAATAATCACTAATTACCAAAATCCAATTAAGCAAATATCTGTTAAAAAACTATTTTCCTCGATAGTTCGATGATATCACGACCGGTAAATAAAAAAAAATTATAATGTATCTCAAAGGAAATCATTATAATTTGTTATATGACATTTGTATATTTAATAACGACAAAAAATAAACCTGTTAGTAATCATTTGAGTTTGAATACCTTACCAGAATAGTGATTTCAAAGAAGAGTACATAGAAAGGGCGTGCGGGTTACGAGCAAGATGTATTTCAATTCCCATTGGTTATACAATCAAACGGAATGTCGATATATTTATTCTTTAACTAGCTGGTACCCCCGAATTCGTCTGCGTATTATTGGATATACACAGATTGATCTCGGAACACGACAAACCAAAAGAAAATCATAAATGAGTTTGTCACTATGCGTATGGTGGACACGATCCCTACCATCCCGCTATATTACTGCATATTCACCAGCTGATTTCAAACACGACAAAGCAAAAAATTATAGATGGGTATTATATTTGTAGGATAACAGTGGTTAAGTTATGATTTTACCAGGATAAAAAGTACTCTATATGTTATTATAGGTCATAGACAATTTGTCTGCTAAATTTCATTCAAATCCTTTCAGCCGTTTTTGCGTGTTTGAGTAAGAAACATAAAAAGTTTCACATTTCTTATTTTTTTAGGATAAAACTGGTTAAGCTATGATCTTTACCGGGATAAAAAGTACCCTATTTTTTATTCTAGGTCATAGACTACCTGTGTGCTAAATTTCATTTAAATCCGTTCAGCCGTTTTCGCGTGATTGAGTAACAAACATACACACTTTCACATTTATTATATTAGTAGGATAGGATGACCAATAGTTGGTTAGATTCAAACTAAAAAAATATTTTATTAATATCCTTCAAACAACAAAATTTAATAAGTGCCTTCCGTACTTTAGTAAAGTAATCTAGAGTTTGTTCAGTTTTTGCTTGGTATGGAATTTATCTTTCTAATATAAAATTCAAATATGATCCATGCCTCTCTTTTCATAAACAAATTGTGGCATTTGTAATTCAATTAATACAATCATTATTACACCTACTATAATAAAATATTATACTTGTTTTACATATTGAATGGGCGTATAGATAGATGATGTAGACCGCAACTGTGATGTAGGTACCGGTTAGAAATACCAGATGCCAAAATTTAATCATTCATATGTAGTGTATGTTGGTAAAAATTCTCTTCTTGCCTGTTTTAAATGAATGGTGTAGTTTCCGCAGTATGTTAGTGCAAATGCATACTAAGAATTCAAACTTTTAAGTGAGATGCGTCATGTATCGATAATCGTTATAAACACAAATTAATTATGAAGTCTCTAGTACAAGTACAAATATTACATATTCTGCAACGCGATTCAAGCGTTACTAAGACGTGTAATTCTGCTGGAACAGATCCTACGCCCGATATAGGTGATTCTAGTTCAAAATCTCAAGTCATTTTACAAGATTTTTCTTTTTATAAAATTATACTTAGATTAACATAAACAGTAAAAGAATATATAATATAAGGAAAGCTATAGATAAAACTAAAAACTCTACAGTCAGTAGTGTAACTTTACCGAGCAAAGAAACAAATAAAAGGAAATTATTCTAAATGAACCTTATTTAATCTTATAGAAGATTCTAAATATCACATATATGCATGAATGTAAAAAAAATATCACAAGTAAGAGGTTATGTTATACTTAAACAGAATATTAATCGCTAAAAATTATGTAAATTCAATCGAAGTGTAGCTATATGTTTATCATCGATTTGCGTGCGATTTAGCAGCAAAGCAAGAACTCTCACCCCAGAATAACGGATCATACGACCTGGATACATCCAGTATTGTCTACGTACATACATCTTACATAAAGCGTTTATGCTAATACAAGTGAAACCAGCGTTCTTACGCTTTCAATTACTTACTATTTATAAGTCGTTTGACTTACGACACATGTATATTGTTTATAGAAAACAGATACGCATCTCCATAACATATTGTATATTTATGTTTTTATAATTTATAGGGATTACAACTCTAATCTTATCATATAACTTACCCAAATACGTAATATATTGGAATGACCTTGATAATGTGGGTCACAAGATAACTAATACAGCTTATCATGTGTTGTATTATTTATATCCCTATCAGAATTGTGTTTTGGAGTAGTGTTTCTATACATAGAAGAATTTGTTTGTATTATGACTTATCATAGTGTAGTGGAATGTTATCATGGTGTACATAATATTAATAAAAACGAACTGAATATTTTTGACATCCTTAACTACTCTTCAATGTGGCGTGACGTTGTCGCAATGTTTTTTTTAATGATTGTGAATAATATTTGATAACTGTTGGTTATAAATTGAAATGCTGAAGAAATTACGGTCATAATAAAAATTAAATAACTCCCAAGTGGCAAAAAATATACAGAATTTTAGTAAAATGGATTTAAGAAAGGCGTGATGGGCTTGAATTATAATGAAATGTATAAAATTCAGCCCGAAATTATCAAAAATTACTAAATTCTTTATGCTATATCACGTGCCTTTATAACCTTCTTTTTTTTAAATATTAATTCACTAAAACTTTAATTCTGACCTGTGGCAATGTATTATCCAAATATTGTCATCTCATATTTCAACTTTTTATTGCTTATGTATTTTTTTTTACAATTTCTATTGCATCGCTAACATACTGAATATAAATATAACACATTTTAAAGGCTGCAATCAAGGCTTAATAAGGCTTAAATTGAATCGAAACTTTAAGATTTTATTTAAATTAAAAAAACAACAAAGAACTCTACCCATTATTAAGTACATTAGTACTGGTTTGTGAGAGGTATGTCAATTGTCACCTACCGCATCTTTATATCCGTATCGTCACCGCTTTAGTATTCTGAACATCAACTCCACACCGCGACCCCAATATTGAATAGTCACCACCGTGTACCACCGTTCCACGGTACCACGTCTCCGAATAAGAGCTTTTCAATCGAAAATGATTAAAATCGAACAGAGACCTAAAATAATGAAACTCTGTGAATACTAAGTACATACTTTAAAGTTAGTGTAAATGAAAGTCGTGAACGCAATTAATTCCTTTTGAAGTTTCTTTTTGAACACAGAATTTAATCGTATTCTTTACTTAGATAGAGACCTCAGGTAAATATTCTAAAAATAATTAGTGATAAATCGTGTTTTATTATTCTAATATCGTTAATGTTATCACTGTAAAATGAACAACAACATATATAATATTTAAGAACTTAAATATTATTTTATTAGTAAATTTAATACAAATCATAATTATTATTTCAACCACACCATAACAAGGTATATATTATAATTGATACTACATTTCATCTAGTTCATAAACTTAAATAATAAAGTAAGTAACTTAACATAATAAGTTTGATTTTTTCGTAATAGATGATCAAAAAGTTAGTTGTCTAGAAAGACATACTTGAAGAAATCTAATCACTGCACAATGGGAAAGATATTATATCAAAAATAAATGCATAAAGTACCTATGATAATGATAAATAACTGCAGTAATGAAAGGTACAAATACAGAATATTTTACGTACTGTAAAAGGCGTATAATTTAATGGATCTGTAATTAAGATTTAACATAGTCTTACATAACCTTTCACAAACTCTCATTAGCTCCAGGATCGTATCGACCCGTTTTCGCATCAACGAAAGAGATTAGTTCATATCCCTTCATTTCATCTTAATCACTTAGACAAGGATTAATAATAAATTGCCTTCGTAAAAGGGCGAATGCTTGATGTGAATAAATTATATTACTAGGGATAACAACATACAATATTTTATCCTAAAATGACATAACAATATTACTTTTTTTTTTTTTTTGGTAATCTGCCAGAATACGGATATAAATTGCGAGGACATTGAATAGATTTAGCATCTTTCGAGGGAAGAATATCGAAAGAATAAATTACTAATAATATCGCCAATATCCAACATAATTTGCTGTTTTGGTAATACAATTGTTTTTAGTTATTCTTTTTTTTTTCTCGGGCATTTTAGATTTCACAACTTGGAATATTTATATGTTTTATTCTTATATTTAGTTACTAAAATAATTAATTTTTCATACGTATATAAAAACACCATTACTGCGGGCATTACACATGGTGTATGGTGGTCACGATCCAATCAGACACAATTGTCGTGGACTACCGCTCCGCAAATATTCCAAAAATATTATACAATGAGATTAAGGGTTCAATGTGACAATTAAAATAACTTAATCACATTCTCAACATAATAAAGTTGGTTTTTGAATGAGCAGATTTCCTCATTGTACCATCATATTTCATCGAACACGTAATACATTTAAAATTATTCCAAAAAGCAATAAAAAATTTAAACTGTAATATTCAATTGATTAAATCCAAATACCAAGTCAATACTAATATTTCTTAAACTTTTCAACTATGGTTTTTCTTCTTAAACATCATTTTTAGTTTAGTAGTTTTAGTTTCGTAATGTCCGTCTGTCTGTCTGTGACTTAGCTCAGAGATTCTTAGTCAGTCGATTCTTAATTACGCCGACAAAATTATAAATTAAAATCTTGAAGAAAAAAAAAATTTTTTTGTCTCTTCTACCTCATTGTACGTGGTGCCGTTGGATAGGTCGTTCAAAAATATTGTAGTTGTAAGAAAACTATTTTTCAGGGATTCGGGTATTCAAAACCGTTTGCGAAGAAACTTTAAAGTTCTAATTTTCGTTAGTCAATTGACACCATTGCTAGAAAAATGGTTGTTTTTGAATCTGTGTAAAAATTCACGGCAGTAGTATATGTAAAGAAGGTAAAAGGAAAACTATCACAGCTAAGTAGGCTTTACTTAGACGAAGTTGTTACTTGTATACAACATATAAATTTATGAAAATATAAAATCATAACATCCATAATAATAATTTCTTAATTAGTAACAAAGTTCGCGTTCGAATAACTTTATAGATCGTGTAACTACGGGATACGGAACCCTACACTGCCCGTGGACGGACGCACACTTGGTCGATTTTTACGATTTCTAAGGAGACTAATTAATTTATGCTGCTTGAGCTCAGATTTACATAAAATATTGATCTGTCTAAGTGTGTTCATAGGTCGTTTAATACCACAGATTATTAAATGAAAATAATTTGATACAAATTCATACTACCAGTAAGAACTATGTTACATAATAACATACAACTCATTTTTACAATAATAATAATTACTTTAATCCCTTAAAATATCAAATTTAAAATAAGAAAACGTGAAAAATAAACCCTCATTTCATTATGGATGTACAGTTACACTTTCTTTTCTTAACTTAAATTGTATTTAATTATCGACAATTTTTAAAATAAAGGAAAATCATTCCCTCCCGTGTAATAACGAACTCTCGGTAATAGAAAGTTTGCTTTCATACGTTCTGATTGGCAGTGAATAAGCTTTATTTGTGATTTTCCCTACATGGGTAAAATTACACTTAAATTATAAACCACTTAAAATAGATTATACCTACATTACATCAATATAGTGTTATTTAAGTATTACTTTGTAAACATTAATTTTATAGATTTCACAGTGACTATTATTCCCTTTGATTTATTTAATCTGATACTTCTTTGTAATCTATACAAATCTGTAGTTTTTAATCATGTTTCCTGATCTTTATAGGACATTTCACGGATTTGAGTTTTTTTTTGGCGATTTTGTTGACATGTTATACACGGGAAGTTTATGTCATTCCTTAACATTTGAGATCAGCTATAAGAGGTCGAAGAAGAGTCGAAACTAATTACTGCGTAATATACGCGTGAGGAGCTGCATGGCACCGCTGCTAGTACATTATATATTTCTACAAAATAAAAACTTTATCATTTAAATTAATTTTTAGTTTAATATTTTGAAAAGAAATATATTAAAGGTAGAATAAATCCAACTTGACGATATCTCGAATTAAGTAAATTTAGTTACAATTTTTATTATCAACCATTAAGTAGGTAGGATACGAGGAAATCATTCCACTCACTACGACTTTATAGAACAGTTTTGTGAGTATCCACATACGATGGTTTCAACGAATATCTAATGGGTTAAAATTGTAATCACGAAGTTAAGGCCATTGCTGAGAATTTAATATTTCTCCGTTTTGTATAATAATTACTAAATATACTGTTTACGGTTATATAATGTATTTACATTTTTACGTTCATTGCAATGTATCATCTGCGAATAAATATAAGATGTTTTTAAATAGTTCAACATGTCATTATGTACTTTTATTACAATAATTTCTGCAATTACCTATTCTCGAAAATTCGACTAAATCCTACAGTTTTGACTGACCGTGTAATGACAATTTTTTTTGTCATAATTAGTTTGATGTTATGTAGAATATCTCATGATGGCAATTTATTGTTTTTGCATTCCATACATATTTATATAAAACTAGCTGGTACCCGCGACGTCGTCTGCGTATTATTGGATATACACAGACTGATCTCGGAACACTACAAACCAAAAAAATCGCCGTTTTTGCGTGATTGAGTAACAAATATAGAAACTTTCCATTTATTATATTTGTAGGATAACACTGGTTAAACTATAATTTTTACCGAGATAAAAAGTACCCTATGTGTTATTCCAGGTCATAGACTATCAGTGTGCCAAATTTTATTGAGATCTGTTCAGCCGCTTTAGCGTGATTGAGTAACAAATGTACAAACATCCAAACATACACACTTTCACATTTATTGTATTAGTAGGATTATCAAATACATTCAACAGTCATTTAACAGTACGCATTAAAGTGATCCCACAAACGCAGTGTTTACTGTAGTGGTAGACCATACACAATTGAGATATTGACTTATTATTAATGTTCATTAGTATTTAATAATTCTTGTTCAGTCGTAAACGAAGTTTTTTTTAAACAAAAAAGGTCCTCTCGAGCCATTCTACCAACATCGAGTTTGAAGTTACTTACTAATCCTATCAAATTAGTAATTACATAGTTATTAATCTTATTATATTAAGTGAGCAATTCTTGTATATGTATATATAATTGGTTTCTCGGAAACGGCTCCAACGATTTCGATGAAACTTTGCATTTAGATAACGTTTTACATTCCAAATTTACCTAGTTAGGAGTTTTTCTTTTTTTGTTTATAAGACACAGAGCACAGCTCGGTTGCCATGATATATTAATACAAATATTAGTAATTACTAAATTTAATAAAAATATCTTCATCATCGAATGATTGCATTATTATATCTCACTAGTTTACAGTAACAAAATTGTTCCCATTAAGTGTAATATTACGCATTTTGTACTTTACTAAATACGCAGTTAAACATACAGATGGCAGTAAACCTTATAGTCGTAAACTGGACTCTGTATTATTACATAATTAAATAAACTTTAAGCTTCGTTATACTACATCTATTAAGGACCGTAGATGACGTCATTGCGATGTATAAACGAACATATTTATTCATTTAGTTAGATCTATTTAGAGGAGTTCAGATTGAACGATTACTATGATTGTCTTTTTTATCATCTTTGTATATATTTCAGTTAGATAAAAATTAAATTATATAACAACATTCACATCACAATATGTTAATCTATATAAATGTATAAAATTGAAGTGTCTGTTTTTAATATCAAAATAACATATTTTAATTTTTTTGTCTATCTATTTGTTCCGGGTAATCTCCGAAATCGTTGTACCGATTTTGACAGGACTTTCACTGGCAGATAGCTGATCTTCTAAAGAGTAACTTAGGCTACTTTTTTAGAAAAATAATTAAGGTTCCGTGCAAATAATATAATAAGTAGGTTGTGTGACCTCCGTGGGTAGAAGCGGCATCATAAGAATACCGACATTCCACACGAGAGAAGCCGTGGGCACAGCTAGTTTAACAATATTTTTGAAGTGCTACCTCTTTGTACCATATCTGTCAGTAAATAGAGTACATTCAAAAAGTATGACGATCACTGATGAACTAGTGTCTAGTATACAGCAGCATAATCACGATTTTCTTGCTGAAATGCCCTTTCACGCTTTGCTTAGAAAAGCAGGCCTAGGTTCCACGATTTGACATACTTTTGCTGTTAGATTATACCATTATCTTTAGGAAGAAAACGTATTTTGAAAAGTTATAACTTATTATCACCAGCACAAAATAAAAACGTCTTTATCTACCATACAGATATCAACTTGCTCTAATCAGTAATGCAACTGACAATATTGAAGATTAAATTAATAATTGTAAAATAACTAAAATGAATTTAGGACTCCCATAGCGCACTAAATCACAGTAAGTAATATAGATACTATAATTATTAAGATATGTATTGTTTTTGAACAAACTTTCAATGTATTCTGCGTTCGTAATGAAATAGAAATAAGCTAACTTTAAAGATATCGTAGTTCATTAAGTTTTCTGTAAAATATCTCTGTTGCTGACATGATTGCAACGCACATCATCTTGTAGTTTTTCTTGCAAAGGTTTCTCGCAAACTTCCGCTGTCCATTTTTGTAGTAGATCTTGTATAACTTCCATCTCTCATTTGTCCGTCTCTCTCATACCCGTGTCATTGAGTGGCCATTGAAATACGATGCTTACACAATTTCATTCCAAAGTTAGATGAGAAAGTTTCACGCTATAATATTGTTTTCTGGTATAAAACCGATAATAATCATGGTGAGGTTTCAAACGCTGCCCATTGTTCTAAAGCTAACGCGCGCACAATGTAAAATTTGTTATCGCATTTATCACTTTTTCGATACATAAATTGTACCTGCCCATCAATATATTATGTACATTACATTCTTATTAAAATTTATTGTTGTTTCTAAGTGCGGACATTTTTTTATACCGTAACGGTTCAAAACGGACTTTATCTTATGAGTTCATTTTGTATTAATAGATAATATTTTTTGTTACAAGCTAGCAAGAAATATTTGTTAAAACAATTTATTAATTGAGGGTTATTTTCATTAGAAATATCTGTTCAACTCCTTTATCTAAGTCCCACCGGTACTAAATAAGCTACTAATAAATTAGTGTTATATATGATTTGACATGTCCATAATCAATGCTTTCATCGACTAGTCATTCATTTTATCATCGATGGAAGTAATTTCTGCTTTGTGCATTAGTAAAACGAGTGTCTCGCTGGTTCTTTCGCCTACTTCCTCAATCATTTGTATGCGAAAACTTGTATTATCCTACTTCCTCAGTACGAAGCGAGGACGATTACGTTTGAATTTGTTTAATATAATTAAACGTACTCTCTGTAATCATCTTCTTGTAGAATAGAAACGAATTCACTTCAATCGCTCATCGTATTGTGTATCTACCTAATGCACAGACATTATAGAAATAATTTATCATATATACATTATACATCAGGTCTAATGCTTACCGATCATCTCTTTGTTCTTATTTATTTCCGTATACTTCTGGTATAATAAACAGCTCAAATTTAGATTACAAAGCTGAGCTTTCATGTTTCTGTTATAATATATGTATATCTTTGTTTATCTTTTAAGATCTAAGTAGTTAAATTCTATTTAAAAGCACTAAATCCTTTTTGATTTTTTTAGAATCAACGACGAAATTATACAAAAAGTATGTTTGGGATAAATTTAATTCTTGTTTTGATGAATTCTATTAACATTTACATAATAATAATAATAATAATTTATAGTATAGTATTTGCAAACAATTTGAATCAAAATACAGTTTAATATAGGTTTTAGTAGACAATATATACTGACAACTCATAATACTCACTTACAATACTGGTATACTGACATATTCTCCATTCTATATTAATATTAAGTATTGCAAAGATATAGGGAGATCGGAGATTGAGAATACGTTTAAATGTATGTACATTAAAATTATATATATAGTATAATTATATATAATATATTAAAATGTATATTAAAATTAGTCTAAAGTCTAGTCAAACCTTAGTTTCTGCGAAAGAGACTCGTTTTTTTACTAAAATACATATCCCTCAAATAGAAATTATGAGTTGGATTATTTATTTATTGAGGGGTTAAACTTTATTTTCAATTAGGATAAGGTATGACAGTACTCGACAGACAATTAGTTATTTTATTTATTAGAAACTCATAAATTGTAATGATAAAGACCTAGTCTTTGCTCTCGATAACCTAGTTTCATACTTCGAATACAAACATTATTATAATTACTCAAACATTACATTGTCTTGTAAACATTTAAGAATATTTAATTATGGCTGATGTAAATATGAAAGTCTATATTTATAGATATTTATTAATGGGCCTCAACTCATTAAAACATTCTTTATACTTAACATTGTTTAGCACTGGAAGAATTGATCTTGATTAAAAGACAATACTGAAAAACAACCACAAATGATTCGTAAAGTTATTTTATATAATTAATAGCTGTTCCCACAGGTATAAAGTAAAGTATAATTTTACTTATGCATATTAATTATAAATTCCGATGGTCGAACGCACGCGCGAATCGTGGTGCCCCATTCACTGTGCCACACTCGGCTATCGCCCATTAGGACGAAATGCTTATTGTGGGTGATCCATGAAAGATAGATATATGTTGTCCCTGACGTTTTTATAGGTCTTTTTAATATCTACAATCATGTAATACATTGCTTAGATATATCTCTTATGGTTTACTCAGCGTAAGCTGTTTAAGCGCCCCAAAAGCGTATTTATACCGAATTGATTCACCATTACCGTCATTACGTATTTCCTATGTTACCCACTTTATGTAACAAAATATATCTTTTAATCTGGCCTGATAACATAGCTATGGATTAAAAAACACGCCATGTCAATCGGTTAAGTGGTTTTTGCAAGAAAAGAAGATAAACGGACAGACAGACAGAGATACATTGTGTTTTATAATATGTATAGATTATCAAAGTAAAAAGTAGATATAAAAAATAAGCGATTGCCTTCAAGCAAGCTCGAGCATTCTATCAACAGAAAAAGTTCAATTCGTTACACAACCGACCGTCTACGAGCAAGGTTAAACGTTACGTGATCATTAAAATGTTGTTTCGTTTCTGTTACGATATCGTTTGTTGATGATCAATGTGTCTTCGTGATAGTTTAGCTAATCAGTTGTGATTTCTGATTGAAGGGTACGATTATTAATTTACTTGATACATTGATTGCCTGCTACTAACAGTTACTTTCGCAATACTAACATATAACAGTTAGTTTTTTGATAATGTTGATGTAATGTTAACTTTGAAAACATGATAACGTATTAATAATGTAATATATAGTCATATCATAATAGTAACTGTCCATAACTTCGTACTTGTTAATTACATTACAAATATCAGTGATATTTTTTTCAGAACCGGAACAGTGGTTCCAGAGAGTTAGTTACCTCCTACAAACATATTCATATGCTTCCTACCTTCTTATAATACTACTGTATATTATATAACTTTATATGTATTTTGTTATCTTTATCAGCTTTTAAATGTATGTAACAGTATATTATACGGTATTTATAACAAAAAAAAAAAAATAATAAAATGGGGCTGTCTTTCTGTCTGTTTGTTCCGGGTTATCTCCGAAATGATTGGATCGATTTTGGCAGCACTTCCATTGGTAGATAGCTGATTTTATAAGGAGTAACTTAGGCTACTTTATTTTAGAAAAATAATTGGGGATCCGCGTAAATAAAAAAAGACCTACAAAAAAGTCAGCGAAAGCATATGTCTATCTTCTAAGGATCACCCTCAATAAGCAATTTTATCTTTGAAATAACCGGGATATAATATGATATAATAATAATAACACAATAAAATAAATATGCTTTAATACATTTACAATATTGTTGCATAATATATTATATAAATTCTGCTACGCAGGAATTATTGAGCCCTTCCGCTCTCAAGGTCACACAAATGTACCTAATAATTGGCATATTATGATTTCCACGGGAGCAAAGGTAGTAAAGAAGTATTTAAATTATGAATATTTTTCATTCGAACATTTAATAACAAAATGAAAATATATCTAATGTCTAAACATACCTACTTCGTAAAAGTTATCGAAATTGTCGCGCGTGGCCTAACGTTGAAACACTTGCAAATAACGTCGTAAGACCTCGACAGGATTATTGGATTATGAAACCGGTCAGATCAAAACGATTTCGAAGTGGTCGATGCTTATAGATGCACTTACATACATACTTTGAACAAATTTCGCAAACAACTTATTATCTTATTAATAAGTTTGTTGATTCCAAATATCTTTTACTGGTTTTTATAAGTTAATTTAATTATAATTTTTATAAGTGAAGTTTGAAAAACATAAACATATATTTGCGTATTTGTTAAACACTAAAAATCAGGAAATGAAAACAAGGACTCATTATTACAATTAAAAGTAAACCAGCGATAAAGTTATTAAGGTATTTTAAGTTATTAATTAGGTTATATCCGTTAATTACGTGTGGTGATTTTAGCGATTTTTCGAAATATTGTTTATAGGATTTAACTATATTTTAGTGGAGAAACATGTTGTTTTTAATCCAAACCAGTTTTCTCTTAAATGTACAGTTTCTTGTCAACATCCATGCCATCAATAATAATAGTGTGAATTCATATTATTTTTATTGACTTTTTTATTGTGTCAAAATAATGTATCTTTGTATAAATAATAAACATTTTTAAATTGATAAAAAAAAAAAAACATGAATATAATTACTATTTTTCTTTACTGTAGGTATAGATAATTATGTAATTCGTTTCTCGGAAATGGCTCCAACAATTTGGACGAAACTTTATATTTAAACAATGTTTTACAAGCCAAGTTTACCTAGATAGGTGTGTTTTTTTTCTGTAAGACATCGAGTGCAGCTCGGTCGCCCAGATATTTATTATTGATGGCTAGCTTCATCATGTTCTTGGCACTATGTTTGATGATTTTTGGAGTAATTTTTCTTTTGTTATGCCAAATCATACTTTTTAAGTGCGTGAATAATTAATACATTTTTTAAATTATTTTTTTAGTGAGGTAACGATGAAGTGACTTGAAGAGTGAACATGCGGTGGTTTAAAAAAGGCGAGCCTCCGCGGCTGCTCGCCGTCTCACCGGACACCGAGCCACGATCCACTCGCAGATCTAGAATTGGTGAGATCACCTTGATTTTTTACGAAATTACTGACGGATATTTGCTTTAATGTAAAGTGTTAATATGAGTCTATACTAACATTATAAAACTCCGGAGATTGTTTTTTGTGTCTTCGAACGCGCTAATCTCTGGAATTACCAGTTGCATTTGTTTATTTTTTCATTTTATAGCCTATATTTTGAGGAAGTTTATAGACTACAGAACTTTACGCTACGGCCCTAAGGAATTGAGCAATAACTATGAATGTCAATCAATCTGGCAAGTACTGGTTGTGAAAACAACGGTAGGCTACATGGCCGTGTAAGACGAGTGGGTTGGCGGCACGGCGAAGAGTTGTGTCAATAAATTTAACAGTGGGAGAAACCGTGGAGAAATAATTTTGCTCCTAAATTATTTTTTGTTTCAAATTCGTAGATTTCTATTATATCAATCCAGCAAACTGGATATCGACTTGTCTGGTTTCGCTAGATCAGTTTTAATATAAACATACTTATTATATTTTAAGTACCTAGGTACCACTTTATAACACCCTGACGATAACATCACAAATGACGTCGTAAATTCACGCTCATCTCAAATTAACATAAACACAACATCATTGTATACCTGTTTTAAATTACCATCGTTGTAGGGTAATAGTATAGTGCTAAACCGCTCGATGTTACAAACTGTTTTCACAAGTATCAATACACTCGAAGTTGGTGTGTAACAAATTGAACTTCTTTATTACCAAGTTGTATATATTGCTGTGGTAACCATCTTCCCTGAACATTTTTTAAATGATAAGTATTGTCATCCGTTAAATTTAAATTTTACATTGACGTTTTCTGATTATATTTTTATGAAAACACCATAAACATATTAACACACATGAATATTAACAAAAACATCTAAACATCTTATTTTACGTAATGTAACAAGGCTTAACAACTATGCTTTTTAAAAGTGAAGATATTAGATTAGGAAAGGCTATTAGATTAGGTGAAAAGTAAAATAAACAGAAGACTTGTATTTCAATACCATAGTCTGCATCAAACCAAAATAAAATGAAAACAACTAACCAAGTCCAAATAAAAGCTTCTGTTATATTATATTCAATCTAGCACTTGAATTATCATAATAGATATGTGCTTGGTTTAGTTGGTTCCTCGAAGCACGACGTGTCATTGCCAGACCACCAGTTAGCAGGCTGCAGTCAACCGGCATTTATGCAATCAGTACACAGTATAATCACGTAACAGTATCTTCGGGTGAGCAAACATAAATTAGGAACTATCAACATTTACACAATAATATTATGTACGCAATAGTTTATTCTTTCCATGATACATATTATAATTTCTCAATTTTTGTGATAATAGCTCCATCCGTGATGTAGTTAATGTTTAAATATTGTTTAATGTCAGTATTGGTGTCTCCATACTTTTAGGTATATCAATGTCAATAAATCAACAAACCCATTGACGTGGAAACCTTTCTCAATTCACCAACTGCACATGCACATTGGTGTTCGCACATTTTCTTCTTACAAACTTTCGTTCCCTATTTTCATTCCTTCAATTTTATTTTCGGTACAAAAAGTAGCGTATGTCCTTTCCCAAGGTCCAATCTATCTCTATATCAAAATTCATCAAAATTATTTCAGCGGTTTAGGCTTGAAAACGTAACAGACAGACAAATAGAGTTACTTTCGCATTTATAATATTAGTATGGATATTTATATATTATACACATGAACAAATTATTAATATATAACCTTATTGTATAATATCAAGACGAAAAAATATGTATGTAGAATAACTAAATGATAATTATTTTTAATTATGCATTCAAGTGCCACTTATGTTCATATTATTGCGAAAAAGTTAAAAAATTCCGTTCCAATAACTAACGAATATACACAAACATGTGTATATAAATAAATAAATATGATGGCTAGCTAGGTGGGCATGAGAAAAAGCCCTACCACCATGCTATGGTTTCAAAACGATGTTTTCCTTCACCGAAAGATTAAGCTCATTGCAGGGATTCGAACTCACGTCGACGTCACGTGCCATCATTGCTTAAGTTGAAAATCTGTCGCCAAACACAATAGGTGTCTTTCGCTAACTGTACTGAGAGCCAGTCTTTTACTAGGCTTAGCGCGCTACCTTCTTGGGTCACATCGCTAAACCTATAATGATAAAAAAATTGTTAAATATTTAGCCACAAAACTAACAATCTGGATCATTGTACTTACAGTCCCGTGTAGTGATCGAACTTGTGATCTCGCTGAACAGAAGTAATGCTTACTATCGCTACATATACACTGACTTTCGTATATTAATAAATGCATACAAAAAGTAATACGAAGAAAAGACTTACGATTTTCTTTTTATTTCTTGAATTTTACAAATGAGATTTTTTTCTATTTAATAGTTTCCTCAGCTAGTATACGTTGTTACCACATTACAATTTATGCGTAGTTAGGAACCATAATGTTACCTCAATATGAAATACCTATATATTATATTATGCTAATTTTCCTTCGTTTAAGTATTTCGCTATGTATAATAAATTTTAACACAAATATAAATAAATAAATACATATAATAATAATACTACATGATGAGGATCATGAGATCTTATACTTCTTATCTTATACTTATACTTTTACTTCTTCTTATACTTTTATGAAAAAGTATAAACTGATGTCGACGAGAGGTGTACCTATCTCCATCAGGTTTACGAGTTTGCAAATATTATGAAATTATAGCAATCGTAATATCCACAAATAGTTTCAAACAAGCATGGATGCAGAAAATAGTCTTGCTCGAATCTAGTTTCTCTTTCTAGCTCAATGCGAGATGTTTTTTCTTGTCTAATATTAGTTTTAGGCTAATACGTAATATTACATGCTTTATTATAATAACAGTTAAATTAAGTAAGGAAATATAGTGAAACATTAAATTCAATTGATATTTAGGTATAATTTCAAAACACATGCATTCATATTTCTTATAAGCAATATTAAAGATCCATATGTGTTTTTTTTATTCAAAAACCCAACAGTAACACGTAGAAAAAGGTTCCTCGTACGTATGTACATACTACATAATAAAATCATCTCAAATGTAAAAAAAAAAATCTATTTCTTATACACTGTTATTGATAAATGATTTACTGGGTACCTATAGATGTAAATAACTTTTTCGGTATTACATTCCTACATATTATAAATGGGCATAATCAGTATGCCAATTCATGTCATATCAAATGGGAATGAGACAAATCAAATTCATTTATAGATTATTATAATAATATAATAATTATAAATTCATTTTTATGTTTACTTTTTCAGATATATCCCCAGTCCGCTACTCTAATAGAAAAGGTAGCGGTAGTTCTGTGGAAACTAATTTCTACAATCTCAACGACCAAATAGTAATCGTGGAAAAATCTCCACGTCAATATTACCACGGCAGTGAAACTCCAGTCGCTCGACGAATATCGCTACAAAATAGTCCCACCTCAATACAGGATCATAACAACGTATGTCGTAAAACCCGTGGAGGTTCACTTGAAAAGGAATATATGGTATATAGAGAGAAGCGGAATCCTTTATTAGACAAGGTAAAGAATACGAAACTATCGTGTTTCAAATCAAACGGTCCTTTGAGGCATGGTGAAGATACTGCTTCAACCTCAGGAAGTGATTGCAGTGGATTCGGACAAGTTGAAGATGTCAATAATGGTCGGTTTACAAACAATTACCCTGAGCCAAATATCGAATTTGAAAATCATAATCCTTGGGTGAAAATAACGAATTATGATGACGAAGTATTTTTTTCCAAAAATGTTACTAGTCCTGATGAATTTCACTGGGGAGAGAGTACTTCATTTAGTAATCGCAGTACAAGGTGTTACAGTTCTGGTTCTGAATGTGATCGATATCACGCAATTCCTAAAGCTGTGACGAAACTTTCGAAATCTAGTGATCAAATTTTTAATGATGAATATGAAGCTTACGGTGATGCACCGATTTCAATGAAATCTCACTATAAAAAGACTGATAAACTTAAGGTTAAGGATGGAAAAGATTCCATTGGTCCTAGTTCTTGTCTCTCAGCGAAACTAAAAGCTATGTCAGACAGATACTTGAAATCCTCAACTAACAAATTCCTATCAAAATTGTACAAACAAAATGGGGAAAATGAAAATGAAGATATCAATGAAATAACTAATAATATTCATAAACCAAACACAGTAATTAAGAATCGCAAGAAAAGAGGTGGAGTAAAAGCAAAATTACGAAGTTTTTCATATGGAGCGCTGCCAGGATTAGATGAATTTCAGAAAGGACATTCGGTATTTCATGACGATGCGTATCATGTATCATGTGACGATGAAAATGTTTTGATACAAGACTGTGAAGACGCGGATTCAGGTATTCTAGTCAATGAATCGGCGGCCTCTTCTATTTTTGACAGTGATAGAATATCGACAAGGTGTGAAAGCTCCGCTTCACATACGAACACACTCGTACCATATCACGGTAGGAGCGTATCAGGAGACCAAAGTCACGTAAAAGTGAGAACATCTAACAGAATGAGTAGAGAAAGAAAAGATTGCCCACGACCCAAACCAAGACGTACGCAACGAGCCTTATCACTTGATCGTAAAGAAATCCTTAGGCGCATGCCACACAAAAACGAATATGATGAGCCTCAATATTTGCAATTAACTGAAAAGCAAAGGATGAGACAGAGAGATGTTACTATGGGCGATTCAGGTATTCCACCTATACCACCCTGCAGAAAGTCCACTAAAGGTGGAAAATCGGACAAATCGGAATTCAAAGTTGTTAGGATAATGAAAAAAAATCCTTGTGATGAACTTGGAATTTTTATTGCTAAGACTAAGCTTTCAGACGAAGGACACATTGGATATTTAGTTGCTCATGTAGTCCCTGGTGGTTTAGCGGAAAAGTAAGTAGGATTATATGTAAACAATTAATACCTAATAATTAATTAAATTTACCTACATAACAGGAAAAAAATTACAACTTATTTTTTTATTATCTCTTTCAGAGAAGGCACATTACGTATTGGTGACGAATTACTTAATGTTAATGGACGACGGCTCCGTGATTTAACAATGTCAGAAGCCAAAGAAGCTTTAAAATCGGGTACAGCCGAAATCGACATCGTAATTTGCAGACAACGTGATAAAACTTCACCAGACGCAAGACAAAGAGAACCGTCTAAAAGGAACGTTATTTTGATGCGGGAGAGTTCTGTAGATTACGAAAATGCAATCATATTAGGAAAGAAAAAACATAATGATAAAAATGACGTCAAATTAGGCCGGCGGCGATCGCAGGATGAGTCCGCGTGTAATCGCGGCACGCTATCAGCAGCGGACGAGGCGGCCGACAGCGTGGCGGGTGCGCAGTCACATTTCCTCAAAGGTCATAACGCGAGCTACAGCAGCATGAACAACAAGCTGCTCCGCCGTCAGGTTGTGAGTTACAGTGGTGCCAACAAAGACGGACTTACACTGAGTTGCACCGGTGATATTGTGAACGTTGACACACCAGACGGTATTTCGGATCGGACTAAAACTAAAAATGATAGTGAATGTGAAACGCAGACACAAAACGCAGCAAACTTTTGCACGCTCCCCCGAAAACCGCGAGCACCGACACATACGTACCATACTATCACGTTTGAGAAAGGTCATGGGAAAAAACCCCTCGGCTTTACCATAGTGGGTGGACGCGATTCACCTCGAGGTCCACTTGGTATTTTTATAAAGAGTATTCTTCCACAAGGGCAAGCTGTAGAAGACGGAAGACTTAAAGCAGGTATGTGTAAAATATAATTAAAATATAATAATGAGCCTCATGGTAATGCAATATGATTTGTCATATTGGATAGGATGATGCAGTATTGTGGTGTTTCGACGAAGTGGAATAATAACCGGACGTTGTACCAACGAGTTAATGCTACTGTAGGTAGAATGACTATAGAGTATTACTGTAATGTTTATTTTTTATAAAGATAAGTATGTAAATAAATACAAAGAAAAGTAAATCAAATGTTATCTTAATAGTTTAAAGAAATAATTATTTACGTTTTTAAAAGAATTTTGTTCAATATCTTCAACAGAAGACAACAAAACGCATTCAATTAAAATTTTAAAGATATAAGTAAAAAATGAAGTATATCTACCAATCTATGTATACCTTTCAGTTGTTTATCGATTACTAAGGTATTATTTGTTGACAATAAATCCATCATGATTTATATATTATTATCACTTAACATGAATATTACATTAGAGATACTAGTAGGTATAGCGTATTACAGATCATTAACAAATACATCATAATTAACCATCGTCATGAAACCATAGCGTGGTGGTAGGGTATTTATTTTAAGAGAAGTAGGGCAGAGAGAAATTTCTTTGTAGATTTCACTCTACTTGGAGCAGTCCGACTCCTGGAATACCCCCATAACACAGAAGAACGCGGCTAAATAATCTTGTGTCATGTTCCTGCACTTGAGAGCCAGATTTCTCACTAAGCTTAGTGTGTCACCATATTGAACTACCTTGTCACTTTACATCAGATGAGATTGTGGGTGTAACGCTAAATCTATAACGGTAAAAAACTTTAGGATTCTGCTAAAACTCAAGTTATTTAAAAAGTCCTATCGTAACATTATATTCAAAATAAAGGAAGTAAGTTTTGTAGGTAGTTAAAGTTAGTTTAACTTCAGTTATTTTGACGAGTTTCGTGGTGTATCTTCTAATGAAGGTTCAATAACAATGAAATTAAAATGGTACTTACTACCCTTGAGATATTCCCTTTCTAACAAAAAATAAATATATAAACTGGTTCATTAACAAAGAAGCTATGCCTGAACATACATAAAAAGAATATACCTGTTTTGTAAAGTCGGTTAAAAAGTAAAAATTACTTACTCCAAAGCAAAATTACATTGTGGAATAATATTGTGTGATGAAGGTGCAGAGTGGCTGTTTAGTTCTGTTAAAAAAGATGAAAAATTTAATTTTTCGTTTATATTATTTACAGGGGATGAAGTGCTTGCAGTAAACGGGCAGGCGTGTCATGAGCTAGCACACGTCGAAGCTCTTGCTCTATTTAAAGCTGTTAGAAACGGGTCCATTGAATTAAGAATTTGCAGAAGGGTTAAGAATCCTCAGTAAGTTTTTTTTTATTTCTATAAAAATAATTCCTTCACTTCATAAAACATAGTGAGACATTTGTAGACTAGTATCACAGTGTATACTAGTATTTTTTCTAACCAGACTAAAATTGACTGTACAGCCTAAGAAGTAATTAAAGACAGTAACCGCTGTCACGCCGGCCGGCCCACAAATACTCCCGAAATAATTTTTGAAGCGTGATATAAAGTGTCACACCGACGTGCTTATACTTTGTAAACGGTGGTTGCAATCAAGTTTTGCCCAGATTCCTTACCATTCCCGCTAGCACAATTTCCTCCTTATTATTTATCAAGGTTTCTTTGTAATTTCACGTGTAATTGACAAACTATCGTATTATTGGATGATACCTTTTAATAATTTATATATAATAAACTAGCGACCCGCCCCAGCTTCGCACGGGTACAATTTACAAAGTGGTGTATTTTATGTTTTAAAAAACCTGATTTAGAGTTTATTGCTTTAATATTGACAGTTCATAACTGCCTTATTAGCCTAGTGGTCCTAAACGCGACTGCTATGCTCAATGTCCTGGGTTCGATTCCCAGGTCGAGCAAAGTGTCATTGGGTTTTTCTATGAAATTTCCAGTAGCAACTCGTAATTTGGCTTTGTGCCCGATTAGTAGCAATAGGCTCGCCCCCTATTACATGGGACCTAAAAACATACCCGGCAAACTGTGGGTGTACATTTGTACACCTCTGCCTAACCCTTCGGGGATACAGGCATGATAGTTGTGTATGTATGTTTTACATACACGAAATATACCTGGCGGGCGAAGTTGTGGCCACAGCTAGTATCTAATAATTATTGATAAAACTGAAATGAATGAATATGATAAAACTGTCATAGTTGCAATTTGGTCATTTAAAAAAATTATATAATAACATACACGTATATCTATACCATTAATAAAAGTGTCTGTTTGTAATTTCAAAATAACAGTTTTTTACTGAATGCATATGAAAGTATATACGAAACCAACAACAAAAAACCTATTTTTAAAATTTTTGTTTGCCTGTCTGTTTGTTTCGGGTTATCTCCGAAACGGTTGGACTGATTTTGACGGAACTTTCACTGGTAGATAGCTGCTGTTATAGGGAGTAACTTAAGCTACTTTTATTTTAGAAAAAGAATTAAGGTTCCGCGCAAATAAACAAAAACTGGACATGGTGAATGAATTCGAGCGCTTAAATGTCTTACACTGAGTTAACCATAAGGGATATATCAAATTAATGTACTAGATTACATATAGACATTAAAAAAAGGAAGTGTGTGCGTGTAACCTTTACGCGCGATTGAAGTAAAACTTCTTTGAGGGCCATCCATAAATTACGTCACACGAATTTCATGATTTTTTTTACCCCTCCCCCGTCCTTGTCACAGCTGGTCACATTCCTCCCCCCCTACCTAGTGTGATGTCACATATTTTGCAATTTTATAATTAGAAATTTATGAATTTAAAACAGCAGTGTTTGGAAATTATTTTAATTTCCATTTCAATTATTTTTCAATAAAATCGACATCAAATCAAACAAAGGTATAAAAATTAACAAAATATAAATCAAATCACTTTAATGAAAGATACATAGTCCATACACTTCGAACCCATTCCTTTATATTATTTATAACTGGCATAGTAGTCACATCGTTCTCATTTGGACAGTTAACATCAGAAACATTAATTGTGTCAACATCTTCTTCATCTAACCATAAAGCTTCACTGTCATCATTCAAACAAAGAATTTCCCTGGCACGTCTAGCAGCAATTCTTTGAGGCCAAATTTTCGCGATGGGCAATACTTCTTCTTGCGTTTTATGTGATTTCTTGTGTAAGTTAGTGGCCTTGTATGATGCAAAATATAGACCACAGATGCCACACGATCGCTTAAATAAGTATGCCTCGACACTGGGGCAATAGGTATCATACGGAACTTGCTTCAAATATGATGAAGCTCGGAGATCCAAAGATAGCTGAAGTAATAGTGGAGCGAATTTTATTTCACAGTCATCTTTTTCTATGGTAACATACCCGTTACACGTCTGTTTCGTCAAAACAGGTGGTGGTAAAAACCCCTCTCGTAATAGTCGCCAAAGGCTAGATCGTCGCACACCACAACATAGAACTTCCTCGCATTTTACTCTTTGTAATAAATATTGTGATTTACGTACATGATGTGCGTACCAAATCGCATCATTTTTCAATACCTTAGCCTGTTCGATATCCAGTCTAGTATCTGTTGGCGCAATGAATTCGGCAACCACAGGAAAATCATCAATCACCATTTGGCTCCAAATATTAGCTAGAACAATGCCTGCACTCTCAAAGTTTCGTTTTTCTAACACCAAGTCAGTAGTTCGATTACTGGAATCGAGATGTGAACCGAAATTGTCATGCTTTAATATAACACCAGTAAGTTCACGACTAAGAGGCGCCATTCGTCGTTCCACCCTGTTAAAAGTATTTCTTCTTACATTGTCGATAATATTCTTAAAGTCGGTAACTTATTTTTCTTCGAACTATAAAGGTAATAAGTTTCAAATAATCGAGTTGTAAAAGTTGTTAAATAAAACATTGCTATGTTAGAGATACAGAAGTCCAATTTAATTTTTTCTCCGATTATTTCGACTAGAGGGTTGAGATTTAGTGCAACGGAGGTATTGGGGCTTGAATGGAAGGGAGCACATTCTTTCGAGTTTGGGAGGTTTTCGACTTAAAGAAGTTCTAATGTACTTAGATATAAAATATTATATTTTGAAAAAATGTGATGTCACACAATTTGGGGCCCCTCCCCACCTCTTGTCACACAATGTCACACTTCGTCGACCCCCTCCCTCCCCCTAAACGTGTGACGTAATTTATGGATGGGCTCTTGGTGTTGACGGCATATATCACTGAAATATTTAATTTTATTATTGAATATTATAGAATATCACAATCGTCCGAAAATTTGTTAATAATTTATTTATTACAAAAGTAGTCAATAAACAAGTATATTTAGAGATTTTCAAAAAACTTTGCAATTTAAATTTTTTTTTTTTAACTATTGAATTTTTATTCACTTTGCTATTCACAATTGCTCCGTTTGAAAATATTGGAAATAAATAATCCTAATTGATTATGATATTTGCCACTAGCTGGCGTATAAGTCAAGAAGCGTGGAGTATATGACATATACTTACGACCAATCCAAATTATTATTTTTGAATACCGGAAACTACGTAAGCATTACTTCCGTCAGAAAAAAAATCTGAGTTTTCCCTAGTCGCGCCTAAAGAAGTTTTGCGTCAAAAGATCGACAAAAAAGTCAGCAAGAGTACATGTTTATCTTATAAGGAATAATCACAGGAAGCATTGAATTTACAAAATTGCTTATGTATAGTGTAACAAAGAACCATAACCAAGATTGGTATTTATAACTAATTTATTTTAAGAACGGTTTAGAATATGATGCACAATTTCAGCGGTTCTGCATTTAATAAAAAATCAGAACAAATTAACGGTAGTAGTAAAAGTTTTATTATTTTTATATATGTATAGTTCGAAATTCTCCAATATAAACTAAATAACTCTGATGTCTTATCGGCTATTAATTCCATTATAGTAAAAAAATATTAACTTAATAATTTTAAACCATTACTTTCTATACATAATTGTAAAATCGAAATACAAGTGGTCTTATCACTGAAAACAATTTCTCCTAGGCAAACTTTGGATAAACTATTTCTATAAAGAAAATCGGAAGTAGATTAGGTGTAATATTAATAGCATATGCAATACAACATAACATAATTATAAAAATTAAATAAATAAAACACAAAATAATACTTTCGAGAAATACTCACTTCGCCTCATAATAGTAACTAGATATTAATCATATTTTGTTATAAATATTTAAATTCAAACCCGTTGTTGTTTACAGATCTACCAAAGCCAAATCGTGCACTGACCTTCTCAATGACGACGAATGATATATTTATAATAATATAGGATTTCCTTTACGCAAAAAAAAAAATTAATTCTATGTGGATTATATAATAAACTATTTCCATGTGTATGAAAATAAGACATTGCTGTTTTAAAAATGTTTATATTATTTAATAGTGTGTTTTGATTGCTATATAATAGCCAGTATAATTATTACAAAAATGTTTTTCTCCTCATCGCTTCTTGAGTCTGCATTAGAACTCACTTAAAATAGACTGATGAAAACAATTTAATTGATTATTTTAACAAATTCATGTGTATTCAATTAATGTTATTATTATCTGTACAATTTAATGTGCCATTTATACTAAAATCTGCACATACGCACGAGTAATATCTATTTTTTCACATAGTCATACTTAACGAACAACTGAATATAAATTGGATCTTTCTATAAATTCTTTGGTAAGAAATCTGTACCTGACTTTAATTTTCATTTTTTATTATAATTATTTTTGAAGCTCAAACCTAGTGAATACCTAAACTGAAAATCCCAAAGATAATTAAAATTAGGTATTTGTATAACATTAGGTGTTTACTGTCGAAATAGTTTAATAATAGTTTTGTAGATATATTCTTCTTAATTAGTTGGCTAAGTAATAATTTTACTGATTCTAATTTGTTCTGTAACATTAATTATGAAATTGAAATAAAAGAAAATTGCACAATTTAGTCTTGTCTTTATATTGAAATGTAATATAATGTTTCGATTGAATTTATTTCTTACGTGCAATAACTAAAATGAAATTTTGAAATTACATAATATAATTATAAAATAAAATGAGAATAAATTAAGAAATTATGATCTGTACTTGTGATAACTTTGTAAATTTAATCTTCATCAATAATTTCAGCATTTACTAAATTTCGATG
Organism: Saturnia japonica; assembly: GCA_033032175.1. Classification (NCBI taxonomy): domain Eukaryota; kingdom Metazoa; phylum Arthropoda; class Insecta; order Lepidoptera; family Saturniidae; genus Saturnia; species Saturnia japonica. The sequence continues at coordinate 6,801,431 of CM065311.1, read as the reverse complement.
CGAAGCTAAACTGTACCTTACAATGAAATAAGTATCTAGATATGTATGTATTTATACGCATTATTTAATTTTGTAAGTACATGCGAGAGTTCAAATTTTTTCATATATAATCACAAAATAGCAGATAAATCAATTGTATTTTGTTATTCCATAAATCCAGTGTCCTCTATTGTAGAGGCTCTATGATAACATAAATTTGTTTCAATCTACTTGTCTAAAGATTTATACTGACACGTCACTCAATTTTTCTTTACATTACGATTTCTAACTCGATAGCTATAGATAGCGATGAACCTTCAAGAGTCAACCTTTAAAACTATTAATGTTATTTCCTAACATTCTTAAATATAAGTTTGTTGTCACTTTTTTATATTTACAGTATAGCTTTCGTATCGCATTTTAGTGTGGCTTTTGTGGCCCAATAGACATTAAATGTTAATTGCTTATAATCTTCATTTTCAATCTTCATCTTAATTCCTATTAATTTCATTGAATGTCTATTGCGCTTATTTCCACTTGTTCTTCAACGTTGTCTTTTTAGATGAGAATAAATTTATAAATTTCTTTTTCTGTGTTTTATTTCTAATTACAATTACGTATGGATGTATTGTACGGATCTAATGATACAGTAACCTATGTGTAAGTACTAGTAACTACAAAAATGAAGTAATCAAGCGATCAGATTTCCTCATAACGTTTTCCTTCACATTCAGTATAACTAATATTAATATATTAATTAGTAAACGTAGGAAATTCCTATAAACACATTACTACATGCTTAAGCGCTAATTATAAAACAGAAAATTAACGTTTTACAGTAGTCTTTCATTATTCGACTATCACAGCACAATTTTGTTTTCTTTTCTTTATAGGTAGGTCACTGGCTACAATCTCACCTGATGTTAAGTATCGACGTGGCCTAAGATGGCTCTCAAGTGCAACTAACTAACTTATAGCGGTGCTTGGCTACAAATTTTCATTTTGAAGGTTGTTGTTGTGGTTCAAGTTGTTAGCCAGACATGGTGATGTTTTCTTACACCGAAAGCTCAGGCGCGTTAAGGATTTGAACCCACTACGATCGACACGATGTTCGAACATTCTATCACTGAGCCATTATTACCGACTTGTATATAATTCAAATAACTTCAAATTAGGTGCATAGAAATGATCTACTTAAGTAGCGATATTAATGTTGACATCATGATCATACCTATTATTGAAGAAGATGGTGGTAGGGAATTTCCTAGTACCTACTTCACCGAGTTAGTTATCACCTACTATGATCAAATTCATAGCAACAAATATATTGATGTGTTCAGTTTTCAGTGGCTTAGTTGGAAAAAGGTCTGCGGCGCGGCCCAGTTTGGGTTTGATACCTGATCCTGACAAAATATATCTTATACAGACCATCACAATAATGATAATGTTTGTCAAATGTAGTAAAAATTTGCAAACCTACGAGGCTTAGGACTTTTTTATCTATAATTGTAGAAAAAATAAACAAAAAAGAAGGTCCAGTTGGAAGGTCAACAACACACACCTTTTCTGCTCTAGCCGTCCCAAAAAGCTTGTGCCCCAAAACCCACCCCGTGTGCCTGCCACCCCTGCTAGCTACGCCCGCACCACCGAATGAGTTATCATTTTATTCACATCCAAACCGTTTAATTCACAATCACAATACTTTAACCAAGATAAAGTGGATGGTAATATTAATAAAACTTTAATCGGAGAATTTTTACTACACTGTTGAATTTATATCCAATATAATAAAATAATATATATACACTTATACTTATACACTTAACTTATATATATAAGTTTATAGGTATGATAGAAATACTGTTAGCTATAAAGACAATAGGATATCGATTATTTTGTTTAAAAATGTGATCTTTGTGCGAAATTGGAAACGTTTAAAAAAATGTTTAGAGGTGTCGTGAGACACGCGGTAGTAACGAAGTAAGTTTCTTTCTCTATAAATAATGTTAAGGTCAGATTTCGACGTACTGTTGATGTATATAATAGTACGAATGGTTGATGGTTCGAATCCTACTTATTCGGGATTTTTTTATATATACACACATTGTTTTAAAGTTTTTGTTTATAAAGTGGTTTCCTAACCACGACTCCACTCCACTAGGCTTAGTGTGTTACCATCTTGGGCCACATCCATCTCTTAAGATCAGGTGAAGATGTAGAACATAACGCTAAATCTATAACGATAAAGAAGCATTAATGTTTTGAATTGTTTTTGTTATTAATAATTTATTTTCATAACTTTATAAATAATAACTAATAAAAATATATAATTTTACTATAAAAAAGTCCCATATCAGCGGGGCTTGAACAACCATCAACCACACGTACCGTACATACAACAATGCGTAGAAATGTGGTCATAATACATCAGAGCTAATTTCACGTCTGACATAGTTTTAAAATTCCTATAAAAAATGCGTTTGTTTATTTTAGTGTCTATCGGGTCAGTCCCTTTTTCAGTTTAACTCCCACCCCATGGTATGTAACTTTGTTACAATAACTAAGCTTAAAAACCTTAAAATGATTTTTTACTTTTGCAGTAGATTAACTTAAGCAAACTAAAAATAAATATATTTAAAATTTATCGATACAGGTCCATCTGTCAATTTTCTTCACAAAATGTTTAAGAACGAAACCAGGAACAAAGTATCATTTCAATACGCTTTGTACAGATGGCAGTGCTCAGTTAAATAATAATGAATATTAAGTTAGATAACAGATGTCGCTACGTTTAACATGTTGATATGTAAGTTGGACGTTTCTAACGTAACTTTTTAATTTGTTACCTACTGTTGTTGTTGTGAATAATAGTGATGGTTCTGTAGGTGTTTCTGAGATAGGTTCATCTAATATGATCTCTGATACTAATTTAAATAGTACATGAAGATCATGGTTAATCTGCGAAGAACTAAATACTCAGCTTCGAACATTGACATAAAGTCACTTTCCCGTTGAATGTTCCATTCATCGATTTATTTATTATACACTAGCAATCCGCTGCGACTTCGCAGGAGTAATAGAAAAATACGTATAACTCTATAGATTTACAAGGTTTAAGCTCCCAGTCGGCATGTTTTTTTTTCGACATCATCCAAAATCTTCGCCATAATTCAGTCAATTTACACAAAGTCATAATGATTTATACTTCTGAAACTTTCTCATGAATCACTCCGTCCATTGTTGAAAACCTTATGAAAATTTGTTCGGTAGTTTTTAGCTTATCGCGTTCAGAAAGACAGACGGATGCGATGGTGGGGAGCTTTTTTTTTTAATATAGTACGATGATATATTATTATGATATGTATACTTTAAGCTAAGGTTTCATTTGTCGCATTTTAGTAAAAATATACAGGAACTAAAATATTTCCTTCTATCATTGATTCACAAGATAATTCGATAGATACTTTCCTACATGCGCAATTTTGTCCGACAACATAGAGTATGAAATTCTAATGTGACTAAAATCAAGCAGAATATGCCATTAAAACCATTTATAGTAAGTTACAGTAAGTAAAGTACCTACGTAAGTGTAGTGTAAGTATTTATGTACGGTTATAGTAAGTAAGTTACAGTTATAGTAAGTATACAAGACAGTAATATAAAAAAAAAACACATTAACCTTTGCATACCAAAAATAGTGCAGATGGCACTATGATTTTAATTATTTACTTGATGTTATAGGGAAAGTAGGTATTTGTATTATGTATAAAGTTAGTATTAGTTTTTATCATTAAAGTGTCAATATTTAATCTCTATTTAAAAGTGCTTAAGTTTTTAATTGAAGTTACAAATTTTTACAAAACTATTTTTACATACGAATTTCTGAAAGTATAATGTAAAACTAGAATGATTTAAAAAATGATTATATTATTTACTTTAGTGCACACTTTTTGAAAAACAATGAAATGAGAGGGAAATAATTTTCTATCAATACTTTCAGAATTTTCATTCTGTACGCATCCTACGCTTTTAGGTTTTTCTAGACTGAAAATTAGTGAACGATATACGTCAAAAGACGGAAACTAAACCACAACGTATGCTGAATGCTGATGACTGACGACACATAGGACGGACCCATCTGTCGTCACAATGTCACAACACAATCACAGTCCGTTCCCTTTTTAACTCTACAAACTATCGGTGTGCGCATGCCGCGGCGGTGGTAAAATTTATAAATAAAATAAAATTACTTAACGTTTTAGTGCATTGTTAATTTATTTATTTCATTAGTTATTTTCATTAATTTTATAAGATATTAGTTTACTTTATAGCTAAATACCTACCTCAATGTTATGTTCTTATGATATCATGTTCTTCACGACTTTTTATTTAGTTGATACTATTTTATATACGCAATGAGGTTATTTTATTTATATTAGGTACCTATTTTATATTAAAGTAAAATAAATGCAGCAATCGTATACCATGGAACTAGCTCTGGTGACTGTACGTAAAATTTTGTTTTATATAATATTGAAAATATAAAACGGATTTATAAGGTAAAAAACTCTGTCACGAAGAGAGTATTTTGTAAAATATACAAGTTTTATGTGCAGATTAAGAGTTTTCAATGTGATATTTGCTGGTCAGCAAGGCGGCGAAGGCTGTTGTTGGTTACGAATTAGTCGTCGTTTTTGGATTGGATATGTAATCTAGAAGTAGTAATTTTTTCCCCAAGGAAAAGTGAAAACGCTCGAGAAATGGGTATAGTAAAATGGTAAATGGTGCATTTTACATTACTCAACCGTCACAATAAAGAGCGATTTTGATTCGCATTGTTACTTGTGTTGAAAAATGGATCCTTTACAACAATCGGAAATGCTCATCTCAGTGGTTGAACCCAGGAGAACCGGCCAAATCCTGTCACAAGCGAAAGTTTACTCAGAAAAAGTTAATGGTGAGTTTTGGTGGATCAGTGCTGGTGTTTTACATGTTTTGTAAAAGCATTAATGTTTAGGGAAATTAAGACCGCTATGTCAAGTTGTACTTACCTTTAAGTCCGGACCAATGTCAGCCTTAAGTCTAGGTCATGTCGTCTAAGCACATGAAGTCTATGTTTGTGTAACAGAAACAATTACCGAGTGCCAGCACATAGTTACCGTATTTATTCAAATTGCACACACAAAGCAAAATGCGATAACAAGTAAACAAACATACCTACTTAAATGAATTATATCACCCTTCTAAAGAATACCTTTTTCCCGAAAGCTCTTTGCCTACTCACCCTTTACAGCGTTAACTATCGAGTATGAAAACAGGCTAAGCATACATCCAATGTTTTTTAAATATTGTTTACCTGAGTTGAAAACGATGTGAGCACGTAGAAAAACCGCTAATAAAACAAAAAGCGGCTAACGTTTACCTAGTAGGCAGGGAACATTTAAAACGGTAATTCTCAACGGAACAAGTAACTATGCATCTTTTTATGTACACAACACTTTGCAAGGACAAACAACTCCTCAATTACAGTTACATAATGTTGGCACACGTCTTTTATATACAGTTCAGTGTTTCCCAACTATAAACGTCAGGTCCCTCCGAAATAACCTAAATAACAGGCGCGCGCGGCGTTATCACAACTATTATCAGATTAAACAGAGTGAATAGTAATAATAAACGCACAACGAATACATAATATATAAAGTTTATATTTCCATAACCCGAAATATATTAATTAAAGATAAAAAGTAAAAAACAAATATAACAATATAAAAATTATTTATAAAATTAATATATATATATAAAACTAAATAAATATCAAGGAAGTTAGTAGAATCTGTTTAGGGTTAAAGCACTACTCGCGCTATATGCGGTCCGAGATGTTGCAACTTATTCCTCAGAAGAAGTAACTTTGTTCAAGATGACTTGAGTTGCTTTTCTCTAAATATAACATTAGACATAAATGGCATAAACTACAGTGACGACTACATCTTATAACTTGTAGCCAAGTAACAGGAGCAGATTTATGTGGAGGGTCATATGTGGTATAATCCCTTCCTCCTAAACTAAATTCTTGTAGAAAATTCTATTCCCTTAACAGGGCGTATAATGTGTTCATTGTTGACTCTTTAAGAAACTTCAACGTATGACCTCTTCCAAACTTAGACTCTAGATCCGATCCTGCTAAGTTAAACTTACAAGATCGAAATCACCATTATGTAAGAATAATAATACACATTACTTTGTTTTTATTTGGATATGTGTAATTTGAAAACTGGTTGACAAACGCTGATCTACTTTATTTGTACCCTCGTGGTAAGTATAGGGAAGTTGCGTAATGTCAGCGAGGTACTTTATCAGAGTGATAAAACTTCTTGTTTACTTGATAAGCTTAATGAATATGTTTTCACAATGAGTCAATGACATACTCGAGGTAACTGACACGCGTGTGTAACCATTGAAACATAATGTATTTTATATTTTCACTAACATTATAGACTTTTTTCCAATATTCGTGTACTTCCAATAATCTACCTACTTCTTACTGTTACAGTCTAAAAGAAAAGATGAAAAATATTATAATTAATTTATCATATAGGTAATAGATATATAATAAATATTGTATATTGTATTTTATATAATAATATATTGTATATAAAAATCATGTGTGGCGTCTCTTAGTATGTCTATTCATTCTGAACGAATTTACCTATTGAGCTCATTTTCACATAATATTATATTTGTTTTATCGAGATGAAGTTTATAGATATATTAGGATTCTACAGGTGGCACTGTGGTCGAGCCATTAACTATCAGAAAGGGCAGAATTACGTGGGCTACATGCACATTACATATACATTAGCCTAGTAGTCTTAGACGCGTATGCTTTGCTCGAGGTCCTGGGTTCGATTCCCAGGTCGAGCAAAGTGTTATTGGGGTTTTCTATGAACTCCTCAGTAGCAGCTCGGAATTTGACTTTGTGCCCGATTAATGACAATAGACTCGCCCCCTATTACATGGAACTTCAAAAACATACCAGGCAAACTGTGGGTGTAAATTAGTACACCTCTGCCTAACCCTGCAGGAATGCAGGTGTGATGGTATTTTATGTTATATATAAATAGATGTTGGTGTATATGGTATATAACATAGTTTTGTTTGATAAACTTCAAAACCGTTTGAACTATCTCCATATAAGTTGATAGATCTAAGTGTATTTTTAAGTAGAAGGTTTTCTTGTTATCTTTAATCGTGATAGTTGTGGTTGAGTTATTGGCTACTTACTGGAAAGGGCAAAACAAAATCCGTGAGCCACCAAATATAATAAAGTTAAACTTGATTTTACCTTTCGGATCATACAAATGACGCGTCGAAATAATATCGGCTTATGTTTATAAACAAATGTCCTATAGAATAAACATTAAGGCCATTAAAGAAATCCATCCGGCATCCGTGCAGAATACCAAATTCTTTTTTTTTTTTTTCAAACATCTCTGAGGAGTGATTCATAACGGGGGGTAACACAATGACAGCGGCGGAAACGTAATTTATAGCACTGTATAAATAAAACAGTAGTATATATGTATAATATAATACCGCGTGGACTTTAAATTCATTTTATGATGATGTATGCGGACGTCCGCCGGAACTCTCCGTAACTTACCTCGCATACACATTGTAGGTTTGAACTTTATGCATAATATTTGCGTTATCTGACGAATAAAGTAACGTTACATTGTAGTAGCGGTTGACTTTAATTTTTACTAAATTTACACTGAACACATCGTAAACAATGTAAAAGACGATCAATAATTTCAACAGCACCCTATATTATCAGGTTTTAAGGGCGCCGATATGAAAATGTATTTAATATACTTTAAAAATTTGCACAATATCTTCCATCGTATCTCATTAGCCTAACTGACTTTAAAAATGTAAGTTTGGTTGGTCTCTTGGTTTTCTAATAAAATACAACACTTTAAATAAAGATAACAGCTTAATGAATTCTAATTAATTTAATTATCTGAGCAATCGAGCTGCGCTTGGTGTTTTCCAAAAAATACCTACCTAGGTAAACTTGGAATGTAAAACATTATTTAAATACAAAGTTTCATCCAAATCATTGGAGCCGTACTCGAGAAACCAATTAAATATATATACAAGAATTTCTCTCTTGATAGTATTTATATTAGATAATGTAAATAAGTATTTATATTGTTGAGTATTTTATATTTTATAAAAATCTTTTCTGCGTCTATTAGTGATGGTGTAACTTGTGAACGGATTTAACGATTAACACACATTCACATAATATATTTGTTTTATCAAGGCTTCCAGGTAATGGTACATATAGCTATGTTAGCATCTAATAGGTGGCACTGTGGTCGAGCCATAATACTAATTACTACCATTAATGAATAATCTACATGAAGGTAACAATGTAGCCGAAAATCATAGCCCGCAAAGATACAGGAATTGGCTCTAATGTGCAGCTGCCGGAACACACATAGGCAATTTAAGAATGGTAGCTGCTCAGGTGGGAATTAGACAACAAGATTTCCTTCACCAAAATCTCAGGTTCTTTGTAGGATTAGAACTCACTGGAATCGACGCTGTCTGAACACGTTACTAAAGAGTGTTTATCAACTCACCCTAGCTAGTGTTAGAGATGCCTATACTATTATATTACAATTCACTCATAACAATATAAGTAAATATTTAATAGTATGTATTTTTAAAACTAAAAATTAATTATTTAAATAATATAAAAACATAATATTTATTTATAAAAATACAAATGCTTCGTCAACCCTTGTGGCAATATTTTCTTCTCCCCTAAGTTACGCCGCGCCGCCGCACCGTTACCACAAGTAACACGGGATCCCTTTTACTACTAGAGCTCCCCTGGTTAATATCGTATGCTCTCATTGCTTTCATCGTTGTACCGACATTGCTAGCTTGGGAATTTTGGGATACCTACTTAAATTCTTCCGATATAATCGTAAGAAAGGTATACAAAATAACTTATACAGTAGTGATTTAAAATTCTCACTTATTTTACTTAGGAAGAGCCCAGTAGCTACAATAATGCGTGAAAATCAGTTAATCTTAATTTTCTGATGATTTTTTATTCCACGAGTAATTAAAATATTCATACTTAAACTTACGTTTGACAAATCAGTTCCAAAGTTAAAATTTCTTGATATAAATTCTGAAAACTGCACCCTATTGCCTTAAAACTATTACAAATCATAATTATACTAATATTATAAACCTCATACTACTATTATAATCAATCATACTAATCTATAGTATAATAATAAAAGTGTAAAAGAATGTTTGTTTGTTTTAAACACGCTAATTTCCCAGAAGAAAAAATATATATTGAGAAAATTTACAGGCTACATAAATCCACGCTACAACCTTAAGGTCCAAAGCAGTAACCATGAATGTCAAGCTACCTAGAAAGCTGTGGGCAATTACGGGAACTGAGAACAACAATAGGTTACAAGAGTGCACTGGCAGCCGAGGCGGTGCGTTCGAGAGTTGGTCCAATAGATTTTACACGGGTATAACTAAAGGGCACAGCTAGGTTAAATAAAGATAACTTTAATAGGTTAGTTATATATTAAAGTAACAATTGATTTGTAAACAATAAACTCCGCATTGCGTCTCTCGGTTGTGTAACTCCGCGCACCGGTGACAACAAAGGGACGATTTGTCGCCGTATTGTCGCCAGCACAATGGAAGATAGGTCGAGTGATGGTTACACAGAACCACCTTAATGGACAATCAAGATGGATTTCATTTTATATATCTACCATTATTGCGTACGATTACATAACGGCAAAGTTAATTGTACTTTTGTATGAATTACTATTGTACCTAATGTTTTACTCTTATAACTATATCGCTGTAAGTTCCGTGTAATCGTTCAGTGCGTGTAATATATCTCATAGTTTTATCATAAGCCAACCATTTTGTCTGTTTATTACCGATAATGTTAAATTTCTCACAAATCTTTAGTATAATACACTACCATTTATAAACATTGCTTATGTCAAAACATACTGATCAATATTTTCCCTTAATATTGTACATGAACTCCTGTTTTAATTATTTTCCGTTAAATCTCGAACAGATACGCCTAATATATTTTATTGTCCTAAAAACTATTGAAACTCAAATATTAAAATAAACAATTCCGACTTAACATCATTTCGTATTCCGATTTTCGATATCAATTTTACGTAAATAAATAGATAATGCTCGGATAATATTTGCGGATAATTTGCGACGTAATGGTGTAATTTATAAGCAATATTTTTTACGCAAACTAATGCAATGTGATATCGGAGGAAGTCGTCAGGGCTACAGTACAAATGGCCGCGGGCTGCGGAAATTGTGCAGCATTATGATGGGTGTACACCGAACGAGCGCAAATCGTAATGAAGGTTACTTGTACCATTAAAAAGTATTAAATTGAATTAAATTAAGCTCTAACTTACTATAATCTTCTAAGGCCCCTTAAATATTCCACAAATACTAATTTTCTTACTTTTACATTTTTTTACTTTTAATAAAATAATATCTAGATTATTATTAATATATAGTATTTCTCATGAGGAGAGGATGTTGTATGTTGTTACAGTCCGATGTTGTAATATTTCCACCCTAGAAAGTTGCAGCTAAACAACCGTTTATTGTTTTCGTGCGGTGACTAGGGTTTCTAAAGCTACTTGAGGAAGGTGGATTCAAGGTCAATATCGCGCTAGTGGTACCTATATTGCCGCTACACTTTCAGGCTGGCCGTATGCTTATTTGTCTTCCCACCTTAGTTGTAGATATTTTTTTTTTTCAAATAAATGTCTAAAAAAACGTAAACCTTGTTTGCACTGTGATTTTAACAAAGATACTATGTAAAACTCAGAAGTATAAACGGTTATACACTTTTAAGATATTAGGAACTTCATTACAAAATGTTGTAAATCATTGACCTTTATCGCATTGTTGATGATACAGTCACGTCGAAGCACTCACCGGCATGAATGAATGTTCACGCATATTAAAACATTGGTTAGCCAATGGTTTGGCTTATTGCATTCAAGTTTTTTAGAATATTTATAAAGTTGGTAATAAAAAATTATGTTGATGAAACGCTTTGATTCCCTTTCAACATAATATGTGTCTTTATTAAAATAAATAATAAAAATGAAATATGTATACACACAAAAGTTTTATTATAGGACTACATGGTAATCATTATATTATAATATTTATACTACTTCCTACAATGATGTACATTTTCTATCACTATACTTCATCAGATTTGACAACGATTGCTGTTTGCATATAATTTAGATTTAGATTTTAAAATACATTTTCATTACAAATAAAATAAATTATAACTATTCTTCTACAATATAAATTAGTATTGTTAGTTCAATCATATATACAAACAATTAAATGTAATAGTACAGACAAATTAACTGCTCATGATGGTTTTTATGCACGATTACGACAAACATTATTAACACGCAAGTCCTTGGTGTTAAATTTGATTATGTAACTTCAATATTTCATATAATTCTTCGTTATACATACATTTTTAAATGAAACTACTGATAATTTCAAACAAAATTAAGTGTATATTTGACATTTAGAGACTTCCAGTGATTTATTTCACATATTTGTACTCAATTAAGTGGTAACATTTCGAACCCATGTGAATCACACTATTCTAATACACCGATAATATTTTTATAGTAGTGATAATCCATTTTTTATTCTTCAAAATATTAAATGGGTAATTTATACAATAATCTGAATGATGGATTACTAATTAAAATATTTTTCAATTTAATTAAACTGTTAACAGTAGTTGAAAACGTTTCATTTTATGACATGGATTTAGGGCACGAATACTCTTTATTAATAATTAAGAATCGAAATATGTTAAGAAATCTCCATAATCGGATGATTTGATTATTTATTATTACTTCGAACTATCCAAATTTTTTCGCTCTCTGTGTACACCCGGCATTAGAAAGACATTAACCGTTATAATAAAAGGGACAACCGCCCCTATTTCTTCCGCGGGTTGTCAACGTTTTAATGTTTGCGGTTGAATTAGAACTATGATCGTCTACGTGTTTCTAAAAAAACCTTATTTTGTTATTACAGAAATAAAAAGAAATGTAATAATTATTTACTTATTAATGGGATCAAATCTACTAATTACATATATGTTTGTATATAGATTCATTTTTGTCATTCGACTTTCCTGTCCTCAGACGTGCGTTCTGAGACTTTTGTCAGGTTAAAATTGAGTAGCGAATAGCGATGTGTTATTTTGTTGTATTTTGTGTCTGGGATTAAATAGCGTATATGATAACGTCTATATTAGGCGAGACCGTCATTTCTCCGGAGAGTGTATTGCGTTTTGTGTCAACTGCGTGTATCATAAAAAATGTGTGCATTTATGTAAAATTCAGCCAACTCTGCACCGCGCTGCAGCGCTGCCGTCAACGCACCCGTGTAGCTTATCGTTCTTCTCACTTCCCGTAGGTACTTGCCTACAACTAGCCAGATTACTTGACGTTCATGTAAATAGCCTATGACATTTCCCAATAAATTAGCTATAAAATTCTAAAAGAATCTCACTGGAAATTATAGCGAGTTCAAACAAACAAAAAATATCTTGAGCTTTAACATATTAAATAAAATATAATAGATACATAAACTATACAAATATTATAAATAGTGTATTAGTATAAAATAACTGTTAACTTACTCATTATTACACATCAAATTAACTTAAGAACATTTTATAAGTACTTTTTTATAATGTCGTGTGCGTTGGGTGACTGTTTTTGTATATCACAACGATATTCGATTTCACTAAATTGCTTGGCTTTGTATCCTAAATTCCATTTTGCGGTGAGACTATTATATGGTTCGTGGCGATACATTTGCCGGCTTTCAAAAAATCAATACAAAAACGCGGAATGACGCAACTGGGGAGATGATTGAGCAAGTTTCAGAGTACTTAGCCTCGAAGTTGCGTAACCATATAAGTATAATCAGTGAAGGTAATAAGTGGTACTTGTCCATTCAATTCTGATGCGGTGATGGCTCAATGATAGTGTGTTCGAATCCTACAATGACGCTGAGATTATTCTATGAAAAAAAAAAAGGATTTTGACGAAACCTATCTTGGTAATAGGGTTTTTTCTAATGCCCACCTGATTAGCTTCCCAAAAGTAGAATACCTGTGGTCAAGTACTTATTGATGTTTCGCGACAGTTCCACATGACAACTAATCTTAATTCTAGCTTTAGCGTGCTACCATTTTCGGTCACTAATGTTATACCTAACTTACGTGATATTGTGTTTAAACGATAAACTATAGAAAATAAAAAAATAATCATTTTTATTTCTAATTAATTTAATTTACTTAAGAAATAATTTTAATATTTTAAATTCGTACGTACCAACCAAAATTTATACATTTTTTGTTTATCCATAAATAATAATACCAACGGTTTTAAATTAAACTTTTTTAAATTTAAACTTGTCGTGCCGTATCAAGTGTCCAATCATCTTTCCTCTTCTATTATATATATTTCTCAACAACGGGTCATATTGAAAGAAAGTGAGGAAGATGAAGACCTAGACGAATTTTTTTCCAACAAGTGAAGGATAAAGTACGAGTCATATCATATCAAAAGGTCAAAAGAAAGGCAAATGATACGAAACAGTGGCAACTACTCCACCGACAAATGCTGAGCTCTTAACTTATAAAATAATAAATTTAAAAGCTGTTATTGTAGTTAATCACATGATAAAATATGAACTATACAAACTTAATTGTGTTGAGTTATCAAATCTTATTTGCGTTGGTATATTTAAATTTAAAGTTTTATTTACGTGTACACCAATGAAAATATAATAAACTATGTGATAATAATCTTAACGTAATTAGACGAAAATTTTAATGTAGAAAAATTGAAATAATTATATTTATTAAAAACATTGTAAAACGAAATTACGCCTCGAACTTAAGTAGCCAGCTATGACAAATATTGCTGATCAGATTTTTTTAATGCGCTTATAATGTATATTATTTATCTATTAAAATTATATTTTTTATTTAATTCATATTATGTGTCTACTTTGATCTAATAATTTATTTACAGTTTGATTAGTAGTATACCAAGTACCAGTAAATAAGTCTAGTATGAGTATTATTACCCTCAACTTTTTCTTTGTTGAACACGATGTCAGATTATTTAAATTAAAATCTACATATATATTTGTTTAAATTTTAAAAAACTATAAAAGTGGTAATTAGATTCAAGATCTTGTCTAACAAAACTAGTTAGTTAATTACTAGTTAGTTAGGTAAGTTAGTACTTCTTTTTGTAATCGTAATCGGATGACTGCTAGGTGCACATTGTGCTACAAATTGGTGCAGATGGTAGAATGAGGCCGCTTTATTAATCGTTATAATACGTGCCAGTGGTTAATTAATGGGCAAACAAGTGCGTGGTTTAATAAACAGTTATTTATTTCTTGTTCTAGTTTTTAAAGGCAAAGAACGAATCGCAGTAAAAGTTATTTATTGGACGCACTGACTGTGCGTAAAAGTGAGTAGGTACTACACATTCTGTATTAAATCATAAGCTAAGAGTTAACAATTCAAAATAGGGACGACGTGGTTTTTTTTTTCATATACAAAACAACTAAATGGCAATTAATAGTGCTTAAGTACAACATTTTTTTAGAAAAACAGACAGGTTACCATTGACTCACCGTCCGCTATATAGCAGAATATACTGTTGCTCTAAAGTCTTGCTGGCAATAATATTACTCTGCTAGCCATTCTACATGTACTGTGTATGGTGGTATCATGTTACATTTATCACCTCGTAATTATTAATTGGATTACGTAAAATTTACTACAATAAACATTTAGTAAATATTTTGCAAAAGCTACAAGACAAATTGTTGTAATAGTATTGTCGCATACTTCAGTTTGATAATTTTATAGATTGACTGGTGGTGCAGTAATTTTATTTTTACTAATTTATTTATTATTATTTTTTATTTGTTTCACAAACCAGACTTGACATCGGTACAATTACACATAATTATGACAATAAAAAATATGGTGAGAGCTTTAAAAAAGTGAACACATCTTGCACAATAAAACAAATTACATTATTCGATACCATGGAGACTGTTTTCCTACATTAGTCTTGTAATGAGGAGTTATGAAAGTTTTCTTGTTAGTTAAGCGATTGCCCGGACGGGGTATAACAAAGTTAATTTGATTAAGTACGTCCTCACAGTTAACTAAACCGTGGATCAATGCAAAATAATATCTGCTGCCTTCCGCCTACAACATAACGTTTGCATTTTAAAATATATAAGTCCACATTCATAAGATTTTAAAGAACTACATTTATTCTCAAAATAAAGTAGATTATACACGAATCGCTTTTGCACACGCTCTGTTCTATTTGAGTGTACATCATAACAAGGATTCCAAACTCGGCTTCTATATTCCAAAACGCTACTACGTATTAAGAAGTTGTATACGGTAATAATGACCATTGGGTCTTCAAAAGATCATATTGACCATTCATATAGCCTATCAATTGAGTAATGAGTTACTTCCCGTGAACAATTTTTCTTTGTTGATTCTTATAGTCTATCAATTACGGAATAACGTATGCATTCCCGTCAAACTTTTTTATCAGAATCGGTTGAAAACTGATGAAAGTTTCATTTTTGATATTCTGCTATTACGATTTCTAAATGTAATGTTGACAATAGTCAACATAGAACGATAGTTCTAACCCAACAATTGTGGAATGACTTATATTTCCCGCGTACAAAATTTCATCAAAATCGGTTAAGAATGAATTAAAAAAAAATATTTTTTCACGATTTTTAAAAGTATTATTGAAAATTCTTATAGCCTTTCAATTGACCAGTTAGTTACATAAGCTTCCCA
This sequence comes from Saturnia japonica, assembly GCA_033032175.1. Classification (NCBI taxonomy): domain Eukaryota; kingdom Metazoa; phylum Arthropoda; class Insecta; order Lepidoptera; family Saturniidae; genus Saturnia; species Saturnia japonica. Next base: position 6,785,431 of record CM065311.1, on the reverse strand, counting down.
TGTACAAAATTGTAAAAAAAAGGGCATATTCATGATCAATGTTCTATATTCAATTACAAATCCTACGTAAAAAATAGGCTTTTGAATGTAACAGTTACTGCTAATAAATAAGAACATTCCTATGTAGCAGTGCATATCATTTGGATGTCATCATATTAACCGTGTAACAAGGTACCGATGCGCATGCCTGAACATAGAAACATACAATTTACAACATTTGTTGTTCTACAAATTAACAAATTATAATATTTCAATAATACTTACACCGTTTCGTTTCTCAGAATATTGCACAAAATTTTAATCCATACAATGAATAAAATTCAAGTGCCTGTTCGTAATGTCAAAAAAACAGTTTTTTACTAAATTCATATGAAAATATATACGATACTTATAACGAAACACCTTTTTTTATTTTCGCCTGTCTGTCTGTTTGTTCCGGGTTATCTCCGAAACGGTTGGACCAATTTTGACAGAACTCTCACAGGCAGATAGCCGATGTTACAAGGAGTAAATTAGGTTACTTTTATTTTAAAAAAATAATTAAGGTTCGGCACAAATAAAAACAAAACTGGTCATGTTGAATCAATTCGGGCGCTTAAATGGCTTACGCTGATTAAATCATAAGAATATTTCAAATTAATGTACTACACAAACAGAAAAGTAAACGAGAGACAGACTATCTTCTAAAGATCTCCCACAATAAGCATTTTGAATGGGAGCGGGGGTAGCATAATTCCTGCGTGTGCGTAATCGACGGCATTCTGTAGTCCACGCGAGCGTAGCCGCAGGCACAGCTAGTTTTATATAAAATCGAAATCAATCCTGACGTTATATTGAAGCACTCTATGTATTGACGCATGATAATGATAAAATATTAAAATCACACAAGTTTATTTACTTGTACAAATCAAACAAATTCTTTATTAACCGTGAGAAAGTTAAATGAAAATAGAATTACATCAGTGCAAATTGAATTCATTGCTCTGTATAATTCAATTAGATTTGATATTAACATAACATTAAATGTGTGTTAGGAACTTATAAAGTTAATAATACGTCAATGTTTGATGCTGTAGTATGTATATGTTTTCATAAAATTAAATTTAACTTTAAATAAAAAAATATGTAATGATTAAAGTGGCAAACAAGCTTACGGCCCGCCTGATAATAAGTGGTTGAACCCCCCTTCCCCAATGAACTCTGGAAGCCTTACTCACCACAGGAACACAACACAAGATTATTTATCTGCTATCTTCTGTAGGATGGAGGTACATATTTCACCAGTCGGACCGCCCCAAGTAAAGTGAAATTTCCAAAGAGTTATCATTTAAAACATTTAATAAGAATTTAAATATAAGATCATGCAAAATATAATAACCACTTTAGTTTTGTAACAAACACGATTAACAGACGGAACTCTTCGTTTACCTTATTAAAGGTATCTGATGCTTTAAGAATTTTTTTTCTCTACTGTCGAAATGATTGGTCATATATATTCGAAACCTATAAAACATACTAAACTGAGATTTTATTTGATAATCGTCAACATATGTAAGTATTATTCATAATATAGTCGTTTACAATTTATTCATTGCAAGAAGTTAAATAAGTGAAAGGAAGAATTCTAGAGTCATATACTCTTATAAACGTGATAATATTCTTATCAGAAGGAAATTAATGCTCGGGTTATATTACTTACCTTAACAGATAAGAAACGTATTAAAATAGATTAACTGCTTCAGATAACTAACCGTAATGAATTACGTTAATACTTAGTTAATTCATGATAGTATAATGTGTGACGTTTCATTTTTTTATTTAAAACTAGCGGTACCCTGCGGATGTAGTGATTGATTACTTTAATTTCGTAGTTTCATTTTTATTCATATTATTGGCATTTCACATAGCTTATTATATTAGGTCCTTACATATGAAATTGGCGTTTTGTTGAACTGGTCACTTTGATCTCAAATATCTGGCGTCTGGTTAGAAATTTCAAATTTAAATTTATTCCAAATTTAGGCTTGTGTATTTGTGTTTGGAATTTAGTGATTCATTTGTTTTCGCACCATTTTATTTTTCTTTGACATCGTTCTTTTCACAAAATAGAAAAATTAAAATATCGCCTTATTTACGAATATTAGTTCCATTGTGGCATCAGTGCTGCAGAATTAGCTCGAAGAATTAATGATGTGTATGGGAAAGCTACTGTAAAAGAAAACACGGTACGTTTTGGTTCCAACGTTTTCGTTCTGGAAATTTTAACCTACGAAACAAACCCCGTGGACGATCAGAGACCCTAGTTGAAAATGAAGAATCAAAGGTGATCGTTGAAGCGGATCATTCGCAAACCACATCAGAGTTAGCGGCAGGCTTCGGTGTGAGTGATAAAAAAAATTAATTCACTTGAAACAAACAGAAGTGAAAAAGCTCGAAAAATGGGTACCGCATGAATTGACTAAAGCACGCCAACAAACACCTATTGAGTTCTGCATTACATTACTCAACCGTCACAATAAAGAGGGAATTTTTAATCGTATTCTAACTTGTGACAAAAAATGGATCCTTTACGACAATTGGAAACGCTCATTACAGTGGTTGAACCCAGGAGAACTGGCCAAATCCTGTCCCAAGCGAAAGTCGTCTCAGAAAAAGGTACTGATGAGTGTTTGGTGGACCAGTGCTGGTGTCATACACTACAGCTTCTTAAGATCTGGCCGGACGATAACGACAGATCTGTATTGTCAACAATTGCAAACCATGATGGAAAAGCTAGCCGTTAAACAACCGAGACTGGTCAATATCTCAAGCCCACTGCTGCTTCAGAACAACGCTAGACCCCATACTTTACGACCGACGGTCGCTAAATTAGAGGAACTGCTGTTGGAATGTCTCAGAAACCCACCATATTTCCCGGACATTGCTTCAACAGATTACCACTTTTTTTGGAATTTGGACAATTTCTTGCAAGGAAAATAAATTCAATTCTGATGAGGCTGTCCAAACTGCCTTCAAAGATTTTATTGATTCTTGCTCCCACAATTTTTTCAGCAATGGAATTAATGAACTACCTTTAAAATGGCGAAAGTGCATAGATAATAATAGAAATAACGTATAATTTCATAATATTTTTTAAATTTTACTTTTACCATGTAAAACGCTAATATCATATGTGAAGACCTAATGGTAACAAAGAATTACATATACTTCCTGTGTAAATAAATTCATCAAAATCAGTTGAACAATAATGCATTTTTATTTTTGATTTCTAACAGTATTATTGATAATTTGAGATTTGATGGTCGGCAATATGGTTTCACAAAATCTAAATCAACCACTGATGCTGGTGCAACACTGCTAAGTCATATATATAGGGCTTGGGAGGAGTCGCAGGATGCAATCGGTGTGTTCTGTGATCTCTCAAAGGCCTTCGACTGCGTTGACCACAGTACCCTTATACTTAAGCTAAAACACAATGGTGTACGTGAAACTTCTCTTGACCTCCTAATTTCTTATTTAACAGAGCGCTGTCAGAAAATAAGTGTAAATGGAGCAACCTCTTCGAGATCATTGGTTAGAGTTGTCGTCCCTCAGGGCTCGATTTTGGGACCATTTTTGTTTCTCGTTTATATAAACGATCTACCGTCCGTTGTTGAAAATGGTGCTGGCATGGTTCTTTTTGCAGACGACACTTCACTTATATTCAAAGTAAAAAGAATGGATTCGGAGCTTAGGAAATTAAACAACACCTTATTTAAAATTTGTGAATGGTTTGCTTTAAATAATTTACTACTAAATGCAAACAAAACCAAATGTATGAGATTTGTCTTGCCCAATGTTCGGCGTGTTGATAGTAGTATCAAGATGGAAGGGAATTTAGTAGGCTTAGTTGATGATACTGTCTTCTTGGGCATTATCCTTGATTCAAAATTACAGTGGGGTCCGCATATTAAAATTTTGGCGGGAAGATTAAGTTCTGCTGCATTCGCAGTACGCAAAATTCGCCAGTTAACAGATATTGCCACCGCTAGGATAGTCTACTTCGCTTACTTTCATAGCTTAATGTCTTACGGTATTTTGCTGTGGGGTTCAGCAGCTGAGGTAGATACCATATGTATATTACAAAAGCGGGCAGTTCGAGCAATTTACAATATTAGACCCCGCGAATCACTAAAGAACAAGTTCCAGCAATTTAGTATTTTAATTTTGCCCTCCCAATACATCTTTGATAACTTAATGTATGTCCGTAAAAACTTAAACAAGCTGGATTTTGTCAAAGACCAGCACAATGTAAATACTAGAAATAAAGATAAATTAGTCGTACCGTGTTTTAGACTTAGTAAGACTAATAAAAGTTTTTTAGGTAATCGTGTTAGGTTCTATAACAAAATCCCAAAGCACATAACTGATTTACCTGACAACAAGTTCAAGTACCATGTCAAGCGGGTTTTACTGTCAAAAGGTTATTATAGGGTGGATCATTATGTGAATGATAGTGATGTCTGGAAGTGACTCCCTCTCTGTGCATCCACTAATATATTATTATTGTACCTGTTATATTTGTAACATTTGTACAGTTAACAAAAAAAAGTTAAAAAGTTTCTTACCGGTTCTTCTCGATGTCTGGGATATTTTCCGAACCGGCAGTAGTGTTTGACATTCATAAGTGCCTTTTTAGGGCCTAAATTGAATAAAGATTATTTTGATTTGATTTGATTTTGATAAAGAAAATTGTAGATTTATTTATATAAAAGAAAATAATTGGCGTATAGAAATGTATAAACAATTAAAATTACGAAGAATTTTACCTTTCTTTTTCGGTGAAAGACATTGAACAAATAATCCGTTCTTAAATATTGGTACAGTTTATCATATAATAAAGTAGATGGATATTGTAATATTATATAAGTAGTTTCAATAATATAAATCATATAAACTCAGGATGGTCATTGAACCCATTAAAGTTTACAATCTCTTACTCGTTTACCGGAAACGGTGATCGTCTAGTCAAATGCAATAAATACGATAATATATGTATACTTTATATTAAAAAGCTCAATAGATTGTTCTCTTGTTTTTTTTTTTTTTGTTTCATCGCGCTAATCTCTACAACTACCAATCAGATTTGAAAAAAATGTTTTGTATTTGAGAATTAATTGAGAATAGTTGTTAGCTGTATAACTTTACGGTACTGGTCGTAAGAAGCAGAGTAATAATCATGAATGTCAAGCAATCTGATAAACTGTAGGCAAGTACAACAACAAATAACAATGATAGGCTGCACCGGGTGCGTTGGCGTTCCACCAGTCGGACTGCCCCAAGTAGAGAAAAAATCTCCAAAGAAATGGGGGTATTCCACTAGTCATACTGCCCTAGGTATAGAGGAATCTTCTAAGAAATTTCCTCTGTGCCCAACCTCTCTACCCACGACTGCGTCAATCTAGCAATGACAAACTTCAGTCATGTTTGCGGAAGCAATGAGCAACCTCAAAATCATTGTTACGTTAACATATCCTTCCAAATTCATAAAATATTTCGAATAAGTATTTAGTGGGGTGCACTGTTATTAATGTATTTTGAACTGATGCATTGTCTAGCTTTCTTTAACTGACAGGGGTTCTGTACAGTGTAACCTGTTGTGTCTTTTATCAACATTTTAATATTTTTAATCTAACAGCACTAACGAAACACGGTAAAAATAAGCTTAATATAGAACTCTTAGTACCTACCATGCAGTACGCAAGGGATATATAGCAAAATTTAACTATATAAAACCTACCGATTGTATTGTAAATGTCAAAATATAGTTACAGAATCTGAGAACATTATAAATGCTAGGACCACAGCCTGAGAATATCTCTACGACCTTTAAAGGGCACTTCAGACTATATCGAGTCATGTAATCTGGAATGAAAAATTAAATAAAATGATTATTAACAAAATCGATATGAATCTTTGAATTAATCTAAGGTAAACAGTTTGTTTGAAAATTCCAATATTCAAGCAAACAAGTTTTCAATGAGTTTAGTTTATTTGTTCTCTGCAGTCTTACCTTCATAAATGTCTGTCTGATCGAATAAAATAAAATTTCAAATTGCAAAATAGTGGTTAAAAGCAAACCTCATAATATTACGTACTTATTACAGTAAACTTTTAATTTAATAGCAATAAACAATTAAGGTATTAGCAAACAGCGGCAACTAAAACATAATTATTGCTTCGTAAAGTACCAATCGGCAAGCTATTTAAACGTTATACAATAAATATATGGCAATGCAACTCTGATATATATACGTTTTAACATAAATTATTATTTAACTGGAGATACCTATAAGAAGCAAACGGTATAAAGTAAGCCGGCCTCTTTTCAATAATATATCTGAGTTTACTATCCCCGATTAGTACATATTTGTAACAAGTACTGTCTTTAACTTAAGACAGATACCGGCTTCCCTCTTATCTATTGAAGCTATAGGACATGGATATATAATTATGCAGTTACGAAAAACTATACATAGATTACTTATTGAAAAAAAAGGAAGGACAAAAGGATATATTTGTCTATCTTCAGTAACTAAAACAACGGATAGATAGGTTATTGAAAACGACCATTAGTGCATCTGTGGAAAGGGTCGGGTGTTATGGAATGATTGCCTCTCACCGTTGCAACTCGACCAGCCAAATGTCAGCGTGGACTCAGCGCAATCTAAACTAATATTATTATTTATAACAAAGCGGAAGAGATTTCTTGTTTGTTTATTTGTTTAAATACGCTAATCTCTGGAACTACCAGTTGGATTCGAAAAATTCTTTTTGTAAATGATAACCAGACTCACGAGGAATAGCTTCACATGTTAGCTAGTCTTAAATATTGATTTTTGATAAGTAAGTCGGAAGACAAAGCGCTCCCGAACTGCTTTATCCACGTTCGCTGGCGTAATGGTTAGTGATATAAATACAAGTTTTACAAATATATTGGTTCTTAGTACATATATATAAAAAAAATCCGCTATACTATATGCTTATCTCTTATGCATAATCCACAATAAGGTATTTTATGACAAAAATTTGTTGAAAATTAAAAAGTGTTTTATGAGTATTACTTTTAGGCATGGCATATTAATCCTTAGGAACGAAAGTTAATTCATCATTAAGACAATTTTCTAAAGATAAACTTTGCCCTTTACAGCATGTTATTTGGACGCATAATTAGAGAGATAATAGAAAATTAAAATAATTCAACACTCGGTTCGATTCTATGACTATAGATAGTAGGGGCGCGAAGGCACCTTGCGATGTGAGGATGTAACATGTGACGCATAACCCTGGCCGCCCGATAAAAATATTGTCTGTATTGAAGTATTTATTATAAATCATCAATCAGTGATTTATTTCAAATTATATGCGGGTGAAACAGCGGGGTTCAACTGGATTACTATATATATATATATGATACACGAAGATTCTTTTACAATAAATTTTCGCATTAAAACTTTCGGTTCATTTCTGCTGCCTAAACCTTTATATACACTCGGCTTTTAACTTTTAATGAATGTATGGAATGTTGAACGTAAATTTAAAATTTGATTGATATTATGCTCTTCATAACTCATTACAAAAGGTATTACGAGACAATATTTTCCTTCGACGATCTTAAGTATTTAGTTTGAAGGGTTTATGATAAGTCAAAAATCAATATCAAGCGAATCACAGGGTAGAATATGCGAAAGCATTTGTGTACTTAAGTATGACAAGACTCATGTTATTCTGTGTGGTTCTAAACTTATAAGCGAACATTGAGTACACCAGATGTTATGAATCGTCTTTTTATGATTTTAGGACGAGGCGACAGATTGAATGTATCAATGGAGCGTATCAGCTGCCGCGCTTCCGCACTTTGTCTCTGAAACAATGGCTTTTACATTGTTACTGTTTATTCGTCATGACAAGTTTAGGTCATGATTGTTTTGACGATTTCGTAATACAATTACTCAAGATTAAGATTTAAACATTACGTAAAATTTTTAAATGACAATAAATTACAATGAATTTTAAATTAAAAAAATAAAGAAGTAAATTATCAAAATTTGCTTGATAATCTACATATGAAGCTCATTAATGTCTTAGGGGACTACAATACATTATCACGATGTGTTTTAAGGAATAAAAATAAAGACAAGTTATCATTATAAAATAAAAATATGTTTAAATAAAATGAACACTTAAAATAAAATTACATTACATGACAGTACACACAAGGAATGCAACGCGACCACTGGTGAGATGTGTTGATACCATAAACAGATGTAGTTTATTTTAGGATGTCCCTACAATATACCTAAGTATATTTTACGACTCGGCCATGCTCACAGGAAGGTATAAGTAATAGAAACAACAACATTTACGGATCATTTATAATATCCATTTTAAACGGAAACATGAAATTAGAAATAATATTCAATGTTAGTTTTGTGTATTTCGATCTAACACATTTTAAAATATTTAAAACGTAAATAAACATTTTTATAATGTTTGGCAATGTACTTCCTACGAAACCGGACATACATAAAGCAATGTGAGGATGGTTTACACAACTTAACGTCTATAATTATTACATGCCTACCTAATTTAAACTACTATACTTTTAAAACCTATACATTCAAGCCAAATAAATCTAATAATTTTATTGCTATATATTTTTATATGAACACGTATAAAATACAGGTAAAATAACTGTTCAGTAGTACCTTCTTCTTGATTTGGCGCCGCAGAATGCACTTACCAGAGCGTGTGCCTACCATGTGTTTATTAAGCGTATGTATTATTTTCTAATATACAAAGTGGGATCTGATAAGACGGTGACTCTCTTGTTAAAACTATATAGGGAGTTTTTTGTGACATCTCAAAATGCATGTTTCCAGTTTATATTTATAATCCACTTCAGTTGTGCACAATAACCAAACTACATTATGCAAAATGCCACCAATATTACATAATATAGGATCAAATCTACATTAAAAACCACAACATGGCAGGTCAATGTCCCGCCAAAAACCCCCAGTAGTACTTATATTTTTTATTGCTTCTTTTTTATCCTACTGGAAGATTTATTACCACACTGATCTTATTAGAATGGAGGTTGGTGTATCCTGTATTTTTTGACAGCAAACTGGCAAGCCTTAATCAGGTAAGCTATAAAAGTTAACCCAAGCAAGAATCGAACCCGTTACCTCTTAAGCTTTAATGGAGCACTTAAACGTAAACCTTTCAACTGGACTGAGCGGTACGCATAAGACCAAACTCTCTTAATTAATAATAAAAAAATAACTTACTGCAATTTATATGCCCATCTTTTATTATACTGATAAAATAAGCGATAAAAAATACAATCAATTTTTGTCCCCTTGCGTTCGCCCGTTTTATGTTCTAGATCTTGTTAACTTTTGAACCGCTTTCACCCCCTCCGCGTAATGCAAACTAAATGTATACGCAAATGACGAATGCAAATATTTTTTATTCTTGTATAACCTACTATATTTTTAAAGTCTATTTACAAATATAAATTACATGTACATGGTTTTGTAAATCTATGGTGTAATTGAAAGTTTCTTCAAATACGTATTGGATGCTAGAAGTAGATGGAATATTTAACTTAAACTCGCATCATCTGATGACTTTATATACAACAATTTATGCTAAAATGCATGTAATTATTGTTGTAGTTTTTATTTTTGTAACATATTTTGGTGTAGTTTGTTGTTGTGGGGTAAGGATTTACATTATGATTTAGAAATTCAAAATATGTACTTAGTTGTTAAGTTGTAACTCTAAGATATCTTAAAATTTTAGTATATATTTTTGTTATAATAATATATATACATGAGGGCACAGTTTCAAACACGACCATTTCATTCCAATCTAAGTAATGGTATTGTATTGTATAGTGATAATGTACTTGTATTTTGATAACTAAACAGCTGATATACATACATATTAGAATATAGATATTTAATACACATTTTACATACAGCTTGACAATTGTTATGCTCATCAAGTCATCACACAAGTCAGTCATGAGCAAGAATCGAACCCACGACCTCTCGTCTCAGTGGGCTAATTACCACTGCACCACGAGGCCTGTATCTAATATAGTTATCTGTAATAATATATATAATTATCTATACCTATAAACAGATATTATAAAGAGGAAAGATTTGATTTTTTGTTTTTAATGGATAAACTCTAAAACTACTAGACCGATTTCAAAATTTCTTTCACTAATATTAAACTACAATATCAGCGAGTAACATAGCCACATATTATATAATTTTAAAAATTAATTTATTCCGCATAAAAATGTCGACACTTTTATACAAAGTTGGCAATGTTTGTCATATAAAATTAACACGGGTGAAACCGTGGGGCACAGCTAGTTATATACGTGTATATATATATATATATAATATATCTAGCTGAAGAACGTATTCTAGTAGTTAATTTTAAAATTAAATAAAACAATGTTTAGATAAAGATCAGGTGAAAGTACCCCGAGTTACTAATGTTTCAATAAGTTTAGTTCATTGATTTTTAATGACATTGTAAAGCTACCTTTCTAATTACGTCAATTGTTTCTCAGATATTATCGCTTCTCATTGTATCTCGTAAAGCGTAGAATTCCCCAGATAATTGGGTTTTAATTTTTTATTATCCCTTGTGTTCGTGTCCCTTCCATATCGAAATGCTTTCCTAGACCGTGAAATGCCACTCAATAGCAGAACCAATCACTTATTTGTTGTACCTACTGAGAAAGTTGGTTTTTTCTTGTATTGGCAATTTATAAATACAAGTTTCACATGACGTGACGAATAAACAAACAACTTTTTTTTTGTGTTCATATTAAAATAAATACCATCAAATATAATAATGCGAGAAGTATGTCTTATTAATTTATAAATAACCCTTTCTATTTGCAGAAAAATAATATAATTGACAAAATAAATTATGTTAACTCAGAAACGCTCATTGGTCGAATCACTGGCCCACAATACATTGCTGTTCTTTAAAACATCCTTATTGGGCAATACGATTTATGGCACTTATTAATGCTCGGAATAAGAAGAAATACATGAATGTATTGAAATTAGAGAATTTTGTCTCCGGTGCTCGCCACCTGCGTGCTGCCTTAGCACGCTCGCTCCGCTCACACTAGCCCGCGCGTCGTTTCCACAATTTCAATTTAGTCTAATCTGTATGTATATGCACCTTACAAATCTTATAATCTGGATATTTTAAAGAAACCACATCGCGTTGTTGTCTGTTTTTTCACACAATTTGCGTTTTCATTATTTAAACCTAAAACATACCGACTCTTTACACGATAATATTGAAATACTTATTTATAAATTGATCTCGAGTATTTATAAGTAGAAATTGTAATATATGTAAATTGATAGTACCTATTAGACCACACTATAAAAATAAAAATATATATTAAACTGCCTCGTTAGCCTAGTGGTCGTAAGCGCGACTGCTATGAGCGAGGTCCTGCGTTCTAATCCCAGGTCGAGCAAAGTGTTATTGGGTTTTTTCCTATGAAATTCTCAGTAGCAGCTCGGAGTTTGGTTTAGTGCCCGATTAATGGCAATAGGCTCGCCCCCTATTACATGGGACCTAAAAACATACTCGGCGAACTGTGGGTGTACATTATTAGTACACCTCTGCCTAACCCTTCGGGGAATACAGGCGTGATGGTATGTTATGTTATTAAACCAACGATAATGATCCATTCAATTAATACTATTACACTTGGGACAACACTCGTAACCATAACGATAGAAATCAGTAAAAGTTTTATGGCAGCGAAACTATTTACATACGCATCATATTACATCGCGTGAATAACTTTACACTATATTACATAAAGAGATGTTTTATCGTTTTTGTTATCTATGATAATCGCTTGATTTATTTATTATATATTATATTGTCAATTTTTTGTTCATTGACGGTCAAAAGTAATTACGTCAATATGAAAAAAAACTGTTCTCTCTAAAACTCTAAAGTCATCTACAAAAAGCCGTACTACACCTGCAAGAAAAACAAACGGAGTACTATAGCGACTGCCGAAAAGGAATAATTATAATTCTTTGTCGTAACCGTGCCACTCTCCAAGTATCATGGTGTAAGTACTGCACGTACACCCGTTGATCCCGAAACTCAGTCGTGTTTCTATCTGACAAGATGGTGCGCCAATCGAACGTATCACTTAAAGTCATTAGTATTCAATAAACCATTAATTGGTACTGTGAATTCGTATTTATCTTTATGTTATTTGTAAAAACCTAGCAATATTATATTTCATATGAATCACACAGTGTTTGTATAAAATCACGACAACAAAATATATAGATAAATAATCAAATTTCAGTCAGGTGATTTTACAGATGTAATAAATTATAGGAGTTTTTGTCGGGATTTGTTATGTTTTTATTTTTATTTTTATTCATAAGCTTACGTTATTTGGGCCTATAAAAATGTAATATTATTGGCATTTTGCTTCATATAGTTTGATTTTTGTACACATATGAAGTGAATTATAAATAAATAATAATTAAAAGCTTCAATTTTATGAAATCACAAAAACTCTTGGCAGTTTTAACAAGAGGCCCACCATCCTGTTAAAGCGTTGTTTGACTAATTTGAAATTTCAAAATTCTAAAAATATTCTCTAAATCATGTGATACCGCATAATAAAAACTAGAAGAAGAATGTAGTATAATTATGTAATCAATCCCTGAACGCTCACGTAAAGTTTGAATAATTGCCTTCATTTGTACTACGGGTCTGCAAAAGTCTGCATTGCATTTATATCCCATTAAATAATACCACAGCTTTTATTACTAGTTCCCGCACTTAACAACACATGTCGCCACGTACATTGCGGTGAGGTGTTTCATATGAAACATATTTGGAATAGCGGTAAGGATGATGAACTTTTGAGCGGCGATTTACATTCTGAGTCTATTTCAGTGTAGTTTGAGGAATTGAGGAGTTGAATTGTAGTTACTGACTGTAGTAATCTTTTGTAGTTCACCAGTTCTACTCAATTAGTATTTACTACATTATTTGTATTAGTATTTATTACAAAACCAATGTGTCTCACAGTTGTCATAATTACAATAAAACGAAACATCTATACATATAATAAAAACGTAACTGATCGATGTCTCTACATAGAAGATATATGAGTAAAACTATTATTGGTGGCCTTTATCAACGCAGCAGAACCCAAAACAATGATTGTTAGAATTTTTGTCTGTTTGTCGGTTTGTCTATTTGTCTGTTTGGCAAAATTTGTGCCCGATAATCTCAAAAACGGCTTAACGATTTGGAAACGTTTTTCGCTAATTTAAAATATAAGTAATTGTTTACTGGATAATTTTGTGACAACTAAGATTGCATTAATATATAGAATTTCATCCCAGCAATTGTTTAATTCAAGGTATAAAAATAAAGTTTAAATTTAATTAGATATTATAATTATGTAAGTATATAATACTAGTGGTGCCTATCAATTGAGAAATCTATATCTATACAATTAATAAAATGAAAGTGTCTGTTTGTAATATCAAAATAACACTTTTTTTACTAAATGCATATGAAAGTACTCACGATATCTATATAAAAAGCCCATTTTTAAAATTTTTGTCTGTCTGTCTGTTTGTTCCGGGTAATCTCCAAAACGGTTTGACCAGTTTTGACCCGTCCCGACTTTCACTGATAGATAGTTGATGATATAGGGAGTAACTTAGGCTACTTTTATTTTAGAAAAAGAATTAAGGTTTCTCACAAATAAAAAAAAACTGGTCTTTATGAAACAATTCGGGCGCTTAAATGGCTTATGTTAAGTAAACCATAAGAGATATAACGTTCTACATAATCATAAGCATTAAAAAGACTACAAAAAAGTCCGGGAGAGTATACACCTAACTTCTAAGGAACACCCACAATAAGCATTTTTGTCTTTAAAATAGCCAGGAGCGGGGGAGCAAGATTCGCGTGGGTATTCTGTAGTCCACGTGAGCGAAGTCACGCGCACAGCTAGTATATATATGAAAGGATAACTGACTGACATATATCAACGCACAGGCCAAATCACTGGGCCAAAAATTTACATGCGGGTTCCTTTTACACTGTAGGTGAGCACTAAGGAAGGTGTTTTTGGAAATTTAACCCCCTAAGTGGTGAAAAAATGGATGAAAGTTTACATGAAACTTCATGATTTTGACGTTGGACGTCAATCGACTTTCGTCAAAAACGTAAAACGTTCACGTCGTGACCTGACGTCAAAAAAATGAGGCGTAAGAACATATAGTGGGACATAGTTGAACTATGAGGCGAGAGAAGCCGCAGGCAAGGCGCTGGTTACATATATTTGTCGTGTCCAAAATCGGCTGAGAATGAATACCATTTTTGTTAGTATATGTATCTGAAAGTATTATTGATAATTCTATTCAGCACCTATTGAAAATGACAATATGCTTCCCTTCTACAAAATTTCATCAGAATCAGTTGAGAATTAATGTGGTGAGTAAAGTTTTTAAATATTTTTTACAATGTTTAAAGTATTATTGACAATGTTTGTAACCATGATAATTGATTATGGAATTACTTATATTTCCCGTGTATAAAATTTCATAAAAATCTGTTAAGAAATCATTTTTTATTACGATTTCTTAAAATATTATTGAAAAATTTAATAGTCTACCAATGGAGCATTGACATAAGCTTCTCTTGTATAAAATTTCATAAAAATCGGTCAAGACGTTCTTTACTTAAATCCGAACATAAGAACAGATAGACAGACAAAAAAATGTTAATAGCATTTTTTTCTGACTCAATATACTGTTAGCCATAGGGGCCTTGGAGCCTCAGACGATTTTTACAGCTTCACAGTGACTTTGTTATCAGTGTCTATTATAACAGATGCAAATAGGGAAATTTGCAAATAAATACAGTACTACAGATCTACTATTATAGATGTACTTACAATTTTTTTTAAATATCTAAGTAACAGTTAGTGCTTCAATAAAAATACTAAGTAATTCAAAACATACTTAACGTCGCTCCATCGATTTATGGTGACATAATCACATCCTTTGACATTAAACTGATGCAGGATATGTCGAGCTCAATATGAGAGGTTATAATTTAAAATATCTTTAATTTCTCTTTAAGCATATATGTTATTGGCGTGCAGTCTGCAACATAAATCCCACAAGCAACATTGATGCACATGACAGAGGTCTGTCTTGTGGAATTTGTATTCAAGTCGATAACAATCTATGACTTTCTAAGAATATAGTCGCGTAGACCGACATCAGAAGTTTTAGATTATGCGTAAGAGCAAATTACGTACTTACACGAAACGAACATTTTTTTAAATCGTAAGTTTTAATTCGAAGTATTATTTCGACAATAATTACTAAAATTATATATACAATTAATAAAATTGTAGTGTCTGTATGTAACGTCAAAATAACAGCTTTTTACTAAATGCATATAACAGTATATACTGTAAGTATAACAAAACACAATTAAAAAAAAAGTTATCTTCCTGTCTTGTTACGGGTATTATCCGAAACGGTAGGACCGATTTTGTCAGGACTTTCACTGGTAGATAACTGATGTTATGTATGTATATTATGTACGACGATTTCGGGGCGCTTAAATGGCTTGCGCTGAGTAAACCATAAAAGATATAGCAAATTAATGTAGTACGTAATTATAGATTTTAAAAAGACTTACAAGAAAGTCTACAAGAGCATATTTCTCTTCTAAGGACACAGTAAACATTTTTATCTTTAATATAACTGCTAGGGGGGTTACACGATTCACGCGTGTGCCCGATGCTTGTTTTACTGATCTGTGGCCCGATTGAAGGCATTCTGTAGTCCATGCGAGCAGAGCCGCGAGCGCAGATAATACTATATAAAGGGCACTAAGAACGAATATGCCTCTTTTGTGGTCTGTATGTCTGTAGTTAACACAAAAAAGACTTGACCGATTCGTATGAAATTTTGAACACGGGAAGTATATATAAGTCATTCCATTTCAATAGCTATAACAATTGTTAATATTACGTAGAAGTCAAATAAAAAGAACTTCATTAAATTAAATGTTCATCATTTCTCAACCGATTTTAAATAAATGTTGTAAACGGGAAGCATTCGTCATTCTTTAATTGATAAACTATAAAAATTATCTTTAATACATTTAGGAATCGTAAAAAAGAAGTTAGTAATAAAAGATTTTGAAGAAATTTTATATACGAGAAGTATAAATGTCATTTCGCCTTTGATATACCTACTATATGAAATGTCAATAATATGAGTAAAAATAAAATTACGGGATGGAAATAATTACTACGTTATAATAACAAACGCGTGCGGGCCGCGGGCGCACCACTTTTGCTATATAACATATATACTTTTCATAGAAAAGATAGGTATCGTTGTCAAATATGCAACATAATATAACATAAAATAACATACTATCACGCCTGTATTCCCCGAAGTGTTAGGCAGAGGTGTACTAATGTACGTACACTCACAGTTCGCCGTGTATGTTTTTTTTATATCTCACGTAATAGGGGACGAGCCTATTGACATTAATCGTTTACAAATCCAAACTCCGAGCTAATACTGAGAAGTTCATAGAAAAACCCAACAACACTTTGCTCGATCATAGCAGTCGCTCTTAAGACCTCTAGGCTAACTTAGATAAATAATTTGTGATTCCTTTTACCATATTAAGTATTAAAACAGTAATTGGAGAGAAATTAAAAAATACCATCTCCGTTTATAACTATAATTAAAGTCATCTCTATTCACAAATGAGTGAGAGAGATTAGATCTATGTGTTTCAATTTACATAATTTAAATATTTCCAGTACAAAACCCCTCAAAGTTAAGGATCGAGGCTACACCTGCTGCAATTACGTACCGCTTCGTATTTAATAAATGCCGATAAGGCTACGGGTGTGAACAGACCTAGTAATATGACATCGCAACGTTCATTGTGTTATCTTTTAATGACTTCGTTCATAAACTAGTTTCGCTTTTGAGGTACAGCAGATCCTTTTAAGGGATACACAATGTTAGGTATCCCTATCATACCAAGATAAGAAAATATCCAGTAAAAGATCTCAATATGATTTGTAGAACATTCATATAGCCCTATTCTAACCAAACTAATTTAATGTAACAGTTTCGCCTTTTTGGTAAAACTGCCTAACGGCCGTTTTCAATAAACTATCTATCCATTGTTTCAGTTACTAAAGATAGTCAAATATAACCTTTTGTCCTTATTTCAATAACCTATCAATGGATAGTTTTTACATTACATTAGTTATAGATCTATATAATAATGATCCATATTCTATAGCTTGAATAGATAAGAGGGAAGCCGATATCTGTCTTAAGTTATAGTAAACTCAGATATGTTATTGAAAACGGCCGTAAAACCACAGAGTCTACCGAGAGATAGGCAATCCATCGCTGCTCGACGCCGGCCTTCAAATGGATATACACTGGTTGATTCCGAAACGCGACAATTGAAAAGTGAGTCACTGTGACGGGTTTACACTTGGTGGTCCTAATCAAACGGGTACAGATCCTTGCCACTCCGCCTCAATACTGAATATACACCGGGTGGTCCCGGAAAGCGGCGACACACGTAATATGAATGCCACAATGGGGGATGTTTTACCTGATGTATTGTTGTCAAGAGCCAGTTGGACACAATTGTCGTATTACAAACAAGTAATAATTGTAACAACTATGTTAAGAACAAGATAAATAGTAAAAATTAATTTTAAAAAAATCTTTACATTCTAACATCACATCTAAATATTACTTGTGTAAATATAGCCGATCTGCACGTGGACCAGACTTCATAATTATTTCATATCATATTCATAGTTAGATAATATTTTCTAAAGTTTTTTAAGCATTCAAATTTTATCTTAACATATAATTATTTTATATTACAAATACATATCGGTTTTCCTACATAAACGTGTCCGTCAACAGCAAAGATACTCAGATTTAACTAACATGCATTTGACAAACTTTATACGTTAAACACAAAGCCTTTCTCGTCAATATTATATTATCATTCGAGGTAACTTCCTCGCTGTACGGGTGCAAAAATAATATAATTAACGACATTAATAGTAGCTTTTATTTCAGACAATTTTACAATACATTATCTGTTTTTTTGTCAGTATATCTGTTTGTCTTATGGCAAAGGCCTTGACATTATTATACAGGTGGATTTTTGAAATAGAGCAGTAAATGTAGGTAGGTACCTTAATAGTTGTAGCAACACGAAAAATTACTGTGGAGCCTGTCATAAAATTTTTTATTCTTTTAAATTGTATGTTAGGCAGTATGTGTCAACTGATATTGAAGCAACGTTCTATACAATAAATATTTCTTCGACACCGATAATATATTAAGCTTCCATGACTGCATATTGGCATTGCATTTAATCAGATTAATATAAACGAGACCAGTTTATGCGGGATCTGTCCGCTCTGTGGCTTCGTGAGAGACTGTAATTACATCCGTAGAATGGTAAATAAATAATCCTTTGGCTAAGTGATGACAAGATAGAAGAACTATGAGGAGTCCACTATGGACGTCAGTATTCCCACGTTTAGTTTGATCATCATTTTAAATTGGTCTCTTACTTTCAACTTAAACTGTGAATCGATGTAATGTTTTTTAAGCAGACTTCAAAAAAGGAGGAGTGTTCTCAATTCGATTATTTTTTAAATGGATGTTTAGCCATTACTTTTTTTATGAAGCGATTTAGATGATTCTTTTATTGTTTAAAAGGGGATACCTCAAGAATATAGAACAATTTATAAGGGATTTAATTTTTTTAAGGGATTATAGAACAAGGTATTCATGAATATTACTATTGGGACAACATCAATGGACACTACCCCATACATTTTACTTCGCGGACTTCGTAATATACTCCTTTATTAAGGCCAAATTATTGATAAGTTACAACCAGCATTATGCTGAGCTGGGGTCGTTTTGTAGCAACTAGCATTTGATTTTTTTCATGTAAGTGTAAAATATTTTTAAATTGTCTATAGTTTCAAATGTCTTTGCTATAAATAAATCTCTCTTTCTTTCTTTCAAATAAAGAAGCGCATAGTTAACTATTTTCTCTAGTATTTTCCCACCGCAGTTGTTATTATCTGGTATGGTTCAGACTGTAGCCCAAACTTTTGAATTATTCATGAATAATAGATCATGACTCATTTAGATACTCTGCTTCTCAAAATTAGCTAATTTACGGTCGCTAACAGTAGCTCTGTTACGTGGAAGCTTTAACCACATTATCATCAGAACCAGCATGACAAGAATGAGTATTATTTTTTATTAGTCTCTTTTTCTTGCCTCTCAGGTATTAAATCCTAGACAATATATTACTATTCACTTTTCTTTTTCCATGGATCTTAATACCCTGGAATTTAAAGGTTGTTGTATTACATTATTTTAATTCTATTTTTTACAATTTCTAGTAAATTAATGGCATTATTTTTATTCCTGCTTTGTTCTGAATTTACAGCTCATCACATTTATCAATTACGTATTCCTTATTAATTATTTATTATTCCCGTGTTACGTATGATCCAATATTGTTACTATATTATTTGTTATAGTCACTCACGTGCAGTGTAGTATATATTCGATGTGTGATTCGTATCCACATAAATACAATTATTGCTCTTTTTGAAATGTTATACGCTGTATTTAGCATTAGGAGTACTATAGTCATATTACTGATCAATTTTACCAAAACGTGGATTTCGTTAGTTACATTACTAACATGGTTAGTTGTTCGGGATTCTATACATAGTTATTCTATTATCTGTTAACCTGTAAAAAATATGTTGAATTTTCTTAAATAAAGTATTCACCTAATTGAAAGCTTTTTCAACCCATTTTAAGACGTTCATTCTTATTCTATGTCAGCCTTGTCCAGGTCTTCCCAAGAAGATTTGTGATACCATTGATCCAACTCATCACCTGTATTCCTACACTCCGTTTGCTCTCTCTTAGCCAACATTCCGTGAGGAATCTACTTCACGTGCAGTCATCACATCTGGTCAGGTGAGCTGCCGAACGCCATTTCAGTTTTCAATTTCACTTGTTTTTTCGGATATCCGTATTTCTAACTTTATTACACAGGGTGTTGCCTAAATGTTGACTTGAAAGGTATGCCTTGACTGAATTGTAGACTACCTAGTAAAATAAGTAAAGAGGCGTTCTTTGTGTGGTTAAATTGTACACTGTCACTTTACGATGATAGAATAGATACGAACGTTAGTAAAGGTTTTAATTGCCTTAAAGGCACGACTAGCATTTTATCAAATTACAACAGACATATCATTTAGATGCCTTTGAAGAGTGCTTGTTGCGTATGAATTAATGTTGGGCAACACTTGCAAAGGAACGCAATATACAATAAATTAGTTACGGTTACGCACATTTTAGTTTGTACCTGTAATCGCGTTTCGTTGATGTCATCAACCTAAAACTTAGGTACTTAATATTATCGATTCAGTACTATGGAATAATGTGATTTTTGTTATTTTTATTTTATATAGTCAGTAGCAATACAGCATTTTGGTAAAATAATATTATAAATAAAACATTTCTACCTAACTTAAAACTTTCACAAACGGTTGACAAAACACTTGTACAATCTGAACTCGCTCCTTACTTCTACAAAAAGAATTAAAAGTTATAAACCACGGGTTTACATAATTTACTATAAAATTTCAGATTCAATAAGTGAATTAAAAATATATTTTTTTTAAATTATCATATACACTTCGTTGAAATGTGAACTTTATTGGTGCCCTTGAATGTGCAACGTCGGCGCGTTCTTTGCAGTACATTAGCGACAACAACGTCGCGACGCATCGATTTTTATACTCGCCATTCACCCGCCTAAACACTTTAGAGCTGCCACAAATTACATAAATACAAAACCAACAATAATATGATATGAAAAAATATAACCTACCTTTAAAGTACGTTGTGGTAGTTAGTACATTTTGCAAAGAATCATAAAAAATTAATTATAATCGCTAATTTACCAAACTATTAAAACGTAGCACAATCTCTCAGGTTATACGTTCCTACCATTTTCGAAATATTTATAATGAAAGCATGAGATAACAAGATATTGGCAACATAAAATTATTATTATTATCTTTCTTAACAGTAAGTAGCAACCTAAGCCTATCATTGTAACATTTCAGAATCCATCCAGTTTTTAATCCACTTAAATGATGAATTTTATAAAATCCTTTATTAGAGCTTACGTACGATATTCGGATATTTGTGCAAAATTTCTTGCTTCTAGGCTTACCGGTTAAAGATATTTATGTTGTCTGTCAATCAGTCGGCGTTAGAGTTTTTGCCTCATTATGCTAGTGGTCGTAAGCGTAACTGCTGTACTCGAGGCCATGGATTCGATTCCCAGGTCGAGCAAAGTGTTATAAGAGTTTTTTTTATTATATTCTCAGAGTTTAGTTTAGTTTTGTGCCCGATTAATAGCAATAGGCTAGACCCCTATTATATGAGACCTAAAAACCCGGCGAACTGTGGGTGTACATTAGGGGATACATGCGTGATAGTATGTTATGTTGAGTTTTTTATTAACCAGATTAGGTACTTACAAATTGGCAAAAATATAATAACTCCAGAAAGGATAATATAATATATTACAAATATTTTTATGTTTAGTTGCTATGTCCTGTGTATTATTTTTAAAAAGGTCCATTTGATGTCAAAATTTATAATTACTATACATTATGGTTTAAATACATGTAATTTTTCATGATTGATTTTATTTTATATTTGGAAAGAATTTAAAGATCACACATTACTTTATAAGTAATGTTTCCGACAAGTTAGCGAAAGCAAAACAAGACAACTTAAACTGTAATTTCTATTCTCTGGTATGTGGCTGTAATACAACCACTAAACTAAACACAGAACAAGAACAAGGGCGTAGGCTCCAAGCAGATTGTCTTTGTTGAAATTGCCATAAATACCGTACAATGCCTATAAACTCCCACATACAAAAAACTTATTTTATTCAATTTGTAAAATAAAACGTTTTAGTATAATGGTAAATGTATTTACTAACTGTGCCCCGCAGTTTTACCCGTGCTCAATATAATCGACCAATGCTCCATCGAACCGCGCGCGCCGTGCCGCCGCTCACCGCGCCGCGCCGCGCTTCTCTGCGCGCTCATACAAAAACAAACAATAAAAATAACTCTTGAGCTTATAATATTAGTATAGATAAATATTACACAATCATTTTTTTTAAATTAAGACATGAAAAATAAAGAAACAATATAATGATCATAAAGCAAGTCATTCATCTTAATTTGTTTCGTACTTTCACCATCCTAACACCTGCCACCGCGCCACCCCGGTGAGACTGTAAATACACGACTTATCTTCCCCTAAAACAATTTGGCAGTGGTTGTTTACACATCTTAGACGAAGGAAGACCTGCTTAATGAAATCGAAAGAAGCAAATAGTAAGCAACGACTTATAGAATCTTAGTACTTATACTATTATTTAGTAATATGTAAGGAAAATAAGAGTAATAAAAATTATCCGTTCAAATGTCATTATTTTAAAAACAGCGTTAACCTACAGTAAAACAGTATAAATCGAATGTAATATGTATATTACGCATTATAATTGGCGAGTTGACGATATGTTTGAAAATTAAAGTAAATTATTTAGTAATATTGGTCTATAGATAAAAGCCTTAAAACAAAACAAATCTGAAAAAAAATATTATTTATTTATTTAATTTTCCCTTAGGAAAATTTATATTTTTTGTCTGTGAGTCATGTGATTTGAAACGCCAAAATTGGAAAACGTGACGTCACCGTTCACGACATATGAAGGTTAGACTCTTGCTATACATGAAGCTTGTTTGACATAAGAAGTTGTCACATTTGTCAAAATACCATATAAAATGAATGATGAAGTCACGGGACCATAATGCCACGTTTTTGTTGCGTACTTTTTATTTAAATGAAAAAATATTTGTATGATGTATTAATGAAAAAAATCATATTCAATAATATTAATAATATTCAATATATAAATTGTTTAAAACAATTTTCCAAAAGTTCTCAACTCCCGGTTTATGTATTAAACAATTTCGAAGGTATTATTAACCTGCATACAACATGAATCTAGAATGGATGACTTAAGTAAAGAAATATTTACTTAAACAGTTACCTCGATAGCTTTTCGAATGTAATAAATTTGGAATAGTAGGTTTTCTGTATTAAAATTAAGTAAATTAAATAAAGTAGGTATAAATTGATATTAAAAAAATGTAAAGTTGTTAATAAAATTGTGAGGTTTTAATTATTTTGATTTTCCTTTGAATTTTCCTTTTCTTAAAGCGGTTTATCAAACTACAACTATGTTTTTTTTTCATTATTAGAACAATATCTTAAAGGTTTAAAGGTTTAAAGGTGCATCCTAACAAAGAACATAGTAATGTAAATTGCTAAATTATGTACCCACATAATTATAATTTTATAGTTGCAACTTAAATAAACTACAATAATGACACTTATTACCAACACGAACTTCTAAAGAACGAGTTTCGTTGCAGCTTTACGCAAATTGATGCTGATCATGTCAAGGTTCCATCCATGTTAACAAAGAAATGTTGGTGGTCCGAGCTCAAACCAAATACACGCATACAGCGTTTGCTTATCTTAAGAAGAATACAAGGAAGCAGTGAAGAACAGACAGGCAGAAACCAGATAAGTAATTTCAGAGATATAATGAGGTCCCTAATTGAAGTCAAAATTTAGGATAGTCTCAATATTATTTTAAGAGTCTATAATATAAATAAACTAACCTACACCTATTATAAGGCAATGGTAAAAATTTTAAAGGCTTTATAAAAATCGAGGAGAACCCGAAGAGGGTTGATGTCAGGCAAGCAACCGGTCATAAAACATGATGTGCCGACCTTACTTGCATGGAATAAGAGTAAGAAGAAATAAGTTATTGGAACTTAAGTTACCAACCATTATGATGCAATGTATGTTTTGGCACAATGATGTTAATACAATCGAAAGCACCTAAATATTTGAAACGGCAAAGTCGCAGGAAGTAAAACAAACGTGATTTCCGGAATGAGTGTCGCTTGAGCTTCGACAATATTCTCTTGGGAAGGTTTACTACAACATACACTCCATTAGGTATAAGCTAAAATATTCGTATTAAGTATTGTTTTGTTCACCACTAATACATTTAATGTATATTCCACATCATTACCTTTTTTTAACGCTATTATGTCAAAGTAATAATATATTTTTCATATTTGTATATATACAATTCTGCTGATGTCACATAAATAGCATATTTTTGTAATCTTTAAAGTTTAAACATCGCTTAAACAAGATGGTGGCTTCCATAACACTGACCAGGGGATATCTATTACAAATACAAAATGCATATTTCTAGTTATCTAATTACCTATACTATTAAGTGAGCAATTCTAGTGTGTGTATAATTTGTTTCTTGAAAATGGCTTCAACGATTTGTATGAAATCTTGTATTTCGATAATGTTTTACATTCCAAGTTTACCAACATAGGTGGTTTTCTTTAACATACCGAGCAAAGCTCGTTCGCCCAGATATTTATTTATAATTCACTTCATTTGTGCACAATAACCAAACTATATTACACCACCAACATTACATAATATAGGGTCAAAAAACATAAGTTTATCAGCTAAAATAACAACTACCATATGACAGGTTTAGTTCGCGCTAAAAACTTCCTAGTAATAAAATTAAAACAAATTCAGTTATCGTGCCACCTAAGGGTAATAAGTTACATGTCTTTGAAACACAAAGAATCTCTAATTTAAGCCTATGATTTGCAATTCGCCTCCTTGGTAGAGACTATATTGAAACTATGTTGTGTTAAAAGTATTTTATGAGCAATATTTTTTCATAAAAGTAACATTTATTTACGTTGTTATTCGTTTTAATGTTTTAAAATAGGTGAATGGTATAACGCGAGCCACTTTTAAGTACCTATCACGAAAAGATATGCCTTCCAAAGATTTATGAGAATTGTCTCAAAAGTTTTTTAAGCGTATTTTTATGTCTTTAAATGTTGAATTTAGTTTTATGTCTTTTCTCGGCCGTATTTTAAAATTGAATTGAAGTGTACACAATGTAAATTTGTAACATAAAAAATATTTATATTAAGTAATCCTGACAAATAAACAAACTACTACAATATAAATCAAGTTCGTTATTGCAAATACATAGATTTGTATTAGGTAGGTACGTTATTATCAAGTATTTTATATTTATTTTCATACAATTCATAACTTTATTAAGAGTAGTCGTCGAAAATATGTTTATGTTTACAGAAATCAATGTACCTAATAAAACCGACTACATTATTTCTTTTAACACATAAGAAAGATATCACCTTACAAAGCATAGGTATGAGATCTGCGTAAATAGTAGATACAATGTAATTTTCACGTTGTCAGTGGTTATTTCAGACGACGCGACATTTAAACTTTCGTTTGTTTTTCATAACTTGTGCATATTTATACATTAGATACAAGTTATCTTAGATAGTTATCAACTATTTTATGACATAGTCTAGTCGCTACATTCAGTTTGTTTTCTTTATTGGTTTGCCTTTACTTTCTTATATAAAAATAATTTCACAAAACATAAGGATAATATCGTTTTTGTTATTTAATATTGTTAATAGAAACAAAAATAACAAATAACTTATTAACTTTCATACATTACAGTATAAAACTGTACACAGATTCGAAATAATGTTTTCGAAAAGTGATTATATATTACAGTTAACTGGGACGTAGGTTGAATAAAGTTAAATAAGAAATAGGCAAATATTTTAGGAGTCGTTCTCGTAACTTATATAAGAATATTGAAATAAGTAGGATTATCATCATTCTTCATGAGTATTTGCTTGATAGTTGTAAACAGACGGTCTGGCGCCGGGACCTAAGCACCGACGAGCATTTATCAAGTCATAGCATCATTTATCCTTGGTAGAGTTTTACCGCTCTGACTTCATTAAGTAGACATTGTTCGATCAGTTTCATCTGACTGGCGATAAACACGCACTGTGAATGTAATTTTATGGATTATAACAGGTTCAGTGTATATAAAATATGCAAGTTTACATTATTTAGACTTAGACATCTTTTTTAGATATTTTCGCGTACTTTAGTACTCATGGCCTATTTAAAATAAAAAAAATACACCAAAGAATATTATGTATTTAGCGTATCATAGAACTTTATACAAACATTAAAATGTTAACTCAAATAATATGTTTACAATACTTGCTGTTACCGACCCGCTTTGCCGAGCTTAAATTAAACTGGAAACATTAAATAAAAAATAGTATATGTCTTATTCCGCTATATAATCGACTTCTATGCCAAATTTTATTAGAATCCGTTCAGCTGTATAAGCATGATAGAAAGACAAACACTTAAACAAACGTACTTTCACATTTATAATAATAGATTAGCAATGCTCCGTGGCTCCGCAAGCGTTTATTAAGCAGTAATTATTTTCGTTTCGTGATTTTATTTATACTCATATAAATACCAATTCTTACTCAATTGTGGAATCTGTTGATTATTAATATTTTTTCACGGTCTCTAAACGTATTATTGATAGTGTTTAACTAAGGAATAACTTATAGTTTTCGTGTACAAAACTTCATGAAAATCCATTAAGACACAAAAGTAATATTTTTTTGGAATGATTATTTTTTACGATTTCTTAAAGTATTATAGACAATTTTTATAGCCTATCAATAGATGAATGACATAAGCTTCCCGTTACAAAATTTCATAAAATCGGTCCAGTCGAATTTGAGTTAAATCCAGAAATGCAGACACAGGGCCGGCGCTAGCAGGCATGCAAGGCCTGCACCGAAGCCGGCGTCATCAAATGAGCGACGCCGAAATCCTTTACATACAACCAATAATTGAATATTCCATTCATCATTGCATATATTTATTAGATTTTTAACAAAATAAAAATCGATTTTTATCGTTAAGAAAGTAATCGACTTTTATCTAAAAAATAATCGATTTTCACTAGCTATTTTCTTGCGAGATCCAATTAAATGATTAAAATATTCATAATTACAATTGTTTTGATCAAATATATAACTACCAGTAATATCAGAATCAATATCAGTCAATATTATCATTCGGTTATAATATTAACCAACATTCATTACATACTATTATTATAATAATCTCTGGGCCGATTTAATTATTTTTTTATAATTTATCGCCGACAGTTGAAAGTCGGCAGTGAAATAAAATTGATTTATTATTAATGTTTTTTTTTTTTAATTTAATGTTACAATCATAATTATTTACAATTATTTTTTCACATCCCTATTATAACAAAAGTTTTTTTTTGTTATATTTTTTTTTATCTTACATCTTTTCGTAGATTTTCATAAATTCATCATGTTAATCTTTATGTTGTTTGTGTTAATTTAATGTTGTTCTTTTCCAATTATTACTATTGCATATTAATTGGAAACACATACTTTTTAAAATTCAATTCAACATGTACAATATACAGTCATATGGCAAATTAAGTGGTGGAGGCGCCGCAAATACCACCCCACGACACCAATACGCCGCAACCACACCGTTAACACGCCGCTACTACGCCTCCTCCACGCCGCTAACACGCCGCCCCTACACCACCAACATACCGTCACCAGGCAGCTTCCACGCCTCTTTACGCTTATGTGTTCAACCTATTAAGTTCTACGAAAAGATGAGATCACCCATGATGCAAAATTACAATGGGATTCATACTTTAAAACTTAAGCGGTGAGATTAAGCTCTGCTGCATTCGCGTTGCGTATGAATCAACAATCATCAGACATTGCTACTCCTAGCTTAGACCACATCGCATACCTACTTGCATAGTTTAATGTTGTACTGTTTTGTACTGAGAGATTTAGCAGCTAAGGTAGATAAATATCATAGGTATACTACAAAAATTGGTCAATTAAAAGACTAAATAAAGAATATTGATATTGTTAAAAAAAGTCCAAAAAGAAAATAATGGTAAACCCGCGCGAATTTCTTGCTGGCTCTTCTCAATGACTTGGGATGTTTACCGAACTGGCGTGGTGGTAGCGTTTTTACTGTCATAAGTGTGCTTGTGAGGGCCTAAATTAATTAGGGTAAGAGATATTAGATAGGTAGGGCGCAGATAATTTTTTTTTTGAAGATTTATCTCTACTTGGGGAAGCCCGACTAATCGAATACTTACACCCTACATCCCTTAAAGTTTTATTTTTACGACAAAGGGTAGCTTATGTCCTAGTCCCAGGTGCAATATAGTTCAATACTAAAATTCATCAAAATTGGTTCAGCGGTGTAGGTGTGAAAATTTAATAAACAGACAGAATTTATTCGCATTTATAATATTAGTATGTAAGTATGTATGTCTATCAGGAAATGATGTAGCGATAGAACTAGAGATGACAGTACTCAAAGAAACTATGTGTTACTTCGATATTTATATAATATTTAAAAACACATACCTTAACTTGGAAGCTTGAAACAAATAAATTTATTTAAATGTTAGGTATGTGTAATGTTGGTAGGTACTAGCGGAAGGACGCACAACGTTATATACTTGGTATTCAGGAGTAGATGTCGAGGACTCGATGTTCCCGGAACTATTTTCATACTTACCAGCCAACGAACTGACGATGAGTATTCTATTCGCTTATATTTTATGTTATATTCATAGTAAAGTTATAATAAAGTTCTATGCCTCACCATAAAATATTTCATGGGCAAAATAGTAAACGATTATTATAAAAATATAATTATTGATAACTCCTTTTTGTTACTATCTTTAAGGATAAAGTGTGATATAATATAATGTTTTAGCCATTTAGGTGAGATATTATATAATTAGGTGACATCATTTAGTAGACCAAAAACACTGAGATGACTCACTTTAGGAACTCAGTCACCAAAGACGGTCAGGCGCAGAAGCGGCGAGAAAATACAAATCACACGCGGCGTGGATTAAGAAGAGAGCGTCGTCCTAGAAACAGCCTTGCTATGTTCCTACTCACTATTGTGATTCGTGTGTTATAGTTTGTTAAGTTTCATTGATTTATTATTTACCAAACGCTAAATATATATTAAATAATTAATTAACACTCTACAATTTGTTTATTTATTATACCAATATCAATAGACCTATATAGTATTATATATATAAGATAAATTAATGATTAGTTTCTGCCCAGCTTTATCTAGATACCGTCGGCGTACTATAAAAAAGGGGCAATCAAAACTAAGCCGAATCGGCGTAATCGTGTCTGTGTCATACCGACAATACTGTCACGTTGACAAGCTTTATTTGAAATAGTCACCAAACACAACGATATTAAGTTACCCTATTCTAGGAGCTATTATAATTTGTTGGTAGCTCGGTATCTAGATGAAGCGCCAGCGGAAACCAATCATTAGTCCATTGGCTCCCTTAGATTACAAAAATATACGTAAAATTGGCATTATGCCATCCCCGGGAGCAGAGTCTTTAATCTAGTACCATATATATCACCATATAGTACCAAAGTATATCGTTCATATTTAAAAAAAATCCTTATGTATATTCTTATACGGTAACTAATAATTACAGGTACTTACAGCATTTTCTATGTAAAAAATGTTGTCATTTGAAATAAATATAAAATTTTAATTATTTAGTACCATTTAATAAAAAAATAATTAATGAAACTATGAAGAACAATTTACATGATAGAAAAGTAGTTTTTTTTTTTTTTTTTTCTCACTTTATTGAAAGATCCGTAAGCTTCAATAAAGGAGAGGATTTTCCAAACTGAAACAGTTTACTTTTGTTCTACACATCAGTGGACCAGGTAGGTAACATTAGTAATAGTTTTTTCAGATAACATACAACAGTTCCAAACTGTTACATAAAAAAATACATGTTCTTAAAACTGTTCCGATAAATACGCCTCACTCTTACATCAAATGCTTCTTTTATATTTTCCATGTCATCGACTTATGGATGGTCCAATTTATTTTACTTACTTTATGTGTATAGAGTTCGTAAATGCAGTATTATGGAAAGCACTTCGAATCGCGAAACCGTGTTCTTTCATTTTATTGCCGAATCGAAATTTTGAGATTCCACATTTTTATACCCTTTTAACGGCAGACTCTGTACCCACATATAACATTTAACTGTAACGATTACTTTCATTAGTTTTGTTTAAAGTTTTTGCGCGAAATTATTTCAATATCTCAAAATTTTATTTAATAACTTTTATACTTGCTTAATAATATTCTCAAGGCATTACAACTGTCTTCCTGTTGTTCTCTATTACCTACTTAACTGATACGCAATTAATAAAGCTAATATTAAAGTATGATGAAATATAGTTATTGTCAGATGTTGAAACAAGTAAAAAATCTAACAAATCGTATAACTAACTCGTCTCAATACACTCGATCTAGTAATTGTGTTACTAAAGCGTAGGTTTTTTTTTTACATCAGCGATATGGATGTTTATCTTTTATTTAAAAAATACAAAATAAAACATCCTACTAATATAATAAATGTTAAAGTGTGTATGTTTAGATATTTGGATGTTTGTTACTCAATCACGCTAAAACGGCTGAACAGATCTCAATGAAATTTGGCACACATATAGTCTATGACCAGGAATAACACATAGGGTACTTTTTATCCCGGTAAAAGTCATAGTTTAACCAATGTTATCCTTCAAATATAATAAATGTAAAGTTTATATGTTTGTTACTCAATAACGCAAAAACGGCGATTTTTTTGCTTTGTCGTGTTCCGAGATCAGTTTGTGTATATCCAATAATACGCAGACGAAGTCGCAGGTACCAGTTAGTATGAAATAGAAATATGAACAAATAGGAAAAGAAACTCATAACAATTTGCACTCACACTACACTATTATTCCGACGAATAACGGAATTAACAAGAAAAAGATCTACACATTAAAGTGACGTGTGGACTAATTACTTATACAACGGCCATGCGACCTCACGTTTCATTTATGCAGTATGTGAACAACATGTTAAACAGAACCGTGGCCGGTCAACGGTCGTGACTTCACTATTAAAACAATGTTTTTAACGCTTAGACCTTTTCCAGTTTCACTCAATAGTCGATAAATAGACAGGAAAAAAATATTATTAGTATTTAAGATAGAATAGCAAGTATGAACAAAGAAAATGTGTATTTAATCACGATTATAAGTACGACATTATCGATACATAATGTAGAAACTGAAGAATGAAATGACTTAATTAAATAAAAATATAGTACCTACTCTATTGAAATACCTATTTCACGTACAAATTTCATACAATATGTTGTCAAATTTATATGACCCCAAATATGATTTTCTTCATAAATAAATAAATATAAGGGACATTTTCTAAAGCGGTGCCACAGTGGTAACTTTAACGTTCACAACTGCCCTTTCAAAGCTTAATCTGAATATATTTTATTCAGACTTGATTTTATTGTAAATTACTTTAAGAATAAAACACATTAGGTATAGTTATTGCAAGCTGGGCAAGATAAGCCCAATAATTAAAAAAATAGAGCATAGAAAATAAAAATTGAAGATATGAAAATGCCAAGAAATTCGCTACTTGTCAATGGAAGGCTTGATGTATGACGACCTTACAATATATTTTGTACGTAAAGTAATAAATATGTGTATGCTCTTTACTCTCCTTTAATGTTCAGTTTTGAGAAGAAGGCTGGGATTTACAAGCAATAAAATGCTTTTTAGAAGTTATTTAACAGAAATATATCAAAAATGTTTAAATTAGTTCTAGCTAAGAATTCAAAGTAGAAATAGGACAAAGCCGGCTGCTACATTTGGAGAATGCTTAATAAGTTGCGTCTAAAATTAACGCAGTAGCAACGTCGCAGCCGACTTCGTAAGATATGACAACACAATCTAAAATATTTTTGGAGAGTTAACTCAATATGCAAAGAATAGAGAAATATGAAATCAATAGAGGTAAATTTTGTTTAATTAGGAGAACACTAATGATATTATTACCGTTATACGTATTAATTGCTTGTTACCTATATACGACGCCCATAATTATTGAGTTAATACTATATATATATTTACTATATATAAATTAATACTGGCGGTGCACCGCGGCTTCGCATTCGTTTATAACGCAGTAATTATTTTCGTCTCTTTTTTTGAATTCATATTATTGACAATTCCAGGTAGGCCATTTAAAAAACTTTCATCTACATCCGCTGTAGTTTTAAGTTTTTGAAAATGTAGTCTTTTGCGATTCCTTTATTTATTATTGAAAATTCATATAGCCATTGTGAGCAAATTTTCATAAAAATCGCTCAAACCGTTTTTAAATAAAATATAACGTACAAAGAGACAGACAGACAAAATTAATTTTAATGGCATATTCGTAATCAGTGTCCGTTCTAATAGATGTATATATGGGGGAAAATATAGATACCTACACATATATAAAGGTTCCATACAAGAAAGAAAAGAGAATTTTCCAAAAACATTTTCCTAAATTGCAAAGTGGCAGTATTCCTTTATGGAAGTTCCCAGTACACCGAACATATGATACACACGTACATAAAAGAAATATTGAGTGACAATACAATTTCAACGTACATTCTGTATAAACGTAAAGAAAAAAAAAGAATTCAGGCAAACCTCGCCACCCTACGTGCCAATTTAAGCAACCCTCCCAACCGGGGAAATAAATAGCGCAAGAAAATTTATGTCGTCCGCGATTCTTTGTGTACACGTACCTACCAGATTTTTGCAGTCAGACTTTTAAATATTTTGGTATAATTTTATATTGTAATAACTGTTAACGTATGTTAATCCTTATCGTCACCGAAGTTATGTATATTTTAACTTCCTAATTAAATCTAAAGAATATGCACGATATATTATTAAAGACATAAAACTAATTATGAGTCCTCAATCTGTAATAGGCACACTTCTTAACTTGATTTTTTCTGTAACTCCAGGTATAAGTATACCTGGGGTGCGATGTAAGGGAACCTCCACGCGGTGCACCCCGGGCAACGTCGGCCCTTCTGGCTGGCGGCTGATACCCTTGACACGGAGGCTTCGTCCAGCATTCCTCTGCCCTACAGAGGAAGCAACGGACGTTGTGCGGGCGGACTCGGCGTGCACTAACCCTGCCGTCGAGAAGGTAGGTAGGGCATCTTGTCCTACCTACCAACGTCGTGCTCGTAATCCCATCGGAGTGTCGTGGTCATGTCTTGCGGCTTCGCATGGGACCGAGGGTCTTGGCTTAACCGCCCGGACCGCGAGGAAGAAAACCTCTATAAAAAATTACCCCAATTCTAAGCGGTGGCGCACCGCGAGAGGATGCATGGCTGATGGGTTGATCAGTTGTTAGTGCGACCCCCGTCAGAGAACCGGCCGACTCACTGACGGGTTACGCTAGGCTTACCCAGATACAGGAGGCACTGCCTGGGTTGACCGTTTTTTTCCCCCATACTCGTGGGAATAAAAATGAACTTTCAAAACCAAAAAATTTTAAATGTTAGATTAAGTAGGTTAGGTGAGATTGATAGCGAAGAAGGAAGTGGGGGGGGGGGTACGAAGCGGGCTGGGGAGCCGATTGACGCAGGACTGAGCTCAGTTGTGGCCGCGAAGGTAACGACGGCTCAGAGGGGGGCGCTTCGTGGATCGGGCCGCTCTCGGAGCGTTGGACGCCCAGCGAGGGGAGGAGGAACGACTTCGATCCAACCCTTCTTAAAGGAGGCAGCTTCCAAGGCAGTCCCGGCAGAGGACGAGGTGGTAGTCGTCGGGGGCGTTGGCGATGCGGGGTGGGCTGTGGAAGTACAGGATGCGGAGACGCTGAGGGCCCGCACAGAAAGCGGAGTGGCCATTATTCTGGAAGTTTGCCGTATCTCAGGAAATCTAAAAGGGACTTGTATCAAGTCCCTTAAAGGTGCGGCAAATAGCCTAAGGGAGGTGGTGGAGATGCTCCTGGAGCGTACAGCCAACGAGGAGACGGCCCGCCTCGGCAGGGAAACGAGGTTTCTCCGCCGGCAGGTCGAGGACCTCAAGAAGGAGGTGTTGGCTTGGCGGCGGGAGGCTAGTGCACGGCAGGTGATGCCGCCTCCTCCTCCTCCTCCTCCTCTACTGCCAGTGCGGGTTGAGGTGCCTCCCCAGGCCTGGAAGAAGGCCTTGGCGGATGCAGTGAGTGGGTTGGAGCGGTCCATTCGCTCCACTGTCGGAGAGGTTATTAGCGCCCAATTCGACAGCTTGGAAGTGGATGGTCGGCTTCTTCCGAAAAAGGTACTACGCCCACCGTTAGCGGGCGACAAAAGTCCCGCTGCAGCCAAAAGGCCTATCGCTGGACCCATGCCCGCCAGGGCCAAAAGGCCCCGGTCGATGTCCCGGGCAAGGTCCAAGGGGGCGGCTGCGTCCGCTCCTACTCCATCTAATGTGGAGTGGCCTGCCCTCCCGGGGCCCTCCGTTTCTGGGGCGCCTTCTGAGGCTTGGACCACCGTGGTCCGGCGGCCAAAAAAGGCTAAAGCCCCAGCTGCACCGGCAGCTGCTCCCGCGCCTAAAAAGAAGGCCGGTAACAAGGGGACCCAGGCGAAGATGCCCGTTGTGCCGCGCTCTGCTGCAGTTGTCATCACGTTGCAGCATGAGGCGGTGGCCAGAGGAGTGACGTACTCGGCTGCGGTCCTCAAGGCGCGGGAAGTAGTAAAGCTGGCTGAGTTGGGGATCGATAACCCGAAGCTCCGCACGACGGCCACAGGAGCCAAAATCATCGAAATTAAAGGCTCCGATGGTGAGAAGAAGGCGGCTGGCCTGGCTTCACAGCTGCGAGCCGTACTCGCGGGGGTAGCTGACATTACCAGGCCGGTCAAACGTGCGGAGGTTCGGGTCGTCGGAATTGATGACTCCGTCGATAAGACGGAGCTCAGAACGGCAATAGCCACTGCAGCCGGATGTGAGACAGACCAGATTAGCATTGTGTCGCTCCCAGTGGCGGGGGCAAGGAAGTTGGCTGATGCAGGGCGTCTCCTGGTCGGCTGGAGTGTGGCCCGTATACGGCCACTGGCAGAGAAGCCCATGCGCTGCTTTAAGTGCATGGGCTTGGGCCACACTCGCACAACGTGTGAGACGCTGGCCGACTGGGGTGCCCTGTGTTTCAGGTGTGGGGACTCCGGCCACACGGCGGTGAGCTGTGCAGCTGTTAAGCTGCACTGCGCGGCATGCGCCGCCGCAGGCAAGCCGGCGGACCATTGCATGGGGGGGGGGCGAGCTGCAAGCCCTCCTCCACCAAGAGGAGGCCCCCTGGGGCACGTTTTGGAGGACCAGGATCGGGGGTGATTAGTATGGCTCAATAATGCAGCACGGCCATACTAATTACCTCCAAGGGAACTTGAACCACTCCGCCACTGCACAAGACTTATTTGTGCAATCGGTGGCGGAGTGGAACATTAGTGTTGCTGTGGCTGCGGAGCCGTATTGTGTCCCTGCTCAACCTTACTGGGCAGGTGACCTTGACGGCTCCGTAGCCATTCATAGTACGGGGTCATCCCTCTCCATTAAGGAGATGGGGTCAGGGTTCGTGGCGGCCGCTTTACGATTACGGTATTGTGGGGGTTTATTTCTCCCCAAACCGGCCCTTGAGGGAGTTCGAGGCGTTTCTCGACTCCCTGGGGCCGGCGATTAGGCGGCTGTCACCGCTCCCCATTGTCCTGCTTGGCGATCTTAACGCCAAGTCGCGGACATGGGGATCGGTAGCCACGGACCCCCGGGGGGAGCTAGTGGAGGAGTGGACAGTTCAAGTTGGACTGTCCCTCCTCAATAGAGGGTCCGTCCACACGTGCGTGCGGCATAACGGGGGGTCCGTGGTGGACGTCTCCTTTGCCACGCCGTCTGTCGCGCGCCGTGTGGAGGATTGGAGGGTGCTGGAGGAGATGGAGACCTTTTCCGATCACCGCTATATTCGGTTCGAGGTCTCCACCTCCCCAGGGGAGCTGGTGCACCGTCTCCGTGAGGGCACGGTGTTCCCCAGATGGGTTCTTGGCCGCCTCGACCGAGAGCTGGCGGAAGAGGCGGCCATTGTCCAGAGCTGGCGAGGGCCAGCTCCAGCAGCTGAAGATATCGACGCGGTCGCAGACCGCTTCCGTAGGGCCCTTACGGCGGTTTGCGACGCGTCGATGCCGCGGGGCAACAACCATCCGTAAAACAGGCGGGCGGTGTATTGGTAGTCCCGGTTTCGGGCTAAGTATTAGGAGTGGCGCTAGGCCACATTGGGGGAGAGCTTCGGGAGCTGTTCGACCGCTGTTTGCTGGCCGGACGGTTCCCGAAGCTCTGGTAGGTGGGGCGACTCTGCCTGCTGGCGAAGGAGGGTCGCCCTCCGGACTGCCCGTCCTCATACCGGCCCCTGGTGTTGCTGGATGACACGGGAAAGATGTTGGAAAGAATAATAGCCTCCCGTGTCATCCGGCACATGGAGGAGGTGGGGCCGGTCCTCTCTGATTGGCAGTTCGGCTTCCGGAGAGGGCGCTCCACTTTGGACGCCCTCTCCACCCTGAAGACGTGGTCCGCGGAGGCGACCCGGGAGGGAGGTAGGTTGTTGGCGGTGTCGATTGACATCGCCAACGCCTTCAACAGTCTGCCGCATAATGTCATTCGGGAGGCACTCCGGTTTTTCGGGGTGCCTTCGTACCTGCGGCGGCTGTTGAAGGACTACCTCCAAGAGAGAGAGGTCGTCTTCGCGGACAGCCGGGGGATTGTGGCCCAGCGCCACGTTGGGTGTGGTGTTCCACAGGGGTCGGTGTTGGGACCGCTCCTGTGGAACATGGACTACGACTGGGTGCTTCGCGTAGCACTCCCGGTAGGAGTCCGCGTAATTTGCTACGCGGACGATACCCTGGTCGTAGCCCGGGGGGGCAGTTATGCCGAGGTGGCGCGCCTGTCCACAGATGGTACGGCCCTCGTGGTCAGGCGCATCAAAGCGTTAGGCCTAAGGGTGGCGGCGGAGATAACCGAGGCCCTACTTTTTCATGGGCCTCGGTGTGGGCCGCCTCCTGGGGCCTACATCTACGTAGAAGAAGTAAGGGTCCGGGTCGGGGCCCAGATGAAGTATCTGGGCCTTGTCCTGGACGGGAGATGGCGGTTCGAGTCCCATTTTAAGGGGCTCGGACCGCGCATTGTGGGAGCGGCGGCAGCTCTCGGTCGGCTCCTCCCGAACTCGGGAGGACCGGGCGCGAGTTGTCGCCAACTATTTGCGGGGGTTGTGCGGAGCATGGCCGTCTACGATACCATAGACGCCGTCCGCCTGGTCCTCCTAAACTGGTGTAGCAGGGAGCAGGGCTCCCTGACGTTTAGGCTTGTGCAGGTACTGTCCGGACATGGATGCTTCGGATGGTACCTGCACAAAATAGCTAGGAGGGAGCCCTCCACTGCGTGCCATGAGTGCGGGGCTGCGGAGGATACGGCGCAACAAACTCTTGGTGAGTGTGCGGCCTGGGGGGAGCAGCGTCGCACTCTGGCCGCAGTTATTGGTGAAGATCTCTCGCTGCCGAGTGTGGTGAGAGCCATGCTCGGCCGCGAGAGGGCATGGACGGCGATGGCCTCCTTTTGCGAGGACGTCATCTCGCAGAAGGAGGCCGTGGAAAGGGTTCGTGAGGGGGATCCCCTGAGCGGCCCTCTCCGCCAAAGACGAACGGGTGGCAGGAGGAGGCGGTTTATCCGCCAACTCCCGCCACCCTAGCAGAACCAGAGGAGATGGGTCGGGGGGCCCGTCTCCTCATTGCACAAATTCGGCGGACAGAGGAGACGGCTAGGGTGTACTGAGCCGTCTCCTACTTAGGCCGGGGCCCGGTTTCGCCGGGCCGGCCGCCAGGGCGGCGCGGCTGTATGCCAGCGCAGTGCCCGCGTCGCCCCAGTATGTCGGCGGATGGTACACCGTGGAGTTTTAGTGAGTAGGAGTCTCACATAACCACTCGTCCCCCCGGGCGGGTGTGTACCCATGAAGGGTTTCTCCACGTTAAAAAAAAAAAAAAAGGTATAAGTATACCTGGCAAAAAATCGAATATAAAAATAAAAACCAGAGCACCCCGATTTCACTAGTTTTACTATCATCGCGGAACCCGCACTAACATAGTGTATGGTTTTAAGTTACGAATGTTAGGGTATCGATATGGGTATATAGTTTGAAAACCGCTTTTATGACACACCAAACGCACATCATTGTTATTTCATTGGTAGATATTTATTATACACAACGAAAAATTGTAACCTTACTGAATAAAATAATTAATTAACACATACTGCAGACTGTATTGTAAAATGTAATTTCAGAATTTACAGCAATTTACAACTGTTTATAGGTGATTCCATTCTAACTGTGATTTTTATATCCCGTACTGTTTGTGTAAATATCGTGTCATATCCTTTCATAGGATTTGCTTTCAAATTGATTTTAACTCTTTCGTCGCAATAAAGAGTTTAAAAATGTTACAATACGATTCATATATAAATTTAATAATTTTTGTGAAGAATGTCTATCAAATTTATTTTCTGTTACTACCGTGACATGAAAAATTTCAATTTTAAATATTTTACAGTTGTAACGAAATGCTTATACACTTTCATTTTTACTATAAAACAAAATGAAAATAGCTATGCTTGAAATAAAGTGATTAAAGTTCAGTGCTAAAAAAATTTAGTTAAAAAGTTATAGCTTTTAAATAAAGCTATAACTTGGTTGCATTGTTTGCAGTGTTGCTTGGCATTGTCATCGGCGGTCGTCGATAGTCTTTAGTCTTGTTACCACTGCTTTTCCTTGAATTATAATATAATCACCATCAAACCCTCGTAGTGATTAAAAGGGACCAATATTATGTTTAAAGTTTTAAAAGTAAAAGAGTAGAAGAAATAAACCATTTCCATTTCTTTATTTTCTCGATGACAGCTTCTGTGAAAACTTGAACGAGCGTCTTTTTTACATTATGTGTGCATTATTTTATAAAAATATGACGTTTACACACGTACAAGGTTATACCAGAGTCAGAGAAACTGATAGGGATGGAGCTATATCGATAAACGTAACACGATAACAAACCCGATATTTTTTTACAAAATGTAAGAAACTAAACTACTGCCGGATACTTTTGTACAAATTTATTAACTAATATTATATTTCATTACAAGATGTTACACGTATTAATACTTGATTGATAATGCCAACTTCTTCAAAATTTTCGAAGCTGTTGTAAAATATATAGGTATAGGTAGGTACTCGACAATGAAACGAAATAATTATAAGACAGGTAATATTTATTTATTTATTTTAATCAAAATCTGATGAATCGTCACTACTTATTTCATTCAGATCTATATCATTACTTATTTGGTCACAACACTACAACTATAAATTAGAACTGTCATCGAGAAAATAAAGAAATGGAAATAGAAAAAAATAATTTGTTTAATATGTAAGTTTATTTTGTCACAACTAGATGGCGCTTATTCATTTCTAAACTACATAACGTTATGTTAAATTAATTTATATAGGGTTTTTTTATTTTGAGAGAAATAAACTTATCGTAGTGCAAATTGTTATTATTTATTTTTTAACAAAGTTCAAACTAGATCAAAAAAAAGTTCAACATATAAGTATTGCAAAGTGCTGTACTTAACATTGGTCCTTCGAGCCGGATTTTTGAATACAGCGAATCTAGGCCAGGATTCGTACCCCCCGACCCCCGTACCCGCAGTGCAGAAGGGTACGCGACGCTAATAGCAAAGGGACCTCTTACATAAAGACCTCTTCTGCAATTAGCATTGGAGTCAGAAGAAGTAAGAAGATCTCCCAGTTATCCAGTACAACAGTGAATTCAACCCAGTGAAACGCGAGTTCAACTTAGTAAAAGTGATTACAAACAAGTAAAACGCGAGTTCAACACAGTGCAAAAGTTCAACAACGTCAAACCTACAAGTGCAAGTACACCTGAGTTCAACGAAAATCGATACGTGCCAGTTCAACACCGTGGGCAGTCATCAACATATCACCAACGGGAGCGGCCTACACCAGATCAGCAGCAGCAGCCGGGGTGTCTTTACAACGGTGTAACAGTTCAAGTTCAACCTTCAAGGCAGTTTGTGAAAAATTGTGTAATCATCAGCGTCGTGCGCGTGAGTTGTAAAAAACATTAAAACACACTTGGAGGTATTTCATTTTATTTTATTTAAGAAGGTAATTTAAAAAAGTTTGGTTTTAATTTTATATTAAATTTAGTTTAATTAAAATTGAATGCCTTATTAATTTGCAGTTAGACTTACATAATTTTATAACAAAAGATTTAAGTAATTTTAAAAAATGTCCAAAAGAGAGACTTAGTAAAGAATATTTTGAAATAAGGTTAGAACATTTAGAGACAGATGGGCAGTTGTTCAAGTCAAATCATACAAAATTGTATAAAACAACTATTATAGAAGAGTTAAATAATTCAAAGTAAGTTTCAAAAAAGATTACTATAATTGTGAAGAAACTTATCTTTCTTATAAATGTACATTAAAGGTTTCATTGAACCAAGTCTTAATGTTAGAAAATAAATCAGAGCACCAAAATACATCTGATGTTAAGGCCAACAACTCATTGGTTAGATTACCAAAAATCTCGATCCCTACTTTTTCGGGTAATTATTCACTTCACTTATGCACAAAAATGATTCTTTGGATGGTGCGCAAAAATTACATTATTTAAAGAGTCATTTAACTGGTGAAGCAGAACAGTTAATAAGATATACGCCTATAACAGATGCAAATTATAGTCAATGTTGGAGTCTTCTCGAAAAACGTTACAATAATAAAAAAAATACTTAAGTAATTGTATTTTAAAGCGTTTATTTGGTCAGAGACGAATGAACATTGAATCCGCATCTATATTAAAAGAGTTGCTAGACACAACATCTGATTGTTATATTGTCTGATATAAGTTCATGGGATGTTACAATCCTTTATATAGTAACATTAAAATTACATCCGGAGACACGTAGGCAGTGGGAATTAAGTAATTCTGGTTCCGATGATTTGCTGACTTGGTTAGAATTAAAATCTTTTATAGAAAGTCGTTTTCGTGCATTGGAATTCGTGGATCCTAAAAAACCCTCAGTACAGCATAGCGGTGGATCTTATTCAAAAACTTTGTTATGTACTAGTGTCTCGGACATACGCTGTGAGTTCTGTACCGAGAATCATAAGCTTTGTTTTTGTAAGCAATTTGCCAAACAAGACTGTGTACAGAGATGTGATTTTGTTGCCAAAAATTCCCTTTGTTTTAATTGCTTGGGCAGTAACCATACCGTGTATAAATGTAAGAAGCCCACAACATGTAGGATCTGTAAAAAACGACACCATTCGCTTTTACACCCAGAAAACGAAATGAATGTTACTAGGCCTACTAACAAAGTAACTATTGAGGGTACTAACTCTTCAGCTGGTACACCTCCAATAGTATCGTGTCTGTCAACTAGCAGTTCTTCCAAGCAAGGACCGGTTTTAGTAGCTACAGCACTAGTAAATGCCATGTCACAATTTGGTGAAACTTATGGATTAAGAGCATTATTGGATCAAGGCTCTCAGGCTAGTTTTACTACCGAATCCACAATACAACTCTTACGGCTTGTTAAAACTCCAGTTCGAGGAACTGTAACTGGCATAGGGGGAAATAAAACTTTAACATCAAAGTATATAGTATCTGTTCAGCTTTATTCGTGTAATAACAAGGAATTTAACATTGAGGTTCAAGCTTACGTTTTGAATAATATAACATCTTATATTCCTGAAAAAAGAATAGAGTCTATTGATTGGATAGACTTATCCAATGCGTGCCTTGCAGATCCCCAGTTCAATACTCCTAGTAAAATTGATATGTTATTAGGAGCTAACATATACAGTTCAATATTGCAAGATGGTATAAAGAAAAGTTCTAATGGAACTCTCGTAGCTCAAAATACCTCCTTAGGGTGGATTCTTTCTGGAACAGTACAAAGTTATGATACAAAGATTTACTGAAATAGTACTAATATATCAGTTATATATGCACAAATAAATGAAAATGATATGTTAAGAAAATTTTGGGAGATAGAAGAACAGCCAAGGGAACCAGAACGAATGTGGACAGATGAAGAGAAAAAATGTGAGGATATTTTTATTAAAACAACTCAACGAACAGCTGAAGGCCGTTATGTCGTGAAATTGCCATTTCGGGATAATCTACCGCGTTGCACAGGTGGTAATTCACATTTAATTGCCATTGCAAAATTTAAAGCTCTAGAAAAAAGACTTCCTAGAGATCTGAAATAAAGTTACACAGAAGTAATTAATGAGTATATACAACTAGACCTGTAACGGAACATGATAGAAAAATAGATGAAGTCGTCTATCTGCCACATCATGCCGTCGTGAGGAACGATAAGTCAACTACGAAGGTACAAGTGGTGTTTAATGCATCAAGTAAAAATAGTTTTGGTGTTTCATTAAATGATACGCTGATGATAGGTCCTAAATTACAAGCAGATCTAAGACATTTAGTATTACGCTGGAGAGTTTCCCCGATAGTGATGGTAGCTGATATCATCAAAATGTATCGGCAGGTCAGGATGGCTGAAGAAGACACTAAGTATCAGCGTATAGTGTGGCGTGACAACCCTGAAAGCGAAATTGAAGATTTCGAGCTAATGACTGTAACATTTGGAACAGCATCTGCTCCCTATTTGGTAGTAAGGGCATTAAATCAGATCAGCTTTGATGAAGGTAAAGATTTTCCTTTAGCTGCATCACGGGTAGTACAATCATTCTACATGGATGGTTTAATGACAGGATGTTCTGATGTAAAGGAAGGAATAGAAATATATACACAAATTCCAGAATTATTAGAAAGGGGAAGGTTTAAGTAACAAAAATGGAATACTAATAGTGATGAGCTTTTATCAGAAATAAATCAAAAGGAAAATAAAAAGGACATTCAGGAAATGAATATACAAAATAAGGACAAACTACTGGACTTACAGGACAATATTGTAATGACAAACGAGATTAATTATTTCACCGATAAAAATAAACTAGAAACTACAACTAAGATTTTAGGACTTTCCTGGAACCGTGATGAAGACTATTTTCGCTACTCGGTGCGTCCTCCGGTGACGACGACTGGATCTGAAACAAAAAGATCTATATTATCAGTAATAGCACGGTTGTATGATCCGCTGGTATGGATCGCACCTACAATTATTAAAGCAAAAATATTCATCCAAAAGTTATGGCTAGCCGGTACAACCTGGGAT
Organism: Saturnia japonica; assembly: GCA_033032175.1. NCBI lineage: Eukaryota > Metazoa > Arthropoda > Insecta > Lepidoptera > Saturniidae > Saturnia > Saturnia japonica. The sequence continues at coordinate 6,741,838 of CM065311.1, read as the reverse complement.
GAACCACTATCAGCTGAATTAGCAAATGAGTGGCTTACTTACCGAGACGAGTTGTCACAACTCACGTTAGTTCAAATTCCACGATGGTTAGGTATTTCAAAGGCAGATGTTCAAACGGAGTTGCATGGATTCTGCGATGCCTCTCAGTTATCATATGCAGTAGTAATTTATGTAAGAGTAGTGGACAATATTGGTAACAGACAAGTTTCATTGCTGACCGCAAGAACGAGGGTTGCTCCAATCAAGCAGACAAGTATTCCTCGTCTTGAATTGTGTGGTGCAGTACTTTTATCACGACTTCTAAACGAGATGGCCAGTGTATTAGCGATTGATAAAAACAATATCAAGGCATGGACAGATTCAACGGTTGTCCTCGCTTGGCTTAACAGTCTTCCTAGTAGGTAGAAGACTTTTATAGCTAATAGGGTTTCAGAAATTTTGACCGAACTGGATGCCTCACAGTGGTACCACGTATCGTCCAAGGAGAATCCAGCTGACTGTGCCTCACGAGGTGTTGAACCAAGGTCACTTGTCGAGAATACTATCTGGTTTTCTGGTCCACAGTTCCTTAGAGAACAAACCATCCTATACAAAAGGCCTAAAGATTTAAAAGTTAATTTGGAAGAAGTAGTCAGGTCACATGTTAGTACAATGTCTGAGGGCACAATTATTCTTAGGTTTTCTTCTTTACAAAGACTGGTGAGAGTTGTAGCTTATTGTCTAAGATTTTCTAAAAGAAACAAAAAGTGGACAATTTATTTATCGAAAAAAGAAATAGATCAAGCAATATTATGTTGCATTAAAAAAGTACAAAGAGAAGAATTTCATGAAGAATACTTACAGTTGCAGGCCAAAGGTAGTTGTTTACCCAAAACGAGTAAATTAAAATCATTGTGTCCATATCTAGATGAAGACGGTGTTATGAGAGTGAGCGGTAGACTTCAGAAGTCTCAATTAGGTGAAAATACTAAACATCCAATCATATTGCCACACTCTTTCCATTATACCAAGTTAGTTGTATCAGATGCACACCAAACCACTTTACATGGTGGAGCACAAATAATGATTAATTATATAAGAACATCATATTGGGTTATTGGCGTAAAAGGTCTTGTGAAACATCACATTCGCAAATGTGTCACATGTGTTCGACAAGGCGTTCGAATTCAACATCAATATATGGGATCCCTTCCATCCGTTCGATGCACGCGAGCCAGAGCATTCCTGCATAGTGGAGTAGATTATGCAGGGCCAATAAAAATTAGGACAACCAAGGGTAGAGGACATCGATCGCATAAAGGACACATCTGTTTATTAGTTTGCATGGCTACCCGAGCAGTTCATTTGGAAGTAGTGAGTGATATGAGTACCCAAGCTTTCTTAGCAGCATTCAGACGTTTTGTGTCCAAACGTGGCCACTTCGCTCAATTGTGGAGCGACAATGGAACGACTTTTGTGGGAGCTGCAAAGGAGCTTCAGCTGTTAATGAACCACCAGAAAGCTGTCGCAGTACATCTGGAAATACATGGGACTGAATGGCATTTTATTCCACCCCATGCTCCCAACTTTGGTGGATTATGGGAAGCGGTCATAAAGTCGACCAAGTTCCACTTGAAAAGAGTCATAGGTGAATCAACACTAACGTTTGAAGAAATGAGTACCCTTCTTAGTCAAGTGGAAGCTTGCTTAAATTCCCGTCCCATAACGGTAGTTAGTTCCGATCCTGGCGATCCATTACCATTAACTCCAGGACACTTTTTGATAGGAGGACCGCTAATAGCTGTACCAGAGGTTAATAATTATTTAGAGTCAAATGTGAGCTCATTATCAAGGTGGCAATTCATTCAACGATTGTTACAAAGCTTTTGGCGTAGCTGGTCCCAAGAGTATCTTTCAAATTTAATGAATAGATATATGATAGATAGATAGATGATACAAATAGAGTTCTCGAGTACCAGAGCCAAATATAGGTGATATAGTGCTCATAAAAGAGGACGACTTACCACCAAGTCGATGGTTAATTGGTAGAATAATGGAAAAATATCCAGGTACTGATAAGATCACTCGTGTGGTTACAATTAGTGTTAAGAGATCGTTGATCAAAAGACCTACGTCAAAACTATGTATCTTAACAGTTAATGTATAACATTATAATGTAATTTCATTGTCTATAAGTTCATTTAAAAAAAAAAGTAAAGTTCATAGAAATAAATAATGTCAAATTTAGTTGTAAGATCAAAGTTTGTTAAGGCCATTTCGGCACTAAATGCCCTTAGGGGGCGGAATGTTTAATATGTAAGTTTATTTTGTCACAACTAGATGGCGCTTATTTATTTATAAACTACATAACGTTATGTTAAGTTAATTTATATAGGGTTGTTTTATTTTGAGAGAAATAAACTTATCGTAGTGCAAATTGTTATTATTTATTTTTTAATAAAGTTCAAACTAGATCAAAAAAAAGTTCAACATATAAGTATTGCTAAGTGCTGTACTTAACATATAACATGCGACGTAATATAGTATATCAAGATGAACTGAAAGGGTTGCACCATAATTAAAATCTAGATCAAACATAATGTGTTAGCACACTGTCTAGTGTCACCGCCGCGTGTGTCAACAATGTTGAACGGGCTGCGAGTGCGACTCTTGTTCAAATATAAAACCATCACTCCAACTTTATTTATGATAAGCACGTGGATTCCAGATTTCGTAATTTTATCTAATCTTATGTATGAAGTATATAATCATTATATTAATACGTGTAGCAAATATCTGTAAATATATATTTAACAAGGTTGAAATAAAATAAGTTCTATAAGATACTAATAATAACATATAATATAAAGTATTCCACTTTTTTAGATATTCTATATAACTTACCTTGGGAAAACATCATATTTTATTGTCAATATGTATGCGACCAAGCTTTATGCACCTATTACTTACATAACAAAGTAAACATGCTAACAATTATATATTACAAAAAAAGATTATCTACCAGCAATCAGTATTGTAACTTAAAAATATATCATAATCAAAAAATAAAATATTTAAAAATGTCGCTGTAATTAATACAGCAAAGTTGTAACAACTCCGTCAATTAAATACCAGAGCAAACATTCTAAGTAAAATTAAATAAAAGGTAATTTGATTCTTGATTCGGTCAAAAATTGTATACGTACATGAAAACTCTTTTTGTGTTACAATGCGTTAAATGACCCATATATAACAATAACATAATAATTAGAACAGTAATCAAACCAAAAGCACGGTATGATTAAAAAAAAACTATTAATGTTTGGACCTTATTATAACAACAGTCTGACCATCAGCCACTAAAAATAGTCACAGAGGCACTAATTACAAACTATTACAAAATGCAATAGTTCTCAAAATGCACGCAGTTGCAGGGCACGGTTTTGTACATTCATGCATGTGCTCACGACGATTTTAATCATCCATGAATCGTAAATCTCCCGAGGCACTGTATAACTCTACCTTAATGTCCACACACGAGATAAATATCTAACCAGAAGACACACGCTTACATTATGTAATATGAAAAAATATGAAACTACTCCTCTAGGCTGTACTTGGGATTGGTTATCGTAATACAAACTGACTACACAGTGCTTTTTTATCTATTACAACTGATAATACGAAAAGGGTCGTCTGGTTTAAAGATTGTTTCAAGTATTTGAAGTATTCGAAGAACAAAGTTCGAACGTATACTAGAGTACTTTTATTTATGCTTTTATTGGTTTTTATAAAAAAAAAAATATTAATTAATACTTATATTTGTTTTGAATAAGATCTCAGAGGATCTAAAGAGATCAAAGGCATATATAAAATGGTAAATAATTTATGAATACGTAAAAAAAAATGATTTTCGGTTTTAATGGCAAACCTTTAAAAAAAATCGACATGTGGTACAATGACGTATTGCATTAACCGTAAGTATAACAAAAGCATTACTTTATTATTATTTTTATGAAAACAAATCATTTCATAAAATAATGTCGCCATGGTAATAAAATTTAAAGTCGTTTTATCATTTTTAAACCTTTTTTGCTACTTTTTATACATTTTATAAAATTAAAAATGTTTCATAATAAACTAATTTTATATTTATGTTATAGTAATAGGTAGCTGTTATTAATCAATTAAATGGTTTAATTTCTCTCTTTCTTTCGTAATTCTTATCTCACTCTCGTAATTCTTGGAATATTGCATAATGGTCATAAGTCATAACAGATAAATACTTCAAAGTTTTTCCACCAATTACCGACGAAGCTTAAGTGGGCATACATAAAGTACTAAGCATAAACTACCATAATAATAAGCAAAAGACTGTGGGTGGTACAAGAGCTTCGTGTAACAAGGAATAACTCACTATAGACAGTAAATTGTAAGCAAATACTCACAAATAAAGAGTAAATATGGAAATTTGTTTCGTACTTTGCCTCGAAGAGTCAGCACCTAAAAGAAGTATGAGGGTAAGATGCGAAGGGGTCGACGCACGCGTACTGGCACGACGTGACACGACGCTCGCGAGGCGCGTCTGTCTGCGCCTGTTGGTATTCATTTTTTTTCACTTGAACAATTTACACTCAAATTCATCCCTGTAATTTTTCGCATCGCTAAGAATATACAGAATCGTTATAATTATTATTTCATTATTATTAATAAATTAGTTCTTATATTACATTTAATTTGTAATTTTTAAGCCCCGGCGCAAAAGAGGGCTGTTATTAGTTTAACGGGTATATCTGTGAATCTGTGGCATAGTAGCTCCAAAACGGCTGAACTGATTTTGATCCAGTATTTTTTTGTTTGTTTGATACATGACTTGATCGAAAATGTTCTTAGCTATGATTCAAGAAAATCTGTTCAGTTATTTGTTGAAAAATGTAATAAAAGTAAATAAATGTTAAAAATATGTAAGCATATTTCACAGGTCTGGTCGAGTCGAAATTTAGTATTCTCTTACTTCATTAGAATTAGAAGAAAATGTCAAACTTGGCCTGATGCCTCAACATCATTTATATTATACAGTACACCTAACTCCTCACCAACTTACAGCAGAGATATTATAGCATAAGTAAAATTCACATTATTAAACTTAATTGTCACAAATATCCGTGATATTTTATTTTATACAACTTTTTTGCGTTCCTATAAATTTTTCATTTAGTTTATATGTATACCAAGGCGCGAACCTTGTCTCAATATTTTACTGATTTGATTGAACCGCCATAAACTTTGTGTTCAACCTCCACTAGCTACTTTAACTATAATTGAATTTACTGGAAACTACTATTTATCACGGAAATATACACTTGGCCCCATAACGTAGGTACGTATTTATTCGTCATACTACCGGTTGTATTCAGTTTCGTAACACGTAATGCCATCGGAGAAATTATATTCAACATAATGTAAAGCTTCTATTGTTGCAGATAAATGCTGTGTTTATAAACTAACAGTTATTTTAATAATATAATAAAACTATATAGATACAATACAAATCATGACAATATTGTATTGTTGTGGCACGCATCACTTGGAAACCACTGACCTAATTCAGATAGTTTACTGAAAACTTTAAGGTTAACCCAATTTCATTTCATCAATATACATTCAAGCTATCAGAAAATATACGAACTCAACATTTTAAATACTTGGTCACTACAGTTTTACGTATCTTTTATAATTGTGTAATACAACGACAATAGGTACGTAAAACAAAGAAAAATCTGTTCAATTATTCCATTTTAATGTTGTTTTTTTTTTACATATTTAAATGTAAAGAAGTTTAAATATTAAAAAAGCACTCGATTATAAAAAGAAGAAAAATATATTCGGACGATTTGAGAAAAATGAAACAACAATATTATGGTATGGTCGGTAGTTTATCAACAATTTTTGTAATTTTACCACATATATAATAATTACCTACATGCTGACGAAACCGTTAGTAAAAGCTAGTTGTAATAATCATCAACCACGTTTCTTAAATACAGCATATATACTTGTATTGTATTACACGTAGCTAAAAAGTTTCTACTTTGGTGTTCTGTAAGATTATCCTTTCCGCATATTAGGTAAGCATCTTCCTTGATATATAATCAGCGATACAAAATCATGTAATTTGACCCTGGTGTTATTAGCACAGATGACTTGGCGATTTACTGACTACATCGCCAAGTCACCGTTTATAATGCATGCACACGTGATCCTCAAGTAATTTCTCCTAATCTATGTAATTAGTTTAAATATAATATAAAATATATTTTTCTAATCCTATCGGAAATCTTTTGCAGGAAAAAAAAGATGTTACACAAAAACTTTTTTGACAAGAAATACATTAAACTATTATATACTTTCCCTTTGCGTTGCAATTCATTAATAATGATGATGTTAAACAAAAAACTCAGAAATGCATATTCAACTAAGACTGCGTATATTATCGACGAAGAAGAATATTATTCACAGTGTAATATATAAATATATATAATAAATATATTCTAAAAACCTAATGTATACGGTAATAGGTCGTCATTTGACGCTGGTTCTTTCGTTACAGAACAAAGAACAAAGCATCTCGCCACGCTCCTGTTAATGCCCGACACTTTCTCACTGCTATGACGTTAAAAAGGAAGTCACGGACTAAGATTCGTTGGTTTATTTACCTTACAACGTTTGTGGTCGTATGAAAATGAAAGTTTTATTAAAAATGTTAAATATAAGTAAGTCAATAAATATATGAATAAAATTCATAACTACAAAACAATAAAGCCTATATCCTCGTACTTACTCAAATTCGTTTCTTAAAAAAAAGAAATTGACATATTTACCATAAATAACAATTCCTTTCCTATGACGTAAACCTTCTAAATTTTAAAGCAATAGTTTTTAAGGTATTTTGTATGGACACTTTTGGGTTTATTTTGACGTACATGGTTTTTTTAGATACGAGATTGATAATCTCAAGGCGACGAAATACGAAAAACTAGATCGATTTAAATATTCATTACAATCTCTGTCATTTAACTTTACAGATCTTATGTTTAAACAATAATAAAATAAGTTTTATAATTCCTTGTACGTCATTATCATTATAAGTACCTACGTGTGTATGTACATACAACTTTTAGCTTCAAATTTCTGTTGGAAGTAGTAATATTTATTGCAATGTATACCAATTACCATTTAGAGAATTTATTGGTAGTAAAAAATCGTATCTGCGACAAAAATATCAAACTAAGCTGTAATAACTATACTTACAATTTATAATGCAACTGGATGCCATTGAGCTTCAAAATCGTAATATTACTGGTAATGACTTCCAGAAGTTACGAAATTATTATTATACATGCATGTAAATATAAATAATGCCTAAATAAAACAAGACAATTTTTAAAAGAAAACTAACTTCAATGATTTATTAATTTTCTCGTATAAGTTGAACGTCCAATGCTAATGAAGTGAGAATGGGACCACCCTTGAGGTATACCCATCCAACAAAAAAGAATCATCCAAATTGGTTAATAAGCAAAGAAATTATGGCTAAACATGCATTAAAAAACAAATCATTCGATTTGAGTAACCTCCCGTATATTGTTGAACTCGGTTAAAAAATGAGAAAGCAACAGAAAAAGCTTTAAAATACATTTTCATCCTACCTATATAAAAAAAGGGAAATGCTGTTCGTTGGTAAACGCATCACTTGAGAACGGCTGGACCTGATTGACTAAGTAATTACTTTTTAGAATGTTAGTAATAATACGAATTATTAGTTATTCGGAAAATTGGAAAATTTTGGGAAAACGGCAATTTCCTTCTTTTATTGGATTATTTTAGGAACTAACTACCATAACTCATGATCCGAAAGGTAGAAATTCGTAATTTTTTTTAAGAGTTCGTTTAAGAGTTTTTGTGGTAAAAACGAGATAGGTGGCGCTGGTCGAATTACTAACTGTTGGAATAGACAGAACAACATCTATTGGGCCAGCTAGTAATAAATATAAAAATTTGATTATGTACCCGGTACCTACACTATTTTAAGGAATATTTTATTATTTTATACAAAACTAGCTATTTCCTACAACTTCCTTTATGTTAATTCAATCTTCTAAACAAATAAATTAAAGTGGCTCTTTGTAATGTCAAAATAACAGCTTTTTACCAAATACTTATGGGAGTATAACATACCATCACGCCTGTATTCCCCGAAGAGTTTTTAGGTCCCATGTAATAGGGGGCGAGCCTATTGCCATTAATCGGGCACGAAACCAAACTCCGAGCTGCTACTTAGAATTTCATAGGAAAAACCCTAAATAACACTTTGCTCGACCTGGGGTTCGAACCCAGGATCTCGCTCGTAGCAGTCGCGCTTACGACCACTAGGCTAACGAGGCGGTTAGGCAAGTATATACGGTACTTATAACAAATTGATTTTGGATTGATTGATTGATTTTGACGGGACTTTCACTGACATATAGCTGATTTTATAAGGAGTAACTTAGACTATTTTAATTAAAAATGAATTAGGCCCTAAATCAATTTGTTATATATATATATATATATATATAACCCGGCGGCGCTTTGTGAGTGTATGCGGAGTCACCACAATACCGACGGCATTCTGTAGTCCACGCGAGCAGAGCCGCGGGCACAGCTATAAGAATAAAAAGCATTACATATCATTCAGACATAATGTAACTTCCTATTAATAAAAATAATTCAGAATCGTATCAGTAATTTCGAATAATATTTCCTACAAACATAACAACTTAACCTCATTATAATAGTAGTATAGAAGTATAAATATAGTATAGACAATCAACATAAAATGCATGTATTAGTATACATTATACATACACTTAATACAAACTTTGATTATCAGATTATTCCAAACGCTTACAATCTTTAAGAGTTTATATCAGAGAAGTCATATTATTTAAATTAACTGCATGAGACGTTCAACGTTTATAAACATTCAATACGCAAATAAAAATAACCGGAATGTATTATAATGACCAATTAAAATGAAAACTTTTAATATATTATGGAAAAAAATCACTTCTCGAAATCTTAAAACATAATAACCAAGCTTTAAGCAAGTATGTCGAGTTAAAATAATTCTTCGATCCACACTAAAATGCTTTCACTTTTTATCCAATAAAAAGATATTTTCTTCAACATCAACAAAACGTCTATCACTCTACAATTTACTTAGTCATCGTAACTTGGATAAAATTAACAATGGAGATGGTTTTCGAATTTCTTACCATCACATAACATATGTACCTATGTATATTGCATTAAAAAATTAACTCGATATGGTATCTTACCGAGACCAAACAGGTTAGAATATTTACGCTTTTTACGAAGTGCTCCTTGCATTTATGCAACAGTCGCAGAAAGGTGTGCGTACAAGACCGAGGTTGTTTTTACATGCTAACAATTAAACGGTATTTTAAATCAGATGTTTAAGTATGATGTTTATTTATATTCAACGATTGTTTTTCATAATAGCTCGGCACATTGTCTCTGATGGTAAACACAGCCCAGTCCAAACACAACGGTGATCACCGAGAGATCTAAATCCATCGATCTATTTATCTATTATAATAAATTTAATTAATTGTTATTCTATCAATGTACACGTTAGGTACTAAATGTGCCTTCAGCATGGATCACAGCTTACGTTATTTCATTAAATTGCAACGATTTTACTTGTTATACGTACATCGGCAATCGGCATACTATCTGCTTCATCTTCTAAAGTCATAATAGTTTTAATGTCTTTGAATAAGAGAACTTGGTGACTAAACTTGTAGCTATTAGTGAGTGGGTCGCCGCAAAAACAACAGGGAACGAATCTGGAATGCGCCCTGGATAATCGTGCATTCTTGTGTTGCTACACCTGACAGTTTACCCTAACGAGGGGTTAACATTCATAAATTATTTCTTTAATAAATTTAAGTTTTATTTTCGCTACAAAAAGAAGTCAAAGAAGTCAGTTAAAGATGTACTTTATCAATGTCCAATCTATATCTGTACCAAAATTCTTCAAAATTGGTTCAGCGGATTAGGCGTGAAAACTAAACTGACACACAAAGTTACTTTCACATTTGTAATATTAGTATGGATTATGGCAGATTTTGTAATAATAATTAATAATTACCTTCATATATTTATGCATTTCAATTGGGTTTTATACATCAACAAACTACAAACAACAATAAAATAGTAAAATAAAACAGTAATTACAATTTTATAACTAATATAAATTGTGGTCTTTAAATCTGGCGATAATTTAAATATACTATATTACTTATAGGTTTATACCTTTATTTAATATTTTATCATTACAATTTAAAATTAATGGTATAATTACTGTAGTGTATTGACTTCAAGTAATCGTCTCAAGTACCTGCGACAAAGATAAGCGCCTACGACTGAGGCAGTTTCAAGCCGACCGTAGTGCGGAGTAGACGTATACCGGTGAGGTGTGGGTGATTTGATATCGATTAGGATAATATAAAATACAAAACGAACTCATTAATTTGTTTACTAATAGGTAACCGTACGTGTAACATCAAGGAATGCATTTTTTTACCGTAACAAAAACGGAGACAAACAAGCTCTACAAGGTTCACAACGATAACACTTTCGAAAAAATCTAAATATCGATCGAATCAAATCGTTAAATCGATATAAGAGACACTGTCTGGTCGTTAAATCGATATATGGCGCTCTGCCTGGTTGTTATAAATGACATGGGCACTGCCTGATCTTTAAATCAATATGTGGGGGTCTGTCTTGTGAGGTTATTCATTGTGAGCATCTACTACTATAGCAATATCTCTCCATAAACCACGATAAAACTAAAATAATGGTGGTGGATCGAAAGACTAAAACAATCAACCTGACTTACGACTAATAGCTAATTGCGAAATAGTCCAGAGTCGCATCTACCTGGGAACCACAATCATAAACACTGGAAGCTGTGAAGAAGAAATTAAAAGGTGTACCGTAAATGCTGGAGGCGCTTGCTGAGAATAAAATAGACTGCTCACTCAATTCGAATAGGGATAGAATATCGGCAGCACTGCATAAAAATGACACTGAAAACATACAGGTACAATATGATCGTAAGTTATAAAATAAATTAAATTACAAGGTTTTTTTTTTCAGTTAATGTAAATTCTTGTTCATTGTGGGTCAAATATGGGCATTCCTCTTTGAATTTGTGTAACATATTCTGTGAGCTGGTATCACCAGTAGCAATTCTCTTAGATAGTGAAGTAGCACACGTCTCGACAAGGACCTCATTTACGATGAATACCCATCCAATCCGGTTCTATGGTTTAATTACGCGTTCTTAAACGCAACTGACGCATTGTTTTGTATCTATAAACACTTACAGAGAAGAACTTAGATGTCTTGAAGCGTTCTTGGAATACAAAGAATCCTTTTTACAGCATCTAAATGTCCGTAACTTTTAAAACTAGATTGTCTACTAAAGAAGTACAACTATATTATTTATAGTGTTTATACCTATTTTGTTGCATATGAAATACTCAGAGTAGAGACATGGAATACCGGACTCATGTGGGTTTTTACTGAAATAATGTCCAAGAAAAGGCTCTAAATAATGATTAAAAATGAGCCTATATGTCTAGTAAAAAAGTATGGCTTGAAGTTAACAGTATTTTACATGAATAGAAGTATGGTAAAGGACACTCGTAAAATTAAAAGTATTTGCATCAATTCAATAATGATTAAAAAAATACGGCAATTAAATGATCAATATCAATTCATAACGTATTATAGTGAAATTTAACGAAGTGTAACCCAAAAATTTGCGTTTATTGTTGATCTGCCATAATCCATACTAATATTACAAATGTGAAAGTAACTTTGTGTGTCAGTTTAGTTTTCACGCCTAATCCGCTGAACCAATTTTGAAGAATTTTGGTACAGATATAGATTGGACATTGATAAAGTACATCTTTAACTGACTTCTTTGACTTCTTTTTGTAGCGAAAATAAAACTTTAAGAGATGAAAATAGAAGAAGAAAGTTTGTAAGAAAAAAATATGGAGACGCCAATGCACATGCAATGGTGAAATGACATCGGTTTCCACGCTAACTGATTTGTTGATTAATTGACATTAATATACCTTAGATTAAAAGAACCATATAGATACCGTGATTAGTACAATCGAGAGAAGCCGATGATTGTCCATTATTCTTTTTAAAATTGGCTGAAGTGTTTTTAAACTCTTTGACCACACAGTGCCGTGACGTGTGCTATTGACCGCTGCTCGCGAATACTGTGGGTGAAATGGAATACCATAAACCATTGCTATTTGGTATTACTTTTAGGTGGCTTTACTAGTGATGACCATCTATTATTTTCTTTGGTTTGTCGTGTTCCGAAATAAGTCATGTATATTCAAAAATACGCAGACGACGTCGCGGTTACCAGCTAGTTTTTAATTATTATAAAGAACGATTTAATTTTACAAATAACTTTTAAGCCTTTCTCTGTTTAATTTTGTCCTACTCAAACAATTATTATTAACGCTTCTTTAAAGTTTGGTACTTTTGTAATCTTAACGTCGTTATAATTTCAATCGATTTCTTGGACACTTTTATTATACGGAGCCGGTTTTCTTTTCCTCTACACTCCGTAGTTAAAACGTAATATTTCCAGTAATGTTTGGTAATTACATCTTCTGTAATACTTTTAGGAATCGTAAAAAATTCTTCACCAAATATGATTAAATTTTGTACACGGGAAGTATAAGTAATTACATAATTGATGAGTTATAACAATTGTCAATATTACATCAAGAAATCGTACATAAAGAATAAAAAAAAATCATCCATTCTCAACCGATTATGATCGAATTTTATAAAAGAGAAGCCATACATCATACCATAATTGAGAAACTATAAGAAACGTTAAAATAAATTATAAAATAGAATAATCATTTTCAACCGATTTTGACGAAAATTGTATACATGCATGCCTTTCTTTTTTGATACAGCACATGAATTGTCAACAATATATGACTAAAAATACTAGTAATAAAAAACGCGCGGATTCGCGGGCACACCGCTAGTAAATTATGTACCTATCTATTAAATAACCCAAATACATTTACCCTTAGCTCTTTTTTTAATCATTGTTCCTTGCTAATTATGTATACTCATATAACAATAATGTCAAATGACAAATGGTTTGTAATTCAACAAACTTTAGTTGCCAGTAAATATCAACAAAAATGTTAAAAAGAAATCTATTTTCTCATACACTGTAGGACTGTAGACGCAAGTAAAATGACGAATTACATGTAAGGACGGGTGTGCCAACGATTCCAAATGTAATCTCCAGATGTCATTATCTCCTAGTGGCTGAGTGGCTCACCAGCTCCTACGTAATTCATGTAATAATCGCAATCTATTGACGTCACCGTACATCGCCCTTTATATACAGTAATAAATTGGCCATTAGTAGAGATAGAAAAGTCACTTAATTCATAAGATATATGAGTTACTTTACATGTGTTGAAAATGATACTTTATTTGTACTGCAAATGCGTTTTCTCAGAAACTCAAGGAATAAAAAAAATACATGATTCGTGATGGAAGTGAAATCATTATTATAGTCGAAGCATCGATCGACATGGATTCAAATTCCTGCAATGAGTCCGAGCTTTCGGTTAAGGAAAACGTCATGAAACCACAGCATAATGGTGGGGCATTTTAATTCCCGACTTGCCAGCTACACTACACTTAGTGTAGCCCGACTGGAGGAATACCAGAAGATCACAGCCAAATAACCTTGAGTTGTGATCCTGCGGTGAGTAGGGTTTCTAGAGCACATTGGGGTAGGGGGGTTTAATTATGTTCGGCAACGTGATAATTGATACCTCTGGTATTTTTAGCGTCTATAAGCTACGGTAGCAGGTAACGAACAGGTGGGTCGTATGCTTGTATGAAACTTAGCAGTATAAAAAAAATGTCACCCTCAAGTTGAAAATTAGTCGCCTTGCAACTATAGGTGTGTACCGTTAGCTCCACATGAGAGTCTGTCCTTGAGAGTTTAGCATAGCAAATGTAAAGAAAATAAAAAAGTTTTACTTTTATGAAATCGAATAGTTAGTGTCATGAACCTTTTTCTGAATATATATGTAAATGTTGAATATTTTTCGTTCATTATTTAATTTAAATAAATATAATTAAAAATAGAAATATATGGTATAACGGGATTATTACGATGTTCGTTCCAGATATTGTGGCAATCGTTAAGATTCACTTATAACCAATACGGCATACACTTCGCCGCAACGCGACGTCGTAAATGTTTATATTATTATTTATTTATGTCGTTCAGTATTAATAAATATCTTGTCAAGCAAGACGAATGATTTTATATTAAAATATTATTAGGATTCAAGAAATGGGTTCCAATTAATAATAATAGAGTGAGGTATAGTATTTATGTTTCCATGTTTACACAACGACATTTCGGATAATAAAGGGTATAAAGAACAAAACACGACTTTTCAGGTGAAGATTAAAGCTAAACTGTTTTTAGGATATAACTTTTTTTATATAATTGCTATGATATATTTTATATATATGAAGTTATATATATTTATATATGAATATATGAGTTATATATGAAGTTGCTTAAAAAGTTACAATCTATATTGCTTTGATGACCGTTGAAACGTCTGGTCAATAGTTTTAAAAATGGATCTCTCTTACGCTGTAAGAAATCAGTTGGTATTGTCTATTACAACCCGATATTTCAAGGACATAATTAAAAAACAGATAACAATTTTCATGCGACTTAACTTACATGCATGTCTCGCGTGTCGCAGGCAGTTGTATTTTACATCCCTAAATTAGATATATTTTGAAATCTTTTTCTCATACACCCTTTTTATTTTTTCTCTACTAACAGCGTGTCTATTAATCTATTCTATATTATTCTATTAATTTGAAAGTTCATATTTGAGAGCAAAAAATCGTATGTCGTTTATGACATTTTATCAAATATCGCAACGGGTATATATGCCATTATACAGCCATTTTCACCAAAATTTCCTTTACACTCTTTGTAATCCAAAGTATCGACATTCATAACACACGTGTGTACTGTGTAGTAAGTAGTAGGTAAGTTGGCATGACACAGCGCGGCGCGGCGCAGCGCGTTGCCCTGTGGTGTGTGGAACTAGCACAACCTCGAAGGACGGCGGTCGGCGACGCGTATTGTGCCGGTTGCGCTATATCCGCATAACTCGATTCATCGCAAGTCGCTACCAATTACTCTAACGTTGTGTAAAGTCATTTAGTCATCATATTTTGTATATGCATAACATTTTAATATATAATTCTAATCAATAGGCATTAAAAGGTTTTTTACATGATTTATGACTTTATAAAACGTCATTGGATATGAATATTTAAAGTACAACGTCTAATAATATCGTACATAAACAATGGTCATTGAAGTACAATGGTAAAAAAATAGTCATTCCCAATAAAACAATAATATATAAATCTAACATTATTTATAATCAATTTAAATCAAACAAGAACGAACATTATTTGAAGATTAGTTAAAATCTAATTTTAACAGTTTAGTTTTCCACGATAAACTTTTGTAAAAAAAGTTATTGTAACTGTCAAATGTTTTAAACCAAAGTTACCGTGTTTTCAAGCGTTTCGTTGTTGCCATTGTTTGGTTTGTTGCCGAATTTATCGTTCCTTCCCTTTGTAAATCATTAAAACCTTATAAATCTGACCTTCTTAACAAACTTGACAGATTACTCAACAATTGCATTCGATTTGTTTTTAATCTTCGTAAGTATGACCATGTATCGAGCCATCGTTCAGAGCTTAATTGGTTGCCCATACGCCAGCGTCGGAGTTTGCGGGCTCTGACAACTCTGTATTCTATTCTATTTTCTCCCAACACTCCCTCTTACTTAACTCCACATTATCAGTTTTTATACTCTAATCATGACCTTAACCTTCGCTCTTCTAATAATCTTATTCTTTGCTGTCCTGTCCATACTTCCGGTCTAGTACTTCTATCTAGTCTTCTTCATATTTCTATATCCAATCTATTCTTCTATGGAATGCGCTTCCTTATGAAATCAGGATGTCATCTAATCGTTTCAGTTTTAAAGTCAAGGTACGTCGGCTTTACCAGTGTCATTTAGCAGAATTATCTGGTTAATGCTGTATTTAGTACTTAATGTTGACTAATTATATTTTTATTTATTGTATTGATATTTATGTATGATGTTGTTATGTGTATGTATTGTATATGTGTAGTATATATGTATTATATATGTCTTATATATATTATGTTTTGGTGTTGATATTTTATTTATATATTGTGATTTTAAATTGGTTAAACATAATTTCAATAAACCCCCTTACCTTTTACACCTACCAATATTTATCTCTGCATCACCTAATGGTTGACTGGCAGAGAATTCCTTAGGCATTAAGTCCGCCATTGCGTATTTAACGCATAGTGTGTAAATAAATAAATAAATAAACTGTATAATATTGGAGAAAACTTTGTCCCTATATATATGTTTAATGCAAGTTATATTTTAATGAAAAAACTTTGAAATAATTATATATCTATATATTAGATTTCTTTAAAAGAAATGATTATGATTATTACGATTATTATATTATTTTAAAGAATATTTATATTGTGACATATTTTACAATGACAGTGTTTTACTTTGTGTTTTTTAACCGACTCCATCAAAAGACGAGACATTACTTAATTCGGATGAAATTTTTTATATTGGTGCTCAGTCATAACTCCGTTGTCTATGAACCGATTTGGATGAATCTGTTTTTTGTTGGATAAAGGATACCTCAAGGGTGGTCCCATTGTAATTTCATTGGCATTGGACATTCAACTTCTAAGATACACAAGGGAACTCTTCAAAACCATTCAAATTTTTTTTCTTTAAAATTGTCTTATTCTTAACTCAATTTATATTCTTCTTCGTGCTCCGTTTCCACATAAGTAGGGTCAGCATAACATGTTTTGTTTCTTCCACTCTTCTCTATTAGCTGTTGTAGCAAAAATAATGGCTCAAAGGGCTGGGAGTGAGTGTCGACAAAAAAAAGAAAGGTTTTTTTCCTCCCGGTGGTTTTGTTTTGGAGGGTGGAAAAAAGAGAATAATTATGGAGTAGGTGGTGTTTTTTTCTGGCGGGGGACTTGGGTGAAGCTTTAAAAAGAGGAAGACCGGGGTGATCGGCCCCTATAAACGTGCTTTAATATTATTCTGCTGTGCTCGCGCGCACTACGATTAGAAGAGAAGTGTCTTTATCACTGTGGTGCTGCTCCAAAGAAAAGGCAACGGAGCTGCCTTTTCATGACTACCTCATTTCATTCCCATCGGACGATACCTGGAAGTTGAGCTAAGTGAAGTGTATATTTGAAAATAATAAACCCTGTAACTCCGAGCGTGTTTCATTCGCTTTAAATCCACCTGGGGTACGGCTGGCTCTGGAACATGGCCTTCAACATACAGAGGAGCTACAGGGGGGCGCCCTGAGATAGTCTGAGAGTTTGCATTCTCGCCGGTGAGCGAGGCGGTGGTGTAGTTCGCTACACTGTCATCTATGTA
The DNA here is from genome assembly GCA_033032175.1 of Saturnia japonica. Classification (NCBI taxonomy): domain Eukaryota; kingdom Metazoa; phylum Arthropoda; class Insecta; order Lepidoptera; family Saturniidae; genus Saturnia; species Saturnia japonica. The sequence continues at coordinate 6,724,139 of CM065311.1, read as the reverse complement.
TTCCTAAAACTATCCACCATACATTCTTCGATGTTACTCTATCCCTAAATCCGTTCACATTTATACTTAAAATTCTCCTATTTTTTCATAACTTCTCGTAATATGACAATTACTCTTCAACTTATTTATAACTGGTGTTATTTTCATACTTGCTCTGATGTATTCATTAATTTTATAGTTTTATTTTTATGTTATACCTACATTATTAATTCTTAAGTAATTTAGGAACCTTTTCAATGTTTGCATTTAGCAAAAACTGTAGTCTCTATCCATTGTGCATTTGAATTATATTTATTATATCTATAGGTAAGTAGAATAGCGGGTCGATTCTCTTAAGTTTATCCATAATTGTAGACCTGTTGCCAAATAATCGATCAATTAACCGACAATTCAGGAAACGAGGCATACCAATATAAGTGACTCACGATAACGCATCACCAACACGGATCTTTTATATAAACCTTAGTTAAATTCACCATCTGTCTTTTGTAAGCTGATAAAAAATCATCGCCGTTCTATTCCGAGAATGATTTCGAAAATATTACAACGTTTTCCTTATATTTTAATAACTACCTAGAGGCGTGATCCAGTTATGAAAAGAGAACAGTAGCTTAGCTATATTAAAGATGTTAATTGTGATATAAATGTAGAGATATATTTCAATCTTAACATTAGACCTAAATGTGGATTTTTTATAGTAGGCACGGCACTGTACCTGATGGTAAACACAGTACAATGTAAAAAACAACAGCGACCATCGATAAATCGGCTACCCATCGCTGGTCGTTGCTGTCATGTTGACCCGCTAGCCTCTTAGCAGCTGAATATACAGTGGTTGATCCCAAAACGAGACAAACAAAAAGAGTACCACTGTAAAGATTTTATCATCTTGTGTACGAATCGCGATCCAAGCAATAAATTATTTCTCCACCTGTTAATTAATTGGTCATGAAACCATGAATATATAGTACATACCTACAAAGTAAACATTAAAATAGAAACCACAATATATCGTAGTAATTTATTTAGTAGTTTTCTATTTTGATTTCCACAGGGTGTATGCGATTAGATATTATAAAGGAATAAATAATAAGCATTTTTTATAGAGTTTTCTCATATCATTATAAATGAACAAGGGTTGAACTTGTTACGCTACCCAACTATTATGACCGCAATAAAATAAGTAGACCGGACATCTGACCAAATTGGCAATCCTTTGTCGGGTTCCGGCTATGTAACATAAGAGATTTATATTATTACGCTATTTATATTACACTAGCTTGCTCAAAAGAATTTTTATGTGTTTTAAAAGTTTGATATAGTTAGATACTAGGAATGTATCAGCTGCAAATTTGAGCAATTCTGAAATTCGAAATTGGATATTTTTTAACTTAACAATTATTATTTAGTTTTTTTTTTTTATACTACAAAGATGGCAAACAGGCATACCGTATCTACCTACCGTAGCCTGTGGACGATTTTATTACCCTGGGTTAATAGATAACGCGCTGGTAATCAGCGTGATGCTGACCTTGAACCCCCTTTCCTCAGGGACCTCTGGAAACCCTACTTATAGTAGGAACAAAATACAAAGTTATTTGGGTGCGATCTTGTGTAAGGTAGAGGTATTCCAACAGTCGAACTGTCCCAAGTAGAGAGAACTCTTTTAAAAAAATTCTCTTTGCTCTCCGACCACACTGTCACAATCTATTCAAGGAATTTTCATGCTTGTTATGTTATCAAATAATTTTACACGTCTATTAGGTACACATACAGATGTAAAGGTAGTAGGTACACACTATACATTTTTTTAAAGTTATATACTAAAAGGTACAAAATATAAAAAAGAACTGCTTTCATTTCATTTTTTAATTTATTGTTCCCTAAGGTTAAAAGTTAAAATGTATTTAGTACCGCGTTAACAAATAGTAATTTGCCTAATGTACAAAACGGCCTTCTAATAATTTTACGGTTTTCACCATAATTGAGGAAAATAACTGTACATCGAATTATTACTTAAAGCTACGTATGGAGTTTATTGTATACTATAACAATATAAATAACGTTTTTAACATAGTACCTACCTATAAAGTTTTTATTAGTTTACGTTTCACAAAGATATTGTGTTCATATATTACATAAGTATTCAACAGTAAATTCAATAATTGATTGGTTGGGAAAAAATAGATGTTAGTATGTATAATAAAGAAAGTTCTAACAAAGGAGCCACCATCTTGTTAGGATACTGAAGTCGTCATAAGACAGGACACTTTATTCACTTTATAATGGCAGTAATGGTCTTTATTAAAGAGGACTAGTTATCAAGTTAGGAAAAAGAAGAAGAATAAGAAATTTCAATTGTTTTTTGTGTATCTGTTAATTTCTTTGATATGAAGTGTATGTATGATATTCTACAGGTTTTTGTTTTTTTATTTTCACAAATTTAACGTTATTTCTGTTTTTAAATTAGGTATTGATGAGTGAAGGGAACTTCATTTGAAAAGTTTGAGTGATAATGCCGGATTTCAATGAATTACTGCTTTACATGTGCTCACATTTTACAAATCCTAAAAATACGCACAGTTTTTTAAATTAAATTATGGTATGTATGTTTAGAATAGGTTTAATTCATTTAAAAGCTCATATTGATACTCAGGGAAACTATAAGTTTTCATACAACAATTAATTGAACGTGATCGGAAATTGTAAATTGTACTATATTATTATAACCAGAAGTTCGCATGACTCGTAACAAGAGCAAGTGTGTCGCGTGTACGGGCAATGATGCTCCCCAGCCGGCAATCATTCCGCTAATTGGAGAGAATCATCGCCGTAGAAAGTGTCCCAACACAACGTCGCATCTGGCCACGAGCACACGACAGTCGAAGACTGTGAAATGTGAACTAGTGTCAACGAACAATCCAAGTCGACGCGACTGTTTGAGTGCAACAATCCATAGAAACCGACCGCGACCGCGACACTGCGACATACGGTCGTTCACGCATCGAGTAATTTATATACATATACATAAATTCTACAAGTCTCCTACCAGAGCGAATGAATTTGCAATTGATACAACAATTCTTGGTGACGTTTATAACCACAGATTTAAATCAATGGTTGTAACATTATTTATTTTGTATGAGTGGCCTTCATATTGACAGTGGAAAAGCTAATTGATTAATGTGCCTGTGACAAATTAAACAGTTTAGTCAATCAGTCTTTACGTCGTTGATGTGATTTTATTTTATTATAAAACTAGCGACCCGCCTCATCTTCGCACGGGTACAATTTACAAAGTGTATTTTATGTTTAAAAAATAAATTTAGAGTTTTTAGAGGATTTCTTAGATCGCGTGCAATTCTGAATTCCTGATATCTTCTACGGTATTCATTTAAACGGAAAACTGTTAATAACAATTTTAATCTACATTAGATTTTATCTGGATTAAGATTAATACAGTATTGGAGAAAGTAGCTTCGCAAATAACGTAATATTTTTAATTATTTTATATTAAGTCATTTTCTCTAGACTTTTTGAAGAATTTATGTATTATTTTGATGTATCTCATAAGATTTAGCCACAGCGTAAGCCATGTAGGTGCCCGAAAATATTTTTTTGACGACTTAAGTAATTACAAATAATTGAATTTGTAGAGGACTGGAATTGTAATGTATTGTATAAATATAACCCTTCCGCCAAAAATCTCATTCACATCTAAGCATACATAGGGATAGGAGTAGACAGCGGAAAGCGACTTTATAATAGCTATAGATGTTATATTCTATGTTATATCACAATATTGTCAGAAAATGAAATATGATGAATTATTCGAAAATATAAACATGACTTATTTATTTATTAGCAAACTCGCAAATATACGAGTTTTCATTAAATACTTAGTTTATTACTACGGGTTCTGAATTGAATAAAGTATTATTATTCTCATTAAAGTATAATTTTCCAGCTTACAAATATTATAAACAATTATGTTAATAATCTTTTTGGCAGTTAAAAATACAATTTTAATCATAGATTGAATTCGTATTTGTATGCCGTTTACTGCTGCTACATGAAAGAGTTTAAAAGTATCCTTACTAATAATCATTATATTATTACGTGAAGCAAAAACTTTCTACCCCTTTTTAAGTGTAATGCGTGCACGGAAGACTGTGAGATTTGGCATGGTTAAAGTTTATACGGCGAAGGATGCAAAAAGCTAAAATTTATCTATAATATCTGTTACTAATTATATTAAATTAAATAAATTAATACTGCGAATCCTAACACGACCATGTCATTGAACTTAGACCCTCCAAAATATTGACTTTGTCACTCAGTGAAAAGTGATACAATATTCATTGTTTAGGTTCGTACTGCAAATGTGAAACAGAAAATTGTTTATAATTAAAAAGTCGCTGGGCGAATTTCGATCATTGGACGACCGCTAGATGAATAAATGCGTAAGTGACTTTATTTGTTTGTTACTCAATCACTCAAAACCGGCTTAAAGTTTTGAATACAATATTACATAAAGATACCTTACAACGATTTCTGTGCTTGCAATCCTGATTAAAGACATAGGATTCTTTTTATGTCGGTAAAGACCCATTACTGTAATCCACGCAGACGCAGTCGAGGGCAGAAGCTAGTATTTGTTATATCAGCTATATATCAATATCGTTTCCATCATCAAAATATATTTACTATTTTTATTTACGCTACCTTATATAATTACTAATTCATAAAAGTTGTAATAAAGGAAATATTATGTATATTTCAAAGGATAAGTAGCATTACATAACACATGATTACGAAGGCTTTACAACACCTGTTTATGATCAACCAAATACGGTGTCGATTGATGTAAATTAATAATCATTGCGTCATGCGTCATGTTACTTCTAAAGGCATGTTCATGCTCATTATCTTGAAAGGCATGTGGGCATACCTTTAGTTCTAAGTTTGTTGCCAGGTGTAATATATTAAAAACCACAAAAAAATTAAACATAAATTTCTTGCCCAAAGTAATCAAGCAGTTCATAACTTGACTGAAACCACGAAAAATTTGAGAACTGATAAATGATTCATAATTTCATAGAGTATGCAAAAAGACCCAAGAAAATTCAAACTCGGAATACTAAAATACCTAAACTATGTAAACGGTCAATTGTTATTAGAAATTAACCAAAGAGTCAACTTAGCTCTGATAATAAAATAATTATTAGAAAAGGCTTAAATACATAAACAAACAATCGTGCACAGACACGCTTTACTGGAATTTTATGAATATAATTGAACTATTTAGCGCTGACTATTAAAGAATATAAACATTTTCCATTCCGGTAATAGGCGATTTGTAATGACATTTCGACGTAATACAAAGAATCAATAATCAACAGAATACTAAAAGATATATGTAGATAAAATCAGCGCATCTGGCAACACTACTTTTTGTTAACTGTTGATGTAGAGGTCGCGGAGTCAGTGGCCCTTCCTGCTCTCAAACCTTTCAGGGTAATGTTACGTGATCGCTTGAACGGTGGGACGCGTTCAGCACTGCAATGCCGTACCACATTGTCTACCGCCCTTGTAAAAGAAGCTTCGAAAGAAACTGATTCGTTACTAATACCTTATTGTTCTCGTATCAATTCAATGTTATGCATAAATATTTACAGAAGCCATGAATGCTTTTAGAACGTTTCTTATTTAGATTGTTTATGAAGTATTTAAATAATGACAATGTTGTCTTGTCCTAAGCCAAGACATTCGTTTGTTTTTGTTTGTTTTTTTGTTTGTACAAACAAATGTATACTACTTTTATAATCAAAGAAACCCAAATATAGTATTACCCGGTACTTTATGCGAATAAAGTAAAAAATATTTTTACGTAGAGCCGAGAGACAACACTACTGGAAGAATTTATGAGATATGAATATCATTCATAGTTCTATGTCCCGAGTATAATTTATATCTGTAATATACTAGTAACCGCCCTCTTCTCCGTTGTTGTCAATTGTAATATAAATTATAATAGAAATAAAAATAGTCCCTATCACTCAGAAATAATGTAGTTTCTTTTTTTTACACACAGATTAATTAGTCAAAGAATATTTGAATCGGATCAGTAGCTCTAAAGATTACCTTCAACAAACATACAAATTTTACCTCACTATAACTAAGTAGTAATCATAAATATTAACTATATTTGGTTACCATATTTTAAATTGACCATTTAGCCTCATATTGACGTTTGGGAAATATCTTTTATCAAGCACAGGCGAAGTTAGCCGTATTTTGTTGCTAAACTTGCGTTGTTTAAATTGGTTCAAGCAACAGCATCAATAGAAATACAAATTACAAATGTCATTGATATACATATATTCAACAATTCACGTATTACGTACACTACTTATATCATGCAAATAGAAAACTAAACGATAATTTACATCTCTATATTTTCAGCAATGTATTCTTAACATTATTCGCAGTTGACAGCTTAAGCGCTGCCTTGTGACATGAACAAATCGAGACGGCGGCTCACTGTGACATTCTAGGACTTAACATAGCTTCATTTTTATTACGTACTTAATGTACAAATAGAGTGAACGGCGCTATTTTTTTTTTCGCTGACTATTCTGTTAGCCCTGGCCCTGGAGCCTCAGACGGCTTTTACAGCTTCACTGGGCTTGGGAGTGAGGTGCGCTACAAATAGCTATGTAAAGGTATGTCTCGGATCCTGACGGGAAGGGAGGGGGAAGAAAAGTCGGGTAGGTACCCGCAGCGGTCGGCAATTTAAGGGAGCGCCAAATTTGTTTGAAATGTGAAATGATGGAGGGAAGAAGCGCCAACGTAAAGTTTTTGCCCTGGTCTGGAAAACACGTAGATTCGGGGTTGATAATGGTATGCCCATGAGATCTGAAGAGTAAATACAATTTATAGATATACAAGAGTTACCTATATAGTAGTTTTATAGTGGACGAATATCTCTCATTTAATTAAATATTTTAATTAATTAAATTTATCAAATAATAGAAGTATAAAAATTCATTTTGTTTGATTACCAGGGGCGTTCTTAAACGATTCATCCGATTGTGATGAAACTTGGTTGAGTTGCTATGTCTACATACACCCAGGAAGGTTTCTGAATGTTCCAAATATTGCACAATATGTGGCGTGTGTGACTCGTATAATTTTGAAAACAGCGCAACCGAAGTTGCAGGCAAAAGCTAGTATGATATATTTATTTATTTACTAAAACGTAGCAAATATAATAAATACTACATTTCGAATAGGGTTCAGTTAAAAAATATGAAATGATATTGTTTACGTGTGAGTTAAAGAATGATATTAAAACATTGGTAAACATACGTGCAGAAATTATTTATAATATAACTGTAATAAATGTTTTAAATGCTGGCTATTAGTACAACAGGCAGCAACAAGCGCAGAGCAGGTATATTTTATTTTCGAGGATGTCGGGCGACATTTTTCAGTCGGTTAATTGTGGCATACCTTCATGTAAACCTATAGTTATTTAACGAGCATACAAGAATCCTGTTGACATACGTGCACCTGCGACAAACTCCCATACATCACCTAATTTGTACTTGAACATATTATATTTATAGATCATCCTACAAAACAAGTATAACAGTTGACGTGCCTATGTGCCTATAATTTATTATATATAAGCATTATTTCTTGAAGACTAATATTTAGTTAGAACACATTAACACAGCTTTTAAAAGCATCATTTAAATTCTAAACATTATCTATGCAAGCTCTTAAATAAAAATTTCTATAAAGTTTAAAATTAATTGGATGAAAAACGTACACTTTTTTGCTATCTTAATCAATTTAATTCAGTTAATTAATTTGATTCATTTTGTTAGTAAATGTAAATATAGTATATCATCTTCATTTCCTTTTGGAATAGGTTTCGATTTGTATCAATAATTATATCATTATAAAAGAATTTGTTAAAAAACTCGACATAACATAAACTTGAAATAACATTTTTGTTTACTTATTTTAAAGTACATGAAAACTATAGAATATTTGTATCTTCAAGTTAGTAGTTAAATAATCATTATCTTAATACTAATGAAACATTTACATAATAATTGAAGAAATAAAACGAAAATAAATACTCGGCTTATTCAATTGAGCAGTCCCGTTTACTAAATAATAATTATGTTGTTTTTCTTCTTCTTCTTCCTAACTTAGCACCTAGTCCTCTTTATTGAAGACCGTTACTGCCATTATCAAGTGAATGTAGTGTCCTTTCTTATGAAAATTTCAGTATCCTAACAAGATAGTGGTAGGGACCCTACCCTTGTTAGAACTTTCGAGGGAGTTTATGTGGCTCCTCAAAATGTATTTGTCCTCTAGTCTATATTTTTAATCCACTTTCCCTTATGCACAATAACCAAAGTATAGCACGTAAAACGGCACCGATATTACGTAATATAGGGCCAAAATCTAAGTTAAGTAATTAAAAATAAAATCCACAACCTTGTCACTTCAAGATCCCGACAAAAACTCCAATTAGTTTAAGTAGTTGTTAGCGGATATAATATTTTAAAGGATATAAAGCTGTCATTCCAATTCATAATACGAGTTAATTAGCCGATAAATGAATTATATAGATTGTAGTTGTAAATATGCTATAACACTATTATTACACGAATTAAAAAAAAAAACTGTATCGATTCGCTCCAATTTTTCAGGCAACAAAATTGTAGTTTGAGTGTTTACAACACCAAAACAATTCGCCTGCACAATTACAGTGTCGAATAAATCATTTTGTAACTAGTTCTTCGATTAAAACATATTAGTGTTTCGCCATTTAAAAAACACCGTATTCCTGCTGTTTTCTAATGTTCGTACATGACTTGTGCAAAATTTATTTGATTGACGCATCATGATGCAAAGTAGAAATTTATTATACAACAATACAATAAGCATTAATGTGAATACTTAGTTATTTTTTTAAATTATGAAAACTATATTTAGTATAATAGAAATCCATAGACTTAATACAAATTAATAGATCGGCAACTCGAAAGAGAGATACGCTTGTGTTAGAACGAGAGAGGGATAAGAGACAATTTTCGTAGGTGTTATCGGCCTGTATCAGCCTACTGGATATCAAATCAAATCACGCTTAGTTTACAAAATCTAAGGTTTAATGTTGGGTGTTAGACATGTTTAATTGTCGTTACGTGTATTGTATCTAGATATAACTCGTAACAAAATAATACGCATATTCCGTATTGGTCTCATCTTATTCAACCTATTGCCTATAAATATACTATACTAAATGTATGTCAAAAATCATAATAATAATGTCCTAATTTTTAAATATTCAAGAAAGTAATTAACAATTTACTATAGGTAATAAGGTTCTTAAGTAATTCTGCAAATTGTAAAAGCTGGTCTCAGCAAGAGAAGAGTACTTAGGTACTCGGTATTACGTTAGGTAATAACACCATAGGATCTAAGAGTATTTCAGTATATTACATTGGCAAACAGATAAGCCATTACAACTGTGAAAAGAATTATCGCCAGTAGTGTTCTTGTATATAATTCGTAAGCGACACGGTGTGAATATGCAAAATTGTATTTCAAAAGCATGCGAAAACATATTAGCAATATCGTGAACGCAAATTATATTTGCTAAGACTGTGTTATCTACAGATGTTTAATTACAACATGTTGGCATGTATATCTTAGTAAGCCATCATATTACGCACTGCATGCCGATCTAACTCATTTTTTTATAAGTAATTACATACTTTTATTGTAGAAGCGTTAATGCATCGTACCTATGCCCAACACCGATTATTATACACCAGAGTTGTTGTTCTATGTACCAATCTACATGATTTATGTTACCTACGTTTATCTAAATAATTAAAACAATATCTGATTTCCTGCTTTCAAGATTCAATCAGTAAGATTGAACGTTGCATAATTCGTTCTTGTGCAACATTTACTTTTAGGTTTGTTATACCTTACAAACATTTTAATATTATTGTTTATTGGACTTTAATTATTTCTCTATAGAAATCTCGCAATGACAACAGAATGATCAAACTGTCAATATTTGGCTTATACATTACTAAGGAAAAATACTCTTAAAGAAACTAGTCTATCTACATATTTTAAGCTGATGATAAAAATGTTGCTGGTACCTACTTCATAGATTTATTACTGCAAACTTAATTAGAAATAATCAACCAAGCCTTTGAATTTACATGATCGTATACATTTTTAGAAAAAAAAGGTTTTGAGAATCAATATGTTTAACAAATTGTAACATTAGTCACTCTAGTCACAAATATAATGTTAGCTTTTATATTGTTACCAATGCAATAAGGAAGCCTGAATTGTCACAGATATCTATTAACTTCCATCAAACCTGTTAACAGTTTATATTGGCTACTCATTGAGAACGAAGTCCAACTATTATAAGACTGTAAATTCGCCACACGCTTATTTCTACAATTATATAAAAATATAACATCATAGTCCGATAACAGTCGCTCATCACAGACACAAGACACTGTAGCTCCGTATAAATTTACAAGAATGGTCCAACTTCTACCTTCATTCATAGTCCCCCTAGGAGTAGGATTATAGTGCTTATATTATGCTACCTAGGGTATATAGGTAAATTGGATTATACTGTATATTACCTAAGTCAAGAACACACGTCGTTTATTTGGATTTAATACTACATAGCCTTGAATATAGATATTGACCTTGTTAGACAACAGACCTTGGTAAAATTGGTAAAAAATTTTATGCATGAGCGGAACGGATAATATAGCAATAAAGTATTTCTTCACGCAATATTTATCAATGTGTAATTTGTCACTTATTTATCGTTAAAAAGTTTAAAAAAAGATAATAGTAATGAGATCTAATGTACACTCACAGCTCGCCGAGTATGTTTTAGGTCCCATGTAATAGGGGGCGAGCCTATTGCCATTAATCGGGCACGAAACCAAACTCCGAGCTGCTACCGAGAATTTCATAGGAAAAATCCGATAACACTTTGTTCGACCTGAGATTCGAACCCAAGACCTCGCTCATAGCAGTTGCGCTTACGACCACTAGGCTAACGAGGCCGTTACTATAAAATAACCTTTTAACGTAATGTTTAATAATAATTTAAAGAAAAAAAAAAATCATTACGATTTATGGTTAACTGAAAATTTATACGCTAGTTTAGTAATTTTGTTGGGTTTAAAATTTGAACCACTCGACAGGCTCAGCTAAGTCCTATGCCTTTATTAAATAAGCTTAGCGTTTCGCCATAATCTCACCCGGTTTTAAATGGTTATGTGACCCAAGATCATAAAATGTTAACCCGCTAAGCCTAGTGGAAGGCTGGCTCTCAAGCGCAGCCACCGAAACGCACCTGTAGGTGATAGCTATTAAATAGCCAGGTTGTCTGGCATTAGTAAATCTCCTGCCGCCATGTATATAGTTTCATCACGACATTATCATCAACTCAGGCTCATTGGCTCATTGCATTCGATCTACGCGGAGTCCGTGTACGCGCTACCATCACAACTTAATGCTCAGCTAAATGACATATTTTATATTTTAACTAGCAGTGTGCCTGTTGGGAGATCCAATCGGTAGCATATCAGTAGCATTTTATCATCTTAGAGGATTAATTTGCAAAAATCCATTCTTGGTCCTCACCTATGTTATCATAAGAAACTCCTGTGAGAAATTTTGTGCTTCTAGAAGATAATAATGCATATGAAGAATAGGCATAGAAGTATATTTTTGTTTTCTATGATATTATGTGTTGAAAACATTATAGACATTCACAATTACTTTACGCCTAGAAAAAACCCTGCATTTTACATAATTAATATGCTGATTACGGCGTGTGTTATATTTGTTGATACTTATCATAGGGAAATAAGCCAACGGAGTATTTTCTAGCTAACAATATATATTTAAACAATAGAATACATAAATACAGGCCCATCGATATAAAAAAAACCGCCGATCTAGACTAACTTGGAATCTAAATACAACATTTCATCTAGATTGTTTCAGCTGTTTCCGAGAAACCAATTACATATATACCTATATATATACAATAGTTGCTCACTTAATAGTATTAAATACACACGCACTGACACTCACGCATAAAACACACATGCACGAACACACGCACGCACGTAACCACGCACGAAAGCACGCACGCACAGACGCACGAAGGCACGCACTAACTAATCTATTAATGTCTTCTTGCCTTATTTTTTCATCCCCTTTAAATCAAATAAAATTTCGATCTGAGTACAACACCGCGATAGAAATAACTGATTTTAGTCATTATAATTATATTAAAAAGCTGCATTATAAAACACAAAGTGTTAAAATTCCGAATTTAACGACTGTTTAGTATAGTTATTAAACATCCCATGTTTATAAATAAGAACGTTACTTAATTTACTTATACATTTACAAATCGACCTTCACATAATGAATATAACCTCCAAGTTATGTACTTTGCATTACAATATTTTATGAATAAATTTAATTATTATTTATTTGTGTGTAGTCTTATTTTTTATCGAAGAAAGAAAATAACACAAAATATATATGTAACATTCTAATGAAATATTTATGAATTAAGGATCAACAATGTAAGCAAACAAAAAAGCCATCTAAATACCGTTTGTATATGTATATTTTATTATATCTATCTATATAAAGTTATAGTAGCTACCTGCACATTCAGATTCGCCTGTAATTAATCTATAATAAGTATTTTAAAAATATATTCCAAGAACATATCCTTAACATTTTCTACTTATTCATATAATTTGAAAGAATTCATTGAAAGAACTTAAACATTGAAGTTACGTCGATAGATTGTGCATGCAAATGGCACAAATTCCAATACATTTATGTACTTGAGTGACACTTTGTCCTATATTCAAAGACGTAGAAAAATAACATAAAGCAGCCAAAGAAAAATTACTGAGCACATCGTTTTAATTGCCAAGAATTGTGGTAATAATCATAATTATTGGTATGAAATAACAGCGCTAAACGAATACTGTAAAAAAAACAAGTACTCGTAAATGTTTTCTTTCAGTTTAAACAGAAGTCATTTAATATTGTTACATTGATGCCTAATTGTAATTCGTATGTTACGACGAGCAAGTGTCACGCCTAAAGCAAAACTGGGTACTAAAAAAGACGTACAGACTTTATATAAAGTGATTACGACAAGTAATTTCGTATGTAACTCGCTCATACTTAGACTATACTGTGGTGCAATAGAACCTGTACCTACAACACAAAAAAAAACTTTACGGTATCATCGGTGCCATCTGTATAAACATAATGTACCTAGTCCAAAGACTCCCATAATACTTGGTTTATTTGTATGACTGGCAATAGACTTCCCTTAATATAAAAACGAGTTGAAACCCGATAAATAGCTGATGTTTTGCCGTGGAAGCAATTAACATAACATGGTTTTGACGGTACTCATTTCGTACGTGCCGTTTTGGGATACGTGCTTTTATTCTACAAAACATCTATTATGTGAATATACATGTAGGCATGCTTTTGTGTATTTAGCTATCGACGTAATAAGCAGAATTTATTCTAACATCTAGCTATAGTATTTATAAAAAATAGGTAAACCTTACCACCATACATAGTGGAGTAATGATTTGAAAGGGAAGAATAAAAGAAATGCGCTTTTATATCTACATTAATTGTTTTATACTGATTAAAAAAATAATGTACTGCACGTGATGGTAATAAAAAACAATACAAGAAGAGCAGCAATTGAGACCAAACTGAAGATCCGTCAGCAATCGCCGCTATCATGATCTGCAAATACCACGGCGAGAGTCACATAATGTTTGAAAACGCACGGGGTTTTTACATAAATTAAATTATAGAGGTTCGCCGTTGTGCGCGCATCACGCAAAAACTACTAAATAGATATTGATTCATAATTTTTTATTTTACTCCTTATTTAGAAAAAAATATCACAATATCTTCGTAACAATAATTCTGTAGTCCACGCGAACGAAGCTGCAGGCACAGCTAGTAATTATATAAACCGGTTAAGATTTGTCATCATAGGTGTTCACAGGGATATCTCTAACTAAATGTATATAGAACACTTATTAATTATTTTATATATACAATGAACCAGTTGGCTCAATATCGTACCAAGCTTGAATACATTGACAGTTAACGTAGATATACAGTTATGTTATTGTAATAACTATAAAGATAGGTACTAAATAATTAAATTAACCCGCGTGCAAATATGATAGCAATTTTTTTTAAGTTTATTTTTATACTTACTATTCCAGTATTTGAAGATATTTAAGAAACTTAAAACTGTTGTTATTAACGGCGATTGTCCACCCAAGTGCGATTGAAAACCAATATCAATGGTTTTGAGGAGTTTCATGGTGTATCTTCGAAGTTGACAGTCCAATGCCAAACAAAAAAAGGATCATCCAAATCGGTTCATAAAGAAAGAAGTTATTGCTGAACATCCATAAATATATTAAGTAACTACGTATTTTTCTAAGTCTGTTAAAAACAATAGCTATTAAGGGCAAAATTCATGATTTCTAACTACTAATTTATATGACTTGTCTTAATGTATATTATAATATGCAATTTTTATACATACTAGTTATCCATACTAATTTATTATACCCACTCTTAAATTATTATCCTTTAGAATCTCTAAGAAAAACACTTTCCTCACTGTGTTTTTCAAACTATATCATATCCTTATCATATCCAAGACAACGTTGAATAAAACAATAAAAATTATGTTTTAATTTTATACGAATAAACAGCCAAAGTGAAACAGATTTAATTTAAAAGAGAATAGAGATTTTATTTATATTAGAATATGTATGTGCATCAAGATATTAACGAGATGTAAAAATGTAAAATTCATGATTAATTAATTCGATAAATGAATAAAAATTATACCCTTAGACGGTAACTGATCGATACTGCTTTATAAAAAGAATGTCACAGTAAGTTGCAAGTACTATTTTACACAACAGACAGGTTTTTTGCACCTTATGTAAAAATGTAGGTACTTTACCCGTTCTTATTTTCAGATTCATTGTGTTTTTTCTTTCTTTATTTTTACAATTTGGCTTCTTTGGAACTTGTGAGAAATTTGCTTGTATTTACATCAATTTCAAATAAAAAGTAAATTCAAAGTTCATTGTTTGCTAATAAAAAAAGAAATTAGGTAATCGTTATCATTTGTATGATTTTTAGAGTACTAACTGATATAACAATAATTGATTATACTAACACACATAGATGATTCTTATCTTCATCTTTCTGTGTATTCACATTAATTAAAAAAATATTAAAGATTAATGTTTATTGATATATACTTATATATGTATATACGTACAACGTATGTCGTCATTACAAAAACTATCAGGTAGTAGGTACCTATATTGTTCCATTTTTCCCACATCTGCAATTAATAACAAAAATAAAAAATTGTAAAATTTCAAACAGTTAGTCAGTTTACGTCTCGCCTAATATATCACCGCAGTTGGTTAATATGCTCATTTACAGTAATTATTAACACCACAGCAAGCACGGCGCGGCGCGGCGCAGCGGCGCGTGCACACTTGAATATACTAGTTCATTTATAACTTATATGTGAGTACTAGTTTTCGTTGTATAATCTTATGAAAATATAGAGGAAAGAACTACTGAATGTTTATTACGTACCCATTATTTTAGTCAGGGGTTTGATTATTTATTGTTACTTATTTTAGTCACAGTATTTAGAAATGATAATTTATTTCAAATATCGTTTGTAGTGTTTTTTAAAATTGCAATATATATTATTATTTTTTAATTTTACCTTGAATGTAAGCACCTGGAGCTGAACAGTTTATGATATATCACTAAATAGAAAATACTAAATACGTCATATTGTTTTATATACTCACAATATTACAATTTTTTTATCTCGCAATCTTGTCTTTTGGATAAACAAAATATTGGGAGAGAGGTGGACGTGATTTGACATGAGCCACCTCCCTTTTCGCTTGATAATGAAATAATATCGCATAACGATGAGTCGTATGAAAATCATTAAAATCTATTGAACAACTTAAGATTGGTCACAATATAAAAAAAAAAATCAGATGCGAGCAAACGAACTAATTTTACCAATTACAATATTATACTCTCAATCTAAATTAAAGTTAATTCCCCGTCTACGGGATAACTAAAATACCTTGGTAATTTATTACGAAATACTACAAAATCAAGATTATAATTTACACGTCGCGTCGGGTTAATGTTACAATGACGCTTTTAAATTTTCTGAATGTTAATTATACCGATAAGTATATTTTAAAATGTTCAGATAAAAACCTTACTTCGTTCAGTAATTAAAGTGTGCATAAAAATTCTAATAAGGCATATATATACTTAGGTGATAAGATTCCAAGTGCTGAGGCATGTGAAGCGTGCTAAAAATGTGCAGATTTATGAAAAAAAAACTTTATAATATATTGTTTTATACCACGTGACTATCAAAACCAAATGACTATAATATATCTCCAACTCTTTTTGCATCACAATGTATAGTGTATATTTATACACTTACCTTACTTACATACAAAAGTAACACCAATTGGATAGAAAGGGTTACAAATGAGGAAGTGTTCAAAATGGTTGACGAGGAAAGACAGTTGTTGAGAAACATAGATAACAGAAAAGGAAAGATGATTGGACACTTGAAACGGCACGAAAAGTTCTCTATACACGGACAACTGAAGTAAAGCTAAGAAGAGGAAGACCTCGATGAAGCTTTGTCCAACAAGTGAAGGACATATCGAGAGTCAAAAAAAGGTAGAGGATATCTCACCTCTTACATTAAAGAAGCAAGATTAATTTAATTTTTGTGGTTTGAATATAAAGATGTGACTTAGACGTATTTTTCATATTTTTTTAACTTTAACTTAAATAAAGTACAAGCAGATACTTATTGAGTACTAATATAAGCAGAGCGTTAATCATGCTTGATATGCTTGGCTACATAATCTAAACCCGAGAAGACAAATCGCTCATCCAACACTACAATGACATAATTACAAAAAAGCCGAAATTGATATTTTGGTGTCATAAGTTCCTGTTCACAATATAATCATATCACAATTGTTCTTACAATAGTTTATTATAGAGGGAGTGAATTCGCTAAATATTCATCAATTCAAAACTTTTAAATGTTACTACTGAAAAATTACTTAAATGTAATTACGTCGTTGTTCTATTGGATGAGCGAAATGATAAATTTTGTTTATCGTAAAAGGAGTCAAACTTGCGTAATTACTAATTAGACATGATTAGATTTTATCCACTAGATCAGCGAGTCGGTAAAAATGTCACCAAATATTGAACTCCCTTACACGTGTCACTCTACTCAGCTAAGAAATTTGAGAAATTTTATTAGGTAAATACGTGACCACTTTGTAAGTATACTAAATAATATGTAAAATGTAAAATGGATATTATTATTATATAACAATTATTCATTTATGTTTTAAGCTTACAATATAAGTAAGAATAATAATAAGTAATGTTCCTTCATAGCTGTAGTACTCACCATTTTTTATTGTTTACAGAGATTTTTGGTTTTTTATTATATATTTACTTAAACAAAAGCATGTCCGATAAAACAAAACTAAAAACTATGCTAATATGAATTTTACTTTCATGTAATTACAGTTCGCATACTACTCATGGTGTGTGATGGTTATGCAATGTTGCAAGAAATAAAAAAATGGTGCCTATGTAAGTAAACAGATTAAGAAACAACACAAAACAAATCAAATATATTTTAAATAACAGATATGTTATTCTGTGCTGTTTAAAATATTTAAGTATTTATTGGAATGAAAGTCCGTATCGTGGGGTGGGAGCTAACCTAGAAGAGTGTCGTACATCTAAGGGTTGATCGTCTTTAAATTGGCCTAGCTGTGTGACGACCAGACTTGTACGAACTGTTGTATGTACAAAACGAGTAGTCGATAGTTCGAGTATCGCTAATTCAGGGTTTTTATATAAACATATTTTCTTTTTTTTCTTTTATAAATAGGTACAATCTTGTTACAGTTTCATTATTGTGCTTATATATTGAAAAGGACTTCGTTCCTATCGGGTGTTTCCCGACACCTTTAATTTTTTTCCTATCAGTACTGATTTTGAACTTTCCAATAATATGCCAAATTAGAAGAACTGGTATGAGAATACATCATACAAGAATCATAACACAAATATTATGCGATTTCCAAAATACTATTATCATTATTACTTGATGCGATGTTCAATTTAGATGATGAATAATTGACATTTAGATTACAAAACCACAAAAAAATCATAGTGCATGTCCAAGAGAAACATGAGCTCGGTTTTTTTCCATACTTCGTGCCTATTGTGAGTCGTACATCCATCAAGATTCGAATAGAGTCTATAAAAACTGAAATGAAAGTCTATCGGTGACAATGAAAGTTCATTATACTTAATAATATATAATATATATACACCAAACATATTCGATGTAAAGGTGACTGCGCAAGCACGTAATAATAGACACTTAAAATTTAACGAGCGACATCATAAAAGTTTTACAAAAAGCAGTTTAACAGAAAAAGTTTCTACATATCCCCAGATTATAATAATATTAAGAAAATTATTATATCAGTTCAGATTATTGAAAACAAACTTTCTCTGAAAATTTCATAACACACTTGCACAGTAAAGGGTTTTCAATATTATAATTTTTTTGATACAATTAAATCTCTTTATTTCTGTGCTTTGATTTAATTAGGTACTAGATAATGACTTTAATCTGTAATACACTTTATTTATTATAGTAGACGTATAAATCGATTAATACTAAATCGTGTAAATTGTTTCAACATTATAAAATAGGGCACACCGATAATTTTCTCGATAACGTTTTGGCCCTATTATAATATATGATTATTGTTAATACTGGTGGGAAAATTCAATGGAATCAGAGAGAAAAATAACGGGGTAAGATTAAATTAATAATAATTTTTTTTAATATGCGAAAGTATTAATTGCCCATTGGTACTTTATGGAAAAACACAGAAAATAATAAGCTATATTATAAAAACAATACTCATTGTAATAACATTTTTTGTGTATGAACTATATGTTTACTTGATATCATTATAATTTTCTGTTTAATATATTTATAAAATCTATTATTGTCACAGGTACTATAAAATACTAGGAATGACTCATGTTCACCACGCTCTACGCACCACAGATGATTACGCTCTCATTAACAAAATTTAAATATCATCTGAATTTGTAGATAGAATGTAGTCTACGTAAACTTGTGCCCGAACACAAACAAAGGTCGTTATCACTAGCAGCTTTATACATAATTCTATTGTTCAAACGATTAAATCGGACCAAAACGGTGGAGAGAATGAATGGATGCACTTGTCGCGTGCAAGGAACTCGTGGCTCAATTTATCATTTGCTATTGTTGGAGTAAATGGGTAGCCAAGGCGGTCGACGTACGACGAGCGTCGACGGTGTGGCTCTGAGTCCGATCCGACGCTCCATACTACTCCGTACTCCGTAGTCCGTCAGTCGCGTCGCGCGCACTGTATCCGCCGCGCCGCTCTTCGGCACAGCTTGCTTGTGGGAGCTCTTCTCAGTCGTCTCTGCACAATATCCGTGCCCGCCCTTATCATAACATACCCGCAGTCAGATCGATCCGCAAGTCTACGCATTTTGCAGTGATAACGTAAACTCTTGACCGCTACGTGACACGAGTGACCCCAAGTATATCTAAGTATTACTATAATAAATGCAAGTGTTGTGACAAAAAAGTGTTATTAATTTGAGTTTCTTTTGAATTATTCAGGATTTATTGCTTCCAATATCAGTAGTAGGTAAATTAATAACAATTTCTCCTATTATTTATATATTATTATATATCTGACAAAATCAACATACTACTAAACAGGAATAACAATGTCAAGAAAAAAAATTAAGTACATAACAATTTCATATTAATACATACAGCTTGGTGTATATTAGTGTTATTCTGAAGAAACTATCATACCAATTTTTATTTTAGAAACTGTACTACTATCCACTAGTCATCTACTGTTTATACAAATGGGTAAATAAAACAAAAGTCTGTACACGCCGCTCAGTAAATAACTGGGTCATAAGATACGCTTTGGTAAAATTTTCAACTCAAAAATTTGCTGTTAAATTATTAAATTTAACAAGCTTATCGTGTTTGAAATTGAATAGACAATTATTAAATTAACTGTATTATTAGAGTACCTACGTATAGAAATATAATTAGAAACACTCTCGCTTGTAACTTAAAATAGCTTAAAAGTTACAAAAGAGGTTCGTTCGGCATTTACCATTTTTAAACATACCTACGTTTTTTTTTTCTTATATATAAAAGGATAACTAACTGACTGGCGTATCAATGTACAACCTAATTTACTGAGGCTAGGTCAATGAAAATTTGCATGCGAGTTTCTTTTACACTGCAGGTGAACTCTATAGAAGGATTTTAGAAATTCAACCCCTAAGGTGGTGAAAAAGAGGATAAAAGTCTGTATGAAAATCCGTTATTTTTGAGGATGGGCTATGAAAATTGGTATTTAGGAATTCAGTTACAAATTCAAAAAGATGGGACATAACTCACCGATGACGCGAGCGAAGACGCGGGCAAATCACTAGTTTTACATAAGACGGAAATATAAAATAAAGTCAAAATTGTAGATATAACCGCTAAAACAATAAATTTTTCATTAAAACTTTTATGATTTATAATTTCGCCTATTCATTTGTGTAAAGAAAATTTGGAATTGTAATACCGTTTAGTTATTATTTGGTATAAATTCATTATATTTTAAGTGAGAAAAAAAGCAACTTCAGAAATTAATTTATGGGAAGATAACGAAATAATGTAGGTGGAAAAACAAGGTTGAAATTGAATAACTTACATTACTCATTCTATCTTATTATTAAACCTGAAAGCATTTGAAATTTTAAGAGGTCAGCTCATGAAATTGTGCATAATCTATAGAATAGCGTTTTTGTATTTTATTACAAGCACTAAAAGCTTAAAATAATGTTATTCTTATATGTCAAAAATATTCGACATTGCATTCCGATTTAGAACAAAAATTTATTTTACCGAAAGAAAAAACATTTAGACAAGGTATTTTAATACATACATAATAGTATTTATCTTATTGAAAGTACATAAAATAAACATTAAAAAAACGATTCTAAAATGAGACTTAAGAACACAAATGAATCCATATACTTAAATATATCTATATAAAATATATATCTATATTAATAGGCCTAATATAAATATTTCATGAAAGATGTTAGTGTTATTATTATTTTTATAAATATTACTCAAGAGTCATAATAATATAAATTTGTCTAATTCGTGAGTGATATTTATTTTATACTTTGGATACACTGTATAGTATGAATTATTAATTGTATTTGCGCGAATATATTAGACTAAATTCTGAACGAAAATGGTACCATAGAATCGTTTTATGATACCTATTTAATTATTGACTAAATAACACGCTGTAACATTATTACAGCAAATGATGCAATGTGCACGAACTTTGAATAACAGATTGACTCGTCAATGACTGAGACAAATTCTATTTGACTACTTAATGTTTGTAAAAAATCTTTATATTATAATAAATAATATAAATTTCTGCATCCGGGATTATTATAGTGAATAGTGTCCCGACTCCCGTCTTATCATTTACAATACGTCAATGCATCTAAAAACTAATTGTTATCGAAAGAAACATTACGTATGGTATCAGTGTAACTTATGTTCTGACTTTGGTATCAATATTCGATAAACTGTTGAGTTTATCAACTTTTTAAACGTTGCTATTTGTAGATATCAAAAATTTGTCTTTCAAAAAAAGTTATCAGTAGCTATATAAATATTTTCAATTCCATTTAAGCAAAATATATCATAAACTGCTATTAAACTTTAGTGATGTATTTCAACACAAAATACCCTACTAAAATCAAATATAACATGAAATATCCGTCATATATTAATATTGGTTATAATTATGAGCAGCGTCTAAATATACAAATAGTTTTCTTAAAAAAGCAGATAAAATCAATTACAAGAATAAAGAAACTAAATATATCAATTTGTGTCTGGCGATTAAATCTTTTACATAATTAGTTACGACCGTGTATCAATTAAAAACTGCGCGCATTACTCACATAATCACGATCAAAGTAACAGATTCATATTAGTTCAAATGTTTTCATATAAGTAAATAATACATATCTAAATTAATCTGCAAACATTCAAGTTTTTATAGAGTACAATACACTCAGTGTTCAGTGAGATCGTAATGCTCCATATTGCGAGCACATCTGCGACCTGGATGCCATCAACCGTTTCGCGTATTTATCATGATAATTATTCTGCACGTCCTCTGTAATTGAACTTCTTATTTGGTTACACCAAACATCTTAAGAACCCAATATTGAATACCCTGGCACTAATTTTACACAAATTATAAAGAAAAGCAATTTCATTCAGCGTAAAGTAAACCTTGCTTTATTTGACAATACACGCCTATACGATCAATTCATTTTAATATTGTATTCAAGATTACATTTGGAATAAATATAACCACTATTAAAAGTATTTGCACACAAAGGCCAGCTATCAATGCAAAATATGCATTTTTTTAGTATGTATAAGATATCGCAAAAATCCAAAATCACTACCCGTTTTTTATCTGACCTTTTCAATTCGTATAATTATTAAATTCGTTTATAATTTGTGTACTTATAGATATTTTTTCACCTTTTTTAATAAATTAATATTTTATAGGGCATTGATAGGACAAAGAGGCAAATTCTTCGCTAAAGCTAAAAAAAATTTATGTTGGTACATACTTCACTATTTTGGTATATTTTATACACACAGCGCTTATCTATTTTTTTATCTATACCTTTATTATAAAAGTAGAGAGTCTGTACATTGAAGATGTTTGAGAAAAAATAATACAGAGGGTTTAGAAATATGAATAGAATACACACACACACACAAGATAGATTTTGAATTTTTTGTCTCTTTGTCTGTCGGTATGTTTGAACGCCAATCACTCAAAATCTACAGCACCAAATTTAATGGAATTTGTTATGATTGTAGTTTGAAGATACATTTACGATACATTTTTACTCGTATGGACGTATTGAAATTACGTTTAGGTTATGTACATATAAAAAGGAATGCATATGTACGTAACTCTGTAATATATTTAAAATATGTACTGAAATAAATTGAAAAGTTACCAAATTATCTTATCTTTACATAAGTTTCAGTAAAATCAATAATTGGAAACGAAAGTCCAATATTATTCATAGATGGCGCTATACGGCTTGGTTTAAATTATCACGAAATTGGTTTGATATTTATTGTTATACTTAAGTATATTTTCTGTAAGCACGTATATTGATAATTTAAGAATGGATATTATTATTATTTTTAAAAATATTTTAATATTATTTTAAAATGTTTATTTAAGTATCTATTCTATCTAGATTTCTACGTTACATGTTGTTTAGTTTTTTAGGCCGTTATGGTTTTTATTAAATTATACTAAACAGACTTACTATAAAGCGTTATTATTCATTGGAATAAACGGTTTATAAAAATAAAGTTATTAAATAAAGTTTGCTTTTCATAAAGGATTGCGAAACTGAACATTTTTGTATGCCTATATATAGTGTATATATATATATATATACAGGATGGCCAAAAAGACGTGAATCAAACGCAGCTAGGGGTTAGATGGGCTTATCAGCTGCAAAAAATTGTTCTACGGGAGGTCCTTAAGGTCAACCCCTGCAGAGTTATAATTTATTTTGTGTTTTTATGAGAAAATAGACTTCTTTTACTAATTCTTATTAAAATTCGAAAAAATCTACAGCCTGTATCTTTTTTATGATTTTCACGAGATTGGTACTGATGAGTCCTTGCGTCAGACATACTATTTATGGTAGTTTATTGGGTGTGTTGAAGATAATATGAAGTTTTACGAAAAAAAAAAATCTCAAATCATGACTATTTATTTTCTTCGGACCCCACTGTGAAAAAAAAACTACTCTACCGAAAAGTGACCCTGTATAACAAGTTTTGGCGCATTAAATAGGGATTCTGAAAAGGTATAACACAAGGTCATGAGTGGCTCTAATGTCTTTTTAGGAAGAAAAGACATAATAACGATTGTGAAATAATTGTTTTAGTAAAACAAAACATATTACAATAAATGCTCCTCTGACCATAATACATGATTTGCACCGTCTAATAAAATTCCTACATAACCTACGGAATGCACCTCTGTTGTTAATAACTTGTACCCTAGCAAATACGAGCTTTTATCATAGTTCTTGTTCGCTATTATTGTTCTCTCCTTGATAAACTATTTCTTTAAAATAGCCCCAAATAAAAAAACCTAATGGATTTAAATCGGGCGACCGGTGTGGCCACGCAATAGGTCCGCCTCGACCAATCCACCGGTTGGGGAAGCGCTTCAAATGATCTCTAACTGCTCGAGCGTAGTGAGGCGGGGCGCCGCGGTCGTGTTGCAGCCACATTTCTGCTATTCTTGCTTCTAGAACCTCAGCTTCATTAAGAATTTGGTTTAAATTATTTTGTAAAAAAATTAAATACAGAGCACCATTCAGCCTTGCTGGCATTTCATGCAGCACCAACTGCTGGCCAATTAAATATCACGCCTACCACGTGCAAAGGGTGCAAGCTTAGCTGCCCGGTGACTATGAACCTAGAGTGAGGTTTTGCAGAGAGATGCTAAGATACCACAGAGAGGTTTCGCAGTTCTTCAACAAGGTATTATGGACGGATGAGACAAATTTTAGAAGAATGGGACTATTCAATATCCACAACCTACATTTTTACTCCAGAATGAATACCCATATCATAAGAAAAAATCGATTCCAGCATCTGTTTGGTATAAAAATGTACATCTCATCATCACGGCTATATTCCCCGAAGAGGTTAGGCAGAGGGGTACTAATGTACATCCACATTTCACCAGGAATTTTTTATAGGTTCCATGTAATAAGGGGCTAGCATATTACCATTAAACCAATCACCGAGATGCTACTGAGAATTTCATAGAAAAATGCAATAACACTGTTCAACTTGGAAATCGAACCCAGTACCTCGAGGATAGCAGTCAGTCAGTCTTTCTGTTGTTTAGATAATATTGGTATGTTGTTAACTGTATTATCAGTAAACATTTCAAAATATTTTAGTTGGGTATTATCAAAGCTTATACGGATCAAATACCGTTGGATGAGATTGGGGTGAGGGTTTTATTTGATTGCCGCTTTTCATTCACGAACTATAATACCACGTGGACGAAGTCACGGGTATATCTAGTTACATAATAAGAAACTTGATGAGTCAACGCAATATCTTAGTTATTTTTTTCATTTAATAAAAAGATCAAATTGGACGCCGGACTGGTTTGGCGTAACTCCGGAAGCGAACAGGTTTCAAAGAACAGAGATAAGTATTAATTGGAAATTAAAATTTGACTAAAGTAAGATGTTTGTGAACTGCCGTTTGCTGGACGAGAATCTTTTTTCTGGACCTATTACGTGTATTGAGTAATAATAGTACAGCTTTCACTGAATCTATCAAGTTATTACAATCGTTGTAACACGCAACGTTTTTTAGGTAACAAAATAACTGTGTTTTAGATCACTTTACCACGTTGCTTAGGTTACGATGCTCCAATGAAGTAGAGATTCAGTTTTTAGCTTGCATTATATAAGTTCTTGTGAGTTAGTAATTACTTTTGGAATGGTTTTTTTTTTCTAATTTATTTCTTTTTTCAGTCATTATAATATCTAAATACTTTGAAGGTAAAAATTAAAATAAAAGTCAGTAGATATATTATGTAAGTTAAAGAAAAACTTTCCGACGTTTAAGATTTTCTGAATCATTTTTATTTTCCAATTTTTTTTAATATAAATTTTCCAAATTTAAATGTAAATATTCAAATATAATAATTACCACCCACGAAAGTAGAAAAAAGTTCCAATGCTAATTTATTGTTAAACAAAACGATGATCTACCAAATTTATTAAGTACAAAAATTTTAAAATGATAAAGGAGCCGTGTTTAATAAAATCATGCCGTGACCGTGAAGTGTATCTAAAACGTAAAAATTATGGCTTGTCTTAATTGATAAATTCTTCGGAACAAACGTGAAACAAATTAGAAGCGCGAGTTCCGGAAAAAAATCTAGGTTCGTGATCCGATCTACTTGGTTTGTAAAAGTAAATCGCATGTTCAGTGTAGCCAACGTGGAAATTGCCGAGAATTATTATTATCCGAAAGTAATTGCAACTGATAACGCCATGAAACGATAACCCAATTTCTAAGACACCTGTTGTATTATTACATAATCCTTCGGTAAAAATTTTGACATTGTCATAAATTATTTTACTTTGAGTTATATAAATATGAGTTCATAGGAATTCGATGTACAGGCATATTACACTTTATTTATATGGATAAACCATAGCTTTATATTGCATCTGACACAAAAGCAATATACCTACATGATTGTGAAATGAATCTTCGGATATTCACAGAAGCAATGTAGGTAGTAAATTAATGATTTTATAATTTAACCTAGACATCCCACGTAAGTAGAAATCTATATATTAATACGTGAGGAGAAAACTTCGGACACCTTTTTAAGCATATTGCGCGCACGGAGACGCTTGAGATTTGGCATAGTTAAAGTTTAGGTGGAGAAAAAGAGTGTAGAAAGCTAAAATTTATATATAATATGTGTTACCTACTAAACAATTTAACATACTAAACATGTATTTACATTATGTATTATATTAAATTAAATTAAATAATACTAGGAATACTAGCACGACCAGTACCGTTGTGCTTAGACCCCCCAAAACAATGACACTCGGTTAAAAGTGACAGCAAGTGATATAATTAATATTCATTGTTTACGTTCATACTGTAAATGTCGCTGGTCGTCTTTCGACCATTGGACGATCGCTAGTTTAGATAATTATATTATATTATATGTATGTAGGTATATTATGATGAATGGTTATATGTAATCATACGATGCTCAACGAAAAATATTGTATACATCTCAAAATAACAGATGTCGCTCGTAGAAATACTACATGACTACATTAAGCTAATACAAAACCGTAAATATTTTCAACGTAATACTTGGGTTCCAATTATTTGACAGGAAACAGTCGAGTTTGTTTTATTGCCAGCTATTAATGTCTCGTAGCTTAACGTGCTTGATTTACCTATGCTGGATTTACGTAAGATGGAGCCACTTAGCTTCCAATATCTTGGATATACAGCTTTTACCTAATCGACTACATACCTGTTTACACAAGCTTCTGATCCTAGCTAAACGATGAATCAATATCGGTTCCACTTTTAAGAACGACAACTTAGCAACAGTAATCAAAATAAAGCAAAGGAGAGCAAGTCGTCAAAGGAAAAAGTATATCGATATTGCGACCTAATTTTTTTGCCTCGGTTCATTTAATAGCTTTATTATGAAGGTGATAGGTTTTATTATAATGTATTTTCTTATAGATTGAAGAACATTATTTCGATGTGGAGGTTTCCGATCAATATTTCTTTTCAATGATGGCGTCCGCCCACTTAAAAGTATCTTACGGCTGTCCGCCCGCCCACGCTAGTCTAAATTGTAACCCTAACTGAATTATCGCGACAAAATTACCACACGTAAGTTACGTGTATAACAATACGTACATCCTTCGTTCTCAGTATTATGATTATTGACGTTATTCCTTCATATTTGAATTTAATCACTTAAAATGAAACTGGAAAATATTCTCTGCAGGAGGCAATTGGTTTGTGTTTATCATTACCTCGGCTCCACACGTCGGCGCCAACGTTTTAAGATGGCCTTAAATTAATTATAGTGTTAAAACTTTCACATATATCGAGCTATAGAAAACAATTCGTGTGTTTTTAAGTTACTAGTAATGGAAATAATACAGTTGATATGCTCGTTACAGAATTGAATTTAAAAAATGGATATGTGAGGTAGTTATAGATAATGGCAGATAATTTATAATCTATATAAATAAATCTGTAGTTCTGTCTGTAACTCATGTAACTTTTTTTTAAATATCCTGATGTTTGTCTATTATAATGGACACATCATGAATATGCCATTATAATCTTTTGTCTCACTGTATGTCCGAAAGTAATTCAAAAATGGTTTGACCGTTCTTAGGGCATTTAGGCACGGAAAGTACCTACCTATAGCCGCTACAGCATTCCTCAATTAACACGCTATATGAATTATGAATAATATGAATAAATCTAAAATTACGAGATGAACATAATTACTTACTGCGTAATAAATGCGTGCAGATCCGCGAGTACCACTAGTTTTTTAAAAT
Source organism: Saturnia japonica (assembly GCA_033032175.1). Classification (NCBI taxonomy): domain Eukaryota; kingdom Metazoa; phylum Arthropoda; class Insecta; order Lepidoptera; family Saturniidae; genus Saturnia; species Saturnia japonica. The sequence goes on along the minus strand of CM065311.1, from coordinate 6,695,513 downwards.
AAAATTAATGTTTTTGAAACAATCCAAATATTAACATAATGAGTATTTCTTTCGTAAAATAGAATACTAACAAGGGAGAATAATAAGCGTAATGAAACAAATTACTTTGTTTCTGTTAAAAAAAACAACATACAATATATTTATAAAGATGTATTATTATATTACTAAACTAAACAGATCTTAACGATTTGTACCGACATCTATCTCGCCACATACGAACTAACTGACGTATCCTACATCGCGATATTAAAGTTATCCGATTAATTGAACATTTATACAAGAACCCGACAACAACCGTTGGGCAGTAGCCCACCAGACACAACACTCGTCTGGTCGAAGGATCCTCCCTTTTCTATGGTGGATGAGGAACTTGACACCCTGTTCCTCCCATGCCACCCCTAAAGATTTATAGAAATAGCTTCTACTTTCGTAGTTGTCTAAGTGGTTGAGTGCTTGCGCGGTTAAGTGCCTTCTGCGCTCGCCCCCAAGTTTGGTAAAGCTATAAAAGCCGCTCTGCGGCTTCAGGGCCTCTAAAGCCAACAGTATAGTCAGATTTAAGAAAATAAAAAGTAGTTGTCTAAATTTTATTAATGATACGAGTTCTGCGGTACCTAGGTACAAAGTTCCGCCTTGTGCCTATATGATAATGATGAAAGGCAATATGTAATCAAATCTAATATATGTAATTATACGAGGGGTGAACCAAAAATAATTATATTTAATAGTAAACAATTAAAGTTTATGGCTATATTACAAGTCAATCTTTATTCTAAACTCAAAATAACCTTAGGAGTTTTTTTTTATCTTGACTCTCCTAAAACGTATCTACAGCGGCTATGACTTCGTTACTGTCCTCAAATCCCTTTCCCGGGAGTTGCTTGAATCGAGAAAAAAGTCAGAAGTCGCTGGGTGTTAGGTCTGGCGAATAGAGCAAATGTTCGAGCAGTTCGAATCCTATTTCCCGAATGGCATTCATCGCAACTGCGTCTTTTTGTACCGGTGCATTGTCTTGATGAAACAACACTAGCGGTTTGCTTTGTCTTAAGTCTTTAATATGCCCACAATCTTCTTAGTTAGTTCACGTAGTAACAGTCCGTAGTAGTTGCTCCCTTTTACAAGTATTCAACCATCATAAATCTCGCCACCTTCTAAAAAACGGAACGTACGGAGACCTTTTTCATCTGCAGATATTTAGTAACTATTCTTTGAATGCTGCATCACTATGACCTCAACTATATGTCAGATGGTCACTCTGTGATCTATCAACACATCATTTTTACTTTTTTGACGTTATCGTCAGTGAGGGAAGTGAATGGGCGTCCTTCGCAATGTCTATCTTCGGTCGATCTCCTGTGCAGCTTCAACTCCTTACACCAGCATGCAAATGTGAATATTATGGAGCAAAGTCCGCTAGTGTTTCCACCAAGTCGCTTTTTTCCTCTTTAGTAAACATTTTTTTCAAACAGAGATACTCATTGACAGCTTTTACTTCGTTTTTGTCCATTGTGATGTTATATATTACTCGTATCACAGTATGTATTTGTCACACATTACAAACCAATACAATAAAGTAACATTTACGATCGAGTTTTGTTTAATACATCCAGTTTACCAGGAATATCAAGTTATACTTGGTTTGCGGTCGCAAACGTCCTTCGTAATGCATTATAACCAGAAATTTTAAATATCAATTTCCTCGAATATATCAGTTGTCAGATGTATTGCATTTTTACATTCACAAATACGATGATTAGCCACAGCCCACATCAATATAAAATAAGAAAAAACAATAAAACCCACACGCATAATAAATCACCTCCATTGAGTTTAGCGGAGGTCGATATAGTCAAAGCCGCATATCTTTCAGTAGAAATATAAATTATTTCTATATTTTACCACAGTCGACTATTACTTTACTACAGCAATTATTATTTTATTACAGTATTTTTCTTCAATGACTGACATAAAAAAGCATATAAATTTATCAACTATTAAATCAACGGAGAGCGTTATAAACATTCAATTATTATTTCTGTAATTAATTATATGTAAAAATGTAATGATTTTGTTATTGTTATGCTTGTAATTATATAATCAGTTTTATTTTGTACTCACATTTTCATATAAAATCAGTTATTTAACCGTTCCTACCTTAATTTTAAAGAAAACAGACAATGGTCAAGTCTAACATGTCTGTTTATAATTAAGGAACAAACAAGTCATCATTTTATGATAAAGAAAGAAAAAATGTTGGATAAGGCTATTATATAAAAATAAATTACCTTCATATCTTTTATTCCTTTGAGCATGTATAATATACACTTGTACATTATAATAACATATTACCTATAATACTGAAGACCTTCAAACGAGTCGCTATTATGGTTTCATCGAAATCGCAATAAACTTGACTTTAATAGTTATGACATAACAATCTACTGAAATAAATTGTGGGAAAGGAAATAAATAAACAGAAAATTTGAAGATCACTTAAATGCGAGGACATATTTTATAACGTCGTGGTTACGTGTCAGGGATCTCTATTCGCATGTTATGGCGAACGACCGAGGCCGGGCGTCAAACCCACTGTATAGATTGCTATTAGCCACTCTTTCAACGCCGCCCTATTGTCCTGCAATAGATGGCGATAAAACATTCTCTGCGTGATGGAATTTTTATGTTTCCGATTCTAACACACCGCCAGCATATTAAGGATTCTGGTAATTTTATTTTCTTATAAATTGCAATTATGATGAATTTAGAAATTAAAACATTGTGGTGTTTATATCATAAATTGAACCACAGTAATAACTACAAAAACAGCATTGCTATTTTCTTTCTAAGAAATTATTGTACAGTAACCAAAGCCTAACTAAGGAACATTTACATCCATATCCTGATTATAAGAAATAATTTTAATAGGTAGCACTAATTAAATAATTTCTATTTCTTATGTTTATTATCCACATACACTCTTTAAAAGTATAACTTCCATTAAGTTCCATCAAACCATATAAAAAATAAATTAAATTTTACTTGTTCTCACCTATTATTACATCTATTGCAACTGCATTGTTTCTCAGAAAAATTGATTAAATAATATAATATGATTTATATTCTCACAATTAGCTTAAGGGGAAAAGGGGTTATTGGAAGTCACTTATGCAAGAATCAACAAAAATATGAAGTTTATTTGAGGTGTATTTTATTACAAAACGCATTTCTATTACTATATCTAATTACAGTGTAAGCTCTTTATAACGTTATCCTTTATAACGATAAACTCCCTATAACGTTGAAGTGAGCCCAACTTGGTTGGTTTGAATTAAAACAAACATATTGAAACACTCTTTATAGCGATACGCCATTCTCTATTACGAAGAAATGTGTTCATATTTTTAGACAGTAAATATTTATTATCGGTATTATTGTTTATTATCAGGTAACAGAAGACATAAAATAATACAAAACAAGTACTGGCATAGCAAAAAACGTCAACATAGTTATCAGACTATATGTGTAAACAATAATTTATAAGCATTTATTATCTAAGACATACATATTAAAAATTCTTGTTAATTTGGTTGTTTTTTTGGTCACTCCATATAACGATAACTCTCTATAACGACAAAAAATGCTCAGTCCCTTGAGTTTCGTATAAAGAGTTTACACTGTATTTATCAATCAGAAGTAGAATTGTGCCGATTATGACTTTGGCCGACTAGCCGATTAGTCGGTTGTAAAGACGCCGACTAGTCAGCTAAGCCGATCACGGTTTCGGGGATTTCCGTGAGGCTTCATTTACAGCTGATTCGCGCGCAAGTTGCTACTGCCGCCTGCAAACGTGTCGGAACTTGTTTTGTTTACTTCGCATTGTTTCTTGATTTTTGCATTTGTGCGGATCAGAGCGGTGTTTTTGTGTAAAGATAATACTGTTATTGTTCATTAAAAACTTTATGAGAAAAGTTAAACCAAAATATAACATACCGGGTAGAAAGTATTTCACAGAGAGCATTATTCCTCAACTTAACGAAGAGACTATACCTGAAATACGAAGAGGAGTGATGAGTGCAGCTGCAAATTCAGTCACTACTTACATGTGGACAAACATAAATAACAAAAAGTTTTTTTGAGTTTTGCAGCACACTGGTTTGACGATAGCTTCAAATATCATCACCCAGTATTGCTAATGAAACATTTCTCTGAAACACACACCGTCAATAATATAAAAAATTGTTTAGAAGAAATTTCATCTTTGTGGGGTATATATACGATTAAAATTCACGCCATTTTACGAAATAACGGCACAGATGTGAGGAAAGCAATCGACAATTAAGCAAGTAATTTTAGAAACTGATTACCGAAGGAAAGGTTGCTTTACTTTTAGTTTCAAAATGTGTAAGACTGATTATAAAATAAAAATATTAATAAACAATCAAGGTTTATATTTAATGTAATTCCCCCTACATACATTTTGTTGAGAAATACATACAAGTAAGAAATCGGATAGTCGTCGACTACCATAGTGGCTGGATATTCAGCTTTACCGACTAATCGGCACATCCCTAATCAAAAGCAGTTTTTTAAATTTTGGAATCATATTTTAATTATAATTATACCTTACAAAAAAAATTTTGGCTACCATTGCCCCGATATGAGGGTAATTGGTAGTCATCATATCAGACAATGAGAATCAGCACATCTACAGCACTTGTCGCACACATAGCATTCTACTGAATACATTGGAAGCATTGGGCGTGTGCCCACAATCCACACGAAGTTCACCGGCGCGAGACCATGAATCATTTTTGCGACCAAACTCAAATCAAATCAAGGACCCATTTTCAGCATCTTTTGCATTGTCACTTTCATCATCATCACATATATTACAGAAACTTATATCTGACTCTGAGGTGAAGTGCTTATATTGAAGAACATCTCTTTTGAGCTTGCATACAGATTTTGTCCATGTTACTCCCTTTTTCTATTCACTGGAAGTCAACTGACTCCCATTACCCCAAATTTGACAATGTACTAAAAATAATCTAAATAAATAAATCGTTAAATATTACACTAAAGATGTCTCACAACAAGATTTTTTAGTAATTTACATGAATAAATAAAAAGTTAAACTAAAAAAAAAGATTGAAATAAATAATAGGTCTTTACCTATGAAATTGCCGTTCTGCAGTACTGGCCATTTCAAATCAAAATAATTTTTGTTTGGCCAAGAATTCTAATTTCAAATTAATTTTATTTTAAAAATATGGAATTCTTTTTCCAAAATTAGTCATTTGTTTATTGATTAGTGTTACATTTTCATCGCATTTCAATCTTTTTTGTCATCATGGATACGTTAAAAATTCGAGTAATTATGGAATATGAGTACCGTCGTGGCCAGCAACGCGGCACAAGCGGCACGCAACATCAACGATGTTTACGGAGCTAACACTACAAACCAACGCACCACCTGTTATTGGTTTGCTCGCTTCCGTTCTGGGAATTTCGACCTGAAAAATGAACCTCGCGGTCGTCCGAAGACTTTGGTCGACAATGACGAATTAAAGGCGATTGTGGAAGCTGATGATACACAATCTACGGCTGAATTGGCAGCAGCTTTCGACGTTAGCGTCAAAACAATATTGGTCCATTTGCGTCAAATTGGCAAGGTAAAAAAGCTTGACAAATGGGTGCCCCACGAACTCAATGATCGCCAGCGCGAAATACGCGTCGAGACGTGCCTTGCACTGCTCAACAGACACACAAATGAAGGAATTTTGAACCGCATTGTTACCTGCGATGAAAAATAAATTCTGTTTGATAACCGCAAGCGCTCAGCAAGTTGGCTGGATCCTGGTTCAGCACCTAAACAATGCCCTAAACGAAAACTTACCCCTAGAAAAGTGATGGTCACTGTTTGGTGGTCTAGCGCCGGTGTGATTCATCACAGCTTCTTACCAAACGGGGTGAGCATTACTGCAGATGTGTACTGTGAAGAACTGAACATAATGATGGAGAAGCTGGCACATGTCCAACCAGCATTGGTCAATCGCTCGTCTCCGCTGCTCCTGCAAGACAACGCGCGACCTCATACTGCACAGCAGACGGTCTCCAAGTTCCAAGAACTGGGGTTGGAAGCTCTCCGTCATCCGCCCTACTCACCAGACCTTGTGCCTACAGACTACTACTTTTTCCAGAATTTGGATAACTCCTTGGCGGGAAAAAAATTCAATACCCGAGAGGCAGTACAAAATGCCTTTGAAGAATTTGTTGCCTCCCGTCCAGCTGATCTCTTTAAGAAAGGCTTCAATAAACTGCCACTGCGCTGGCAAAGATACATTGATTGCATGGGTGATTACTTCGATTAATACAAATAAAAAATACATGAAAAACATTCGATTAATTTTTTCATACAAAACGGCAATTTCATAGGTAAAGACCTAATATCTGATCTCTTATGTTCTACACAAGAAAAACTACAATGAAATCGCGGCAAACAACAATATCTCCTTTTCGTCCAAACGTCACATGCTAAATAAACCGATGATCAGGTGGGAGCACGGTGTAGTATGGCCAATCATTTCGCTCGATATTCACTTATCAACGTATCTTAGTTTTCTTATTATTGTACTGACTACCATTACCCGATGACACCTCATTACCCTTTTCTCCCCTACCCCCAAAATAAACGTCGAAGATTTGTATAATACCTAGGTACCAAAAACAATATATTATTTATTCATACCTATAAAAAAATATTTTTAATTGTATTTCAAGTTTTACAAAATTTTATAAAAATGTAATTTTATACACCAACCTAACCTATAACTAAATCCATAAATTAATTATCAGTATCCGCAACGCTTCAACTTCAGCGACAACCAATCAATAATCTATACCACAGCGATCTGTAATTTGTTATGCCTTTATCTATTTAATATTATGTAAGCGAAATCACGATATCTCCGAAACTATTGGTCCGACTGACTTGAAAATGAACATAGTTACTCATCTCACGATTTTACGCAAATCCTATCCAACATTTTAAACTGATAAAACCGTGGGTCACTGTTAGTTATGTTATACAATGTCGAAGTAATGATGGGTCAGTAGTAGCGTGCATGGACAGCGCGTCGATCGACGTGAATGCGAATCCCTGCAAGTGCATTGAGCCTGAACTTTCGCAAGGAAAACATCGTGGTGATACCATAACATGGAGGTTGAGCAATGCCTGTAATTTTACATGTGCTCTGGCAGCTGCATTTCAAATTTATTATTACAATTATTATAGAATAATATTGCTAAACAATAATTTTCAATATTTCAGTCAAGTGTAACGTCCCGTGTGCCGACCGCGCCCGCGCCCGCGCCTGTAGCGCTGTAGCGCTGTCTGCCCCATGTGCACTGGTATGAGGTGAGTCATCACTCTGTATATAAACTTTGTTTACCGTATTCAAATAACATCAGTTAGTTATGACTGGATTTCATATTACAAATCCCGTTATTAATGTTATGAACCGTGAATTAACTGGATAAGTGTTATTTATGAACTCGTCATGAAAGTGAGGATAAGCATTGCATGTTAACTGTACTCAATATTAGATAGTTTTCTTTTACCTATTCAAATACTTAGTGTTTTCGCTGCTATCTGTACTTATAATAACAATAAAGTGTCAAAATCTGTATATTAAAGATATTTGAAGAAAAATACTACAGGAGGGGTATACAATCATGAATGGAACACATTTCGAAAGATTTGTAATTGTTTGTCTGTCTGTTAGTTTGTAAGTCAATCACGCAAAAACTACTAAACCATATTTAATAAAATTGGGTATGATTGTAGTTTATACTCTGGAGGTACATTTATGATGCATTTCTACGCGTATGGTCTATAAATTGTGTTTAAATTATGTACATATAAACAAGAATGTTTATATTAGAATGTGTATAAATAATACTGTAATATGTATTTTAAATAGAGTTAATTATACGAAATACAAATTAGACGAGTATAAACACTAGGTAAGTAGATACGAGTGTGATGATGATGTAATCCTGAAGTACTTTATATGGGGCATAGAGCTCGGAGAAGAAATTTCCACTTAAATCGATCATGTGCAGCATCTTCTTGTTTTTGTTTGGACGAGTAATTATCAGGTCTTCGCAGAACATGTCCAGCCGTCACCATTTTTAACCTAATGAACTTTACTTTCATTACGCATCGTACAAACATTAATTTCGTGCCAAAGGTCGTTTGTGTTGTATCGGTGTTCTTCTTTGATTTTTTGTTTGAGTATAATAAACTAAATCTGCAAATTTATAGGCCGTACTGAACTATAGGTACCAACCACATAATTATATTACCCGTTCTAAATTATTTACGATAAACCATAATAATACTAATTAATCACAAATTGTTCTAACGGACTTGGATGAAGTATAAATCAAAGTATCTAATTAGATAACACGCTCGCGTCCAACAAATTGCTAAATACCATCTTAAAGCTTCCGGTTGTAACAAATAAGTGATACCGCATTAATTGCAAGGGGACAGCTAGCTAACTGCTGAGGTCCGCACTGGCGCAGCGCCCCGCACCGCACCGCACCGTTGGGAAAAACGCACATAATTATTAAGTACGTAAACTAGGACCAAGAATGGAGTCTTCCACAGTATTTATATACGTGCTAAGAATCTAAAATGGCAAAGTATTTAAACTCGGTTTGGGTTTTGTGGGCATATCGTCAAGTCATTAAAAACTTATTTGTGTAAATAATTCAAACTACGCACATACTGACAGGTTATTATTTGTACTTTTACTGAACGATACCGACCATTGTACATTGCATATGTACTAAAGTTTAGTATTATATAATGTTACGGAGGAGATAACTAATACAGCTAACATATAAACATGTAAGAGGCAATTTGTTAAATAATAATACTCGTCCTAGTCTCTTTCACGCAAATGAAACAGGAATGCTGCCTGACCACATTTAAGAACACAGTAGGTGAGTACGTTAAACTTCTACTTACGCAGAAAAATATATACTAATTACATATTACGTTTTATTATCTGGCCGTAAAATTGACAAACGAGTCTTTGTGAACAGGTAGGTATTTTATATTTAATAAGACTTATGTATAATCATTCAGAAAAGAATTGTCGGTAACCTCACTAAACTGCATAAACCATAAAAGAGTATCTGACAATAAATTAATTATATTATGTTTATGAACAAGATATTCGCAGCGACCTTAACTCCAGAAATTACATCGAGAATGTCCTCTCCGTCACATCTCGGAGACTTGGAGTCATTAACAGGGTGCATCGGTTTTATCACGCTTTATTTACCGTATCTGCTTTATAAGGCAAAAGTTTGGATAGGTTTCTGAGATGAACCGTCCGCAGAGAGACATTGCCTTGCTGAAGTGTTCTACCGTCTATATCATGCCAGTGTTCTGAATAGCAGTTTAGCCTAACTCCCTCTTCTCCCTTTCATAAGAGAAAACACGCGCTGGGCTCCGAAGCCACACCTTTACGGTAACCTCTATCTCGTACTATGAATCTGTGAAACTGTCTCCCGAGCAGTGTGATCTCTTCTTTCTAAACATGGGGTCATTCAAACATATCGTGAGGAGATATTTGAGTAGGTTAGCATGACAACGATGACCGGTGATGGCTTGTACATCCCACAATGGTAACTGAAGTTGTTGGATTGAACTGTACTTACAATCAGGTACATTGCCCTCATTTAGTTTGATACGATAAATAAAGATGTACCTACTAACTTTAAAAGAGTACATACATGATAAAATGAACCTACACAAATAATCTGTTTTTGCATGAAAGTTGTTATTTTTACTGTTACGAAGTTTATTATCTTCGTATCATTTAACAAAAACGCAAGTATGCTTATTTACTTTTTAATCAATATTTTTATTCATCAAATTAAATTATGTTTAAATTTTTCGTCAGAGTTACATGTGAAGACATACTTTGTCTCAAGTCATATTACTTCAACACATACCCATAAAGTGAACACGCGCATGGCCGGAAGACCGCTACTTCCTCTTTCTCAGTTCCTCTCGTAGTTATTATGTCATAAATAATAACGAACCGGCACTTCCTCTTCACGTTTTTACGATTAAATATGTATGTGCTGCTTACCTGGACTTCCATACACGCGTTAGGTACTGGACAAAAATTAGTGTAGGTATAAACACTGTCATTTATTATTATTAGCAACTAACAAAATGGCGCATATGGGAGGTATACGATTTCATACAAATTCCCACCTTTAGAATTTAACGAACTAGTCTAGGGTTGTGCGGGTAATTCCAACATATGATTTATATATTCGAATTGAATCGTATAGGTATTTCTGGTTTTCAATCGAATAATTACAATTTTGAAATTATTATTTTTTCTAGTTCTTTATTCGAACATCGACCGTTGATGTTTGCAAATTTGTTTGCTGTAAAATAGAGTTCGAGGTTTCGATGTGTTACTCAAAAAAAGCTCGACCAATTGGCTAGCAACAAAACATCGATGTTTACATAACGGAAACGGAGACTTCGATGGCAATATCGATGTCCCTCTAACATCGCACATCCCTAAGATCTAAGTAATAAAAAGATTTTAATAGGTACAATCGTTCCAAGTTAAATGCTTGTAACAATAGATTAATAAACTCAAACACTGATTGACTGACCACCATGACAGTTGACATAGAAAAGGATATGGTTACATTTTAATAACAACGCGAACAGAGTCGCGTACGCAGCTAGTAAAATATACGATGAAAGCATTTTTGAGACTTTGTAATTATTAAGTAAGTTTAAAAAGGTCGACAATAACAGTGACGTTTCATCTGTATTAATAAATCTTTAGTTCTGTCGTACAGTTAGTTTCTTGTCCAAATTACCCGATAGGTGTACTATACGAACGATACTGATCACAAATGTGCCAATAATTTTTTTTTTTACTCTGTTTGCATGTCCGGATTTAACTCTGAAACGGCTTTGTCGATTCGTATGAAAATTTGTATACAGGATGCATAAGTCATTAGTCAATTGATAGGGTATAATAAATTTTAATAACACTTTTATAAATCATAAAAAAAAAATCGGAAAAAAAAATTCGTTAATTCTTGACCGATTGTGATATTTTATACACAGGAAGTATAAACATTTCATAGGCTATTAAAAATTTCAACAACTATATTAGGAAACGTAAAAAAAGTTTTAAAAAAATCATTAATTCCTAACCGATTTTTATGAAATTTTGTACACGGGAAGTATAAGTAATTACATAATTGATGAGCAACTATAACAATCCTCATTATTACTTCCAGAGATGAAAAAAAAAGTTCAAAACTTAAATTTTCATCAATTCTCAACCGATTCTGATCAAATTTTGTTGACGGGGAGGATATACTATTATACCATGATGGAGAGACTCTAAGAATTGATAATAATAAATTACAAATCGTAAAATAGAATAATAATTTTCACCAATTTTGATGAAAACTGTACACGGGAAATACATGCCATGCCATTCCTCAATTGATACAGCATATGAATTGTCAACAATATGAATAAAATTAAAATTATGGGATATAAATAACTACTAACTACTAACAAACGTATGCGAAGCCGCGAGCATACCGCTAGTGTTATTATAAGGTAAAACTAATATTTTAGAACGATGTAAAAAATACTTAAAACCATACACATCCATAACATTATCCGTAACACCTGTGCTTCACCATTATAGATTCCTGTCATGACAACCGTTAAAATTAATCGTTGTACGAAGATATCGCTATTAACGTCATTCAGTAGCGTTCTTTTAAGTGAAAATAAACAAGGCCTAGAATCTTGAACAGGTTAGTGTAACAGCTAGTTATTGGGTAGGACGAGCGATTCCGCGCGGCAACTATCATTGACTTGTTTATGAATCATTTAATTTCTTTAGGTATATATCTGATCAAATGCGTGACTATATCTTGACTAATTTCGGCCAACCTTTAATAACAAACATAAGTGTGTTTTAACATTATAAAAGGTCATTTTCTGAAAGGCATAAAGTACAATACCTCATGTAATTCATGTATAAATTATTATTGATTTTTGCTATCAGCTCTCAACTCCATTACATATGTTTTAAACCGACTTCAAAAAATAAATAAGCTTTTTAATTCGAATGTATATTTTTTTATGGATAAAATGTATCAATCATGTATATGTTAGTTTAGCTCTAATCTTACGGATAGGGAATTAGTCAGATCGCCAATTCTTTGCAATGGTGGCAACAGCCCAAGCCGAGGTCCGGCTACTTTGGCACCCTTGCGCGATTGTTGCCCACGCTTACGTGGCTGAGTGCTTTGAGCGCTTGTCCCCAAGCCCAGTAAAGCTGTAAAAGCCATCAGTGGCTCTGTTTTTGGATAGGGCCCTCACGCTAACAGTAGTAAGGTCAGAGAAAAAAAATCATTCAAGTTTGTTTTCTTTTTGTAAAAAATTGTTTTCTTATGAGTGCCTACCAAATGTCCAGATAATAAGTGTCAAATAAATAAAAAAGAATGACGTCTCTGGTCAATAACACAAATTTTATACTTCACTTTTATTTATAATTTTATACTTTCACTAATATGTTTTCATTGAGAACCAATGCTCACCTCAATTTCATAAATCTGGAACTTTTGTCTAAAAGTGTTTAATGTTGTGTAAAATAATTTTATATTCACTGTTCAATAAAAAAACTTTTCTGTTTTTCTGACGGTAACGATGTTGTTCTTGAAAAGGTGCAATATAATAATTACATAAATTGTTAGTAATTTTCGCACATACGCGAGTCAAACACGTAGCAGAATAATTTTTCATTATCTAAAAATATATACACACCAACCTCGCCTATTTATAATTATACAATTTATAGCTCATCGATTATCAGCCTATTATATAGATTTTGTTTTAATATTGACTAAAAAAAATCACTCCCGCGAGTTAGGTTTCAAACACCAAAGGAAACAATTCGGCGTGTCAAAAGCAGCATATTTAATTTAGCCGTCTATATATAGTAACATGGTGCTTATCTATTTCCAGAGAAGGCGCGTCCGGTGTTGCGCTATGGTTGCGTGATCGGTCATCATGCGCCTCTTCCGCGGATCGAAGCGCAGAGAAGTGACCGGACCGCGAGCCGTCACGACGCCGTCTCCGCGCCGAGACGCCGCCGCTGCCGACGCTGCCGGCGCTCCCCTACACGACTTCGCACTCGTAACCGCGCTACCAGCCATGGTCATGGAAGATGATGTCAAAGAAATGAAAAAAGGTACCTACCAAATAAATACACCTTGGACAGCTTTACAAACATCTACGAAAATATAATATATGTTCGAAAAATGAAGATAATTTTGAACTTGTAACTAACAGGTACAATTTTAATACTAGAAATAAATATAAAATAGTCATTCCATCTTTTAGAATCAGTAAAACAATTATAAGTGTTTAGGTAATTGTGTTAGGTTCTTTAATAAACTTCCTAAGCACATCATCAAACTAACTACATCTACTGAAGATGATAAGAACTATATATAATTAAATATTGTAAAAACTAATTAAAAAAAGAAAATATGATGTTATTTATATACCCGATCAAGTTTCTTGCCAGTTCATCTCGATGACTGGGATGTTTTCCGAACCGGTGGTAGTGTTTTGACATTCATAAGTGCCTTCTTGGGGCCCGAGTTCAATAAAAAAAAAAATTGATTTTGAATGAATACTATAAAAATAATAATGTATATTTATTGATAATTACTTTTGTTTTTAGTGTTTGCCACATGGGGTCGTCGAATGGGTCGAAAACTTGAAATACTGAAGAAACCAGAATCTAAAGAAACAACACAAGAATCACCACATAACGAGGAGTTGAAAGAAGAAACCAATGCTATAGTTACAGGGCAATATAAGAAAAAACAAAATTGGAAAATGGGTCGGAATAATTCTGATTCTACTTCAATGAAAAAGGATAACGACACAGACTCAATTAGGAGCGGTTCTAGAGATAGATCTCCTAGTCCATTTAAATCATTTTTTCACAGAATGGGTTCAACAGGAATGTTGAATTCATCTAAGTCGCAATCACAAAACATTAACAAAACACCTGAAAACTATACGACCAATAACGGACCATCTCTTTATAGAAGTTGTTCGACATCACATTTATCCACGTATGTTAAAGCTGATGATCCATCAGACGATATCGACTTACAGAATGCAGACAACGCGAGTAAAAACTCACCTTCAAAAAATACCAACTCATTACGTGAGGAAAATTTAGTTGCTACGTCAACCAAAGCCATTAGTTGCGATAATATTCCTAACTTAAACGATTCACAAACAAGTAATGGTGCATGTAAGAAACCGAATTTTCCATACGCTTTTCTAAGGTCCAAACTTTCTGTATTGCCTGAAGAAAACAGTATGGCATCGCAACAAAGAGCGAGCTGTGCTAGGCAAAGTTTTTCTGAAAGAATTGATCGAAAATCGCCGAAATTTCGAAAAGAAAGAATATATTTCACGAATACACGATCGGAAGAACGATATCAAAGTAACGATAGTATATCTGCAAACGAAGATAATTTACTTACTGTTTTCAGAAAAGACTATGACTTTTCTAGAAGTTCAATGAGAAGTATTAACGAAATTAATAGCAAAATTTACCCAATGGAACATCTAGATGATGTACCTCGTAGATCTTCTATGATTTCCCAAAGAGCTCCTCTCGATTACGATCCCATACTTGTTCCAAGGAATAGGAATAGTTTACCGGTATATGAATATGGTTCTGTGCTTGGTTCCATTAAAGATTTTAATACTGAGCTAGCTTCGTCTTCTCAAAGCATTCATCATGGACCAGAAGTTAGTGAAATTCAAGCTCATCGCCTTAGTAACTACGTTAGTTCAAATGAATCTGGGTACGACAGTGATGGTAGACCAACAGATGAACATAGTAATCATTCACCTCCGGGATACTCTAGCCATTTATCTAGTGGAATGACAAAAAAAGAGCATATTGAGTCAGGTTTCGAAGCAACTCATAATATATTTTCAAGGCAATTTAGTTTTAATCACAAGATCAATATCAATAGAGTTCAAGTTCCAGTAAGAAGAAGTTCTACACCATGTGCTCTTTTTCCCATTGATAAAAGTACATCATATCAAAACGAAGCGGACCGCAAAGAAGAAAAAAAATATTCCAACGTACATCACAATCTAATTTTAGATCACAATGACAGTAAACCACCGCCACTACCAAAGAAAACGATTAATAATAAAAAGCCTCCTTACATATACAAAACTATAACATTAGATGAACGAGTACAGACGAGGAAAATAAAATTTTTACAATCTCAGTTAATACCTGTTCAAGATACTTCTATACCTAATCTTAATAATATAGTTCCAGAATCAAAATTAAGTATCCATCCTGAAACAGATATACTCGGAAGAGGTCCATGCACTAAACGATTCAGAAAAATTCGGTTATTGAAGTCTAAATTAGAAGAAAGCCTTGGTGTGTACCTAGCACAACATAGAGTCGATTTTGATAACAGTGGTTCTAATTATGAAATTCGTTATATTGTTGTCAAATTAGACTTTGAAGGAATTGCACATAGAGATGGAAGGCTTCGAATAGGTGATGAAATCGTTAATGTCAACGGAAGAATATTGAGAGGATTATCCTCATTACGAGAAGTTCAGCACATTGTTAATTCTTGCTCGACTGAAGCCACAATCGAAGACGGGGCATTATTCCAGAGATACCAAGTTGATCTTGTTATGGCTCACGATGAAATAACACCCTTTACTTTAAGTAGAATGATAAATAATCATAATCAAGCCCAAACACCTCTTGCAACTAATAACCCTCCGGATATTATTTCTCAAACAGTACACAAACCAATACCGTCAAATCAAATAACTATTGAAACGCATTTTCCTTCGGATAATCAATATAACGATCTTAGTGCAAGTAACACTTATAATCGTCCCAATGATTTGCATTACTTCCAACCCAACACAAATAGACGAGACGTTAGCAATAAATACGAAGTAAATATTCAAAGTAATAATGCTCCAACACATTCCAATCAAAAAAGTGACGATGAAAAATTACTAGAAAGACACTGCTATTCACATTCCTCGTCATCATTACAAAATGTTACAAATATTGAAATATCAGTAAAATCGACTCCAACCGCTCGGCAGATTCAAGCTAACAATTATAGACCAATATCGATTCATAGCACTAGGCCCCTTCCTATAGTAGGTCAGTACTTTCCTTGTAACAATAACGCAGCCAATGAGACTAAAGAGAATTCTTCTCACTATGTTAAGCATACATCAAGGCCGTATCAGAACAAATCGTTTGAAAGTATACCTGAGCAACTCAGGAACAGTAGCAGAAGTAGATTCTTCAGCAGAGTGGGATCACAACGAAGTGCGTCCAGTAATTTATCACAAGACTTTAATCCACCAGCCGAGAACGAAGTTCAGCACGGAAACTATTACTCGCATTGCTCATTACACAGAGCAGATTTTTGGAAAGGTCCTGGCCATAAAAGTCTTGGTTTCAGTATTGTCGGGGGAACTGATTCACCAAAGGGTCACATGGGTATATTCGTTAAAACTGTGTTTCCAAATGGACAAGCAGCCGACAAGGGTACTATTTTTGAAGGTAGCAAAGTCTTTTATTATACAAATATAACTTATAATATAATAAATTTAAAAATGCAACGTCAAAAAAAAATTAATATATTTTCCATTAAAATTTAATTTAAGGTGACGAGATCTTGTCTGTAAACAATGTGCCAACCCGTGGATTGAGCCATGCAGGGGCCATATCGCTTTTCAAACAAGTAAAAGAAGGAAAAATAGAATTGACGCTTTCAAGAAGAAGGTAATGTCGTACAAGATTTTTTTAAATATAGTTAAAATTTAAATTTAAATTCTTTATTTCTTTTCACAGAGCACCTAGGTCAAGATCCGTAGAACCTCTCGGGAATTTTCGCAACGACAATAAAAGGGAATAATATCTCAACATCTACAGTCCAAAGAGGCAACGTTCAATATTATTGTGCAATAATTCTTTCTTCTTTATTAATTGTAGCCAAAGGCAAATAATTAGGCTAAATTACCACTGGTTTCAATATAATAGATTGAAACAAATAATTTTAAGATTATTATATCAATTACACGGGAAAATATTTTATGTTGATACTGCAGATGTTTATGCTTTATGTGAATATTTTAAGCTTATTGCTGTAAAATACGAATATGTTTAAGATAAATGTAGGTACGCTATGAAAGAATGATACTTAAGATTCTATAATCGCTGAAAACATCCGAGCCAATGTTTAATTTCAGCAGATTAAATTGTCGATTATAAGTGTATTATGTAAAAAATTAAAGGATATATACAATGTAACGTATATTTTAGATTACTATAAAAAGACTGTAAATACTATTATATAAACGTTTAGGTACCACCTTTATTCATATTATTTATCGTTTAACAATAACGATAGGTAATTATTAATAATTTATTAGGAACGCTAGATCTCGTTATTTTGTGTGGTAGGCAGAAAAGCTTTACTTCTCGGCAAACTTCTCGCTTTTCGAAATAAAATTGATTAGACTGATATTTTCTATTTTATAACGTGTACCTTCGTACAACCAAAGTTTAATTGCTTCACAGGAGAACTGTAATTTCTTACACTTATATAAATGTTATAAAAAATATATATAGAAGACGTACGTAATGAACAATTATGTTGCTGTTTAAATATAATTGATTCTCATTAATTAATGTAGGGTGTTATTTAAATCATGCTTCCATTTTTGTGATGACAGTAGAAAAATATCAACGAATAGGTTCCGTCCATTGATATTATAATAATATATTATTTTGTATCTATTATTTTGAGCTCATTTATCTTGTTTGAGCATAAACAATAATATTAAGAAAATGTCAACAAACTAATAAAAACGAAACCATCCATAACGTACGAGTTTAATTCTAACTTGGCAAATTTGATATTTACAGTGTTGTAATATTAGTTTATATACCGTAAATGTAACCTATTAATAACTGGCAATACCTCTCAAATTATATAACTGATTAAAATAGAACAATTTTAATTTTCTAACTTTTATTTTGTTCTGAAATAGAACGCCTCATTAATAAGAATCAAATCGAAACGACAGAACTGACTTATGTATAATAAAGTACGATAACAAATTTTATTTAAGCTCTCGATTTTATCACAATTTTTATTTAAGCTCTCTATTTTGTAAGTATTTGGCCTAATATTTACGATAAAACCACGTTCGTTCGAACAAAAACAAAACATACAATTTTAATATTATTTATTTAAATAAAAATTAATACAAACTAAGTATATACCAAAAATAATAATCACAATACATGACTAGCTCAGTGTAAATGGCAAGTTTCTAAATATGAAGATGCATAACTTTTAACTATTTAAAGAAGTTTGTCTGCCACAGACGTTACAAGGGAAGAACAAACAGCAGCACAAAGTTTTGCTTTGAGTAGACCGCATCACTTATTTTATATCGCAAAGTATAGCAACACCTCTCAAAATCCAATGATCGGGATTTTTTAAAGTAGGCAACCATAATGGAGTTATGAACGTCAGCCCAGTGCGGACAGGCTTCTTATAAACTGGACACTGAAAAAAATACATTCCTAAAATATCAGAATTTTTTTTTATTGAAAATAATCTCATACAATTAATGCAATGTTTGGATAAAATTTTATATTATTTAACCCCTCTTGTAAAAAAAAATCAATACATTTTTTAGGTTTTGAGCGATAAAACGATTATTAAAACAATCCAAATATGCATCGTGGATGTAAGTATTTTATAATAACAAGTGTTTCTAGTAATTTTGTTTGTTTGATTTTTTTAAATTATAAATAATAGCGATTAATGGCAGTGTGAATTCATATAAAAACAAATTAAAAGGCCAAGTTAAGGATCTGCTTAGAGTCTGTTACGAATCAACTTACTTGATATAGTTTTGGATCCTTGGGAGCTGTCGAGTTAATTGCATATACATGTATAACAGGTAAAGCTGTATACAGTACTTTCAAAGTGGACTCACAAAGACGCATGTTCCGCCGGTCCCAACCCGCCCCATCCAAGAACACACCGTGAACGAATACACCTTCCTGAAAACAATCAATTCAATATCAATTCAATAAACTCTAAATAACAAGATTGTGACTCTTTTGTTAAAACTGTCCAGGGAGTTTTTGTGGCAACTTAAATTTCATGCTTCTAGTTATTTTCAAATCACTTCACTTGTGCACAATAATCAAACTACCTGAATCACGCAAAATGCCACTATTGCATAATATAGAGTCAAATAACGTAAGATTATGAATTAAAATAGAAAACAAAACTTGACAGATTAAGATCTGGCTAAAAATCTAAGGAAATGTTTGTAGATAAATTTCGTCATATAGTAATCGTGTAAATTTGGCCCAAACGTTATTTTCTTAGATAGTTTAAAAAATTGTAATTTACAATACATGGGAAACACAAGATAAAATAATATTAGTCAAATCCCAGTTATTTAACGATTATTAAAATTTTTGCAGTATTTTAGCCCTGATCGTAAGTAAATATATTTTTTATATTATTTTACCGGTGGTGGAGCCTTGATTTCATCATAGATATTTTTCGTAACGTCGTTGTGCAGAGAGACCATGTCCAGAGCCCAGCCTTTATGTGCTCTAGTCACTTCTTGACGCATGGCAGTCAGAAACCCTAAACAATGTGTAAATTTGAGCAATAATCATCGCACATCATTTCCTTAATGAAAAGGTCTTAAAATAATTAAAGTATTTTTGATAAAAACTTATATTTAATTTACACGCAGTATTGTTTGTTACATAGCGACACAAATGACCATAGAGTATAATAATCCAGGTTATTACTTGACTTTTAAAGACGCGCTCAAAATAATAATTTGGTTGTATATTTAAAATAAATACAAATCAATCAATACATAGTAAAGAATGACGTCGCTATCTGCGTCTATTTGTTTGTTCGCTTACTTCTTCTAAAACACGCAACGGACATTTATCCGGTTTTCACTATCATTTAGAAAAAAAAATTACCGGAGATTTTTGTATAGATATTTGTTTAGAATTAAGTTTTTGTATAGTAGAGAAACTTCAATGTTTTTTACTGAATTCGTCAGAATGTGATTTTCGGATGCTTACATGGCTTACGCTGGCTAAACCTTATGAGATACATCATACTAATGTAGTAAAGAATTATATTTCTTTAAAAAGCCAAGAGAAAAGCCTGGAATGGTATATGCTAATCTCCTAACGTTGACCCACAGTACTCATTTTGATCTTTAACATAATAATTAACAATAACATGTTATTCGCGAAGCTATTTCTCCAATGCAGTATTAATCCTTATCTAGATAAATATGTTAGTTAACTTGGGCATTTACTATCCTTGACATTTGGTCCTTTACTTTATATAATTTTAATGAAAACCGTAGATGATGTCACAGATTAAAAATTACGCAACCAAAACCGCGAGCTAAGCGTGATTTTCTTACTAACTATGAAGTTACAAACTATCAATACTAAAGCGATAAACTCTAAAAATCATGCCTTTTAAACATAAAATGCACCACTTTGTAAATAGCACCCGTGCAAAGCTGGGGCGGGTCGCTACTTTAAAATAAATGCAATATTACTTGAGAGGTAATAAACTCTAAAACCAATCTACTAACAACAATGTTATATTTGTTTAAATACCTTGCGGGTTAAAGAAACCAGTCATCCAAAATGAATTGGGTCTTGCTTGGAAACACCAACTGGAAAACTGTATGTTTCTTTCTAAAAACTCAGTGAACCAGAAACCGAGAGTCGAGGATGACCACGAACTCCTCAGCCAAATCTTAGGTACTTTAGCGTCGTAAATATTATCCAATGAATCTCGGAGTGCCTGTTAACATGATTATTAAAAAAAAATACAAACCAATCAACCGAAAAATGAAGTATAGTATAACATGAAGCTAAAGATATGATTTAAAAACCCTGAGACGTATGCAAACCATAGTGCTTTACCAACACTTACAAGGTTTTTCAAGTGCGACTTCTTTGGGCACAGTGAGAGTTAAACTCTAAGGTCGAATTTAAGTACATCCAACGCAGCGTTTCTGACGCGAAATTCACTTAAATTATGCACATGGTTAGAGAGAGAAATGCAGAAAACTATGTCATAAACCGAGAGAGATAGATGAGCGCGCTAGTATAAAACAAACAATAACATTTATATGATAAGCGGTAAATTTACAGTGAATATTTTTATTACTTCAAATTTTACACATAGTTAAAATAGTTTCGTGTTAAGTGTAACTAAAACTAGCATTTGACCATTATTATACTTGATGTAACACGTTAAATATAGAACAGCTAATATATACAGCTCGGACCCACCGATAGAGGGTTAAATACAGAGTTTCCATTTAATTAAAACATCTATTCAAACCAGTAGTACAAACTGTCCTGTAAATGACTTTGCTTTGCTGTTACCTTAATACACGCTTTTGTCCACCACCAATAGTTGTCAAAAAACCAGTCAGCGGTACCAAAAGACGTTATTTAAATACCACTGGCTACACAAACATAATTAAGATATTATTGTAACAAATTAATTAAAAAAGAAATTCACCTCATTCATGATTATGGTTCCGTCAATAGCGAGCAGCAAGTCCCTCAAAGTTGACCTAACCAACCCAATGACCTTTTGCATGCGATCAATTTCTTGACGAAGGAAAATTACCATCGAGTTGAGAATTCCGTAATATCTCAGCCTAAAAAACATTGTTTATGGTTGCCAATGCAATTAAGACAGGCGATTAACCAAAGCAAAACAAGATTGAACTTAGTAGAGAGAAAATAGTGTTCGCACAGCTGTACTTTGGTTCGTTGGTTGGACATTGGTTAGAGATGAACATAGACTGAGTATTATGAGTGTCCAACGATCTAGCAGTAGTTGCTGTGTAGTAGGATACGAGAATTGTGTCCGACTGGATCGCGACCACCATACACCAGGTATCAAACGGGGCGGTAGATATCTGTACCCGACTGGGTCACAACCAACATGCATCAGACACAGTGACTCTTATTGGATTGTCACGGTTTGGGATCAGCCATTGGATTACTGATCTATAGGTGATGTCAATTCCGAAATGATTTGCCTCCGCAATTTCGTACTTGAAAAATAGTCCAAGCCTTCAGAATATTGCTTAAAATACTTTTGTAATACACAGGACCATAGTTGTAGCTTAGTGCGACCGTAAAAGATTGAAAAATTGTTTCCTTTCACTCTCCAACACAGTTTCTATTTGCTCTAATTCTTTCTTATTCATATTGCTGTTTAGTCTTATTAATGTATTTTTTGTTTATGTATTATATTATGCTTAGTTTTATCGATGTCCGTGACGTCAGTTTAAGGAACCCAGTCAGAATACCAGTTCTGCACTGATACAGAGTAGCAATTATACTGAGAATGGGACCTGTTTATTCCCACACAACATGTTATTTAGTGTTTATTATTTATTTTTGTTTTATATTTTAATCACTTTATTTGTTTTTATGTACGTCTAAAGGATAAATAAAAAAAAATCTTTCTTTCATCCTCTCTATATTTTTAGATGGTACTACGCAGAGTAGTCGTTTTGCCATGCTACTATATAAAAAAAACTAACGGTGGGCGATTTTGAGATAAACTAATGCAATCATTCGATTATGAAGATGTCTCGAAATATCTCGATTATAACTTTTACTAATTACTAATTGATAGAAATTACCTATCCCGCCAGCGTCGTAGCGTACGCTCAAATAGAGTAGTTAATGGATTTTTACGTTTCTATATATATATATATATATATATATATAGAAAAAAATTATAAAAATGTTATAAAATTGCACTTAAAAGGTACCCTATAAAATAATAAATAATTAAAAAACAAACGAATATATATTAAAATCTATATTAAACAATTAACAAAAATATTTTTTCTTTTTGTTTAGCTATTGTATTAAAAGTATTAAGCTTATGGAAAATAATAAGAGATTGGTAGTATTAAGTTAATATTAATACAAAATTCGTATTACTAATCAATCGTTTATTATTTTCCAGGGCAAGTACTATATTAGTAGTAATACTAATTAGTAACGTTATTCGATTATGAAAATTAGGAAGTTACTAATCAATTATTCAAACAATCAATGAAATCATTCATAATCGTCCACCACTAAAAAAGCTCAACTACCTGTTCCCTACCTATTACATTTAAATAAAAGCTACATCAAGATGAATAACAAACGATAATTGAAAAAATACCTTTCTTTCACCTCATGCGGATCAAAGTTCGGCGGTACCTTACCCAACATCTCTTTAGACTGCCTATAGACACAAGCTTCGCGAGTCTCACCGCCGCCGGAACTAGATTCTTTAGGTTGTATCGAGAGGATTGTGTCTAACAGTTCTTGAGTTTTATTACGTTGGTACCTGGAATATGAAGATCTCTCATAACATATTGTTAAATCGTTTATGAATTACAAGATAATAAGAAGAAAGAGAGACATATTGCTTTGGAAATTTCTCGCTACTTGGGACAGTCCGCTGGTGGGATACCACCATCCTACAGAAAATCGTGGCTAAATAAACTTGTTTTGTGTTACTACGGTGAGTAGGGTTCTAGAGCTCTTTGGGATAGGAGGGTTCAAGGTTGGTATTACAAGCGTCTATAGGCTACGGTAGCTAAAGGCGGGCCACATTTGTAGTATAAAATAATAGAGATAATTAATTGGAATAAATAATAATCTTGTAAATCCAATCCAATTATAAACTTGTAAAAATTATTCTTGTCACAGAAGACAACCGCCCGCCGAATTGGTCGAATGAAGTTATTAAAAAAATCAGATATGCCGATATCGTGTGTTTGTATTTCATTAATGGACGCGCTTTCATTATTACGAGCTTCAGTTTTAGGTATAGAGTCTTACTACACGTGCACAGCTCACGCACACAGCGACGTTTGATACTAGTAAACGGGTGAAATAGCGTCATACTTTACTTTATAAAACAAAGTACTGGTATAATACATACATATACATACATACATACATGTACATATTTATGTACCAACTACTTTTACGTTCTACCGTCTACGTTTATCTTAGAATAGCTGTGCTGGCCGATGCGCTCGCGTTGGGTACAGAATTACAGTTTAGGCTTTAATTATTTACTAGATGTGCCCGTGACTTCGCTCACGTGGAATACAGAATGCCCGTGCGAATCTTGCTCCCTGGCTCCCGGCTATTTTTAAGACAAAAATGCTTATTGTAAATGTTCTTTAGAAGATAGATACATATATACTCTCCCGGACTTTTTGTAGGTCTTTTTAATGCCTATGATTATGTAGTACGTTAATTTGCTATATCTCTTATGGTTTACTTGGTATAAGCCATTTAAGCGCACGAATTGATTCACCATGACAAGTTTTTTTAAAGTGAAACTTTTATTAGATCGTCTCAAAATTTTTGGTCTGTATGTTACATGTCGCGTGACGGTCGGCCGCGGAGTAGGGATGGCGGCGCCTATAGTCACAGCAACTGACCGTGTAGTGTATAGACTATTACTCATTTGTGAATTTTTAGTTAAATGTCTATAATGTGAAAAAAAAGTTTCACTTTTACCGTGGTTTCATAAAACCACACAATCAATTTTTTTTATTTGTGCGTAACCCTAATTATTTTTCTAAATTAAAAGTAGCCTAAGTTACTCCCTATATCATCAGCTATCTATTAGTGAAAGTCCCGTCAAAATCGGTCCAACCGTTTCGGAGATTACCCGGAACAAACAGACAGACAGACAAACAAAAAATTTAAAAACGGGCTTTTTTATAGGTATCGTATATACTTTCATATGCATTTAGTAAAAAACTGTTATTTTGACACTACAAACAGACACTTCAATTTTATTAATTGTATAGATAAATAACTCCCCGCTTCAATCCGCTACCCGCGGCAGTCGCCCGCCGGCTATTTTAAAAGCAAAAATTACCCTAATGTGAGTAATCCTTCTAGATTCTAATATTTCTAATTCTCACTAAAAGCACACAAAAAACTTACCTAAAAGAATTGATTACTGTAGTTTAAATAACTGTTATTGTGAACATTCCAAAAACAAAATAATTAAATTTAGCATTTTGTTTTAAATTGAAACACAAGGTTTCCTAGCACCATTTATTCCTTACAACCTAAACTATCAATTAACGTAATAAAATGACATACTTTTTTAATCATTAGATTCGATTCTCGACTCGTGTAAAAGTTTTTTGAAAATCTATAAATGCAGTTTTTCTTATCTTTAAAATCGACATCATGGTTCTCTATAGCATATTTCTTTCTTATAGTTTCAGAGTTCCGCCCACTGTAGCAAATGCGCTCCAAGGCGAACTAAATTTTTGTTTGAAGCGTTTCTTTGGTACAAATTGTACGTATAGAAAAAATTATAATTTTTTTCTCTAATATTGGTATAAATATATATTTTTTTACATTATGTAAACTTGAGTATTCCCCTAATTCTACTTAACTGAAGCCTCAAACTTTTAAAGAAATATTTAAAAGTTTAAAACTTATAACTTTATATATAAATTTAATTTAGTAGGTACTGCCTCCGTCTCTTATCGGTGACCAAAGACTTCTACTGTAACTTTATTCATTCAAAATTATTATTTACTTTTTAGTTCAATCATTTAAAGATGAAAGCCCGTTTTTAAAGATTTTAGTATAAAATTTACTTTTTTTTTTGAATACTGTTTGTTTATTTAATAATTAATTGGCACCTGAATTAAAAGTGAATCATCGTGAAAGGGCTACGAAAATATTTTTTTTTTTCAATGTAAATATTTAAATGTTTATAAAACGACAGTTGGCAAAAGTTCAATCTACCCGTAGGTAACCTACTCGCTATATTTACCAAAGTTCAATAGCTTTTCAATCGGTACCAAAAAAAAACAGAAAATTGACACATTTTGACAACGCGGCCTCAATCATAAATTTATTATTTTTAAAAAAAATCAATAATTAATTAAAATTAATATGCCATTGAATAGGAATTGAGTATGAATTAAATAGGAAATTTGATAAATAAATAATAATTTCTCACGTGATGTCCGCATTGGTGTGTAGTCCATAAGCCTGAGGCGGATCAACGGTCTTCATCTTTTCAATCTCTTCCAAGTATTCCGGTATATTCTTAAACTTCATAATACCGTAGCCTTTATAAAACTGAAAGTCTTCCGTGAAAAGTAGTTCCGAGAACCAAACGCGGCAGAAAGTGACAAGCAAGCGGTTGTCGTAGTCATCCGTTACACGACCACCGTATTGTACCGCTGATACCATGTAACTACAAATAACGACATTATTGTAATCGAGAAAAAAACCATAGACACAAACAAACTCGATAGAGACAAGAAACTACAATAGCTAAAGTGATTCTCGAAAGGCCATACACACTGGACTATTTTTTTTAACATATAGTAAGTAGCAAGGCAAAGAGTCCTGGTGGTAAGCACATGGCAGTACAATCCAAAAACAACAACGACCACCGATAAATGAGCAATCCTTCGACGGTCGCCGCTATCATGCCGGCCTGCAAGTCGTTCGGCAGCTATACACTGGCTGATCCCAAAACGTAACAAATTGAAAGAGAGTAACTGTTACGGATTTATCATCATGTGCATGGTGGTCGTGACCCAAACGGGTACAGATCCCTATCACCACGCTTGCTTACTTGATATACACCGGTTGATACCGAAACACGATACGCCTAAGCGTTCCACTTGACGTATGGTGGTCACGATCTAGTCTACTGTGAATGACAGTGATGTCTGGAGGTGACTCCCTCTCTGTGCATTCACTAAATTATTAATATGGTTTTATTATTGTATAAAGTATGTTGTAGTATTACGTTATCAGTATTGTACAGTAAAAAAAAACTATCAAATTTCTTGCCAGTTCTTCTCGATGACTGGGATGTTTTCCAAACCGGTAGTAATGTTTTGACGTTCATAAGTGCTTTTGTAGGGCCCAAATTGAATAAAGAATTTTTGAGTCGTAAACAATTGTCGTGTCCCAGCAAAGATCTCGAGCAATTTTCCACCTAGATCCTAGATAGAAGCAGCTCATATGCAAATTATTACCGTACGGTAGTCCAGCTGATCGATTGTCCCAGTTCAAGACCTTCCAAGTGATTTTGCACAAACATGCAACAAGACAACCAATCGGCTGAGTTAAACTCGTAGGGAATGTTCCATCCGAGCGGTCCGAACTTTCGCCTCTCCTGAACGACAGTGTGCAAGAAAGAGATAGTATATATAAGAGGTAGATAGAACGGACTGTCGCTGTAGTCGAGGAAATCTTGACTCATAGAATCGTAAGTTCTCATTAATCCAGCTTTTATACCTGAGAAGAAAGAACATAATTTGAAAAATGTATGCAATATGGAAATACACCATTTTTTTAAATTTGGCTTAATTTGATCATTTACAATTCGGTCATTGATACAATGCGTTCCTGACGTCTGTTAGTTAGTCATGACAAGAGGTGAGAATATTATAGTTGTACAAGTTCGTGCGTGACCGTCCTATATGGCCGATAGTCGTTGGCAAGGGCGAGGGAGAGGTACTCGAAAACTCGGTTAACTTCGATACACAATAGTCGCGAGTGCGCCGCAGTTACATAATTTATAACTAAAAATTAAATATTAAATTACCGAGTTCTACGCACGAACTAGTACGTCTATAGTAGCACTATTACAGTCGAAATCGGTTACAACGGTATCGTTTTATACAACAATATCTGGGCGATCGGGCCTTGCTCGATATCTTGTACAGTTAAGTCTAGTGCTAAAATTTTCCACCAAATTCACCAATTTTCAAAACTCCCGAAAAAATTTCCAGGTAAACCTACCAAATGACTGTACTAATCTTAAAAACAAGAAAAACATCTAGGTAATCTTGGAATGTAAAACATTATCTAAAGACAAAATTTAATCCAACGGTTGGAGCCGTTTCCAAGAAACCAATTTAAATACAAGAATAGGTCACTTAATGGTATTAGATATTATAATTAACGCTAATATGTTTATATAAAGAAAACCAATCAGAAAAGTAGTCAAAATACCTGAAGGTGGTTCACATGTATATTTTATAGACATTTGAAGTAAAGTAATAGGAAATTTGTCATGAACTTCTGTCGTTATCCATAACCTAGAATATTGAAATTAGATTATTTATGATATTTATTTATTAAACCGAAAATATTTATTATATTGAAGTCCAAAAAAGTAGAATACCTAAAGGTCTCATGTACTTTCTCAGGCTCTTTTTCCAATTCAGCAAATTGTTCCATAATTTCCACCATATATTCTAATCCCAAGTGACAATTCTGTAGCAGCACCCACAAGCCCTACAATTAATACAAGTTTATGTTGTAATTTCGAAGCATTGTTAGCGAAAACCTTGATCCTACCTATTGATCCAAATTTGTTTAACTATCTCACCTCTTTAAGTCCACGATCGATTAACTTCCTCGCATGCACCTCTTGTCCTTGCCCCATTGATATTGATGAGCAAAGACACTCTAGACGCTTTGCCGTCACTTCAATAGATGGCGTTGGATCTGAACCCATTGCCAAGAAACCAATCAGCGGCACCAACGGACGTGATTCTAATACCATTTGCTACAATAACATAAACGTCTATAGCCTATCTCAGTGATTTAATCTATACTTATAATAAAACAGTAAAGAGTCGAAATCTGTACATTAAAGATATTTGAGAAAAAATACTACGAGGGAGTATAGAATCTTGAACAAAAAACATTGCGAAAGTATTTTAAATTTTGTGTCGTCTGTTAGTTTGTACGCCAATCACGCAAAAACAACTGGACCGAGTTTAATGAAATTTGGTATGATTGTACTTTATAGTCTGGAGGTAATACGTATAGACATTTGTATGGTCTATAAATTGCGTTCAAGTTATGTAAATATAAAAAAGGTATGTATGTATGTGTAAGTAATACTGTAATATATTTTGAAAATAGAGTAAAATGATGTGAAGTTATACGAAATGAATCCAAATTATCTTATCATTACCTACTTAGTTGTCAAAATAAATAATAAACAAAAACGTATCTATTTTTCATTACCATATTCATAGATGATACGCTATATGTTAGATATATCCCAGAATAAAATTATCACGAATTTAGTTTGAATGTTATTGTCACACTTAGATATATTCTCTGTATTTCTATATTATTAATTTAAAGACAGTCTCATAATTTTTTTACCGCCGTCTTTCATACACGAAATTCCACACCGACGAAGTCGCAAGCACAACTAGTATTCAATATAAATAAATATGAGTTAGGTAGAAATATGTTACCTCATAATTTACAATGACCGCCTCGGAAAATCTAGCTCCCATTGACGACATAACGTACTTTCTGAAAAAAAAAAAAACAAACTTCATTCAAATAATACTAACATAGGCATGTGTAAAGAAAGCTCTATAAATTAGCACTCAAAAATATATAATACCTATGCATTTTATTATTTTTTTAATTTGGGTTGATTCAAAAAAGAATTTCATTTAATTTCAATAGTCTTTGTTTCACTCGTATAAACATGTATCCAAATTTTAAATAAAAGTGTTTTAATTGCGTTTTCATACGTCATATAAACGACACTATTAAGTGATCAATTCTTGTTTTTATATATTATGCACTTGGTTTCTCGTAAAGGGCTTCAAAAATTTGAATGAAATGATGTATTTAGATAACGTTTTACATTCCAAGTTTACCTAGATAGGTGTTTTTCTTTATTTAAGATACCGAGCAAAGCTCGGTCGCCCAGATAATACTCTTTTAATTATAGAACCCTTCATTAAATAATAACAAATAAACGGAAATTTTAAATTGAAATAGGATTTA
The DNA here is from genome assembly GCA_033032175.1 of Saturnia japonica. Classification (NCBI taxonomy): domain Eukaryota; kingdom Metazoa; phylum Arthropoda; class Insecta; order Lepidoptera; family Saturniidae; genus Saturnia; species Saturnia japonica. The sequence goes on along the minus strand of CM065311.1, from coordinate 6,665,382 downwards.
AAAATAAAATTTATAACAGTCAAATACTTCAACGATTCAAACACAATTGTAATTAATTTATGGAACACACTTTACGAATCGCTGCACTACAACTTAAGTTTTGTGATTTTTGTGCTTTAGTATATGATTTTCATATACTATAAATCATAAATAATATTAACTCACAAGCTTTGAGCCAAAGTTCGATCTGGACACCAGGAGCGCACTACTAGCAATTTTCTAAATACGTCTAAAGTGTGATAGCCATCTGGTAATGGTTCATCTTCTGGTGCTTCCTTGTCAAACCTATGAAACAACAAAACATCGTTATCAACACAATTCAACAAATAATATATCAGTATTCAAAGCATAAGTGGTATAGATATAGCCACAAATATTTTATATGCGTGTTACTCATACTCGTATAATATACATTGTAAAATGGCATTCCAGTGGCTAGCTCGCTTGACACGTCTCGCGTCGCTTTTTTTTTTTTTTTTTTTTGTCTGACCTTGCTGTTATCCTTAGGGGCCCTATCCGAAAATAGAGCCGCTGCGGCTTTTTACAACTTTACCGGGCTTGGGGGCGAGCGCTTAAGGCACTCAGCCGCGTAAGCGTGGGCAACCAGCGCGCAAGGGTGCCAAAGTGGCCGGACCTCGGCTTGGGCTGTTGCCGCGATTGCAATGAAGTCGCGATCTGTCTAATACCCTATCCGTAAAATCGAGCTAAACTAACATATACAGATATACATGTTCCTTCCTCCTGGGAGGAAGGAAGGAACATGTGTACGTGTATTTAGTGATCTGAAATATGTTCTACACTAACTAGTGCAAAAAAAGAAAAAAAAAAGTTCCTTACAGAACCTATGTACCTGTGAGGTGTGCACGTATGTACATATGTGTGTACGTGATGCTTGTATGCGGGTAGCTAAATGTTGTACGTAAAGTGTCACTTGTATCGCGCGGGCGGCTGCCAGACTCAAGGGTTTCACCCCGAGGAACGGACCTAGGCTTGAGTTGCCGCGGGAGAGGGAGGTCGCGGCGGTGGGTGTGCGGGAGCGAAATTAGCCGCCCGTCCCCTGCGGAGGGAACGGTGGTTACGCGGGCGTGGGCGAAAACACGCTCTGTTTAGAGAGACGGTTGAGTAATATGCGATTTGTTTCTCGATTTCGTCATCGGGATCGGTAAAGATGTTACGCGGTCGACGCTGTAAGCGGGTGGCGTTTGGGACTGGAACGTAATTCGTGGCGGCTTGGATCAAGGGATTCGCGTGATTTGACGCGGTGTCAAAGTAAGATCGTGAGAGGTATTTGATGTAAGACTCGATCGAGGGGAGTTTCATATCTCTATGAAGGTCTACCTGACGAACGAACCAGGGGGCGTTATTGATTTTACGTAGTACTCGAGTTTGAAGGACTTGGAATTCGTGTATGTTCAATTTTGACATATGTGCGAATGCGGCGCAGCTATATGTCATAATCGGACGTATGCACATTTTGTAGAGAGTAAGCTTATGTCTCAGGGACATTTTGCTTATGATCAGGGGCTGTAATCGACTTATGGCCATTGCGGCTGTTTTACAGACGGCACGGACATGAGAATCAAAGGTAAGTTTTCTATCAAAGGTCACACCAAGATATTTAGTCATGGTGGCCCAGGGGATATTGTCTTTGAAGAGTTTGAGAGTTTTGACACTCTCAGGGTGCACTTTTCGACTAGGATCAAAGATAATCGCGGCGCTCTTCGAGGGGTTGACGGCTATGCGCCATTTGGTGTACCATTTACCAAGAGTGGTGACTGCGCGTTGGACTCTGTGTCTGAGCCTAAGTCTGTTCCTATTCGACGCGTAGATGACTGTGTCGTCAGCGTATAGACCTACCTGGACCCTAGGAGGACGAGGTAGGTCACTGACATACAGATTGAAGAGACAAGGCGCCAGAATGGAGCCTTGCGGGACGCCCGAGCGTATGGGGTGGGCTGTGGAGAGTACACTTTCCGCTCGGTAGCGGAAGGTGCGGTCGGTGAGGTAGTCGCGGATAATGTGAACTAACCTATCTGGGACTTGTAACTGGTGTAGCTTGTGGACTAGTCCGGCGAGCCAGACCTTGTCGAAGGCCTTGGCGACGTCGAAGAAGACCGCGAGCGTACGGTATGGAGGATCTTTCGCGAAGTTAGTCGCTATGTGCTCCGTGAGGCATTGCACCTGGTGCGTACACGAGTGTCGAGCGCGGAACCCGAACTGTTCCGGTGGATATAGATTTTTCTCGTCTATCACGGTTTTGAGACGGTTCAGAAGGAGCCGCTCGTAGATTTTACCTAAGGTATTCAAGAGACTGATCGGGCGATAGCTGTCGGGAAGCGATGCTTTTTTGCCGGGTTTATGTATCCCTATGACTATGGCCGTTTTCCAGGCGGCTGGGAAATGGCAGTGGGCGATGTTTACATTGAATATGAAAACCAAGAGTGCTATGAGGTGATCAGGAAGAAGTTGGAGTACTTCGTTCCGGATCCCGTCAGGACCGGGAGATTTTTTGAGCTTAAGGCCTTTAATGACGGAACAGACTTCGTCAGATGTGACCGTAGTTAGGGTATCCGCGGGTGGGACCGAACTGAGTTCCTGTACCGAGGATTCGATTGTGTTGACATGTACGGCGTCTATGTTGTCGCATTTTGGAGAGCACTGGCTCTCCAAGCTTGCGGCAAGACATTCCGCTTTGTCTTCGCTATCGAACGCGAGTGGGAGGCCCGGGCCTCTTTCGAGGGGTGGTAGTTGGGAGGAGTGTTCTATTTTTAAAGATCTGGCTAACTTCCAGTATGTGAGATGGGACGGTCTGAGACCCTCTACGAGGTTGTCCCAACTGTGACCTCTGTATTCAGTGATGCGAGCTTTGAACTCTCTTTGTAATGCGCGTAACCGTGCGCAGTTTTCCCTGGACGGGAATGAGTCGTGAGCGCGTGTCGCGGCGTTCTTTTCCGTCTTTAACGCTCGCAGGTCGGCAGGGAGTATAAAGCGGCGATCGCTCACCGTTTTGACCTCTCTCGAGGCCTCTCTGATGCTGACCTGGAGGTGGTCAACGAGGGAATCGATCGCTAAGTCGGCGTCTGCGGCCGACTGCAGTACGTCAGGGACCCTATCTAGGCTGTCCGAGGACGGCCTGTCCGCGAGTAAGTGCTTGAGTTTCGCGTAGTCAACCACCTGGACGGACGGAGGACTATGGTCGAAGGGATGTCCTAGTCGGAGGATGACCGGGCGGTGATCGGAGTCGAGTTCGTGTACGACTTCTAAAAGTTGTAACCGAAGCTCGATACCTTTCAATAGAGCCACATCAAGGACTGTCGGACGACAGTGATCCTGAAAGTGGGTGGGTTCGGAGGGAGCTAACACGTCAAAGTTCATGTCATTGCATAGCTGATTGAGTATACTCCCGTTACGGGAGTCTCTCGAACTGTTAAAGCAAGTGTGACCGCTGTTGAGGTCGCCTGCTATGATTACGGAGGGACCGAGTGAAAAGAGTGCCTCCAGATCGGACCGGAGGAGTCTTTTCGATGGTGAAAGATATGCGGATACGATTATGATTGACGGGTGGTCAGTCATACCTAGTCTACATATAGAAACTTCCAAATTGGTAAGTTCGGGAGGGTCAATTCGCATACAGTATAGTGAACGTTTGTAGTAAATGAGAGTGCCGCCTCCTCGGGTAACACGGTCATTTCTAATAATGTTATAGTTAGCGATCTTAGGATTGCGCCTACTAGGTTTTAGAAGTGTTTCTTGTACGAGAAACACATCTAACTGACGCTCAACTAGGAAGTTAGCCACGAGATCACGCTGAGAAGCAAGGTTCCTAGCGTTAAAGAAGGCAATGTTAATTCCTTTCGGTTTTAACTTATCCATTGGAAGGCTTTCGGTTTGCGGCATCGAGGTCTAGACGGTGTATCGTCTCCGATAGCCGGGGGAATTTCCACACGGTCATTATGCAACCGTGTTCGTTGAGATAGTCGACGTATACGCCGACTTCCGTGACGCTGTGCTCTCGGAGCAACAGGGCAATAAGGACAACGTCCGATGGAGGAGGAGAACCGCGTGGAGCGGAGGTTTGAGCAGCCATAAGAGGCTGTGGTTTAGGGGCCAATTCCAAGTCCATAAGGGGCTGGGGATTGTGGCGAGCGGGGGCCCACGGGGCCCGAGGGCCCAGTATGGGCTGCGGGGGCACACTAGGTGCAAGGACACCGGCCGCAGGAGCGCGGGCGGCGTTCGGGAGGTTAGGAAAAGCCTCCATTGACAGCAGGGGCTGTGGTTGGGGGCGAGGGGCATGGTTGACCGGGGCGTGAGGTGCCCTCTGATGGGCGGGTGGCCTCATCCGTCGGGGGCGCGTTGCGCGCGGGGCTTTTGGGCACCCGCGATAGTTCGCGGGGTGCCCTGCTTGACCGCAAAGTACGCAGCTCGGCTCACCGGGTGAGTCGCGCGTGCGGGGACACTCCCTAGTGGAGTGATTCTCGGGGCACTTGACGCACCTTGGAGTGAGATGACAGTGGCGGGAGGAGTGCCCGTACAATTGGCAGTTGTGACACTGCGTCGGGATTCTATTTTTGTATGGGTTTTCTACTGTGATGCCTGAGAGGCCGCACACAGTAGCTATGTTATAGATAGCTTTACCCTCGGGGGTTCTATCTAGAATAACCACTACCATAGGGAATGGTTTTCTGTCTGGGCCGTACATCCGGTGTACTTCGTGCACCGGATAGTTTTGGGAGCGGAGGGATTCGAGTACTTCCTCAGGGGGGATCTCGAAGGGGATTCTACGGATTACGACGCGGAGTTTCCGGTCTTCGTTTAGTGTGTACGTATAGTACGCTAGTTTTTTCTCCGTGAGGAGCCTAGCGAGGTCTCGGTGGGCGTCCGACGTGCTCACCGAGACTTGTATGCCCGTGGCGATGCTACGGGCTTTCGTGTAGGGGATTTTTGAGAGTCTAATATTTGACTCTAAATTTGTCCAGGCGGCTTTGTCCTGGACAATAACGGGCGGGGGGCGGGCTTTCCTCCCGGGAGGGCCTGCCGCGGGCGCGGGCGCGGACGCGGGGCGCGTGGGAGACGTGGGAATGGGGGTGCGCGTGTCGAGATCCGGTCTCGGTGCTTTTGGGGCCCTGTCTTCTTCGCTGTTAGCGGCGCGTTTAGTTTTTCTAGATACGACGGTGGTAAAACCGTCGGCATCGTTGGCAGCGGGCCGGATGTTGGGGATTGTTTGATCCATCTGATTCGGATCAGTGGATACGGGAGACTCTACAGGGAGAGCTGCGAAGGAGTTATGCACGGGAAGTGCGTTGCCTGCAGGCGTATCGGAGCGCCTTCCGCGGGGAATAGAGTTTCGCGAGTTAGAGCGGGAGGGGCGGCGCGCACCATGGCCTTTGGACAGAATGTCTTCAGGTGTAGGCACGGCGGGATTTAAGTATGGCGCGGCGACGATGGGTGCAGCGGCGGTGGGAACGTTGGCGGTGGGCGCGTTGGCGGATATGGACGCGACGGCGGATGTAGACGCGACGACGGCGGAGGTAGACGCGACGGCGGCGGGTTCGGAGTCGACTAGCTCATATGTCGCACCGGGAGTTACTTCGAGTGTGGCTGTGTACTCGGCGTACAAGTCAGGGACTCGGAGCTTCATAAAGTTGAAGACCTTATGAAGCTCATATTCGTGCACTGTTATTTCTTTTGCCATCCCGCTGGCGGTTGGGGGGGCGGGGGAGTGAATTTAAGAAACCTCCCTGCCTGGAGGGCAGGGGGGTACGTCAAATGAGTTTAACGGGCTCCTCGAGCCCGGAGCAATGAGACCTGTGTGTCACGGTGTAATGACGCACAGGAAAGGACCTATCGTTTCCCTAGGGGAGTCCCTAGCAGTCTCGTGGCAGAGGACGCAGACCGGTAAAACCGCGGCTCCGCCCAAACAACCACGAGGATGGAATGGTAAGGATAGGAAGGGTTGGGTAGGAGATACCTGGGGCTTAACTATGCAAAAAGGCAAAGGCTAAGATTCCCAGGCCCGTCCGAGTTATCGTTTACCTCAGAAAGAGGTAACCGGAGAGCGCTCGGGTCACGCCCCGTTCATCTTCGTTAACACCGCTAGGTATCCGACGAACGACCACTAAACGTGGATTTGCGTGTCTTTGAAACAAGATTCGCGCTGAAAAGCGCGTTTGTTGTCGTACTAAGAAGTACGGTTTTTCGTGTACACCGAAGTGCTACACGAAATGCGCGAGCGAGACGGCGCTATGCGCGCAACGAGTACCCAGATACTCGCTACACAACAATAACACCGTCTTCGCTATAAACCGCGGTATGTAAAGGCTTAAAAAACTAGCTTTAAACCGTGTACTTTGAACCGGCAGGCCTAGGACCGGGTCCGTGGATCAAAGCAAACAAGTCTCAACTAGTCTAAGCAGAGCGCGAAGTTCAATGAAATAGCTTAAAAAACCAGCTTTAGATTGTGTACTCTGAACCGGCAGGCCTAGAACCGGGTCCGTGGATCAGAGTAAACACTCGTAAACTAGTTCAAGCAGTAATGAAATAAATTACGAGAGCGATCGAGAGCGCTAACGGACACGTCCGTTCACACCAACGGTCGAAATCGGAATCCGCCGTCGCGCGTCGCGTCGCACTTCTCAGTTTTATATTACCCCGGGTGTAGTGTTGAAGTCAAAAAGAAGAGTAGAAATTATAATTTTACGTGCATATTATCCGATTCACTTTATGTAATGTGTAGAAAATACATTCTTGAGAATTAACACATCAGAATTCAATAAATAATGACAATAGTTTTAAACCGAGCAACGCCTGCAAAATACTTATGTTCTAACATATTCCTATAGGTCGGTAGTATAAACGTTCACATACCAATTCTTCCATCCCCTCTCATTATTGGAAACCTGAGTCAGTATATTGGTAAATTGCCTTAAGCCGGATAATTGTACTAAATTGAGCCAAGACATATCTGTCACCCATTTGAATGGTTTCGGCGGACAGGCGTTGAGATCAAGAGCCGCACCACCTATTGAACAAAAACAAATGGAAATTCTAATTTTTTCCAAGGTATTATTGCCAGTAAACATAAAGAAATAGAGATGCAAAATAAAGAGTTAACCATTTTACCGAAAGGTTTTTAGACGTTAAAGGATTATTAGCGTGTGTATGTACCTACACTTTACTTTTAATCTCATTATGCTTTCCTTATGGCCTTAAACTATACAATTGTATAAAATTACAACATTGACAGTACCTTTAATTAACGTTTGGAATTCGTCATACGTTACGTACTCTTTTTGCACATCAATCTTTAGAGTCAGTAGCATAGTAAACAAATACTTATGTACTTCGTAGAAGCCTCGGCTTATATATTTGAAAACGTCGAAGGTCTGTAAAATAAAATAATGTAATTTCAAAAAATGTAAGTTTTATAACAATGAATCACAGTACAACAGCACATATTACCTATTGTTGTGCTAACAAAAAGATTTTTTGTTGAATTCTATTTTCTATTAATACCCTATGTTGAAGACACAAATACCTATAAACAGGTTTAGCTATTATTATTTTATTTGAAGTGTGTCATATATTTATAATTGGTTATTCTAAAGAAATAAATTAAAAAATAGGCAGTCATTGAAGACTGCAGACAGAAGTCAAAATTTAAAACTATTTATTGTGAATAAAAGATGTCCACAATATTTTAATGTGTGCTAAATTAATAGCGCTTGTTTTATTCTTGTTTCTTACAAAGTTACAGTAGTTCGTAGTAACAATGTGGTTTCTTAATAACGTTCTTGACTGTAGTTTGCTTGTAGATTCGCTGCTTGCTGTTGCTGGTGTTGTGTTTCTCGAACTGATCGCAGTACTGCCGCCCTCTCCGCTATATTTAACCTCGCCCTTTGCCTCGCAACCGGTAGTGCGATGGATTCCGTGCGGGGCGTCGCTCAGCCAATGAGCGCGCACGCCCTGTGTGCGCGCTCTCGGCAGTACCATGAGTCACCATGCCAGATGTTCCGAGTCTGGCATGGTTCATCCTTACAACTAGTGAAATTTATACATTTAAACTTACAACTAGCTATATTCTTATTCTAATCGTTTTAAAATACACATATTCACACATATTCAGTTCATATTATTATATCTATTCCTAACACGTATTTATAAACCTTATTCCTAACACGTATTATTTCATTTATTTGTTCATTCTATACTATTAGACTATCGTTATTCGCTCGCCCCGCTCGCTGTCCACAACACTATTAATAATAAAATTAACATTGTTTTTGGATATTCAAATTAATTTTAGTATTGAAAATAAATAAATCATAATATCAGGCAGGTTTTAAAATCTAACGTCACTCCGAGCAGCAATTATGTCCATTTTTATATGGTTTACTTATTAATCAAAACATAACTGATGCCCAGTGCGCATGCCTAATAAAAAATATAAATATAAATTAACTGACATAATGACTAATTTACACATATATTATTTATACATAGTGTTTGTATTTAAATGAAGGTTAAAATGGAATTCAAGATAAAAAATGTAAACAATTGTGTTGCCAAATCAAATAATAACCTCAGTTGTGTGTATTAAAATTATACGCATAACTAAAACACGTAAAATAAATAAAAGATTTTATATTTATTATATCGGGACGTGAGAAATCAAAGGCAGTTAAGCGCACTGACGTATAATGAACGATGCTTCCATAGGTGACTATTAATACATACATACATACATAATAATATTCATTAAGAATTGGCATTAAGTTATTTAGACTTTCTTGGAAAATGTTCACTACCCCTGGTCACTTTGAAAGCAACATTTCTTTGTTTAAATTTTTGTCCTCGAATTCAATTTCTGATTATAGTTCAGTCGAGTAGTCCACGTATGCTATATGCTGACTGGATTAATGATCTGTTTTACTCAAACTTTGGCTATTTGGCACAAGAACGTTTTTGAGTCCTTTAATTTTCATCGTACATTGCTCGTTTGTAAGAGAACTACAAACTTCTAGTAAAAAGGTAATATATAATTTAACAATAAATTCAATACTCAAACTTTTACCTACAGATATACTGTTAACATTATTAGTATGTCGGTGTAGCGATGACGCGAACATAGAAAATTTTACCCATCAAAAATTGCTCAACGTGTTTATAGATGTTTTCACTTCAATAATATTTTGAAACGTTGAATACAATCGATCGGTTAAACCAATAGCTACATTAAATCAGAATATTGTTATTAGATTGAGTAATAGGGTAAAGTATTTCAAGTTATCTGACATACCAAGTAATCAATAATAAATCCAATCCTCCTAGATGTGATAGGACTTTGTGGCGATCGTTCCATTGATATGTCAAATCTTTCCAGAAACTGCGCTAGTGATGTCTGATACATGTTGCACACGAGCGACATGTTGCAAACCAAGAAGTATAAGACGGACCCGCGTGTTGCCACCGGCCTAAACTCTTCACGAGCTAGATTAATCTTTATCTCTGTTTCTTTAGCAATATCAAGTTTCTCTTTCACCTAAAGCATGGATAGACAACATATATTTCAAAACAAGCTTAAACCCAATGAAAAACTACTAGAAACTATTTTATCTGGATAACTTCTTCGTCCACCAAGATATTATTTAAGTATTCCTCAAATTCAAGAGTATATCTGCCCTACGTGAATATGATCATTCATCTTCAGCATACATACTCGATGAGCTGTGTCGTTTACTATTGTTTTGTTTTGAGAAGAATATGCTTAAATAGTTAATAGACGGTGCCGGATATCCGTAACAGCGTATCAAATTTTTAAGAATATATATAGCACATCTTTGTTTGTGTTACGGTATAGCTTTTTTATATAGTGTTTGAAAACTCATTTGATATTAAATGATAACATGACTTGAACAAACAATAAGCGTAGAAAACGGACTAGGTCATAGGTGCACCTGCCAGAAAATACTAATCAAAAGGTCAGGGTTTGATAGTTACAAAACTAGCCTTTCATATCGAAGTAATCACAACACACCAATATGCTCGTGACCAAACCCTGTGGTGCCAGTTTGAAATGTCGAACTAAATTTATCGTAAGTTACCAGTAAGTTTTAAAATAGGTACGAAATACCTAAACAGAGAGCGGTTGTCAAGAGATAATCTGGTAGGTATTACAAGCGTCCATAGGCAACAGTAACTGATTTCTATGAGGCGGGCCGCATGCTGTTTGCCACCTTTGTGGTATATTTAAAAAAAATCGACAAATTATAATTACGTACCTATTATAACTATAAAATATTAACCTCTGTAGCTGTAGCTTTCGTGACATTCAGTACTTGAATCAACGATACATCCTCGACTAAAGACCCTTGTATGGTTGTGAGTTTGTGTAATAAATTTGCTTCAAGCTCCTGCATCTTCCTACGGTTTGCAGTTACGTCCATGATTAGTTGCGTGCGTTCCGCTTCCATCTCTGCCTTTTCCGTCAATATTACTCGCCCTAGTAACTGATCTTCCAAGCCTTAATGAATTTAAATAATTTAGTTTCCAATTTTATTAATATTTGAAATATGTAGATAACAAAGATCAGGGGGATATAGATCCAACGTCTGCTGAATTAAATTAGTACTACAATCAGGATAACGACAAAGCAATACACTGACTGGAAATCTGCTGAGAAACTTTGTCATATAAACATCATAAATATATTGGTCACGAAAGCGTGTAGCTATGTGCATTGTGCAATCAACCTCAAAAGACCACGGTCCTAGAGTCAATCATAACAGATTGCTACTCCTGAGGACTGAGAAAATTGGAGCACCTAGTATACCAGTGTTGCCAACTACACAGGAACACAGCAGTTCGAACAGATTGTACCAGTTAAACAATATTTCACCTCAGATGACAATTACAATGAAATGACAATTAGGAAGAAACAAATGAAACAATATAATAGTACACTATACATTTCTGAATTTTCGGCCTATAATCAATATTATTATTCTACAACATAACTGTATCAAAGAACAATCTAAAATTAAAGTACACAGAACATAATAGTATTTTAAGTTTTTAATAAACTGTTTTATTAACATCAACCATTATCAACATAATGTTACAGCTTACCTTGCATTGTCACAGTAAAATCTATTATAGATGTTCGGGCAGATATCTCGGGAGTGTACGCAGGGTTTGGTAGTTTCGTAGTAATGTAGATCTTGTGACCCGCTGTCACGTCTATTTCTTTGTCGCCCAACTTAACCTATAACCAATAATTTACAAATTAGTTTAGAGATTATAAAAGTTATCAAAAAATCCTTACACTAATAACATGTCTCCTTACAAAGTATATTCGAAAGTAAGTAAATAACGTCTGAGATTGATAACTTATTAAGCATTAGGAGATTTACTTTATAGGAAGATCCCAATACTACAATTCATTGTAAGACTTACTTTATACGAAGAAATCAAACCTTCCAATCATTAGAAGACTCACTTTATACGAAGATCCAATCTTTATATAGTTTCTCTCAAGGATGTTATCCAGCGCAGGATCCATTTCTTCGGCAACGTCTTCGATTAACAATGGTCGTCCTAACGAAACGCAGTCTTCGATGTGATTTCTGAAATAAAATAAATGTGTAGTTATTTGTTTCTTTTCATATTAAAATATGGATTGAATTATTTTTTGAATTAGTATTTTAAAATATGGTCTTAAACTTTTTTTAATTACTATTATCCAACTTTCGATTCTATAAAATAATTTTAATCCGAACCTGAAATACTTATGATTGAGTGTAGTCACGATAAGTTCATTATATTTCTCCATATTTTTAATCCAATTCTTGCCCTGCGTCTGCGGGTCGATGAGCAATGGAAAACGTGACGCCTTTGTTACGATGATACCATTCTGTATCGACAACTCGTCTGTGGGCAGCCCGCACAAATTCCAGTCGCCGATCTACGAGTTTCAAATATAACATATTTAATTATTTTTTTTAATTTCATTGCTTAAAAAACTTTTCTATTAAATAAGTATTTATCCTAAGAAGAATTGCTTAACTTAAAAGAAGGCTTGCTTAGATGTTCATTTAGTTTAAAGTAGCATAACTTAAACTGGAAGTTGATTTTAGGATTATCGATTATTTTTTAGAGCTAAACGTAATCAATAATACGATTATGCTTTAAATCAATTGCGGGTTGTATAAGTAACAGAAGTAAACTATAACAACAATTAAGGTCGCAATCCGGAACACTTGAATTAGTGAATTGCCTGGCGCCAAATAAGATTAATTCGATTAATTTGATTAATTTTAGTTTCGTACGATGAATTGTCGTTGTATTGATGTTATTATTTTGGTCTACTCTAGTTTTATGTACCATAAAAAGTAACGCTGCACGTAGTAGTAAAATCAATACGAAAATTCACAAAAATCTTTGTATAAGTAGAGAAAGTTATTTAGGATTTTGTCGTGTAAATTTTTTTTATAAGGTTTATCAGTGTCGATTTTTTTATAATGACAATTGATAGTTAAATACATGTTTTCAGGTTATGTCATAATTTGCAAGACGTAACAATTTACGTACTGTTTATGTGTCATGCAAGTCTTTGTACGATGAACAAGGCAAGGGACGAGGAAAATATTTAATGTTCTAAAGCAGGGATCTTTCTTGTATGGATCACACAAAATAAGCATTTTTATCTTTAAAGAAATAACCGGGAGCGAGGGTAGCACAATTCGTACGTGTGCCCGATCGACGGCAATCTGTAGTCCACGCGAGTGCAGCCGCGGGCACATCTAGTAGTAAATAAAGTATTGATGACAACAAACAGCTCGATTTATTTATAAATATTTACAAATTATATTAGCAGTGATGAGTGAGCAATATGATAGCAGTACCGTGGCGGTATCCGTTAGCTGGTCTGTAATATTCAAGTTCATAGAAACAGGTATTTTCCTTTTCAACAGTTCACTGAGCCAATTGCTTATCAACAAAGAACGAAATTCTTGATTGAAAGGTCCAGAGTATGATAAGAATCTGTAACATTTACAATTTACAAGATACTGGATGCATGTTATGAGCATCATTTAATGTAAATGTTTCTTCTACGACTATGTATTTTAACGTTTTAATGTTTTTTTTTTCAATCAGAGCAAAGATTAAGCCAGGATTTGGTTCAGAGGAAGCAGACAGGCAAGAGAAAACTAATATTAGCATTAGCACACCTTACTGACGCACTACCTTCTCTAGAAATATTAGCAAATCGTCCAAGTTGTCCGTTAAAAACATCAAGACATACATTTTTCCATCCTAAGCAATATATAATGAGTTACGTGCAATTCAAGTCAGCCAGCACGCACTAAGCTTAATTATACCCAACTAGGAGTGGACAGCTGCCCACCTAGTCCGTACCTGGCTATCGTCTTGCATCAGAGTAAGACCTTGTTTTACGCAAATTACGCACCCCGTAAGTAATAATATATCTCCCACGAGCCTCTCTATTTCAGATTTGAAAAGAGCAGATTGTTCTGTCCACCGGATCCTCTCGCCGCTGAGTCCATTGATGAGCGCAGTAGCAGCATCCATTTTCTGTTGACACTTGGCCGCATCATCGAGTACGGCCTGTTTCAATGACATCGCCTCGTCAAATTGTCTCTGTACTCCAGCTAATTCTCGCTGAAAACAGAAAATATTATTTTCGCTTAAACATCATAAAGGCACGTCCTCAAAAAACCTCAAAAAATGTTGATTTTCATTGTTTTTCGGTACCTATTACAACAAAACAGTTGAACTTTGTTAAATATAATAGGAACCTACAGGTACTTATTAACTTTTGACAACAATTGTCCTTGTGTTTTGTTTTAAATTTATATTGAAAAAAAATCCCGAACCCTCCTCACGCGACTCACGGTTAATTCAGGTAACAATAACTCTATAAATAAAAAAGGTAATATAACAAAACATACTTTTTTATACAGCATTAACTCAATACAATTTAGTATTTATTAAAAATTCCAAATTATATTATTCACCATAATATGTAATGAGAAAAGTAATAATTTAATTTCTATACAAATTGTAGCAAAAAAACGCAAACCCAAATGAAGGGGTAAAACAAAGTGTATATATATACTGTACCTTCATATACGGAAATCGTTATTAAAATAAATCTCGCTTATTTTTTGTAAAATCGAAGGTTTTAAAGTGTTATTTAATGTATAGTAGACGCGTTTAATTGTGGTTACGAGCGCTCTACCTGGATGGAATTCGTATAACAACGAAAATCAACACAATAATACGCACACTAATGTAATCCGTTTTTGGTTTCGATTTATTCAACCTATTGCCAATGTTATACTATACTAAATCATTCCAATCCACAAACGAATATTGGAGACCTTTCGTAAGTGTGACAAAAGTGAATTAACTTTTCTCATACGATGTTTAAAATTCAGTGGAACAAGTCCGGAATGAGACCTTGTTTTATACCACATTCTCTTGGGATATCTCGTAACGCCAAATTGCTCTTTCCATAAATAACGAATAATGTTTTTGATAGTTATTTTGTAAATTTTATTTCAATTGTATCACCTCTTTTGCCTCCAACAACGCTTCAGCAGCATCCAACTCCCGTTTGGCCGCTTGGTACTTGCCCTGCATCACTGCTAGATTCGCCTTCAACGGCAATACGTCCTTGTTGACCGAGTAGAACTGACGCATAGCTATTGTCCACGATATCAGTCCGGCAACATTGCCACAAGCTACCTTCGCCGCTTCGAATGTATATTGACTATATAAACAGTATAATATTAAGTCAAAGCCCAAAGTATTTATTTTATATACCTTACTTTTGACAAAAATACAATTATTTCCTTAAATATAATGTTGGATCGTCCAAACCAGATAACGGCAAGTCTACGCCTAAATTGCAAAATTTATTAAAATATGTAATTAAATTTGAAAAAACTCACGGGAAGTTAAAATACGGCACCAATAAATCTATCATTTCTGCGTTGATTTCGTCTTTAGGATAGAATTTCAAGTTATTCATAAATCTCGAATCCGCCATCACCTGTATTAAATGTACATATACCATTAATATCACGGCATCACTATTTTATTGTTCTTTTTGTGTAAAGTATAAATATTGTATCTACATTGGCAAATCTGTAGTTCTGTTTCTGCATGTACTTTCTAATTTACTGACATAAGAGACGAAAAAAAATTTTGTTCGTTGTCCGTTTGTATATCCGAAAAACGTTTTGACCGATTTTAATGAAATTTTGTACACATGCAACTTATGTGATTACCCAATTTATAAGCTATAAGAATCATCAATAATATATGTAAAGAAACTAATTATTTCTTTATTTTGTACGGCTTCGTCTCGTAGTTAGAATAGTGACCATGTACTCATGTATTTCATAGATGGCGCTGTAAGTAATAATGGCTAACTCGGTCGAGGGAGTAGTTTAAGTTTAACTGACAAGTAACCGTGATTGAGCTATAAAATTTGTATTTGTTTATAAAAGGAATTGACAATTTAAATAATACACTTTAAATGTCGTTTCTTTGTTTCAGGTAGGATAATATTATTAAGTTTAACAAGTGTAATTAGTTAGTAGTGTGTGTATGTACTGAAATAAAAAACTTTGTTTCAGAGCAACGCATTAGTTTAATTGTTGAAATTTACAATTCCTGAAAACTTGAAAATATTGTCTTATATATAAATAAAATAAAACTATGCGTAATCAGACGAAAGCCATCTCTGTAATAAACGTGTGTAGAGCCGCGGCGCACCGTTAGTGTTTGAATATAATGATTCAAATGTCATAAAATATCATTTTATGGAGAGGCTTACAATTGTTACATAAAGAAAATGTATTCAGACAGATTATTGTTAACCTTCAGTGATTCAGCCCACGATGCTGTCAAAAAATTCCTCTCAGGGTCCGGTTTAATTGGATCGATCTTCTTTCTAAAGAGCAAGATTACAGCATCCATAATTAGCGTGATAAGGTACGGAGGCTTGCCCAACTTCCTGACCGTTGCAATATCAGCTGCGTTGATAGTCTGTAAATATAGTGAAATAATTTCAAAGCAATTGTTTACTTGAACGTTTTTATCTTAAGTATAAGACGGAAATGTTCTACTTACAAATAAAATAAGCTTTCACATTTAATTTCAGCTATAGTTACTGTTTATTTAACAATTCAAAAAATCCAATTAATGATTCTAATTTTCCCTAAATAAATCATGTCATGACACAATACATAGAAAACATTGATTTAATAAATACTCAGCATAGTATTCATTGAAACTTTTGAAATGTTGCAAACAATTTCAAATCATAATTTCTCAGCTATGAAGTTTGGTGAAAAATAAAATTATGTCTGTAACAAAATACCTGCAGGGCAGCTTCAGCAGCTGCAAGTGCCGGTTTCGCGGCGGCAAGTTTTTCTTCTGCTATTGCAGTCTCAGCTGCTATTACGCTCACTAGTTTTACGGCGCGATCTTTTACTTCCAACACTTCAGCTTTAACCACCTCAGCAGCCGCTTGCGATTCCGCAACAGCTGCTAATACCTGAACGTTTTACTTTAGTGTTAGGCTAGTATAAGATAGCATCATTACTTTACGTTCTCAACATTCAAAAATATAAATGTGTTTACCTACACGTACAGAAGGGCTGTTTAACAACCTTGTAAATGAATAAAATACATCATTAGATACTTATTCTTTCATTTAATTTACCTCTTCTGCTTTTGCCGTAGCTTCTTTTATTTCAAGATCCTTTACTTCTAATTCCTTCTTCAAAATATCTACACTTGCAGCAGCTTCCACTAATTTATCTAAGCCGGTCGTCATTCTAAAATATTTATTAATATGATCTTTTACGCTGGGAGACCCAAAAGTTGTGGAATGGATAGGATAGAGGGGGGATAAGGACACTCACTTAGTGTCATTAGTGTCAAGGGGAAGGAAATTTTCCGACGACAATGAGGTAAAGGAGGCAATTTTGGCTCATTTTGAGGCAAAAGATAAAAAATATTTTTACGAAGGTTTAGAAAAATTAATTCATAGATCTAATAAATGTATTTAGTTTAAGGGTGCTTATATTGAAAATGAAAAATAGATTTATTGTTTCATTTATTTAAAACCCTTCCATTCCACGAACTTTTTGACCTCCCCTCGTATAAGTTTTTTTTCTTTAATTACAAATGTTTAATAGCATGTGGATGTATTAAATTAGGTCACAGTAAAAAAAAGGTGCATTAATTAAATGGGTACACTTCCAAAGAATTTTTAATATCTTATATGCAATATATTTAAGAAAAATCAGTTAAGGTTTTATAAAAATATATCACTAATTTTATAATGCATTTTCATCTTACCTCTTTGCCATTTCAGCAATATTTACATGCTTCTCCTTATACAAAACCTTATAGCCTTCCAAAAATGACAAATATGACTTGGGTGTGACGTGCGTCTGTCTCCTAAATCTGTCATAATATGTAGTACAAGTGTCAGCAACGTTATCTTGCACCATGCCCATTATCTCAATCAACTGTTGCTTTGTCTCCGCAGAACATACAACCTTTTAGATTTTATACATTTTCAAATCAATTTATTTTACAAACACAATTTCACAACAAAAGATTATAATAATTAAATAATTCAATGACTTAGGTAAGTAATACATTATTTAATAAAAGAAATTGAGTATTGATTTTTTTAGTTATAACTAAATCTGAATAGTAGTATCAAAGTCTAAAGTGGTACTAAATATAAAAAGTGGTTTAAATGATATATCATAAAATACAAGAACGTCAACATATATTTATATTTCGTGCATGTATATATTAATCAAGGAGCTAGGAACATAAGGATAAATAAATTATCTTGTATTCTTCTGTAATATTTCAATACACTATTGTTTAAACTCTGATCCATTCGGACCTTTATGTATCAAAAAATTTATTTAACAAAATCATATTGAACACATATAATTTGCCAGTTACTATAATATATACAGTAAATGAATAATAATTATCACAACCCACATGGAAATCCCATAAAAAGTGATGTGCCACTTCGATCAGTGCAACTCTGGGCCATTTCTGGAACCAGTCCATTGTTGATCCGGAAATGAGACCAGGGAACTTTAACGCTCTGCTCCTAAATTTCTCACCTACCTGTAGATAGAAAATATTATAAAATGTGAAGAAATACGATGCAAAAGTAATTAAATTATCGCAAGATTTAAGTGTTAAGGAAAAGTTATATCGAACCCTTAACAAAACTACCAAGACTGTAGTGTGTAAATCAATAGAAATATCAACTTAATCTGAAATGTTATGTGTGAGTATTATGACATTATTACATCGCGACTCGCCCACAGTCAAACCGCTAAACCGGTTTTGTGGGAAACTATCCTTAAGATTAAGTGTAATACATAATTGTGCAACTTCTTAAATAAATAATAATAAACCTAGAAATAAAATCGAAAAAAAATAATATTACAATTTTATTCACACTTACCGGCGAGAAACAAAGTACTACGTGTAGGTTGGCTCGAGATCGCATAATAAAATACTCGTATAAAATATCCGGTACAGGAATTCGCTTTGGTGCATATTTCTTCATTATCGGCATTAGCTCGTTAAGGATTTCATCTTAAACACCAGACAATACAAACTAAATTACAATTACTTTGGTTTCTATTTTATTTCGTATGCGCACTAAATAATTCGATTTGTATTTGCTACAGAATGTTATATCATAAGAAGTGTTACTCAAGTTTTCTGAATTCTTTATAGATTTTAGCATAATACATAGTTATAATCTCACATGTTGTAATGGGCATGTTAAGTGAGGACGTAGCCCGAGATGGTGAGGGGAACTGGCTCTCAAGTACGGCTGCCGAAACACACTCAGGCTAATTGTAGGAATTCGAACTCATGACGATTAGAATTAAGAAAATAGATGTAAGCTTTTCTACTGCTTACTTCAATATTTTATTCATTTATTTAAGTTGATGTAAAATTTCCTCCTCATCTACTCAATATTTCACTACGAGTTTTAATAGTCATTAAAATTTTCCCATTAAAACTTACCCATCTCATCTTTTGGGAATAAATTTGCGATTTCTCCAGAGCTCAAAATATTATTTAGAAACTCAAGAAATTGCTCATCCTTAATATCGTTATCGGTGAATATGAACGTGATACCTTGACCTTGAAGACCGGCAGTACGGTACAAAAATTTTATGTCGTCCATAAAATTACTCACGTTGTACGTCCTAAAAAATTTATGTCAGTTAATGGGAGAAGAACAGAACCGGCACTGTTCACAATATCAAATTTTGGTTGTATAGCAAAATAAGATGTCCGAGCAATTATTCAAAACCAATTAATTTAAATTATGGAAATGTTTTGCACATAACATTGAACAAAATAAAATAATAATCATGAGATACTGATACCTTGTTAGAGTAATTTGATAAAATGAAAAATTGGCTATGTACGAAGCCAATTTTGTTAAACTTTGTTTACCGGAACCACCGACGCCCACGAGCAAAGCATTACCTCTAACAAAAGAAGACGATTATACTATACTATTTTTTTTTAAAGAAAAATATAGAAAGTTGCTATAATTATTATGTGAAAATAGGGATAATTAATTAACAATTACCTTGGAGTGCTAACAATACGGGATATTATAAACAAATGCACCATAGCATCATGGAAGAATACTAGATCCAAGGAAGCACCTCTTACTTGTTCATTAAATTGGTCTTGAAATTGTCCAAGTTTCATTAATACATAGTCCCATCTGTAAAAATCCCATTATCTTTTGGTACATAGTTTGACAGGCCTCATCGCGCGTAAGTCTTACTACTGAGGTTCGATCCCCGCATATGTCTGGCATTTGTGCAATGAGCATAATAATTGTCAGTTGTATGTCTGGGTGTTAAACATCTATACTTATATATTGTGTGCATATCAGCTTATTTAGGTACCATAATACAAACTTTGCTTAGTTTGGAATGAAATGGTTGTATGAGTTTTCTCTTAAATAAAAAAATATAAGTTTAAATTACGCTAAACTTATTTTTACTGTGAGTGTTGTTTTGGAAATAAACTTAAAACAAGAGTTCATAAAACACATACGAAGGTAACTCTTCATATATTTTAGGTGCATCGGTACTAAAATCTTCGTCTTCATCACCAGTAGGCTCAACTGGCTCCCGCAAAAAGTTAATAAAGAATGTTTCTTCCTCAGGAAACTCTGATACCACATCTGGCAACTCCTGTGAGGCTGTTTTCCAGAAGTTTGCAACGAACCAGTCTTTATCGTCGAACGTTGTAAATCTATAAAAAGACATCATATTACGATATTAAAAATACTGAAGACTTCATTTAAACTCTAAGTATTCTTTTCATCACTAGTGCTCTGAAGTTGAAAGGAGGTTGTATTTAACTCGAAGTGTGGGATGTATATTTCATTTAGGTGAACGAAGCTTCTTTATATATTCACTGACTGCTAAATCACTCGTTTAGCTAAATAGCAATAGAAAATGTCCATTCTGCCTGATCTGCTTTGTTTCATTCCGTATTTTATTTTTACAATATGCCCCGTGACTCCGTATGCATATGTTACGCAATAATTATTGTCGTCTAGAAATTTTATTTGTGCTCATATTAATAACAATTCTGATTAGTCCATCAATTAAGAAATTACATATACTTCATATGTTCAACATTCCATAAAAATCGGTCAAGCTGTGATTTAAATCTAGATAAACTATACAAACAGACTAATTTTTTTTGTCATATTCGTGATCAGTGGTTCTTTTATATGAGATGTGTCCCGAATTTTAGAACAGACAGAACTACAGATTTAATGAATTGAATGTAGATTGTAACATAATTTTTTTTGCGTATTAAATACTAGTTGTGTCCGCGGCTCCGTTCGCGTGAACGACAGAAGAACCCTTAGTGCTTATAAAAATCCTAATTTTTAAAACTTTAACAACTTTTCATTGAATGAATATATCGTCATATTTTTTTAAAAAAAGACCAATAATCTAAGAAGTAAAACAAATAAAAATTTATCAAAATCTATCCAGTAGTTTTTACGTGATGCGCTCACAACGACAAGCATCTAACATTTTATTTATATATAATAAAGATGATAATCTTATGTATAAAAGTATCGTGTCACGGTGTTTGTGGTCGTACTCCTCCTCCAAAAGGCTGGACGGATTATTATGAAATTTTTTATGCATATTTGGTATGCCGTAAAGTATATTAATTTATACCACTAGGTGTCCCTATCCAGATTTTTTCTTTCTTTTTTTTTGAGAAAAGTGGCATTCTGTAGTCCACATGAGTGAAGCCGTGGTAACAGCTAGTATTGTTAATATAAGACGCTTAATAGATATACGAAATAAACTGTTTTTTTTTTAATATTTTAAACAATATCACGAAAAAAGAAAAATAGCATAAATAATATTTTAAAAATGCAGAACGCAAATTATCTTGCTAAAATACATCATAATTGTGACCATATTTCTACCAAATAATAAGTTCAAGTGATGATGATTTCGATTCGACGCCTGAATTGGTAAAACGAACGGCAAGGGTAGTCGTAGAAAAACTTGTTACTTCTGATCAAAAGAGAAATATTTGATAACGTTGATTTTATCATGTAGCGGACTGAAAAGAAAATGAAAATTTTTTCGAAAAATATATTCATCACATAATTCAACAAACTATTTAAGAAACTAAAATAAAGGCCTTGTATATTGAAATCCATAACTTACACATATTGTTCATATTTTCATATATTCAATAGGTAGGCTATTTTAGATTTTATCAACATTATACATATATCTAACTAATATGTCTATAAACGTTAAAGTATATAGCTACATAATTAAAAAATGTTACCTATCACAAATGACTCTTAAGCATTCATGAAACCATAATTTCAGAGCTGTTTTAATAGTCGGTAGTTCGTCTCTCTTTATAAATAGAATTCCTTCCCAAATACGAGAAAGATCTCGAAGGTTGAACACGTAGTGGAACTTTGCTGGTGTAGGCAACATTTTTACCTATAATTGTACTTTTTTTTTTTATTAGTTATAATATAAGTCCTTAAGGTAAAGTACGTGACTTCAATTATAAATAATAATAATAATTGTGTTGGATAAAAATAACTTGCCTTCGTCTGTTGCCAAATTATTCGTGTAACTGGCACCAATCGAGGCATGAAGTCAACAATTTTTTTCTCGAATCTCGTTTTACAAAAATATCCAGCACTTATGGTTTCTAAAAATTATAAAAACATTTTGAAAAAAATATTCCGAATGTTATTTAGAATTAGTAATAGAATGGAAAATAATCGACATTTTTTGCGGCGGCAGCGTGTAAGAATTCTGTGTCGATCGGCGTGAGTTCGAATCCCTGCAATGAGCCTGAGCTGAGCTGAGGGTGAAGGAAAACATAGCATGATGGTAGGGCTTTCTTTTATACCCGCCTGGCTAGCTACCACCCTCAAGTTGAAAATCTGTCGCCAAGCACCAAAAATTGTGTTCCGGTAGTTGTAACTGAAAGCCAGTCTGCCACTAGGCTAAGCGTTCTACCATCTTGGGCCACATCGTCACTTAAGATCAGGTGGGATTGTAGCCATAACGCTACACCTGTAACGATAAAGAAAGGTATAGAGGTTCAACCCATGTTTGCGCGCGGCCCTATGTGTGCATGAGCTAGTAAACATGCAGTTTTTATTTGTATGACAGTGACACCGGACGCGACAGTCGTCTTGCGATCAACAAGCGTTTTATCGCTTTGTTCTACGGGTAAAATTTCAGGTTAGTCATGGGGAAATTGTTTCATCTATAATCGTACAAGTTCGTGCGCGACATTCCTATGTTACCGGATAACGTTGGCGGGGGCGAGGTTCTACAGTCGATAACGATAACAGGGGATAACGTGGAAGGAAAACGTTTGAAATTGCGTGACGTAGGCGCATAGCACACTAAATTAAACAGTATTGCGTTTTCATACTAACGATCGAAACGACGTACTTTGAAATTTAGGTAAATCAATAGTCAACCTCAGTACACAACAGTCGCGAGTGCACCACAATTACGTAATTTATAACTAATGACGAAATTTTATATTAACTACTTCCTAGACTTTAAAATTGTTTTTGATTTATTAAACTGAGCATTGCAATGAACATTTTTTTATAGTACATTCCCCCCTTCTTACTAACCACAGTCATTTTTTAAACTAGAAATAAAACCTAAGTAGAAATCATTTAAATAAAAAAAAATCAAAATTTGTAGTAGCGTATTTTCTTGAAAACATAGTAATGACAATTTAATATAGCATTATCAAACACGTAAGTAGCTAACCCAAGAAACACGGTCAGAAGGCAGCCCTGGTGCGTGTTTATGTAAGGAGCGGATGTAGGTAATTATTTCAAGAACACCGCCGAGACAACACACCGTTTACTTTAGTGTACTATGTATTGTAAGGACGTAATGTTGTGCTATCATATCCCCGCCAACGTCTGTCTCAAATAGGACGGTCGCTTACGTAATTGTACGACTATAACTAGTACTTTTGATTGATAATGCGTCGTACAGCAATAATCAAAATATTAAAACACTAAATTCTAATTTTAAAAAGTAATATATTCAGCAATGGGTAACAGAAAAAATTCTCAGTAGTATGGTATAAAAATTATTCGCCTACCACAATATCAACCTAAATCCTATAGAAAGCATAATATTGAACAGAACGTGATGTAAATGGCGTAATTAATAGAAAGTTGATTATTTGGTATTTCTAGTGGTAGAGTAATACGGAATAATATGTTCAATAAACATGCATTTACCTAATTGAGATGTTGATTTATTTTAAATGTGAACAAATAATATGTAAAATAGCTAATCGAATTCTTTTGTGTAGTTCACTGTACTTCTTGACACGCCACGTAATTTATACACGCTTTACGCACAAACAGGGAAGCGCGCACAAATGAGTTGAACTGTCTATATTTAAATGGTCTTGTGGGTAATACTGGTAGATTGCTATATATTTATTTACCGAATATCCTGTCCATTGAAATGTTACTAGGTATAGTGCAATTGAAAATGTTAAACTGTCTCTTCAAACGAGGTGGAATATCATTACGTCCGCCACCTAAATGAAACGAGTTAAATTTATGAATTCAATTTAGGAACAACTAACTACCTAAAAACCAGTTTTCAGATCCGCAGAATCACGTCAGAAATAAATATCGAATTTATGTCTACGATAAAGATACAGGGAATCAAAAAGAATATTTAGATTGCTGTAATTACTCAGACTTCTCGGGTATTTATCATTCTAGACAAATCGAAACAACTGGCGAGTCATATCGTGGCAATCGTCATTCTGCAATTACACGAACATTACCAAATTCATTCTAGTCAATAGTTTATCGAGAAATTCCAAAAATCATCTGCCAATAAACAACATGATGCCTGTGTCCGACATCGAAATATCTTTGACTTGACTAAAAAATCTTGACGAGTGGGATTCTTTTCATTCTTAAAATATCTTAAAACGCCCCATTATTATAATATCCTGTTCATCGTAAGACTGCTTGCATGAGCACGACATATCCACAGAACGTAGAATTGTTACGGTCGTTAAACTTAAAAAATAAGCTTTTCGATATCAATTATCATAATAAAAACGTTTTGATAATGATAAACGATAAAAACATTTTGTACGAAAAAACCCTAATAACAATCTCTATACAATCCTTTGTGAAGTGTCTGTTTGTAATTTCTTATAAGTACTGACATTACTTTCTATGTTACTAAATGCAGTAGACCAAAATATATACGATACTATAGTTATATCAAAACATTGATTTTTTTTTAATCAGGTTTTATCAATAACCTTTTCGAGAAATTGCATTCTACGTTAATCTTCGAATCTATCAATTAATTTATTTAAGTGTCTGTTTGTAATGTCAAAATTATAGTTTTTTTACTAAATGCATAGGAAAGTATATACGATACATATTATATCAAAACATATTTTTTTTAAATGTTGTCTGCCTGTTTGTTCGGTGATCTTCGAAACGTTTGGGCCAGTTTTGACGACTTTCAATAGTAGCGTGGTCCCATTTTAATTTCATTGCATTGGACCTTCAACTTCGAAGATACACCAGAGAACTCTTCAAAATAATTGAAGTTGGTATCCTTTTTTTGTAAAAAATTGTCTTGTTGTTAATTCATTTCCACAGCTTACACAATCGATAATAGAAAAATCAACTTCCAATTTAAATCATGCTACATTTCTAAAATAAACGTTGAACATGTGTCTTACAAACCGTCTTAGGATAAACCTAGTATAGTTTTATGGTATTTTTGTCTTAGCATCAAGTATAATAAAATTAATATATTTATTTACCAGGATGAATCATTGCACCAAACATTTGTATTTCTGCTATTGTTATAAAGTCTCCGGGCTTCTCTAATGAATAGAATCCACCACATTCCATCATTTGTCTTACTATCTCATTTGTAACCTAAAAAACAAAATTCCTAACTAAATAAAATCTCATCAAGATAGGAAGGAAATGATCAGCGTAGGATCTCAAAACAAAACGATAGATCTTTGTTTTACCTGGTCACCCCATTCGTTGACAACCGGCATATTAATATCATCAACGAACACTGTCATTGCTCTGTTCCCGGGAGGCCCATAAGTCATGCCTACGCGCTTTTCTACGTAAGACTCGACAATTCTCTAAGAAAATTTAATATATTAATACAACTATTCATCAGATATACACTACACTCTACAGTAGTTTTTCGTTATGTTATCTAGACAAAATGTCCACCACGAATATCAAGTAAATAAATACAACAACAACAACAATCACCGAGACGGGTCATATAGGACAAATATGAAAGCTCATGTTTTCCCCTTCAAAATATTATACATTCAGTCAAAAAGTATCGGGAATGGATGATTTTTTATGGTTTCAAGTTCAATTTTTTTGTTGTTAGATTGGCACAACTGTTTTTCATTTTGGTACGGAGGTTGAGTTACGTCTGTCAATTAGATTAAATACAGTGCTGATTTTAGTTAGATCATGTGTGTATTGCAAATTTCATAATGGACAAAAACATCGAACAAAAAGTTTATTTTAAATTTTGCATCGCCAATGGAATTTCATGTTTTTCTTCTTCTTCTTCCTAACTTGGCAACCGGACCTCTTTAATGAAGACCATTGCTGTCATTATCGAGTGAATTATAGTTTCATATGTTATGACGATTGAGTATCTTAACAAGGTGGTGGCTCTCTTGTTAGAACTTTCTAGAAAGTTTTTGTGAGACCTCAGAATGAATGCTTTCAGCTTATAATTTACTCACTTCACTTATGCACAAAAACCAAACTATATCACGCTAAAACGCCACCAATATTACATAATATAGGGTCAAAAACCTAAGTTAATGAATTAAAAATAAAAACCACAACAGTAACATGACACTTTAAAAACCCGCCAAAAACTCCAGGAATTTCATGTTCGGAGACACTGAAAATGTTACAGAAGGCTCACGGTGAATCGACTTTATCAAAAACACGTGCTTATGAGTGTTACAAAGCGTTCAAAGTAGTCGAGATATGCTGGAATATTTGTCTCGACCTGATAGGCCATCAACGTTTTCAACTGAAGTTAACATCACAAAAGTGAAGGAAATAGTGACTGAAAATCCTCATTCAAGTTTGAGAGAGATAGCCGCTGAACATTCTGTGTCTCACGAATCTATCTGTATCATGTCAAATAATCACCTGGGTATGAAACATGTTGCCGCTCGGCTAGTCCCAAAAGATCTGAATTGTCTCCAAAAACTCAATCGCATAAGAGTCGATGAGCACATGGTAAAACGAGTCAATTCCGACCCAATATTCATGAAACACATTGTTATTGATTATGAGACGTGGGTTTACGAGCTTGACCTACAAACTAGTCAACAAGCTTCGGAGTGGCGCCTTCCAACTGTATCGAAACCGAAAAAACCACGCCAAAGTATATTAAAAGTCAAAGTCATGTTGACTGTTTTCTTTAACTATCGCGGTGTTGTGCAATCTGAATTCTTACCGGAAGGTCAAACGGTAAATAAAGTATATTATTTGAGCGTTATGCGGCGTTTAAGATAGCAAATTAGACGAAAAAGGCCAGATTTGTGGAAAGAAAATTCATGGATTTTGCACCACGATAATGCGCCTTTTTGACCAAAAACTCAACAAATATCATCGAGTAACCAATTTATTCACCAGATATGGCTCCAACCGACTTCTTTCTTTTTTCCAAACTCAAATTACCACTTCGTGGCACCAGTTTTCGTTCGGTAGAAGACATAAAGGAGAATTTCGCGACGAGAACTAAACTCAATTCCGGAAAAATAATTTTAAAATGTTTCGATGATTGGATTATTCTTTGGCGTAAATGTATTGTTTCTTAAGGAGTATAGTTTGAAGGCGATAAAATAAACTTGGATGAATAACTAACATTTTGTGTCTTATTGATCGTTTCCCGGTACTTTTTTGACAGAGTAGTATGTCACACATAGTACTCTCATTGCTATAACTTTCAACCCGTGTATTAAAGTTAACTCACCTGGAACATATTAGGTGTTGTGGCTGAAGAGAAATTTATCATTTTATACAATTTGACCTCATTGTCATATTTCTGCATGTAGCTTTTTAACATCACCGTTTTAGCAGTACCCTGCTCACCGATCAACAGTACTGCCTTATTTTGTTTAGCAATCGTCTCTATCAAGAACGATATGCAGACATTATCAATATTTGGCACTAATATGGATGCATATTCGGGCACACTGTCACTCGGGTAAATGTAATCTTCAACGATCTCAGACCTATCGGATCACAATTAAATATCAAATCGATATTAGTCAGTAGTATGACCCTGGCTACACGCATCGTCAAAACCGTGCAAACCGAAACTACGCAGTCCAATCTTCAGCATGTCAACGATTGGAAAAGCCGCCTGCTTAAGCAACAGTCATACCGTCCACATGTACACTCTTACTTACGCAAACAAGACGGTGCGTATGACTGGGGCGTAAGATGATTTAGCATGCATATAAAAGAATGAAAGTTATTTTTTAACCGAATTCAACAAAATACGAGAGATTACTCAATACGATTTTTTTTTATATTGTTGTTATGCCGTAACTTGTTTGTTTATGAACCGAATGTATAAATCTTTTTTGTTGGATAGGGAATACCTCATAATGGGACAACAATTTAATTTCATTGGACATTGGACCTTCAACTTCGCAGATACACAAGGAAACGCTTAAAAGTGAGTCTTGTTTACTATATCAAATTGACATGAAAAACTAATCAAATCAACTATCAACCAAAATATCACCTAACTATAGCCATGAGCCCGTGATTAACGCTGTATACTGTTGGATTTATACAAAACAGTATTTAACTACTAACGACTTCCGTTATCAATCAGTATATCCGGTCTGAATTACATTGCAAAGCGGAAGTTGGTTCGGCACGCCATCTATGCATAGTATTAATAAACAGGATTAAAAAAAAAAAAAAAAAAAAGAGATAAACAGGAATTGTCATATAAAACATTCAAATGATAACGGTACCAATGTTGCCAAACTCCTGTCTCGTTCACCATGTATTCAAACGGCATGATCCACTCTTTGGATTTAGCTCCAGGCCAGTCCATTTTTACAGGAAGCTTCGTCATAAATTCTGCCATTCTGGTGCGAGCATCCAGTTCCAATACAGCGCCTAACGACCACATCATAGAAAATATGAACAAACGTTCGAGGTGACGATCGGTATGCATTTCTGAAACACAAAACAATACATACAATAAAGCACCACTTACGTAAATTTGCCATATCTAAAAACATTCAACATTAAACAGTGATTGATTTTGCACAACGATAGCACATTCGATACAAAGTACATTTCTTTAATTAATTGAACTTACTTCCTCCAGGTATTTCTATTTGCAACAATCCTATGAGCACATCAATACATTGCCTGAAAATTACTGTAAATTTAAAACAATAATCCATGAAATGACAAATCGACAATTAAAAAACATAAAAAACTCATACCTGACATATACAGCTTCTAAGAGTTTCATTTTAGCAGGTAATCTTTGTTGAACAAACATGTGCACTTCATCATACACTTTGTTGAAAGTGTTTCGCAGCGAGTCCGACTCTTTTTGGGACCTTTTCTTTAACCAACCCTATAAGATATCCATGATCCATTTACAGAATGGTGGCAAATGTAGGCTCGTAGGTATCAACATTGTTAATATAATTAAAATGGTATTTACAGTCTAGATTTAATAACATTGTATTACAGAATGTACTATAAGTCTCAAAAGAAAGCTCAAGGACACTAAAATGACAATATAGATAGCTATGCTTGAAATTTCTTTTGAATGTCCGCATAAGAACCAAAATCACCGACATAGACCTAAAAATTCCTAGACTAATGCCCCGTTTCTGAGGTTTCTAACTAGCTGCTCATTAGCTATTGATTCCATAAAGATAACTGTAGCTTCAACTAAGTTTACAGTTTATCTCATCATGTGTTTCGGGTGTCTACTGTCTTGTTTGACGTGTTTTTATCAGATCAGACGTCAGACAACTATAGAATAGATAAACGCTTCATTTAGGTGAGTTAAGTTAAACCAAGTTTAACTGAAGTTTATCGTATGATGGTGTCTTCAGAAATGCAATTTGATGAGTTATTGAACCAATAGCGCTATTGAACAGTTAAGCTACAGTTAAAAGTCAAATCAAATCAAAATGTTTTTTTTTTTTAATTTTGCCCTAAGATGGCACTTATGAATATCAAAACACTACCACCGATTCGGAAAACAACCCAGTCATCGAGAAGAACTGACAAGAAACTTGTTCAAGTATATCAACATCTTATTTCTTTTTTGAATTTGTTTTTACAGTATAAAATTATATACAGTTATTATTATTTTTAGTAAATGTACAGAGAGGGAATCACATCCAGACATGAACCATCATTCATGTTATCAGCTACCCTATAATACCCTTTCAACAAGTACCTCAGAAAACAGACATTAGTGAGTGGGCATTGCTCGTAGAGCGAATAGCCAATTAGGACGAAGAGTCCTCGAGTAGTAACCGCGTACAGGAAAACACGGCGTGGGCAGAGCTACCACATGGTGGAGCGATGACCCACTGAAGGTTGTGGGAAATCTCTGGATGCTAGTAAAGCAGGGCCAGTCGTAACGATTCTTGTCTCCAACTAGTGGACGTTCTTCGGCCGAGATGATGTCTAAAAAATACTATCTTCTTCAACTAAAAGAGATCAATCCGATGCGTAATTTGGACGCAATACACGATACCTCTAATATGGGTTGCCACTTTAACACCGATGAAGATAAAAACACCATGCCCATTCGGCTGACGGTCGCCGGTGAAGCGTTGTCTACGTTATCCGGTTCGAACACCAGTTTACTATTCTGAGCCATTGTAATCCTATCGCCGTTAGCCAAAGTCAACGTCTTATTATCATCCAATACAGAGTTTAGATTTTCGATCCACACTGCGTCCACTGGACCGTCTGTGATTAAAAAACATGAAAATTTCGTATTTTTCTTAAACCTCATCGCTCATCCTGCTTATATAATGACAAGACTTAGATAGTTTATGTATTAATGAGTTTTTACTCGTACACGCTTTCCTATAATAATACTTACTGTAATTACAACAGCTAGCAAGATTTTAAACAATAATAAAATCTGTTAAACCATCGTTAAAGTCAACTGCAATTAAATCTTATCTTGGCAGCGATGTTTCTTATTATGCTTATTATAAGATGCGCTTCCTCATCAGAAAGCCACCGGCTTACAATAAATAATACAAAATATAATAATACAAAGTAAATTATACAAAAACATATATTGCAGCACTAACGTGATTTTATTTTTTGTCTTAATTACTTATTAACCTGTGCTTACCCCATCGTTAAAAAAAAGTATCGACTAAGGCGTGCATCTTAATAAGGAAGCTTAGGGAGTGTATCTACAGTGAAAAAAAAATGATAAAATCAAAATATTAAAAAAATCTTTCATTTTGAGACGCGCGTCTTTATAAGGAAGCTCATGGTTTAAATGTAACGACATAATATTATAACCGAAAGTCAGAACTTTGAGGTCAAAAAACATGTGTATTATAAAAATGTATACGCAAACCAATAAAATGTTAGTAGATATAATTAAAATACCTATCCAAACTGCTATAGGAATATTTAATTTTATTCATACACAACTCACCTAAAACAATCCATGTAGTATCAGATTTTTTCACTTTTAACGCTCGCCTCCACAAAGTGGAGAATATGCCATCTGTCCAGTCATTCGTTGCTACATCTAAGCGCCCAAACATTTGAGGCGCAGTTATCGCCTACAAAATGTAAACCATAATATGTTTGGATAGAGTCTATATTAATTATGTACGTACATAAGGTGCCTCCGCCAATGTTATGTTTTTTTTTGATATAATAAAACTTACTTTAGGATTCATTCGCATTTCTTTATGAGGTTTCCCAACTAATGTTAAAGCAGCCATAAGTGAGTGAATACAAGTTGTCTTGCCCGAACCAGTAGGACCCATAGTCATCAAACCATGTCGAACTAACGACGTCTCGTATAGTTGTATGATTTTTAAATTCCAATCGGGATGATTAACTAGACCGGTCCGATCTGTTACTAAATTAATGGCGCGTTGCATTTCTCTACAAATCAAATAAATATCCGCAGAATTATCTTAGGTACGAAGAAAAAAATATACAAATAATTTTGCCCAAATTACATACATATAAATGCTTTTAATCCTTTGGCTCCTTACGTCACAAAATGTTAACAAAATTGGCATATATGCCATCCTCGGGAGCAGAGTTATTATTAGAGATAATAAGATACAATTTTTCCTTATATTCAATTTTACAGGAAATATTACGAAAATACATATAATATATGTGGTTTTGGTCATAGACTTAGTATAGTATAATCGGCAATACGTCGAATAAGACGAAACAAAAAAGAGGAATACACTAGTATGCGTATTATTTTATTGACTTCTTTGTTAATCGAATTACATCTAGGTACAGTACACGTGACCACAATTAAACGTCTACCAAAGATTAATTTACACTTTAAAATCCTTAGATTTTACAAAAATAAGCGAGATTTGTTTTGATAACGATTTACGTAAGCCAATACAGGCCGATAACACATACGAAAATGATCTCGTATCCCTATCTCGTACTAACACAAGCGTATATAATATGGTATTTCTCTTTTTAATTGCCGATCTATAGCTATATATTAAATCTATGGTTTTTGCATAAAAACCACATTTACAGAGTAATAATAATATATAAGTTTTACTTGTGAACGGTTTGGCTGAGCTTCATACCAGGAAACAGATCTTCAATCAATGACACGAATAAAGGTTCATCTTCGTCTACTAATTTTGACACGTTCATTTCTCTGCATCAACATACAAACACGATATAATTTACAAACAAAAGCCTTAATACATTGTATACCAACCTTCCGTAAAAATTCTCTAAGTGACAGTGAAAACCGTATAAATATCGGTTGTGTGGTTTAGAAGAAGTAAACGGACAAACAATCAGACACTGTTTTTTTTGAACTGACTACACTGTTAGCCTTAGGGGCCCTATCCAAAAACAGAGCCGTTGCGGCTTTTACAGCTTCACCAGACTTGGGGGCGAGCGCTTAGGGCACTCAGCCGCGATAACGAAACTCATAAATATATATGAGTTATTGTGTTAACAATTACAAGACTACTAACTTTAATACCCTCATCATAATATTCTCCTCAGTGCTCTCGGGATTGGCTCGCTTCTGCGAACCCATTGTCCTCAACACCGACAAAATGTTACGAAGTCCAAAATCATAGTGCACCTGCTTAGACAATTGCTCTTCACACAATTTGTATAGTGTAAAGAATTTGCGGGCTAGAAAATAGAAAGTATCCGTATAAATTTTACTTCACAACAGTATGTGTATATGGTTATTAAGGAACTAATTTCAAACGATTATATCTAATACTAGCTAATACCAGCGACTTCGTCTACGGTGTTTATTATAATATTAACACCACAGTAAGAAAACATAGCTCAACAAGTAGGCAGTGCTTCAAAAATTACAGTTTCTTAAAACTTTAATAATTTTTTCTTGAAAGTAGATATAGTGATAACTTTTAGATAAGGGCAAAGTATCTCAACAGGCAAGTAACAAAAAAAATTGATCAAAATTTATCCGCTAGTTTTGGTTATTGCTTATTTTAAAAGGACCGTTTTGTGGTGGCAAGTTCAAATCGTCTTGTCTGCTAATACGGACCGTAAAGTGAAAATTTATATAAGACACGAACTATATTTATAGAAGTATCGCTTTTATTGAAGCTCCGTTCAGATGAATGCGCGTTAAGAAAACGCGCTCCTACACCTTCCATATTTTAACACAAATGTTCATATAAACGTGCGTTAACGCTACGCTTAAAAAAAAAACTCTAGACGCCGGTAATCGAAGGGGCTTGGTTGCCAAAAGCGCTCGTTATCTAAGCAATTTCGAAATTGTAACACGCGTTAACGTGCGTCAATCACATTTGAACGGACGCTTATTCTTAACACGATAACGGACAGTACTATCTCACTGGTTATGGCTGCTGAGACAGTACTCATTTTCATTCATTGTGTACAGGTGTAGTGGCACCAGTCACAACTTAAAAACATTAATGTTACGATAGAACGAATCTAGGTGTAAACTTCATAAGGTGTTTTTCGGAATTAATTGATTGGTGATATTTTAATGGTTGATATTCTATGTCTGATCTATATTCTCTATCATTAGTAAACGGGCCTTGGCTCGATCCAGGAGTAGAATACCGATGCATAAGTACAACGCTTATGGCCGTAGTGTGCATTTAATCATACAATTTTTTAACAAGTTTTCGAGCATTGTGTTGTGACAGTACGAAGGCCTTAATTATATCTTTGGTGACAGTACCTAATGCAGTTGCTTACAATAGTATGAGAAATCAATCGCCGTGTGGTGTACTGATTTTATTTAAGTAAACTTTTACTTTGACTCCGACAGACGTACTATCGTATTCCTTTTGAGACCTAATAATAATAATATAATAGACCCATGGACGGTACTGTCCGTCAACGTATTAAGAAACACAAAAAATTGTTAGCAGACGGTTTGCTAGTAGCGAAAGTGACGGCAGACAGCGCGGAAATGGCATAAAATTTGAAATAATACATTATTCTCATACATGCATGCCGATTGATTTAAATAAATCACTGATCGTGATGGCTAAATCGGGGCAGATGATTATTAAAAGCGCGTTATTGCTCGAACGCTTGCAACAGGAACTTATACTGTTAGCCCTGGCCCCAGGATACATTAGAAGCTTTGACAGCTTCACCATCTTTTGTAGCAAGCGCGGAAGGCACTCAGCCGCAAAAACATTCAACAGGAACTTCATTAAATACTATCACAGAACAATAATTAATTTTGAATAATTTAATCAAAAATATCCATCCTTGTGTTTCTTCGAATTTAAAGGTCCAATGCGAGTGAAATTAAAATGGGAGTACGCTCGAGGAATCCCCTAACCAACAAAGAAGTTATGGTTAAACATCCATAAAAATAAAAATATGTACATGCAAATAGAGTACCTTCCCATATTTTGTTGAAGTCACTTATAAATTAGGTACATATTCAAATAATGTTTACATTACTAACCTAATAAAATGTTTTCCTTGAACCCGCAGCTGGCCAGCTTGACTCGAATGATAATTTGTCGATCAGGGACCATCATAGCTACTGATCTGAACTGAATCTTCAGATTTTCAGGTAATTCCTGGCGTCCAGCGTAACCCGGATTCATCGTAATAATGAAAGCAAACTCGGGATTCAAAGTGACCACGTCTCCATCACTAAAATAGAATGGATATGAGATAATCACGACTATCATGTTGCAACTTTAAATAGTATTCCAGTACCTAGGGTGGGGCAGATAGGGCACATGCTTTGGGCGCCATTCAAAACGAGTCGCAAAACTCGCAAAGCATATATATTCATAAATTCACAAATAATCCTAAATTTTCCCGTTTACCGCTATAAGAAAATAAATTTGGGCTAGGAGCAGCCCATCAAATTATTGTAATGGCGACATCCTGGGTTCGATTTCACGTCCCTGTGAAACGTCAGATCATGGTAGTCGACACATCTACCCTACATTTTCATTTAAAACTTTTTTATTTTATTAGAAAACCTTAATCTTGTTTTATTAGAAACCTTTTAAGAAAACCTACTAGGAGTTGTTTGCAAATCCGGTGCTTGGTCTAGGCGCCATTTCTGGTTGTTACGCTTCGCCCATATCAATATACACTATTAAAATTAAATTTTTGCCTTTGACGTACCGTGCGGATGTGGAACGTTCTTCCATCGAACGCGTACCTCCCTTCATATTTTACTGGGTCATTCAAACGAGGCGTGATAAGTCATTACAATAGGCCAGTATGTCATCTGCCACTGACAGTCACCCATTACTTTTTATTATATAGGTACCGTACTTCTATAAATTTTTTTACCGTACGTAATTTTTTGCTGTACAATCATTTTGTTCTGCTAGTATTAAAGAAACCTACTATTTTATAATATAGGCGATCAAGGATACCTGAATACGAAGAATTCTTTCTTTTCTCTCCTAGCTGTCAAACAAATATATATCTGTTGTGCTGCCACCGAAAGCACCGGTAGTTCAATACGATTAAACTCATCAAAACATCCCCAAGTGCCAGATTGTGCGAGCCCTTTGTAAATGCGGCCCAAACCTAAAAAGATTTATTTTTTTGTACATTTATAGTAAAAATTGCGCCCACTTCTTGTTTCTCGAAGACCAGCTATGGCCCGATGGAATATCCTTTCGGCGTTTCATTAACTTTAAATATAGAAGCAAAGTGGGATATGAACGAAATTTGAATGTGGACGAAAATACAAATAATGCAATATTCATGTAAACTCGTAACATTTAACTGTAAAAATTTAAAACGATCTTCAGAGTGTATAAATGGTATATGTAGGTCGGCAGACATTGTCGCACTTCAGGAAACTTGGTTATTGCAACATGACCTTCAATACTTGTCAACCATTGATGATGACTTCACATATACGGGCACGACCGCTGTGGATTTATCAGCTGGAATACTGCGTGGTCGTCCGTATGGTGGCGTCGCGATCCTGTGGCGTAAGGCGTCGTTTACATCAGTTTCTGTGTTGGATTGTGACAATCCGCGAACAGCAGCGATAAAAGTGGTAGTAAATAATCGTTCTATATTAGTTTTTAGTATATACATGCCCGTTGATAAAGATGTCAATCTTATTGAATTTTCTGAATGCCTAGGTAAAGTGAGTGCAATTATTGATAGTGCTGGAGTTGAAGCCGCTTTTATCATGGGTGATTTTAATGCGCACCCGCGGGAATTATTTTGTGAGGAGTTACTACAGTTCTGTGAAGAACAAATGTGGCAATGTGCTGATTTTGAGAAACTAGGTATGAACTCAGACTCTTATACTTTTGTTAGTGATGCGAATGGCTGCAGACGGTGGCTTGATCATTGTTTGACTACGGAAGCGGCATTTAAAACTATTACGAGCATTAATATTCTTTATAATGTATACTGGTCTGATCATTATCCTATAGAAGTTGTGTCAGATTTACTTATTGTAAAACCAAAAATACCACTATATAATTCAGGACAAAATTATCTGGGGTGTTCGACGTCCAGAACAAATAAAAAATTATTCTCAATTATGTAATAAAAAATTTAGGGATATTCACTTGCCTGAAGAAATGTATAAATGTTGTGATGCTATGTGTACTGATATACAGCATAAAACTATTTTGGATAATATGTATAATAATATTGTTACTGTACTAAGTGAGGCTGCTGTCTTGTGCTGTGAAACTAATTTTGTTAGACGTAAAAAAGTTATAGTAGGGTGGAATAAATATATTCGCGATGCTCACAGAGTGGCTAAGTCATACTGTGAAATATGGACATTACACAGTAAACCAAAACTGGAAATATTTATGATCAGATGTGTGAAAGTATGAAAATATTTAAGTCTAAATTGAAGTGGTGTCAAGTTCATGAAGACCAGATTAAAATGGACATATTAGCCTCCCATCACTCGACAAAAAATTTTAAGCAGTTTTGGAAATTTACAAACAAATTAAATTCAAGACTTGATCAGCCTGTGAGCATTGAGGGAATTAGTGAATCAAAAAACATAGCAGAACTCTTTAAGAATTATTTTAGAATAGAATCACCACAGGAAATAACACCTCAAATTAATAATATTAGCCCCCGTCAAAGCGAGAAGCTTGTAAGTTTCTCAACCAAAGAAGTTTGTCGAGTAATTAAAAATATGACCAGAGGCAAATCTCCTGGCCATGATAGCCTTAGTGTTGAACACCTACAATATGCTGGAGTTCACTTGCCGAGAGTAGTAGGCATGTTTTTCTCTTTGTGTATAGGGCATGGTTATCTTCCTCAAGATATAATGAAAACTATTGTTGTATCAATTATCAAAAATAAGACTGGTGACATATCTTTGTTGAGCAATTATAGGCCCATATCACTGGCAACTATTATAGCAAAGGTGTTGGATTGTCTGCTTAGGTCACACTTAAACGATTATGTTAATCTTCAGGATACCCAATTTGGTTTCAGGACTGGTTTATCTACTGAAAGTGCTATTTTAACTTTAAAACAAGTTGTGAAATATTACACAGATAGGAGTACGCCGGTGTTTGCATGTTTCTTGGATTTATCAAAAGCTTTTGATATGATCAAATAAGATAGCATATAAGCTTGAATGTGGGGTAAGACAGGGGGACCTAACATCACCTAGCTTATTTAATCTGTACATAAATGAGTTGATCGTGAAACTTGGTAGCATGCATGTCGGTTGCTATATCGATGGAATATGTGTTAATAATATAAGTTATGCTGACGACATGGTGATTTTAAGTCCTTCGATCAGTGGTCTCAGGAAATTACTGAAAACATGTGTTTACGCTAATATGTTGGGCCTTGAATATAATGTTAATAAGAGTAAATATATGATATTTAATCCTCGCGGAAACGCTATTACCTGTAACTTATCTGTGAGTCTTAGCGGCACCAGTTTGGTAAGAGTTTCGCAGTTTAAATATCTCGGGCACTACGTTACGGATAATATAAAAGATGACAGAGACATAGAGAGAGAGCGCAGGGCGTTGTCCGTGAGGGGTAATATGCTGGTTCACAGGTTTCCCCATTGTACACCAAGCGTAAAAATATTGCTATTCAAAGCCTACTGTCAGTGCTCCTATACCAGCAACCTCTGGACCACATATACTCAGCTTGCCTACAATGCTCTGCGTATACAGTACAATAATGTGTTCAGAGCATTGTTGGGGCTGCCTCGGTACTGTAGCGCATCAGGGATGTTTGCTGAGGCGCGCGTTGAAGATTTTTACGCGATTATTCGTAAAAAAGCATACTCCATGATGAATCGACTGTGTGGTAGCTCTAATGGTGTCCTGAAGGTATTATCGAATAGACCGGATAGCTTGTTCCTTCACCATTGGACTGAATTAATTAAAAGCGTATGTACTTATGCAAATTACTGATTTTGTTTGTGTGTGTAAATATTTGTAAAATGTGTTTTTGTCTTTACTAACATAGGCTAAGTTAACTAACATTATTGGATGTAAATCTGAAATAAATAAAAATGTTATATTATTATAATAATCTAAACAAAATTTCGTGTTTTCATAATATTTCGTATGACTTTGACACAAGTAGCTTATTTAACTCGTAACCGCAGTGCAAAAGGCATTATAATGCTGGAAGGTAGAACACGACAATTGCTTCCGACTGGTCTTAGACTACCATACACCAGATGTAACATCCGCCATAGCAACCAACGGCCGTTTTCAATAACATATCCGAGCTTACTATCCCCGATTAGTACATATTTGTAAAAAGTACTATCTTTAACTAAAGACAGATATAAGCTTCCTTCTTATCTATTCAAGCTATAGGATATGGGCATATATTATGTAGATACGAAAAACTATCTATTGATAGGTTATTGAAAAAAAGTAACGACAAAAGATATATTTGCCTATCTTTAGTTACTGAAACAACGGATAGATATGTTATTGAAAACGGCCGTAGGGCGTGTTGCGTTCCGGGATCACCTAGTCTACATCCAGTATTGAAGCGGGGTGTTATTGTGTATGTACCTGACTAGTTAGCAAGTTTAGCAACCACCATGCAAATGATGACAAAACCATCAATGTGACTCTTCTTTGGTTTGCCGCTTTTCGGGTTTAGCAAGTGTTTATCCAACTGCAGAGAGGTTTGCAGGACGGTATGAGAACGAAGATCGGCAATGGATTGGATCACTCGGTGGTCGCCGTTATATTTGGATTGTACTATGCTTACCACCAGACAAAGTGGGTACTATTTTTCTACGCTGTATGCAATGTACCAAAAAAGTTCTTAATTTGCATTATCTGTTTATTAAACTCACCTCTAAAGTCCATTTGATCAGAACAGTTGAACACAATAACAAGTTTTCCTAACGTCCTAGCCATATCCTTGGTTGTCTCTGTCTTGCCTGTTCCCGCAGGGCCAGCGGGCGCTCCGCCCATACTCATACCTATAGCTTGTGACAGGGTTATGTAACATCTATCCGTCAATGGTGTTATTACCAGACGCTCAGTTATACCCAAATATTCATTCTGAAATACAAGTGTAATTTATTTTTAAATCTTTATATGTTTAGCGTTTGGCCACAACCGCATCTCCTGGTAAGTTACGACGTGGCTGCGGAGTTTTGTCGACCAACAATATTGCATAAAAATCTCAGTTCCGCATCAGTGGACATGGGTTTGCGAGATTTATTCAAATTTCATACATTGTATATGCGGAGCGGGGAAACGGAGCGAGAAGGCAGAGCGGAGAAACAGAGCCCGCACAACTAGCTCGCCGCCGCATAGTGGTTCAAGATTTGAAAAATAGGGGCATAGGAATTTCTATTTAATTTTTATTAATTAGATTACTACTGTTGAAAATAAAAACTTTTATTAAAATACATGTTCATAATTACAATATTCAACAAAAAAAATATTTCCACAACATGAAATCAATTTTTTTCATTTGATTTTGGTATACTTTAGCAACTTTTAATTGATCTACGAGTACTTGCTATTGCAGATTAGGCTACTGCGAACTAAAAATAAATAAATGCTCTAGATTACGGCGGCAAATGATTGAATATTCTCTTTTAGACTTCTCAATTGAAACGGTTCTGAGAGAAAAAATAAAAGTGCACTTTGCCCAACTGGTGAAAAAAGAAACATATATATTTTTACTTTTTTTCAAAAACTATTGACTTTATTGATATTTATCTAAGACCAAACGTTATTAAGTTATTCTTACACCTCGGTAATATTATCAACATTTTTTATTACCTGATATATAAAATCTACATCTGTGATGGATACGATACAATCATCGGAATCTTCTATATAGTAGAAACGAGCTTGTTTCTGCCATTCAAAGTCTATAGGTGACTTTATCCTCATTCTGACTAAATCATCAAATATGTCTCTGCAATAATACAATCCAATAAAATATTCTTTATTGCACACGAAACAAAAAACCATACAAATGTAACTATTAAAATTATTTGTGTACAGTTAGACGGCCTCATCGCTTAAAACGATTTCTTTCAGGCAACCTTAAAAATAAATAAATTTATATGGAAATTAAATT
This sequence comes from Saturnia japonica, assembly GCA_033032175.1. Classification (NCBI taxonomy): domain Eukaryota; kingdom Metazoa; phylum Arthropoda; class Insecta; order Lepidoptera; family Saturniidae; genus Saturnia; species Saturnia japonica. Next base: position 6,624,368 of record CM065311.1, on the reverse strand, counting down.
TCGTACCGACAAACACATATATCAGTATCATACAAATTTTATAATCAAATACAGGTACATAGAAATAGCACACACATATACTATATAAACAATAAATTATAAAGTTTGCACACATAACAAAAATACTACAATAATAATAACACACACAAATGTTTTATACGGTAGCATTATCGTAATAAGTGCAGCAAATAAAAGAATAAAAATACAGTTTGTATCATAAGAGAGAGAGGTAATGGGCTAATAGAACGATTTTTCTGAGATTTAAAATTTTATAGCATTTTAATGTAGCATTTATCTATATTATATAAACTCCTGGATATTAGTGCCGACATATTATACAATGATCATAGAAACAATATCGTTTTTCTACACAGATTATTTTATGTAGGTATTTGAAAATAGAATTGATTGGCAGAATACCTTTGATGAACGTGAATGGTTATCATAGTCTCCACTCTAGTTCTGTCTAACGACGTCAAATCAGTTGGTATGATTGTAGTTTATAATCTGAAGGTATATATATATATGCATTTTTACACGTGTGTAAATGTATGTGATTTTTATGGTCTATAAATTGCGTTTAGGTTATGTATATATAAGAATTTGTGTATATGTAATCTATACATATAATAAAAACGTAACTGATCGATGTCTGTACATAGAAGATATATGAAAAAAACTATTATTGGGGGTCTCTATAAACGCAGGAGAACCCAAAACAATGATTGTTAGAATTTTTGTCTGTTTGTCTGTTTGCCAACTTTTGTGCGCGCTAATTTCAGAAACGGCATAACCGATTTGGAAACGGTTTTCACTAATATATTCTGGTAAGGTTCACTTAACATTTAGTGTTTGTTTTACTTCAATAAGTTCATAAATAAAAAAGTTATATCAATTTAAAAAATCACGTCGAACATTTTTTTGATAAAAATGGTATAAAATAGCTCTTCAGTAGTAGTATTGGCTGAAACTTTGAAACTGGTTTGTAAAATGATGATTATTGAAAATTTACATAAAGTTAAAAAATGTACAGTTTCAGAGAATTTGGAACTTTCCAATAGGTATGAGTTGACCACACATCTATATAATAAATCATATTAATAAGTGGTCATCCTAGGTTGGATATAATCACGCAAGCAAGTCGAGTGCCGCATCGCTGCTAGGCAATTCATTCCGAAAAAGATCGATTCGAATCTAACTCTGATGTATCGATTCACAATAAATCGAGGTCTAAAAGGCTGAGCTCTCCAAAAAATTGACCGTCTTTTATTCACTTTTCAGATTTGTGTTAACAATATAAAAATCCCTATTATAGAAAACAAAAAGGACACCACAACAATCGATCTTTTGCTATTTTTACCATGCTAAAGTATCAGTTAAAAAGAAACAAAGAAAGGTATAGCAGAGAGAGAGAGAGAATTAATTTCAAAAATTTATTATTATAAACTGTTGTCGTTATTCTGCTATTGGGTAATTTACTGACACCATACAGAATGACAGCATAATGAAATGAATAATCCATACTAATATTATAAATTCGAAAGTAACTCTGTCTGTGCTGTCTGTTGCATTTCACGCCCTGAAATAGACGATGAAGGTTTGTACGAAGAATGCATTAAACCAAATTTGATGAATTTTGGTATAGAGATATATTGGACCTTAAAGAAAGGCATTGGCTTACCATATGTTGTGAAAATAAAACTTTAAGAGGTGAAATAGGGGATGAAAGATTGTATGAAGATCCCACTATTTCTCAATTTAGGGATATTAAAATTCATATTTATGCTTTTAGGAAGAAATAACAGTGTTTCGTGTTTTAAAAAATAAGGGTGATTTACAATACACATAGACTGCACCCCTTGATACTAAGCAAAATGTTCCTGAGACATAAGCTTACATTATACAAGACATATGTCCGTCCTATCATGACATATAAGCTGCGCTACATTCGCACATACGTCAAAGATCAACATTAATAAATTCCAAATCCTCTAAACCCGATTCTTACGTTAAATTAACAAAGCCCCTTGGTACGTTGGTCGAATCGTAAACTGAATATCTTACGCGATCGTACTTCGACACTGCTTCGAATCACGTGAATCTGTTGGTGAAAACTGCCGCGACTTAAACCCCAAAACCGAACATTCCCCGCGAACAACTCCGCCCGCGAATATCTTCACCGATCCCGTTTATAAGATCGAGGAAATAAACCAATACTACTCCACCGTCTCTCCAAGCAAAGCGTGCTCGCGCCCACTCCCGCGAAACCACCGTTCCCCCAGCAAGGGATGAGTGGCTAATTTCGCTCCCGCAAACCCGTCACGTCCTCCCTCTCTTACGCCAACTCAAGCCTAGGTCCGTTCCCTCGATGTAGAACCCTTGAGTCATGCAGCCGCTCGCGCGATACTGGTGACACTGCACTTGCAATCACGTAGCTACCCACATACATCATTACACACAATATGTACATACATACGTGCACACCACATAAGTACATAGATCCTGTAAGGGACCTTTTTTTTCTTTTTTTACGATAGTTACTTTCGATCATGTTTCCAGGATACTAAACACATATTCATTTTTTTCTCCTAGAGGCAGAGACATGTTATATGTATGTGTTAGTTTAGCTCAAATTTTCTATGGATAGGGAATTAGTCAGTTCGCGACCTTTTCACAACCGCGGTAACAGCCCAAGCAGACGTCCGGCCACTTTGGCACCTTTGTGCGCATGTTGCTCACGCTTTCGCGACTGAATGCCTTAAGCGTTCGCCTCCAAGCCTGGTGAAGCTGTCAGAGCCATCAGTGGCCCTATTTAATAATAATAACACACACAAATGTTTTATACGGTAGCATTATCGTAATAAGTGCAGCAAATAAAAGAATAAAAATACAGTTTGTATCATAAGAGAGAGAGGTAATGGGCTAATAGAACGATTTTTCTGAGATTTAAAATTTTATAGCATTTTAATGTAGCATTTATCTATATTATATAAACTCCTGGATATTAGTGCCGACATATTATACAATGATCATAGAAACAATATCGTTTTTCTACACAGATTATTTTATGTAGGTATTTGAAAATAGAATTGATTGGCAGAATACCTTTGATGAACGTGAATGGTTATCATAGTCTCCACTCTAGTTCTGTCTAACGACGTCAAATCAGTTACTGTTAGATCAATCAGTCCGTTCAGTAGATCGAGGAATTTCTGATTAGTTAAACGCATTATAAATCGGTCGGCCCTTGCCTTTTTTAAAGCATACTCCGCATCACTTGTCCAAAGAATTTGCATACCTAACAAGCCGGCCTGTGAAATGAGTAAATAAATAATTAATCTTTTTCATTTTCAAAATCTTTTACTTTCGACAATATTTTAGTTTAAAAATAACCATTTAAGCAGTATTTAACTATAAAATCTACATAATAAATATGATAATAACGGTAAAACTACGAATACGATTATACGATTATTTCGCATAAACAAATACCTAAACTGTCTAAATAATTTCAAAATCAGCATGAATGCAAAGATTTCGTTGTTGTGTTCGAGTAAAACAATGAACGTGCGTTAACAAGTATGTTTGTTATATGTATCTAACAGTTACCTATATGAGAAACCTTACCTGACCAGGAAAATGCCAAAATCCCACTAAAAACTCAAATTCAGGATCACTAGCCATAGTCTGAGATATAAAAGCAATAATATTCCTAACTGTGTCTTTCATTGTGTCCAATAACGAGTTCAGCCAAATCTATAACAAAGAAATAATTTAATGAATTCCTATGTCTTATCATCACAATTTCTTCCAGCTAATCAGAGTTAAGATAGAAAATAGTAAACATACCGATAGGCGAATTTATAATGTAAAAAAATACACGTTAATCTATTTAGTTTCAAATTACGATTTGTTAAGTTCATACTGTCTGAAGAAAACATTGTATATATTAATTACCTCTACGCCTCCAATACAGGTAACTGGACGGTCCAATGGTATGGTTTCACCATTGTCTGAATTCATATTTATAATCCTTTCCTTATCATCAAAATCGACTGTATACAGAGCATCGAAAATACTGGGTAAGTGAGGCTGCAAATATATACAAACGATCTATAAACCTTTTAAGAAAAAAACCCTTTCATTACACCGCATCGTCGTAGAACTAAACTTTAAATCATAAATATAAAAAAATTACAGTGAAGAATTTCAATTACAATATCGTTAATTGGATAACAGAAAAAGTTATAAAGTAGAACCTTTGGTCAACATGACTTATTCACGAAGCTTATTACTCTGATACAACTATTTGTGGCAAAAAAAACCATTTTATAACCTGCCATTTTTTTCTTTTAAATAAAATATCCTTACTACTACTTAGTTACTACTATATAAACCCACTCCTTTTGATGACTAAACAAAACCAATAAATCCAATGAGCAAAAGTCACCCTAACCAAAAACTGTACTTAGTACTTTAAGACATTATTTGACGATATAATCAAGACAATATTTAAATTTGCTCTGCATTCACATCTTATACTTATAATAAAAGAGTAAAGACTCGAAATCTGTAATTGAAGATATTTGTATATTTGTCGTTATGAATGTTTGAACGCCAATCGCGCAAAAACTACTGGACCGAATTTAATGTAAATTTGGTATGATTGTAGTTTATAATCTGAAGGTATATAAATGCATTTTTACACGTGTGTAAATGTATGTGATTTGTATGGTCTATAAATTGCGTTTAGGTTATGTACATTAAAAAAGAATGTGTGTATATGTAATTTTGTAATATTATATTTAAAATATGTAGTGAAACAAAGTATAAAAATACCAAATTAATGCAAATTATGTATACCTGAATAGAATGAGGATCTGAAGCCTGTCCAAGAATCTCCAATAATACTGGATCAGAAACAAAGAAGAACCTCGGGAAAATTAGACGTTTCATTTCAAGGTAACCAGTCAGCGACTTCTGACAAGCTTCCAGTTGTTCAAGCAAATGTGGCAGAAGGTGTTTCAAGGTATCGTCCGACGTACACGTTTCAACGCAATTTATTATATCTCGAGCCCGATACATAATCTTTACGTAAGTTTTGTCGATTGTCTAGAATAATAAATTATCGACTATAGTATGAAACGGAACATCAAAATAAAAACATTCATCACATAGAAACTTTTAGGCCTTTAAAGTTGTAGATCTTGGCGCAAAGCAAGTCGAACTAATTTTCTAGAAAACCAAATTTTACATTATGAAATGCTTTTTAATATTATATCTACACGTACCCCAAATCTCTTAGCCTCTGCCGGCAATTGTTTTGCAATATCACCACCAACAAACACTGCCTCCAAATACATCCACAAGTTTTGCACTTGTAACCATTTCTCAAGAATCTCTGCTGTACCCACTAACTTGTTTATCCAAATAAGAATATCCTTCTTGAAAGGGGCATTATATCTAGAAATCGAAAAATTACCCCCATCCTAATACATTAATATTTTCTAAAAGAACATACTTAATTATAATATCGCACTTGGTCAGTTTTATTAACATTTAATATTAGCCTGTAAGTGTCCCATTGCCGGGCAAATGCTTCTTCCAAGATAAGGCACGGTAGTATAGATGGCTTCATACAACGAGAAACAGTTCTATATTTTTCGTAGAGTGCTAAGTACTACAAGAATAATTCTCAAGCAGTAGGGTTTCGTCACGATGTTTTCCTTCACCGTCAGTTGATAATGTTACCAATTTGAATTAGTAAATATACGCTAACTCCGAAAAATTCGATGAAACATCGAATCGATATGCCACACCGCCGCGCCTGTCTATCCCACTCGACTACCACGACTTTTAACATTTAATAAAACATTATGGACACTTTTCAAATCGCGCTTCCGCCCATAAAATTCTAATATCGATATATTACTATAACATGTTTACCTATTTGACGCTAATGAGTTGAGAATCATCAGCGAATCTTCCAGCAAGGTGATAATATCGAGGGTCTCCTGTGGTTTGATAAGTAATTCTCCTCTGTTCTTAAACGGTCCAAATGATAGATCTATTATGGCCCAATCAGCTATCACTTGCTTAAGTTTGGCTTCTATATCTTTCTCTTTAACGGCGCTAATGCAGATATCCTAAAAACGTTTTTATTATATGCACTGTTGTGGTGTCGATTTGAATCATGTGATTCTGGTCCATAGTTTAATAAGCCTGGTTCAAAAGGCCTATGCCCTTCGTTTACCATAAAACCATCACAGGATTCAAACATATTTTTAAACGACAGATAAATATTCTGGAAATATAAGTAATTTTTACAACATTGTAGATATTTCATAGTTACCTACCTCTACATCTTCCTTATATTTCAACAGCGGAGCTTCCATTACATTAGCCAGCGTGAATGCTTCAGATTCCACATCGAGTACACAATCTGTGAATAATAATTTAAATGAAATAAATCGTTATTAACTTCTAAAATTATAATCTGCTTCTTCTTCTTCTTTTTTATATATAATATAAAAATCGTTTGTATGTATCTTCCCTGTGGATTACAAAATAGCTTAAGCGGTTATGATGAAATTTTCAGATAATCTTCATATTGGCCTAGCGGGTGATCCTGTAGAGTTTGGTATAGCAATCGGATCAATGTTCCCTTTGGACTCCAAAATAGCACAACAACGCGTGAACGGGCTAGTTATAAATATAATCAAAAGGATATAATTAGCACTTACTCATAAGTTTCTCCAATCTTCTCCAGTGTCGATCCTTCATAGCTTTGTCAGCCATCAATTCCAATAACGGACAAGTTTGGTTGAAATCATCGATTTTATTTTTGAGTTCAATAAAAGCTGGCCAGTCTTTCATTCCTCTGGGCAGCTTACGGCATCTAGACATTATGTTAAACATTGATCAAAATATTGACTTTGTAGACTGTTAATTATTTGACTGCACGTTTACAGAGATAAATAAATAAAAAATTGTTATGGGCAAGAATCGCTTGAACAAATTTTAATCATTGTGAGTTTTTAACACATGAAAAAAAGGTAGCAAACTATGCTTTAAAGTCGTTTGAAAATTTATTATGATATATTTTACTTTGTAAGTATTTATAACATAACTCTTTAAATTTTGTTGTACCTTAAATCGAATTCCGATAACTGTGCTACAATTTGTTCAATGTCTATTTCACTCCAGGGAGTTTCAAAGTAACCGTCAATGGAGTTCATGACAGCGAGGTACAAGCTATATCTGTAAAATAAACCAACAAAAAATTGTCATTATTTTTTAGATATTTGACAAAAACATAATTTAAACATCATGGGTACCTACAGACTAGCAACAGTTACTTACAGTTTACTTAATAAATTGAATTCTTTCTTCTTTTGATGAAGTATCGGATAATCTTTCACTTCCATTCCAAACAACTTCTCTCCATTAGAATACATTTCGAATCTTCTCCATAAATCATCAAATCTCGATTGAAACATTATAACCCTTAAATAAGGAAAAAAAAATGTTTAATTTTATTTGATTGACGAAGGCGTTATACTTTGCGGAAACCCATCGGAAATAATTAATCCGAAGTTTCTTAGCTACTTCCTCCTGTAACAGATCAACAGCAGTTTTCGTCTTCCTACAACATAAATACTTATTTATAGATTTTTTTAATACCTACAAATATGTTCTACATTAAATTGATATAATAGATCTTATGATTTGCTCAGGCTTAGCCATTTAAGCGCCCGAATTGTTTCAACAAGACCAGTTTTTTTAAATTTATTTGCGTGCTTAGAGCCTTAATTATTTTTTTAAATTAAAAAAAGAGCAAGAAACTCCTTATAACATCAGCTATCTGCCGATGAAATCTCGTCAAAATTGGTCCAATCGTTTTGAAGATTACCCGGAATAAACAGACAAACAGAAAACAATTTTAAGAATTGTTTTTTTGTTGTAAGTAACGTCTAAACTTTGATATAAATACCAGTTGGATTGGAAAAAATATTTTTGTTTATGATAGCCAAACTTTAGAGGAATAGTATAGACTATTTAAGATTAGGTTACAGCTGTCAGATAGCCTTGAATATTGATTTTTGTTACGTAAGTCGGAAGTCGAGGCCCTCACGAACTGCTTTAACCGGGGGCGCTGGCGTAATCATTAATGATAAGAAAATACAATGTTCTACAATAATATTGGTCCTTATAGTATATCTAAAAAAAATTCAGCGATAGCATATGCTTATCTCTTATACATAAGCCACAATAAGGTATTTTTTGACAAATATTTGTTGAAAATTAGAAAGTGATATATAAGTTTTTAGTTAAGTATAAATTTTTAGACATGGCATATTAATCCTTATAAAAAAAGTTACTCCATCATAAAGAAAATTATATGAAGTCAAATTTTTCTGTTTGTTATTTGGATACATAGTTTAGGAGATAATGAAAAATTAATATAATTTGTAACTACTTGCGGGAGGAACAATTATGAAAGACTACACGGGTGCGCTTGCGACGCGGTGTATGTCGGAAAAATTAACACGGGAAAAAGTCGCTGATCGAATTTCGACCATTGACGCTAATAAGTATTAAACATTGTAATAATACCACGCAGTAATAATTTATAGAAGATATAGAAAATGAATCCATTGTTCAATTGAGGAATAATAGATACATCCCGTGTACAAAATTTCATCAAAACCGGTTGAGAATTATTAAAGAAATATTTTGTTTCAAGTATTTTTTTAAGATTATTAAAAGTAATATTGACAATTATAATTCAATATTATTAACGACAGAAGCTTCTCATGTAAAAAAATACAAAAAATTTATCGGTAGAGCCATTTTTGAGTTAAACCCGGACATACAAACAAACAGACAGACAAATTTGTTTTTAATGTTATAGTCGTAATGAATGTCCTTTTAAAACCCGTAGGGGCCTGTAAGGAAATTTTTAAATTAATTACATGTGAAGACAGACCTACAGATTGATTTATTAAGTTAGATAGATAAAATAATGCACATTTAATATTTTAAAATATACCGATCACTGGCCTCTCGAGCGCTAAGGCCTGGAGTCATTGGCCCAAACGCATCATAATCTGCATCAAATTTCAACACATCTTGCAGAAATGAAGCCACTCCGTCAGTTAGTTCCTTTTGTAATGGTCCTTGCATGTCCACGATCTTCTGCTGGACTTGTTGCGACTAGAGAACATGTGTAATGACAACAATAAAAACAGCCGCTTCAAAGTTTTTAGAACCAGTGAAGAACAAATGAAAGAAATAGTAAGTTATAGATTTAATTTAAAGAAAGTGACTTCTAACTTTTTCTTTGACGTTAAACAAATAGATATATTTATTTTATCATTCTGGTTCATGAAACCACCATTTATGTACTTATCATGTTCGTCAAAACCTTCATTCACAGGAAATTAGTATTAAGTCTCATTAATCGTCGTAAGATTTAATATTTATAACACTCCCTTCCAGACAAATCTTCCCACGTATCTTTCCATTCCTAAAGCGATCTATTAACGTAACTTTAATTACAAGCTGGAGAGATCGCAGATCTACTGAATTTGTCCTAAAAGATAAATCCAGTATCACCCTATGCATATTTAAACCTGCTTGTGAGATATTATTTTGTTCGTTAAATAAAATCACACCCAGTGGACCACGTACTTTTCCCCTCGAGCGAATAGATTTTCTGCGTCCATATCGCATATACCATCCCTTTTCAATACACCGCGAAAATATACAATATCATAGACTCGTTCTAAACACTTAACCACTAAGCTATTACCACAGATTTTTCTTTTAATCTTTCAAATACCAGACCCCTAGTTTTATTTGCATTGAACCAGAGACTTACATTCAAAATTATATTTCAAATATGTATCAATAGATTGTAGCTCGATCTCAAACTGCAAAAAAGTTCCCCTTCATCAGCAAAAACCAAGCAATTTCTAAATCGCCCATGTTGACTGCACACTTATAATTTTACATTTATATTTTTATACAACTAAGGTGGCATACAAGCAATGACAAGCATACGGTGCGCCTGAAGGTAAGCGACTACCGTAGCCTATGGGTGCTTGTAATACCATAATCAATAGCGCGTTACAAACCTTGAACCTTTACCCCAAAGAGTTCTAGAAAGCCTACTCACCGCTGAAACAAAACACAGGGTTATTTGGCAACGATCTTCTATATTACATACCTCCAGTTATGCCCCGAGTAGAGAGAAATCTCCATAAAAATTATCTGTGCTCTACCTCTCTTTGAAAATACTATGTACATTTTTCACATTAGTAAAACTAACTATCTAAGTATAGGATAAAAATCCAGATACCACTTATGATATAATACATCTAAATATACTAATTCCAACTTTGGAAGATCTAATTGCTTATTTTAGTAGATATTAGATCATCAGTAAAAACCACAAAAAAGCAGTTATAATTTTTCTACCAAATTATACATAGCACATAATAATCAAACTCACAATATCCTTACCGTTAATAACATATTTTGGAAAGCGTATCGTAAGCCGTAAACCATGTCAGCGTCTTCTTTAGGGATGTCTATATTAAACTGAGCAAAAGTGGAGTAACTCTCTTCAATTAGATCCAATTCCATATCCATTCTAAAATAAAACGCTTATATCAATCAATAACCGACTTTAATACGAATAACCGAATTAATACTTTTTTATGTTAAAATTACGCATTCAACGAATGCTTGAGTATTAAAAAAAGTTTCTTCGTTACAATAACGTTGAATACAACTACATGTAAATATAAAGATCTAATTTACCCAATAAACTCTTCTCTAATCATTTCAAGACACATCATAGCAAGTCTAACATCATCCAAATCTTTGATTTTCTTTGTCATTATCTTCATGCGATCGTTTATAAACTGCATCAATTTCATAACGCGTTCCTTGTAAGCCTGACTCAATAATTTACCAAGAATTCTTTTCCATTCTATCGATTCAACGTGCAAGCCCAGCTTAACGTTATCTAAAAATCACAGAAATAAAATTTAATTTCTAATTTCACGCGAACAGAAATCTTGTGATTTTTCTTTTTCGTGTATCTAATATTAAGTCAGTAATATCAAGTCGATCATTTACATTATGAAGAACTACGCAAAGTGTTGTACATACTGTTGTTGCGCTTTTAAAATCCGCTATGTGCAAACGAACATTTTATTTACATTAGTTCGAAACTACAATACAATATGATAATGCAAGTAGCTGTAATATTACAAAAAAAAACTTGTAACAAAATTACCAGTTTCATTCTATCGACATCAACACAACATCTGATACAACTAACTTACCCATATTGATCTGAATAGAACCAATTATATGCCTCTCTGGTAAACTGAGGACTTCCTCGGTCTGACCTTCATATTTCTTTAGCATGTCGCTAATGATAACATTCAGAGGATTGGAATCCACGAAATCTTGAACTTGTTGCACTCTATCTTCGGCCCATAGGTGAGCAAATCTACCGTAACTCTAGAAAAGACGTTTTTTTATCAGCCGATCATAATATTGTAGCGATGATAGCGCTTTAGTCACGTGCTCTGGCTTTACGTCGATCATCGTTGGTTCAAATCCTATGATATTAAGCTTTCGGTAAAAGAAAACATGTTGAAGTCGAAAAATAGCGACACCAAAAACCTCTTTTTGTAAAAACATTTCTCAGGTATTCATCCATCCTAAGTGCTTCAAAAATAATGGAGTACCGGATTTCTTATCTTCTTAACCATAATCATTAGAACTTTTTAATGACTTTCATAAAAGTTACCTTTAATAACTTCTCGATATCTGGCTTATACATGTACATCATTCCTTGCAGAGCCATCACAGATCTGACGATATCTTTATGTTCAGAGACCATACGGAAATAATTCCTGATCCCTACGATACTGGATCCTGAACGGGAACCTAAGAACAAAACATTTATTATTAGTTTAATGGGCACAACACTTATTACAAATTCATTCATTTTTAACATTGTCTTTAAACAAATGAATCCCGTATGATATTTACTTACCACTAACACTTCGTGTCGCTGTCAAGGACACCCCTCTCATTTTCTCTTTCTTGATCAGGTCTTGTTGGCCCCACATGAAAATACTTCGATGAATGTCCATTATGCAGTTTAACACAACCTGAAATGACACAAAATATTAGTAGAATCTCGTAAGCTTAAGTTGGCTAAACTTACCGTTTTTAGATAGGATTAGATTATAATTCAACCAAATTGATGATTGATGATTGATTGAAACCAAAATATTGTCCACAATATAATCAATGTAAGGAAAAAGCCTATTATCAATTGACAATAGAAAGTCAATAGAAGGTAAGAATAAAATAACGCAATTGCCCGACCAGGTATACTACACATACGAGAAAAAAAAACAGTTATGAAGCCTTGCTCTTATGCGTTGCCTTTCTGGATCAGACCGTGGAGTGTAGACAGAATAATATATTTTGGTAAATACTGAGTGACTCTTCCAGTAGGTTCACAAACCACAAACACAGATCTGCATATCCAAGGGTCGCTTTTATTCTTGGATTACTGTGTTTAACTACTTATCATTAAGTGTAGAGTAATCAATTTTCCCAAATAATAAAAAAAAGACATAGAATTGAATGGAAAGATTTTTCTTCATAAATATATTTAAAATGTAAATATCTCAAACGAACATCTTCCCTTAGCGCGTACCTGAGAGAAAGCAGTTTGTATTTCGTCCAACGTCGGCTTAATTAAAATCCTTGGGATTTGTAAATGCATCTTCGTTAACATTAGTGGTTTCAACTTTTTCTGTTCTTCCGGATCAGTTGTCATAGTTAAAAAACTATAAAAATAGAGTTATGAAAATTAATGAAATTTTTATATTGCATTTTTTATGAACTTCAATTTTTTTCCAATGTAACGAAGTCATTTTTCATCAATACTATACTTAACGGTAATAAAAATGAAAATTTGTAAAATATACATCACCTAGAAACAGAAGCTCTCCGTCTTAGTATATCAAGACTTTGTCTAGTACACTTTATAAGCGATTCCAAACATTTCGTGGCAAAGTATGCAAACAATTCATTGCATTCGTTAATCATTGGATTAATATCGTATCGATCAGGATTTTCAATCTCCAGGAAAGCTACAAAACGTTATAATTTTATTGTTTCTAGTAAGGTATTTAAACTGTACCTAAAATAGTCTACAAATAAAACTGTTATAAAATATGATACTGACGCCCTTAACAATATGAATGGAAAATGTTGGTCGACTTTCGAGAGAAAGCGAGAGTTATTTATATTAAAAAGCGATTCTAAGTAGGGCTTTCTTCCGGATTTCCCTTAATTCGTGCTAGTTTAAAAAAGATTATTGAACAAGAAAAAGAAATTTTATTTAAAAAGTAGCTTTGCCCACGACTTCGCCCACCTGGTATATTTCGTGAATGTAAAACAGCAACTAAATAAAAACCTCACCTAACATCAATCTCACTCTACGGTATTTAAACCATATAAGCTTTGATAATAACCAATCAAATTTAAATATTAACCGATATCACAGTTTAATAAACATACCGATGTTATCTAAAAGACAAAGACTGACTGCTATGCTCGAGGTCCTGGGTATGATTCCCAGACCGAGCAAAGTGTTACTGGGATTTTCTATAAAATTCTCAATAGCAGCTCGGAGTTTGGCTTTGTACCCGATTAATGGCAATAGGCTCGCCCACTATTACATGGGACCTAAAAACATACCCGGCATAGTACATATAGGGTTTTTGCATTTTTAGTCAAATATGCAACATAAAAAATGTATTTAAAAAAAGTATCAATTTACATCTCTTTTTTTACTGATTTATAAAAACGATTAAACATTGGTTATTAATCAATATTAAAACAAGAATTTTCGGTCCAAATTTAAAAATTGCGAGACGGAAAACTGTATTAAATTACTGTCCGTTATTAGAAGCCTAATATTGAGATCAGCGCATCAGTGTTTCCGTTGATTTCTCTTTCTACCTTCTATAGCCATCTCTTTCGCACCTCCCACATGTGTCACCAGGCGGCGCGGGGGGGCCGTAGCCGTGGTAGTAGGATGCGGCGAATTTATTCGTCATTGGCGTGATGTTTTCCGTTCGAACAACTTGTGCTCTCCAAACGTGCCTCGAACGGGCAATTTGTATTTAAAATTTAGTGTCTTGTTCAAACCACAAACACGTAAGTTGCACTAGTATTATTTATACAAATATTTTTAAAGCGTTTCAAATAGCCTCCTTGGTTACTTTAAAATGATGTAAGTGTTCAAACTCCAAACACAGGTACCTATATTTATGAATATATTATTATTAACGGGTTGACCGTTCGACTTTACGTATTGAATTATCAATTTCTTTTAAAAATTATTTTACGTATCTGCAAGGCATATAAGAATTTAATTTCAAAAATAATTTTGCTTTTCTACCTTAGATAATAAACTTCCACAGGTCAGAATTTGTAATAGAATGGTCATATTTTTTGAAGTGAAATTATAAAGCAAGTAAATATTTGTTCTACACAGAGTTCTTGAACTAGTGTGATATATTGAATATTAAGATTGGATTATGACCATCACACACAGGATGAAACGCCGTAATAGTTAACTTCGTTGTGTTCCGGTATTAACGTGTCCATCTGCAGATTTTGTCATGGTTATTTTGAGATGCTAATGTTTATTAAAAATGCAAACTACCCTCGCGGGGTACGTTTCGCTTATAAATGCAAAATACCCTCGCGGGGTATTATTCGCTCGATAAATAGCAACTCCCGCTGAGTTTATCATGGTTATTTTGAGATACTAATGTTTATTAAAATTGCAAACTACCCTCGCGGGGTACGTTTCGCTTATAAATGAAAAATACCCTCGTGGGGTATTATTCGCTTTAGCGTTTTTTGTTTCAAATACATAAAATGCACGATTGCCCATAGGCAGATGAATAAGACCTTTTAGAGAAAAGACCATATGTGAGCTAAGTTCATTAACTCTCGCAGAGATGCTAATGTTTATTAAAAATTAAAACTACCCTCGCGGGGTACGTTTCGCTTATAAATGCAAAATGCCCTCCCGGGGTATTATTCCCTTTAGCGTTTTTTGTTTCAAATACATAAAATGCACGACTGCCCATAGGCAGATTTAACGATGCAAACCAATCCTCGCAGGGTTTTATTATATGCGAGCTAAGTTCATTAACGATAAATAGAAACTCCCGCGGAGTTTGCTTAAATGCTTTTCGTGCAAATTTCATGCTGGAAGTTTGGATAAGCCTTAATAAATCACTACCGATAAGCAGGTAAGTTAATCTTTGTGTGAATATTTCACAAGCAATGATCAAACGATAAATGACAACTCCCGCAGAGTTTGCTTAAATGCTTTTCGTGCAAATTTCATGCTGGAAGTTTGGATAAGCCTTAATAAATCACTACCGATAAGCAGGTAAGTTAATCTTTGTGTGAATATTTCACAATGATCATTAACGATAAATGAAAACTCCCGCGGAGTTTGCTTAAATGCTTTTCGTGCAAATATGCTGCAAGTTTGGATAAGCATTAATAAACCAGTGCCGATAAGCAGGTTAAACTTTGTGTGAATATTTCACAAACATACAGCGCCTCTCGAAGGAGCGCTTTATATATATTTTTCACAGAAAAATTATCACTTAACAAAACTTGAACCTGTAGAAACCTGTACCGATGTATAGTACCCCTCGCGGGGGCGCTTTATTATAATTTTCACAGAAAAATTATCACCTCATGAACCTGTACAAACCTGTACCTATGTACAGCCTCTCGCAGGAGCGCTTTATATTAATTTTTCACAGAAAAATTATCACCTCTCGTACCTGTACAAACCTGTACCGATGTATAGCGCCTCTCGCAGGAGCGATTTATATATTTTTCACAGAAAAAATCACCTAACAAAACGTGAACCTGTACAAACCTGTACCGATGTATAGTACCCCTCGCGGGGGCGCTTTATTATAATTTTCACAGAAAAATTATCACCTCGTGAACCTGTACAAACCTGTACCTATGTACAGCGCCTCTCGCAGGAGCGCTTTATATTAATTTTTCACAGAAAAATTATCACCTCACGTACCTGTACAAACCTGTACCGATGTATAGCGCCTCTCGCAGGAACGCTTTATATATTTTTCACAGAAAAATTATCACCTCATGAACCTGTACAAACTTGTACCGATGTACAGCGCCTCTCGCAGGAGGGCTTTATATATATATTTTCACGGAAAAATTGTCACCTCATGAACCTGTACAAACCTGTATCGATGTATAGCGCCTCTCGCAGGAGCGATTTATATATATTTTCACAGAAAAATTTGGATATTTTAAAAGACTGAGAAACCTTGTACAGTTAATTATTGTCACGTGATTAATCGTACAATTTAGTGACGTCGGCATAAAATAAGTTTGTTGTTAAGACTTGGCATTGTATCAATATAAATGACCTGAGTACTTGTACACTCTAAAGAATACACGTGTACTTAACAACCAAAATGCAGTGTTATATGCGTGAGACTACTCAATTTATATAAAATGCTTGACAGCCTAAAAATGTCTTTCTTCGAGAAAGATTACGTGAATGTTTTCATATCCAGATGTAATTAATTTGGAATATTATGCCATTAGAATTATTAAATAATACCTGAAATAAGAACGAGAAATTATGATTTGCCTATAAAATTCTACTGTGAAGCTCGCCGGCCGCTGCCGCGGCACGCTCGCTGCGCTCGCTCGGCTCGCGCATTGTGGTCACAACTCCAACCTAACCTAACCTGTTAAGGCTCGTCAAATGATATTTGTTTTGAACAAATGTATAATTATAACTTTGTTCCCAGGGAGGTATACATGCTAATTTTACGTACATAATTATAAACGTGGAAATTAATTCATTTTTCAACGACTGGAAGGATTCGCGTGAAATTTCTATTTATATAGTCCTATATCGTGGACATAAGATATTGAATAGTTTCCTATAACAAATTTAAATTATATAATTTGAAGTTAATGTATGTAATTGACCGAGCTGGGTACTCGTTTTATAAAAAGTATCGATAACCTAATCGCGCATTAAAAATTGACGCTCGCTCGCTCGCTCGCCAGCGGCACGCGTATTTCATTGCAAATCAAACCTAACCTAACCGTAGCACGTTGCTCTACTGGGTTACGAAAGGAATTACAGGATTTACCATTTTAGTAAATATAACATCATAATTGGGATTACCGAGCTACTAAGTGGATCATAATATCCAACAATTTCACAATTTAAAATATAGTAGGATTCACAATAATTATAGTATACAATACAGCTATGTTTCACTATTCAGAAATTATTTTACTCAATTCATAATGCAGGATAACTTTTTATGAATGAAAATGTGCCAACCATCTTGCCAGATTGGAAACTTATTAGAGAACACGTTGCCTTATTTCGACATGACACATTTATGTAGGTCAAGCATTTTGACACTAAACTAATATGATTAGTGATTACATGTTGTCATGCTCTGTGATTTTATATAGCATCATATTGATGTCAAATGTGATTATACCTACCCGAGTTAATATTTTATGTATAGCTTACATAAATATAAAATTCTACCCTCACATAAACGACTAGTCACAGAATTACGTGGAATATGCAGTCATAAAATCGGATGAAAAATGACAATTTATTACGTACTACTGATATACAGCAAATCTTACTACATAACTAAAGTTGTTTTACTACGTACAGTTGATATATCAATACAGCCAGACATTTTGATCATGGTTACTTTCGCGCAGTTTCAGTTATATAATCAACGTTCAGTAGACATGAGTTATATGGTTATGTATTACAGTTATATCAAAACTTTTGTACATCAACATATTTCATAATAGGAGTGAAATAATGAGTCGTAATATTTATCTGGCAACCGAGTCATTTCGTACATAACAGAAGCTATTGCTCGATGTTATTCTGATAACACAGGGACGCAAATGTCTTCACTGGGTTTCTGAAGGGAGATATGTGTACTAAGACTTCACGCGTGGTGTAGCTATGTGAAGTACGAAACGGAGCTGAGTAGCCAACGTATAAGCCGTTATCACTCCAATCACATATATCGCAACGCGCGGAGTGTCTCTTCATAGCAAATATTTGCCGCTCTTCTATAACCACTTTCTTTGATATAAATTAAGTATCATAGCTTCACTTGTAAAAACACTGCCTTAAATATAAAGTGATACGGTCTAGAAGCTCGCCAAAGTGACCTTTTGATATTCTAACCATTAGGGTTAGGTCATCGTAGAAAATGGTTCGTTCCAAACGTACAAAACATGCATCTAGCTCTACAGTAAGAATATGACACTGACCTCGAAAGAATTGTTGAAGTACGAATCGAGAGGACTGCGATAAATGGGAAGTAAATTGCAGTAGGTACTACTCGCACTAACGTAGTTTTTCTAAAGGGTGCATATAACTTTAGATATATAAGTAGGTATATACTACTATAAATAGGTGGACAATATGAATATAGGCCGCACGCACGGCCGATTAATTCCAAACTAAGCAAAGCATATATTATGGTCACTAAAATACTGATATCATATATGCACATGTATATATATTTCACACCCAAACACACAACTGACAATTAGGCACGACGCACAAATTAAAATCATGTGCGGGAATCGAACCTGCGATCTCTCTGCTCAATAATACGGTTTATTACACTGGCATGTAAAATAAAGATAGCATTAATCAGAATAAGCGAAATGGAGCTAGTCGGTAACATTAGTAATATTTTGACAATAATATTTACAAACTTATTTCTTTCGCCTCATATTAAGTAGCTTGCTTTAGAATATGTTTGCGACCTTGTTGTGTAATTGTTAAAACTAATCCTATTATTTTTCGCACCTCATATGTTTATGAATAATTACATATACGTATCACGTTGGCGTATAGATATTTACCCACTATGGCATATCACATTGGCGTGTTCACCAGGCGATAACAAACAGGTCTCAATATTAGGCTTCTAATAACGGACAGTAATTTAATAGACGCGTTTTACCTAAAATAAAACGCATATTAAAATACTTCCCTTATTAGAAGCCTACTTTTTAACCCTGCCTGGTGTATATTTCGACACAATGACGAATAAATTCGCCGCATCCTACTACCACGGCTACGGCCCCCCCGCGCCGCCTGGTGACACGTGTGGGAGGTGCGAAAGAGATGGCAATAGAAGGTAGAAAGAGAAATCAACGGAAACACTGATGCGCTGCTCTCAATATTAGGCTTCTATTATGGGAAGTATTTTAATATGCGTTTTATTTCAGGTAAAACGCGTCTATTATTTCAATATTTTTTTGAGATTTTGTTCCACTAAAATGCCTTAAAAACAGAAAAAAAACGTTATGAAACGTGGCTTGCAGATTGTTTTAAAACATACCCGTTTTCTTAGCTCTCCAACAATGCATAACAATTAGGAACTTATTTCAAAGAAACTAAAAAAAAATGATCACAAAGGCAGCAGGCGGTAATTCGTATTCAACCTAAACTTAAGGTCGTTCTTTAAAATTTCCTTAAAATTAATTAAAAACAATACCCAATGTAAATTAAACCTTAAATACAAATTTAAAATAAAATTTATAACTAGTAACAGTTTAGTAGTAATAACAATTAATAATAAAGTAACAATTAAGACATTTTGTAATTTAGCCTTTACTGCATTTATAATTCTTGTTTTGAGTTCTTCCGCAGATGACAAAGGCGAGACGGCGTAAACTAGGGATTTCATGTGACCCCAGACATAGAAATCAACCAAAATCAAATCAAGAAATCAATCAAATACAAACATATGGTGGTGTAATGGTAATCTATAGAGAACAAAAAAAATAATACTAAATAAATAAACTTCTACTAACCTGCATCCTCAGGAAAGACCCTTGTAGCAGACGTAACTTGTTTCAATGCCTTCTCCATATCTAGCCTAAATATGAAAACATATAATTAAATAACAGGTTTATGAAGCCACATAATTTTTTTTATTATTAATAAATCTTAAAAACAAGTTTTTAATGAATATTTCAATAATTATAAAAGCTTATAACGCGCAAGAAATTTATTTAGTTTAAATTCCCCTTTCTGCCTTTTAATGTGCGCTGCAAGCTTTTAAAATTATTAAAATACTCAGAATTTAAGAAATTTATTTTTAAGAATTAAGAAATTTACCAATTGTCCTTTAAATCTTGAATTTGTTTCGAAGGTACACTGTCCAAAAATTTGTGTATCAATTCAATGACCGCAATTTCGGCATTCCAAGACTTTTGTTGTAAATCCGTAGCTGGAAAGTAAATTGAATTATAAGATCTTTTGTTATAGGTAATGCCAAAATCACAAAAGTTGAAAAATGTATTATTATCTCGTGTATGTGTTCATACACAATACTAAGTAATCATTTCAACCCGGTCAATAGTTTTTTTCTTTGGAATTCTCAAGGAATAATTTCAGTTTTCTAACATTTCATTATTTATCAGTTTATCCTTATCAACGGCGGATTAAGTCAGTCGAAGACCTGGTCCCAGGCTAGGATGGTGAATCTAGAGGCTATTCAGTAATATTGCCAGATGATCGTCTCGCTTCTCCCCAAACTTAACAATTTTAAAATAAAAAATGTGTGGAACTCCCGAGTGCCAGACAGTTTTTTAACAAACTTCAAAAAAGTCGAATCTGCGGAGGTTATCAATTAAAAAGGTATATTTTTTAATGGATGTGCAGCCATAAATTCTTAGTTTATGAACCGATTTGAATGATTTGGAAAGGGGATATATCAAGGGTGGTCCCATTTTAATTTAGAAAGAAAGAAAGAATATCATTTGCTCCTAAGAACAATACACGCTGAACAAAAATTGAGCAATATACACAAAAAAATCATTAAATAGTAATAATATAAATAGCCCAGCTACGTGTCCTGCCATTAAGAAAAGGCGTCCAGCTCAGCATATGCTGAAGTGCCACAGGGAACTTAGCGCTAATTTTCAGCTGGAACCCCGAAGCAAGTCACGGTACAACAATAATAACTCACTACTCATGACATAATACTTAAAAAAACAACAAATAAATAATAAGAATATAAAATATAAAACAAATAAATAAAAGGGACATTGGGCAAAGGGGCAAACGGAAAATAATATGTAAGTGCATAGCAGGATATAAAAATATGTATATGCAAACACAAATAAATCCTTAACGCATGAATCTACTAACACTGTGCCATTAAAAAAATCCTTTCAAATTACTTCTAATCATTTGTGTGGCATTAAAGTCGCACATTGGAGGGGGCAGGTCATTCCAGCATCGGGTAGCAGTGAACCTAAAACTACCTCTGAAAGAAGTGGTAGCATATCGGTGAGTACATAACATGTACTTAGAGGCTCTGGTTCCATAGCGGTTCTGATTTCTCGCCCAAACCAGTTTTTCATAGAGATATTCAGGAATCCCTGTTTTTATTACACCAAATAAACGTGTAGCAAGGTGTAACCGCCGCCTACTTTCCCTTTTCAACAGTTTTCCTTTTTTTTTTAAAAAGGTGTAACTTCATCAGGTGTAATTTCATCTTTGACTTCAAAAATACACCAAGGAACTACTCAAAATCATTGAAGTTGGTATTCTTTTTTTTATATGAAAAATTGTATTGTTAGTGTTATCTCTAGTGCTGCAACGGTTAAGTAAAATAGGTGCTCCCAGGAGGGTTGTGAAATTTGCATTTTTATATTTTACAGATACAAATCTCGAGGAAGCCAGTGAAGATTTTGGAGGCACCCAGTACTAGAGGCCCGGCGTGGGCCGCAAACCTCGTCGAACCTTAGTCCACCACTGAACTTGTTTATATTTTATAACAAATTAATAATTAAAATAAGTTATACGCGTACGTACAAAAAATTTTACATACCGATTTCATCTCGCCTTACAAGATTTTCCTCATAAAATAGTGATGGTTCAACCGCTTCGTCAGGCAAATAAACGAGTAATGTTCTAGTTATTGATTTCAATATGGCATCAATTCTAGCTTCCTTCATGTCGACAACCTAAAATTATTATATACTCGTTGGTGAGATACCACCTTCGACTCCGTCCACATAAAAATGCTTTTACTAAACCTTGGGAACTACATGCCTACTTTATCCGAATTTTTTAACGACTTCAAATTACCTTTTTCATAGTTGGTTGTTATGATCTCTGTCAAGGGTTCAGGGATTAGTATTTAAGCACAGTGGAAGACTTCGAATTTTAAACCTCAGTGGAGTGGAGGAGACGACAAAATACTAGCCTGCTTTTCGCAGGGCTGACAAATTTATAACAATGAATATTACAAGCTATAATAATTCAAATAAATTCACCACTTTTGGCGTCTACTATGATGGGAAAAGCTTCATAATTCACAAGTAACAGTCAAGGAATAGGAAGTAAAAATCTGGTTAAAGTCGCGTCCAACAGCTTCTCATATCAATACGTTTCGTAGCGAGATTACAAGTTTATACAATATCACAATAAAACAAATGGCTACAATAAGACAATCTTTGGTCCCGTGGCCCAACAAACGTGTATTATTTAATCAACTGATAATAATTAACAGGGCATACAAATTATATCGTGATCCGGCCAAAAAACATAACTTCCCAAACAATCTAAAACGACGCGTGTCGGACGTGAAGCGAGTAGACTTGACTTACTGCGCTGGCGCATTGAATTAACTCAAATTTACGCCCTGGCGCAGCCAAATAGTAAGCAAGGCAAGCAAGTTAGAGAAATGTATGAGTCAGATGGCCGGCACAGTGGTGCGGCTTGACGTCATGCAGTAGCCGACTCGTTGCACTGAAGTACACTGTGCGCCAACACATTTTAAATAAGTGTCTTAACACATCCGGTGCAATAAATGGAGTTGACGCAATTGCGCATGTCTAGAAGCAAGCGACAGCTGAGATAGAGACAACTTGTGTTAGCAGACCGTGGTTCCGAACATAGGTAGTTCAGCAAAATGACTAGATAGTGCCCGATAGAAAATAGCGTGCACCCTAGAAACAACGGCGACCGATAGTGACAAATACAATGGATACCTCTACCAAATTTAATCAACATCACTATATAAGTATTTTCATAAGAATGAATGTTTAACAATTCATAAGTAAACACAACCCTGTAACAAAAAATTGTTAAATTTATAATAATATTGCTAAGTTATTCCTAGATCTTTTCATTACTCAATGAAGCAATGATGGATCAATGGTAGCGTGTACGGACATCGCGTTGATCGACGGGTTCGAATCCAGCAATGAGCTTGAGCTTTCGGTGAAGGAAACACCGTGATGAAACCATAGCAAGTGTTTCGGTATATTTCTAAGGCCTGCCTGGGCAGCTACCACCCTCTAATTAAAAATATGTCGACATAATTGGTTCCCCAATTATAAGCGCACAAATGTATGTTTCGTAATATGTAAGTGGCTACTATCATTGTTCAAAGATGCTTTAAAACACATATCTTAATCATTAACTTAAACCTTATAAATGATTAATACTATAATTTTAAGTGAATTATTCAGCAACTTGCCTCTTTGACGAACAAGTCTACTTCGTCTAGAACCTTCTCGATATGTTCGCAATAGGCTGGTATTTCTAACGAAGTCCATGTAATAGTGGACAGTCCAGGTAGAAAAGCCTTTTCCAATTTTATAAGTTGCGCTCGAAGTAATGGCAAATAAAGTTTTGGCATACTCCTTAAAATATAATAAAATCAAAAGCGATTTGTAACAAATTCATGTAGGTAATTTAATTGGTATAATAAATTATAATATTTATATCATGTGCTTACTCTGATACATAAAAAATAGGTAAACGGAGCTATGGACATTAATTTCAAGCACAGAATAATAATCATTATGGCATAACATAGTTTTGTAAAAAAAATTACAGTGAAAAATATATTAAAGGCAATATCAATTTAATCATTTCTGTTAATCATCCACTTGAGTACGAGCATACCTTTAACAAAGGTTCTTAATTAAATTAGTAAATCGATAAAGATTTTAAAAATATATACCGTCTGATTTGATTATTCCTATTAACCAAATGCATAATTTTTTCATAATTCCCAAGAATTTTGTCCTTACAAAAAGCAACAATCTGGGCACCATCCGGTACATCTAAAAATATTTATTATTTTTAATTATAAAGCCACAATTCGACACAATTAGAGCTTGAGCAACAAATTCCTTACAGAGTCCCAACTGCCACATGTATTCAACTTCTCGAATACATTCCGGTATGTAGACACTAAAGTTTACAATGTACATGTTCGTAGCCGGATGACGGACAAGAAGTGGTGCAATTAATCCGAGTCTGACCTAAAACACCATTCGTCAAAGATAATTATTATGGTAAGATTTACCTATAATAATATATTTTGAAGTGAAAATTCTTAGGCGGTGCCGCGGCGTTTCGATAGATAGACGACAATTGAAAGTGAAATTTCAAGGACGCGTCACGTTTATACGCACTTTGTTACATGAAAAAGAAGAAAGACATAACTTAGAGAGAAGGAGAAAAGAGCTATACATTGTATATATCTAATACACAGTTTAGAAGTTTTTAAGAAGTTTCACTTCTATCACGTGTACGGTGGTGTACGCGCAATTTTTTATTTTACGATTTCTAAACTATGCCTTTTACCTGACCAACATTCTTCACCCACGCGTTATGATAAATTAATTCAAATTCAGTGAAAACTATACTCATTACATTATATAGTTTTATGCATCGTTGTGTATTCTGAAATATAAATGTGTTTATTTCATATTTTGTTAATTTTTCTTCACCTATCAAAAACAATACAACATCACTATTTCGCAGATATCTTTCAGTAATTATAGGAATTGATCATACGTGACGTAGGCTATCTTTCGGCTTAACTAATTGACTGTCCGCGTAAAATAGAAGCAAGAATGGGGAGCAAGGTCAAATTTCAGGAAGGATCAACATGAGCTTTCAGCCCAGGGGCGTCCACTATGAGTGTTTTTTTTTTATATATGAAAAAAAATACTTCAGCCCCAAGGAAATTCATAATTCACGTTCAAAATTATTTGGGGCATTTACTTTTTCATTGCTCCAGGGCCTCTCCTAATCTTTAAATCATAAAATTAACTTTTAAAAAATTTCTGTGTCTTATCTTTGCCTTGCCATGAAACTGTGGAATCATCTCCCGATTAGTGCGTTCCCTGCTACTTACGACATCGGGTCCTTCAAGCGTAAAGTAAAAAGATATTTATCCAGGCCGGCAGGACATCGGCAACCGTCGAAAGACTACCGATATCTTTTGTTTGGATTGTACTGTGCTTACGAGCAGGGTAAGGACCATCAATTTGCAGAGCCACTATTTAAAATCCTCCTCTGTTTACACGATTGTATTGTACACGCAACTAAAATCGAATACCGTGGCACAATTCAATAGAGGCCAATCTATATAGAGTAGTGGACGAATATGGCCTCAGCCGCCTCAGCGTGATAATTACGATCCTCTCCTCTTGGCGCCAAGTTTATATTTTGCTAAAACCTTGTAAATATTTTAAAATTATAAAAACTAATATAATTGTTGGAGGAAGTAAAATGTAAATAAACATTAATTTATTAGGATAATAACAGTTATCTTTTTTAGGGAAATACTGCAAATTATTAGAGACAACAATGCGTACCATATGGGTTATAACTTCATAATGGTTCACAAATTCTTCAATCGGATCTTTTATATTTTTTTCATAAAACCTTATCCACATAACTCTACCGGCTACTGGGGGCATATTTCTCGGCAATTCTGGGTTTTCCCTTTCTTCGTTATACCTTAAAATCCAAGTTATTAATTAAGATTATTATGGATTCACCATTTTCTATTAGTCGTCAGTTTCGCCTCATTCGAATCTTTTGCAATAACAGTAATAATTGATTATTATTGGCCCAATGTTCATACAGGCGCGGATCTAGAGATCATAGGGATCAGGATCTCCTCTCTCCAACGAAATATACTTTACAATTATAGTAGAAATTTATAAGGTGTTCGATATTAAATCTTCGAGAAACTTCTATGTATGAACCCCTCTAAACTGAAACTCTAGATCTGTGCCTGTATTCATCGATCGTGAAAACTTTTAAAGGCTGAAAGACACTCGTGAAAGATTTAGATCAAGTGTATAGTGTATAGTTATATTGCTATATACATAAAAGGACTATAGATAACAAATTAGTATATTTATTTACCTGTCTCTTATTGATTCAATTTCACCTGTATAGGTACTGATTAAATCATAGTATTGGTCCTCGAGGTATAAGCAATCTAATTTCAAATTTTCAAACCTCCTCAATAAATGTAACGCTATCTCAGTCGTAGGGCATTTGTTTACACTCTATTAAAATAAATATATCAAAATTATTATTTAAAAAATGTATACCTTTAGAAATAATATCTGGACGACTAAGCTACACTCGGTGTCTTGCAATAAAAAACTTCTGTCTATCTACCTAGGTAAACTTGAAAATTAGAACATGAAATATATAATTTCATCAACATCGTTACAGCCGTTCCCGAGAAAATAGTTACAGTTTCCTATCTCACATCATTAGAAGAGAAACCGTTGAGCAGTTATCACTTATTTTATAATTAATCACAACTAAACAATGAAGTCCATAGTTGACATCAACAGGTTTTTCATAAAAACATTGTCTTCGGAATTCTATTTAAATTGGATTTACACAATCTTCTGGCAGTGATGGAAAATGGACAAATAAAAAGCTAGAGAAATATTTCCTAGTACCGCCACCTAACGGATAAGCACAAAACTATCGATTTCTCGATACATCCATAGTTTCAGCTCGTACACTTTCTGTCTCTGCACAGAAATGGGACATTTACACACTGGTTTTATCATTATTACTGATTCGTTAGTAACATATTATTATATTCATAATAAATGCAAAATGTGTAAATATTCACCGTTATCATAAAGTTTTCTAGTAACAACTCTTGATTAGCTACGCCGTCTTTATATATTTTGTAATCTTTGTCGAAATCAGCTCGCCTTTAAATGCAAATAAGATATATTAATGAACTTTTGTAACGTTCATACTTCGATTTTATTTTATTAAAAAAAAAAAACAGTACCTGTGGTCTAACGCGTCGTAAGTTTTTGTAGAAATAGTTTTAAATAGTTTATTGAAGTTAGCAGCAAACTCTTCGATACCTTCAAGAGTAGTCTTATTGAGGACGTAATACGTGATGTAAGTTTCGAATAAATCCACAATCTTAAAAAGAAAAATAAAATAACATATAAGAAACATAAATATAGATGAAGCAAATCGTGATCACGTTGAGGTGGAAAGCGGTATAATATCAATTGTACCGTTGGAAAAAAAGTCTCTTGAACACGAAACACGGGTTAATATCAAAGGTGCTTTTTGCCAATCATTTCACAGAACAAGTGTGAAGCTGGATATTGTTTTTAGGGTTTCGCCTCCAAAAAAAACCCTATTGGTGAGATTACTCTAAAAGGGCGTTTTTTTTTTTAAATTACGGTAACTGATTGTAATGTTCACAAAAATATCTAAACACACGGCAGTGTTTTGACCAAGTTCAGAAAAGAAAACACGAACCAATTTGAGCTACTTTCGATCCCAATCTAAGTAAAAACTATTGGGCCTACACACTTGAAATTTTTTAGGCTTAATAAATCTCCCTTGAACACCTAGAATCAAAATTTCACGAATACATCTATAATCGTTCTTGAGGTATTAGGGTCTGAAAAGTAGTATTTTTATCTCTCACTCGCTGACTGACTCCCTCATCAAAAACCTAAAAAACTTCTAAGTGGCTTATAAACTTAAAATTTTGCATCAAGTAGACCATTTAAGCATATACAACGAATATAAAAAAAAAATGTGTTTTTTATGATTTAAATGCGAATTAGAACATCGACGGTTTAATAATAATTAAATCAAAATGTATCAAAACACTTCTAAAAAGTGCAACTATTCATTGATTTTAAACGAAATAATAATAATTATATAAATTAAGAGTTTAATTTATATTCATCTTTTATGAAGACTTGCATTAAACATGCCAATGTTTATTTTAGTTATGTATGTAGCATAACTTAAACTGGAATTTGATTTTACGATTATCGATTGTTCTTAGAGCTAAATATAATCTAATCTCTGGATCCCTTCAAGTATTCGCTACGTATGTTTTACGTAGAAGTTGAATGCGGGGTAGAATTTTTTTTAATAGATATGTGCTATCATATACCTTTCTCTTGCTTCCCCGGAAGAGTGGTAGAAAATGCTTTTTGCATTAGTGTACAATGCCGTCCGATTAATTCGATTAATTTTCAATTCGTACAATTAATACGATTGAATATCGTTTCATTGATTTTATTATTTTGATCTACTCTAGTTTTAAGTACCATAGAAAGTAAAAAGTAATAATAGTAGAAAATAAAAAATAATAAAACTGTACAAAAATTCAGAAAAATCTCTGAATAGAGGAGGAAGTTATTTAGAATTTGGTCGTGCAAAATGTTTTATAACGTTGAATTAATAATTAATTTATAAAGTTAGTTTAATTAACGTGTAATAATTTCTTTATAATGATAAATGATAGACGAAATTATGTTTTCAGGTTATGTCATAATTTGCATGACGTAACAATTTACGTACTGTAGATGTGTTAAGCAAGTCGTCTTCATACGATGAGCAAGGTGTAATGAACACTACAATGGCGTTTTCGTCCTTTCACCAATAGATGGCGCTGTACAGCTTTAAAAAGTAATGATATCCCATCAAAAACATAAATGTGAAAAGGGGCCAATTTCGGTAAAAACGATGTTTGGGTTAATCGTTGTCACCGACAAATTAGCAGAGATCTAACAGGTACCAACTACCAAGTTCCATAGCTTTTCCTTTAATTTTAGTGTTGTACCTACATCTTCAATTCATTTACAAAACAATTGGCTACTTTGTTTGATATGGGATTTGTAACTTTTAATTAAAGTTAATTTTTAATGTAAGGAGTCAAATTTTATTTAATATGTCTGTAACATCAGCTTTAATTTGTATAATAACTGAGAAGAAATTCGTTACCTGTTTACTTTCATATATTACCTTTATCAATCTCTTTCGGAATGTTTCAAATTTACCAAAGATGTACATTTCTGAACAATCGAATGGCCTTTCATCAGCCGCTTCCTTCATTTCTTTTTGAGTCTCCATATAACATTCTCGATAAAAGTCGTACAGGTTTAGACATAACTGCAATGATTATTATTAAGTGTACTAAGATACTGATAATATTATTAAAGTAGTAAAAATATATTTGAAGCGAAACGTAATACAATAGATCTATGTAGAGTTTGTAGTTCATTTACTGACCATTGCTTTATTTATAAAAGTCTGCTTATCTTGATTCCAAATTGTTTTCTTTCCCTCTTTAGTGAGAAAATTCATACACATATTGAGTATTTGGTTGGTCACTTTGACTAGCAACGTAGATATTTGTTTTGTTGTATTATAGTATCGAGATGTCGCAAATATCATACGTATAGTGTACAATAACCCTGGTATATATTGCTGCATTATGTCAGGGTCGCATCTGGGTTAAAAATAATAATTAGCATAATATTAATTATTAACTTTTATCAACGAATAGATTAGCGTAGACTTTATTTATAAAACATTATTGCATTACTTGATTTCGCACAATGGTAGAGCAATTTCTAGTGTCCCGCCTTATTATCTACCACCCTAAATTAAAAATATAGGTTCGAAGTTCTCCCTCTCTCTCTAAAATTAGCGTGTTACCATCTTAGGGTTACACCGACACTTCAAATCTAAAAATCTATCTAAATTTATGAAATATTAAAATATATATGTTTAACATATTATAAGAACCGTTCTCGAATACATTCACTATATTATTATATGGTGTAATCGGAATAAGTATAATGTTAACTGAATTAAATACCTGTACAGCGGTTCACAGTATTTTTCTAATGCATACAAGTACTTCACATTATCATATGCTTCGTTATAATAATCTGTCACTTGGTTATCCAGTAATCTCCATTTCTGTAAAAAAACAATTTATTTAACTTGTACTGGCATGATTATAATGTATGAAAACAAATTGATAAGCAAAAAAATATTATGAAAAAGAACAAATTAGCTTTTATTCAACATTTAAATTGTACTAAAATGAAAATAATAGTATTATGCAAGGGCTGTAATGCGCGAGAAATTGATTTAGTTTAAATTCCTCTTTCTCAATTTTTTCTTTGCTTTACAAGCCTAATTATTTTATATTGGATATAACATTCAGCACAGCCCTTGCATAAAATTATTGTTTTCATTTTATAACCGAACCGTTGCAAGCGCGACCCTCCTTAATGTTTACGTGTTGCGGGAGAGGAACAAAACCGACCAATGAGTTATAGTATTTTGCCGGCCACCGGCAGCATTAGACGTTTGGCGTTAAGGCTTGCGCGATTTTTGTCTTTATGACTGCTACACATGAGATAATTTTACCAAAATAGAATTACCGACGCTGCGTCTGTTGTAAAAAAATAATTTTCTAGGTTAACAAAATAAAGATATACAGCACTACATAATAAAAGTCCAAAAGTAATATATTAAGGATAATATACAAACTATATTTATGTAAAAGATAGTACAATAATTTACGTTATGTAATGTACACAGTTCGGAGCGCGAGTTATACTCGCTACTTGACCGATTTTTTTTTTTCAAAATTGTATTATTTCGCTTACCATTTAAACAATGTAATTTATATTAAAGTATTTTATTTACATACATCACACTTGCGATAACATACGTAAATTTATCTGAAGATATAGAACTTAATGTAATACCGTGTATATCTATGCACACCCGCTGCCCCGCGTCCCATAAACGTTAGGGAAATTCTTGCTTATAGCGATCCCGCTATAGTACAAATTTGAAATATTGAATAAAAGCTTGTTTTTAAAAAGTTTTAATCATTTTTATCTTATTCTTTTGGGCAAACTCTTCCATTTCATACCCATATCACGGTATCATCATCATCATTTCAGCCGCAGGACGTCCACTGCTGAACATAGGCCTCCCCCATAAATCTCCAGAGCGACCGATCTTGTGCGGCCTGTACCCAATGGCTCCCAGCGACCTTTATTATGTCGTCTTTCCATCTAGTGGGGGGCCGTCCTACGCTGCGCTTTCCGGTGCGTGGTCTCCACTCGAGAACCTTTCTGCCCCAACGGCCGTCAGTTCTCCGAACTATGTGCCCCGCCCACTGCCACTTCAACTTGCTAATCCTTTTGGCTATGTCGGTTACCTTAGTTTGTCTACGGATCTCCTCATTTCTGATTCGATCTCGTAGAGAAACACCAAGCATAGCCCTCTCCATAGCTCGCTGAGCGACCTTGAGCTTTCTTATGAGGCCCACAGTGAGACGACCACGTCTCTGTGCCGTATGTCATCACTGGCAACACACACTGGTCAAAGACTTTCGTTTTGAGGCACTGAGGTATTTTGGACGAGAAGACGTCGTGCAGTTTCCCGAACGCTGCCCAGCCGAGTTAGATTCGTCGACTGACCTCTTTTTCAAAGTTGGACCTACCTAATTAGACTGTTTGTCCCAGGTAGACATATTCTTCAACAACTTCTAGACAAGAGTTCCCTACTGATACTGGGGTGGGCACCACATGGATATTCGACATGATTTTCGTCTTGTCCATGTTCATTTTAAGGCCCACCTGTTGAGAAACTTTGTCGAGGCCATCGAGCATTGTGCCAAGATCTTCCAGCGATTCTGCCATGACTACGATGTCGTCAGCAAATCGAAGGTGAGTGATGTACTCGCCATTAACATTGATGTCGAGTCCTTGCCATTCCAAGAGCTTGAAGGCGTCCTCTAGAGCGGCGGTAAACAGTTTCGGAGATATTACGTCTCCCTGTCTAATGCCTCTTCTCAAAGGAATTGCCTTCGTGCACTGCTCCTGTACTCGGACCGACATGGTGGCGTTGTTGTACAAGCACTTCAACACTTCGATATATCGATAGTCTATACGGCACCGCTGGAGAGACTGCAACACTGCCCAGGTTTCGACCGAATCAAAGGCTTTTTCGTAGTCCACGAACGCTAAGCATAAAGGCAAATTATACTCCTCAGTCTTCTGTATAATCTGCCGCAGCGTATAGATGTGGTCTACGGTACTAAAGCCTTTTCGGAAACCGGCTTGTTCGGGAGGCTGGAAGTCATCAAACTTGTGCTCGAGATGATTCGTGATGACCCTCGAAAACAGCTTATAAACATGGCTCAGCAACGAGATGGGCCGATAGTTCTTCAATAAGGTTTTATCACCTTTCTTGAAGAACAGGACCACCACGCTGCCGTCCCACGTTTCCGGCGTTTTACCCTCGAGTATAACGGAATTAAAGAGCTTCTGCAGGACCTTAAGTACCGGTGTTCCACCCGCTTTAAGAAGCTCTGATGTAATTCTGTCATCACCCGGCGCCTTGTTGTTCTTAAGCTGCTTAAGGGCCATCCCAATCTCGTACAGGGTGATGTCGGGGATATCTTCGGTAGTGTCGGGTCAGCCCGGCTCTCGGATCTTTAGCCAGGCTGGTAACAGGCTTAGTTGACGAGGTATATAACTGCCCATAGAACCTTTCGATCTCCCTTAATACCTCTGGCTTGGTGGACGCTACGCTGCCATCATCCATTTTCAGCTTCGTCAATTGGCTCTGCCCAATAGATGCATTCCTTGCGAACACTTTGGAGCCTTTATTCCGCTCTATCGTCTCTTTAATACTTTTGGTATTGTAAGACCGGACATCGTGTCGCAAGGATTTATGAATAGATCTATTGAGCTGCCTATAGGACTTAGCGTCATCGGAAGACTGCAGCGCCATACCACGCCGATCCGCCATGAGTTTTCGGGTTTGATCTGATATCTTTCGAGTCCTATTGCTACGGTTAGTTTTAAAGAACTTGGACCCAACCGCATGGACAGTTTCTACCAGCCTATTTATAGCCTATCACGGTATATTGTATTTATAATTACGTCACTTAGCCGTCCATGCATTGTGATGCAAACTAAGCACGTGTATGCGAAATTTCAAATAACTGTTTTAAAATTCAGTTGCAAGATTTAACCATACTAACTAACAAGTAGGCTTGGTTGTTGCGCAACGTAGACAGTTATTATAACAAAACACAACAAAACAAAATACAACGGTACAACAGCGGAAATTGGGTTATTATATCGTAGCGTAATTATCTATTTCTTAGTAGCCGTTTCTGTAGTTACTCAAACACTAAATGTTCCGTGCGATGAAAAAACGTAGCTATTTTCGCTATCGAGTCGAAGTTCGTTGTACGCTGCTATTGAAAGGAAAGATCATTGTTGTCTCGTTCCCTCACAAAGGAATTTAGACCGTTGACAAGCGTTGACACTTATCTATAGAAATGTAGCCTTGAACTAAACAACCGCATTTAAAAATATTTACAAAATATGCACTATATAGTATAAATTAAGGTGTTTGTCGTGTATGAATTCGTCGCGGCTATGTGCCTTAAACGCTCGCCCCCAAGTCACGGTGAAGCTGTAAAAGCCGTCAGAGGCTTCAGGGCCCATAAGGCTTAAAAAAGTAAGTATAGTCAGTAAAAAAAGGGTTTGAATTCGTGTTGTTTTAAGATTTTAATTGTGAATGTGAATATAAAAAGAAAATATTTAACAGTGATTTTTCATCTTTAACGATACTTTAATTTGGTGTACATTTAAAATAATAACTATTAGTTGATAAGTAGATATAGTGTAAGACATAAGCAATTATGTTTTTTTTAATGTAACGCTTGACGGTTACATTTTGACGATTATATCTTGACTTATAGAACAAACTGGGCATGGTCAGCTTGCAGCACTATTCTCAAAAAGGGTATACAAATCGGAAGCAAAAATAACTTCATGAGATAATGTTATTTAATTATAGTGTCAACGATAGCTTCGTAACGTATGAAATTCTATAAAAACACGACAGCGAGAATAACCTCGTGCCGACAAACCAGCTACTTCAATAGAAAGTTCTGGAAACCGTTATCAGTGCTCAATAGATAGTTTCGTTTCTCAAAAGAGCCACTATTGCCCACCACTACTAACAAGGAATTAAATAAAAGCTTGTAATACGTGATTATGTAAACTCTTGTACCTTAATAAGTTTTGATTTAGCTCGAATCAAAGTGTGAATGTACATCTGACAAGGATCGCTCTTTATATGCTCAATAATCGAAGTGAACGTAGTCAACTGACGGCGCCAGTGGTCGAGCTCAGCTAGAGGGCCTATGTTAGAAGGTTCACGTCTTAGTTGTTGGCTTTGTACCAGCACCTGAACACGCACAACAACAATAAAATTATACACAGCAATTGTATATTTAAAAAAAATTTTTTTTTTTTTCGTTGTCACAGGTATTTAAATTTTATTGGTCTATGGGATGCTTGTTGCTGAACTCGGATCACTCTAAATTTCATATACAGGGTGATAGGAGATCGCTCCCGAAAACGAAGACAGATGATAGTATTAATAATACATTTGATAAAGGGCCGAAAAAAAAATCGATCCTGATGAAAAAAAATCATTTTTTAAAAAAGTTTACCATTATTTACGCTCCATCATGTTAGTACAGCTAAATGAAACGATAATTTCATTAAAAAATAGATTACTTTACAAATAAAAAAACAGTATTGAAACACAAAATCCAAGTAATAAATATTTTCGTTCATAAAAAAATAGTGAATTAATTTTTTTACAAATCGAATTATATGTGTAAGACTTTTTCTTCTTTTGTTAGTGAACACCTAAGAAAATCTTTGACGAGCCGCTGCTGATTGGTAGCAGGGTATTTTCTACTGCCCACGAGGCTAGCTACCACCCTCAAGTTAAAAATCTTTCACCAAGCACCTACAGGCGTGTTCCGACGCACTTGAGTTGTGCCACATCGTCACGTAACATCAAGTGAGATTGCGGCCAAACGCTTACTTAACAAGAATTGAAAAAAATAATTAGAATGAATAAAGCCTTCAACCATAAATAATGATTTCTGTTCAATCCTCACTGACACCAACATCTTGCTGAACCTTGAAAGCATAAAGGCATAACGTTCCCTCTCCAAATCAGTTAGACTGATTGTTTCAGTATAGTGTAATCAGAAGTATACAATTCACATTTACCTATATCCGTATTAGGATATCTGAATTCAGAATAGTGTATTAAGTGCATAAGCTGGAGCAAACTACCGCACTCTTCTGAGGTTAAAATACTATCTTAAAATATTTCTGATAGAATTTTGAAAATCAGTGGTTTAGGTTAATCTGCCGCAGCACTTTAAAATGCACGAAATTAATCAATTTGTCGCTTCTAAGTTAAAAATATAATTTTGTAATATTTTCGATTGAATTTTAAAAATTGATCGTGATAGATTAAGCTAGTTACCGCAGAACTTGAAAGTGCACGAAATTAACCATATTCAACTAATGCCTTCTCTATACATTATTTTAAACAAAAAGTGACTCTGATAAAATGCATACTTTAAAGTGTACACAAAATAACTTTTAATAAAAAATTACCATTGTAATCTGCCTGACCCACTGTTTTACATAGGTGCATATCTCTTCCAACACATGTGTTTTAGTTATTGCAAGTTTCATTTTCTCTTGATCTGACAACTCGTCCTCGTATAAAGTTAAATTTATTTTGAATTTCGTACAGCAATCAAGATCTATCTTAGTTTCTATAATAAATTAAAGATACTGTTAAAAGAAAACTACCATGAGTGTAAAGCAGTAGAAAGGCGACTTTGGAGTATTTGATTTTGTTTGGTATTTTGCAATCATTAAACCCGGCTATGATAAAAAAAAGCCTTAAAATTCATATATTATCATAAATATGTATATTATTGAATATAATAATAACTTGACATTTTTAAGTTGTTTAAGAACAGCCTTTCTCTTACAAGTGTTTGCACTTTTACACCAAAACACTATTTCAAAATATGTATGCATTCTCAACTCTCTTATTTCTTCTGCATTTAATTTGAAAACCTCTGAAGCATCTTTAACATATTGATTAATACGGGTTATTTTACATAATTTTTTATTTGTTACTTATTTTCTAAATCAATAGAAATGTGCTTATTACTAAAGAGGGGGGGGGGGGGGAGTCCAGCTCTTTTCATTATATTTATTGCTCAAATTTTGACTCACTTGCGAGGTAGTCAATAAACAGCATAATCTTCGATATATACGATTTGATCATATTGGTACTATTTGGATTTGGTGGATTGAGATCTCCCCAAGCCTTGCATGCATTCAAAGCTTGTATATAAACTTGACTCATTGTCTTGTAGATTCCAGACACAACATTCTCAGTCTCTTGGTTCATATCAAACATGACAAGGAAATAATCCTGAAATAATAAAGCCAATGTGTTACTACCATTATTCCACACAGTTTTATCAATCATTTTTAATAATTACTTAATTAGACTACTTTTAGACTAGAAAATCCACCATATTAATGACAATTCTTATAGCCTATAAATTTAGGAATGCTATATACTTCTTGTGTACATCATTTCAATAAAAATATGTTATGAATTGATAAAAAATATATTTGGAAATTACTTTTTTAACAATTTCTAAAAGTATTATCGAAAATTCTTATACGCTATCAATTATTGTAGAATGAATTAAGCTTCCAGAGTAACATTACATAAAAATCTGTCAATCCTTTTTAAGATAAATCCGGATATACAAACAGACAATATTTTTAATATGGCTTATTCGTAACCAGTGTCTTTTATAATAGATGCCTATCACGATATTTGTGAAAAAAATTACATTTATCTGTATAATATGTAATTATTAAAACTAGATACAGATTTATTCATATAACCTACATGAGAAAAAGAAACATGCTAGTGACGCATGTGCATGGTGCACATATAGTATGGGGTGTTTGTGTTCTACCCCACATTTCTATGCTGTAATACTTAGCAGTTCAGCCTAAACCCACTCTTTGTAACATATCTAACAAAATCAGCCAGTAACACCTTACCTCTGCTACATTTTTACTTTCAACAACCTTGTTTTTGATTCTGTACATTGCTACACATGCACCTTCTGTTCTAATAGTGGCTCCATCTGATATGTAAGTCCTTTCCATTCTTGTTTTCTGATTGTGTATAAATCTTCCAGATTCTGAAATAAATTAAGAGATGTAATAGGTCAAAATAAAAAACCACACATCATTATCTATCTAAACATTTATTTTGCTGCGCATAGGCCTAAGGGAAGTGGCCCTATGTAGGCACACAATTTTTCAAATACGTATTCAGCCAGTTCAACAAAACGGCAATTTCATATATAAGGACCTAATATTATGAAAAGTAACAGTTATGGAGGCTAGTTAGTAGGCGGAAATAGTGAGGAAATTTTAATCAAACTATTTATTACAAAATACTAAGTAGAATCATCGTCTATGAAATACCTATGTCATTTTTTTTTTTTTTTGGTCGTAATAGGTTTGGCTTTGCGGCCACAATCTCACCTGATCTTAAGTGACGATATTTTAGAACTTTATTTAATAAAAAATTGACTTCTCATATGAGGTTGATATAGTCATCAGGGATGTACTGAAGCCTCGTTTAATTAAAAGATAAAAACAATTAAATATTACTAATATGTAGCTGTAAGGAAATTAAGAGCAATAAATGTTATATTAATAATCTTAAATCATTGAGTTTACCCATTTTCAAAGGTGCTAATAATGCATCACAAAGAACAATGCAGTTTCTACCGCCTTCAACTACACCACTATCTAACAAATCTATATGAATATCAGCATCAAAGACTCCTTCCTGAAATCACAATAAATTTATTTTTATAGAACAGCGAAAATGCAATGCCAGATGTATATATAATATATACATTATAAGTAGATTTATCAAGCATTTACAGGAGAGCCAGTTCAGTCTTTACAAAAAGGGCACAAGGGGCACGTGCCCCGCGCCCCCGGTTTCAGGTAGCCCCCGAAGTGACGCTACATTCGTTTACGTAGAAAGGGAGAAGCTCAATTTGACTAAGAATTGCTGTTGAAATTTTAAAATTTTAAATTAATAAACTAGACCAGCTTTCTAAATATTTTTGAAACAGTAAACTTTTTACTAACAAAAACCTATAGGTAGGTACCTAGAAAAATTTTAAGTTTGTAACAGCGTCAGGTGTAACCATCTTGTAACTTGGTCATTTTAGATTAATTTAATTACACCCTATAGGTATGTATTCAATTTACTTTGTGATTCATATACTATCTATGCAATTAAAAAAGTTGATGTGTCTGTTTGTAATGTCAAAAAAACAGTTTTTTACTAAATGCATAAGAAAGTATACATATACGATATTTAAAACGAAAAACCCATTTTTAAAATTTTTGTCTGTCTATCTGTTTGTTTGTTCCGGGTAATATCCTATAAAATGCACTAGCTAGATAGCTGATATTATAAGGAGTAACTTAGGCTAATTTTATTTTATAAAAAGAATTAGGGTTCCGCGCAAATACAAAAAAACTGATCTAGTAAAAGTATCAGAGACCGCTGCTTAAATATTGCAAGCCTCATACCGCGAAGCGGTTGAGATTGTGCTCTACTCTCGACACGTCAAATATCAGACAATTTTTTACTCTTAAACTGTCTTTACCACAACCAATTGACACTTATACGATAATAGGAGTAGATATATTTCAAGAAAACATTCAAATAATCTATCTCATATTTCGTAAAAAAAATGTTTGAATAGAATTTCACGTGGACGTCCGAATATTTTTTACGAGGTGATTACGATAACTCCCTAAAAAATGGTTTATTTATATGAAAAAAAAGTTCACTATTTACATACACTTTTACAATAATAAGGGTGCTCCGTCATTTTTCTTATGTACGATAAAAATAGTGCGAAATATTTGTTTAAATAAATTATTAGACTTAAAACTTATTTTTGACTAATGTGAAATTTCAATAACACACATACATATAAAATCACACATATCGCATAACACAGAATCAAGTAAAAAAATCCAAAACAAACTTGCTCATTTATCCTGAATGTTGATTTTCGACACGTCCTTTTCAGAGCGTGTAGAAAGTACAGTAACAGTTTCATTACGTCTGAGGAGTATGGTCCAATGCTTGATCCAGGTGAAACGAAAGCCATTCTGCTTTGCTGTCTCACGCACTTTCGGGTACAAGGTCTTGTTCCTCAGAGTTAGATGTTCTTCTAAATATACTTTTTGTGAAACAACAGAGACGTTGATTTGTTTCAAGGTGATTCCTTTGTGAAGATGAACAGCAGAAATAAGGCCAGGCCATATAATGAATTTTGCTATTTTATCTTCCTGCTTGGAAAACCAACCCTCAAGCATAGTAGTCATGCTCGCTTGAGAGGCTCTCAGTTCTTCACGGAGATCCCGTATGAATATCATGTCGTACTGAGGAAGTCTCTGTTCGCAGAGTACTCTATGCGATCTCAATACAAAACTATACGTCGAATAATAAATACCGCACGAGGTTAAAGGATGCGACCCGCCCCCTTATTACGTATTTCGCAATAGCAAAGCGGTAGCAAAAATCGCTAAATATTTGCTTCGAAATGGCAAGATCAGATTGTGTTTGGTACATTATAGTTGTTACATAATACGAATTAGCAATTTCTAAGCAAATATTCAGCGACTTCTGCTTTCACGTTGCTATTGCGAAATTCGTAATAAGGGGGTGGTATGTCTAAGCACACGAACTGAACTGTATATTGTATATAGATAGATGTATATTGTATATAGATAGATGTATATTGTATAGATTCAAAACAGAAATAAATTGTATCATAAACAGATTCATAGAACACAAAAACTATACCTCGAGTGGTTCCTTGTTATTTGATATCTAAAACTAAGAAAAGCTATAAAAAGTTCCAGATAGTTCCTTGTTCAAATCAATAAGAGTATAATATAAACGAAAAGGTTTCACTTATATATGCTATGCCTGGATGTTCATAAGTCAAGTGGGCCGGACGGCATAACAGCAGTGGTGTTTAAAAAGTGCTCTCCTGAGCTGTGTCCAGTGCTAAAGCGCCTTTTCACAATCTCGTACTATAGTAGGCAAGTTTCGTCTTCATGGAGACTTCTCATGTACACCCGGTGCCCAAAAAGGTGCGACATACCTGATCCATCGAATTACAGGCTTATCGCTATAACTTCCCTTCTTTCTAAAGTGACGGAGCGTGTGATCACCACAACGCTCTTAAGATACCTAGAAGAGCATGAATTGATCATCGACAGTCAATATGGCTTAAGCCACGGTCGTTCGACTGGTGATCTTCTAGTTTATCTCACTTAGGTACCGATGGACTTCAGTCATTGAGAATCAAAGTGAGGCATTCGCAATCAGTCTGAATATAGGGTGGATGTATTCCATCAGTAGGACTGTCCCAAGTAGAAAGAAATCACCTAAGAAATTTTTTTGGGCTCTACCTCTCTTAAAATTCTAAATTTCAGAGTTCAAGCAATGCTTTAACAGGTAGCAGTTTTTATGGTTTGCATGTTTTTAATGATTATTCGCTTCACTTGTATACAAAAAAACTATATCACACAAAATACCACCAATACTTATTTCATAACAAGTATAAGGCCAAAAATATAAGTTTATAATAATAATTACTTAAGAAAAACCGCAACATGACAAAATAATAGAGGCCCATTTAGATGGAGAGAGTTTCTCTACTGGAATATACGATTATCGAAAGGGCATAAAAAGTTTCTTCGTGTAAACATTCGCGATTATCGCCCTTCCACATGGGCCAGAATTACGTCGCCATCAAATTATCATCACCTCTATCTAAACAGAATTGCAAAGCAAAAATTGTATTTCGAGGTTTTGTGCCAGTCCCTATCAAGACTGCAGTGCGCGAAGGTGTTTTAATTATTTCTGCTTTTCTAAGACAAGAATTTGTAAAATAAAAACGAAAAAAGATGTTGGGCCAAAAAATAGACATCGAGCAGAAACACTTTTTGAGTATCTGATACTTTTTGTTCTTTTCTCATTCTAAATTCTAGTTACCTACTAATTTTAAATTCTCATTCTCGGTATTTCACAAATACTCATAACCTCAATAAATAAAAAGATTAATAAACTTAATATTATCAGCAGTTCCATTAAAAACATTTTTGTGTATCATTTTGAGAAAAATACCGTAGTAATCACTCAATTTGAAAGGCAACTATTTCACTGAAAACAGTTCAAACCGATTCGTACGATGCTCGTATGACATTGGAAAAATACAATATGTGTTTATACAAGTCGAGAACTCGTAAGCAAGAATCTTCTTACTATATATTTCGCTGTTTTTTTTAAACATTAACATTTTTTTTCTAAAAAGGCCCCAAATAGTTGTGTTCAGGGGCTCTGCATGGATAAAGACGGCTCTGAGGAGAGTCAACTAACTGAACACTTGCTCTCAAGAGAAACGCAGGAAAAATATGAATTTTATGTCTATTGGTTATTCTTCTTCACTTTATGAGCTCTGCTATTGTTGGTGGGATCAATTTCCACTATTCCCTATCCTCTGACTGTCTTTTAACCCCGTGATATGGCAAGACTTCCCATTTTATCCTTCACTTGTTCGCTACAGCAAATCATTTATCCAATCATTTAAGTTTCCAATTTCAATTTAGTAAAACAAAGAACGAAAACAGACTGAGGAAACTAAACCCTTTAAAAGGCACTCTTTTACTACCACCATTTATCGAAAATATTGTCATAAGAAGCATAATAAATCTTAATCACTCACTAAAACATACTCAGGGGATTTATTTAAAATTGCAGCAGCGTTTTCTAGTAGAAATCTATGCTGAGTCTTAAGACTACCCATTCTATTATTCCGTGCCTCCTTGGCCTTCGCCTAAAAAAAGAACAAAGATATAATTCGTATTACACAAATAAAACTAATGGAATTTTTAATTATCGGATTTATTTACTTGTTTGTCTTTGTAGGAGTCATGAGCTAAAGCAAGAGTGCTCATAGACACTTTACTTTTCTTTTGGATGTCTTGAAGACGAGAACCGACATCCAATATAGCTTCTAAAGCAGTCCTATCTATTTCTACCAGTTCGTCATCGCCATCCTGACGAAGCATAGAAATTCTTCTAGCGATATAATCCATATTATCATACGTATGAGCTACATCCTCGGCATGTTCTTCTGCTAAATCCTGTATGACAACTGTTGTTTTTCGCCTCGTCGTCGCTTCGTCGCCTTCTGGTGGAAGTACTTCACCACTTTCAGTAGCCATACTTTAAATCACAGTTTAAATCTTTTATATAATAAAATATAAATTATCAGTAATAATTATTCAAATGCGCTCAATAGGCGCCTCTACAAACGATGTATGAATGTGTCTGAAATATGTCATTTGTCATACGATTTTCAAAATAATACTTAGTGTTTTGTTTTTACCATTTTTATTAAAATAATTCACAAAATAAATCAAATTTCAAACATTTAAATTTTTGAACTTAGAACCAGTAACCAGTGTTCTTTTTCTTCTTTTTTCAATCTTGGCAACCCAGAGCAGTCCTCTTCAGAGACAGACTATTACTGCATTTTCAAGTCTTAGGATTTCGGTATTTTAGGCAGATGGAGGGAATAGACGGGTAAATGGAGAAGTAACAATAAAACTAGAAATCTACAATGATAACTTATGATAATTAAGAAATTTTACTAATGATTTAATATATACTTTATTACCGACAGGTAGAATAGATGACAAGTCGCAAGGAAGAATAGCCTTATAATTACACAAAATATAATACAGTGGTAAAGATTTATATAGTTCTATTTATAAATTATGTATTAATTAA
Source organism: Saturnia japonica (assembly GCA_033032175.1). NCBI lineage: Eukaryota > Metazoa > Arthropoda > Insecta > Lepidoptera > Saturniidae > Saturnia > Saturnia japonica. The sequence goes on along the minus strand of CM065311.1, from coordinate 6,581,224 downwards.
ATTAAGTCACTTCTCTATTTACCCGTCTATTCCCTCCATCTGCCTAAAACACCGAAATCCTAAGACTTGAAAATGGCATAAGATTGGGTTGCCAAGATTGAAAAGAGAAGAAAAAGGTGAAAAGCAGCGTTGCCACAGCGTTACTTTTGACCCTGTCGCGTTACATTATATAGTCTGGATTTTAACTTTTTAGTTGACCAAGTCCGGTGAAGCTGTAAAAGCCGCAGCGGCTCTGTTTTAGGATAGGGCCCCTAAGGCTAACAGTGTAGTCAATTCAAAAAAATAAAAATAAAAAAGCTTTTTAGTGGTATGTAAAAGTAGTTAGGTACTTTTATACTACTTGCTTTTGTGTATGAATTATTTAAGTATTGAATCAAGTAAGGTTCTTTTGATGTTTCGGGAACTTATCCATAACCTTGTAGGTAATTTTTTGTCGTATTATTTACCTACCTAATAACTTGGTACCTTGGCTAATTGGTTGGTACCTAAATAGAAGCATTTTCAATAAATTTATTACACTTGACGCATCTGTCTAGACACATTGTCTAGTTTTCAACAACGGTATTTAAAAAAGTGAAATTAAATATATACCGGATTTTCTTTTTCAATTTTATGAAAAACGTTATTTTTATTGGTTTATTTGACATGTATAACTCGGTAGGTATATTTCAGTAATTTTACGAGGTGGCCTCCGTATTTTCGTTAAATTTTATCTGGCCTTACAGCTTGCTCTCATTCCCGCACTCACGGAAAAATTAAAGAGCAACAAAGGAGGTGTTCATAGGTAAGCCCAAACCATGCACTGTCTTCTTCTTCCTAACTTGGCAACTAGTCCTCTTTAATGAATACTATTACTGCCATTATCAAATAAATATAGTGTCATGTCGACTTTTACTCTTTTACATAAACACTGCGCACTCCATCAAAATTTAACATCATACTCTATCGTCTGTCACTGCAAGCATGAAGTAGTTTGTGTGTAGTTTGTAAGCATTTTATAGAAAGTACTCAAGATGTATTTGACGCATAATGCGTTTTTTCGACAATGATAACTATTACTCCTGTTCCTGTTCTACAGAAATAACAGTTGCAGTAACCTGTTCCAAAATAACAGCCTGTTACGATTTAATAGAGATATATTTAGTAACACTTGTAACCATAGATTAACACAGGTATAGATCGGCAACTCCAAATCGTATGCACTATCTCAATCAATCCATCAGTCCATAAATCAATCCATTAATCAACCCATTAGTCCATAAATCAATCAATCCATCCATCAATCAATCAATCTATTAATCAATTCATCAATTAATACATGAATCCATCATACTGACAATCAATTTATAACTTGTTAATAATAAATATATTTACGTTAGAATACAGTAAAGCATCTTTAAAACTGAAATAGTAACACTCTCTGGAACACGTACGTAAAAACAGCCTATTCGATTTAGAGGTAACACTTTCAAGCTGTTACTCAGAAATGCCCGTTTCTTTTTATCTGTTCCGATAAATATACCTCACTAGTATGTGGAACAGGTTGTACCTCGTATTTAGTAACAGCTTTTTCAGATAACAGATAACAGTTCCAAACTGTTACTTGTAAATACCTGTTATTTGTACCTGTTCCGTTATACAAGCCTCACTGCTACTTTCCTTATTCTTCCTTATTCTGTGGTCGAAACAGGGTTACCTACTTAAGGATTTTAGCCCTAAATTTAGGGCGGAAATATGCATAATGGGTTTTTAGTAGGGCCCAAAACAATTTAGGGCTATTTTTAGGAGCATAAATTGTATTACATGCGACATTTATTTGACTAACCAAAACAAGTAAAAAAAGGAAAACGTCCATGGTATTTACTATCTTTATCTACCTACTACTATCTAAATAAGAATTTATACCTAAAGAGTTGTTAGTCTGTGGTCAAAGTCAAGTTTTTAAGTTTCTGATCAAGCTGACGCACGCCCTCTCGCGGCAGCACGGGAATCCACATAACACGTTTAAAATTTCATTTATAGTGATCACTGTGATTATTTCCGTTAACTGTTGTATGGATTTGTATGTTAATTAAACATAAATTTAAATTGCCAATAATATAAGTATTAAATAGTGAAATAAAACAGGAAACTCATTTAAACAATACCGGTGTGGCGTTCATACTTTTTCAAGCATGAACTTTTGAATGTTGCATTTTTTAGGGCTATTTCATATTAATCTTAGGGGTATTTTTTTCAAGAATTGGTAACCCTGGGCCGATACTGTCCAAAGTCGAAAATAAATAAATTAATTTATAGATCTCCCGCCGAAAACTCTTTACGACAGTTTATATTATCATTTATCTTTTCCTGAGATTTTTGAATTAAAATCGATAACACAATACCTACTGAAAGTATCTACTATCTGCAATTATATTAATGTCCTGATACCTAACATGTATCTTTGATTAAAAACCTACTAGACTATACAGTTTAAATCGGTGTTTGGTAATTAGTACTAAATTTATGTTTAAAATTATGTTTATTCTGAGATAGTACATTATTGAATCCATATAAAGACAAATGCGTCGTAACTGGAGAGGTCGCTATAGAAACAAATGGTATAATTCTCGCATTAAAACAAATAATGCAGACAACATAAGTATCAATAATTCTCTAACATCAGCGCAAGTATCCAGTACTGCCGGATCTTCTAGAGCCCCAGCCAACCATCTACCAATAGTTGTACTCATTAATGACGATAATAACCTATGGAATCTATATTTTCCAGCTGGAGGTACGTATTCTAGATAGGTAGGACTACTTTGTAAGTTACCACAGTTCTAACTTCTGACTACATTTATCAATGTTATGTTTGCGCTAATATCAAATTATAGTTCTTGAGTTGGTCAGCTGTCTATTGCAGTGGTTAACCACACCAGAAAATAATTGTATAGACACAGCTGTTACTATAAAACTACAAATTAATTTTCATTGTTACATTGTTCATGTAGAAATTTTTGATTTTGATTTAATTTCATAAATAATAAGGTTCTCTTAAAATGTATAAAAATCTTACTATACTTTTTGTATTTATCCTTCAGAAAATCGTCAGAATGAAACTTGCCATATTAATTGTTTTAAATCATATATACAAAGAAATAAAAATTTATTTGATCTAGAGAAGATTGATCAAAGTCGAAGTGTTCCATTGGATATACAAAATTTGCAGAATGATGAGGAATTTAATACGGAGTGGCCCACTTTTACTACAGATCTATTTGAAAATCCTGATATCACATTAAAACTTTTGGAATATTGTTTACATGAGGTTTATTCTTTTTATCCATAGTTTCTTGTAATCTGCCTAAACTTCTAAGGCTTATTTTATAAATCTTAGTTAACTTCTATTATTCTTATGACTTTTCAAATAAACTTATAATATTCTAATAAATTATTTTCATGTAAAGACTAAGTAAGCATTCCCAAATTTACTAAACCAATTTTTACTATGAATTAAAGGAAAAATTCACACAGGAGTTTTAATTTAGCTGAATACTAGGTTGAAGTATAGGATAATTTCACCAGTTTGCGACCAGTTAATGGATTTATCGAAATCAGAACTTAATATCTGTACTAATATTTTTCATTGTAAGATTATTTTATGGGCTGTGGAATTTATTTAAACTCGAGTTCTCGATATTTTTGTATAAATATCCTTTAAAATAAATAATAATAAGATGTCTTAAACTGGAGAATTTTTACAATAAAAAACTATTCAATGCACATTTAACTAGGTATAATTTATAATTAATAACCATACTATTTGGTAAATAGAAACTTATAACTCGCCTTTTAAAATCTGATTTCAATTATTTTTATAAACTTTCCTGTATATGTAAATGTACTCTGTGGAACTATCGCCAAATGTCCATACCATGTATCACTTTACTTGATGGTCTGCACAGTAGATTTTCAAAACAAAACTGACATTCTTTATTTAAATTACTATAGAATAAAACTGTCATTAAAAATTTACTTAAATTCATACAAATCTAATGGTACCATTATTTCAAATTAAGAAATAATATTTTTTATATTATTTGGTAAAGTCTGAAAATGGTCACAAATTGGAGGAGGCCTGTGAACCCGTGAAATTATCCTATAAACTAATATGTAATGGATATAATCACATCATTTTCTATTTTAGAGCCTCAAATGTGAAGCAAAAGTTAAAATTAGAATACTGAATCATCAGCCAATTATACCATTGAATAGTCTTAAAGTTAATTATTTTGGTAAGTGAACATCTATTCCATGATATAACATTTTATTCAAAACTTCCTACATTTGAAATAGTATGTATAACTATTCTACATAAATAGGTACTCCAAAAACTTTCTTTCAAATTTTGTTTTTCAATTTGACTGATACAGTCTTTTCAAATGTCTCTATGTAGTTGCTTTACCATTGTCATCCATACCGTCATCATCTTTTGTGATACAACTAACAAATTTGGAGTTGTGACTCCCAGGACAATACATAACCAACACACAAGTCTCTTTTGAGACCTGGGTCCCCCACTACATCACTAGCTGCTCATTCACCCTGGACAACTCACTTGTAGTTATGTCTACAGACTAGTGTGCAGTGTGACCAAATAGTCATGGCTGTGCTCTATTTATTAGTGAAGGTTCACCATTTCAGCACCAGACAAATCTAGTTCAGCAAGTACTTATAGATACTTATGGAAATGGGGATTACTTAGAGAAATCTTTTGTGTGCAATTGTGAGCATGTTTGCCTATGAAATTAACACTGACAAATTGCTTAACATCAGATCATATCAAAAATACTTTATTAAATTTAGGCCCCAAAAAGGCACTCAAGAATGTCAAATCACTACTACTTGTTTGGTAAACATCACAGTCATCAAAAAGAACTGGCAAAAAATTCAATCGGGCTTATTTTTTTTCCAGCTGTAACATTTCCAGACAATCATATTAATAATTGAACGAACGCTCAGAGAGAGAGAGAGAGTCACTTTAAAACATCATCATCATTCATTGTGTTAGATAAAGCTGCTTGACATGACCCTTGAACTGGTCTGACAAATCAGCAATGTACTTCTGGTTCTTATTACAGAACCTAAAACTATAACAGTTTTTATGTTGATCGTTCTCGTCACACGAAACAATTTACTTAATTTGACGTCAGGCGTCTCTTATCAGTCGTGGTCATCGCATCATCGATTTAACGCCGCACCTTGATTCCGCTTCCACGGAACAATGATAACCTCGTAAAACATACCGCCGCATCCCCCATCTTCTCTCGTTAACGCGCTCTTAACTAAACTTGTTTCGAGGTTCTTTCTTTCTTTTCTCCTGCTCACGTTCGTGAAAATCGCCTTTTTTTGAACTGACTATACGGTCAGCCTTAGAAGCCCTGAAGCCGCTACGGCTTTAACAGCTTCACCGAACTTAAAAATACCGACCTACCGACACCTCACCATATATACGACCGCTCCGTACCACGGTTGGCTTATCACTCACAGACGTCACCATTTCACCACCTGCTCTGTCGTAGCCGCTTAAGATGAAGTCAATACACTGCTTCGTAAAGTCAATACACTACAGTATACAATGTTGGTATCAATAGATGTTTCAATTGAAAATTTTATTAAAAATCATATCAATTAAAAAACAAACATACTTTAAATAACAATTTATGATACAGGTAAATTAGTGACTATCAAAGGCACAGTTATAAGGGTAGGTAGTGTTGGACTCATTTGTACTTCAATGGCCTTTGAATGCTCTAGCTGTCACAGTATTCAGGCAGTTGTTCAACCTCAAGGAATCTTTACAGGTAAAAAAAAACTATGAATATTTTAAAATAATAACGTAAACATTACATTTGAAAACCTTGTGAATTGAAAAGGTTATAATCACAGAAGCCATATAGTATATGGGCACACATTCTTTTTCTGCTGTAATCACGCTATCTTATTTATTTACTAGCTGTGCCCGAGGCTTCACTCACGTGCCATCGATCGGGCACACGATCAAATGTTACTCCCGCTCCCGGTTATTTTAAAAACAAATATGCGTATTGTAGGTCTTTTTAATATCTACAAATATGTAGTACATTAATTTGATATATCTCTTATAGTTTGCTCAGTGTAAGCCATTTAAGCGCCCGAATCGATTCACCAGGATTGTTTTTTTGCGTTACCCTAATTCTTTTTCTAAAATAAAAATCGCAAAGTTATTCCTTAACGGCCGTTTTAATAACATATCTGAGTTTACTATCCCCGATTAGTACATATTTGTAATAAGTACTATCTTAAACTTATGACAGATATTGGCGTCCCTCTTATCTATTCAAGCTATAGGATATGGATATATATTATGTAGATACTAAAAATTATCCATCGATAGTTTATTGAAAAAAGGTTATATTTGTCTATCTTTAGTAACTTAAACAACGGATAGATAGGTTATTGAAAACGGCGGTAAAAAAACATCAGCTATGCAATATCTCGAATGGACGACAGAAGAACGCGTATGTTAGCGACGCATAGGGCTAGGCGTGATGATTTAGGAAATAACATGGACAATTAGTTGTAGGTATAAGTTGCCAGACTTCAGGAATAAACATTTACATATGAACAATCGTTGAATTACTGTTTCTGTATAAAAGAAATAAATTGTTGGTATTTAAAGATAGTAAATACGTAATGATAAAGCTTATAATTGCGTAAGAATAGCGTAGAAACGTACTGAACATATAATAGGTTTTTTACCTATGAAATTGCCGTTCTGCAGTACTGGCCATTTCAAATCAAAATAATTTTTGTTTGGCTAAGAATTCTAATTTCAAATTAATTTTATTTTAAAAACATGGAATTCTTTTTCTAAAAGTAGTCATTTGTTTATTGATTAGTGTTACGTTTTCATTGCATTTCAATCTTTTTTGTCATCATGGATACGTTAAAAATTCGAGTAATTATGGAATATGAGTACCGTCGTGTCAGCAACGCGGCACAAGCGGCACGCAACATCAATGATGTTTACGGAGCTAACACTACAAACCAACGCACCACCTGTTATTGATTTGCTCGCTTCCGTTCTGGTAATTTCGACCTGAAAAATGAACCTCGCGATCGTCCGAAGACTTTGGTCGACAATGACGAATTAAAGGCGATTGTGGAAGCTGATGATACACAATCTACGGCTGAATTAGCAGCAGCTTTCGACGTTAGCGTCAAAACAATATTGGTCCATTTGCGTCAAATTGGCAAGGTAAAAAAGCTTGACAAATGGGTGCCCCACAAACTCAATGATCGCCAGCGCGAAATACGCGTCGAGACGTGCCTTGCACTGCTCAACAGTCACACAAATGAAGGAATTTTGAACCGCATTGTTACCTGCGATGAAAGATGGATTCTGTTTGATAAACGCAAGCGCTCAGCAAGTTGGTTGGATCCTGGTTCAGTACCTAAACAATGCCCTAAACGAAAACTTACCCCTAGAAAAGTGATGGTCACTATTTGGTGGTCTAGTGCCGGTGTGATTCATCACAGCTTCTTACCAAAGCGGGGTGAGCATTACTGCAGATGTGTACTGTGAAGAACTGAACACAATGATGGAGAAGCTGGCACATCTCCAACCAGCATTGGTCAATCGCTCGTCTCCGCTGCTCTTGCACGACAACGCGCGACCTCATACTGCACAGCAGACGGTCTCCAAGTTGCAAGAACTGGGGTTGGAAGTTCTCCGTCATCCGCCCTACTTACCAGACCTTGCGCCTACAGACTACTACTTTTTCCAGAATTTGGATAACTCCATGGCGAGAAAAAAATGCAATACACGAGAGGCAGTACAAAATGCCTTTGAAGAATTTGTTGTCTCTCGTCCAGCTGATTTCTTTAAGAAGGGCAACAATAAACTGCCACTGCGCTGGCAAAGATGCATTGATTGCATGAGTGATTACTTCGATTAATACATAAAAACATGAAAAAAAATCATTTAAATTTTTTCATACAAAACGGCAATTTCATAGGTAAAGACCTAATATTTCATTGATAATCTTTGTTTTAAACCAGTTATGTGTAATGTTTGTGATTTTATAGGGGTAGTTAAGCTTATATGTGAATTCTATCGCGCTTGTAATGTTTATAATTCATACATAACGTGTTTATAGGCCGTTTTGTGTTGTAATGTTTAAAGTTTAATATATACGAAGTTTACTATTCCTTAATGTTATATTGTGTGTATTTAGGTAGATATTTGAATAGGTTTTGTAATATTCCAATAAGAATCTTATGAGATATTAGCTAATTACGTGGAATTGTATGTAATAATAATAGAATAGTCGCAACGCGCCACGCCACAAGCCGTGTAACTAATAAATGTTAAAGTATGACGGGAATAGACGCCATCGTTCAATTCTGCTCCAACACCGGTATAAATATGAGGCTATTGTGCGTGCACTGCGTGTGCCGTTCTGTTTCGCTCTCTTCACGCCTGGTAGGTTCGGATATGAACAGAGTTGGTCGCACGTAGTGGGTTGGGCTTGCGTACACTGGTTTGCAGCTCTCTGCTTACCGTAGTACGTATTCGCCGTGGTACCGAGTCCGAGAATTGATCGGGCGCGCGCCGCGCCGCACTCTCGTTTGTGCAAGCCCGCTCGGTACTGTTATCGTTGCGCGTAGCTAATTATTGTTAGGAGCGTACCGTTGTGCTGTTAGGTTTCGTTGCGCCCGTTTTAGTGTAAGTCATATAAAAATCTTAGTTTCTTAAAACTTGAATGAAAATATCTGTTTTTTTTATAGGAATAAAGTACCATATTCAGTCATTATAATACCAGTAGCTAAACAGCAGACTCATATCTTAGAGGACATGCTATACATAAATTCATTTATATTTAATACTATATTATATTTACAGCACCCAGTAGTTGTCAAAGTTGTCGGAGTAGCGTAAGGTTTGATCCAATACAATCATCACCCTTTACTATCACAACAGATTGGCAAATTGCTAAAATACAGGAGATACAATCACAGGTAAAATAATAATTTCAAAGACTCGTTTCTTAACTGATATTTTAAATAAATATTATGCTTTAATCAGATAACAATATTAACGGTATATTTTTTACATGTAGGAATTGCTTCTAATTGACTCAGTAATAGCGAGTACAGACACCGTGTCGATCGATGTGAATTAGAATCCATACAATGAGCCCGCGCTTTTAGTGAAGTAAAAAATCATGCTGGAACTACAGCATAGTGGTATAGCATTTTCTAATGCCCGCATAACTAACTAGTTAGTTGAATAACTGTCATCAAGCACCTATATGTATTTCCTGCAGCTGCACTTGAGAGAGAGTTCCTCCATTAGTCTTAGAGTGTTAATATCTTGAGCCACATCGTCACTTAACATCGGGTGTGATTGTCGTCTAAACGCTAAAAACCTAAGAAAATAAAAAACAATATTCAAAACTATAGCTGGCCTGGCCTAGCCTGGCTGACCTTCCCAATATTCAATAACTCGACCACAACGCCACACATCGATATTTTCCTGATAACTTTTCCATGATCATACACGAAATAAAAAAGAGTTACGCAAATCCAACATTTCAATCGTGGTCTTGGGTTTATACAAACATCTGTTAGAAAAATGGACGTTCAGTTATTTTCGAATTTGAATATTTTCTGGGAAACTGAAATTTTTCATTCACTAAAATCCTAATTCGAACTATTACAGAAATTTTAAAACAAAATAGCAATATTGATCTATCCGTTCTCAAGTGTGCGCTTATCAACAAACATCATTTCATTTTTATTTATATAGATTTTGTCAATTCTGCATTGCCAATCTTATCGGGCCTCCTGCAATTGACTCCAAAACTTCCTTTTCATAATTGATTTAGTCCATGTACTTCCTGCTACCCCCTTTGATCTAATCTACTCATCTCTTATTAAACTTTCTTCCTTCCTCGTTTTATGTATCTTGGATGAGAATTAAAGAAACTTATTAACTCTTGCATGTTATTATAATTTCAGAGTATATCAGGGACAATACCTAGGAGTGTTGAAATAGAGTTACAGGGTGATCTAGTTGGCACAGCATGCCCAGGTGACGTCCTGTCTGTAACTGGTATAGTAAAAGTATGTAAACTTTTGAGTAATATAATAACACTTTTTAAAATAAAACATAATTATTGGTTGCCATCAATCATTTGATGTATGATGCCAACTCAGCAATAATAAAAATATTTTATAGGTTCGTGGAGAAAGTAAGGGTGGTGAAGACGGCAAAAGAGCGGCAAGGTTACTACAAATTTACATTGAGGCTGTTTCAATTCATAGTCAGAGAAATTTGAGTAACCCAACTCTATCTTTTACAATAAAGGACTATTATGCTATTCAGGTTTTGTAATCTTTAATTTAAATTACCCTCTTTTTACAGAATAGTTATAACTGCACAATGAAATGTCAAAAATTGCGTAATACTTACTATTGTTATTAGAGAGCTATTTAAACCACGCCACAAAAGCTTGTAAATTATATAACAGAAACTGTTATGTTAAAACATAAGTTAAACTAGCGGTGTGCCCGCGGCTCTGCACGCGTTTGTTACTACGCAATAATTATTTAAATCCCTTTATTTTTACTCATATTGTTGACAATTCATATGCCGTATTTATTAAGGAGTGGCATGTATTTCCCGTGTACAATTTTCATCAAAATCTGTTGAAAACTATTATTCTAATTTACAATTTCTAATGCATTATTAACAATTCTTATAGCCTCTCAATTATAGTACGATGTATATTTCCCGTCTACAAAATTTGATCAGAATCGGTTGAGATTTATGAAAATTAAACTTTTAAAATTACTTCTTTTTTTTTTATTCTAAGAGTAATATTGACAATTCTTATAGTCCATTAATTATGTAAATAGTTAAGACTTCCCGTGTATAAAATTTCATCAAAATGGGTTAAGAATTAATGAAATTAAATTTTTTTTAAATGAATTTTTTACGGATCCCAAAAGTGTTATTGAAAATTATCATTCATGAAATGACTTATACTTCCCGTGTACATAATTGAATTACCGAAAAAAAAGTTTTTTTTACATTATCTAATAGTAATATTGAAATTTCTTATGCCCTATCAACTGATCGATGATATAAGCATCCCGTGTACAAAATTTCATAAGAATCGGTCAAGCCGTTTTTGAGTTAAATCCGGACATACAAACAGACAGAATAACGGACAAAAAAAAATTTAATGGCATATTCGTAATCAGTATCGTTCATATAATATGCGTATCGGGAAATTTTGGAAAAATATTAAAAGTACAGACGGGACTACAGATTTATTAATATAGATAGCTTTATTTATATAATACCAAAAAAAATCATAGATGGGTTTATCACTATGTGTATTGTGGTCGCAATCCCTACCACCCCGCTATATTACAGCATATGCACCGGCTGATTTCGAAACACGACAAACCAAAAAAAATCATAGATGGGATTATTACTATTTGTATGGTATTATCAATATACGTCAATATGAATCCAACACATTAAACATCCCAATAAAACTTCAAAAATAATTAAAATCATACCTTATGGTACCGGCCTACTGGAAGTTTTTTTGAAAAACGTGAATCCCCTTTTATTCCTTTCTTACCAAAAGCATAAATATGAATGGGTTCTTTATACAAACTTTAACCCAAATTTTATTTTCACCAAATGTGGAATCGCACAATGAAATAATTCACTTGTAGCAAAACTGTATAATCCAGATAATTTACAATAGGTATATTGCTTAGAATGTATAAACACCCGAGAGCCGCGGTTTGACAGCGTCATAAAATAAAACAGTCATTATGCCGTACAGCGTACATAGTTAAACAGTTTAAAAATACTTCAGCCAATCTTAAAAAGAATACTGGACTAACATTTAATTGGTATTTATTAGAAATACAATACATTTCTAATTAAGTTTAACACTGTCAATAAATCAACATTGACAACGGTGTCATTTCATATCAACAAACTGGTTGTCATGGAAACTTACATACTTTCATCTCCTATTTTTTACCCTTAAAGTTTTATTTTTGCTACAAAAAGTACCCTATGTCTTTTCCCAAGGTCCAATCTATCTCTATACCAAAATTCATCAAAATTGGTTCAGCGGTTTAGGCGTGAAAACGTAACAGACAGACAGAGTTACTTTCGCATTTATATATCAGTACATATAGATATGGATATACTGTAAAAAAAATTTATTATTATTTTTTGAAATAAAAATATTTAAATATTAAAATACTTGACCAAAAATGTTGGTACTTATCTAGATAGTATCAATAGAATAGTTAACAATTATACTATGAAATGTAAAAATTATGTTGCCTGCTATTGACGATAAATAGACAAATGTTTTTTAATTATTGTTTAACTAAATAAATGTATAATCCACCAACATATAGGAAGCGCCATCTGTTAACAAACTGTTTAACTAAGACGACAGCTGGTCGATTAGAATCCTTATAAATATGATGCAACTTTTACTTTCAGGAAATCCATGCCTCGGATGACGTTTTCAGATTATTAGTGCACTCTCTTTGTCCTACAATATTTGGTCATGAAGCTGTAAAGGCAGGTCTCATACTGGGCTTACTTGGTGGAACAGAACATGAAAATGGTCCTAGATCAAATCCTCATATATTAGTAGTGGGAGACCCTGGATTGGGAAAGTCTCAGTTACTACAAGCGGCAGCACATGCTGCTCCAAGAGGTATGATTAGTTTACATTAGTTCATTGATATAAATATTTATTTTTGAATACACTTTTATGTAAATACATAGTCTCTTTTGAAATATTTATAAGACTGTAACTAACATTCTTTCAACTTTTATGCATATATATCAAAATATTCAATATTTATTTAATTAATTCGATACAATATTATTTAACTTAGGGTAGTCTGAAAAAAATGTATTTCTTGTCAATTTTACCACCCCTTTGTAACATTTATACATAGCAATAACATTGTATAATTTCAGTTGGCTAATTTTAGTGGAAGAGGGTGCTCAATCGAGTGCTGTTTTTGAAATTTATGTGATTTTTTTTTACATTTCGGTTTTCTATGTTAAATTAATCGAATTGACTTTTAAATACAACTGTTATAGAGTTTTATTTTATAATATATTATTTTTATTTACTAGTCTCCGGAAAAGTTTGCTGAAAAAACTCTTTGAGTCTTACGACTGATTTGACTGCAATTTTAAACCGTTCTATAGTTAGAGAAATTATAGTTATAGTGTTCATAAAGATCCCCTAGTGAGGACAGACTCATTTCTAAACATTCATTGCTCTGCTTAAACATTGATTCCCAATTTTAATAAATCCATTGACAAAGTATTCCAGAAATTGCTGTTTAATGAATAATGATAAGTGTAGGTGTATATGTATGCGGCGCTTCAGCATCCGCGGGAGGTCTGACCGTAGCACTCGGCCGGGAAGCCGGTGGTGACTTTGCGCTCGAAGCCGGCGCCTTAGTATTGGCTGATAAAGGTGTTTGTTGTATTGATGAACTAGATAAGGTAAAACTTATTTCGTAGCTAAAATCTTATTTCAGAGCCGTATAATATCTAATTATTGTCTCTAAGTAGTATACATGGACCACTTTTTTTATTTATTTATAGATTTAATGGTCTGGACACAATCTCACCTGATGTTAAGTGACGATGTGGCCCAAGATGGTAACACGCTAAGTCAAGTGGGACAACAAGTACAGCTGCCACAACACACCTATAAGGTGCTTGGGGACAGACTTTGTGTGGACGAAGTGACATGTGGTTTTTATTTTTAATTCATTTACTTAGGTATTTGGCGCTAAATTGTGTAATATTGGTGGCGTTTTGCGTGATATAGTTTGGTTTTTGTGTATATGTGAAGTGTTATATATAAACTGAAAGCATGCATTCTGGAATCTCACAAAAACTCCTAGAAAGTTCTAACAAGGAAGCCACCATCTTGTTAGGATACTGAAATCGTCATAAAACAGGACACTATATTCACTTGATAATGGCAGTAATTTTCTTCATTAAAGAGGAATAGTTGCTAAGATACGAAAAAGAAGAAGGTGCTTCGCGCCAGATTTTAAGTACTGTAAATTTAAGTGACAGTGTGTTCAATGAAATGTTCTAAAATTGTTGGAAAAATTAATAAAATACCTTACAAGAGATTAACGTAAGCTTAAAAGAAATAAGAATAATTTTCAATATACTTTCTACTATAGGTAAAAATGAGTAATAATTGTTTTTTAGCAGAATTCACGTCACATTTTAAATATTTAGATTAGAACATGATAACATTACAGATGAGCAGTCACCACAGCAGTTTGTTGGAAGCCATGGAACAACTTCGTGTGAGCGTCGCCAAGGGAGGAGTAGTATGCAGCCTGGCCGCACGGGCTACTGTATTAGCAGCTGCAAATCCAGCTGCCGGCAGTTATAACAGGTAACTGCATAGTTTAAAAAAATACAACATATTCTTATTTTACTGTTAAATATATTTCTTTTTTATAAATTCTTCTATTGGCATTAGGTATCTACGATGATATTGTTTTTGCACAATACCACTGATTAGTTGGAAGAAGATACCTTGTGGCAATAAGTTTGCAGAAATAAAATATTAATTAATTCATACTTAAACAATAACTTTTATCTGTAGTTTCAAATAAACTGTACGTAATCGTAATACCAAAATAAAACAAATATTAATATATCAAGTGGTCTGGAAATTTCATACAGATTTTCAGTAGGCGGCATAAGAGCCGGTCTGAATATATTAGAACGATTCAAAATAACTGACGTACGTACATATTATTATATAGTTAGTCACAAACATTACAAAAAAGTTTGGTTAGTTTTTAACAATTGCATACGCTAGCAAAGGCAGTGCATTATAGGACTTTTATAATCGGAAAGTCAAAATGTCTTAAAAGCGGTAAACAAGATATTTGCTGTGCATAGCGAAAGTGTTCTAGACGAAAAATCTGTGTGAAAGTCAATTTCTAGGTTTAAAACTGGCAATTTCAATTTTAAGTGTCGAGAACGCCCGTTTAGTTCCTGCACGTCAGATAAAAATCATATAAAAAAACACTGACTTGGATTACTTTATAGCCTACGCTGTACGACCCGTAACTTAGTAGAAGTATTATAAATATCAAATCTACCATCTACGAGTTTATATACCAAAATATACGAGTACCTATATGTGTTGCGTTTTAATTTTCCTACAAAAACGGCATCTAATAATGCCTAGCTATATACATGTGTATTCTTAATAGTTTTTTTATAAGTAAGCCTTTTTCAGAGCCAAAACTGTTGCTGAAAATTTGAAACTGAATTCAGCTCTTCTCTCGCGGTTCGATCTGGTATTTATTCTTTTGGATCAACCTGATGAGGTATGTTCTTTTTTAATACGAATATTACTAGAATACAGACTATACCAAAGTCCTAACAATATTAATGTTTTAGAAAATGGATGCTATGCTATCTGAACATGTGTTGGCTATGCACTCTGGTCATAAAGAAAAAAGCGTCAAAAGTAAAAACGTCGTTAACAGGAGTCTCTATACTAGTCAGTGCGATATTGATCAATCTCTAAGGTAAATTACACTGTTAATGCAATTTGTTATGACCAAAGCCATTGTAAAAGCCACTCACTGTTAGCGTTTCTACTGCCTTTTGGCATATAAAAAGGTCAGTAATTCGTGAGTAAACAAATTTTGAAACGATGTCTTAAACACTTTGTATGTTATTTTAAATAAAAAAATATGTCACAAAAATGCGGCATTATGTTTATGCAACCGCGCGTGACCTCATTTCACATAGTAGGTAATAATTTTAGAATAACTTGTCACAAGATAACCTAATAAGATGAACACTGAAAAGTAAAAGTTTAATTGAAATTTTTATAGCCTATCAATTGAGCTATGTCATAAGCTTTAGTTGTACAAATTGTCATATAAATTGGCGAAACCGTTTTAAGTTAAATCCAAACAGACAGATACATAAAAACATTTAATGTCATATTTGTCATCAGGGTCCTTTATAATAGACCCCTATGGAGAAATTTAAAAATAAATTACATATACAGACAAAACTGCAGATTTTATAATATGTGTAATTTTTTATTTCAGCCAAAGATTACGTCTGAAACCTGGCGAGACAATTGATCATCTACCTGTAGTTTTATTGCGCAAATACATTGCTTACGCTAGAAGATACGTACACCCTAAGCTTAGTACAGAAGCAGCGAATGCTTTACAAAACTTTTACTTAGAACTACGCGACAACCATCAGGGTTCACAGGATGGGACACCTATAACTACGAGACAGTTGGAAGCTTGCATAAGACTAACACAAGTAAGGCCGCGTACAGACAGGGCGAACGAAGGTTCTGAGTGAGCGTAGCCTATCAACACCGCATTGTTTGGGACACGACAGAATACGCGAGCGAGCGAATGCGGTGTCGATCGACCACGCTCACTCCGAGCCTTCGTTCGTGTTCGGTTCGCCCTGTCTGTACGCAGCATAATACTCATGAATTGAAATAATCTGTTGTAAATTGTCTGTGTAGTCTGCCATCCTCCAAGTCCGGTGAAGCTGTAAAAGCCGCAGCGGCTTCAGGGCCCCTAAGGCTAACAGTGTAGTCAAATCTATAAAAATAGTGATACCATGCCGTCAAAAGTAATAATGGTATTAAATTCTATTCACAGTTACATCTACTGATCTCTATTGTAGTATGTCAAATCAAAAAAATAAGAACGGATATCGAGCCCGGTGAAGCTGTAAAAGCCGTCTGAGTATCCAGGGCTCCTATGGCTAACAGTATATAGTCGGATCGAATGACCTTTTTCGAGTGTTTTCTTTAGATTTACTAACTTCTTTTCCATAGTCTGGAGTGACATCAGGGCCGTTCCCCCAACTAGCTAAGCCTTTTTGCCACTAGTTATAAACATGTCTAAATTATATAGGGGTGTGTACTATGAAGATAAAATTATTTACTTTACATTGCTTTCTTTTTTTTTTTTTAACGTTGAGAAACCCATCATGGGTACACACCCGCCCGGGGGGACGAGTGGTTATGTGAGACTCCTACTCACTAAAACTCCACGGTGTACCATCCGCCGCCATACTGGGGCGACGCGGGCACTGCGCTGGCATACAGCCGCGCCGGCCCGGCAAAACCGGGCCCCGGCCTAAGCAGGAGACGGCTCAGTACACCCTAGCCGTCTCCTCCGTCCGCCGAACTTGTGCAATGAGGAGACGGGCCCCCCGACCCGTCTCCTCTGGTTCGGCTAGGGTGGCGGGAGTTGGCGGATAAACCGCCTCCTCCTGCCACCCATTCGTCTTTGGCGGAGAGGGCCGCTCAGGGGATCTCCCTCACGAACCCTCTCCGCGGCCTCCTTCTGCGAGATGACGTCCTCGCAAAAGGAGGCCATCGCCGTCCATGCCCTCTCGCTGCCGAGCATGACTCTCACCACACTCGGCAGCGAGAGATCTTCACCAATAACTGCGGCCAAAGTGCGACGCTGCTCCCCCCAGGCCGCACACTCACCAAGAGTGTGCTGCGCCGTATCCTCCGCAGCCCCGCACTCATGGCACGCAGTGGAGGGCTCCCTCCTGGCTATTTTGTGCAGGTACCTTCCGAAGCATCCATGTCCGGACAGTACCTGCACAAGCCTAAACGTCAGGGAGCCCTGCTCCCTGCTACACCACTGCAGGAGGACCGGGCGAACGGCGTCTATGGTATAACGTCCAAAGCGCGCGTCCGCCAGGTCCTCCTCCCACCTCCTCAATACGTCCTCGCGGACTTCCCGCCTAACCATTGCAACTTCTTCGGGAGCCGGAGGCTCTCCTGACTCTCTCCTCGCCGCCGTGAATCTGTACACATAATGTAACTAATAAAAAGATGTTCAACACTTGTTGGTGGAATGTGTTAGGTATTAAATAAGCGGAAGTCTTTTAAGTTTAGGGTTATGTTCTTTAGATGTAGGTATATTCCGATTTCCGGTTCGGCTGGGCGTATGCTGTTAAAATCTACTGTTAGTAGTTATATTATGAGGGATAGAAGTATTGAAGTCTTTTTATTTAGTTAATGGTTTTATTTTCTGTAGAAATGTCTGTAATTTTGTAGAATTCGGATATACTCCGATGGGGCTGGCATACAGCCAAAACTGTAAAAGTCCCTTAAATAAAGAGAGAGCAAAAAACTAATAAAAATTACTTTTTAGGCTCGAGCTAGAGTAGCGTTAAGAGAGGAAGCTACTTCTCAAGACGCTAACGACGTAATCAGTCTCATGAAACATAGCTTGATTGACACATTCAGTGACGAGTTTGGCAACATACAACTCTCGAAATCGATTCTCGGATCAGGAGTTAGCTCCAGAAACAAAGTAAGTTTATTTTTAATTCATATCATTTTTAATACAAAAATGTACATTTGTAAATTTAATATAATTAAACATAATAATTAAAAATATAGTAAAACCTCACAAGCAAGATTATTTTATGACATACCCACCTAATCCAGAAGAAATGTAAAATGCTACTAAATTTGATTAGTTTACAGTATTGGAAAAATTGTACCTATATTTTTTAAAGCTATAATTAACTACTAATTATATCTTGATTTAGATACCAATATAATAAAATAATGTGGAATAAATCATTAACGTGACATTAGGGCAACTTAAGTGAAATGACCATAAAAATATTGACAACAATACAATAATTAGGAATTAATATCTACCATACCAATCTAGTATGTGCATATCTGTGTATTCTTTAGCTGTTAATAGATCATCGATATTCAACCTTTTTGTTCTTGAGCCATAACTACAGATTAACGGCTATTTAGCTTTGGCATTGTTAGGCATAAACTAAGAAATACAAATCTAAAAGTAATTGTAAACAAATAATGTTACTGTTATATAATTTATAATCGTCTGGAATTCTTTTTTGTTTTAGGTAAAGAAATTTCTCGACGTACTAACGAGACGATCGCACCAATTAGGCAAAGATATTTTTACAAGACAAGAAATGATTCAAATACACGAAGTCGCGGGGATTGGTGGAAACGCGAATGACCTTATAGAAGCAATGCACACACACTCATATTTATTACTAAAGGGTTGTAATACATACCAGTTAATAGCACTCTAATTTTTTAATAAACGATTTAAATTCGCTTCGTTTTTATTAGTAGAAACGTTCTTTGGTGTTCTATTAGGAATAATTTTGTACTTCTAATCTATACCTATTCTATACAGGCTGTAATAGTCCCCATCTCGCAAATATTTTTTTCCATATATAAAAATTGTATTACAATTTGTATGTATTGTTTTTATTGGGGTATTATTTATCACAACACAAACATTTATGTCATTATGAAGTGTAGTGTGTAGACACAAATCCATAAAATAGATCTATTTTCCTACAATCAGCATATTTAACTTCTATACCTAAACAATTGCAATAATGATATATTATTACGTATTTACGTAATTAGTGAGTATATATTTAAATAAGTATCTTAGGCATTTTTTGTTAAGACAAAGGATTACATTTTAGTTTTCTTTGATCAATTCCTTTTCTTCGCTTCTTTTAACATCTGTTCTTGATGGAACATTTTTTAAGGCTATTGATACTTGACAACAACAATACAAAGATATCGCTACTATCATGCAATTATACAAAGTGGGATGTACAAGAAGTCCAAAAAATAGGTCTCCTACTTCACTACCAGCAAATAAATAGAAATTTGATATAGCCGACAATGCTAATAATGGTGCACACAAAAATGCAATAAACCGAATTTCCATTTCATCTGACCTTAAAACTTTTAGTTTAAATGTTTTATATTTGTCAGTTTCTGAAATAGCTTTACCAGTGTATTCTAATACTATACCTATATAGTTTAATGCCGACCAAACAAATATATTCCACACAGTACCGTGCCACACAAATATAAAAATAAATGTTCCTAGAGATGCAATAAATTTGTACCCTATTTTTGGTATTTTGAAATATGTTGACAATACATTAAATCCTGGTTTATAGACGTATCTGCAACAAAGGAAATTTTTTATATTTACATACATAATTTTCATAGTATTTATTCTATAATATAGTTACTCACTATTATCATAAATAGGAAGTTAAGTACCTATTTTATTTTTCTGACCACATATATAATATTTTCTTAATATAAATAGTACAAGGCTACCCAAACCCTGGACCGCAGGCCTTAAATCAGCTCACCAAGGCATTTAAATTTGCCTACCAAATTTTATTAAACTTTTTTTATAGTAACTTGGCAAATTAATGGTACTATCATAAGCACAGCACAATCTAAAGACAATGGTGAACACTGTGAGATTGAAATCTATCAGCGGTCGCCACTGCCATTCCGGCTACCTAAACAATGGCCCAAGGCCCTTAAATCAGCTCACCAAGGCATTTAAATTTGCCTACCAAATTTTATTAAACTTTTTTTATAGTAGCTTGGCAAATTAATGGTACTATCATAAGCACATCACAATCTAAAGACAATGGTGAACACTGTGAGATTGAAATCTATCAGCGGTCGCCACTGCCATTCCGGCTACCTAAACAATGGCCCAAGGCCCTTAAATCAGCTCACCAAGGCATTTAAATTTGCCTACCAAATTTCATTAAACTTTTTTTATAGTAGCTTGGCAAATTAATGGTACTATCATAAGCACAGCACAATCTAAAGACAATGGTGAACACTGAGATTGAAATCTATCAGCGGTCGCCACTGCCATTCCGGCTACCTAAACAGTGGTCCGAGGCCCTTAAATCAGCTCACCAAGGCATTTAAATTTGCCTACCAAATTTTATTAAACTTTTTTTATAGTAGCTTGGCAAATTAATGGTGCTATCATAAGCACAGCACAATCTAAAGACAATGGTGAACACTGTGAGATTGAAATCTATCAGCGGTTGCCACTGCCATTCCGGCTACCTAAACTGTGGTCCGAGGCCCTTAAATCAGCTCACCAAGGCATTTAAATTTGCCTGCCACTATTAAATTATATTTAATTGAAAACTTTTTTAATGTTAAATATCTAATTATTGGTTAATCTACCATGCCTGTATACTTGCCTATATCTACCATAATAATATTTATTATTTTGCTAGGTGGCCTACCAGTTAACATGGATTCGAAAATATAGCCTCTCTTTGAAAATTAATTGGGCAGCATTAAAACATTCTTCTATAATTATATATTATGACAACACTATAACTGTAATACATATAAATACTTGAATAGCCATTTTAACTGTGAAGAGCAAATTTCAACTTACTTCACTAAAAATTTATATAGTCCAACATCAAAGTATCTCCACATCAATGAATACACATGGATTCTTGCTATACATCTAGGTGTTGGAGGTGGGTCCATATTATCTAGTCTTGCAAAGGCACTTGTAGTTCCATAAGATATCACATATTTAACATGAAATTCTATACCCATCCATAATCCACCTCCACAAAGCGCTAGAGTGGGTAACATTTTTATAGCCTGAAAGCAACATATTATCAGAACTTAATGTAAAATGCTTTAACAACAGGTGGCTTATAAGCTTCAGCTTAAAATATTTTTTTATTGTCTTTATCATTATTATACTCATTCTACTTCAGAACCCCCAGACTATTTATTGTATAATAAAAATATGTAGCTAAACACTATTTTCTTCAACATATTTGAAACTTAAAACAAATACCATGAAATGTTTGCATGATAAATAAAATAATAATATCTCCATTTAAAGAAGAATGACTTGATATTAGATCTGATAGTGTAATTATAAAATACTAACTGTGCCGCACGGTTCAACCCGTGTTAATTTTATATGACAAACATTGCCAATGCACCTGTGTAGGCAATTTTTTATACTTTGTGTAAAACTATTGACATTTTTATGAGGAATAAGTTAATTTTTCAAATTATAATATAGCCTATGTTACCCACTGATACTGTATATTTATATTGGTGAAAGAATTTTTAAAATCGGTCCATTCGTTTTTGAGTTTCTCCATTACAAACAAAAAATCAAATGCTTCCTCTTTATAATATTGGTATAAAAATACAAAGTTACAAAAAATTACAACATACCTCAATATTACTTTGCATAGCGTAAAAGTACATATAATGAAAAGATAAATCCAACAAAAATGTGTATGTTAAAAACAATGCCATATCCCAACAAAACCTTCGTAATCTAATAGATAGACTTTGATATTTCATTGAAAAACTTTTTTCAAAATCTTCATACAGCATTATAGGTCCAACATACAACAGCGGAGCATAAAGAACATAGGAAAACATATTACTTATGGTTTCTAATTTTGAAGGTGGGTTTTGATACTTATTTGATTTTTTTTTCTGTTTATCAATATAGTCAATGCAGAAGCTGATACATCTTAGCTCAATCCAAGCCACACCAAATAAAATCAAATAGACTTCTTCATCTTGCAAGTATTTATGTTCTAAGAAACGCCAAAAGAAATACTTATATTTCAGAGAATTATAACTCATAAGTAGGATAATACTTGTGACCCATATAGAAACTATTTTGCCTCCACTCAATATAATTGTAGCAAATATTACAGGTTGAGCAAAAACAATTAACAAGTTTTTATATCCCAAATGCAATAGTATATAAATTATGCTTGATAAAATATACCAATATTTCAATAATGATATTTTCATTTTTCTTATTAACTCTGATATCACAAATTGCATTATCAAGTAATACCAGGATGTTTGAATAAAAAATTTCCACGTGCTCCATTCGACATCAGAGATGTCTTTCTGCCTAGATATAAAACTCCAGCCAGGACTGAGATCTCTTAACGTATATTGTAATTTTGGATTGCTTTGTAAGATGTCTGTAATAAGAATATAGTATAATTAATTAGTGATGCTCGATTTATAATGTTTCAAGATTTTTTCGCCTAAGTATCCTAGATTCCATAATTGTTTTTAAACAAAATTATAATTATCAACATTATCAAGTACCTTCTTGTGACTTAAACAACTGATAAAGTGAATAAAAGTTTGCTGATATCCAAACACAAAAATAAGTAAACTGTTCAGGAAAAAAGAATGCAGAATTCATATTTACATTATAACAAAAAGAATAACATACTTAACGTAAAATTTATTTTATAAAAAATATTTTGGATGTACAACTTTCAAATTTGACGGCAAGTGTTTTTTTAAACGTAGTTCATTATATACACCTTTGGTCTTTTGAGCCTCGGCAAATAATTTTTTTAACTTACTTCATAAAAGACGGAGGTTACTCAATTCAAATATATTTTTCTTATATGGATGGTTAACCATAACTTTTTTGTCTATAGGTAAACCGATTTGGATGTTTTTTTTTTGTTGGATAGGGGATTCCTCAATGGTGGTCCCATTTTACATTGGCTCTTCAGGGAACTCTTCAAAATCATTGAAGTTGGTTTTCTTTTTTATTAAAAATTGTCTTGTCTTCCAATGTATATATTAGGTATGTTCGTTTTACCACAAGAGATATATCAAATTAATGTACAACATAATTGTTGGTTTTAAAAAGACCTACAAACAAGTCAGCAAGAGCATATTTCTATCTTCTAAAGATCACCCACAATAAACATTTTTATCTTTAAATAAACAGGGACCGAGGATTGCACGGTTCGCGCGTGTGACCGATCGACGGCACTCTATAGTCCACGCGAGTGCAGCCGCGGGCACAACTAGTCATTAATAGAGTAATCCATAGTTATAAATTTAAACTAGTAAGTAGATATCGTATTTAATAACGAAAGTTCCATTTTTTTGAAGCAGGTAATCTCGTGTTTTTATTTATATTAAGTTTTATTACATACTAGCTTGTGCCCACGACTTCGTCTGCGTATTATTTGATATCACTATATATGTGCCAAATTTCATCTAAATCCGTTCAGATGTTTTTTGCTTGATTGAGTAACAAACATAGAAATTTTCCATTTATTATATTTGTATGATAACACTGGTTAATCTATAACTTTTACCGGGATAAAAAAGTACCCTGTCTGGTATTCTAGGTCATAGACTATCTGTGTGCCAAATTTCATCTAAATCCGTGCAACCGTTTTTGCGTGATTTAGTAACAAAGCTACAAACTTTCCATTTATTTATATTTGTAGGATAACACTGGTTAAACTATGACTATTACCGGGATTAGAAGTACTCTATATGTTATTCCAGGTCATGGGACTATCCATGTGCCAATTTTCATTGAGATCTGCTCAGCCATTTTTGCGTGATTGAATAACAAACATCCAAACATACACACTTTCACATTTATTATACGTCAAACGGCAAACCTCTTATCGTTTTATTTATTTATATAAGATATACATCAACTGACCCCGGAATGCGACAAACCAAAAGAAAATCAATGATGGGTTTATCACTATGTATATGGTGGTTGCAATCTCTACAACCCCGCTATATTAGTGCTTAAATACCGACTGATCCTGGAACGCGACAAACCAGAAGAAAATTAGTGATGAGTTGCCACTATGTTTATGGTATTTTAAATAAATGACAAAATGAATCCAAAACATTAACCGTCCTAATAAAACTTTAAAAATAATTGAATTCATACTTTGATGGGTTCTTCATACATATTTTCATCCCTAAAAGTTTATTTTCTCGGCAAAAGGTAGCCTATGTCTAGAGGATTCAGTCACTATTATAAAAATCTGCTTTTTATGCATTTCTATTCATAGAATAATTAAACGTTCATAAAATCATACTTGATTTAAAAAAGTAAGAAGTTAAAGTTCAACTTAAATCTCTTATAAAACAATTTGTATCAGAAAAGAAACAGAACTTTAATTATTTTGAAGAGTTCCTTAGTGTATCTTCGCAGTCCAGGTCAAGGTCAGTCAAGGTCCACTGACAATGAAATTAAAATAAGACCATCTTTAAGGTGTCCCTTTTCCAACGAACATGGAACCATTTTAAACAGCAATTAAAAAAAATATTCCAGTATATCCCGGAATTTGTCGAAATTAAATAATATAAGTAATGATATGTAAATATTTGTTGTTGTATACGGCAATGTATGAAGTAAAGAGAATTATTATTCTACCTATTATTATTATTATTAGGTGTGTGTTATATTTTGAAGTATTACGCTTAATATAAACGAGCATTAAACTTATAATCATTACTTAATACCACTTTAATTAACTTCACTGTTAAAGATATGTACTTAGTATGTAAATCGTACGGGATTTTTTTTAAACTTCGTTGATACATGCTGGGACCCTAATATTTTTATTGATTACAAAAGTATTGTAAAATCCACATTCTACTATGCGTAGGTACCATAACTTCGACTGTGATGTTTTTGTGCCTAGAGTGAAAATTGATCTCTGTTGAGAACTAGCAAACTAGGATTTAAAGTTTTTTTTTATATCGAACAATACTTGTTTAGCTATTCTTACGTTATTTATAGTCCCAAACACAGATCTCTATGGTCCCAAACAATTGAAATCTGTGTATTATATTCAATTAAACCTGGCTATAACGGTTACATGTCATTTATGTATGTACCTACCTATAAGTACGTTTTTATAAATTAAAAACGTATAATACTCACCACTTTGTGCTTGAAATAGGTCTCGAAAAAAATGAATAATAGTAAATATGAATCCACAGAAATAGATAACTAATTCATTTGAACTTAATTTCTTACACATTTTTATTACGTTTAATTTTATCATACACAGCACCTATAATTTGTTCAAACTTGGACTACGTAAGAAAGACCTCGATCTATACTGCCAGAGTTTTTACATCTGGGGTTATCATTGCTATCGCTATAATTGAATAATGAGGCTGATTGATGTAAGCATTTGGTCACTCAGCGTTATATTTATAAAATATCAGAATACAGAGTACGTAGGTACTATATTGTATGTACGAAGAATAATTACGTCTACTTTTCCCTACATAAGCAAAGTAATATTATATTTGAAATATGCGGTAAATCGCTAAAAACCTTTTAAAAACTTATATGGATATAATCATAAACTATTTCATTATCATCATTAAAAAAAAAAGTGTAATTATATTAATTTCATGCTCCTTTATTAACTAGATATAACTTAAAATATGTATATGCACTGTTCGTCATAGCAAAATATTTATTGTCGCATATAATTATATGTAGATACTCGAGTAATTATTATTTACCAAAGTATACTTCTAAAGTATCTATACTTGATTACCACAACTAATATTTATTATAAAGATGTAAAGTTTGTATTTGCAGGACTAGGAAGTAATAATATCTGAAACAACTGATCCGATTCTAACATTAGCTAAGCTAAGCCACATTATCATCGAATGCTTTAAACAACTTTTTATTCTTAGTTTATTTTACTAGATAGGCTCGTAGAAGTTGTTCAGCCCTTTTCGACAGTTAATAAGGTATAGCATAAAAATTTTGTCCACGAAAAACACTTAGGTTTAACAATTTTCATAGTGATCGGCCAAACGGCGTTGGTGTTGAACGCGGGCATATAGGTCATTAGATGCAATGAAGTTCTCTGAAATGGCGTTGTTGAGAATTTATCTAAGCATATACCTACAATAACGCCTAGCGAGTTCAAGTTCGTTCTTAATGATCCTTGAGTTTCACAAATGCTGACAGGATAATAGTAAAAAGAAAATAATTTGTTGCCTGCTTATCATTTGAAATGTTAAATACCACAACACTCCGCAGTGGTTGTCTTATTTAAAAAAAGTAATTTTTTAAGTAAGTAAGTAATTTTAATTTTATAAGAAAACATTTCCCCAATTCATTGAATATAATTAGTCACCAAGAAGACATCTACCGGAAAGAGTGTCGGTCAATTTCAAAAGGAAATTCAGCTGCTAACTCGTAAGATATCAATGCCATCCGTAGGTAGGTCAATGGTGCCATCAATGAATTTGTTTCTCTATACATTATTATGATTTTAATAATATTCATATTATTATGCAGATAAATTAAATGGTTTGAATTGTAGGTATTTCCTCATTTCGTTGAGAGTTACTAAAAATTGGCTTCCTGAATATAAAGCCAATGATTGATAAATAATTACAATAGATATTATTTTCATTCAAAGAAATAAATTAATTCAAATAGTCAATGGTACGTAATACTTTGTTCTAATCTAAAAAAATGATCTCGTAAATTCCACCTGACTTTTTATTTTAGCTGGGTTATAATAGCTACGCAAGCATCTTGTTCTCGTTTTCTTGTGTCGATTAATTCATTCTTCACTCTTTCTTAGTGAATGTAACACAACATACAGTTCTGCACTGTCATCA
This sequence comes from Saturnia japonica, assembly GCA_033032175.1. NCBI lineage: Eukaryota > Metazoa > Arthropoda > Insecta > Lepidoptera > Saturniidae > Saturnia > Saturnia japonica. The sequence goes on along the minus strand of CM065311.1, from coordinate 6,553,763 downwards.
CTGTTGGATATTATAATAATAGTTTTGCTTTGTTCCTAGTTACATTATATTTTTATTAGATACAATGAGAGAAAGTGCCTTTTTTTGTGTAATACTGTTAATTATTAACGCTGGTTTCGGTATGTATCTATTGAATTACCTTCCTAAAAAGATTTCGTTTTGTTTAGAAATAAAAATAGTTAAGACCTTTAGAATATAACTTGACCTTTTATCTCAATTGATAACAGTCTGATTTTATAAATGAGAATATTATTTTATTATAGTCATAGATAGTCAATAGAGATGTACATTCGTACATTTTAAACAGTAATAAGGTAAACAATGTAAAAATGTTGACGTCATAATATGTACAAATTCGCGCCACCGAGTGACGGAAATGCGCACTACATTTAGACGTTGCTCTTTTCCATAACTACCCCAAAATAATTTTAATTATACCATTCACTTAACTTGTTTATTTTTGATCTTTAAAACTGAAGTTCGTATACCTACTTGCTATCTTTGGATGCCATATTTAAAAGGTATATAAATACATATCTATGCGGAATACCCACCTGCTTATTTAAATAACAACTTTAAGCAAGTTAGACCACATATCCGTAATCTGAGACAAGATAAAACAGGCTGTGATTAATGAAACAATTTATTAACAGGACAAATTAATAAGAGACGCAAACTATACCTACTTATTTTCTTCTACATACATTTAAAGTGATTGAATGAATAGTGGCAAATTTCTTATTTTTGGCTTTCATTACCTCGCCTTTATGTATTACAAATTACAACAATAGTTAAATCATACTGAGTTTAATTAAATATAAAATAGTATAGAATATGATATATTATTATTATAGAATATGTCACTATGTGTATGATTGAAGCGATCCCTATTACCCCGCTATATTACTGTATATGCACCGGATGATTTCGGAACACGACAAAGCAAAAGAAAATCATACATGGGTTTATCACTGTATGTATGGTATTGTCATTATATGCCAATATGAATCCAACACATTAACCGACCCAATAAAACTAACAACAGTACAAACAACAAACATTGTATGTTCATTATATTTGTGGGATAACACTGGTTAAATTATGACTTTTATCGGGATAAAAAGTACCCTGTGTGTTATTCCAGGTCATAGCCTATCTGTTTGCCCAATTTCATTCAAATCCATTCTGCCGTTTTTGCGTGATTGAGTAACAAACATCCAAACATCTAAACGTCCAACATACACACTTTCACATTTATTATATGTATTAGTAGGATGATCCTTCGAAGATAGACATATGCTATTGATGACTTTTTGTAGGTTTTTTAAGATCTACAATTAGATAGTACATTAATATAAATATCTTATGGTTTACTCAGTGACAGCCAATTATGCGCCACAAAAGTGTCTTTTTCTGAATTGATTCACCACTATTGTCACTAGTTATTTCGTGTGTTTATCTTTATCTCAAAAAATATATCCTATAACCGAGCAAGAGAACAAATCTATAAATTAAAATAAAAACCTTGTAAATCAGTTATGTGATTTTTGCGTGAAAGTAACATAATCGGACTGATAGAAAGAGAGATGTTCAGTTATATAATTGTAATAATTTAATAATCCATACTATTATTATTATTCAAAAAGGGGGCTGTGCAGGCTTATGCTGTCCTGTACCACTGCGACCAATGAGATATATTGTGATCGCCCCACACTGCTAAGGCTCCCCATCAAGTCCTATAGCTTTACTATATATACTGCAGGACTTTTTTAGCAGAGAGCAACTAAACCTCCTCTGCAGCAGCACGTGCTTACCCAGAATCCGGTTACGTTTCAGTATTATACTATTTCTTTATTTTCTCGATGACGGCTCCTGTGAAAACTTGAACGAGCGTCTTTTTTACATTATGTATGCATTATTTTATAAAAATATAACGTTTACACACGTACAAGGTTATACCAGAGTCGAAGAAACTGATAGGGATGGAGCTATATCGATAAACGTAACACGATAACAGACCCGATATTTTTTTACAAAATGTAAGAAACTAAACTACTGCCGCACACTTTTGTACAAATTTATCAACTAATATTATATTTCATTACAAGATGTTACACGTATTAATACTTGATTGATTATGCCAACTTCTTCAAAATTTTCGAAGCTGTTGTAAAATAAGTAGGTACTCGACAATGAAACGAAATAATTATAACGACGGATAATCTTAATTTATTTATATTTGAATGTTTTTGTTGTATTTGTCTTTGTTCAAAATATAATAAATATATGCGATCGATATCATTACTTATTTGGTCACAACACTACAACTATCAAATTAGAACTGTCATCGAGAAAATAAAGAAATGGAAATAGTATAGTGGGTCACAATCAGACAAGAGGTGCTTTGGAGTTTCAGCCGCACTTTTGCAGAATCTGCAATCTTTTGTGCCCTGGACACCAATGTTGTACATATGTTTATTTAGACAACAGTGTCCAGTGAGTGCCCTCACTAAGATTCATAGCTAATTCCTGCTGAACATCAGAGCTTCTCCATCTCTACGCTGGTTAAACGCACCAATAAGCTCTTTGGAATTATTTTATCCTGGCAAATTGTACCAGAACATTATAGCCTCTTTGTTGTAATGGTTCCTTAAGGTCAATCGAACAAGGCTTTTTGGATTACCACAGAATGGTTCAGGACCATTCTCTTTTTTTTCGCAGCTCCGGCTCTATCAAGTTTGTCTGCAGGATCGTTGCCTGGAACTCCTACATGCTCCGGGACCTATCGCAGGATTAGTCTGTTATTTTTACCCAGACAGTTCAGCACTGCCACACAGTTGGCCACAAAATTCGATTCTGTTGAATCTGAAGCCAGTGCCAAGAGAGCGGCCTGGCTATCCGACTAAATCTAAATCGTGTGACTAACATAGACCTTTTGCAGATTGATATTGGCACACTCGAGTATACCATACACTTCCGCTTGGAAAATGGAGGTGAAACTACCAAGACTAATGTGTTTCTTACGATTGGGTCGCTCTCCATATATTCCACAGTCTACGTTATGTTCTGATTTGGACCCGTCAGTTTACCATAGTAGACTACCTGGTTTCCACGTATCTCGGCATTAATCCAAGAGTCCCGTGGAGGTATATCTATTGTATAAATTTTTTCTAAAATAGTTTTAGGAGTCATCATTCGCAAAACTGGTGTTTCTATCACTTAATCTAGTAAGGATCTCAAGGACAGGGATAGCCAGTGCATCCTCCCCTGGGCATACATTCTGTGCATTGTTAACATCGCCACCTTCTCTACGTATAGGTGAAGGGGCGTGAGATTTAAAACAGCTTCCAGAGCCGCTCCAGGGAAGGTCGACATGGCTCCCGTCGCTAAGACATTCTTTGTACTGTAGCTAAATGGGTCCTGAGAGTCGACTAGTGTGCCTTCCTACACCAGAGCACACAGGTGTATGTTATTATGGGTCTAACCACGATAGTGTAGAGTCACATGTTCAGCTTAGGGTTTAAACTCCAGCGTTTACATGCCAGTCGTCCACAGATGCCCGTTGCTATTTTTGCTTTCTGAATTGAATCATCAATCCGACTATTCCAGGCCAATTTTTGGTCCACGATTACCATCAAGTACTTGACCTCTGATGAAAAGGAAATTGTCTTGGCATTTAGTGAGGGTTGTACCAATTTGTCAAGACGCCTTTTTTTGTAAATGGTAGTATAACAGTTTTATCTGCATTAACCCTCAACTCATTATCCTTGCACCAGTTTTAAATGGCATATAATGCTTTCTGCATTAGGTACGAAATGATACTTTGACAGAAACCTCGAACAACTATCACCAAGTCATCAGCATAGCCCTGGGCGTTAATCCTCAGTTCTGCCATCTTATGCAAAAGCTGGTCAACCGTCAGGGTTCATTCACACTAGGGGCGATAGAACACCGCCTTGCGGATAGCCTCGTGTGGTAACCACCCTATGATTAGTGCCATGTAATGACAGTTTAACTGTACGAGTTGAGAGCATTGCTTCAATTCACCTAATGATGATCGCATCTATATTCTTGGTCACAAGACCCCGAATCAGCGATTCTGTCGGTGTATTGTCGAAGGCGCTCTCTATGTCAAGAAATGCACATAGTGCAATCTGCTTATCCTCCAATGCCTTCTCCACTTTGTCTATAAAACAAAGTAGGGCAGTCTCGGTAGATTTACCTTTACTGTAGGCATGTTGATTAGGACTAATCAGGTTCTTGGTTAAAATGCCCTCTCTAATAGTTTTATCAATTATCTTCTCCATTATTTTAAGAAGAAATTATGTAAGGCTGATAGTTCGGAAGGACTTTGGTAGTGCATAGTCCTTCTTGCCAGCCTTGGGTATGAATAGTACCCGGACCTTTGTTTACGGTTCAGGTATAAATCCCCATGCAAGGCTTGTCCTGAAATTCTTAAATAAAACAGGCGTTAGAATGTCCAGGCCCTGCTGTAATAGCACAGGTTGGATTCCATCCTCACCACCCGTTTTGTAGGGTTTGAATGTTTTTATAGCCCATTTCACGTTCTGTGGTCTTATTAAAGCCGCTGCTCTACGTCAGTCCTCATTAAGAGGTCTAGCTAAAGAGGGTAACTCACTGCCTCGCGGTATAAGACTTTGAGAGACTGGAAAGTGAGCTGCAATAAGAAGCTCCATGGTCTCTCTTTCACTGTTAGTGAAGGTCCCATCTTGTTTTTAAGGAGTCCGATTTGATTAGGTCTCTCTTTAGCAAGCATTCTTTGAATTGTAGCTCCTGAGGCATACCACTGATTTGCTCATAGATCGTTCTCCAGGATGCTCTCTTGGCCTTCCTAATCTCTTTGTTATATTTAGTTAAGGCCATTTGGTAGACTTCTCATTCTTGGGTCTTTTTTAGCCCTATTGAAAAGTCGCCTGGTTTTTTCTCTAAGCTTCCTGAGCCTAGAGTTCCACCAAGGGACTCGTCTTGTTGAGGTCTTATGTCGTATCGGGCAGCTTTGCTCAAAGGCATCCTTAATGCTTCTAGGGTCTACTTCCAGATTAGTCCTTAGGGTATCTCTATAGATTTCCTACGAGGTGTTTCTGGGATCCCTGTACACAATATTCTGACTCTGTATTGATGCAGAGAGTTCGAAGTATATATATCGATGGTCTGACATTGAGTTTTTGTCACTTACGGTCCAGTTGGTAATATTCCCAGACAAGCTGTTAGTGGCGAATGAAATATCTAAAATTTCCTCTCTAGCATGTGTAACGCAAGTCGGTTTACATCCTTTGTTTAAAATTACTAGACTATGGATGGTGATAAAATCATTAAGTAACTCAACTTTCTCGTTGACGTTGGTACTCCCCCCAGCTGTACGATGGGCATTTGCGTCGCACCCCACCAGTAGCTCGGTGTTGTGTTTTTTAGCGTATTCAACTGCTCGCACAAGTTCTTCTGATGCGTTGCTTTTCTCCCCTGGGAGGTAGGCTGAGAACACGAGTAGTTTTGAGCTCTGCCACCCGTCAAGATTTATAAACGCTGCAACCAGATCATCAAAACAGAGTTCTGGAATAAATAAAAAAATCGTTTTCTTGATAAAAACTATGCTGACTCTGGGTCTGGTCCCGCAGTTATGCGCCAAAACGCTCCCTGCAGTATTCAGTCCCATAATTTTACTATTTGGGAGCCATGGTTATTGTATAAAAGCGAGGTTCGCAATACCCCCCGAAAGGCATTTCTGTAGTACCACCATTGCTGCAGCAGCATGATGGAGGTTGATCTGGAGGAACCTCGCTTGACCCGAAGCTCACGTTATTGCTTTTTAAAAACAGGTGGTCGACCAGCGGTCACCCTTCCACTCTGGGGACGTGTACGTCCACCTCTGGGTTGAAATCCGTCAGCCTTCTCAGACCTCCTTCCCTTATGGCCTCCCCTACCGAGGGGCTTTGGGAGAAGGTTTCATTGCGCCAATAATGACGTCGACCCTTCTCCTTGCACAAAGGCCGTGGAGGTTGAGGGGGGCAGGATCACCTGCAGTCACACTGACGTTTAGTGAGGGTTGTGTCGCCATTACAGCTCCCGATATATCTCCTTGGCCGGTGTTGGAAGGAGGAACGACCAGTGATTTAACAGCCTGTGTTCCTTCCATTCCGGTTTTGACTTTAAACACAATCCATCTAAAGCCAAACAAAACCTTAAAATTATTTTTCTGAAGAGTCTGCACCGAGGGATCATTAATAGCGAAAGCGACAAATCTTTTTTCCTCCCTACATTGCAGAACGTCGAACCAGTTGCCGGCTTCGGGAGTTCACTCTCCGATATAACTGTTAAATTAGCCTCCGGCTAGGGCTTTATTTTTCCTCCGTTTCATTTCTTGCTTCTCTCATCCATGCAGGTGATTAACATCCAGCCCAGCCTATGGCTAAGTCCTAAGAAACATGGTCCAGCGCCCTTAATCCTTATTTTAAGGATTTCTTGTGTAAGGGTTCTATGGACCAGTTTTAATTGTTCCACACTCATGGGATTCACATTGCGAATGCCTACTCGTGTAGATCCAGCGACCTCCCCAAAGCTAGGTTTTACTTTGGTGTCATAAGAAGGCTTAAACGCCTTCGGACTTCCAGGGTTCTCCACTGGGATGTCGGTCCAGGGCTTCTTGCACAGCGTCAGCGCCTCGGCGGGTTAATATCCGCTTGCAACAGCCTCTTGAACCGTCTGCTTGCTGCTCCAGACATCTTGCGCCTTTTACCTTTCTTCTGCTCAGAGTTCGTCTCCGTGGGCGGGGTGTTCACCGAAACAACCTCCGACCCAAGGTTCGTCCTCTGAGCTTAGGAGGTACTAGATCCAGGCGTTGGGGTGGTTTTACTTCTCTCCATCCCAAATTAATCCATACTAATATTATAAAGGCGAAAGCTGCTACGTTTTCACGCCTAAACCGCTGAACCAATATTGATAAATTTTTTTGTATCGGGATACATTGGACCTTAGGAAAGGTCATAGGCTACTTTTTGTAGCGAAAATAAAACTTTAAGGAGAAAAAATAGGGGATGAAAATTTGTAAGAAGAAAATATGGTATCACATTATGGTGAAATGACATTGGCTTCTACGCCAACCGATTTGTTGATTTATTATGCGCATATGCAGTAATTGTGAAATGACATCGGTGTCACCGCCAACTGGTTTATTGATTTATTGACATTGTTATACTTAATATGAAATGTATTGTATATTTTCTAATACTTACCTATAAAATGGTACTCCTGTAATCTTCTTTAAGATTGGCTGAAATGTTTCTAAACTCTTTAACTACGCAGTACGGCATAGTTACTGTTTTATTTTATGATTAAAATGTGACGTGTGGTGTCGACTGCGGCTTGCGGGAGTTTATATATCTAAGCGATATACCTATTGTAAATTGTCTGGATTATACAGTTTTACTACAAGCGAATTATTTCATTGTTATTCACATGTGGTGAAAATAAAACTTGGATGAAAGTTTCTATGAAGAACCCATAATGTCTCAAATTAGGGATATGAGAATTCATATTATATATGTAATATATTATCATTTATAATATATATTATATATCCTTTCGATGAGAAATACAAGGGGTAAAATAACCTTCCCGCAAGCCTGTACAATATGGGATGATTTATTGTGTTGGATTCATATTTGCATATAATTATAATACCATACACACAGTGATAAACCCATCTGTGTTTTTTTGGTTTATTGTGTTTTGAAATCAGCCGGAGTATATGCAGTAATATAGCGGGGTGTTAGAGATCGCGACCACCATAAAAATAGTTGCAACACCATCTATGATTTACTTTTAGTTTGCCATGTCGTGTTCTGAGATCAGTCTGTATAGGTATATCCAATATTACTCAGACGAAGTCGCGGGTACCAGCTAGTAATTTTTATTAAATTAATATTTTTATGTGGCGCCTAAAGATGTTTAATTGTTAACCTCACTATAATATTATAATATATTCTAAAATATGTTATAACGACAATAAAATATGTATTTTATTACTTTTTTTTTTCTTTTCTAGGATTGGAATACAATAAACAACAACGCTATAACTCAAATGTTGATTTTTTACTACACGAAGGAGGAAATAATGCGCCTAAAAAAGATAATACAGTAACGCAACAACCATTTAATATTTCGCCATCGAATTCTCAAAATAATCTAAATTCAGGTCGAAGAGACTATGTTAACCAATTTCCGCAGTTACGGCCGATTAGCCCGACCTCACCAACACAGACAACGTTGAATAACAATTTAAATTCAAACACTCAACTAAATAATGGGAAACGGGATTACGTAGCCCCACAATTCCCAACAAATAAGCCACCACAAAATCAGCTATCCACCGGAAAGGTTAAAGATTTAATAACATTGTTTGATAAAAAACCTCAAGAACATAATGTTCCTCAAGGGGTGCCAAGTTATAGCTCTATTTTACGTGGTTCGACCACAAACCATTTGCCAAGTTCAACTATAACAACCTCTACACTGAAATATATTCAACCATTTACGCAAACTACTTCGAAACCATCAACAAAGCCCTTTAGCTTTAGCTCCGTTGCAGCAGGCTCTAATAAGCCGAATGCTCCACATCAACCAACATTAGCTACTCCTAAGCCAACTACAAGGGTCCCCGTTTTGCCAAGTGCCATCTTAAATAATAATAATAGAAATAGTAACCAAGGTAATCCCAATCCCACTGATGCTGAGTTGCAAACGCTCAGTGAAGAGTTGCTTAGAAAAGATACTAATAATGCTGCTAAATACATCACAGTCAATTATCAAGAGAAAACAACATCACAATCTAAAGAGGACAAAGCGCCACTAGCGTAAGTTATTTATATACCTATAATTAGATAACTACTAAGCATTTATCTAGTATTAAATTGCACAAGCACTTTCGTTGGAAATCGATACCTTCTTAGGATAAAATTTTCCCAACAAATATTATTGTAGTATGAACGTTATTTTCATCAGTGAGTCACAGTCTGTCACGAATGTATGATTGATACTGGTGATTTGGTGATTTAATACGTAAAGTTGAATTTACAGGTTGTTTACAATATCACCTGAAGTGTGGAACATTTCAACCGTTCAAAAGTTTCTTCCGCTGTTAGATAATTACGAACGGGATACATTGACAAATGAGTATGTCACACCGCAGGTAACTTCATTTATTACCTAAATTTAATTTCATTGACAGCAATATAAATATCATTAATGACTAATAAAGCTTAACTAATTATTGTATATACCTAGTTTTAATAGTAATAATTTGTTTTAGGAGAGAAATGAAGAAATCGCCTTTATGGATGCAATTATGTCCACTTCTGTTATTCGTCATTTGATGAACTTCTTGAAAGATAAAGGTATATTATATTATGCAGTTATACATTTATGTACCTAATAGTAATAAAAATACGTACTAAGAAACAGTAGCCTGGTTGGATTTCCCATTGGCAACAATAGGGGCTTAAATTGGATTTTCTAAAATACTTTGTTAGTGCTCACCTAAATTATATTTGAACGAAGCAAAATTCCATGTTCATCCACAGGCTTAATTGGGCATGTAGATGAATTATTGCAAAGGGAAGATCTTCCGACCAGACGGGTGTTATGTCTGGCGGGCAGCTGCCCAACGGTTGTAGTAGGGAATTTTAGCATACGAAGTGTCGTTAGATTCATTTTAATTGTGGGAGTGTCATGGGTTATATAAATATTTAAGTACGACATCTGGGAATCAAACAAAAAACTAAATTACAAGAAAAAAAATGTCCAGTGTTTTTGATGTAGTCGGGTTTTTTATATATTAAGATTATAAAGTTGAAATCCTGGAGTTTTTATATTTGAAGCGCTTATCTCAGGAAATAGCAGCCAGATAAAAAAAAATCGTTAGACAATCTGTTTATTTACAAAGGTTCTAGGCTATATCTAATAATATAATATAACTGAACGCTATAATCTTAAGGAGCGAATATAAATTTAGCACAAATGCGAACCGAAATCGCGAAACCCGGGATAATTTATATTAATATTTTTGCAGGATATGTAACGCCAGACCCGCAAAAGCAAAGAGACTTTCTCAAACAGTTATGGTTTTCATTATACTCCAGGGGGAAAGGAAAAATCAGTAGTTCAGGATTCGAACACATTTTCGTCTCTGAACTTAAAAATGGACAAGTTTCAGGTTAGTGTAACATTAGTTCTTAAACTTTTTATAGTTTTCCAATAAATCCATACAAACTATTTCGGTGTAAATAATAAGAGCAAGAATAAAAATACTTGTATTATCACCTTTCCTAGTCTGTCAGCCTTTATTACTTCATCAAAAAAACTAGTTGAATATACCTTTTTTACTATCTTTTAAATTATCCTACAACTAGTTGTCGACTACTACAGAAAAACGCGTAATTCAATAAAAATCATAGTTTCTTAAAACTTGAATTATTTGTTATTGAATGAAGATATCGTGATATTTTTCTTTTTTTGATAAGGATCCAGTATCTAAAATGTAAAATATTTTTTTAAAATATCAAAATCTGTTCAGTACTTTTGCGTGATACGCGTACGCAAACCTCAATCATTTTATTTATATATACTTACAAGAAAACATTACGTCAAATAATATCAATTTTGAAACGTGTAAAAAATTCTACACCAAAAAGCGCCTATTATTATCGAAGAATTATCAATTCAATTAAATGTTACGTGATGATGTTGCCGAAGATGTTAACAAGTTAAGCCTAGAGAGACTAGCTTTCAAATATATTTGCTGGAACACATACTTGGCGATAGATTTGCAACTTAATGGTGATTAACTATCCTAGTGAGTATCAGAAAATACTCTAGCAGTATGCTGCTTATGAATATATTGTAACTTTTTTCAGGTCTGCACAATTGGATATATTTCGCGAAAGAAGAAGCAGCAAACCGTATAAACTATTTAGGCTACTTAAAATACCAGCAACTAAGTGATGTAAGTTTATTAAACAATTAAGTAGTTATTTATATTGGACTGAGATGGCACTTCGACATGTTTAATATCTCAAGTCAAGTTTGAGTTGATTATTTTCAACAATTTATTTGTTTCAATCACGATCACACGTTTCGTCTCCAATAATAAATAAAATCTGAGCGACCGAACTGAGCTCAGTATCTTAAAACAAGAACACCTATCTAGGTAAACTTGGAATGTAAAAAATTATCTAAATACAAAGTTTCATCCAAATCATTGGAGCCATTTTCGAGAAACCAAATAGGTACATACATAAGAATTATGTAATAAATAGTAAATTAATATATTAGATAGACACCTATTAGACAACGAATTAGACCTTGAAGAAACGTAAGAACTAGGTAGTAGCGAAAATGAAATAATTTCCTGTATAGCTATATGGATGGCAGTTCGTTGTATACATGCCATTAGTAGTAGGTCGGTATCATCATATCAGTAGATTCCAAAGTTCCAAAGCTAAACCATCTTATTCATTAATAAAAAAATATTTTATATGTAATTAAATTTAATCAAGTCCGTTGAAGCTGTAAAAGCCGCAGCGGCTTCAGAGCCCCTAAGGCTAACAGTGTAGTCAGATCTATATATTAAAAAAAAAAATTTAAAAACTAAATTTCTTACATTCATATTTTCAGAAAGGAGTTGTTATGAAATTACACTTCAATCAACAAGGCGTGGATAAACCCGTGGACACCATGTTTATAGGCACCTCACCTGAACTTGAGATGGCGTTGTATACTCTATGTTTTGTCACCAGAGCCGACAACGACTGTAAGCTGAAGTTAGCCAATGAAGATGTAGAGATTATTACACATACATTCCGCTACCGTAGTAAAAACCTTATCGGTAGTGCGTATCCACAAATATAAATAATATTTAATATATTAGGCTCCAATACCGTAAGTTAATATAAAATCCCATTATAGGGTATGGGACAGACCGTGTACATGCTGATGCACCTCCCTGAAAGTAATCCTGACGGTGCCCATGATCCCATGTACTATTCATAGAACAATCTAGATTGATTTATATAAAGACCTATAGAGAGTAGTTACGTTTTATGTGGGGCTACTTTATAAGAAACATTAATTAACTGTTACTATAAAATCGTAAACTCTCAATGTTATTTCTTATTAAATTATTTTAATTGTCAATTCATATGTTATTTTAACAATGTGTCTATATACCAATAGTAGGTAAGAATAAAGGTTATCCTTGTAATGATTTTATAGATTATTTGTAAGTTACTAAGACCTTGGGGACCCTGTTCTTTACCTGATTATCAAAAAAGAAAATAATTTAGATCGATTAATTAATAGAAGAAAATAATATCTCGCATTTATCTATATAATAATAAATCTGTATATCTGTCTGTAACTACACGTATGTTGTTTTCAAATTCCCCTATAGACTTGCTATTCATAGAATACTGATCACGGATGAGCCATTAAAGAAAAAGGTTGTTTGTTTGTTTGTATGTCCGGATTTAACTCAAAAACGGCTTGACCGATTTTTACGAAATTTTTGGTTAATTAAGAATTTTCATTGAACTTTTAGAAGTCGTAAAAAAGTTGATTTTTTAAATTTATTAATATTGAAATTTTGTACACTGGAAGCAATACTATTATAAGTAAAACGCCTTTTTACTTGTAATATCATTGACTGGAAGTATATTTAATTCATAATTGATAGGATCTAAGAATCTTCATATTATGTACTTTAAGTATGTATAGCAAAAAACATCATAATTTCAAGCCTGACCAAGAATATAAAAAATGTGCGTGCGTACAAAGTACACATGTCAGAAGTGAAACCCTTTTGGGAAACTAATTTTTAAATCTCGTTTAAGTATATTTATACTAATCTAAATCGTTAGATTTCCGAGACTTAGAGCTAGGGAAAAAGGGGATATGTTAGGAATTTAATGAATTTCATTGTTATTAAAATATTAAAGGTGTCGAAAATTAATACAAATTATAAATTTTATTTTAATTTATTTCATCGATATCTACTTTATTTGATGTGATTTCTATTGGTATTGTTGTGACTAAAGCATTATGATAAGTAAAATATGCAATTTAAGTTCGTGTTTCAACATTATCTAAATATCTTGTAAAAATAGAGCATCTATTGTCATTTCTGAATTTGTAGTTTGTGTGTTGGATTATTATTTAACTATAGACTAAATATTAGATTTTTTTTTTTTTTTTAATGATTAAAATTTAGAAAGAAGAGTTTATTATTATATATATTGTTATTTTATATTTTATGGAAAATAGTATATGAAATTCTTAAAAGACGCGTGGCAAATTAAAATGCCACATGTTATTTGTAAATATTAAAACTTCCTAACATTGAAACGAATTACCATAATAATTGTATATTAACAAAAAGATAACAAATATATTACTTACTCTGAACAACTGCTTAGTATAGGACGATTTACGTCATAGTTGGCTACGTGCTTCATGCTACGTTCGCCCTTTCTCCCACTCTCTCAATCGGTCTCAATCGCTCTCTCCCTCTCTCTCTCAAAACGTTTCACATCTTTGTGACGTGTTCCATCCGTAAAAATTTTACCCTCATGCGCGCCAAGAAGTTTTACTTCAAAAACCTTTGCTTTGCGGAAATTTACGGAACTAATTTCTTTTACAACCGTCTTTGATGAGAATTACTGTACACGGGAAGTCCATGCCATTTCATAATTTATAGATAATTGTCAATGATATCAGTAAAAGTAAAATTACGGAATGAAAATTATTACTCGCATCAAACACGTGCGGATCCGTGGGACACCAGTCACAAAACCAGTGAATTGTTAAAATTGAATAATGATACAATGCATACATTTTACAAATGATTATGATAGCCAGATGTCCTTTAATTACAAGGATGTCCTATTAAATACATCTCATCAACTATTTAAAAAAAAATCCGAACAAAATATTTCGCCTTTTATTTTACGAAAAAAAAATGCATACGTTGAGTCACACGAGCTTAGTATAGTACGGTTTTACGGTTGTCACTTCAACAACGTGTAATAGTGACAACCAATATTTTTTTGGAAATTCTTGTATGGGGAAAATGGGCATGCAATCTGGCAACACTTTAATAGTCAACTGGGCCTATTTGACTTTGGTGCCTATAGCGTAAAGAACTTATATCCAATGGCATAATAACTAAATTAAAAAAAAATTGTCAAATTGTCACTCAATGCATGCACAATGATATCAAAAGCAATAGTTGGGTAACATCGCTTTTACATTATACCATTTCGTACCTATGTATTGGGTTTTAGTTATCCAATACCGTATTATAATAGAATATCATAGATATTGGTAGATTTGACGAAACATATTTCTAGTATACACAATACCCAAAATCCAACACATATTTAGCGCGGTACTCGTTAACTAGATATTGGAGTTTTAACGATATCAGATATTGTATTTATGTATCATTTATATCGCCCAAGCCTAAAAAGCGATAAATGTATGTACATCAATGTCAAATATAAATCGAATTGAAAGCATGGATGTATAGCCGCTCCAGATTCACGCCTTGAATTTGCGGCGATAATTCACGCCGTGAACTTCGCGCGACGCGATTACTCTCAACACTCGTAATTTTCACAGTCAAGTTCACGCACTGATACTAAATAGACGTAACTTCAGCTGCTGCGTCTTTGAATCTGTGTGCACAGGCATTTTATAATAATTTGCTTAATAAAGATTAAAAAAAAAAAAAAAACAAAGAAAAAGCAGATCGTGGATAACGAGTGTACATCGCAACAGAACGGGTTAATTATGCTTTAGATATTTTTATTTTAACATGATACATCTACCTAAAGTACCGTCAAATCTGGCAATATTATCAACACAAATGTTAAATAATTTAAACTTTTAATAGAATTATTACAAAACAGTGTCAGTGGTTTAGTGTATTGAATTTATAACGAGTCGAACTGCAACACCGTGTATGTGGATAAGCGTTCGCGCTGTTCGAATGGCGCGGCCGCGAACTCCATAGACTTTTAGAGACGCGGACACAAAAAAGGACTCGGAACGGAAACCGCGGTGCGAACAGGCGTCAAAGCCATCCACCTCGCGTTCACGCCCTATCACGGGTATTCACGGAGTGAGTCTGGAGTGGCCAATAGAAAACATCAATGTTTTGGCACAACCCAAGTGAGTGACCATTTTTAGTGCTAGCCTCTAGCAATTCAACAGACAATAAATTTTTGGGTGCTACGTGTGTGTATTGTTGAAAACCTTTTTTTTTTAGGAAAACTTGTCTTTCTGTTTTTATTTTACTCGTATTCCATTTTACAAGACACAGATGTGGAAATATCGATATATTGTTAACCAGAGTTGACAAATTAATAGCGAATGTCAAATCATCGAGCTTTTTCTACCTTGATGTCACAGAGTACTTTTATGTTTTTATTTAGACAATATGTTGAAAATAGGGATGTAAATTCTAAATAAAAAGTAAATTTCAAAAATTCAATTATTTTTAAAAATATTAAAATCAATTTAAAAAATTTATTGAAATTTTTTATTAAACGCCTGAAATATTCATAATCATAACTTTGTTAATCAAATTAAATGAACGTATTTCAATAAAAACAGAAAATAATTGTTAATAACGGAGAAAGACCATTCTTGTACCAAAGTTTGTTATGCGCGTATATTACAGTATAATAAAAAGTAAAGTTTTTTTTTCATATTATTGTACGGCCTTTTGTCCTCGGAATTTGTTTTTTTTATGTAGAATATACTTTAAATTTTTAAAAGCACCCTATTGCTATACATTGAGTAAATAGTTCCGCAGGAGTGGACGGTTTTTAAAGTGAAACTTCTTTAGAATCGTTGTGATTTCAAACCGGATGCAACGGAAAAAACGACAGGTATGAGACACAAAAGCTAATATGAATGATATACTGTGTAAGGTAAGGGCTACATTCTCATACATTTTTTACTGGCGCTTACGACCGTTTGGAACTGGGTGAAGTTTTTCAAAAAGTGAGGGAGCCGCGGGGTTTATATATCGACCTTGACATCTGACCCACTTCAAAGGAGCCAATAGAAACCAGATTTTTTTTCTGTAACCAAATTTGTATTGTATGTTGCTAATAATAAGATTCATTGTAGCTTATTCCTTACTTACTTCAAATTTAAAGTAGTTTCTTCAACTGTTTACTGTTCATAAAAAATAGTTGTTACAAAAATTGTTATAGAGTACGAAAACCGTTTCTGTCAAAAACGGCCTACACAGCAGACCACATAGTACAAATTGTTATTTATCTCTGGTACAAACATAACGTTTGCTTGCGACAGAGAACAAACGATGTTGAGAACGAGAACTCGTTCGTTATTGTCTGCCGTTTCGTTTGTTTTAAAACTGGTTATTGTTAAATAGAGAAACAGTTTGTTCGTTTTTCAAGAATAACTGGTTCTTAAATCGTTTCTAAACGAAATGCCCAGTGCTAGCAGGGGCGATGAGAAACAAATGTAACGTTGTGCGCTTGATCGACTGATAGTCAACTCTCGCTCTCACTCGCTCGACTACACAATCACAGTAACAGTAACGCTTTACAAAAACACAATTTGTAATTTAACTCGAAACTAGTGATTCGGTTACATGGACGCGTATCAAGTTATTGTAACTAGTGACGTTATATAACGCCTACGTCTAGTTTGAAGACAAGTTCTTGGACGATGGCGATGTGCGAGCTAAATTTTAAAATTATGCAACGATTTTACTATAATATAAATTAACTTAGTGTTATGAAGTTTAAAAAATGTCATTATAAATCAGGAGCTCATAATAGAATAATAAAATATATATGATTTTCCTTACTTTGATTACACTTCTAATTCGAACAAGCATTTTGAATATGTATTGAATGTAAAAGTCCTTTATTTTAAACTAAGTCGTTTTGATTAATTCAATAATGTCGTCTGTAATGATTTTTTGCAACAATTTATTATTTGGTATCAGGAAAGTTAACAGTGGTTTTTATAAAAAATCAACGAAATATTTTGGTTTTTCTACTGTTCCTGCAACAATAAAATTTTCTACACGGGATCTTTTAAACGAGGCTTATTGTCGTACAAAACTGAAATGTAGATGTAAGTATTATTTTATCTATTAAATTGAACGACATTTATTTGGAATAGTTTTATTCACGAAACCTCAACATTTCTTGTTTTGAGATAAGTTCATGATACCTCTTCTATGAATAGGTTAGATTATCTTAGTTGAACATGCGTATAATTTTAAAATTTTATCTATGATTAAGCTTTATAATAATTTATTAACAGTCAAATTTTATAGTACCTATGTACTTTGTAATTTTTAAATAACAATATTATCATTTTGATTCTGTTTAACTACCTAGCTAATTATTTACTATAATTAGAATAAAGTTCTTAATTTTAAGATTTCATACACAGTAGGATAAGCATATAAACACAAGTAATGATTTATCAGAGTTTAAAGTAGCTGATGTATTGTTAACCTTCAGGATGAATACATACCAAATATTAAAAGCATCAATTGTTTCTTAATAGCAAAAAAATTACCTCAAGATGTTAACCCTCGAGGAGTGTTTGCCTGTAATGAACTGGATCTATCAGAAGTCAAGGTGTACGGGTTTGACTATGACTACACATTAGCTCATTACAAACCCACTATGGAGCATTTACTTTATAATCTTGGTAGAGAATACCTTTTGGAAAAATACAATGTTAGTATACAGACTAAAAATTTTCATTTTCACAAATTAATTAACTTTAGCTAAGTACATCCCTAAGTGAACAGCAATATAACACTAACTATTAATCTTCTGGAAGATCTTAATAATTGTTACAAATTCATAAATATTGTAGTATTTTAATTTATGTTGAGCTTGACACTATTAAATGCTTATGTAGTGAAATGTGCACAAAAAAATTGTTTTTTTTTATACTGATCAACTTTTGTACAGATGAGTATAATAAAATCTTTTCTTATAAAATTTTATTGTGTACATGATCTTAATTTTATAACAATGAATAGATTAACTTTACAACAACATTTTTTGAGATCTAATGTATGTTTTTCAGTATCCCCCAGAAATTCTAAAACTTGAGTACAAACCTAACTTTGCAGTCAGAGGTCTGCATTATGACATTGAAAAGGGATTGCTTTTGAAACTTGATTCATTCCTTCAAATACAATTTGGTGCAGTGTACCGTGGTCTGACTCCTGTCTCTACAGAGGAAGTACTTAAATTGTATAAGAATAGAATTATACCCATAGCATATGTAGAGGGAGATACAAGAGCTCATAAAGTGAGTAAATCTACTTTTTGAAATTCCTTTATATTATTTCCATTGGTTAAAGAGTTTTGTATTTTTTTCAATCAAAAGTCATAATAAGACTTTTGTATATTGAGCCTAGTATGTATTTTATAATAACTTTTCAGATGCAAGTTTGGAAAAGCCCTTCATAACAACTTTTTAATAACCTTTTATAGGAACATAATTTTCAAGTACTAATACATATCCTGTCATTACTTACACTTTGCTATAGTATAATTTTTGTTAAAATTTTATAGGCACAAATAGATATTACAAATATCAAGCCAGAGAAGTAAAACTTATATTTGATATAATTAACATGACACACTTATTGTAAATATTTTTTTGAAAACTCATCAGGGTATGAATTTGTGTGTAAAAGAAGAAAAGTACCAGAGGATGAAAAACAGGTCATCTCTTTATTAAGAGTTCGTACTAGGATATATAGTACATGCATACTCATATTCATTGTGTATTCTAGACCAGATTGTGTTCAATTTATTAACTGGCACTTGTAAGCAATCATTCATATGTAGTCATACATTTATAGTCTCCCCTGCTGCAGTATGTTTACAAGGACTGTAAATGATCATAATCAATTGTGTCCTAACTACTCTATTATCTCTTTTCATTTATTCACAACTGTAGGTACACTAGACATTAGACTAGACTGGTTTCGGAATATATTGATAAAACTACTGCTTTTATATGTTGACACTTGTATGTTATAGAAGATCTTACATAGTATTGTATTCTCTTTGATAGAAGATTGTGTTTGACTGTATGTCATGAGTCATGATACATAAAGTTTTGAATAGTTTGTACATACATTAAAAAGAAAATACATGTAGATCAATTAATGTTAACCTATTAGTCAATAATTTGTATGTCTTTATCTTTAAAACTCCATAAACTTCAATATATCCTATTTTTTCCATATTTATTATTTATATTGTTTTGTTTTTAACTTTGTAACAGTATACCCAATACTGATGAGTTATATCTGCATTATATTAAGAAGCATATTTTAAAATAAATTATCAAACTAATTTTATCTAAAAAAATATAAATTTTAAGATGCAAAATGATTTTATTGAACATAGAATTTATTTCACATATAAAAACTTAGGAGGAAAATATAAATAATAATTTACTTAATGTCAAAAAAGTTTAATAAGAGTAATAAATCTCTTGTATACATATTTATTTAAGGCTTAATAAATATGAGTCAAAAGTCATTTGTCTAATTTTTTCAGCCGAATAGAGCAAAAATGGTTCACTTGGCAGATTTATTCTCAGTACCTGAAATGGGTTTGCTTTGTAATGTTGCTGAGTATTTTATTAAGAACCACATTGATTATCATCCAGAAATACTGTTCTTAGATGTTAAGGTAAATATAAAATTGTTTAATTTATCCAGTTATAGGCCTATTACTATTGACTTGAGCTATATTTTCGTTTGTCTGACCACAGAATGAATACTTTCATTTTTTGAATTCTTTAATGTACCTCTGACACTTAAATAAAATACTTATTTTGCAAATGATTTGTCATATTGTATTGAGGCAAATTTAATAGCATATAAACATGTTTCGTTTATTATTTTAGAATTCAGTGCAAAGTTGTCACCCCGTCATGCACAAGATTGTAGCTCAAAGTGTGGAGGAATATATAAGGCCTAATAAGGACTTACGACGGTATTTCCAAATGGTGCAAGAAAATGATAAAAAATTGTTTCTTGTGACAAACAGCCCTTATCATTTTGTGTAAGTATTTCTTCACCTTTATCTAACTAGCTGTGCCCTTGGTTTCACTCATGTGGACTACAGAATGCTCGCACAAATCTTGCTCCCCTGCTCCCGGCTATTTTAAAGACAAAAATGTTTATTGTGGGTGTTTCTTAGAAGATAGATGTATTCTCTACTTGACTTTTTTGTAGGTCTTTTTAACGTCTACAATTATGTAGTACATTTATTTACTATGTCTCTTATGGTGTACTCAGCGTAAGCCTTTTAAGCACTCGAATTGATTCATCATAACCAGTTTTTTTTATTTATGCAGAACTCCAATTTTTTTTTCTAAAATAGAAGTAGCCTAAGTTACTTCCTATAAATTCAGCTATCTACAAGTGAAAGTCCCATCAAAATCGGTCCAACCGTTTCGGAGATTACCCGGAACAAACAGACAGACAGACAAAATTTTTAAAAATTGGCTTTTTGTTATAGGTGTCGTGTATACTTTCATATGCATTTACTAAAAAACTGTTATTTTGACATTACAAACAGTCACTTAAATTTTATTAACTGTATAGATCATAGCTATTTCTGATATATGTCATGTTCTACACAGATGATTTTTATAACTCTATTTTTAGATTTTGTGTGTCGATGTGTTGAGTTTTACAAATGATAATTGTGTTAATGACTTCTAAGTTGATGGGTTCTGAGTATCTTACCATGGTTGTATTTTGGAAGACTGATTACTTGTGAACTAAAATATTGTATTTATTTTTATATCTTACCATGGTTGTATTTTGGAAGACTGATTACTTGTGAACTAAAATATTGTATTTATTTTTATAAAGCTTTATCATTTTGTTATATTTAATGCGCAATCTACAACTACTAAAAATACATTTTTACAACTCAGAAACGCTGGTATGGAAATGCTAGTGGGTGCGGACTGGCGAGATTTCTTCGATGTCGTCATAGTTAATGCCAATAAACCAAAATTTTTCACTGAAGTATCCCGACCAATTAGAGTGTTCGACAAAAATGCCAACACTCACATATGGGAGAAAGTTACGTCTTTAGAGAAAGGCATAATTTATTATGAGGTGAGATTTAATAAAATATCTGTAGAAAGACCAAAAAAGGATATCAGAACCATATTTATAAACATTATTCAACAAATGACTGTCTCATTAGCCTAGTGGTCGCAAGCACGACTGTTATAATCAAGGTCCTGGGTTCGATTCCCATGCTGAGCAAAGTGTTATTGGATTTTTCTATGAAATTCTCAGTAGCAGCTCGGAGTTTGACATTTGTGCCCGGTTAATGGCAATAGGTTCGTCTCCTATTACATGGGACCTAAAAATATACACGGCGAACTGTGGGTGCACAAGTACACCTCTGTCTAAGACTTTGCGGATACAGGCGTGATGGTATGGTATGATTGAACAAAAAGATTCATAGTATTTTTTTTATTAGAAATCAATTGTTTGTCATAATAATTGTTGGCTTTTTAAGTTTCAAGTTAATTAATTTAGGACAAAATTTCCAAGTTTTCAGGAATTGAAAATTTTAACAATTAAACCAATGTCTTGTTCTGAAACAAAGTTTTTATTTTAGTACATAAGTACATACACACAATACTAACTAATTACACTTGTTAAACTTAAAAATATTATACTACTTGAAACAAAGAAACAACATTTAAAGTGTATTATTTAAATTGTCAATTCCTTTTTTAAACAAATACAAACTGTTAGTTGTCAGTTTCAAACCACAGCAGAGTACATTATACATTGTTTCAAATATAAACTACTTTTAGGTTTTTTTGGCGGGATCTTGAAGTGACATGTTGTGGTTTTTATTTTGATAATTCATTTACTTAGATTTTTGACCCTATATTGTGTAATATTGGTTGCATTTTGCGTGATATAGTTTAGTTTTTCTGCATAAGTGAAGTGGATTATAAAGATAAGCTGAAAGCATTCATTCCGTGATTCCACAAAAACTTCCTAGAAAGTTCTAACAAAGGAGCCACAATCTTGTTAGGATACTGAATCGTCATAACACATGACACTATAATTCACTCGATAATGGTAGTAATGGGCTTCATTAAAGAGGACCGGTTGCCAGGTTAGGAAGAAGAAGAAGAAGAAGAACTACTTTTTCAACCGAGTTAGCCATTATTACATTACAGCGCATTCTATCAAATACACTGTCACAATCAAGTCACTGTTTTAACTACGAGACGAAGCTGTACAAACTAAAGAAATAATTTGGTTCTATTTGAATATAATAGATTTAGTTTTTTTGCAGAATAAACCATACATACAATTTTTGTTTTAATTTTTTTGAGATTAGCTGGTAAATTCAAACACTGAGATTTATATATTATGTATTTCAGGGCACAGTAAAGCAATTACAGGATTTAACAGGTTGGTGTGGGCATCAGGTACTGTACTTTGGTGATCATCCATACAGTGACCTTGCTGATGTCACGCTCGAGCATGGCTGGCGTACTGGAGCTATCATTAATGAACTCACGGTTAGTTCTATGTTGTTGGTTATACAAGGCTGAAGCGTTTAATGAATTTACTAACCGTGTGCCCAATAGGATTCCCATCGGCAACATGTCAGGAATCATATCCTCTTATTTAACACCCTTGGAGGGATTCATTTTCAAAATTTCTTTCTTATTCCCCACATACATTATATAAGGAATTCATGTGCTAAATTGCATGCTACTACACCCACCGGTTTAAACAGTGAGTTGTCTGTCTGTTGGTCAGTCCTTCCTAAGAATATTATGAAGCAGCTTGTTCTTGGAATTTCTTGCAATATTGTTATTATAAATATGATGATTTTATTCTATTTTTACTTTATACCTTTAATGTTTGATAAGAAACTGGTCTGGTGTTAAAGTATGATGTGCCCGAAAGTTGTGGT
This sequence comes from Saturnia japonica, assembly GCA_033032175.1. Classification (NCBI taxonomy): domain Eukaryota; kingdom Metazoa; phylum Arthropoda; class Insecta; order Lepidoptera; family Saturniidae; genus Saturnia; species Saturnia japonica. The sequence goes on along the minus strand of CM065311.1, from coordinate 6,530,688 downwards.
GGTAAAAAATTGAATGGAAAGAGGGAGGGAGACCAAGAAGCACATACATTCAGCAAATGAAGGAAAAAATTGCACCACTGCTCTTAAATATTAATGATGGCATTAGAAGATATGTTATCACCATCCAAGGATACACATACCTACATATTAAATAGACTTGTAACTTTTTCAGCATGAGATCAATACCCTGAACACGCAGTCGTTTAAGGAGAACGCCAATTGGCTCCAAATGCTGACACAGCTGATAGAGGATCATCAGGATTACAAAGATCCTGAAGCTCTTGAAGTGTTAGGACAATGGATGGCTGAAAGAGATTACCTCAGGTATGAAAGAAAATATATTACTGCTGTATATTCCTTTTGAGGTAATCAGAAATACTTTAGTAGTAAGTAGTTTTATGCCCAATGTTCAGGGCAGAACACAATTTATGAATGTTGTATTATGACATGTATGTTTCCTCAGGATGTTTTCTTTCATTACAAAACACTAGTGAAAAGACTGTTATTTAAGTTTAATAAAGCCCCAGTAAGGGTGTGGGTCAAAAAGGGGACAACAGAATGTATTTCCGATTTCGATATTTTGCTTTAAAATTTGCTTTGTGTGCTTCCGGAAAGAAAAACGATATATAAAGTCTTAGTGTTTAATTATATATTAATATAAATGTTTAATGGCCTTTTTTAACTATATAGGTTTCGTTTTAAACCAAAATCACACCTGATGTTAGGTGACGATTAGCCTAACATGCTGCTAAGTCCAGATGATGGCTGGCTCTTAATTACAGCTGCCGTACCATATGTATAGGTATTACCCGACAGGTTTTTAACCTGAGGGTGATAGTTGTCTAATTGAGTGAGTGCTCTAACATTGTCAGAAAGAAACCTATGAGTTTTATAATAAACCTGGATCTAATCTTTTTGTGGTAATAACTTGAATTCACCGTCAAAAGAATACCTATAAATTAAATGTTTTATTTTATATATGCTTATGCCGTGTGTGCATTGGGACTTTACATCTGCAACATCTCAGGAATCCTATTAAATGGGGGATAAATTTTCCAAAACTATCTTCTTAGAGTTCACTGTACATTAAGAACTCCTGTGCCAAATCTCATGCTTCTATATCCACTGGCTGTGCGTTATCTATCTCTCTTAAGAATTTTATAACCGATAAATATCACACAATCAAATAAAATTATTAAAATGTTATGCTCAGTTATTAAATTGTTCGTTGTTCGAAGAGAGGTAGGGCACAGATGTCTCTTTGGATATTTCTCTTTACAAGTAGCAAGGGGCAGCCTGACTAGTGAAATACCTCCACCATATAGAAGATCGCATCTAAATAAACTTGTGTACCCAACACAGCGGTGAGGAGGGTTTTCAAAGCTCCTTGGGGAAGAGGGGATTCAAAGTCGGCAAAATACTAGTGATACCTTTGGTGTTATACGTGTCCATAGGCTGTATGTTTGTCACCTTAATTACATGAGTTTTGCAATGTTTGTTTAAATACAGATTGGCTGTGTGTAACACTATATGTTTACTTTTCATGCTTCCAATGTAGGAGTTGTTGTCTCGCTTCCAGGAACGAGATTAAGGCGGTGTTTAACTCTCAGTTCGGTAGCGTGTTCCGTACGTATCACAATCCTACGTATTTCTCGAGGCGGCTGTTTAGATTCGCTGATATCTACACGTCGAATATCACTAACCTGATGAATTATTCTCTAACTCATACGTTTTATCCGAGACGCGGTGTTATGCCGCACGAGTACGGTTCATATTTTGTGTAATATCATTAGAAGTAAGTAATTTAAGATATAGTGTAATCGTCAATGTTTTATGGTCTTATGCCATTTACAGTAGTGTTCATTAAGCATCGACAGCTTATCGATTAATCGATGGTCATTTCGACTATCAAACAATCGATAGTCTGGTTTAAACTACCGATAGTTTTAATTTAGTATATTTTAAAATAAAGGTGCACAATTTGTGTAATTGCAACAACTCTCAAGAGTAGTTAATTTAGTTAGTCAACCTTTTTTAGCCTTCGTCGCTCGGTTGCTAGACATTATATAACCTACGAAACAACTCATAGATAATAGAATAATCGATAGTCTTTATTTTTACAAAACACTAGATAATATCGGATGTTCAAAAATCGATGTTTAATTAACACTAATTTATTGTATTTAAATGAATAAATCTTTTTTTATTTATTTATTAAGGTCACCGAATACAAGTCCTTTAGATCTACGTTGAATGAATCATGTGTTATCTACAGATTACCAATTGCAATAATGGTGGACTTACATTTAATTAGCTAAGAATGAGTTTAGTATAGATAAGTATTTATTCTGTAAAATATATTCCGTGGTGGTGATGACTCATTGCATTAAGAACAAGTGTAATGAAATAATGAACAATAGTTTTTGTATGTGGAAATGCGTTGAGGATGCTGCGATTATATTATGTCCAACAAGATGCTAGTCGAAAAAATAACCATAAAGGTAGTATTTCAATCATCGCAGATGTAACATTGATGACGGCAGTGGTTTGTATGATATGGAGTTTTGATAGATAGTTTTGAAAACTATCAAATGTCAATTCCTGCTAGTTTTCATTAAACATACTGCTAGTGGATATATGCCTTTAAACCGCCCATACATAACCTGCGGCCTGTCGAAACTTTATAAGTGGCCCACTCAGTCGATAGTTATACTCGATCTACTACTATAGTCGAACAAGTTCGTGCGCGACCGTCCCGTACGAGAGACGTCACTACAGTACAGTAAAGTAATCGGTATGTTTTCTGTGTTCTTGAAATAATTACCTAAAGTCTCTTGGTAGATAAACACGCACTAGGGCTGCTCTCTGACTGTATTTCTTGCGTTACCTACTTACGTATTTGATAATGCTGTATTAGAATGTCATTATTTATCTTTTCACCAAAATATATTATATTATATGTAAGTTTTAATTTCAATTATTTTTACTTGGGTTTTATTTGTAGTTTCAAAAGTGACTGTGAGGTAGTAAGAAGGGAATGTACATAAACAAAAATAGAATATTTTGCATAAATCAAAAACAAAATTCTAGGAAGTACGTAATATTTCGTCATTAGTTATAAATTGTGTAATCGCGACTATTGTGTTCTGAAGTTTACCTCGATTTCGTTTCGGCCATTTGTATGAAAACGTAATACTGTTTACTTCAGTGTATGCAATTGCACGCGTTTCCCTTCCCCGCTACATTTCTCGCCCCCGTTGTCGTAATTTGTACCTCGACCCGCCAACGTTTGTCGGAAACATAGGACGGTCGCGCACAAGCTTGTACGACTATAGTGGTAGGTAAAAAATAGCAAGTCAACCACTCTTTAGTCTTTACTTTAGTCTCTAAAGTACTCAAAATATATGTTAAGTTTTGGGCCATTAGTGCACTTGGCACGTTGGGTAGATAAGACATGACGCAAATGTGATGAACTCATACAAAACATTTCTTTTTGTTACTAAAAAATATAAGATTTTTTTTTAATTATACTGTGCCTTTTGCAGTTATTTCTATATTATGGGTCATTGTGGCTCAAGAAAAAAAAAGGTTTAGTATGGAAGAATTAAACGATCAAAACTCGAGAATATCTAGAACTCTGTATATGTCTCAGTCACTGAAGAGCTACTCTTTGTGTTACATGATTTTAGGATGTAATTATGTATTATTAGTTTTTTAATATGTATTAATTAGTACTGTGTTTCAAATAAGAAGGTTGTTGTCATACCGCCGTCTTCACAAGAAGTGAGTGAAGCTGGCGCAAAAGACGCCTCATTTGAATCGCATATTAGAGGTAAGTAAGTTTCGAGAAGTTTTTGCGTTTGTAGTAGTGTAATATGCACAGTCAGTAAAACCGGAATAAAGTATGTCGTTTGCGCTGGGTACCACTTGGCTCGCACTCTATTTAGCAACATACACTACTACTACAAACGCAAACCATCTCTAAGCTTATTTGGCTTTAATATACCTATTTACGTGTAGTGCGATTTCAGCCATGTTCTTGCTTATGTTTCGTCTTTAATGTGGACGAAGAGTATTTCATCCGATGATCGAAAGACTACTTTTAAGATTTGTAGTATAATATTATGTATGCTCAATCCAATTTTTCTTGCCTTTATTAAATATTTTGAATTGCAATTGTATATGATTTTAATTGTGTATGAATTATATTATTATTATTAACTTTTATCATTGTAATTTGATGAAAGAGGCCTTACGAATACAACGATTTTCTAGTCAGTTATATTAATTTATGTATCTCTTTGCCCTGTAATAATTATGCACTCCTATTCACGCCTAGTCGTATTATGAATATCGCGACTCCCATACACGTACTGAAATAACAGCCTATTATCGGATTCCGGCAGTGCTCATTGTATCCACTTTTTGACTTAGACCTTGATAGCTGTACGTATATCATATCAAAGGCGACTGCTGATGAATCTCAACTGGACTTCTGTTCAGGCAATCACTTCTGTTCCTGGACCTACCATTTAAAAAATCTGGTAGAAGTCATTTCATAAAAACATGTGAGTATCTTGTCGATCAATTTGTAATCTATACTTTTAATAAAAGAGTAAAAGGTCGAAATCTGTACATTGAAGATATTTCAGAAATAATAATGGGGGGGGGGGGGGGTGTTTAGAATCATGGACAGAACAAGATACGAGAGTTTTTAAATTTTTGTGTCTGTCTGTCGGTATGTTTGAACGCCAATCACGTAGAAACCATTGGACAGAATTTAATAAAATTTGGTATGATTGTAGTATATAGTCTGGAAGGTACATTTACGATGCATTTTTACACGTATGGACATTTGTATGGTCTATAAATTGCGTTTAGGTTATGTATATGTAATCATGATATACCAGCAAGACCAATTCCGTGGCCTGCGAGGAGACCGGACTTAACGCCGGTTGATTTGTATATCTGGGGCACTACCAGTTTCTCAGATTCGCCTATACACTCCATTAAAAACTGATACATGGGGTAACTGGCGATTAGGAAACTGACGCGAATAATCTTGACGACCATCTTCACTGTTACCGTTGCAAAACACAATATCGGCATATTTTCTTCATTTGTGTAATTTTAAAACATACTCTGTTCATTTTGATCAAGCTTTTCCATATTTCAATAAAAATGGAACTACAATCGTGAGTGTATTTAATTCAAAAAACACGGCGCCAATTTTAAAAACAAAACAAATGCACGCGTGGCAATTTTTTGAAAAAAGAACTCTTTAAAAACTTGTTTTTTTTTTTAACCTGCCAGTTTGCTTCCTGTATTGGCTTAGATACGCATTAAACCTATTTGCATGATATTCAAACGGTGATTTTCAGTTTCTTTGAAATAAGTTCTTAGTTGTAATGCATTGTTGGAGAGCTAAGAAAACGGTTATGTTTTTAAAATAATCTGCAAACCAAGTTTCATAACTTTTTTTTTTGTTTCTTAGGGCATTTTAGCGGAAAGAAATGTCAAAAAAATATTGAAATAATATCGTTTTTCGTCTCGCATTTTTAAATTTGATCCGATAATTGTTGTTTTAATATTGATAAATAACCATTGTTTAATCATTTTTATAGATCAGAAGAAAAAGCGAGATTTAAATTGTTCTTTTTTTTAAATAAATTTTTGATGTTGCATGTTTGACTTATTTTGAAAAAAGTTTAAAAAACATGATAACTCAAAAATGGTTCGCTTTTGCATAATGCATATGGGGGTTAAAATTATCGCAAATAGTCACCCTTATCACCTGACGGGAATACCTCGAATTGCCAATAACCCTGTATATAAAAGGCCATAGGCATTGTACTACTCGTATGGTTTTTGTACGTACCTATTTCCGATGGATTTGTTGCATGCAACTTGTTCTCAAATATGCAATCAAATATTCGACCTCTGATGGCGTAAGAAGATGTATTTTATATAGAGTTATTTTCATTATAGTTTTCTAGGCGAAATTAGTCTCTTACGCGTAAGTAAAGTGATGAATAAGAAAAATTACGTCATGAAAACTTTGGACACAAACTAGGTAATTTTCTTAAACTAAATTTTGTTAACCAGATTTTCAAAGCGAGCCGGTAAGATTAATCGTTTTATAATTAGAAAAATCTTTACTCCGTAGCTTTTGGTGATCTAGGTAAATATTTTTCATGATTTGCTTATAGTTTAAGGTTTAAGCCTTAAATCTTCTATGCGCGAGGAATATTCGGCCACACAAGTTACTCGTGTCTTACACCGCATATGCGCTTTAGAAATATATAGTCGACCTACGTAAATAGGAATTTCGCAATAGCAAGGTGATAGTAGAAATCGTTGAATATCGGCTTTGAAAAGGCAAATTTGCATTATGTACCAGCCATAATGTATAAAACACAATTAGAATTTGCGATTTGAAGCAGATTTCTGCATTCGATTTCCGCTTAAGAAATACGTTATTGGATAGTGTGTTTTGTTTTAATAATTAAATCTATTTATTTTATTATTGATTGTAAAAGTTTGGTAATAATTCTATATTTATCATCGGTTTAAACGTTTTTCTACTAACTACATCGTATACAATCAGTTTAAAATAAAGACATAGATATAAAGTGCGGCGCGGCGTGCTAATAATCGTCTGTGGTCAAAGTTTCCTCTGCAATCTTGTTACTAAATGCTTTTATCTGTTTAAGTACTAAGAATGTTATTATTTTTGGAGGCATTTTAATATAAGCAATTATTTGTTAAATGAAAATTCAACATAATATTTTTTCTATAATTAAGTATGCTAGTCTATATAAGTGAGGAACTGCTAAGTAGGTACTTTTTGTGTTTGATTTAATTAAGATGGAATCAGAATTATATAACTCGAATATTATTTTTATTACTAAATCAGCCCGTATAATATTAAGACCGTTTATTTGATCAAAGGTAAAGTTAAATTTGTCCCTTAATCCAGTTTACCTTTTCAATATTCGATGCTGAACTTTGCTACCTAATTATTTTGGTGAATATAACTGTACAATTGCGGAATCCATGGTGCGCGAACCACTTGACCGGTATTTTTTTTTAAATTACAACTAACAAAGAAGTAAAGTAGAATGTCAATTGTCTAACTTTGTACGTAAAGTTTTACTTTATGATATCAATAGTATCTACATAATTTTATTCTTAGAGAAGTGTACCTATTTTGTGAAAGTCTTTACATTTTAAAATTTTGAATTATGTAATAAAAGTACTTGAATCATTGTAAATACATAAGAGTGTTGTAGATAATCCTAGTGTTGTGTCATCACGTAGGTAAATAAATGACTTGATGTAAATTAAATATATATTTTACTCGGATGGATTTGTATCACTATTGTGTAGTTGAAATAAACTGGCTATTGAAATTACATAAAGTTGTTTATTTGTTCCTTTTGCTTATCATAGAGGATGTGACCCGCCAACAAAGTCAAGATAAAATTTGATCTTTAATTATGAAGAAATTATGATGGTTGCTAAATAATAACAGATTACGAAGTTTATATACTTTATTACCAAATTAATGTTCTTAAAATAGTGTATAACTTATTATAGTTAAAGTTTTACAACATTATGTAATGACGACTTCTTCACAGTACCGTAGGATTTTATGTAGTTTAATTTATCGATACTACACCGTCATATTTCCCACGAATTCCATAAAAATATGTGAACAGTCAGCTCATTGAAGTGTAAATAGAATATATAAATAACCATAGATTTAGTAGCAAAAGGTTGAATAAGACGATACCAAAAACGGAATGAACTAGTGTGCGTTTTATTTTGTTGCTTTGTTAAACAAGACATCTAGTCACAGTACACGCAACCACCACTAAAGACGTCTACTAAACATTTACTTATTATAAACACTTTAAATCCTTATATTTTTTTAAAATAAGCAGGGTCTGTTTTGATAACGATTTACGTTGGCCGATAACACATACGAAAACGATCTCGTATCCCTATCCCGTTGTAACACAAGCGTATACTATGTTCTTTTTCTTTCGAGTTGCTGATTTATATATTTAATGAAATCTATGCAAATAACCAACCACTTTATCCGCCAAAAGCTGTAAAGATCTAAGGTATATGTATCTCAAAACAAATCGTATAAAACAATCGCTACTTGAAATTATTGAAATATTTTTTAATGAATAATAAGTAGGTATATAACAGCAACTGTTTAATAAAAGGGGTATGCTGTATCAATAAGTAGAACATTATCAGACTTGAGTGTCTTTGTTTGAATGGTAAAAGCTATGTTGTTGTAGCGTAGTTTACAGGGTCTGTCCGGACGTGCCATAAAGCAGAGCGTGTACAGAGCTGTCTCCAACTCGGGCGATGTCCCCACAAACATATTAACATCAGGTGCATCTTTTGTGTCGCTCAAAACCGAGTGCTGCTTCAAAATAATTCCTTTCTGTAAATTACATAAAATGTCTCTATTAAATAAAATGAGAAGTAAAAAAAGTAATCAAATAACTTTTAATAATAAATCTATACCAATATTATAAAGCTGAAGAGATTGTTTGTTGATTTGAACGCACTAATTTCTGGAACTACCAGTCAGATTGGGTACACACCGAGTGATCCCGGAACGCAAGGAATTAAAAGAAAATCAGTGATAGGCTTATCACTATGTATATGGTGGTCGTGATCACTAACATCTCGCTTTAATATGTAAACCGACTGACTTCTGAACACGACAAACCGAAAGAAAAAAAATTCTGGATAGGGACACCCTAATCACCTAGCGTTATGAAATATACTTTACGACCTATTCTTATACGTACCAAATATATATTAAAAAAATTATAAAAATCGGTCCAGCTATTAGGAGGAGTGCGACCACAAACACCATGACACGAGATTTTTATATATAAGATTTATTGAGCTTATATAACTTCACGCTACGGACCTAACGAGCAGAGTTGTAAACATGAACGTCAAGAAATTTGGCAAACTAGGTAAGTTGCTTGGAACAAAAACACGCTACACTGTTGCGTCGGCGGCGCGGTCTAATAAATTGAACCAGAGTGGAATTGTGGGGCACAGCTAGTCATAATATAAATTAAGACTCAATTAATAAAAAAACATTTTTATGTTTTAACTTACTCCGGAAAGTTCTAGTTTGTCGATGTGACCCAAGTAGTTAGCTTTACGATCCAATTCTCGTTTCGCGAAGAACAACCAGCTGTGCAGACCTGTTATGAAATTTTTTATATTTTTTTATGTTAAATTAATACATTAAAGTTTGTGATATTGTGTAATACATAGACCTAAAGAAAACTTTGATATTAATATGTCATGTAGATAAACATTTGATAAATAAGTCAATGTTTACATTTTAGTTTTTTAATTTAATAAACAAGGCTTAAGGTAAGGATTTCGGATTTCTGATTCTAAGTCTTTGTTGAGTTACTCAAGTGAGGTTAAAATAAATGTCGTCTGTTGATTTACAACTTCATCCTACTTGATGCTCGAGTGTTTGCGAAAACTTTAAGCTGCGATACACTCAAGAAATTTCTCAAATAAGAGTCAAATTATATACAATTGGATAACATTCAACCATACACATGTAATACAGTTTTTTTTGGTTTATTAAAATTTTTGGACTACAATCGGTTTTTCTGCTATTCCAAAATAATATTTGTTACAGTGGAATTATTAAACAGTAAAAATAATTAAATAATTCAAACGACAATCAATGACAAATGATTGATTATGATGATGAATGATGATTGATTCAAATGACAAATGTAAATAATTTGCGGAACCCACATAATAACTGCACTGGATAACAGAGCCGTCAAAATAATTTTAGAATATAATAATAAAAACTCACCAAGCACTGTATCAGATTTAAGTTCGGCCATAAATATATTTTCAAAGGCGCAACTGCATTTGCAAAGGCCGGTCCAGTGACGTGCGTATTTCGTAAACCAAATTTTCTGTAGTAACTGTACTTGTTCATTGTACTCATTCATTTGAGTCAGTCCTAAAAAAGAAATATATTAGAAATCAGTCAGTTCTAATTTTAAGTACCTACTCTCTACAATACAGAAATGTATTTTCAAACAATAGATAGGTACCTACAGTAGGTACGTTTCATACAATTTCGATAATGCGCAACAAAAAGACGAAATTGAAACTAGAATAATTTTATAAAACTTGATATTTTTATTTAAATGTGAGAAGAATATTAAATATTGTTTCGAACACCCTGCCCAGCCTGTTGCTAAACCAGGGACGGATTTAAGTGCTGAGAGATCTTAGGACAACGAAGAAGTGGCCCGAATGATTTTGAATATAAATTATGAATAAACTTTGAATATTCTTATTTAAAAAATTTAAAACTTATCATAAAAGTCCCTCTCGTGTGAAAGACCCGGGGCTCAAGCACCTGTTGTCCTCTAAATCTGTGCTGAACAACTGAACGACAAACGAAAAACACAGTCGGCACTTACACATTACTCACTAAATCGCTTTCGCCATACACCATGATAAGCGGTCATAGTGATTTCATTTGATTCATCACTTTTAAGGATCAGCAAGTATTAACAGTATGATAAAGACGGCTGTCAATGGATCTTCTCTAGTGAAGTAACTCTGTTCATGGTTAATACTTTTCATAAAATCAGATCCGATATTTTCTTAGCAATTATGTATGTAATATACATAGATATAGATCTGTATACGATAGATACTTTAGACCATAGCATATTCAAAGATTTCATGAAGTAATAGATCTGAGATCATCAACATTATAATGGAGCGCAGTAGGCAACCCTATATTCGTAAATAGTCGTCGACTACTTAATATCTAAATGGTAGGAAGATACTCATTTACCGTAGACAAATCTCATTTACTAATAAATATTTGGTTCATTGAAATATAAAACCATAATTGATCTTATCACATGGGTACATATCTTCGTCGGCATTGCAAAGAACATTTTAATACTTATTTGATTTAAAAAAATAGTAAACAAGGTGCAGCATAGCATTTACCTTTACTGACAAGGAAATTCATAAGGCTGCGAATAGGTCCGGTGGCGAGAATAGTGTTGATATAAGTTGTCTGTTCCGTTTCTTCCTGCAACATGACATCATCACTTTATAAACATAGGTACTTACCTTCATCCGTGCTATTCGTTACTCGTGTTTATAGCACACGTGTTATTCAATAGCATCGTTTACTCACGTTAGGGGTGACGAATTCTGGCCTGATCACATTTTTGTGATAGTTATCGAATAAAGCTACGAACGGCCTTATTGTAGGGCCATTCCACACGTTCTCTGGCACGTTGAGTAAACTGTAAATATTATGGAATATAAATTACACACAATTCGATATTTTATAATTCGTAGTCTGTGTTCGTCATTATATACAGTTCTCTTTTCCATAATGGCTCATATGACAGGAGTCCAGGACCTCCGGCTTGAAAAGGGCCTCAAAATGCCGATGTAATTTTCTAAACAGGGAAGAAAATATTATTTAATCTAAAAACAAATCAAACATACATAGGTAACGTAAAACTTTTTTTATAAAACGTCCGCAAATATTTAATTATTGTTAAAGTATTGAAAATAAATTTTTGTAAATGTATTCTCTTGTTTAACTGGTTTCACTCGACAGTACCTATAGTAAAATTTATCAACCACTAGCGATGTGCCCGTGGCTCCGCACGCCTTTGTTACTACGCAGTAGTTATTTACATCCCGTAATTTGTCAATAATTAAGATAAAACTATGCTATCCTTTAAGTTTAACCAAATTACAGATACTTACGAAACTTTATCATAATCGGTTCAGTAGTTTCAGAGTTTATCCTGAACATAAATCGTGTCACGAGATTTTTATTTAAATAAGATAGGTATACCATCTAATATACATTAACTAGTAAAATATTAGGTAGGGGAAAAAGTGTCCGGATTAGTCTGGAAATTTTTAAGTTAAAAGATGCACTTCGCTCTGGTCGCACTTTTACGAATAAAATGGACGCCATTTTTGAAAAAATGGAGCAAGATCGGCATATCAGTAGTTACGATGTAGCTGAAGAAGTGGAAATTGACCACAAAACTGTTTTAACCCATTTAAAGATTGCTGGCAATACCAAAAAGCTCGATATTTGGGTGCCACACGAGCTCCTGAAGAAACCTCTATTATAATAATCATAATAACCAATAAAGTCACTGAATATAAATACTGACATGCTGATATCTTTATTCGCTCTTTTTTACTTTCTAAAAGGGCCACAAACTGTTTGTTTAAGTTCCCTGCCTAATCTAACCGATGCTGATAGTGTACTTGCGGTATTCACCCTTGCTGCTCCGCATGCGTTTATAACACAATAATTAGTTTCATTCCGTAATTTTAGTTTTACTCATATTAAAGAGAGTTCATACAGTCTTCAATTAAGCAATGACTATCGTTTTCGGTGTACAAAATTTCATTAAAATCGGTCGATTTTGAGGTAAATAGACAAAAAAAAATTTCATGGCATATGCGTGATCATTGTCCTTTATATACGATGTTTATCTGGGAATTTGAAAATAAACAGATTTATTAATATAGATACTAGCGGTGCCCCGCGGCTTCACACGTGTTTGTTACGCAGCAAGTATTTTCGTCTGGTAATTTTATTTGTAGGTACTCATAATAATGAAAATCCTTATAGCCACCCTATCAGTTAAAAAATAACGTACAGGTACACAAAATTTCATCATAATTGATTATTTTTACGATTCCTTAAAGTATTCTTGGCAATTCTTATAGCCTTCAGTAATTGTGGTATACAATACAAAACAAAACAAAAACGCCTATACAAAACGGAATCGGCTGAAAATTTTTAAGATTTCTAAAGTATTATTATTATAACCCATCAAATAAAGAGTATAGACTCATACTTTGATTTAAAATTGTATAGCTGAAAATTGTTATAGCTTATCAATAGACCAATGACATAAGCTTCTCGTGTACAAAGTTTCATAGGAATTGGTCAATCAAGCCGTTTTTCAAATTCAGACATAAACCGACAAAACAATTTTTTTATGGCATATTCGTGATTGGACTCATTTAAATTAAATGTCTGAGGAAATTAGAAAAAAATGACATGTACAGACAACACAGCAGATTTATTGACATAGACAAACGCCAATGTGTCAGTGATTAACATTTACCCTGTATAATTTTAATGAAATACTTATCTCTAAACGCTGAACGCCTTTATCAACATACCGTTCATACATTTGTTTGTGTCATCTAATTAGTTAAAAACCTAATACGCAAAATTAGAATTTAAATAGATGATAAAATATGAACTCATAAAAAAGTTGTATAACTAGATATATATCTAATATCGTTTTTATCTAAAAAAAATTATAACTAGACTCTTGCTGTAGAGCAAATAAAACACTATCAGCCAGGTTCCTATAAATTATGTGAACAGGTAAAGTAACGACTACTTTTCATAGATCTTATAAATTAAAATTATTAGTATTAATAATATTGGAAGAAGCTCACTTAGTGCAATCCCGTTCGATTTTGATTGCTGATAATAATAATAATAATAAAACCTAATAATGATATACAGAAAATGTATTTAGCTGTTGTAAAACACGCTAAATGCGTTTTATCATAGAATAGATAATGTTACTACTACAATATGCGTAAACTTTATCGATAATGACTTACTTAGAGGGTGCTTCGTCGTTCTTTGACATGGGCGACGTTTTCCCTTGCAAATTAACTTGAATGTAGTTGAACGCATTGTTTAAATCCGCATTGAACATCTCTTCACTGATTCGCAACAGGTCATCGTCAGTCGTGGAATCCTGTACCTGACGTAGCATGTCTTCATAGCTTTTCTTTTTAGCATAGTCGACGACACCACCAACAACCGTACCAATTTGTTGCAATGTATTTTGGGCTGTATTTCCTTGTTGGCCAGTTACGGAGTTGGAGATTAAATTGGGAAGTATGCTGTTAAATATTTGACCAGCTGCGTGAGCTATGTCATCAGCGTGACATGCTCCTAAACAAATTGATAATATTAAAATAATTCTCATTTTGCAATTAAATGTATAATCTAATACAGTCCTTTCGCGCTAGTGGTCTCTAGCACTATGCGCAAGCATCGAGTCCGAGTGGGCGATACAGCGACCTTTAGATGACGTCATGTCTATGTATATAAAATAATAAGTATATGGATTATTGAGATTCGAACTGCGGATTTCCAGTTTCAGCGATGGTCATTACCCTGAATAATTAAGTAATTTTATACACAGTAACCATTTGTATTCATCTAAATATTCGACTATGTACCTACATGAAGTATGTTCATTCGGGTGGCCCAAAAACAACGATATTTTTTTTTTTTTAATTCTCACATAAAAATATGATAAATTAACACGTTTTAAGAAATCCCACCAAAAAATCAACTTGAATTTTTTTTTAAAGTGTCGCTCATGTTTTTTTATTATTTCGAAAATTGTTAATAAATTACAAAAACATCAAAATTACATCAAATCATATAAAAGGAAATATCATTAATATAATTTCAACCGTAGATCATAATAATTACATGATGAAAAAAAAGACATTTTTTACTTTTTACAATTTTGGAGCTTTTTTAAAACAATTGAACGAACCTGTACAATTATTTTTCAGAGTTGATTTTTTGATGAGTGTTCATAAATCGTGTTAATTTAACATATTATATTCAAGTGATAAGTATAACAAAAAATATCGTTTTTTTTGCGGCACCCTTTAGGAATATTAATCCATGTGTCATAAATCTTCTTACCTAAGTTAGTTCTTAATTTAATTGCGAATCTTTACAGTTTTGTATTAATATTATTATCTGGATTTTGGAAATCGGAGATACTCCAGACCAAAAAAAGAAAGTCATGTGTAATGAACGGTACACACGTAACGATATATCGTAGCGATTTCAGAATATACAGTTAAATCGAACGCCCCTAGTGTATCCACACACCACCGATATCGGTGTCGATCGTCAGTTCTCCGCAGAAACCCGCGCAAGAAACATGTCATCCTCGAAAGAAAGATGATAACGCACTTGCGTTATTTGATCTGATTATGTGTTTAAAGAAAAAAAGTCGCGGAGTTTATGGTGTAAAGACTGGCTCATGAAAAGGAAGCTATTTTCTCATACCAACTTGAGTTGAAATTCGCTCCGAAAGATTGGCATAATTATTTAAGATGAACTAGGAGGCATACTTAAATCTGCTGGCTTTAGTTACTCCACAAATAAAGAAACAGGACACTGTAATGAGAGAAGCAATAAGTCCTCATGAAAGATTATCTGCTATACTGCGATTTTTAGCTACAGCTCTTTTTTATATGCAGTTCTAAGATTATTTATCTTCCTAACTACTATATCCATGTTGGCATTTGGATCGATGGCTTTGTATTTATCGACAAGCCTCTTGTTGGCGGCATTTTTTTTGTTGCGATCGTGGTACTCCTTTGATGTTTTCTTCCAAAGGCAAGTTTCGCATCCTATAAACTCTTTCAGTTGTTCGCGGTGTTCACCTCTTACGTCTTGCGACATATTGCAAAGAGCGCGATCCACGCTTGCGCTCACAAGCGAACTCCGTGACGAACGATTGCGAACGATGCCGAACTGAGCGGCCGCCATCTACACGCGACGATAAAACTGTGCAAACGCAATTGACGACGATTTATCTTATAACTGCCACCGATGAACGATAATCTGCAACTATTCTTCATACACACGATCGATAAATCTGCGCAAATCGGGTTGCACAGATTAAACGCTACGATATATCGTTATGTGTGTGTAGCAGGCTTAAGAAGAGGCTAGAAATATTATCACAAGCAGATCGTTGCAGACGAGCGCGCACTTGTAATGCAGCAATAGCGTGCCATCTGCGCGGTGGCGCGGCGGCGACATTGCAGGAAAATCGTATTTTAACTTTATGTATTATGCATCAGCTTGTATGTGATCAGTATGCTATTCAAACATAGTTATTTGCTTACGTTACCATAGTAATCACACATGTACATGTAACCACAAAGTAAAATATTAAACTTATATTTCTGATATCAATAATTTTAGTACTTAAAATATACGGTAAATATATAAACAATAACAAGTTGCCTATATACCAAGAAACGCGTTATCGCGATGAGGTCATCACGAGCAGAGGTCGTTCGGTTCGCGTAATTTATACATATTACATTCAGTAAACCAGTGGTAGTGGCTTCACTAGCTCGACTCACTTGACCCTGACAAACAGTTCGTTTCAAATCGTAACGAAACATTTGACTTAGTCACAAACATCAACAAGTTCTAACTGCACATCATGTTGTTAGTGGTTAGCAAGATGAAGGCTGCTACGTTTTTTTTCTTCTTGGCCATCTACTCCAGTGAATGTAAGTATTGAATCAAATTTTCTATATCGATATAGGTATTCTAAAACTAGAAATCATTAATATATCACTTTCATATAATTATGCGCACCTAATATTCATTATTTGCCTTCTGTAATAGTTAATTTTGTTTTTACAATATTCATCTAAAATTCTATAAAATATAAAAATATATTGCAAAGAAATGTGCCATAATATGTTTTTTTATTCCATTCGAAAGTTTATATCTCTATCGGATTTTATGGCAAACTTGATCGTGCAGATGCTTATTAAATGTCAAAAATCTAAAATATATTATGACAATCAATTTCAGGTCGCAAAACCTACAAGCCCATTGATAAAAGCGCAAATATTGACTTCATTAACATGGAAAGCGGTGGAGCTAAGATCGGTGGAAACGCGCGACCTAGTCAAATTCCCGCACAAGGACCCACTATCCCAGTTCCAGCACCAGTTCCTGCCGGACCAGTTCCTACTGTATCGAAACCAGTTGTTACCCCAATTATTGGCAAACCTGTTGTACCTAATCAGCCTCCTAATCAAATCAAACCTGTGCCAGTCAACCCTACGCCTGCAGCACACCCAATAACCACCCCTGGACCGGGCAGTGTAAAACAACTTGTCAACTTCTACGACAGCCAGGGTAAAGGCAGTCCTATTAGACCGTACAGCTACAGTCAAGCAGTTAAACAAGGCTGATAAAAAGATAAAGTTGTGTTTATTTTTTTAAAATAAAAGGCGAACAGATTAGATTTGTATACCATATGTGCTCATATTCAAGCTTTTTTATATTTTATATTATGATTTATATTTATAATTAATATCCGATCAGGTTTTCGAGTATTTAATAATATATTGTACAATGTAAATATACCTGACATTGAAATTGTATTACTGATTTTCTCTCTGATGTGTAATGTCCCATTATATTATATAAATAAAACTTGATATTGGCTATTTAAAGCTATGATAAATTGAGATGTAAATAGATAGATAGTTATTTAAAATGAATAAAGTTATAAGTAGTGGTTAATAATAAAGATAGTTTAATAATAACTTTAAAAAAAACACGTCACCAAAAGCGTGGCGGACAAATTTAAACTTTAACAAAACAAACAAATTTAAATTTAAACTTTATGGCTCGCAGGACAGGGTTTTGGACAACCTTGCTATAGGTGAAGTCTTTTATAATAAGTGATTCTTAGATTTATTTATAGATTAGTGTTAATTTATAAAATACACATTTACACTCAACAAGATAAAAATAATGCTGATTTTTCTCAATTAATAACATTATTGAAATATTTTATATGACAATCTTTATTTTAACTAATTACGCTTAGAAAATAAATTAACAAAACATTATTATACATAATTAGAAATGTAATCAACAAATACGTATAAACGCGACATAAAGCCATATTACAATATGAACTAACACAGTATTCCAGACAGTGGAAGTGTTAGTTGAGAAGACGGTTATCTATGGTGTTCAATATCACCTGAGATTTCATCTTCGTAGAAATTGTCTACATTTTCGTACTAACGGCCGCATATTTTATAATTACGTACATATTTCAAACACATTTTTGATCTAACTGTCTAGGCTTTCAGATGTGGAACTGTAAGACACGGCATGGGCGTGGCAGCAAATTTTTTGAGTACATATATAAAAGATGGTTTTACTGACTAGAGAATTATATTATTTAACTAGCTGTGCATGCGGCTACGCTCGTGTGAACTACAAAATTGCCGTCGGTCGGGCATATGCGCAAATATTGTCACCCCCGCTCCCAGCTATTTTAAATACAACAATACTTATTTACTAAATATATATTAAATTATATACGATACCTAAGTATGGTGAATCGATTCGGGCCCCTAAATGGCTTACGCTGAGAAAACCCATAAGATATATATCAAATAAATGTACATAATTGTAGACATTAAAAAAGACATACAAAAAAGTCAGTGAGAGTATATGTTTATCTTCTAAGGAACACCTAAAATAAGCAGTTTTATCTTTAAAATAGCCGGGAGCGGGGGAGCAAGTTTCGCGCGTGTGCCTGATCAATGGGATTCTGTAGTTCATGTGCGCAAAGTCGCGGGTATAGCTAGTTTTTTTGTAAATAAAATACTTTGTTGTTGTTGTTATTATTGTTCAACTAATCTACACCCATAACCCGTAAACGAAGAGGGCGTGGGGCGACGCTGTGCGGCCACAGAGCGGCATGCACTGTGCACGAAATGTGCCACTTTCACTCTCAGCGTGATTCATAATATCATTGAACCCACTGTTACGACTACAGGACCTCAGTAACTCTTACGTGGACAGACACCGAAACTTATTGTGCAACACTTTGTCCGCATTCTCAATTTATAACGACAACAATGGCTTACATCGTCCAAATAAAAAAGCAGTCATGAGGACTACCGACAGAAGTGAAAACATAAAACTATAAACATTTTTCTTAAACTTCAAATGAATGATAGAATTAACATTAATAAGAAAATTAAGAAAATACAAATATAATTTGAAATAAGAAATACTAACTTTGTAAAATATAATTATGTAACATAAGATAATATTTTTTAATAATCGTTATCATATCACGTGACCATGAATTTACTCCCTATCTAAACCTTCCTATAGAAGTTTTCACTTCTTAACATAATTAAACAGTTTACATAATTACAAGTGGTTCAATACGCAATTAATAAAAATAACTTTAATTGTTTGTAAATTTAGATCAAACTTATTTTAGCTTAATAGTTCTGTAAAATACAAAAGAGTTATGTTTCTATATGTACATAATATATATGTTCTGTTATTTTATAGAACTAGAGTCATGGAATTTTAGCAACATGTGTTATATTTTTTCAAAGATGATTTTGTCCACCAGTAGTTTAATACGGGCTGATTTTGATGAAACTTAAGATTAATTTAGTCGAATGAAAATGTTCAGTCCGATAGGATGACCAGTTCTACTTTAAAACTTGATATGTTATATCCTTTCGTTTTTTTGTGTGCAGAAATATTGATTTTTATGATGACATGATATTTTTTTTATGAACCGTAATGTAATATTAGTGTAGTTGCAATCTAGAAAATATTCTATTCTTATCTTTTGTAGGCTCTTTTGCGGTTTTAATTTTAATGCCACTACATTCCGACAGTATTTAGACCCCAGTTCGGTTACATTATAGATTTATAAATAAACTTTAAGCATGAGGTACATATAAAATTATGGTTAAACATCTTTTCGTAACTACTCTCCAAATGTACCTAAATAACTTATGGTATAAAAATAGTATGTAGGAGGTATATGTAGGTAATGTTATTAAGTAAAAAATCCTTACACCTTTTGAGCGAACAGGTCACTTATACAATTAACGGCAATGTTGTAAATATTCCAATTGAAATATGTATGACTTTACCGTAATTTATAAATTTAAATAGTTACTTACGTAAAGAGTGCGTACACGCTATTTTCCAAGCTTTCTACTATGTAAAATTGAATTTCATTCTGCTCAACTTTCTTTCACTCTCTCGAAATTTAAAAATATAAACATTTATAACAATGTGCAAACATAACCGAATGTGGTTGCTTCATTAATGTCAAATCTAACTTGTCGCATATAAAATAATGGAATTAATTTTATATAACAATGGTTTACTAAGTTTCACAAGCTTTTATCAGTTAGTATAAAGATGTATTAAATTCGCTGTGTATATAAACTATCGGGTTTTAATCTGCGCACAATGAGAACGGTTCGTTTTGCGAACGTACGCATACACGCTTTTAGTTGGGCGAGAAAGTATCATTACAATTTATACGTGAAAATGCAATTTCATGGCATTGAATAACAGACGTGTTCATTCATTTCTACTTCACTGAATTAATTAACGTACTTTTACACTTATATAAATTATAATTATTTTATTATATTTCTTGGGTAAATATAAACGCTTGTGCTTTGGAGTTACGGATGGTGTACGTCTATATAGTAATTTAAAAACATGAATATATATTAGTTATAAGTATTGTGAGATTTTTAATAATATGTTGCTTACACAAAGAAAAAATATTTTGATATTATTTATTAGTAAACGAGTATTGTAATAATAATTAATTCATAATTATAATGTTTATGAATGCATGATAAGCAAAAGAATCCTTACTCAAAACCTGTAAATTGACTACAACCCTCATACACAAAATAATATACAAAAACCATGCCGAATTAATTACGAGACAACTAAAAAGACCTTGTTGATTTCCAAAATGATGTTTTTTATACCCTAATTTGCTTCTATGTACATTATAAAATGAAGTCGCTTCCCGTTGTCTATCCCTATGTACGCTTACATCTTTTAAACCACCAAACGGATTTTAATGCGGTTTTCACTAACTTTTAGATAATTTTTTACAGAAGGTTTATATATACAACACATTCCAATTATGTTTTTGTATAGTAGAGAAAATATTTGTAATGAAGTCGTCAACAAATTATTTTCGGGCGCTTACATCTACATGGTTTACACTGGCTAAACCTTATGAAGTACATCAAAATAATGCTTTAAAGAATTGTAGTTCTTCAAAAAGCCTACAAAAAAGGCCGCAATGGCATATGTCTATTGACTAAGGTAAAATCAGGCTTTTTTTAAACATAAAATATACCACTATTTAAATTGTACCCGTGTGAAGCTGGGGCGGGTCTCTAGTACTCAATAATACTCACATCATGCTTTAAGCCAAAAGCGTACTTCGCTAAATCATATTTTTAAATTGTTTAAAATAATATACAACAATAGAATGATTGTTTTATTTGATGTTGTAAATACATATCCAATTTATAATTCTTTATTAATCATATTAGGTATAATGGTAATGTTATATGATATGTCACTTTAAAATACAGTCGCCTTAAATGAAATAGGCAACAAAATAACAATTACACACAACATAATAATAAGCAAAAACACAGTAAACATATATTATAATAAAATAAAATATGTAATAATAATACTCTTATAAAGATTACTTAATCTACGAATACTATTTTCGAGATCACAATGACATACTTACTCTTTATTATTGTAATAAGAACTACGCTCAAAATATTTTTTCTTATAGCCATAAAGTACCTATGTAATATTTAAATGAGTCACCGGGGGGAATTCTGAAACTATAAGAAATAGAGAAATATGTTTTAAAGGACCATGACATGGATTTTAAAGATAAGGAAAACTGCATTCATAGATTTTCTAAAAACTCGAACCTAATCATTTTAAGAAAAAAAAATTATGTCATTTTTATACGACAATTGATAGTGTAGGTTGTAAGAAATAAATGTTGCTAGGAAACCCTGTGTCTAAAATTAAAAGAAAATGCATAATAGCCAAATTACAATGAACTTCTTAAATTATAACTTCAGAAAAGCCAATTTACAAACGAAGTCACCAGATTTAACTACACTAGTTTATTTATTGTGTGATTAGTGATTACGTTAAAATTGCAAGTTTACAAAACCAGCCATGACACCTTTAAAGGTACAGGTCTGACTAACAATAAAGACCATTTAAAAAAACACCCTTTAAAACTACAAACAATACAAAACCGTTACTTAAAAGATCGCCTCTACTATTGTATCCAAGAAAATAGATGTTATTGTGAACATTTCAAAACGATACAACTAAATTCAGCATTTTCATTTAATTTAAGACATAGCAACATTTATTCGTTGCAACCTATACTATCAATTATCGTAATAAAAAGATATATTTTTATTTTCTTAAAATTTCCAGGTTCGATACCCGACTCGTGTATGACTTTTTTTTTAAATCTATGAATACAGTTTTTCTTATCTTTAAAATCGATATCATGGTTCTTTAGAACATAATTCTCTATCTCTTATATTTCACAGTACCTCTTCACTGACCCATTTAAATGTTACAAGCCTGTATATTTCTATTATAGTTTTTTCTGAATTCCTCGGCGTCTCTTTTGATAATTCAGCAACGTGTTGTATATCATTAATAGCAGCAAGGTGCATTCTAATCTCTGCAGAGTGAGTAAGCTATAACTACATAACAACTTTAATATATGAATAAATAAATATTTCAGTTGAGGGTGGAGCCCAACGATACGCAATCTATTGGTATCACAATCAAATTTTCAAAATAAAATTTAAAGCCTTTGCTTGTTTTCATTTCATATATTTATAGTTATTTTGCTGATACTATACTATGCTTAGAAGATGTAGATTAGGCACAAGTTTTATTAAATATTAAATTCCAACACAAAACATACATGCGAAAAAGGGGCCAAGTTCGGTAGAAACGACGTTCGGGGTAGCTGTTATCACCGATCAAAGAGCTGAGTTCCATAGCTATAGGAATGTACCTTCTTCAAATAATTTGCATGTCTTATTTGTCAATAAATTACGTTCAAAAAAATTGACTTTAAGATGAAATTAACGTAAACATTTATTGACGTAATAAATATAATAACTCAATAATTGATAAATTTACGTAAATATTGATTGACAATTCATCAGTCATAAATAGTTCAATAACTAAGTATGTAATTATTAACTAACATCTAAACAAAACAAGTTCAATAATATCAAATTAAAATAATACTTTCACTTAAATTGAATGCACGGTGCAATGCTGGCACTTTTCCGATAACAACAATACTGTAGTAGGTAAGCTCCGGATTATGTAAATCGCGACATGCGGATAGTTAGGTATAAAGCTGTGACTAAAGTAACCCAAATTCAAATTATGTTCCGTTTTAAGAAAGTTGTGACACGGTATTGTTATGCAAAGCGGATGTCTATGGCGAATATTATTATAGGTACTTCACTTATCATACGCGTATCACTTACGTTCTATTTTCATGTTTTTCTGAACTGTTTTATAACGTGATTGTAATACTTTAATAAACTCAACAGCAAAGTTAGACCGCCTTCATGGTTTCATGAACAAAACGTCTGTTAAAAGTCAAATGCATCAAGGGTTCGTCTATCCTTTTATCAATTCGATTTTTTATTTAGTTTATGGATTATGGAGTATGTATATTCATTATAATTATAAACTGCATCTGAAGTTTTATTTAAGGCCAAGTTGTTTCACGGTATTGATTGCACTAATTTGCTTTTTGTTTTTACAAAAGAGCAACCAACTGCTTGCTAGTGTTACTGTATAATGAATATCCATAACACATTTACTGAATTTGTATATAAATACTGGCATTTGTCGAGAACATAAGATCATACAGTTCTTGGAAAACGTAAAAATAGTAATCATTATGTGTGAAATAAACTCTCTCAAAAATTATAAAAGATGTTATTATGTAACCAAACACAATACTAACATCATTGAAATAACAATTTGGATGTTGTCAGTAATGAGGGTAATTTTCCGAAACAAAGACACCTGAGGCACATGTCTTTTCTCAGTGCTCACGGACCCACGCGACGCTGTGCGATCATTCACCCGGTCGCATATGTAGAGATGAAAGAAAGTAATGCTTACAAATTCGTGCACCTTAGTCAATGGCAATTTACTCGATTTCACTCTTTCAAGACAATTTTTATAGTTTATTTCTATGCACGAGCGAGCAACTGTGTGATACTGCGGAAACTCGACGTCTACTTGGAAATTCATAGTTGACTTGCATTTTTTAATCAATTAAGAAAATGTACAGTGTGTTGTTGACGTTTTTAATAAAATAAAATATGGTTCTCAACTTTTTTTTTATACTTAAAACATTTTATTCTAAGTAATAAAAATGATATTAAAATGTTTTACCAAAAATATAAATTTACACATTGTATATATATATTAGTTAAAAATAATTGCCCGGAGGATAAAGAAACAGTTATATAATGCATTACATTCATTCATGTGTAATACAGATTATAATACGCATATTCACTCTTTACAATGATTACGATTAGAAATTCTGAATTTACACACAATAATTTTACAACTTTTTCATTTGTTTAATCCTACTTTCATCGAATATCAATGTTATTAGACTAATTTCAAGATAAATAGGACACAGAAATTTCTTTGGAGATTTTTCTCTACTTGGGGCAGTCCGACTAGTGGATTACCTCCACCCTACAGAAGATTGCTGCTAACTAACCTAGTACTGTGTTACTGCGGTGAGTAGGGTTTCCAGAGGTATTTAAGTTCAAGGTCATCAACGGCGGTATAATATTACAAGCGTTAACTTCTCACCATCAGGTAGGCCGTATGCTTGTTTGCTACATTTGTTTTATTAAAAAAATCCTCATAATAAATTTCAAGATCCTAAACCTAACTATATGATGACCCTTGCATGAATGTATAATGTAGTTTAAATTTGTTACTCTAGTAACAACATAAGATTTAATGTCAATAAAGCGTCTGATGAAATTTCGTAGAGGTAACTTAGAGTCCGTAAAATATATCCTACTTTAGATTCCAAAAAAACACTTAGTACACCAGCAACAGCAAATTATATTTACGTGAACGTAGTCGCGGGAATCAACTTGTATTGTAATATACATTTTCTATTATACAAAAGAAATCGTTAATGAAATTGTGTTGAAGTCTTTTGTAACTGCATTCATGTTGTCATTAAAAAATTAGAAAAGGTAAAGTATATCGAACAAATTAAGCAACAATCTAATTTATATGTAGGTTTTGACGAATATTCAGCAATATTTTAAATCTCTTTGGAAATGCCTCTCTACTAGGGGAAGCCTGACTGGTGAAACTCCTTTGTCCTACAGAAGACTACAATAAATAAATAATCTTGTGTTGTGTTGTTGTGTTCTCGCGATGGTTTTCAGCGTACCCTAAGAAACTCTTTCGTCAACGTGCTAGTGATCCCACTTATGTTACAAGGGTCCACAGGTTATGGTAACTCTTGTTTGCCTTGCCACCTTAGTCGTATAAAAAATACTTTTTAAAGAACGATATCTTTTAATAATGCCTTCAATAAAATCGATTACGTATGTCGACAGACGAATCATTGATAATTGCAGTCATTGTCTAGACCTGCAAACATAGAGTAATAAATTCCCTATCCGTTTCATCCATAATTCTATGCTTGCAAATATCCTGCTGAAAGCCTCCAAAGTATTTGGATTACTTACTGATTGTACTTATTGGTTGACACTAGAACAGTTCAGTCAGGTTAACATTTAAAAAAAAAATTAGGGATTAGTAAATTGGCCTACCAAAAAATATGACCAGAAGTACATAGTCAGAGTTCGTTAAAAGAGTCGAAGTGTCATGCTTGTAAGTGAGATGTTAAAATAGGATTAAACATAATTCTTAATTTTTTGGGATTTACAACAAGAGTTTGGATACCTTTAGGAAAAGGAAAATATGAAAATCCAACTACATAGGGCTTGCTACGAATTACAGCATGTTCATTTTGCCTAATTTGCTACCTGTTGCAATTCTAAAATAATTTAACGTGCTTAAAAATTGTCGGTTACAACCCTCATTGACCTACTTTAGACTTCCCTGCGCACAGCATAAGGCGGGCTTCCTTGGCCATATGTGCTAGCTCTACAAGGCAAGTAATAATAAATGCAATGCATCTATATAATAATTCAATTAAATAGGCTTGTGTTTCTTCGGCGATTAAATATTACACTGTGTAGAGTACCTAGTTGTTAGCAAAAAAGACAATTATTTTGTTTAAAGTGTCATAAAACAGTGTAGACCAATTTTGTTTATAATGATACCCACACATTATGCTCATAGTTCTATTGTGACATCAATGCCGTCATCACAGGATTTCAAAATCAAAATCCGCATTAAGCGACACTATCCGGGATAGAGGCCCGTGAATGATGCAGCCGCGGAACTTTCACGCGTATAAAACGTGGAAGTAAGTGGCCGCCGCGAGCAGTGAGACTATCACCACTGAACCACAGTGCACGGTGTGTGCAGTGCATCGCACAGACCGCGCCGCCATACGCGCCGCGAAAACGAAAGTGATTACAAACTGTGACAAGGATCTGTGCTTGTGTGAACTCTGGAACAGTGATCGGTAGCTGCCCCGTTATCCTGAATCTGTTTCATCCTCTTCAAAAAGGAATTGAAAACTCACGTCGCAAGGTTTGGATTTTGTGATTACATTGGATGAGGTTTTGTGAATGATTTGAGTGCTTTTAAAATATTTAGGTAATAGTCAATGGATATACTCGAACCAATTAAAAGAACCTTTAACATTAGCATATCTAAACTTAAATATTTAATGTCAGTGTTTTCAATTTTAAATAGTTTTGATTTAAATAAAACTTAATCCAGTAGCATAAATATGTTCGGTAAATTGAGCCAAGTATAGCACAAATTAAAATTATAATTTTTTTATTATTATTTACATATTCTCTTGATGTTCAGGACACTTAAGCATTAATCATGAAAAATCAAATCGACTAAATCGATCTTTTTTTTTATAAACGGTATTAAATGTAGGCATGATAAGGATATTAATTTATTCAATAGTAATTTTATTTCACGGAAAAAAAAATTTAAACTATTTTCCCTCGGGAAAAGACTTTTCTCAGTAGTTAGGACCTTTGTATACTGGTATCGTTGTTATGCTTATAAAGGTTAAGCGGGCTTATTACCGCAAATGTAAAAATATTATTTACAACGTTACACGTTTTGTTACTAAGGAATATCATATTGTCTGATATAGTTCTAGTTTTTTATATTCAATATTAATAAAGTTATATTTTTAGCTTTAATAACGTAATAATAAATATATAGAATACATTCTATGGGTGATTAATTATATTTGTAGTTTTGTTACATTACCAAATTATTGGCACGCAAACTGTAGAAGTTTAATTGGATTATTACAATAAATATTTTTCTTAAAAATATCTTTATGTAAATGACCGAATTGAGTGAATAAATTCGTGGTTTGTTGCTAGTTTAACGGTTAGTATATAATTTATATTAACTTACTACCGACCGCGAATATATTAGCGTCAATTACAATATAAAATTTAATAAGAATAAAAATAGTCTATATCACTTAGGGATAAGAAAGCTTTCTGTCAGTTAAATAATTTTTACATTCGAAGCTACAAACTATTTATTTAAAATAACAGAATATAAATTTATTTTAATTTCATTTATAATATTACATGTATACTAATAATATTATAAAAATATAAACCTGGAAAGTTTGTATATTTAACATGCTAATTTTAGGAATTACCGGGTAAACAACCGATTTCAAAAAATATTTTTACATGTGATAGCTCGTTTATTAAGAAAGGTGATATTGTATATAAATTCCTTTTACGACCCAAGGAGCAGAACAGAAATTTAACGAAAGTGAACCCGCGATGCACAGTTTGTGATATAATTAGAGTTATCTACTTATCTACTTGACTTTGTGATGCTCGGAAGCACCGTATATTAATGAAATATTTCATGAATATAAAAGAAGCTAAAGAGATTAATAAGAAAAGAACCAAGCGGTGCTTTCTTTTTTCTGTCTCCATTATAGGCATATATAGATCGGTATTTAATTGGCATAGAATTATACCAATTATAATAATGAAACAAGCGTGAATGTTTAACTAAAAGGCTAACCTGTTATCAAATTACTCGAATATAGAAAGTTGCATAATGTTGCGTCAGTTCACTTTCACTTGCCGCTCGAAATAATCTCCGTAGTGCTGCGAATGTTTGAAGCACACGATTCGAATTTATTTAAACGTTTTCCAGCATTGTCTATAATGTCACAGTAATTCATCATGTGCAGCTTGTTCATTATAACAATATCAGTATGAGCGATCTCTGAAGAAGCGACGTATAGGTAGGTTCTGTAGCCGGTGTGAGTGTGGAAAGTAGGGCATACGTTACACAGTACGCATTTTATAGGCGCATGAGTTTCTCGTTTTACGTTAAATATGTATGTGAAATGGAATAAATAGCATTTTGCTATTTTTAAATGATAAAATGAGTAAAATGTACCAGTTAGTATTTTAATTAAATAATGCATATTTTTTTAATGAAGCTAATGACAATAGACAATTTTTTTTTTTTGAACTGACTACACTGTTAGCCTTAGGGGCCCTATCCAAAAACAGAGCCGTTGCGGCTTTTACAGCTTCACCGGACTTGAATTTTATTATTCTGTTGATATATCGTATAAATACGTACACTAAAATTAATTATACTATAAATTATGAGACAAAGATCTTAGCATTCCATGGAACCACTGTGCGGGTGCCGGGTCCATCGTTTGGCAGAGAGAGGAAAACACGAGCAGCCCCCGGGACTTGCGACCCTGGGTTTGGTTTAAGGGGCCCCCTTATGATGCACATCAGCGCTTACCTTGATTGCCCACGATACCCTCCCTGCCGAGCCAGATTTGGTAAGAGCCTGTTAATGCTGCTTTAGATACCCGTTCTAAAATAGAACTTACTGCAGTTCTCGACATGCCGAGGTCTTTTAACAAGTTATAGAGAGATTTCGTTGGAATACCTCTCGCTCCCACTTCTACATATACATTTGGATTTTTTAATGCGGATATTGAAGGTCTAGATACATTTTAATAATATAATATTAAAAATATATAGTTATAATTCTGTTCTCCGAAACAGAGCGAACATTGAGTACTATTTCACTTTGTTGTTTTAAGTAAACATAAGGTTCAGTGACATAGCTGTTAATTAATTTAGGAATCAAAAACAAACTTTAAAAAGTTGCGGTTGAGAAAGAAGACAAAAACAGCGATTAAAATATTGAAACTCAACATATATGTCGATTTATGCTTATCTGTTTAAGGCCGGATGTATTATATTACCTAAAATATGTTGCAATATTTGTTCGCGAAGTAGCGCTTCCAATTCCATTGTTCGAGTGCGTTTAAATTAAGCAACTGTTTTAGTTACGGTGTAGTGCCATCTTAGGAGATTATGCTGAACTTGCGCAAGTTTCAAAGACAATATGTTGTTACAGGACTGTCGTTAGTGTAATATTACCTCGATGAAGGTTACATCGAAAGTAATGCGATTTCAATATAAAAGGCTTAGAGAAAAAAAAAATCAAATACGTATATTTTAACTGGCTTCTTAAATTAATACAATTTCTACGTGATAATTTTGGTTTTTAAGCAAGTACATTTTATGTTCATGACTTTCTCATTTATCGATCTTTTTTTGTTGTTGTTAATAATGTAATATCATAATACAATCTATTTATATTACACATTAAACAAATCTTATAGCACAAGACTTAATTTATGTATCGTATATAATTTAAGTTTTGAACATGTGCATTAGAAAACATTCATCATTTTTAATGCCATAACATTGACTGTAAATATTATGAATATTTATTTATTACGTATTAATAATTGTAACTTTCACTTTACGAGCGTACAGATTTCGTGTTTATATGACATATAACAGAAACATCACAGAGAAAGCGCTCATGTCAATTTTGTATACAACTAAGGTGGCAAACAAGCTTACGACCCCTGGATAGACATGTTTTTAATGATTTCGATTACATACTAATAAAACAAGAAAGGACTAATTTGATGAAATTTGCTTATAAAATTTAATGAGTTATAAGCACGGCAGTTGCAGTGTGTAAGATTTGCAGCGTACGTGTAAAAACGTAAACGCATTCGCATGCTGTTCAATGTTAAGCCGAGTGGAAAGCGAGTCAGTGTGTCAGATGTTTGACAGCGCGATAGCTTCTACTTAATCGTCTTTGAATGCTGCTTGATAGTGTTTAACAACATAGTAATATGTGCCTATAACTAATTCCCAGTGTAACATTTTAAAACACCGCATAAAGCTGTTTTCACGCCACATTTTCTTAATTTAATAGTTTTACATGATGTAAATTTCAATTCGATTATGTTTTTTATGAGGGAAGTAATAACAATTTTATGAACGAAAGCATATGAAGTTTTTTAAAGCTGCAAATGTAGCTAAGCTTTTTATTTGTTAGGTTTAGGTAACAATAGTCATAGTGAAGCTTTAAGCTTTAATATTAATCGCAAATAATCTAAAAATATAAATCAAATAAATAATAATTTATCATTTAAAAACTATAAAAATATAAAGTATGAGGATATACCTACTATAATTTTATGCTATAGTTTGATTAAGCTATTAAATCGTTCAAAAACGTTAACCTATAAAGATTAAAAAATATTTTCTACCGAGATCAGCTTCAACGCAGTTTGAAGGATTCCATTGTAGTAAATATAATATTTAGAGAAAACCATAAACCGCTTATTTGCAAAACATGAGACACGGTATGCATACATTTATTAAAACTACATTCCTCTGTACTAACTCGTTTCCATTTACTTTACTCTTAGGTATTTAGATTAATCTGGTAAAACTTATTTATTCTAGTTCGGCGAAATGTTTGCATAGCGTCTGATGGTAATCACAGTACAGTTCTAATGACATGAAAGATCTATCTATCATATTGATGATTGTTAGCAACGAGCATCGACTTTTTGCAATCAGGCAAGCACAATAAAGAGGCTTTTCACGCCGCGTTTCAAGGTACCTATATGTACGTACGAAGAAGAGTATACCTTGGAAGGGCAATTATCCCAAAGTTTTGCTTCGTACTGCAAATAACAATTTTCTGACACTGCCGTTATTACTGTATTTACTATATAAGAGAGGAAAAAGGCATTCGCTTGTTTCCTTTACCTCCAATGAAATGTAGAGGATCAAAAAAGTGTTAACAAAAGTAATTACTGCCATCGTTGTTGATGTACTCTTTTAAATCGATTCTGCCTTCGATTTCCTATCACAAGTCCTTATACTATCAACTCCTTTAATTTAATTTTTATTTAATATACAAAAATTTAATTTGTGCAATAATGTCTAAGTCTCCTATACCAAAACCTCTGTAGCAAAACAGGATCAAGTAGACAAGATCATAATTTAGATTATAATAATTTTAGTGAGATTTAATAATAAGTTATAGTAAGTAAACGGCGATTTTAATACATTTCTTCGATGTAAAATTAATTGTTTTGTTAATCTAACTATCTTTCTTATCTGTGCAGCTCTCCTCACGCTCTAGTATTGTTTCGAGACACAGTTCCGAAGTAGAACTCATTTATTTTCCTGGGAAAGAAGTCGCGATTTATCTTAGACCACTACGAACAATAGTCTCTCTCTCTTAAATTTACTTGCCATAGATACAATATTGTTCGGTGTTAAGCATAATTATTATTCTAGTTCAATTAACTTTTATGTAAATAGGGAAATTTAATATCGTATTTGAAGTATTATTTAGTTTGTTGCTTTTCATCTGCTGATGTAATGAGCGGTAGTCTCCATTACTTTTTATAACTTCGTCCATTTATTACTTATTTTTTAAAGCATTAAATTAGAAAAGATTATTTTATGAATATTATTATAGTTTTTGTTCTCTTCATAATCATGTATGAAAAGCGGTTATTTTCATTTATTAAACCGAGCAAAAGTTCTATACAATGAATTAGGAGTGACCTACTAATACAATATCCAGGTCACACACACAGGGATACTAAATAACATCTCGAATACATAAACTAGCTTTAGCTATATTATTGAATAACAAAGAAAGAAACAGTGATATTATGGATGGAAGTTATTTCTTTCCCGACTTGATTTTGACAACCATACAGATCAATGAAATTCACTTCGACGCGCGTTGGGACCACAAAATTTATGTT
Source organism: Saturnia japonica (assembly GCA_033032175.1). Classification (NCBI taxonomy): domain Eukaryota; kingdom Metazoa; phylum Arthropoda; class Insecta; order Lepidoptera; family Saturniidae; genus Saturnia; species Saturnia japonica. The sequence continues at coordinate 6,498,484 of CM065311.1, read as the reverse complement.
AATGTGTATAACGTGTAACATATATTGTTAGTATTATGTTTATTTTTACTATTGCTATTAAATTGCGCAGTCATTTATACGAGCTAGAATTTATTGCTGAAAACCGTATTTAAATAAAAAAAATTTTGGTCATGTTAAGTTACACAGTTTCTATGTCGTTTAAATCGTGTTCTGTATTATGTTAATTCTACAACGAAGAATTTTTAATATCATTCACGATTGATTCTTTTAAATGTAAGTTGACGTAATTTTTTTCGTTTTGTATAAGGCTTTTGAAGAATGCGGTTATGCGAACACCGGCCACTGAACAGCTTTCCATCGACAGTTTTATTTGATTGTTACTTCCAGTTGTTAATAAACATAGCTACGAATGATTATTTACAAACTAAATTTGCATGCATCTATATAATTTGCCTTGTAATTACTGGTCATTATACTTATGATTTAAGTACCACTTTCCAAATAAGAGTAGTCTGAAGTATTAGCAGCAGTAGTACGCAGCTAAAGTATTTCTTTTCTTTAAATTTCCGTTTACTAAGGTTTTAATTACATAAAAACTTGAGTTTTTTATCCTTTCTCAGTAAAGCTAAACCATAACTAAACAATTCGTTTGTAAAAACAGCGCAAAAAATAGTTTTTCGAGTTCTTGAAATTTTTCAATTTTTTAACAAGAGGACATAAATATTTTTCGCCTATATCATATCTAATAAAAAAAATACTATATTGAATGCTTATAATATATTTCATATCACAAGTACTTCCAATGAATATAATTCACTAGTTATTACTACTAGTAAATACGCAAACACACTATAGGTAGGAATTGATGCACCGGATTTTTATAAAATTGTACGTTGTACTTTATTTAATTTTTTCTTTTCCTCTCCTCACAAATTATTAATAATAGGAACGATAAACGTAAACTGATCTTTTTTGGAAGCAAATGAACTGCCAACTTACCCGGAACTCAGGGGTTCACAAAACGCGTGCAATGCTTCCAAAATTTTTGTGTGCGTTTGTATGGATAAACTATAATTATTACTATCCTTCTGAATTGGAAAGTACTACTATTCCTCATGTATTGAGTGGCATTGTTTTACATAGTAAACAAGAATAGCAAACGAGCCGCACCCGTACGCCTGCTTCAACTAACGAGACGATAGAGCCCCTATTCGCTCCTAATCACTGCAATGCTGCGGGGAAATTTTATAGATTTCACTTTTGTTACACCTCTGTCACCAACCATCGTGGACATTGAAAGTTTCCTCTTGATGTCATAATGGTCGGACGTATTTGCAGACAGTGTTTACAAGATTATATTGTTAGAGCTTTTTCTAAATAACCAGCCTTTCAAACGTCTTAATAGATACGAGTACATGTTCATCATATCTAAAACAATCAGAGAAACATATTTATATATGTAATTTCACAAATGCTCCATGAATATTGTCTTAGAGTATTTCAGCTATAACTTACTAAAATGTTTTAAGATCATAGTGATTATCTTAAAAATCTTAAAGTTTGAACTAACTCAAATCAATATTATTTTTTCAATAATTCTTGCGTAGCAAATTATTTTGTAAATTGTAATAAATCAAAATGTGTATATTGTGATGCATATCAGTTTAGTTATATGTAATTAAAATATTATTTTTAATATTAAAATTAATACTGATTCTTTAATGCATACTAAGATACATGCATAAATCACATGCTTGTAATAGATTAACATGTTTCAAACGAAATTTTCAATACTTGCACGAAAATAATTTCCCAGATAGGTACTGCTAAGGTGTAAAAAGTAAAAATAAAATAAAGTAAAAAGCTAGAGTAAAGCAAGGTGTAAAGCTCTCTGGTCAAATATAATTTTCACTTTAGAGTAATATTATGAGTATAATATTTTAACCGAAAAATTTGAATAACACTGGATTTGCAAGGACTTTTAAATCCTTAGTTACAAAATTTAAGATTACAGATTTTAACAGAATTAAATTTTTTCTCGCAACTATCGCGCTATTTATTATATATATGATTATATAACGACAATATACGACATTATTTGTATTTTAGGAATATGCTCAAAGTTTACAAAATTACCAGGAATGTTTTTAAATGTCCCGAAAACACTGAAAAGCTTTACGGATGGATTTCAATTTTATGATCTCCAGTAAAAATATAAATCGCTATATACTTTGTTAAAAGTACGTGAGCATATTCTGAAGTAAATGTTACTAAAATGAAAAAAATGATTTGATAAGTATAAAAAATTGCTTACCAGCAAGTATCACATCGCAATGTTGATCTAAACTTTCATTGGTAAATTCAAGTAGCTTAGAATGATGCATTGAATGATGAGTGTTATTAGAAAAAGAAAATATTCACGACTATTGTTTTAAAACTCTCAAGAAACCGAAAGTATTAATTATCACGAGCATGCATATATATAGTAAGTTTTAGTTTTTTATGAATTATTTAAACGTTGAATTGGAGAAAGTATATCAAATTATTTTGCTCTAATTATGAAGTGAAGTCTTGTGTTACGGCAAATGAGTTTGGTTTGCAAGACAGCGGATGTTGTATGCGTTAGAAAACTAAAGACAAAGCTTTGTGGCAGCAGCATTCGTTCTTTTAAATAATTTTTATCTATGACTTCTATAATTAAAGACATAAAGATCAAAATAGAACTCTAATTTGTTTGTTTTATCTATCAGTATCTTGGATGTGAGTTGAGTGATACTGTCTTAACTGACACAATTAAATGTACCTAAATTAAATTAGACATTGATGATACGATAACAATCAAATATGACGAAGTCACATTATCTTAAAAATGATATCTATATACAAATAATAAAATTGAAGTTTTTGTTTGTAATCTCAAAATATCAGCTTTTTACAAAATGCATATGATAATAAGTATGTATATACAGGTACTTATAATAAAAAAATAAATATTTGTATATCTATTCTGTCAGTTTGTTCCGGCTGATCTTCAATTTTTCTCGATTTCTATAAGAATTTTCCATGCGGGCGAAATCGCAGGCACAGCTAGTTCTCATTATATGCGTTTTATTCTAAGTAATCTATATTCGAGACTCTTTTGCTTGAAACATTTGGGTATTTTATTTCAACGTTTTGTTGTACATTAACCACATCGACGCAATAAACAAATCGTTTGACACAAAGTCGAAATTAAAAAAAAATATAGGTAATTTGCATTGACGAAGGCGTTACTTTGCGGAAATCCATAGTAAATTAATCCGAAATTTCTTAGCTACTTCCGTCTGCAAGAGATCAACAGCAGTTTTTGTCTTTCTACATCATAAATGCGTATAATTAGTAAAATAATGATGATAATAATAATACAGTGAATGGTCTGTTAGCGAAGAGTTTCGACCACCATCTTAGGAAACTATCGCTTGGCTGTTGGATCAAGGGAAAGATACAGAAGGTAGTTCTTCTGGACACGACGCGAATTGTGAGGAAGTTCCTCCCCTGGAGCCCTAGCCACCGGTAGCTTGGGTCTTTACCCCACTACTGGCGATGAACTGTTTTTTATTTTAATATTATATTGTATATAGATATTATTGTAAAAAAAATAAATGAAAATAATTAAATAACCGAAACAATAATAACAAAGAAAAGTCATAAATAATATATTTAATGCCATTTTAGAAACGTACAATTACTGAAATTGATTTACATAATGTAATAATTATATTTAATTATAAATTAATTAATTAAAAAAAGATAATGTTATTAATTAATTTATATAATTTAACAATTTACTTAAAATAGTTCATCTTATTACGATTATTTATTTGTACTATAATTACCAAATGAGAATATGAAATTTATTTTTACTCGTATTACAGCAATACATTAACAGAATTGAATGCAATTTTCTTTGATGCACATGAAACGAATGAATGAGCAACAATATTTCTTGTCTTGAATTACGAGTATTAGAACAAGTCAGATAGTTTAAGGGCTTGCTCAACCGAACTAGTGCATTATTTATTATAGTAGCGATTTCTCGACGAGCATCTTAAGATTTCACCACTTTCATCTTGTATTTACGAGAGAGTGCAGACTACATTCATCCTTAGATCATATCATACTAATGTGCAATAGTTTTTTTAGAAATTTCTTGGAATGTTGCTGCGATACTTGGTTAATCGGAAGCTATCTAACTACTATGTGAGGATTCCTTATATTAAAAATTATTATTAAATTATACGATGACCATAAGCGATTATAATAAGATAAGAAGAATTCATTTAACCTAAGAAATGCAGTTAACAATTACAATTATTCAATGAAGCTTAATTAAAGCTTCAAGCTTTATTTAAAACTTGTTAAATAATATAATAGTTAAATATTCTATACACATAATTTTAAATTTACCATGGAAATTAATCGATTTATTTTATGTGAAAATAATAAAACAAAATTGATTTAAAAGTGAAATTTATTTTTATGAAAGAAAGCTTAAAATTCAAAGGAACATTAATATCCTACTATAAATACAAGTAAGAAACGGTAAAAATAAGCTGATAAAATTTTACTGTAAAAACATTATCTCCTTTGAAACAATATTGCGTCGTCTTCGCCCTGCCACTTCCACTTACTTTCACTTTCGCATTTCCGCAAAACTACCTTACCGGGAGCTTATCGTTTGAACAGCGCATTGTGTGCAAACTATTGTACCAAGGACGATTTCACTAACGTAACAATGCGACAAGCGCTATCCGCGACATCGATAACTCATTCGGTTGTTAGATTTAATAGGTTAAGTATTGTTATGACATAATAAGAGAACAATGGAACTTATGACTAATAAATGTATAATATAACTTACATAATTCAAAACATAGCAATAGAATATTAATTAATTCACCTAGATACATGTGAGCAATAGGTTGTGGCCGGTGATGTAGCTAGCGTGGGTGGCAAATTGCGTTACTCTAGAGCAGAAAAGGTAATAATATATGTTAGCCATTGTGATGGTAAAAGTAAGTTTTCATTTTTATCTCTGGCACTCGAGGCAGGCCGCCGTCGCTCCAGCCCTAGCTATGCCACTGGTTTTGGTGGTCTTTAACATTATTATTACAACGCTATCATCTTTCCATTTTAAAATAAGATTGTTCCTACTTAGATACTCATCGTTGAATGTACGTATCTGAAATTTATATACATATTTGTTTCCATAACATTCTTATTAAAATTTAACCATAGAGATACATTCTCAAACCAATACAATTTATTTACAAAAAAAATTTACGAAAATCAGTACAAATATAAACGACAGCACGAGGCAGAGAGCTGAGAGATCATACATTTGTAATTATTATACTTTTTGTCAACAAAATTACACATAACGAAATCATCTCACCACATTAATTTGCTAGGGATTATGGTCATTGTAACTAAGTTGAAACAGTTACATAAAATCGTAAGAGTTAACGTATATTAAACGTGGTGTAAGTTTTTACAACCGTACTATTAAGTATACTAATGGTGTATATACACAAAAATATTTATCTAACATAACTCGTTGGATTACGCTGTAAAAGTTGATCGGAACAAGCTAATAACAATGACAGCAAAAACAACATAAAGTGTGTTATGTGATGCGGGTGCCAATAAATGAAATTGTTTTGAATGTGTAATGATGTGAAGCCCGAATTCATTAAATGAGGTCCAAACCGCGACATACTTTTGTTTCTGTTGACCTAGTGTTTGTAATTATATTGTTGCCTTTGTTGCCCGAAGCTAATCATTTATTAATTATTACAGTAGCATTTCTTAAGCGCATTCAAAAGGTTTATTTGGTGATTCTATAATGTACATAGACTGTTATAAATTGATTCTTTCAAAACCTTGCTTTACATGTACAGATGTAAAATAATTTTCTATTAAATTGTACTTACTGTGTATAAAAACAACAAAATATTTCCATGTACGTAACTGAAAATAATATCTATGTATCGCTTATGGTTACTTAATTCAGAGATGGTCCAGCAGCTGCCTTAACAGAAAAGCTTAAGCAGCGCAAGTACGCTGTCTTCAATAGACGCTACATTTTTTAAATCGTTCGGCTCAACATGACAACATGCTATGCCTAGTGGAAGACTGGCTCTCAAATTTAGCTGCCAAAACACATCTATTGGTGATTGGCGATAGGATTTCAACAGCTAGCCAGGCTGGTATTAGAAAAAGCCTATGGTGGTCATACAATGGTTTCATCACGATGTTTTCCTTGACCAAAAGTTCAGGCTCATTTCATGGATTCGAACTCGTCCATCGACGCGATGTCCTTACACATTACCCACGTCCATCATTGCTTCATTTGAGCGCTTGTGACCAAAGAATTGGCACACAAGTAGCAGGCAGCAAGATTGTTAATATGATAAATAAAGTATTAGTTTAAATTACTACACGTAAATTTAAACGTGGTATTAAAAAAATTAAATCACCGAATAAATATGATAATATGTATCTGTATATAATATGTCTCTGTGTATAATTTCCTTTTTATTTTTACAGGTTTTCAAGTTAAAGTCCCATACGACATATGTCACCAAGATAAATTTCTTGTAAGTATTTCATACTTCTTACTTGTTAACGCGTATTCTATATTTTATTATCAATTATTGCAAAGAATAAATAACATAGTTCATATTTTTTTATGATAGTGTATCATAATGCTTTAAATTTGCCGAATTCTAACAAAGTGGCTGCGTATGTAAAACAAAGCATAACAAATAACATAACACAGATGCATCTAAAATTAAATGTTTAAACGCTTTTTTTAATAAAATAGCTTAATCATCGACCATCATCATCATTTAGTCGATTTCAATATAATCATTACAAATTTGCCTTCAGAGACTAAAGGTCAATAACATATTGAACTAGTTATAACTAAAATAGAGAAGTACCTATTATTAGATAATTTTTCTATAAATAATTTTTATTTGCTTAAATAGGAATTATTATTACAAGATTTAATCTATTATATATGCAATATAATTAATACATACGCAATTGAAATACACAATTATTACAGTATAAATATAATGTGTCATCATATGTATAATTTCATCCGAAATAGATCGACTTTCTCCTGCGGCTTTAACATTCAAAGTATACAATCAGTATAAAACATAATTTTATAGATATTTAAATTTTATTTTATATATGACAAAGTTCGAATACATAGACCGTATATCCTAATAAATAATCTAGGAGACTAAAGTATGTATTTATTTACATATAAATATTTAAATTTGACTGTTAATATACTCCAAATAGACAAAGGTAAGTCAGTATGAGATATATTTAGTATGATATTATATGGCGATGATGGTTATAGAAACTAATGTATAAAGAACATACAAACAGACAGATAAATTTTTTCATGACATATTCATGATCAGTATCGTTCATATGCTTATCGGGAAATTTTGACAAAACAATAAATATACAAACAGATCTACAGATTTATTAATATAGATAAATATATATTACAATATTATACTTTTTTATTACTAATAGTACATAAATACCTACTTACCGAAATAACGAGTAATTTAAGGAACTCTTTAAAATTTTTGATACGTTAAGTTTTAAAAAAATCTCTTAAGATAACTTAAAGCTTTGTAAAATACTTATGCCAGTGACTACACTATAAAATATAGCGTGGTTGCGCATCGCATCTGTAGCTTGTAAGGTCATTTAACGCTCGAGACAGAATGCGAGTGAAAGTACTTTAGGACATTTATAGTTTCGATTTCATGCTCTTTTATTAAGTTTTTTATCGTACATTTTGGTTATGGTAATTATATTGCTTTAATAGGTTTCATATCGCAGTCATAGATCAATTTCAATCTTTCCGTCATTTTATTGAAAGTATACATTGAGTTCAATTGAACTCAACAACACATTACCTCTAAGACAACATGCTGAAACACACCGGTCTTGTATTAAAATATAGCAATAGACCTGTTGGTTGCATGCTATTTTAGCATATATTTATAATACAGTAATACTGACAGTATGCCCACTATATTAAGGGGCAATAATTATAAGTTAAATTTTACGAACTTCATTCATCTTAAGGTCTAATGTTTTGCGCTTGAATCCATTGATTATAATTATATATTTCGAAATTACATGACAGTAGCAACAGCTAAGTACTATGATTCGAACAGTTAGAAAGTGAAAGAAAAAGGCTTCATTTTTAAAGTCTGTATTGCGGAGACAGGAATGTAATTTAAATCTATACTAACCGAAAGTCATATTTTTTATCGAAAGAATTCATAGTGAAAGCTGGTTCCCATCTGAGAAATTTGTCAATCAGCCAGAAAGCGTAGCCTCTAGAGCGTAGTCGTTGTCCTTGAATCGGCATCCGCATTTGATTTCGTAAGTCAGGTCCCACATGTTCATACCGACGCGACGTCTATTTTAATAGCTTCGGTGGAATTTAGAGGTAAGTCACGGTGACGCTGTAAAAGCCGTCTAAGGCTTCAGGGCCTATATGGCTAACAGTGTAGTCAGTCAGATAAAATAATATTTAGAGGCAATTTAAAGGACCCTACTGACTAACAGTTGGCCAGCAGTTTTTCGTCTGATCAGTCGGCCTTCCGTCCAATATCACAGTATAGTGTACTCATTAAGCGATTTTTACTTGCCAGCATTGATCGAATATCGGCTCTGTTAACTATCCATTTCCACACACTCAACACTGTTCAACACTGCAGCAGAAAGTCAGTTTACACAGTGCACCGATAACTGTAAGTCAGTGTTTGATTTGGCCTTGAGGCTACGGACTGTATGGCCGACACCTATCGACCGAGACTTAGGGCCACACACTCGCAGTCCGCTTAAGAAGTCAGACCAAAACCTTAAAAGAAGCTGTGAGTGTGTGATCTATTAAGGTTAACTGACTGGCAAATAAATATATGCCGGCCAGCTGTTAATCAGTGGGACCCTTTAAAAGAGGTAAGCCACAGACATTTTTTTTTTGGAGTTTTTTCTCTATTTGGGGCTGACCGACTAGTGTAATACCTCTACCCTACAGAAGATCGCAGCTAAATAACCTTGTATTGTGTTCCTGCGATGAGTCATTATAATACTCATAAATGTCTCAATCACACTCACGCGCACGTATAATCTCTTCTCGCTCATACTTACAGTGGTTTTAAAATTTGGTCTAGTAGGTGTTTCTCCCCTGGATTGGTTTTTCTGATTTTAAAACGTTTTATTATAGTTGTCTGGTTAACATACATAAAAATTGAGCTTCAGACTGTAAGTGAGATTTATGTAATTTTGTTTAATGAGTTTTAAAGCGTCTGTAAGGTAAGGAGGTGTCTGGGAGTATTTATGGCTGATTTTTAACAATATTTTGTAACATATAGTTAAGTAAAAATCAGCTGTCATAATTTAAGTGAGGTGAGTAGCATTTTTACGTACCTTCATTACCTGATACCTGGAAAATGGCCAAGGTAGCAGGTGGGTATACGATCATAGTACATACTAACATTACTCAATCTTACACATTTTGTTCATCAGAAAATTAGTAATGTCTGGCAGCTCTGGGACCTTGCTCTATAAATAATAATCTCCTACGATATGTAGATTTCTTTAATTTACGTTTTTGAAATAATTCCTAAAAAAATCGGTTGCCTGCAAAGTCGGCTTACTGACGATAGTTGAACGTGACAACGTCATAAGAAAATACTGATGGAATGGTATCATTTTAATGCAATGCAAGACAGATGTCGAACGCTGCCGAATGCGGAGGCCGATTGTGCCTCTTTGTCGCTCGTTCTGCGCTCTCGCTTGCACTTCAAGCCTTAAATGGAACGCCTCAGAGCGCGGTAACGCCGCATGAGTCATGTTTTTTCGTGCGTGCAGCCGGCTCCATCGAATTATAAGACGTTGTCACGTCATAAATGACAAATTCATATGCCCAAAAAGACTGAACAATATCAAAGTCAATTACTACTTTATAGTATAATGGTAATATTTAGATATTACGAGGGACTGAAGCCGTGAGAAGAGCTGGCTAATAATTCTTATATGAAAGTTACGCAACTCGGGTGCGATGCCCTCGTCCTTGGCCCCTAACTTTCTCTGCTCTGTGCCGCGCCTGCGCGTTGCCCGGTCAATGAATTCATCTTTTTTCCGGAAGTCCATTACGATGTGAAGGTGTAAAGATTTCTTAAAGTGATAACCTGTAGGCTAGTGTTGATCTGTGAATATATTTTAACTACTATATCATAATCATAATTTTTCTACTTTTTTATGGTAACTGAACAATTCAACTATTCAACACTATTCCAGGAACGTCAAGTGAATAGAATATTTTTATACTTATATATTCTTGTAAATCTTAAATAGCTATAACAAAATAGCTGCTTTCTTGTTAAACTGTTCAGAGATTTTTTTCGGCAAATTAAAATGCATGCTCCTAGCTGTTATTTATAATCTACTTCACTTGTCCACAATAACCAAACTACATCACGTAAACAAAAGTATGAATCAAATTAAAACCACCACATGATGACAGTTTGAGATCTCGCCAAAAACTCCGTAATAACATTTTTATACAAATTATTGTAGATTAATTAAGCTAATAACAAAAAAAATCGATATTATGTTTGAATTAAAATATTTTGAACGTTTTTTAAATGTTTTATATATGATTTCTCCTCCTAATATAAAATAAAAGGTGCCTATATAGGTAAGCATTCTATTTAACAGTGATAGAATCCACATTGGATATGCGATAGTGCCTATCTGGTGTCGGGAAAAGTTTAGTCGTACGTATTTTCTCTAGTTTCTCTTTGTCATCGTAAGTTCCGGTTGTCGAGACTTTAACGATTTGCTAAAATTCAGGTAATAATATATTACGTATCAATTATATGAACAGAAAAAACATCCTCTTTGTATTGTGTGTGTAAGTTTTTATGTATTATGTCACTTTGTATTTCAGTTGTAAAAATTAATTTTAGCACGAATTATATAAATTATGTATTAAAAAAATGCAATAAAATTGTGATAGAAGTGAAACTTCTTGAAATAAAAATCAGTGATGGGTTTATTACTGTGTATTGTGGTCGCGATCCTTACCACCCCTCTCTCTATAATACTCTATAAGTACTATAAGTACTACAGCTATCTTCTCTCTCGTGTAACGAAATGTCTATAAACCTGACGTGTCTTTGATATTTCACTTTCAATTAATCATCGCCTAAGAAGTTTTCTCGCACTCAATGGTAAAAAGTAGAGTACATAAAAAAAAAATGAATCTCGTTCCTTATATCTAACTCAGTCCCTCAAATTAAATTGTCTTTTTTTTCACTTGTTGGTGTAATCTATTATTTTTACCGTCTCTTTTATATTTTTATGTTGTTATTACTGATGCTAAAATATACTGACGGACATATAGACTGCGTCAAAGTTCAAGATGACTTTGAAATAAATATTTTAACCAAGTATGCAAACTTTTCATATAAATTTAAATTGGTTCTGTGGGGGCGATTATTACCACCTCCACATTATAAGGGAGGATCCTTCGACCAGACGGGTGTTGAGTCTGGCGGGCAGCTGCCCAATGGTTGTTGTCGGGTTCTCTTGTATATATACTCAATTATTCGGTTAATTATAATATCGCGATGTAGGATGCGTCGTATGTGACAAGATAGATGTCGCTACAACCCTCCCCGCCGAGACCGGAGGCCGATAGCAGGTTGAGTCGTCCATCCAAGTTCGGTGAAGCTGTAAAAGCCTCAGCGGCTTCAGGCCCCCTAAGGCTAACAGTGTGGCCAAATCTAAAAAAAAACATCTTGTTATGCTTGCCGGGCCAGTGGAATGTTCCAGTGAGTCGGAACCAGATGCCGCATAGTTCACGGTGAGTCGGAACTGTCTGCGGTGAGCCCCAGTGAGTCGGGGTGATGCTGCAAGAATGCTCCAGTGAGTCGGAGTGGTGCAATGCAGCGTAGTGACTGGCTGCTGCTTCGACCAGGAGAGAAGGGCGTATCTGCTTTCTGACCGGCCGAAGTGTAGTTGCGCGGTGATGACTAGGAATGCGCGTCCGCTGCATGCTGGTGGTCAGGATACCCGTAGTAGCCGTGGATGCTGGCTGGCTGTATGACCTGGTGCTCGAAAGCTTGAGAAAGTGATGATGACGTCACGATGACGTAGCTTTTTGCTAAGGCCGCGCTGAAGTTCATGCTCGGGGTCACCAGTTTGCGTAACCATTGCAAAGGGAGCTTTTTTGCGTTCTTTAACTTTAAAATATCGTTAAGTTTAAATTTGTTTGTTGGAAACGACCGATAAAAACCATCTTTTTTATACCAAAAACGATAAATGGAACAAAAATTTGTTTCATTGAAAAGTTGGTTTTAAGAATTGAAATAAGATTTAATCACAGGTTTTTTTCTTTTAATAAAGTGTGTTGCCTCCTCGTACCCTTATTAGTAGGTATTACTGATTGTAATCGGTTCCGCATATACCTGATTATAGTTATTAAACGGTCTTGCTGAATATTGTCAAATTCTTGTGAAATTGCTATTCTTAGTGCTGCTACTGTTGTGGGCACATGATTTCTCGCATATACGGCTCTTTTTAAATTTTCAATGCTCAATAAGCAATGGCTCAATGGGATTAAGAATCGTGCTGCATGCTGGTCAATTCATGGTACGTATCCTAACCTCTTCGCAATATTGTCGAACTTGTGCAGCGACGTGCGGTCGAGCATTATCTTGCATCAGACTTTCGAGTAAAATTTTCGCCTATGAGTCCTATGTAAGGTTCCACGTGAGCTTCTAAAATCTCTATAATATAGCGATGTGCCGTCAAGACCCCACTATTAACGTTTTGATGAACCATGTCGATGAACAGAAGTTCCGTTCTCCCGTTCATCGATATTCCATTCCAGACCATACACGAACCGCCTCTAAAAGGAACCCTCTCCTCGATGCAACTTTGAGCATATCTCTTCCGTCGGCAACGATAGACTCTTCTGCGACCGTCTGTACTATATACACATGTCCTACACTCATCGGTGAATAATACGGAGGCCCATTGCTCTTCAGACCAGTTTAAGTGTACACGCGCAACAAATATTAAGCGAGCTTGTCTGTGAGCTGCAGACATCTTTGGACCATTTGCTGGTCTAAAAGGAGAGATAGCCCGGCCCTTTAGCCTCCTTCTTATTGTTCGTGCACTTACGTTTACTCCACGTACTTCATTCAGGTCTGTTTTCATGTTAACTGACGTTAGGAAACGATTTCGCAAGGAAATTGACACAATAAATCGGTCATCAAGACTGGTGGTTACCCGAGTTTTGCCGGTACCACATCTTCTTTTGTAAGAACCTGGTCTCTACGAACCTTCTGCAAACTCTGAGAACCGTATATCAGTTTAAATTTAAATTTCTGGCAATCGTTCGTTGATCCAAGCCTTGCCGCACCAATGCCACAATTTGGGCGGCTTGTTCGGACGAATTATCCAAATTATTGTACCGAAATTCTTGTTGAGTTAAAAATAATTCAATTCAATTAAAGAGAATTCAATTGAAAAAAGGAAATAGATCAATAACAATTAATTTAAAACTTTACCCTAAATAACACAGTTTTTTCCAGTATAAACATTTGTTTTTCTGGAGTTCCATTTTTAAATATATATTTTTTTAATGATCAATGTCCAGTCTTTACTTTTTCATTTAATTAAATTTAAAAAGTTTGCATACATAATAAAAGTATTCATTTTAATGTAATCCTGAATTTTGATGTGGTTTATGTGTCCATTAGTATATTACAGTATGCTAAGTGCAGTATGCCTTTAATAACGTATTACACTCATGATAATGAGTCAAAACTCGATTTCGGTTATTTCAAAGATATAAAGTAATAAACAACATACCTCAGTTTATTTTGTGGTTAGAAACAGATAGTTGTAGATAATAGTATTGCGGACGGATATCCTTTTTTTATATTGATTCAAGTAATTTTCTCGGAAAATTGGGTCAATTTCTTTGGGACGCGGGAAACTTCTGACTTTGTACTGATATTAACGCTTGATAGAGTTTGTGTTAATTGCACGTTGGAACTCGGCCACCGTAGCTCGGTCACGAGATCAAGTTCGCCTAATCGCTCACATTTCATTATGTAAATTTTGTTGAAGAATATTCAATAAAATTTGATTTAATTCATCCTAATATGAAGTAATATGTTATCATTTGTTGCTTAAAATTCGATTGCGCTATCATCAGCTTAATATATTAGACCGAAAAAACTCTTCATGCCGAAATAGAAAATTAATAGAATAAATTTATGAAATAAGTATACTGCATACATTATTACTGTATACTTACAGAAATTTATTTTAATTGCGTTTTTAATTTAACATTATACATTTCTTTATATAATAATAAAGATAGTATTTCAATGTCTATTAATGTGTATTAATAGTGTGTCTACAAACATTAAAAAAGTCCAGGCTTCTTTAATTTTAATGTAAGATTAGTTACATTAAAATTATATATTAATTTATATATAGTTATGTAAGTAAACAGTTTTAATAAAAAGTTTTAATGTAACTAAATAAAAGAGGCTTGAATTTATAAATTATGCTTAAAAGAATTCAAAGAAGAAGCAAAACATCATGGTAAAACCACAGAGCGTGGTAATATGGCATTTTTAAAGTCTGCCTGATTATCTACAACCCTCGAGTTCAAATTAAAGTCGGCAAGCACCTATAAGTGTGTTTCGACGATTGCGCTTAAGTTCCAGTCCCCCTCTAGGATTAGTGTATCTATCATCTTAGGTTACAATGTCACTTAACATCAGATGAAATATATCTATATAATTCTTCTGTTCTTCTTCTTCTGTCTAAATTGTAACAAAAAAGTCGTTATTAAATCTTACATATAAGGAAATTGAAGATTTATTTAAAAGTACATCATAACTTATTCTATTAAAAACCTTTCATCAAAATACATTTTTCCTGCAGGCATTCATAATAAATCGCTTACACCTATTTACTAGATATCCGTTCACCCAATACTTTTATACACGTAATCATTTCCATCACCCACAAACATTTCACTCAAGCATGCTTTTAACTATAATGTGTCGTTATGGTTTCATTTTAATTTTCGGAAGAAACCAACTGATAAAATACAGGTTACCCTAGTTTGGTAGTTGTAAATAATTTTATTAATTCTTTTTCTGTACGCGTTTATGTCATTGAACTTCTCATAAATCGGCCATCCTAATCGGCTGGACGGACTTTGATGAATTTTTTGAGTTTGTTTAAATAGATCCCTGGATGGTTCGATTCACAATTGCACCTGGTAAGTGATGCTGTGATCGAGTTCTAGGAAACATTTATTTTATTTTTGACGAAATTTTTTTTAGACCCTCTGCTTAATAGAGCATATAACCTCAAAAGTCTGTCAGGTCCGCTGAGTAAATAGTAAATGATTAATTATGATTATGATAAAGAATAAAAATGAATTATAAAATAATGATAATATTTATATAGATATTATTCAGCGCAGAAATTAATCATTAGATTATTATTAATACATTATCTTTTCAAAGTTTATAATATTATGTACCTACTCTGTGTGAAAATTAAAGCAAAATATTATTATGAAACAAAAGTATAAATACTTACTAAAACACTTATTAAATATTATGTTTCATACAAATTTTCCGATTGTAAATGTTTAAAGAACATAAAATCTAAGATCAGTATTTAATATCGACTAGTGTTATTAGGGTGATCTAAATTTTAAATTTGGAAAGATGTATATTTCAAATTGTCGATTTACTATCTAACCGGTTTTATCGTCACAATCTTGAGTAACAGTGACAAGTGGATAATGAAACGGTAGCTAATGGAGCCGTTAGAAAAGTTGATAAGACAGCTCTTTTAGATCGTAGATAACACGTGTTGTTTTGTCGCGTCGACCCCGTGTTGAGTCAGTCTGGAATTGGATTGTTTATACTCTGATTTTCCTCCTTAATTTTCACAAAATAAATTACATTCGATTGATTTTATATATTATTAAAACTTCCAAACACATTTTATTGGTTTGCACCAGCAGCTTAACCCGAATGTAATTACTATTTCTTAAGGTTTTTAAAAATCATTGTATTACGTTTAACTTTGGGGTTTAGTTTTTAAACTAAGAACGCTTACTACGTACATACAACTTCCATCATACTATTTTATGCTCGAAATTATGTTTTTTATTCAAAAATTAAACACAAATTTAGAGTTAATTAAAGTTATCTGTCTTATCTTTGCCGTACCGTGAAACATTGTATCCATCTCCCAATCAGTGTGTTCCCTTCTTCTTACGACATCGGGTCCTTCAAGAGTAACGTGAAGAGATATTTATGCAGGTTGGGATGACAACGGTGACTGCCCATGGTTTGACGATCTATCGGTGGTCACCGTTGTGTTTATTTAGATTGTCCTGTGTATACCATCAAGGACAGTGCGTTCAAATTATAGAGCTACTCAAATGAAATATTATATATATTTAAAAAAGTGTTTTTCTATGAATTTACAGGTCTATAACCTTAGAGGCTTTAAAATTCCACAATTAATTCATTATTTTCAAACCTTTAACATTACAATATTGAAAAATAAATACATTGTGAATTTCACTTATAGCTAAATTTCAATAACCTAAGGGCATCGGTATATGTAGAGTATAAATATGTAAAATATAAGAAATGCGTAGATAAAGGATAAAAGGAATAAACTCATACACAAGAAATCTTGTTAAATAGTTTAATGCAATTTGTTTACATTTTATTTATTTACTAGCTGTGCCCGTGGCTTTGCTCACGTGGACTACAGAATGTCCGCGCGAATCTTGCTCCTCCGCTTTCGGCTATATTAAAGATAAAAATGCTTATTGTTGGTATTCCTTAAAACATATATATTTACTCTCCCGGACTTTTTTGTAGGCCTTTTTAATGCCTATAATTATGTAGTATATTAATTTGCTATATCTCTTATGGTTTACTCAGCATAAGCCATTTAAGCACCCGAATTGATTCACCATGACCAGTTTTTTTATTTGTGCGGAACCCTAATTCTTTTTCTAAAATAAAAGTAGCCTAAGTTACTCCCTATATCATCAGCTATATATCAATGAAAGTTTTGTCAAAATCGGTCCTACCGTTTCGGAGATTACCCGGAACAAACAGACAGACATACAAAAATTTTAAAAATGGGTGTTTCGTTATATGTATCTTATATACTTTCATATGCATTTCGTAAAAAGCTGTTATTTTGACATTACAAACAGACACTGTAAAGATTTTTTGAATAATATGGTTTCTAATTTTATTTTACACTAACTTTCGGATCTGAATGAATTTAATTGCAGTAAAAATTTCATTTCCGTTGCATAATATTTATAAATTAATGAAATAAATTACATTAGATAGTTTCGATTACGACATAAAAAAAAATTGTTACGTAACAATGAGACACTGTCTAATTGTAACGAGTCAACCGGCCACAGCCGGCTTAAATCTCATAATTAACACAATCGCATCGCGCTAACGAAAGTTACCGGATTTTCTACACCAATGCCAAGTGCGGCGAAGAAAGCGAGCCCAGCTTCCTGAACAAAACACCTCCCATATCATCATCTTCGTCTTCTTATAGGAATATAGCCACGTAAGAAGGAGACGACGTGAGCTTAAAAGAGAAAGTGGGCCACGTTACGTTTCTCGATATCATTAACCCGGGCGTTGAGCATAAGCGTAAACGAATGTATTTGAAAATCGGTTCTATTGCTGTTACTTTGAATAAAATTTTGTTTGTGTTTGTTTGAGAGCGTAGTGAGGTGCGTTTTTAAGCGTTCGATCATTGATACTGAGAGTACGAAATGTACGGAGACGCAGAATTTGGAGTGCAACGAACTATAAGTGCTATGCCGTGCTGCAGAGCACCGCGCCCGGAGAAAGTGTTGTGGCGTAACCTTGAGCCCTCCTCCCCTCGTTTCTCATTGAATCATCTAATTGTCAATCAATACGTCATTTTATACTCGTCTGTTACAGATGTAGTTACACTTTTCTAACTAATCATGTTCACTACTACTAAAAATTTCTTTTGGTTAATTTGTTATGCTATGTAAAATACACAAATCACGAATATGACATTAGAATGTTTTTGTGTCTGTCGTAAAAATAGCTGGACCGGAAAAAAAAGAATTTCAACGAATGATGTTAGGTGACGACGTGGCCCAAGAGGGTAAAACGCTCAGCTATTTTTTTCTGACTGACTAAACTGTTAGCTGTCCCTGAAGCCTCAGACGGCTTTTAGTGCTTCACCGTGACTTGGGGGCGAGCGCTTAAAGCACTCAGCCGCAAAACGCTAAGCCTAGTGGGAGGATAGACTCAAGTACAGCTGACAGAATACGCCTGCCTATAGTGCTTGGTGGTAGATTTTTAACTTGAGGTTGGTAAATAGCCAGACGAGTGTAAATGCCATATAACCATGCTATGGTTTCATCAGGATGTTTTCGTTCACCGAAAGCTCATTTTCTTCTGACTGTTAGCCTTAGGAGCCCTGAAACCTGTGACGGCTTTTACAGCTTCACCGTGACTTGGAATCGAAAGCTCAGGTTTATTGCAGGTATATATACACGTTTATCGGCCCGGTGTCCGTACACGCAAGGATCATAATTCAAGTATATGCAGTATTCAAGCGGAGTGGTAGAAGTGCCTAACAAAATAAACCCCTCACAGTAATTTTCTTTTCGCTAGTTGCGTTTCGGAATCACCTGTCTATATCCAGTATTATTATTTCTTATTATGGCATTTTTAATATGCCATATTTATTTCCTCTGCATTCTTTCATGCAAATTTTGATTTTGAAAATGACTGGCTGCCTTTGTGATATTAAAGTCGTTGGAAGGGATAGAAGGTGCCCTTCGATGTGGTGGCGGTGAATAAATATTCAGTTTTTTTTTTAACGGTTTTACGGCAAAATGTCTGTACTGTCCCTGATGGTAAGCATAGTACAATCTCAACACAACGGTGACCACCGACAGATCGTACTCCATCGACGGTCATCGCTGTCATGCTGGCCTGCATTAATTTAACTGGATATACACAGACTGATCCCAAAACGCGACACTGAAAAGCGAGTCACTATGATGGACTTTTCACCACATACATGGTGGTCGCGATCCAATCGGGCAAAAGAGCCCTACCTCCCCACTATCACCATTTATTTGCTCGCTCCTTGCTTTGAAGGGTGCACTACGTGCAGGTCAGGTTGGCTTGGGCGTCTCAGTGCTGAAGATGTCATTGGACACCACTCATTAGTTTAATTTCACTATTAATTTTCTATTTAATCTTTTACAAGTTGGTACTTCAGTTAGTCACATTGTTAAAATACATTATAGATAATTGAAATGTATAACAACGTTATAAGAGTCGTGCCTAGAAAAACAAGTGTTATATTTTAAACACAATTGAGGTATTGAGGCAACAGTTCAACGTTATGAGATCAATCGGTTAAACGTTTTAAGATTAACAATTGAATTACTTCGCACTTTTTTCAATATAGCATTTACAATACCGCAACTAATCAATCATGATAACTCTGATTTGCAACGAAATGTCCAATAAAAATGCACTTGTTTCAACTACACATAAATCGTATAAGACTACTCTAAAATCGTCTCTAACTGTATAGGCTACTTATAGAGAACGCGGGCGGCTCGGCCAGTGAGTTTTTGTGGGGCGGGTATGCTGAAATTTTTGACAACAATATATTACTTGAGAAGTAGAACTAACAGACACACATTATGCATTTCATTTTAGATCTGCTATAATTTACAACAAAGTGTGAACGGGATATAAAATTAAAAAAAAATTATTTCATTCATCACAATGCCTATTCTTTTTTGGCCTCGCCTTTTACTTTTACGCGGGGTCGCTTTCCCAATCATGTGACGCTACGTCATTTTCTTCGGTCTTGCCATCTTCCGTAAGTCCCATCTCCCTCATGTCCTTCTGTACCTTCGTTATCCATGTAGTTTGTGGT
This sequence comes from Saturnia japonica, assembly GCA_033032175.1. Classification (NCBI taxonomy): domain Eukaryota; kingdom Metazoa; phylum Arthropoda; class Insecta; order Lepidoptera; family Saturniidae; genus Saturnia; species Saturnia japonica. The sequence continues at coordinate 6,478,384 of CM065311.1, read as the reverse complement.
TGTCCTCTTCCCTTATTATTTTTAGCCATGGAAAGGCACTTTTTCACGACATGGTCATCTGTTCGTCGGAGTACATGACCGTACCATCTCAGTCTGAATTTTTTAACTTTATCCGCTATTTCTGCAATCCTCTAATATGTTAGTTGCGCACCTTGTCTCTGAGTGTGACTTGTTTTTGGTCGTGGGTCTTTTCATCGGTCAGACTTCAGTGCCGTACAGAAACGCTGGTCTAACAGCTATTGTATAGACTTTACCTTTAGTTTTGATGCGCATTTTACATCATACAAAACTCCAGTTAACGTACGCCACTTATTCCAACCCAACGTTATTCTGTGAGTTATTAATAATAACAATAAAAAGCCTATTATTTCCTACAATTTACAAAATGAATTTTGATTTATAACAGTTTATCTCTTCGTTAGTTTTTAGGTATTCATTGTTCTTTTTATATATAAATTAATCGGTAAGAATTCCAGAATGGGTGAAGGCCTCCTCCAAACGAAGCTCATTTATCTCTATCCTGTGCTACTTGTCAGTTTGGGCCAGCTATAATTTTGAAAACATTTGCCCATCGTGTCAGAGGTCTCTCTCTGCCTCTTTTGCCTTGTGGGCCTTATCCACGATGTGACTTTCACAGTCCATCTGTAAGTCTCGAAACATGGTCTGGCCACCCCAGAATGTATATTATAAGTCTATTATTTTGCTGAATTGTAGAGCACGACAATTGTGTCTGACTGGATCGCGACCAGGTGTATCACTCGCCTTAATGACATGCTTAGACGTGACGAATTTCGGGATCAGCCGCGGTTTATATTTTGTAATGAAGCGGGATTGTAGAAATCTGTACCCGACTGGATCGCAACCATCATGAATACATGCATACATAATCACGCTTTTCTCTCAATAGGATAGGTGGAGACCACGTCCTTCCACTTGCTACGATCCAGGCAAACATTTTTCGCTTCTTCAACATTCATCAATCATTTCACACATGCTGTTGCGCATGCACATGCGGTTTAAAGTACTCTTGACCTGCACATGAACATCATGAACAAAGTGCTAAGCCCATTACAGTAGCTGTATTTTGGTCTGCTACTTTTTTGGATCAGTCAGTGTATATCCAGCCGCCAAAGTCTTACAGGCCGCCATGACCGGCTATGAAATGCCAATCTCTCAGTGGTCACCGATGTTTTTGTACTGCGCTGATTTTATTATCAGGCACAATACCGTCACTTTCCCGTGCTAAAATATCTATACTATAACAAACTAAATTATCAAAATGGAAAAAAAACATCGACCGCTACAAAAACACGACAAAAAAAATTTTTTGCTTTTTATTTCAGATGTCGTCCTTAAATATTGTATAGCTTGTTGCCACTCCCACAATTAAGACGAATCTAGAAAACCTCGTATGCTATCATATATCCATCAAGCCGTTAAAGCTACAGCGTGTGGCAAAGAAATAGACATACGAAAAACATAACATCCTTTTTCGCAGTCGGGTAATAAAAGCTTTCATGGTTTACTCATACAAATTACAATTTTTTACTGCCAGTTTTAGTTTCTACGTATTTCCTATAGTAGCGCTGGTAGTAGATGTATGAAAAAAATCGAAACGTTCGAAACGAAATTTTAGAACAATAAAAATGATTTCTAGAATTCCAGGTACTTATAGGTATTATTTTATAACACAATTATTTTTTTCAAGTTCGTTTCTGATTCACTCTTAATTATTCTTAACGCGAGGAACGCGTAAAAGCACGTAAAGGTGTATTTACAAACTATTAGGTTTATTTTTATTTATTGCATGGTTTAACAATCATTATAGTTTGATATATTATGTTATTTGCATTCCGGGTTAACGTTCCTAAAATAAATACAAATTCCCACACTGTACCACAACAGTAGACTTACATTGACCATTTATTAGAAAAAGTATTTAAGAAAGACGTAACAATAAAAGTAGAGACACATGTTTTTCTTTGTTATCGAAAGTTTGAAAGACAAATTCAATAGCTTATTCCACTTAGTATGTTCACAGATTAATCCATGACTATTGAAGCAAGTCACATTAGCGAATTATAAAAGATCTTTCATAGAAACGCATGGATGGAGTCCGTTTATTTTCAGTTTTTGTCATGACGCTGGAAGAAACCGTTTGAGATATGCATGTATCATTAATTTAATATCATTTTGTTTATTTATTTAAAACAATTGATGGGCGTTTCACGAACAACATATAGGCAGATGCTCATGTCTTATTTAAATTCAAGGCCGCTTTCTATTGACCGTATACTAAAAGAATAATTACTCGGAGAAGCTAATCTCCTCTGTTGAATTCCACACATTAATTTATTAAAACTTTCAGCTTGTTACCAGACAATTAAAAATCGTAACACGCTTGTGCGTTGTTAATCAGAGCCGAAAGTGTTTTGGATATAGTTCTACTATCTAATATTTGTACTTGTTTTGTATTTGTTGTTTATTAATATTGGGATATGAACTACCTTTATGTCCCACATTATTCTATAATTAATACCATATTATACTACTTTATAAGTTAATTATTAAATAGTCAAATCATGATTTTGAATTACAATCTTCGTCTTAGAGGTGTGTAGACAGAAAACGAAAGTTCTCTAGTCAAAGTTGCGAATCACTTTAGTTTTTGTCGATCATGCCTTGTGAAATCACGGCTTCACTTGTAAGTCTTCTCAATGTGCAAATAATGAAGTCAGTTTTGCGAATAACACTTAAAGACTGAAAATTTAAAAAAACATTGGACTTGCATATAGTTTTTTTTTTTGCGGGATTATTCTAGGGATAATGAACATAACATAATTGTGTAATATCACAGTATCGAAGTAAATTCTTTGAAATATCATAATATTAAAGGAATATTATACATAACTAGGGATAAACTAATACACAACTCGCAAAAAAGCATTATATATTTGAATGAACTTATGCGTTAATATAATTAATAAACATTTCATAGAGCAAAGAAATTGTTCACAATTATTAAACCCTTATTACACAATTTTCATATACTGATATACAGCGACTAGAGTAGGATTTTTAAACTGCTTTCTGATGCTGTGATAAATATTCCGTAGCCAGATTAAGTTCGAATGTACCTCTAAGCCTTCCATTTTTAATCTATATTCACATCTTTCCAGCTTAACCAAAAACATGTATGAACACCTAAGGAATAAAAATTCTAAGAACGTTCGTTCAACTACTTGCATTTTCTAAATAAAAAAGTCGATTTTCTTTTGACCATGTTTCGTCACATATGTAGCTCATTTTAATAGCTAAGCAAAACTCTACAATATTTACATGAAGGATTAATCAACGCCCATTGTTCAATTAACGTTTTAAAATGATATTTTGACATTTTATCTTCGGTAGGTTAAAATTACAATCCAGAGTAACTTTCACCTGTTGTCAGGCATTAATCAAATATTTGTATTAAATATAATAAGTCCATAAGACTGATGAATATTTTTTTGACAAAGCAATTATGGATAAAACCGAGACGTGGCTGACGTGCAAATAACACTCTGCCCTCCGGTGTAATTCTCAAAATTTCACCATTCAATATTGGAGATCGGAACATGAAACCAAAATTTGTTGTTTGTTTAGCATAATAAAATACTAGATACAACCATGGTACTATAATAATTTTCAGAATACTTGACAGTATTATGAGAATACAATAATCATGATTGCAAAATACCTACCAACGCCAGACAAAGATTTCGTAGTTTTATGAAATTATTTGAAACATTGAAAGTTATTATTATAAAACAATACATTCAAACAATCGATTAATATAAAAGACAATTTAATAAATAATTGATTTTGAAAGAAAAATACAGATATTATAACTATTAGTCATAATTATGGAGGGAAAGCTTAATTTTTCTTTCTTTTTTTTTTTATTCTCTATAGGACTTAGTAACTTTTAAAGGAGACCGAACCATAAAATTCAAAGAGTAAATATCTCTATAGATATTGTGTGATTTTTATTAACAAGGTGTTGTTACCGCATTTGTGATTCGTATTTGATTGGGTGTTTGTTGGTCCACATTTTATGGCTGCGTTCCTTAGCGGAGATGCTTAATTGAGCACGGCTGGTGCCCACTGTACATTCAGTCTATTATTATAATATCACCGCAGATTACAGAAAATAGAAATTGCCCGAGGGTCCGCTTTCTTTTGAGCAGCTAGCGCTACAAGCCTAGTTACGACAAGGTGGGTGCAGTCAATGAGGAAAAAATACCATCTTTCGTGTTTTCAACGGTCAATAGAGAGCATTTGGCCAGTTAGTTAAATGTTTTAATGATTTACAATTTCGCGCGAATATAAGCGATTGTCTATTTCGATTTTGTTTCGCTTCATTTTTAATTTGTTTTGTGGTGCAAAACCGCACGCATTTCAGTTCTAATAAACTAGAACGTGCTTTGTTTTAGTGCGACTGTGAGTGAGAAAACATTTGCCATTTTGTTACGACGATAATGTATTGTATCGTAACGGTGCTCAGACATCAAACATGTTCACACATCAATTGTCGATCGATTGTGCATTCTAGCAGGCAAGCTCATGTGTCAAGTGAAATCTTGAACTGAGCTCACGACACCCGCACGCTATGGACCCTCTTAGGTGATTTTTTCATTATCATGTTATCTTGTAATAATATTAAGCTTATTATGTTAAAACTTCCAGTTTTATAAAATTTAACTAATAGCGGGTTAATTTATTTGGACCTCCCAAACGATAAAAATAAAATCATGAAATTGCAGATGGATATAAACGACGAAACCTGTAGAAATATTATTTAGATCATTTGAAAGGAAAACCAAATAAAAATAGTAACGGAACAAAATAAATCTGACCTTGAATCGTCGTAACAAGGTGAAGGCCGCGCGCGGTCTCCTCTCCTCGTAACGGGAGCGACGCGACGTGTGCAGGAGTGAAGCATGCATTCGATGAGCCGCGGCCACGCGACCACGGCCGGTGCAGTTCCGCCGCCGATGCACTGGGTCAGTAGGTCAGCCCCACTTGCCGTGAGGTGGGAGGAGGCTCGCAGTAGATTCCGCGCACAGCCCCCAGTTTACCAACCACTCTCCATGATGGGCACAGAGCTCACGCCGCCGCGCCATTAGCGCCGATGCTCAGCGCCGCCCGAGCGGGGCCCCCAGGCTAGTGCTCACCTGAACGTGTTTCGTTGGTTACAGGACGCTGACTGATTGGACTGTGACTATGAAGAGGATCAGGCTGCTGTTGGTTGTGGCGACGCTCCTTCTAAAGGTTAGTTTAACAACCAAATCATCAGATAAAACTTTTTTTAATATTCAATAGACAACAACAATAGGTTATTAATTATCGCATTTTGTATGCATTATAATATACATATATAATAATATATTTAATGTGCGTCTAGAACCTGTGTAACCAGGCTGAAACAAGATGACAAAAAGATACGTTTTACATCCATATTAAATATATAATTAGATATGTATGTATAAGTTATGTTTATTTTAGAATAAATTACACTTAAATATTTAAAAAAAACTATCAAAATTCATGAAAACAATTTTTTTTTTTTTAAATATTACACTAATCTTTTAAGCAGTTTTTCTACACAATCATTTTATCATCTATTTTCCTCGGCAAAGAAGTATACCGTTGTCTGGAACACTTCGTTACTATTATAAATGAACTAGTAACATAGTCTAGTAGCTTTCTTAACTTTATAGTATTTTTTACATTTTAATCTAGATTATTGTGAGAATCTAGAACTTCCACCTATATATAATCCGGTATTTATACGGTTAAAAAGGTTACGATTAATGGTTTTAAAAAGATAATTTCCAGAGTTATAGGTATAAAAGTTACAAATTAATAAACTTAATCTTTATATCAGTCGGTTTAGTTCAGTTTCGGCAGTGGTTGTGATCGTAAATTGTGATCAAAGCCTGTTCACGTTTGCCCACAATACTCGTACTCGCTATCCGTTTCGAACGATCTTTAGTTAAGCTGATGCACTCATGTAAAATGTAATATGAGCAGAACATGTTTAATATCATATGTTTTATATATTAAAGTATATTTGAACAGTATCAAACCATTATTGTATTTACTATGTTAACAAAGTTCTCCTTCCATCTTCAAACAAGCAGTCATTACTTGAAGATTGTCTTCAAGTAAGATTTTAGTATATTTTTTTAATAATATCTGGGCACATTGACGGTGCTGTCTCTGATAGTAAGCACAGCACAGTTCAAACACAACGGTGACCACCGAGAGATCTCAAATCATCGGCGGACGCCGCTGTCTTGCTTACCAAATAAAGTAACATTAATATGTAGGCGAGATGAAAAATAAAGGAATTATTATAATATTCATGCTCCAATTATTCTTATACTATTTTTACGTGTATAATAAATATTATTGCATGATTCGGAGAAAACTTTCCGTTGTAGAGTGACCACTTCGTTGAACTTACATATACTATGTAGTAATTAATATTAATATTTTACACACTTAAAACAGACACAGAACTGTTTTATACGCAGTTATTGTTTTGTAAATAGTAGAGACATGTGGTAGATACATTACATACAATATTTTATGATAAACACTTACACTCTTAATGCTTTATGTTTAATCCATAAATTTTAATTAAAAAATATATCTGTTTATTTAAATTAATGAATGCATTTAATCAATGCAGGGTAAATTGATTAATAATACTAACAAGTAGTTAAAAATCTGATTTTTTGATATAAGACTAAATAAAATGATTTAGGTTTGCTATTGCCCGCGATTATCACAAAAACTACAGAATAGATTAAGATCATTTTTTTTTTGTTTTACTCCTTAGATACTTGGTCCTTATATTAAAAAAAAACACGATTCAATTTAAAATCAATAAAAGGTTATTAAAGTTTTTAAAGACTACGATTTTTACGAGCGGTGCCGCGAGCGCGGCTAGTTTTACATAATTTGAAAAATATACTTACACGTTTTGTAAGCATACCATTTAAAATAGTTCGTTCTTATAATGAGTAATATTAAAATTATTATTCTACTTATCAAATTTTCGTAGCTTACTTAAACAAATAGCAAAAAATTCTATTTTGAAAACCATATAAACCTGCATATCGTGGTTGAAAATGACATGCAAAGAAATATTACGTATCCTTGAATTGAACGAAATATTATGGTGCCCGTAACGCAAAATGTGGTGCGCGCGATGGACTATGCTCCGCTTTACGTTTTATTCTAACATTATTCCGCTTCTTTACGCTCGCTCGTGTTCTCACCAACTAGGCTAATGATTCCGTTAGCACATCCACAAAACATCAACCCATTGGAAACTAACTGCTAACTCATAAGTTAAATATGTACAATGTTGTAAAATATATCTTTTTACACTGTAAATAATTTATTAATTGGTAATAGTTAACATGAATTATCTGTTATAGTAGACCTACACTGCATTTCTTAAAACTATATATTTTTGTGTACGAATACGACAAAGTTACTGCACTGAATCAATTGCAAGCACAGTATCAACAATGATCAACAGTCACCACAGTTTAATACCGCGGAAGCGAACACCCATTGTTAGTCGCTCATATACTATCAGCCCTGAATATTATTACTGTTATTTGCAATTATTAATTTTAAGGGCGAATTGCACCAAAAAGTTAACCTTTCAGCTCCCTTTGACGGCAAATCGCCAATTTAATTAACATTTCTGTTATGTAAGGGATTCAGTTTAGTTGTGTCAAAATATATGAAACTGACAATCTTTAATCTGGTTTAACGATTTAAATATGATTTAAGGTGCAAGCCATATAAATGTATTGTGTGTATTTGTGAAATACATATATTTTAATAAATTTCGTTTATTTTTAAATACTAGTATCACTGAATTTGAGAGCTTAACACCACAAAACGATAAAGATTTTACTTACTTAAGAGTATAATCAAACCTCCAAGAACCTGTTAAAAGTTCGACTGGCACCACCAATATCCGTATTTTACTAAAAGTTTAACTCTAGACTACAATATTTTGCACTCCAGTCCACAGGAGTAGGTAGCAAGTGTAATCTATCACTGACTGACTTATTGCAATCCTGTTTGAAGGTAGTTGTAGTAGTGAAGTTTCACAACATAAAGTAAACTGCATGCATTTTTACAAATAAAAAAGTTATCCAAAACAATTTTTTTTTAAAGGCGATATTATTGATGTTTCTTAATTTTCTTTTGGCGTTTCATTATTAAAATATGTATAATTAATACGATATATACTTCTTTGATAAGTAGATTGTATCAGGGTAATGTAAACTTTTACCAGCAAGTAAATAAATAATAAGCGAGCATACAAAGTTCTAAAATGTCCTAAGGCGACAAGTGGAAGCGCACTTAACATCTTTAATACGAACAAGATAGATAAATTAAATACAGTAACAAGTAATTGCAAAAACCTAAAGAGGCTACAATATTGTGTTGATGATTTGAATATAATAAATTCTTAAAGCAATTTCTCTACATAAAATTTCACAGCTTCCTCATATATTGACGTAACACGTTCGTCGAGTTGTTTCCGTTCTTGATCGTGAACATGAAGATTACAAGCATAAAGAGGTGTTATCAGATTTTTCACATTCAGTATTACGTAAATTACGTTGAATCAAATTATCATTTCATTCAATAATAATAATTAAATATATGTTTCATTTTAAATATATAATTACTTTTTAATAACATTACATTTAAAATAGTTTCCATAAACAGTATTAAAAAATTTATAATTATTTCTAAAGTAAATTTTATATCTATTTAATTAATAAAAGTGAAGTGTCTGTTTGTAATGTCAAAATAACCGCTTTTTACTAAATGCATATGAAAGTATATACGATACCTATAACAAAACACCCAGTTTTAAAATTTTTGCCTGTCTGTTTGTTCCGGGTAATCTCCGAAACCGTTAGACCGATTTTGACGGGATTTTCACTGGTAGATAGCTGAATTTATAGGGAGTAGCTTAGGCTACTTTTATTTTAGGAAAAGAATTAGGGTTCCGCACAAATAAAAAGAAACTGGTCATAGTGAATTAATTCGGGCGCTTAAATAGCTTACGCTGGGTAAACCATAAGAGATATAGCAAATTAATACACAACACAAATGTAGGCATTAAAAAGACCTACAAAAAAGTCTGGGAAAGTATACGTCTATCTTCTATGGAACACCCAAAATAAGCATTTTAAAGACTAAAATAGCCGGGAGCGGAGGAGTAAGGTTTTCGCGGGCATTCTGTAGTCCACGTTAGCGAAGCCACGGGCACAGCTAGTAATTAAATAAAGTTACACTAAAAAATTAAAAAATATGTTTTCCAGAATCCAAATTTATCAATTTAGATCTACCTTTGAAAGTATTTCACAATTACTCGTAAAATATCAATAGCTTCAAATATAAGCGTAATAGCATAGTATTATACCTATTGTTGATTCGAGCGTTCGGTGAAAATGAAAAGGTAAATATGTATGAAGTAGCAGCTCGCACAAAGTCGAAGGCTGTGCATTTGGTTTGAACGTGGCCTTATCCTATAAGTTTGCAATTAAAATTAGGTAAGTAACGTTAATTAAAACACATCTGACGATGTAATGAGATATGCATTAACTTATCAAACTACGACCACACAGTTTGACTAATTCATGTTAGAAAGCAATCCGTCAAAGAAAGTGTAAATTGTCGATCACTTTCATTTGTCCGAGTAGATAATGTCAGCCGTGGTTTATTGTTGTCCATTATGCGCGCAAATTGATCTGTTAAGCTTACAATGGGTGCTAAAGCGAACATCTAAATGCCAACCACCTGACACAATACAAAAAGTTTTTTTCCATTTGTTCGTAAGTTCGTAGTTTAAAAGCTATAAAAAATATATATTATAGCACATTAAAGGCGTATATTAATTATACAAATATTATGTCATAATTATTATTTTTAATTTGAAACTACCCGGCCCAGGCACCCAGCAGACGTTGTTCTGCCCTTTCAAATAATAAATAACTCTATCACAGCCCACCTATCCTGATTCTTTACCTGAAAACTTTTCCACGAGTATAATAAACAAATCGAATTAAGAATTATTATGCAATCCATTATTCGAACCGAGTGTTATGCTCTTGAGTTCATTAAAAAAAAATCCAATAGATTAAAGGATATTCAATTTTCTAAAATTGAACAATTTTCCAGGTATTTTTTTCAAATTTTTCTTTCCCAAAAACCTTATTTGAACTATTACTAACATTCTAAAAAATAATTAGCCAAATCGGCCAAGCGGTTCTCAAATAATGCGCTTACCAACGAACAGCATTTCATTTTTATTTATATAGATAGGATATGTATCTCTAAATGAACAATAAAATTTTGTAAATCTGTTATTAATAATTCTGAGAACAATTAAATTTATTCTTCAATTGAAAATTCAGTAGTGAATTTACTTCGGACTTAGCAAAATCCTCCGCTGCATTTTCTGTGGACTCAATCTATTGTGATTTAACTAAAAAAAATTTATTTACGACGATTTAACAAATTAGAAATATTCAAAAAATAAACTCGTTTCTAATAAGGACGTTAACTCGATCACGCATCATCAGATAACGTATCACATACTTCCCACGTTCCGGCTGTTAGAGAAACTAGTTAATCAAAGGCAAAATATTAAGTTTGAGGAGTTGATTTCCATCAATAATAAAATTATATCTGAATTTATTTATTTAATAGAATTCACTGCTTGGCATTGTAAATTATAAAGTAATATCGATAAGCAGACCATTCAACTAAATATAATTTTTTTTAAATTAAATTATATATTTTATTAATAATTTAAAAATAGATAAAATATGTGTGTTCATAGATGTATATATTGTATAATATTTACTTGCCAATTATATTAATGTATTGATATTAAAACAAATTATTGTTGCCTTTTTATGCCTTTGACGATAATAAGACAACGTTTCGAATTTCAAAGTCAAGACTACAAAATCCTTAAGTTTCAAATTGCAGAGAATGAATTTTTCTTATGTTTATTGCCAATTTTTAGATACTTTTTAGTTAACACAATTGATATATAATATATTATAAATCAAAAGACCGGCCGGAATTTTCATTTGGGAATACGTTGGTAGGCATTTACTTATTTTAATTGACAAATGCATAGGGTAAAAAGCATCACGAGAAAAACTAAACACATAAGAAATGTACTTTGTAGTGTTATTATAGTTTGAAAAATACAGAACTATTAATAGATTTCTTGAACTTTAACATCGCCAATACGTCGTGGGTTAATCGGTGATTATGTTAGTGTTTTTCTCAAGGATAGGTTTTTTCTCAACAGTATGTATGACATTTAAAGGCAAAAAATATTATATACCTATATATATATATATATTTAAAAAATTAAAAAAATCCATACTAATACTATAAATGCGAAAATAACTCTGTCTTTCTGTTACATTTTCACGCCTAAACCGCTGAATCCATTTTGCTGAATTTTGGTAAAGAGGTAGATTGGACCTTGGTAAAAGACATACATTACTTTTTGTCACGAAAATAGAACTGCAAAGGTGGAAAATAGAGGATGAAAGTTTGTAAGAAGAACTCATCAAACCAATTTTTAATGAATTTTGGTAAAACAGATATATTGGACCTTGGACAAGAAGATAAGCTACATTTTGAGATAAAAATAAAACTTGAAGGAATCAAAATAGGGGATGAAAACTTGTATGAAAACACATCAAACGAATTTTGATGAACTTTGCTATAGAAATATATTAGACTTTAGAGAAGGACATAGATTATCTTATGTCACGAAAATATAACTTGAAGGGCTGAAATAGGAGATGAAAGTTTGTTTGAAGAACCCATCACGTTTCAAATTAAGGATAGGAAAATTCATATTTATACTTTTGGTAAGAAATAAAAAGGTGTTTCACATTTAAAAAAACCTTTCCGCGGCCTGTACAGTAAGAGATGAATTTAATTATTTTTGAAGTTTTATGGGGACGGTTAATGTGGTCGATTCATTTTACATTATGGATTATATTACAACATCATACACATTGTGATAAACCATCTATGATTGTTTTGGTTTGGCTTGTTCCGAATTCAACCGTTGTATATGCAATAATATAGCGGGGTGGCAGGGATCGCGGCCACCATACACAGTGATAAACCCATACGCAAACACGCAGACGAAGTCGCGAGTACCAGCTAGTATACTATAAATATACGTCTATAATAAATTATTATTATAGAAAACGAGTAGTTTCAATGCTAACAGACTTGAACTTGTACAAATATAGTACATTGATAGTATGTTAGGCAAATGGTAAGAAAAACGTAAATACCCTCTTAGTACTTACAAACACCGCAGGACACAAACAAAAATCCGGTTTAACTCAATTCTCATTAATTTAAAACAACTTTCATCCATGCGGTACTTAATTTAGGAAATAAGGTATACGAGAAAGGCTTTATGCACTTAATTATTTATTTATATACAACCACGGATTCACGATTTATTATAGTGTGAAACTTTATTTAAATGCCACAATTAGTGTGTGACATTGTCTTATTTTAATTTAGATGACTAAGAATGCCGGACATAAATAATTTTTGAGAAAATTCGTAGTTTAGTTTTATCCCACGGTTTCACCCGTATTAAATTTATTGTATCGTTGTTCTTACTTCTTCTATTTGTTTACAACTCTCCAGGTTGCTTAACGTTCATGGTTACTACCTCACTCCTCAGAGTCGTAGCGTGAAGTTATATAACTTACCCCAATAAATATACTATGAAATGTTAAAAAAGTTTTTACTTAGATCCAGAGATTAGTGCGTTCGAAAAAAAACAATCCCTTGATCGGAATCGGATAATCATATAATCGGATCGAAACGGATGTAGGCCTTTCTATATTATCTTTAGTTAATCCGGAGTCACTTTCACCTGCTTCGGAAGTTCGGAACCCACCTTACAATTTGTCGTATGCGCAAGTAATAAGTTTTTAATATATAGAGCCATTGCAAAATATAATTACAAAAAAATATCAATAACAAAACTAATCGTTTTAAAGTGAATAGTTTATATAAATAGTTGACAGACATTCTAGGATCCATGTTAGTAAATTAAATTACCAAGAAATATCTACTTGTAGAGTTGTGCATGTTTATTGGTCCGGAGTTTTCTTCCGCAACTAACAATCTCGAGCAGTGGGTAATTTCTAACCGGTTTAGAAAACGCGATCGTCGCTACGCGTCTCCCCCCGCACCCACGTCACCATCTCAGACACCTGCCACTTGCAGCTATTCTTACATATTGCCGTAAACCGGGCTCTTCACCAGCAAGCTCTCGCTCCATATATTGAGACCTCACTTGCAATAGAATCCTATTAGTTCAAGAATTCAGAAATTATGTGTGAACGCTTGCAGATCGCTAAAACTAAATATTCTTAACAGTTCTCTTAACATCAGTAAATTATTGTTCTATTGTAGAAGTATTAAATGGTTTATCAATGCAATTCAATTTACGCCGCATAACCGAAACCGAGAGAATAGTAGATTTGTACTTAAATGCTTGATTGATAAGTTTCGTGTTCTCAAGGATCGATTCTATGAGCCTCCGTAGTGAAGTTTGACACAATCCTTGCTCGTGCCACTCTTGTCTAAAGATGCAAAAATACTTGGTACTTTAACCAAAATATAACCATATTAACCATATTAAAAAATCACAATATTTGAACCGAACATTTAATCCAATATATTATAATAGGTACCGATTTGATATTTCATCGAAACATTTTATTATTATTTTATAGTTCAATGAAATTACAAATTTTATTGTAAACGATCATGTGAGTAGACATAAAACTCATGTAATCATTGGAACTGTTACGCTGATTAATATTGTAATTGGTCGCGCGATCTATACATCAGTATAGAAAGTCGGAAAGAACGCCAAGCTCGTGAGATGTAGCGAAGCGCGCACGCGTTCCGCTGACTCGGAATATGTAGACTGAGACGCGACGGAAGAATTTACTTCCCAACGAGAAATTAATTACTAAATTAATAGTTCAGCAGTTCACGATGACTACAAACCCCTAAGATAAATAGACCCTATTTCGACTTGGCTGTAGGTTTGTTTTATATGCCCTAAATTTACCTAATAGATAGTTATTTCTTCTACCTTATTTTTGTGCAATAAGAAAAAAAACATTTACAGTAATACTGCCACATGATAATCTATTACAAAATTGTATTGAACCTTTACAGGACAAAATAATAAACACTGTATTTTTCCGTTTCAGGATGCATCATGCGAGCCTCCAGTAGATTCAGCTTCATTACCGTTAGAACATCGAGCGGGTGGAGGATACGGTCCTCCTTTACCACCTGCACATACCGACGATCCGTGGCCCTTAGCAACACCTGATAGTCCGAAAATCAAGCATCTACAAGTTCAATGTGAAAAAACTCACATGCGTGTCAATATTGAGTTTGATCGCCCATTCTACGGCATGATATTTTCAAAAGGATTTTACAGCGACCCTCACTGCATGCATCTCAAACCTGGTACAGGTCACCTTAGCGCAACGTTTGAAATTTTCCTTAACAGTTGTGGTATGTCAAGTTCCGCAAACCATAATGTCGCAAGTTATGGAAGTCCCACACCTAGTGGCTCTTACGTCGAAAATACTATTATTGTTCAATACGACCCTTACGTTCAAGAAGTATGGGATCAAGCAAGAAAACTACGATGCACATGGTACGATTTCTACGAAAAAGCGGTCACATTTAGACCTTTCCAAGTGGATATGTTGCATGCTGTTACGGCAAACTTTCTTGGAGATAACCTGCAGTGCTGGATGCAAATCCAAGTTGGTAAAGGACCTTGGGCTTCCGAAGTATCAGGTATTGTCAAAATAGGTCAAACGATGACTATGGTACTTGCGATAAAGGATGACGAAAACAAATTCGACATGCTGGTGCGAAATTGTGTAGCTCATGACGGAAAACGTGCTCCCATTCAGCTTGTTGATCAATATGGTTGCGTTGTAAGACCGAAAATTATGAGCAAGTTCCAAAAGATAAAGAACTTCGGCCCCTCAGCATCCGTAGTCTCATATGCCTATTTCCAAGCTTTCAAGTTCCCAGATTCAATGAACGTACACTTTCAGTGCGTAATTCAAGTTTGCAGATATAATTGCCCTGAGCCAAAGTGCGGGCTCAGTGCCGATTATGGAGTTCCGTTATTGGGTGGCAACACCCTTGGAGCCGCAGAATACGGTTTACCAAATTCACCACACTCCGAATATGGCCCGCCGCCGCCAGCACCACACAGTGAATACGGTGTACCTCCGGCCTTCCCCGACCCACGGCATCCTGCAGATTCAGCAGGTGCGTTCTCAGAAAAACGGGATGATGCCGTACCACCTCCTCAAGCACAAATTTCGTCAACACCAAATGCCCCTAGTCCTTCTTCACCAGCTCCGGCCCGAGAAGACAACGATGTCAATTTACCACCACCTCCACCTCCCGGCCGTCGAGGGGTGTATAATACAGTTAAAAGAAAAGACGATGCACACGGTAACCTTGTAACGCTCGGAGGTCGTCCTAGATCCGTTGAAGACTTGCCCGAAAGCTTAGCAGGTGCAAGGAAGCGGCGGGAGACATCTACACGAATTTATAAGCGTGACGCTCAAGAAATGACTGATGTGAATACAAGTCGTATAATTCAAGTAGTGGCACCGGGCGATGTCAATTTCGCACTAAATAACGCCGCAGCTAACGAAACCGTGGTCATTCAATCACCAGCAACCGATCCAGAGACAATATGTATGTCAGTCCCGTCATTTGTGGCTGGGCTGGTTATGCTGCTGTTAGTGCTGGTCGTGGCTTCCCTGGTAGCTGCCTTCCTTTTCGTGCGTGTACGTGCGCTCGACAGGAAAGGTGCGCATGGGGGCACCGCGTACTTCGAAACCGATTACGTGAAACACACAAATTAAATATGATCGGTGCGGGTGTGAAGTGCGAACGTTTTATGTACATTTCTCGGATCCAAAGAGAGTTCACGCGCTTCGGCCCCGGCCGGACTGGCAGTGTAACGCTGCTGTTGTGGTCGCGTTCGAAGCCCGGCAAGCAGGTGATTGTGTGACTTATTTATTTAGTTATTTAGTTAGGGAGCGTGCTGTCTATGTTCGATTGTTTTTGTAAATTATTTTATTCGCGTGAAAAACCTTTGTATCTACCTTGTAGTCGACACATCTGTTGTAATTTTGTAAAGAGTCGTAAGTAGGTTGTAGTCGATAAGTTATATACCAATTAAAAGTGTCGTGAGAGAATCATTTCATATTGTTTTATTCACTTTTCACTCAAATTTATGATTTCTATCATAAAATAATTCTTAAAAATAGACGATACTGCGTACTATTTTGAATATTTCGAATATCCAGTCTCATTGGGGTATAGTTCCAGATGGCAAAAAAAAAATTTAAATCACAGAGAACACGCCAACTGAGACTGGTATCAAACTTGAATTGAACACTTTTGAATATGTAAAAAC
Organism: Saturnia japonica; assembly: GCA_033032175.1. Taxonomy (NCBI): domain Eukaryota; kingdom Metazoa; phylum Arthropoda; class Insecta; order Lepidoptera; family Saturniidae; genus Saturnia; species Saturnia japonica. The sequence continues at coordinate 6,461,742 of CM065311.1, read as the reverse complement.
AGATATTAATAATTCATTTATTGAATATGTTACTGTTACTGCAATATTTCATGAATATACCTAAACATTTTACTAAAAATTTTAACAAGACTATCGTTAGTTGTCTCGTTCTGTCACTTCGCTAAATGAAACTTTTGTGTTGAAACTCCGGTTTTGGCTCTAATTTACCATCAGAATAAAAACCACGCGCCTTCCACTGTCCTATCGCCTACATTTACTTCGATACGGTGCTAACAAGAAGCTTACATTTAAGCGATCACTATAGGTATGGAGATCCTTTAAGAACGAACTAAAATAAACCGCAGCTTGTGTAGTAGTACCTTTTCAATTATAAGACAGTATATATGACAATTTTATAAAACGGAAGGTCATAGAAATCATTCGTTTTTAAAGAATTATGGTTATAAATTATGTACGTATAATCACTCAATTTTAAATGTAATAGAAAGCTCTTTCATTAAATAAACTCCGTACTCAATTTTAACGTTAAATGAGAACTGAAATTAAAAAATATTTAAAATTTTATTCTATAACTTATTAGACAGTAAATATATCATAAATAAATAACAAATACATTGACGTTGAAGTATAAATCACGTAGACTATGTAATTATATTTGTATAACATAAAACAAGTAGGTAGTGTTTGTTTAAATTTCATCTCCAGGGTTTTCTCTTTCCAACGCTAGCTAACTCTTTCGATCTTTCATCGGAGTTCTGAAATAAGTTCATAACCGACGGAGAATCCTCTCTCTGTGGGCTTCTGTACAACAACCTTAAATTTTTATCGTGTTTTGCTGCTATTATATTAACTAAATCCTGAAAACAAATCATAAAATTAAGTAATACAAAACATGTTTTTATAAACCGTTCTAAATAATAATTAAAAAAGGCCTATCAATCCATGTAAGTTTAAACTCTAGATATTTTAAGATGAAGCAACAGGGTCTAATTGAAGTTCAGCTTCCATACAACAAGAATCTAATAAGAAGTTTTTTTACTTAACTACGCATTATTTAAAAATAAGATACACATCAAGTCTTATAATTATGGTCTAATTCAAAGTACATAAACAGTTTTTGTCTAAAACGAAAAAAATATATTTAAAAATCCTATTTCCTACGGCAATTTTTAACCCAGTGTGAATATTATTTTATTGGATATACAAAGAAAGAGAAAAAGAGTGTCACTGCCAGACAGCACTATCAATCACATAATGATACCCTATAATAATAACTTTTTGACCGTAAACTGATTCACATGGTCCTTGAACTTATTATCCGATAAATCAATAATGTGTTTAGGGACCTTATTATAGAACCTAACAATATCACCTAAAAAAACTTTTTTGGGGCGACACGGAATATAACTAAATTATGTCTATTTCTAGTATTAAAACTTTACCTATCACTGACAATATCTAGCTTAAAGTTTTTATAATCATAGGCAGGTAGGTATATTCAGTTATTAGGATGCATTGGGAGGGCAAAGTTAAGATATGAAATTCCTGAAACTTGTTCTTTAGTTATTCACGTTGTAGATCGTTCGAATGGCCCGATGTGTAATATAAATACTTATTGTATCCTCAACTGCTGTCTCTCACAGTAAAATACCATAATACCTACATACGGATTAAGAAACAGATCGTATTCTGTATAGCATCCAGCGCAGCCTATTTCATCATCTCCAAACAAAATCTAAAGTAGTCTAATCCAATTAAAATCGCCGATAACTTTAAAATAATTTGTGTTTGAAAAATAAATATTTTAGGATAAATTATAAACGATAGACATATTACCTTAACTAATTTTACAAATTATGCTACAAAGAAACTTTACTGTGACCTACGTATAAATGTTAAACACTTTAGGGACTCACTTTAGGGAACAACGGTTTGGAATTGGAACGGGACTGCTGAAAATTCCCTTCAGGACTCTTACGCCTGGGAGGGATGGTCGTTGTTCCGGGACAGCGACCAAACAGCATCGGCGATGTCGATCGAGTTGCAGCTACCAGCCCGGAGGAACGAAAAAACGATTCTGTTTGCGTAGACTTGTGTTTCATCTTTACTCTGTGCTTTGGTTGGATGAACTGAAACTATGATAAATTAATAATACAAATTTTTTTATGGTTACCTGCTTTACTCACGAAGGTATATCAGCAAGTTTGTAGGGCATTACTAATTTATAAGATGAAAAACTTAATAAATGTTGTACATTTGAAGTCTTGCCAAATGAGTTAAATAACTGAAATTGTTGTATTTAAGAATTCTTCTCACGAGAGACTATGAAAAAGTCACAATTAATAGATGAATTAAAAAAATACAATTTGTGCAAATATTCTCTATTCAGTTGTAAGGCAAGCCAATTCTCATCAACTAGCAGAATTTATTATGGTGGTAGGGTATTTTGTAATAATTGCGGTTGTATGCTAGGTTACCGCAGGTCCCGCGTCGCCCCATCGTGGCGGCGCGGCGGTTGGTACACCGTGGAGTTTTAGTGAGGGTATTTTCTAATGACTGCCCGGATAGTTGAAAGTCTGTCTACTGCCAACCACCTATAGATGTTTTCGGGCAGCAGCACTTGAGAGACCGTTTCCCCACTAGGCAAGCCTTAGCGTGTCACTATCTTGGACCACGTATTAATTTAACATCAGGTTATCAAAAAATAGTTTAATCAGCTAAGATATTTACAATATAAGTATCTAGATTCATAAAACTATGTAACCAACTTAAATTGAATGATATAGTAACAAAATAAAACTAAAGTAAATTGTGGTTATTAATTATGTATAATACAGATAAAAACGGAACTTACATATTCGCCATCTCGAGGTACGAATAGGTGTTGTGGTTGTAACGCAGTGTGTGCGCGAGACATCCGATTCCTGGAGATGCACGATGGTGGCAAAATGCTGGATGTGCGACACAAACGCGGCACTCGCCAGTTGGACTGTGGTTGCGGGGAGGCCTGCGGTTGTTGGCTTTTTCTTCGCGATCGCAGTTTTGGTTTAACATTACAACCGCCATTACTGCTCTGGTTATAATATTAAATAAACTAAAAATATTATTCTGTGAAGGGCAAATTGCCATATTATATCATAGAATAATCTATGAGATTTTTCTATAGGAAGATAATAAAAAATCTGTATCATTTGTTCGCGCGGCCCTGTTTGCGTAAAGCGTGTATAGGAATACAGTGACTACGGGTGCGTGTCATGAGGTATGATCAAATACACAATAGAATTCTATTATCTATTTTATTTATATTATGTCGAAAATTTTAATCTTAATTGTTCAAATTTAAAATAAATCAACAGCACAATTAGGTAAATGCATGTTTATGGAACATATTATTCCGTATCACTCCACTAGAAATACTAAATAATAAACTTTCTATTAATTTCCATCACGTTTTGTTCAATTTTATATAAAGTAATATATATTTTTTAATTCCCCAAATATTTTCTATAGAGTTTACGATGATATGGTGGTAGACGAAGAATGTTTATATCATATTGCCGATTATTTTTTCTGTTACCCATTGCTGAGGAATATATATCTTTTTAAAATGAAAATTTTTTGATCATTGTGGTACGACGCATCAAAAAGCATAGCTACTGGTTAGGTGAAACAAGTGGAATTAAATAAGATAATCCGGCTTTAATCGGCATAACGTTTTGATTTAATTGAAGTTTTAACTACCGGAGTTGCGTGTGGAAGAGATACTTGGAGTGAGGAGGGCCGAGGCGGTGCCAGGGATGGTGTTGAAGGGCGTCGCTGGCGCGTTCGCGGCTTGGGACACTGCACTCTCGATGCTGTTCCCAGCGTTGAATAGCAATCTGCAAAGCTCGCATCTGACCGCCGTCGTTGCTACAATAATTACCTACTTTATTAAAAACAATTAATTAAACACTAAACAGTACTATTATTTAAAACATACTTAAAATGAAGTTTTCATTGTATATCACTTTAGCTCGCTCGCTCGGCTAGTGCTTTATGATAACCATTCCAACCTAACCTAAACAGTCCAGTTCATTTATAAGCCTACGAAAATGTAATCATTAGATTACAAATTTTTGTGTCCTTTAACAGTCTACCGACATGACCATAGCCATATTTGATTGAAGAAGACGTTACTTATGGGAAATCCATCGTAAATAATCTATCCAATATTTTGGATAAATTTTATTTAATCTACCGACAGTTTCCAAATTCACTAGATTGTTTATGAACTAAATGTTTGTGCAATTATCCAGTGACATACTCATCTCAGAATTAATTAAGACATGTATCTACATAGGTAACTATTAACTGTACACATGTAAAGCTACGTATCAACCCCATTTGAAAAATATAACGAACTAGCCTAGCACTTACTGCAGAAGGGGTTTTAAAACGGTTAATCAAAGTACCGTTCCCTTCTATGAAAATATGCATGCCCCAAAAAGCAGAAAATTTTGAAAACTAAAATGAAAAATAATATGAACGTGAAATGCGAGTTGGAGCAAGGCTCGTACATCGGAAGCAGCACCTGGATCGAGATGAGAACAGCCGGGCGCACCAGCTGCAGATGCTACACGTCCATAGTCGCCGCTCGCGGGACCGGGGCCACCATCCGCCTCATGGACATGCAGCTTTATATTATTCTTGACAAGATGCGGCTTTATGTCTTCGAACCACAAATCACATAACTAAACAGGAAACATATATATGTATAGATAAGCATTCTGGCAAACCAAACCTTTGGCAAATACTCGCCAATTTTCAGGAACATATTTCGTATAGCAAATAGTTAACGTTTGGAGCCGGGATACAATAAATTCTTCATGATGTAGATACGTAGATAAATAGATAAGTCTGTAACTATGAAAATATTAATTCAAATTTTTGAACACTTTTCAAAGTTATAGAATATTAAAAGTAAATTATTATGATCTTGGATATTTTTATTGTGTGCTCTTTATATTAATGTCCGGTGATAGTGTTGCACGTTGCACTACTTAGATAAAGACCTTTCCACCAGAAAAGTCCAAGTGTTTTTCACCTTAACTTTACTGATATATAAACTGCTCACAAGCTCACAGCGTCTTAGCGGTTACGACAGATATCACTGGTTTAAGTACGACAAGCGATTTCAAATAAATCGGTATTTTCTCAACATTATCATACTACGAGAACACTTTATGATAAACATTGCACAACATTAACATTTGTAGGAAAATTCAGCAACCATACACAACCGTTTTATTCTAAAGTTAGCATAGCTTGTATTATGGTAACTCAATCTATACCAATATCATAAAGAGGAAAGATTTGATTTTTTGTTTGTAATGGATAAACTCAAAAACTACTGGACCGATTTTAAAAATTCTTTTACCAATATAAAGCTACAGTATCAGCGTGTAACATAGGCTATATTATAATTTGAAGAAATAATTTATTCCTCATAAAAATGTATAAAACTATTGACACAGAGTATAAAAATTGCCTACAAGGGTGCGTTGGCGATGTTTGTCGTATAAAATTAACACGGGTGAAACTTTGGGGCACAGCTAGTAGCTAATATAAATAGAAAGCAATGATACTTCAGTGTTAGCGTGTACGTACACCGTGTCGATCAATGTGAGTTTGAATCCCTGCAATGAGCCCGAATTTTCGATGAAGGAAACATCAAGACGAAACTTTAGTATGGTGGTAGGGCATTTGTATCTGCCCGCGGTATGTATCCACGCGTTGTATCTTATTTCCTAAAATTTGTTGTATTCAGCTTGAAAACTTTACCTGCTCCCGTGGGCGTAGTTAAGGGGGCGGTGAGGCAGGGAGGGCAAGCCAGCCTAGAAAAATTAACAGTATTTGGGAATATACCGTTTTCATTACTTTCACCTTGAGAGGAAAAATTTGGCTTATATTGGCTGATCAGCTGGCTGGCAGCCCTCCTATGAAAATTCGCTAGCTACGCCAATGACTGTTCCTTTGTTTATATACTTCGAAAATCCAGATAAAATATTTGCTGTATGAATATTGTAAGGTGATACTCACACTAACTAAAGCTTTCTCCAAATCATATCGTATACTCTTTGGTATTTTATTTTTGCTTCTACTTCTTTGATTTTGTTGCTTGGGTACGACATTGCAAGGCACGGTATCACCAGAGGCCTTAGCTAATAACCCGCGGGGACGAGATCCGGTATCTCCGCCTACTACAGGAGCTTTGCGCATCCGCAGCTCTGACATTATCAACCCACAAATCACTGCTACACCATCAAAATAAAAAGGTAAACAAGCTGTAATTACAAAATCTAATTTAACTTTTTCGGTTAGAATTTTTTTTTTTTCAATATAAGGATATAAAAATAAACTTCAAAAAGGAAAGGTCCTCCTTCAGCTGTTTTGATAAATATTTTCATTTTTAAAGAATATAATAAGGTTTAAATGTTTTATATGCAAGTAGTTTTGGTATTGTAAAATTATAAATTCACTATAGGTGCTTCATTTAAAAGTACGTTAATATCTGTATTTTATAGTTAAAAATTGTAAAGCTATATCAATATCAATAGTCACAAACATGATTGTAATTAATAACGTGATTTATAATATAACAATGCAAGTAATCCCATTCGCAAAGAATTGGCACTTGTTATAAAGGTCGTAGCTACTCATGTCGATAGAAATAACTAAGGCATCAACCTCCACGAACGAGTGTTTCGCCACGAGTCCGTCTTACTATCAGATTATGTAAAATCCCGACAAAACAAATATTTTGAAGTGAAAACTTTAGTATTGTTGCAATTTGAAACGCGATGAAACGAAAAAGCAACACTAAAAAGACACAAACAAATACATCTATAGGATTTAAGCTGCGAGAGAATAAGATACAAATACATTATGCACGGTTGAAGCAGTCTTGACTTTCTCGATTACAATCGTCTGCGAATTGGTCTAGCGACCAGACTTGTACGCATTGTTGTATGTACAGTACGAGTTGTCGGTAGCTCGATTCATGGTGATTTAGGATTTTTAAAAGAGATTTTAAAGAAGATATTTAGTTTTCTGAAGGTTTCACTTCTACCGCGTGTGCACGCACACATGCTTTTTTTGAAGTGAATACTTCTTCAGCATCGTTGTGATTTGAAATTCGATGAAACAAAAAAGGGAACGAAACGAATAAGCAAAAGCGACAGACACAAATTCATAAGATTTAACGTGGGAGAAAATGAGATAAGAAAGTTTTAGACAATAGTAAAATGGTACAAAAGAGGTTTGTTGCCATGCAATAATGAATTTTATTACCTCTCTAAAAAGGCACGAAAAAAACTTTTTAGACCACAGTTATACTTATGACATTCTGTTACTGATTGATATTGTGTTAGGTTACCATGAATATTTCAAATGCACATTTGAACGCACAATGCACATTACAAATTTCATGTGTGAATTGCACAAATATATTTTTTTTAATCTGTTTGTCTGTTTGTATGTTCGCATTTAACGCAAAAATTACTTGACCGATTCTTCTCAAGTTCTTTAAAACGGAATGCTTATTTAAATCATTGGACATTTGATACGTTTTTAGATACAATTTTATAAATAGTAAAAAATCCAAAGACACAAAACAAAACAATCGATTTTGATTAAATTTTGTACACGGGAAGTATAAGTAATTTCCTAGTTAATTATAATAATAAATCTTTTATTTCAGACGATTTTTAAAATTACTTACCTATTGAAGTCGCAATTTTTTTTAATGATATTATATTTTCACAAACTCCACCGATTCTGACCCAATTTTGTAGACGGTACGCATACGTCATTCCATAATTGATAGACTAGAATCGTCAATAATGTAAAAACAATTGTTCATTACCGATTTTCATGAAATTTTATATACGGGAACTGTATTTCAATTCTCAGTTGATAAATTATATGAATTGTCAGTAAAATGAGTAAAAATAAAATTAAAGAATTTAAATAACTATTGCGTAGTAACAAACGAGTGCGGAGCTGTGGGCTTTTTTTTTAGAACTGACTATACTGTTAGTCATAAGGGCCGTGGAGCCTCTGACAGATTTTACAGCTTCACCGGACTTGGTTCGGAGCCGTAGGCAGACCGCTAGTTTATATGAAAGGTTTTACAAACATTTTAATAAAACATATAGTTCATTTTGCATCAAATGTCGGTTTTACTTCCGTTTTACCTCTTTACTTCGAACTATGTTTACCTACTAATTTTTAATTTTGATGTACACGCAAGTGCGTTTCAATTACGCCTTTTTAGAAGTAAGTACTTTGTTTTGTTTATGAATGTTTTCAATATTCATAATCGTCATTTATATCTTCTCCATTCTTACGTAATGTATCCTCTATCTATTTGTTTCGTAAAGTCGGTTATCTTGGAAATCTGAAAAATCAAACGATTAAGTTAATTTTAATTAAAAAATATATAAATTAAATGCTTTCTATAAATTCATTTTATCATCATATTGTAATGTTATTTTAAATACCTACTGTATGATAAGGGGCGCGCAGTGAGTAACATAGGCACCTTATATATTGAAAAGGTACCGCGTAAAAATAAAGACGCAAGTGTACAATATTTTTACACATTTATGGTAATATCACGAATGGCCCAAAATATTACCTCCCTGAAAATGTTATAGAAAATTATTTTGTTAGAAACTACATTGAGATTCACGTTACAAATTAATATAAATATAAGATACGCAATAAATCAGTTGAGCAAGCGATAAGATTCGTCTAAAAATAAGAGTTTATTATTATTATTAATTACAACTATGTACAATATTACAAGTAAGCACATTTTTGGCTAACCTAAAAATAAGAGAATCAACAATCACAAAGTCTAATAATATTTCACAAACTCCGAATTGATTATAACAATTCTGACTAACTTTTACCAATCATACTTATCTTCTATAGAGACTATGTTTTATAAAGTTCTATCTCGTGAGTCAATGCTCGACAATGTTTTTTCTATCTGTCTCTCTCTATCATAAGGCTCGTGTCGAGTATCTACTGTGATCGACACGAGACGGTTTCTTACCAGTATACTTGAATATACTCGCAAAGCTTACATAAATATAAATATTTAAATATATCCTTTTCATTAAAAATGTAAATCATAACTTTATTTTTTCCTCAAAAGTTTACTATGGCAACGCGCGCCGTACGACTACACTGTGAGGAATAAAATAATCACAAATTAATAAGAAATTAAGTGTTTTTACACCTTTTCACTACGCAGTACGGCATAATTACTTTTTTAAACTATGCGCTTTCACACACGCGAACACTGCGGGTTATTATTGGCTTTGCTATTATTGGTATTCTTTTAGGTAGCTTCACTCGGGGGTTGTAAATGTGGCGTCTATTCTATTCTATGGTCTGTGACCGCGATAAACTCGTTCGTGGAGATAGCGCCAGTAACACATTTACGTTGTCTAGGTCATAATTATTATTTAAATTGAAATCTGTTTCAAAGTACGTTTGTTTATACCAAACAAATTTACGCAGTGCTATCTAAAAAAATTATTAAAAACACAAACCCTTGTATTGCGATGTTAAATGAAGTAGGTATGTACTGTTTATCGAAGGGAAAATTAGGAAGTAAGCCAATAAATGGGAACAAACAATATTTTATGTATTTAGGTAGATACTATGTAATACTAGGTAAACGCCAGCAGAACAATAGATGTGTGCGTAGAAAGTCTTACGATTGAAACTTTGATAAAATGTCTTATAGAGGCGCAACAAACGAATAAGTAAATGTTAAAATTATTATTCACTAGCGACCCACCCCAGCTTTGCACGGGTATAAATTACAAAGTGGTATGTTTATTGGATTTGTCTATAAAATTCTCAGAAGCAGCTCGGATTTTGGCTTTATGCTCGAATAATGGCAATGGGTTCGCCTCCCATTACATGACACTTAAAAATATACCCGGCGAACTGTGGTTGTACTTACATTAGTGCACCTCTACCTAACTATACTTACGAATAGTGCGCTTAACTCGCGACGCGCAATCCATTATAGGTGCGGAGTGCTGGCCAATCGATTTCTTTAGACGCGCGTAATTTTGAATTCGTGATAACTTCTATGGTATTCATTTAAATGGAAAACTGTAAAAGACAATTTTGATCTACATTAAATTCCCAAATTATCTAACAAATTTATCTGAATAACGATTAATACTGAATTGGAGAAAATAGCTTCGATAACAACATAATACATTTTTAATTTTTATGTTGAAGTTAAAATGGTTACTGTGAGTCAACTTTAGGAGATAGACATATACCATCACGGACTTGTCTCTAGGCTTTTTGAAAAACTACAATTCTTTAGAATATTATTTTGATGTATCTCTTAAGGCTTAGCCATGCAAGCACCCGAAAATCATTTTTGACGCTTAATTACAAATAATTGATTTTTCTCTACTATACACAACTTAATTGGAATGTATTGTATATATAAACCTTCCGTAAAAATTGTTCTAAATGGTAGTGAAACTGCATTAAAATCCGTTACGTAGTTTAAAAGATCTAAGCGGTATATAGGGACAGACAGCGGGAAGTGACTTTACTTTATACTATGTATAGATATAGAATAGATAACAGAAATTATATTCCATAAGTACATATATTTGATCAAAATATAAGTCATATTAATTAACCTCCTGGTGTGGCTGGAACATGAATTTATACTAATAGATGCATGATATATTTTGATTCATGTACGTGTTACTTTACGGAAATCTTTATCCATAATCTCTTTGCTGCTTCCGCCGGGAAACAGATTAACAGTTGTTTTGTTTTTCAGCAACAAAAAACGTTTGTTATTAATTTTATTGTAAGGATGAATCTGAAAATGAACAACATCGATCTGAGGATGCCTCGTTGAACGAAACACGATTTTGGTCGTTTCACGTCTCATCTACAACAAAGTTTTTAATGTATTAATTTTTATTATTATTTGTTTAACATTTATTCCATATAGGTTACGATCGAGTCTACGGGCTTGACCGCATCTCTTTTATCGTTTCAGATTCTAACTTTTAAGTTATTGATTTTTCTTCTTTTCCACGATTAGTTTCAGATTCACCTTAACAATCAATAACAAACGTTTTTTGTTGCAGAAAGGTGATACAACTGTTAAACTGTTTGAGGCGGAAGTAGCAAAAGAATTCGGGTAAATTAATTATTGATAGATGCCTGAAAGAATTTTATTGATTTTGTTGCAAATCTGGGAACATTAGATTATGATATTGATAGTGTTAATTTCAACATGGATGCAACTTTGTTCACTCCTGCAGCGTCTGTAGTGACGACCTTAAAGAATTTAATAGAATGTCAAATATATTATTCATTAAAAGTCAAAGGCACTTAATAAAATAATAAATTATCCATGAAACTGCTGTGAATATATTACATATATTTTTCTATTTCTTGCAATGTTTTCCGAAATAAAACTGCTAAAGTAACAGAACATACCTTCGATTTTATTTTCATTCAATTATTAATAATTAATGTATTTTGAGATTTAAATAATTACTGTTTTGCATCAACATTAATTACAAAAAAGTAGGTTTTATAAATGTTTTGTACTCGTGTGCATTTTGCTAGCCTAAGCATTTTATTATAATATTTAGGTATATAGATAAAAAAAGATGACATTAAATTCAACTCATATGTCTATTAAAATGTAAATAGTCATGCAGTAATTTTATTACATTTATAAAATACATTGGATGTTATTAAAACCGAAATTTTACGAAATATTGATATTAATATTTCATTATAGCAATCCATATGAGCGTAACTATACGGTGAAAGATGGCAGTTTTGCTCTTTCATGATCTTTGGATAAAATTTGAGTAAATTATATACTAGCCAGGTACCACATCTCGTAGTGACGTTTAGGTAAAAACTCTTTTACTTAATGAATAAAAATAATTTTATTGAGGACGTTGGTAAGCTGGCACCACCACCTCAAGTTACGCCACGTAGATATTATACGTGTCAAAAATTAATATGCTGTTTAAAACCGGAATATCAAGAAATCTTAAATGCCTGAACATCGAGTTACAGATTTGATACCTAGGCTTACACCGCATACCGAATTCTCGCCGCGCGATATTTCCGAAGGTTTCTGCGACATATGGAAATTGTATGAAACTATACGCACTTACGAAAATAATTCCTCAACAAAATTTGCGTTTTGCGGCAAAATACACCGCGCCGCGGTGCAATTTAAATACGCGCGAATGTTTTGTGCACTATGGAGGTAGTGTATACCTCTGACCGCACAGCGGAAAAAAAAATCGAGCGACCGCTCGGTCACGTGCCACTGCTGAGAGGAAGATGACGCGATTTGTCTTCCGCGTCAATACAGAAAGAACATGATATTCATTTTGAATAGTTAATAGCGGTCAAGCATAGGAAATCTGCCCTAAGGGACAAACTTGATGCGAAACAGCATGACAGAATATTTAAGGCACTCTATTGTGGGAAGAAATTTATCAAGAAATTTTAGGGAGTCATATTTTTAGTATTAGAGTTATCGTCAGTCTCGCTTCGATTGAAATGACTGCTAATTATGTTTAACAGGACCGACTAGCCATAGTAAATTATCGATTAATTTTTACATTAAACGGTGGCAAATATGCATACGGCCAGCCTGACGGTAAGCGGCTACTAAAATCCATTCATGGTATTTATTCTGTTATCCATATACGTGCGTCTCAGCTGAGAACTGGGTAGAACTGACAAAAATCGCGAGGAATTTTATTCACCGTGCGTAAAGTTAACGTCCAGTACGCGGATTTTAAACCGCGAGAAGAAATATCGCGCGGCAAGAAAACACTAAGCGGTGTAATACTTATTTATTTACTAATCATGAACCTGTAAAAATACTTGAATGCATTCTAATCAGTTCTTCAAAGTGAATATCACAAATATAATTTATTGTTTAGAAATAAGATTGTGTTGCCTGTCATTCCTCATACAATAGGTATTCTCTCTGAACATTTTGATATTATTATATCTTTGACTGAGCTACTTTTGAACTTATAACTAGCTGTTACACGCCCGCTTCGCTTGGCATAAATTGAACTTTAGTAATAATTTAACTATATTTTTCTAGCATTATAAAAAGTATAAACGGCTTTTATGCCAAATTACATTATAATCCGTCCAGCCGTTGAAGCGCGATTGAAGGACACACATTCAAAAGAACATACCTACTTTCACATTTATAATATTATAAGGATGACAAAACACGTTCGTGAGCTTTTAGGTTCAAATATATATATATATATATATATATATATGGAAATCTCAGCCTTGACAATAAAATAAATTAATGATAACTTATTCATTATTATCACAGACTTGTGATCATTTATAAGCGAATACCTCATACACGCAAGTTAAAGCTGGAAACGTTTCGACATACTAAAACCAATCATTGTTATGATTCGACAGTAGCTATAAAACATGGTTACAGTAAATGTATAATTGACATTTTAGACCTCAATACATATATGGATCCCTATAACTTCTCGTGCCACATCCCCTGGACTAGGGCTGCCATCACTCGGGGATACCCTGGATATTTTCTAGTTTCAAAAGCATCCGGTCGGCGAATTTAAGTGTTTGGGTGGAAAACCGGATACTTTTTGCATCTAAGGAAAATCGGACTAATTTTTATTAGCAAATAAACTAACGAGATTTTATAAAAAAATTAGGCTGACTTAATTAGATTGCTTTTAATACAATTATTATTGAAATTTTATGTGGCATTACTTGGTCCACACAGACCCTATTTTATTTTTATATTTAATTAATTTAATGTCAAATCTATAGTATTACTAAATACATTTCTTACTAGATTACGGCAGAAAGAGCAGTGTACAATTTCTTAATAGGTAGTTAAGAGTCCATGTTGTAAAATATTTCAAAGAAAATCATAAACAAGCGGTTTAAATTAATGAAAAAAGAAATAAAGGCGATTATTTTATTTTTGTATAAAAACATTTTTTATGTAATCCTGGGAAAAAAATATTTTACCTAAATGTCCGTGGTTTTTATGTTATTGTTCGGCATCAACAAGTTAAGTGATGACAGCCCTACTATACTTGAGACTGATTGGAAATTGTTACAAGCGGCAATAAGTTTAATGTCGTATTACATATACCCACAGACGCGTCAGTATTCCAGCTTGGTTCACATTGATGCTAGCAATTACTCGACTGACTTAATTTTGTAAATAAGGATTCTTAAACGCTTCATCCTTTCAGAACAAACCCGACAGACAAGAGGTAGCAAGCGCTTTAAGGCGCTACGCCTAGAAGGCACGATCCTCAACAGAGCCGATTTTAGGATGAAGTTAAGATTTAACTCATTTTACGTGGTATGACTATGGTTGAAGGTATAACCAATAGAATACTCAATTTACTATACACCTTTAAAGCGAAACTATATTCTTTTACTCAGGAAATTTCTGACAAGTCATTTTGTAACTGACTATAATATAACTCAATACCAAATACGTCACGATAATTATTAATTTTAAATAACAGGCTCGTTTTGTTTATAGAGAGTGGCACAAAAAAACTTACAATACATTTAATCTGAAAATAAGATTATAATAATCACTAGAATTTTGCTGTCAAGAACGCATCCATAGCCTGCAAGGTCTATGGTCATTTGGACATTATGGTCTGTATAAATTAATTTAGGCTAAAAATTGAATCATGACAATTGGTAAGATTTATACTTTTATAATTGAATATGGTTATGCTTTAACGACCAAGCGTCAGGTGACTGTATATAGTTCTATTTATATATATAACATATAAAAAGAGAAAATAGTATTAAAATCATATACGGAATTCGGCTAAGACCCGCTATACACCATAATATAGAAAGCTAGTAAAAATATATATCGAGCAAGAATGTAAAATCTACTTACACATTTATTATCCAACGACATTTATATATAAAACTAGATACTTACATAATTACAAGAATTCACAATTATTTGTCCTTATATATCATACAACTTAAGCTTTGGATAAGTCTTTCTAAGTACGACGTTAAGTTAAAACTATTTACAGATTTTACAATAAATTATATTTATCGATTATTCTCAAATATAATTCCGTACGGCCGTTCGTTTCACTCAATAAATAAAATAATCGAAATATCATATAAAACAAATCATTTTTATATTATTTAGTTCCCAGGAATATTAACTACAACACAATTTTCATTTGGACCAAAACAACATAATTACATATTCGTTACTATTCTAATTAAGAAAATATTAAATAAATGATCATTGAAGCAGTTATCGACAAGGTTGCATTTTTTTATGACAATTACCAAAAAGTAATCCACACTATTGAAAATCATGCAAAAGTGTTCCATAAGTCAAGTTAAAAATATAAATCATTATTATATTATATATCAGTGATATTTGAGTATACATAATAATGTATATTCATATAAAATACACAAATCACCATAAAGATTTAATAAAAATTAGGATATATTCCCTCATTTAGTGTTAATTCAACATAGATTAATTCAATAGTAATTTACAGTATCGATTAATGATAGTTGGGGATTATACTACCGATAATTTATTTCTAATGAACAGTACATAATATGGGGTTGCATTTTGTAATTACAACAAAAATTAGCACAAATGACCTTTTATCAAGCTTTTATTTTGCGTTATTAGTATGAGTCAAATCTTGCAACTGAATTGTAAAACAGATATCCTGAAGCTATTGCTAAGTGACGTCATCCTAAATTCAATATGGCGGATTCCCACTCGACCGAATCAAACCGGTTATTTTTATGCATCCCCATGATAAGGGTACCAAATTAAAGGGTTAGCTGAGAAGAATACGAAAAAATTATTAATAAAAATCTTTTTTAAAACAAGCTGTTATTCAATAGATATTTGAATAATTTTAATATCTTTTAGCGCAAGGAAGAAAGAGGAGTTTAATCTAAATAAATTAATTGCGCGTCACAAGTTTTTTAAATTATTGAAATATTGAATAAAAGGTTGTCTAAATATAACATTCAGTACCAAGAAAGCTAAGAAACAATTGGTAGTTGATTGATTAATTGATAGTTTTTTTTTTACAAAACAATAGATACTGTCAGGTTTGTAAATAATCAATGATATATCAACACCACTTCAGAGAGATAATAATGGGTTGGAGAGATTCCAGCTCACATCAATAAAAAACACATCTCACTTGTTTAAAACAACAAAAAAATTAAAAATTAGTCTACAACTTAAGGAGATTAATACTGCCGTACGTAACTATACTTAGACACATAATGGACCCTATAGTTAAAATTACTAAATTATCATGAATTTAACCATTTAACACAATATAGATGATCTATAAAGATACACTCAAAGGAACCTGGGACTTGACAATGTATTCACTCATCCTAAACCCTAACATTGTTACTGCTGGAGATATTCATTTATTACAATATTTACTGCCTTTATTTATTTTTGTTGTATGTGACCAAGATTCAAAAACAAAAATCTTTTTTTTAACAATTTCATCACATCACAGATATGTTTTTTTAATACAGTGTTGGGGAAAATGACTATATTTCACCTGATGGTAAGTAAAGTACAGTTCTACAATAGCAACCATCGCCTAGGAGAGAGAGGGATGGGGAGACTCGTCGAGATCACAAATCCACATAATAGCTGCATAAATACCGACTGTTGCTGAAACGAAACAAGCCGAAGTGTAACTATGACGGATTGTTTGCCCCCATTGCATTGAAACAATCCCTCTTTTGTTCTTCAGTAGGGCGAAAGTAAGACAGGCTTGGGTGTTGACAGCATTATTCAAGAACCCTTGTATGTAAAGGAAACATAACACTAACATTATAATTATTATTCACAACTTACACTTAATACCAGTTAGACACAAAAGTGACTAGCAACATTACCACAATGAGTGACATTCCGGAGACTACAGAGCATTGTACAGCACCACCCGCTAAGCACGTCATTATAATGACGAACAAAGTGTCCTAGTCACTCACGAGGGGCATTTGATGTCATACATCTACTTCGATATCACTGGTGACTTCTTGTGTACCATCAGACACAGGCGAGATTGCATCGGCCTCTTGCAAATCTTGCGGAGAAGCTAATGTAAAGTCCAGTGGGGAACTCATATCATCATCTGGGGACCCGACGTACTCCTCATCCATCATTATTGTCGCTGGTAATGATGGTGACACTTCTTGTAATTGACTGGTGTATACTGTAATAAAAACATTAATATTTAACATTTTTCATAAATTAAGGGATATTCATGAAACAAGCTTTATCCATTAACAAATTTTCAAAATGAACCAACTTAAGAAGTTCTGATTTTCTAATTTCTTCAGTTTAAATTCATCACCTTTAATTTTTGTTGTTTGGAGGTCAGTTGTATAACCAAGCGATTCCTCCATTGCTTCCATGGTGAGTGTATCTGTGTCTAAACTGTCCATAGATCCTGAGCATGACGGTGAACTGTCAGGATTTGTGTTTAGTGCTAAATGTACAGTTTCCAACTGAGGTATGTGAGGTCTCACCTGAAATGAAGATAAAAATAGCATAATGAAAGCAATAATTGCTTCTACAGTTTAATTCCAATTATTGCCATTTCAATTTCAGTGTATTTCTAGTACTGGAATGGCTAATTTGTGATAGTTCTGTCAGAATTACTCTTCAAAATATTTTTTCTCAAGATGTATATATTTACAGTATAAGGGGGCGCATTCAACTATTATGTAAGCAAACTTTCAATGATTTTAGAGACCACATCCCCCTGTATAATCAAAAATAAGAATCATTCTCATTCATAAATAAGAAAATTACATGGGACCTAAAAAACATACTTGGCAAACTGTAGGTCTACATTAGTACACCTCTGCCTAACCTTATGGGAATACAGGCGTTATGTTATGTTATGTTATGCATACATAATAATTGATAAAAAAAAGTACCAAATTACATTTTTAATTATAATCATACCTTCATCCCATCCGGCCTATGAGGGTTTCTACAGCCTTTACATTTACATTCCGTACAAGGCTTGCTGTCAACATAACATGGACATCTTTGGCCACAGCATGTCAGTTTACCTGGAGTAGCAGTTGCATTACCACATCGGCATCCTTTACGTTTACTACTAGTAGAATTACGTGACCTATTGGATGGTTTCTTAAATCCTAATTGAGACTGAAATAATGTTTAAATATTTATTATTACCAGATATATTCACAATGCATTTTTGATGTGTTATTATATTATTTCAAACTTATTTTTCTCTGGAAAAGTCATGTAATTTGTTATTTCATATTAAGCCATACACTAATTTTTACACAATAATAGATACAATCTTAACAATGTATAAGTTTAATCAGATGTTTGAGATGTTTTTGCATTTGTAGATGTATAACACTCACTGTGACTAAAATTGGAATAAACCAGCTTGCAATGGTAACCATGTACCTCACACTCTGACTACAAACATACAATATGCACTACCTATACATATACTTTACCATACACTAATAAAAATGCAAAAATATCTTCAAGCTAATTTAGCCATAAGTAAGGTTCAAAATTTGTGTGGTTTTATATTTTTATAATTTAAAAAAAATATAATTTATTCTGCGTTACTTTCTCATGTCATAATAATTTTACCCTCTTTTAATTTATTAATTACACCAATAGATTATATTTTGTTAGCCTGTGAATAAACATGATTTCTCTAAGTCCTAAGTTTGTAATCATAAATTCTATATATATTATATTGTTTACCCACAATTCTATTCTCCAATATTTATCATACCTATTGTTTTATGAAAATGAACTCAAATACAAATATTCAACATTCCAGGGATACACTCATACATTTTAATAAATTATATGAGAACACTAACCTTACTTTCTTTAGCATGGAGGTCATTTTGATTTGAATCTATTTCATCTACAGCCTTCCTCTTAATTGTTATTTTATTACCTGGCCCAGCATACATTACAGAATACAAAGGTGACCCATTTGTAGTTGATCTTGAATTAGGTGAATTTGATGATCTAGCTTCTATATTATTAGATGATGATGCTGCATGTGTTTGTGTTGATGCAGAATTAGTGTACACACATGGTAATATACTATATGCAGACTTCGAAAGTCCCGCTGTGCTCTTGTAGTCATCTGAAAATACTGCCCCTTCTTGTATCAAATCTATTAAACCTGAACTTGCGACTGTACCACCGTTGATACCAGCTGATATTTCATCTTCTTCCAATAAAATTTTATAAACATCAGTTCCCATAAAATATTCACACAGTTTTTTATAACACTGAAGTAGAATTCGTAACTGTAAGTTCTCTGCATAGTTATCGTAATCTTTACACCAACTGCACGAGGGTTTGAGTTTCTTCCGACCTCCTTTGCATTTTTTACATACGTGATGTTGACAGTTTGAATTTGTTGGCGTGTACGGCTCTTTTAGTAAATTACCGCAAACAGTACAAGATAATGATTGGCGTAAATAGGGAACTAAACGAAATAAATCTATCCACGAAGATTTATCTGTAGATTCGGCTAAAATAATCAGACGACAAGTTGAAACGTAGAGACTTGTCGCATTCATTGCTACGTAAATTACACTAAAATGCCTTCATGTGCATATGTTACCTTTATTTGTTTAGTTTACACAAAAATATACAAAAGAAAAGCCGCAAATCTATCTTCAAACTCATATTTGTCATGTGTCAATGTCAAAATTGTCAAAATGAAAGGGTTGGATCAAAGATATCGTTAAATAGGAACAGACTATAATATTTAAATTTGAGATGGGTCAGTGAGGAAAACTCCAACATAATGCTGACATTACTGGCACTACGCAATCATCCAACAGCATAACTTGAGCGAACTCGACCGATTCCAAACCGGTCTTTCACTTATCAAAAACGAATTTCAAACTTCATAGTCATGACAGACGTCGAAGAAATAGCAGTGGTCTCGCTTTAATGCACATCATTGTTCTAATCAAGTATATAGGCAGAGATGTAATCCCTTAATTTTGACTGATTCTGCCATTATCGAACAAAATTGCGAAAAATATTTAATTAAACATAATTTAATTACTAGATTGATAGCCACGCACGCTCTGATGTATGGAAGGTCGCACGGTTTGTGCGAGTTGGCCAACGCGTTCGAACACCTCTCATTCGGGTTCGATTTATTTATCGGAATCGCCAACGGAGTGATATCAGGTCAAGTCTATCAGACTTCAGCCAACACGCCCGAATTACCCCTCTACATATCGAGTAGCACTGGTCAGAACTACCTTGGGAGTTTTGTGACATCCCAAAATGCATGGTTCCAGTTTATATTAACAATTCACTTCACTTATGCACAACATGTTGAGGAGGAGGATTACGGGGGATTATTATTAGTAGATTTTCTATCACAACAATCTAACTATATCACGCAAAATGCCATTAATATTACATAATATAAAGTTAAAGAACCTAATAATGAATGAAAATAAAAACACAACATGGCAGTTCCAGATCCCGCCAA
Source organism: Saturnia japonica (assembly GCA_033032175.1). Classification (NCBI taxonomy): domain Eukaryota; kingdom Metazoa; phylum Arthropoda; class Insecta; order Lepidoptera; family Saturniidae; genus Saturnia; species Saturnia japonica. The sequence continues at coordinate 6,441,088 of CM065311.1, read as the reverse complement.
AACTCTGGTATAGTTTTCTTTTCGTGAAAGGAAAAGACAAAGGTATTTAAAATCATGCAGCCAAAACAGACGTATTTACAATTCATGTTTAAATGTCATTTAAAAGGCCGAAGCCATGTCTTCTTTTTCCTTCTTCTTGTTTATCTTTCCATTGACAATCACTTGTACATCTAATAGTCTGTGGACAATCATCAAAATTGACAGGAGGAAGTGGCGAAATCAAATTGTCAACAATTGATGCGAATGAATCCCAGTTCGCTAAGGCGGTTCTATAATTTAAAAGAGGAGGAGAAAGAGGAATTGAATTTGACTATTAAATTGAGGGAATTATATTTTAATCAGGCACTGATCGCTACCATCATCTCTATCATCTCTAAGACAAAAATACCCAGAAATTTATACAATTAATAAAATTGAAGTGTCTGATTGTAATGTCAAAATAACAGTTTTCTACTAAATATATATGAAAGTATTTACGATACCTATAACAAAAAGCCCATTTTAAAATTTTTGTCTGTCTGTCTGCTTGTTCCGGGTAATCTCCGAAACTGTTGGACCGATTTTAATGGGATTTTCACTGATAGATAGCTGATAATACAGGGAGTAACTTAGGCTACTTTTATTTTAAAAAAGAGTTAGTGTTCCGGATAAATAAAAAAAACACTGGTCATGGTGAATCAATTCGGGCGCTTAAACGGCTTATGATGAGTAAACCATAAGAGTTATAGCAAATTAATGTATGGCATAAAGGTATGCATTAAAAACACCTACAAAAAAGTCCGGGAGAGTATACATCTATCTTCTAAGTAACATCCACAATATGCATTTTAGTCTTTAAAATAGCCGGGAGCGAGGGAGCAAGATTCGCGTGGGCATACGGTAGTCCACGTGAGCGAAGCCACGGGCACAACTAGTACCTAATATACCTAAATAACCTGGAGTAATGTTTTAACCACGTCTCACAAATCGCAAAGACTGACAGCTTAAAAAAATTATTAAGGTATCAAATTTCTTGTTTTTTTGGTCTAATTCTTTTGCAGTTCCATTGGAGCACACTGTCCTTTTTCAGATATATATATTTTTCAATTACTTGCGAGATTAGTAGTATGATATTGTTCGATAATGCCGTGTTAAATTTGGATAAAAAAACCATTATAAAGTAGATAGGTATTAAATTTACAAGAATACCAGTGGGTGGGGGATTTTTAGGTTCTGTTAGAGCACAACCATTGAAACAGAAGACAGAGTGGAAGTCAAATTACGATTATATGTTTTTGAGGGAGTTGAACAAGGGCGATGCGGTAAACAGACAGTTTTATTCAAAGATACAGTAGATTGAGAAGTTGATGAAGACTGAACTTTTAAAGATTTAGGAACAGTTGAGGCAGGAGAAGGGTTGTTATGGATTTACGGGAAATAGGAGGAAATTTACATGAATCTTTAGAATAATTAATGTTATCCTCAGACATAACCAATTTTATTTAATTTTCTTATGGCAATACTCTAAAAACTCTCACACACATTTACGTGTTCGCCGTTGCTGTTCTTCACTTTTGTCTTAGAGGAACTACATCCGCCTTTTTATACGTCCATGCTCTTAAATAAGTAAGATGAACCAAAAGATAAAAGGAAATCCACTGGTTTGCATGGGAGCTTCTGTCTTACTTTTCAATAATCTATTATTATATCATTTCAAATCAGCTTCAAGTTTCTCATCTGCGGATATATCCTATAATAATTGTTGCTTAGTTCTCAAATTAGTATTTATGTTTTCGGATGTGACCATAAATGAATTTCGTATCAAGCCTTAACATTAATTAACGTATCAACATTAGGTACCGATACCTAAAAGTATATTTTCAGTTTGTGAGAGTGCTGAGAAAGATCAAGAATAAATTTAGCTTTCATTTCGGTATCTCCTGATAAAGTTTTACATCATCAAGCGGGTTTCTCGCGCGACCAAACCAGTCAGCCGCCTTATATTCTGTGCTACTATCTTGTCGCGAACCCCATTATCAACAGGCGAAACCCTAGAGGGTAGTGCTTCTAAGCTCAAGCTAAGTGTTAAAAATTTTATTCTTCAATTTCTTACTTGTTTACCCCGTCCTCTAATGGAGCCCTTTGAGGTTTCCCCTACTACTGACAATGAAATAACAAAAGTATTTCTAACTCTCAAATCCAAAACTGTAGATTTTGATAATATTGGTCGTGTCATGCTACAATACTTATATACCTATTCATAAGTTTATTCTCCCACGTGTGACTACTATCATAAACTTTTCTTTAACCACGGGGATTTATCCTACTTCTTGGAAGAATGCTTATATTGCACCGCTTTCTAAAGTTACCAATCCACAGCTTGTAATCATTTTCGACCTTATCTATGCTTCACTTCCTTTCCAAAATTTTTGAATCTATTGTCAATAAGCAAGTTACTTCTTTCCTCAGTGACAATGAGTTATTAAATCAGTTTTAGTCTGGCTTCCGAACCGCCCACAGTACTATTACTGCTCTGCTTAAGATCACGAAATACGTTTTAGAACTAGTATGGAAAAAGGTATGGTCATAGTATTGGTCCCTATAGATTTTAGTAATGCATTTAATGCTGTTCACTACGATCTTCTGTTTACCGCTCTTTCTTGTCTTCAGTTTTCACCCTTAGTGCTGGAATGGTTTTCATCTTATCTCCGAGATCATTACCAGGCTGTTCGCGTCAATAATGGCGAATCAGACAGGTGTGCTCTAGAAGCTGGTGTTCACCAAAGCCACATAGTGTAGGTATTTAAGCGACTCAGGCGCGGCGCCGAGGCAGTTTCGCGGCTTAGTGCCCTAAGCGCTCGCCCCCAAGTTCGGTGAAGCTGTAAAAGCCGCAGCGGCTTCAGGGCACCTAAGGCTAACAGTATAGTCAGTTCTAAAAAAAAAAAGCGCCGAGGTAGTTCAGATTTCAATTATAAAGCGATAAATAACAGTGTTGTGAGTTAGTGTATTTTGTAACTGTGTAGAATTAAAATAAATCTTTTTCACGTCAAACACCGGCATTTTTAATACCCACGGGTGTAACAATATAATGATCTTGTTAGATCAGGTCTAGAATACTGTAGTACTGTTTGTAATCCACATTATGATATCTATACAAATCGCTTAGAAAGTGTGCAGAAAAGATTTCTGTGGCACCTAACATATAGTGGTAACCTCATTAACAAGCTTAAGAGTTATTCGGATCCGTTAAAAATTTTTAAGATGTCAACTCCAAGCAATCGTCGACAACTGTTGAATAGTGTGTTTCTGTTTAAGTTGGTGAATGGTATCTTGAATGTGCCTCTGCTTCTTTCAGAAGTTAATATAACCTTACCATCAAGTATACCACGAACCTATAAATTATTTTGTGAGAAACGATCTCGTACAAATCTAGGTTACTATTCACCATTAAATAGACTTATGAGAAATTACAACATTACTTTCAAGAGTATTTATTACAAATGAAGTTGGTATCTTCTTTGATACTGTTTTTAAAATTAAGAGAGCATATTGTTGTTCGTGAGACGAGAACAAAATTATTGCGTGCCTACGTTAAACATTATTTATATTTGCTTGTGATTGTTTTTATTTTATATAGCTGTTTGTATCTTTAAATTACTAAAGATATGCAATGTAATAGGATTTAATAATGCCTATAATTAGGGTCACATTTAATTACAATATTGTACTGCATAATTTTTTTTTATGATGTGTTGATGTTGTTTCTGTTGATGACGTAAGTAAATAAATTAATAAATAATAATTGGTAGCTGAAAACAGCTTGCTAAAATTTACTTTAATTCATTGATTCCTCTTCAATACTATAAATGTACCATTCCCTACTCAACTACGGTGAAAAATCTTGGTATCATCTTCGATACTAAATTACGCTTGGTAGATCAAGTCAAGAAAGCTAGTAGGAAATTTTATGCTTCTGTTCATTCTCTCATGTGTTTGAAAAAATTTATTTTGTTGATACAAAAATTCCCTTAGTAAATAAGTACCCTACTTCTCCCTCTTTTGGATGCAGATGTTGCTTACTTGGGAACTCTCAGAAGATCTCTTAAATAAATTTGATCGTCTACTCAATAACTGTATCCGTTTCATCTTTCGCCTTTGGAAGTTTGATCATGTATCTGAATACCGAGCCAGGTTGAAATGGCTACTTATGCGGCAACGTAGGAATATAAGAATACTTTGTCTTCTTTACTCCGTACTTAATAATCCCAAATCCCCTAACACTATTTCAATCTCTCGCGGCTACGCACAATAGACAGCTAAGATCTTTTGATTCTTTAATTCTCAGTATACCAAGTCATCATACTAATTTCCACAATTCCACGACCGATCTTTCGCCGTAACAGCAGCACGACTGTAGAATTCGTTTCCTATCAACAACCAACTAGCCAACTCTCGGGATTCCTTGCATATACCTTTCTCTTGCTCACTTCGAAGCCTGGAAGAGAATGCTTTTTACGAGTAAATCCTCCAATTGTACTTTTTTGTGCAATAAAGAATATACTTATACCCAGTTTGAAAAACCCTGCTATAACCAAAGAGTATTCAACTGTTTACTGTTTTAGTTATTCTACCTAATATGTAACGTTTGAGTGTATGAATATTGAATAGGGGCGAAAAGACACCTTTGAACAATCGACATTACGATGACACCTTAAATCCAAATTTAGTATAAATTCATTTTATAATATTGCAAAACCAACTCTGGTACCTATTATTAGTGACTGTTAATTTACTCCTGCCAAATTCCGAGTTTGAACCGAACAAAGTAATTTTAGTGAAAAATTGTTACAGGAGTTTTCATAGAAAATCAAGAAGTATTGGTAAATGTAACTTAGTTTATTATATGGATTATTTCATAGTTAAGATAATAAAAACTAAAGTTGGTAATTATTTAATGTTTTAAACTTTTTTTGAAAAAAAATTCTATCAATTTTCAGAATACCCGTGAGGCAGCTTTGAACAAAACAAAGGGGGCACTTTTGGACAACCCTAGAAGTTCGTTTTTAGGAGAAATATACTATTTAGTACCAATATATACACCGGTTTTCGTGTTAATAAAGGGACACTTTAACTGTATACAAGTAAAATGAATCAGAATTATTAAAAAACGTAAAAATGAGGGAAAAAAAATGGATTTCATTAATTATTTTTCTCAAAAAGAAGGGTAGCTCTTACAGCATAATAGACACTTTAGCTAAACTCCTTCCACCAATTTTATTGTGCTGCCATGTTCAGCTTCAAATTGGATTTCTATAGGTTCAAATTTGATCAGAGCGGTGGTGGGGTATGACTTTATTCGTTTATCTTCTTGATTAACAAAGCTAATTAGTCAATGATTTACAAATATATAATAATTTATATGAAATATATTTTTTAAAGTAGGTACACAATTTTTGTTTCAATTTATTAATTCAAATTGATTTCTTCCAAGAAAACCGAAATTCTAATTGAATCACAAACGTATTTAACATTGCTTTAAGTAATAGTTCTGAACGTGACAGTAAAATAAAAATAAATATTATTTTGCATTTTATAGCCACGTGTGTAAAAATGTTCAAAAGTGCCCCCCTCACCCCCTACCATTTTTTACGAGTTTTTTTTTTTTCATAATTTGAGTTATAATGTGAATAGTTTACAGAGACTGTAATTTGATTTAAATTTATACAATTAATAAAATTGAAGTGTCTGTTTGTAATGTTAAAATAACAGTTTTTACTAAAAGTATATGAAAGTATATACGATACCAATAACAAAAAGCCCATTTTTAATTGGCATGTTATTTGAAGCATCCTGGCTTGATTCTTTACGTTTTAAATTTTTAAATTAACAAAAGAAAAATAATGATTATTGTAAAATTACTTTACTAATGACGCGACTTGCTTAAACTGTTTTTTGATGATTTCTATAATTTTAAAACTTTTTGGATATTTTCCCCAAATTAAACAATTTAATCTTATATTTTAAGTACATTAAATACCACTTTCTTATATGACTAATAAAACGATAAGGGCCGGTAAAATTATAGCCCTACTTGAAGAAAGTTGTTTATCGGCAGTCTTTCAACTGTCCAGAGGACATGGCAACGGTACCATGAGACCGGTTCGGTCAATAGAAGACCAGGTTTGGGAAGAAAATGATGAGCAGAACCACAAGATCACCGCGTTTTGGTGAGTCAGGCGTTGCGAAACCGTAAGGCGTCAAGTGTGGACCTAAAGAAGAGCCTTGAAGAAGTAAAAGAAGTGTTATATGTTTTTGAGGGAGTTGAACAAGGGCGATGCGGTAAACAGACAGTTTTATTCAAAGATACAGTAGATTGAGAAGTTGATGAAGACTGAACTTTTAAAGATTTAGGAACAGTTGAGGCAGGAGAAGGGTTGTTATGGATTTACGGGAAATAGGAGGAAATTTACATGAATCTTTAGAATAATTAATGTTATCCTCAGACATAACCAATTTTATTTAATTTTCTTATGGCAATACTCTAAAAACTCTCACACACATTTACGTGTTCGCCGTTGCTGTTCTTCACTTTTGTCTTAGAGGAACTACATCCGCCTTTTTATACGTCCATGCTCTTAAATAAGTAAGATGAACCAAAAGATAAAAGGAAATCCACTGGTTTGCATGGGAGCTTCTGTCTTACTTTTCAATAATCTATTATTATATCATTTCAAATCAGCTTCAAGTTTCTCATCTGCGGATATATCCTATAATAATTGTTGCTTAGTTCTCAAATTAGTATTTATGTTTTCGGATGTGACCATAAATGAATTTCGTATCAAGCCTTAACATTAATTAACGTATCAACATTAGGTACCGATACCTAAAAGTATATTTTCAGTTTGTGAGAGTGCTGAGAAAGATCAAGAATAAATTTAGCTTTCATTTCGGTATCTCCTGATAAAGTTTTACATCATCAAGCGGGTTTCTCGCGCGACCAAACCAGTCAGCCGCCTTATATTCTGTGCTACTATCTTGTCGCGAACCCCATTATCAACAGGCGAAACCCTAGAGGGTAGTGCTTCTAAGCTCAAGCTAAGTGTTAAAAATTTTATTCTTCAATTTCTTACTTGTTTACCCCGTCCTCTAATGGAGCCCTTTGAGGTTTCCCCTACTACTGACAATGAAATAACAAAAGTATTTCTAACTCTCAAATCCAAAACTGTAGATTTTGATAATATTGGTCGTGTCATGCTACAATACTTATATACCTATTCATAAGTTTATTCTCCCACGTGTGACTACTATCATAAACTTTTCTTTAACCACGGGGATTTATCCTACTTCTTGGAAGAATGCTTATATTGCACCGCTTTCTAAAGTTACCAATCCACAGCTTGTAATCATTTTCGACCTTATCTATGCTTCACTTCCTTTCCAAAATTTTTGAATCTATTGTCAATAAGCAAGTTACTTCTTTCCTCAGTGACAATGAGTTATTAAATCAGTTTTAGTCTGGCTTCCGAACCGCCCACAGTACTATTACTGCTCTGCTTAAGATCACGAAATACGTTTTAGAACTAGTATGGAAAAAGGTATGGTCATAGTATTGGTCCCTATAGATTTTAGTAATGCATTTAATGCTGTTCACTACGATCTTCTGTTTACCGCTCTTTCTTGTCTTCAGTTTTCACCCTTAGTGCTGGAATGGTTTTCATCTTATCTCCGAGATCATTACCAGGCTGTTCGCGTCAATAATGGCGAATCAGACAGGTGTGCTCTAGAAGCTGGTGTTCACCAAAGCCACATAGTGTAGGTATTTAAGCGACTCAGGCGCGGCGCCGAGGCAGTTTCGCGGCTTAGTGCCCTAAGCGCTCGCCCCCAAGTTCGGTGAAGCTGTAAAAGCCGCAGCGGCTTCAGGGCACCTAAGGCTAACAGTATAGTCAGTTCTAAAAAAAAAAAGCGCCGAGGTAGTTCAGATTTCAATTATAAAGCGATAAATAACAGTGTTGTGAGTTAGTGTATTTTGTAACTGTGTAGAATTAAAATAAATCTTTTTCACGTCAAACACCGGCATTTTTAATACCCACGGGTGTAACAATATAATGATATTGTTAGATCAGGTCTAGAATACTGTAGTACTGTTTGGAATCCACATTATGATATCTATACAAATCGCTTAGAAAGTGCGCAGAAAAGATTTCTGTGGCACCTAACATATACTCACATATATACATAACTCCAAGCAATCGTCGACAACTGTTGAATAGTGTGTTTCTGTTTAAGTTGGTGAATGGTATCTTGAATGTGCCTCTGCTTCTTTCAGAAGTTAATATAACCTTACCATCAAGTATACCACGAACCTATAAATTATTTTGTGAGAAACGATCTCGTACAAATCTAGGTTACTATTCACCATTAAATAGACTCATGAGAAATTAAAACATTACTCCCAAGAGTATTACAAATGAAGTTGATATCTTCTTTGTTACTGTTATTAAAATTAAGAGAGCATATTGTTGTTCGTGAGACGAGAACAAAATTATTGCGTGCCTACGTTAAACATTATTTATATTTGCTTGTGATTGTTTTTATTTTATATAGCTGTTTGTATCTTTAAATTACTAAAGATATGCAATGTAATAGGATTTAATAATGCCTATAATTAGGGTCACATTTAATTACAATATTGTACTGCATAATTTTTTTTTATGATGTGTTGATGTTGTTTCTGTTGATGACGTAAGTAAATAAATTAATAAATAATAATTGGTAGCTGAAAACAGCTTGCTAAAATTTACTTTAATTCATTGATTCCTCTTCAATACTATAAATGTACCATTCCCTACTCAACTACGGTGAAAAATCTTGGTATCATCTTCGATACTAAATTACGCTTGGTAGATCAAGTCAAGAAAGCTAGTAGGAAATTTTATGCTTCTGTTCATTCTCTCATGTGTTTGAAAAAATTTATTTTGTTGATACAAAAATTCCCTTAGTAAATAAGTACCCTACTTCTCCCTCTTTTGGATGCAGATGTTGCTTACTTGGGAACTCTCAGAAGATCTCTTAAATAAATTTGATCGTCTACTCAATAACTGTATCCGTTTCATCTTTCGCCTTTGGAAGTTTGATCATGTATCTGAATACCGAGCCAGGTTGAAATGGCTACTTATGCGGCAACGTAGGAATATAAGAATACTTTGTCTTCTTTACTCCGTACTTAATAATCCCAAATCCCCTAACACTATTTCAATCTCTCGCGGCTACGCACAATAGACAGCTAAGATCTTTTGATTCTTTAATTCTCAGTATACCAAGTCATCATACTAATTTCCACAATTCCACGACCGATCTTTCGCCGTAACAGCAGCACGACTGTAGAATTCGTTTCCTATCAACAACCAACTAGCCAACTCTCGGGATTCCTTGCATATACCTTTCTCTTGCTCACTTCGAAGCCTGGAAGAGAATGCTTTTTACGAGTAAATCCTCCAATTGTACTTTTTTGTGCAATAAAGAATATACTTATACCCAGTTTGAAAAACCCTGCTATAACCAAAGAGTATTCAACTGTTTACTGTTTTAGTTATTCTACCTAATATGTAACGTTTGAGTGTATGAATATTGAATAGGGGCGAAAAGACACCTTTGAACAATCGACATTACGATGACACCTTAAATCCAAATTTAGTATAAATTCATTTTATAATATTGCAAAACCAACTCTGGTACCTATTATTAGTGACTGTTAATTTACTCCTGCCAAATTCCGAGTTTGAACCGAACAAAGTAATTTTAGTGAAAAATTGTTACAGGAGTTTTCATAGAAAATCAAGAAGTATTGGTAAATGTAACTTAGTTTATTATATGGATTATTTCATAGTTAAGATAATAAAAACTAAAGTTGGTAATTATTTAATGTTTTAAACTTTTTTTGAAAAAAAAATTCTATCAATTTTCAGAATACCCGTGAGGCAGCTTTGAACAAAACAAAGGGGGCACTTTTGGACAACCCTAGAAGTTCGTTTTTAGGAGAAATATACTATTTAGTACCAATATATACACCGGTTTTCGTGTTAATAAAGGGACACTTTAACTGTATACAAGTAAAATGAATCAGAATTATTAAAAAACGTAAAAATGAGGAAAAGAAAATGGATTTCATTAATTATTTTTCTCAAAAAGAAGGGTAGCTCTTACAGCATAATAGACACTTTAGCTAAACTCCTTCCACCAATTTTATTGTGCTGCCATGTTCAGCTTCAAATTGGATTTCTATAGGTTCAAATTTGATCAGAGCGGTGGTGGGGTATGACTTTATTCGTTTATCTTCTTGATTAACAAAGCTAATTAGTCAATGATTTACAAATATATAATAATTTATATGAAATATATTTTTTAAAGTAGGTACACAATTTTTGTTTAAATTTATTAATTCAAATTGATTTCTTCCAAGAAAACCGAAATTCTAATTGAATCACAAACGTATTTAACATTGCTTTAAGTAATAGTTCTGAACGTGACAGTAAAATAAAAATAAATATTATTTTGCATTTTATAGCCACGTGTGTAAAAATGTTCAAAAGTGCCCCCCTCACCCCCTACCATTTTATTACGAGTTTTTTTTTTCATAATTTGAGTTATAATGTGAACAGTTTACAGAGACTGTAATTTGATTTAAATTTATACAATTAATAAAATTGAAGTGTCTGTTTGTAATGTTAAAATAACAGTTTTTACTAAAAGTATATGAAAGTATATACGATACCAATAACAAAAAGCCCATTTTTAATTGGCATGTTATTTGAAGCATCCTGGCTTGATTCTTTACGTTTTAAATTTCAATTTTTAAATTAACAAAAGAAAAATAATGATTATTGTAAAATTACTTTACTAATGACGCGACTTGCTAAAACTGTTTTTTGATGATTTCTATAATTTTAAAACTTTTTGGATATTTTCCCCAAATTAAACAATTTAATCTTATATTTTAAGTACATTAAATACCACTTTCTTATATGACTAATAAAACGATAAGGGCCGGTAAAATTATAGCCCTACTTGAAGAAAGTTGTTTATCGGCAGTCTTTCAACTGTCCAGAGGACATGGCAACGGTACCATGAGACCGGTTCGGTCAATAGAAGACCAGGTTTGGGAAGAAAATGATGAGCAGAACCACAAGATCACCGCGTTTTGGTGAGTCAGGCGTTGCGAAACCGTAAGGCGTCAAGTGTGGACCTAAAGAAGAGCCTTGAAGAAGTAAAAGAAGTGGTAGTCAGCTTGTGAACGGTCAGGAGAAGGGTTTTGGCTGCCAATATCAGTAGTTACCGCTCGGTCCGGGGCCCTAAATTAGGTCTCGTGAGCATAGTGTTGCTCGACTTCAGTTTGCTTGAAACTGTGCTTCATGGGCTCTGGAGGGCTGGAACTAAGTATTGTTTTCTGATGAATCTAGAATCTCTTTGTGTAGAGAGGGCCGACGCCAGCGACTCGATATGGCGGAGGCTCTATTATGTTTTGGGCAGCAATTAATTCAATGAAGTGAAAGGAGTTAGTTTTCATAGAAAAAGGAACATTAAATGCACACCGGTAAATAACGGAAGTCCTAATTCCACATGCACAGCCCGCATTAACTGCTCTTGAGGAAGATTCAATGTTTATGGACGACAATGCTCGCCTTTATCGTTCTAGCGACCATTTGTAACTTTATTTTACTTAAAAAAACTAAAAATAATTTTCTTATCTTTATTGCTGACCACTTCTTATTGTTTGAAGGTGTACATCGGTTTATTAATGATGATTAATGAAAAAATTGCCAGAATTCATTTCTCACCTATAAATTTACAACGACTGTAGTTAGAAATATTACGTCAAACAATTGAATTCAATTTAATTGACTGAAATCAACCATTGAAAGTAAATTTCCTTAGATGCCCGTTTTTTTTGCAAAGTAGTGATTAATTGAAGTTTTTTCTACCTACCTCTCTTTGCTTTTAACATATTTTGATTTTATTATTCCATGACATTCTTATTAACAACATGGTTATATTATGGAATGCTTTGAAGGCTTAGATACTTATTTTCAAAATTATTTATAAAAGATTAATCTATTAATTTTTATGTACCTAAACGTAACAAAATTTAATAAATAAAATGCATTTTCACATTTTGAGCTATATTTGTATTAATTTCTTTTTGATAACGCGATAATATTCATTTATTAGGTACTTACTCTAAATCATTATCGTTAAGGTACTCATTAAAAAAAGTTACGGACCTTATATGCGAATATTACACAACCATCCAAGCAATATTTCTGCTCTATTATCCAATTGAAGCCACTTAAAGAAGACGCTTGTTCCCTCCTGTATGTAGCTACTTAAACACCAAACTATCAAATAATTGAAATGTACGTTAATTAGTGCAGTTTTGAAACTTCTCGATATTCTATTAACAGGCTTCTTGGCGCAGTGGTAGTGAGCTCCGAGACGTCGTGGGTTCGACCCCCGCATATGACTGACTTTTGTGTGATGAATATTGAATATCTATGTATAATATGTATGTATATCAGCTGTTCAGTTACCATAAAGCTTTGCTTAGTTTGGATGTAAATGGCCGTGTGTGAAATTCTGTCCCCATATTTATTATTCATTATCGATATAAATAAAATAAACAATGCATAAGTATTGTTTACTTTCATTATAAGAAATTCCTTATCATTTTCAACAGTAAATGAAAACAAAGGCAATCGTTTACTCAGCAAACATTACTTACAGAGTACTTAAACACTATAATTGATCGACCAATCGGAGCATTTAGATATGAGTATCTATTTAGTACGTATCTGGCCCAAATGATCGGCTCACGATGGTATTGTCTCAGCGGCGCGGTGGTAGAGTAGATACGGGGTGCGCAGGCGCAGGATAGCGGCTGATAAAAGATTACGCTAACTAGTAACTCTTGATACATCGACGCAGGAACATCTCTTGTGACAAGTGCAATTGAATCAATCCAGCGTCTTCCTTTGCTTGCTTCACACGAACAAATTAGATGTTGTGCTGTATCTGCTTATTTCTTCATATATTTCATGTTTATAGAACTGTGGTGAATAAGTGCCGTGTGACGTGATACCTTAGTGTCGTTATCGTGAGGAATCATGTTATAGTTTTCAAACAATACCAAGATGTACAGGTACCTAACAGTTTTACCTTCTAAATAATAATATGTACACAAATACACGACAAAGAAAGTGCGATTTTTGTACATGATTTCGATATAGGTACTTTTAAGTTTATGTACATAAAGGAAAATCTTGGATGACTTAAAATGTTTACGCATAAATCAGCCATTTTTAATTTTATGTTCAATTAATTTAACACAAAGATATAAGAAAATTTTATGTCTAGTCGAGACCTTTTACAATATTTCGAGGCGAGGTAGTTGAATCATTAAACCATCCAAGAAATAGAGAAATCTAAATAAGCATTTTTTATCATATCATAATCATTATCATGAATCCGTAGTTAACGAAATGTGAATTTAATGATAATGATATAATCATTTATTAAATAATTAACGAGTTCTAAATATTTATTCGTAAGAAAAAATTTCGATTGTATAAGTAATAGTAGTTGTTACCCGCCCTCTTCGCTGGGTCAAAAAGCAATAGAAAAGTATCTTATCTTCTATTCCATGGCACAATCGACTTCTATGGTAAATTTCAATACAATCCGTTCAGCCGTTTAAGAGTGTTTGAAAGAGAAACATTCAAACAGACATAATTTATAATATACCTAGCCTTACCCCGCAACTTCACTCGCGTCATAGTTATAGTCATGACGGATTTTTATACAAACTTTCATCCCCTTTTTCACCATCTTAGGAGTTAAATTTACAAAAATTCTTCCTTAGTGCTTACCTACAGTGTAAAAGGAACCCGCATGCAAACGTTCACGATCTTAGCCCAAATAGTTTGGGCTGTACGTTGATATGTCACTCAGGCAGTCAGTTTTCCTCTTATATATAGGTAATGTACTATATTAGATACATGATATGTATTAAAATTGTCAGATATATTTTATTATTATGTGTTTTTCATTTTTTTATACTTCCGGTAGAATAATATGTCACAGTTTTTCAGTGTTATCAAATAGTAGTTTGTTTTTCAGAATTTAAGGTCATAAACTAAGCAAGCTACAGAAAAAGTGTTACCTACGTTATTAAATTAGGTTTTTTTCTTCTACCTTTCAGTAGACAATCATATATTACTGTGTTGCATTTTCTGAAAAGTCAAATTTCAAATATCAATGAGTCCACATAACCTTTGATGCACGTGAATAAATTCTTTTTTTGATTAACATTGTCAGGGGCGCGGGCTCGTCATAAAGATCAATCAGACAATTGGGGTCGCCACGCACGATGCGCAGGAGTGCCCCTAACAAATATCCCACACATCTAGGCACAGCTTCCGTTGAATCCATCTGATCAATATGTTCTAAAGGGTGTGATTTCGTAGAAAATATCCATGAACTATCATAATCCATACAAATTTCTTAATTTTGCAATGTATATATATTTTTTTCGTAAATGAATAGAATAATAATAATAACTTTATTTGACCATAACAAGATACAAAAATATGACGCTTATTTCTAGGAAATACAATAGTTTTATTCTTAAGTAATGAAACCTAGCGCCTGAACTAGGCCGAGCCTGTATCTCAAACGCTAGTCTCTTCCCGTGATATAGTAGGTACCTACATATGACATACCTAGTATAACACACTGTTGTATCTTATTAACATTAGCACAAATCTATAATTTGAAAAAAGAAAACAAGTTACTTTGTAAATTTTTTTTTTGTTCCTTTTTTAACCTACCTTACATTCATAATGTAGCAAGTTAGACTACAATATTGTGAACTTAACTAAAAAAAAAAGATACACAATTTAAAAACTTATGTCGAATATATAAGATTAGTCTTACAATTTTATAGATACTCGTGGTTACGTTTTGAGAAAATTGAAAAATTAAGAGATTTGAATTTATACCACAAAGTAATGTAGCATACTACATTATGTACATAATAAATAATGAGTAAGAAAACGTTCTAAAATAAACTGAAACCCTGTTTGCTTCTTAGATATATTTGAAATGTCATGTATTGATCATATCTTTAGTAAGGGTTCTAGAGCATTTTTAGTACATATTTGAGGGTGACCTCAAATTGTACGGCTGTCACCAGGAATCTTTTTTGAGTTTCGAACCAGGAATCTTCTTTAGGTTTCGATACGATCCCATAACTGAAATTTCATAAATCATTCTACGCTTACTAGGATAATGTCTTCGGCCGCGAAAGTTCAAATTTCATTTAACTTTACTTAGACATCAATTAAAAATCCTCTTTTGTGAAACAAATATGATATTACAATTATTTTCACTTCTAAAAACAAAATAATATTTGTAAAAATTGATAGTGTCTAGTTACTAATTGTGTATTAATTAAACAATAAATCGTAATAGAGAACAGTAAGCGGTTATCTAAAATTAAGTTTCTTCACAAAAGACATCGTAATAAATAAATAAATAATAATCTTTACAATAAATACGTTAAAAAGTTTTTCGTTCAACTATTACAGTATTTTGATAAGCACAGTCAACAATTAAAATAAATTAATTTGACCTCTGGGCAATTGAGGCAGTTGAGTGAAGACCTTAGTTTATGACTAACTTCTCAAGAAGTAAATGGCATATCAGTAAATTATTTTGCAACTCTGAACACGAGTTTATACCTAGCGTAGGTAATGAATTATCTTAGAATTATAAGAATAATTACATGGTATTAGATGTCTGTTATTTTTGATTATTTTTATAGATCTTATATAGTTTGATTACAAAAATGATTAAGAATTCTTGGGAATGCTTATATTTTGTTCAGATTTTATGCTAGAATTATTGCGGTAGACTTTTGTCCTTATTTACGTAGGTACGTAATTGTGAGAGTTCTTATGTATCTACTCATTAGCATGATCTCTCGATAGACTGAACAAAAATTACACGAGATTAGTAACAAAAATCTTAAAATGTCTTTACATTTTATGTAATTACATTAAAATTTATTTCAATTACTTATTTTACATTAGGGTGATCGAGTACATTCGGCTACACGTAAATCGTATTGAATGTTAAACGAGGATATGATGACAGCGGAATCATAGGGTTCACTCATGCTCGAATCCTTGCGATTGCAATACATCTGGTGAAAAAACCTATCATGAGGAATCGCCACCGTTGTTTTTGGAGTACCTATACAATACCCACTTACCAACAAATGAAGTGCAATTATTTTATTAAACACAGAATATGAACAAACATTAACTATAATAAATAACAATCATTTTTAGGACACAGGTATCATTTTTTTGCTTACACTTACACTAGCTCCCCCCTGTCGGCAGCCCCGGATCTGGGGGGGCAACCGGGCACCCGCCCCGGACGACAGTTTCAGGGAGCGCCAAAATCATACTGTAATATGGTTGAAAAAAAACTTGCTTCACAAAGCGCTTAGGATCCAGCGTCCAGCGCACGTTGTTCTGTCAATTATTCATTTCATTTTAAAAGGGCCAGTTGGATCGTGAACACATCTGCTGCAACGCAGCAGATTCTTGGGAACATCTAAGGGTATTTTAATTTATATAATTTTTAGAATAATTAATGATAAAATATTATTTACAAATATTTTTATGATTTTTTCTTCTAAAATTAAATCCGTTTAAATCTGTAGTAAGATTAGAGAGAAAATATGCGGAGGCTTAAAGATTGAAAAAATGTCTTGATTGATTGTGTGTTGTCTTTCTTTGTTTTATATGTTCCCTTTATCTTATAATATATATTAAACGAGCAATTCTTGTATATATATGTAATTGGTTTCTCGGAAACGGCTCCAACAATTTAGATGAAACTTCGTATTTAGATAATGTTTTACATTCCAAGTATACCTAGATAGTTGTTTTATTATTAATACCCCGAGCAAAGCTCGGTCGCCCAGATATTATAATTTTATGTCACACAAATAAAAAAGTTATTTTCTAATAAATAATAAAGAGTGTAAATTTATTAAAGTTGCCCAGATCACAAAAATGCCAGCCATTATACATATAATTATAATTGTTTTTTTTTTACAATTTATTAGAAACGCTGGCGAGAGGGGGCGCCATCTATAAATTATATTTTATTAGTTAATAGTATAGTGTGTAAATGCTGAAAGTAAACGTGGCGATGCCCATGTTCAGAAAGCAATATTTCATTATTTTTTATTATTTTTTTAGATCTGACTACACTGTTAGCCTTAAGGGCCCTGAAGCCACTGCGGCTTTTACAGCTTTACTGAACTTGGGGCAATATTTCATATAACATTTTAATTTATATAGTACCTACTAACTGTGCCCCATGGTTTCACCAGTATTAATTTTAAACGACAAACATCGCCAACGCACCCGTGATGGCAACTTTTTATACTTTGTGTAAAACTATCGACATTTTTATGAGGAATAAATTATTTTTTCAAATTATAATATATCATATATTACTTGCTGATACTGTAGCTTTATATTGCTGAAAGAATTTTTAAAATCTATCCAGTAGTTTTTGAGTTTATTCATTAAAAACAAAAAAAAAAAACAAACAAACAAAAAATCAAATCTTTCCTCTTTATAATATTTAATTAGTATATAGATAAATAACTTTTTAATACGAACTTGCAAACGAGTAGGTATTAGGTACAATATTTTTGCATAGATAAGTAGGTATGATACCTAATCAGAACTACTTATTTAGCTTTACGTGACTTAGCAAGCCTGAACAAATAAATACTACATATTATTTCCTGATACCACATACGACAAATGAGTAACGAAGCGCATTCCTATATTTTTGAGTATTTACACAAAATTTATTGAGTCATATCACTCAGTTTTCGTAATAACTTTGATAATAACTAACGCGCGTAAGGTATCTTCACCTTGCCGATATAAATTATATCGGCAACGACGACAAATTATGGTTAAAACTTATCTCACTATCACTGATGTCAAAACCCTCAGTTACTTATCATTATGATGAAAAACAAAATAACTGATTCATGTAGGGCATGGCCAATTATACTTAAATTAGGTCATTTCTACAATGCAAACTTGCAATTAAATATTAGCGAAATAATATTCACGGATTTGTTAAAAACTCTTTATAAATTTGGATTATTTGTTTTAATAGAAAAATCTAATTACATAAATATTTGTAACCATACATTCTCTTTGTTTATAACATGAATCTACTGAAGTTTGCTTCCTAATTCTCGTCGCGTTGCGAATTCCAGGCTGCAGTAACTGGAAATTATTTAGAGAAAAAGTCACCAGCATCTCTCATCACCTGCATCATCAACACCAATGAGTCATCATTGCATATATACTCGTACATAACTAAACCAGGTTTATTAAGCCACTCATAGAATTTTTAGATATCCTTATTCGTAAAAATTTAATCATGAAAGTCTAAAGTTTAATCATATAATTTTTTTTAACAATATTACCTACTGTAAGCGTCAGCAGTAATACGTAATGCATTTTACTGTCAACGTCAAATAAGCGCATTTTAACGATAGCTAACATAATAAGAGTCATTGATAAATACTTGTTCAGTTGTCACATCACGAGAGCACAACATATCATGCTACATCACACTATTATTGCATTACTTTAATCCCACTAATTTAGCATTATTTTCGCTTCTATTATTTTCATTACCTGCACTGTGATAATGTCAAGAATAACTAAGTCATTTTACATTGTGAGTATAAAATGACGGAGGAAATTATAGGTGTGGTATACGACATCACACTGTAAATAGTATTATTCAGAAAAATGTTTTCATAATTATTTCCGCATACTATTATATCATACTTGACGGATGCTTCAGTAATTAGGTTAAACTGATGGATTTGATGTGGTCACATAGTTACACAGTAATTTATTTACGGCAATAGGTAGGTACCTATCTGCTGTTAATTTTAGATTGATTTAAAAACAAAGATTAAACATTTCAGATCATCCATATAACACTAATGATTTTGTATGATGTATATGTTTGAATAATGTATATGGATGACAAGCTGTGCTCCACTGTTTTACCCAAATTAACGTTGGACAGGAACCCTTGTCACATCTCTTTAAGGGGTTGAATTTTCGAACATCCGTTCTTAGCGGTTGCCTAGGTCATAATAACTAACTGGGTGCCTAATTTCAACCTAATCTGTTCAGTGATTTGAGCTGTGTTGATAGATCAGTCAGTCAATCAGTCACCGTTTCATTCTATGATGTCTCGTAAGATATTCATTGAAAACAATTGATGTAAAGAGCAATTTTTCTTTAGAATTAAATACTTGTGATGTACAAGGTGTCCAGAAAGGGTATCGGGTATTTGTTTTCGCGCCATATTCGAAACGGTGCGTCTAAGGGGTGCGGGGAGGGGTTCGTGGCGTCCGCCATTTTGTGGAGTTTTAATCACGATGGAACAGTACTCGGGGACGCATCGCGCATTTTGCGTACGAGCGTATTATCGTAATGGTGATTCAATAGTGACTGCTCAACGTCTCTATCGTGCGGAATATCGTACACGCCACGCGCCAAGTGACGATAGCATTAGGAAATGGATCAGGATGTTCGAGAATACAGGTGCGACAGTTAAAATTCAAAACTCTGGTCGTTCCTCGTTCAGTTCGCGATGAAGAAACAATTGAAGAAGTTGAGGCGTCGTTCGTCAAAATCCGTCTTTATCCATCCGAAAGCGAAGCCAAGCGTTGAACATCAACAAACCGTCTTTACATTCGATTTTAAAGAAAGACTTACATCTAAAAGCCTATAAAATTCAATTGGTTCAAGAATTGAAGGATACGGACTATGCTAATCGACTGAATTTTGCGAACGAAATGCTGCAGCGATTTAACAACTTTAACAACATACTGTTCAGTGACGAAGCAAATTTTCACCTGAATGGTCATGTTAATAAGCAGAATTGTCGGTACTGGGCAGTGGAGAATCCGAGACGAAAGCATGAACGACCCTGCATAGCCCAAAGGTCGTTGTTTGGGCCGCTATGTCTGCTAAAGGCGTAATTGGTCCTTATTTTCATGAAGATCAACGAGGCTGAGCAATTAATGTGAATAGTGACCGTTATTGCGATATGTTGCGAAATTTTTTGGTCCCGAGTTGCAGGAGTTCGCAGTTTTAACTCAAGAACGTGGTTCCAGCAAGATGGGCCACTTGCCATACCTCAAATGACTCAATGGAAGTTGTTAACGAATTATTCCCTAATAAAGTCATTTCGCGAGGGTAACATCAACTGGCCTCCAGAAGCCCGACCTTAGCCCGCTTGACTATTTTGCATGGAGATACCTTAAAAGTAAGGTTTATCAAAACAATCCGACGAATCTAACCCAGTTAAAGCAAAACATCAGGTCAGAAATGGCAGCAATATCGATAGCTATGTGTCAACGTGTTATCACCAATCTTCGTTTCCGTTTAGAAGAGTGCCAGCAACGTAACGGTCATCATTTGGATAACATCATCTTTTCCAAATAATTCTCCAATTCATATGCTAATAATAAACAATAAACTTTTTTATTGCATACAAATAATTTTTTTTCATTGAACTTACAAATACCCGATACCTTTTCTGAACATTTTTACGTATGGGATTTCTAACATGGGAGTGGCCTGTGTCGCCCGTTCCGAACTTGCCTAGTACACTGCCTTGTGTCTAGTTATTGAATGAAGAGTAATTTTTTTTTTTTTTTTTGAACTGACTACACTGTTATCCTTAGGGGCCCTATCGTAAAGCAGAGCCGCTGCGGCTTTTACAGCTTCACCGGACTTGTATGAAGAGTAATGGGGTGTTACACACCTTTATGAACAGCCAGAAAATCTCTACGAAAGCACGTCTGGCCGTACATAGAGCTGAAATGTACAAAAGTAAAGTAGTTTTTGGTCGTGACTTCACGAGATAAAAAGGCACAACTCTAAACTCTAATGAAATCAATCAATTAAAAATTACAATTTACGGGTTTAAACAAAAAGTATTCAACTTAGACAGACTAAGAAAGAGTCCGAACTCCCTAAACATCGCCTTAAATGTCACTGACCACTAATTATCATAATATGACATAACATACCATCACGACTGTATACTCGAAGAGTTAGGCAGAGGTGTAGGTACTAATTATCAATCGATAGTATTTATTTACGTACGCTACTTTAGACAGATAATTTACGTATTGTATCTAATTAGGCACTTCTGTATCATCACGATACGATGTAGGAGGTAGGTATATATTATGAGTTTGAAATTAATTTACTGTTTCCATTAGCCTATAGAATGCTCAAAAATACACAAATGTAATTTATATAATTTACCTATGCTCCCTATGGACTATAGTAATATTTGCCCACGTTCAGGCACGACTACATAGAAATAACTGTTTCTCTTAATTTCTATTAACTACGTAGGTACTACTTAGGTTTGTACATGTTTTGTCATTTTTGCCGTTTACAGTTTTTTTGTTTAATTCGACAAAACTATTTCAAGCGAATCAACGTAATAAATATAAATTGTGTTAGAAATTCCAATGATCATGTTCATAACTAAAGATTATATGTATTTACATGTTGACAAGTTTAAAAAACGTTTTGTTATTAGTTTCAAACTTCAATGTTTTTTTAAATTTTATATACGAATAATCTGTCATTTTTACTTTAAAGCAAGTTGAATATTATACAATTTAAATTCTATTTTAAATACCTTTTTAATTTTCTATACATAATTCGTCATAAATTTATTTGGTTTAGTTGAAGAAATTTTACAGTCCCGATGCGGTATCGAAACGTTAATTGAAAGTAACCACACTTCCTCAGCTAGACCGGAGCTTAGGCTTAGCGTAACTCGACTATAAATACTTAGCAAAGTTTGAGCTAAGCTAAGGCTGAGTATAGTCTATAGATTTCAGCCTTAATAACTAGTCCTCGTTATTGAAAATCATTACTGCCATTATCAAGTGAATATAAAGTGTGTATTACACGTTAGTGCCATAGCTTTGGCACACGACATAACTATCTCACATATGGCCATAGGATGCAAAAATAAGCATTGCTTGTACCTATATATTACTTGTAATTATGTTTTTAACCATTTAGCAAATTTCTTTAGCGACTTCCTAAAGGTATTCAATCCATCTCGAATTCAGGCCAGTTGATTAGCTCTATAAAAATAAAACACAATTCCTATTTTCGTGCCAGTGAAAAAAAATAGGCTGTCAAAATGAGACAACTTAATATAATTAGATAAGACAAAGATAATAATGCTCAGTTACTTATCAGTTTATCACGCTAGAGTCAGTCCTGTGCGAGGATTGAACCCATCATATCTTTTCCAAATAATTCTCCAATTCATATGCTAATAATAAACAATAAACTTTTTTATTGCATACAAATAATTTTTGTTTCATTGAACTTACAAATACCCGATACCTTTTCTGAACATCTTGTATAACGTATTTATTTTGATAAGGAATAATGCCATGTTTATAAAACTTTTTCGCAATAACGTATTATTTTAGAACAAATTTTATTGTCATATAAAAGGTTATATTCAGTCAACCTTTCAAAATCAAAATAATCTTTATTCAATTTAGGCCCTAAAAAGGCACTTATGAATGTCAAAACACTACTGCCGGTTCGGAAAATATCCCAGACATCGAGAAGAACCGGTAAGAAACTCGATCGGGTTTATCTCTTTTTTTTTTTGTTAACTGTACAAATGTTACAAATATAACAGGTACAATAATAATATATTAGTGGATGCACAGAGAGGGAGTAACTTCCAGACATCACTATCATTCACATAATGATCCACCCTATAATAACCTTTTGACAGTAAAACCCGCTTGACATGGTTCTTGAACTTGTTGTCAGATAATCAGTAATGTGCTTCGGGATCTTGTTATAGAACCTAACACTATTACCTAAAACACTTATTAGTCTTACTAAGTCTAAAACACGGTACGACTAATTTATCTTTATTTCTAGTATTTACATTGTGCTGACCTTTGACAAAATCCAGCTTGTCTAAGTTTTTACGGACATACATTATGTTATCAAAGATGTATTGGGAGGGCAAAGTTAAAATACTAAATTCCTGGAACTTGTTCTTTAGTGATTCGCGGGGTCTCATATTGTAAATTGCTCGAACTGCCCGCTTTTGTAATATAAATATGGTATCTACCTCAGCTGCTGAACCCCACAGCAAAATACCGTAAGACATTAAGCTATGAAAGTAAGCGAAGTAGACTAACCTAGCGGTGGCAATATCTGTTAACTGGCGAATTTTGCGTACTGCGAATGCAGCAGAACTTAATCTTCCCGCCAAAGTTTTAATATGCGGACCCCACTGTAATTTTGAATCAAGGGTAATGCCCAAGAAGACAGTACCATCAACTAAGCCTACTAAATTCCCTTCTATCTTGATACTACTATCAACACGCCGAACATTGGGCAAGACAAATCTCATACATTTGGTTTTGTTTGCATTTAGTAGATTCATTCATTCAGAGATTTTAAATAAGGTGTCGTTTAATTGCCTACGCTCCGAATATATTCTTTTCACTTTGAATATAAGTGAAGTGTCGTCTGCAAAAAGAACCATGTCAGCACCATTTTCAACAACGGACGGTAGATCGTTTATATAAACGAGAAACAAAAATGGTCCCAAAATCGAGCCCTGAGGGACGCCGACTCTAACCAATGATCCCGAAGAGGTTGCTCCATATACACTTATTTTCTGACAGCGCTCTGGTAAATAAGAAATTAGGAGGTCGAGAGAAGTTTCACGCACACCATAGTGTTTTAGCTTAAGTATAAGCGTACTGTGGTCAACGCAGTCGAAGGCCTTTGAGAGATCATAGAACACACCGATTGCATCCTGAAACTCCTCCCAAGCCCTATATATATGACTTAGCAGTGTTGCACCAGCGTCAGTGGTTGATTTAGATTTTGTGAAACCATATTGCCGACTATCCAAAATCTCTTGTGCTTTGAAATATTGTACTAGCTGCTTGAGCATAATTTTCTTGAAAATCTTACTAATCGACGGAAGTACAGAAATTGGTCTATAATTTCCAAGATTACTTCTACAACCTGATTTAAATAGAGGAACTACTTTACTTATTTTCATTAAATTAGGGAAAGTCCCTGTTTTTATGCACTGATTAAATATATTAGCCAGATATGGTGAAATATTGACAATTATGGACTGAACTACGATTACTGACATACCCCAAATATCTTCAGTATTTTTTAAGATTAATTGTTTAAAAGTCCTTATTATTTCACCTGCACTAACATATGTAAAAGAAAATTTAGAATCCACAGGTGTAATAAGATTATCCAAAAGTGATGCAGCACCATGGGGTGATGATATTATATTTTTTGTTACTACTAAGGGTATATTTGTGAAATAATCCTGGAAAACAGTTACTACCTCTGAACTGTTTGAGATATGTACTCCCTCGACGTTTAGATTAAGCGAATTATCATTTTTCCTATCTTTTCCTGTTTCTTTATTTATTATATGCCAAACAGTTTTAGTTTTATTACTAGATTTAAGAACTTTATTTCTTAAAAATACCGCTTTTGCAGCTCCACAAACACGTTTAAATATTTTAGAATAATCTCTAACATAAGCGTGAAATGAATCACTAGTTGTCAATGATTTCCTATAATATAAATCATATAGTCGATCTCTACTTTTTATAATTCCTTTGGTTGCCCATTCAGTAAAAACAACTTTTTTCCTAACACTAATAACCTTTGTTGGACAATGTTTACTAAATTCAGTGCTTATGATATTAAACAAGCTGCCGTAGTTAGTATTTGGATCAATATCGTGTAAAACCTCTGCAGATAGTTGCTGTTTAATGCTATCATTTAAACGATCTAATCTAGTGTCTGAAATAAGTCTAACCGTTCTCTTACAACCACTGCTAGGTCTGCAGCAGTTTATTTCAACAAGTTGACCTTTATGGTCAGACCGTATTCCAGTAATAATGCCATTACTAATCATTTTGAAGTTATTAAAAATGTTGTCTATACAAGATGCAGTTTGGAACGTGGTTCTGGTTGGTTCATTAAAAAGCGGATCAAAGTTAAACGACTTAAATAGCGATGCGAATGCAGTGACCTCTGGATTTAAGGATACACATATTCTATCGCGGAATTTTTTTAGGCCTTCCTCGATAAATGGGCACTAAATAAACACTAAAATAATTTTTCCATTCGAACCAGTAGTTCTTGAGATTAGCGCGTTCAACCAAACAAACAAACAAACTTCAGATTTATAACATTAAGTAAAAATTTCTTAGGTGTGGGAAAAAAGTTTACTAAGGATGGAAAGCGTGAAAATGATCTCAAGAAAAATATAAATGTGAAGAAGACAATTTTTAACAAAAATATACATTGGAATTCTAAAGTCGGTTAAAAAGAAAACCCAGTTCATTTATTTTGTGGAGTTCCCCGGTGCATCTTCGAAGTGGAAGATACAATAAAACGCAAATAAAATGAAATTCGGAGTTAATGCATTGAGACTTTCCAACGAAAAAAGATCATCTAAATCAGGTCATAAACAAAGAAGTTATGCTTGAAAAGGGGCCAAATTCGGTAAAAAAAGTTCAGGAAATCTGATAAAAGAGCTGAGATCTAACTGGTACCTACAAAGTTCCATAGTAGTTTATTTAACTAAAGTTGTAGGAATGTACGTAATTCAATTAATTTACAAAACAATTTCTTACTTTCTTTGGTATGGGATTTCTAACATGGGAGTGGCCTGTGTCGGCCGTTCCGAACTTGCCTAGCACACTGCCTTGTGTCTAGTTATTGAATGAAGAGTAATGGGGTGTTACACACCTTTATGAACAGCCAGAAAATCTCTACGAAAGCACGTCTGGTTGTAATAGAGCTGAAATGTACAAAAGTAAAGTAGTTTTTGGTCGCGACTTCACGAGATAAAAAGGCACAGCTCTAAACTCTAATGAAATCAATCAATTAAAAATTACAATTTACGGGTATATACAAAAAGTATTCAAGTTAGACAGACTAAGAAAGAGTCCGAACTCCCTAAACATCGCCTTAAATGCCACTGACCACTAATTATCATAATATGACATAACATACCATCACGACTGTATACTCGAAGAGTTAGGCAGAGGTGTAGGTACTAATTATCAATCGATTGTATTTATTTACGTACGCTACTTTAGACAGATAATTTACGTATTGTATCTAATTAGGAACTTCTGTATCATCACGATACGATGTAGGAGGTAGGTATATATTATGAGTTTGAAATTAATTTACTGTTTCCATTAGCCTATAGAATGCTCAAAAATACACAAATGTAATTTATATAATTTACCTATGCTCCCTATGGACTATAGTAATATTTGCCCACGTTCAGGCACGACTACATAGAAATAACTGTTTCTCTTAATTTCTATTAACTACGTAGGTACTACTTAGGTTTGTACATGTTTTGTCATTTTTGCCGTTTACAGTTTTTTTGTTTAATTCGACAAAACTATTTCAAGCGAATCGACGTAATAAATATAAATTGTGTTAGAAATTCCAATGATCATGTTCATAACTAAAGATTATATGTATTTACATGTTGACAAGTTTAAAAAACGTTTTGTTATTAGTTTCAAACTTCAATGTTTTTTTTAATTTTATATACGAATAATCTGTCATTTTTATTTTAAAGCAAGTTGAATATTATACAATTTAAATTCTATTTTAAATACCTTTTTAATTTTCTATACATAATTCGTCATAAATTTATTTGGTTTAGTTGAAGAAATTTTACAGTCCCGATGCGGTATCGAAACGTTAATTGAAAGTAACCACACTTCCTCAGCTAGACCGGAGCTTAGGCTTAGCGTAACTCGACTATAAATACTTAGCAAAGTTTGAGCTAAGCTAAGGCTGAGTATAGTCTATAGATTTCAGCCTTAATAACTAGTCCTCGTTATTGAAAATCATTACTGCCATTATCAAGTGAATATAAAGTGTGTATTACACGTTAGTGCCATAGCTTTGGCACACGACATAACTATCTCACATATGGCCATAGGATGCAAAAATAAGCATTGCTTGTACCTATATATTACTTGTAATTATGTTTTTAACCATTTAGCAAATTTCTTTAGCGACTTCCTAAAGGTATTCAATCCATCTCGAATTTAGGGCAGTTGATTAGCTCTATAAAAATAAAACACAATTCCTATTTTCGTGCCAGTGAAAAAAAATAGGCTGTCAAAATGAGACAACTTAATATAATTAGATAAGACAAAGATAATAATGCTCAGTTACTTATCAGTTTATCACGCTAGAGTCAGTCCTGTGCGAGGATTGAACCCATCATATCTCTGCTCAAAAGTAAGACTTACTACCACTGCACAACCAGGCATGTTCTATGTACACCTAATCAATATGTTTTTTAAATAACAGTATGTACATTCATTTTATTAATATAAGATACTAGCTGTGCCCGCGGTTTCGCTCTCGTGAATTACAGAATGCTATCGATCGGGCACCCGCGCGATACTTGCTCCCCTGCCCCTCCTTTTTTTTTAAAGATAAAAATGCTCATTGTAGTTGTTTCTTAGAAGAAAGACATATATTCTCACAGACTTTTTTGTGGGTCTTTTCAATATCTACAATTATTGAGTATATTAATTTGACATATTTCTTATGGTTTACTAAGCGTAAGCCATTTAAGCGTCCGAATTGATTCACCATGACCAGCTTTTTTTATTTGCGCGGAACCTTTTTCTAAAGCTCAGAACAAACAGACAGACAGACAAAAATGTTGAATATGGATTTTTGTTGTAGGTATCGAATATAAGTACTTTCATACGGATTTAGTAAAAAGTTGTTATTTTGACATTACAAACAGATACTTCAATTTTATTAATTGTTTATATACTTAAATATTAAATTAATTAAGAACAAAATCAATAATTTTCAAATGGATAGCTAAAAATAAATTGATCTGGAGTATTTTATTTTTCCGCTAATTAGACCAAATTAATCTTAATGAAGACGAAGTTACATACATAATCATAGGCATTAAAAAGACCTACATGTTTAGTACATTAATTTGCTATATTTATTTGGTTTACTCAGTGTAAGCCATTTAAACGCCCGAATTGATTCTCCGTGAGCATTTTTTTATTTGTGCGGAACTCTAATACTTTTTCTAAAATAAAAGTAGCCTAAGTTACTCCCTATAAATTTAGCTATCTACCAGTGAAAATTCCCATCAAAATCGGTCCAACCGTTTCGGAGATTACCCGGAACAAACAGACAGACAGACAGACAAAAATTTTAAAAATGGGCTTTTTTTATAGGTATTGTATATACTTTCACATGCATTAAAAAAAAAAACTGTTATTTTGACATTACAAACAGACACTTCAATTTTATTAATTGTATAGATAATGTTTAACATTCCAAGTTTATCTAGAAATATTAAATTCTCTCTTTTTTTGGAAGACACCTAGCACAGCTTGGTCGCCTAGATATTTATCCTTAAATTAAAATAAGCTAGAAATGTCAATTTAAATATTACCTAATTAATGGACTCTGTTATCAGCGTTTGTGGCTCTATCTACGTTTTATCGCACTCTTGAGTGACTTATACAAGTTTTCGTAATTTTCCTATGTAGGTACTTAAATTGAAAAGTGTAACACGGCCGCGGCAGCTTAGATGAGCAACGTTTAAATATTTGCCTTTGATGGAGGTCATATGAATTATGTACATTTTCTACTTTTACTTTACCTTCACAACTTACGTTTAAATCTGTGATTTTTGATTAATTTTTACTGATCTTTTAACACTACATCTACGAAATTCTGTATTAAAACTGGTTAGCAAATTTTTTTTATTTCATGCTTTTTTATCATTTTTGATGAATTGGTTTGTAAAATTATTGAAGTCCTTGGCTTTTGTTTGCTTCCCCAGTCTCGTTGTCAGTTCCTTTAAAACTGAGCCGTGCTCACGAAACTACCGGTTACCGGTCAACCAATTTATCGCGACAAGTAACCATTGGGGATGAAAAATAAAACTCATATATCTAATTTAATCGCTTTTGCGTGTCGCGTTTCAGCTTCAGCTAAAGCATGTTTCAGTTAAGGTAGAAATTCTATTTTTTTTTATAATGTCTTAAATGCACAGGTTGAACCTTCGAGAAACTTCAATCTATGATCCCTTTTAAAATTCAACTTAAGATCCGCACCTATTACCTACATTTGTGTAGGTATTACATATGTTCTTACATTTATATATTTATTATGTTATATTTATTTATTTGTTATATTACATTTATTTATTACCTTATTTATTTATTCATTTTTAATTATATATATATAATTATATAAAGGACCTGACATATCAACTAGGGCTATGAAAATTTGCATGCGGGTTTCATTTACACCGTAGATGAGCACTAAAGAATTTTGGGAAATTCACTTCTAAGGTGGTGAAAAAAAGAGATGAAAGTTTATATGAAAATCCGTAATTTTCAAGATATTTAGCAATTCAATTGGAAAGTAAAAAAGATGGGACGTAACTTAATCAAGACGCGCGCGAAGCCGCGTGAAAAGTACTAGTTTATTATAAATTGTAATATACTTACAATTAAATACAGTTCAGTTATTATACTTAATTATAATATGTAGGTATTGTTTTGTTGAACTATTTTTTGGGAAAATAGAATATTTTAAATGAAGTAATTAGGTAGGTATACAATATTATGCGTGTACCTATATAAAATTGTAAATTTATATGAAACATCGAACAACAAGTTTGTCATTCTATAACGTCAGAACATGATAACCTCTATTAAAGAGAAATGTGCTAACTGCTAACATATACGTAGGTAAATACTTGTGTGCATAAACCTAACAGTTGAGTTGAGTCTGATGATCTGACCTTATAACCTATGATTATGAACACAACGACTTTCCTTATTGCTCGTTTAATCAGCATTGATATATGCTTATGAGTTTCATCTCATAAATTACCCACCGACCTAGACTATATTTTAAGAGAGGAAGATTTTAATTTTAATAAAATTTCATCATATATTTTTGTCCAATAATAACATTATACAGCTTCACTCAAATGACTCATTATCATAATTAGATAAATTAAGTTTTGTGCAAGATATAAAGTGAGAATTCTTAAGTGATGCGCTTGTAGTGACTAGTTTAGCCTACCATAAGAATTCATTTTGGATCCGCTTCTTTACAACGCCTATCTAAACGGTACAGGAGAGTTCTTATCAGAATCTAAATTCTTTGTTTGCGGATGATTAAAAGATATATTCCAAGGCAATAATAGTCAATTACAGTTTAATTGTGACAGTTTAGTAGATAGTGTGAATGGCTGAACCACAATTTCAGCTGATAATAAGTACCTTACGATATTGCCGTAGTCTAAAAAGGGGACTGGTACTCACAGAAATTTCCTGAACTTAGAGTACTATCTGCCAGGTAAACTTAACAGGCAGGGATAGCCGGGAAAAATGTATGGAAAATGGCATGTAGGTATAGGGTTCCAAGGACGATGATGACTTATTTATGTTAAGATACGAGCAAATGAGCGTGCATAACATATCATACTATCACGCCTGTATTCCCCGAAGGGTTAGACAGAGGTGTACTAATTGTACACCCACAATTCGCCGAGTACGTTTTTAGGTCCCATGTAATAGGGGGCGAGCCTATTGCCATTAATCGGGCACAAAACCAAACTCCGAGCTGCTACTGGGAATTTCATAGGAAAAATCCAATAACACTTTGCTCGACCTGGGATTCGAACCGCTAACGACCACTAGGCTAAAGAGCATGCGGATCATAGTTAATACCACTGGTGTTCAGTAGTCATGCCAAAGGCAGCCAGCTATATGCATATTGACTGAGTGGTAGCGTGTACGGACATCGCATGATTCGCGTCCCTGCAAAGAGTTTGAACTTTCGATGAAGTCGTTTCGTGATGAAATTATAGCTTGGCGGTAGGAAATCTTTTTAATACTACAAAGGTGGTAAACAAGCATACAGCCAGCTTGATGGGTGGCTACCGTAGCCTATGGACACATGTAGTACCATAGGTAGGTATCACTAGCGCGTTGCCGACTTTGAACACCCCTACCCCCAAGGAGCTCTGGAAACCCTGGAATATTTGTAGGGTGGAGATATTAACCAGTCGGGCAGCCCCAAGTAGAGAGAAATCTCCAAAGAAACTCCACTGAGCACTACCTCTCTTAAAATAAAATAAAAATTGTATTTTCTTAGGTCCGCCTGGCTAGCTACCTTCTTAGAGAATATCATTAGCTACCACCCTCAAGTTAACAGTTTTTTGCCAAGCAATAAGTGCGTTCCGTCACTTCCGACAAGTGCACTTGAGAGCCCCTCTAGAGAAATTTGGTTAATAGTAAATTAACCTACTTCGATTTCATATTTATTATTAATATTTAGAACGGTAGTGTATTAACTATTTTTCTTTTTTTTTAGAATACAGCACACACTATTGGTGTCAATTATCTTAAGCTTAGCTACCACTTGGGGTAAAGAGTTGACAGACATTGAGGCTTTGGGCTCTAAGCCAACGTATTGCACATACCAATATGCATACGACATGTACGGCGCACATTGCGCTGGACTCCAACTAACAAAAATTCCTAGTCTCCGAAGTGGAATAGAGGTAACTATAAATAGTATTTACATAATTATTTAAAAATTAGTCCTCATAACGATATATTTCGTTATATTTCATATATTTCGCTACCTACATACGATGAATAAAAGTCAATTCGGTCGAAATTTTCATACTGTTTTTGTTTTCTTTTTATTAATTTTTGGGAATCAGTAATAATACGTATATAGTCTAGTCAACCAGTGCGAATTGATATTAATTCTTGATAAAGTTTATAAACCAATTTGAGCGATAACTCATTGAATTCAAATGACGTCTAGAAAAATGTTTTCACTTTACAGCACATAGAAATATAAAACCATACCTACTATTTTGTTGTTCTGACAAAACAATTAATGTATTTATCGTCTTTTAAATCTCTTGTAATGTCTATTAGTTTTAGAAAAAAAATAGAATTGTACTCAAAATTTGCTTAAAACAAATTGTTAACTTAATCAGCAATACAATTATTGTATTTTATTATTATGTAGTACTTTGTTTTGAATATTTTTATGTCAAAAAGGCAAACTAGGAATCAAAGGACCTCTAGTTATATTTTATTTTTAATTGCAGATCCTCGACTTCAGTGATAATAAACTACAGGAGCTTGAACGTGACACATTAAGCAGTTACACAAGCATAAAGTTCTTGTACTTAGCGGAAAATAAAATATATCTCATAGACGATGACGCTTTCACGGGTCTCACTAATCTGGTGACTCTTGATCTTTCAAACAACGTAATATTCGAGTTACCTAACTCCATTTTACAACTTCCCTCTTTACGAAAGCTTTATTTAAAGGGTAATCCTTCATTACACAGGAGTTTAAGTCATATCTCAATACAAAAGCCTATTAAGGCCCCTTTAGAACTCTTAGATTTATCAAAATGTAAAATACAAAAACTGCCAAACTGGGGGTACCTTCCTCAACTGGTGTTTTATAATATATCTTATAATTCGCTAACATCATTGGACGTAGAACATTTTGCCGAGATGTGTAATTTAGATAAGTTAGATTTGACAGAATCATTATCTGATATAAAGCTCTGCGACCTAAAACCTTCGATATGGTGGTTTCAAGAAAAACATATATTTTTCCAACTTCACAGTTATAATCGGCTAAATACTAGAGGTGAGCAGTCATTGCAATTATAATAATTATATGTTTTTCTACCACACAAAGTTAATTTAAAAAAATCTAAGCATAAATAAATTTTGCAGAGTTTGAAAATTGTCCAAATGGCAACAATACTGAAATATACAATGGAACTTATATAAGATGTAAAGCAGAATATCTTCAGGTATGTTAAAGATTTATTATAATAATGATTATTACGAACTATATATTGATATACCTAATACATTCATGATATCTTTATTACCCTAAATCAGAGGTACTCAAACTTATAGTGTCGGCGATCAATCACAAAATACTTAAGGTAAATGATCGATTGCCAAACTAGTATTGTGAAATACAATAAAAAGTTCATAAATTGCCTCAAAATATTGACTTGGGGAAATATGTACGTACATCCATGCAATAATGTTACCTATAGAGTTTTTCCTTTCAATCGCGGATATTTCTTTTCAAATATAAAAAAGGCCAACATTGGGAAAAAATATTTTCAATAGCTCATTTTGAGTAAGATGCTTGGATCTAGTTAGCTGTCACAAGAAAGACAAGTAGAAAGCTCATTCATTTGACGGTTTGAGCACCCCTGCGGTAAATCATATTAAAACTTATTTGAGATATTTAAACTCGCATTGAAAACTAGATTAATTTAAAAAAAACGTTACAAATTAAAAAAAAATATAAATATGTTTCCGTCCTTATTATTCTTGTACACGTTGTGATGTTTTGCTAATACATATTAGATATTTCTGTCAACGTTGCATAAACTAAGTGTCCGAATTTATTAGATTATTCTATAAGGTACTGATTGATTTTAGATTCAAATAAAAATTTACTTCCATACCTACCTCATAAAATCTTCAAATTTCACAGGTACAAAATATAAAAGCATCAAGACGCACTTGGCTCACAATCAGTGGTAGTCTCGCTGGATTCCTCATCGGGTTCATTCTTCTTTTATATGTGATGCATAGACACAATGTTGCACAAATTAAGACCAAGAAAGAGAAACTAAATAAGACTTCACCTCCAAACGATGCCGATCCGAACGCTACTGCAGTTCTTCTCAACGATGTCTCATGAATGTAGAATATGTATTTTTATGGTTTATCACTATGTAATGTAATTTTAAATGGACTATAAAGTATAAAGACACGCATATGCAGTGTGAATTGGACTGAGTGGGTTAAATTAAAAATGAAAATCTCTATCGTTAAACCAATTTGGCTATTGCTTGAGATACAGGATTGTGTATGTCAGTAAATTGTATACATTCAATGGTGCAAATTCATTTCAGTGAAACAAATTTAATTCTCTAATCAATTCATATTCCCAAACGTGATATCGTCGTTTATTTCATAGATAAACTTAATAAAACTATTGAAATTTATATCAAGATAAGCTGAATAAGTCAACGACGAGATAAAATACGAACATGGTAAAAGAATGCAAATTATATTATTATACATTTCTTTCCATTATATAACAAAAGATAGGTAGGTACATTAAAAATTAAATTTATCTGAAATTGTTCTTATGAAGCGAAGAGTTTATTTCGTAACTGATCAAGTAATCTATACAATTAATAAAATTGAAGTATCTGTTTGTAATGTCAAAATAATAGCTTCTTACTGAATGCATATGAAAGTATATACGATACCTATAACAAAACACCCATTTTTAAAATTTTTGTCTGTCTGTTTGTTCCGGATAATCTCCGAAACGGTTGGACCGATTTTGACGGGACTTTCATTGAAAGCTGAACTTATAGGGAGTAAATTAGGCTACTTTTATTTTAGAAAAATAATTATGGTTCCGCACAAATAAACAAAAACTGGTCATGGTGAATCAATTCGGGCGCTTAAATGGCTTATGCCAAGTAAACCATAAGATATATAGCAAATTAACGTTCTACATAATTATAGGCATTAAAAAGACCTACAAAAAGTCCGGGAGAGTATACATCTATCTTTTAAGGAACACACACAATAAGCATTTTTGTCTTTAAAATAGCCGGGAGCTGGGGAGCAAGGTTACTAACAAATAAAATTGTATTTAGATACGTAGCTTTTTAGAATTAATGTTAATAAAGATCAATTATATTTTATAAGTAGATACAGCAATAACGCTCTTTACATACCATCGTGAATATGCAATTGAACTGAGGGAGTTCAATTTAAAGACATAATACCAGCGCGGCGCGGTGCGGCGTGAGCGAAAAGAAA
The DNA here is from genome assembly GCA_033032175.1 of Saturnia japonica. Lineage (NCBI taxonomy): Eukaryota > Metazoa > Arthropoda > Insecta > Lepidoptera > Saturniidae > Saturnia > Saturnia japonica. The sequence goes on along the minus strand of CM065311.1, from coordinate 6,405,901 downwards.
CTTTTATCCTTTTTTGACAACAGAGTTTCCGTCTTACTCTGTGATATCCTATCACTTTTGTTCCAATATGATGATAACAAAATTTGTAATGTTTTCTAATTGATTTTTTTTAATAACCCGTGCGCAATAAGTTGGGACCTGGGGGCGGTGACGCCACAGACGCATGGTTGTACTGTGCACAAAAAAATATAACAAGTTTCCACCCGCGACTTCGTCTCTGCTATTTATTTTAATTTAGCGAGTGTTGTATTCGGAACAACACCGCCTTATATTTAATATACTTGAGCTATTACAAGCGTGCGAACTGAGTCATAAATATTTTTTATCAAACCTCTCGCTCGCACTTATAGGCCTTATGGAACTGCACTGGTATCTGTGTAACAGTAAAGTAGCTTTGTCAATAACATGTATTAAGGGAGAGGTTAAGAAAATAATGTAAAATATTATTTAGGATTTGTTGCCCCAGTTGCCTGCGTCCGAGCGGCATCCCTTTACCAATAACGGCTAGCGGGCGGAACGTTTCTAAACTTTAACGCGACATTTAATTATGTTTACTAAATGTGATGTTATAATTAATAAAAACACAGTTTAAGTTTATGTAGGTATTTATTATAATAATATTAAAATTAGTCATCGTCACTGATAAGTGGATCTACTCCTTCTAATTCGGATTGTCGGGTTCAATTGTATTCTATTGCTCTTTGGTTTGCGTTTTTTACCTGGAGTCGACAATTTTATTTCATTCTCCGCTGTAGAACTACCAGGTATCGATGAAGTAGTTCGTAAGCGCTTGGCTTCACTTTTGATCCTCAGCAACGTGGCTTTCGAAACTCCCGTAGCCATACAGGTTCTTTTTACTGCCTGATCAACAGGTAAACACAAATGTTTGTTCCGTTTTTCGTTTTCAAAAAAGTCCAACACTTTTAACATGAGATTTCTCTCTCCACTATGTAAAGTTTTACCCTTCATTATAACAATAAACTTAACACAAAAAATAACAATAAAATATAGCAGTAACTCTAATAACTATTAACGAAACAGTATTAAATAAGATTATAAAATCGGAGCGCGTCGTTGTTGCGTGACGTAACCCAGTACGAGACTAAGATGTTAAAAAATATGGCGTTGCCTACAGTACAACATTGGAGCTTGAGGGGAAGTTACAGGGGTAGCGGGTGGAGGGTTGCATTCCAGGCGAGTCTCAACTTATCGCACACGGGTAGTAGTGAGAGTGTAACGCGTCTATTTATAAAACGTCATTGGTACGGATAAATAATTATTTTATACGGTTGTAAGATTTATTTTAAAAGAAAGTAAGTACATTTTATTAAAACAGAGGCTTAAAAAGGCTGACTAGTTTACCTTACTTAATTTTAAATTACTAAGGTTTATTATTTATGTTAGCCTATCAACCAATTTTCAGAAAAAAAGAACGAAGTTTTTGTCGTCTACGCTCACGTAGTACCTTTAGATTACCCTTGAGATAGCCAACCAATGAAATTTATATTTTTTTGTTCACGGGCTTTTTACATCGATATAACCCACGTTACAAAGATTGTAAATTGTTATCAAAAACAGCCAGATGCTATTTGAGGTAGTTTCTTTATTACAATTATTTGTAGTTATTGTTTCAAGTGAAACTTCTTTGAGCATGATGAAGGTAAAATTCCAAAAATCCTATTTTTTATGCAACGTTACTGAACTAAAAAGGGCAGAAAATGTGAACTTAGCTAGAGAGAGAAAAAAAGGTGTTCTGTAAAAACGAGAGATAGATGACTGCGATAGAATAAGACAAGTAGGTAGATATAGTACGCACGCACGAAATCAAACAACAAAGGTATTATTGGCATTTTTGCATTATTGATTTATTTTATTAATGATTGTTTGTTTACATACCTACTATGATTTTTTTTTTCCTATCCAAAAAAGTTTCAATTCAGGTAAAATGAATTGCACACGCAGGTAGGTAGGTACGTTTTTTTTAAAGTTCACGTGTTTTTATATTTATAAATTCATAATATTATTAAAATTCGAGGGCTACATTATATTTAAAATATAATATTTCGCTACTGGAACCAAAGCGCAAATAATCAATAGATTTTGCTTTTGGAAAACTTAAAAAGCCACCAATAGTGATGTAACGAGCCTATGGTAATGAAACTTATGTTCTATATTATGTATTTAAAATTTTCAGACTTTTAATAGTAACGTACAAACAAAGAAGAATTATGTTTTTATTCTATTCAGCATGTACGACATTAATTAATTAACGACAATGACGATTTCTCGGTATCTTTAGGGACAATACCGACAATTTTCAGTACTTACTGTAAAAAAATATTTACCGCATTTTTGGTGTATATGACACCGTGACTTTACACCATAATCGAAATACTCACGTAGTCTTTTACAATATTGATACAAACTGTTTGCATTTTTTTTTTTTCTATAAACAAAAAAAAACATAAGTATTTCCCTTTTTTACTGTTCCCAGGTAAGTTGCAATATCTACGAATTAATTTATGTCGTACATGCATCGCTACTCTATTATTAGGTAAGGTTTTGCCAAAGATAAAATTTACTTTATTAGTGTTATAGTATATATTTGATTATCCTTCCTAAATATTAATGTACGTATAATAATTTATTTAATATTAATTAAATCACTGTGATAGTTAATAAATTATTTTTAACTATTTTATAAAACTGCATTTTATTTTATTTTAACTAAAAATAATAAATAAAAGTCCACTGAACCCCATTTAAAAAAGAATTATATTTAAATGAAATAACCAAACTAAATGGTAACAAGCTAAAAATACAAAACGTATTAAAATTCTTTATCAATTTTACAAATATGAAAACATCTCTAACTCAATCATAATGTATTTAACTTAAACAAATCTGCAAAAACAGCATTGAGAATACACGAATAATAATTCCTTCAGATGGCACATTCAAACGTCATCTTCTATTGTCCTCATTGACGTGTATTGAATGCCAGCTTCAGGGTAATTCCGTTGAATGTTATCCAAGTTTTGCGTAATGTGCCGGTAATTTCAGGTATCTTTTTTTTCACTATCATTCATTTCCTTCGTTGTGTTTATTGGTTGTATGTCCTTTTCTTTAGCAAGACGCTGTTTACTGAACTTTCCCATTCCTGGTTGATATATAACAAGGCTCGGGCGATCCTAAAAAACAAATGTTGATGAAACAAGCTATTTCCAAATAATGTTTTATATGGCTATAAATGTACTAGATGACATTCAAGTAACATGTTTGAGTCTTTATCTTTTTGAAGTACTAATAAACAATGGATTGAATCCAGTTTAATAGTTATTCATAAACAAATAATAAAAGACATAATGATACAACAAAAATTTTATATATTCGATCTAACCTTGTTTCTAATTCTCCTTTCCGCTCGACGTTCAGCATTATCATTTTTATCTTTTTCCTCAGACCCTTCCCTATCTGTTGATTTACTTCGCTCATTAAGTGACTTCTGTCTATTTAAGACAAAGTCTTCTTTAGATTCTTCCGAATCTAGACTGTTTAATCTCATTCTTGAAAGAATACCACATTCATGGGTTTCTATAGGATCATCATTTACTTCTTTATTATGGACATTCAGAGATTTGTCTTCCAGTTTAACCTTTTTATCCATACCATCAATTATTTTAGCTAAATCATCTGTTTTCACTTGTGGTAGTTGTGTAAAAGGTTTAATGTCATCATTAAGTGTTTTCCCTTTATTTTCTGATAAAATAATTTTATTTATTACTGATTGTCTTTCTGACTTTCCATACTCGTTTTGTTTGATTCTTTCTTTTCTGGTGTCACTATATTTTTTACTTTTTTGTTCACGTGGAGATTCTTTGATATAATCATGTTTATCTCTTCTAAGATTATCATTTTCATCGCCTTGTTCGTCATCTTTAACTGAACCCTCAATTTTGTCATTATCTGATTTCTTTCTTTTGTCTATTAGATTTGATACAACTTTTCGTTGGTGGTCTCTATAACTTTTACTTTCAAAAACATTGCTGTCATGATTATCATATTTCATCCGGTCATCTTTAGAATCTGATATTTTCTCTTTTTCCCATTCTCTCAATTTTATTCTTTTTACTTCATTATCGCCATTATCTTCTTCCTAAAATTTGTTTTGTTAAAACATTATATCAAGAATGTAAACTTATACCTGCTTGTTTCCTAGAGTTTACACAATGTTTACAATTACACAATATTTTACAAACAAAATCAAAATGATAGTCGATATTACAGACAGTTATTATAGACAGTACACATAAGGGGCCATCCATAAATTACGTAACACGAATTTCATGATTTTTGACCCCTCCCCCGTCCTTGTCACAGCTGGTCACATATTTACCCCCCTACCTAGTGTAATGTCACATATTTTGCAATTTTATAATTAGAAATTATAGTGTTCGGAAATTATTTTAATTTCCATATAAACTATTTTTCAATAAAATCGACATCAAATCAAACAAAGGTATAAAAATTAATACAACATTAAAAAAATCACTTTAATGAAAGATAAAAACTTAATCCATAACTAAGATAACTTATTTTTCTTCGAACTATAAAGGTAAAGTTTCAAATAATCGAGTTGTAAAAGTTGTTAAATAAAACATTGCTATGTTCGAGATACAGAAGTCCAATTTAATTTTTTCTCTGATTATTTTGACTAGAGGGTTGAGATTTAGTGCAACGGAGGTTTTGGGGCTTGAATGGAAGGGGGGAACACATTCTTTCGAGTTTGGGAGGTTTTCGACTTAAAGAAGTTCTAATGTACTTAGATATAAAATATTATATTTTGAAAAACTGTGATGTCACAAAATTTGGGACCCCTCCCCACTCCTTGTCACACTTCGTCGACCCCCTCCCGCCCCCCTAAACGTGTGACGTAAATTATGGATGGCCCCTAACAATATAAAGATACAACTATTACTTATCTTTTAAAAGAATTTATAAACTAAATTAATTTTGGAAAATATTTTCTTCCATCTAAGAAAAAAAATCTAAAGCATGATATCTCCAAAGATATGAATAATTAGAATACAATAAGTGGTTGCAATCGAGTAAATAAAATTAAAACCTTGGTATCACCACCACTTTTCTGACTACCATCTTGGATTTTGTCACAGAACTTTCCTGATGTTAGTGTAAATGTATTATGAGTTTTCATACATAAAGCTGGAAAATGACTATCCCAATCGGAATCAGCACTTAAAAATTCATCAGGGCCATGGTTACTCTTAAAATCAACTTTAACAACACTACAATTTACTTTACTTTTATGATATATTCTTTGTTCTCTGATCCAAAAGCTATGGTTAGCATTTTTATGTTCATAGTTATCAGAACTGTAATTAAATTCTTCATCATCTGATAAATCCCCTGATTTCTAAAGTAAGATAAAGAAAATGATAAAGTTACCTTAGATGTTCCTACATAATAAAAATTAAACTTAGAGTTAACATGGAAATTTATAAGACAAATAAATACAATCTAAATTTCATTGATACTGAAAAAGATGAGTTGTGTTTCATGCTAGTATTCTTGATAAGAGGTATATTTCCAGAAGCAATGATAGAATTTCTAACATTCATCAGTAAAAAATTTGTGTATGATTCAATCTTTTTTCAATTTATCATTATCATGGAAAGTATTATACTTTCAAAATATTATAATGCTGCTGTCTTTAACAACTTTAATAAATACATTTTTATTTGGAAAATAATTTTTTGGTGTACCTTTATGGGTATATCTTTGGTTTTTCTCTCAATCCTCATTTTCCTCTTGTCATTTTCTCGTCGGCGACGTTCATCTCTGGTCCTTTTATCCTGTTTACGTGCAGCGAGGTATTCAAGTAAAGGTGTTGATTGTACCTTCTTTTCATTACCTGAAAGTAATAAATACAAGCTTACTTTGTTCATCTCTTGAGATAAAACATCAACTACTATATCTACATGATCACAATAAATGAAAACTACAATGGTTTACTAGGACCTAGGCTACAATATAAAAACAATACTGTGACTAGTAATATTTAAGTATTGTTAAAGAAGTTTATAATTAATAAATGAAAACTACAATGGTTTACTAGGACCTAGGCTACAATATAAAAACAATACTGTGACTAGTAATAATTAGAAGAAATTATTAAATAAATTCACGAAATGTATAATGATCACTATTTTCCATATATTCCGTATATGATCACTATGTTCTATGCCATGTTTTATCATGATACAACTATAATATCTTTAGTTGACAAATATATAAAGTAGATTAAAGGAATAAATCTTATAAATTAGTGCTGAATTTAGACACATGGCAGTGTCAGCCAAGTTTGGAATAGAAAAGGGTGACATACCAGCCAGTATGTAAATTTACATGAACCATTTCAAGCTACTTTCGACCCCCCTGTAAGTCAAAATTATTTGACCTACACATTTCAAATTTTGTATGTTTAATAAACCTCTCTTGAACACCTAGAATCCTAAATTTAAAGAATAACCCTATTATAGTTGTTAAGTTATTAGGGTCTGAAATATTGCATTTTTATCACTCACTAACTGACTCATCAAAAACCTAAACCACTTTTGAGTGACTCAGAAACTTAGCATTTGCCATTGAAGCAAATACAAAGGAAAAAATAAAAGGAATAAAATTTTTAATGAAATAATTAATACCCATAAAATGGCGTTGTGCCAACTTAGACAATCTAGCATTGTGCTTTTCGATTTATATGGGCATTGTATTGACGCTTTAATATAATTTATCAAAACACTCCAAAAAAGTACAATTATTAATTGATTTTAAATAAAATAATATTCATAAAGAACATCAACTACAATGGTGTTTCCATGATCTCACAAATAGACCACATTGTGCAGGTTTTCAAAAAGTAATGATATCCCAAGAAAAACATAACTGTGAAAAAGAGCTGAGATCTAACAGACCCCCAGGTCCATAGCTTTTCCTTTAATTATAGCTGTAGGGGAGTATGTTCTACAACTCTTTACTTTCTTTGATATGGTATTTCTATTGTATTATTATATACAAGTCCATTTAACATTCAGCTTTATTGAAGAAACATTACTTCCTATCTATTAATTTTCACCATGTTATTGTCTGTGATCTTAACCTTAATTTACTACTTATCAGTACTTATATTAATTTAGATGATGACAGGTTTTCCCAATGATTTTGCAACACATTATAAATTTATTCATTAGCAATTGTATTTCAGTGAGATATTAATTTCAATAACATCAAATATTTTTAATTTGATGATATTTCCCAAGCTTCAGTTACCCCAAGAATTATTTTTTAGTGTACAGGATGTTTTACAATACAATTTCATTATCTCAATGCAGAGTGACATTATAAGAATAATAAAATTCAAGGCATACATAATAAATAAATCACATACTATCATTGACCGGGTATGAGTACTCAAGTTTAGGTTGGTTCTCTGTTTCAGGGTCTTTGTTAAGGTTCTCCATAAACTCCTGGTAAACTGGGTCACTTTCTATTGTACCACATTTTGGATCTTTCTTTTTCTTCTTCTTAGGTATCCTTTGAAACGGAGCATACTCCACAATTCCTACATACTCCACACCTGCAATAAATCACACTGCATAACTCATGTTGTAGATTCACTTTTACAACCACATTAACTTTAATTTACTATACCAAATTAAAAATAGTTAATAAACACAGTTAAACAGTTAGACTGTGCTAATTTATACAGGAAGTATAATGCCTTGATTTCTGTTTAAGGTATGGCACCTCTAACATCACTATTTTATATAGGCTAGGTAGCTAGGAAGTAGGCTTATTCTAGTTTCTAAAACTATTAAATTAAAGCACCATGTAAATAAAGTGAAGAAATCATAGTTCTGTAAACTGTCACCTAGTGGTTGTAAGCGTGACTACTATGAGTGAGGTCCTGGGTTTGAATTCCAGGTCAAGCAAAGTGTTATTGTGGTTTTCCTATAAAATTCTCAGTAGCAGCTCAGAGTTTGATTTCATGCCCAATTAATGACAATAGGCTCACCCCCTATTACATGGGACCTAAAAACATACTCGGTGAATTGTGGGTGTACATTAGTACACCTCTGCCTAACCCTTCAGGGAATACAGGCATGATGGTATGTAAACCCACTAGCCGATTCATTATTTAAGTATCTCACCCCAACATAGGGTGGATCTGGCTGGGTAGATTCACAGCCTAATCTCCACAAATATGTAGGCTGACTGAATTTACAAAACTTCCACAGCTAAGAATTTTATTCAAACCTATAAATAAAAATATATCTATATTAACATTAAAAGAGACAACAGTAATTTGAAAAGTGATTATTTACAATATTTCCTTCTTATATAAAAGCAAAAATTTACATTAATTAAATTGAGCTCAGATACTTTGTATTGTGAATAAAAAGACGTTCACAATATTTAATGTGTGCTAAATTAATAGCGCTTGTTTTATTCTTGTTTCGTTTTACAAAGTTACATTAGTGCGTGGTAACAATGTTGATTCTTAATATCGTTCTTGACTGTAGTTTGCTTGGTGATTCGCTGCTTGCTGTTGTTGTAGTGTTTCTCGAACGGATCGTAGTACTGCCGTCCTCTCCGCTATATTTAACCTCACCCTTTGCCTCAAAACCGGTCGTGCGATGGATTCCGTGCGGGGCGTCGCTTAGCCAATGAGCACGCACGCCCTGTGTGCGCGCTCTCCGCAGAGCGAGGCTAACCGTGGGAAAAGGACAGCAGTACCATGAGTCACCATGCCAGATGTTCCAAGTCTGGCATGGTTCATCCTTACAACTAGTGAAATTTATACATTTAAACTTACAACTAGCTATATTCTTATTCTAATCGTTTTAAAATACACATATTCACACATATTCAGTTCATATTATTATATCTATTCCTAACACGTACTTATAAACCTTATTCCTAACACGTATTATTTCATTTATTTGTTCATTCTATACTATTAGACTATCGTTATTCGCTCGCCCCGCTCGCTGTCCGCAACACTTTGAATGAAATAACACCACTACTAATATAACCTATTACTGCAAACTTTTTATGTGAACATATATTAAAATTACAATACCTCTCTCATCCAAGAAAACATATCCATCAAATTTATCTCTGAACAAATAAATATCATCTACATTGACGAAATTTATGTAAGCTCTTGAATAAAGGTTGCTTCCTAACGAAGTATCAGGTTTGGCGAAATAGAAATGGTCATGTTCTGGAATTGGTGACACTTGTTCCAAAAAAGCCTCTTCTGTCATAGTCGGCGGCAATCGTCGAAGGATTATCTGCAATGAAATATGCATAAATATTATCGAATGATTAAAAACAAAATGAATGTGTAGGTTTCTAATCACTTTGGTCAAAGGACGTTGCGCTTTCATCTTCTTGTCCCTGTTCTTATTGACGAACGTTTTGACACCTGAATCAGACTGCGTGTCTTTGGCATCTTGATCTTCAGTCATTTCTCAATTTTCATTAGGTATTCACGTAAGCTAGTTCATAAATCACTCAACAATTACATTAAAAAAAACCCGTGTCGTGTGTATTTTTTTTGACATTTTTAGTTTTTGACCACAGACAGATAGCGATGAATAGATACGAATAAACATGACTACATACTACATACTCGATACTATTCACAAATACTAAGTACTTGTGGTGTCAATACTTTATAACCGAGTATCGAGTAGGCAACGGTAAGAAGTATTCGTATCGGTACTCGCTTGTACCAAATAATAATTTCATAAAATTTTTGTACAATTTCAGATTCCTTTTCTATTACACAGTAGCACCTTTGTACTCATTACAGGTGCAATATATACAAAAGATTCGGCGTTTGAACAATCTATTTTAGATTGAAGAAATTTACATAACTACTTATCATTGTTATAGTACAGTACGAGACGTCATTGTAACATTTTTACATTATATATGAACCTATTGGAAGAATGGTAAGATATCAAATCACTTAACAAAGCTATAGAAACAGGTCCAAAGGTTTTAGATATCGTTGGCACATTTGTGCTTTATATAAAGTTGTTTTCAAATACTAGCGCAACAGTCACATCTTTAGAAAACCATTTATTAGAAAGTAATTGTTTTTGAAGAGCATTTTCTGTTTAGTACAATTATTATGTATTTACTTGTCTTTAATCTTTAGAAAAAACAACGATATGATTAACTGTTTCGGAGAAAGTACCGATACAGCCGCGGCATCGAGTAAAAAAGTGGTATCTTTCCTAAGGTTACAGTTGCCAGATTAATGGAGCAGTTTTGAAAGCCCTGAAGGAAATTTAGAAAGAAAAAATATAATATATTGAAGCACCTACATATTTACTGGGTGGAAAAAAGAAGCAGAGCAACTTTTGCACGTGGATCTTTGGTTTTCTAAATACGCGCAGAATACTCATCCTTGTTGATGGATGTGATTCGCAACTCATGTCAGTAAATAGTACAGTTCCACAAGACTCTGTACTTCCGCCCACTATGTTTCTTACACATATCAATGTTACCTCGATGTTCAATGTTACCTTTGAGTCACATTCATTGCTAAGCAATCACAACACTTTTTATGAATCGTATTATAGTTAAACCAGTAGTGGTCGGGGAGAAAAAGAAAAGAGAAGAGAGGAACTTAACATTGAACTTAAGCAATCCTTCCATCGCATATCTACATGGGGAGCAAGTAACATGGTTGAGTTAAATTCTAAGAAAACTCGAGTGTGCGCGATTTCTTCAGAAGAATTCCCGTTTTCTCCCCTCTCCACCCTTCAAAACATCTCGCTGGCTATACGTGACATCCTCGATGTCCTAGGTATGGATATTTGCAGCAACCTTAACTCCAGAGATTATATCAGGAGTGTCATCTCGGCCACAACTCGGAGCCCCGGAATCTTGAACAGAATGCTACGGTTTTCCGCACCCGAGCAGCTGTATCTGCTTTACAAGTGCCTTAAGCGCTCGCCTACAAGCCACAGTGAAGCTGTAAAAGCCGGCTGAGGCTCCAGGACCCTTTTGGTTAACAGTATAGTCAGTTCTAAAAAGGGGATCAAACGCGAGGTCTTTCGTACTTTGTATAACAAAGGCGTACAATTTCTAAGAATGATAGTTTTCTACCAGTTTATTTTTATAGTGTAAATAATCTGTCGCTGAAATATAATCTGATTTTAAGTTAAAGGACGATTTATTTAAATGTTCTAAATTCTCCACGCCAGGGATAATACTCTAAAGATAGACGTGCGTTTAAGTACAGTTTCCGACAGATGACAGATATTTAACTTCTATCCAGACGATCGATATAAAACACCTTGCCACCATGATATAGTCGCATTACAATGTTAAATTAGATTATTATTAACAATTATTAATTAATGGTTATTATAAAGTAGGAATAGCTAAACTTAAGTGACAGTGGTTGGAGCACGTAGCTTGTAGAACGGATGACCGATAGAGCCAAAGAGTTCTCGAGTGACGACCTTATACCGGAAGACGCAGCGTGGACAGACCCGCCACAAGGTGTAACGAGGACCTGGTACAAGTTGCAGGAAGGCACTAGATACCAGCAGCACTAGAACGGATTTTGAAGTCTTTTGGCTGAAATTATGATAATGATTCGAACTATGAAATATATATACTATGATATTCGACCTTGTATGGAATACTCTTCACATCTTTCCCAAAGATTATAATTTGCTAATTACATACCTGCAATAAAATTAGCTTTTGAAAACTTTGACGGGACTTAATCCATTTAAGCGCCCGAATTGATTCACCATGACCAGTTTCTTTTATTTGTGTAGAACCGTAATTCTTTTTCTAAAATAAAAGTAGCCTAAGTTACTCCCTATATCATCAGCTATCTATCAGTGAAAGTCCCGTCAAAATCGGTCCAACTGTTTCGGAGATTACCCGAAACAAACACACAGATAGACAGACAGATTTTTTTTTAAATAGGCTTTTTGTTATAGGTATCGTATATACTTTCATATGTATTAAGTAAAAAACTGTTATTTTGACATTACAAACAGACATTTCAATTTTATTATTTGTATAGATGTTACTCAGGCAAAGCTCAGCAAATGCTAAGTTTCCGACTATAAATTTTAATTTTGGAACTTAAGGCTGAGATAAGTCTGAACATAGTATGAGTACGCTCTATAGATTTCAGCCCAAGTTAGGAAGAAGAAGGGTGATTGAATACCTAATGTCACAAAAAAATGACGTTACAGCTATAAACAGAAAATTATCAGTGAAAAAACATCGATTATTATTTTTTATGGAAATGAATTTTAATCAATTTTTTAAATCGCAATTTTTCACATCCCTAATTCCCATATAGTATTAATCTGGTAATTATTCAAATAATCTAAACTAGAGGTGGGCGATTATGAATGATTTTTTATTTGAGTTATTCAAGTATGAATGATGTACATAATGAAATAAATTGATATGAGTGATAATTCATAATTGAATTACGAATGTGAATGATAATTCATAATGGAGTCTTTGATGTATTACCTACAGGGGGGCGAGAGTGGAAAGATAAAAAAAAGGTCGTGCAGTCGCAAATTAAGTTGTTCAAAACATAAGAATGAGCTAAAAAAAATTCATGTGTTCTTATAAAAAACTTTATTTCATAGACCTCCATTATGACATTATACTAGTTCGATTATGTGTGATAATTCATAATTGAACTACTAATTACCCATTAGTAATTACTACTTGTTATAATCGATATAAACCGAGATATCTGCATAATTGAATGATTACATTAGTATCATTTATCTCTGATTAGTATCATTTAACCAAGTTATCTCATAATCGCCCACCTCTACTCTAAAATTCTAAGCTGTGTTTTTAGCTAAACTGATAAAAATTAATATAAAATAGAACTATGATGATTGCTCTCAGAAATTCGTTACGAAGATTACATTGTATTCAGAGTGTTGGTAGATTATTTAGTAATAATGAACCTTGTGTCAACTCACGAAATTTTTCAGATACCAATGAAACATTTAATTTAGAAAACGATAATTTACATTCTATAACTAATAGAATAAGCGGTTTTGCCAAAGCGTATGACAAGCAATCTCAAATATTAGAAACACAAGATACTAAACAAAATTACTCTTTCGCATCACTTCTACGTAATTCAAAATTGATGGATGTAAGTATTTATTATACATTTTAACCAGGATATCTTTATCCTCGTCACACATAAGTTTCATCGTTCAATTAATCGTATTTGTAATATATTGTAATTATTTTTGAAATACGAACCTTGACAAACCCATATATAAAGGTAACTAAATTTAGTAGTAGAAATAAAATAAAATTGATCACTTTTCTAGAGTTATGACATTTTTTGTGTACAGTATGTACATAATGTCACAGATTGGAGAGAAAAAGGGAGAGGGAACCTGTTGGAACACGAAAATGTCTCATTAGTATTCTATTGTACCAATTTTGAAAGGAAGCATCATGCAATGTCAACACCCTGTGTGTTTTAAAACATGTAAAAAAATGCCATCTTGTGTGTAAATATCTGGAAGAACAAGCTGCACTCGGTGACTTACAAAAAAAATGCATATCTAGGTGAACTTGGAATGTAAAACATTATCTAAATACAAAGTTTCATCCAAATTATTGGAACCGTTTCCGAGAAACTAATCACAGTACAAGAATTGCTCACTTAGTGGTATTAGATTACACAGAAAAGTTCTTCTCAAAGACAAAAGGTTGTAATTCAATATTTTTCTGCAAATAGTAGTAAAATATTTGTATGTAGCATTTGAAAATCATTTTAACTATCATGGAATTAACAATTAGGGTGGTATTTGTTATTTAATATATTCTTTGTTTGAAATCAATCTATCACTGCAAGAGATAAGCTATATGGTTCCAAAGTAAAAATTAAAGAGAACCTTAGATTATTTAGTGTCCCAGTCAAAAATCTAAAATCCATGATTGCTGTCAAAAATTTCAAAACTTTATGTTATAGGAACCATTTGCTAAGTTAAAACAAAAACATAAAGAAAATTAAGAACTATTAATTAATAACAAAATAAAGCAAGAAGGCTCATATAAGTTTAGTTGAAAATACATATGTAAAGGATATTGGGGTCCTTCATTTCAAGTACAAAATCAGCTTCTTGATGACAGAATATGGCTTAATCATTGCTGGAGTGGTATAAAAACAGTAAAACTTATTGTAACACTATTCATAGGATCGCACATTTTTTTATTTGGTTGCCAAGGACACAGCTAAGTGCAGATCCTACATTTATTGTTCTGAAGCCTCCATCTGCCTTTTTCTGTAATTTGTGCATAATGTGTAATTTTTCTTTATAAAACAGTACCCTTATCAAAATTGTTAATTATTTAAATTTAATGCCATATTCATTTTGCTTTGAAATTTTGCATTTTACAAGAAAATGATGTGGTCACTAAAAATCGTTCTAGAGGGCTTATTAAAAAACGAAATTGTTTATTGTGTGTGATTCTGATTTTTTTAAATGTTTTTAACATAACTCAGTTTTTACTGTAACCTTGATAACCTGTAACCTAAATAAATGTGTGTATGAAATGCAAATTTTGCAATAATTATTGTATTCTATAGTTCTTATAACTGTGTAGAAATATAAAAAGAAAAATATTATAAGTTTATATATAATAGCTAAAACACTATTACAAAATATGTTTAGGTAGTCTCAAATATTTTCACTAAATTGTTTGACCAAATCTACAAAAAATATTTTCTAAAAATTGATTTCTGTGTTGCAGTTAGGTGATCCTGTAGGCAAAGTTGTTATTGGCAAGATATTCCATATTGTTGAGGATGATTTATACATTGACATTGGATGGAAGTTTCACTGTGTGTGTACAAGACCAACAAACAGGGGGGAGGAGTATGTAAGAGGAGCAAGAGTGAGATTACAAATCAATGATTTAGAATTGTCAACCCGATTTCTTGGGTCAAGTACAGATTTAACACTTTTAGAAGCCGACTGTAAGCTATTAAGTTTAGTATCAACTCCATTGCGGCCAACTATAAGTACTAATTGATTCAAAATATGTTTATGCAAAACTAAAATAGATATCAGAACAAATTTAGGATTTTTATGTTTTAAATGATTATTACCTATTAATTTGTAAATTCAATAAAATTATTTGACTATAATATTTCTGTTTTTATTAAAAGTTTGTTTCTTGTAAATAAATAATGGTATAAGTTTTCACTTGTGTCAACATTGAGGCTTTTAATTTTACTCTTTGCTTTTAATCAATCAAAAAACCATGTTCATTGCAATAGTAGCAAAATGGATTTTTTGTACAATATGTAACAGAGTTACAATAATTTAACAGTCCTGTATCAAGTTGGAAATAATATTAATCCCAGCATCAATATAGACAATATTGTTACCACAGAAGGAAGTCTGATAAACTTAAATACAGCAGTTTATTTATAAAGCAAAAACTACTGGTAGCATTAAATATTTAAATTATATAATATCATCAGGACTTTATTATTTATACAATTAAATCATATATGGATACCTATATCAGTAGTTAAGGATATATATTATGAATTTAAAGAAAACAGGGGTTTTTACTGTTTTAACATTACATAGTTTAATTGACATATGAAGGTATAGACAACATTGATACAACATGGAATATTATGTTCTTATATTAAATTTTATCCTTTGTTGAAGTATATCTATTTATTGTCTTAAATTCAGTAGGTATATAATTTGCATATACTTTAAATACATTGTATTTTTTTTTTATTCCAATTAATGTACATATAGTAACACATGTTAAAGTTTCAAATATAATTATTTCATTTGTACCTACTACTGAATATACATTTTGAAGGTATATGGAATGTTAATGATAATGTTAACAGTCAAACAACTAAGCATAACACATCAATTTCAATTCTTAAATCATTAAAATGAATGAATTTATACTTATATCATTAAAATAAATTATTATAAAGTTTTTAATTAATTTATCATCCAACATATGTTGACATGTTTTAATAACACTATTTAAGTTGTTCTTTGGTATTATTCAAAGATCTTATTTTCATTAACTTTCAATTATCCAACATCACAGTATCTTGAGTCAAACTCTCACTTCCCTTAATTATTTATTGTTCAATTTCTCCTGGATCTGTCTCCCAATAATAAAAAGTCCACCAAGGCTTTTCTGTGAAATAATTGTATTCTATGAGGGCATGCTATCATCTTCCCATCATCAGAAACATCGCTGAAGTCTCACCAACATGTTTTATCCCACTTCTTGAGATTCTCTTACAGCTTCCATTTGTCTCATTTAGTTGACATTAAAACTATTTAATATGTATATTAAAGATACAATAGATTGAATATATGATTCTCATACCTTAAAATGCAACCACTAATTTTTTTTATTTATTTAACTGACCAATGACCATACTGTTGGCCAGGATGGAGGCTTAACAGCTTCATTGGGCTTGTAACTCAAATTGTATTGTTGAAACAGATAATTACAAACGGATAATTATAGCAGATTGTTCAAGTATATCATGAGATCACAATCCTCAATAAATATGAGATTACGCTTAGTAGTTACTGTACTTTGTCTCCGTTTCTTGTAACGATTTCGTGTATACTGGGATCCTTCACAGCATCATCAGCATCGGGCTTAACTTTAAGTATTTGGTCGACTGTTGAACCTGAAGCGTCTGTGTTATTTTCTGGATGAGTTTGTTCCCAATCCTTGAGATACTGTACGACAGCTGTGTGGCCGAAAGTTTCAGCCTCGTTGAGCGGTCGGCTACCCCATCTATCACGTGGGTCGTGAGGAACAGCACACTGAGCTAGCAAGAAATCGACGCACGCCAGGTGACCTTCCGCCGCTGCCAGGTGCAAAGCAGTGCGTCCATCGTAATCTGATAAGGTCATATCCATACCTGAGAGATGATGCCTAAAAAATACGAATAAATTTGATATTAGTAGGTATTACCGATTATAATCGCCCTATAGATTATGAAGCATATGCCCTAGAAAGGCAAATAAAAATAATAATATAGGATGTTAGGTCAATATAGGTACTGAAAGAAGCATAAGACGTAAATTAATCCAATTAAAATATAAAATTATATTTTGTGCCCGCTGAAAATGGGAGCTACGATATGAATCTAAAATACAAAACGAAGCACTAATTATCTGGTTGACAAGGTGTTGGGCTCAGCGGTGTTCATAAATCGAATATTTACATTTTAAAATAGCTTGTTTCATTACAAGAAATTATTTTTGTGTATTTTCTGGTGCAGGTAGGAGCAGCCTTGATTCGTTATTAATGTTGATTGTGCTAATAAATAATAAAAATATGTTAATTTATCATGTTTAGTAATAACAGGTACAACAGGCAATCGATACAATAATTAAAAAAAAGATACCTCCTCAAAGCACTGAGGTCGCCACTGGCAGCAGAGAATAGAAGGTTGACAATATTAAGTCCGGTTGATTCAAATTTGTATCGCCGTGGATCCTTTTTATGACTTGCGTAACGGATGTTATCGTACTTATGGAAGTTAAATCTCTTAATCAGTTCCTGTAGAAATTATATGATTTTAAATATACAATCACTCGATTACATGATCTATGGGATAAACTACACACTAAATATAATTAGTTGCTTGAAATTTTAGATGTACCTATTTAAAGTTGAGATAAATATTTGTGCTCAGTCCTTTGGAATTTGTATTTAAAAATTTACCTAAATTCTTATCTACATAAGTACAAAATAATCATTAAGAACATTTTAAGATTACCATACTTAAGAGAATAAACTTACATCACAAAATTGCAATCCTCTGCAACTATTTCCCAAAGGATCAAGGGGAGGAGACCATGTACAAATTCCCATAACGTTCGGTACAACTATCAACATAGCACCAGATACTCCCGATTTAGCTGGGAGACCGACTTTGAATGCGAATTGCCCGGAGTAGTCATACATTCCACAGCTATGCATCAGAGATAACACGTTTCGGACTGAGTCAGGTCGCAACACCTTCTCGTCTGTTATTGGACAGATGCCCCCGTTGGCCAATGTGGCAGCCGTAATAGACATAATGTCGCAGTTTGCTTCCATAGAACAACACTGTAATCAACAACGAATGCATTTTCAAACTATTATTTACAACGAGACCAAGCCAATTAGGTATGTAGTCGAACGAGTGAAATTATTTTCAATACAAAATGTAAAATAATTACAAACACCGATCACCGAATCTTAAAATAACGATAGTTGTCAAAAATTACATTAGAATTTTAATAAAAACTTTGTATTTTTTTGAAACTAGTGACGTTACATTTTTCAGTCGTCTACTTGGCTTTTTCAAAGGTGGCAAACAAGCATACGGCCCGCCTGATGGTAAGCGGCTACCGTAATTTACGGACGCTTCTAATCCATAGGTATCACCTGTAGCGCGTTGCCTGCCGACCTTGAAACTCTACCCCAAAGAGCCCTGGAAATCCTACTCACCGCAGGAACACAACACTAGGTTATTTGGCCGTTTGTAGGCTGGAGGTATTCCACCAGTGGAATTATCCAAAATAGACAGAAATCTCTCTCAGCTTGGTCACTTAATTTTTTTTTATCGATGTTGATATTTTAGATAAGGCACAAGGCAACATTATATTATGAACTTTCTGGACACATTACAATAAAATTTATTAAAACACGTAAAATTTACCTGAAAATAAAAATCCATACATTCACGAAAATTAGTTTTTTCCGGATAGCATTTATGTTCCCGCATGTAAAAACCGAGTGCGTAGTTACGGTCGGCGGCCTCGCGTTCCGATAAAAATACGGCATTATTGAAACCTAAAACTTCATTGCCAGCGAGACGGCTGAAGAATGACATGACGTAGTCAAACTTTTCGGCGAGAGTCATCTCTGGCTTATCCAAGGTTTTTAACAATGAGCAAACTAAAATTGCACCTGCGTTGATCATTGGGTTGTGTGGCTTCACTGGAATATATTTTAAGTTATTAGTTTATGTATAAAAACTATATGAAATTTATATTTATGCAACTTTATATATACATAATAGCATATATGTATAGGTATTAATATATATAAGTATTAGTATATATAAGTATTAATAATTATATTGAACTTTTAATTATCAAAAGATAACAAAAAAAAGCAACAACTTGCAATTTCAAAACTCGGAAAAAATATTGGTAAGCTACCTAATAATTATTTGCATATTTACGTACTATTGTAATCCAAAACGAGTTCATTGAAGTTTCGTCCGCTAGGCTCGGTGCCAACATATTTGTGGACTACATCAGGGCCTAAAGTTTCGAGAGCCATTGCGTATGTAAGTGGTTTACTGCATGATTGTAGAGTAAATGGTACAGAGACGTCTCCTATATGAACATGTAATTGACACTGTAAACAGATGTTTATTTTATGATAGATAGATAAGTAGACCTACCAAAATGACACATACCGATTGAAAAGCGTTGACCGTCAATTGTGCAAACACTAACACCCCAGCTCTCAGGACTTGCTCTTGCAAGTTGTGGAATGTAACTAGCAATCTTCCCATCTGTATTACTCTTAGCAGCCCAATACATCTCTTCTATATCCTTAACAAAATCTTGGAAATCTGGTATGACAAATTGGCTTCGAAATGCTCTCGTGATCAGTACAATGTTTGGTGCTATAACTTCTTTAAATGTTTTTCTGTCTAATTTTAGTGTTTCAGGCGAGCCTCCTTCGAAATTCAATTCCTTATGTACTTTGTACAAATTGTGCATAACTTCCTTCACGCGCGAATCATTTTTCCTAATACCAGTTGTTCTCAAGGCCTGTAGAATACAATTTTTTTTTTCAGGGATTAAAAATATATTTAGCATTCTAATTTCATTTTTACAAAAAAGTGTATTAAATACGTTGGTTGAAGCATAAGTTAATATCTTGTCTTACAAAAAAAACACCTGTCTAGGTAAACTTGGAATGTAAAACATTATCTAAATACAAAATTTTATCCAAAACGTTGGAGCCGTTTCCGAGAAACCAATTACATGTATATATATACAAGAATTGCTCACTAATAGCTGAGATCACTAGTAATAACTAACTTAATAGAGGTATCGGCTTCCCTCTTATCTATCCAAGCTATGGGATATGGATATATGTAGACACGAAATACTATCCATAAATAGGTCATTGAAACGAAAGTAAGTACAAAAGCATAACGTAACGTAACTGAAACAACCGATAGATAAGTTATTGAAAACGTTAGTTTTATTAGTATTAGATTATAATTTTAAAGTTATACATCGTGGTATACAGTACCTACTGTAGGTACTTCTTACTAATACCCCACTACCTACAATACCTAGATGTAGTATAGGTAGTTATCCCACTCCCTAAATTAGACACGTGCAATGTAGCGATCCGACATGTCATGGCTCCTAGAGTCCTAGCCTAACACTGTATATCAAAAGTTCACGTAAATTATTCAACTATTTTCATTTATAGAAATAAAATAGAGTATTTTAATGCAGCCGTCTGTAAACGTTATTTTAAGAAAGCTCGTATTCTCGAGAAATATTCTCGTGTCTTTCACATATCGAGAAATTAGAACCATCTTCTGAGCATTTGAAATCGTGTAAATAACCTAAATACGCCCAGTATAAGGTAGTATTATAAGTTGTATACAGAACAAATTATGTAAATTAAATGAGACAAAATATATTAAAAGAATCAATCAGTTCAATAAACTGGATTACAAGATCATAATTCAAAAGTAATTAATACTTACGGCCAAAAATTTCCCAACAGGTAATAATCCAGTTTCTTCATTTTTGAACATATCAAACAAGACATCATCAGCATTTTTATGTGATCCCTCGCGTACTCTGAATTGGAATTTAAAAAAAAATTCGTTAGCTTTAGACTATGACGTACTTATTAACAAATAGTACTGGAACAACATTTATATTACATATACCTATTTGCTATTCATCCATAAAAACATGCAAGAGCTATCAAAAGTTACAATTGTAAAGTAGTAAACAATAGTTGCAATGTGTATTACCTAAACAGTCTTATTGTCACGAGATGAACTAAAAATATCTTTCCATGTTAAACTGACGTAACACGCGGGTGTGTCTACGACGCAGGTGTATGAATAAACACATCGGTTCGTGATTAGCTCGCTTCAAATTGTTTACCCTCACATGACGTTAATATATTTAGCAAATGACGGAGCTAAAAAGAAAACTGTATAATAAACGTAATCACGTTTTGCTTACAAAACGTGATTTAATAATTCAACAATTTGTGGTAGCCATTTTATTTTAAACTAGCTGTGCCCGCGGCTGCTCTCCCGTGAACTACAGAATGCCGTCGATAGGGCACACGCGCGAACCGTGCTACCCTCGTCGTTTTTCCTAATTGTTTATTTTTGTGTGGAACCCTAATTATTTTTCTTAAAAAAGTAGCCTTTTTTTAACGTGGAGGAACCCGTCATAGGCACACACCAGCCCGGGGGGACAAGTGGTTATGTGAGACTCCTACTCACTAAAACTCCACTGTGTACAATCCGCCGCCACGATGGGGTGACGCGGGACCTGCAGGTAGCATACTACCGCTGCACAAATAAAAAAAAATTGGTCATGGTGAATTAATTCGGGCGCTTAAATGGCTTATGATAAGTAAACCATAAGAGATATAGCAAATTAATGTACTACATAATTATAGGCATTAAAAATACCTACAAAAAAGTTCGGGAGCGTATACGTCTATCTTCTAAGGAACACCCACAATAAGCATTTTTTTGTCTTTAAAATAGCTGGGAGCGGAGAAACGAGATTCGCGCGGGCATTCTGTAGTCCACGTGGGCGAAGCCACGGGCACAGCTAGTTTAGGATTATGAGTTACACCGTGGCATCAGCGCTGTAGAAACAGCTCGAAGGATTAATGATGTGTATGGGGAAGCTACCTACTATAAAACGTATAAACGTTTTTGGTTCCAACATTTTCGTACTGGAAATTTTGACCTACGAAACAAACCCTGTGGACGGCCCGAGAACCTAGTTGATAATTTAGAATTAAAGGTGATCGTGGAAGCGGATCCATTGCAAACCAGATCAGAGTTAGTGGCAGGCTTCAGTGTGAGTGATAAAACAATGTCAATTCATTTGAAACAAATTGGAAAAGTGGAAAAGCTCGAGAAATGGGTACCGCGTGAATTGACAGTAGCAAACCAACAAACACGCAACAAATTTAGGTTCAAACACTATGTAATATTACCAAATATAAATTCACTTGCAAACAGGCAAAAAGCAAATAATTCTTCAATGTTTTTTTTTTGCTCATAGACAACGCAAATTAGTTTTAAATTAAAAAATCATATAAAGATATATCATGCAACTGCAATACCACAAAATTTCAGCGAATAATCTATCCTACAGGTACTCACGATGTTGGATCGATGTTATGCACGAACGAGTATTGCCTGCACGGTGCACCATGTAACGTAAACAACGCTCATTATTCATGATAAACCATATCACTTACGAATAAATAAGTCACCTTCAGATTACATGGATATCGCATAAATAATGCATGTTAGTATTATTATATAATGAAATTTCTATACTTATTCAATTTATATAGTTTAATTAATAAATTGTGTGGACGTTATGCGTGTATAGGTATTACGGTATAAATAAATATTTTAAATATAGGTTTTCATTTTCTTTAATAATGAAAAGTCAATTGTGAATTGAATAGACCGCCACATGGCGCCGTTCAGACTCTAATATAAATCAATAAAATTTCATCTTGGGGTTATTAAGAACAATTTATTTTTAATAGATGTATCAATATTGTGAAGTAGCATACCTTATATCGACAGACTGGACAGAGTAGAAGTGCGGAGCCGAGTTGCGCCATTTCTGTAACGTTTATATAGAATTGAAATATTTTAATCTTATTAGCTACTATGAATTATACACATATATGTTACCAGTTCAACAAAGACATTTATTGTGGTAGATCATGGTCAGGAACATCTGACCGACATCCAGTGGAAGTCGAAAAACATAAAAGACACTCACATCAGATTGTTCTATAACATAGACGGGTCTCACTTGACTGTAGTGACGATAGCAGACACATAGAGAAGGCTTCAGGACTGGCGAAAGGAACCGACGCAGTTGACTAGTCTTCATTATAAGGGACAATGAATATCTTTCGGGTACTGATTCCTTGTATCGTAAGTTAAAGTGACTCGCGCAAGCGCTCTACAACACACCTTCAACGCGCAAACGCCGCCGACTGAAGGCCTCACGCACTTCTAACAGCTTATCTTTCTTTACTGTTTACTTTCAGTTTTTACGTCGGTGACGTTACATTTACAGGAAATTACATATTTAATAATCATGCTGGTATATTAAGATTTTTTCTTATCAAAGAATAATAATAAAGTATACTGTTTTACTACGTCAATAATACACGCAATAAAAGGGTTTTAAAGCAAATTTATCACTTGAAAATACAAAATGCTGTAACAAGATCGTTACCCAAAAGAGTTGATTATTGTAATAATGGCAGTCATTTTAAACATCTATAAATAAAATAATTAAAATCAGCATTTTCTTTTACCTTTAGACACACACTACTACCACTACCACTACCAATTATCGTCATAAAATAAAAAAAGTACTCTTTTTAAATAATTAGGTTCGATGTCCGACTCGTGCAGAAATCGATATCATGGTTCCTAAGTACATATTTCTCTATCTCTTATAATTTCAGAGATCCACTCATTGACCTATTTAAATGTTACAGCTTGCATACTATACTATATGTTTTGTATATAAGCACATTTATATATTAGCACGAAATAAAATATAAGAATAAAATATAGCTCTTCACGTTACGCTTGACTTGAAGAATAGGTACTGGCCGGAAGATGGTTCCAAAGTTTCACTGTACGGTAAAGATAAGATAGAAAACTTTTTAGTTCATGCTGAGATGGAGGTTACCATAAAACTGTCAGGGAATTTATTATTATTTATGACATGGATATTCAGGAAAATCATGAGGAGAAATGTAAGAAACCAATGTGTAAATAAATTATGATGTTCTGGTGTAGATACCTATGTAAAACTGCAGTTCGTCAAGATAACACATTTTTTTTTTCATTTTTAATAAAAAAATATGTAGTTACTTACTATTTAGAACTTTGTATAGTAACTGAAAGATAGGATTTGATATCAAATCACATGATTAAAATAAGCGAATTGTTACTTGGAATAGTCATAATTACTTTGCACAATGAACCCTAAACATATGTCTTACAAGTTATTATTTATTAGGCACGATAGGTATCTACCTAGATATATGTAATGTGGAAATTAGTGGTGAATCATATTTTGGTGATCGTAGGTCGAAAGTGTTCGGTTTACGTCTAGGTGACAAACAAAACTGATAATTATGTTTTATTCGTAAAACAAGTTCTGGAAGTTTTAAGCTACATATGTATCTACTTTTCATTACGTAAAGATAATAAAAAACTAATAGAATAGCTTTTGTATACTCAAAGATAATAAATATAGTTACCTCAAAACCATTGTCACATTCCATGACGAAAGAGTCGTAACCGCTGCTTGATAAATTTCGCATAACATACGAATGTGGTGAACTCGAATATCGTGCGTGCACTGAATGTCGCGGGAAGCCAGAAGCTGAAAACTGTGAGAAACGGACACTGCTTCCGCGGATGCTACACTGAGCCATTATTCTTCCGTCTAACGTTTATAAATATACTACGTCTGGGACTGGGAGAGCCAAATGCTATATGTCGGGAACTGTTCTATATTTAACATTTGCGAAGAAGAAATCAGTGCGAATTAATATTGCGATACTGCAAACGTGAATTACTTTGTTACGAGAACTGCAGATTTTTGAGATTTATAATAAGTTGCTGAAGAAAAAAAAAAACAAAATACTTTTAGAACATTTTATTTTACACCAAATTGTAGTACTTAATAAAATAATGCATTGTACAATTTAATAATTGATAGCATTAAAAGAAGTATTAAATTATTTACATGCATAATAAATGAAGCACAGTTTATATATGTGTTCAAATGGATGCCTATATAGAGTTAAGATCATAATAATAATAGTTTATATTCCCCGTATACTTTCACAATAATTAAAACTCATCATTGCTGCCTTTTCACGAAGATGACTTCTACAGGACCAGAATTTCTTAAGATCAGGTCTGCTGTGAACTCGATATCTGAAGGTCGTGTAACTGGAAGCAGCTCATATTTTCTAAGTATCTCTGAAACTGCCGACTTCATTTCCATCATAGCAAACTTTTGACCTGAAACGCAGTGGAAATCTTTATTATCTTAAAGCATTACGCAATTAGTAAATATATTTAAACAGTATACTTAATCATTTTTTACCACATGTTTACAATACTGTCTTCTATTTTTCAATAAGCAAGGACTTTGTTTTTTAAAACAAAATAAAGCAAAGAATAGAGATCAAAATGATTCAAATTTTTATTGTATTAGAAAGAGTAAGGTTTGGCATTTATTATAAACGAAAAATGGTATCGGAAAAATATCCACCACGACCACGCTAACAGATGTCGATTCTTTCATTAAAATTTTCTATCCCTTTTTCGTAAAATGGCTGGTTTATTTCGTTAATCACGTCACGGATTTTGAATTTTAAGGCTGCAATAGATTCGATTGGGTTCGTATAGACTCTGTCTTTAACATAGCCCCACAAAAATAATGCAGTGATGTTAAATCATATGATCGAGTCAGCCACTTAACAGTTGAATTTCGTGA
This sequence comes from Saturnia japonica, assembly GCA_033032175.1. NCBI lineage: Eukaryota > Metazoa > Arthropoda > Insecta > Lepidoptera > Saturniidae > Saturnia > Saturnia japonica. The sequence continues at coordinate 6,379,913 of CM065311.1, read as the reverse complement.
AATTATGCGATCGGGAAATTTGGTTTGCAATAAATTTGTTGTTTCGGTGGCTGTTTGACTTGTGGCACCATCCTGTTGTAACCACATGTGGGTGATATCCATATCATTAATAATAGGCCAAATTGAGTTGTTAACATCTCTCTATAGCGTAATCCATTGAACCTAAACGCACTTCCATAGAAATTTTCCAAAAAAAAAATTACGGCCCAATCACGCCTCCAGACCACATAGCGCACCATACAGTGACACGTTGAGCATGCGAAGGCTTCTCAACAATCGCTCTTGGACTTTCAAAAGCCCAAATGTAGGAATTTTGCTTGTGGACGAATCCAGATAAATGAACATGGGTTTAGTCTGAAAAATATTTTTTCATAAAAACCAGCGGGTTGATCTTGAATGAATTCAGCGACCAACTTCAATTCTTGCACCAGTTGCACATTGTAATGCTTCAAAGCCAACCTTACGGAAAATTCGCCATATGGTCGTTGTGGATAACCTCAATTGTTGTCTCAATTGAATGTCGAGGAATTGACAAATTCGGATCTTCTTCTACACTGCGGCTCACGGCTGCTATGTTTACACTTGAATGATCCGGTCGAATACACGTTGGTGTTGGCACATTATGTAAGGAGCCTGTCCACTCAAATTTATCGACCAAATTCTTAATAGCGATCTCAGAAGGACAATTAAGTTGACCGAAAATAGTAGATTTTTATTATTTTAATGCGATTTTCGAGCAAAATTGAATTCATTATAACAATTGCCGAAGCTTCCACTGCTGATATTTCAAAAAAATTAATGTTAAAAACAAAGTTCTTGTTGAAAACCCCATTATAAGTATGTAACATTTCAAATTACATAGCATATACGCTTTATGATACATTTATTATTTATTAATGAAAGGCGCAGTCGACCCATAAATGTTCAGATTTTTTTATTATCATACCTATGCAATTTCTGGGACCGGCACTAAACGGTATGTATGCATAAGGATGCCGGCCGACACTATTCTCTGGCAAGAAGCGATCTGGGTTGAAAAGTAGAGGATCTTCGAAAAGATCGGGACGGCGGTGCAAATCGAAAATTAGAATGTGACAAAAGACTCCTGCTGGTACCTTATAATTACCTGAAACCAGAAATATGGGAGTAATTATTATACATATTAAAAGTGTGAATTTATAAGAAGCACAAATTTGTGCCAATTGTGATCCTCACAGTAAAGAAGGCTTATTTCCTAATTTGAATTGTATTAGGAAAGAATCACTTTTTTTGTAATTTTTTTTTATTACAATATTGATCGTGAAAAGTACATAAGTTATAATTAATTTTGTAACAAAAACTGACCATGTGTTTGTGAAGAGCATAATAAATCTATTGAAATTGAAGGGATTAGCTGACCTTTACGAGTATTTAGAGTCGGAGATTAGGAATGTGTTAAAAAAGGTAAATTGTAATTGTAAATTATATTTGTCATAGGCGTAGGCTGGTACGGGTAGGGGGTAGCTACCTAGCAAGATGTTGCTAAGCGCGGTAACCGTGCGGATGTGGAACGGTCTTCCACTCAACGTTTTTGTTCATTCCTATGGTATTTATTTAGTCAAAAACTTTATTTTTCCCTCGCCTGCTCCCTCTGGCCAAAATCCATCCATCCATGTGTATGGGGTGGTGTGTGCTCCTATGTACCCATATTGTACCTACTCACTTAATGTTACTGATTCATTCAAGCTTCGACTGATGAAATGCACTGGTGGGTAAAGCCGTAGAGACTCTTTGATACAGCATTCAAGGTATCGCATTTTGGATAAATCTTCCATTTTTGCAGGGCGATCAGAATCGCCAAATATTTCGTCTAATTCAGTCACTATCTTGTCCTGTAATATACAAAAATTATACATAAGTATATAAATGGTAAATATTCAGGTAGTTTTTGAATTTCAATAATTCATCCTAAAACCCTTTCAATTACAAAATGATCGTAGCAAGTTTCAGCTCATAACATCACATAATGAGTTTAGGATTTTGTTTGTAGTAGATAAGTAATTTTTGGAACTAAAGTTCATTTCTAAGGCAGGCAGAAAAACGGACAATGACAGATGATATTAATATGTTTGCGTCGATAAAAAACGATACCTATTGATACTAACGATACCTCTCCATAAATTTCTTTTAAAATAACACTTGGCAACCCGATAGTTCTACGGGGTAGTTTGAGGGACGCGGTCATTCAAAGATAACAAACCCGTTTTCAGTTTTGATTTTGTTTCTTGTTGTTGTTTTAATTTTGTATTTATGTAAATGACTCTTCTACTTGTTTGTCATCAGAGAACGACTGCGAAACTGATCGATTGAATAAATTTAATTAAATCTAAATTGATCTTAGCGATGCACTGAACATGTTTTCTTACTTCTTTTTTTAAATGTCAACTCAGGACACGGTAAATAAATAATCACAATATCATTTATATACAATGTACGTATGTAATGATCTATACTTACTACTAATTACTATAAAAGAGTAACGCCATCACGCAAAAACCACTCGACCGAATATAATGAAATATGGTATGATTGTAGTTTATAATCTGAAGGTACATTTAGGGTACATTTTTACACGTATGGACATTTGTTGGTCTATAAACTGCGTTTAGATTATGTACATATAAAAAGCAATTAAATATAATATAAATAATAAATAATATATTTAAAATATTTACTGAAATGAAGTGAAAAGATTTACCAAATTATTTTATCTTTACATAGTTTTCAGTAAAATCAATAAATGGAATTGAAAGTACTTTTATTTTCCAACAGTATTCATAGATGGCGCTGCACGGCGGCTTGGTTTAAGTCACGTATATATTTTCTGCAAGCACGTATATTAATAATTTAAGAATGGGGTTTTATTATTATTTTTAAATATTTAAATAAGTAAAAATATCTATTCAATCTCAACTATACATGTCGTCGTTGTTTGGTGTTTTTGTGCAATTATGATTTTTATTAAATTACTCGTAAACAGACTTACTATGAAGCGTTTTTATTTCTTGGAAAATAAGGATTTATAAATTTAAAGATATAAAATAAACTTATTTTTTCGTGTAAAGGATTAGAAAATTGAATATTTATGTATGCCTATAAGTGTATACAGTGTGGAAAAAAAGAACGGGGCATGGAGGAAAATTATGTTAAATACTGACGATATCAAATTTTACTCAAAGGAAACGTTCTTTTAATTTTCTGAAATAATAACTGCATTCACAGATTTTCCAAAAAATCTATATATAGATAATAAGCTATAGCAGGAATCGAACCAAGAAAAAAAATGCAAAAACAGACATACACTATGTTGTTACACTAATCGATAGGGTCTATGATAGTGATATGATGATGATGATGATGAAGGTATTTGAGAGATTTTATCTTTATCATAGACTCTATCGATTGGTGAAATAACATCTCTCATGTTTGTTTTTAGCATTTTTAGTTGGTTCGATTCCCACTACAGATAAGCTTTTTTAGAAAATCTGTGAAATCTGTTATTATAATTTAAAATAATAAAAGAATGCTTCCTTTGAGTTTAATTTGCTATCTTCAATATTTAATATACTTTTCCTCCATGTCCCGTTCTTTTTTTCTAGCCTGTATATTTATATGTATATATAAATACCATCACGACTGTACGCGCTGAAGGGTTGGGCAGAGGTGTACTAATGTACACTCACAGTTCGTCGCATATGTTTTTAAGGTCCCATGTAATAGGGGACGAGTCTGTTGCCATTAATCGGGCACAAAGCCAAACTCCGAGCGGCTAATGAAAATTTCATAGATAAACCCAATAATACTTTGCTCGACCTGGGAATCGAACCCCGGAACTCGAGCATAGCAGTCAGTCTTTATGTTTTTTAGGTAATATCTGTATGATTGTAAAACTGTAATATCGGTTAACATTTAAAATAATTTAAGTTGGGTATTATCAAAGTTTATAGGTACGGGTCTAATACCATAAGGTGAGATTGAGGTGAGGTGAGGTTTTTATTTAGTTGCCGTTTTTTATTCACGAAATATGCCACGTGGACGAAGTCACGGGCAAAGCTAGTAATATATAAAAATGTTAAATTATTTTTATTTTATTTCCTTCATTGATACGCACTTTGAACTTTCAATTTAATTGTACTACACCAAATAAGGTACTTGGCTGGCGAAAAAGGTCATTGTCAGTTTTTTCGCCTGTCTTATAAATGTTATTATGGGAAGGACAGTTTCAGACAGTGAATAAATATAGAAAAATACTAATCAAGGGATCATACAGACTGCTATTAATTTATGTAAGGTTGGAGAATTAGTAAAGGACACAGCTAAAAAGTAGGATTGACCTATACGACTTTGTACAGGCACGTCATAAGGAAAAATATGCGAAAAATAAACATAATAAAGTTACTAAGAAACTAGATCACGGAATAGTTCTAGAAAAACACTACTAAAACACGGACATTGGCTACTGTCAAAAAACTAAATAACCGAAGGAACTCATAAAATTAAAAGATTTTTGTGCTTTTTTGCGGTGAAATAGGTTATCAAAGAAAATGATGATCCAATTGAACATTGCGTTTCATGTGATGTTTGTTATCGACGCGATGGTGTCACGAAGAATGTTCAAGTTTTGAGGATACTGGAGAGTACATACGTGATAACTACCAATCTTAGTTTACTTATTATTTACATGCAAAGTGTTTTTGAGATTTTATATTTACTGATATTAAGAGATAGGTTCACTTTACCCGAGAACTGTATCCACTTTAAACGGGTATGCGGGTGAAGTGGATATTATGACATTTATTTTAATTCTATTATTTGCCATTAATTGTCTTGAAGGTAAATGATGATTCTATGTGAAAGAGTAATTAATAAAGACTAATTTTTGATATTTATCTGGTTTTTATATGTCTTACTTTTTGCCAAAGCCTTTGCCTACACGCGACATAGTTAAAAATACAGCTATATATTATTATCGAGTTTCGAGTGATCGTAGACAAAAAAATCAAAGTGTATGCCGAAATCTATGATTTAATGACGTATTAAGTGACGTTTTTCTCGAGTCAACCTCATTCAAGGATCTTCCAAATTTCCACAAAACAAGACAGAGTTACTAAGAATACCGATTTTGAGGATTCCTTTAAGTGATCCTTAAGGTAACCTCGATCGTCGAGGTCGAGGACGTTTTGAGGAAACGTCTTAGAATATGGGTGTGAATGGGTGAATATGAAGATCCCTTTGTGGGAAGAAAATTAATATACTATTAGAATATTAAATAACTGACCTGTATTTCTTTGTGATTGGCTAATATCATAAAACAAAATGTTAATCCAGATGCAGTAGTATCATGACCCTGCAAAAATAGATCTAAATTACAGTTAAACTGATAGACTTGTCACAAAATGTTACGTACATACATACTTCAAACATAAAAGTGTCTACTTCTTCTTGGATTCCAGTGTCGTCGATCTCACCATCTTTTTGTGCTACAAGAAGTAAATCAAGCATAGCGGTCTTTTTTCTCTTTTTGTATATGAATGTATCATCGTCTGTATTGTCATTAACATCGCCATTGAATTTAAATCCGTATTTTTTTATGTAATATATTCTATCATTTATAACCCTCTGTGTGAAGTTATGAAGAGTTTTTACATGCTTCTTCATGTTTCTTCCTAAAGATGAGAAGAAGAATATGGTATCGGAGTATAGATAAAGTCTGATGAATCTTTGATAAAACATCTCGCCAAGTGCGTAAATAGCATCTTTATAAGATTTTCCTACGCCGGTTGTTTCTTCGCTTAGTTTTGTACCCATTGCTGTTTCTGTAAGGTAAGTATAAATTGAGTAAATACACAAATATCGTAAATACTTAGTAAATTTTTTTTTTTTTGTTTTATGTTAATAAAATCATCTTCTTCAATAAATTTACTTTAATACATTCGAAATAAATATAGCTAAATAATATTAAGTTCCTAGTAAGTAATATGTAAATATGAAATTGGCGTTTTATATTTAAAAAAGGCAAAATGAAAAAATATTATGAAATTATGCATTTAATCAATCGATCAATCATTATTATCTATGCACTTTCGCCATTATAAAGGTAGTTCATTGATTCCATTGCTGGAAAAATTGTGGGAGCGAGAATCAATAAAATCTTTGAAGGCGGTTTGGACAGCCTCATCGGAATTGAATTTTTTTCCTTGCAAGAAATTGTCCAGATTCCGAACAAATTGGTAATCTCTCGGAGCAATGTCCGAGGACATTCCAAATAAATATGATGGGTGTCGGAGACATTCCAACCGCAGTTCCTCTAATTTAGCGGCCGTCTGTCGTAAAGTATGGGGTCTAGCGTTGTCGTGAAGCAGCAGTGAGTTAGAGAGATTGACCAGTCTCGGTTGTTTAGCAGCTAGCTTTTCCATCATGGTTCGCAATTGTTTTCAATACAGATCTGCCGTTATTGTCTGGCCAGATCTTAGGAAGCTGTAGTGTATCACACCAGCACTGGTCCACCAAACACTCACCAGTAACTTTTTCTGAGTCAACTTTCGTTTGGGACAGGATTTAGCCGGTTCTCCTGGGTTCAACCACTATGTTGTGCGTTTCCGATTGTCATAAAGGATCCATTGTTCGTCACAAGTAACAATAGGATTCAAAATTCCTTCATTATTGTGACGGTTGAGTAATGTAACGCAGCATTCAATGCATGTTTGTCGGTGTGCTTCAGTCAATTCATGTGGTACCCATTTCTCGAGATTTTCCCTTTTCCAATTTGTTTCAAGTGAATTAAAATTGTTTTATCACTCACACCGAAGCCTGCCGCTAATTCTGACGTGGTTAGCGACAGATCCGCTTACACGATCACCTTTAATTCTTCATTATCAACAAGTATCTCCGGCCGTCCACGGGGTTTATTTCAGAGGTCAGAATTTCCAGAACGGAAATGTTGGATTCCCAAAACGTACAGTAGCTTCCCCATACACATCTTTAATCCTTCGAGCTGTTTCTGCATCGCTGATGCCACGTAACTGATGCCATGTAAATAACGCGACATTTTAAGATTTCCATTTTGTGAAAAGAACTTTGTCAAAGAAAAATCAAATGGTACGAAAACAAATGAATCACTACACTCAAAACACAAATACACAAGCTTAAATTTGAAATAAATTTTAATTTGAAATTCCTAACCAAACGCCAGATATTTGAAATCAAAGTGACTAGTTCAACAAAACACCAATTTCATATGTATGTACCCTAATACTTTAACGACAATGCAACCATTCGAAATGAGTTTAAACAGAAAAATAAAAACAGTATTACCGCAAATAGAATTCAGAGTGTATTCAGTCAGAATGGGTACAATATCGACAGATTTTCCAGAAATCTTGTCTAATGAATCGACTAAACGCAGACTGTTTTCTTCAATAACATCATAAAATTGACGCAAAATATTGAAATGGAAGGCAGGCGTAAGGATTTTTCTGCGATGTTGCCACTTGTCCCCTGCACATTGATAAATTTTTATAATTATACATAATGATTACGTAAATTACTAGTTGCTACTTTTAATCTATTCGATTGGATCAGATGCTACTTATTATATGTTTAAAACAGGAGAATCGTTAAAACATATAATAACATAATAAAAATAAACAACATATAATATAAAATAATAGGTAAGAACATATAATAGGTAGATATATTACCACAGTGTACTTATGACGTGTACCATATTAAATACACAAAGTAGGTACACTGAACCGCGTTGCGACTTACAAAAGTCTCGAAGATAAATTAGGTACCTACTAGCAACAATTGTAGTTATATTTACACAATTTATGTGAGTTAAACTGCATGATAAGAACTACAAGGCAACCCTTTGTTCCGAACACCACACAAACTCTTTTATGAAACATAATATACATTGGTCATCGTGACCCTTATTTACGTCGTTCACCATTTATACCCGCATTTTTGTTTTTCTAGTACAAGCAGCTCTGAAACCGTAAATACAACAGGAATTACAACAAGTACTAGCCTTATATATGTGTATTGTAATGTATCATCTCTGTAATTATATAAATTTTAAAGCGATAATAGTCTGCACGAATATCAAATGATACCGATTAACTTGCACAGATTCAATCAAGTACTTTGTACAGTAGTTGTACATCTTAAGTTTAGGATTCTGAACCCTATTGCTAAAAGTGTACGCCGCGCCGCGCTGTTCGTCCTACCTTTCAATCATTTTAACCGCAATGACTATAATAGTGCCGCGGCTCCGCACGCGTTTGTTATTCAGATATTATTTTCATACCGTAATTTTATTTTTACTCATATTATTGGTAATTCATAATTAGTCTATCAATTGACCATGTATCTATGTATAGCTTGACATTTACAAAATTTCATAAGAATCAGTCAACCTATTTTTAAATGAAAGCCGGATTTTTTAAAAAGTGTACCTAAATTAAGCGTTCCATTGTGTAAGAAAATGCTCCACTGCCTAAAGTTCTTGGAAGAATTACTCAGTGGAATGTAACGAAATGCCTTTTTCACAAACATATTTGTATTGTTAATTACAGTATTTACAAAAATATGTTTGTGCAAAGGCATTTCGTTACATTCCACTGAGTATACCATTTCCATTTCTTTATTTTCTCGATGACAGTTCCAGTGAAAACTTGAACGAGCGTCTTTTTTACATTATGTATGCATTATTTTATAAAAATATGACGTTTACACACGTACAAGGTTATACCAGAGTCGGAGAAACTGATAGGGATGGAGCTATTTCGATAAACGGAACACGATAACAGACCTGATTTTTTTTTACAAAATGTAAGAAACTAAACTACTGCCAGATACTTATGTACAAATATATTAACTAATATTATATTTAATTACAAGATGTTACAAGTATTAATTCTTGATTGATAATGCCAACTTCTTAAAATTTTTCGAAGCTGTTGTAAAATAAGTAGATATAGGTAATGAAACGAAATAATTATAACGACAGGTAATCTTTTTTTTTTTTTTTTGTTATACATATTTATCTTTGTTCAAAATATAATAAATATATGCGATCGATATCATTACTTATTTGGTCACAACACTACAACTATCAAATTAGAACTGTCATGGAGAAAATAAAGAAATGGAAATAGTATAATTCTTCCAAAAACTTTAGACACTGGAACATTTTCTTACACAATGGGACGTTTAGTTTAAGTTTAGGTTTAACTTAAAATCCGCCCACATACAAATAGACAGACGGGCAAAAAAATTAAGAGCATATTTTTGATCAGTGTGCTTTATATAGAATGTCCATCGGGAAATTTGGAAAAAATATTTCATGTACAGAAAGAACTATATATCTCAAACGTAATATTTGGAGAGCAACCTTCGTACACCAACGAACCAACGTACATGCATCAAAATACATGCTCTTTTTTTATACCCTACCTATGTAAGTTTTTATTGGATTTCTGAAAGAGCTCCCAACGTTAGGTTATTTTGTACAGCTTACTGAAAACATCTCTGGTAATGCCAATAAAGTTTCATTTTTGGTTTATTATTAAAAGACATACCTTTACTGATTAGTAAACCATCCCCTAGCCAAGGTTTCAGAAATTTGTAAATATCACTTTTTTCATTGTATTTTGAATTTGTAATGATTGTCTGCAAATAATCAAATTTTCAATCATGTTATATTTTTACTTGAAGCTGTTTAGCAAACTGTTATGTATTTATTTATACAATAAGTAATACCTCAATATCGTTGGCATTATATAAAGCTATGGCTCCAAAAGGAAAAGACCAAAATCTGTAGATACCATTAAATTGGTTTGCATATTTTCTTGCAAGTTTCATAAGGCCCACTAAAATAAAACGTAAACATTTTTAATAGGTACATTCTTAGAACTTAGTCACGATTTACTGGATTTATCCAATAGGCTGATTCCATAAGATTACTTTAAACCAAACATCAATGGGAGGATGGTATCAGAAATCCCTTGATGTCACATCCAAGATAGTCAGACAGTGGCGCTCAGATCTCGAATAAACAGTTTTTTGCCAACCCATAATCTAAGATAATGACTTAAAATAAAACAAATCAATGTAAGAATGCTCGTTACAAGTATTTAAAACTATACTAGTTGACGTGAGCGCTGACTCTGGAAGATAATACTCAATTAAAAGAATGCATGGAATGATAAAGTGTCTTACCCGATGTAATGGAAAAAATTTCAGGTACATTTCCAATGATGAAAGTATCTTTCGGACCGGGAATCGTTCTCAACAACCTAGCTTTCGCATTGTAATTAAATAAAACATGAATTACACACAAAATAAATATAACAATCAAGAGTTGTGTGAACATCTCTTGCGTCTATCTGGTACTGTGTTTTCTATACAACTGATAAATATTAATCATTAAATTGTTATCATTCATAATTAAACCGTTTTACAAAGTACATTCATTTTCGACGCAAAATTTTTGTTTTCGATTTAACATAAAAATGTAATTTAGAAAGTTTTCAGTTTTTACTGCGTTAGTATAAACGTAACCAACATATCTTTAATAGAGGTTTTAAAAAAAACATTAATTTATTCTCTCAAACGTTATACCCTTGTATACATATGTCTTATAAATTCTATGCTTGTATAACACATTACTTAAGTGTTAAAATAATGGATGATTTTGTTTTTATTTGACTTCAAAACAAGGAGGAGGATCAATGCGGTTGTATGTTTTTTTTTAAATGTTTATCACATAACTCCGTCATTTAAAAACCGATTTCAATTGTTTTTTTGTTGGAAAGGGAACTTTTCCAGGTTGGTCGCATTTTAATGTCATTGGCATTGGACCTTGGATTTCGAAGATACACTTGTAAATTCTTCAAAATCGAATGGGAAATGTATAGTGATTGATATATTGGTAGTTTTATCATAATTTAAGACCAGGTGTTTAACTTCCAAGGAGGTGGTTATCATTTCGGTTGTTTTGTTTTTAATGTTTGTTACCACATAACTTCGTCATTTATAAACTTTAAAATATTATTTATTTGTCAGAAAGGGGATATTTTCAGATGGGTCCCATTTTAAATTCATTGGCATTGGACCTTGGATTTCGAAGATACACCTGATACTCTTCAAAATCGAATAGGAAATTTATAGCGATTGATGAATTGGCAGATTTATCATAATCCAAATCTAGTTATACCTAACTAAGGACGTACTGTACTAACTTGAACTGCAAAGACACAACGGTACTCTTTAACAACAAACAGCACGAATGTGGATTGTTCCTCCTTTGCCTCCTTTTGCATGTTCTATCGCACGGAATAAAGGTCTGACTAATGGAATACCCTACAGAAGATCGCACCCAAATAACCTAATTTTGTGTTCTTGTGGTCAGTAGGGTTTCCAGAGATCTTTGGGGTAACGGGTTCAAGGACGGCAACGCGCTAGTAATACCTACATGCATCAATAGGCTACAATATCCGCTTACCATCAGGCGGGCTGTAAGCATGTTTGCCACCTTTGTTGTATAAAAAAACACAGGAACTCTGAAATAAAACAATATAAACTTACCGTGTTTGGGTTTCATGGAACTGTCATGACATGCACTCTACCTATAGGTGATTTTATTAGTAATATTCGTATATTCGAGTCGTGTATTGTGTGTGTCTTTAATTGTCAGAAGACAGATTTTATAGCCCTGTTATTTCCGTTAACTATCTATCGTCGTGAGGTCGATTTGTTAATTTGTTGGCATCCAAATCTAACAACATTAAGCCTTCCAAGCTTTGATTGATTTATTTATTTATTTTATTGTATTCAGAAAACATACAGTGCTTAAATTCTTAATGTGTACGAAATATTCATAAATTCTACACCATTTAGCTGTTTTCGCATATTGAGACTAAATTAATGCTCGTCAGCTTTATGTTAATTTATACTATATAATAATTATCAACTAATGAAAGAAAAACAACAAAGCGGAATTAACAAAAAATAAAAAATAACCACAAAAGACGGGACAGTCAGGAAGTCATGTCAAACCAGTTTTTAGACATTTCTGTTCGTATGATATTTATAGGTGAATTAAAGAAGTCGAGCTCAGGTAACTCGTCGAGATTGTTAACTAAGTTGGCTGATCTCACAAAAAATGAATTTTGCCTATAATTCGTAGAACTATGGGCAACGTAAAGATAAATAGGTTGACGGACGGATCTAGTTGGTACTTTAAGGTTTACTTTAGAAAGCAAACAAGGAGATTCAATTTGGCATTGCGCTATCTTGAGTAAAGTAAGTATGTCTGATATTCTGCGTCTTTCGCATAAAGGTAGCATGTGATGTCTTCTACATCTCTTTTCATAACTGTCATCATATATTTTACACATGTACTGCAAATGTTTCATGAATCTACGCTGAATAGATTCTAACCTATTAATATATACTTCATATTGTGGATTCCAAATTTGCGAACAATACTCGAGTAAACTACGCACGTATGAACAATAGAGAATTTTGGTTAATTTAACGCTGCAAAATTGGGAGCTTGACCGGATGATAAATCCCATTGACTTATTGGCCCTATTAGCTATGTTATCTATATGTTTCTCGTACGTAAGCTTGGAATCATGGATAACACCTAAGTCTCGGATCTCATCCACCTTTTCAAGCACATACCCTTTAAGTTTATAGATAAAATCTTTCGCTTTAGCTTTACGTGTGAACGTGTTAATATCTAATTTATTAATATTGCAGTAATCTTCAAATCTGTACAGATCTTGCTGTATAAGATGGCAATCATTAACACTATTAATTTGTTTGAAAATCTTCATATCATCAGCATACAACACAAATTTACAATGTCTGAAGCAAGATTTTATGTCATTGACAAAAATATTAAATAGCAGCGGACCCAATAAAGAACCTTGAGGTACTCCAGAAGGCACGGGGCTCCATACAGATGAGTAACTGTGAAGTACAACTGCCTGTGATCGATTCTTAATATATGAAGTAAACCATCTATACAAATTCCCGTGAATTCCAGCGTTGAAAATCTTTTGTAAAAGTAAAGCATGGTCGATACGATCAAAACATTTGCTGTAGTCAGTAAAAACTGCATCAACTTGACCCCCTGCATCCATGCCTGAAGTTACATAATCAGTGAATGTTAATAAGTTAGTAGTCGTTGAGCGATTTTTGAGAAAACCATGCTGTTCAAGAATAAAGGAGGCGGAAATACTATTATATACTTGGGTATAGACAATTTTTTCAAATATTTTAGCAAAAATACATAACTTTGAGATTGGTCTATAGTTCTTTATGTTTTTTTTACTTCCATTCTTATGTACAGGAGTAATAAAAGCAGACTTCCAGATTTTAGGGACTATACCTTCCTCTAAGGAACGTGAATATAATATTGTCAAAGGTTTTATTAAAGAATCCGAACATTTGGTAATAAATAATGGAGGAATATGATCTGGTCCTGCTCCTTTTGTTAGATCAATTGCATTAAGCAATTTATGTACCATTTCAGGAGTAATTTCTATATCACTAATAATATTAATATAATTATAAGACAGCTCATAGGTCGATTGAGTATTCAGAGTAAAAGATTGGGAAAGAAAGGTAGACTGAAAGTATGTTGCAAATAAATGACATATATCTTCACCTGAATCTGCAGCCTGTCCTTCATATGAGAGAGAGGAGGGCAGAGTATTAGAACCATTTTTAGTCGACTTAATAAATGACCAAAACATTTTCGGGTTTTTAACTATAGAGTCTCCACATTTCTTAAGGTAAGAAGCGTAGCATTCTGCTTCTAAAAATTTTGCTCTGTGCCTTAGTAGCGAAAATGTATCATGATCAGACGTATTACAATATGTGCGAAATTTTTGGAGGAATTTAAACTTTTCTTTGAGAACTTTCTTCAAAGAAGCATATTACCAAGGGGGGAAAGAAGAAGTAGTTATTGATTTGTGGGGTATAAACTTATCTATGAGGGATTGCAAGCATTTATAAAATGTATTTATGGCCTCCTCAAGAGGAATTTTAAGTAAAGAATCGTCCCAGTTTATTTCGTTTAAGGACGAGGTAATGTTCCCGTAATCGCCTAATTCGTAGAAGTATTTTAATCGTGTGTTCATTTTCAACAATTCGGAGCTCAACTTACATAAAGTAATATCTAAAGATTTATGGTGAACGTCCTACTATCTGTCAAGTTACTATCTGTTGGCGACAAAATTATGTATTATTATGTGTCATGTGTTATTTATTGGGTATTTATGTATAAGAACAGATAAGTAACGATAGAATAGATGAGATTTATAGAATAAGCTTATATGGAAAAATGTACGACATCACATTGAATGTACGAATAATACACGGTATGATATGATATTTAATGTATTGATATTTAATGGATAGGGAATAGAATAAGGAACAATTTGATATATAACTTCCTTAAATTGACAAAATACATATGTTAAAGTTTCGCTAATTCGATAATGTAGCAATAACCAAATAATCCAGTTTGCAAATTAACACAACTGCCTAAAGCGACACTTTAATTACAAATTATCCTATTTACAAAAATTAGAGAAAATAGGGAGTTAAAGCAACAACTCGAAAATTTGTTGATGAACACAGATGTCGTGTAAAATAAATCTAAATCCTTAAGGCGATTCTAAGCATCAAGCAACCACAATCGAATACAAAGAATACAGCTTACCTATAGCATACAAGCGCATAGAAAATTTATATAACGGACACAACTATTAAATACATGCTTAGTTCCAATTTTCATGTTTCCTATAATTTCTTAAAAACTTGGATGACACCGAGTCCAAAAATAAAAATTATTGTATATTATTATCCTAATAAAATATGTGGCGGACGAATAATTCGTAAGAATATCAAATTGAGTAAAAAAAGTAAATTAATAACGTAATTATTATTATTTTTTAGTGCATTTTTTCAGAGTATTTTGGAGTCGGTTTTGTTTTTGTGAAAAGAAGTTTATTGATGAAAAATTTTGATATTTAACTATTGAATGAGCACAATATTAAGTGATTTTAAGTAACCATGCCTACGAAGATATCTAGAAAGGGGATTTGCTATCAAGTGCAGCTGTTGAAAGACATCGATTAGGGAAATTCAACTTTTTGTAACTTCAACATAGCTTGGTCATCAGTGGAAAAGGACATACCACTTAACCGTTAAGGTTTCCTTAATCGAAAGAGGACTCAGTGTCCTTGGATATTAATTAATACTGAGCGATAAAGATTTTAATATTATTCTATTTTTAGTTCGCCTTAGCGCTATTAAAATCTGCTATCTTATCAATATTATTGCTGTTGTGTTAGAACAAGTAAGTAAATGAAAAGAAAGTTGACTCAGAAAAAGGTACTGGTGAGATTTTAGTGGACCAGTGCTGGTGCTATACACTGCAACCTTCCTAAGATCTGGCCAGACGATAACGACAGATCTGTATTGTCAACAATTGCAAACCATGATGGAAAAGCTAGCCGTTAAACACCCGAGATTGGTCAATCTCTTTAGCCCACTGGTGCTTCAGGACAACGCTAGACCCCATACTTCACGACAGACGGTCGCTAAATTAGAGGAACTGTGGTTAGAATGTCTCCGACTCCCACCATACTCCCTGGACCTTGCTCCACCAGATAACTACTTTTTCGGAATTTGGACAATTTCTTGTAAGGAAAAAAGTTCAATTTCAATGAGGCTGTCTAAACCGCCTTCAAAGATTTTATTGATTCTCGCTCCCAAATTTTTTTCAGTAATGGAATCAATGAACTACCTAAAAATAGTAAAAGTGTATAGATAATAATGGTACATACTTCGATTGATTAAATGTATAATCTCATAATATTTTTTCATTTTACTTTTTCCATATAAAACGCTAATTTCATATGTAAGGACCATATTTAATATATGTAATCATTTTAAGGGCCATTTCTCGTCTACTTTATTATTATGACTAAGAAACATATATATGGCCATAATTGAGGTTGAAAATAGGGCACACTGAAAATAAAGCCAGTTTGCGACTTAAAGTATATTTTAATTGTTTTTTTTGTCATTAATTTTTATTTTAGAACTTATTTTCAGATAAACAAGAAAGCTCCCAAAGAAAATATACTGACTTCTGAAACAAAGTGAGCAGAATGGGACAGCATTCTTGTATCAGGTGTAGAAGATGCCAATGAATAAATATAGGTTGCGATAAAAGAAGGTCTATCCGATGGTATCATTTAAAATGTACGCCATTTGTGGGACTAACATATAACTGAGTTATATATTCGGTCCTTACATATGAAATTGGCGTTTTGTACGGGAGGAATATAAAGTTAATTTCTTTTTTTTGTAAAATATATTTATTTAATCAAAGTATGCACTGTTGTTATCTATGCACTTTTGTCATCTCATAGGTAATTAATTGATGCTTTTACTAAAAAAAAATATGGGGACGAGAATCAATAAACTCTTTGAAGGCGGTTTGGACTGCCGCATCTGAGTTGAATTTTTTCCCTTATAAGAAGTTGTCCAAATTCCGGAAAAAATGGTAATCTGTTGGAGCAAGGTCCGGGGAGTACGATGAATGTCGCAGACATTCTAATTGTAGCTCATCTAACTTAGTGGTTGTTTGTTGTGCAGTGTGTGGTCTTGCGTTGTCGTGAAGCAGCAGTGGCCTAGTGCGATTGACCAATCTCGGTTATTTAGCAGCTAGTTCTTCCTTCATGGTTTTCAGTTGCTGACAATAGATATCTGCCGTAATCGTTTGGTCAGATTTTAGAAAGCTGTAGTGAACGACACCGGCGCTAGTCCACCAAACACTCACAAGTAACTTTTTCGTTTTCGTTAGGGCAGGATTTGGCTGGGTCTCCAAGGTTCAGCCATTGCGACGAGCGTTTGCGATTATAGTACAGTATCCACGTTTCATTACAAATAATAATTCGATTTAAAATCCCTTCATTATTGTGCCGGTTGAGCAAAGTAACACAGCAATCGACGCGTGTTTGCAAGTTCTAATGTCAATACATTACGTATGTACATATATGTATTCTACTTTTATTGAAATAAGTATTTAGTGTCTTTATTTATCGTAATAATATAAAATTGTAATGTATCCTTTGTTCGTGTCTATATAGATTATAGTTATTATAAATGTCTAACATATGTAGTTTTATATTATTGCTGCATTTCCTATAACAATATAATGTATTTTGTGCCTGTTTTATGTTGTGTCAATGTATCCTTTTTATGGGGTATTCTCACAGTATTCTATAGTAGACCGAACATTTGGCAACTATATTTTTTAACGTGTATTTGTTACACTTGACATTGGTAAAATTGCCTGCATAGGCAGAAAGCCAAAATTATAAAAATTAAACCTAAAAACAAAATACCTATGTACGTGCTCGTCCCTGTGTCGTATCTATGTATATGCTCAGTATGTATAATGTACTCTGTGCTATATGCTTTGAATAGAGGAGCAACCATCACAGAGTACTTTGGCAACCATATCGACTTATGTCATATTCTTTCAGTCATTGTCACTTGAATGTCAAACAATATGTACCACATCTAAAAATTGTGATTTTATGTATCATTGATTAAAACACAATAATTATAATGGATTAAAACAATTTTTTAAAATGAGGAAATTTACACGTAAAAATAATTATTATGCTATTTTCATATTGTACTTAAATCCATTATGAAACCATATCGAAGAACAAATAAAGTTTTTATGGTGCAAGTAAAATCATTTCCTTATATTTAATTTCGTTATGTGATTTAGATACATCTTAGTATATAGAATGTCGTATTTAGATTCGTATTATTATAGTGGAAAAACAAATTCGCAGGAGATAAGGGTCAAAGTTAATATTAATTGGTAGTTTTAACCAATCGTACCAACTCATTTAACGATTAGGTTTGGGGCACGTTGGAGTTGCGAGCTTCGTCATTACAAGCAAATATTTACTTATACTTACTAAATAATCTCTATGCATACTAAAAATAGTTATCTATCGTGCCAACACAGAGATGCTTTACTTACGATTGTTGAATAACGAAACGTTGAAGAAGTGATGGCTCTCTTGGTAGCGTGTATGGACTCCGCGTCGATCGACTTAAGTTCGAATCCCTGCAATGTGCCTGAGCATTCGGTTAAGGAAAACATCGTGGTGAAACCATAGTGGTGGGGCTTTTTCTAATGCCCGCCCGGCTAGCTACCACCCTCAAGGTGAAAAACTGCCGACAAACACCAGTACGTATGTTCAATTGAATTGAACCTACCAACATTGAATGGATGAAATGTGTGGGATTAAGTTGCGATGGAACACGCGCAATTTCAAGCGCTCAAGCATAGTTTGGAAAACCTTTGAATCTAGGAGGGCACTGAGTTTGCTCGGTCTGGTGTGGACTATATAGCCGACTTAAACAAGGTTTTTTGTTGAAATATGCCAAAAATGCTTAGAAATGAAATATATATTAACAATTTAATATTTAAAATATACAGTTTTCCAGCAGCTACGATCGGCTTCCGGATTAGGACGCGTTCGTGTTCTGGCACGTGAATTTGCGAGTGACATTTACGCTCTATGGCTTTATGGTGCACCTTTTCCGACGTTTTTGAAGCTGATCGGCACACTGATTCTCTGCCTACTCATCGTTCTGCCTCTCGTCTACCCTATTTTTGTTCTCTCCATTACTTACTTCACTTGTGAAAGCCTCTATCTCAGGTAATTTACATTATTCATGTAATTTCTTTAAATACTTTAGAGCTTTAGTGTTTGACTTCAATCTCACCTGATGTTAAGTGATGATGTGAGCTAATATAGTACGACCTGTACGACGCTAAGCCTAGAGGTACTGGGTTTCAAATGCAGCTACCGAAACACGTTTATAGATATTTGGCACATTTAAAACTTGAGAGTGATATCTAGTTAGGCGGGTATTAGAAATGATTTAATCACGATGTTTTCTTTGAACGAATGCTCAGGCTCATTGTAGATTGTTTCAAGCTAATTGACGCGGCGCGGCGCTGCGTATGAGCACGCTATCACTGAACCAACATCGCTTCAAAGCAACTAATTAAGCTGCTATTCAAAGGCTTAATCAATAATTGATGTCTTTGAGATTACGATCTTTTGCACGATAATTACCCAAAAATAATCATACTGAGTTTTCATCGTCAAAATATATAGGTACTACATTTTTTTATGTGAACCACAAGACGTATCAAATTGAAAAGTGAGTTATATAGATATTTAAATGAATGAAATGGTAATTACATATTTTCCAGTAGATACAGTCTGTGGTACGTTAATGGCTAAATAAACACCTGTCCATGTGTCCTGGCAAATGCATTAGGACACTTTCCTCGCTATTAACGTCTAGCGCAACCAAATATTATAACTTAAACTGACATTAGTCTCTGATGTTGTACAAGGTGTCCAGAAAGGGTATCGGGTATTTGTTTTCGCGCCATATTCGAAACGGGGCGTCTAAAGGGTGCGGGGAGGGGTTCGTGGCGTCCGCCATTTTGTGGAGTTTTAGTCACGATGGAACAGTACTCGGGGACGCATCGCGCATTTTGTATACGAGCGTATTATCGTAATGGTGATTCAATAGTGACTGCTCAAAGTCTCTATCGTGCGGAATATCGTACACGCCACGCGCCAAGTGACGATAGCATTAGGAAATGGATCAGGATGTTCGAGAATACAGGTGCGACAGTTAAAATTCAAAACTCTGGTCGTCCTCGTTCAGTTCGCGATGAAGAAACAATTGAAGAAGTTGAGGCGTCGGTTCGTCAAAATCCGTCTTTATCCATCCGAAAGCGAAGCCAAGCGTTGAACATCAAAAAATCGTCTTTACATTCGATTTTAAAGAAAGACTTACATCTAAAAGCCTATAAAATTCAATTGGTTCAAGAATTGAAGGATACAGACTATGCTAATCGACTGAATTTTGCGAACGAAATGCTGCAGCGATCTAACAACTTTAACAACATACTGTTCAGTGACGAAGCAAATTTTCACCTGAATGGTCATGTTAATAAGCAGAATTGTCGGTACTGGGCAGTGGAGAATCCGAGACGAAAGCATGAACGACCCCTGTATAGCCCAAAGGTCGTTGTTTGGGCCGCTATGTCTGCTAAAGGCATAATTGGTCCTTATTTTCATGAAGATCAACGAGGCCGAGCAATTAATGTGAATAGTGACCGTTATTGCGATATGTTGCGAAATTTTTTGGTCCCAGAGTTGCAGGAGTTCGCAGGTTTCAACTCAAGAACGTGGTTCCAGCAAGATGGGGCCACTTGCCATACCTCAAATGACTCAATGGAAGTTGTTAACGAATTATTCCCTAATAAAGTCATTTCGCGAAGGGGTAACATCAACTGGCCTCCCAGAAGCCCCGACCTTAGCCCGCTTGACTATTTTGCATGGGGATACCTTAAAAGTAAGGTTTATCAAAACAATCCGACGAATCTAACCCAGTTACAGCAAAACATCAGGTCAGAAATGGCAGCAATATCGATAGCTATGTGTCAACGTGTTATCGCCAATCTTCGTTTCCGTTTAGAAGAGTGCCAGCAACGTAACGGTCATCATTTGGATAACATCATCTTTTCCAAATAATTCTCCAATTCATATGCTAATAATAAACAATAAACTTTTTTATTGCATACAAATAATTTTTGTTTCATTGAACTTACAAATACCCGATACCCTTTCTGGACACCTTGTATTATCTCAGTTATATAATTTTACAATAGTAGGTACAGTGTAGTAATGTTATAATGACAATGCAGTTGGCGTCTCGACCAGCCTTGGCGATTTTTACCGAGCAAGGTAATACGTCGAGCACTCTCCGCTGTATTCCGACCTGCTACGACACAAAACGTGCTGAAGGTTCGCGAAGTGCTCACTCGTGGAATTCTCCTAGCACATTCCCTCGCCACATCTGTCGACTACCTATGTGTCATGCAAGGACTGTTGGATGAAACATGAATATAATATGATTTTTTAAGAATACCCATCGAAGTATTTTGTATTAAAATTAATAACATTTTAATTGTATAACCTTATTATGTTGTATTCTATATAATAATATGAATCCCTGAAATTATTTATGGAATTCTATTTTTATTTAGTATAGAGTAGTGATCTAAACATAAATTAAATGTTTATCAAATATTCTGCAATTAATAAATTAATGCGCTTTAGGTAACCTTTGTAGATAAAATTTAATATACCTAGTCAAGATCGAATAGTAAAAAATGGCAAACACTGGACACATTTTTAATAAGAAATAGAGTATTCGAATTTATCTATATAAATTCCTAATATAATTAACACTTATCGCTGTATTTTCCACACCCAACCTCATAACAGTACTTATTCGGAGAAAAGCCTTGAGATATGTAGGTTAGGCATCAAGCTATTTTATTACATCTTATATTTAAATACCTAAACACCTTAAATACCTAATATGTTAGAGTAAAATTCGCTTATCTTTCTTACAACGGATAGGTATCTACTGACATATTTTTGTTACTAACACAATAAATAATCTCTTGTGATATAATATGTCATATTATAACAATCTTTATCCACATGAATCCCCAACATACATTATCAGTTCGATGGAGATGAATTTATCATCTAAGAAATAAAAAATAACCACTCGAAAGATACCGTTATATTGGCTGTTGGTGTACAAGAAGCGTTGGTATGGTAGGTATAGCACTGCAGTTCGCAGAAAGTTGCCGACAGCGAGCGACGGAACTATGGTTTGGTGGACCATTATCGGACTACTGGCGTTCAGCCACACGTGAGTTGCAAACTGTTTATACTGTAAAAAAAAAATACTTGTGCGATTTATACGTTTCAAAATCTAATTAAAATACTTATGTACGAAATATTAGATCAAAATATTTTCTTAATTCCTAGTGTAAAATAATATAGTAAGGACTGCTACATCATTAAAGTAATTTATATGCATGTCATCAGTTTTTACGTCACAGCGATGTTTGATACATCTGTTTATTTATATAACTTTAAATGACTTCAGACCAATGCAATTTAATAAGTTATTGATTTAAAGTGTGACGAATTTTAAAAAACAATTCTTAAAGTTACATAGATAAAATTATGTAAAACTGAAAAAGTAGGTAAACTACGAGTACAAAGATCTAAGTAGTTAATTTGACTTTCCATCTTTAGATAGAACACTTACTCAAACCAAAAGATTGTATTATTGTTTTGAGAACACTTATTGAACTTTGTTCATTATGCGTACATTATTAAGGCAACACAGCTACTCCTTATATAATCAAACATGCTCATATTTGTTGTACTTTTCAACTTTCCCGTTATTGAACGGACCAATCTCTTTTTGCTCATTAATTTTGTAGCAAACAAAATATGATGTGCCTGTAACACGAATTCCAAATTCGATTCACTTTAGTATTAAAACTTTTTCGATTGTTTTAGTTGAGTTGTACATCCACTAAAATAATATAATATTACATAAACATTATGTAAATAATAAAAAAAGCTGATAATCCCGATCGTGTTTCTTATCGGCTTTTCTCGTTGACGGGGATATTTTCCGAACCGGTGGTAGTATTCTGATGTTCATAATTGCCTTCAAAGGTCCTAAATTCAATAAAGTGTTTTCGATTATGATTTAGAACATAGATCCCCAAAGTGTCCATATGGACTCCTGGGGGGACGATTTCGTATCTTAAGGGTTCCACGTGAGCGAAAACAAAATTTAGGGGTCCGCGAGCTGCAAATGGGGGTCGATAATAGTGAATTCCATTTATGCAAGTCGTGACGAAAATTTTGACTTTCTATGAATAAAATAATAAAATATGTGCTCTTGTACGTGCATAATACTTTTTTACGATACAAATATTAGTAAATATTTCTAAAGGACAAATGTTTAAGGAATTTGATGAATTTAGGAGCCAAATTTAGATAATTTCATTATCACATGCATCAGTCATGGGAAAATTGGGGATCGATGATGGGATGACCTTATAAAATTTTTTCTCTAGGTAGATGTGTTGAAATTTAATTTGAATGAAAGTGTTTTATTATTATAAATGCTATAGTAGAAAACAATTTCATTTACAATACCTAATCATCTATACAAACATATAATAAAAACGTAACTGATCGATGTCTGTACATAGAAGATATATGAGAAAAACTATTATCGGGGGCCTTTATCAAAGCAGCAGAACCCAAAACAATGATTATTAGAATTTTTGTCTGTTTGTCGGTTTGTCTGTTTGCCAACGTTTGTGCGCGCTAATCTCAGAAACGGCTTAACGGATTCGAAAACGGTTTTCACTAATATATTGTGGTAAGGTTCACTTAACATTTAGTGTTTATTTTACTTCAATAAGTTAATAAATAAAAAAGTTATACCAATTTAAAAAATCACGTTGAACATTTGTTTGATAAAAATGCTGTAAAATAGCTCTTCAGTTGCATTGACTGAAATTTTAGTTATCTGTATATTACGGTTTGTAAAACGATGATGATTGAAACTTTTCATAAAGTTAAGAAATGGAGAGTTTCAAAGAATTTAAATGTCCAATATAAGTTGACCACAGATCTATGTGATAAATCATATTAAAAGGGGGCCAGCATAGGCTGGATATTTGTCGGTTGAATATAGCCGCGCCTCTGCTAGGGATGATAATTCATTTCGAAAAAGATCGATTCGAATCGAACTCTTATGAATCGAATCACAAAAAAATCAAGGTCTAAAAGATCGATATCTCAAAAATCGATCTTTTTTTTATTCACTGTAGGATTTGTATTAACAATATAAAAATCCTTAAAATAGAAAATTAAAAGAACACCACAACAATCGATCTCTTGTCATTTTTACCTTACAAAGTATCAGTTATTATTAACTTATTATAGAGAGAGAGAATTTATTACAGGTATATAGGGAAAGAGAATTCATTTCAAAATGTATTCTAATAAACTGTTATCGTTATTTTGCTGTTGGATAATAATTTACTGTTAGTATTTTAATTGGTAAATGAGACCATATAAAATGACAGCATAATGAAATGAATAATCCATACCTACTAATATTATAAATACGAATGTAATTCCGTCTGTCTCGTCTGTTTTCACGTCTAGATCGCTGAACCAATTTTGATGAATTTTGGTTGAGAAAGGACATAGGTTACTTTTAGAAATAAAATTGGAAGGGGTGAAATGAGGGATGAAAGTTCGTATGAAGAACCTAGTTTTGATGAATATTGGTTTAAAGACCTTGGAGAAGAACATAGGCTACCTTATGTCGTGAAAAAAAATTTAAGGGGTGAAATAGGGGATAAATGTTTGTACGAAGAACGCATCAAACCAATTTTGATGAATAGAGATATATTGGACCTTGGAGACGGGCATAGGGTACCTTATGGCGCAAAGATAAAACATGAAAGGGTCAAATAGGGGATGAAATTTTGTATGAAGAACCCACTATTTCTCAATTTAGGGATATGAAAATTCATATTTATGCTTTTAAAAAGAAATAAAGGGGTTTCGCGTTTTTGAAAAATTAATCCGCAAGGTGGTACAATAAGGTATGATTTACCATTAATCAGTACCAGAGGATCAGTCGATGTATATGCAGTAATATAGCGGCGTGGTAGAGATCGCGACCACTGAACACATAGTGATAAACACATGTATGATTTCCTTTTGGTATGTCGTGTTCCGAGATCAGTCAGTGTATTTCTATACTATCTATACTAATATAATAAAGCGGAAGAGTTTTTTGTTTGTTTGTTTAAACACGCTAATCTCTGGAACTATCCCAGTCAATACCACTCACGACGAATAGTATAGACTATCTAAAATTAGGCTACAGCTCTCAGCAATCCTTAAATATTGATTTTTGTTAAGTCGGAGGTGGAAGCCCTTCCGAGCTGCTTTATCCGCTTGCGCTGTCGTAATGGTTAATGATACGTAATAACAATTTGCTACAAAATTACTGACTGTCTCCTATAAATAAGCCTCAAAAATATATTTTGTAACAAACAAGTGTTAAAAATTAAAAAGTGATTTATGAACATTATTTTTAGGCGTGGCATATTAATTCTTACGAATAAAAGTTTATTAGGCGTATAGAAAATTTTATAAAATTAAGTTTTGCTCATTATAGTATGTTATTTTGACACATAGTTTAGGAGATAATAAGAAATTCAAATAATTTGTAGGTACTTGCGACAAGAACAATAATTATGATAGACTACACAGGTGCGTTAGCGTTGCGGTGTTTATTGTATAAAAAAACATGGGTGAAACAGTGGGGCACAGTTACTATATTATAAATTTCATTTGGCAAGCTATTCGCTTTATGGTTGGAACACTCGTAACTTGTAAAAATCTGCTAATTCGATATAAGTATACGTATATATTACTGACATGCTCGCAGTAGTAACCTATGTGCCTTCCATGCAATAAAAAGCAGTCTCTATGAAGCCCTCTAAGCTGAAGGGTCATATGAAAAGCTGTCATCCTGACAAACTGCGTAAAAATTTGAAATATTTTCAAACGATTAAACAAACACATTGCTTATTTAACAGATTTGTTTAGCAGTAAAAAGGGGACCGTCTACATTTGAGAAGGACCAAGTCTACTATTTAAGTTTTTTTTCTCAGAATTAAACCAATTAGGCAAAACACTGGACAGAGATAATTTTCCCAGTTTCCAAATTTGTCACAGACAAGGTTGGATGAGGATATTTTAACCTACAACAAATATTTACATGCCCTTCACAAAACAAAAACCTACCAAAGTCCAGAACAATTTCCCCTACTGAAACCATTTCAATGTGATGAATATGTAAAAAATCAATATTCAATATTGGGGGTCTACCCCAAAACAGTAAAAATTGGTATGGGGTCTACGAGACAAAAAAGTTTGGGGACCATTGATTTAGACTAATGCGGACATTTTATTTGATTCTTTGTCAATGTTTTATTTCCAGTACCCCATATACTGTTAACCATATTGTTATGATATATAAGCTGTAGTAATATAAAATTTGTTCTAAATACCAATTACTTTGTACCCGAGCATGTAAAATAGTTATAACATTGTAGTCATACACTAGCTAACTCGATATTATCCCTTGGCTGGTGAATTCGCCAATTTCACGTACATTTCTGTTATGTAAGGTAGCCAAAGTGTTATAATTCTCCAATTCCACGTACATTTCTGTTATGTAAGGGAGCAAATGTGTAACCTATTATAAATAACAACAGGAAAGGCGGCGTTCAAGTATTATGTAAGCAAATTTTCAATGATTATAGACCCCCGGCCCCTTCCGTATAAGCAAAAATAAGAATATTGTGAACGAAAATTGTAAGATTTTGTATACTAAATATTTATAGAATTAAGCCAATTGTCGGAACACTCTTTTATTTATAGTAAGAAATAGGAAAATAAATTTGGTATACTATAATAAGAACATTATTAGCGATTTCAAGTATAAATATTGTTTTGGAAACATTTATACTATTGTATAAACTTTCATCTTACGCAAGATTTACAATATTTCAATCGGCTTCTTTTGTCAGCAAAAGTAAGAAAACACTTAGCACAAAGGACAAAATATGGGAATTAATATACAAACACGATTAATTTTATTTAATTTTTTTTTAAATGGTCATAAATTTATTTTGATAAAATATGAAATATCTGAGACAGCCGGCCTTTCTAGGCTTAGCGTGTTACCATCTTCACCAATCTCTCGTCACTTAACCTCACGTGAGATTGCAGTCAAACAAACTTACAAAAAAATATTAATCGGTTAAATGTTACGACGTTTCTTTTTTCGATTTTATTTCAAGATTTTGAAAACTAAATAAATGTTTTGGATAAATGATAAGAAGTTGTAGCGACTAGTTTGTCACGTTTTACAACAAACATTCAATTGTAACGAAAACTATTTTTCTAACTACATACCTACTCTTTTGTTATTATTATTACATTTACTTTTAAATATCAATATCACTGAACTAAATTTATATTAATTCACCTTGATGACAACCTTATCACGGAAAAAATTATTCCCGGAAAATCGTTCAATATAATAGTATCAATTATAGTGCATTTGTTAAGGAAATTAGAAAACATTGTTTACTCTCTATTAAAAAACGCTCAACTGATTGTATAAACTTGTTGGTAATAAATATAATTTCTCTGATTTATGCGACAGAAAACATCGTGATGGAATCATAGCATAGACCAAGTCACGGTGAAGCTGTAAAAGCTGTCTGAGGCTCCAAGGCTCTTATGGCTAACAATATAGAGAGTTAGAAAAAAAAATCACAGTATAGTTGTCAGGCATTTTATAATACCCTCCAGGCTAGCTACTACCCTCAAGTAAAAAATCTGTCGCCAAGAACCTATACCTAGGTATATTCCGGCAGCTGCACTTGAGAGCCAGGCCTCCCACTAGGATTGATGTGTCATCATCTTACTTCTTAGTATCAGGTGAGATTCGATTGTGGCCAAACGGTAAACCTATAATGGACAAATTTTTCATATATGCATGGATCTTTTTCAGTTTTCTTAGCTCATTATAAAAAAACATTTGTGCTAGATAAGATCTTTATATTGAAACAAAAAGAGTGATTGTCTACATCACCATCCAGGCTTACTATTAAATCAAATTCTACGCTAAAGCCGCGTATCTACCAAAGCTGTGCGAAGTGCGGGAGAGTGGGAAGTCTAAGATGAATACTGTTCACCATACAAAACTCATTGTCCGTCCTAGAAAAATCGACAGAATTGATGTAATACACGGTTTTTAATCGTTTCATCTTGACAAAAAAAAAACTTATAGTGGCTGATCAGCTGGCTGGCTGCTGGCTGGCCCATAAGGCATCTGTTTACATTCAAAACTTTTCGGTTTACAGAGCCTTTGCTGGGTACACAAAATTCCCTGAAGGCTTCACATTTGGCGTGGCGACAGCTTCTCACCAAATAGAAGGTGCTTGGAATGTAAGCGGTGAGTCAATTTTACACATTTTCGAGGTTTTGCAATAATTTTAACATACATAAGTAGGTAAAGGTAAAGTAAATAACAAAACTTATCGCGTCAAAACCGAGATTAATAAACATTGTAATCTTTATCCGTTATCGTACTGATGATATATTATTATGTAACAACTATTTATACCTTTTGTAGGAAAATCGGAAAATGTGTGGGATCGATTATCACACACGCGACCTGACATGATCGCTGACGGTACCAACGGTGACATTGCATGTGATTCTTATCATCGTTACCGTGAGGATGTCGAGGAATTGGCGTATCTCGGCGTTGATTTTTACCGTTTCTCTCTCTCGTGGGCACGTTTGCTGCCTACGGGATTTGTGGATCATCTGAATCCCGACGGAGTCCGTTATTATAATGACCTACTCAACGCTCTGGCCGAACACAACATTGAGCCCCTGGTATGTGATCTTATCACGATTTTTAATCATATTATTTAAACCTTTTTTACAAGGTGTTTTTTTCACAGGTGACTTTGTTCCACTGGGATTTGCCGCAAACACTTCAAGACCTCGGAGGCTGGGCTAATCCTGAGATGGTTGATTACTTCCGTGACTATGCTGACATGTGCTTCAGAGAATTCGGAGATAAGATTAAGTCATGGATTACATTCAACGAACCTTACGAAATTTGCGAAGATGCTTACGGCGATGATAAGAAAGCTCCCGCAGTCGACAGCCACGGCGTCGGCAACTACTTATGCAGTCATACTGTACTGAAAGCCCATGCTGAAGCCTACCACTTATACAACGAAACGTACAGACCAGTACAGAACGGAAGAATCATGATTTCAATTAATTCTATTTGGTACGAGCCCAGTGATCCCGATAACGCAGAGCAAGTTGCTTTGGCAGAGGTCGCAAATCAGTTTAAAGTAAGACATATGGCATAGTGAATCTATTAAATATTTCAAGTCCGGTGAAGCTGTAAAAGCCGTAGCGGCTTCAGGGCCCCTAAAGCTAATAGTGTACTCAGATCTAAAAAAAATAATAATTAAATATTTCACCTCCAATATAGTTTTTCAGTTTAGTTTATATTGCAATGTAGTATATATAGTGCAAGCTAAGCAGTGTTTACAGTGTATCTGATGGTATTAAGTATTTCATTATATTATTACATTAAAATCCAAGAACAATACAAATCTATCGCTTGAGAAACCCTTTTGGATTTAGCTGTTGTCGTCGTTATACTGGCTAAATATACCATGGCAGCTTTTACGTAACCAGCCTCCTGATTAAAGAATAATCGCTAAATATTTGCTTCGAAAACTCAAATTCGTATTATGTAACACCTGTGTGTACCTTTTACAATCTAATTTTGCCATTTCGAAGTGAATATGTTGCGATTTCTGCTATCACTTTGATATTGTAAAATACGTAATCAGGAGGCGATAAACGAATTGAAAGCGATGATGGTTCAGTGGGAGCGTGTTCGAACACTGCGACAGTCATCGTGAGTTTGAGCTTTCGGTGAAGAATAACGTCATGATGAGACTTATATAGCATGATGATAAAAGATTTTCTGAAGTCCGCCTAGCTGGATATCATCCTTTAGTTGAAAATCTGCCGCCAAGCACGTAAAGATACATTCCAGTACCTGCAATTAAGAGCCAATTACTTTAAGTTTACCGTGTTATGATCTTGGGCCACGTATTTCTTTTTAAAGAGAGGTAGGATACAGAGAAATTTCCACCCATCCTTACCACCAATATCTCCACCCTCCAGGAAATTGCAGCCAAATAACCTAATGTTGTGTTCCTGCGTGAGTAAGGTTTTCAGAGCACTTTAGGTTAGCTTGTTTGTCACCTTTGTTGTATAAAAAAAACATCTTTGATCAAACGCAAAACGTGAAACACGTCGATTTAGTATAGTTATAGATCGGCAACAGATTGAATAAAACGAGACCAAAGTCGGAATACACTAGTGTACGTATTATATTGTTGATTTTTGTGTTATACGAGTTACATCTAGTTACAGTACACGTTACTAGTTAACTAAACCCACACATAAACACGTCTACTCAATATTAAATTACACATTAAAACCTTAAGATTCTACAGAAATAAGCGGGATTTGTTTTGATAACTATTTACTTAAGTCGATATGGTGGTAGGGCTTTTTCTAATGCCCGCATGACTAGCTTACCAATAGATGTGTTTCCGGCAGCTGCCTTGAGCCAGTCTTCCATTAGTCTTAACATGCTACCCCCTTGGGCCACATTGTCGCTTAAGATCAGGTGAGATTGTGCCCACAACGCTAAACCTATAACGATAACAAAAAATTAGGAAAATATTCTCGTATCCCAATCTTGTTTTAACACAAGCGTATATCATACTCTTTCTCTTTCGAGCTGCCGATCATACGTATGTATTAAACCTGTAGTGAAATCTATGTTTAACAGCACTACAAGCTACTAACTACTACTTAAGCATAAGAGTATATTGTCTGATGCTGAAAATGTTTTGAGGAAAGCCACTTTATCAGGTACACTACTATAATAGTTTATTAGGGACTCGGTTTACAACGGGCTCCAGGTCCTTAATTATTTCTATGAATTTATCATTTGATGTTAAAACTAAATTTTTTCAGAGATCGTAAGAATAATAATAAATGATACGTAACATAACTAACATTATTATCTGATTTCGGTTTGAGTGCAATCAGTTTTAAAATCGACGCCGGAGGGTACAGAATATGAATACATAATCTTTAGCATAATTTCTCAAGTAATACTTTTTTTTCTGTATAACTGGCACCAATCCTTTTACTGGTGAATTGAACTTCCCAATTATATCCAGAAAAAGTACTTAACATCATACCATAAAATAAATCAAAGGTGTGCATACTTTTTTTTTTTAGTTCGGATGGTTCGCGCACCCCGTCTTCACTGAGGAAGGTGGATACCCAGCCGTTATGGTAGAGAACGTGGCTCGTCAAAGTATAGCTGATGGTTTAAATAAACCACGTCTGCAACAGTTCGACGATTATTGGATTCAAAGGATTAAGGGTACATCAGACTTCCTCGGCATCAATCATTATACGACGCATTTGATCACAGGAGCTGGTGTAGATCCTATTGCAAAATCGCCTTCTTGGTTGAAGGATATCGGTGCTGTAACCACAATGGAAGTTGGTGGGGACTCTGCTTCGGAATGGCTTAGGGTAAATTATAATAATATAACCTACGATACGTGGCGGTCGAGCGGTTTGGACCGGCGGCATATCTCTTAGAATAACTCAGAATTTTCTCTTTTTTTATATGACATCTCACTCGGTAAGATATAAAACAAGACAATTTTTAACGAAAAAGAAAACAAACTATAATGATTTTGAGAAGTTCCCCGGAGTATCTTCGAATTCGAAGGTCCGATGCCAGTGAAATTAAACTAGGACCACCCTTGACGTGCCTATCCCCTTTCCAACGAAAAAAGAATCATCAAATCGTTTCATAACTAAAGAAGTCATGCATGATCATGCATTAAAAAATGTACAGTCGAATTGATTACCTCCTCCTTTTTTGAAGTCGATTAACAAATTTCAGAGATTCGTATAAAGTGTTATTGTTCGTATAAAGTGTAGCTAATAACACTCGTACCATAATAAAGAATCGATTGACACGGTGGAACATACGTAAATAGGCTAACATAGTAAATTGTATAGGCTGCTAAAAAGTAACCCCTTCCTTTAGTAGTCGGGTAATAAATAGATATGGCATTATTAACAAATATTTATTTTTAAGGTGGTGCCTACTGGATTTGCGAATTTGCTTCGCTGGTGCAAGAGCTCATACAATGACCCGCCGATTTACATCACTGAGAATGGATTTTCCGATCGTGGTACTTTAGAAGACTATGGCCGTATTCAGTACTTCAATGTTAGTTGCTATATGCAATTTGTTTAAATCGATGGAGCTTCGAATAAAATTATATACCGTTATATTATTTTTGTAGGATTATCTATCTGAAATATTGAACGTGATATACGATGACGATGTAAAAGTGCTAGGATACACGGCTTGGACTCTCATGGACAACTTTGAATGGAGAGCTGGATTTTCGTAAGATTTTCTTATAATTGTAATACACCACACGAACCATATGGGTCAAGAGATCATGGACTCAATTATTTACTGACATCTCGTAACTTCAACGATTCCTTTCTATAATATTGGTTCCCTCAAACAAGGCGAAAAGAGCGAGTAGTCTACAGTACTTATTACTTACCATCAGCGGGAGAGCAATCATTTTGCGAAGCTAATTTAAAAAAACCTTTTCCTGCACAAAATCCTACCTATACTCCAAATCGGTAATGGTAAATTTGTTCATGAGGTACATACAATTTTTTTATAGTTAAATAGTCGGTGTAATATGGAGAATCTAATGATTGCTATCGATGGGATAAAATATTATTTACATCATAATACAGTATTGTTATACTAGTGTAGTGAAAATGCCGTTAGGTTTTATGTTAATAGTTTATTCGTATTCAGTGAAACAAAATTCAAGCAAACTCGATATACTTCTTCACTATACTGTGGTCGTATTTACAGTATTCCTCTGCATGGTCCTCTTGTAGATTTCTTCTTATTAATCGCTCGTTGCTTCCCCTTCGCTTTCCAAAACAGAACTGTCCTGGCTCTTAACACGGCTCGCTTGTATACCAAAATAAAAGGATAGTCGAAATCACCAGAAATGCCTCGAGCTTTACGTCATTATTTAGAAGGGGAAATGTATTATTTTTAAACTAATGTTTGTTGGATGACGCAATCGAAGCGATAAGCTTTGAATGTGCGAGTGATCTTTAGTGTTTTTCGAGTACATTCTAGCCAATTCCAAATATTTCGATAATAGTGAAATTTTACTCAGATCGTAACAGTATAATGGCATGAGTTATCCCAAAAGTTTCATACTTTAATGCCATTTACACTCAAGACACAATCTTCAGATTCCCAATAGAAAGATGAAAATAGATACCTTTTCATCGGTTCAATAAAGCTTACTATACAATTTTTGGAATTTGATTTTCGTATATAGAGCAATCTATTTCCTGATATTCTTACATATATGAAGTGATAGATAGCAGCTATATAATAATAGATAATAATTATTTCTTACAGAGAGCGTTTCGGTTTCTATCATGTGGATATTACAAATCCTGATCGGCCGAGAACTCCTAAGCTTTCAGTCGAGTATTACCGTCAACTGACAGCGACACGTGAACTACCCCAAGACGAACGATTCAAGGACCCTTCTGTAAGAACAAAACATTTCCTAAATACTATATTGATCACTAGCTGTGCCCGCGGATGCGCTCGCGTGTGTTTCAGAATGCCGTCAATCAGGCACACGCGCGAATCTTACTACCCAAGGTCCCGGTTATTTTAAAGACAATAATTCTTATTGTGGGTGATCCTTAGAAGATAAAACATATAAAGTATATAATGTCAGTAAGTGTATGTTTGAGTTTTTCCAGGTCTTTTAAAGATCTACGACTCTGGATTCTGGATATATCTCTTATAGTTTAGCTGACTTTTTTGTAATTGTTTTAAGGTCTAATAAAAATCTATTTGGAAAATTGAGGATTTTGGGACGCTAAAATGGCCTACGCTGAGTAAACCATAAGAGATATGTCAAATTAATGTACTTACTACATAATTGTAGACATTAAAAAGACTTACAAAAAAGTCACCAAAAGCATATGACTGTCTTCTAAGGATCACTTTTTTTTTTTTTTTTTTAGAACTGAGTACACTGTTAGCCTTAGGGGCCCTAAAGCCGCTGCGGCTTTTACAGCTTCACCGGACTTGGGGGCGAGCGCAGAGGGCACTCAGCCGCGAAAGTTTCGTGGACGACTCGCACGAGGGTGCCAAAGTGGCCGGACCTCGGCTCGGGCGGTCGTCGCGTTCGCAAATAAGTCGCGATCTAATCGAATCCCTACACCTACAATTCGAGCTAACTAAATTATACACATAGGCACGTTCCCTTCCTCCTGGGAGGAAGGAAGGAACCATGCGTATGTGTATTCAGTAATCGGAAATGTTTTCTACACTAACTAGCGCTAACTAGCGTGAAAAAAAAGAAAAAAAAAAAGGTCCCTCACAGAACCTATGTACCTGTGTGGTGTGCACGTGTGTGTGTTCATACGTGTGTAGTGTTGTATGTAGGTAGCTAAGTGATGCACGTACAGTGTCACTTGTATCGCGCGGGCGGTTGCCTGACCCAAGGGTTTCACCCCGAGGAACGGACCTAGGCTTGGGTTACCGCTAGAGAGGGTGGACGTGACGGGTACCTAAGGATCACCTACAATAAACCTTTTTATCTTTAAAATAACCAAGAGTGGGGGGTAGTACGATTCGCGCGTGTGTACCAGTTGACGGCATTCTGCAGTCCACGTGAGCGCAGCCGCAGGTACGGCTAGTAATCGCAATATTTTATTTCTCAATAATTTCATCAAAATTAATTATATAAACAATTGTAAAAATTATGAACCCTCTACTAACAAAAAAAAAATATTTTCATTAAAAATATATTTAACTAACATGTAGGAGGCGCCATCTATTAACGATCTATTAATTTAATTAATCGTTGGTGGTTAACGGCCGTGTTCAATAACATATCTGAGTTTACTATCCCCGATTAGTAAGTACATAATATCTAGGGGACCGAGCCGTGCTCGGTGTCTTATCAACAAAAAAAGAAAAACACCTATCTAGGTAAACTTGGAATGTAAAACATTATCTAAATGCGAAGTTTCATCGAAATCGTTGGAGCCGTTTCCGAGAAACTAACTACATAAATATCTATATGCATATATATAAGAATTGCTTACTTAATATAGGTAATAAGATTTGTAATAAATACTATCTTTAACTTATGCCAGATATCGGCTTCCGTCTTATCTATTCAAGCTATAGGATATGGATATATATTACACGAAAATACGAAAAACTATCCATTGATAGGTCATTGAGAAAAATGTAAGGACACAAGGGTTCATCTTTAGTAACTTAACCACAAAGGATAGAGATAGGTTATTGAAATCGGCCGTTAGACAGACGAAATATCGATTCGATGTCCGCAGGTTCAAACCCAGCATGTCCTAAGTAATTTTTCGGGTTTCGCCTACATTTTTTAATTTATATGGTAAACAATATCGGCCAATGGAGTAGGAAAACATCGTGACCAAAACCGGAACGCCTGATAAATGTTCTTGTAGTACCACCGTATGTGGGAAAATATACCTAGTCTGGCCATAAGTTCTGTTACAAATGAAAATGCATTTTTTTTTTAAATTAAGTAATGTAATATTATTAAAATTTATACCTACATATTTATTAGTCTCAGCAAAAAAAACAACAAAACATTCTATTCGAAATGGTCACCTTTGGCTTTTATACAGGCCTATAATCAGTTTGGCCACGAATCTATGGAGTTACGCACTGTTTCCAAGGAAAATTTCGCCACTGCTTGCTCCAAATATTTTATAAGAGACTCAATGTCGCCGTGTCGTTTAGAGCAGGCCATGTCCTCTACAACTGACCATAATTTGAAGTCTAAAGGATTGAGGGCTGGGCTAGATGAGGGCCAGTCTTCAGCTTTTATAAAGTCCGGAACGTTGGTTTCAAGCCAGGCTTGGGTAGTTCGTGCCTTGTGACCAGATGCAGAGCCCTGCTGGAAAGTCCACGGTATACTTTTAAAAAGTGTATTGCTGAGAGGTTTCAAAACATGATCCAAGACTGTATCTTAATACACTTTGGCTGAAGTGACTCCTTGATAAGACACGCCCCACCAAACCATCACTGACGCAGGATGATGATCACGTTGTACCTTTCCGACCACTTGAGCAGTTTCTTTAGAACTGTGAGCGTACACTTTATCGTTTTGCTTATTGTAGTGTTCTTCAATCGTGAAAATTTTTTGATCGGTAAAGAGGATATTTCTGTACCTTTCACCTGCGTATCGCGGCAGAAGGGGTTTTGATCGATCCACTCTCTTTAATTGTAAAGATTGATTTAGGGCATGTCCTGTATATCGACGATAAGCACCGAGCTTCAGGTCTTGTTTTATAATACGCGGCAGAGTCCTAGCGGGAATCTTCATTTCTCGCGATAAGATTTTTTGCTTCCTAATGGAGTTTCGACGAATTTTGGCTTTAACAGCATTAACAGCCCTTGTAGTTCTAAAAGCACGCGGCCGCCCCGATCTTTTCTGGTCTTCGAAAGAGAAAGTGTTGTTGTATCTGTTGATAGTACGCTATACGAACATAAGGCCGATACTAAGCTTTTGAAGTGTCTGGAATTTGACCGACGGCTATGGAAGTGGGTATGGACCCACTTTGTGCAAAGCGATCACTGCAATCCTATTTTCTTTAACACCCCATTCCACATTGTTATTTGATAATGAACACGAAAAAATATGTGAAATGGCGAAAAATCGAAAGAAGTTTTTAAAATAATATACGTGTTCCAAATTCAAAATAATTAGAAAGTACAAAAAAAGAAAAGTTTTTATGTAACAATACTTATGGCCAGACTAGTTACAACTGTGGATTTTTTAGCGTTTGAAATCGCCGAACATCGTGTGGTGGTTTGGTGATTAAGGCCTCTTTGCTTAGCAGTGGGACACTTACAGGATGGTATTATCAGTAATAATAACTAACGTAACAGTACTTAACAGCTATTAGTTATTTGCATTCTAATATGCGATATATTCAGAAGTTGAAACAATAATAATACATTTAAATATATATCGCAATGCGATATAGTTTTAGAAGTTATTTTTACATGAAAACAAGCTGATAATTACTTAATTAATTAATTATAACAATGATGGTTCAGTGGTAGCATGTACGGACATCGCGTCGATCGACCCGAGTTCCAATCCCTGGAACCCGAGCTCACGGTGGTACCTACACTATAGTACTAGATAGACTAACAGACACCTTTCACAGAAGAAACTATTACTATTTACTATTATAACATATTACGGCTTTAAAATTGACTTAATTTTTATTTAATTGTATGCTCGTAATATATTATATAAATAACATAACTGTGCATGCTGCCTAATTTCTATGTATGTATATTGTACATATTTGTATGTATTTGCAGATGAGGAAGTCATCCGGAGTATTGGGATAGAAAATAATACCAGCTAATAATGAAAATAGCTTATGCATGTATGTCGTCAAATAAATTTCATGGTGCTAGCTATTAAACCAATAATAAATTTATTTTAATTTACTTTTATTTTTCTTCACAGAAACCTCCCAGAGACGAATTTTAATTGAAAAGAGTGTTTATTGTGTTATTAAAAGTAAAAAAGTAAATAATAGGTATTAAAACAAATATTTATTTAATTTATATAAGAATATTGAATTATTTACAATGAAATTATAAGTAAATGAATAACTCTGACACATTTAATTTCATTGTTATAACATTGATACACGTAGTATAACATAACGTACACTACAAAGAAAACTTGCATCAACTATATCAGACTGAAAAGATATGTCTGTAAACATTATAAAGGCTATACTTATAAATAAACGGATATAGTTTACACTTGATATATTGTTCTGAATATTATTCCGTCGTAAGCAGTGCCGTGCAGTGCCAGTCGAGTCACGCGCCTAGAGACGCGGCACCGGCGCCGAACAAACTGTTACCAACATGGAATGTTTATCGATGAACATTAAAGCAACAAACATATAAGTAGGATCACTACTTGAAAGAAGTCGCCTGTTAGGTAAATAATCGACGACAGAACCCGCGTCGATTGTCACTGCAGTCGAATCCAGACATGGTAGACGTACCAGTTTTCAGAGTCCGGTACCATGTTTAATATTAAACGGTTTTCTTCACCTAAGAGCTAAAAAATGTCCTCTGGGGTAAAAGACGGAACTAAGTGCCCTGGTATTTGCTATTTGCTTGAGGGTAAAAGCTTTTTTAACTAAATACCATCTGTACCAGGCTTTCTGGGTCACAGTCTACCATCCCTGGTCGAATCGAACGGTCGGGTCCGCTCCCTCAACTCCGGAGCGATTCAAAAACAAATTACAAGGGAAGGAAAGCGAATAAAAGAATAATGAACCGAACAATATGTGAAGCATCGTTACTTGCGGAAACTTACCACTAATACATGACAAATACAAAGTAAAGTATACAACAAATAGATCTATAGAATACGACAGTTAAATGTACCACAAACCCAGCACCGTTACGTCTAATTACAATAGTAACGCGTCACGTTAGTGACGTCATTACCATTACTATTACTATATACCATAATCTGAAAATTACATTAAATCTTATGAAGACAGTATAGTACTTTTACTAATATGGCAAAGTTTTCAATGTAGCATTTTATATTAATAGTATATTTTCAACACCATTACTGATCGATCAAGCTTGCTGAATTCGTTACACTCATACAAAACAAAATCTAAAGACTAGGTGGGCTAAAACACAATTTTGAAAAGCTTTAGTTCTTTCGTTATATTATATTAATAATTTTAATGATTAATTACAAATCAGAGAAACGATAATTTTATAATAATAAAATAATACTAATAACGTAATGGGAAATAAAAAAAATTAAAATGTAGATTATTCTTAGTTGGCACTGAATTTAATGTTGGATTGATCTGTTTAAACCTTACATTACTATAGAATACGACGTTAGAACAGAACAGTAACAGAGTAATATTGCATACATCCAATAAGGCACAAGGCATCGAAATATTCTTCAACGGACCGAGTTACGAATTGT
The DNA here is from genome assembly GCA_033032175.1 of Saturnia japonica. Taxonomy (NCBI): domain Eukaryota; kingdom Metazoa; phylum Arthropoda; class Insecta; order Lepidoptera; family Saturniidae; genus Saturnia; species Saturnia japonica. The sequence goes on along the minus strand of CM065311.1, from coordinate 6,340,957 downwards.
TATTTTCTAAAAATAGTTAGCTAGCTGCAGCAATCAATACGCACAATGAACAAACACATGCACGCATATGTAACGCACACGTACACTCGCAAACATTATAATATTATATCTTAATAGTTGCCAACATAATTAACTATTACATGATTACACTATAGAAACTAACTTCTAATTATTATAATCTCGAAAAATACACAAGGACGGTGTAGAGTCGACAAAACAAATCATGATGAGTAAATAAGTAGTTTATTTCTGTCAAATAACTATATTCGAATAGTTCGACATTATTAGAAAATTGTAGAAATAGATTACTCACAATTGTCTATATAACATTTTAAAATAATAAATATATCATTTGATAAAAGCACAATAAGGCACTGTGTTACGTCAATACATTATCACAATAATACATTTAAAATAATAATATATATATATATATATAATTTCATTTAGTTTGAAGTATATAGAGTATAAATAAGATTTTCATTTCCGATAGTCTTGATCAAAAGAATATGGGAAACCGGTTTGATAAAGGATCACGTCACAACGCGGCACCTTTCGTTGAGGAAAGATGGCTTGTGACTGACTCCCAGTGCAACTCCTAACGCCGAGACCTATGATACCGATACTAGGCACTTATTTCCATCCAAACTTCCTATATGTTTTGATATTCATAGAATAGAACCTAGCTACAAGAATGTATGCAGAAATATTAGTTAATCGCTCACATTCTAAAGGAGGTAATAAACAAATGTTTACATCACCATTTACACAGTTTACAATACAATGGATCCTCACGTGTAAAACAGGATTTTGGTTTAATACACAAAAGTATCATCTCACAATAAAGCACTTGACTACACGGATCGCGGTTTATTTCACGTACAGAATTATATGTCTATCTCATTCGAATAAATGCGAAGATAGAGTAAAAGACTTTGTTGTAATTAATTTTAAAGTATAAAAAGAAATATATTTACGTATCAATAAATATCTTCAATTTTCACGGGTTGTTTACTCGCCCCTATGACTTGATTAAACCATTTAAAAAAATATCTGAAATTTATTTTTTTGAATTTCGATCATTTGATTATTGATAATCACCAATGTAAGCAAATATATATTTTTTATCTCCCTTACTTTTATCTTTAGTTACAAGTAGACACATGTAGGTAGGTACATATTATATTGTTACACTATAGTTTGCAACGAATCTACCTACATACTTGTTTATGTCGTAAATTTTGTATAATAATGTTATAATGTACAATTGGCAACACTTAAAAATTACACATGTCAAATTTAAAACAATGAAGAGGCTATGGTTATTTCAAATTTACACTAACAACGGTGTTTGCCTACATTAGGTATTACCATTTACGATCAAACCATCTTTAAACATATCGAAATCACACGCGTGCCCACAAATTCATACAAAACACACACACACACACGCAAACATACACTAATTATTGTCATTTTCATATTGAAATGTACACCCTTCAGTACCGTTTTGTCACCGACACTATTGAAATTGCCGTCACTACGAACGTGGCGAGCAATAAGTACGCTGATTTTAAATATATTAAACATTCAAATAAATGTCAACGAAACAACGAGAACATTTTTTACAATATAGTGTATATATTACTTTTTTTAATTATCAATTTAATTGTAACATACTTTTTTAACAGTGTAATCTTTTAATCAGTTGATTTTTAACAAGATTGTATCCAAAAATTTGAAAAAAAAACTCTGTCGAATAAATAAACTATTCGATAATCATAATTTTCTAGATGTTTCGTTCACTTTTAATCGTGTTTAATAATAACGTTTGTAAGAATAAAGCATAAACATTTTCGGATTGCGAAAATCCCATTCTGGCCGCGGGCATTTATGTCGCCTACAACCATGTTAGAACATTATCGGGCTTGCTCGGCGTCGAATTTATCAGCGACTGTACATCGTCCAAGAGAATGTCGTTTGTAAACTCGTTTAACTGTAAATAAAAAAAGTTTTTTGAAAATATAACGTGTTACAATAAAACATTCGATATAATTTACGATTATCGAAATATTTTCAAGTCAATGGAATTCAGGCGATTATAGGTTTTCTGGAATTTTGTTGTAAGCAATTTAAATAATGGCATATATATAATGATAATTATCTATGCCCAAGGGTCTCCACCCGATATAACTAGTAATATCTGCTAACTATACTATCTGTATCAATATACATGCATATATATCTGCCTGTAAATATAAAACTTTGTGCATGTAAATATGCTGTGAAAACTTTTATTTCCGAAAAAAATATCATTAAAGTAACAAGATACTAACTTAAAATTAAGGATTCCGGTTAGATTACAGCTAGGATCCATTTAAATCTGTATGTCTTGTCCGGAGTAAGGATTTTTGAATTGGTTTACTTTATATCCATTATAAAAATAGGCTAACAACTAATATGAAAAGAGCATGCATGAAGAAATGAGTAAAAAGATACAGACGGACAAACTCCTACTATGACTTAAGTGGTTGTTACGAACAGCAGGGTTTCACTAATAAGATTATCTATTGTAAACAAATGATTCATTTGTACCGGTTTCGACCGGACGAGACTATCGCAAACTGATAAAAATCTGATAGCGTAGGATAACTGAATACTTCACTTGTCAAATCGATTACCTCCACCTTCTGAATTTTATTAAATATTCAAGTTTAAAAACGCTTTATTTGCTCCTAACTGTATATGTATATTTAAAAAAAAAACTCTGATAATATTATGTATAGTCTACACCATTTAAATGAATTTATAATATTTTAACATGCACTTAAAAATATAATAAAAAACAATATTTATACTATGTTCTTATATTTTTCAACCACATATTTTATGTAGTTAATCTATTTGGCAAATGAACTAGGGTAGAACTTTTTTAAATATATTAACAACCAAGCAATTATTTTCTTGTATGTATTACGTAAAGAATTCTCAAAGGAATGTTGTTATATTATGTTATTAAATTATTCCAGTGCCAAACGAACATTATGCATGAGTACACAGTTACAATTATAACGGAATCTCTCTGTGACACGTCATCGAAGTTATTTCGAACATTTAGCGGAATCGAAATAAAAATATTTTAATGTTTCATGCATTTAACGTTACCGGAAAATTATTTTAGTAATGCTTTTATACGGCTTCTTCTGAGAACTTCAACTATTATTGGCACCTTCATCAAAGATAACTTTACTATAGATATAAGTAAATTAAATTTTAGGGAGTGCAAACATATTACGTTCGAAACAATGGTTATGAAGAGATAAAGTATAAGTGAGCTATAACTTTATTTTGTTTAAACGAAAATCTAGACAGATCTTCAGAGTAATACTCCATCACTGTACAAAATAAGGACTTGTCTAGATTTTTCCAGCTCAAAACGTTATCTTATAAAATATTGCTTTGTAACTGAAGGAGTAAGTCTCATGACGAACAAAAAGATTTTTTACCTAATTAAAGTTTAATTTAGACCCTAAGAAGGTACTTACTTATAAACGTTAAAAAACTAATATCGATTCGAAAAACATCCCAGTCATCGAGAAGAGGCGGTTAGAAACTTGATTGGGTTAATCAACTTTTTTTTACTGTGTTCATAATTTATATATAATAATTACATTATTTTAGTGAATGTACAAGAAAACTAAAACAACCGAAAAAGCCATTAAGAAACTCGATCAGGTTATTATTTATTTTTATGAATTAACTGTGTAAATAGTGTTTAAAGTAAATAATAGTAATATTACAATGGATAATGGAGAAAGAGGGACATTTTCAGATATCAATTTCATTCATGTGATGTTGACAGTAAAACCTGCTTGACATGGTAACTAACTTTATTACCCAAAAAACTTTTATTGATCTTATTGATATCAAAATATTAGATTTGTGTAAGTTCCGTTTATTTCTAGATTCTTAATACACGGCTAATAATAACCATGAATTAACAGACATGGATTAAATAATAATTGTGATGTTTACCTGTAAAGAAGGTACAAGATCATCTGTAGAATCTATGTTATCCCCTAGTGTAATATCGGTTGAGTCAAGGTTGGCGCCGGTTTCGCTGCTGCAGTCCATACGATCGTCCATACCGGTCAGAAAGTCTTCAGGTGTGTGCGGCATAGAGTACGACTGGGGTACGGCCATACCAAGCCCGCTGTCAGCCGACTCTTGTCTCTGGTGATCCGTTAGACCGGACAAAAACGGGTCCAAAGGCAAATCTGTGCTTGCTACAACCCCTGTACTACTGGCCAATGAGGACACTATCGATGATGCTTGACGAGCCATCAATTCTTGCTGAAATTGAAATGCAAAATTTATAATATTTTCAGTTACATATTAAATAACTAGGAGCAGCGGCGATCTAAGAAAGAGAGTTGGATACATTAGTTATGAAAGATTATGTAATCGAGCCAAGTGGCGAGCAAGCAAATTATATATCCAACAGAAGACTAACAAAAATTGATTAATATGATGACTGTGATAATGATATACCAAATAGGCATTTAAAATATTTTAGTATAATTAAATACTAGTTATAATATGTACTACTTTTTAATCTTATATACATAAAAATGTAAATGTTTGTTTGTTCAAAATCTTAAGTCTCCGAAAGTATTTCGCCGATTGCTTTGAAATTTTGACACAAAGTTGCATTCGCAAGTATTTTTATATACTTTTTGAAAGAAATAAGCTAACCACAACAGCTCGAACCGCGTACAGTTAATTTATCTATAGTAAAATGATTGAGGTTTACCATTGTGCGTGCATTACGCAAAAACTACTGGATAGATTTTGATCCATTATTTTTGTTTTACTCCTTAGGTACTTATCAAAAAATAAATTATCACGATAACTTCATTCAATAAACGGTTATTAAAGTTTGAAGAATCTACTATTATAAAAGGATTACGCGTTCTTATCTCGTCAAACTCAAGCAAAGCCGTATAAATTAAGTACCTAACGTCAAAAATAAAATAACAAAAAAGTTATTTGGAAGTAAAAATATAATGTTTGAAACCTTGTACAATGCAAAAGAACAACGCGCCAAAACGCACAATGTCAAATTTAATTAATATGGAAAAGGGCTGAAGCAGTCCTTCTACACTTTGTTTAGTGAAACAATTATTGAAATAAGATGGGCAAAATCATTTTTGTTGAAATAATAAAGTATCAATGACAATTTACCTGGAGTCTGATCTCCTGTTGGCGCTGTTTGAGACGGTCCCTCTCTAGCTGTAAGGACTGTAGCCGAAGTTTTTGCTGGCAAGCCTGTATAGACGCGTTTGCCCAACCACCACCCGCCGCGCCCGAACTCCCTACTGGAGTACGCTGCAAATGTTGTGCTGAAACATTATACACAACAACATTAATTATATAACCCTTTTATGACTACTTTATCTGTGAAAACTTTTGACGACTTGAAACAAATTCAAAGAAATGTAATATTTCACGGCCACAACTCACCAAAACAAATCACTTACGATACATAAATACAAGGATAATAAAAAAAAATATAAGTGTACGTACACAGTGTTAACGCAATGTATTGTGGTAACAAGGCTTCGACTCGGCACGAATATTTCAGATAAACTTTGAGTGCCGTTTAAGCCAGTACCATTCGGATTGGACATAATTTAAAGAGTTTTGTTAATTAGCGAGATGAACTAAACGTTTTCTTATTCCTGGTTTATAAAACTTACGTATTCTAGGATCGAACCAGGACGTAGTGCGAGCGGCATGATTTATAAAATATATTTCTCCTTCCGCCGTCGTCGCCTGCTCCCAACCGTCTGGCAGCGGCCCTAGCGGATCTGTGGCCGTGTTACTTGTACTCTTCGCTGCTGAAATAAATCAGACATAATACTTAGTCTTTACAAAACTTTATAGTAACAAGGAATAAATGAATGATCCTCTCAACAGCGACTAGTTGCAAGCATATTACGAACTAAAACAAACACGCGCACATGATCGGTAATCGTGGACATCGAGAAGGTCATCGAGAGCTCGTTCCAAGAAACAACGGCGCCAGACGATCGCGCCGCAAAACTCGGCTTGTTCAGTTGGCACAAGCACCAATATGATTCATTGTTCGGGCGCAGCACCGCGCCCTGCGTCAGTTTCACGACCGTTCACCGCGTAACGAAATACACGCATCACCCTTGCGCTCGCGAAAGCAAGCAAACTCGCGCTTTCATACTATTATTACCCACAAAAATCATTCATAAACAACACATCACATACAAAAGTAATTGGACGTTCATTTTATTTATAACCAGTGGCTGATGTGAACTAAATTAATAATTATAATCTAGCAGTCATCAGTAGAGCCAATTAAGACGATTCAGTAGCATGTAATGTAAAAGTCTTGATTTAATAACTTATATAAGGTGCCAATTTTTTAATATATTCACTATCCAAATATTGTAATTATGATTTTAAACAGTTTTGGCCATAATTGTCGGTAATTAACTAATTAGTTACAATCATTACTCAACACTTGTTAATCGACAGCAGTGCGGCAGCAAGGCTATTTATTAAATTAAACGAAGTTACGCTAACATTATGTTACCTACTGTTTCTAGCTACTGCTATGGAAATTTTCTAGAAATTGCAAGACAACACTTAGCACAATTTCCTATTTAACAAGTTAAACATATAATTTAAAATATAAAACTATTTTAGTGAATAAGGTACCTTTGATCGTTAAAAGTTATACTTTTGAATTTCAATAGATAATAATGAAATTAATTTGCTTTTGTTTTGCTAATGTCAATTATTCGGATGTTTTATAGTCAGGTAACGAATATTTTAAAGATACGGAAGTATTTAACACGACAAAAAATTGGTTCAAATATACGAAACTAATTTTACGCTCGAGGCGTAGCTCGCGAAGATTAAAAGCTTTGTAGTGTTTTTTAAATCACATTATTTTGCCAATGAAGCCATTAATTATGTACTAGATTTCAACCCCTATCTATAAGTAAGTGTAGCAATAAGAGCTCACAGCATTGTTGTCACATTTTTAAAGAATATCAGCCATCCAAAAACGATTACTTTTTACAAGTGCACACCCCTTTTCATCCCGTCACAGGTTGAAATTTGAAAGACCTTGAAATACGGGCTTTATTAATTTTTCATTAGGTTCGGGAATACCTAGTTTCAAATAAATCTTACAAAAATAATTATTGCCCATTCAAGCTTTTGTAACCCTTAAAGGCCCATTTACACGGAGAGAGTTTCTCGACTATAAGATACGATTATCGTAAGAACATAAAAAAGTTTCTTCGTGAAAACATTCGCAATTATCGCCCATCCACATAGGCGCAATTCTTTTGGTCTGAGCTTGGCCCTTTATACTGAAACTTTTCGTATTCAGTAAACTTACCATTAGTTTTATGCAGATAATCTTAAAAACCTAGCGCACAAGATGTGTAGTAGGTGAGTATAACGGAGTCCGACGCTACATATGATAATAAATGTAAGTAACATATCTGAAGTTTTTAGTACAAAGTTTGTCTCATACGAAAGATATTCAGCACGTTATCACTCCACGAGATTATGGAAGAACGCGATGGGAAAACAAAAGTATTTATACTGTCACCTGATCTACATTGATATTTGTTTTTACAAGAGATAAAGTAAGACGTAACAGTGTCGTATCCCCCAACCTTGCTGAGAATATGAGTGTATAATAATTTTGCCTCGTCAATAAGTGATGTTTGATATATGTACATATATTTATGTTTGTAAAGCAGGACTTACTTTCTTCCGAGATACAACCATGTATATTTTCATCATAATAACGATGACAAGGTTAATTATGCAATAATGTTATTAAATATAAGTTAAATATAAAATAATGTCAATAAAAAAAACTCTTTGTGCACAATACTTATTTCCTAAACAGTGAGACCTAATTGGATGCCGTAAAGAACTATTATATTTAAATAGCTGTGTCCCACGGTTATAGCTGTGTCCCACGGTTTTACCCGTGTTAACTTTAGCCGACAAACATGGATCCGACGCACTCGTGTAGCCTATTATTATTGTTCATATTAAGCCATGCCTAAAAATAAAGCTCAAAAATCACTTTTTAATTTTCAAGTAATGTTTTCCACAAAATACCTTATTGTGGCTCATATGTGATAAGATATAGGGCATATGCTATCGCGGACTTTTTTTACATATATTAAGGACCAATGTTTTTGTCGAACATTAATATTTACGTATCATTAACCATTAAGCCAACGCACGTGGATAAAGCCGTTCGGAAGGGCTTCCTCTTCCGACTTACTTTTAGCCTAATGTAAGTCTATACTATTTCTTGTAAATTTGGCTATCATATACAAAAAGAATTTTTCGAATCCGACTGGTAGTTCCAGAAATTAGCGAAACAGATTACGTTTGAGAAACAAAAAACCTTTTCCGCTAATAATTATATTAAAAGTAATAATATAGTATAGATTATCATTGTGAAATTATTTCATTGATTATACTGACAAACTTAACTCTAGTTGACTGTATTATATTGGTTATTAATGGTTTAGGGTACTGCAAAAAAGGGTATTAGTAGTCATTTTTTGCCGTCTAAATTTACCATTATCATTATAATTTATTAGCTAATGTAACAATGATTATAATAACAAAAAAGAAAACCAACTTATTTCCTGGTGTATCTTACTAGTAGAAGTTTCAATACCAATGAAATTAAAACGTAACCACCCCTGAGGTATCTCCTCTTTCCAATAATCAAGAATCATCTAAATATGTTTATAAACAAAGAAGTTATGGCTAAAGATCCATAGGAAAAATATACATTTGCATTTTTTTTTTATAGCAGCTCGGCATATTGACAGTTACTGTCCCTGATGGTAAGCACAGCACAATCCAAACACAACAGTGACCACCGAGAGATCTAAATCCATCGGCCTGCATAAATATCTCTTCACGTTACGCTTCAAGGACCCGATGTCATAACTCATAAAGAGGGGAACACTTTGGCCGTAGCATTAACATACCATCACGCCTGTATTCCCCGAAGGGTTAAGCAGAGGTGTACTAATGTACACCCACAGTTTGCCGAGTATGTTTTTTAGGTCCCATGTAATATGAGGAGAGCCTATTGCCATAAATCGGGCACGAAGCCAAACTCCGAGCTGCTACTGAGAATTTCATAGGAAAAACCCAATAACCCTTTGCTCGACCTGGGAATCGAACCCAGGACCTCGATCATAGCAGTCGCGCTTACGACCACTAGGCTAACGAGGTAGGATGGTTTCAAAGTTTCACGGTAATACAAAGATAAGATATCTAGAGAACTTTTTAGTTCGTGCCGAGGTGGAGTTATTTTAAAGCCCAGCGCGTGTGGTTCTGTAGTGAAAAACAGAGGAGAAATTTTTCGTACTGTTTTTCGCCCGGGTCCAGGCTACATAGCATCGCTGCCAAAGTTCATTGCGATTGATTCAGACATTTACTGGTGAAAAACTAACGAACAGACTGACATACAGGTTACATACATTTATAATATTAGTGAGGGTGACTATAATTATCATCATAAAAAGAATAATGACATAACATAAATATCTGTATGCAGGTAATTATGTCACGTATATAAATTAAATATTTATAAGGTCACCTTGCGAACATATTATATCCGAAATAAGCTTCTTTTTTTTTCGATCCGCCTATACTGTTAGCCGTATGGGCCTAGAAGCCTCAGACGGCTTTTACAGCTTCACCGGGCTTGGGGGCACTCAGCCGCGAAAGCGTCGCAACAAGCTGAAGGGTAGCAAAGTCGCCGAATCTCGGCTTTGGCTGTTGCCAGATATGCAACATCGCGATCTGTCTAATTCCCATAGAATTATGAACTCGGCGTGTTAGAGTAGTGAGCGGACTTTATTACTCTATGCTAATTCCCTATCTGCAATGCGATCTAACTAACTATGAAAAAAAGTCCCTTACAGAAGATATGTATTTGTATGGCCGAAATAAGCACATGCCATTAACACTAATTTTTAATAGACTTCAAAGAAAGACAAGCTCACTAAATTTGAATGTATATTTTTTTAATGGAATTTCAGCCTTAAATTATTTCTCTATGAACCGATTTGGTTGATTCTTTTTTTTTATTTCACAGGGGATACCTCAAAGGTGGTTGGTTACATTTTAATTTTACTGGCATTATATCTTCAACTTCGAAGATACACCATGGGTCTCATCAAAATTATTGAAGTTGATTTTCTTTTTTTTGTTAAAAATTGTCTTGTGTAACACCCAGGTAGGTTTGATCAATTTTTGAATTTATTTATTCTGACTTTTGAAAAGAAAGCATGCTAATAATCTTGTGAACAGCTTTCGGAATATAAATAAAATGTACTAGGAAATGAAATTCGGTTCCGTTTTGCTAATGTGAACTGAAGTTCGGCCTAATTTCAGTATCTACTTACTCTTAGTGCAGACGAACTTAAAGATATGTAGTTTGTAATTTTTTTTAAATAAAGTGATGAATTAGTTTCACAGTTTTGGTGATAATTAGTGGAACAAGTCTCGGTATTGAATAAAACAATATTTTATTCCAATGACCAATTAAATTACGATAATATAGAGAAATGTCTTCAATAACCCAATGAACAGTAAAACTCAAGAACACAACTAATTGTTCATATAGGTCCATACTATCAACATTTAAATTGTCATAGATATAATTTTGCCCATTGAAAGCTCTGGTCGAATCAAAGATTCTAATTTATTGTTAGTCTGAGGTATAACTACCTACTTGATTCATAATTTATTTAGTAAATACTTGGTGTTGGGGCTTTACTTCAATAGATGAAACGTAAGGTCTTTCAAATTTTAAAACTCTGTAATTTCTGCTAAGGCTTCATGAACTTACACAAAATGTGGATCATCGATTTTCCACTTTCAAAAAATCAGAATATGCTGGTAATATAAGGTTACTGTAAGACCAAAATTGCTATTTCTAATGTTTTTAGTTGACAAAAAGCAGATGTATACAATATTGCTCTCGAAGTCGACAGCAGATAAGTATCACGCCTTGACTCTACTGTGTGAATTGGATATTGTAGCTGCTTGAACTGTTTTTATATTTACTTCTGAGATGGTTTGATAATAAAGAAGTAGATGCAGGATTTAGATCTAAGGAAGTAACGGACCGAGAAGAGAAGTTGGCGAGAGGCGCGTAAGAGAAATGGCAAGCAAAGCGTAAACATTTTTTGACACATTCTTAGTGTCAAATTTGAACGGAGTACGGTACGAAGTAACTATGATTTCGAATCGAACATTCGGTATAAACCTCATTCGGCCTATCTCTACAATGTACACATTTTACGACCCTAGCTCCATAGCAACTCGTGTCAGCAAAGTGCGCGGTGCCGCGGCGCGGCGTGCTGTGTAGCGGCGTGTAGCACACATCAACGTGATTACGTGACTAGGTCACGTACTGAGTATGTGCTATCATAGGAAAAATATGCAACAGAGGAGATAGTGCACGTGACAATCACGCTAAGCGTATCGCGTGTAAACTGGTTCTTTATTTCCATTATTTGTGCCAAAAACTGATATAATATATATATTTATTGTACTTGTTTTAGAACACTAGGTGCTACAAGTTCCCGCCTGCTTTTCTAGACGATTAAAAAGTATCCACGATAACATTCAAACAAACGCAGATTTTTTATAATATAACTAGCGATCGCCCTAAGGTCGAAATTCGACCAGCAAGTGTTTGATCATAAGACTATTTTCTATTTAACATTTGCAGTATTCATGAACCTAAACAATGAGTATTATCTACATCACTAGCTGTCACTTTTCGTTGAGTGACAATGTCAATATTTTGGGATTTCTAAGTTCAATGGCACTGGTCAGGTTAGGATTCGCAGTATTAATTTATTTAATTTAAAATTAGTAACAGATATTATATATACATTTTAGCTTTCTGCACTCCTTCTCCATATAAACTTTAACCATGCCAAATCTCAGTCTTCCGTGCACGCAAGACGTTTAATTATCGGTAGAAAGCTTTTGCTTCACGTATAATATATAGATAAATAGTGGCGCCCACCTCGCTGAGCGTAATTCTACTTTTGGAACGAAGTTCCATCGCGGGACGGGAGTGTCCAACCCGACCGACTCTAAAAAGATACAAACACACACATATATATATATATGTATATACATATAATTTTCAAGACTATAACAGTCGTCTTTGACTAGCTGTGTTTATAACTAAATTTGCACGCACTGATGCATGTTGGGATATTTTCAAAATTGAATGTAACCACTGATTAAATTTATAATTTGTTTTTATTTTTATAGTATCAATAATTAATAATCAAATGATTTGTTTTCATAACTTTATAAACAAAAATTTAGAAAATGTTTCTATAAAAAAAACTCAAATAAACGGGACTCGAACCGTCGACCATTCGTACTGTACCTACATACAACAATGCGTACAAGTGTGGTCATCAAATGATAATATAAAGCGAAAGGAATTTTATTCCTACCGACATCTCTCGAGTTTTTTATATCGGTATAAAAAGTATCTTAAGTGCTATTCCACATTATCATCAACTTCTATGCCAAAGATTAGAATCTGTCCAGCCATTTAAGCGTAGTTGTTGGAAAACATTCAAAGAAAGATTTAACGTATTTTCACATTTATAAATCATTATTAGCTGTGCCCCTCGGTTTCACCCGTGTTAATTTTGTCCGACAAAAACATACACATAATTATTGTTCTTCCCGTAAGTAAAAATGATTTCAATTCTTCATTAACTCCCTAAACTGTGTTCAAATAACATACTATAACGAGCAAAATTTAACTTCATACAATTTTCTTTATGATGAAGTAGCTTTTTTTCGTAAGGATTAATATGCCATGTCTAAAAATAATGCTTATATTTTACTTTTTAATTTCAACAAATCTTTGTCACAAAATACCTTATTGTGGCTTATGTATAAAAGGTAGGCATGCGCTATCGCTGACTTTTTTTAATACTAAGGACCAATATTTTTATACAACATTGTATTTCCGTATCATTAACGATTACGTCACCGCACGCGGATAAAGCAGTTAATTCCAGAGATTAGCGTGATTAAACAAACGAACAAAAAAACCCTTCCACTTTATTATATTTATTGTGAATAAAAGGACGTCCACAATATTTTAATGTGTGCTAAATTAATAGCGCTTGTTTTATTCTTGTTTCTTACAAAGTTTCAGTAGTTCGTAGTAACAATGTGGTTTCTTAATAACGTTCTTGACTGTAGTTTGCTTGTAGATTCGCTGCTTGCTGTTGCTGGTGTTGTGGTGTTTCTCGAACTGATCGCAGTACTGCCGCCCTCTCCGCTATATTTAACCTCGCCCTTTGCCTCGCAACCGGTAGTGCGATGGATTCCGTGCGGGGCGTCGCTCAGCCAATGAGCGCGCACGCCCTGTGTGCGCGCTCTCGGCAGTACCATGAGTCACCATGCCAGATGTTCCGAGTCTGGCATGGTTCATCCTTACAACTAGTGAAATTTATACATTTAAACTTACAACTAGCTATATTCTTATTCTAATCGTTTTAAAATATACATATTCACACATATTCAGTTCATATTATTATATCTATTCCTAACACGTATTTATAAACCTTATTCCTAACACGTATTATTTCATTTACTTGTTCATTTTATACTATTAGACTATCGTTATTCGCTCGCCCCGCTCGCTGTCCGCAACAGTTCTCCCCCCGGCGTAGCCTGCGCAGCCTCACTCTCCTCTCAGGACGGCGAGCTTCGTCGTCGGGCGCCGGAACACACCGCTCCTCGTCTTCACGTCGGCGCTCCGCACTCCTCCATCTGGTCCGGTGTAGGTTCTCGTGACGATTCCGCGCGGCCAGGTGTTGCGCGGCAAGGCGGAGTCGACAACCACGACCAAGTCCCCGACGTTCAGAGGGCGCGTGCTGTCGGCTGAGTTCCCGCGTGGCACCAGTGTAGGGAGGTACTCCTTAACCCAGCGCCGCCAGAAATGATCGGCGAGTGCCTGGGTTGCTCGCCAGGTACGCCGGTCCGCCGTGTCGCAGGTCCCCGTCGTAGGCATACCCGTCGAACTCCCAAGCAGAAAATGGTTGGGAGTGATCGCCTCTGGGTCCCGCGGGTCGACGCTCACGCGCGTTAGAGGCCGCGCGTTAATCGAATGCTCGGCCTCCGCGAGCGCGGTTTGGAGCACCTCTTCTTTAGGCGCACGCTCGTTCAAAGTGGCGGCGAGCGCGGTTTTTACCGACCGCACTAGCCGCTCCCATGCACCTCCCTGGTTAGGCCCGCCGGGTGGGATGTAGCGCCACTCGACGCTGTGCCGTAGCCCCTCCCCCCGTAGCGCAGGTGCCCATTCGGCGTAGGCGGCACGTAGCTCGGTGTCCGCCCCACGGAAGTTGGTCGCGTTATCGCTGTAGTGGCTGAGTAAGCCGAGCGGGTCATAGATTGACATAACCGCACTCAGAGCTTCTCGCTTTGTAGGTGCCCGCTTGCGTGCGCGTACATCGGCTGGTACCCGATGCATGGACGTGTTAAACCCTAGTTCATCCGTAGCTGCATTCCAGTATAGGCCCAGGATCTTTTCTTGTTCATGCCCGCCAAGTTGTGCGGGCGATCGTGCGCGTAGCTCGTCCGGTGTTTCACTGAGTACGCTCGCTCGGTTGCTGCTCCATCCGCGTAACGTAAAGCCGGCTACTGCGTGGACTTCTTGTATTTCCCTTATAGTGTGGATAGCTGTTTCTTCATCGTCGTAGCTATCCACCAGGTCGTCCATGTAGTGGCTCTGCGTTATTGCCTTGAACGCGTCTGGATGCGTTCGTGCATGCTTTTCAGCGTTGCGGTCGCGTACACTGTGTGCTATGAACGGTGAGCTTGCTGCGCCGAATATCAACGATCTCATTTTATATTTCTGTGGCGGCTTGTTCCGGTCGTTGCCTCGCCACAGAAATTGTTGTGCCGGCTGGTCCGCTTCGAGTATTCGTATTCTCAGAAACATTTCCTCTATATCAGCAGTGACGGCGACGGGCTTCTCTCTGAACCGGAATAAAATCCCCTGCAGCGATCGTAGCAGGTCCGGTCCCTCTAACTCGTCGTTTAAACTCGTAGTTCCACTGCGTGCTGCGGCATCGAATACTACTCGTAGCTTGCCGGGTTTGTTCGGGTTGAATACAGCGAAGTGAGGTAAAAACCAGCTGATGTTGCTAGTCTGTTCGTTTCCCTCGCAGCGTACGGCGTAGCCCTTCTTATTAAACAAGTTTTTGATCTGACTTGTATACGCCGCCGCAAACTCTGTGGAACGATCCATTTTCTTTTCTATCGAGTGAAGTCGTCGTAGCGCCATATTGTAGCTATTAGGTAGCACTACGTCGTCGCGGCGCCACGGTAGACCTACTTCGTAGCCTTCACTGCGTTGTTGGATCGTTCCGTCGAGTATTCGCGTCGCGCGCTTGTCGGCGTCGCTGATTCTCGGTTCGCGGGCTACGCCGAGCGCGTCTATTTTGAAGTGCCGTTCTACGAGCTCGTGTAGACTTTCGTTCCGGATCTCGCTGCCAGTGTTGCGTTCAGGTGCGTATATGTGTAGCAGGGCTTCGCTGTGGCCGATGATCACGTGTGGTGCGGTTCCGTGCACCACCCAACCCAGTTGAGTTTTCGACGCCGCCGGCTGGTTCGGTTTGCCGACGCGTAGCTCTCTGGATACGATCATCTCCCAGTGGTCCGTACCTATCAATATACGCGGCCTCGCCTTCTCATAGCACACCTGCTTCACTTTCAGATTGCGCAAGTGAGCGTGTTGGAGTGTGCTTAGAGACACTGTTTGTTCGCGCAGTCGGAGTCCTTTTATCGTTCGAGCTCGGAACTCGTGCTTCTTGTTGCCGCCCGGTTCGTACAACTTCGCTTGTACAATTTGGCTATTCGTGTACTCTTTGCCCATATTGACGCCTTGTAGTTGCAGTGGATGTGACGGTCCATGCGCTCCGATGTCCTTGGCCAAGTCCTCGTCGATTAGCGATATAGTCGATCCCTCGTCCAACAGAGCGTACGTGTTCACCGCTCCTTTGGGGCCCGATATAGTCACCGGACAGATTTTTAGTATAATCTGTCTCGGTTCTATAGTTGTTGCGACAGCCATTACCGTCTCGCTTGTTGACGGTGTCTCGTTGTTCTGAGTTTGCTCTTCGCTATCGCTTGGTCTGTCGTTGTGAAGCGACGAGTGATGCGGACGACGACAGGAGTTAATACCGCACGGCTTTCCTTTGCAGTACACACGACGATGGCGTTTGTCAATACATTTGAAACAGACGCCTTTGCTCTTCACTAGCTCCCACCGTTGCTCGACGTTCAGTGCCTTGTATTGCGGGCACCGAGACAACGGATGGGGCTTATCGCAGCTAGGACACAGATGTTCGGTTTCTGTGTACACCGTAGCAAAGACGTTCTGTCTCTTTCTGGCGGCGACTTGCGGTGCGGCAGGCTTCAATACTTCGCGTCTAGAGGTCGCTGTCGAAGTGGCGGCGGGCGCATATGTGTGTTTTAACGCACGGCTCGCTTCACGCATTAGGAAGCGTGATAATACAACGACCTCTGGATCCGTTGTTCCCTCGTTCTCTTCCGCATAGTCGCACCACCGGGACTTCAGGTGTGGGCTAAGTTTTTCTAATACTTCCCGAGCCAGCATCGGGTTGTACAGGTAGCTCCGCTTGTCGAGATTTAGTAAAACACAGACTATGTTTTGTAGTTTTACTGCGAACGCGTTCAGTTCGCTTGCGGTAGCTCCCGGTCGTGGTAATTTCCGCATATCATCCAGCGCCTTGTCTATAATTACTTCCGGCCTGCCAAAACATTGTTCCAGTGTCCGCATGATTTCATCTGGATTGTTCGCGGTGTATAGTAGCGCTGCCACTGCGTCGCGGGCGTCCCCACGCAGGCTGTTACGTAGGCGCGCTATGTTTTCTATCGGCGAGAAACGATACAGCTGCGTGGAGTCCCTCATAGCTGCTTTGAATGGCAGCCACTCGTTGATCGCTCCAGTGAATACAGGTAAGTCGGCGGCTTGGCGTGGCGGTGGATGAGTATGCGTCATCTTTTCTAGTATCGCGGCGAGCTGTTTAATATCACTGCTCGATTGCGACGGTGATTGCGAACGGGCACGTCGTTCAGGCCTGCGTTCGTCTTGTTGCCGCGCGTCGTTACAGGTACACGGTAATTGTTCCCCCCGTGTAGCTTCGGGCTGTGAGCGGAGCCAGTCATCCACTCGGTGAATACGTTCATCTGGCTCCTCGTTCGTTTGCTCACGTACGTCCTCTGCTTCATCCCGTATCGACGTTAACTCCACGACGAGGCGTTTCTTTATTAATTCCGCCTCCATACGGAGTTCTTCACGGCGAATTGCGGCTAGTTTCTCTTCCGCTTGTAGCTCGGCGAGGCGTGATCGCATAGTCGCACTCGTCGTCGATCTGTGTGAGCGTGGCGGGGAAACGTGGCCTGTTCTGACGTCAGTGCGAGTAACAGGTACAGAGGGTGTTCCCTCCGGTCGGGGTGTGCCCTCAGCCCTCTGTGTGTCTGGCGATAGCGGCGATTCTTCGAATACTCGGACTGTGTTATTTCTGTTTTGTGATTCCATTGCGTCTCCCTGGCTTCTCGTAACAACCATTGATCTGGGTACGCCGTTCGTGGATACAGATGTCTTGATAACACGTCGTTTTTCCTTCAAGCGTTGTTGTAGATCGGCGAAATGTTCTGTTCTTTTTTCTTCCGATCCGGCTTCCGAAGGACCAGATAATATTGTGAATAAAAAACGTCCATAATATTTTAATGTGTGCTAAATTAATAGCGCTTGCTTTATTCTTGTTTCTTACAAAGTTACAGTAGTTCGTAGTAACAATGTGGTTTCTTAATAACGTTCTTGACTGTAGTTTGCTTGTAGATTCGCTGCTTGCTGTTGCTGGTGTTGTGGTGTTTCTCGAACTGATCGCAGTACTGCCGCCCTCTCCGCTATATTTAACCTCGCCCTTTGCCTCGCAACCGGTAGTGCGATGGATTCCGTGCGGGGCGTCGCTCAGCCAATGAGCGCGCACGCCCTGTGTGCGCGCTCTCGGCAGTACCATGAGTCACCATGCCAGATGTTCCGAGTCTGGCATGGTTCATCCTTACAACTAGTGAAATTTATACATTTAAACTTACAACTAGCTATATTTTTATTCTAATCGTTTTAAAATATACATATTCACACATATTCAGTTCATATTATTATATCTATTCCTAACACGTATTTATAAACCTTATTCCTAACACGTATTATTTCATTTACTTGTTCATTTTATACTATTAGACTATCGTTATTCGCTCGCCCCGCTCGCTGTCCGCAACAATATTAGTATACTTAAACGAGTATTACTTATTAGATTAGATTAACTAACAATATAATATACATGTGGGAAAATGAATTAGGTACCTATATGTAATTTGTTACTGTATTACTAATAGGAATGTAGTTATGAACTATAATATAATACTATTACTATATATTCCGTACAATTTCTCTGACTAAACAATTTATTTTCTATTTGCAAATAATTATGCATGCGAAGCCACACATTTATAAAAAACGTATTAGGATACGTCATAACACGAAAAATACTGCATAGAACTCCTTATTGTACAATTATTTCAAAACCTGTATATTAGTTTAATATTTAATCGAATATCTTAAATTATTTCATTTGTTGTTAGATATATTAAATCTCTGGTTTTTAGTACCAGTAACAAAAAAGGGTGAAAGAAGTCATATCATAATGTTTATGAAACAAGATTTGTTTCGTCCAGAGATATGTCGCAAGCATGTTCTAAAACAGCAACAGCAGGCGCCAGGCCGCGACTCCACTGTATGTATTTACTGAACACCTTTCAACGCTCGTCTCGCATCGACCGACGGAAACAACGCGTTAATTCCCGTCATAAAATCAGTTTTAGAATTCGGGTTATTTACTTGTTTTTATTTTAGATCCATGATAATTTTAAGCTCGCCTCCGTGGCCAATTAGATCACGTGAACGGGATTTGGGAACGAGAAAAGAATAAGGAACTCTTTCAAAACCAATTTGCAGCAATCTTTAAACATTTAATTAACTCCTGCCATGAACAATAATATACTTTAACAAATGTGAATTTATATATAAAGACATATTTACAAATACTCAGGTTTCCCTGAAACAATTCTATTTTTAAAGAATATATCTAAAAATGACTAAAATATTGTAATTAATTTGCGCCATCACTATTGCGGTTTAATGACTTTAGGGATGTTGATAATTAAAATCATATTATGGAAAATCCTTGCGCGTCACACCATGGTGCCCTGCGGTTCGTCCGATAACGTTTACTCGGTATATGCAGAACGAGGTAAATTTGTCGAGAATATAACCTTAGGTCTTTAAGTTGTCTTTTGAAATATTTGCAGAAACACTGGTTTAAAACCCACATAGACTGCTAAAGCAACTTAAGAAAGTTAACTTTTCCTACATTTCTAAGCATTACGTTAGATTACATTAAACGTATTTTATGCATTTTTTATACTTTTTAAATATCGTTTACAAAAGTTTTTTACACTTTACTCATAGTTTACAAATATTTTATAATAGGCTTGTTCTTTAAACGTGTTTAAATATTTTTTTAAATGGTCTACAGCCATGGCAATCACGGATGAGGTTAACGTCGACAAATATATTAGTAACTCTTTACAAGTTAAGTAACATCTTCATTAATTTCTATAATCACTTTCTAATACCTGGTGGTGACGTGTTGGCTATGGTTTGCTGCGGCGAAGACTGTGTCAGTAATGCCTCGGCGCTTTGATGCTGGACACCGCCAGACACCGTCTGCGCTGCGAGTGTCTTGCGAGGATCATCCCATGTCGTCGTTTTTGTTATGTGACTGGAATTATAAAGAAAATAATTAGTATCGAAAAAAGTGAGATTATTCATTGTAGCAGTGCGTATTTAATGCATTTTGCGCTTCTAGATAATTAAGACATAAAAAATAATCACTAGTCATGAAACGTGTCATTTGACAACAACCATACTAGGTTTTAGGTGACTATGTGTGTGTTTTTGGTTGCTGTCCCATCTATACATATTATATCATACTATAAAACAGTTTTGAGCCCATGAGCTACCAGGTATAGGCGATTGCCTATTTTACCTATTACTTAAACTGTACTTTTACATTGCTTGTATATTTATTATGTTGAATATTTTGATGATGGCTTACATGCTAATAATGACTAAAACGCTAAGTTTATGTAAATGAAAACGTTCGTTCGTTTAACGTTAGCGGTTGTAGCGTCATGTGAGCCGAATCTTCCTACTTAGCGGTCGATGTGACCAATTTGTAGACAAACCGGACGCGCTGTGAGCTGTGAGAGACTCGTGAAGCCGCCGCGCCTCGTGATGAATGATTCTTTTACTTTCTTTACACTGAAAGTAGGCGCTCGTCACATTCGAGGTTACAGACGTGGCGTTTTAAATAAAACATTTTTTTATCTCTCTTTTTAGACACTAAGGGAAGAACAACAATAGTTGTTAACCATGTACCAGTAGTTGACTACGAACGCACTGAAGACGAGAAACTAAGAGTTTGGTACATATATATAAATTGATTCCACTTTAATTAATCAGCACTGTCAAGTAGTCATTTATTTGTTGCTTGTAAAGTGACACGCCATAAGCCGGTTATTTGATTTTTCCTTACCAACTTCCTTATGAGTGGCAATATATTTGAAATTGATTAATACCACAGTTTAAGAATCATATGTTAAATTGTCTTTATTACTGACTTATTAATCTTGTTGATATTAAATGATTTAATTTCTTATTGGTTAGGTTTTGCTAAGGTACCGTGTTATTATTTATATACAGGATTTTTTTCTTATTTTCTTAAATAGGAAATTGTTCATGCGTTGAACTACTACTACTACTGACTTAAAATCTAGATTTTTTAGCAATTGACCGATGCAATCAACTTTTGTTTTTATCAAATCATATACGGCCTAAATTTGCTGTTTTTGACAGGTCTAAAAGTCAATTTTATTTAATAGTTGACCTCCTGTATTGCCAGGTGTGCTCTATTACTAAAAGCTAATTTAAAACATTAAGTTTAAGCTATTTGTTTATTTTTAATCAATAGTGGGGAACAGAAGCTTTAAAATTAGGATTGAATCATTAATTTTAATGAAGAATTAAGGTAGATATGGCATTGCCACTAAAATACCTTTAAGTAGTACTATATAGATTCATGAGAAGCAGTAATTGCTCATATAGCGAAGCCAAAAAGCTCAACGATAAAAATATGATCGTTATCAGCAAATGAACTGAATCTAATCGTCTCTTGATAGAGTGGAAAAAACGCGCAGTTAAAGGGTGGAGCATTACCACGCGAAATTGATTTGCACGGAGCGGTAATGAACTTGGCCCCACTATCAGCTGTTGTCGATGTCACGCTATAACCTGTTTATCGTTCACCTGCACATTGCACTAAACCTATTTATTTATTACTCCATTTTAAATTTTAACTTTAACGCAATCATAGAACGCTGGTCCCTATACTCCAAATCTGTTTGAACATTAAGACTATTTAGTTCTACGTAAATATAAGTAGCTCATTATGTTATCGAAACTATAATGCCACTCATTCGTGCCATAGTAACAACTGTGTAGACAACTACCAATATCACATATATATTATAGTATATTGAGATATAGAAAACTGTTTTTGAAATTGTTAAATCGAATTAATCGGTTTTATGATTTATTTATAATATTATTCTGTGGTCAATGTTTGTAATAGATAATGATTACAGTTGCAAATATAGAGAAGATTAGCATTGCCAATGAGCAAATATGACAAACATTCTAATAAGATTAATAAAATCCTTTCGTATACCGCTTAGTTTCTAAATTGTATTAAAAGTTACTTAAATATAACATCTTCATAAAACGTTTGATTATATACACGTCATAGAATTAAAGTATAAAACATGATATGACAATAATATAACCAGCCAGAGTTAAAATATAATAGAATTTAATAAAATAAAAAGAAATATTTCATTTAACCAAGTTAATTACATTTTTAAAGCAAATAAATTATTAATCTATCTATAAGTACTTACAATAAAAGAGTAAAGAGTCGAAATCTATACATTGAAAATAATACGGGGAGGTTTAGAATCATAGACAGAACACATTTAGATAGTTTTTAAAATTTTTGTCTGTCTGTCGGTATGTTCGAACGCCAATCACGCATAAACTATTGGACCGAATTTAATGAAATTTGGTATAATTGTAGTTTATGCGTGAAGGTATTATCAAAATGGTGACAGTTAAGAAGGTGATACTGTCGACAGTGACCATCGAGATAGGATGGTGACCGTTATATGACAATAGTCGAGATCGTGATAGTTGAAGGATTTTATTATTTTGAATTTTTGATTTTAAGGTAATTTTTTAATGTTTAAAATAATTAAAAATATCTATTCGATCTAAATTTTCTACGTAGATGTTAGGTGTTTGCGCTATCCAGATTTTTATTAAATTATACTAAACAGACATACTTACATACTATAAAGCATTATTATTAACTGGATATTAACGGTTAACATTTAAAATGATTTCAGTTGGATATTCTCAAAGCTTTTACCGGTCAAATACCGTAAATTGGGAGATTCAGGTGAGAGGTGTTTATTTAGTTGTTATTTTTCATACATGAAATATATCACGCAGACGAAGTCGCGGGCACATGTATTTAATATACATATAGCAATGATATATTAATTGAGAAGACAATTTTTTTTCAATTACAAAATTTATTTTAGATCAAATTATTTGTGACAAAGAACACTAACCATGTCGCAATACATATCGCATAAATACCTAATAACTGTATGTTATGTTACTCATGGAAAAATTGCTGCAAGCAGCTTTTATTGAAAGGTTCACACATTACGTAAGAACTTGATTATTTATTTATAATCCAGTGACATGACATATAATATAATATAAGCTTGACAACGTGTTACCATATTCGGTTCTATCGCCACTTGACATCAGGACCCTAGCCAAGTTGCTTTTCTACAATCCTTATCGCTAACGAAAACGAAAAAAAATGTATGGATTTGACATATATCTACGTTAAATCACGTGCTCAGATATGTAAGTTCCATACTTTGTTTTTGTTTTCGTTAAAGACTGTAGAAAGGCAACTTGGCTAGGCTCTGACGAGTGATTTTGATCAAGCGTTTGCCACAGTAAAGTGACGAAGAAAAATATCAATTGCCACAATTAATTATAGTATTTTTTTTAGTAACTGTCTGCCAACTATATTACCTACTTCTATATAATAAATTACGATACGTGATTGTTTTCTCACGATTCCAAATTATCAACACAAAGCATCAAACTTCATAGAGTTATCTTGCAATAAAGAACTAGTACGAATATTTTATTTGCTACACATAGCTAACTACACGATTTACTCAATTGTTTATAAGTTTGTTATGTATGTTTCTGTTAAATTACACCACGCTAGGCACTGATTACAACGTAAGTGTGTGTGTAATTACAGAGAGTCGCGGCGCGGCGACGACGACTCGGACACTATCTCGATCCAAGGATGTCTCAAGTTGCATAACAATATCCAATTCTTTTGTAGGACCTACTGCGAATCTGCGCGTCTTGTTTCATGTTTGTACACAATCTCATTATTTAACTCACACCGTGTGTACGAAGCACGTAAGCACTTGTTCACTGAGCTCTAACATGGAAATTGGCAACGTTGATCAACAACACCTGATAAACGTTAGTCATGCACGTTTACAATACATTAAGAGTTAATTTCTCAATACGATCATTCACAATAAACATAGAAACTATGACGTAAACGTTCATTTTGCAATCATTTTGAATCGTTCTTTGTTCATTTTACCCTATAGAATTGTCACAGATCAAGGGTAAACTTGGAAACGAAAGATAAGCTATAAATTTATTCAAATCTTTGTTTCTAAAAGTTAGCTCAAAAGTTGTGTATGCGGCTCAAGATATTCGAGGTTAAATTCTCACATCACTGGTTAATAAAGGTCTTCAAAAACAGGTCTTTCGAAATAATATATCTTTTTGTTTCATTTGACGTTTGAAGTTATTAGAAAACTTATAGAGCATGAAATCCTCAACAAATTTCTTATTGTATTTTATACAATGAACTAATTTTAACAGGAGGAAGCATTTAATATAATCGGGGGTTTAAAATATAAATATTAAATTGTCGTTTTATAGAGAAAATATCAAACATATTTTTTTTTAATGAAAAGTAAATGCCTATTTAATGAGTCGTAGTGCTGGCAACTATTGTCCATGCACTTTTGCCATTTTAATTGAAGTTCACTGATGCCTCTGCTATAGAAATCCTGGAGACGGGAATGGATGAACACTTAAAATGCGGTTTTAACTTCATCGGATTTCAAATTTTTCCCCTGTAACAAACAATCCAAATTCGAAAAGAAATTGAAATCAGTTGGTGCAAAGGACTGGTGGGTGATGAAGAGTTTATAGTAATAATTTCTGTAGTTTTGAGATGGCCCGTTGTGCGAGCGTTGTCGTGAAAAACGAGTGGGCTCTAACAATTAATAAGTATTGGTTGTTTGATACCGAACTTGTCCATCATCATTAATCAATCAATCAATCATCAACATCCTCTTCGATAATTGTTGTGCCAGGTTTCAAGATGTTGTAATTAACAATGCAGGCACAGGCCCACCATACATTCACAAGCAGCTCCTTTTGACTCAATTTGCGTTTAGGACATTGTTTGGCTGCTTCCTCTGTGTCTAGCCAGTGCGAAGGACAAAAGTGACAATCGGATTCAGAATCTCCTCATTTGTGTGCCTATTCAACAAGTTAAAGAAAGCTTCGCCGCGATTTTGTCGTTGTTGTACAATGAGTTCATGCGGTACCCATTTTCGTAACTTTTTTATCTTTCCAATTTGCCGTAAACGAAGCAGTATCGTTTTATTACTTACGTTGAAAGCTGCTGCTAACTTCGACGTGGTTTGAAATGAATCTGGTTGCACTACGACTCATTATCAATTCATCGTTATAAGACTTTCCACGAGACTCGTTATTGATATCAAAATTTCCAAAACAGATGCTATTAAACCAATAACGCGTATCGTGCGTTAACTTGCGGTAGCTAGTCCATACACCTCGATATTACGTGCCGTCTGTGCTGCGTTAGTGCCACGAGGAAACTCGTATTTATTTACTTAGTTCGCCAACAGAATCAACATCAACACATTATCTTTAAAAAAAAATATGCAGTACAATATTTTCATTAAATGTGACCCTAATTATAGGCAACGACGGTATGCACATTAAATCCTATTACATTGTATATTTTTAGTAATTTAAAGATACAAACAGCTATATAAAATAAAAACAATCACAAGCAAATATAAATAATGTTTAAAGTAGGTACACAATAATTTTGTTCTCGTCTCACGAACAACAATATGCTCTCTTAATTTTAAAAACAGTATCAAAGAAGATACCAACTTCATTTGTAATAAATACTCTTGAAAGTAATGTTGTAATTTCTCATAAGTCTATTTAATGGTGAATAGTAACCTAGATTTGTACGAGATCGTTTCTCACAAAATAATTTATAGGTTCCTGTTCGTGGTATTCTTGATGGTAAGGTTATATTAACTTCCGAAAGAAGCAGAGGCAAATCCAAGATACCATTCACCAGTTGTCGACGATTGCTTGGAGTTGATATCTTAAATTTTTTTAACTGATCCGAATAACTCTTAAGCTTGTTAATGAGGTTACCACTATATGTTAGGTGCCACAGAAATCTTTTCTGCACACTTTCTAAGCGATTTGTGTAGACATCATAATTTGGATTCCAAACAGTACAACAATATTATATTAGGTCGGGTAAAAAGTGTTTTCGCATAAAGTAGGTATAAACTTGATATAAAATTTATTTGGCTGTACTATTTGTATCTGGCTGGTTTTGGTAACATTAAAAAGGTTACATTAAAAATAATAAACAAAAATAAAAAAAGTTGTTTCCCGCTATTTTTCATTTGTTTTTCTTTCTGTAAAAATAAGTGGATCTAATGAAGAAATTCGATACATTTAAAAATATTATTACAAAAAAGGCGAAAATGCAACTCAAGCAGGGACAATTTTTGTGATATTTATGGATCTAATGCAGTGTCAGTAAGAGTAGCACAAAGTTGGTTCAAACGTTTTCAGTCCGGAAATTTTGATGTTAAAGATGCACCTCGCTCTGGTCGCCCTGTTACACATAAAATGGACGCCATTTTTGAAACAGTGGAGCAAGATCGGCATATCAGTAGTTACGATGCAGCTGAAGAACTGGAAATTGACCACAAAACAGTTTTTACCCATTTGAAGAAAGCTGGCTATACCTAAAAGCTCGATATTTGGGTGCCACACGAGCTCACTGACAGAAATCTAATGAACCGTGTACTTATTTGGGATTCATTATTGAGACGTAATGAAACCGAGCCGTGTTTGAAGAGATTGATAACTGGCGATGAAAAGTGGATCACGTACGACAAGAACGTGTGAAAAAGGTCGTGGTCTAAGGTCGGCCAGGCTTCACAGACTGTGGCTAAACCTGGGCTAACTCGAAATAAGGTGAAGCTGTGTGAATGGTGAGACTGAAAGGGCATTGTTCATTATGAGCTTTCGAAAACCATCGATTCAGATCTCTACTGTCAACAACTGATGAGATTAAAGGAAACAGTTGAGAGAAAGCGGCCGGAATTGATCAATAGGAAGGGTGTGGTATTTCATCACGATAACGCTAGACCACACACATTTTATAGCCACTCAGCAAAAATTAAGAGAGTTTGGCTGGGAGGTGTTAATGCATCCATCATATAGCCCTGATCTTGCACCTTCACATTTTCACCTGTTTTGGGCTCTTCTGAAAATTCTTTAGGTTCTGTAAGGTTAAGTTAGCACAGAGAGGACTGCCAAAACTATTTGTCGCGTTTTTTTTAATCAGAAGTCCCAAAGTTTCTACAGCAACGGGATCATGTCTCTACCTACAAAATGGCACATATATACTGTAAATAAATTTAAATAAACTTTGAAAAAAATGTCTTGAGTTTTCGTATAAAATGCGAAGAAACTTTTTCCTCGACTTATTATAACAAAATTTTAGTCTGTGGATTTTTAAACTCTTTACTATTCCTCAAGACAAAACCCCAAAATTTTAAAAGCGATCCTTATTTTTTTATCAATATGCTTACTAAATTGCAATTTAGAATCAAGTGTTATTCCCAGGTCCCTAATTGAATCCAAGTTTTCAATGTAGTACTATTAATACTGTATGACTGTAAAGGTTTAAGTTTTTTAGGTATTAAAAAATAATGCAAATTTCGATTTTTCCAAGGTCACAATAATTGAACAGCTATTTTTTTAAAGAAATGTCATAGGTATATTATAAAATTAATACGACTTTGCAATAATTATAAAAAGAATGAAAGATATTAGCTAATAATATAAGTTATTTTTATCAATAACATAAAAACCATGTATCTATTAAAAATGTATACTAATCGCAATAACAGATCGGTGCAGATTTACAAGGAATAAAATAGGCTATGTAACGTTAAGATACAACTCTCAGCTAGCCATAAATAGCGATTTTTGTAAAGTAAGTCGGAGATGGAAGTGTTCCCGAACTGCTTAACCCGCGTGCGCTGGCGTAATGGTTACAATTTTGTACAAAAAAATTGATCCTAAGTATATCTAAAAAATACTGTGCGACAGCATATGCCTACTTCTTTTAAATAAGCCACAATAAGGTATTTTGATTTTTTTTTTATCGAAGATTAGAAATTTATTTATGAGCGTTATTTAAAGGCGTGGCATATTAATCTTTACGAAAAAAGTTACTTCATCATTAAGAAAATTTTATGAAGTTATTAAGCTTTGCACATTATAGCATGTTATTTGGGCACATAGTTTATTAAGAGATAATGAAAAATTAAAATAATTTGCACTAAAGAAGTAAGAAGTAAGAAAAATTAACGCGGGTGAAACCGTGGGGCATAGGCAGTATATTTGTATACATATTTGAAAGATATAAATCTAAAGCTAATTTTTGTAAAAAGTTAAGAGCTTGTACAGTGTTTTAAGAAATAGCACGGTATTTCTCTCGTTAGAAGGCATTGAAATCTTACACAATTGTTGTTTAACTGCCTAGGCAATACACCATCAATACTTATCAATTTACTCTTGTATTCAGTTACGAAATGTATATTTTAATTCAAATAAGATTTTAATGTAATTGGGCAATAACTTAATAATGTACATATACACCAATATTTGTATAATGTTACTATATCTATAGTATACCTACCTATAAAGAAAATTAAAGTGTCTCTCTGTCATGGAAAAATAAAGGCTTTTTACTAAACTCACGGGTATTTACACGAAACAAAAACCCAAACGCGTTTTTTTTAGTTTTTGTTTATTGTTGTTGTCTATTCGTTTATCTAGGCTAATCTCCAAAACGGCTGAAACGATGTTGACGGGACTTTCATTAGCAGGTATAGGACTTATTAAACAACATATCTTTACGCCGATTATGCGTTTCCATGGGAGTATGTAATGTAATGATAAAAATTACAATTGAAAAAAGTTTAAAACACCCTACTTTTAATCCCGATATGATACTTAGTTCCCGTAGGACGTCATATTCACGTGAAGGAAAGTAGCATGTACAAGGTAGTATAAAATCAAACTTTAGTATGTCGAGGTTTTATACTTCAATCAAATTGAAATTAGTATTAAAGGAAACATCTTGAGATATATCCTTACCTAGAATGCTTCACTTGGGTAGATAGCAATATCCAATTATTTATTGACAGTGAAACAAAAAGGGTTATACAGTTTAAACTTCATCAATTATAGCTACTCAAAAGTACATAAATGTAACCGCAGACAAAGTAAAATCGTAAACAGTATCACGAGAACAATATGACGTATCTGGTGAAATGCCTCGTGTTTCAATTAAACGGAAAATAAAGTTGGCATCGTGGCTGTCGACGTAACATAAACATTAAAATAACTATGAATCTGTGATGGTTTTGTAGCAACTCTGAAAATCTCATTCACTTGCCAATACATTACTATACCTACTCTCTCACGTTAACCAATACAAAGCAACTACTCGTAAATATTACGTTATGCAGCCTGGATTAACTTTTAAAGTTTTAGTTTTAAGCTATTTTGGTCTTGAATCGAAAATATAGATAATCTTTGTATTGAGTGGTCTTTTATAATTATTATGTAAAGTCATTTAAAAAAATACCACTGATACTACTTTAACTCATTTAAAAGTAATGTGGGATTAATATTATTAAATTAATACCTATTATATCAAATGATTTCTGACAACAGTATTTTCTTTTTATGTGACCAGACACAGTTAAATAGACACTATGAATAAAATATCGCCAAAATAAATATTTCTTTTTTGCCCTCCTGTATAACATGGACAGTTGCGAATTTTCATTTAACCAAAGCCTAACAACCGTTTAGACCTTAGCTGGTTTAATCTAATTTAAGTTGCAGATACTGGATTTCGCTCCTAAGATGGCGTTGATTAGGACCGGATACGCGTCATATCAAACGCACATCCTTGTCTGGTGTATAATTTTCCCGGTTTTACACTTGCATAGAGACTGCAGAGAGCACAATGAACAAGAACCCATAATTCGAATAACCTGGAAATAAATCAGCTTTATTTACTCTTTGATGTGTTGCGTAATGGGAGTTGATTGCGCGGTTACGATATTGCGCTATAAGGTGTAATTCCAAATGACGGAAAACAAACTAATGAGCACAAGAATTGTAAATCTGTAATTTAATACCACAACGTAGGTACTCGCTCCGAACAACATCATTGAGGACTGTTTTCATAGTATTTTCATTATAAAGCAATATAATCAACCTAGTCACGAAAAATTTGTAACGCGTACTTACTTAAAATTGTAATTTTGAAGTTTTCTAGCTTTAAGTTTAGGGAGAGAAGTCATGTTGCAAATAGAAAATATTTTACTATCTCAATTTTAAACTTTAAAATTTTGTAGAGCTATCATTACACACAACATTACTATAAAAGTAAAACACATGCATTTTAATTTACAGTAAGTATTGTTGATTTAGTAGGTACCTCGTGTTATTAGTTTCATGGATAGGTAAGCGATATGTGTAATATATTGGTAATGATCTAAAATTATAATATAAAAGAAGCGAGAGTACGGTTATGGAGAAAGGGATAATAAAATGTTAAACTAATAAATTATCAAAAGTATATTAATACCTACAGAGTGTGCAAATTCATAATGAACACAAGAACAACAATAACTGGTTTACATGGAAAACGTTGAATATCAATGCAATATTGACATGCAAATTATTTCTATGTAGTTGTAATGCAATAGATGCTAGTATAAACAGCAGGTCGGCACCGTTAGCCTAAGTGTGTCGTTTCGTCAACAATACGCGTGAGCACACAATAACATTTTCTTTATAATACGCGCTGTCTACACACAAAACACACACATGCATAATAAATACGATTACATGTTTATTTCCATTATCTTTCTTCGAATTAGTTAAGAAATATTATACTAAATGGTGTTATAGTTAAGCCGAGGCTAGCATTTGACAAAACTGGGTGATATGACACGACAATTATTTATGACGGGATCGCGACCACCATACACCAGGTGTACACCCGCCGTAGTAGCACGCTTAAACGAGTCGCATTTCGGGATCAGCCAAAACATATCCAACTACCGAGAGGTTTGCAAGTCTCTATGACAGGGTCGACCGGCGATGGATTGCCGACCTATAGGTGGTCAATGTTGTTTTTGAATTATACTGTGTTTACCGATCAGGCACAATATCGACACTTTGCCTTCCTACTATAAAAAAGGTGTTAAATATGGTGCTGCCGAAAATGTTAGATTCTAGTCTAAAAAACGTCCAGACTGAGATGCTACGGCCATGTACTCCGACGAACAGTGTGCCTTTCCATGGCTACAAAGAATATGGGAAGAGGACGACCTCAAACAACATGGATGACGAAGATCCAGAAGGACATGAGAGATATGGGACATGCAAAAGACGACGCAAAAGACTGATGTAAATGGCGTCGCTTGATTGGAAAAGCCGACCCCGCGTAACGGGAAAAGGCGCGACCTTAGAAGAAGAGTCTAGAACACGGAGACTGTTTCTCAACTTGAAAATGTTACTTTAGGAAACGGGTCAATATTCGTATCCTTCAAATATTGTTACAATCAAAAAAAAAAAAATAGTACAAAATCTCATTCTGACATAATTTTCTTCACTTTCTTGCATTTATGGACGGGGACTCCCTAAAATTAAATCGTGTGCAGTGCTGCGCATGGTCCTACAGTCCGACAAATTCGTGCGCAACCGTCCTATGTGACGACAGACGACGGCGGCGAGGTACTTACTTACAGCCGATAACGTGGGCGAGTTATATAGAGAAAAATGGAACCGCGTGCATTTGCGTGACTTAGACGTGCAGTCACAGTACACTAAAGTAAACAGTATCAGGTCTTCATACAAACGGTAGAGACAACGTACCAACTTCGAAATGTCGGTAAACTTCAGTACACAATAATCGCGAGTGCGCCGAAGATACTTCATTTATAACTAATGACGAAATATCATATTACTTACTTCCTATAATTTAGGCTAGAGACTTAGACTACTAATGTTGCCACCAATAGAGGTTATTTCATTTGTATTATTATAACAAAAAATATTAAATAATCTCAAAATCATTCATAATTTATAAATTTTAATGATAGTTTAGTTTAGTTTTTTTAATTAAATAAAATTAC
Organism: Saturnia japonica; assembly: GCA_033032175.1. Taxonomy (NCBI): domain Eukaryota; kingdom Metazoa; phylum Arthropoda; class Insecta; order Lepidoptera; family Saturniidae; genus Saturnia; species Saturnia japonica. The sequence continues at coordinate 6,308,884 of CM065311.1, read as the reverse complement.
AAATGTGGAAACTTAATAACAAGTGTGATCTCCTCTTGCCAAAATCAAGGCTTGAATCCTTCTGGGCATACTTTCCACGATATTTTTAATAACGTTTTGAGGAATACGTTCCCGCTCTTCTGCAATTACTCTTTTTAGATCCAATGTTTTGTGAAGCAGGTTGCACTGATCTTACCCATCACTTTAGAACATCCCAGACTTGCTAAATTCGACTGAGGTCAGGACTGCGAGCTGGCCAATCTTAATGACGAATTCTAAGTTCTTGCATGTACGCTTCCACGTCGCTAGAAAGGTGAGGGCGAGCATTGTCGTCCATAAAAATGGAATCTTCCTCAAGAGCCGTCAATGCGTGCTTGGCATGTGGAATTAGGACTTCCGTTATGTACCGGTGTGCATTTAATGTTCCATTTTCTATGAAAACTAACTCCGTACGCTCCGTCGAATTAATTATTGCCCAAAACATAACGGGGCCTCTGCCATATACAGTGATTTCTTTGAAACACACTTCCGCATAGCGTTCCCATGTCCCATGGTCTTCGCAGAACTCGCCGGCCTCGGTCCTCTCCACACATAGAGATTCTAGCTTCATCAGTAAACAATACTTTGTTCCAGTCCTCCAGAGTCCATGAAACTGAAGTCGAGCAACACAGTGCTCACGGAGTATTTAGGGCAAAGGGCCGGGCGGTAACTGCTGATATTGGCAGCCAAAAGACTCGACCGTCCAGAAACTAACTTCTACTCCTCTTACTTCTTCAAGGCTCTTCTTTAGGTCCAAACTTGACGACTAACGATTCCGCAACGCCTGACTTCCCAAAAAGCGGTCATCTCATGGTTCTGTGCATCTTTTCCTTCCCGAACCTGGTCTTCTTTTGACCGAACCGGTCTCTTGATACCGTTGCCAAGTCCTCTGGACAGTTGAACGACTCACACTTAGCCGCTGAGACACATACGTTCGCGAGCTACTTTCTTCAAGTAGGGCTATAATTTTACCGGTCCATATCGCTTTATCAGTCACATCCCAAAGTGCTATTTAACGTATAAAGAAAGAATAAATTGTTTAATTTGCAGAAAATATCCAAAAAGTTTTAAAATTTTAGTAATCAGCAAAAACAATTCCAGCAATTCGCATCATTAGTAAAGCAATTTTACAACAATCATTATTTTTAAATTTGTAACGTAAGGAATCATGCCAGGATACTTCAAATAACATGCCAATACATCTTCAAATTAATAAACCTCGTAATATTCATTGAAGTAGAGAAAAACACGTAAAGTGCAAAAGGGTTTACATGTATATAAATTGATATTTATTGTGTAAACTAGAAATAGATAAGGTTGAGTTTGAGTCCGAAATATTCTGTTTTCCTAATGAATTAAATAAAAATTAAAATAAATGAATTTAATAAATAATATATAAGCCATTAAAGATTATAATATTATAATTTTAACGATGTTACGCGTAGATTAAGTAAGACTGATTATTATTCATATAAAAGACTATTTTTTTTACTTTTATAATAAAAATTAAATACGTTAAATAAACTAACTCAAACTATTATTTTAGTTTTAAGAATATCTTTAGAACAAAAAAAAAATCTTTCATATATTATGAAATATCTAGTATTTTGATATCTTACTTATATAATACTAGCTGTGCCCGCGGCTCTGCTCGCGTGGACTACAGAATGCAGTTGATCAGGCACTCGCACCAATCTTGCTACCCCTGCTCCCCGTTATTTTAAAGTCAAAAATGCTTATTGTGGGTGATCCTTAGAAGATAGGACATATATTATGCTCTCGCTGACTTTTTTGTAGGTTTTTATAAAATAGTAGATTAATTTGATATAAGTATCTCTTATGGTTTACTAAGCGTAAGCCATTTAAGCGCCCCAAAATCGTCGTTTTTCCGATTTGAGTTTTACTTTTTCTAATCCTAATTTTTCTAGCCCTTTTTCTAAAATAATAGTACCCTAAGTTACTTGTTATTACATCAGCTACTATTAGGTATTTCGGAGATTACCCGAGACAAACAGACAGATAAAAAATAAAAAAACTGATTTAAAGACTTCATCTCATCTTTGCGCGCCCGGCCCTATGTGTGCGCGCTAGTAAACATGCAGTTTTTATTTGTATGACAGTGACACCGGACGTGACAATCGCCTTCCGATCAATGTGTATTCTTATCGCTTTGTTTTACAGGTACACCCGGTAATAAAAATGTCTGATTCATCACAGAGAAAATGTTTCACCTAACCAGTAGTATGGGCTTTATAAGCGTCATATCACAATGATCAAAATATTAATTCGCTAAATTGTAACTTAAAAAAAGATAGATATTAAGCAATGTACAAAATACACAGCAATGTGGTATAAAAATTCTTCGTCTACCAACCATATCATCCTAAACCTACAGAAAAATATTTGGGTGATTGAAGAATATTATATTAATTTACATAACATTGAACAGAACGTGACAGAAATAATGAAATTAATGGAAAGTTCATCTAGTGGTGGTGATACGGAATAAAATGTTAAATAAACATGCATTTACTTAATTGAGCTAATGATTTATTTTAATATTGAGCAAATAAGATGTAAAAGTTTTCGATATTATACAAGTAAAATAACTAATAAAATTCTCTTGTTTAGTTGACCCTACCTCTCGACACGCACACGTAGACACTGTATCTACACACGCTTTACGCAACATAGAGCCGCGCGCAAAAATGAATTGAACTGTTTCTATATTATTGCAAGAACCGTTTAAACATTCATAAGCATTTAGTAAATAGTTGTTAGTTTGACATTACAAACAGACACTTCAATTTTATTTTATTTTATTTTAATTAGCTTGCCGGGCAAACGTACTCTTCCCTTTCCGACAGTCAGTTAACTCGACCAAACCGCAATCTATACCTTTTCATCCTAAAAACTTTCCCAAGGTCACAACGAACCAACCAAAAAAAGAATTACACATACTTACGTATAGTCCGAATCGTGAGTTATGGTTCGAGTTCATACAAAAAACGATAGAAAAAAGGACGTTCAGTTTTTCCCGAATTTTAACATTTTCACGGAAACTTCCAATTTTTCTTTACAATAAAAATATAATTTGGACTATTTTGAACATTTTAAAATAAAAATAGCAAAATCGGTTCATACGTACTCAACTGATGAGCTCGCCAACGAACAGATTTTTTTATTTATTTATTATTTATATAGATATGAAAGTTTGTATGTTTGTTGTTACTCAATCACACAAAAACATTTGGGTTTTTGGCACACTGATAATAATTTATAAACTGGATTAACAACATGAAGGATATTTTTAAAGACCAAATTCTAAAATCCACGCAGACGAAGTCGCGGGAAGAAACTAGTTTATTATAAATATCCGTTTTTAGAAACCCAGAAATAATTTACCTAATTTTATGTAAAAATGAAATGAAATGATTTTCTTCTCACTGTATATACAATAATAAATTTTTTTTGCGATACAGGTGAAATTATGAAATAATTTTTTTCTTACTATATACCACACAAACGAAAATAGAATAAAGGTGTGATGTACCATGCTAAAATGTGGCGGTGAATAACTGAACCAAACTCACTCTGAGCGTGACTCATTCATTCACACTGCACACTCGCTTTACTAACAAACTAATTTAGTTCCGTTAACACATTTTAATACAAACTACACTAATATTGGATAAACCTCAGAAGAAAATAACTATGTATATCTATGTGATAAATATGTTTTTGTCACGAATTGTCTACAATCGTTTTGAAAACCCCATTCTTAAAAGACTATTCTCGTAGGCAGCGATGTCCATATTGGTATAAATAGTATCAATAAATAAAGGATTTTTCTACGTAATCTTAGTGACAGTTCAACGGTATCATCACGATGGATCGTAGGTTTTTAACCGAGAACAACATGGCGGAGACGGCATTCTAAATTTGAATCTCGGACGAGTCGGCGCGCTCGCGTACGTAAATAAACGCACACACCAATATTCAGTAACACTATACAAACGTTATAGCAACGTGTATCCACGGCGCCACTCAAATGAAAACTGCTCTTCACTCTTCAGTATTTGTCAAAATTCCTAAAGTTTTTTACTTACTATCGGACGGCAGAATTAACGGCTCTCTATGTATTTTTATTTTCTAATTCGCTTAGTTGGCCAGATGAGGGAAGTCGAAATACTCCAGCTAAACACCACCCTTTCAGTACCAAGATCTTCACATGACAATCGGCAACATTATCCATCGTCAGTCTACTTACACTCAATGTACCCATCATACCCACACAAAGTCGTGTGGACGAAAATGTACATATGACGCATCGACTTCCGGCCGATGATTTTATTATAAGATCTACTGTTCCAGCTAACACGAACGAAATGTATTTTCGTCTAGGACTTCTTTTCTATAGTATGTCTTTGCTAACCAGCATTATAAAAAGAAATTTTGACGAAATAAACAATTTTTCTTATAAATATTAACCGGAATAACTTAACAATAAAATATTAAATCCCTTCATAATTCTTTATAATTAATTATACAAGTCATAAGTTATTATTAGTTTATTTAGACTTTACTTTAAAAGCATATGGATATCAGGTCAGAGTAAATTAGTTGTACTATACAAACCGTTGACGGGTTTACCAAAAAAATATATAAACAAAATTCATAATCGAGTAGTTATATAACTGAGTACTGTTTAGAATCCAGTGTACAAAGAGGGCTTTTGTAAGAACTTTTATTTCCTGGTAGTACATTATAAGCCGCAGTCGCCTCATCGCACCACACCGTCCGCGTCATGCGTCAACGCAAACTAACAGTGCCTTGCAATTTTCTATTATGAACTCATAATACCAGCCGGGTTACACGAAATTTTAAGCCAGTTCAGTTTAAAAACACGACATTTATTCTTATTAGGGTCTCAAGTCTCAAGCTATGGATTTGATCGTATTTGCCAAGGTATATTTAAAAGTGCGTAGATAGATAGTAAGTAAGTCATAATTTAAATCACATTTTTTAATGTTGTAATTCAAAGAATTGTAAGATAATTGATTTAATAAAGTTAAAAATATTTGAGGTAAACTAGACATGTTAAATATTATATGAAAAGTTAAAACAAAATGTTTAGAATTAAGAATAACATCTTGCTACCAGCCATAGCCATAACCGCGTGAGCTTTTGATGTAACGGGCATTAAATCAATCGGTTGTTTTCCTTGTCGTGGACGGGAACTGGCGCGGGCCGGGCGCCCCGACTACGTACCTACAATACTTTTGTTCTCAAACTAAACGGTGTAATAAAAATCTTTAATAGGCGAAACAGGATACAATAAATCTATTTATTTTGCAGTCATATGAAGTTGCACGTTTCCAAGTTATTGAGGATTTTATTTCTGAGACAAATTTTATAATATGAAACACAAAAAAGATACTATGTAGATATTTAATCTTCAAGATGAAAGGATTCAGGTTACTGCTGCTTTATTTATCTTACCATGTGTGTGTAGCTGAGATGCTTATGTACTCGAAGGAATTAGATGATAATATTATTTACTACCGGTGCGTACGCACTGGTGCAGTGTGGTTAGTAGCCGAGCGCGCGGTGCGACGAGACGCGGCGCGGCGGCGACCAGTCGGCCTTGCCACTCCGTGGCCTGCCTCTCGCTGCCAGAGGTTAACAACATGTTTTTTTCATCTAACTTTAGAAAGTAACGAGATAATACGTTCCGGTTGCTATAATATAACAGAAATAAAAATTTGTTACTCCTTTGAACTTCGCTTTACGACGTTCAATTTGTTAAAAGTAATCCAATCTTGTAAAAATATATTTTAACAGAAGACTTCGATTTGATGTCAAGCTTAATACAAGAGGTACTGCCATGTATAATTATTATTATTTTATCAGTTAGTTCATTCCACTTGTTGATTTCAATAATCAAAATCGCTATAAATAATATTTGAGCCGTTATATATAACCGAAAGATAACATACCAATTTTAAGATTTGACGATATGGCCATACTAAATTTTGTATCAGATTTTAACCCATAAAGGTTGATTAAAAAAAATTGCTCTTGTATATTCTAGTTACATAATATTGCGTATGTTAGTATGTAAGGCAGTCGAAATAAAACAGTTACATCAAACATGGTCGCATAGTGTAGTTTTATTGTCGATTTTAAGTGTTTTCTGGCAAAATTCCTGAAGGTAACTCAGTATACGATTTTTGCTAGGGGACACAAACGCAAAAATATGAGATTTTTTTGTAAAAGTGTTTTGCCTTATTTCTGTTTAGTATTTGCACACATCATGCTGTCTTGTTCTATAAAAAAAATTAACCGTAAGTTATAAGTAAAAGTTCATTTATAATGAAAGTTCACAAGTTTATGAGGTCTTCGGAAAGTAATACTTTGTATGTAACGAATATTTCGTATCCTGAGTTATCATGAAATTTCATAGAAACAAATAATTTTTAAGAACGCGTAATCAATTTTCCCGTTGTGTATAATTATCATAGATACAATTGCGATATTTTTGTGTATGACTATTATCAATTAGTGCATATTTATAATAATATGTCCGCGATAGCAAAGTCTAGATAAAATAGTTTATTCACCCACAAACCATATATGATAAAAAAGCAGTTTCTTTATATTTATAAATATATGCGCAGAGATCAATGCAATACTGATCCAATGAAAACCGGTTCAACACTCAACATGAACCAGTACTAATAACTTTTTGAAAATTAGCGTACAAGGATATAATAAACATCACGAGAAAACCTAAACCCCTTGAGAAATGTTCTTTTAGTACCACTAAAAGAGAATGAATAAGAACTATTGATTTCTCTGTGTATAAAATCGCAAATACGTTGTCAAACTCATCGTGGTTAGCCCTGTGGCTTGTCTCGGGAAGAGGACATTGCCCAGAGGCGGGAACTTAAAAGGTTAGTACCACCGTGAAATATTTTATTTGTAGAAGCATCATATAAATTTGTGCAGATAAACCAAGACTCTTTATAAGTCAAATAAATATATTTACAGAGTTAACAAATAAAAATCTACACTCTGTAATATATAATTAAGTAACTCCTATTGATAATAATGATAGTAATAATAAATTAAAAATTGTAAAGTTTAACTAATAAACAATAACCCCATACCTTAAAATCGTACAACATCCAACGATTGAATTGTAATAATAATAGTTACTAGCGGTCGTCCAATGATCGAAATTCGACCCGCGACTTTAATCATAGACTATTTATTTATTATCTGTTTAACATTTGCAGTATGAACCTAAACAATGAATATTATATCACTTGCTGTCACTTTTCATTGAGTGACAATGTCAATATTTTAGGGGGTCTAAGTTCAATGGCACTGGTCTGGTTAGGATTCGCAGTATTAATTTATTTTATTTAATATATTAGTAACAGATGTTATCGATAAATTTTAGCTTTCTGCACTCCTTCTCCATATAACCTTTAACCATGACACTTAAAAAGGGGTGCAAAGTTTTTGCTTCACATATTAATATAATGATGATATTTAGAACTAGTTGTGCTCGCGGCTGCGCTCGCGTGTTCTACACGATGCCGTCGATCGGACACACGCGCGATCGTGCTACCCCGCCTCCTTCTCGGTTGTTTGAAAGAATTTAAGAACTCGAATTGAATCACAATTACTGATTTATTTCATTTGCGCGGAATCCTAATTCTTTTTCTAAAATAAAAGTAGCCTAAGTTACTCCTTATAACATTAGCTATCTGCCAGTGAAAGTCCCGTCAAAATCGATCCAACCGTTTCGGAGATTAGCCAGAACAGACGGACACAAAAATTTTAAAAATTGGTTTTTGCATTTAGGGAAAATTTGTTATTTTGACATTACAAACAGACACTTCAATTTTATTTATTTGTGCCTATAGATGAATTTGCGTTCTGATATTATAATACGAAACAAGGATAATGACGTCATGACCTAAACTACATTTCTAAGATTGAATCAGCCGATTTTGATCGCTTGACTTTTAGCATCCGGGTTAAAAGGCACACCTTTGACCTTATCTCTATGCCTTCAAAACCTACACTGATTTTTAAAAAGGTAGCTACTTACTAAATGAATTATCATTATAAATGCCGTTTTTAGAATAAATTTTGTCACTATTATAAATTTTCTATACAGATAAATATAATTTATATAACAATCATAAGATGATCAATTTTAATTTACCTTACTATATTCAGGATATATTTAAAAAGCTACTTAATAACGACAAAATTATTTAATTTGGTGTTCATTGCTGGTTTTTTTTTTAGTAAAGTATTGTATTTTTTTGTAAAATTCTCGTTTCATTAAGTTGTACTAACATGATGGAGCGTAAATAATGCTAATAAAAAGTTTAAAATAAATAATATGATTTTTTTTAATCAGGATCAATTTTTTTTCCGTCCCATCATCAAAGGTGTCATTAGTACTATGGTCTGTCTTCATTTTCGGGAGCGGTCTACTAATACCCTGTATAAATAAGAAATAATTAAAAGTAAATTCAAAATTTATAAAATATATCGATATCTATTTTTTAATGGCGCTTTGTAAAACATGTAAAGGGAACCAATAAAGCTAACTGCGTCATTCGTGCACTATTCTTGGACTAGCTTAAAACAAATCTTTGTGTACATTCGTCATCAGTTAGTTTCAGTCCGCTGAGCGCAGGCTTCTCCAAACAAGACGCGTCAGTGCCCTAGCCTCGGTTTACTGATCATCATTTTTATTTAGTTGTCCTTACACAATACGCCACAATGGTCTGAACTGGAATTAGTCTATCCTACCAGTGAACGGTTATACCATCCACAAAACACTTATAAAAACATCTTAGGCATCGACTGTTAATTTTAGTCAGTTGCATTCAGAAATAAAATTACTTATGTACCAAGTGCACACAGTGCTAAATGACTTGCTATACATATTATTTTGACAAATATTTACATTAATACCATTCATTAATAACGCCTTTCATCGTCATAAAGTGTAAAAGCTCAAAGTGTAATTATATATATTGTGCCGTGCCCTGTTGTTGTTCAGTATTTAAGTGCGTATCCCGAAGCTCTTATAGAAGGACTAAAATGTTTGTAAACGTAAAGAATAAAAGCACAATTATAATAATAAATCTGATATTATTACTACCGCGTGGAATCCTATTTTCATCAATAAATGTAAAGTATGTATTAATAATTGAAATGAAATTCCGTAAGTTGACAGGTTTTTTCGGAAGTTTTCTCCTCTTTAGGATGTTATTTTTAACCAATTTAAAAAAAGGACGAAGGTTATCAATTCGAATGTGTATTTTTTTATGGATGTTCAGTCATAACTAGGTACTTTGTTTATGAACCGATTTGGATGATTCTTTTATTGGATAAGTGATTTGGTCCCATTAAAATTTCATTGGCATTGGACCTTCAACTTCGAAGATACACCAGAGAACTCTTCAAAGTAATTGAAGTTGGTATTCTTTTTTGTTAAAACTTGGCTTGTGTTGTCTTCTCTAACACCAATAGTTTTCGAGTATTTAGTAAAAAAACTAGACCCATTTTTTAAAAATCTCTGTTTATAAAATTTGCAATTGTTTAGGTGCGTGTTTGAAATTTTCGAGTATTTTAACTTGCCATAGACATGACTTAGCACGATTTTGAACTTGTTACTAAAAATTTGCTTCTGATTTGTAAGTAAACGGATATGTCACAAATATTTATTTTCATGAATGTAATAGGTACATATAAATCGGCAACTCTAAAGAGAAAGAGCATAGCATAAGCTTTTGTTAGAAAGTTACGGATACGAGACCAATTTTGAAATGTTATGGCTTATTTTTGCAAACTCAAAGGTTTTAAAGTATAATTTAATGTTTAGTAGACGTGTTTAATAGTGGTTATGTGTACGGTAACTGGATGTAACTCGTTTAACAAAGAAATCAACAAGTTAATACGGGCAATAATGTATTCCGTTTTTGGTCTCGATATAGTTGGGTACTATACTAAATCTATAAATATTACATTGTTTTTTAAGCACACCCTGAAGTTGTAATAAATCTTTTAAAAGGGATTATAGTTAATGTTTTCCTATTATGTTTTATATAGTAGTATTATATTAAAACCATTGATGAAAACAGTGCGAATCTCTTCTAAGAATATAAATTAAATTAAGTATCAGATGTAAATCCTGCAGTATACAGGAAAACTATTTATTATAATCTGTATTACTAATAGATCAAAAATAAACTATGCAGCGTATGTCAAAAAACTTTCACTCCACACTATGAAAATCAACCGACAATGTTCAACGAGTGTAAGTGACTCATTACGTGTGGAGAACTGTGTCATATAATTAGACGTTAATCAGTGAAAAAAGTACATGTCCGACGACACAGGAAGCCAGTCTGGCACGAATTAATTATTCGCTGTGCAGTGTGCGCAACTCATTCATAATATGGCAGACATCACAGGCATGTCGTGGAAGCGGGCCCGTTCTCTACGGAAGCACACAGGAAGTTGTAATGGTCGCATGCGCGCACCTAGCTAGTAGCTGCTGATGCACCGGAACTAGAATTAGGCGGGCAAGCGCGGACGAACAGTTAACAGCACGAAACCGGTTCTCTGTCATAGTTGAATTTTATACATATTAGATACATTCATGTTTTTAGTTGTCTCAGTAAAATAATTTCTAATAATATATATATATAATATATATATATAAGAAAGGAGTGTATAGGGGGAATAGGTAATCAGCTACTTTAGTTATATTACTATCATATTATTACATAACTAAACAAAAAATCATTGGGAAAAGAATGTAAGTACTAACTAAATAAATATTAATTATTCTCAAAAAAGAAATCCTACTTCAATGATTTTGGGGACATCGTTGGACAACGAAAAAATAATCATCCAAAATCGGTTCCTAAACAAACTAATTATAGGTACTTAAGCATCCTTAAACAATATAATATACAATTGAATTGAGAACCTCCTCCTTTTTTTGAGTCGATTAAAATACAGTTCACACTCATATTCCAGATTTACGTCTAGAATATATCTAGCAATAACAAGGCCCTCGAAAATCAGTCAGTTTTTGGCTGCATATGGTTGAAATAACTAACTACGAGAACAAACTAATTAAATACAAGGATATACTTATTCTATGTGTTTACAATATAAAATCGACACAAGGTTGCCGTCCAACTCTGCTATGTTCTGTCAAACAGGCAGCAAGGCAATCATATATGTATGTTTGCTTTATAAACCAAGCTTACTACAATTATACCTAATAACCAAGTTACAAACTATTAAAGTTCACTGCTACTCCGTGACAAACGGACAAGGCAGTAGTGATAAATAGAAAATCTTGAAATGGAAACGCTCTATTTTGCACCGTGGCTTAGGTAAGGTAAGGGTCTAACTTTACTTTTTTTTCATATCTAATTTGAATAATATTTTACATGAAGGATCTTTTTTTTGTAGCAGAAATTGTTTTTTTTTAGAAATTCATAGATTTTGTTTTACGGTATTTCTGTAAGGAGGTATAAAATACACTTTTACAAAGATAATAAAAATTATTAATACACGTTCAATCTCATTCATGATAGGACACGCTAGACGGCTCGACACAGGACGAAGATATTTCCCACACGCAACCGGAGAGTTGAAGCGGGTGTATCACTGGACGGGTGCCTCGAGCGAGTACCTCGTATACCTGGAGCCTACTAAATGACTTTGCGGTCCTTGAACCCTCCTGCGCCACATATATATCATCATTCATGCGACAGGAAAAAAACCCTACAGGTAAATTTCAACAAAACTCGTTTCAAGGAATTATCAACATATTTTATGTACAATATCGTGTCACTAATAAACTCGCCAAATGTCATGAACTCTTTATTGAAACTTAAAATGTCAACATTAATACGTCTAGAAGATAACGGAACAAAATTCTATTTAGCAAGTTAGGTTTTATCTTTACATAACTTGTTTAATGTTTATAATATAATACAAGTTATTTTACGTATTAGAATTAAGAGATGGTACTAATATATTGATGGTAATAATAATATAAAGGTACTAGTACCAGCGATTACTAATGTTTAAACTTCGTGATCAAAATCTAGGACATTGCAACAACGCGTAAGTTACGAAATAATAAAGTTGAGAAGGGAGCTCAGGCATTTTGGCTTCGAGGAGTAAAATGTCACTGGCGCTGTAGGTACATAAATCATTCGTCCTAGTTATTAGAGTAACATTACAAGGTCGAAACCAGAATATTTTATAATAAAATACCAACGAATGTAGTGCTATGATATTATTACATTGATTGATTTGAGTATAAAATGGCTGTTTCCGTAAATTTTATTTAACACACAAAAATGGTGTAATTACTATAAATGAAGATATTGTGATACAAGAATAATATGTTAAGGTAAATTTTTGGTCTCAATTAAGCTGACAATTTCAGGCAAATCTACTATTTATAATGTATACAATACAAGCCGTGCGATATATATATAGTAATTATAGAATGATCAATTCATTTTTTGTTGTTTTTTGCTCGCTGGCACAGTTCACGGCATGTTATCGTCAGGTTATCGAAGATTACTGAATGATCGGCGCCGCGCCGCGCCGCGCCGGTACCGAGAAATGCGGCGTAGCACTCAAAGGCCGGGGGCGTATTTGAGAGAAAAAAAATCGATCCCTTTGTTACCAGCAACTCAGGTGTACAGAAATAAAAAGAGCACACCGTGAACTGACAGCCGCTAGTGATGCCTCGTTGAGATCATTCCTATTTGTCGATAAAGGCACATTGAAACCTTAAACAGAAAGATATACGTTGCACTAAAACTGTTTTTAGAATAACAATTTTGTGGCCCATTTCAAATTTGCCGAAGATATAAAGAACACTGTACAAATGTGACTGTAAAATGGTAAAAGATAATATTTTCACCACAACACCTATTGTAATAATGCCATTATTATTATGGTTTTTAACTAATAAGTATTCGAAATCATTAATATATCAAGAAATACATATTTTACCATTAAGTACATTACATTACATTGACGTTACTTAATGTACGCAACAGGCGAAATTATCCTAAGTCAAGGTAGGTTATTATAACTACCTGAAGATATACCCAAATTATTTTGAGTTTAACAACTAAACAACAAACTAAAGTTTTTTTTTTCTAAATTCGTCTTAACTATATTTTGCAACGTGTAAGAAAAATTATACTAATCTTTCTTTACTTCCTAATCGAATTATTGCTTGTCACAATTATCATTGGGTTTTCATTTAGTTTACACATTCTTCGACTTCACTCCATTGTGCAGCAAAACATTGACATTAAGCGTTTGTCTTTATGAGTGTTCTACGTGTTCCACATTATCTCATGTTTTTAAAATTCCACATTAAGTTGCGGGTAACAGCTAGATAATTTTAATAGCATGATCCTATCGATTATTATTGTTGACTACAATAAAAATTATTCACTAAAATCAGTAAAATCTTAAATTTCGCGGGCTGAATTGCTGTTAGGGACAATTAAATTTATAATTAATCGGTCTGGGGCAAAGCTTAGCAAATTAGCTTCCTGCATGCCTCATGAAAGTGGACCATTCAAAAATGTGCAATTAGTCACAATAGTGTAGATTATGGCGTGCATTCTTCTTAATGTGCTACATGCTTAGTGATGGGATGGGATGGGATGAAAAAATACTAACAATAGTTTCACCAATACGTCCTTTATATAATATTTGTTTTATGATTAGCACCAATTAGAGAAATGGTACCGAGTACATAAATAACTATGTAACTTCACAAATATTAAATTAACGAAGAAAACTATCCAAATTCGATGAGTAAGTAGTTTTCTGTGGTGCATCGTGAGCGTTATAAACAAACATTTTTTAACAAAGTAAACAAAATGATCGGTTCTTACCATATACGTTTATTATATACAACCAACATGACACAGTAAGTGTGCAGAGTAATCGCACATGATTATAGTGTTTGCCACATTAAGGAAAAACTCATTTTAATTTAGTTTTAAATGTGCTGATTTTATTCAGATTCAGAAATATATAGATGCAAATATTTTAACATATAAAAGTATTTATTATCCATTATATTTTAAAAAATTGGGATTTTATTTGAAGTAAAAACGTAAATCGGTAGATACGAATCAGGAAAAAAAGAAATTATTTAATCGATCGTCGATTCTCTCTTTTATGTTATTCTTAATTAATTTTATCAGAAAGATAAGGATTATGGACTTTAATTGCCATAGAGCAATAAATACAGTTATTGCCCAGACAATATCTGCTTCGAAGCGTTTCATTTAATGTTTTACATATTCCTGCACAATTGGCATTTTTATTCACCGACAGAAAACTAAGACTCTCACATTAAAATGAAAACCAGTAACTTAAATATATTTAAGATAAAAAAATACCACAAAGATATTTGACCGACAAACATACTAATTCACGAATATGGTATACTAAGTCGACTTTTAAATTACACTTCTAGAATCCTCACATTTTAGAAACACCTGAGAAAACCCTATAGTAATAATTAGTTTACTATTAAAGTATACTTAAAGCTAAGTATGATTGAGGATATAATGAATTCGCTAATGCTTTACACGGCTTGACGACAAAAACAATTTTTAAAATACCAAGCTATAAGTACAACTTACAAAAATCAAGAACAAAACGCAATATTTCGTTGAAATATTAAGATTAAATTAAGTAAAAATGGCATACGGGCGCAATCACTGTATTCGACCTTTGGCAATAGCTATCTCTACCGGACTTACCATGTTTTTGAGGTTTTCCCGCTGATTATTATTTTTCCTCTAGTTTCATTCAAGTACTAAATCGTTCAAAATTCAATTCCTTCAACGGGCAACAATATGACGGTTCCTAGTATCTTAGTTGTTTTGAAAATATTAACCGAAAATTCTACAATCACTGCTATGAAATCAAATATTTAAAGTAATATAATAAAAACTAGCTTTTTCTACAGGTAGAGTAAAATACCAGTATATCGATAATCTATCAAATTTGTAGAAATGCCCTATCCTTTTTAAAGTCCTAACAGCAAAGGTGGTCGCAAGCGGCAAGAGGCAACAGGAACGTAGCCTCGGGACGATTCCGAGAAATAGGAGCGCACTGCAGCATCCAAGGCCAGTGCGGTAACATCACACGATATGGGCAGACATGGGCTCGTTAACTCTGAAGTGAAAAACGCCCGTCGCGTTGCGTCGGTGCATGGTGCTTGGCGCACTGACTAAACTCAATTAAATTTGACATAAATAAATTTTATTGAAACGATTTTACTTTTATTATTATTTTCTTTTATCGAGTTTGATCTTATGTATACGATTGTTTATTTTATGCTCAACTAACAGTAATCTGCGATGAGATTCAAAAGTAAAAAAATCTAAATCATTAGTACAGCTAGCATATCTTCATTAAGACATCATATTAGCTATCTGCTACATCTCGTGAATATCAATTCAGGTTGCTTATCTATGAAAATGTGTCAGACAAGCAAATTAATTTTCGTATAATAATAATAAAAATAAAAGTAAGTAAAAATAATGTTTCTTGTATTTCTCTGTAATGTCTACTATTAAATTTTTTACTTAATGAAACAGTTGTAAAGTCTTCCAAGAATGATAATTTTAATTGTATCATGTAAAATACCAAGAATCTTCCAGAATATATTGTTAGCTTGTGAATTTAAAAAATATGTGTACAGTTCACACGCGGAAAAAATGTAACCTTCAGAAAACATAAAAATATCTTATTTAAAATCTTTTTTTTTAAATCCTTAATCAGCAGGACTCGATCTATCGATCACTCCTACTGTACATATAACAGTGCATACGAGTCTGGTCTTCACTCCGCTAGGTAAATTCAACGACAATCATAGTTGTCACTTCAAAAATAAAAGCGTTTACATTATCAATTAAGTTCCCTAAAAAAATATTTTACCGTTTACTTACAGGAGGAAAATCTTAAAGAAAGAAAACATTCAATTCTTATGTGAATTTAATAACTTAAATTAGATCCTTGAAGTAGTAATTAGCGTGCTTAGAACAACAATTAGAGACAATAGTCTTTTCATCCACGCGTAGTACACACGGCGCGGCGCTGCGCACGGAAAATAAGCGAGGAGTATTTTAGCTGTCGCAGATATCCGGTTGGATTCGGAATGTTCTTTAATGTATCAATTATATGTGAAAGTGAAATTATCTTTTAAAATCATCTTTATTCAATTTTTGGCCCTAAGAAAAAAAAAGTTCGGAAATTGTCCCAGACATCGAGAAGAACCGGTAAGAATCTCGCAAGAGGTCGCAGGTAAATTTCATACATTCGGATTGTTTGTTATTTAAATAATGCGAGCAAAGTAGTATAGGTCGTTTCTTCAAAAAACTTTAATAGAGATCAGTAATGAGTTTTGAATCAAGAGTAATAGTGTACCTTAGTTTTGCGCGATCAAAGAGACTGAAGGAAAACATTGTATAAAATGAATTATTAACCGGTTAGCTGAACCTCGCGACCGCAGTGCGCGCGCCGTGTAACGCCGTCTTGTGTGAAAAAAATTAATGAAAAACGTGTGAACTATAAACAAGCTACAACAATATCTGTCCCTAATAAAACTAGCTATATTAATAATAAAAATTCACAAATGATTTATAATATTAATTTTACTTCATTTTTGCTTTACTATATTACCTTGTTCAATTGAACATATATTCTAATTCCGTTTCATATATATGTATTTATGAACTGAATCTAAAAGCATATCTTATTTGTTTTTCTCTTAGAGAAATAAAGACGAAAATTTGTTATAAAAAACCTTTGTAAAAACAAGCTTTTTTTACAAAACAACAAGGTTTTATTTGGTATTATTATTTATTAGGCTTCAGTTTAAGTGGAATAACGGTTTACACCTCAAGCTTATAAAAAAAATAAAAAAATCTAAGATGTTTGATTCACGTTAACGTTACTTTGCAGAAATCCATCGTAATTAATTTATGCGAAATTTCTGTTACTTCCGCCTGAAACTGATTAATTAATAGTTTTGTCTTTCTGCAACAAAAAACGTTTTATTAATTGTTAAGATGATTCTGAAACTAATCGTAGAAAAGGAGAAAAAAAAGTGAAACACGTGTAATCGATTGTGGTCGTTTGAAGTCTCATATACATTTATGAATGATTATGATTTATGAATTTTTATGATTATTAAATTGATGTAATGATACATACATACAAAATTCTACGAAAATATTTAGTCCATAGTACATCTAAAAAAAATCCGCAACGGCATACCTATGCCTATCTCATAAACGTATATGCATGGCATGGCATATTAATCCTTACGAACAAAAGTTAGTCATCACAAAGACAATTTTATGAAGTTAAATTTTGCTCTTTATAGCATTTACTTGGACACTTAGTTTAGGAAATAATGGAAAATTAAAATAATTTGTACTTGCGGGAAGTGAGAACTAATTATAATAGGCTACAGAGGTGCGTTGGCGGCGCGGTTTTTGTCGGATAAAATTAACACTTGACAAACCATGGCCTGGGGCACAGCTAGTGATCTATCTATATGTCGAAGAGAGGTGAGAAAAACAGAGATTCGATCAAATTCACGGAAGATGTTAAAAAATAACAACTCTGTGGGGTGATTTCCCTAAGTGATTTGATCAAATCCCTCAACTGTTTTAGTGAAAAAATGAAAAAATAATTACATATTATCGTTTTTATTATTTTTAATTTTTTTAATTATACAGGTTGGATTTTTGAGATGGGTTAGTATGGGTAGATACCCTAACCGTTGTAGCTATACGAAAACTTTCTGAGAAGATTTGTCCTTAATTTTTTGAGATATTTTGACCTGCATTTATAGTTTTTTAAAGTGTACAGTCAGCAAGAAAATGACATATTTACACAAAAGCTTTTTTTCTTCATATCAATCGATCCTGTTTCTTAAAGGGATAGATAAACTCTATGGGACCAACTGAGGTTAGAGCACTAAAAATGTTAGAAATCGCAAAAAACTTTTCCTATACATTTCGTAGGTAATCATCGTGGCTTCGATAATCTTTTGCCAGAAGAGAGACTCCAACTATTTTTAAAATTGATTAAACTTTTTATTATGGATATCCTGGGTGCTCCAAAGAATACTGGACAAAAATCATAAAATTATACTTCCTATGTACAAAATTTCATCAGAATCGGTCAATAATTAACGAAAATACATATTTTTTTTACTATTTCTAAATGTATTATTGAATATCACTCAGAAAACTATATAGTAAATATGTCATAAATGCACAACATCGTAATGTTCCTTAAAGACCTTATTTAAATACAAGTAAACGGGAAAATACGGTTTGTGCTGCTATTAACCAATACAAAACATTTTTTTTTAAATACATGTCTGTGCTATCCTGGCCCTTACCTATACAATAAACTAAATAAAATTCTTGACATGTATTCTCTTAATAATCATAAATGTAATGAAGTAGTAAGTAATAAAGTATAAGTAAAGTAAGTAATATCCTGGATAAAAACACAGAACTATGAAGATATAGAAAACTTGTTTGTAAACATAAAATAAAATAAAGTAATAGAATTGTCATGGTTGTTCAAAATACTGTATTTCACATATCCACAGATATATATTTTTTAATATACTACATCTACGTTTTTTTTTTACATGAACAAGGAACAGAACTTCATGTCTACATTTGTGTGTACCTTTTTTTGAGTTGAGTTCACAATATTGTTGTTTATCTTGCTACTTTATGAATGTAAAGTACTACCCGTGCGCGATAAGTTGAGACTCGCCTGGAATGCAACCCTCCACCCGCTACCCCTGTAACTTCCCCTCAAGCTCAGGTGTTGTACTGTAGGCAACGTCATTTTTTTTAACATATTAGTCTCGTACTAGCTTACGTCACGCAACGACGACGCGCACCGATTTTATAATCTTATTTGATACTGTTTCGTTAATAGTTATTAGAGTTACCGCTATATTTTATTGTTATTTTTTATGTTGAGTTTATTGTTATAATGAAGGGTAAAACTTTACATAGTGGAGAGAGAAATCTCGTGTTAAAAGTGTTGGACTTTTCTGAAAACGAAAAACGGAACAAACAGTTGTGTTTACCTGTTGATCAGGCAGTAAAAAGAACCTTAAGAACACTCGCTACATTTAAAAAAATGGCAGAGACGAAGTCGCGGGTGGAAACTTTTTGTGATATTTTTTTGTGCACAGTACAACCATGCGTCTGCGACGTAGACAGGACTACAGATTTATTAATGTAGATAGATTCCTGGCTGCGCTCTGATACAATATAGCGCCATCGCAATAAAACTATTAATACTAAATTATTTTTCTCCTATAAAACACAATCTATACACTATTTTCTGCTTTCCGATTTTTGCTCATAGACCATTAGAGTATTATATTATTTGTAGCTCAATAAGTTTAAATATTAACACAATAGGTTAAATAAAAAATTAATGTATATTTCGAAGCTTCGCAAGTAATAGTGATTATTTGCAAATTAATAACAATTAATAATGATGACATCTAGCTAATGTAAAGTGATAAAGCAGCAAGTCATAAACATAATGTAATTAATATGAAATGGGAAAAGATAATGTATATTGTGTAAATCCTAGCGATGTCGATAAATTAGAAGTATTTCGTATAACAACATTTAAGGTAATTTAAATTAAAAATAAATAATGTGATTTTTACCATCACGGATATTTTATTGTATTAATTGGAATTTGGTTTTAAGTTAACACTTCCTCAATTTATATTATATGATATATGGATAAGATGTTGTTAAGTGTGTATATGAATATTATATAGCTACTTAATATTATTGTATGTTAAAAAGACAGATCCGAACTCATCATCACCAAAGTGCTAAACCACTAAACGAATTATTACTTACGAAGAATTAAGGATTGTGCGTTTTAAATCAGAACCAGTAAGAATTCATACTGACATCTTAGCTCCTATAGTATATGTATATTATCATCCTTAGATCCTTAGAATTTAGGGCAGCGTAAAAATAAAGATTAAGTTAAATCATTGAAGGATATTCATGGAACGCAGTCGGTCTATAGACCTACAATAGTTTTATTTTTATAATAGTAACTATCGATTGGCATCATTGTGTCGGTGGTTGTAAATGTTATGCCTCATTCATGCGCCTGCCAGTTGTCACTTTCACAAACTTCAAACTTCTACAAACGCTTGGATAAAATAGGCAAGCCAAACATTGCCATCCACACGTTTGCGAGTGTGCTAGTGTATTTGGGATAAGCAAGCCTGCCGGACGTCGAACTTGTGCCGGTTATAACATTTGGTTTAATTTATTTTTATTGTAAAAAGAAACAAAATTAAACGAAGAAAAATAATAGGACATGGAAAAGTCAATCATCATCAACGAAGATAGTTAAAAATTAACAGAAACCGTACCAGGTTTTCAATTATTTATCGATTATTTACTTCGCTCAAGCGATACTAACTAGACGCAAACGTGTGGATACATCGCTAACGCTTGCTACAAGCTCCTTTGATTTGTGCATCAAATACCGACTTCGCTCGGATCGGCGCGGCGGCAAGCCAGGCCAAACGCTCTATCCACACGTTTGAATTTGTGGATGTTTGGCAAGCATGTGTACGGGGCTTTATATATATTTAGATTAACGATTTCATATCATGGTAATTCTCAACACATTATACTCTATATTAAAGCGAAGATGTTTTCTTCATATGCATACAGTCAAGTACTCGAGAGAGAAGTGAGGATATTCCGTGGCGTCAACGTGACGCCTTCGATAAGCCGAAATAACAGCACGCGTACCGGCGCGACGTGGCGCGGCTTCGCGGCGCGGTGCAGCATGTTCAATGGGAAGCGCGCGGGAGGCGCGGGGGCGGGCGTCACGGCGCTCGCGCCAAAATTAGACGTAAACACGAGGGGCACGAGGCGCCGCCGCCGTCACCGCGTCGCCGACAACGCTAACCCAGCTCGGTACAAACGTCCTGTCCACAACCATTAATTCACGTAGGTAGGTAAGTACCTCTTATTCCTAGAAAACGCATGCATACTCTATATCCGTGACGGCCGTTAGTTAAACTATTTGTTAATCAATAATCTAAACCAGTGACTTTCAACCTTTTTCATAAGGGGTAGTATGAAAAAAAAATTGTGACCTGTACTTTTATATGTTACAAAATATCAAATCCGTAACACATTTTTTTTTAATTTTTATAATTAAGGTATCGGCTAAATACATAAATAAATACCTATAACAGACATATTTTTACCCGGAATTCCTTTTGAAAACTGACCTTTATTTCCGACTTATTCGAGCATTTTTACATACCTTGAATAAAAGCCTGCAAGGACAGGGTGAAAATGTCAACACTGATAAAGACAAAAAACATGGTTTCACAAAAAAAAAACTTCGAGACGTTTCCGTCGACTCATACCTAATCATCATCATCATCATTTCAGCCGCAGGACGTCCACTGCTGAACATAGGCCTCCCCCATAGATCTCCAGAGCGACCGATCTTGTGCGGCCTGCACCCAACGGCTCCCAGCGACCTTTATTATGTCGTCTTTCCATCTAGTGGGGGGCCGTCCTACGCTTGCGCTTTCCGGTGCGTTGTCTCCACTCGAGAACCTTTCTGCCCCAACGGCCGTCAGTTCTCCGAACTATGTGCCCCGCCCACTGCCACTTCAACTTGCTAATCCTTTTGGCTATGTCGGTTACCTTAGTTTGTCTACGGATCTCCTCATTTCTGATTCGATCTCGTAGAGAAACACCAAGCATAGCCCTCTCCATAGCTCAATACATATATATAATGTATTCAATATATATTTTGACTTCCAATTAAAAAGTTTAATTTTATTTTAACATAAATGATTATTTATATATATAGTCATTATAGAGTGAATAATATTGTCCTTAGTCCTATGTTGATTTCAGTTTTCTAAGTAAATGATGGCTCCCTTGTTAGAACTTTTTATTGAGTTTTTGTGGCATCTCAGAATTTATAGTTCATATTATTATTTCCAATCCACTTCACTTGTGCACGATAACCAAGTGTTATTTATCAAAATGTCACCCATATTATATACAGGTGGGCCAGAAAGGCGTACGATTTTATTAACACTCTTTTTTTTAACTGACTACACTGTTAGCCTTAGGGGCCCTATCCTTAGGGGCTTCACCGAACATAGCTTTAATAACACTCTTGCGTTTGAACCTTATGAGCAGAGGCTGCGCGGGTGGTGGGGATGAAAAGCTCGGTTCTCGGAAATTTAGTCGCGATGGATCGCTTCACCGGAGCGCAGCGTGCATTCTGCGTTAAACATTATTATAAAAATGGCGATTCGTGCGCTACTGTTCGACGTTTATTTCGACGTGAGTTTGGTATTACATGACGTAAATCAGTATCCGAAGCAAAGTGTGATTCGATCGTGGGCCAGAAAGTTCGAAACTACTGGTTCAACTCTCAAACAGAAGCCTACGGGACGCCCAAGGTCAACAAGAACGGAAGACACAATTGAACAAGTTAGAGCTTCAGTTCAACGTAATCCTGGTCTATCGACTCGCAAGCGATCAGCTGAGCATGTGGTGTCCAGTACATCTTTGCGTCGCATTTTGTTGAAAGATTTGAATTTGTACCCGTATAAAATTCAACTTGTGCAGGAATTACTGCCAAATGACCCAATTTTACGACGAGCTTTTGTTGAAACAATGTTGGAACGCTTTCAAAGTTTTAACAATATTCTGTTCTCCGACGAAGCCCATTTTTACTTAAATGGGCATGTCAATAAACAGAATTGACCGTTACTGGGCTGCAGAGAACCCACGTGCAAAACATCAAAAGCCTCTGCATTCGCCGAAAGTAACCGTTTGGGCGGCCATATCAGCACACGGAATTATCGGACCCTATTTCTTTGAAAATCAACAAAGGCACTGTCACTGTAAATTCTGACCGATACATAGCCATGTTAAGGGATTTTTACTTTCCGCAACAGCAACAATTTGAAGCCTATAATCGTGTGACTGTAGTTTCAACAAGATGGTGCGACATCCCATACATCTAATGCTTCGTTGGCAGCCGTAAACGAGCTGTTTGCTGGGAAATTGATATCGCGCCGAGGTGACATTGCATGGCCGCCTAGAAGTCCGGATCTAACGCCACCGGACTTTTTGATGTGGGGATATCGGAAAAGTAGAGTCTACTCCAATAACCCAGCCACGATTAACCAGTTCAAGATAAATATCCGAGAAGAAATGGCAGCTATTCCTCGAGTAATGTGTCAGCGAGTTTTTACCAATTTGAAGTTCAGATTCGAGGATATATTTGTAGCGGGATGGTGCACACCTGAATGACGTAATTTTTAAGAAATAAATTTCCCAGATGTCTATTTTAATTAAAATAAAGATACACGTGTATGTGTATTGTATTTAGTTTTTTTTTTATTATTTTTTAAAATTCGCAAATCTTTCTGGTCCAGCCTGTAGAATGACGGTTTACGCCTAAGTTTACGTCAAATTGGAAAGATAAGAAGCTACTAGGGAAATGGATTGTTTGCTACAAGGGACAGGGGAAAATTTTCAAATCCGGTGAACCGGTTAAGTGTAACTTTAAAGAGTTCATCGATTCCAGTCTCCAGGATTTATATATCCGAGTTGCTACTGAGAATTTTATAAAAAAAACCAATAACACTTTGCTCCACCTGGGAATTGGACCTCGACCATAGCAGTCGCGCTTACTTACGTCCACTAAGCTAATTTTAAAAATGTTTGATCTTTTCTATTTAACGACAATTTCATACTTTAACCCCCATTATTATACTAGCGTTATCTACCGAAAGTTTGGGACAAAGTTTGAAATACATTTTTGATTTTTCGCAATTCTATTTTGCACATTAAACATAAACATCTGGGCGACCGAGCTAAGCTCGGTGTTTTACAGAAAAAATCTAAACTGATAAACTTATGAAATAAAACATTCTCTAAATACAAAATTTCATCCAAATCGTTGGAGCCATTTCCGAGAAACCAATTACATATATGCAAGAATTGCTCACTTTTAGACATAATAAACCAGAAAAGCTTACTTTTGTTTCTATGTTTGTTTAAACACGCTAATCTCTGGAACTACTAGTCGGATTCGAAAAATTATTTTTCTATATGATAGCCAGACTCACGAGGAATAGTATAGGCTAATTAGAATTAGGCTACAACTCTCAAATAGCCTTAAATATTGATTGACGTAAGTTGGAAGTCGAGGCCCTCCCGAACTCCTTCATCCGCGTGTGCTGGCGTAATCGTTAATGATACGGAAATACAATGTTCTACAATAATAGTGATCCTTAGTATGTCTAAATAAAATCAGCTATAGCATATGCCTATCTCTTATATATAAAAGCATATATACATACATACATATATTAAACATATGTATAAGACACAATAAGGTGTTTTGTGACAAATATTTGTTGAAAATTAAAAAGCGATTTATAAGCATTATTTTTAGACATGGCATATTAATCCTTCCACCACAAGTTACTTCATCATAAAGCAAATTTAGTTAAAATATAGTTTAATTTTGCTCTTTGCAGTATGTTATTTGGCTACATAGCTTAGGAGATAATGAAAAATTAAAATAATTTGTACTTGTGGGAAGAACAATTATGATAGACTACATGGGTGCGTTGGCGGTGCGGTGTTTGTCGGATAAAATTAACTCGGGTGAAACCGTGGGGCACAGCTAGTGGTTAATAATACGCAAATAGATACAATGTTCTACAAAGATTTTGGTCAATGGTATATCTAAAAAAAGACCGCGATAGCATATACCTATCTCTTATGCATAAGCCACAATAAGGGTTTTGTGAAGTGAAACCGTGGGGCACAGCTAGTATATAATAATATAAGATCCGTGCCCTAAATATTATCCTAATATGTAAAGTTGTTATTTCATAACTAGCTGATACCCGCGACTTACGATAATTAAGTACGATGATTTGAAAATTCAAAAAATATGTCCTCTGGAGAGGAAATTAGTAAAGTACGATAGTTTTGGTCCACTATACGGAAATACGATAATTTCCACGTAGCTGATACGATATTGTCGCAGTTTAGTTTGTAAAACCTTCAAACCTCTATTATTTATAATATCTGGGCGACCGAAATAGCTCGGTGTCTTCAAAAAAAAAAACACCTATCTAGGTTTACTTGGAATGTAAAAGATTATCTATATACAAAGTTTCATCCAAATTGCTCACGTAATATAATAAGATATATATAAAAAATATAGATAGATAATAAAATGCAAAATCGATGACTCGATTCTTAAAACAATATATACTTCGTAAAACTAAACATAGCTGCTCAAAATCCTTAGAATATTGCCGATTAAAAATAACTTACAGCGCAATATGAGTAAACATATCAGTATTCAATAAAGACATATACGGTAGGAAACAGAGCAAGCAACATGGGCCACCGGGCCGGAGTGGAGTAGCCATACGCAGGTGTTCCCCTCTGTCAAAGTGTAGGTCCACGCAGTCCTACGCGTCTAATGTAACTAGTTGCAACCGGACTGTTCACTAGATTAAATCTAATTGCGCGGCTGAATCGACTTCCCGTGAAAATGCCGAATTGTTCAGTTATTTGCTGCAAAAAGAGATGTGCCACGTCAAATTTACAAAAAGATGGCGGGCGTTAGCTCTCATACCTATTTAAGTAATTTTAATTACGTTATTACTATTTACTTCCAGGCTATTTTAAAGACAAAAATTCTTATTGTGGATGTTCCTTAGAAGATAGATGTATACTCTCACGGATTTTTTGTAGGTCTTTTGAATGCCTATAATTATGTAGTACATTAATTTGCTAGATTTCTTATGGTTTACTCAGCATAAGCCATTTAAGCGTCCGAATTGATTCACTATGACCAGTTTTAGTTACTCCCTATATCATTAGCTATCTATCAATGGAAGTCCCGTTAAAATCGGTCCAACCGTTTCGGAGATTACCCGGAACAAACAGACAGACAGACGGACAGACAAAAATTTTAAAAATGGGCTTTCTGCTATTATCTTATATACTTCCATAAGCATTTAGTAAAAACTGTTATTTTGACATTACAAACAGACACTTCAATTTTATTAATTGTATAGATAACTTATTAGTAAACATGTGTCAAAATAAAATGTAATTTAAATCAAAAGCACTAAGAAGTGTTGATAGCAAGTTCGAAGCAAATCACCGCCAAAATAACTATCTACCCCTTTTGGGGATGAATTTCAATAAACGTCTTCAATCAATTCTGTTAAAAAACGTTTATGCAAAATTTGAAGTAGATTGGACCAAGGAATCACGTTGTCCCATGCAAATTTTGCCCCCCTTTTTCACCCTGTTAGGGGTAGAATTTCGGAAAATCATTTCATATCGGATGCCTACGTCATACAAAGAACACACCCTCCAAGTTTCAGGTCTCTACGATCAGCGGTTTAGGCTGTGCGTTGATCCGTCAGTCATTCACGGCAAAGCATTTTATATTCAACTTATAAAAATAAATACCCTCATCTTATAGATATGTATATAAATATGATATATGTAAAAGAAAAAAATCATCGAAACCCGATTAAATTTTATTTTCAGTTATCATTCTTGCTTAATGATAAGAAATCATTAAGAAATAACGTGCATTTATATTGTAGAATGTAGGGCACTTCTTTCTATTTTCCATAAAATCCATACTATCATACTAATATGATAAATGCGAAAGTAACTCTGTCTGTCTGTTACGCTTTCACGCCTAAACCGCTGAACAAATTTTACTGAATTTTGGTATAGAGATATATTGGACCTTGAAGAAGGACATAGGCTACCCTTTGCCGCGAAAATATAATTTGAAGGGATGAAATAGGAGATGAAAGTATGTATGAAGAACCCATCAGGTCTCAAATTAGGGATATGAAAATTCATATTTATGCTTTTGATAAGAAACAAAAGGGGTTTCACGTTTTTCAAAAAACCATGACGTAGCCAGAACAAAGGGACGATTTTAATTATTTTTGAAGTTTTATTGGGACGGTTAATGTGTTGGATTCATATTGGCATATAATTACAATACTATACACACATCGATAAACCCATATATGATTTTGTTTTGGTTTGTCGTGATCCAAAATCAGCCGGTGCATATGCAGTAATATAGCGGGGTGGGTAATATATCGCGACACCCATACACATAGTGACAAACCCATTTTTGATTTTCTTTCGGTTTTTCCTGTTCCGAGATCAGTCTTTTTATATTCGATAATACGCAGACGAAGCAGCGGGTTCCAGCTAATATCATATAATATGTACCTATACTAAAATACATTAACATACCAGCACGCCTGTATTCCTCGAAGGGTTAGGCAGAGGTGTACTAATGTACACCCACAGTTCGCCGAGTATGTTTTTAGGTACCATGTAAGTTAATAATTAATAATAATAATTAAGTTTTTTATTTAATATGCAATCTACACATCATACACACAGTATATTGATACATTTTCCATTAATTTGTTATCCGTCATTTATGTATTTTAAGCTACATTCATAACCTATAATTGATTATTGGTTTGTATCATATATTTTTCCTATTAATTAACACCATTTTGATCACGCACACAAGCATAATTTAAAATAATCACTACGCAAAACGATATGAAGTTGCCGTATTCTAGGAGCTATGGTTTTTAGTTACCGCGGCGCGGCATCAAGTTGGAGCTACAGCGACAACCAATCATTACGTAATACTGCGTTTATTACGTAATAATTCCTTAATTATGTCATTTACATACTTAAACATTATTGATATACCGATGTGAAATAAGTTCTTTTAATTGTAACATGACAGTTTCCTTTGTGCCTAATTAAATAATTGTAGCTCAAGGTATAGTAGAGACTTCAAGGTTATATTTAAAATAAAAATACATAACTTTTGTCAAATTTTTTAACTAGGTTGAGTTAGAAGCTTTAACTTTATTTGACTATGGGTCTGTTCGTCTTAGTACTTGATATAACACCTCCATCACATCATAAAGAAAATCGTTTGATGGGCAAAACAAAATAAAGATTTACTTCTTGTCTTTGTATGTGTGTTTGTTGTGTGTGTAGGGTTAAAAACGACTCTAAATAACACGAACAATCTAGTCCCTTGCAACTAAATAGAACAATTATTCAATATTAAGTGTAATACAAGCGAGGTTGGTTACTTTTCGACGATGACGTTGGCCCTATGGCGCTTGTCAATATACACACTTGACCCCTTTTGATCCTACAATTAAGCATGGCGATCCTCTTCATACAATAAGACTTTCAAAGCACTTGAGTCGTCTGGTTACCATTCACAAGAAATATTTTGTGAACTGATAAAATGTTTGACAAAATTTAAATAATTCTGATGAACTATCATACGAATATATGTTTAGAAAAGTATAAAATGTAAATAATATCATTATCAAAATTAAATAAACATACATTTTTTTTTTGTAAAACCACATGGAATATTATTACGAGCTATGTAGGCTCTTGAACACTTCACTATCTTTTTCTAAAATATTTAATATTATGATATTATTTGTTGTGAAACTAACACCGGCTGATGTAAGTTTAGTGACAATAATATACGAAGTGATTCTATAAGGATTCCGTGTTTTTTCATTATGAGACACGGAACCCTAAAAATATGCCAGACCAATATTTCTTAAAATAGGTATCAACAGTGATGCAATCATGTAACTAAATAAATGCGGTGGGCCGACCGGTGTGGTCTGACTGAATACTTTGCCTCTTTATTTATCAGTAACAGGCAGCTTTATTGACCATAGCAAAGTATTATTGGAAGCACATTATAACCGATGACACAAGCCGATGAGAGCCAACTGTGTCCACAAGACTTGATAATACAACGCAACGAACGAACAAAGATATGCCCTTGAAGGAACCGCGGTGGAATACACCTTTTGTTGGTAGATGTAAACTAAACACGGTAAAATTAGATGCATTTGTTTCAAGTAAAGAATTTGTCACATCTCCAAGTGTTTCTAATAAACACCTATGTGTAAGTAAGTACTTTATAAGTAAGAACAGAGAAACATTTAGAGAGCTTAAAATTAAATTTATTTGTTTAGTATAGAACCTTTAATTTGAACATTATTTCATTTGCTACTGTGCTGGTTGCTCGTAATTGTTTATTTTTTTAGTTGTAGGTTTTCACCATTGTAAAATTTTTTTTATAGCGTGGACGTATAAAAAATCCATCGCTTAAAAATCGTTTTTTTATTCTTTCACGAATAGTTATCACCAATTAATGTGAAAATAGAATAGCATTTAATGAACTCGAAGAACCTGATACCTAATTTGAATTCAGTTATTGTATATTTAGAGGAACGCAAAATAATTTCTTATTTCATACTGGCCATATATGTACACCAGTAGGTATTATTATTATATATAATTTGAAAACAGAATATTTTGTATAGAATTTTACTTACAACTTTCATTTGTAGTTTTGGCTATATGTTAATTTCTTTGATAGCAGTGTATAAAATCTGCAGGTTTTAACAAATTTAACATTTTTGTTTATTTAAAGTGGCTCAAATATTACAAGTTCACAATGTTAAACGATACCAGCAGACTGGAGAATATACAAGACATAAAGTACAAGGTCGCAAAAGAGTAACAACAGAGAGGGACAACAGATTTATTGTAAGCAGTGTCCTAAGAAAACGCACTTCGACTTCTTCAGAGGTACGAAAAAAGCGGCAGGAAGTTTGACAAGTGACAGTTAGTACCAAAACGATTAGATGAAGACTTAAGGCGGCTAGTATAGGGACGTACTTGCCAGCCAGAGGCCCTTTGCACATCGCAGGACATCAAGTAGATCGGTCCAACTTTCTTGTTCGCACCGAAATTGGGATGATGACGCTTGGGGATACGTACTCTTTACTGATGAGTCTAGATTCTGTCTTAAGTAGGGCTTGCAAATATTAGATTTTTTTTCGGGTATTATTTGAATAATAAATAAACAAATTATCAGATTTAATAACCATGTCTTTAATTACCAGTGTCTTAATTTAAAGAAACAATGTAAAATTATAAATAAAATAAAGGATCTAATCAAAATTAATTTGCTTGTACAAGGTAGGTAGGTATTAACGGAAAAGATCAAAAAGTAAAAAAAATCCTTTGGGAAAAGTGTGAACAGGTTATTAGGTCGATCTTGTGCCGTGGGCTTGAAAAACCGTCACACCTTGTTCATGATTTCGAGTTTCTGAGATGAGGCGGAGATGACACTCCCGATGTAATAATCCCTGCGAATATCCATACCCTAGATATTGAGGATGTCACGTAATGCTAGCGAGAAGTTTTGTAGAGTGGGGAGGGGACAATACAGGCATTCTTGGGAAGAAAACGCGCACACCCGAGTTTTCTTGGGGTTAAACACAATCAAGTTACTTGTTCCCCTTGTAGATATGCGATGCATTAATTGTCAAGATTCTCCCGTCTTTTTTCTGTTTCTCCTCGGCCACAAGAGGGCTTACTGAAATATCACCCATGAAAATTTTTGTCATTTGTATAGCAATTAATGTGACCCAAAGGCAACTTAACATTGATATGCCGAAGAAACAAAGTGGGCGAAAATACAGAGCCTTGCAGAACTCAACTCCACCACTTGACCATTTACTGACATGATATACGAATCACATCCATCAACAAGGATATGAATTCTGCGTTTATATAGAACAGTAAAGAGATCCGTGTGTACAAGTTGTCGGGAACTCCGTATATCGGGAGTTTGGAGAAAAGTCAGACCCACGGTGCCACGGATCTACGGTGCCAGACCCTATCAAAAACATCAACTATGTCAAGACTAATCGCCAAGGCCTCGCCATGCTTGTTAATCGCTTCGCCCCGCGGTACAGCACGTACGCTAGAATATTACCCATAGTTCGATTCTAGCAAAAACCATATTGACAATCATTGATCAAAGAATGATCCTCCAGGTGGCGGACAAGCAAAGTGCTGATGATCCGCTCCATGATTTTGCACAATACTAAAGTTACGGCAATTGGGCCGTAAGTGTTAGGATTCGACCGATCCCACTTCTTAGGCATCGGTTGCATATTAGCCTATCTCCGAATCCGAATCACGCGACACCAGAAAAGTAGGATAGCCGATACAGGCATTTTTTTGGAATTGCTTCCCTTTTTATAGTCGAAATGACCGTGGAGTTAAACTATCAGTGTAGTATAACATAGTAGCATAAATGCGGCTTTATTAAAAGTGGTCCTCATAAATCCTTAGAGAACCTATTACGAGCCTTCAATAAATTACACTATTTAAAAAGTTTATTCATTTATTACATATTTTGTTATTTCATGTTGAATTAACGGTAATGAATTTTTTTTCCCGACATAATTATTGTATCATTGTGAACGTAAAGTACAATCGTAAGGTACGGGCTTAATTTCATTTTGTTCTTTAATACACACACTTTAAAAATATTAAAACAACAGGAGACAGGAAAGTATCATAGTAGTTTGTTATTAATTTACAATTCCCAAAATTTGTGTCCCGAACGATGCTGGTAATGATTTTTAAGCATATTTTCTATATTTTTTAGGTACTTATTAGTCCATCAGATAATTTATTTTCTATGTCAAATTTGCCTATGCAAGTTGCCAAAAATAAAAATTATTTTGCTGTTATAGGATAAAGTATTTTTGTTTATTTTTTGATTGACATGCGATTTGCACGACTTTAGTTCAAAAGATATGAAAAATGAAAAAATACGAAGTGAAATGTTTGAAATGATTTCGAAAAGGATAATACTTATGCTAAATTCCTAATATAATGAATAATAATCTCTCTTTAATCCTAGTTACAGCACCAGATGAATTTCTCAGTGTACTCCTCTTGTGCTGTTTCTAATCAGTGCAGATAAAGACGATGTCTAAAGGCAACATCCAGTAATCAGAGCGTGGAAACTGAGTAAGTACCTTGTTGCCACTCAGGCACAACATGGTAATATATTACTTGTCACACGAAGCTAAGGTCTATTTTCCAGAAAGACACAGCCAGCTGACACTCAACGATATCGTGATATATACAAAGAGACGTAAGAACGTCACTAATTTGGTAGATAAATTTTGTGTTTCTCATTGAATAAATACTGGTAAGTAATTTAGTTTTGTTTAGTAAATTATGTAACATACCATCACGCATGTATTCCCCGAAGAGTTAGGCAGAGGTGTACTAATTGTACACCCACAATTCGCCGAGTATGTTTTATTTAGGTCCCATGTAATAGGGGGCGAGCCTAATGCCATTAATCGGGCACGAAACCGAACTCCGAGCTGCTACTGGGAATTTCCTGGGAATTTCATAGGAAAAACCCAACAACACTTTTCTCGACCTGGGATTCGAACCCAGGACCTCGCTCATAACAGTCGCCCTAACGACCACTAGGCTAACGAGGCAGTCGTTAATTATGGGTAGTTGAATCATTATGAGGACCAACTTAATTACTTTTTTAAGTAAAGCAAATAATAATACATAATATTATAAACTAAAGAATAATAAAATTAAAAAGGCCGAGCTAATTTGGTTTTTGTTACATTTCTCGATGTTCTTTATCGGTAAAATGTTTTTGTTCTGTCTGATTTTAAACTATTTATGTAGTAACCATAGATTAATGCTAATAGCACTGGCTATGTGAAAATTGTCGTTGTTATTTATTTGTCGAAATGCAAAAGAGAATAAATACATATTTTCAAAAATATAGTATTTTGAATAATATATTTTGAATATATAATAAATTACTGCCGAATATTACAATTTATATTTGAGTTTTTACTTTGTTTTAAGTATAACATACGTTATCGTTACGTTGCGATTTATAATATGATTTACGCTAATCGTGCCACTTTGATTAAGGTTTATCTAAAAGCTAATGGTGATCCATTATACTATGATAGATCATTCGTTAGTATAGTGTACCATACGGTTTACCGTGTTTTATACTTAGTAAGACTAATATTTTTTTTAGGTAATAGTGTTAAGTTCAAACCTGAGCCTGGGCTAAGATCCTGAAGCACATTACTGATTTGTCGGATAACATGTTCAAGAACCATGTCAAGCCGGTTTTAATGTCAAAAGGTTATTTATTATAGAGTGGATCATTATTGAAATAGTGATGTCTGGAAGTGACTCCCTCTCTGTGCATCCACTAAATTATTATCTCGTACCTATTAAATTAACACTTGTACAGATAAAAAAAACGATAAACCCGATCGAGTTTCTTACCGGTTCTTCTCGATGTCTAGGATGTTTTCCGAACCGGCAGTAGGGTTTTGATGTTCATACGTGCCTTCTTAGGGCCTAAGTTGAATAAAGATTATTTCGATTTTGGTTTTAATCACACATAATATATTAGCGTTTTACGATTTATAATATACGAATTATTACTAAAGGTGGTTAGTAAATGCATTTATATTAAATTTTATTCAAGAATTGTAAAACAACTACCTACTTCAATAATTATTTCCTAAGAATTTTAAAGTCAATAAAATGCGCTTCATAAAAACTAAAATTGGACCCAATACCACTGAACACATAAAAACTTTAACTAGAACTTTCAATTTGGTCACGAGTACAATCTTTTTCATGAGTAGAATAGTGTGACACGTGAACTAAAGCGTAAGTGAGATTTTCTTGCATTTTTCTTAGATGTCATGATACACAATTCTTACTGTATCAACAATATAATGTAATTTTTAAATGTCAATAAAGATGATCTATAATATGTTAACATAACATCATAAATTAAATTATTTTTATACATGAGAAAGTATTGACGATGTTAATGTCGCTTATGCAGATATTATACTATTTGTGCCATTACGCCATTTTTGCCAATATCTAGTGTAGTTTATTAAGGAATCGGGAGTGCAGAAGGTGCCGATCAAGGTTGAATTCTTGATCCGATCACCTGCAACTCAATGATCGCGTAGTTTGTCTACCCTACATGGTTGCTAGATTAGGAATATTCGATACACATTGATTCATCGAATTCACTCGATGTTTATAATACGAATCATCGAATTCACTTTATGTTTATAATACGATGCATCGAATCGATCATATGCTTTGAAAAGCTGGTGATGTACTCGATGTATCGATGTATTTTTATAAAACATCGAATAAATGGGAACCAGTTAATGATTATACCTATTTATTATTTTCAATTGATTTCGAACAACAGGGTAAATACATGATTTTTTAAATATTTTTAATTGACGCCTTATATCGTTACATAATCGTAAAAAATATGTCGGTCAAAAAAACTTCTATTTAAGATATAAAAAAAAAAAAAAAATCGTATTTGGGTACTTTAAACACCCGTCATATTTTTGGCGCGCTATCGTGATGTCATAGTATTGCATAAGAACACCTACAAAACTAAACGTTGTTACGAATAGTGTGTACTGTATTCATCATAATTTTTTTTAATTTTACGCCTTTTATATTATAGACAATGTATGATAGCAAGCATTCTGTGGAACTTCCTCTGTGGTATTTTTTTAATGAACAACAACTGAATTAGCTAAGGTTTGCATGTAATGTCGTTTTTTTTTCTCTTAGTTATTTATTCTTTGAATATCTTTTAACACACAACAGGTGTGCGGACAAGAAGTGCTGTTGTAGGAGTAATAGATAATTAAAATTTGTAGTTTGTTTCTATGTGTACTATGGAGTGTCAGGGGGTTGACAACAACTTTGTGATGAATTGTTAGAAAAACATACTCGATTTTGAGAAAACATCGATGATTCTAAACGATGCATCGGAAAATATCAATGCATAAACTGGATGTATTGCATCAAAAAAAAAACATCGATGTATTTTCTAAGTGGACATTTCTATGGTAGATTGAGTTTTTTTTTCGCAATTTTTGGAAAAATATTTTTTCTTTGCGAAATTTTGGACAACTAAACATACCTTTTACACTTTACACCTTACTAAACAGTTGAAATATTATAACGAATTCCGCTCGATTTCATACCGAACATGTGGAACTATCTGTGTTGACTTCTGAGATTGGAACATTTTCGCTCCAGTAGAGGTTGATCCGTTACTACTCATCTCTAGGCAGTAGAAGTGAGCTATACCTGTTACTAGTTCCTGTTCCAGAAAAACAACAACTCCATGAACCTGTTCCAAAATAACAGCCTGTTACATGATGCTAACTCTTTCTATTAATATAATTGAAAAGAGTTTGTTCCAAGTCGTATTTGTTTCTATTTCTCTCTAACAAAGTAAAGATCCATAAGCTGGAACACAGAAGAACATTTTTCAAACTGAAAAAGCTTACTTTTGAGTCACACACCAGTAACGGTGGTCGCCGTTGTGTTTGGATTGTAATGTGCTTACCATCATGGACGGTACCGTCAATGAACCTAGCTATTATTTTAATTTTACCTGACGTAATATTTAGTAACAGCTTTTTCAGTTTACAGATAGCTGTTACTTGTAATTATCTGTTATTTTAAAACTGTTCCGACAACAAATTTGTGATTTTGTAAAAGAAAAATGTGATTATCGTATGCAGTGATACGACTCGAGTCCGATTTAACCATCTAATAAATTCGAGTTGTTTTCCAATTTTACTCGATTACCACTCGAATGTACGAGTCACTCAAGTTGTTAATTTCCCAACCAGTGATTTTGCAGTTACTTTAGTATCGTCATTCATTTTGAAACCAAAACAAATACATAAGCTATATTTTTTTTTATTGACGTTCAAACAAACAAAATAAAATACAACACAACATACTGACATTAATTAATCGAACAATATTCATATTCAGACTAACTTAAATGAAGCAGAAATTCAGACGGAGGTACTGAATACAAACAATACTATTATTTTAATTATTATTTGATAACTTTAATTTTTGTTTTAAATGAACGTACTTGTATGTGTTTGTTTCCATTTGTTTTATTTTCTGTTTGAAAAAAAAATAGGGAAAAAAATTGCAAAATATATCGTTTTAAGAAAAAAAAATTAATATGAGGAAAGTTCAGAAATTCGACCTACCAACCCTGGCTTCCTGCTTCAGTCGCAGCGCGGCGAGCACAGAGTCTGCTGAGAGCAATCGAATACGTAATGTTAGCCGTTAGTATGTTAAGAGCCCTACTATTGAGCCGAAAGACCAAGTTCGGTGAAGCTGTAAAAGCCGCAGCGGCTTCAGGGCGTCTAAGGCTAACAGTACAGTCAGATCTAAAAAAAAAAAAATGAGCCGAAAGGTTGCGGGTTCGATCCTCGCACATGACTTTTTTTTAATAGTTTTTACTAGTATTCAATAAACATTGTTTATTTTATTATTTTTACATATCTTTCATTATTATTTTTATAAAACAATATTGTGAAATGTAATATGGGCTTCACAACCAAAAATTTTAAGTATTGTCACAGTACCGAACGGACGCGGACCGACCAACCACGTTGAACGAGTTCTTGGAAGGTGATCGTACTAAATAAGCTGCGCTTGTCTTTAATGTTATCGCTGTGAATAT
This sequence comes from Saturnia japonica, assembly GCA_033032175.1. Classification (NCBI taxonomy): domain Eukaryota; kingdom Metazoa; phylum Arthropoda; class Insecta; order Lepidoptera; family Saturniidae; genus Saturnia; species Saturnia japonica. The sequence continues at coordinate 6,272,101 of CM065311.1, read as the reverse complement.
ACTGATAAGTATAAGTCCACTTACTGTTCTTTTTGCCACTTAACCATAGCCTTCTTAGAAAAGTATTTTTAGTTTATTACCCTATTAGACATCTTTGAAAAATAATGTATGTATTTACATTAATTGTATGCGTCATCAATTTTGTGTTTATTTTTTTTCATGTCAGAGTATGTAGTACAATACTCACTGACTTTTGTGAGAGTATTTACGTTTTCGTTTTTTATAATATAAGCAACCGTGGATAAAAGGATTATTGTCAGGTTTATGTCACAACTTATATTTTACAAATTAATATTCAGCTGTTGCAGTGTGTAGGTAGTACAATGAGCGAATGTCTACATCGTGGTGGTGGTACGGTAGGTTGCTCCAACGTCGACCTTGCCAAAGTCGCCGGAAAGGTTATCCGTGCACCTTTCTCCGTATATTTTAATCGCGTGAATTTTTTTTCTACGTAATATGCGAGTAGGAGTTTTACTGTACATATCTACCTAATACGTGTAGGTATTACACGCTAAATAAGACACTTTTACGATTTATTTACGACCAAAATCAAGTTATAAATCCATAACAGTTCACGTAACTTTGTTAGCTTTATTATACATTTCATAATTAATAACTGTTATGCATCAACAGAAGATGTTATTAGCAGAATCTCAAATATTTTTTTTAACCCAATAAACTGATACGACAGCGACAGTGGTGGTTATTTAGATTGTTTTTAAACAAATCATATGCTGGTTTAGGATTAGCAAAATAACGTGGAATGTGGCAGTGTACACATGTATAAATCTTTTGTAAACAGTTGAATGAACTTTAACTAACTTTTCCGTACGGGGCTTCTTTTGTATTCAGCGCGAGAAGTTTCTCTTATTAGGGATTCAAAGGACGACGCTTAAAAGGAAATATTACCCATACCTTAGTCAATTTGCTATTTGTATCGACATCTACACTAGCCGCCGGGAGACAGCAATAAGAGAAAAAATAATAACAGTAATATTAATTCACAGCTTTAACAATAACAGATCACTGAATTATTGCAATAACGAGTATTCAATTCATAATATATGAAATTATTATACGAACAGAATAATAATAATATTTCACTACTGGAAATTTACAAGATGACAAGATCCGTTCAGACAGTTAACAAACTACCAACAAGACAAAACAAGTACCAATTGAGGGAATCTATGTATTTTACTAGACGAACAATTTAAAATAAAAACTGTCACAAATGAAAATGTAGGTACCTTTATAGAGTGGAACTTCACATAACACACGGACTTGATGTTGAGTTACTGACTGCACTACTTGTGCCAACATAAGTTTACTAAAGAATAAACGAAATAGATAGAATAACATATACTATGATATATGTATAAGTATTTATTTATTGTTTAATACGGGAAAAGTAGTTCTTTATCTATACAATTAATAGAATTCAAGTGTGTTTGTAATGTCAAAATAACAGTTTTTTACTAAATGCATATGAAAGTATATACGATACCTTTAACAAAACACCCATTTTTTATTTTTTTTTCTGTCTGTCTATTTGTTCCGGGTAATCTTTTAAACGGTTGGACCAATTTTGACGGGACTTTTACTGGTAGATAGCTGATTTCATAGGGAGTAAGTTAGGCTACTTTCATTTTAGAAAAATAGTTAGGGTTCCACACAAATAAATAAAAACTGGTCACGGTGAATCAATTCGGGCGCTTAAATGGCATACGCTGAGTAAACCATAAGAGTTAAAGCAAATTAACGTATTACATAATTGTAGGCATTAAAAAGACCTACAAAAAAGTTTGGGAGAGTACACATCTATCTTTTAAGGAACAGCCAAAATAAGCATTTTTTTCTTTAAATAGCCAGGAGCAGGGAAACAAGATTCGCGCGGACATTCTGTTAGCCCACGTGAGCGAAGCCACGGGCACAGCTAGTGAAAAATAAGTTCGAATACATTTAAACAAAATGTCAATTTTCAGTATGTATATCGATGTTTATAACTGAGACAAAAAATACAAGACAGGAAATAGATTAAAACAAATAAGTTTTATTTTCTTGATTGTAGTGTGTTTTTCGTGTCACATATGTGCAATTGGCTATTAGAGTTTTGGATATTTGTATGTTACCTACCCTACTTGGCAAACACTTTTGAATACGAAACAGTGATCCTAGTGTAACATAAAATTCATTTGTACTAGATTACATTACATCGTCATTAGGTTATGACAACGTCAGAGAATTTTACGACTAATTTATAAAATGATACATAATTAAGTAATACTAGAGCACTAAATGTGATCTTAAGAACTAATTAAGACAGTCTAATATACTATATTATTACTAAGAATCTTAAATGAGGCTTTCATTAAACAAAGTTTTGGTCAGGAGTCAACAGAAAGGTGTGACGTATTAAATCTTCTGCGTGAAGGCCTAATTGCGCCGGATTGGGCGTCCGCCAAGGCAATTTGCATCGCTACCCATTTCGGAACAACGCCAAGTCTAGGCGAACAAAACCACAGAGAATTACCCTCCATTCCAATAATAATTAAAGCAAACATTTCGCAGTCGCAACGTACGCCGACGGACGTTATGGAACTTATAAAGCATCGGTCTCAGTTCGCAATTAAGAAACGACGTGCACGTCTATTTACCGACACGGAAGAGACGCACCGCTTGCAATGGTCCATCGCGGCATGCTGCTGGAGCTAACGCGACGGTGCTGTTGCCGAGAGTAGAGCCAAGCAGCTGCCTGTCTAAATTAATACCTTTGATATACCAAATATCAATATTTTATAACATCTTATGAAGTGCATCGTCGCAGATATAACTCGGAGACCTTCCGCATTGCTAAGAAACGTTTTATAGAAACAAGTTGAATGTTAAAACGTTAATTATTCATTTAAGTATTCATATTTTTTATGTTACAATTTTATTATTTTTTCTTGGACTTCGCATCTGCCATGTGTTCGAAATCAAAGAAGCGTGAACCAAGTGTCTTCCTTTGGGATAATATAATCCACGTCTTTTTGTGCTGATAAACTGGACAAATGTATTATATGTTATCGAATAAACCATCTAGTGTTCTACCGTAAACCCGTTTTCTTTAAGACAACCCGGGGTGCGGACTGTTTTTGGAGGCCTTTGCCCACTGGCAGCGTCTTGTATTTTAATGGGAACAAGAAGGGACACCCTGAGTTTCGACCGAGGACGACGGTGACTTGGTCTCATGAATCTTTCTGTCGCTTCGGTGAGCGAGACGATACAGTGTTGTGGCGGGTATTAGAGGATTATTATTACTTACTTTTCTTTGCTCGCTACAAGAAATGGCAAATTAAACAAGTACTTACCTACTTGGTTTACTTTTATAACTTATTTGTCTACATGTAATGTAATGTAGACATTTTTTTACATTCATGATTAGTTTATTGAAAACGGCTTATTACAAAACAGGTTAAATTGTCTACTAAAATTGTTCGAAATTATATAAATGCATTTTCTACACATATTAATGGAGAAAATTCAAATTACATGTGTAACCAGTCGTTAACTAAATTTATAGTTATAGACAAAATCGATTAACAGGTTTATGCTCCTTAGTAAATGGTAGAGATTAAACGGATATCCGGTAACTATCCGACCGGATACCGGATAGTAAAATATAAAAAAATCTCATTATGTTACACAAGGCATTGATATGCCACAATAGGTTATCGACACCGTTTATTTTTATAATCGCACGTCAAAAATATTTGTTTTATTAATTAGTTTAGTTTATTTCCAATCTCGTTCACCGCGCCAATATTAAATCAAACTGATCGCGTCATGTAACGCGATCAAGGGCTGAATATCCGGTATCCGGCCAAACCACTATCCATTTCATATATAGTAAATAGTCAGTAAGAAATAGGCTTAGATTAATGAACTTTTAAGTGCAATTGGAAACCTAAATATTTTTTTCGTGTGATAATACCACTCTACCCATTACATGACTACATACTAGAACATTGTAGGTATTTATTGAAATACCTGACCTGATGCGAATACGGGATAACCATATAGGCTTAGCCAGTTTTGGCTGGGATGGAAGCAAGGGAAATTAATATTATTTTTATACTAGCTTGACATAATTATTTACTCTTGCTTTCGGGAGTACTCCAACCGAGCGTTTACCAATAGGTACCTTACGAGGGGTGGGGGTAGCGTCTCCCCTGGCAGTACCTACGCCACGCTATTTGTGCTATGCAATGGGGATGACTAAAATTATATGAAGGCGAATGTTTGTGCGGTCATCGAGTCCTTTTACCATTGAGTCTCGGACAAAATAAGGATCGAGGATCGATTTTGGTTTAGGAGTTTGCCTGTAAAAAAATTGATAGTCATTGCGATTTTTTACATTTTTGTTTTAACTGTGTGCCGCATCATAAGTTTACTTATTTAAGAGTCTCAATTACATACACAATTAATCACGAGATAGTAAAATGAAATATCGTGATACAAATATAGAACATCACTGTGATTAACTATATTATTATACTAGCTGGTACCCGTGACTTCGTCTGCGTATTATTGTATATACACACACAGATCCGCACACACAAATCATAGTTGGGTTTGTCACTATGTGTATGGTGGACGCGAACCATACTAACCCGCTATATTACTGCATATACACCGGCTGATTTATTGACAAAGGAAAAAAATCATATATGGGTATTATATTTTTAGGATAATTAAGTTATGATTTTACCAGGATAAAAGGTACCTTTGTTATTCCAGGTTATAGACTAGGTTGGTCCGTGTGCCAAATTTCATTCAATTCTGTTCAGCCGTTTGTGCGTGATTGAGTAACAAACATACAAACTTACACATTTATTATATTTGTAGGATAAGACTGATTAAGCTATGGTTGTTACCGGGATAAAAAGTACCCTATGTGTTATTCCAGCTCATAGACTATCTCTATGTGAAAAATTTCATCTAAATCCGTTCAGCCGTTTTTGCGTGATTGATTACGAAACATCAAAATATACACACACTTTCACATTTATTATATAAGTAGGATAGTAGGATGATTGAAGTAACAAACATCCAAACATACTCACATTCCCATTTATTATATTAGTAGGATAAATCCGCAACTATGAACGTAACACGACAATGGTAACGTAATGGCAACGGCGCCAGTCTACGGAGCAGCCATTACTGATTATCGACAATAATTACTTCAAATATATTCGAACAGTTCACCAGCATTCGTGCCAATATCTGTTCAAATGAAACATTAAATCATGAGAGTACAGTAATTCACAAAGATGATAAATAAACATTGTAAGTTTCCATCTATTATTACGTATTGAATACTAGCTGTGTCCGCGGCATCGCTCATGTGGACTACAGAATGCCATCGATCGGGTATACGCACAAATCTTGCTCCCCGCTTCCGGTTATTTTAAAGACAAAAATGCTTATTGTGGGTATTCCTTAGAAGATATACATATACATATGGACAGACAGAAAGACAATTTTTTTTAAAATGGGTCCTTTGTATAGGTTTCGTATAATATACTTTCATATGCATTTAGTAAAAAGCTGTTTATTTATAACATTATAAACAGACACTTCAATTTTATTAATTGTATAGAACTTTATAGTACTTTACGAAGTACTGAGGAGTGTAAAATCTCCTTATCCCTCTAAATAATATTTATCATATTAGTCGTGCTACAGAAAATTTGTGATACAGTTTGTATGTCCACATTACTTGCAGATACTGTAAAAATATATGTTAGGATTTAGGTATAATACATTTTTTAATCAAAATTAATTAAAGCAAACGAGGTATATATGTATCTGTCTGTGGCATCGACGCATCGTAGCTCCCAAACGGCTGAACCGAATTTGATTTAGTTTTTTTATTTGTTTGAAAAGTGATTTGATCGAGAGTGTTCTTAGCTATTATTCAAGAAAATCTATTCATCTGTTGGAAGATTATCAGCTTTTTTCTAGTTAATGAATGGAAATGAGCATCTTCCACAGGTCTGATCGAGTCGACATTTGGTATCCTGTTACTTCGATGTTATTAGAAGAACATGGCAAACTTGAACTGATGCTGCAGCGTCATCTAAAATCTGCCCAACTCCTCACCAACTTACAGTACCTAGAAATATCGTCTTTGGGCTCATTTAAATAGTCTCAAAGAAAGGCCATTTGTGTAAAGGGACTAAAATAAAATAAAATTTACCTTGTTTTTAAAAATAAATTCAGTAGGTGGGTATGTATGTATAAGAATACTCGGGGAGATCTCTTGATAAAAGCGAACGGATATACCTACATACGTGTTTGAATAAACGAAATGTAGGTATGTGCGTAAGTACATAATATATTACGAACAAGTATTGTAAATAGAAAACGAATATAATAATATACGAGTATAGTGCAGTGGGTGTGAATCATTTTCTTTTCCATAGCGTATTTATCATTATACACTGACGGCAGGTAGGTACACACATCGCGATAAGATAGTAAATGACGACAATGGTTTTCAACTCAAACAGCAAGTTCATTTTATTATAAATTATGTTCAAGACTGTGTTAAAACAATTCAATACATTTAGATAAAATAATTTAATACATTTACTGATTTACCCCAAAATATAAAGGTTGTTTTTAACAGATACTACGATCACGTACGTGAACAAGAATCAAGTTACATGGTCATTGTTCAATACCTATTTTGAGTTTTTAAAAATATCTGGTAATCAAAAGCGAAAACTGAGTCATGTCTTTCATTTAGTAAAACTAGGTCTTTTGAAACAATTAAGTGAATATGATCGATATTGTCCGATATTAGAACACAGTGAGTATGCATTGCTTTATAGTTTACTCATACTGGTAGGTAAACAATGCATATAAATCGAAATATGAGCAAATTATTTTACAATGATATATATCATACAAGACGAAACAAGTAAGAAGCTCGGTGTTATTTCATCAATACAATCGAGTTACACAGGCGCACCTTTCTAAAACAATGCGTGCATCATCACCTGAAGCCATAGTTGTGCATGAACTATTGATTGTATGATGTTAACAGATTTACTTATTCTTGGTAAGTTATAATTATCAAAATAGATTTACTTCTTAAACCAAGTTATCAACTGTTTTGTCATCGAAACCCTTATCTTCTTATAAAGATATCTGTTCTTTTATATGAAAATATATATTATCTATTTAGCCCTACATTCCAAGGACAACGATAAACGTTAATTTTTAATAGATAGGTAGGTATTTAAAAATAAGAAACATAACAATAGCCACATTCGTAAAATAATGCATTGATTCATTTAATTATTTTGATCATCGTACATATGTAATCATGTCTTCTTATAAATTAAGATTGCATTTGTTTAGTCTTTTTTATCGGTAATCTTACAATTTGTCACAATGTAAATCATGTTGCTGATTTTATTATAAATAAATAAATAAAATGGTCATACGCTGTAAGTATGTACCTACCATAAATTGAATATTATTATTTATTTTAATACTTACTTAAGATAATATATTTGTCCTTCTGGAGTACGAGCTTGTTCCCAACCTGCCGGAAGTGGTCCGAGATCATCCGGAATATGTGAACCGACGTCATACGATCTTTGTTTAGTGTGCTGATGGTGTAGCGGAGGTTGTTGGTTCTGTTGTCCCGCAGCATAAGTTTGTTGCAAACTGGCCGGTGACGAGTGTGCTCGAGAGTGCGCCACCGGTGAGGCGCCAGTCGCTGACGACGATCCGAACGCCGAGTCAGCCGAGTTTTCTCGCGAGTGAGACACAGATGGCGACTTGGAACCGGTCGATGGCGGGTTAAAGAACGACTTTGGAAGCTGTCGCATACGGAGAGGCACCTGTAGCGGCCGTTTTGAATCCGGCTTAAGCACTGTGTCGAACAATGACTGTAAAACCGAGTCCGAATCCTGGTCCACGCGGAGGACCAGGTTCGATTTCTGTTCAGCGTCCGAATTGAGCGCCATTGTTTTCGTCGGAACGAAGAAATCTCGAAACCGACCTGGCCCACCGCTGTGACACAACACTGAAACGCGACGGGTTGGCGCGTCGCCACCCGACGTATATCCAATATAGCGCTCGGTGCGCGACTAAAGTGCGCCCCGCCCGCGCTGCAGAGGCTCCCTGCCCACGCGCACCCGCACGACTCCTCGCGCCGCACCACCCGCGCCGCGCACCAAACCACAGCGCGGCGCAGCTACTACCTAGAGAACACGGACCGGTCTTTGCTTCGAGAACGATGCCCCTCATCCCGTTTACCTACTATCACCTGCGAGTCTGCGATGAATATAATATCATATAATATAATTATTTAAGTGAAGAAGGTACGTAAATATAATAGTTTTGTAAGAAGCTAAAGAAAGAACCGAAGAATAATATTACAAATATGTAAAATAAAGAAAACCAATGGTAATCATAAAAATACGGAGTATATTAAGTATTTCAAGCAAGAATTAAGCAATTCAAATAAAATGAATAAATATGATAACAATGAATTTAACAAATAAGTATGTACTTACACAAATGTAATAGGTTAAAATCTTTATGCCTACAAACGCATTTAAGCCGCCAGTCGCTGCGTTCACTCGCGGCGCGGCGCGGGCCAGGTCGCGGCGGTTCACAGCTGGAACGGCCAATGTTGCGGCCAGTGCTGCCAACTACACCGTAATTACAGTAGAAACACCGTAATCAGCATAAATCTATCAAGTACCTTAGGATTAAAACTACGGTAGCAAAAAACACCGTAATATACGAAAACCCGTTGACAATCATGTTTTATAAAAATTTTGCAAAGTTTTATATTATTTATTTTTGTAGTAAAAAAAAATATTTTTGCGAATTTTAATTACTATTTTTTCTACGTTAGGACATTGTATTTTTATTCTACTGAAAACACTAAACATAAGTTAACATAGTTCTCGGGCATTTTTCCAATAGAGCGATATCAATTTGAAGATATCACACGAACGACTTCAAAGGTGAAGTTCGATTTGAATTTAGACGAATACTTAGAACTGTTTAATTTACCTAGTTTGTACCTAGTATCTTATTAGGTCCTTACATAAGAAATTGGTGTTTTGTTGAACTGACCACTTTGATCTCAAATATCTGGCGTTTGGTTAGGAATTCCAAATTCAAATCTATATCAAATTTAGGCTTGTGTAATTGTGATTCGAAATTAGGGATTCATTTGTTTTCGTACCATTTGATTTTTCTTTCACATCGTTATTTTCGCAAAATGAAAAACTTAAAATATCACGTTATTAACGAATATGAATTCCACCATGCCATCAGCGCTGCAGAAAAAGCTCGAACGATTAATAATGTGTATGGGGAAGCTACTATAGAAGAAAGCACGATACGTTTTTGATTCAATGTTTTCGTTCTGAAAAATTTTACCTACGAAACAAACCACGTGGACGGCTGGAGACCCTAATTGATAACTAAGAATTAAAGGTGACCGTGGAAGCGGATCCATGACGAACCACGTCAGAGTTAGCGGCAGGCTTCGGTGTGAGTGAAAAATAATTTTAAATTAATTTGAAACAAATTGGAAAAGTGAAAAAGCTCGAGAAATTAGTACTGCATGAATTGACTGCAGCAAACCAACAAACACGCATTGAGTGCTACGTTACATCACTCTACCATCAGAATAACGAGGGAATTTTGAATCGTATTACTACTTGTGATGGAAATAACGAAAAATGGATCCTTTACGACAATCAAAAATACTCACCGCAGTGTTTTAACCCAGGTGTAGTTCAATTACAGTTCTCCTGAGAACTGGCCAAAGCCTGTCCCAAGCGAAAGTTGACTCAGAAAAAGGTCAGGGTGAGTGTTTGGTGGGCCAGTGCTGGTGTCATATACCACAGCTTCCTAAGATCTGGCCAGACGATAACGGTGGATCTGTATTGTGAGCAATTGCAAACCACGATGGAAAAGCTAGCCGTTAAGCAACCGAGACTGGTAAATCTGTCCAGCCCACTGCTGCTTTAGAACAGCGCTAGACCCCTTACTTTTCGATAAACGGTCGCTAAATTAGAGGAACTGCGGTTGGAATGTCTCGTATACCCATCATACTCCCCGGACTTTGCTCCAACAGATTACCTATTTTTTAGGAATTTGGACAATTTCTTCTAGGAAAAAAATCAATTCCGATGAGGCTATCCAAACCGCCTTTAAAGATTTTATTGATCCTCGCTCCCACAATTTTTTCAACAATGGGGTTAATGAAATACCTATAAAATGACGAAAGTACATAGATAATATCGATACATACTTCGATTGAATAAATGTACAATTTCATTAAAAAAAAAAATCGTTTTACTATTTCTTTATAAAACGCAAATTTCATACTAAGTATGGACCTATTAATACAACCTATTTGCGAAAAATTTACCGTATTTTTTTATGAATTCCACCAGAGATAAAATTCTACTATCAAAGAGATTGCAGGGATGGCAGCACTGGTTTTGGCCAAGAATTCTCAGTAGGGGTGAGCTATAACAGGTAAAATTAGATACTTGTTCCTGAACAGTTCCAGTAACTTGTTCCAAAATAACAGCCTGTTACGCTTTAGTGGGAAATAATATGTTGTAACACTTGTAACCATTAAGTATATATCGGCTACTCGAAATCGTATGTACTACTAAAATAACGTATAACTCAATCCATCAATCAATTCATCAATCGATCGACCAATTCATCAATCAATCCGTCAATACATCAATCCATCCATCAATCAATCAGTTCGTCCATCAATCAATCAACCCATCAATCAATCAATCTACCAATCCAGCAGTCAATCCATCCAGCAATCCATCAATTAATTCATTAATCTATCGTTCTATCAATCCATCAACCAATCAATCCATCATTCAATAAATTATATTAAACATCTTTACGCTAGAATACAGAAAAGCATATTCCAAACTGAAATAGTAACACTATCTGGTACAGGTACCTACGTTTTTTTTGTATCTGTTCCGATAAATACGCCTCACTAGTATGTGGAACAGCCTAGTATATAGTAACAGCTTGTTCTGATATTAGATAACAGTTCCAAACTGTTACTTGTAAATACCTGTTATATTTACCTGTTCCGATAAATACGCCTCATTCGTAAATCTCAGTTGACTTAAGGGTTATTTCACGTCACGATCTACCTCACCCGATTTCCGGGGGGAGGGCAGGGGGTTTCTTGGCCGCGGAATCGAGCCAATAGTGACGCTCGACCCTGCGGCCAAAAGCCCCCCTTTCCTCTCTCCGGAAATCAAGTGCAATAGTTTGAAAGGTGAAATATGCTCTTTATTAGTTAGTTCTTATTTGGAATTTGGAATAGTTGGTAGCCGATAATGCTTCTGACTATTATCTATGCTTCTGACCACAGGTTCACATAATATTAGGAAGTCACCTTTCAATAAAAGTCAGGTAACCAGTTTGGAGATCGTAGGCTGAAATTTACTGACCAAGATGCTTTCATAAATAAATTTAATACCCGTTTTAATTTTATACGACAAACTCCGCCAACGCAGCCGTTTAGGCATTTTTTAATACTTTGTGTAAAACTATCGACATTTTTATGAGGGTTATATTATTATTTTTAATTAACGTATAGCCTATGTTAGTCGTTGATACTGTAGCTTTATATTGGTGAACGAATTTTTAAATTCGCTCCAGTATGTAGTTTTTGAGTACATATATCTTATTACCACAGATTTAATAAAAAGGCAGATGGAGCCGGTCAGAACACGAAAATGTCCCCTAGAGTATTCAATTGTGTCAACTTTGAAAGAATATGTCATGCAATGCCAGCACCATGTGTGCTTTAGTATTATTCTATAAAATATGTGAACGTCTTGTGTACAATTAAATTGTAAAATCTCTTCGCAAAATCAAAATAAGAAAACCTGAATTTAATTTCATCAAATAACAAAGCATATTTTGATATTATTTTCTGTGATATTTTGAAGAAAATGAAATTATAAAAATGTCGCTAGGTTAGAATGAAATATTTTCCTGGAATTTATAGTAAAATATAATATGTATAATCATAGCATGACAAGGATATATTACTGGTTGCAGCGTATTCTTATTACACTTAATACAAAAAAAAAACAACACGTAAATTTTCATAAGACATTCGCTTCAGCTCTACCTACACTTACTGATATCAGAATACACACATGTGCTAGGGTTAATGATTTTTGTGATTGTGACAAATTAAGCAGAAATACACTTATAAAGTACCTAGGTGTTCAAATAGACCAGCGTCTTTTATTTAAGAATCAAATAGAAGTACTGGCTCGGCGGTTGAGAAGTATAGTGGGTGTTATGAGGCAATTATGTTCTGCAGCATGCCTTGCCACCCTAAAAACCATATACTTTGCCCTTTGTCAATCTTTGATTTTATACTGCATCACAAGTTGGGGCAGTGCTGCTAAAACTAATATGATAGTAGTCGAAAGAGTCCAGCGCTCAGTAATTAAAGTTATGCTGCGGAAGCCTTATGGATACCCAACCACAAAGTTGTACAAAGAAAGCCGAGTTCTTAGTGTGAGACAACTGTTTATACTGCAAGTCGCTCTTAGAGAACATAGAAAGGTAGCCGTCTTACCGGAATACAGTGAAATGTCCAGACGTCGTGTATTCCGTGTGAGAGCTCCCTTGGTGGGCACGGCCTTTGCGCAAAGGTTTGGCCCGTTCATTGGCCCCTATATTTACAATAACGTACAGAAGCTGTGTTCAATTAGAGACTGTTTGCTTTACGAAGCAAGAAGAAAAATTATCAGCTGGCTAAGTACCCTGACATATTACACAACTGAGGATGTACTTACAATTCAAAAATAATTTTACATTTTACTTTTTCTCTGATTACTAAAACTATAAGTTATTTTCCATGATGGTTTTGGCTGTTGCATTTATATTGTGTTTTATTTTATTTATGATAATATGTATGTTGTATGTATTATTTTGTACCTATATGTATGATATGTGATTTATAATTGCATGTATTTTGTCTGTGTTTTATGTAATTATGTTTATGTAGTATAAAATATATATCTGTACTGTATATAGTATGGTATGTAGTATAATGAATATGTAATGTGTAATGTAATGATCTGAGATGTTATTATGAGTAAGTATAATATGGTAACTCGTATGAAAGGTTCCCAAGACACAGGCAAGCCTAGTTTGGGGCCATTGTTAAAATTTAAGTTGTAAATTTTAAGTTGTAATAAAAAAAATAGCGTAGAAAAATCATTTTATTTGCTACCACGAAACCAAAAGGAGAGTAAAATTTGTTAGCTAGTTTATTTATTTGATAACGATCTGCAACACTGAAAGAGATAGCGATATGGTTTCAAAGTAAAAATTATAGAGAGCCATAAGAAATTTAGTGTCGAGCAAAAATCTAAGATTTCAAACGCTTACGTCGTTGGAGCCATTGGGGACATATTTATACTACCTAAGTTAAAACAAAAGATATAAAGAGAAGCAAGAACTATTCATTGATAATGACAAAATCAAGACGGCAAATATATGTTTAATTGAAAATTGGTATGTAAAGGTCCTTAGGGCCCTTCATTTCAGGTGTGTATATATTTATTTATTTACACATTATGCGTTAAATACGCAATGGCGGACTTAATGCCCAAGGCATTCTCTGCCAGTCAACCATTAGGTGATGCAGAGATAAATATATTCACCATATAAAAAAATTAACTGCCAGCCTAAGATCGTCGCCCATAAGCACAACTGCATGCACTTAAGCAATACCTCATGCATATGATTGCGGCTTGACATGATGAAAGAATACACATATTTGAGGCTAAAAATAGACCATATATTTAATTGGGGTCCACACGATGACCAGGTATGTTATAAACCTCGAGCTTTGCTGTCGAAATTGTGCATACACGAACACAACCTACAATACATTGAGGCTCCTGTATATGTCATTATCGGATTCTGTGATCAATTTATGGCTATCTATATACCTACATATAAAAAATCCCTGAAAAAACATATAATTTACAAATAAGGTTATTGAAAACCATTGTATCATTAAAGATAAGTATAAAAACAAGGATAATTAGTATAATTTGTTTCATTAAAGTTAAGTTCTGAACGAGTTCGATAATGTGGATTTAACAATTGTAACTCAATACAGTATGTAAAAGCTATGAGTGGAATTTAAATAAGATAACAAGACCTTACGTACTCTGGTGTATTTTCCATACTTTGATATTTCAAAATGTAACGAGGACGATGAGGGGATTTGAAGGTGCATTCTGCCTAGAACACTAAATAGATTACCAAAAGATATAGACGACAAGCGTGAAAACAAAAATACAAGCCAAATTAAAAATTACTTAAGTCATACTTTTTAAAGGAAAATAACGTAGTTCAACTTAAGTAGGTAGTAATTTCTTAGCTATAAAATCTTGTTATAATTTTAGATTTAGAATTAAGATAAGAGTATTATTTTTTGTGTGTTTTTTTTTTAATTGAAATAAACAGATTCCTTATATATTTATTTTAAGTACAAAAGTAGATGTTTGATGACGGATGATGGATTAACGACTACACTGTTGGAGTGGTAAAAAAACAGTAAAACTTATTTTAACTGCCCTGGCAACATTATTTACACGATCGCACGTGTCGTTAGCTGGTTGTCAAGGATACAGACCTAAATGTAAACCCACATTAAATTTATTGTTCTGAAGGCTCCATCTGCCTTTTTCTTAAATCTATATAAGAACAAGACAATTCGTAGCAGTAATCTGAAAAAACTCTATCTGACAAGTTTATCTTTTCTAAACGGCCAGTACAAAAAATAATTACGATCGAAGCGCCACACGTATTTCATTATTTTTTTGTTTTCCAAATTCAATGAAATGCCGAAGACAATACATACTAGTGAAAAAAACGTGCTAATCTCTGAAACTAGCAAACAGATTTACATTGTATAGGCTATTTATTAAGCAATTTATTATTTATTAAGGTTAAATATTATCTAACATTACGCTATGATTTGGATTAGGATAAGGATTTGAGCACTAACCATAAACGTCAACCAACCTGACAATCTGTAGGCATATGTATGAAACAGGCATTTACAATCCAAATTTAACGAGGGTGAATCTGCGTGGCACAGCTAGTATTAATATATAAATTATAAAGTACAGTTTAAGAGTTAGTACTAAGAAAAGCATTGGTCTCGTAAGCTGTTGAAAATATGTTTTTATTTATGTATCTTTAACTTCTTCCTAATCTTATTCTTAATTTTAAGATACAACTGCTGAAATTTGAAAGAATAGCTGTAGACACACTTAGGGAAAGGGTGTTGGGTGTAAGGGGTGTCGATTTACATCTTCAGCACTTAGTGCCATTTGTCAATCGCGAGGAAAAGAAATATTGCTATTTTCGTAAAATAAGGGTTTTCAATATAATTTAGTGTTTGGTAGTGTATTGCAGTTATGGCTACCTGTGCAGTGTCTTCTTGTAACTCATCCATTGAGAAAATCGACAAAATATTTATTTCACATGGCATGTAAAGCCGATTGAAATGTTCTGTTCACAAACTAAATTATTTTAGAAAGTTCGTAAAAGTTTTATATATAAATTAATGTAGAAAATATAGTATTTAATCATATTAATTCTCCGAAAGTATACAAATTCAAAATAAGATATTATCAATAACGTGAATATTTGTGAATTGTAATCTTAATTTCAATGAAATTGGCATATGTCGATATGTCTATCGGAATACCTAAGGAGTTTGTATGTACATACACCCATACCATCACGCCTGTATCCCTGAAGGGTTAGGCAGAGGTGTACTAATGTACACCCATAGTTCGCCGTCTATGTTTTTATGTCCCATGTAATAGGGGGCGAGCCTATTGCCATTAATCGGACACAAAGCCAAACTCCGAGTTGCTAATAAGAATTTCATAGAAAAACCCAATTAACACTTTGCTCGACCTGGGATTCGAACCCAGTATGTACAGTAGGAATTTGTATGTGTTCCTGTAAAATAATGTAACCTTTGTCTTCTTTAACAGTTCCTAAAAATATTGCAGTTCGACAAAAATGTCTATCAATAGACTGATTTTTAGCAATAGCAAATTATTAGCAAGATGATTCGCAGGGAAATATAGAAGCATGTAATTTAAATGTCGGTGAAATATTTTCATTTGGACTCTTTATTACTGAAGATTTACACAGCCTACAATGTTTATTATTATTATTATTATTTATTTGCTTTTTGTATATATGTTTTCAGTAATAAAAAGTGTTAAAAATATGAGGGAATTTCAAAATCTCAAAACGCAACGCTATCATTGGTGAAACCGAATCGTGGCGTAAAGTCCGCGTACAGTTACAAAGGCGAAGTTACTGGGTGTTTTTATAGTTTTGTGAATTTGTTTAAGTTTTATCGTTATTTATTAGTATAATTTGTAAAATATTGCATTCTTAGGGCTGAAACTGCGTTAAGCACGCGCCCGCGTGGTTCCTTACAAAAGTACTTCGTCGCGGGTAATTCCGCGAGCATCCGTTGCGGGCAGGTAGGTGGGTCGCGTAATAGGGTAATTATACGGCACGATCTACCGTGATTTTTGTCAATATTCAGTGCAGTATAATGAGGAATCGGGTATGCAGGATCCGATCAAGGGATTCAATCCGTCCGGAGTCAATCCGATCGCCAACAACGCAACGATAGCGTCGTTTATTTTCTTAAGTATTACTCTACTCTATGGTTTATTGTCAGGCGCCGCACGACGGACACGCAGGGTAGTCGTATGCGTAATGTTAGCAGTTCATATAGTCAGGCCTACTATTGAGCCGAAAGGTTGCGGGTTCAATCCCTGCACATAACTTTTTTTATTTTTACAGTGTTTAATAGTATTTAAACATCAATTATTTTATTATTTTTAACATATCTTTTATTATTATTTTTACAAAACAATCGATACTAACGGATTTCCAAACAATCGGCTCCTATTCCTTCATTCCTGATCCCGCCGGGACCTGGGTACTTTCTGAGCTTAAGCCTTTTGAGTATGGAACAGATTTCCTCTGACGTGACCGGGGGCAGGGACTCTGTCGCGGGGAGCGCGCTCACGTTGTCGTAGTAGTTACCGCTTTTTGTACTGACTTTGAACGTCAGCATGGCTTTTGGCATAAAACCTGCTTCACCGCCCGCGTGCTACATAACCATGCAGCTACCTTTAGATAGTGGTTTTTTAATGCCTTTGGTGGGACCGTCTGTCCAAGAATGGTGAGACATATGGTAACTATCGACGTTTGATTTATCAGTGTAAATAGGTCTTTCTTCTACTCTATATTTTTTTTATCTTTCTCAGGTATTCAATTCTTTGAAATCTAATTCGCAGTCGCTCAATTAAAATTTTTCTACTGGTTTTTGTTTTTTTCACTTAAAATCCAATTTTTTTTATATTCGCCTGAGACTTGCTGCAGATTCTTGGAAATGTAGGTTATTCTGTAACTTCCTACGTAACTTGTCTATGGTAGGCAGTTATTTTTCAGTGCATGGAACTTGTGGATGATTTTTTTTAATTTATAACACCCTGGTCTAAGCTGTCAATATCTGTTATTGGTTTTGGTTTGATTCTTTTATTTTACCGGGAGTTTGGAAGACAAGAAATTCCGATTCCAGTATCGAAAATAATTCGTCATAGACCTGCACCAAAAATGTATAATATTTGTAAAATGAATTTTCATTTTCTTTTAATTAATGTACTTTACAATAAATTCCCTGCATAGCAACCTAGATTCAATGAATGGGCTAACTATTTGTCGTTTTTTTTTTTTCAAATCATTTTACTACGTAATATTATATAAATTCTCCATTAACATGATGTACATACACAACGTGAAAATTGAACTAGCGACGCGACACTGCGTAATCCTGTCTTCGCGAGAGATTGACAATCTATCGATGGTCGTCACTGTCAATTTGACTTGTAAGAAGTCTCTTTGTAAGCTGGATATACACTGGCTAATTCCGAAACACTGGAATGCATATTTTATTTGAGTATATATTTGAGCCGTATCCCGAGCAACATCAGTTCTGTTTTTAAAAGTAAAGTGGAAACAACTAGCGATTTAACTACAATAGGACCATAGAGAAAGAAACTTTAAACATGACAACACTAAGTTCATAGAGCAGTATTGTAAGTTTGTTTTAATTTTATTTTGAGTTCGAAAAACTTGTTTACGTAAAATCTAATGTTATTTTAGTTATCAATTTTAGTTATCAAAAGTGAAATTATATAAAATTAATTTCTTAAACTATTTTATCTTTACGTAATTTGCAACAAAATTAATAAAATAAAAGGTATTTATTTTTCAGGAGTTCTAATAGGTGGCGTGGTTATGATGATATGGTGTGGTTTAATAAATATTAATTAATGCGAACAATGTGCTTGCATCTCCTTGGCTAAAGAGCTGCATGCGTCTTTGGAGCCGCACTTTGCCAAACACTGGCATAATTAAAAGCCACCTCGGTGGATGATCTGTGCACTACAGTTGTATATGTACACGGGTGGTTACAAAATGATAATTTATACAATTGTAGATAATTCAATTAATAATAACGTTAAATAAATTATAATATTTCTAAAATCTGAAATTACGTAACCGGGTACATGTATTAATTTAATGTCGCCATTGAGGCGCCACTTTGTACGGCATAATTAAATGACAAATATAATAACATATACTTAAATTATATATAAATTGTTTCTATACAGAAACACATTTTTTTAAATTAGAAAGTAAATAAATAATAATAATTACTTAGGCCAATTCATATATTCACGACTTTGCTATTTGTTGCCATATAAAATCCAAAAGTATTGTACCCATTGCAGGTTTTTCATTTTTGTGGTCAGGCTATACATGCATTTTCCCTAATATGACGCGTCTGATTACGCCATTATTAGAAAAATATTATAAATTTTTTTGATATCTGTTGATCAGGAATTTATCGACATACATTACGTTGATACTAGAGACGACAAAAACTCCTTTATTCTATAGTAATATTACAAAACTGAATACTTTTATTTATTTGTTTGGTTGAACGCGCTAATCTCAGGAATTATTAGTACGAATGGAAAAAATATTTTATGTTGGATAACCCTTTTATCGAGAAAGGCTATAAGGCTATTTATATCGTCACGCTACGACCAATAGGAGCGGAGTATCAATGAAAAATGTGGTAAAAACGGGGAAAATTGACTCCTTTTGAGAGCTTTCATTGCGTGCGCTTAGTAAATGGTTAAAGTTACGTAACAAACATGTGTGACGGAATCGTTTCTCTTTAAAAGTTCAAAAAAAGTCCGCTATAGCACATGCCTATCTTTTAAGATTGACTCATTAAAACCTTTTTTATGGTAATAAAATTTGTTCTAAAATAATGCATAATTTGCGAAGATGTTTTTTATACATAGTATTAATTCTTAGCAAAATAAATACGTTATTCATCGCAAGTATTTAATTTTGAACAAAATTGCTCTTTCCATCAACTGATTTCAATAAATATCTTAGAAGATATCACAGTTTTAAAATAACTCCGTTGCAAAATAAAGAAAGTTTCAGCTGCTTTAGAATTGGATTATTATATGTGCCTACGACCCACTCTCTCTAATCCCCTCGATCTCTCTCTCTTATGTGACGCAGACGAAGTTGCGCCGGTCAGCTAGTGTAGAATATTGATGAAATATTCATTCAATTCATTGGCTTAACTTAGTAGCACATGCGCAATGCGCATAGACTATTAGCACATGCGCACCAGATTGTAGGGTACTGTTTTGACAATAATTGCGCCATAGCATGGCGCAGTGTCTCTTGGTACAGTGTTGCGTCGCAGTGAGTAGAGAATCCGTATAATTATTTATACAATGCTGTCTATTCTATAGTTATAGTGGTTAATATATAAAACAGTTTACCATAATTCAACACAATTATAATTATAACTTACAACAGTAACAACAATGCAGTGGATGTCAATCCTATGCTAGATTTCAATCAATAAAACGTCTACGTCTACGTTGTTTCCAATCAAATAAGCACGTTGACAACGGCTATAAACACAAAACGCGTTACAACGATATGCTATACTAAAAGCACAGAATATTTTTTATGCTATAAGCTGTAATATTTTTAAATCATTAAAATTTACAGCAGTGAATGTTTTAACTCGCATCTCGCAGCCCACGTTTCGGGTTCGGACAATACATTAGGCATTACAATTTACCTACAATTCATAGTATTAAGCTAGTTCGTTGTTTCGTTATATCTTACATGTCAAGAGTTTTTAGCCAAGTGACGATAGCATTAGGAAATGGATCAGGATGTTCGAGAATACAGGTGCGACAGTTAAAATTCAAAACTCTGGTCGTCCTCGTTCAGTTCGCGATGAAGAAACAATTGAAGAAGTTGAGGCGTCGGTTCGTCAAAATCCGTCTTTATCCATCCGAAAGCGAAGCCAAGCGTTGAACATCAAAAAATCGTCTTTACATTCGATTTTAAAGAAAGACTTACATCTAAAAGCCTATAAAATTCAATTGGTTCAAGAATTGAAGGATACGGACTATGCTAATCGACTGAATTTTGCGAACGAAATACTGCAGCGATTTAACAACTTTAACAACATACTGTTCTGTGACGAAGCAAATTTTCACCTGAATGGTCATGTTAATAAGCAGAATTGTCAGTACTGGGCAGTGGAGAATCCGAGACGAAAGCATGAACGACCCCTGCATAGCCCAAAGGTCGTTGTTTGGGCCGCTATATCTGCTAAAGGCATAATTGGTCCTTATTTTCATGAAGATCAACGAGGCCGAGCAATTAATGTGAATAGTGACCGTTATTGCGATATGTTGCGAAATTTTTTGGTCCCAGAGTTGCAGGAGTTTGCAGGTTTCAACTCAAGAACGTGGTTCCAGCAAGATGGGGCCACTTGCCATACCTCAAATGACTCAATGGAAGTTGTTAACGAATTATTCCCTAATAAAGTCATTTCGCGAAGGGTAACATCAACTGGCCTCCCAGAAGCCCCGACCTTAGCCCGCTTGACTATTTTGCATGGGGATACCTTAAAAGTAAGGTTTATCAAACAATCCGACGAATCTAACCAGTTAAAGCAAAACATCAGGTCAGAAATGGCAGCAATATCGATAGCTATGTGTCAACGTGTTATCGCCAATCTTCGTTTCCGTTTAGAAGAGTGCCAGCAACGTAACGGTCATCATTTGGATAACATCATCTTTTCCAAATAATTCTCCAATTCATATGCTAATAATAAACAATAAACTTTTTTATTGCATACAAATAATTTTTGTTTCATTGAACTTACAAATACCCGATACCCTTTCTGGACACCTTGTATATAATTTTTTACTTAATGCGTATATGTTAAGCGGCATGAAATCATCGATATGTGTATCAATATTGACATTAAGGCCGAGTTAGTAAATGCTACAGCACTATTACACGCACACTAATGTATTTTGTTTTTCGGCTCGCCCAAATCTACCCATTGCCGATCTAAGTATACATTAAGTCTATTGCCGTTACAATGAGGACATTAATTAAAAAATTGGGCTAGTGGTCAGTAATCTTAAAAATAAAATAGTTCGTAAAATGAAAAAGTTAAATTCTTAAACGCACTAAATAAAAAATTAGAATAATAAATTTCGCAACACTCTATGCAGCCGACTCATTCATGAAGCTACTTACCAGTATAACCCACGCTGAGTGGCTATGCCTCGCTAAAATAGGTTATTCTTTTCTCTGCATTACGCGGAAGGTCTCATTTTAATAGTTGTTCTTTACGTTTTTATTTCATAATTGCTTAATTCAGTGGTCGGCAAACTTATTAGTCAAGGAGCGAAATATGAACATTACAACAATTTAAAAAAAATGGGAGCTAAATCTGCTTGTTTAGTAAACTTTTATTACACTAAATAAAACTAAATTTCATAGTTAATAAATATTAATTAATGCGAACAATGTGCTTGCATCTCCTTGGCTAAAGAGCTGCATGCGTCTTTGGAGCCGCACTTTGCCAAACACTGGCATAATTAAAAGCCACCTCGGTGGATGATCTGTGCACTACAGTTGTATATGTACACGGGTGGTTACAAAATGATAATTTATACAATTGTAGATAATTCAATTAATAATAACGTTAAATAAATTATAATATTTCTAAAATCTGAAATTACGTAACCGGGTACATGTATTAATTTAATGTCGCCATTGAGGCGCCACTTTGTACGGCATAATTAAATGACAAATATAATAACATATACTTAAATTATATATAAATTGTTTCTATACAGAAACACATTTTTTTAAATTAGAAAGTAAATAAATAATAATAATTACTTAGGCCAATTCATATATTCACGACTTTGCTATTTGTTGCCATATAAAATCCAAAAGTATTGTACCCATTGCAGGTTTTTCATTTTTGTGGTCAGGCTATACATGCATTTTCCCTAATATGACGCGTCTGATTACGCCAATAATAGAAAAATATTATAAATTTTTTTGATATCTGTTGATCAGGAATTTATCGACATACATTACGTTGATACTAGAGACGACAAAAACTCCTTTATTCTATAGTAATATTACAAAACTGAATACTTTTATTTATTTGTTTGGTTGAACGCGCTAATCTCAGGAATTATTAGTACGAATGGAAAAAATATTTTATGTTGGATAACCCTTTTATCGAGAAAGGCTATAAGGCTATTTATATCGTCACGCTACGACCAATAGGAGCGGAGTATCAATGAAAAATGTGGTAAAAACGGGGAAAATTGACTCCTTTTGAGAGCTTTCATTGCGTGCGCTTAGTAAATGGTTAAAGTTACGTAACAAACATGTGTGACGGAATCGTTTCTCTTTAAAAGTTCAAAAAAAGTCCGCTATAGCACATGCCTATCTTTTAAGATTGACTCATAAAAACCTTTTTTATGGTAATAAAATTTGTTCTAAAATAATGCATAATTTGCGAAGATGTTTTTTATACATAGTATTAATTCTTAGCAAAATAAATACGTTATTCATCGCAAGTATTTAATTTTGAACAAAATTGCTCTTTCCATCAACTGATTTCAATAAATATCTTAGAAGATATCACAGTTTTAAAATAACTCCGTTGCAAAATAAAGAAAGTTTCAGCTGCTTTAGAATTGGATTATTATATGTGCCTACGACCCACTCTCTCTAATCCCCTCGATCTCTCTCTCTTATGTGACGCAGACGAAGTTGCGCCGGTCAGCTAGTGTAGAATATTGATGAAATATTCATTCAATTCATTGGCTTAACTTAGTAGCACATGCGCAATGCGCATAGACTATTAGCACATGCGCACCAGATTGTAGGGTACTGTTTTGACAATAATTGCGCCATAGCATGGCGCAGTGTCTCTTGGTACAGTGTTGCGTCGCAGTGAGTAGAGAATCCGTATAATTATTTATACAATGCTGTCTATTCTATAGTTATAGTGGTTAATATATAAAACAGTTTACCATAATTCAACACAATTATAATTATAACTTACAACAGTAACAACAATGCAGTGGATGTCAATCCTATGCTAGATTTCAATCAATAAACGTCTACGTCTACGTTGTTTCCAATCAAATAAGCACGTTGACAACGGCTATAAACACAAAACGCGTTACAACGATATGCTATACTAAAAGCACAGAATATTTTTTATGCTATAAGCTGTAATATTTTTAAATCATTAAAATTTACAGCAGTGAATGTTTTAACTCGCATCTCGCAGCCCACGTTTCGGGTTCGGACAATACATTAGGCATTACAATTTACCTACAATTCATAGTATTAAGCTAGTTCGTTGTTTCGTTATATCTTACATGTCAAGAGTTTTTAATAGTTTTTTTATAGGGGTTAGTAAGGGTGGGTCAATCACAGATTTGAGATCTTTTCAAATGAACTATATCGTGTATTTGGGTGTTACGAAAACCTACATTTGTAAGTTTTCGCGGGAATTTAACCGTTTGTCTTTAATTAAAGAAAATGCTATGTTTCAGCCATAAATTTACATGATAATACGTTTTTTTCTATGTAAGAGGAATACTTTGCAAACAAAACAAAACATCAGATAATTTGCGACCTATTTTCGACCTGCTACAATATAATAGGTCGGGGAAAAAGTTTCTTCTCATAACGTAGATATAAACTTGTTATAAAATTTCTTTGGCTGTACTATTTGTATCTGGCTGGTTTGATAACATTAAAAATAATAATTTAAAAAAAGTTGTTTTTCCCTATTTTTCACTTGTTTTTCTTTCTGTAAAAATGAGAGAATCTAATGAAGAAATTCGATACATTTTAAAATATTATTACAAAAAAGGCAAAAATGCAACTCAAGCAGCGAAAAATATTTGTGTTGTTTATGGACCTAATTCAGTATCAGTATAAGTAGCACAAAGTTGGTTCAAACGTTTTCAGTTCGGAAATTTTGACGTTAAAGATGCACCTCGCTCTGGTTGCCCTATTACGAATAAAATGGACGCCATTTTTGAAAAAGTGGAGCAAGATCGGCATATCTGTAGTTACGATGTAGCTGAAGAACTGGAAATTGACCACAAAATAGTTTTAACCCATTTGAAGAAAGCTGGCTATACCAAAAAGCTTGATATATGGGTGTCACACGAGCTCACTGAAAGAAACCTAATGAACCGTGTACTCATTTGCGATTCATTTTTGAGACGTAATGAAACCGAGCCGTTTTAAAAGAGATTGATAATTGCCGATGAAAAGTGGATCACGTACGATAAGAACGTGCGAAAAAGATCGTGTTCTAAGGTCGGCCAGGCTTCACAGACTGTGACTAAACTTGGGCTAACTCGAAACAAGGTGATGCTGTTTGTATGGTGGGACTGGAAGGTCATTGTTCATTATGAGCTTTTACCGCCCGGCGAAATCATCGATTCGGATCTCTACTGCCAACAACTGATGAGATTAAAGGAAGCAGTGAGAGAAAGCGGCCGGAATTGATCAACAGGAAGAGTGTGGTCTTTTATCACGATAACGCTAGATCACACACATCTTTAGCCACTTAGCAAAAATGAAGAGAGTTTGGCTGGGAGGTGTTAGTGCATCCACCATATAACCCTGACCTTGCACCTTCAGATTTTCACCTGCTTCGGTCTCTTCAGACTTCTTTAGGTTCTGTAAGGTTAACATCAAGAGAGGACTGCCAAAACTATTTGTCGCGTTTTTTTGATCAGAAGTCCCAAAATTTCTACAGCAACGGGATCATGTCTCTATCTACAAAATGGCAGAAAGTCATCGAACAAAACAGCACATATATACTGTAAATAGATTTTGAAAAAAAAAATGTCTTGAGTTTTCATATAAAAATGCGAAGAAACATATTCCCCGACATAATATATCAACTAGCTCGTTAAAAACACCTTTAAAATATTGTTCTTTATGTACATTCGATTATCGTGGTTATTTCAGTACGATAAGGTTGATATTACTAGTGATACCGCTACACAACGACCCTAGTGACTGTTTGAGGAATTAAATAAGCCTATGACACAGGTGACAGCATACGAAATATTTGTATGAATTTTGGGCCTTCCATAGTAGATACTAGATAGCGTTAAAACAAATATCTGATTACGAAGCTAAACTAAAAAATATAAAAAACCGCATATAGCAGATTGCGGTTAAAATAAATAATAGGTAGCGTATGCTATATGTTTCGAGCGGCGCTTTTTTTCAGATGTGTAATATAACGAACATCTTTAGAATAAAAAAAATATATTTAATTATTTTGAGAACAGGCTAATGTCTCATCAGGCTATGGAATCATTTGTGTTGTAAAAGAAAAGCTGTCTTCGTATATTTGCCCAAAAATAGTATGCAGGCTCCATGCTCAAGCCGTGAACACTAGTGAAGGGCGTGAACGCGAGTGTGAACGGATTTCAGACCTGTTCACACCCCATTTTCCGTTCTGAGTCAGTTTTTTATGTCCGTGTCAAAGCGTTCGTGGCTTATCCACATTCACGGCGTCGCAGTTCGATTCGTTATAAATTGAATATGCATAACAACTAACTCCGCGCTGTACTCTCGGCAGAACGTAGTATAATCTTTGGTACCTGTAATAATTCTCTTGAATGTTTACTTTCTTCAACATTAATGATATTTCCAGATTTCATCGTAGGTACTATAGATAAATTATGTTAAAATAAGCATGTCTAAAACATAATCAACTCTGTATGTTGCGTTGTATACTCGTTATCTACCATATTCGATTTTTCTGTTTTTCTTTAGTTTATTTTCTATCTTAAAAAAGCAGATAATTATAAAATGCCAGTGCACGTAGAGTCAAAGTCGCCGCAGCTGAAGTTACGTACATTTAGTACCAGTGAGTGAACTCGATTGTGGACATTGTGAGTGTGAAAAGTTTTTCACGTTGTGCGGTGATCACGGCGCGGCGCGGCGGCGACGTATATTCTCGTCACAAATACACGGCCCGTCTCTGGAACGGCCATTAGGATTTTTTTTTTTTTTTTTGAACTGACTACACTGTTAGCCTTAGGGGACCTATCCAAAACAGAGCCGCTGCGGCTTTTACAGCTTCACCGGACTTGACGCGGCCATTAAGAAATAAATGAGCGCTATATAGTATCGCTTACATCATGGTAAACCTATATACAGTGAGTAAACGGTCTTGATACTAGCTAATTTTTAATTTATCTTTTTAATATTTATTTAGATTCACCACTTAACGTTTTCGTCATTAACTTACATTTTACATTAACTTAGTGTGTGTTAAAAGGTATAATAAGAGTTGCTTTTTATTCACGCAGTGTATAATCATTTCTAGCTGTGCTCTACGGTTTCACCCGTATTAATTTTATACGACAAACACCGCAACGCCAATGCACCCGTGTACCTTATCATAATTGTTCTTCCCACAAGTACAAATAATTTTAATTTTTCATTATCCTCTAAACTATGTGTCCAAATAACATGCTAGAGAAAAATTTAATTTCATAAAATTGTCTTTATTTGCCATGTCTAAAATAATGAACATAAATATTTAAATTTTTTTAACAATTATTGTTTGTCATAAAATAGATTATTGTGGCTTATATATAACAGATAGGCATATGCTATCCCACACTATTTTCTAGATATACTAAAGCTCATTATAATAACGTACCACTAAAAATTATCGAAGCACACGCCGATAAGCAGTTCAGGAGAGTTTCGTGTTCAGACTTAATTAAGAAAAATCAATATTAAAGGCTAGCTGTGATGTACACCTTGAAGCTAGATACCCTGTACTATTTCTCCTTAATCAAACTTATACAATCAAACGTATACAAGAATAATTTTTCAAATCTGACCGGTAGTTCCAGAGATTAGCGTATTTAAACAACCAAATATCATAAAACTTTTCCGCTCTGTTATATTAGTATATACATATATATAGTATAGACTACAGATAAAGGTTTTTTAGCGGAGGTGTGAGGAACAGAGAGTAAAATTCCTCATCCGCCATAGAAAAGGGAGGATCCTCCGGCCAGACGGATGCTATGTCTTTGATTGTAGGCGCGTTTTATAGGTGAACAGATGATATCGATGAAAGGCGAGTTATACCGTCGATTAGTCTTCGATTCGGTAGATCGACAATCAATTTGTGATGCTTGAGAAAATCAGCCCCAATAATCAGTTTGCTGACCTCGGCAACAATAAAAGTCCACTTGAACAGTCGGCGTAGGTTGAGATCAAGTGTAGTAGTTTTTTCACCGTAAGTGGGTATTATTACCGTATTATTAGCTGCGTAGAGTTAAAAATCGAGTGGCTTCTGTGTAGTTCCCTTTATTCGAGGTAATATGGAAATATTTGCGCCGGTGTTATATCGGTGTATAACCGACACCGCGGTGTCGATGAGAAATTTGTATTGCGAATTTATATCAGACGAATAGGCGGTAGGAATTTTCTTCCACGCCGGGTTCCGCCTCTGCCACCGTATGTTTTAGTTTTCCGACTTCCGAAATTTTTTTTCTTTGTATGTACACGGTGTACATCGGCGTGCTTGTGCACCGTAGCGACGGTGGTAATAACAATATGGCGATGTGGGTGTGTTGCTTCTTGATCTGCTATTGTTGTATTTATTCCGCGTTCATATGCGTTGTAATTATTTAACGTATGTTGCGACTTGATAGCAGAGATTTCTGTTTTAAAGCTTGCGGATTTCTTCGATTAGAAATTTTATTTCAGAATTTTGTTTGATGGAGGTGGTGTAGACAAGGCGGCTACATGCAGGGTCTGTGTCTCCATCATCTTATCAGCCAGTAGAGCGAGATCATCGAGTGCAGTTAGCGTCTGAAAGGTATCACTTACTTCGATTACGGAGCGAACGTGTGCTGGTAGATGATTATTCCACTCCGGTTGACTCTGGTAATTTATCCTTCGCTAGACTGCGCATTTTCCGGAGTATCTGCGAGGGTTTTTGGTCGCCGAGTTCGATTTCGGAGAGTAGTTTTTACAGTTGTTTGTTGTCGGACTCTTCATAGACATTCATGAGTCTTTTTTTCAGAGCTTCATAAATGTTTCCTTCGCTGGGCGGATTGTAGAGAATATCGCTTATTTGTTCGACATTCGTTCGATCGAGTTGCGCGATGAGTATTTGTGCCAGCTGTGCTTGAGTACGATATCCGTCTTGGGCGGCGGCTTCGAGAGCGTGGAACCATAACCATGCATTATCGTTCCAGAAACGTGGAACGCTCATGGCGAGGGCGACGGCGGTAACTTCGGATGCTGGAGCGTTGGCAGTGGCTGGTACAGCAGTTGCGATGTATTCTGGAACCGGGCTTGACATTATGACTGTATTTTTCATGAACAAACGAGGAGCTTGATGATGCTGAACTTGCTAGTTGATGGCTTGATACTTTATCAGTCGTCATCGGGTTTCGGTTTTGTGTTCGCGGGGTCACCATGGCTCTATAGATGTAGCTATGTGTCGCTATGTAGATGCTTTAATGCGTCAGTTATGGCGAGAGAAGTCGCTACAGTTTAAAGAACATTCCTACTTATAAAACCAAATTCCGAGGACAAAAGGTCGTAAAATAATATGAAAAAAACATTCTTTACTTTTTATTCAACTTTGATATACAGGTGGGCCAGAAAGACTTACGAATAAAAATAAATACAATACACATATACATCTTTATTTCATTTAAAATAGACATCTGGGAAATTTATTTCTTAAAAATTACATCATTCAGGTGTGCACCATCCCACTGCAAACATTTCTCGAATTTGAACCTCAAATTGGTAAAAACTCGCTGACACATTGCGCGAGAAATAGCTGTCATTTCTTCTCGGATATTTATTTACAACTGGTTAATCGTGGCTGGGTTATTGGAGTAGACTCTATTTTTGAGGTATCCCCACATGAAAAAGTCCGGTGGCGTTAGATCCGGTAACTGCAGCTCAGTAACGGCAATTCTGTTTATTGACATGCCCATTTTAGTTAAAATGGGCTTCGTCGGAGAACAGAATATTGTTGAAACTCTGAAAGCATTCCAACATTGTTTCAACAAAAGCTCGTCGTAAAATTGGGTCATTTGGCAGTAATTCCTGCAAAAGTTGAATTTTAAACGGGTGCACATTCAAATCTTTCAACAAAATGCGACGCAAAGATGTTCTGGACACCACAAGTTCAGCTGATCGCTTGCGAGTTGATAGATCAGGATTACTTTGAACTGAAGCTCTAAGTTGTTCAATTGTGTCTTCCGTTCTTGTTGACCTTGGGCGTCCCGCAGGCTTCTGTTTGAGAGTCGAACCAGTAGCTTCGAACTTTCTGACCTACGATCGAATCACACTTTGCTTCGGACACTGATTTACGTCATGTAATCCAAACTCGCGCCAAAATAAACGTCAAATAATAGTGCACAAATCGCCATTTTTTAATAATGTTTAACGCAGAATGCCCGCTGCGCTCCGGAGAAGCGTTCCATCGCGACTAAATTTCCAAGAACCGACCTTCTCATCTCCACCACCCGCGCAGTTGCTCATAAGCTTCAAACGCAAGAGTGTTTTTAACGATAGATTAGTTAAAATCATCCGCGATCATCTCACAGATCGCACCTTCCGCTACAGGCGTCTCCCAAGGTTCCATCCTGGCTCCTAGCCTTTTCAATCTGTACGTCGGTGACCTACCAAAACTTCCCGAGAAAGTCGAGGTAGGGCTATACGCTAACGATACAGTCATATACTCCTTTCAAAGGCAAAGGACCAATCTCAAAACTAGAATCCAAAGAGCCATGACCACTCTCGGGAAGTGGTTTAACGACTGGTGAATAGCCATCAACCCCTCGAAGAGCGCAGCGGTGCTCTTCGACAAAACTTCCTCAAAGATACCGAAAAGCCTCAAGAGTTATCCTTTTGAACTCCTCGGTAATCCGATTCCCTGGGTAAAGGAGACCAAATATCTAGGTGTAACCCTAGATAGTAGACTCTCCTTTATACGTCACGTCACTCTGGTTAGGAAAAGGGCCGCCTGGACCCTGGCCCGTTTGCATCCTCCGTTATGTTCTGTAAGTAAAATGTCCACGAGAAACAAGCTTACGCTCTACAAGATGTGTATCCGTCCGATAATGACATATAGTTGCGTTGGGTTCGCATATATGTCAAGATATAACTAGAAACGGTTACAAGCCATCCAGAATAGGTTTCTTCACCGCCTTACCGGGGCCCCTCAGTATGTTCGTATGGAAGATCTCCATAGAGATATGGACCTTCCTTCAATACATGCCTACGCCAAACACCTTTCTCGCTCCTACTTCGACACCGCGTCGAATCACGCGGAATTGATTATTTCATTAAGGGAGTTATGATTTTCGATCTTTTTTCTGGGAGAAGCATAACCTTAAAGATTCCTGGAGAGGGTAGCCCCACCAGAACGTTCTGGAGAGGGGCAGCGCAGAGGTCAGTTCTGAGTCGGTTACTCTATGCTGTCTACACATCTGAAGTACTATTAGACTCCCTTATATTGCTTCCCTGCTCCAAAAAAATTCCTCATTTTAATGCAACCATAAAACAGTCTAGTCCACCTTCACATCAGGAGACAATACCTGTCGGATCGCTATTTTTATAAAATGCTACAAATTAGTTTCCATCCTTTAATTGAGAAAATCAGTTTTCTAAACAGTATAATTGGTAGTGTTTGTTCTCTGTTCTTTTTTTACTACCGCGTTCTGGTATTTCCTCCCAGTGTTCACCTATCGATAGGAATAACAAAAGAGTTGCCAGATGCCAATGCTAAACTGATTACGTATATTAACCAAAATGCTTCTGATGCAGAAATATTTTTCACTGATGCTTCTAAACAGGTTGATCTTTTCTCTGGTAATGATTTGGACTTCACAGTAGTTTTTTCAACAACTCAAAATTGTTCTAGTCAAAGTGTAGGTGCCGCTTTTTTTCAATCTTCTAGCGGATATTTTAAGCTTTTCAAATACTCCTCTCTTACTTTTAATATTACAGGGGAATGCTTGGCCATTTTCGAATGTGTTCACTACATTATTGTGAATAACATTAGATGCTCTTTAATTTTCACAGATTCTTTAAGCTGTTTGCAATCCCTTGTACAAAATCCTTTTAGCAAAAATACGCCCTCAGCAATCTCTCTTGAAATAAAGAACAAGCTTAAACATCGCTCAGATAACAATCAGCAGGTTACCTTGATATGGATTCCTGGTCATTCAGGTATCCAGGGATACGAGATGGTGGATGAGTTGGCAAAATTAGCAGCTGTTCAAGGAGCTTCTAGTAGTAGTTTGTGTTAGAAAGTAGACTTTAATAAAAATATTTTTGACGTGACAAGGTCTTATAATTGGATGGAGCCGGCTGCACGTACGAAAAAACATGACTCATGCGGCATTACCTCGATCTGAGGCGTTCCATTTAAGACTTGAAGTGCAAGCGAGAGCGCGGAACGAGTGACAAAGAGGCACAATCGGCCTTCGCGTTAGGCAGCGTTCGAAATCTGTCTCTCTCCTACTTGAGTGAGCGATGCGTCCGCGTGGACAGCTGCTATACAATAATACATTTACATGTTTTCGTCAAGTATAAAATGCAGTGAAAAGTGAATGTTTATAGCAACGATAATTGCGGCGATAAAGGTAATGATTCTTTCGATATTATTTGAAAAATGATACCATTCCGTCAGTATTTTCTTATAACGTTATCACGTTCAACTATCGTCAGTAAACCGACTTTACAGACAACCGATTTTTATATTGGTTATGGTACTCTTGCAAGCCAATGTAACATGTACTTCACATTTAAAATAAAAGAATTATAAAACAAAATATAAATAAATGAAATTTACCGACATTCTCTTTATTGACGTGAAGTTGATGAACTTGATATTATTAAAAACATAAATATGTTACAAACATTGCCATTTTCTCTAATTGAAGTTGAATGTTTAATTGTGTATAAAATTAAAAACTCATAAGTTTGCATAGTCAGGACCTAGTAGCTTATATACCTAGGCAGAAAATGGTCGAAAGGTGGGATGCGGAGTGGAATGATTCAAAAAAGCTCATTTTTATTAGCGTAACCAATCTGTGATTTCACTCAGACCGTGGTTTCTCCAAATTAAGATTCTGCAAAAAAATTACATCACAAATTTCAGATAAGAAAATTCGATCAATTCAATTTCAATTTCAGATTTCTAAGATTTGGTCACTGTGCTTCACTGGTTCATTTGATTCGTATCAGAGATTGTTTGTGAATGTGGTATAGGGGATAGTGACATTGTTCACATTCTCTTCAATTGTCCTTTGTTATATTTCCTTGATCCTTGCCACTGTTTAATATATTCTGTTATTTTAAAGCTTCCGTTCCATGCGACCTTCCATCTATACTTTCTTTAAAACAGGTTATATACAAAATCATTAGTTAAATTTCATAATATTTCCTTCTAATATCCTATCTTAAATACATTTATGTATTGCCCATATATTAACCGCCTATACCCATAACTAAATCTAAAACGATTCCAAGTACTTTGAGCTTATTCTAAACTCCTCATTATGATCTTATGATGGTCTGATGGAAACTACACTTGAAAATGGCAGTAGTAGTGGTCAGAAGTAGTATAGTCTTTAGCATAGACAAATAACCCGGTCAGTCAGGGTTAGTCCAGAAGAGGACAGGGTTGCCATATAAAATAAAAAAAAAAACAATGTAACGTATTTTTAAATGAATTTTATGATCAAATGGATTCTAGGGTTGGCAACACTGGTGTCATATAAGTTTATTGACACTGACAAATACAAGCGGCACTGGGCACATTGGTCTATGAGCGGCACCCTCTGGTTATTGGTCTACGAGCGGCACCTCTCGGTAGAGAGTAGTATATTCTTTGAGCGGCACTAAAACAAGTAGAAAAAGAATAATGGATATTAATGTACTCTGTGGATATTAATGAATTGTTGGGGGAAGTTTCGAACGAAAATAAAATAAAAATGTATCAAATTTAGCTAATAATGACCGAAACAGTACAATCCACTTTAGAGAGATATTGTCGACTGTGCGCAGAAGAACAAGATGTTACTATTATGATATTCAGCGACGAAGCAGAAGTTATGCTTCTGCAGAAAAAGCTTCATAAATACTTGCTTATTGAGGTAAGAGGTTAATCCTAATGTTCTAAAAGAAATGCAATAATAAATAGAATAGAAAAAATTACGATCTCCGAAAATCTTTTCTTCAACTTCTTAGAAGTGACATTTGTATTGTCAGATTTACAAAAACTGCGATATAAAAAAATATTTCGCAAAAATTACATATTTATTTCCGCAATGTGAAGTTTTATATTTACCTAATTTTAGAGTAATCTAACTAAAAAAATTGTGATCTACAGCTGAGCCTAGAATTTAATAGTAATTTTTGGTTTGCAGGTTGGAGAAAATGATGCGTTACCAAAAAATATTTGTATTCAGTGTTGTACAAAATTACAAACAGTATGTGAGTTCATAGACCAAGCTCACAAAGCTCAGGAAATATTATTACAACACACTTTAATGTCTGATGCAATTAAAATACATAAAAGTGATGGAGCACTAAATTCTGACAATGAAAATGTTGATAGTGAAGGCGGCAGGGCTACGAAAATAGAAATTAGTGTGGATCCAATGATGGTGTTACAAAATTCTGAAGAGGAGCCACAATCATTGGACAATAATTTGTCAGTTCAGGATGTCACACATTTACATGATGTTGATGGTGAGAATTTGACAATCAAATTAATTAAGAATGGAGGATTGAAATCTTATGATGATGATGAAAAGTGTTTGAAAATCAAACCATTTCCTTGTAAAACATGTAAAAGAAGTTTCTTCACTGAACTTGCACTCAAGAATCATTCATGGATTCATATTACTGTAAAGGCAAAATGTCATGACACTGAAAATACTTCCTTAGAAACAGGTGATTACAAAACAGATGTTTTAACACTTTTGAAACAATATAAAATTACAAATGGTTTATGTCAGTTATGTGGAAGAATGTAAGTGTAACTTTAATAATTTTGTAATATTGCACATAGCTTGTAAAAAAGTCTAACACCCATATTCTAAGGTATTTTCTAGAATATTCCTCAACTTCTACTTAACCAAGGTCGCCATAAGGATCACTGTAGTTTGTTATGACATACTATATTATATTATTTAAAGTATCATAACAACATGATTTATGAAACTCATTGAAACCTATGCAGCCAATTGCTCCAATTCTTAACCAATATTTAACCAATATTATTCTACCAAGAATTTTTTAAATCATAAATCACCTCTACATGTTGAGTGAAAGTGGTATCATAATTAGTATCATTGATACAGTATGCCTGCTCCTTTCATTCTCTTCCCATTGCACTCTGCTAGCCCTGCTGAGTGCCTTGGGAATTATAGAAACTATCCACATCAAAGTTTTTATTTTTGTCATCATGGGGATTTAATGGGTGTGCGTTCTTATAAATATGTTGTATACTATACTATTTCCATTTCTTTATTTTCTTGATGAGAGTTCTAATTTGATAGTTGTAGTGTTGGGACCAAATAAGTAATGATATTGATCGCATATATTTCATAGAGTCGAGTGACAGTGACAATTCATCAGATTGTGATTAAAATAAATAAATAAAGATTTACCTGTTGTTATAATGATTTAATTTCATTGTTGAGTACCTACCTATACCTACTTATTTTACAACAGCTTCTAAAATTTTGAAGAAGTTGGCATTATCAATCAAGAATTATTAATAGTTTAGTTTCTTACATTTTGTAAAAAAATATTGGGTCTGTTTTCGTGTTACGTTTATCGATATAGCTCCATCCCTATAAGTTTCTCCGACTCTGGTATAACCTTGTACGTGTGTAAATGTCATATTTTTATAAAGTAATGCATACATAATGTAAAAAAGATGCTCATACAAGTTTTCACAGGAGCTGTCATCAAGAAAATAAAGAAATGGAAATGGTATGTCACAAATAACGCCCAGAACAACACAGAGCCACACAGAGTACACAATGTCTTTTAAAAAACAAGACAACTTATGATACTTAACAAAGTTTACCAAACCAAAGTTATGTATGTAAATATTTTAAAAAGTAGCATTGTTTCATTTAATTAGTGCTATTCAAAGGACCATTACTTTTTGTCATATAATTGTTATACTGAATTGTTTGTTTGATTGAATTTTTTTGTAAGGTATGATAGCAGGTGTTCAAGATTATAACATTGATAATAGTATGAAAAATTGATAATTTTATTTGAAATTTGTTCAAGTGGTGTGTGTATACACAGAAAATGTTTTTAAAATCATCTTAGATCCATATACTCATACCAGTGTCTTTTCATTGCTGTTATTTAATTTTGCAAATACAGAACATCATACACATGCATTGAAAGGTTATTTTGAATATCTGCAAATTGTTATGTCTATAAAATCAGTCAACTTATGGACTATGGATATTTGATATTTGTGGATAATGAACGAAAATGTAGTATTTTTGATAATTTATAAATAAGCATTTAAAATTTTTTTGCCTACCCCATCTAAAAACTCTGTTCAAGCCCCTGTTTACATTTAGGGAAGTGAATAAAAAAGGCTTATTTTTGGTTACAGGTTTCGAAGTGAGAAAACATATAAAGCTCATATGACTGTTCATGCATCCACAACAAACTCGTTTACATG
Source organism: Saturnia japonica (assembly GCA_033032175.1). Classification (NCBI taxonomy): domain Eukaryota; kingdom Metazoa; phylum Arthropoda; class Insecta; order Lepidoptera; family Saturniidae; genus Saturnia; species Saturnia japonica. The sequence goes on along the minus strand of CM065311.1, from coordinate 6,235,722 downwards.
CAAAATATGTGGACGTACATATAAAACATGGAGCAGTTTAAGAAACCATAGTATAACACACAGTAGTGAGAGACCATACATTTGCCACTTTTGCAAAAAGAGCTTTAAGCGAAAACAAGATCTCAAGGTGAGCAAGTAACTTTTTGGTCACCACTAGTTTTGATATGGTAACAGGAGAGATGATTTGATATGATAATTTGAAAGGCAACAACATTTATTTAGATTCACTTTTGTTTTATAATTGTATTCATTTATACTATTAGCTTAGGCTAAACTATAAGATTTTTCTCAATGATCTTTAGTAATTGATTGTGGATCAGATTGTCTTTAGAATTTTTGTCTGTTTGTCTGTTTGCCTACTTTTGTGCGCGCTAATCTCAGAAACGGCATAACCGATTTGGAAACGGTTTTCACTGATATATTCTGGTAAGGTTCACTTAACATTTAGTGATTGTTTTACTTCAATAACTTCATAAATAAAAAAGTTATATAAATTTAAAAAATCACGTTGAACATTTTTTTGATAAAAATGCTATAAAATAGCTCTTCAGTTGAATTGACTGAAATTTTAGTTATCTGTATATTATGATTTGTAAAACGATGATGATCGAAACCTTTCATAAAGTTAAAAAATGAAGAGTTTAAAAAATTGCAAATTTGCATTATAAGTTGACCTCAGATCTATGTGATAAATCATATTAAAAGGGGGTCAGCATATGCTGGATATAGCTACGCCGCTGCTAGGGATGGCAATTCATTTCGAAAAAGATTGATTCGAATCGAACTCTTATGAAACAATTCCAAAAAAATCGATGTCTAAAAGATTGATCTCTCAAAAATTGATTTTTTTTCGATTCACTTTCGCAATTGTATTAACAATATAACAATTCCTAAAATAGAAAATTAAAAGGGAACCACAATTTTTGTAATTTTTACCTTACTAAAGTATCAGTTATTATAGAGAAACATAGAAAGATATAGAGAGAGAGAATTTATTACAGGTATATAGGGAAAGAGAATTCATTTCAAAAATTTATTATTATACTGTTGTCGTTATTTTGCTGTTGGGTAATAATTTACCGTTTTTTAATTACTAAATGACACCATAGAAAATGACTGCATAATGAATTGAATAATCCATATCTACTAATATTATAAATGGGAAAGTAATTCTGTCTGTCCTGTCTTTTGCATTTCCAAAGCCTAGACCGCTGAACCAATTTTGAAGAACTTTGGTTGAGAAAGGTCATTGGCTACTTTTGGATATAAAATTGGAAGGGGTTAAATGGGGAGTGAAAGTTCGTATAAAGAATCTAATTTTGATATAGAGATATGTAGGAATTTGGAGAAAGACTTTGGCTACCTTATGTGGTGAAAATAAAACTTTAAAGGGTGAAATAGGGGATGAAGGTTTGTACGAAGAACCCGTTAAACCAATTTTGATGAATAGAGATATATTGGACCTTGGAGGCGGACATAGGGTACCTTATGGCGCAAAGATAAAACATGAAGGGGTCAAATAGGGGATGAAATTTTGTATGAAGAACCCACTATTTCTCAATTTAGGGATATGAAAATTCATATTTATGATTTAAGGAAGAAATAAAAGGGTTTCGCGTTTTTGAAAAATGAATCGGCAGGGTGGTACAATAAGGGATAATTTACAATACCCTACAAATAGAGTGATAAATCCATCTATGATTTTCTATTGCTTTGTCATGTTTGGAGATCAGTCAGTGTTTATGCAATAATATAGAGGGGTGGTAGGTATCGCGACCACCATACAAATAGCTATAAACCCAACTATGAGTTTCTTTTGGTTCATCGTGTTCAGAGATCAGTCGGTGTATATGTAATAATATAGTAGGGTGGTAGGTATCGCGACCACCATATCTACATCTATACATATAATAAAAGCGTAACTGATCGATGTCTGAACATAGAATATATATGAGAAAAACTATTATTGGGGGCCTTTATCAACGCAGCAGAACCCAAAACAATGATTGTTAGAATTTTTGTTTTTGTCTGTTTGCCAACGTTGGTGCGCGCTAATCTCAGAAACGGCTTAACTGATTTGGAAACGGTTTCAACTAATATATTTTGGTAAGGTTCACTTAACATTTAGTGTTGGTTTTACTTCAATAAATTCATAAATAACAAAGTTATATCAATTTAAAAAATCACGTCGAACATTTGTTCGATAAAAGTGCTATAAAATAGTTCTTCAGTTGTATTGGCTGAAACTTTGAAACTGGTTTGTAAAATGATGATTATAGAAAGTTTACATAAAGTTAAAAAATGTACAGTTTCAGAGAATTTGGAACTTTCCAATATGAGTTGACCTTACATCTATATAATAAATCATATTAATAAGTGGTCACCCTAGGTTGGATATAACCACGCAAGCAAGTCGAGTGCCGCATCGCTGCTAGGCAATTCATTCCGAAAAAGATCGATTCGAATCAAACTCTGATGTATCGATTCATAATAAATCGAGGTCTAAAAGATCGATCACTCCAAAAAATCGACTTTCTTATAGACAATAGATATTAAACAATATAAAAATCCCTATTATAGAAAACAAAAAGGACACCACAACAATCGATCTTTTGCTATTTTTACCATGCTAAAGTATCAGTTCTCTTTAGAAACAAAGAAAGGTATAGAGGGAGAGAGAGAGAATTAATTTCAAAAATGTTTTATTATAAACTGTTGTCGTTATTCTGCTATTGGGTAATTTACTGACACCATAGAGAACGACAGCATAATGAAATGAATAATCCATACTAATATTATAAATGTGAAAGTAACTTTGTCTGTCCTGTTTGTTGCATTTCACGCCCTGAAATAGACGATGAAGGTTTGTACGAAGAACGCATCAAACCAAATTTGATGCATTTTGGTATAGAGATAAATTGGACCTTAAAGAAAGACATTGGCTTACCTTATGTCGTGAAAATAAAACTTTAAGAGGTGGAACAGGGGATGAAAGATTGTATGAAGAACCCACTATTTCTAAATTTAGGGTTATGAAAATTCATATTTATGCTTTTAAGAAGAAATAACAGTGTTTCGTGTTTTAAAAAATAAGGGTGATTTACAATACACATAGATTGCACACCTTGATACTAAGCAAAATGTTCCTGAGACATAAGTTTACATTATAAAAAACATATGTCCGTCCTATCATGACATATAAGCTGCGCTACATTCGCACATACGTCAAAGATCAACATTAACAAATTCCAAATCCTCCAAAACCGATTCTTACGTAAAATTAACAAAGCCCCTTGGTACGTTGGTCGAATCGTATATTAAATATCTTACGCGATCGTTCTTCGATACTGCTTTGAATCACGTGAATCTGTTGATGAAAGCTGCCGCGACTTAAACCCCAAAACCGAACATCCCACGCGAACAACTCCAGTCGCGAATATCATCACCGAGCCCGTTTATAAGGTCGAGGAAATAAACAAATACTACTCCACCGTCTCTCCAAACAAAGCGTGCTCGCGCCTACGCCCGGGAAACCACCGTTCCCTCCGCAGGGGACGGGCGGCTAATTTCGCTCCCGCAAACCCGTCATGTCCTCCCTCTCTTACGGCAACTCAAGCCTAGGTCCGTTCCCTCGGTGTAGAACCCTTGAATCATGCAGCCGCTCGCGCGATACAGGTGACACTGCACCTGCAAATACGTAGCTACCCACACACATCATTACACACAATATGTACATACATACGTGCACACCACATAAGTACATAGATTCTGTAAGGGACTTTTTTTTCTTTTTTTACTATAGTTACTTTCGATCATGTTTCCAGAATACTAAATACATATACACATGTTCATTCCTTTCTCCTAGAGGCAGGGACATGTTATATATATGCGTTAGTTTAGCTCGAATTTTCTACAGATAGGGAATTAGTCAGTTCGCGACCTTTTCACAATCGCGGTAATAGCCCAAGCAGACGTCTGGCCACTTTAGCACCTTTGTGCGCATGTTGCTCAGGCTTTCGCGGCTGAATGCCTTAAGCGTTCACCCCCAAGCCTGGTGAAGCTGTCAAAGCCATAAGTGGCTCTATTTCTTTAGGGCTCCTTAGGCTAACAGTATAGTCAGTGAGAAAGAAAAAAACATCTATAATTTTCTTTTGGTTTATTATGTTCAAAGATTAGTCAGTGTATATACAGTAATATAGCAGGGTGGTAGGTATCGCGACCATCATACACATAGTGATAAACACATGTATGATTTTCTTTTGGTTTGTCGTGTTCCGAGGTCAGTCCGTGTATAGATACTATTAATAATTTAGTAAAGCGGACGAGTTTTTTTTGTCTGATTGTTTAAACATGGTAATCTCTGGACAACTGGTAGCAGTCGTATTCAAAAAATTCTTTTTGTATATGATAGCCAGATTCACGAAAAATAGTATAGGCTATCTGGAACTAAGCTAAACCTCTCAGCTAGCCTTAAATATTGATTTTTGTTTAAGTAAAGTCGAAGTGAAAGTCTTCCCGAACTACTTTATCCGCATGCGTTGGCGTAATAGTTAGTGATACGTAAATATAATATTCTACAATACAAAAATATTGTTCTTTAGTATATCTAAAAAAGTCTTCGATAACATATGCCTATTACTTAATAGCATAAGCCACAATAAGTTATTTTACGAGTTTTTATGTTGAAGATTAAAAATTGTAATTGTAATCCTTACGAAGAAAGTTATTTTATCATAAAGACAATTTAAATTTTTCTTTTTATAGAATGTAATTAGGACACATAGTTCAGGAGAAAATGAAAAATTAAAATAATTTGTACTTGCGGAAAATGATTATCAATTATGATAGACTACACGGGTCCGTCGCGTTAGCGGCGCGGTATTTCTTGGATAAAAACTCGGGTGAAACCGAGGGGCACAGCTAGTTTTACATAATTATGCCGAAACTGTTTATTTTTTAATTGTTTAAATTTAAAATAAATCAACATTAGGTGTACATGCATGTTTATGTTATGTTATGTTATGTGGGCTCCACTTGTCCGCACTTAGACTCTTCCTAGGTCCATTGTGCGTAGATATTCCGACTGGCTATTCCAGCCAGCCCAACTCCGACCAGAAGCACAGAAGCCTGGGGCATTCACAGGCTTCTCGAAGTGACCTCGGGTTTTTGAGGGTTTTCGCCCGTTGGGTTGCAACTCCCGCGCATTTCAGGACTACGTGGGTAGCGGTTTCTTCGCCCTCCATGCATGCTCTGCACATGGGACTGTCAGTGACACCTAGAACATAAAGGTGTTTGTTAAGTGAACAATGGCCAGTTATAGTGCCTACCATAACACGTAGATCACTTTTATTAAGACCAAGAAGTCGCCGCGACAATCGCGGTTCAGGGATGGGCAGTGTCTCTCTCGACTGTCTACAGTCACTGGCTGTTGTCAATTGATCTTTATGTGATTCTGTTGTTCTTTGACGCAGCCACGGGCGAATCAGGCTGAACGGCAGAGGCAATATGGGTAAAGGACCCATCCGCAGAGTGCCGGAACCTCTCTTTGCCAGTTCATCTGCTGCGTCATTGCCCAGTGATCCGCTGTGTCCTTTAATCCACTGTAGGGTTACTTTGTTGTTAGTTGTAACCCTTTCCAGTACTTTGTGACACTCATTTATAAGCCCAGAGTCGTGTATGTTACTCTCCAGAGCTCGTAAGACTGCAGTGCTGTCGGAGATAATTCTTATATTGTGGTTCTCTATTTTCCTGTTCAGCACTGCGTTTGCCGCCTCAGTAATGGCTACACATTCACATTGGAAGATGGAACTGTGTGGCCCTAAAGCTATTGATATTTTAATGTTTAGATCACAGGAAAATACCCCGGCGCCTGTTCCTGTATCAGTTTTTGAACAATCTGTATATATGCGAACCTCGTTTATGCCGGATTGGTCCTGTTTTTCTTCGCATAGTTCTATCGAGTACTTTCTGTTGAAAATATGTTTCTTTAGGATCCTATCACACGGAGAGCTTAACAGAGGTTCGTACATGATAGCCTTCTTTAAAATTTTTGTGTGTGGTCCATTCGGATTGCCCCACAGTCCCAGATTTGTCATTCGTATTGCTGATACCGCGGCCTGCTGTTGTATAAACAGATCTAAGGGTGGTATGCCGAGAATGACTTCCAGGGCTGTTGTTGGCGTGGTGCGCATGCAGCCGGTTATAGCTGAGCAAGCCAAACGTTGGAATTGCTGCAGCTTTCGTCTGACTGTGCTTAGTTCGGTCCTAGGCCACCAAACCACTGCACCATAGGTAACGGTCGGTCGAATTACGGTAGTATAAAGCCAGTGGGTAATCTTTGGAGACAGACCCCATTTCTTGCCCAGTAATCTTTTACATTGCCAGAATGTAATGCAGGCCTTATTTAGTTTGTTCTCCAGGTGTTTATTCCAGAGTAGCTTGCTGTCTAAAATTACGCCTAGGTATTTGACTTCAGCTACTAGTGCTAGGTCAGTGCCGAACAACTTTGGTAAAACAAAGTTACTCAATTTCCGTTTGTTAGTGAACAACACTAGTTCCGTTTTCGACGGATTAACAGTGAGTTCCTGTTTTTTACACCAATTCTCTACTATGCGGAAGGCACCCCTCATCAAATCGCAGAGTGTGCCTTCATGTGAACCACTGAGTAGAATTGCTAGATCATCAGCATAGCCTACAGTATAATAACTGTTTTTGTTCAGGTCAGTGATGAGTTCGTTTACAACCAAATTCCAGAGTAGTGGCGAGAGTACTCCCCCCTGGGGGCACCCCCTAACCGCAATACCTCTGGTGGTTGTATTCACTGTAACCTGGACCGCTCTATATTGAAGCATGTTATCAATCCAACTTCTAAGCGTTGGATTTACTCCATGTCTTGAAAGGGCATGGCTGATGCTGTTAAAAGTTGTTTTGTCAAAGGCCCCTTCAATATCAATAAAAGAGCCTAGGGTTGATAATTTACTTGATAGAGCATATTCAATACGTGAGACTACGTTATGTAATGCAGATTCTGTTGATTTACCTACAGTATAGGCATGTTGTTGGCAGTGAAGTGGTTTGCCCATATGGATGTTATCCCTTATTTCTCTATCACAGAGTCTCTCTAGGGTCTTTAAAATAAAGGACGTGAGACTAATGGGTCTGAAAGATTTTGTCTGTGTATAGTCACTTCTGCCTGGTTTGGGTATAAATACTACTTTTACTTCCCTCCACTGTTTGGGTGTGTATCGAAAGGCAATGCAGCCCTGGAAAATTATTAGCAGGTGTGCTGCAATTGCCTTATCGCACCATCTTAAAAGCCCGGGGAAGATACCATCCAAACTGGGTGCTTTATATGGAAGGAAGCTGTTTATTGCCCACAATAACTTATCTTGTTGGACAATGTTACGGGCAGTTTATCCAATCCGGTTCTATGCGCTCTCCTACCGAACCGTCGCTCCAGCATTGGTTGGCACTTAGTAGACAGCCTGGGAAGTGGGTTTGGAGAAGGAGTTCACATGTCTCTACATCGGATTTCGTGTAGGTGTTGTCAGGTTTCTTAAGTGACCCCAATGATCGGTTGGGCTCGCCTGCGAGTATATTTTTCACTCTGGCTGCCTGACTGTTTGATTCAATGTTGGTACAGAAGCTTCGCCACGACTCGCGTTTGCGTTGTCGTATATGGTATTTAAATTGGCGTTGTATCTCCTTGTAAGCATTCCAGTCTTGTTCTTTCCTGGTGTTCTTCGCATGGTTAAAAAGTTTTCGAACTTTGCTACGTAAGCGCTCAAGTTCGGGGCCCCACCAGCCGTCCCTCCTTTTAGCATTGGCGGATTGCTTTGTAAGAGGGCACGTTTTTTTCGTAACATTCTATTATTGTTGATGTAAGTTTATTTAGATGGATTTCTATACCTTCCGTATCAGTATACGGTGGTGGGTTTCCGTACTTATTTAATTCCATCTCCACCAGCTTTTTGTATGAGACGCGATCGGTCTTACGTGGATTGCGACTCGGTTCTGGTGAAGGCACGTCTACATATAGGCTATATTCAATCCATCTATGATCGGAACAGGAAACCTCATTGGATACTCGCAAATCCTTAATGAAGTTTGATGCCCTTTCCGATGCGAAAGTAACGTCTATGATGGTTTGGGCCCTCGAAGTGACAAAGGTCGGTTCCGAACCTATGTTCATGATTTGAAGGTCAGTAGAGAATAGAAAGTGTATAAGTTGTTCACCTCTCAGGTTTGAGGTGTCGCAACACCAAAGGGGATGGTGTGAGTTGGTATCCGCTGAGATAACCAGCTTAAGTCCTTCCCCTTCGCAGTGTTGAATAAGGGCAGCCAGCTCTGGCGTTGGGACCTCAGCATCACCCGGCAGGTAGGCAGATGCGAGGACCAGCTCTGGTAGCTGGTTGCTCATTCCACCCCCGAGTCTAATAACAGTCAGATCTCTGGAACAGAATTCATTCATTAGTACAGTCGTTAGATTTCTTGGCACATAGACACAAGTGCGTGGATTACTTACAGTTGTGTCCAGAAGGATCTTACCACCGATGTTAGAGAGACCACAAATCCTGCCCTTCCTGATCCATGGCTCCTGAATCAGGGCGATGGTCTCGTTGTTCACCTCCAGCTGCCGACGCAGGGTAGCCGCCGCGAGTTGCTTGTGCTGGAGGTTGGTCTGTATTACATTAATGGTGGGTCGGGGATGATGTAAGGAAGCCATCAGTATCTAATGACCCCTCAGATCCCCCCTCACAGTCCCTCAGTCCCCAGCTCTGCGGGGTTTCCGGCCTACCAACACAAGTGGTAGCCTCACTCTCCGGCGCGCCACTGCTGGCACTCCTGGAGGATGCTGCGGCGACAGCTTCGCATAGCCTAATGGCCGTGCTGATGCGTCGCACTTGAGGAACTGTGTTATCCTCCTTGGTGGTTTCGGCTTCACTTTGCTCTAGAGCCAGCGATGCCTCCACCTCCATGGTTGGGTTAGCTACAGCTTGTGTAGTGTGTTGTATGTTCGGTTCTGGGAATCCTGGTAGCACATTTTTTAGGCCTCCACTCTCCCCAAAGAACCTGATGTAGACGCAGCCTACCGAGTAGGCCACGCGGCGTCCTCTCTCTAGTATTATAGGGATCTCCGCAGCCGGGATCCCAAGTACGACGAAGACGCCGTCCTCTCTTGTTTGGGCGTTGTAAAGTGCCCAGGTGTTGAGGTGGTACCACGGATTCTGCCCAATGAGCAGTCTCCGCAGCGTGTCAACATCTTTGGACCAGTTGGGTACGAACATGGCGCACTTCACCCTACGGGGGATGTCTGCCTGTCGTTTGACAACTAGTCCAGTTCTGGGTACTGGTGATGGGGTACTTGCGATGGTTTTGTGAAGCCAGTTGAGGGCGAGATCATTCTCGCACCACATCTTCAGGACCCCTTCTCTGAAGAATGGCTTCCCACGGAAGGCTGGTATGAAGGCTGGTGTCGCGGAGCTAGACGGGCTGACCATATCTAGCAATTTGGTCACCAGGCTCTTTTTGATTTCTTCTGCCTGTTCCGCAGTAAGACCACGAAACGGCTGGATCATAACTGCTACGCAGAGGTCATTGGTCTTGCTGACATCGGCGTAGCTTGTGTTCGGGCGCTTGCTGGAAGTGCTAGGCTCAAACCTGAGACGTTTGCTCTCACCCTTCGGAGACAGTCTCGTCGGGGCGAGCCCTTTTGTTGGAGGGCATGGTTTGACCAGAGGTCTCCCCAGAGCTGACATCTGGTAGTCGCTTCGCCTTTCCAGACCGTTTTCCTCGCGACCGTCGGGGCTGTACAGCACCCTTTGTCACGGGTTGGCTAACCTGCTCAGCCTTTTCTGCGGTGCCTGCCCCTGCGGCCTTTACGTCGCATTGGGACGAAACCTCGCATACTTCGACTACGGGTGTCAGTGGTTTTGACACTTCAGCAGCTTTCTGTTTGCCGCGCTTGCGTCGACGGGCCTTAGGCCCGGTCGCAGCAGCAGCCTCAGGTAGCTGCTTCCTGAGCAGGTCTGCCTTCTTTACCTTCCCAGCTTCGGTTCGCGCTTGCGCACGTTTACCTTTGCTGGTTGGCTTGTTGGTGTTTTTTCCCTTCTTGGTCGTCATTTGCCAAACTGGTCCCTCTTGCGAGGTCGTTGCTGGCATGGCATCCCTAAGGGTGTTTAGGTCTAGATATGTAGGCGCATCCTTAGACGCAGCCCTGTCTTGTTGTTGTTGTTGTGGCGCATTTGCAGCCTGAGTGTTGTTTATCGGGACAGGCGCAGCCCTCTTCCCTTTGGTTTCTTTTTTATTTTCCATTATTGTTTTAAAGGATTTGTAATTCGTCTCCGGCGGCGTCCCACCCTCCAGGGAGCCCGCAGTAGGGGACGTCCGAGCATCAGAAGTACCCGTCCGTCAGGACCTACCACCAGAGATATAGGGTCCAGGAAACAGCAGCTAGACGAGCCTAAACGACACAAAGAAGTATGCGGCTGCCACCTGGTTGGAAGGTACCAACCGAAGGCTCACCACAAGTTCCGTGCACCGCCGACTGTCCACCGCACATATCCCAACCCTAGCCAGGCTATCTCTGATGATAACCACAGCCGATTGATCCCGAATGGCTCCTCCGGGACCTCCCGTTTGGCAAGAAAATTCGGGCCAAAGAGGCGTGTTGTCACCCGTAGCTATATACTACCCTAACCACTGGTGGCTCAGCACTCCAGGATCCCTTTATCTCTGCGTATGGGTCTCCACGCACGGCACAAACACGTGGGTAGCTGTAGAATCTAAAAGAGTCTCCCAAGTCTCAACTTATTTTTTGTGTGGCTCGGTCCGCAGAGCACAGCTACTGATACTCTGCAGCGGATTAGGAAGGGAAATAAAAAGGAGGAGGTTCTCAATTTGAATGTATATTTTTTATAGACATCTGGACCATAACTTCTTTCTTTATGAACAGATTTAGATATTTTTTTTTTTGTTGGAAAGGGGATACCTCAAGGGTGGTTCGATTTTAATTTCATTGTACCTTCTACTCAGAAGATACACCAGGGAACTCCTCAAGATCATTGAAGTTGGTTTTCTTTTTTGTTAAAAATTGTCTTGTTACATATCAACAAATATTATACCACATCTCTGCATCAATTTGATTTAATTAAGTACGTTTATTTATTAACTTAATTAATCCCATCATATTCTGTTCAATGTCATGTAAAATAATATGTTTTTGAAAATTCCCCAAATATTTTCTATAGGATTCAGGATGATATGGTGGTATAAGAAGAACTTTTATAACTGAGTATTTTTCTGTTACCTATTGTGGAATATGTATCTATCTTTTTTTTAATTAATAAATATAATTAATTTTAATAAATAAAAAGAAAATCTATGATGAGTTGAAATATTTATAACAATACTTATAGTTAGAGATTAAAGCTTAAACATGTTCTCTTTATACATAAAATGTTAAAATAAAAAAAAAATCGTGATAATTTATGTGCAAAACCATTTTAAGTTAGATATATAGTATGATAAATATGTGGCAAAACCTCTGGAGTTACTGATTTTTCTAAAAGAAGGGTTAAATATTTTAGGGATAGTTTTAAATATAAATAGAAGAAAAACAAATTTTGTTAGAGAGCATATAACTCGTCGTAACAGTATTATATCAGAAGTAATTTTTTAATTATACATAGTCGGAAATGTAATTAGAGATCAAAAATGTAAACAAAAGTGTTTCCAAATCAAATAATTAGTAGCCCCATAGCTCACTTCTGTGAGGTTTCCAAAAGTACTAAAATATCGTGTCCAAGTTGTATACATTTAAACACGTAAAACAAAAAAATTGCACAAAGTTTTTAGCTTTGAAGTGGCATGCAATATGATCCAAAAATAAATATAGTTGCAATAAAATCATGCAATAGTTTTATGATACAGGTAATAAGGCTGAAGGTCTAAACCAGAGGTTCCCAAACTTTTTTTCTCATACCCCACTTTAAAAATTTAGCTAGTTCCGGTGGACCCCTGCAGCTACATTTCTACCATATTCCCAAAACTCGACAAAAAATGTGAAGATTAGATCTAACTATGGAAATTTGCGTTGCGACTGATTTCGGCACAAGTCTCGACACGTTGTACTGAATATGTAATATGCAAGTTTTTACAAGTAACAGTCGCTGAGCTTCTTAAAATATTATCTGCCTACATTAATAGGTGTGAAGTCAAGCCAACATTTTAGTTCTGCACTATCGAAAGCAGATACATTTTCGTGGACCCTTACTTACGAATTGTGAACTCCCATTTTTTTGTAACGCCAACGTAGACCGCCGTCGAGTCTCCTGTGAATTCCTGGCGGTCCACCTGGATCACTTTGGGTACTAAGGCTCTGCACAGTCTAAACATTTGACTTTTTAAACCTGAGAGTCGATAAAATAAATTGATCATGAACAAAAAGTTTTATGTCTTTATTTTTTGTTTCATGATGTTAAATTTATTTTAAATTATTATTATTAAATGAAAATTGATTAAAAAAACGTAAAATCGATTCAAGTTGGGTTAAAATTTCTAAATGTACCCATATTTTATGCAGACAACACATTATCAATTGAAATTTATAGGATTATCTATTAATAAAGAAACCTGAACAATTTAGTTATAAAAATATCTTAAGAATTCATTAAGAATTGGAATTCAGTTAAAAATAAATTAGACTGTCTAGTACTCTAGGTAAATGGTCACTACCCCTGCAACTTCACTTTTACAGTAACATTTCTTTTTTCAATTTTTTATCTCGAATTCTATTTCTTACTATAATCTGTTATTCTCATCTTTCTTTTATAATACTAGATTTTTGGTATCTAATCCAGAGTAATCTTCGATTGTTACTTTGCAGTAGATTTGTGAGAGTAGACATATTTTATCGGCTGTTTTCAATAATCTATCTAACCAGTTTTGCTACTGAAGATAGAAAGATGTCTGTTTGTAAGCTTTTGTATGAAATAGCTATCCGAAGATACGTTATTGAAATGCATAAGCTTACCAAAATATATATCTTTCTATCGTCAGTAATATAAAGAGAGGCTAAATAAATTATTGAAAACGGCCCTATGTCTATTACAAACGTGTATAAAATTCTAAAGTTGTCAAAAACAATTTGTGATTTGATTGCAGTTCCATATAAATCAACACACAGGAGCAAAACCATATAAATGCCCTTTTTGTGACAAATGTTTTGCTAGTTCTGGCAACTGTTACTCACATAGAAACCGTATGCATCCTGATTTATATATTGAAGGCAAAATGGAAAGTTGGGCAGGACAACCTAAAGTAAGTCAAAATGGCCTACCGAGACCCGTACCCAAGAGCCACCTGACGAATGTAAGGGGTATTTACAAATATCAATGTCAATCATGTGAACACAGCTTTATGAGAAGAGATAATTACACTGTAAGCATACTACTGTTTATTGATGTAGTCCTAATTAATATTTTAACTATTTACCTCCATTGCTGCATTGCTCTATTTCTTTATCCTGTGCAGAATTGCTAGGTAATATTAACCTGCGAGTGCCTGCTGTTTATACAAGAAACAAGTTCCCTTTACATGTGCCGTTAGTGAAATCATCGTATAGAAAGAACTCATTTTTAGTCAGAATTGGCAATCAAATTAATATTACTTCAAAAACCATAGATATAGATCTCTTTAAAACAAATTTTCTCAAACTTAGGAAAAATCTTACCAGTAAATTTTATAACTAATTTCACAAGTCTAATTTTACCAACCAACTATTTAAATCTACCTATATTACTGTATATCTGTGTGAACTTGTAAATAGCCTTTGTATGTTATTTCTATATATATATGTACTTTGTTAGCTGTAAGAACACCATGTATTACTAAATAAAATAAATTTAAAATTAGACACTTAGATCACAGTTGCACTCATTACTATTTAAGTTACAAGTGATGTAAAAATTTATATAATTCTTTTCACATTTTTATTTATAACATTTATATTGAATCACCTTTCCTTGCCAAAGAGTAATAGTCGTTTTTATGTTTTTTTACTAGTCGTGGGTTTCCTAGGTTGTCTTTCATTGTTGTCAATGTTTTTTTTTTTCAAATATTCTATTGGTTTATTGTTTGGCCACTATCTCATCTAATGTTGTGATAATGCGGTCCAAGATGGTATAACACACTAAGCCTAGTGCTAGTTCTGGGCTCTCAAGCGCAACTACTGGAACACATTTACTATAGGTGCTTGACGGCAGATTTTCAACTCGAGATTGGTAGCTAGACAGGCAGGCACTAGAAAGTTCAGGTTCATTGCAGGGATTCAAACTCACGTCAATCGATGCGATCTCCTTAGGCGCTACCACTGAGTCATCATTGCTTCGCTTTGCATTTAATTACGTAATTCAATTAATTTTTTCGTATAAAAAATTATTCAATTAACTTTCCATGACATTTCCAAAAAAAATTATTCGACTAAAATGTAGGAGATGCCATCTAATAACAATCTGTTTAACTAATATGACCGCTGTTATTTAGTTTGCTTATTTTTTCTATATTGTGCAAATAACTTTACGGGCCTCCTAGTTCAGTATATCAAGTAATAACTATTCTGATTTACTCAACATTTGATTAATATGGATATATTACTTGTATTAATAATAATACTTATAGCGGCATGTTTAATAAAATTTGTATCTGTTTCAGTATCACATGTATCAACATACTGGAGAGAAACCATTTCATTGTTCATATTGTTCCGACAAATTTGTAACTAGGAAAGGCTTATTGATACATCATGATAAAGAACATCCTTCACAAAAGAGACCATTGGCGCTTTTAACTAAAAATCTTTTGCTTAAATAACAACTCAAAGGTCCATCACACTATGAAAAAGGTGTCTCGTATATAAAAAATTATGTAGAAATTTTTTGTTATGTGTAGAAAGATAATAGATATACAACAAACATAATATCTGTATTTGCTCTCAATGCTATATTACAAACAATGCTGTAAATATTCTTTTAAAATGAATTAATATTGTAATACCTAAGCAAAAAGATTATCTTCTCCAAAATATAAAAGTTGAAGATAAATAAATACACTCCTATGCAAAAAAACGGCACCTAAGGAAATTTACGATCTAAGAATGATTTCAGAAAATTAAATCGAATTTAATTGTTTGACATAGTCTGTATACTTATAATCATGTAAATTAATATACGTGAAGTGATTTCTGGCAATTTTTTCATTAATTTTCGATGAATTTCATAAAACCGATATACACATCCAACCAATAATAAGTGGTCAGAATAATAAAGACAAGAAGATTTTTTATTGTTTATTAAATTGAA
Organism: Saturnia japonica; assembly: GCA_033032175.1. NCBI lineage: Eukaryota > Metazoa > Arthropoda > Insecta > Lepidoptera > Saturniidae > Saturnia > Saturnia japonica. Next base: position 6,220,363 of record CM065311.1, on the reverse strand, counting down.
TAATGTTACAAATGTAGAAACATAATAACGAGTGTGATCTCCTTTTGCCAAAATCAAGGCTTGAATCCTTTTGGGCTTGCTTTCCACAATATCTTTAATAATGTTTTTAGGAATATGTTCCAACTCTTCTGCAATGACTCTTTTTAGCTCCCTGATTTTTTGTGAAGTAGGTTGCACTGATCTTATCCGTCTCTTTAGAACATCCCAGACATGCTCAATTGGATTGAGGTCAGGACTTCGAGCTAGCCAATCTAAACGACGGACCCCAACTTGCATGTACGCTAGAACGGTGACGGCGAACATTGTCGTCCATAAAAATGGAATCTTCCTCAAGAGTAGTCAATGCGGGCTGTGCATGTGGAATTAGGACTTCCGTTATGTACCAGTGTGTATATAATGTTCCATTTTCTATGAAAACGTACGCTCCTTCGAATTAATTGCTGCCCAAAACATAATGGAGCCTCCGCCATATCGAGTCGCTGGTATCGGCCCTCTCTACACAAAGAGATTCTAGCTTCATAAGAAAACTATATTGTTCCAGTCCTCTAGAGTCTATGAAGCACAGTTTCGAGTAAACTGAAGTCGAAAAACACTCTGCTCACGGAGTGATTTAGGGCCCCGGGCCGGGCCGTAACTACTGATACTGGCAGCCAAGCTTCCTCCTGACCATCCACAAACGAACTCCTACTCTTCTTACTCGCCTGACTCACTAAAAAGCGGTCATCTCTGGTTCTGTGCATCGTTTTCTTCCCGAACCTGGTTTTCTTTTGACCGAACCAGCCTCTTGATACCGTTGCCAAGTCGTCTGGACAATTAAACGACTCGCACTTAGCCACTGAGACATAAGTTTGCGAACAACTTTCTTAAATTAGGGCTCTAATTTTACCGGTCCTTATCGTTTTATCAGTCATATCAGGAAGTGGTGTAAAATGCGAAAAGAAAGATTTTTGTTTAATTGTAGAAAATATCTTAGAAGTTTTAAAATTTTAGTAATCAGCAAAAAACATTTTTAGCAATTCACGGCCATTAGTCAAGCAAATATTACAATAATCATTATTTTTCTGTGGTTAGTTTAAAAATCTAAACTTGGAACGTAAAGAATCATGCCAGGATGCATCAAATAACATGCCAATTCACCGTCAAATTAATAAAACCTCGTTTTTTGTAGTATTCATTGTAGTAGAGAAAAAAAATCTAAAGAGTCCGTTTTTTTGCAAAAGGGTTTATGTAATTATAGTATTGTCAACGAGAATAACATAAGGTCCTGCAGACAAACTGCTAAGGGTAGTTTTGTGGGACAATTTTTATATTTCAATTGGAAACCTTATAATATTAACTTAAAACATAAATTTTAATTATATTGGTGATCTCAACTTAGTTTTCAATGAAATTAATAATATTTTCATATTTTTAGTCTATAAATAATTCGCTGATAGTTTCTAGAATTGTAGGGTCCGTAATAATCATATTTTACTTAATCACTTAGTCTTATCTCTTAGCCTATTCACTGTAACTTTAAATTGTAATTAACTTAATGTAACTAATGTAGGCAACAAAACATATTTTTGTTTTACATTATGTACAGTGTCATGGCCGCGATTAAAAAGATATAACTTATTGTTTTGTTATTAATTATACTTTTATTATTATAATTAGTGATGTAATTAGTGGAGTCCCTAATTTAAGAATAATTATTTGCACCAAAGTCCATCAAAATTATGACACAATTTTTGTTCCGAATTGCTAGTATTATGTCAGAGGTGCTCAAACTATCGATCGAAAGAGCTTTCCAAAGCGATCGCTGAAATTAATTAAATGTATTTCACCATGAAATTCCCGTAGCGGTAGTGACTCATACAATGACATAATATGCAATGTGATTTTTGTTTTTATTATTTCATGTCTGAAAATTTTATCCGCGTTTGAAAATATAGCTCTTCTGTTAACAGTATTCATTATTCGGATCTACATATTTGTGTTAGTCACTATATGCAGAAAAGATAAATGATGAAATCCAAATATTGCAATCAACTAACTAACAAACACCTATCTTACTTGCTGTTGGCACAACTGCAATGTATTTAAAGGCATATCTTAAACGTTATGCGTTTTTCTGTAGTAAGTTCACAGTTAATCACTTGTTGCATAAATATTCTGTGAAGTTTGAGCACCCCTGTGTCCTCAATATTGTCATAACATAAGTAAAGATTGTGGAGCATTGAAGTCATTAGTCTAAATAGTTAATCTAAGGCCATGGGCGTAGCCAGGTACAGGCAGTGCGGCGCAGCCGCCCCCCTCCAGCCTTAGCAATATGTTAATAGGTCCTTGGTCGGAGTACTCCCGAAAAGAATAGTAAATAATTTTGACAAGCTAGTATAGAAAATAATTAACTATTACTTTTCTCTGGGAACTCCCCGTCCACCCTCCGGCGAATATCATGGCTACGCATGGGTATTCCATGGGCGCTACTTAATACTACACTGCAACCCTGGTTACCACTATAGCCTTGGTGAAAGAACTTCAAAAAAATAGAATATTAAGCAAAATGTATAAAGACAATGTATTTTTAGTTGGGGCCTATACTAAATTATAAAACATACCCACTGTTTAAACCAAAGACATTATACATCTAACTTATATTTCTTTTTTATTTTATTTTCCAAACAACTAACGCTGCTGGCATGAGTGGCCTTAAAAGCTGATTTGTGTAACTCCTGAAAGTCATGAACGGGTATAGTAGAATCATCTACCTGTGAAATGGCAGAACATTGAACTTCAGCCGCCATGTAGAAAATTTAATAACTTTGAATTGCTGCGGTGAGTGTGACAAGCTATATACCATAAATTACCAGATAATTAATAATTTCAAGTAGAATTGTACATCATATCTTTACGTATGTGCATTAAATACCTGGCAGGCTGGCAAAGTTTTTATCTTAAAATTATTTACATACATGCGTTTATTTTTTCCAGGTGTGAGTGAAGGTTTAATTTCGAAAATAATTATAGAAAGAATATAATGAATAAATATTATGCAAAGAATAGTTAAACCGAGCGATTAAATCAACGCTTTTCAGTTCACAGTTAACACGGTAGAGGTATAGTTAAAATGAACTGCTCACTTCGGATGATGCCAATGAAATCATTCACCTGTGCGGATCTTTTTCGTTAAGCAGGTCACCATTCATTTCAGTTCGAGTAACAAATGACAACTTGGCCATTCTAAAATCCTCTTTTTCCTTGCTCTTTCAAGTGACTTAGTTAGTGAAGGTAGACAGGTAGGTGAAGCTTCATCAGGCTAAGTGGCGAGCGCAGTAGATTAAGCAATTGTCTGCAGTGTCTTAGTGCAAACTGAAACAGCGACATACAAAAATGTAAAGACCAAACGAGAAAGGGCTATCGAATTAGTGCTCTGTCATATTAATTGCCATCACATATGGGTGAAATTACTTTTTTGCTTGGACTCATAGTTTTGGAGTAAATCGAGAAAAACCGTTTTTAATGTATGGGAAGCTACCTATAAATATGAATGTCTCGCCGCTTTTGCTTTTCGTTCTATAAGTTTTATTCCAATATCTAGTCATTATATAACACATTTTCTCCAAAGACACATGGTGCCAGTTTTGTGCAGGTTTTGAGATATAAATAAAAATATATAAAATATTTTTTTAAAACTGGTTGAAGTTAATATTTGTGGATGTTTATACTAGCCAGCCACAAAAAATATATAAATAAGCAGTTATAAACTAAAATTAATCAAAACTTACTCAGACAGCATAACAAGACATGTTGTTAACTTAACCACAGGAACGGTCATAGAACACTTGCAACCTACCTTTATTACCCAACTAATGAATAATACCATGGAAGGGTTGTTGGTGACACCCGAATTGATAATTTATTAATATTGTATATTTGGAATATCAAGAATAATCCCAATATAAATACAGAAGCATTATGAATAATAGATAATCTTTACAATTTCCCTTTATTTTTAAAAGAAACTGCGCCACCTTTTAACATTCAAATTTTTTTAAATACTTATCATTTCATAAATACAAATAAATGAAGACTAACATGTAATATATTTTAAGATGGATTATTATATAATTAAAACATTACTCATTTTATTTTTTCTCAATATTACTCCCTTACATTATATGGAGCGGTTCACCGAAAGTAGCATCGGGCGTGCTCACAATTGTTTATAAAGGATTGTAAATACTAATCAAATATTAGTCTCAGAAAATTAAAATATGTCTATTAATATTTGACAATAATTTCATATTAAATTAATACCTACATCGATTATTCATTTTTTTCATGTATGTACTAAATTGTATCGATAGATGGCGTTTTAACAGGCGCGCCCACATATATGTAGTATCCTATCAGTACTTAATAATTGTTATTGATTGTTATTAATTATCTCTGCTCAGTAGTCTGTGCCAAACTTTTGCGTTTTTAATGCCAACATGTTGAACGTAGCTCAATCTGTTGATCTTGTTCTGAAACTCTATTATAAATACGTACGCATAGCTAGCTAATTATTTACGTAAATTAATATGGAAAATATGTAAATCTAAAGAACATAATGTAATGCACAGAATTATTTATTGTTTTTATAATCTTTATTTTTAATATTGTATAGCTTAACATATTTTTTCACTTTAACATCCGCATCATAATTAAATTGCACATAAAATAAGATTGATTCAACTATAACCCACAAATTATACTATGTTATACAACTATAATGCACCAACTATCCTACTAATATAATAAATGTGAAAGTGTGTATGTTTAGATGTTTGTTACTCAATTACGCAAAAACGGCTGAAGGGATTTGAATGAAATTTGGCAGACAGATAGTCTATGATCTGGAATAACACATAGGGTACTTTGTATCCCGGTTAAAGCCATAATTTAACCAGTATTATCCTACAGATATAATAAAACCCATCTTGGTTTTCTTTTGGTTTGTCGTATTCCGAGATCTATCTGTGTATATCCAATAATACACCAAGCTAGTAAATAATAACATTAACTGATATATCTTGAAACAGTCCTATTAAATAATTTTTATATTTATCACAATTAAAAGTAATAATTATTCCGATACATAACACTCTTTTTCTTCTTCTTCTTCCTAACTTGGCAACCGGTCCTCTTTAATGAAGACCATTACTGCCATTATGGAGTGAATTATAGTGTCATGTGTTATGACGATCAGAATCCTAACAAGATGATGGCTCCCTTGTTAGAACTTTCTAGAAAGTTTTTGTGGGATCTCGGAATGAATGCTTTCAGCTTATATTTATAATCCACTTCACATATGCAAAAAAACCAAAGTATATCACGCAAAACTCCACCAATATTACATAATATAGGGTCAAAAATCTAAGTTATTGAGTTAGAAATAAAAACCACAACATGTCACTTCAAGATCCCGCCAAAAACCCCTACATAATAGAGTTGTGTCGCTCGCGAGCGAAAGATTAGAAGATATATAATCCCGACAAAAGAGCGAGTATATCAGTAGCTCACTTGTTTGTAAAGTATATCTTTAGCTCTTTAGCTCTCAGTAATAATGTTCGTTCAGATATAATCAGAGCGATTCAGATCAGTTGAATAAAAAGATACACCACATTCTTACTTAAGAAAGAGATAGGTAGCTAATTCGATCCAACAAGCCGAGAGCGGAAAGGCGATCGGGTACTAATGATTATAAGAAAACTTATGTTACACCTTGATAATAAAGCACAATATTGGTTACGTAATTACCGTGTCATGTATTTATATAGTTTAAAGTGTTTTTATTTTTAAGGGTTTTTGTTTCAGTATTTCTAATTTTGAATTTAGTTTAATGTCACGCGTGATTTGACCCATGCACTTTGAACTTCGTATCGCTAAAAAGAATTATCGTTATTATATATTATCGGATTGTGTTTATTATTAGGTACATATAGATAAAAAACTTTCTAAAGTGACTAGCAAATTTGTAAAAAAATATTGACTTAATACATGTTTATATTTTAAGGTAGATAATGTACATATACATTATTTCAATTCAAATCAATATAAATGTAGCCATGGCCACTGATTATAAAATACGCTAAGATATTTTGTTACTCACACGATCTTCTTCAGTTTTATTGTTGTTATTACAGGTTTTAAAATAATAATTTGACTATCTCTTTAATACATACTTTTGCATTTCTAGATTGACATACTTTAGCCTGCTAATTGTTAAGAATGATGGAAATCAAATGTATGAATAATATTTTCCAAGATATCTCTATTCTAAACAAAATAGTTGACAATAATTTTATACTTTTTTGTAAATCGTAAGATTTGTTTTTGTAAGATATACCTCGCTCTTTATCAACCAAACAGCTCTGTAAATCATTACATCAGTGAGCCCGATATCTCTCGCTCTGAGCGAGATATAAAAGAGAGATATATATCTTTCATTGAAAAGATATATATCACTGTTTTCTTTTCAGTGATATACTTTGCGCAAGACTTTAGACTACTACTTAACACACAAAATATTTCATTGACAATGACAACTAGAGGTGTAAGGAATATATTCGTAATAGGTACATGTATTATAATACGAGCCGCGAACTAATATATTATGATACACGAATACAGAATAATAGCTTTCCAGATATTAGTTAAATAATAGTCAAGCGATACAAAATTCGCGCGGCGAGTCACTGCAAAATAACTGAAATTGACTAGGGATGGATCGTGTAAATACACGTACATACTAGATATTTACATTTCGGTACCAACTAATTTTGGCATCAATTCATAGTGACCGAGTATCGAGTAAGAATGGGTGAAAAGTACTCGGATAGGTTCTCGCTCATAGCCGGTTAAAATTCCACATTTGTGAATAATTTTCAATTCTTGAAGGATTTCATATTATGCAGTAAAAGCATGATTTGAAGTCGTAACAACCTCTGGTTTTAATTAAAAGTTTACCTTACAGTATGTGACGTCATATCGCATTTGTTCATTATAATTGAACCTAATAAAAAGATGGGAATAGGATGGAATATATTAAAATCATTTTCCCACGATATAGAAACGGGCGCCAGTGTTCTATACATAGTTGCCACCTTTGAACTTAATTCGAGGTTGTTTTGAAATGCTACCACAAAGGTCACTGCTTCAGGAAATTATATGTTGAGAAAATATTTTTTAAGTAATTGTTTGAACATAACTACTAAATCATATTTTCTGGAAATAAAATGTATAATCATCTAAGCAATGTTGTTCTTGCTCTAAATCCTAGAAAACAATCTATATAAGTAAGTATAGTGGTATTTATCTGATTCTGAGAACGTATCATTATGTGAATTTCTCACCAATACGGCACACTGTGGGATAAAAATTGCCGCTAGAGGAAATAGGATTTTAAATTTTTTTTAAACGTTTTTGACCTAAAACTGTTTATGTACTTTGATTTACACCTTAAATATAAGAATTTTGTTGTATGTCTTATTTTTAAATAATGCATAGTTAAGTAAAAGTAAGTAAGCGTAAAAGTATCGACACCTGGCTGGTATGCTACTAATCTGTCGAACCACACTGTTGATAGTTTGTAAAAAAGATTTGGTCTTACAGAATACAACATATACGCAGGTAGAGCTGGCAACCTTACTAGATCGACGATTTAAAATGCATGTGGATATGCTATACAACATTAAAAATGCTTTTTAAAGAAGATATCTTCTGCCTTCTACTTCTACCAACATAAAGAGCTTGCAGTTGTGCAAAAGAGACGATGTGCTAATTTAAAAGATGAGGTATCTTTATATTCAGTCTGGAAATTAAAATCAAACCCGTTGGAGGAATGAAAAGATATAAAATGTATTATCTTTCCAATGTTATATAAACAGGCACGAATATTTTTACTCATAGTTGACACCTTTGTGCCTTATGAGAGGTTATTTTCAAAAGTTGGCCAACTGTCAGTGCTTTTAGAGACTGTTTAACGGGTAATTATTATGAAAAGTAATTGTTTTGGGAAGCAGACTGGAAATTACATAATCGAGATATTCAATTCTGAATGTTTTTCAAAATTGAGATAATTCAATTATGAGTGATAATTCATAATCGATTTACTAATGTGGGTAGCGGAAAAAAGGTCGCGCAGTTGTAAACAAGGTTGTTTACAAAAACATAAGAATTACAAAAAAAGGGTCGCGCAGTCGTAAACAAAGTTCTGTACAAGAACACATAACAATTACCTTAAAAAAAGTCACAGTCGTAAACTAAGAACACAACAATTACCTAAAAAACAAAGAAAAGGTCGTTCGTTCGAAATAATTACTCATTTTATCAAATTAGTAACCAAGCATTAGCAATTACTAATGGTACTTCGATTATGAATGATCATTCATCATCGAAATATTAGTAATTATTACTAATGGTTCTTTGATTATGAATGATTACTCATCATTGAATAATATTAGTGATTACTAATAGCTATAATTGAGATATCTTCTTAATTGAATGATTACATTAACATAGCATACCATCACGCCTGTATTCCCCGAAGGGTTAGGCAGAGGTGTACTAATGTACACCCACAGTTCGCCGAGTATGTTTTTAGGTCCCATGTAATAGGGGGCGAGCCTATTGCGACTAATCAGGCACAAAACCAAATTCCGAGCTGCTACTGAGAATTTCATAGGAAAACCCCAATAACACTTTGCTCGATCTGGTATTCGAACCCATGACCTCGCTCATAGCAGTCGTGCTTACGACCACTAGGGACATTAGATAACTCATAATCGCCCACTGCTACAAAAAAAGTTATCTAAACGAAATAGTAACTTTCCTCTCCTTGAGTCTGTGTTTGTTGTTTTCTGTCTGTGGTAGGGATGTCCACTTAGAAAATACATCGATATTTTTGAATGCATCGGTCAGAACGTCGATGTTTTCGCAAAATCGAGAATTTTTCTAACATTGCATCATAAAGCTGTAGTCAGCTCCCTGACACTCCATAGTACTCCATACAAACAAACCACAAATATAAATTATCTATTACTCCTACAACACCACTTTTCTTGTCCGCACGCTTATTGTGTGTTAAGGTATGTTCAAGGAATCTATGTAACTAACAGAAAAAAACGAAATTTCATGCAAACCTTAGCTAATTCAGTTGATTAAAAAAAACACAGTCAGTTCCATAGAATGCCTGGTATCATACATTGCCCATAATATAAAAGGCGAAAAAAAAAAAAATGGAATAAAGTACACAGTATTCTTAACAAGTTTAGTTGTATTGGTGTTGTGGTCCAATACTATGACGTGACGATAGCGCGCCAAAATGACGGGTGTTTAAAATGCCTAAATACGATAATTAAAAAAAATAAAATATAAATTGAAGTTTTTTTGACCGAAATATTTTTTACGATTAGTAACTATATAGGGCCTTAGATTATGTATTTACCCCCTATTGTTCGAGATAAACTGAAACAGTGATAAATATATATAATTAACTGGTTTCCATTGATTCAATGTTTTATGATAATACATCGATATATCGAGTATATCAACAGTTTTTCAAAGCATCGTATCGATTCGTTGTACTGTACTATAAACATCGAGTAAATTCGATTCATCGATGTATGTCGAATAAATATCCCTAGTATGTGGTGATATATCCAAATGATTTGGGGATATGTCAAAATAAAGATAAACGTCCTTCTGGTTAATTCATGGTTAAAAGTAACAAATTTTGATAGGTTTGACCTTCAAAAAGTCTTCATTGCTCAATTGATAAGTGATGACAAGTCCAACTCCATAAATATTTTTACCTTCATTGATAGATTGGATAAAGAATTTATACAATAAGCATGCGCAGAAGTTATCATTACTTATTGTTTGGCGTGCTGATAACGAAATCTTTGGTCACGAATTCACGATGAAAATACATTTAGTTGATTTAGTCGTTGGATTGTTAACGTACGGTCCTGACGTCCTTGCTTGTGCTGTACTAACTTTGAACTTACGCAAAAATGTCTTGTGAAAATTTTGTAAATAAAAATAAAATGGCACGACAAAATGGTATTGTTCAACCTTTATTAACTGGTGAGTAAAAAATTATATTTTATATAAACGTAGTTTGTATAAATATTAGTACTTTAGTTACTGACTTGAGTGGCTAAAATATGTTAAAACAAAAACAAATTTATTCTTACCATTTAAATGATAGGTAGGCAAATTAAAAGATCCAGTGAAAATTAATTTATTATAATATCATGCTTGTTTATAGTAACTGTTGCTGTAATTAAACTCAAGTACGTTAGTTTGCTTAATGCTTATTTTATATAGTTGTCAGAAAAATATTTTTTTAATATTATTATATGTTATTATGTTGTATATCACTTTAACATTTTTATCATATTTTTTGCTTGTATATTTTTAAATAAATTAAAACTTTTGCAAAATTATTTATCTATTCATTTATTTAACTTAAAATCTAGAAAATGTAAGGAGATTTAGCTAAAATATAAAGTATAAAGAAAACGATGTGGAAATAATTGTATTAGAACACGAAAAATAATTCAAATAAAGAACTACTAATTACTTATTCCAATAAGTGTTATAAAGATAAAATATCACTACCAAGCAGATATTTTAATGATATTTTAATGGTGCAATGATAAGATACAATTTTATTCTATGATAATGGTTGTATTAAGGTGTAAGATTTATAATATTCATTTTAATTATATAGTTTCATAAACAATTATATAATTAAGATTAACTTAGACCTCTCTAAACTGTTTAAATAATGTACCTATTAATCTCAATGGTGGATATCATTCCATTTAAAATTGTATAATAATGTAATTATAATTTTTAAGTTTTTAAATATTTATTTGACCAATATGTCTATCAATTCTTGGTAAAATTTTCCATCAGTTTTATTTTAGAATGTCAAGTTTGTGATACAATTTACTTCAATAAATATAAATGCCAGTCAGTTGCCTGATTTTCATAATATAATTAATTAATTATAATTTCTATAAAACTGTGAGTGTAAAAAGTAATATTGTATAAATTTTCAGATTTTTACCAAATAACTATGGCATATGCATACTGGAAATCGGGCAAAGTTAATGATGTTGCTGTTTTTGATTTATTTTTTCGCACAAATCCATTCCAAGGAGAATTCACCATATTTGCAGGACTGGAAGAATGCCTAAAATTTTTAGAAAACTTTCATTACTCAGATAGTGGTATGTCATATTTTTCCTCATGATTTTATTCTGTACAGAATTTTACACAACAATAAAAGCGAAAAAAAAACTTAGGGCATGATTATTGCTCGAGTCTCATTGGATCAATATGTCATTGTTTAGTTATTATTAAAAAATAACTTTTGGTTTGAAAATTTTCCAACTATGTACCTTGAAACTTTTAATTTAGCTGAACAATTAATATTACAGAATATGTATTTCAATTATATTTTGTTCATATTATATTTATAAATAATAATAATGTAGTATATATTTCATACTGGCTTAACATAACAGTACAACATAACAGTATTACATACATAACATTATGTTATAGTGGCTCATTACACCCAATACTACCCCTAATTTTCTCTCTGAAACATATCCTTCCAAAGGTTGCCTTGAAGAAATTGCTTTTAGCAATAAGGACATCCTTTGTACTGATCACATAATTTTATTGTTTGATTGGATCTGTAATTAATAGTGTAAAGTTTAAATAAATAAACAATTGAAGCCTTAGTGGGAAAAATGATGCATACAACAAAAGTAGAAATGAGAAAACAACAACTTTATATTTTTAACTATTTATTTTAGCTAAAATGTTATTAAATGTTACAACTAACTATGTGTCCATACATAAATCTAATAGTTTCATTATTTTAATAAATCTAATAAATAAAATTGCAAAACTGTCTATAATAACAAAAGTTATGAGAAAATAAATGAATAAAAACATAACAATGTTGCTTATTCTGGCGCATGAAACATTTTTCCCCATTATATCATACATTGCTTTTGTACAAAGTTTGTGGTTCCACTAAACTAATTTGGGTTCAATTTACCGCTCACAGGTTTTTCCCCTACTGCTTTTAAGGTTTACCTGCAACCTTTAATATTTTCCTACTGTAGTATTTTATCACTGTAATAATTAATCTTATGTTTTTTCCCTTTATTAATGTACTTTATAGCATGTGGCTTAGCAACTGACTTTTAAAACAGATTAATCATGGGAGCAGTGGCGTAGCTAGCATAGGTGGCACCCGGGGCAGATTTTATAGGTGTCACCCCAAAACTCAATCGAAACTGTTAAAATAAAAAAAGTTATAATCATTTACTTTTTATTAAAATATGAGTACCTATTACAAATATTTGAATATTATGTGAAACAAATTACTTTGTTAAAAAATAAAATTTCTTCCTTCTAGCTTTGACACTAGCAAACTCCGAAATCACGTCTTCAAAATTTATATTTTGTGTTGCTTCATGTTCTATCGTTAAAATACCAAGATTGTTTAACCTGGTTTCAGTCATTGTAGACCGCAAGTAATTTTTAATTAATTTTAATTTGCTGAAACTTCTCTCACATGAAGCAACTGATGCACATATTATTATATAACTTTAGTGCGACCCTTAGATTCAGAAGAGATTCTGTAAAATCCCATTCCACAATAAATTTCAAAAAGTCCAGTGTCACCCAATTAGAGACAGTAATATTAGCTGCTTTTAAATGTCTTCTCAATCTTGGTATTTCTAAAAGGAGTTCTGTTTCTGATACTTAATCGTAAAGGTTAGTAAATTTTGATATAGCAAATTTTAACTGTTCAGTGTTTGCCGAAAGCAAGGTCTTTGACTGCACAACCTCAAACAATGAAGCTACGTCTTTAATGAACTTTACTCTTGTTTCGAGTTCAATATTGAATCTGTCAAGACATTCTAACATGTCCTTTTGAAGTTCCGCTCTAAGTGTAAGTCCAGCATCGGTGGACGATGCTAACTCACCGGGCATGCGTTTCTTGCGACGAATTCGTCGTTCCATCGAAATGTTGTATTTTTCCGATTTTTGTACAGCAAAATCTATTGCCTCTTCTGCTAGATGCAACCTTTTCTCTCCAATGAATAGACGAAGTGCTTCTAGTTTTATGATTATTTCATTAACACATAAACCTTTACTTTGTAATGCTATCTGAGCATTGTTCACTTCCCTTAGCACATCATTCCAAAAGAAAAGAAAACAAAGAAATGAGAAATTGCACACAGCAGGCATAAGATTTTGTGCAGCACCCCTACTTTCTAAATTTACGTCTTGGTCACATAGTTCCTCAATTGTAGATATTATCCCATCAAAATTTTCAGCCAATACTTTTACTGCACCATAATGAGCACTCCAGCGCGTTGTCGAAAGTCTTTTAACAGATGCTTTGCTGTGATTGAGGAGCACTTCCCAACGGCTTGTAGAAGTTGAAAAAAAGTTAAATATTGTTTCCACTGCTCCGATAAATGTAACAGAAGTCACATTTTGTGCGAACGAATGTTGGCCACATAAATTAATTGAATGATCTATACAACCAATAAAAATTGCTTTATTGTTTTTTTTCTTTTATAATAGCTTGCACTCCACTCATAACTGCAGCATTATCATAACCTTGAGAACGACACATCATAATATCTAAGCCATCGTTTTCAAGCTTCTTTAGTATTTCAGTGCTTAAATCAGCTGCTTTTTTCCATGTAAAGGAAAGAATCCTAAGAATACTTCTTTGACTTCTACTTTTCTATTATTAATTTTTACATAACGAATCACTTCAGACATTTGATCGACATGTGAAACGTCAGGTGTGCTATCAAATATGATTCCGAAATATTTGGCTGATTTAATTTCGTTGACAAGCTGATATTTTTGTGATTATTTAATTTTGTTATTATTGTAATTTTATGCAGAGTTTTAATATTTATTAATGAATAACACTTCACTTTTATAATTTAAAGTTTTTTATTGAAGTGACACATACAGAGTACACAGAGCAGATTGCCACATACATACTTTTTTAAAAGTTATTAATGTTTTTAGGCAAAGGCACATAATTCGTAATGCCAACACACCCCTCTAATTTTGTAAGCTTTGCCTCTTATTTTACTATTCAAATTTGAAAACCTAAAAAACTTAGAAAAAATTAAATAGAGTAATACAAGAGCTAATCATAACAATAAATCATAGTTAATATTATGTGAACATAACAATAAGTAGCTCTTATGCTTAGAATAATAATTTTAGATGTGCTGTTAAATACACAACAAAACAATACACACTAAGTATGTACCTATTTCAATAAATATTTCACTCAATAAAGTTCAGTTAACAATTTTTGATAAAAGGTATTTAAATTTAGTATTATTCAAGGGCTTAGTAAGTAAGTCTGCAATCTGTTGATCAGTAGGGCAGTAAATTACTTTAAGTTCACCATTGGAAACTTTCTCATGAATGAATTTATATCTAACATCTATATGTTTAGAGCATCTGTTTAAAACTCCAGTATTAATTAATGTTATAGCACTCTGATTGTCCACATGTAGTTCAACATTTACACTCACATTTAACAGTTCTTTACACACACTTTTTAGATACAACAGTTCTTTAACAAATTCCGCAGCAGCGATATATTCTGCCTCAGTGGTAGAAAGTGCAACCACTGGTTGCTTCCTTGTACACCAGCTGATTGGACAACCACAAAAGTATATAATGTACACTGTGGTGCTTCTTCTTGTTTCAGTGTCACCTGCATAGTCAGAGTCACAGAAAGCTGTGAGTTTATATTGTTCATCTTTCTTTAAGTATTCTAAACCTTTTTCTTTGGTACCTTTTAGGTATCTCAAGATTCTTTTTATATTGATAACATCAGCTTCTGTTGGATTTTCTGTATTTCTGCTGCAATTATTTACAGCAAAACTTATGTCAGGTCTTGTTTTATTGGCTATGTATGTTAAGCTTCCAAGTAATTGTTTAAATGGGAATTTAATGTTCTGAGAGCGGTCTTTATCAGTTTTTATTGTATCTATTGGTGTTTTAGCTATTTTTGCATCATTTAGGTTATAATTGTCCAGTAATTTGTTTATCATTCCTTCTTGTTTTAGTTTTAGGTTGTTTTTAGTACGTACAATTTCTATTCCAATATATTTTGAGGGATTTATCTCAATAGTAGTATTAAAATGGTTTTTAATTTTATATAATAATTTTTCTACAACCTCTTCATCTTTCCCTAGTAATATTCCATCATCTACATGAATTCCTAAATATATGGTATTGTTATCATTTTTAAATATGCAGGCTTCAGTCTGTAATTGTTTCAGACCTTCTTCGTGAAGAAATTCTGTAAGTGTTTTGTTCCACTTTCTTGGTGCCTGTTTCAAACCATACAAGGCTTTCTTAAGTTTACATATTTCTTTAATATTTTCCATTCCTTCTGGAGGATACATATATATATCTTCATCTAGTTCTCCATATAGAAAGGCAGTTTTTATATCAAATGTTTTCATAACAAAGTTCTTATTTTGTGCTAGGGTGAATAGTATTCTCAATGGGCTACTATTAATAACAGGGCTATATGTCTCATTATAGTCAATTCCTTCTTTTTGTTCAAAACCTCTTATTACTAAGCGGGCTTTGAATTTTCCATTATCTTTAATTTTTAATACCCATCTACTGGTAAATATTTTCTTGTTTTCAGGAACAGACGAAACAGTTTCCCATGTATTATTTTCTAGTAATGAAAGTTTTTCTTCTTCTATTGCTTTTAGCCACTTCTCTCTATCTTCTCCAGTTATTGCTTCTTATTCTTCTTCGACGTAGAGGCGTGGCTGAAAAAGGACGCCATAGCCCAAAGGATTATAATTACAACAATTGACAAAAAACACTGTAATCAGTTGTTATGTTGTGAAACATCACGAGAAATGTATAAAAAGTTGTGTGAAATATATGATGGCGGTGAAGAACGTAATGAATGCCAAATCCTTCAAGACTTTTTCAATTTTAAGTATACAGGTCAGACAATCATGGATTTCCTAACAGAAATAGAAAACATAACATTCAGGCTTAGCAAACTTGGTCAGAAAATTGAAGAAAGTATGATTATATCAAAAATAAGAAAAATGGAACTATTTTGTAACTGCATGGGAATCAACAACATCACAAGACAAAAATTTACAAAATTTAAAAAGTAGATTGCTTTCTGAAGAAAATAGACAGTTATGTAACAATAAGAATCCAATTGCATTTAAAGCAAATAATCAAAAGGAAAAAGTTATATTGTAAAATCTGTAAGAAAAACAACCATAATGATAAAGACTGTTATTTCAACAAAAATAAATTATGCTCAATATGTCAAAAGCCTAATCATAATGAAAGAAATTGTTATTTCAAACAAAAGAAGTGTACAATCTGTAAAAGAACTAATCATACAGAAAAGGACTGCTATTTTAGGAAGAAAGAAAAGGTTATATCATTTTTCACAGAAATTAAACCTAATCAAAACATACCACAGACAGAGAATTTTATTGTAACAGTGGATGTTCATCTCATATGACTAATAACTACAATATCTTGAAGAAACCTACAGAATGCAATATAGATATTCAAACAGCTAAGAAAGATAACACGATTAAATCAAAATTTAAGGGTACCATACAAACATAAACATGCAACTTTGAAAATGTTTTGTACATTCCAGAGTTGGAAAGAAGCCTATTGTCTGTAAATGATATAACAGAAAACAATGGAAAGGTTACATTTACTAAAGAAAAAGTAATAATAGAAAAGAATAATAAAATAATTCTGAAAGGAAGGAAAGCTGAAGGGTTATATAAAATAAATTTAAAAACTGAAATCAATGAAAATGTTTTATTGACAAATAAAAAAGAAACAGCATTAGACTGGCATATCAAACTTGGTCACCCAGTAAAACAAACAATGAAGAAAATTATAGAATCAGTTGATGGAATTAATGTAACAAAAGAAGAAATAGATACACTTACATCTACCTGCGACATATGTACCAGAGCTAAACAGACTCGTCTACCTTTCAATACACACCGTAAGAAAGCTGAAAGAAAATTAGAAATTGTACATACCGATGTGTGTGGCCCAATAACACCTATCAGTTGGGATGGAAAAAAATATATACTCACTTTTATTGATGACTACACTGACTATACACAGACACATTGTATAACTCACAAAAGTGAAGTATTTACTTGTCTAAAGGAATACATAAAAGAAGTTGAAAGAAGCTCATATATGAAAGTTAGCATGATAAGATGTGATGGAGGTGGTGAATATACAAGTAATGAACTAAAAGAATGGTCTCGTAAAAGAGGTATAAGACTAGACTATACTATACCTTACAGCCCTCAACAGAATGGTAAAGCTGAACGGTATAACCGGACACTAATGGAGAAAGTAAGAGTGTTGCTTTTTGACTCAGAACAACAAGCAGAGTGCTCAGTGGAAGCGTGCTGGGCCCATAACCTGTGATTATTTAATTTTGTTATTATTGTAATTTTATGCAGAGTTTTAATATTTATTAATGAATAACACTTCACTTTTATAATTTAAAGTTTTTTATTGAAGTGACACATACAGAGTACACAGAGCAGATTGCCACATACATACTTTTTTAAAAGTTATTATTGTTTTTAGGCAAAGGCACATAATTCGTAATGCCAACAATTTTAAGTGATTAGCTAAAACATTTATAAACTCATTTTGTATATTCTGGCGATAAATATGTTACTTTAGGTGATTTTTCCTGCTCCAAATATAGTATATGTTCTTTGAGTACTGCATCATACTTTGACAGCAGTTTAACTAGTTCTAAGAAATTACCTTTATTAGACGACCCTTGGGTTTCATCATGTCCACGAAATGCTAGGTTTTGTTTAGCCAAAAACAATGTTATATCTAATAATCTAGATAAAAGATTTTTCCACTTCTGTTTTTCCGTATTCATTAATTGCAAGGTTGCATCATCTATTGTGGTGTGAGATTTTAATCTCATTTCCAAAGTTTTCCACTTTTCGAAATTTTCTAAATGTTCACATGAAGTTTCATGGTCCAATACTTTAGAATTTAGTTTCCACCACTTCTGAAATCTAGTTGTAAATGTTGTTTGTATGTTACTGACAGCAAATAAACGACAGCAAAAACAGTACAGGTTATTTAATATAGGAGAAAATACCATCCATGATCGTAGATTTTTTTCACCACTAGGCATCTGTTTATAAAACCATTCCTGTGAAAGATGACGAGAATCACCTTTAATCTTTGAACCATGACGAGATACAGTAGGAAACGGTCCTTCTTTGTTCTGGAAATGTTCACTGCCCTTTTTTATTATGTCAATGCGAACATTATCAGGTACCGGTAAACTCCAATGTGAAACATCTCTCAAGTGTTGAACTGATTATTTGAAGCTAATGCTATCTCCGAAAGTAGCATTAACAGCGTCATTTTCATTATTTATTTTGATTCCGTCAAGGTCCTGGGTCGCCTTCATTTATTCTGTATTGTCGATGTTGCTATCTGAATGTGAGTCTCTAAGATGAGAATCATAACTTTCGTCAGCAGGAGACTCGGGTACTTTACTTGAACTTTGGCCGCTATCTACTTTTGTGACATATTTGAAAAGAGAACCGGACATGCTCTGAATTTCATCCATTTTGGCCTTTTTGGCTTTTCTCTGTTGAAACCCGCTTTCTCTTTTCGAAGTATGAATTCCCCGAGGCATATTTCGTTCTGGGTATACTAAAAAATATTTTTAGTTAGTAAGTGATACGTTGATTTTATAAACTAATTATAACAGTAAATAAACACCTACACGTTACGTAACTAGCTTTGTGAAATATATTTTTATATAAATTAACAATCCTGCGTCTGGGTGTAAATATATATTTAAGTATTATTAGAAAAATACTAGTTAAATACTCCACCGTTGTTTGTGATATCCGTGCCACGAGTGCTCGAGCTACTCATCTCGGAGGCAAATCAACGTACGCGAAATTGTATGATACGATTATGATTACTTTCAATCAAAAATCTAAACTTAATATATTCCGTTTTTGTAAACAAATCCCATTGCTATTAGATCGGAAAATAATAAGTAAGTAAATAATAAATAAGTATATTATTTACAATTAAACATTATTACCTAAAGTAATATCGTAAAACGTGTAGAAATATAAATAAAATCTTTTTACGCCAGCAAAGCCTTTAAAACCTATTTTAATAAATAAATACATTTAGTAGATAATAATACTTGCCCAGGCTAAACAAAAAAATATTACTGCAATCCGTCTAAAATACCTTCTGTAGGTAGGTACCTATTTATCATTTAGGATGGCTCAATAATATAGTTTTAAAATACACAGTAATTAAAAGAGAATAAAATAATTGAAGGGTTTTTGAAAATAATCTAAAATACTGCTATTAGATACTAAATGAATTAAAAATGTAAGTATTACCTGTAATAACAAAAATACTTCAATTACCTTTTTTATTTTATTCAAGAATCAACTATATTAAATCGGTTTTTATACAAAAAATTTTGTTTATAATATCTAATAATTAACAAACACTTTGCACTAGACGTTCACACGTTCACGTAAGAGAATACTGAACTGAATGCGGTCGGAAACAAAAGAATTGGCCCAATCCACAATACAAGTGACGAGCGCTATATCGAGGGAATCCCCTGACTCCTGACTAGCGTTGGTTATGCGCGAACGGGGTATTAAATTTTGGGGGAATCCCAGATCGATTTCTAAATATCAATTTATTATGCTCGTGGTACGAAATCATAGTTACCTAGATAATTTTATTAGTGGCGGTTATACTCTCTGCCATAGATTTACGATTTTTTATAGGTAGAAAGAACTATAACTGATGGTCATAGTCAGGCTCGGGTGTCACCCCTAAGCGGGTGACACCCGGGGCGGGCCGCCCCGCCCCCCCCCCCCTAGCTACGCCACTGCACGGGAGACTTCAATGCTAACATTGGTCATCCAAATCTCCACGAAAGTTTAATAATGGGAAAATATGGTTTACGACATACGGAACACCAGAGGGGAATGTCAACAGGAACAAACTGCCAGTGATGAACATGTATTATACGAAAAAAGATTCTAAAAAACGGACATGGATATCACCAGATAATAAAACAAAAAACGAAATTTACTTTATACTGAGCCCTACCCCAAAATCGGTAACAAATGTACAGGTTCTGAACAAAATAAGTTTTCCATCTGACCACAGAATAGTAAGATGCTCTATGAAAATTCAAATACCTACAATTAGCTGGGAACATTGAAAAACCTACCCAGTAAACTTTAGTCCACACGTGAGAACAGCAACTGCATACAAAATTTGAATAAGAACTTATCAACATTGCAAGAATAATTGGAAACACAAGGGGAAGAGTTCATAATTGGAAGAGGGGTACTGTTGGGAGAAAGTTATTCATAGCTGTACTTGAACACATTCTAAAATATTGATAAAATTAAAATAAAGTAAAGGCATATGGATACTTAATAATATATTGACACATTTAAGGTTTGCAGATGACATAGTTCTCTTTAGCAAATCCATTACAGACTTGTAAAAATCTGAAAAAAAAAAACGAAATGTTACAAAGCTTAAATTATGAAAGCATAAAAATTGCCTACACATGATTGCATCCAAAACTAAAATTATGTCAGACATTCACAAGGAGACAATCAAAATAGAGGAAAAACTGATAGAATATGCAAACAAATATATGTACTTAGGGAAATTGGTGTCTTTTGACGTAAATAGCAATGAAAAGGAATTAGACAGACAAATAACTTAGTGTAACATGGAAGAAATACTGACCACAAAAAAATAAAAGCGAACTATAATCAAAAGATAAAAACGATATCATGGATTTCATCTTATATAACTTAACAGGGCACTTAGCAATATACAAAGATAAGAAATGGACTTATCAATGGACACAGCTCAGCTAAGGTCGAAATTCGACCAGCGACTTTTTGATCATAGACTATTTTCTATTTGACATTTTCAGTATTCATGATCCAAAACAATAAGTATTATCTACATCACTTGCTGTCGCTTTTCGTTGAGTGATAATGTCAATATTTTGGGTGGTCTAAGTTCAATGGCACTGGTTGGGATAGGATTCGCAGTATTAATTTATTTAATTTAATATATTAGTAACAGATATTATAGATAAATTTTAGCTTTCTGCACTCTTTCTCCATATAAATTTAAACCATGTCAAATCTCAGTCTTTCGTGCACGCAATACGCTTAAAAAGGGGTTCACTTAATAATATATTAATAATATAAAAAATTCTCCTGCATATTTCATATCATTGTTATTGAATATTTCCAAATTTGTATATTTCAGAATTTTTTGATATATCGTATTCAACTCTTATGTTATCTATACTAACATTATAAAGCTGAAAAGTTTGTTTGTTTGTTTGGTTGAATGCGCTAGTCTCAGGAAGTACTGGTTGGAATATAAAAATTATTGTAGTGTTGGGTAGTCCATTTATCAAGGAAGGCTATAAGGCTATATAACATCACCCTACGACCAATAGGAGACCAAGTCCGGTGAAGCTGTAAAAGCCGTTACAGGCTCCAGGGCCCCTAAGGCTAACAGTATAGTCAGTTCTAAAAAAAAGACCAATAGGAGCGGAGTATCAATGAAAAATGTTTCAAAAACTGGTAAAATTTATTCCTTTTGAAAGTTCCCATTGCGTGCGTTGCGGAAATGGTTAAAGTTACGCAACAATGATGTGTGACGGAATTGTTTCACTTAAAAAGTTTTTAAAAAAAGTCCGCGATAGCTTATTATGTCTGTCTTTTAAGGTTGACACAATATAACCTTTTTTATGGTGATAAAATTTATTCTAAAATAATGCATTATTTGCGAAGGTGTTTTTATAAACATGGTATTAATCCTTATCGAAAAAAATACGTTATTCATCGTAAGTATTTAATTTTGGACAAAATTACCCTTAACATCATTTGCTTTCAATTAATATCTTAGGAAATACCACAGTTTTAAAATAACTCCGCAGCAAAATATTGAAGTACCGCGCGTGTATTTTAGTGGAATAATTTAGCAGGCGGGAGGCACCTATAATATAAATTGTATTGTTACGACCTGTTACAACCAGATTAAAAAGATAGAGAAACTCTGTTCCCAAAATATCTCGAAGCAACTACAAACTTCTCAGGACTTCAAAACAATGTTCGCGTCGTAAACGCAGTTCAGTTTTGAATTATAAAGCGATAACAACGAGCGATAAAAGGGAAGCGAAACCACAGTGTAATAAATAAGTGTTGTAAGTTCGTGTAATTCGTAACTGTGTGCAATTGAAATCAATCTTCTTCACGTCAATCATCGGCATTTTTTTAATACCCACGGGTGTAACAGTATTGTAGGTGCTTACGACAATGGTTATTTGTCTCTGCCTACGTCCCACTCTCTCTAACCCTCTCTCTCTCTTATGTGAGGCAGACATAGTTACGCGGGTCAGTTAGTTGATTATAAAATTATTAATTATTATTAGCCTGAGAAATAATTGTGTTTGTTAAAATTAATTTTGCCTTTCAGATATACAATATTTGATGCAAGTATTGCCTGATAGCATTGAACACGAGTTTTATGAATACTTAAAAGATTTAACTTGTAAGGATGTCAAAGTGAGTGCAATTGAAGAAGGGTCTGTAGTTTTTCCAAGGTATGAAAACTATTTTTACAGTAAACTTAAAGAAATATTAAATTTTCTCAATCTTAATAAATATGCAACATCCTACAACTGTAAGTCAATAGCTTCAATTATTTTTAAGATTCGCGGCAAGAAAAACCCTGTCACACTGTCAAATTCCATTAAAAATATTATGCCAATTTCTTTTGTATGTTATGGTAATAGTTGCGTAAATGTACAGTCTGGTTTACTTTTTTTTTTTTTAAATAACTAATTTGCTTCATAGATTCTGACAAACTGATATTCATTTTAATGAAAATAAAATATTAAAAATTAAAAAAAAAAATTCTCGACCGACATGCATGTAAGTTAACGAAAAAACCTCAAAAACGTTGGATTAATTGTAAAGATTTTCATATTTGAAAAGTTTACCAGCGCCTCGCATGACCTAAGTAAAATAAATATAGGTATCTAACAATTTGCAGGGAAGAAAATATATACAAATTTTATTTTTTCTTTAATTTGGTAAAACCAAATAGATACTGTAATTATTTTCTTGAACTATTATTGATTTAGTACGTCTATACTGTTTGGGCTAATATCTTTACCCGAATCGGTCCTAGTATTACTTTTTTTCATGCAATAACAAATGTAATGAAACTTTCAGAGTACCTTTATTGAGAGTCGAAGGCCCTTTAATAATAACGCAGTTAATAGAGACGACCTTGTTAACGTTAGTCAATTTTGCAAGGTAAGTCAACTTTAATGTTAGTACAAAACTTATAACAAAAATATGAATAATAAATAAATAATGGCTTGTCATCGTGTGTATTTGTATTGATTTATGCGCTAATGATAATAATTATTCCGCCTTTCGATAAAGATATTTAACATGCATTCGAACTTAGTCAGTTAAATTAATCGACTGTGAATTTAAATTTTAAAACATCGTCAATCGTGATATAGAGTGAGCTTTATAAAGTACTTCAAATTCAACAAGAATAAATGATTGTAATTAATTTTGGCGAAAGTTATTACGAAACTAGTTTGAAATGAATTAAAGTTAATGAATTATACCATGTAAAAAAATAATAAAACCGTTCAACCGTTAATAAATGGAAACTCATCGCGGTTGTGTACAGTGCAATTAATTATAAAGTACAGATTCTCAAATTCTGCTGATAAAAATGTAGATTTTTAATCAATTCTGACGTATGACGATAGCTGTTCACTATTACGATTATTTTCATACGTATTTGTGATTATGGAGATAAGTAAGTAGGTAAAACATCCTCTTATCAATATGCAAGCTTGACTGGGTCACTTAATTACAGGCACTTAATGACACAGTAATCGAGGCTTATTACCTCTTTTATTGGTACTTTAGTTTTAGCATGCTTCCTTTTTTTTGTTTTTGTTAAATCTTAATTAATAGATATATGATAATTAAAAAATCTATGAGTGTTTCACACGAGTCGAAATTCTAGAGACTCCGTGGTTGCGTTGCATTCAGTTCACACGCGACTTCCAGCAAGTACACGTATTTAGAACGGTGCGATTTCAATATAAAAATGTTCATAGATGAAAATAGAAAGATGACGGGAATATGAACACTTCTGCATACGGGAATATAATTATAAAACGAAGATATCGGAAAGAACTTGTTTTAATACCCATGTCCAACGCGCATCATCATCGTTCGCTTCAGTGAATATTCGCGCGGTGCGAATGACGAAGCGTCTAGCGATTAAAACAAATGTACAGAAATGTACTAACCATGCCACGCGTACCGGTGTTCGGCAGGGCGCGACGTGCGAAATTTGTCCAACGAATGCCACGGCGTCGAACAGTAGACACGGCGAATAGTACAGAAGACAAACCTGTTTAGTTATATTCGCCGCAATTAATTTAATATTGAAATTTTATTACCGAAATTTTAGCCAGGCCAGCTATTTGGTAGTCTGGTCATCCACTTCATTAATGAAAACAAGTAGTAAAGAGATTGCTGGAATAAATATACAAAACAATTTCCAAATATCCAAATTTCCAAATATTTTATCTTGAAACAAAAAACTACTATTCTCCAAGCAATATAAAACTTTGATAATGTGATGAACTAGGCTCTAAAATGGAACTTTGAGAATTGAAATGTTAAAAATTAGCTAGATTTAGTACATAAGGCACTAAGTTGGCAACTACGACGTCTCCATACAAACGGGCGAAATGACGCGCTTCGAGATCTCTATAAACTTCGGTACACAATTGTCGCTAGTGCACCGCAGTTATCTAATTTATAACTACAGTTCGACTAGACTAGAACTAGTTTGTCCTACCGGACGGTAGATGTTGGTAGGGACGAGTTACTCTAAATGTTATCGGGTTTGATGCACACGCGGTTACGATTTGAAGATGAGCAATTCCATTTCATGTTAGACTAAGTATGTTGTGTACAAAGAGTACAAGTATGTATTTTCAAATTCGTAAAAATGACCCTTTTACTTTTGAATGTGCAAATGACATTAATTTGGCGAAAGGCGTGCCTGAAGTGACTGGTTTTTGGGAAAACAGTATTTAAAAAATACTTAAAGACATAATATCTATGGAAGCATAAAAAAGCACAGTGAGTTTCAATTCAACGCGGAAAAATCTTTTCCCTAAAAAAAATAATAAAATTGACAGTTTCACTGAAGTTGTTATACGAGAAAAATTGGCCAATGGTGTGCCGGCAAAAAATGTATCCCTTATTGTGTTAATCGGACATTAGCCCAAATAAACTATTTGCATTTTTCAGTATATTCTTTAAAGCTCAATTAATATTTTAAATGTATAATAAATTTTCTTTTTAGTAATCCATAATCACTTTTGAAATAAAACCTAAGTAGAAATAATTTAAATTATAAAACTTACAAAATTATATATTTATGTATTTTGATGGAAAGATAATAATGACAATTTAATATAGCATTATCAAATACGTAAGTAGGTAACGCAAGAAATACAGTCAGAGGGCAGTCCTAGTGCGTGTTTAGGCGTGGCTAGGCTGCTGCAGATAATTATTTCAAGAATACTAACGAGATAACATACTGTTTACTTTAGTGTACCTACTGTGTAGTGTAGTGTCGTGCTACCACGTTCCCGCCAACGTCTAAAACATAGGACGGTCTAGCACAAACTTGTACGACTATAGTCTCGGTGGTAAACGTAATGCCCGTGGCGTAAACTTGTGGGGTGCAAACTGTGTCACATGAATTGCCGCCTCGCTCGCCGCACCGCGCTGCGTTCCCCGTGGCGGTGAAGGTTATCAAAATATGTATAAATATGCAATCAAGTTTTATTAAGACATTTAACATTTTGGGCTACCTACACAGTCACTATAGCCATCTAAATAAATGAACGTAACCATAAATAAATTAAATTTTAACCACATACCAAATTCATTGGCTCACATTTTGGTATCAATCAAATTTAGCCTGCCCCTAGTACCAAACAGGTATAAATTCGAACCTCTATGACCGTCCTATTCGATTACTGAATACACATACGCACGGTTCCTTCCTTCCTCCCAGGAGGAAGGGAACGTGCCTATGTGTATAAATTAGTTAGCTCGAATCGTAGGTGTAGGGATTCGATTAGATCGCGACTTATTTGCGAACGCGGCGACCGCCCGAGCCGAGGTCCGGCCACTTTGGCACCCTCGTGCGAGTCGTCCACAAAACTTTCGCGGCTGAGTGCCCTCTGCGCTCGCCCCCAAGTCCGGTGAAGCTGTAAAAGCCGCAGCGGCTTTAGGGCCCCTAAGGCTAACAGTGTAGTCAGTTCAAAAAAAAAAAAAAAAAAAAAAAAAAAACCGTCCTATTAGGAGTTCCGATTTGGTCACTGTTGCTAACGGACGTGTCGCTCCGTTTTCAATTTTGACCATCACGTGACTTAATTGTTGCGATCTTATATTTGGAATTTATTTCAAATATATTGTTGCAATTACGACGTAAACCAACTGGTGTCTAACGCTCGCGTGGTAAACCGCACTTTTCGGTGCGACTTGCTTGTTTTTTTTTTTGTAAATCCACGGTTTTGTGGTCACTTGCTGGATACCTGACGGTGCCAACGAAGGCAAGTGGGGCGTGACCCGAGCAGCCCGCTGGTTGTCTCCTTCAGAGGCAAACAGCCAGACTCGGACGGGCCTGGGAATCTAGGCCTTTGCGGTTATCGCATAGTCTTGCCCCAGGTGTCTCCTGCCAAACCTTCCGATCCTGCACACTCCATCCCCGGGAACCTGTTTGGGCCTAGCCCGGACATGCCCGGTCTGCGTCCTCGGCCCCGGGCTTGTTAGGGCTCCTTAGGGTTGATAGGTCCTTCCTGTGTGTCATTGCACCTTGACAACAGGTCTCTTGCCGACTCCGATAGTCTTTTAAATTTTTTGGCGCACCCCCCTGCCCCTAAGGCAGGGAGGCCTTTAAATTTAAAATTAAATAAAAATGTCCCACTGTCCTCCCTCTTCTGCCGCCATGGCAAATAACGTTGCCGACCTGGCCACTTGCATAGGCAAGTTGCAAGCCAGGATGAAAGCGCTGGAGTTTCAATACCAGCGCTATCAAAATTTCGTCGTATTACGGTGTCCCTCTCTAGACGAGGAATACCGTAATCTACCTGAGAACGCCTGCGTGCGTCGCACCGCTGCGACCGCGACCCGTCATGAGGCCGTTTCAGGTAGCGAGGCGGCCGCTTCAGGTAGCAAGGCGGCCGATGACGTCACGGCCGCGACCGTTACATCCACTGGCGCCGCGCCAGTCGGTGTCGCGCCCAAACGTCCCGCGCGCAGCGTTACGCGCCTGTCCGCCGCGTCATCCGGGGCCATGGCCGCGCCTACGGCCACGCCCCCTGTCCCGACCAGCCAATCGCGCGGGTCAAGCCCCCCCTCCGTCAGGCGAGGGCCGCGTAATTCGCGGTCACAATCTAGGGTTACCAAAAATAGTCCGTACGTCCGTCCCGCGCGATCCACGGAAACCGCGTTAAAGACGAAAAATTCGTTTTCGGCCCTTCCGGTCGAACAAGACTCGCCCGCGAATCCGGATCCATCTCCGGAGATGGATACCGAGAACGACGGCTTCACCGTCGTGACGTCGCGTAAGCGAACGGCGCGTAGCAGTCCGACTGCTCAACCGGCGCCTAAGGTAATAGCTAAGGCAGTAGTCAGGGGCGCCGCCGCCCCCGCGTCCTCCCAGCTCCCCGCGCCCGCCGGCGGGAAAAAAGAGCGTGCCCCACCTCCAATCATAATCCGGGACAAGGCAGCCTGGATGGGAGTCTGCAATGAGATGCGCAGACTCAAACTCGACTACCACAAGGCTAGAAACATAGTCAACGGGATTTCTATTTCGGTGAGTTCTTCGGAAACTCACCGTAAACTAACCACCCTCCTCCGGCAGAAAGGTCTGCAATTTTATACGTATTCGCTCGCGGAGGAGCGCGTCCTCCGAGTGGTCATCCGCCGCATTCCGGTGGAGCTCGACCCGTCGGAGGTGTGCTCCTCGCTCAAGGAGCAAAGTTATCCCATCCGGGAAGTACACCGGATGTACAGTAAAGATAAGCGGCCACTACAAATGGTAGTGGCCATATTGGACCTTTCCCCCGAGGGAAAGGCCATCTTCCAGCTAGAGACGGTGTGCGGGCTCTCCGGGATTAACGTGGAGCCCCCACACAAAAACCACCAGCCTGCGCAGTGCCACAACTGCCAGCTGTACGGGCACGCTGCCCGTAACTGTCATTCTCGTCCGCGGTGCGTAAAGTGCCGAGAGGACCACCCCACACGGGAGTGCACGCGCGAGCGTGACTCCGTCGTCCCCCCGAGCTGCGTGTTATGCGGGGAGGAGGGGCATCCCGCGAATTATCGCGGTTGCCCCAAGGCCCCGCGTACCACGCGGCCACGTACACAGAGGCAGGCGGCCCCCCGGGCGGCGCCCCCCACCTCAGCCATCAAAGCGCAACCCCTGCTGGCGTCAGGGGAATTTCCCGCGCTGCCGGTCCAGCGCCAGCTCCCGGCCGCCGCCGGCCCCTCCGCACCCCGCGTGGTGCAACCGCAACCCGTGCGTTCATCGCAGAACGCATGGGGCCCCCGCCGCCCCAATCCACAGCCCCTTATGGCTATGGATATTCCCGCGCCCCGCGCTCCTGCGCCCCGCGCGCCCGCTAACACTGTCGTCAATAGTAACGACCTAATGATACTGCTCACCCGCGAGCACGATATCCGCGAGCTCATCGAATACAACGACCATTTGGAGCGCTTCGGTCTCATCAAGACCGCTTGCGCGTTCCCCCGCCTCGTAGAGACACTACAACGTCTCGATCGCGAGGCGAGTAATAAAAATTAGGGCCTTTCAATGGCTAAGTTTAAACCGAAAGCGTTAAATCTTTCATTTTTTAACGCGCGAAGCCTACTTCCGCAGCGTGATCTCGTCGCGACCTTTCTTAAAGATCACCAAGTAGATGTTCTTTTAGTGCAGGAGACGCTCTTAAAGCGTGCTAAACGTGATCCAAAAATCGCGAACTACAATATTGTAAGAAATGACCGGGCCGGCCGCGGGGGCGGCACTCTCATTTATTACAAACGATCGTTATATTGTACGCCGGTAGATCCTCCGATACTTACCAATATGGAAGTATCCGTGTGTAGACTAGGAATGACCGACCACCCGTCCATAACGTTAGTCTCAGTTTATCTCTCGCCGAGGAAAGAGCCTCTCAGGTCTGACCTAGAAAAGCTACTTTCGCTCGGTGAATCGGTCATTATAGCGGGTGACCTCAATTGTGGACACACTTCGTTTGGCAATTGGAGAGACTCCAGTAATGGGGTTAAACTCGAAGAGCTAACGAACGTGCTAAACTTTGATGTCATAGCGCCACCCACTCCCACCCACTTTCAAGACAACTGTATGCCGACAGTGCTTGATGTAGCTCTCATTAAAGGTATCGCGCTTCGGTTACGACTCATTCGGGTCGTACACGAGCTCGACTCCGACCACCGTCCGGTCATCATGCAGCTAGGTCAACCAGACGACTCTAGCCCTCCTTCGGTCCAAGTGGTTGACTATGCCAAGCTAAAACATTATCTTGCGGACAGGCCGTCCTCGTCCAGCTTAGATAGGATCCCGGACGTATTGGGGTCCGTTGCGGACGTAGATCTCGCGATCGATTCCCTGGTCGACCACCTGCAGGCCGGCATCGGAGAGGCCTCGAGAGAGGTCGAAGAGGCGAGCGATCGCCGCTTCGTACTCCCTGCCGACGTGCGGGCGTTGTTGACGGAAAAGAACGCGGCGACTCGTGCGCACGACCACTATCCGACCGAGGAAAACCGCGCACGTTTACGCGCACTTCAAAGATCGGTTAGAGCCCGTATATTAGAACTCAGAAGTCACAGATGGGACGCCCTCGTCGAAGGGCTAAGGCCGTCGCATCTGGCTTACTGGAAATTAGCTCACAGTCTCAAAATAGAGGCTTCTTATCTTATGCCCCCCTCGAGAGGGGTCCCGGTATACCGCTCGCCTTCGATAGCAGCGACAAGGCGGAGTGCCTCGCCACTTGTTTGGAGAGCCAGTGCTCTCCGAACAGTGTCGATGCAAATACCGACCGGGTCGAGGGTATCGATGGATGCGTGCGGGAGCTGGATAAGCTCCCCGCGACAGACTCCCTGTCCCCAGTCACGTCTGAGGAGGTTCTTTCCATTATAAAAAGCCTTAAGCTTAGAAAAGCACCAGGTCCCGACGGGATCAGGAATGAAGTACTTAGACTTCTTCCCGATCGCCTCATAGCTCTTTTGGTCTGCATCTTCAATGTAGCCATAGCCCACTGCCATTTTCCAGCCGCCTGGAAAAAGGCCATAGTCATAGGTATCCGTAAGCCCGGCAAGAGCGCGTCGCTTCCCGACAGCTATCGCCCGATCAGTCTCCTAAATACTTTAGGGAAAATGTACGAGCGGATCCTTTTGAACCGTCTCAAGTCAGTAATAGAGGAGAAAGACCTCTATCCGCCTGAGCAATTCGGTTTCCGTGCTAGATATTCTTGCACTCATCAAGTGCACCGCCTCACGGAGCACGTTGCATTTAATTTTGCTATATTATATAAACCCCGCCGTACACTTGCGGTCTTTTTCGACGTTGCCAAGGCCTTCGATAAGGTCTGGCACGAGGGATTGATCTACAAGTTGTATCACTTTGAAGTCCCCGATAGGCTAATTAAAATAATTCGCGACTATCTAACAGATCGCACCTTTCGCTATAGAGTGGAAGGTGAATTGTCCACGCCCCGTCCAATACGCTCAGGCGTTCCCCAAGGTTCGATCCTGGCTCCTAGCCTATTTAACCTGTACGTCAGTGACCTACCTCGACTCCCGGAGGTCGAGGTAGGGCTATACGCTGACGATACAGTCTTATATGCCTCAGATAGGAATAGATCCCACCTCAGACACAAAGTCCAACGCTCCGTGACCACTCTCGGGAAGTGGTTTAACGAGTGGCGTATAGCCGTTAATCCCTCGAAGAGCGCCGCGATGCTCTTCGATGCGGATTCGTCACAGATACCGTGGAAGCTTAAACCTGTTAAGCTCTACGATAATCCGATTCCGTATGTAAGAGAGACCAAATATCTAGGGGTAACCCTAGATAGTAGGCTCTCTTTTAGACCCCACATCCGTAAGGTTAGGAACAGGGCCGCGTGGGTCCTGGGCCGGTTGCATCCTCTGTTGTGTTCGGTGAGTAAAATGTC
Organism: Saturnia japonica; assembly: GCA_033032175.1. Taxonomy (NCBI): domain Eukaryota; kingdom Metazoa; phylum Arthropoda; class Insecta; order Lepidoptera; family Saturniidae; genus Saturnia; species Saturnia japonica. The sequence goes on along the minus strand of CM065311.1, from coordinate 6,188,820 downwards.
CACGCGACATAAGCTCACGCTCTACAAGACGTGTATTCGACCAATTTTGACATACAGTTGCGCCGTGTTCGCACATATGTCCGAGTCGAGTTTCAAACGGTTACAATCGATACAGAATAGGTTCCTCTATCGTCTCACCGGGGCCCCGTGGTATGTTCGAAGCGTAGATCTCCATAGAGATATGGAGCTTCCTTCGATACATGCCTACGTTAAACAGCTCTCCCGTTCGTATTTCGACACCGCGTCGAACCACGCGAATCCGTTAATAAAAAACAGCCGCCACTTATGTTCCGGCACCCACGGACATCCGGTGCAAACGCCGGCCGCGCAATATTTTTATTGATCCCGACGATCACATCGAAAATTCGAATAAATATTACACATCCGTCTCTCCAAACAGAGCGTGCCAGCGCCCACGCCCGCGTAACCACCGTTCTCTCCGCAGAGGGCGGGCGGTCAATTTCGCTCCAGCACACCCGTCACGTCCACCCTCTCTAGCGGTAACCCAAGCCTAGGTCCGTTCCTCGGTGTGAAACCCTTGGGTCAGGCAACCGCCCGCGCGATACAAGTGACACTGTACGTGCATCACTTAGCTACCTACATACAACACTACACACGTATGAACATACACACGTGCACACCACACAGGTACATAGGTTCTGTGAGGGACCTTTTTTTTTCTTTTTTTACGCTAGTTAGTTAGCGCTAGTTAGTGTAGAAACATTCCGATTACTGAATACACATACGCACGGTTCCTTCCTTCCTCCCAGGAGGAAGGGAACGTGCCTATGTGTATATTTAGTTAGCTCGAATCGTAGGTGTAGGGATTCGAATAGATCGCGACCTATTTGCGAACGCGACGACCGCCCGAGCCGAGGTCCGGCCACTTTGGCACCCTCGTGCGAGTCGTCCACAAAACTTTCGCGGCTGAGTGCCCTCAGCGCTCGCCCCCAAGTCCGGTGAAGCTGTAAAAGCCGCAGCGGCTTTAGGGCCCCTAAGGCTAACAGTGTAGTCAGTTCTAAAAAAAAAAAAAAAAAAAAAAAAAAACCGTCCTATTAAACTCTGTTAAATTAACAAAGATACATGAACCTACAAACGATTATAATCAATCATATCGAAATATCACAATTTAAACATATTTACATCCATCACCTACCTTATATTCTAATTAATTAGCGGTTTTAAAAAACCATGGTATACTTTTTTTCAGTTTAATAGCCACAAACGCCGCCCGGTATCGCATGGTTGCTGGGAAAAGTGTATCGTTACTCGAATTTGGTTTACGGCGTGCTCAAGGACCTGATGGGGGTCTATCGGCATCAAAATATGCTTACGTTGGTATGGGCTCATTATTTTAAAAAATGCATGGGTTTGATTTTTACGTAAATTATTATCTTTGCCTTTTTTGTATTAATAGGTTTGGCCGCAATCTCAACTGATTTTAAGTAACTATAAGGCCTAAGATGGCAACACGCTAAGCCTAGAGGGGGGACTGGCTCTTAAGTTCAACTCCCGGAACATACTTATGGTTGCTTGGCGAGCATTAGAAAATGCCTTACCACCGTGCTATTATTTCATCACGATGTTTTCTTTTACCGAAAACTCAACCTTATTGCAAGGATTCGAACTCACGACGATCGACAAGTTGTCTGGACACGCCACCACTGAGCTGTCGTTGCTTCGAAATTGCCTTATTGATTGTAGTATAGCATTTCTCCGCAGTTGAAGCGGATAGGGTAATCAGGTACCTGGTACAATGATCGCCACCCTATACTAACTTGTGTAATATAAAACACCCTCTACCCCACTCCACCACACCGTCGCGTCGCATCGCGCCATCCACTGACTAGTCCCTATAGTGAATATATTTTCTGTAATAGGTTTAATCAGACAAGTTTTACGAACTGCCCTTGAATTTACTCGTTTCGCATAGAGATATATACGGCGATCAGAACATTAAATTACTTTTTCTTAACGAAGAAGTTACCGCCTTGCGTGTTCACAAACCGCTGCGACTCATTTGTTAATAGGAATTTTTATTAGATAGTTTAAAGGAATGTTTAACAGAATAATTTATGCGGCCAAGGTTGTTATTTTTTCATTGTAGTTCGTAAGAACAACTACACTTTTATGTAATAAGTGTATTACAACGACAGTAAAAATAAGAATGTTCGTTAGTTCAGTTTTTCGTGTCTGGAGTGATTTGAGCTTTATCACCGCAATGCTACATGGTACCAAATACAACGCACCTAAATGAATCACTTGGTATAACTGAATTTGTACTTTGTTATGGTAATCGCGATCAGATTGAGCTCAAGTAAACTAATGACCGTTTTCAATAACATATCTGAGTTTATTATCCCCGATTAGTACATATTTGTATAAGTACTATTTTTAACTTAAGACAGATATCTGCTTCCCTTTTATCTATGCAAGCTATAGGATATGGATGTACACTATGTAGATACGAAAACTATCCATTAATAGATTATTGAAAAAAGTAGAGACAAAAGGTTATATTCGACTATTTTTAGTAAATAGAGTAAATACGGATAGATGGGTTATTGAAAACGGCCGCTAAGCGATGATGGCTCAGTGATACCCAGTGAACCTTACATTAGTTTGAATCAAATTATATTATATTCTTTATTGCACATATAAGTACAATTGGAGGACTTAACGCTGAAAATCATTCTTTAACAGTCTTACAGGGGAGCAAGAGAAAGGTATATTATGATTATTATACAAGGTGTGCATAATATTTAGTATAAAAAAACTTGCCGATCTTCAACTGTTCCAAGTAATACCTGGTTAGCGAATACTTGAAGGAATCTCGAGAGTTGGCTAGTTGAATGTTGAAGAATATGTGTAATATTTACATAATTTTACACACATGACGTGTGGGTGATGTCAATTAATATAGGTCGCGTGTGTTCACTGGATAGTGTATTCGGATACCGCGTCGATTGACGTAAGTTTGAATTTACAAAGGGCCTGAGCGTGCGATGAAGGAAATATTGTGATGAACTTTTTATAAAACACGCCTGGCTAGGTACCACCCTCAACTAAAAAATCAGTCGGCAAGCATAAAACTATAAAGTCCGACGCTAAACTTATAAAGTACTAGCTGTATCCGCTGCTGCACTCGCGTGGACTACAGAATGCCGTCGATCGCGAATCGTGCGACCCCCGCTTCTCGCTATTTTAAAGACAAAAATGCTCACTGTGGGTAATCCTTAGAAGATAGACATATGCTCTTGCTCACTTTTTGGTTGGTCTTTTTCAGATCTAAAATTATGTTCTACATTAATTTGATATATCTCTTCTGGTTTACTCAGCGTAAGCCATATAAGCGCCTCCAGAACTCAGAATCATCGTTTTTCCAAATTGACTTTTATTTGCGCGGTACCCTAATTCTTTTTCTAAAATAAAAGTAGCCTATACTATTTCCATTTCTTTATTTTCTCGAGGACAGTTCTAATTTGATAGTTGTAGTGTTGGGACCAAATAAGTAATGATATCAATCTGAATGAATATCGATATGAAATAAGTAGTGACGATTCATCAGATTTTGATTAAAATAAATAAATAAAGATTACCTGTCGTTATAATTATTTCGTTTCATTGTCGAGTACCTATACCTACTTATTTTACAACTGCTTCGAAAATTTTGAAGAAGTTGGCATTATCAATCAAGAATTAATACGTGTAACATCTTGTAATTAAATATAATATTAGTTAATACATTTGTTCAAAAGTATCCGGCAGTAGTTTAGTTTCTTACAATTTCGTAAAAAAATATCGGGTCTGTTATCGTGTTACGTTTATCGATTTAGCTTCATCCCTATCAGTTTCTCCGACTCTGGTATAATCTTGTACGTGGAGTTTTTGGCGGGATCTTGATGTGACATGTTGTGGTTTTTATTTTTAATTCATTTACTTAGGTTTTTGACCCTATATTATGTAATATTGGTGGCGTTTTGCGTGATATAGTTTGGTTTTTGTGCATAAGTGAGGTGGAATATAAATATAATCTGAAAGCATTCATTCCGAGATCCCACAAAAACTTCCTAAAAAGTTCTAACAAGGGGGCACCATCTTGTTAGGATACTGAATCGTCATAACACATGACAATATAATTCACTCGATAATGGTAGTAATGGTCTTCATTAAAGAGGACCGGTTGCCAAGTTAGGAAGAAGAAGAAGAAGAAGAACTTTGTACGTGTGTAAACGTCATATTTTTATAAAATAATGCATACATAATGTAAAAAAGACGCTCGTTCAAGTTTTCACAGGAGCTGTCATCGAGAAAATAAAGAAATGGAAATGGTATAAGTTACTCCTTTTAACATTAACTATCTACCAGAGAAAGTCACGTCAAAATCGGACTACAACCGTTTCGGATAATACCCGGAACAGACAGACAACGAATTTTAAATTTCATGTTTTGTTATAAGTAACGTATATGTATAGGTACTTTCATATGTATTCAGTATAAACCTGTTATTTTGACATTACAAACAGACACTTCAATTTTATTTATTTATATTGAAATTAAAATAGCTTCCATTCAGCAAATACTTTGTTAAGGTTGAAACCTTTATTTGCAGGTGGATTTGACGGTACTAGTAACGTGTTAGCGGGGAAAATGTTTAACATACCTGTGAAGGGCACACACGCACACTCGTTTGTAACTTCGTTTAGCGCTTTAGAGGATATACATTCCGTCGTACTTAGACACGCTGAAACAAAAAAACCGTATAATCTATTGGAGCTGGCGACGGAGTGGCGCAACCGCGTCTCTACAATTATTGATATATCTCCGGAAGAAGCGAGCGACGGCGAACTGGCTGCACTCATATCGTACGCCATAGCATTCCCTTCGGGTTTCTTGGCTCTAGTGGATACATACGACGTCAAGAGGTACCATTTTCAAGGCTTACGATCACGCCAGTATAATATGAATGGGCATTCTGGCTACAATAGCAACTGTGGAACCAATGGTACTAGAGTACAAATCACACCGAATAGACATAGTGCATATGGATGTAGCACGGTTGAACGCACACTGAGGTAAAGATGCAAATAGAAAGTTCGTATTGACATTATTGGTATCTGATAAACTTGTATAATTGTTTTATATCTTTCATTTATATTATAAGATATGATCAGGGAATGAGTCCAGTTGCAAATTTCACTATACATTACCCATCGATAGGTTGGACATTAATACAATTATTCATAAACACTTACGGGACAACTATTAATACTTAAGCACACGTCTAACTTCACGGAGGCATCCCTCAATCAAGAATTATACAGCACTAGTTAAAAATACTGTTTTTGTTTCGCTTTTTCCCGTGTAGCGTATAAGGACGGCGCTTCACGTAACAATCGGAATGTAAATAAATGAAAACGCGTCCCAGGAGAACGTTATTTGCTTCAGTGTGACGTATTTATTGCCTTAAACATTTGCAAGTTTAGCGGTAACCATAGTCATTGGGCACAGTTGCGTTGTACAAGAAAATGCACAATATATTCACTATAATTATATAACTAATATGTACATATATGTTGCATGGCTTCATCACACATAAAATCATTTGTTTTATATTTAGATTAGCACGTACATGGTACATTGCCAGTATTATATTATAATTTAAAGGAATTATATGCAAACGAGGTATCGTTTATAGCCCAACAATTACGTGCGCGACCGTCATATGTGGCGACAGACGTGGCGGGGACGAGGTAGCACGTCATTACGTTACTCCACTACACAGTACACTAAAGTAAACAATTATGTCTCCGCAGCGTTCTTGTAATAATTATGTACAGCCGCTCGGTAGATTTAAAACACTTACTAGGGTTGTCCTTTGACTGTATTTATTGGGATACTTGCTTACTTAATTGATAATGCTATATTATGAAATTGTCATTATTATCTTGTCACCTAAATATATTACTGCAAATTTTGTAAGGTTTTATTTAAATTATTTCTACTTGAATTTTATTTCTTGTTTAAAAATAATTTTGTTTTTAATAAAAATATACTTAATTTTTCTTAGTTTATATCAAAAACAATTTTAAATTCTAGTTGGTAGATAATATAATATTTCGTCATCTATATTAATAAATCTGTTGTTCTGTCTGTACATTTAGTTTTTCGACTAAATTTCCCGATAGGCATACTATATGAACGATACTGATGACAAATAGACCTTTAAAAAAAATTTGTCTGTTCATTTGGATTTAACTCAAAAAGGTCTTGACTGATTATTATAAAATTTTGTACACGGATGGTTATGTTTTTGGTCAATTGATAGGATATAAGAAATTTGAATATTAATTTTAGAAATCGTACAAAAATGGTTTCCAAATAAAAACATTTCTGATGGAATTTTGTATACGGGAAGTATAAGTCATTTCTTAATTGATAGACTTTAAGGATTGTTAAAAATATTTATAAAATAAAAAAATAAACATGTAATTTGTGTTAATTATCAATGGCTTTTGGTAAAAATTTGTGGCCGGATGCATACGTGATTACATAATTAATAGGCAAGAAGAATCATAAACAATAATTTCAGAAATATGTAGAAAAACGTTTTTAATAATTCCTCATCCAATTTTTATAAAGCCGTACACGGGAAGTACTGTAGGCATTCCTCAATTTATAGGCTATTTGTCAATAATTTGTATAAGAATGAAATTACAGGATGTAAATAGTTATAAATTACGTAACTGCACTCCCGGCTATTGTGTACCGAAGTTTACTGAGATTTCGAAGTACGTCGTTTAGGTTTTTCTTCCCCATTACGCAACCCGCTCCCGCCATCGTTAGTAGTACCTCGTTCCCGTCAACGTCTATCGTTACATACGATGGTCGCATGCATTAAAAAAAAATTGCTTAACATAGCTTATAATATAAACATGTGAAATGAGTTGATTTTCCCATTGATTTTTAACTTTAATAATTCTGAGGTTTTTTTAACAGGAGTGGACTACTAAATTTCTGTGCTGTGGCTCTAGCGCTAAATAATTGCGGTTATAGAGCGGTAGGCATTCGGATCGACAGTGGCGATCTGGCATATCTTTCGGTGTTAGCCCGGGATACGTTTGAACAGATCGCAAACGCATTCAAACTGCCCTGGTTTCATAAACTTACCATAGTAGCATCCAATGACATCAACGAAGAAACTATTCTAAGTCTAAATGAACAAGGGCATAAGATTGACTGCTTCGGTATCGGCACGCACTTAGGTAGGCAGAAACTTTTGGAATCTTTATTTACAATCACTTGTGACTAGGATTCCCAACCGTCCCACTAGAGGCGGGTCTCCCATCTCTAGACCCTGAGAGGATCCACTTAATTAATATGATTATTAACTGTAAATAATATTTATGTAGATAAAACAAATAATAATCCCTATAGAGTTTCGTGATGGTTATTCTCAATGACTGCGATGTTTTACGAAGATGTTGTTGTATTATAACGTTCGTAAGTGCCTTCTTAGAGCCTAAATTGCATGAAGTATTGTCTTGATTTTGATTATAAAAGATGTCTGTGGGACGCTGCCTGCTTTATAGTACGGTTAAACATTCGGGCAGAAGTAGAATTGAACACATGTTGAAGATGAGGAACGAGTAAAGTTTTAGTTTGAAGCAAGAGTTGTCATTTTTTTTTTTGTTCAGTTTTGTTTGTTTCTTACAATGTTTATTATAAACTGGTTAGTGTGACAGGCGTATACATAAAATATTTGAAAACAGAAAATATTTAACTCTGAGGAGATCTATGTCCAGTGAGTTCAATATAAACTGATGATTACGTTGTTTTCTTGTATACGTCACACAACCTCATAGGTATTCAAGTTCAGGGTCGAATTTAAAGGCTGGCGTTATAAAGGATTCTGAATATGGATATGCTTTGAGACGGTTAAAAAACTGATTCGTGGATGTAAACTTGTTTGTTAACAAGGGTGTATTTAAATTTTGCTTTATTAAAAAAAAATCAAAAGCTCGTAATGTGGCAGCCCGTCTCGTGTGTGGGCTACGGAGTTGAAGAACGTGTTGCCCGCCCCTAAATACGGCCCGGTCCAAGTTCAAGTACTTTTTGCTTCACCCAGAGATGAAGGAAACTATCGAGATAACTCGCACCTCATATGTTAACTTTCATAAAAATTATGGTGTGTTACCGCTTTGAGAATGTTGCCCTACTGATTACATTTGTCACATTGTATGTAAAGTTTTTGAAATCCATAGAAAATATTCTTTGTACTTATTATTAAATACTTTGTAATAGTTTTTATATTGTAGTGAAGGGTTTTTTAACGTTTTTAGTTACGTGTCAACGTCAACCGGCTCTCGGCTGCGTCTATAAGTTGGTAGAGATCAATGGGCAGCCAAGGATTAAATTGAGTCAAGATGTGGGCAAAGTTACTATTCCTGGTCATAAAGAAGTAAGTAAATGCGTTAACCGTTTTTTCCATGAAGTGTATCAGTCATCTATCATCACAATCGATACGTAGTAAGAAACAGTGGATATGGCTGAATATATAGGAGGTAAATTCTTAAAATATTTACCTATGTGAAAAAAAACACGTGTGGCAGCTCACACGCGGTAAAAAGGACACCTTCGGAAAACACCTTTCCTCAAGGCTTCGTAATACGTAGGCGCACACACTGACACACACGTGCCTATAGATATAGATGTACGTGTGTGTTTTTTATAGTGACGCTTTTTCGTTTCATCGAGTTTTAAAATACAACGACGCTAAAGAAATTTTCACTTCAAAAGAAATCAATTGTATTAACAAAATTTTAGATTTGGCTCTTTTGCATATTGGGTATATGCACATAGGCACTACAAACAAAAAGTAGATCATAATAGCATTTCTATAACGCATCCAAAACAAATACGATAGGACTGTATATTATATTGTTTTGAATATTAACTTAAAAGCAACTAATTTTATATCTGAAGTATAAAAAAAAATACAATCTTGCGAACTGTTGTTTACGAATCCAAACCGATACGAAGTAATATATTGTTTATGACAATTTATAGAATAGTTGATTTTATGTATACGTACAAGTAGACCCTGACCTGTAACGTTATCACGCCCTAAATATGACGTATTATTACGGTTACTCTACCATTACTGTACAATGTACATATTGCCAAAGCATATTATGGTCTTTCGTCCATACTATGAATTATATAATGGAAAATAACAATGTATCTTATCGCTTATTCTCGAATCTCGAGTAAACATACGCTGAACAACTTCTTTATGTAATAAAGTAGATTAGAATAGTCGCAAGTAAGTGTAATATTAGGTTCCGGTAACCAACACTATTGAATATACATATTTATAAAACAATTTTATTAATTGGTATAATAATACCGATCGATCGAATAATAGGCTAGCTCCTTATAAAACTTGCATATTATTATCGATTTGTATTAATGTATTGTACCTAGTTGAAACTTAAGTATTAAGTAAACCTAAATAGACGTAGATATTATAATAAAAGTAGGTAATTGTTTTCGAGAATAAATATTTTGATTTCCTTTTTGTCTTTTGATAGCTAATTACAAATATATGTACTTATATAATTAAAATTATATAAATTCATAAATAGTTTATTATTTTTTTGCATATCAGATAGTCAATTTTTTTAAGTGAAACTTTTGAATTTTTTTTTAATATAAAACTAAACTATGCAACTATGGATGTTTTAAGTAAATCTTATGTATCAAATTATCTTTTTCTAAATATTTTTACTGATAAAGTTTATACATGGCACATAGTACTTAAATCTGCTAGTTGTATATAAAAATTGGTAATGTTTGTGCTTCAAGTAATTATCATCGTTTTCTTTAGGCTTACAGACTGTTCGGAGCTGATGGTCACGCTTTAATAGATCTCCTACAACGATCTTCAGAGCCTGCACCAGCCATTGGACAGAAAGTGCTCTGTAGACATCCCTTCCAGGAGTCTAAAAGAGCTTATGTCATTCCTAGTAAAGTGGAACATCTTTATAAGGTACTAGGAACTGCCCGTGTCTTTGTTCGCTTTAATCTATACTAATATTATAATCCCCACTAATCTACGGGCTTGTAAATATCGTAGTTTCTTTAAAAAAATTGGATATGTACCAAGTATCTAAGGAATAAAACAAAATCGAATGATCAAAATCTATTCAGTAGTTTTTGTGTGATGCAACAGTAAACCTCTATTATTTTATTTATACAGAAAATAGTTAGGTATGTAAAAACTACAAAGTAAAATACATAACTCAGTTTTGAATTAAACAATTGTTTTTATTTTAGAGAGAAAAACTCTTTACAAGGGTTTTGTCTTTTTTTTATAAGTATTAGAAGCAGTAACTGATGGTAAGCACAATATAATTTAAAAACAACGACGACCACTGAGAAATCGGTTATTCATCGCTGGTCGTATCGATCTCTCGGCAGGTGATATATTTCACTTCTTCTTCTTCAGTTTAATTATTTTACTTGTTTTGTAAACCCACTTGGCTACAACTGAAAATCAGCGCTGGAGTCATTAAGAATAGTGGCATCCAGCTTATGCTGAGTTGTACGCCCTTTGCAATGGTACTGCGGCACATGGGGTTGATTACTTTTTTAAATCTTTTAAAACTGTGCCTCCGGTTTTACCCGTGTTAATGTTATACGACAAACATCGCCAACTCACCCGTGTATGCAATTTTTTATACTTTGTGTAAAACTATCGACATTTTTATGAAGAATAAATTATTTTATCAAAATATTAATATTGGTGAAAGAATTTTTAAATTCGGTCCAGTAGTTTTTGAGTTTATCCATTACAAACAAAACAAAAAATCAAATTTTACCTCTTTATAATATTGGTATAGATTGTTAGTGTTCAACTTTTATGTTATTACGTTAATTTTGTTTTTAATAACTGTGGGCCCATATATTCACGGCAAAAAATGGATTTCCTTTCTTTCTTTCACAAGCTGATCCCGAAATACGACAAATCAAAAGGGTCCCTGTGACAAGTTTATCACTGTGTGTATGGTGGTCGCGACTTAGTCGGGTTCGGATCCTTATTTCCCCTCTTCATTACTGAATACACAGGTCTGTTGTTTCCGTAACGCGACACGCCTCTATGGCGCGGCGAGTGTTACACTTGTATGATGGTCGCGATCCCGTCACGTCGGACGCAATTGCATACAAACAAGAAAACGTACTTTCCAATAAGGACTCCTGTTTTAAAATGGCCCTTGTGTAACTATTGATTCTAACTAAAATTATATCTTTATCACATAAAAAATTAAATGTTGAATGAATTTTTTTTCCAGGTATACTGGAAAGACGGTGGAATTTGTCAATTACCTAAACCTCTCTCTGAAGTACGGGAGAGAGTACAAGTGTCTTTGAAAACACTACGTCAAGATATTAAAAGAAATTTGAATCCTACTCCATATAAGGTAACATAGATTGCTCTACAATGCTATACAATGTACAGCTTTAAAAGATTGTTTGAAAAATTGTTCATGGCATCAATATTATTCTCAGGTGGCAGTCAGTGATGATTTATATAACTTCATACATGACTTGTGGCTTCAGAATGCACCCATTGGCGAGCTATCTTGAAGTCATGGAACATTCCTAGCAATTCAGCAATATAACGATGACTAACATCTATAATATACCTAATACAATATCGGTCGATGTTCAAAACAATAATTACCGAGTCACGGCTTAGCACTAAAATTAGTTTGAATAGTTACTATCACTCCGTGACTTGTACCAATGTACACATTTACAATACCGTAAACTGCCGCAACTTTGCCTGAATTTGGAACATTTTGACCTATATCTCAAAACTGACCGATTATTTTTAAATTATATTACATGGGAAATAAAGCTTGATATAGGATCTTCCTAAAACCGTTTATTTTTTTAATAAATCTTTGCAGAATTCTACGTTATTACTGATTTTATAAGCAGGCAAAAATAATTAGCCTAGTTCTGTTTAGAAGATAAAAAGGTTATGATTTAGAAGATAAAAAAACTAGAAGCTAAAATGAACCTTAAACTTTTTTAGACTACTTGATTGTAATTCCTTTGTCATTATTCAAGTCTGATTTCTCCGTATAAAGGACAGGGCAATGTTAGGACAGTATTTTTACAAGTTTTCATACATTCAACCAGTAACGTATAGGGCTGACACACAGAACAGGATTCAGTTTTTTAATCATATATTTGTGTAAGTAGTATCAAATTGTGCATATTTTTTTAGGTTTTACGCTCATATCACTTACACTAAGTTAACTTAAACTTAACAATTTGGCACTAATCAGTGTGAGATCAAAACTAGTAAATTAATATTAAATAACAAAAGATACCTATGAATGTAAAATCTCAGTCTCAAAGTATTTTGTATTTTTTAGTATTATTAGTAGTATTTAGTATTTTGGTATTCTTAAGTATAAAGTTATAATAAAGTTTAAATCAAACCTAATGTATGTTATTAATAGGCACATTTAAGTAATTAAGAAGAAATTTCAATTCACCCCTACGCCCAACTTGGGGTTTGGATAAAACATCCTCAATGTCAAGACGCGTAACGTCAGATATATCGTCGGCTATAGGCCAAGAGAATATCCCGTTTCCAGTTTTTCTTGAATATTTTACAGTGTAGCTTCTTTCATCTGGTTTATATTTGGTGATCAAAGCAATGTAAAATTGAATTGTTTTACCGGTGGTAAACTTTATGAAAACATATTTTCCGACGTCAGGTTCTTCGCTCATCGAATCAGGCTCTTCTTCAACACTTTCAATGTCAGAATAAACCATTGTCTCTGTGTCACTATTAGATTCCAAGAATGGGCCATCAACAGAATCACCGGAATCATGTAATGATATTGTGCATGAAGTATCCGTGTCATCATCAATCTCAGTTTTCTTATTTTGTGCAATATAACTTGACATATCACCGACACTTTCATCTTGGGTGTGTGCATGTATATCAGCAGGTTTCAATAAAATATTTGACACAATAATGCTTTTACTACTTGTTGATGCGATGTTATGTGATTCTGAAGAACCGCGTTTAAACAAACTTCCATCGTGTAAAATATGAATATTTTTGGCATCATTTATCACAGTATTAGGGTTAGTATCAGGGACCATGTTTTCTTTGGAGGAAGACTCGTCCACTTTGCATAGGCGTGTCTTAACAGTCTTGTAAGTGCTTACTTTAGTAGTAGTCTCCTTTCTTTGTGTAACACGAACGTCTTCCGTTGTTACGGATTCTTCAGGTCTCGTTTGCAATTTGGAATTCTTGTTTTTTTGTCTTTCTGAAGTAGGCTTTCTAGAAACTTTTAAATATTCAACTAAAGATACATCAAACGGGATCTTAGCTATATTTGTATTATGTTCTGGTACCTTAAACATAACTTTTTGAGCATTTAGTGGGTGAATTCCTGTGGCACGGAATCCACTCATTATATTTTTAGCTTGATTGATGCTTATATCTTCAATTAGTCTTGACAATAGTACTGGAAAAATATTTTTGTTAAGAGTGTTTGAACCTGGATGTCTTAATTTATAGTCCAGGAGTATATACTTCCATGCTCTTTTTAAAGGCCTAAAAAGGAAACGTCAAGAGGCTGCGTCTCAGGAGTGGAGTTTGGGGGTAGAAAGACAAAACTAATGTGTTTTTCCTCACATTTGGCAATTATGTTCACATTTAAATGTGATGACAGATTGTCACCTATAATCAGTTTAGGTTCCTTAGATTTTTCGGCCCATTGTAATATAATTGTTTGAAACCAATCCTCAAAAGTTTCTCTTTCAAACCCATTAGAGCACCAGATTTTTCATAAATTATTGGCTTTATAAACAACATACGGTGGCAATAATGTACCATCAGCAGATGCAGCAAACATGATGGAAATCGCTGTTTTTGAGTTTTTGAGAACTTTGTTCGGATATATGTACCCCTTTTGGATATACACCGCTGTGACCCTGGATTGTCCGACAAATTAGTTTCATCGTAGTTCAAAAAAAATTCAGCCTTTACGCCTTGTAATGAAACAGTTAAGTTATCGAAATATTCTTGATACTCTTGCACCGTTTTAGTGGCTCGAGCCCATTTTATATTTTGCGTAGAACGCATGGTTAAATGATCTTTGTGGCGTTTAATAAACATTCTGGCCCATTTTTCTCCCGGCATTTTATTATGAAATAATTGTGCTCTATTGTTTTTTACTAAATAATCATAAACTATAACACGGAGTTCTTGCAAAGCATGAGGACTGCCGTATTCGCCACAAAGGATTATTGTTGACACAATTTTGTTTTCATCTTCTTCGGTTAACCGTGTAGGCGAACCTACATTTTTAAGGTGCATTTTTTTTATTTTGTTTACGATTGTTCGGCGTGGAATGCCAAACTGTTTTTTGGCCTTATAAGACGTAAAGTTTTTATTCGCCACTAAATCAATGGCTATTTGGAGCAAACTTGGATCGTAATCTTTATAACGTCGAGCACCTAGCACCATTGAAAAAAGTTTTAGATTCGCAGTTTAGTAGGTATGTATAGATATCTTTTTAAATATATAAAGAAATTATTAAAAAAAATTAAAACTCACGGAATAGATATATTCGGCCGAAATGAACGATATTTTAAGTTAAAAATTAATAAATAAACAAAATATTAAATACATGACAACCCTATACCAGGTAAAGATAGGTCCTTGGTTTTTTATTGTGTTCTCAACTTTACCTAAACGTAATTTTATCGAATTCAGTACACATGTGACCATCAATAAGTACAGAATATACCAAATAAATGTTGTAGCTTGAAAAATATGTTTAAAATAATCAAATAACAGTATAACTATTCAACTTACATCAAAAGTTATTGGCGCCATAAAATATCATGAGACGTCCGATGCTGTTCAACGGCTTAGTGACGTAAACTATAAAACTACTATTATTTCGTTTGCCAGATGTAAAAAATAAAAGAGTTATAGGGATAATTATGTTTTAGGTAAAGTTAGGTATCGAAGGCAATGTTGCGGCAGTTTACGGTACTTATCTATTTTTTTATAAAACTTTTTTTTTAAAATTTTTATATGGCTATAACAATTATTTTAAATTGTTGCACAATAGTAATAAGTGTAATTTATCTAATCGTCAATTAGAACTAAAATATTAAGATTTATTTAATGTCACAAATAGCTTACAATGAAACTTCTATACCTTTATACTTTTAAAGAATTTCAAATACACATTACTAAATTCAGTATAGGATAGGAAGAATTAAGTAATTTTAAGTATACTTAAGTGTACTTTTTTGTGATAGTTACCATCGTATTAGACGTGCATTTGAAATTTTTATTTATTTAATAATTGTGTCCATTGCTGGCAGTGGAGATATTACAATCAGAAAATAAATTTATGGTATAAAAATACCATTGTCCTTTATCTCACATATTCCTATTAATCACATTGTCGGTTAAAATTATAATTATTTCGTTGCTGTGGCTACTCTATAGTTTTTAGAACTAATAAAGTTATAATTTTAAGTGATAGTGATTAATAATCATTAAGATCTATCAGGTATCATGAATATATAACTTAATCACCAGAGAATGGTTAGTACCTACCTATAATAAGAAATAAAATTTACTCACGAAGAAGTTTGTAGTGTAGGTGAATAGGTAATTGAAATTAATTTTATATACATATTATGTAATTATTAAGACGTAGTGTTCATTAAAAATCGATTGTTTGAAAAACTGATACTATCGATTAACTAGCGATCATTTTATATTACTGTATTTAACATCCAGGCGACCGACCGATGACGGCGAACAATACAAAACAATATAAGAGCAACCGGCAATTTCTCTTCAACAAGTAGGTCGTTTCGGTAAATCATTCATACATCCAAGAAGGCAAGCAAATATTATCCAAGCGATACTAACGAATGTAGATTACATTTTGAACTGGAAAGTTCTTTAGTAGCGTTATGGTTTGAAACGTAATGAAACAAAAAAGAGACTGCGAGAGAATGAGATAGATTACATTATACACGGTTAATGCAAGTCCTGATTTTCACGACTGTGATCGTCGTTGAATTAGCCTAGTTGTGTGACGACCAGACTTGTACGCACTGTTGTATGTACAGTTCGAGTGGTCGATAGTTAGACTCCTACTGATTTAGGATTTATAAAAGAGATTTTAACACATGTTTTTATCGCTTCTTTTGTAGAAATTTCAACCTCGAAAACTAGTTCTAAAATGAATTTATAATATAATTTTATATAAAATCTTCCTATAAAATTTTCTTCGAAGTCTGTAATAGCATATGTACTAAAAGAAAGAAAGTGATCACTTTTATTAATATTTATTTAATAGTATGTTTATGTGCTCATAAATACATATATCGTACATTGCTATTTAGAATATATTTTCGATTTTGACAATATTAACTACAGTTAATTGTTAAATAAAAATTGTGTCTAAATGGAAGGGCAACGAATAATTGAATGTAAGAAAATATTTTATTACCCTTGTAAAAGTTTGTCTACATACATAGAATACTTAAAAATATTTAAAATGTCTATTCAGTTATTTAAACTCGAAATCTGTTCGACATATTTTCTCGGTGCTACTGCTACCGATGTTATGATTATAGTGTTCCACAGAGTATGTTTTTATACTTATAGTTATATTGTTCTTGCCATCAGTATGTACAAGTATCATAATACGTTTCTATATAGGATAAGTACAATCCCGTTGAAGCTGTCCAAGCTAACAGTATAGTCAGATAGTTAAGAAAATCATTACGTACAAAGCAGTTGTTTTGTTTAATCTATACAAATAAATAAAGTTGAAGTGTCTGTTTGTAATGTCAAAATAACAGCTTTTTACTAAGTGCATATGGAAATATATACGGTACATATAACAAAAAACCATTTTTTTTTAATTTTTGTCTGTCTGTTTGTTTGTTTCGGCTAATCTCCGAAACGGTTGATGATTTTGACGGGATTTTTACTGTCAGATAGCTTCACATACAACTACATTTATTTACTTAAATTGGTTTAATTTGTTTATTTTAAGCATTTTCCCACAGCTATCCTACCTAATTAATTGATCTATTCAATTAATAAAATTGAAGTGTCTGTAATGTCATAATAACAGTTTTTTACTAAATGCATATATATAAAAGTATATGCGATACCAATAACTAAAAGCCCATTTTTTAAATTTTTGTCTGTCTGTCTGTCTGTTTGTTCCGGGTATTCTCCGAAACGGTTGGACCGATTTTGACGGGACTTTCACTGGTAGATAGCTGAATTTATAGGAAGAAACTTAGGCTACTTTAATTTTAGAGAAAGAAAAAAACTGGTTATCGTGAATCAATTCGGATGCTTAAATGGCTTATGCTGAGTAAACCATAAGAGATATAGCAAATTAATGTACTACATAATTATAGGCATTAGAAAGACCTACAAAAAAGTCCGGGAGTGTATATATCTATCTTCAAAGGAACACCCACAATATTATTGTCTTTAAAATAGCCGGGAGCTGGGGAGCAAGAATCTCGTGGACATTCTGTAGTCCACGTGAGCGAAGCCACGGGCACAGCTAGTCTTAAATAAAATAGCACTTGCATATAAGTATGAAAATGAAAAATAATATTTTACTCAGATTTATTTATTTACATAACATTGATGGATAATAAAGCACAAGTAAAATATGGTGAGGAGCTTTTAATACCCTGTAATATTTTTTTCACAATTTTGTCAAGTAAAGTAAGGGTTGTAGAGTGTCTGATATTAATATACTGCATTTCATTTGTTTACACTGGAAAAGTTTATTTATGATAAGTATAATTACCCAGATAGTAAATGTTTTGCATAATAGCCCAAATCTAATCATGTAAGAATTAAAAATGTGATAAAAATATTACTTTGAATTCTATCTGCAATAATGTACATAAATATAAATATTTGATTCTGGAAGAAATGTAGAAATAATTTTGTTGGTTAGTAATGTAGTGTAAGCATGCAATATATCGCGGCCATGTGAATGCTATTTATCTATATATTTCAAGGAGTTAAACCACAAAATGTTTTTATATAAGTTTATGCCTCAACCTATTTTTTTATAAGGCTTATGTTGTTTTGTTATAATCTGTAAAGTTAGGAACAATTTGATATACCTATTCTTCTATTGGTATGCATTTCATCCTCCTTCTATTCTATTATTCCCTCTCGCCTTTCAATTATTTATTTTCTATCTCTGTATTCACTTGACGCTATCTCCGTCAACACATGACCTATATTTGTCATCAATGTCACATACGTATAAAATTTATGTAATACCATGTATGATGTGAATGCGATGTCAAACTAAGGTAACGTGTTCAGTGGGATATTGTATACTGTTTTTACTTTACATAAGTACTTTTGACAGGGCAATCAAAATGTAGATTATGTAATCGTCGCCATCTACAGATAGTTTTTTATTTGCAAATTGGGTAATAATACAATAATGTACACATTTTTTCTGTCAGCTTATTTATTTCTTGATAAGATAACTTAATAAAAAAATATATTTATAATTTAGTTTCATTGTACCTGTATTTTTATATTTATAGGTCATATAGATAAGAATATAGAAATTAAATAATGAACAATTGTCAAATAAATATATATCTATGAACTCAAGAATAAGTGACGATTCGATCGATGGACTATTATTTCATTTTAGGTTCGGAATCCTAAAAACAATGTTACAAGGGCCGGCCTCTTCTACCAACACGACATAATAAATAACATACTTTTTAATATCAATAATTAACATAAAATCTGTTCCAAAACAGCCTGTTACATGATGTTACTCTTTCTATTACTATAATTGAAAAGAGTAAAGAGTTTGTTCCGAGTCATATTTGTTTGTATCTCTCTCTAACAAAGTAAAGATCCTTAAGCTTGAATAGAGAAGTGCATTTTCCAAACTGAAACGGTTTACTTTTGTGACAAACCACTATATGCCAAGCCATCATGATAACGGCGAGCGCCGCGCCGCTGGATTTAAATCTATCTTTAGTCGCAGTTGTGTTTGGATTGTACTGTGCTTACCATCAGGGAGAGTACCGTACAGTTGAACAGGTAGGTAAGTTATACGTAGTATTTATACTTTGTAAAATGTAGCTCAGGTCCGTTCCCGCGAAAGTTGAGGTAGGGTTATACGCTGACGATACAGTCATATACTCCTCTCAAAGGCAAAAACCCAACCTCAAATGTAAAATCCAAAGAGCCGTGCCCACTCTCGGGGAGTGGTTTAGCGACTGGCGAATAGCCATCAACCCCACGAAGAGCGCAGCAGTGCTCTTCGACCAAACCGCCTCACAGATACAGAAAAAACTCAAGGATCATCCCCTTGAACTCTTCGGTAATCTGATCCCCTGGGTAAAGGAGACCAAATATCTAGGTGTAACCCTAGATAGTAGACTCTCCTTTATACGCCACATCACTCTGGTTAGGAAAAGGGCCGCCTGGACCCTCGCCTGATTGTATGCTCTGTTATGTGCTGCAAGCAAAATGTCTACGAGACACAAGCTTACGCTCTACAAGATGTGTATCCGACCGATTATGACATATAGCTGCGTTGTGTTCGCACATATGCCAAGATATAATTGGGATCGTTTACAAACCATCCAGAATAGGTTTCTTCACCGCCTTACCGGCGCCCCTTGGTATGTTCGTATGGAAGATCTCCATAGAGATATGGACCTTCTTTCGATACATGCTTATGCCAAACACCTTTCTCGCTCTTATTTCGACACCGCGTCGAACCACGCGAATCCTTTAATCAAAGCGGCAGCTTCATATGTTCCCAACGCCAATGCCTGCCGGAGTAAACGCCGGCCGCGTAATATCTTCACTGACTCGCTCGACCAAATCGAAATAGCAAACGCGTTCTATTCCACCGCCTCTCCAAACAGAGCGTGCCACCGCCCACGCCCGCGTAACCACCGTTCTCTCCGCAGAGGACGGGCGGTCAACTTCGCTCCCGCACACCCGTCACGTCCACCCTCTAGCGGCAACCCAAGCCTAGGTCCGTTCCTCGGTATGAAGCCCTTGGGTCAGGCAGCCGCCCGCGCGATAAAAGTGACACTATACGTGCAACACTTAGCTACCCACATACAACATTACATACGTATGAACACACACACGTGCACACCACAAAGGCACATAGGTTCTGTAAGGGACCTTTTTTTTCTTTTTTTGCGCTAGTTAGACTAATGCGCTAGTTAGTGTAGAAGAACCATTCCGATTACTGTATGGTCTCCTCCTTCCTCCCAGGAAGAGGGGAACGTGCATATGAGTATATGTTAGTTAGTTCGTATTCTCTTAGGATTAGGGAATTAGATAGATCGCGACCTTTTCGCATTCGCGACGACCGCCCGAGCCGAGGTACGGCCATTCTGGCACTCTCGTGCGGGTCGTCACAAACTTTTGCGGCTGAGTGCACTAAGCGCTCGCCCTCAGTACAAAAAAAAAAAAAAAAAAGGTCAGGTCCTATGACAGTTAAGAGATTTCAGGACGACATGACATAATATTGTAACGGAGTTTTTCTTCGATTGTTAATTTCGAAGACATTTATTTCTGTAGTTACAACTATGACTTACATTTCAATTATTTATGATCTATACTTATAATAAAACAATAAATTCTAAATTTGTATAAATATAATTAAGAAAAACTACTATGGAGGAGCTTAAAATCATGGACAGAAAAAATTTCGACACTTTGAAATTTTTGTCTATCCGTAAAGCCTGGTATAGACAGTTCAACTCATTATGCGCGCGACCCTATTTATGCGTAAAGCGTTTATAGATACTGTGACTACGTGTGCGTGTCAAGAAGTACAGTCAAATATACAAGAAAATTCTATTATAAATTTTACTTATATTATGTTGAAAATTTTACATTTTATTTGTTCAAATTTAAAATAATAAATCAACAGCTTAATTAGGTATATACATACATGTTTATTGAACATATTATTCCGTGCCACTACCACTAGAAATACCAATTAATGAACTTTCTATTAATTTCATTATTTTCGTCACGTTCTGTGCAATTGTATGTAAAGCAACATAATATTAGGTCCTTACATATGAAATTGGCGTTTTGTTGAACTAGTCAGTTTGATCTCAAATATCTGGTTAGAAATTCCAAATTCCAATTTATTCCAAATTTAGGCTTGTGTATTTGTGTTTCGAATTTAGTGATTCATTTGTTTTCGCACCATTTTATTTTACTTTGACATCGTTCTTTTCAAAAAATACAAAACTTATAATATCGCCGTATTTACGAATATAAGTTCCATTAAGCTATCAGCGCTGCAGAATCAGCTCGAAGGATTAAAAATGTGTACGGGAAAGCTACTGTAAAAAAAAAAAATGTGTGTGTGTACCAGAGTACACAGGTAAGAAGTGAAACTTCTTTACGACATATCATTTTTCTACTATTTGCAACTTCACGAAAATGGGGTAGATAAGGCTTAAGCCTTAAGAAAAACAATTTTTTCCGTATTAAATGAAAGCTATTTTATTATTATAGACATGCATACAATTAATGAGTAATTTATTTTAGCATTGTTCTTATTATAATATCATTGCTATTTATTTATTGTATTATATTTACAAGTTATGAATAAATAATTGGAATTATCTTTTCAAAGTAATACAATTATATGATGACAGTTAATCTTGTAGAAATGCAACGATTTTATAAAATTAAAAATGAATAAATAAATCATTAAAAACGAATAATTAAAAAAGATGCACGTATACATATTTTTATTTTCTAATCGTGTTTTGTTTTATTTTAAATTATTATTTAATTTTATATTTTTTTTTTTTTTGAATTAATAATGTTTACTAGATTTACAGTCATATTTATTAATACTTGCTAATTTTAACAGATTTATATACATTCACTGATACTTACAATCAAAAAGTGAGGTTAACCTCAAATAAATATTAAAATCATGCTCATACGTGTTGAATTTATAAAACGAAATATATAATCACTCTCACTTTTCTTGTAAATTCACTTAAATTTGAATAAGTCTTTTTATTTTATCACTTTCAAATTAATATATTGTTATTCTTATTTCAAACCAAACTTCAAAACTAATATATTGTTGTTGTTATTATAATATATTACATTATATTCTTTACGTCACTATACTAAACTTTGAAAAAAAAAAGCAACATGGCGTGTAACCGAAAAACGTGACGATTGCTACAAAATTTCTCCCATACGTCGATAAAGAAGTTTCACTTCAAAACACGGTACGTTTTTGGTTCCAACGTTTTCGTTCTGGAAATTTTGACCTATGAAACAAACCCCGTGGACGGCCGCAGACCCTAGTTGAAAATGAAAAATCAAAGGTGATCGTTGAAGCGGATCTTTCGCAAACCACATCAGAGTTAGCGGCAAGCTTCGGTGTGAGTTATTAAAAAAAAATGTGTGCGTGTACTAGCGTACACTCTTAAGAAGTGAAACTTCTTTATGACGTTATTTTTCAAAAAATAATTTACTATATGCAACTTTACAGAAATTGTTTAAATAAATTTAAATTAGATAAAGTTTAATAAAAGGCTTTTATTATCATAGACATAAATACAAATTCTAAAATTATTTCATTTTATCTTATTACTACAAAGATTATTATTGAATTTCATTAATTGTAATAGAATTATTACTATCATTGATTTCGTTATTATATATTTGTGTTATTAATGGCTTATGGTAACTGAAATACGAAATATATTGTTTACATTCCACAAAATTTAGTAACCGAGCGAAAACTCCATCAATTGTAGTGCCGGATCTCGTTAAAAATAAATAACATGATCACGCCCTCGTGTTGGTGTTTTGAAAAATGCAATCAA
Organism: Saturnia japonica; assembly: GCA_033032175.1. Classification (NCBI taxonomy): domain Eukaryota; kingdom Metazoa; phylum Arthropoda; class Insecta; order Lepidoptera; family Saturniidae; genus Saturnia; species Saturnia japonica. Next base: position 6,165,831 of record CM065311.1, on the reverse strand, counting down.
AAACTGAGGTTGACTTTGAATATTTTAGAAAAATAAATACCACAATAAACATTCAAGTATAAAAAAAATTGATACCATAATTACACCCACGTGTTAGTGTTTTAAAAAATACAATCAAAAACTGAGGTTAATTTTAAATAACGTTGAAAAATAAATACCATAATTACACCTAAGTATTAGAAAAATAGATGTAATTACTAATTTTTTTTAGAAATTCACTGGAATTAGAATTAAAATAAACCCTTTTATTTTGCTGATCACTTCAGTATAACATATATATATATATATATATATTTATCACGTCACTCTAGAGCGTTGGGAATAAATAAGCGTTCAATAGAAAAACGGTCAAGTATAGATGTAGGAGTAAGTCCGTTAAAACGATATGTTATTGGTAAATGGCAATTGCACGACACCACCTAGTGGTCAAAGTCATCACTACTCAAAGCGGGTCATGGGCTCTTATGGAAGTCGATGCAATCGCCACCTGGATTTCAAAAATTTAACTACTCAAAACGGACCGCAAAATACATTGGACACATTTACCAATCCCTACTCCGCTGGAGAAAGTATACTTCGAATCACGTGTGGTAGGGATAAGAAAAAGATGGCGCGTAACGGAAAAATATGACGCGTAACGAAAAAATGTTACACTAAATTTTTTTCCAACCCCGATAAAGAAGTTTCTCTTCAAAAATTATTCACTTGAAACAAACAGGAAAAGTGAAAAAGCTCGATAAATGGGTACCGCATGAATTGACTGAAGCACGCCAAGAAACATCTATTGAGTTCTGCATTACATTACTCAACCGTCACAATAACTAGGGAATTTTGAATCGTATTGTTACTTGTAACGAAAAATGGATCCATCACGATAATCGGAAACGCTCATTACAGTGGTTGAACCCAGGCGAACTGGCCAAATCCTGTCCCAAGCGAAAGTCGTCTCAGAAAAAGGTACTGATGAGTGTTTGGTGGACCAGACGATAACGGCAGATCTGTATTGTCAATAATTGCAAACCATGATGGAAAAGCTAGCCGTTAAACAACCGAGACTGGTCAATATCTCAAGCCCACTGCTGCTTCAGAACAACGCTAGACCCCATACTTTACGACCGACGGTCGCTAAATTAGAGAAACTGCGGTTGGAATGTCTCCGAAACATTGCTCCAACAGATTACCACTTTATTCGGAATTTGGACAATTTCTTGCAAGGAAAATAAATTCAATTCCGATAAGGCTGTCCAAACTGCCTTCAAAGATTTTATTGAATCTTGCTCCCACAATTTTTTCAGCAATAGAATCAATGAACTACCTTTAAAATGGCAAAAGTGCATAGATAATAATGGTACACACTTCGATTGATTAAATGTATAATTTCATAACATTTTTTTCATTTTAGTTTTACTATATAAATCGCAAATTTCCTATGTAAAGACCCAATATATTCATATATATATGTAAAGAAAACACTCATATGCGAGCGCTTTTCTTAAGTTTTTGTTTCTTCTGCGTTACCTATCTATAAAAAGTTACTAGTTGTCAAAAGTGACGTCGAACGGGACGTCATATATTTTTTAAAACAAAATGATATGTTTGTGTACAGAAAACTCTCATAGAAATAATTTATATTGTTTAACTGTTAGAGTATAAAAATACTTGATATAAAGGCTTTAAATGTTGTTTCTTGTGTTTACAGATCAACGCAATTACGTCTTTGTTTCATTTTATAAATTAATATCATTATATAAATACAGTGTAAACTCTTTATAACGAAATTCAAGGGACTGAGCATTTTTGTCGTTATAGAGAGTTATCGTTATATGGAGTGAACAAAAAAAACAGTACAAATCCAATTGTTAGTCACATTCATATCGACATCCCGCGCCTCTCCGTTCATTTTACCGTACGTAATTTGGTGACGGTGCTTAAATTTTCCGAGCCAACCTTCAGATGCTTTAAAGTCAATTATGCCAAGTTGGTTGGCAAACTTTTCAGCCTTAGCTTTTACAATTGGCCCCGAGATGGGTACATTATTCTGGCGCTGATTGTTAAACCACGACAACACTGCCTGATCTAAGTCTTCGAATTTTGGCTTTCTTAATTTTTTAGAAGAGTTTCCTTCCAGCGCCGTCTGTAGAATTGTTTTTTGGTTTTTGCAAATCGTAGTAGCAGTGGATTGACTTAGTTCAAAACGCCTTCCAACGTCACTTTTATTTTCTCCCTTTTCAATCGCACGTATCACACAAACTTTTTCGTCAACACTAATCGCTTTCCGATTACTGGCCATGTTAACAGTTTCAAAGTAGGTTTACGACTGATAATACGATAGGTACCCAGTATGCTTGGTCGAAGACCATAACTTCCGAAAAACAATGCGTCATACTACACGTGTTCAAGGCAATTAAGGATAACAAAAGCTAGACCGACCTCGGATGTTTCGGAGCTTCAAAGTCTTTTGTTACCTGATAATAAACAATAATACCGATAATAAATATTTACTGTCTAAAAATATGAACACATTTCTTCGTAATAGAGAATGGCGTATCGCTATAAAGAGTGTTTCAATATGTGGGTTTTAACGCAAACCAAGCAAGTTGGGCTCACTTCAACGTTATAGAGAGATTATCGTTATAAAGGATAACGTTATAAAGAGTTTACACTGTATATATATAAATACATATATTAAAATAATACATGAAGCAAAAACTTTGTACCCCTTTTTAAGTGTTTTGTGTGAACGGAAGACTGTCATTTGGCATGGTTAAAGTTTATATGCAGAAGGAGTGCAGAAAGCTAAAATTTATCTATAATATCTGTAACCAATATATCAAATAAAATAAATTAATACTGCGAATCCTAGCCCTACCAGTGTTATTGAACTTAGACCCCCCAAAATATTGACATTGTCACTCAATGAAAAGTGACAGCAAGTGATTTATCATTAATTGTTTAGGTTCAGACTGCAAATATCAAACAGGAAATATACTATGATTAAAAAGTCGCTGGTCGAATTTTGTTAGCGCCTAATGCTTTGTCATTAGCAATTAGGTTTATTATTTATGTGGGGTAGATTTATTATTAGTTTTTTTTTCTTTATTATTTTCGCTGCACCGCACACTGTCAGCGCTTAAGGACAGTCTATGATTGGCCACCGCCGCCGCGAGTCGATTTATCTCGTATACCGAATTATATTATCCCGCTTGTTAGAGTTGTGCACGCTGCACGACGCGACATCCAGCTGATCCACTGCTATCGAAGACACAAACCTAAAGAATTGGCCGAGAAGAAGCGCTGCCAGGCTGAAGATCCAGAAGAACACAAATAAAAGTGATCGTAGAATAAGCGGTGCAGCAGCTTATCCAGTTTTAAGGTAATTTCTCTCATATTCTTGAACCAGCACAACCTTCTTCACAAAAGCTTACGTCATCATCACTTTCTCAAGCTTTCGAGCAGTGAGTCAATTCAGCCAGCCAGCATCCACGGCTACTACGGGTATCCTGACCATACGCATGCAGCGGGCGGCGCATTCCTGGTCAGCCCCACAGCCTTCTCAGCGACCTTGGTACAGCACACTGCACTTCGGCCGGTCAGGAAGCAGCAGAAAACGCACTTCTCTCCTGGTCGACGCAGCAGCCAATCACCGCAGACAGTTCCGACTCACCGTGAACTATGCGACATCATCCCGACTCACTGGGGCAATCACCGCAGACAGTTTCGACTCACTGGAACATTCCACTGGCCCGGCAAGCATCAAGATGTATGGACGACTCAACCTGCTATCGACCTCCGGTCTCGGAGGGGAGTGATGTAGCGACATCTCTCGCCACAACTGACGCGCATCAACGCATCGACACAACTACATAGCGACATCTATCGAGCCACATAGGACGCATCCTACTATCCTACATTGCGCTATAGAAATTAACTCTATCGTTGAGTATATATACAAGAACCCGACTACAACAGTCGGGGCAGCTGCCCGCCAGACATAGCACCCGTCTGGCCGGAGGATCCTCCCTTTTCTATGGCGGATGAGGAACTTTACTCTCTGTTCCTCACCTCCGCTAAAGTTTGTTTGCACCTTTAGAATTCCCGTAGTCTCATGATGTGGTGTTTTATGTACCTACTTACCATCCTCAAGTTGAAAATCTGTCGCCAAGTAACTATAGGCTTGTTCCGCTTCGATAAAGTAACCACTATCACGTAAGTCGTTGTCGAGTATTTATATTCCTTACCATTATCATTTAATTATTACTACAGTCTAACACGATTGAGCAATTATTGAGGAGAATAAAAAAAGTAATTCGCATGATCTCTTGAGATTTGCTACAGTCACATAAATTGTGTACCTACTTTACTTTTAAATTAAGTATAGCAAATTTGTAATATGTATCAATTGTTTAGGTACTGAGTTTTTGATATTATGTGTTATTTATTATATGAACATAGTTAATTGTCACTAGGGGTGTCAAAATACATATAATTATGCTTTTATCTAATGTAATGGGTAATAAATAAAATCTACTTTATATATTGATGTTATTTATTAAAATTATAAATCGAGTCACAAGTAAAGATATTTTTTTCAAAATCAAATACTTTTCGGTACGTTACTAACAAAGTAAAATATAATCAGCTTTCCAGTTAAACAACCTTTTTTTTGTTTTTTCTCTAACCCAAAAAAACGAGCTCAGCTCCTACCAGAAACGGAACATACAGGCGTACACAGGCGGACTAACGTTTTTTTTCATGCACAGAATGCTAAATCTTAAAATACACCTGTCTACTGTAATGAATAAAATTTATATATTTTGGTTCATTCGCAATAATTATGGATTGAATATAAATCCATATTCGAATATTTTGTTTGCTTAAACATCAGAGTTTATCATCTTACATTATTTGATGTATCACGCACAGTTCTGAAAGTTTCGTAACAACGAATAGATCTTTATTTATCTCTAGATCTCTTATCCCATAGTTCCCATTACCCTAATGTTCAGTGGTCACGACCCTCACCATAGATTAATATGAATATACGTATAATCATATTAATTTATGGTTGACAAGGTCTATGGTTGACCGCACGACTGGTCACGACATTTAACAATTTTGACAAGTAAGCAGGGTTGTTTATTTGTGGGAAGTTCCCCAAGATAAATGGAATTTTAACTCTATTGGGGATTTTGTGGGGATTTTCGATATATGGGGAATTACGGGGATTTTAATAGTTAGAAGTTATATTCTTTCTGCACACTTAATTGATGACAAAATTGAGAGCTCCTCGAACATTATGTGACTGATTAAAATAAAGATCATATCATGTTGTGAGCGATATACTTATTATGAGTATTATTGTAGTAAGTTATTATTAGGCCAACGAACTTATAGCAGCGATCAGGGAATTTTACTAAAGTCAGCAGCTATATAGCGGTGACACAATGATGTGTGAGGTAGGCAGACAACTACCGGTAGTTTAGGCTTACATCACTGAATCCTCTCTCACCAATACCAAAGATAGAATAATCACACTAACCTGGTGGTGGTCTAAGGCTTCAGACGACCATGAAATCCGTCGCAGCTCCATCCACACAATATATATATATATAAATGTATCGGTCGTGAAGAGTCCACCAGAGAGAATTTTGCACGTCACCAACACAATATAGTTCAGAAAAACCAGCTGCGCCGCGAACAAGGATACACTTATTGTTTGGAATATATTTTTAGGTTTTAAAGAAAGTTTTATAAATTAGAACCTCAGTCTTCAGAGCGAAGTTACGAACATTCTCGAATTCATACTGCTCGTACCAATCTACCGCAAAGTGATAGATGTATCGAGGCCACTGATTGAGGCATTGTTTTTTGATGTTGGCTTCAGCGCGATCGAATTGTTTTGCGCGCATCTTTTGGTAGTGAGACCCCTGAGATTGGCGATAAAGGATCCAACATTAATTTGGCCCAAACAGAAGTATAACTTTGTACGTGCGTACATAAGTGATTTTTTTTAAGGTATCGATTATTGATAAAAAGTGCTTATGTATAAAAACAGCAAGATCTGAACTTTAAAAATTGCCATTTGTATGTTGCATTACACTCCTGTCAGCCTATCTAATGCACACTCTGAGAACCTTTTGCAGACTACACTCGCTACACACGGTGCCATAAGCGCAAGAAGAAGAAGAGAACCTTCATCCAAGTCCGGCGAAGCCGTAAAAGCTGTCAGAGGCTCCAGTAGGCCCTTGGCAGTAGCAGGCCCCTAAGGCTAACAGTATAGTCAGTCAGAAAAAAAAGTAGAACATACAATGACATAAAGTAAACAAAACAAAAGAAAAAAAAATCAAAAACGCTTGAGGAAGAAGGTTCCAAAATTTCAAAGTACCTCCTTTTTTGTGAGTAACAGTACCCACTTTTAATTTTTTGTTGTTTTATTACGGGTTTCATTATCGTTTTAAATTAATGAATGAAATTATAAGTAATGATTCAAATACCCATTAGCAACAGGTAAAGTGGTTTGAATACAATATTTTGTTTAGTGAAATAGCTTTTTTGTGAGTTGGATATGTGGGGAATTTGTTGGGAATCAAAGCCTTGGATCTTCCCCAATTTTGGGTATTTAAGCAAGATTTTTGGGGAATTAGAACATTAGACATTGACAACGCTGCAAGTAGGTAACCTAGAAAAAGACTGATTCTCATTCTTATATTAACTTGTTTGTTATTATTTAACTTGATTAGTATAAATTTTAGTGCTTTAAATAGTACCCAGGAATAATTTTTGATAACTGTAAGTTCTATAAACTATTTTTATAACATTTATAAACAGCGCTATCTGCATAACACCGGGACGCTTTACTGTGTGTATACTTTGATGAAAGTTATCTTTGCATGTATTATGTACTCTTATCTATGTTTTTGTTATTATTGAGTTTTTTATACAGTGATCGAAATATATTTTTATTTACCGATTTAACTGAAATATTTTCATGTAAAGAAATAGGTACTGTATTGGTAAAACATAATTGCATGTTACAACGAATTTCTTTGTATTCCAGAGTTCCCATTGGACATAAATACATAATACTAAAGCTAATATATTACGTGATATAGGCTCAATTGATAAAGTCATTCAGAAGTTACATTATCATTACTAAGATTTGTACATAAAAAATAATATATTTTTATACAGAACAGATTAGAGAGTTTTTAGTAAGACAGAAGTAGACACATTCTTTTACTTCTTTGATTATTCAATTTATCAATGTGTATTAGTAATAAGACTGTTTAACTATGTAATATGTTTTACTAAAATCTATTCTATCTAATATAAAAGTACTTGGGTACTTTATTATCAAATTGTTATTTCACTGTCTACACAGTGTACATATTAACAATGCATTAAACACTTAGGTTAAATTGAGCACAGTTTTTGAAATCAAAATTAACAGATGTTATAGTTAAGATGGAAATAACAGAAAATCACCTGTTTTTACATAGACATGAAAACAAATAATAGACTATATTTGTCATACAATGGGTTTATCTTATTATATTAAATGAGCAATTCTTGTATATATATAATGTAATCGGTTTCTCGGAAACAGCTCCAACAATTTCGATGAAATTTTGTATTTAGATAATGTTTTGCATTACAAGTTTATCTAGATAAATATTTTCTTTTTTTTTTAAATACTGAGCAGAGCTCGGTCACCCAGGTGTTGATTTATAAATCAATATAATTGGAATGTCATTATACAGTAATACCCCGCTCTACGCGAGGGATATGTTCTGAAAAAAATTGCGTTAACTGAAATTCGCGTATATCAAGGTTTATGATTAAACATAGTCAAAATTTAATACAAAAAATACAAATCATTTTAATCAATCACTTTAATTCTAAGAACACTTTATGCAATACATACTCTTATTTTTTACGGAAAAATACATCTATTGTCTTTTGGGTAGCATTTTGTTTAGGTTCTTGTAAAATACGTTCATAACACCCAACACTGTTTTTAATTGTTTGACACACGGTCAAGACACGGTCATCATTATTGTCTATACTCTGCAATATGTCCAAACCTGAATAAATTTTTGAAAGTGCATTTTGTATTTACCCTGAAGATAAAACTTTCTCTTCTACTTGTTCTTCTTCATCGTAGATAGGATTATTCTGTAACTCGATCAGATCTTCATTGCTGATAGGATCGTCGTGCGTTGCTACAAGTTCTACGAGATCTTCTACCTTGACATCTTCAAGTTCAGACCCCTCAATCATTGCAGCAATGTCTTCAAGCACTTGTCTCTGCATCTGGACAATTCTTCTAGGTGCTTCCATTACATCTGGCCAAAGATTACGCCACACCCCATTCATACAACTCATTTTAACTTCCTTCCAAGCCTCTTCTATGTTGTGAATAGACTTCATAATGTGGTATGACTTCCACCACTCTCGCATAGACTGTCTTCCTTCCCCATCAGTTTCATGAATTAGTTGGCTAAAAGTGTGGCGATGGTAATAAGCTTTGAAGTTTGCTATTGCTCCCTGGTCCATAGGTTGTAATATTGATGTAGTGTTTGGTGGAAGGAACTTTACGTACACTTTAACTCTCTGGGCGTATCAAGTGAGGTTGGATGTCCTGGGGCATTGTCTAAGAGTAATATAACTTTAGGTTCAACCCCATTTCTGTCACAGTATGATTTGACTGATGGGCAAACACTATTAGAATACCATTCTTGAAAAATTTCCCGTGTAACCCACGCCTTTCTGTTTGATCATCACACAACTGGTAGACTTGTCTTGTCTGTGCCTCGCATTGCACGGGGTGTTTCTGAATGGTACACTAGTAAAGGTTTCAGTTTGAAATCACCAGTGGCATTACCACCCAGCAGAAGTGTTAGTCGATCTTTCGCAGCTTTGAAACCACTGGCTTGACGTTCTTCCTTAGAAATGAATGTTCGAGATGGCATTTTTTTCCAGTAAAGTGCGGTCTCATCAACATTGAAGATGCGACAAGCAGGAATTTTCTCTCGTCTAACGAACTCTTGAAACTTAGCTGCAGCTTGAATGTCCGCACTGGCCGCCTCGCCTGTTATCTGGATATTGTGAAGATTAGAACGCTGCTTGAACCGATGGAACCAGCCTCTGCTGGCAGCAAAAGTCGGAGTGGCACTCCCTTCTCCTTCTTTTGTTTTCAGCATCTCATACAAAGATTTTGCTTTTGTGCATATGAGATCTTGACTTAGTGGTGTGTTCTTCTTATTCAAATCTTCGATCCAGATTGACAGTAATTTCTCCATTCTATCTAAGATAGATGATCTCGAACGAGAAAGTTTTGTTGCACTTATAGGTGTTGAACTTTCGCTGGAGATTTTTATTTTTTCCCGATTTTTATAAATCGTTCTCACAGTCAATTCTGAGAGTACAAAATCTCTCCCAACAATTGTTGCTTTGCCTCCATTTTCCATTCTTCTTAACACTTTCATCTTCAATTCCAAAGTGACGCTTTTACGCTCTTTTTTCTTTACAGGCGGCATTTTTAACGTAGTGTTAAATTATGTATGTATCTCCAATAAATGTTAAAACAAAACTGCCAGCCGACCGAACTAACATTACGGATCAAATGAACACACGAAACGAACGAGGAAATCCCCATTGAATAAAATCGAAGGACAGGGAATTCCCAATTCTTCAAAGAGAATATTCAGAGAAAGCGGGGATCCCGCGACCATAGAGAAGTTAATGACTACATTATGTTTATACGCACTCTTTCGCGTAATGCGAGTCATTTTAGCGCGAAATTTGAAATTCGCGTTATAGTGAAACCGCGCGTAACGGGGTCGCGCTAAGCGGGGTATTACTGTAGTTAGTGTGTGGAATAACAACAATAAATATTTCAATTTAAAATTTGTAATTGATTCTTGAAATTATATAGAAAATCCAATTTTAGAGAAATACAATGTCATTTTCACAATTGTACAATATACCTATAGTTATGTGTAGATTTCCTAGTAGAGCATTGCTTCATGTTTTGACTTGGCCTTACTTTTGACATTTTTAAGTGTGATCCGGCAGTGTGCTCTTTTCATATAAATGTACAAAATTTATTGACGTGACAACGTCTTATAAATTGGTTTGCCGGGTGACACTTCAAGAAACTGCGTTACGCTCCGCTCACGTTATGCGCTCACAATGAGAGCGAGTGAGAGGCACGCGTCCCTTCCACTCGGGCATGGTTAGCCCGCCTAAGAGCGAGAGAGACAGACATAAAGTCGTTGTCACGTAAAACTTTCGCCCGTATACCGACTTTACAGGCAACCAATTTTTTTTAAATCATAAACAATTTACAACATACCTACTGTATATTTAGATCAAGACATACAAGTTTTATTGTGTATACTGTTTTTTTATTGATTCGTATATGAGCTGTGAAGGGAAATTTTTCTTTAAACGACAATGGTGGCAAACAAGCCTATGGCCTGCTTTATGGTAAGTAGCTACCATAGCCTATGGAGCCTTGTAATACCATAGGTATCACTAGCGTGTTGCCGACCATGAACCCAAAAACAGCTCTGGAAACCCTACTCACTGCCAGGAACACAATGTTAGGTTAAAAGGTGAATCGTTTAGCTAGTTTAATGTGTTGTTGATGGTCTTTGGTATAGCCTCAGATTTCTTTGATTCATCATAATATATTTATTGGTTTATATTTCATTGGTAATAAATACTCTGAATCTGAATAAAAATCACAATGAAGAAATATAGATACTTTCGAATTGCTTCGTTTTTTTTCACAAAATTTTATGTACCTACTGGAATAGTGACAAAGTTATTTAATGCCTTCCCGTTAATATTAAAATTATTTTTACAGTCACATTCACAGTTTAGTATTATTGTTACTATTGTAGTGCAAATGACAATATACAGCATAATGAATAATTATTCTCATGTGTTCATTTAATGATGTATTATAGGTATACCATATTGTTTAGGAACTTACTTTTAAAAAAACTTTTTTCAATTTAGGGCTTAAAACAATTGTAAAAAAAATCTAAAAACACGCTTTTATAGAAAATCCAACAAAAAAAAAAAAAAATTTAATCAATTTCAATTAAGAATAGTGTAAAAAAACGTAAGATTTTGTAAGAATACTAGGATTAGTAAGGATAACGGGTCTAACTGTTTGAAATATTGAATTGTCATAGGTCCTTGATAAGTATACCAATTTTCAGTTAATCTAACGTTTTGAAGGGGGTCAAAATCATGTTCAAAGTTTCCTTTATATACATACATATGTATGAAGTTAATAATAAAAATAAAACTGCATATAAAAAAAATGCATTTATGAATGTTAAAATACTACCACTGGTTTGGAAAACATACCAATCATTGAGAAAAGCTGGCAAGAAATTTGGTTGGGTTATTATTATTATTGGTATTTTTATTATTATTAATATAATAATATAAATCATTTTAACTTACAATGTTTGTATTTATGTTCGGGCCTAATCTTACAACTTAATTTTGAAGCAGTTATTCTCACACAATTGAGATGAAATTTTGCATACACATTTACTTTGTATGACAATGCATGGTTAGCTAAGTGAGGTTAGTCTAAACCTAATATGGTGGACAGCCCAAGATAGTGGACCAGTTATTTTTTGTGCACTTCCATGATATGGGTATTAAATTAAAGGATCAGTTCAGAAGAATACAAAAAGTAAAATGACTTCACTCTAAATCCAATATGACGGTCGGCCCAAGATGGTGGATTTTGGGCCAAAAAGCCGATCTTTTAAATTGATTCATAGCACTGAATTGATCAAGTGAATTGATATTTCAACCTAGAAAATCAAGATTTGATTTTTTCTCTTTTGATAAGAACCTAAAATTATTTACATTTGAATGTACCCAAATACATGTAAAAAAAAAGACAAATTTTCACTTAATTATTTAAAAATTCGGGAGATTATTGTATTAGCTGTGCTCTGTTTCTCTCGCCTCTTCTTAATAACTCTGCTCCCGCCGCGCCGCTCCCGGGGATGGCATATATGCCTATTTTACCTAAATTTTTGTGACGTCGGGAGCCAAAGGGATAATGGATTAAACAAATAATAAAATAGCTACGGTTTTAATTTTATTAGAGGTGGTCATTATGACAAAAACGAATAATGTAATGCATTATTCCTACGTAACAAATAAATTACAGTGGAGTTCAGTTATAACGACGATGAAGGGATCACTATAATTCCGTCGCTATATCCGGAAGTCGCTCTATATACATTGGTAGAAAGAAATTAAATAATATTTATTGCTCGACAATATAGCCGCGCAATGTGCATATGTCCAACCGTTTCGGAGATCACCTGGAACAAACAGGCAGACAGACAGACAAAAATTTTAAAGTTGTTTATTTTTGTTTAAGTATCGTATACACTTTCAAATGCATTTACTAAAAAACTGTTGTTTTGATATTACAAACAGACACTTCAATTTTATTTTATTGTATAGATCAGTTTGTATATCAATAAATCAAATATTTTCATGGTTACTTTTTGTAGTGATAAGAGGTCACGATTTTGTACTGGGATCGTTTAATTTTTTACATCGTCTATAAGGGTTTGTTTTTATAAACGAATTGTAATTTTATTTATTTTTATAGATATAGATTTTACACATGTAAAATCTGTAATATTGCATTGTTTCAGTTTAAATTTCTGTGCTAAGGATATGTAACTGTAACTTGATTTTAATTTAAAACAATGGTTCAGTTCACTCTATTCCGACGGAGGTGAATTCGAGTCTTATAATGAGTTTTAACTTTTGGTAACGACATCGTAATTGAAACATGATATGGTGAAAGGACATTTTCTAGTGTCACTGGATAAATTATGCCACCACCGTCAACAAAGAAGCCTCAAACACATTTTTCGCCTTTGTGTAAAAATTGCGCTCCCAACCAAGCAACGTTAAATAAAAATATTAGAGTCCTTCACTAGAAGTAACATTTTTGCATTCAGCACAAAAAATTTAAAACAGTGCCCTGTACTTTTGTGTTTGAAGCTTGAACACTTATTTTTACGTTAGGTACCTGATGTACCTACCGTACATCTAGGAAGTGGCGCATGGGTACTGTATATGCATACTTTGTACCCGGGAAAACAACCTTAACTATCAAATTGAATATCTGTAGATTATCACTCATCTGTGTGTTCCGCCATTTGGACTCGAGATTATTTATTTATTGAGATTATTCAATTATCTTTAGCTTAATCTTTACCATCGTCGATCACACAATCGTATTAAAATTAGTGACCGAGGTCTTTTAAAAAATGAAAAAATATGTATTATTAATTATTGTTATGTTTTCTACTTTCAGTAATATAAGATTCCATGACAATTGTATTTAATACTATTTATAGAAACAACTTAAAAATGTTGTGGAGCGTTTAGTAGAAGCAATCCTTTTTCGTATTCTTAAATGCCATAAAGGGATGCGGTTATATAAACTCGTTTGCAGATAGTAACTCATGAAGAACTCAGTTTGCAAAATACTTTTTTACGTAGGTATATATATATTTTGCCAAGTACAAATATATAATTATATAATCTCCTTTAAAAAGGTTACTAGGTATTTACTTTCTATGTATCTGTACTGTAAATAAAATCATGACCTGTTCTTTTGCTTTATATAATCTATACGTACGTTTAGTAAGAATACATTTCTTACGAATTGGAATCTTCACGGTGTATCACGATTTATCAATAATATTTGAGAATCAGATATATTATTATAATAATAGGTATTGAGCAAATCTTATTATAAATTCATGATAAAATATAAAACCTCTAAAGTCCGACATGAATAGCTTTAGCTTTAGAGACAACACGATTGATTTTGATGACGTAAAAGATTTTAATTATGTGTTATTACAGATTAATTAATTATTAAGAAATTATAACTTCACGCTATATTTAATATATTAAACGTATGCAATTTTACTTATATTGTAATAAAAGGGAAGCTATGATTCAATATACGTCTCTAAAACTGAGAGCTGGTGACAGAGAGGCACGGTGGCTGGATGCGCCGGACGGACGGCGCATCCGTTCTGCGTCAGTAACACAAGGTAGTCGCTCGCCACCGCGCGCCAGTTAGGCCGCGGTAGCCCAGGACTAATAAACTAGCTACACATTATCGTTGAATAATATAACTTGTATTGACATTATCATAGATTTACATCATACCTACATAAAAAAAATCATCTACGCAGTAAGTTAACACATAGTATTTGTTAATGTTTCAAGATTAAAGTAATGAATGAAAAATTTATGTTTTATGATTTGAGATTATAATTATGTTCAAAAGTTGTTGTGCACGATCAAACAAAAAAATAAGTAAAAGTCAACCTAAGTCTGAAAACATGGACTCTGTGTCAGAATCAGATATCACTGAAACAAAAGGAAAGTTGAGGGATAACTATAGCGCGTCGAATAAAGATGAGTTAAATGACACGAGGGTTGATTGTTCTGTTAATGTTTTGGATAAAACTATTGATGGCACATCACTCAAAACAACTGACAACTTTTCTAACACTAATCATTATCACGGGGCACTTAATGATAATAACAACGAAGGACAAGGAGACAATTCAGGTCAGATACTTAATAGAGTGGAACTTACAAAAAAAAGATGTTCTGTTGATTTTAAAACAAGTCGAATAAATTTCAAACGGTTCTCCGTGGATTGCCACCGGGATTCTGCAACTTTGGAAGAACTAGCTCGTCTTGAACAAGAATTATCTCGAATTAATGTTGATGTGCGACCTGGCGTTCGTCGCAAATCTACAGGCATCTTAAAGTCAACTACCAGCAGTACTAATGGTGTTGGGGAAAAGAAATGTAATAGTAAACAAGAGTTATGTTCAGACGATGATGAGGTATTTGAGAGAGATGTTAAAACAACTGAAACAGAAGGCCCGACAGAACCTTCCGCGACACCTGTAGGTCGCGATGAATTGGCTTTACGACGGCATAGATTTTTTTCCGATCTTGTATGTGCTGCTCGCGCAGCTGTTGAGCATCGTGTCCGTTTTGATCCACTGGGCCCTATTATAGCCGACACAGGTATGATGTCTAACTTAATATAGATTGTTATAAGTGTTTCTGTAGATAATTTTTTTATATATTTAATCTTACAAGATACAATATGGTAATTCATAAAACTTTATCTAATAAACATAAATGACAATTCATTACAAGTAAGGAATAACAAAAATTCAGTGAACAAGTTTTCTCTAATCAGTGTTGACATTTAATTTTAACAAGGTTACCCGCTGACGACAGGTTGTTTATTTTTGTGAATTTATTTGATGTATATGTTAAATAAATATTTTTTTAGTGAAAACGGGCGACTATTTTGAAAGGTGTCCGTCCAGTGTGTGCAATTTTCTTAAAAATTATAAAAGTGGAGTCCAGATAAGCTACTTTTAAGAGTTATAAGCATATAACGTGGTCCTTTGATTATGTAGTTTTGTATCCTTTAATTTATATATTTTTTTTATTTACATATATTGGTAGTATGCAACAACAATCATATTGTATTTCTTTGTTACGACTTTAAGTCTGAAAACGCAGACCGATTTTGATGAAATTTGTTAATGAAAAGACTAAAACAACTTGTAAAGACTAAAACCTCGCGAAGTAAAAACAAATGCATTTTTTAAATTTAATCATGTATATTTAAATACAATACAACAAGTTAAATTATTAAAAAGGAAACAAAAACCCGACAGCACGACACACTGACATTTTTATTCTATTTTTGCTTTTTATTTGATTCCCAGACGTAGTACTTAAATATTATATAGCCTATGTCACTTCCACAATTAAGACGAATCTGACACCTCGTATACTAAAATCTATCATGCTGTTTAGGCTACAGAGCGTGCCAAAGAAATAGACATACATACATACATACGCTCGAAAAACATAAGCCTCCTTTTTCGCAGTCAGGTAATAAAAGAGCAATATTGCATTTATATTATATTATACTAACATTATTGCCTAGAAAATATATTCTAATATAAGAAAATAATCCAAAATAATGTCCGATTTATCGGTCGATTAGGTTTTAGGTTTAAGGTAGATAGTTAGCATATCACAAATAGACATCACAATAGTTATGTTAAGAAAATTAATAACCATTAAATTATTTTGTTAAACTAATAAATGAAGTAGTAATTTGAATTGCTTTTATTGGTACATTATTCTTAGATAATCAATTATCACTTGTATATCTTATCATATTAAGTGAGCAATTCTTGTATATATATATATATATGTAATTGGTTTCTCGGAAACGGCTCCAACGATTTCCATGAAACTTTGCATTTAGATAATGTTTTACATTCCAAGTTTACCTACATAGGTGTTTTTCTTTTTGTTTATAAGACACCGAGCACAGCTCGGTTGCCCAGATATTTAATAATTAAATAAATAAAAATATAATAATTTTATTGTACATAATCATTTTACTGAAATGATGTAGTAGAAGATATTTATATGAATATTATCTCTTACGGATGACTGACATAGTCTAAAGTCTAATGCAGTTGTACTAGCTTTCTTGTCGAGTGAATTAGGTCTAATTAAAGGGTTTAAACTTATCTTTAAAGTATTTTTTGTATTTAAAATACAAACAGCCGCTATAATTATATTTCGGAAAAATTACGTAACTAATTTGATAAATTCGAATTCGGAACACTTGAATGAATATAGATTTTATGTACTTATCTGAACACTATACAGATTGTAATATTTAAATGGATAAGTTAGGGGGACTTTGAGACTACAAAAGATAGAGAAATTTGTTCTAAAGTACCATGGCAATCAAATCTGGGGCAGTCCTAATGCAAATGTTTAAAAGTTTGCACAGATGTATTATCGCAAGGGCAGGTTTTATCATCAATGATTTTGAAGCGATTGAGATAGGGTTTACAATACACATGTCGCGTTTAAATTTGTTTCATGTGGTAGGAAATCCTAATGAGTGTACACAATTTTGTAATATCCGCCAATTTGGGTAGACGCAAAAATAAGGACTAAAAAAAAATGTATGTTGTTGTCAACTTCAGCTTTGTGAAATAACACGTTTAAATAACAATGTGTTTTTATAAACATGGTATTAACTCTTATCGAAATAAATACGTTATTGATCACAAGTATTTAATTTTGGACAAATTTGCCTTTTACATAATTTGATTTCAATGAATATCTTAGGAGATATCACAGTTTTAAAATAACT
The DNA here is from genome assembly GCA_033032175.1 of Saturnia japonica. Classification (NCBI taxonomy): domain Eukaryota; kingdom Metazoa; phylum Arthropoda; class Insecta; order Lepidoptera; family Saturniidae; genus Saturnia; species Saturnia japonica. The sequence goes on along the minus strand of CM065311.1, from coordinate 6,148,523 downwards.
CCGCAGCAAAATAATAATAAAGTACCGCGCGTGCATTTTAGTGGAATGACATTATATAATTATTTTACCTATAAATTGTATTGTATTTGCCTACGACATTTTTTATTTATCTCTGCCTACTTCCCACTCTCTCTAACCCTCTCTTATGTGACGCAGACGAAGTTGCACGGGTCAGCTAGTTAATATTAAAAAGGCGAAAGTTTGGGAGTGTGTTTATATGTTTGTTACTACTTCGTACTCAAACGGCTGGCCCAATTTTGATGAAAGTTGGTATGGAGGTAGCTGACAACCCGGATTAACACATAAGCTACTTCTAAGGCTTTCTTTGACTTTCAAATTAATGGTTATTTTTTTCATATAAACGCGAGTGAAATCGCGTGACACAGCTAGTAAGTAAATAAAAATAAGTTAACCAGAGAAATTAATGCTGCTTACGTAATTAAGTTAAGCAGTGTCGTCAAACAAATTACTCCATGCAATTAGATTAATGTAAATAAAGTAGGTCCTTTTACATAAACTGTGTCATCTAGAGTGCAATTAAGAAAATGTAAGTTTATCCTTCCATGTATTTGCCATCCATTGAGCCTGGCCTGTAGGATTTATAAGAACGGCAAATCTGTACGTATGGAGCAAGTAGACGTTGCAGAATACTCCGCATAATATTTCCGCTCACGTGGACTACAGATATGTATATTGATTATGAAGATATTGTAATAATGTTTTTAGATAAAGACCAAGTATCTAAGGAGTTAAACAACACAAATGTGTAAAATGTGTGAATAAAAAGTGGGTTTTTGTGTAATTATCTTATAAACTTTCATATGTATTTAGTAAAATGCTGTTATTTTGACATTACAAACAGACACTTCAATTTTATTAATTGTAATAGTAAGAAAATGCTGTGTTAACCGGAAGTTGGTTATTAAAAATGAGGTACTTATATACTAATTTTCTTATCGAATTTGATAAATATACGAATATATGTAATTTTTACTTCATATGAGTTAAAAAAGCCTAAAGTATTGCGATCTATACGGATCCGTGAAGATTGCTTTTGATGTATATTAATTATTATTTAATTAAAGCGGTTTAAAAGTAGCTAAAATGAGGCAGAGTTGCGGGAAAAAGTTAGTTAGTTCTAATATGTTATACATAAGTGACAAGTATTAGGTTTTTATTTTATTTTTCCTACAACTATAAGAAACAACTGCCATTAACATGATAGTTCATATAAATATGTACAATGGTTTGATATTTTGCCTCAAGGGACTGAGGTGGGTTGAAGTTCACATACAATGTTTTCTTAGATAATAATGTCAAGTTATGTTTACTCAGGTACCTTATTTTCCCTAAATTTTTTGCCTTAAGACCTTTTAAACATGGCTTGTAAAGTGGTAATCTATAATATAACTAGCTGTGCCCGTGGCTTCGCTCACGTGGACTACAGAATGCCCACGCGATACTTGCTCCACCGCTCCCGGCTATTTTAATCAGAAAAATGCTTATTGTAGGTGTTCCTTAGAAGATAGATGTATACTCTCCCTGACTTTTATGTAGGTCTTTTTAATGCCTGCAATTATTTGTAGTACATTAATTTGCGTATATCTCTTGTAATTTACTCAGCGTAAGCAATTTAAGCGCTCGAATTGATTCATCATTACCAGTTGTTTTTTATTTATGCGGAACCATTTTTTTTTTTTAATTAACCTAAGTTACTCCCTATAAAATCAGCTATCTACCAGTGAAATTCCCGTCAAAATCGGGCCTATTGTTTCGAAGATTACATGTAACAAACAGACAGACAAAAATTAAAAAAAAATCATGTGTGCAATTCACACTTGGTAGAAGTGAAACCTTCACATCTATTTTTTTTTAATTCTGAAAATGATCAAATACACACTAATTTAAAGTTTATAAAAATGTACATACAAGTACTCACAATATCATTTTCAATTAAGGCATCATCTTGTACATTTGAAACTATCTAGGGAGTTTGTTTGACATCTCAAAATTCGTATTTTTCAATGTTCGTACCTACTTCTGTAGTGTTGGAATTTGCAACTTACATTTTTTTATTTTAGCGCCCTCTGGGGAGTCTTTGTGACAAAAAGTAAACTTGTACTTTGGTAACGTTATTTGCAAAATCCATATTTTTTTTATTAGAGTTCTCATTTTAGCGCCCTCTATTGTTACGTCTGTTCTGTTGTGTTCTGTGTATGTAACAAATTTCTTTTGTACCATTTTACTATTGCCTAAAACTTTCCCGGGGATTCCTATCTCATTTTCTCCCACGTTAAATATTATGAATTTATGTGTCTGTCTCTTTTTACTGTCGCTTTTTCGTTTCATCGACTTTCAAATCACAACGATGCTAAAGAAGTTTTCACTTCAAAAATGGGTTTTTTGTTATAGTTATTATAGTATATACTTTCATATGCATTTAGTAAAAAAACTGTTGTTTTGACATTACAAAGAGATACTTCAATTTTATTAATTGTATAGATAGATAAAACTGTAACAGATCCAATTATTGTAATCCAATTTTTGTAGGGCATTCTTTAACCGGACTGAAGCCAAAACGTTTTTTTTTTTTTTCATTTTTGTATTGTATGTCTGTATCACGGCCGCGCATCACGCCGACACAACTGAATGAATTTAGATGAATCTTGTCACGGTTTGAGTTAATACTACGAGGTAGGTCACGATAATTTTTATCCCGAAATTCAACACGAATTAAAGTTGAAAATGTTTACTTGGTTGTAATTAATTAACGCGTGGTCCGATTTTATTCATTATTTTTTTGTTCGAAAGAAGGTATTTAAATGATGGTAACCCGTAAATATTTGAAAGTCATATATTGTTTAGTTCAAAAATAACAGACCTCACAACCCTCAGTATCAGGTCCAAATAACTTGAAAACCGGAATGTTCAAAGAACCTTTGCGAGTCCCTTGGGAGAGGGGAATTTATATTAATACTAGCTAGTTCCCGCGACTTCGTCTGCGTATTATTGGATATACACAGATTGATCTCGGAACTCGACAAACCAAAAAAATATCGCCGTTTTTGCGTGATTGATTAACATACATCCAAACATACACACTTTCACATTTATTATATTAGTGGGATTAGTAGGATATAAAGTGCTACACAATATTTCCAGAAACGTTCGTTTCAAACCATTGCCTCCTTACATTAAATTAATACTTTAATATTTCTTGAATGTTTTGTTATTTCGGGTAAAAAGTAATTTTGAGAACTACTTCTTTTGGTTTGGTTTTCTATAAGTATTTTTCTTCTATATATATATTACTTTCTTCTGTATTTTGTTTGGTTTTAATTATTAAACCTTAGGTATAAGCAGACGGGTTTTTATGTAAATAATTAGCAAACTGTCTTGTTGGCGACAGAACTGTTATTTTCGTGTCTTGTGTTAGGTTATTATGTCATATTATTGTGTTTATGTGTTATGTACTATGTGTCTTAATAGAATAGATCGATATAGATAAAAATATAGAAAAATGTTAGCGACTACGCTAAATTATAAGTTGCATGTTATGTATTAAGTTGTATATAAATGCTTATGTATTATGTGTTACAAATATGGAAATAGAACTATTATAGAATAGGTACATGCATAGAATAAGTCAATAGAGTAAGAATATCCAATGTTATACAAGGTGTCCAGAAAGGGTATCGGGTATTTGTTAGTTCAATGAAACAAAAATTATTTGTATGCAATAAAAAAGTTTATTGTTTATTATTAGCATATGAATTGGAGAAGTATTTGGACAAGATGATGTTATCCAAATGATGACCGTTACGTTGCTGGCACTCTTCTAAACGGAAACGAAGATTGGCGATAACACGTTGACACATAGCTATCGATATTGCTGCCATTTCTGACCTGATGTTTTGCTTTAACTGGGTTAGATTCGTCGGATTGTTTTGATAAACCTTACTTTTAAGGTATCCCCATGCAAAATAGTCAAGCGGGCTAAGGTCGGGGCTTCTGGGAGGCCAGTTGATGTTACCCCTTCGCGAAATGACTTTATTAGGGAATAATTCGTTAACAACTTCCATTGAGTCATTTGAGGTATGGCAAGTGGCCCCATCTTGCTGGAACCACGTTCTTGAGTTGAAACCTGCAAACTCCTGCAACTCTGGGACCAAAAAATTTCGCAACATATCGCAATAACGGTCACTATTCACATTAATTGCTCGGCCTCGTTGATCTTCATGAAAATAAGGACCAATTATGCCTTTAGCAGACATAGCGGCCCAAACAACGACCTTTGGGCTATGCAGGGGTCGTTCATGCTTTCGTCTCGGATTCTCCACTGCCCAGTACCGACAATTCTGCTTCATCGCGAACTGAACGAGGACGACCAGAGTTTTGAATTTTAACTGTCGCACCTGTATTCTCGAACATCCTGATCCATTACCTAATGCTATCGTCACTTGGCGCGTGGCGTGTACGATATTCCGCACGATAGAGACGTTGAGCAGTCACTATTGAATCACCATTACGATAATACGCTCGTACGCAAAATGCGCGATGCGTCCCCGAGTACTGTTCCATCGTGACTAAAACTCCACAAAATGGCGGACGCCACGAACCCCTCCCCGCATCCTTTAGACGCCCCGTTTCGAATATGGCGCGAAAACAAATACCCGATACCCTTTCTGGACACCTTGTAGAAACTTTACGAACAGAAAGCGGTGATGCCGCCCGTAAATTGCATTGTTTTTGGCTTATGTACGGAATATGTACTTGATGTATATAATATATGAATGCTTAATGGATAGGTAGTAGTACAACGAGGAATATTTTGATATATAACATGTATACACAATGTATATAAAGAAAGAAATATAGAGCGATTAACAGGGCGACCAAAGTGAAAACTAAAATTAAAACACGAATTAAAGCGAGGCTCTCCTTACGGTCACTCTCCGAACTACTTAAGCTCGAAGAAGCGCCGTATGGGGCACGGCGCAATTCAACGAGTACAAGTAACTAAAAGAACAACAAGAAGAAAGCTTTGGTCGTCCTGCGAGCAGTATAGTGAAGAGTTCAAGTTTTATTGAAGACCCGGCACCTCAAGCGGTCGTGCATTATTGCACCCCCCCGGACCCCGTCACTAACATCGCGTCCCGGCGTCTACGAGACGGGCATCCGGCGTAACAAAACTCCCGTCCAAACCGGGAAACGTGTCCCCCCCCCCCCCCCCACGCATAGGGGAACTGACGCGTACCCAAGCGTTGGTCCTTCGAGCCGGATCCTCGATACCGTTACGGGATGCCAGTCACTAGGAACAAGGCGGCAGATACCGAAGCGACAAGCTGCGCACACTACGACCGATCATATAGACCAAGAGAGGCCAAATAGAGAAAAGCGGGGGATCGAAAAAGAAGGAAGAGACAAAGCAGCATGCCCACATTGCCACGAGGGACATTACCTGCGGGAATGTCCAAAGTTCCGTCAAACACCTGTAAAGAAACGATGAAGTATCGCGAAGGAAACGCGATTATGCTACAAGTGCCTGAGCGGAAGGCATAGGAAAGAGACCTGCCGTCAACCTTCATGCTCAACCTGCAAACGATGGCATCACAACTTGCTTCATGAAGAGAGAGAAGAATCCAAGCAAGAAGATGGAAAAGAAGTAGCCAACAACGTGAGGCTATCAGTGAAGTGCACCAGGTCATCGAAATCTTACTTGAAGATGCTTCCCGTCGAGATCTATGGATCAGCAGGGGCAGCTGAAGTATTGTCACTGCTGGATGAGGGGTCCACAGTTACACTCCTGGACTCGACGGTAGCGGAACAGGTTGGCCTCAACGGACTTAAGGAGACGCTTCATTTGGAGACTGTGGGTGGAAAATCCATGGTAAACAAGGATTCAATGAAGCTCAACATGCAGATAAGGGGATTACACCAGTCCAAGAAGCGAGCGATCACCGGGGTGCGCACCATTGACGACATGCATCTGACTCCTCAAAGACTGGAGAGGAGCACGATAGAGAACTGCGCACACCTAAGGAAGCTGGTGAATCAACTGCATTACGAAGAGGGTTCTCCCAAGTTGTTAATAGGACAAGACAATTGGGAACTCATCATTTCAAGAGGAACGCGCAAAGGAAAGAAGAACCAACCAGTAGCATCCTTCACACAACTTGGATGGGTGCTGCATGGGTTTGATGGAGGCGCGTCAAAACCAGTCAACTTCACCACATGCGCACACGTGTCAGCACGCGAAGAAGCATTCGAGAAGTTGGTGATGGATCATTTCGGGGTGGAATCATTGGGGGTTCTACCAAAGAGGCCAAGCACGGACCAAGACCAGAAAGCAATGGACATATTAGAGAGAACCTGTCAACGCTTGGAAGATGGACGCTTCGAAGTCGGGCTTCTGTGGAAGAATGATGTCGAGGAGTTGCCAGACAACTTCAGAACTGCAGAAGTAAGACTGAAAGGGATTATGAAGAAGCTACAGAAAGATCCGGAGCTGAAGATGGAGTACGAGAACCAAATGACGAATCTATTGAAGAGTGGATACGCTGAGGAAGCCGAAGGAGAATCCACTTCAACAAGGAAGTGGTACTTACCACATTTTGCTGTCACGCATCCCACCAAGAAGAAGAAACGCCTGGTATTCGAAGCTGCTGCCAAGTCAGGAGGGAAGAGTCTGAACGACCTGCTCTTACCCGGCCCGGACCTGCTGCAGTCACTCTTTGGTGTCCTGCTACCCTTCCGCCAGAAACGGATCGCAGTGGTAGCAGACATCAAAGAGATGTTTCTTCAGATACGAATACGAGAAGAGGACCGTGACAGCTTAAGGTTCTTATGGAAGGGGGATCAAGCAAAAGGACATCAGTCATATTTGGGGCCGCCTGCTCTCCTAGTGCTGCAATCTTCGTGAAGAACAAGAATGCCGCAAAATATCAAGATCAGTTCCCGGAAGCTGCTAGTGCAATAGAACATAATCACTATATGGACGACTACTTGCAGAGTTTCGACACGGAAGAGGAGGCAATCAAGGTAGCCAGTGATGTTAACACCATCCACAGGAAAGCCAAGTTTGAATTGAGAGGATGGGCGTCGAACAGTCACTCCGTGTTAAGAATCCTCACCAAAGAGACCGGGCAAAAGGAGATCAACATCGGACCAAGTGAAGAGAAGACCCTGGGCTTGCGATGGTGCACGGGAGATGACGAACTAGTTTCAGAACGTGCCTTCGCAAACTCAAGGAGGACGTCGCGATAAGAAGAGGACCTACCAAGAGAGAAGTAACGAGTGCGGTCATGGCCACCTTCGATCCTATGGGAGTGGCATCACCGGTTCTCATACAAGGGAAGGTACTCATACAGAACATATGGAGAAGCGGCGTCGATTGGGATGAGGAAATCACTCCGAAAGACCAAGAAGCCTGGAAAGAATACCTACCCACCCTGCTTACCAGGAAGGCCGATGGACGAAACACAAGAGACTTGCAGTGTGGAGACACTGTCTTAATAATTGACTCCACAATGCCACGAAACACATGGCCCCGGGGCGTGATCACTCAAACGCAGTATAGTAATATAGGATATATAGTATAGGAAATGTAATTGAATTTATTAAAATATATATTTTTTGAACAGCGCAATAAATAGATTATGCCAGATAGGCCACTTACAAAAGCCCGTTGCGTCGGCCGCGGACTGAGTACAGAGGGTCTATAACAAAAAGTCACTAGTCGAATTTCGACTATTGGACGACCGCACTAGCCACTACTAGCACGACTAGCACTGATATGATTAAACATTATAAAAAATCCGCATTTGTAATCAAATGAACTCATATTGGTGCTTTCTGTAAACCCATTATAATAATAAAATGTACCAGACTATAGCTGCTTAGTTTAATATTTGCATTGTTCATGTATTATTGATATGATTAGTATCTCTAAAAAACAATTTGCAATTGTTAAAAAATACTTGAAGTTTTATGCGATGTTAAAATAGTTAGATATAAAGCATGAAACTTTAAAATTAAATCTAAAAATCCTTTGAACTTTACTAGGTTACGCTTATATTATACTACTTTATAAATTGTAAACAAATATTTAAATTATGTATTCAAGTATTTACCCATACCTACATAATATACTTATTTGCTATATTATAAAAAAAATATACATAGACTGGTTAATAAGATTGATGATTACCTAGTGGATATTTCGTTACATGTTTAAAGCTCGTTTCTTATCTAGTTTGCTTAATTGATTACTCCCAGTCCCATGGCATCATAATGAGTCATAGCGATGTTTCAATGTCGAGCGAGGCGGTTCATATGAAACAGATGATTTGGTGATCGTTCGTAGTTTTTTCTAGAGGTTGGTAGCTACTCTGAATCATCGCTACACACGTCTCCGTCCTCGTCAGGCCGACGCGGTTGTTGATTGTAAAATGCACGCTAAATGTACAGTTCGTCATCAGCTAGTGTGCGAAGGCGCACGCGCATTTTTACACGCCTTGTGGTTATTATTATCAGTGCATGAAAAAACGGTTTAGTGTTCTTGAAGTGTTCATAAAATTACAATATTTAGGAATCTTTGGATATTTTTCTATATGGTAAGCGTTTATTAATAGATTATTATTTAAATAACACGCAATAAAAACAAAAAATATTCCATCCTTGTGTCATCTCTAAAATATTGAAGTTAATTAAAGACAAAAAATATTTTCAAAAAACATTTCTAAATTATATATTTTATCAGTACAAAGTCGGTGCTGTATTGGCACCGGATGTCGGGTAACTCGACCGATGTCATTCAACTGTGAATTGTGATCCTTATAAAAGCCGGTCAGAAAAACTGATTATGAAACTATTACGTGTATGTACTATGTACGTATATAATGTTGAGTTCTCTTTATATTGTAAAAGGATTTGTGTTCTGTTATAATATTCCAACCTCAATATAAAGCTAGTTTAAAAAAATGTTTTTATCGATGTCTTATTATATTGTTATAAATCATTGGGTTTTATTTATAGTGGACCCTATTATTCATAGTACATTCAGGTCATGGGTATCATTCGATTAAATGTCAAGATATCTATAAATTTTATTTTCTCTGTAAGAGATGTATTTTCTCCCTGATTTGAGAAACAAAATTTAGATGAGACGTGTTATTGGCATCAATGATAAATTAGATATCTGGAACACTTTTTTACGTTTTAACTGATTTTACATTTAGAAACAAACAAAAAAAAAAAACAAAACATAACACTTATATGAGCTCCTGACTGCCAAACTAGGGTTCCCTGTATTTTGTTCTATATATATATAAGCGAAAACCCACTCATTTCCATATCAAATAGTTAAAAGAGTCATTGTGATGTAGGTTCCAATTACACACGTTTTAACATACATGTTTCCATAATACTTTGGAATTGTGCAAATTTTCCAAGAAACTTTATAATAAATTGTAAATTTGGGCATCCATTGGACATTTGATATCTTCTGAGTTCTGACTGTAATTGGGGGTTCACATTGATAATTAATCAAAGCTAACCGTTCAAATAATGTCAGTTTTATGAATCGAATTCGAATTATGAATACGAGATTAAATATTAATAATATAAACAACGTGTAAAGGAAATATAATTCGAAATAAGTTTTTTTCCAAATTATCCTTAAAATCCATTGTAAATAATATACATAACATGTACCGCAGTTTAGTTAAATTGTGATTATACTCTGTACAATATAAATGTATATAGAAGTAGTTGGTTTAAAAGTTTGTATGTTTGAACTCGCTAATCTCAGCAACTTCGAGTTTAGTTAGGTAAATAATTCGTTTATTTAATAAAGTTTTAGGTAGACTATTTAACAATACGCTAAGGCCTTGAGGAGCAGAGCAGAAATTTAACCCAGGTGAAATCGCGGAGCACACCTGGTTCTCTTATAAATTATTTCATGACTTTTTATTTTATATCCATTAGGATTGTGTTCTTGATCATTGTAATTTTTATAACTTACTAGCTAGTCCCGCAGTCGCTTCTCTGCACTTTGACCACAACGCCACCTATCGTGTTCAGGGATACCATAAAAATCTTCTTTTAGAACACTTAGATGTAGGTACCAACTTTCATGATGATCGATCAAACACATTTGGAGTTTATCATCTCTTTTATCCACTTTTAGGTATAGATAATATTTATTCGTATTTATATTCGTTGTAAATGTAATATAACTAAGATAAACTATTTATTTTGTTACGCTGTTTAGCATTAAATTGTAATCATAAATGTAATATGCAATATTAATCTTGTCTTTGAAGAGTGTCCGTTAGTATATAGTCCCTTGGGCCTAGGCTATCGCACTAGAAATTTGTTGGTAAATATTGTAAAACATTCGGTGTAGCTACAATTCACACTCCGTCTAATCTAGCTGGCACCCATCCCAAGTCTAATATAAATATAGAACGGAGAATATTACTGGAAGGTAACTCTGACATCATATTTCGTAACAACTGGTTATACAAATTTTCTTAATGTATCTCTCTTGTGAGTCGTAAGTCTTCGCTCAAGTTCTGATTATCTATCTTCCTTATATATGTCGAAGAGAGAGACATCAGAATTTTCCTTGATATTTTCACTACGGAATCAAAGATCTTGTGGGCGTAATCAAGGTTAAGTTGCAAGCATTGTAGAGATGTGCACGGTCCGACAACCCCAAGTTAGAATGATGTTTGTTTCTTCACGGTTGCCCCCAGTGGCCTCCAAACTCTCCTAAATAAGCACCCCAAACCTTGCATGTCTGATGTTATCATTGCCCGTAGGTGACCTGGTAACTGATTTCGAACGTCCTCAGGATCCGACAACCTTTAACCAGTATGATCTTCCCTTCGGGTTCCGACTTATTGAATAACTTCGAATAATCTTGGGATCCAATATTAACAGAGGTCTTCACGATGTGAAGGCTCGAGGTCCTTCAACCTTTTTTTCTGTATAAAAAAGAGCCTCTAACGGCGTTTACAGCTTCACCGTGGCTTGGACACATCTTTCAAGTCCGTTGTTGTCATCTTATATGGCTGCGTGCATGGTCACTGAACATCCACGTTAGCGCGCTGCGCGGCGTCTCTGCTTTATTTTCATTTTATTTTATTTTCCATATATTTTGAGTTCTTCAAAAAACTATCATCTCGTTGCCTCTCGGTAGAGAGTAGTATATTTATTCTTTGCTCGTTGCTATGAAACATGTTTTCTTTTTGATTAAACACATAGACATGATTCTCTGATATTATAATATATAAAAGGATAACTGACTGACTGACTGTTATATCAATGCATATCTGAAATTACTGGAGCTAGGACCGTGAAAATTATTATGCTGGTTCCTTTTACACTGTAGGTGAGCAATAAGGAATAATTTTTAGTAATTCAACCTCTAAGGGGTGAAAAAAGGGATGAAAGTTTGTATGAAAATCTGTCTTTTTTGAAAATAGATCTATGTAAATTGATTTAGCAATTCAGAATGTAATAAATCCACGATGACGCGAGCGAAACCACGTGAAAAGCGTTAGTTGTTATGGTAAATGAACATTTAGTATTCGTGTATCTGCTAAATTATTTCAAGCTTTAGGTGTTTTGGAGAGCAGCACTCATTAAGAATGTACATGAGTAAATGTTAAGTAGGTAGGTTTGGGTACTCGCGAATAAGGAGTGAGGTGTCTCCGTTTATTTCTTGCTTCTTAGACGTTGTGAAATCTATACTAATATAGTAAAGCGGAAGAGTTTTTTGTTTGTATGTTAGTTTAAACACGCTAATCTCTGAAACTACCAGTGGGATTCAAGAAATTATTTTTGTATATGATACCCAAACTCATGAGGAATAGTATGATGGGCTATCTAACATTAGACTTCAATTTTCAGCTAGTCTTAAGTATTGAATTTTGTTAAGTAAGTCGGAGGTGGAAGCCCTCTCGAACTGCTTTATCCGCGTGCGCTGGCGTAATGGTTAATGATACGTAAATACAATGTACTACAAAAATATAGGTCCATAGTATATATAAAAAAAAGTCGCGGCAGCATTTGCCTATCTCATAGACATAAGCCACAATAAGCTATTTTGTGACAAATAATTGTTAAAAATTAAAAAGTAACTACATCATAAAAACAATTTTAAGAAGTTAAATTATGCTCTTTATAGCATGTTATTTGGACATTGTTTAGGAGATAATGAATAATTAAAGTAATTTGTACTTGCGGGAAGAAGAATAATTATGATAGACTACACGGGTGCGTTGGCGGCGCGGTGTTTGTTCGTATAAAATGAACACGGTTGAAACCGTGAGGCACAGCTAGTGTGTTTATATTGTGTACATTACTTACTTACTATTTATCACTAGCTTGTACCCGCGACTTCGTCTGCGTATTATTGGATACACACAGACTGATCTCGGAACACGACAAACCAAAAGAAAATCATAGATGGGCTTATCACTAGTGATGTTTATAGTGGGCGTGATCCCTACCATTCCGCTGTATTACTGCATATGCACCAGCTGATTTGACACACGACAAAGCAAAAAAATCATAGATGGGTATTATATTTTTAGGATAACAGTGGTTAAGTTATGATTTTACCGGGATAAAAAGTACCCTATGTGTTATTCCAGGTCGTAAACGATCTGTGTGATAAATTTCATCTAAATCTGTTCAGCCGTTTTTGCGTGATTAACAAACATCCAAACATACACACTTTCACATTTATTATGTTAGTAGGATTGCAAGGTCTCTTAAACTTGTTCTCCCATGGGTATAAAAATGATTTAGTTTGAGTAGTTTGTCATTCAAGTATTCTGTTGATTTATTGACATAAAACTGTTACATACGTTAAAAATGTAAGGACTAAAACATAGTTAAGCGCGAAGAAGCGAAGCAGGTTAAGCGTGACTACACGAGCTCTGAGATTGGCAACCTGCACATGTTCAGCGCAATGAACATATGGCAACTTTATAAATACAATTCACAGACTTGTAATATATAATCTTGATATATAATATATCTATGTTTTTACAGTTCAATTTTATAAGTCCTTAAATGGAAACTAAGTAAGTTATAATCGTCCTCATTTCCATTTTGTAATCGCTATTGAGTTATCATTTAATTAAAACTTTGATATAACGTCTTTCAAAAGCAATCTTAAATTTTATCATTCAAACGAGCGAATTGCAAAAAATCAAAAGTTCATGCTAAGGAAAAGATTAGTAAAACAAGCTGGTTGTAGGTACTTTAATGAGTATAATGAGAAAATTCTTCAAAGGCATTATTCAAATAAAGCTATATACCAACTTCCCCTCACGATTCCGCTCGTGTAAGAGTTGTACTGTTGTTTGATATCAACTGATTTTTTTGATATTTGGTAATTGATTGATTTGATATTAATTGATTGAGTTTATGTGAACAAAGTTGCATATAGAAAATTAGAATAGTTAATACAACTCTTTGCACTGTCTGGTGCTAAAATTATCAGGCTTGTTGGAAATAACTTTAGAACAGACCAGACAGAATAAATCTGACCCGAAAGATATTATTGCCCATACAAACTTTTATTTTTCGATCTGACCTTACTGTTCACCTGAGGGGGCCCTATCCAAAAACAGAGCCGCTGCGCTGATGGCTTGTACAGCTTTACCGAGCTTGGAGGCGAGCGCTTAAGGCAATCAGCCGCGAAAGCGTGGGCACCATGCGCGCAAGGGTGCCAAAGTGGCCGAACCTCGGCTTGGGCTGTTGCCGCGATTGTAAAGAAGTCGCCTTCTGACTAATTCCCTATCCTTAAAATTCGAGCTAAACTAAGATATGCATATATACATGTCCCTGCCTCCTGGGAGTAAGGAAGGAATATGTGTATATGTATTTAGTGATCTGAAATATGGTTTACACTAACTAGCGTGATAACTTTGTTATCATTTCCCTCTTAGGTGTTGAATTCCTAGAAATCATTTTTTACGGAACCTACACGATAATTAGTAAATATCCTCTACAACTTTTAAAAACTGCTACCCTTTTTTATCGTTATAGGTTTAGCGTTGTGGCCACAATCTCACCTGATCTTAGGGTGACAATGTGGCCCAAGATGGTTACGTGGAAGACTGGCTCTCAAATGCTGCTGTCGGAACATCCTTCCTTCCTTTCTTCTATCCTTTATGACGAGTCAGAATAAAACCTTTTATATATTACTAGCGCTTTTCGAACGGCTTCGCTCGCATCATAGTCAAGTAATATCCCATTAGGTATATGTTTTTATGACCAATTCTTACTACTTTTCATAGATCTATATTCATAAATGACGGATTTTCATAGAAAATTTCATCGCTTTTTACCACCTTAAGGGTTGATTTTCAAAAAATTCCTTCAACTTGTAAATTGTTGTAAGGTTATGGTTTGTGCTAGTCAGTTAGTTAGTTATCCTTACATACAATATATACATTCACCTATGTAATTTTTAAATTTAGCCTTTTTATGTCTAATTAAATACACTTTACTGTCGAATTACTTTTCAAAGTTAAAGCCTCATTGTCGTAAAAACCTAACTAGAGAGGAGCCGTAACAATTCAATTAGAACCAAAAACTGAAGTCAATTTTAATAACTATTGTATAATTATGTTAATAATGTTTTATTTGTTTATCAATTTTATTATTATATTATAAAATAATGCCTAAATATAGCCCCAATTCTGATCTACTCATTAAATAGTAACTGGAATTTTTAAAAAACATTTGACATTGTCATTTTATATAAAATATATATTTTAACGCAAGATTGCAAACGTACTGGCTAGCGATTTCATGATACTTTATTTGGTAGATGACTAATATGCTGTTAAATGTTCAACATTTTACAATGATTCACTAACGTATTTTGGGAAACGCTATCATTATTGCTAATAACATATCAATGACTATTAGGCATAAAATGAGACTGAGTATCAACACACTTAGCCACGAATGCGAGCTGTTGCGGTGTATATCGAATAGTTTCGTAGATATGGAAGGCAGCCTCAACTAAACATGGTAGACACAGTTTAACAACATAATGAGGAAATAGAAATAACGGTATGGCAAGGCACTTGTACCACTACCGAGTTGCGGTCACCATGCTGATAAATTTATCATAACGACAAGCTTTGGCGTGTTTGTAACACTTGCTTGTTGGCAGTCGATTTTTATTATAATGTATTTAACTAACAGATAATACTGTAGTAATTTTGTCAATCCAGTATTACATAAAATAAAATTTAGGCAACATTACGTATATTTTTATCATTTCATTAAATTGTATAATTTCGGTAGGTATAACATAGTGAGTGTTGTTAACATTTAGTAGTGCCAATTAGGTTAATATTCGAAACTATAAGTTACTGATCACAGAGTTATAAATCCTAGAGCTTTTAGATTATGACCTATAAAATAATTTTTATATATATTTAATAACAGCGTGCTAGCGAGTGGAAATTAATTTCAGATCTCGGATCTTGCGTGATTAAAATATGTTTTCGTTTTATGTTAGCATACAACATCATTACAACAATAATCCATGAAATAATAGCTTTAAACTGGTATCAGTTTGGAAGATCATTATATTATCCCCAATTAGCCTCGTTACGGCTAAATTTAATACGAGCTTTGCGGTTTCTGGTCTCGCTCTGTGGTCTTTGTGATAGACACTGAACAGATTAGTTATTGCATTGTAGTAATAGTAACAGTACTTACTTCATACTTGAAACTGGATTTCTAGCGTAACTATTTTGTTTTTATGTTAAACATTTATTACTTTGTTAATATAAAACTCGTCATAAGGGTTTATTATTTATTTAACATTTTTAATAGCTGTTACTATGGAATGGATTTAGTAACTTAAATAATTACTTACACACTGATCCAATAATTCTGCATATAATTATATAAAACTATTTGCATATAATCCTTTATATCCTTTTATTGAAAAATTTCACCCATAATTTTCAGAAAGAAGTATATTTGTGAATTGTAACGTAACAAACACAATTTCGTTCAATTCAATAAATGTAGCATATAAAAACATCCCCAAAGCAAACGTCGCGACGCGCCGCGCCGGTGCCGCGCCATGCCGCCAGAACGGCGGACTAGCCTTCAAGATTGCCTTTTTCACCTTTCATATTGATAATAATATTTGATATGATTCCCCACTTATGGACCTTACGGCTTGTTATGAGTCTTAATATCGTGAACTTTACGTAACGGGTCGTGTTATTGCTTT
This sequence comes from Saturnia japonica, assembly GCA_033032175.1. Classification (NCBI taxonomy): domain Eukaryota; kingdom Metazoa; phylum Arthropoda; class Insecta; order Lepidoptera; family Saturniidae; genus Saturnia; species Saturnia japonica. The sequence goes on along the minus strand of CM065311.1, from coordinate 6,132,235 downwards.
CAAATTTAGGGCGGCCTTAATTATGTGGCAATGTGAAAATAATTTTACAGGATATATTTTTAGGATTTTAGGTCTTTACAAAATTATGAAAAAATTTTAAGTACGAATTAGAACAGCGCAAAGTGGATTACATATTTGGATACGACAAACAGAAAAATAAATAAAATAAAATAAAAATCACATACATGTGCCCTGAAATAAATTCACTCCTTTTTCGGCAGTTACTCAATAATGATTATAAATAAATGTGTACATTTATTTTGCAATTTTATTTAATATGCTATATTTTGCCCAAAAAAGGTGGCAAACCTAGAGTAGCACGATTCGCGAATATGCCCGATCAACGGCATTCTGTAGTCCACACAAACAAAGTCGCGGGCACAGCTAGTCTCTAATAATTTATTTGCCTTTGGATCTTCGCAAGTTTTTAGCAATGCGAGTACCATTTTCTGTGTACTTATATTGATAAACAAATGAAAGTTTGTATAATGTAAAATAAGTTTCACATGCGTTTGGTTTATTTATAAACTTTTTTATGTCATACTAGCTTTCTCCGCGGCTCCGCACGCGTTAACTACTTAATTATTGTTTATGAAGATATCGTAATTTTTTTTTTATCCATAGCAATCAAGCATCTTAGTAGTAAAAGTAGGTACAAAATATTCAATCAAAACTTATCCAGTATTTTTTGCTCTATGCGCGCACAATGGGAAACCTCTATCATTTTATGTATAGAAATCACTGTAACAAGACAGTAATATCACGCAGATGGCACTGCTAATAAAATAAAATTTAACATGAAATCTAATTGGCCTTATTTTATTCAAATTTGCTTATGTTATAAAAAGCAATTTTTTGTTATACCATTTTAGGCATTTCTTCTCTATTACGATATATTTTTATTTAATGGCAAGGGTGTCTGGAGCTAAGGTCAGGAGATTTAACTCCGAGTTACCCATAAGAACTAATAACGTTATGGCAACAGTTAGTAATTAGCGATATGTCGCATAATTATATATTATAACAATTTTTAAAATTAAAATTGTGTTTGAGGTCACTAAAGGCAAACATTACACTTTTCTTATGCCTTGATGAAGGTTTAACCAAGTAATCAATAATAAGTAGACTTTTGTTTTTTCAAAACAGAAGTTAATTTGAAGTCAACGGAGCTAGAAAAGTAATAAAAGTTATTAAACTATGTATTTGTAAAATAATACAAAGGTTTACTATAGCGAAAGAAAAAAAAAAAATATTTAGGGTGTCTTTGTCTTTGTATATAGGCTTTAAGTATTAAAATCCTCACAGAGCTTCATAAAGTCTAATAAATAGCCTTCGGAGTTTATCTTGTTTGTGACAAAAATATTTGAAGACTGTTTACTTGACCAAGAATGTTTGTTCGGGTAAATTTACAAAGTTATTTTGTTATTGTAAAGCTTTGTAGCAAAGAATTCCGTTGACATAACTGTATTATATTATAAGTTTTACTTAACTTAGGCTTTTCTTATGTCATCTTTTTGATATTTGGTATAAGAATTCTGTTTTAGTAATATTATTTATTTTGTTATCACAAGGTTTCAGAAAAAAAAAAAACTTATTTAATTTATCAATTTTCTTACAAAAATTTATAACTTTTTTATGGTCTGCATTTTTAAAAACTTTCACTTGGTAACTAATTGTTTTTTTACTTCTTTATTCGCCGAAAATTCATGGGTTACTTAAGTGTTACCGTAAGTTATGGCTTACCATTAATTGGACGTTTTGCAATATTACATTTTTTTTTTCACTAAAGATTATTGGCAACGAATTAGCACCGATACTTTTTAAAACACATTACGTTGTTAGATTTTGATACCAAATGTTCAAATAGAGGAAAAGGAAAATAAAATGTATGGCAAGATTGTTACTAAATATTATTAGGGCCATTCAGTATTACGTAAGCACGGAGGGTCTTTGATTAGCTTATTTTTGATTACGTGGAGGATGGGGATCTGGAAAGTGATTACGTCAGCAATATTTATTTATTTCCTTTTTTCAGATTTTCTGCAAAATTTAGTCGTTTTTGATTTAAACACATACGGCAACCCAACTTGTCTATGCTCTAAAGCGAAACATATATTCAGGGATTCCCTAAAACCCCCCTTTCTTTACCCTATTTATGTAATTGCGGCAAAAAAGCAAGCTTCTCTTTTAATGCATATGGAGTATAGAATCAAATTGCCTGATCACGACTGGGTAACCGCTGAGCGGCATAAATTGATACCATCAGTTTATCTGGTTTCAAAATAAGCTCCAGTATGCTAGGATAACCGCAAACCGTTGGATATTCTGTGTCAAAATTCATCAATATTAGAAGTGTAAAGTATAGTTCAGTCATCGCTAGTACCTACTCATGCTCAAAATTTCGAGGCGCTGGTCGGCCTTGAAGAGTTTCAGGCGTTAACTAAAGTTGACCATGGATTTGTAAAACCACTGGTGATCAGGACAGTTGACGGAAGTCCAGATAAAAACCCGCGTTATAAAAAAAAAGTAATAGGTTTTGCTATACAACACTTTAAATGACATGATATCGATGTATTGTTTATAGCTACAAATGCTCCTGGTAGAAATGCGTACAACCGAGAAGAGCTCAGAATGGCTCAGGCTCTATATCGAGAACTGGCTGTTTTGTTATTATCTCATGATCATTTTGGGTTGCATTTAGATGACTGTGGCGTTACAATTAATGAAAATTTAGAAATTATATCCAAATTCGAGTATGTAGGAAATGTATTAGCAGAGGTATGGAGTTCAATAGCAATTGATGGTTATCATGTTTCTGCAAAATATGTTGCGTCGAGCGAACCAGATCTTCCTGATTTCCCAGACATTAAATGTTATTCAGAGCATGTACGTGAAAGCCAATACTTCAAAATGTAAAATGTAGGAGCACAGAATGCTGTCCTCCAAGAAGTGGCAAAACAAACCAATACAAAACAATAGGTTACTAAAGTAAGGCAAACAGCTGATGATTTGGTTTTGGATGATGGAGGACAATCTTTCAGTTTTCCAGTCAATTAAGCTTTAAATTTAAATTCTTCATTCAAATATTTTCTACAAATTAATGCCCTACGATTATTGTCTATTTTTATCTGTGGTCTTTATCATAATTCTGTTAAGTCCCTAAACCGTCATATCTAGAAGATCTATAAAGAAGTAAAGACATACACCGAAACGAGAGTAAGGCCTATAAGAGGAGTGACTGCTCGTTTTGCTAAGGAATTGATGTGCATAAAACAAAATTTAAACGAGTGCCAAGATGGCTCGAAGAGGACGATGTCGATATCCTAAAATCAGACGAAAGTGAACAGAGAAAAGACACAATACATCGAGCAGCAAATATTCAATGTCATCAAGAACTTATGAGTCATGGATTCAAGTGTCATGGACTGAGGACGGATAATTAGACATTATTACTAAAATTATGTTATATTTTAATAGAGCATAATAAATTAACTTATTAATTGTTAATATTACTTACTCTAATAAATTAGTAACGCATAACGTCTCATGAATTAGTAAAATTAATATATAATAATCACGAAAAATTTACTTACGCTCAAGTATGTAGTCCAAGTCACTATATTTATGAACCCAATACATTATTATATAATTTTTATTTTAAGAAATTATTTTATTTTATTTATTTTAGCGAAAATAGTATTGTACGCAAATAAATTTACCTTATCAGTACAACTTATCTATTCCAGCTTTCGAATGATTACATAGTTCGTTTTAAAGACGATTCTTATCGTATCATATCTTTTAGCGAATTACTCATTCGATAGTGAACATCGAATTAGTACTGTTGGCTGATGAATTATTAATATTGTGATCAGTTTTCTTTGTGGTCTGTTAATTATGGAAGACGGTAATGAGCGTAGAAATATGCGGCACCTTATTGAAATTTTCGAAGTGAGACCTAATACGGTTGAAGCAGAGGATTCGGCTGATAATACAGAGACAACAGAGGAGGCTTACAACATAGCATTAGGTATAACATTTTCGCGTAACTTTAAAGTATATAATATGACAAAATTTTGTAATAGGTAAATAAATTATATTACCAAGTAGTCGTAAAACCGGAGTCAGCATGTCTTTATAATGTAAAGCATTATATCTCAGCTTGTTTCGTTTACTCTCGATGTTGCTAATTAATAAAGCTTTGTAAACTCTTTCTATATTGGTCACGTGTGCTTTAAATATTATCATAAATGTATTTATTACTTTATTATTAATTCTGATAATGTCTGTTAAAGTAAATTAAATAGAAATATTATTGTCTAAATTTACTCATAAATACCTGAAATACGTGTGAATCAAAAGGTATTCATAGATTATATAAAACTAAGGTTACTATTTATTTTCTATAATTTTGATGGTTGATTTAAATGTCACATTATCATCCATCGGCTGATTACTGATAAAAATACAGTAATTTGTTTGTACTATAATCATATCTAACGTGGTACGAATCCCGTAAATATATTATATTATGAATAGAGTTGATTTTAGTTTCTTAATGTTTATATGTGTTGGTAAGACACGACTAAATTCTATTATATAAAGTAATGTACGCGGGTCGTGCAGGCTTCGAAAGGACAACCGGGTGATGAAAATTTATTACTTGCCTACTTTTCGGACTTCGCTAGAATCCCTAAAGTCCTTGTAATAAAGGACAAAATCGATTCTAGTCGATACAAATGGCAAACTTTATGTAATAAACTAAAATTTTAGATAAGTTGTTTTATTTTAATTTTTATATAAAAAAGAATAGTAAATAAGTAATGTAACCAATTACTGCGAGTTTAGAAAATTTTCATTAAATTGCTAAGTATTTTTAACGATCACGATTTCATAATTATTAGCAACGATTTTATCTGCTTTGCTGTTGTCATTAACGTTTAGCTGTATCAGCAACGAATGAAGTCTTGTTTTCATTGCTGCTATCATTAACAGCTAAAATTATTATAACTAATGGTAAAAACACATAAGTCCATTATTAAATTATATTATCGAAATTTTATATTTATAACTAGCTGGTGCCCCCGACTTCTGCTGTTGTCCCATGGGGAATAGCTTTATCTGAAAATGTCGACTATATTTTATTGCTTTTAAATGTAATTTAATTAATTTGAATACTAATGAAATCGTAAGAGATAGATGAAAGAAGATTACATGCGGCAGAGATGCGAATGTTAAGATGGACGTGCGATGTAATTGGTAACTAGAATGGTTAATATTAAGAATGAGTAGGTAGATACCTATATCAGAGGATGTATAAAAATAACACCACTAACAGAGAAGTTGAGATGATAAGTTTAGCGGTTAGCGTGCTACTTTGTTAGCGTTAATTACTTTATGAAATTGAATGAGAATAAAAAATAATCTATATGTCTCGGGGATAATATAGCCTCCTTATGTGATATAATTTTTAGAATCATATAGATTACGTCTTACAAACGTTCAAACTTTACCCCTTTATAAATAGTAAGTATAGACACAGATATTCGGAAACTTACTTTTAGCTACGTTTTGCTGTTTCTAATTTAGTTACATTCAAATTAAAATATCGAAGTACCCATACGTTTGTTTTCTCTTGGGTGACAGACATAACATGACCTCGGTATAGCCCATCAAATCCCTGTAGTGAACCGTAAATAAAGATAAAACTACAGTAATGACGGACGCGACTTAGACTGTTTAATTTGTGCGAGCTTGAAGGGATTTGTTCTGGTTTACATCTTTTGTAGTTATTTATGAACGTGACCCAAACAGGATATTTAGTAGCAGATTATATTATCTATATCTATATAATGATGTTATACGAAAGCTTTCACTGAAATAACATAAAAACTTATTAGGTGAGCCTTTGATACTTATGAGATTCTGTTATGTCAGTTACGTGTGTATATACTAGGTATGTAATATGTATGTAAGTATATATACGTTTTAGGACCAACTATTAATTTGATAATTTGTTAATGATCTATAATAATTATGTATAAGTATTATTTTTTAATTACGATTTATAAATGTGAATAGTGAGTACTTATTATGTAGTATGAAAAACCTATAAATAGATCTTTGTTTTGTTTTGGTAATGGTTTATTAGGTCTTAGATCTCTACTTCGAATCGTATACATTTACGAACTGTGCTTTTAGTATCTCAAATAAGCTGAACAATTTCTAATAATTGTTAAATCATAGATGATATTGACCCAAAGAAATGAAGAATATTATTTTGAGATACTAAATACCTATTAAGGTATCACACGAAGCATAGAGATGAAATAAGGTTTATTTACTTACACTTTATTGTTAGCGTTGTCATATATTCCGTATGTAAGGGTCTGCCCCCGTATTTCAGTAACGAGTCCCGTATTGATACGTATCCCTTTTTTCCCCCATTTTTCATCGGAATTCAACATTAACATCCATAATAAAGTAAAATCTACGTAAAAATATGACTTGACATGGTTGAAGTATGTTATTCTTGTTTTATTATTAAGTAGTTTATAATAATAAGCCATTACTGCCCGCTTTTTACAAGCTTTTATTATATATATCAGTTCGTGATAAATTATTGGCAACCCTATTTATTGTACACCGTTAATTATAGTTCTAATTAAGCATTCCAAATTATGTGATAACTACAAAAGGCGGGGCCTTATTCAGCTAGCTTAATATTTTAAAAAATTTTGTTGTCTAGGTAACGAAGTAGATCTGACTGCAGCGTTGCATAACCCAGCGTCGGATCTTGAGACGTTGATCGAACGTCTTGAACAAGTGACGTCACGGTTGGAGCGGCTACCGCTGTTGCGCGAGCGATCCCCGACCTCGCTGAGTTCCCCTGCGCCTTCGCCCGCTTCAACGCAACAAACCCCATCTCAAGACTCGCAAGAAACCTTCGAGTACATCACGACTGACAACATGAGCATTAATGGTTACCAAGACCTCATGCAGGTATGAAAAGTTGAAAACATTGTAACTTTGAAATTAGAATGAGATCAAGTCTAGTGGGAGGACTGGCTCTCAAGTGCAGCCGCCGGAACATTACCTATAGGCGCTTAGCGACAGATTTTCAACTTGAGGGTTGTAGCTAACCAGGCGGGCATTAGAAATATGACATCATAATAAACCATAGGGTTTCATTGCCATATTTTCCTTAATCGAAAGCTCAGGCTCATTGCAAGAAATAAATCTTATGTCGATCGATGCGTCGTCGGTACTTACCACGGAGCCATCATTGCTATGTTTTCTTAACTTTTTACAGTAAACAAGTTTCATACATCAGTATAGAAAAAAAAATTACAGGTTTACTCATCAATTATTTTTAATTATGAAATAAAATGCGGATAATCTTTCTGTAATTTTATGTGGAACTGTTTTAATAATCTTCTTGCTCATTCATGCTATTATTGTCATAAAATTTGTATTTCATTGTATTATTTATACGGGATACTAGAAAGATATTTTTCGGTGACGGTTAAAAAAGATCCAAGGTACCACGTACTAATTTTTGTTAGATATTGCGCCCTGTAACATTGCGTACCTTGTTTAGCTTATTTAATAATTTTAATTGGTTGACTTGCGTCGCGTTTCATTACACTACATTACGTTAGACTGTTTTACGATAATATCATTTTTAATTAAAAGGAAAATTATTATAAAATTAAATGTAATAATTAATAAATTCACGTTTAAGTTGAATATAATTTATAAGGTTTGTAAACATACGAATGTAGTGAAATCAAAAAGTTACTTACTATCCACTTTGGAAAAAAAAATGCCGGTGATACTTTAACTAATTTAAAAGCAATTAAAAACTATTTTGATTTTATAATGATTAAATTAATATTAAATCAACTGATTTATCTCAACAGTATTTTTATTTTATGAGACCAGTCATCAATAATCGTTTTTGTTAATAAAATATCGCCGAAATAAATATTTCTTGTTTGGCCTTCCTGTTTATCATGGACAGTGGCGTTAATGGCGTATTTACTTTCATATTTTATTGTTTTGTGTTTAAGATGTTATGAAATGTAATTTTTAATGTACGTGTATCCTATATTACATTATAATATTTATGAAAATACACATTAATATCATACTTTCCAGAAAAAAAAAACAAACTTTTGTTTCAAACTAATTTGTGAAATAAGTTTCAATCTGTTATAAAAAACTCAGCTTACAGTTATTTCGTCTAGATAAAACTCGTTTTGATTATGTAATTTAACTTTACTGCATGAACGAACGGGGTTGACTCATATGAAGTAAAAATCTTGTTTGTATCGAAAACTAGAAATAGAACTATCTGGAAAAAGTATTATCACTTAGATCCCGCGGCTATTAAAGGTTTATACAGGTAGAAACAATAAACGTCTTCTGTATTATTTACATTATTTCTTAAATTGTACACTTTGTTTTATACGTTACGTCTTTAGGCCTTACTTATAGACAATACAAAAGTTAGTACCATAGACGCATAGACTATTAAAATATTCATCCGTAATAATTGACTATATTTCTGAATTATTTTGTTATTATTTAATTGCTCCTTTTTTAACAGGGTCCCCTGCGCACCTACCTGGAGCTGTCTAAGAAGATTGGCGGTGATGTGGCCACACACTCCGACTTGGTCAACGCAGCTTTCCAGTAAGTAACTTACAACAATTATATTTTATAAGTAAACGGCCTCAGTTCACTATTAACTTATACCGGCGTGAGCAAGAAGAAACTTTTATCCTTTTTTGACAACAGAGTTTCCGCCTTACGCTGTGATTTCCTATCTCCTTTGTTTCAACATGCTGATAACAAAATTTGTAACATTTTCAAATTGCTTTTAGTGAGAGAATAACGCGTCTATTTCTAAAACGTCATTGCTTTACAGTCATATTGTAGTGATCCTATAAGATCTTCCAATTATCTATTTGCTGACCGACCAGTTTAGTTTACATTTAATGAATTATTTAAACAAAACTTAATAAATCCAAAAAAACTGCCTTCCAAATACTGATTACTATAATAAATAACTGGTAATATGGAGAATATAAAACGTGGACTGAATTTGCATAAAAAATACATTCAAATATCCGTAGTTACTGGGTCATATAGCTCTGTATTAACGAGCTGTAATCAAGGTTCATGTTACATTAGCTGTAGTATACATTATATCACTAATAAATACATAAATTATATTAATTTCATGTCTTAATTATTTAATGAAAATCATACATAATATATAGATTCTTTAAATAACACTTTCGATTCCACTGTAAATTCATTATATTTTTAGTATTTAATTGGAGGTATGCAGTTCTTTTTTTTTTGACTGACTGTTCTTTAGGTTGGTATTGTTTCGGCGGAATTCTCGTAGTGGCCTCGCGGAGGCATATTAGGCTCCTTGACTCATACTTTGAATAAGCCTGGTATAGACTAATTTCATTACCATTATCACCTCCATCACTCTATTTTTCTATATATTTATGTCTTAATATGTATATGTAGAAGATATATATGATTGATGTTAAGGGTTAAGGTTAACGTTCCCTTGGGTTAAAAATTCATGCATAGGTGCGGTCGCATAAAAAAGGCAATTAAAACGGACTGTAATTTTACGTAAAAGCTATAATTTCCTGTATTAGTTGTTTATGTTATAATTATATATTATTTATCTATCTTGTTGGTATTATCAAGGAGTTGTTTGTTTGTTAGTTCAAAGTCTGTGTTGGTTCATCAAAAACAGAGACACTATTTTGTTCTGTGATACATCAAATTATTTTAAGTATTTTGATACTCAGATTACTGGGGATGGACTACCTTTGAAGCTTAAACAATTCTCTTAATTGTTGAAACGCGATGAATCGAAAAAGAGACAAACACAGGCACCTATAGAATTTAGCCTGTGAGAGAATGAGATAGAATATATAATATACGGATAATGCAAGTTCTGATTTTCATGACTATGATGGTTGTTGAATTGGCATAGCGGTGTGAGCCGACCCGACTTGTACACACTGTTATATGTAAAGTACGAGTGGTCGATTAAAAAAGAGATTTGAAAGAAGTTATTTTTGTTTTCTGAAGGTTTCACTTGTACCTCGTGTGAACCGTACACATGTTTTTTCTATTGATGCTGTTATAATGAGATTGATAATATAATTTGAATGAGTTAGGTATCTTTTAATAAAGTCACCAAAAATCGATGACATGATAAGGGACTATCCGAGCAACCAGACGGGTTTTTATATATTTACGTATTTATTACTTTTACTAATATTAGGAGCGGTAGCGCGCTGTTAATATTCATCAGTACTAATTAAGGTTATTGATCTTACAAGAGAAAGATGCTTGCTGTTATTTCACTTCATTTTCTTTTTTATACTGGATAATATAAAAAATAATATAATACTTTTAATACTAATTATAGCAGAATCAGTGAATGACACTAATTGAACAATATTGTATAGAAGAGTGTATGTAATAATTGGTAAATAGAGGACATTTATCGTAAGTTCAAAAATTACATGCAAATACCGCTACCATAAAGTACCGATAAAGTCAAAAAAGAATATAAACCGATAAAGTCAACACCGCTTTTAATATAATTCGTCTAATTATTGTTATAATCATCGATCTAAATGATATTTACATATAACTTACACAATTTGAACTTTATCTTAGATTACTAATTAATGGAATTTCTATTTTTGTAAGTAAAGTACCTATACATATTTTCTAGAATATCTATCTCGTTTACACTTTACTTGAGTGTTGTAAGTGCCAATAGTGCCGTTATTTAATGTGTACATTATGACGTCCGGGCCCACGCTATATCATCCGATCCATAAGGACCTAGTATGATATAAAAGTCACTAAAACGGCAGAATTCTTTAGTAGGTGCACAAAAATGTAAACTTGGTGGCATATGTAATAAATTAAATTACATTGTACATAACGCAAAACTTACTTTATATATGGTAGAATTATTATGTGTTTGCTTTTGAAGTTGAAGGTGGTGTTATAATCTTTTCAAAATTAAGAGTGCTGTATAGTAAAGCGATTTACTCGTTTTCCAATAATACCTTTCTATTACGGCTCGGATCATTCATTTTGCCTCGTTGACTCTTAAAATTAAGTAACATTATTTTAGAAATATATCTATTATATTGACTTCTCCTTTGAGGATGGCATCAGGGATGTACGGAAGCAGCCTCGTTTAAATAAAAGATTAAAAAAGATAAACAACAATTAAAAACTAATTGAAGACTATTGATTGACCTGAAGACTACCTATAACATTTTATACATAAATATCTATATGTGATTTATACATCTAAATCATATGTTATATAAAAATACTGCAAATCCTACCAATCTTGGCCCAATCACCAATTTTAGTCACGCCCATTTAAGTATGAGCTATGCAAACGTCGCTGTTTGTCCATAATCAGTAAACGGTTACTATTTAACATTATTGGATGTAATATCTAAAATATGTAGTTTGTAGTTTATACTAGTAACGCCACCTCTACAGAAGAAAGAAATTATAATAAATGTAAACAAACGAATGCATTCAGTGCTATTTTCCTAAATGGTACATTCGGGAAGAACGAGTGGTACGTTGATTCAGGTGCCAGTATTCACTTAACTCCAAACAAACATTGGATGAAAAATGCGTCGCATGACCATTACATCAAAGAAATTGTCGTCGCGAATCAAGAAAAAACGTCTGTTGAGTGTAAAGGTGATGTTCAGATAACAACAGTGACTGATACCTGTGAATATGAAGTAGTTGTGGAAGATGTATTGCATGTTCCAAGCTTGACAACTAACCTTCTATCAGTGAGCCAGTTGATTGCGCAAAAGGCAACAGAGTGGTGTTTTCCCATGAAGGATGTCAAATCTACAATAAATCAGGTGATATTGTGGCTACGGCATGCTTAGTAAATGGAGTTTATAAATTGAATATATCACAGCGATTGTCAGCAGCAGCGAGGGTTTCAGGTGATGTTTGGCATCGTAGACTTGGCCATGTCAACAGCAATTATTTGAACCAGATGCAGAATGCAGTGGAAGGCTTGAAACTTGAAAGCAAGACAGATATATCAAAGTCTACTTGTGAGACATGCTGTGAAGGCAAACACAGTCGTTTACCATTTCCAAAAAGTACTACACAAAGTGAAAAGACTCTACAAATTGTGCACACAGATCTGTGTGGCCCCATGGAGACGGCTTCAATAGGAGGATCTAAATATTTTATGTTAATGGTTGACGACCATAGTCATATGACACATATCTATTTCCTTAAGCAGAAAAGTGAAGCATTATCATGTTTCCGTAGATATAAGGCACATGTGGAAAATCAACTAAATCACACAATTAAAATTCTTCGCAGTGATAACGGGAAGGAATTTTGCAACAAGGAATTTGATGCTTTTTTGAACCAAGAAGGAATTATTCATCAAAAGTCAAATCCCTATACACCTGAGCAGAATGGATTATCGAAAAGGTTTAATAGAACTATAATTGAAAAGGCAAAATGTCTTTTGTTTGATGCCGGACTTGAAAAATGTTTTTGGGCAGAAGCCAGTAATACGGCAGTATACTTACAGAATCGGACAATTTCATCAACTCTGAATGGAAAAACACCCTTTGAAATTTGGACAACAAAAAAACCTGATATTAGTCACTTGAGAATTTTCGGCAGCACAGTCATGGTACATGTTCCAAAAGAAAATAGACTAAAATGGGATAAAAAATCCGAAAAATGCATTTTAGTAGGATATCCAGAGGATGTGAAGGGATATCGCATTTATAACCCTAGAAAGAGAATTGTGACAACTAGTTGAGATGTGATTATAATTGAAAATAATCTATTGCCCAAAGAAACTACAGTAGAGGTGGACAATTCAACACAAACTTCTGGTGAGCTATTAGATTCAGTGGGGGACAAAAGAAATTTGTCAGAATTTGAAGATAGCATAGTGTCTGACGGAGATGAAACATACATGCCTTGTTCAGATGAAGAGCCCAATACAAGTGACAGTATAGACAGTACACAAAATGTAATCACTAAGCATGTATCTCAAAGGCGAAGAAAGCAGCCAGAAAGGTATGGTTTCACTAATACATGTGTTACTAATCTGGATGACAACCTTGAAAATACTGCTGATCTGACCCTGGAAAAGGCGCTGAGGGGACCAGAACGACAGCAGTGGTTGCAGGCGGTAGAAGAAGAGTTAAAGTGTTTTGATGATAACAATGCGTGGGAGCTATTAGATACTCCTGAAAGTGGTACGATAGTGCAGTGTAAGTGGGTTTTACGTAAAAAATATGAATGTAATAATACAGTGCGATACCGTGCAAGGCTTGTTGCCAAGGGGTTTAATCAAAAACAAGGAGTAGACTACTCAGAGACATTTTCCCCAGTAGTAAGACATACAACACTTAGACTATTATTTTCATTGTCAGTACAGTTAGGATTAGAAGTAATACATTTAGATGTTAAGACTGCTTTTTTAAATGGAGATTTAGAGGAAACTATTTATATGGTAAAACCAGATTGTTATTTTTCTTCTAATAAAGATAAAAAGGTTTTAAAATTAAAAAAGGCTATCTATGGGCTAAAGCAAGCATCAAGAGCTTGGAATAAAAAGATAGATTTATGCTTACAGAACAATAAATATAAAAAATCTAAATTAGAGCCTTGTATGTATATTAAAAATAATGATTAATTTATAACTATTGTAACTGTCTATGTTGATGATTTTTTTATTTTTTCAAATAATTTAAATGAAGTAAAAAATCTTAAAAATATTCTGGCAAGTGAGTTTAGTATTAAAGATTTGGGAAGAGTAAAACAATGTTTAGGAATGAATATAAATTTTTGTGATAAAGATGGTTCTGTTACTTTGAGTCAAGAATGTTATATTGATGAATTATTAAAAAGATTTCATATGAGTGACTGTAAAACTATTGATACTCCAATGGATAGTAAATTAAACATAAACAAAGGTACTAACTCTGATATAACTTTTTCTATTAGTTATTTAAGCCAATTTAATAACTGTCATACTCATGAACATTGGGAATATGCAAAGAGAGTTCTTAGATATTTAAAGAAAACTAAATATTACGGTATCACATATTCTAAAACTGGTAATTCAGAGATTAAGGGTTTTGTAGACGCCGATTGGGCTAATAATAAGATTGATAGACATTCTTATACTGGATTTTGTTTTGTGTTATCTAATGGTGTAATTTCATGGGAATGTAAAAAACAAACAACTATAGCTCTCTCTAGTACTGAAGCGGAATATATGAGCATGTCTGAGGGCTGTAAGGAGGCTATGTATTTAAGGAATTTACAGGCTGAAATAACTACTAAAATGTATACAATTAACTTGTTTAATGATAACCAGAGTGCACAAAAATTTTCAGAAAATCCATTGTTACATAAGAATACCAAACATAGATGTGAAATACCATTTTTGTAGAGAGTGTGTTTCAAATAATATTGTAAAGTTTCAGTACATACCAACATCTGAAATGCCAGCTGATATGTTGACTAAAGCCTTATGCTCTAAAAAACATTATACATTTATGAACTTGTTGGGTTTGAATAATTTAAAATGATTACTTATTTTAGATATAGTGGGGGTATTGGATGTAATATCTAAAATATGTAGTTTGTAGTTTATACTAGTAACGCCATCTCTTGTATTAGTATGTAAACACATTTTTTATATGCGTCAAAGTTCACTTTTTAAAAGTGTTAATTACACAATAGAATATCAAGCACGTTGTTTTATTATAAACATAAATATCACTATTATCGTTCTCGTATTTATTTCTTCATAAACATGAAAGTACTCTTGATGCCATAAGAATCATAATAACATAATATTTAATCTTCTTCTTATTTTGAGTGGTTCCGTTGAATGTTTTTACGACTTACGTATTCAATTTCAAATATATGGCATAGGGAACATTAAAAGAAGATTATTATGTTCTTTCGTTATTCATAATACAATATGTATTGAAACCCCCGTCGAATCCGAAAAGGGTATATAGGTACCCCAATGACATTACCAAAAAAATATCAAAATTTTATTTATAGTGAAAATAAATATGTTATTGCGATTTAAAATTTATCAAATTTTTAAAACGTTATAACACCTTCGCAAGCCGCGGCACGGCGCACATTGGACTGAAATCGGAGCCTCCCTTTCATAGGATTTTAGAAAAATTAAATATGTTATTTCATAGTTTTAAGTATACAGTTTTGTCAAAACAGTCATATCATTGTATAATTTAGCAATTTGTAGCTTTATTTTTAATTTCTACACCATATAATATGGACTTGTAAATTTCAAATGTATGAAAATGGATTTTCTTTTCGTCATAACTTTTTTGTGTTTTGAGTTGTAAAGCTGAAACTTATACATATCGTTACTGGGGTGGTAATGAACCCTTAGGACCTTTCACCTTGACCCCGGGCAGATATTTGTTGATGAAAATTTCATACTTTGATGACATTATATTGAGGTGAAATCATCAATCTGTAGCTTTATTTTCGACCTGAATGCTACAGGTATCGATTAATAAAGTAACCCCTGATTTACCCTACCGCTTCGTTTTCAAAAATACGATTCAGAATTCGTTTTAAAATTTCAATATACCTATTTTTCTTTATTAAAAGTTGTAAATTACCTATAAAATTGCCACTATAAACTTAAATTAACACCAATTATCATTACCTGCTACTATTCTTGATTGTTTTTGTTCCACATTTGTACCAAAATGTCTTGATTTTGCTAATTAGGGTAATTAGTTTATTTGTTTCGTGTATATTGATGTTTGTCATAAAAGATTAAACAGTTATTTCTGGGGCTAGATTGGGATTCTAAATGAAAGTAGTGTAAATAACATGAGATCTCATATTCATTTTAACTTATCGATTTCAACAGTACCTCTAAATAGATGATGTAAATGTAAATTCCAAATACATATATAAAAATATTTTATAACAAAATTATGATATTATAAATTATGATATACATATAGTTCCGATGATACCTACTTAATTACACTCATACATTACTCAGAGTCACACAAATTTCTTACATCTACAAACTCTATATTTTCTTTATCTGATGTAGAATTTACCAATAACAATTTAGCTTCATCTGATAACGGTTTATGGCTAAGTTGACTTATCTTAGGTCTGATGCTGGACAGGTATGGGTCAGAAGTTATTAACAAACTATGGATAATATCCTCATTTGTTGCAATTCTACTAATTTTTCTCGAGTGGAATACTCTAAAATTTTTAAAATCTTTATTGCGTGCTTCAAAAGCCTCTTCAGAAAGTTTGCCAATTGGGATAAAGTTATTATGCTCAATTATGTCTGCACCATGCATGAGTAATTTATGCACGCTAGAAGGCATATAATACCACTGATGATACCATTTGTACCATTGATACTGATTGATACCAATACTCAACATATTTATGAGCTGTTTTAGAACAATATTGCCGGAACTTTTCCACATGAACAAACTACAGACTACCTGAAGAATTACCGCAAATCTCCTGATGAGTTCTTCATCAACATCAGTGATCTGTGCAGTTACTTGAGGATTTGCAAAAAACCTACTTGCGGTGTTCCCATCATTGGTCGTTCCCGCACCTTGTTTAACTATATCTACAAGCAGTCCCGTTTCATCTCGAAACTTTTCTTGAATAATCTTTTTCTTGTTATCTACTAGTTGCTTTAAATCGTCTCTTTTGGCTTGCCATTTTTTGAAATCTAGGCGATACGCAATATGCAATACGCATTCCATGCATTTAATCCAGGCGTGGAGGGAAGATAGGCCATACTTAAAAATATCCTCAGAATGAGTTCTTCGCGATATCAAGTCGATGGCATTCATATCTTTCGGCTTCGCTTTACAAATATCACATACTGCTGTTGAGGTATCTGAAAGATATGAAGTTATCTTACCATATATCATGGTCATATGAAGTCTGTGTTTCACATTTGTATCATTGACAGCAGTTGGCTGCAATGCAGCAATTCCCCTTTCAACAATTAATTCATATCTTTTGAACGGGGACGCCTGGGCTCAATGTTAAAGGGTCTAAGGTTTCGTTACCACATCGGTAACGATACGTATAAGTTTCAGCTTTATAATTGAAAACAAAAAAAGTTATGATTAAAGGCAAGTTAATTTTCATACATATAAATTTTACAAGTCAATATTATTTGGTATATAAAGTAAAAATAAAGCTTGAAATTGCTAAATTGGTACTTTATTAATGATAATTGGTGTTAATTTAAGTAGATAGTCCAAATTTATAGGTAATGTACAACTTTTAATAAAGAAAAATAGGTATATTGAATTTTTAAAACTAATTCTGAATCGTATTTCTGAAAGATAATGAAAACGAAGCGGTAGGGTAAATCAGGGGTAACTTTATTAATCGATACCTGTAGCATTCAGGTCGAAAATAAACCTACAAATTTGATTATTTCACCTCAATACAATGTCATCAAAGTATGAAATTTTCATCAACAAATATCTGTTGAACGGGGACGCCCGGGGTCAAGGTTAAAGGTCAGCTTTACAACTCAAAACAGAAAAAAGTTATGACGAAAAGAAAATCCATTTTCATACATTTGATATTTACAAGTCCATATTATATGGTGTAGAAGGTAAAAATAAAGCTTGAAATTGCTAAATTATACAATGATATTACTGTTTTGACAAAACTGTATACTTAAAACTATGAAATAACATATTTAATTTTTCTAAAATCCTATGAAAGGGCGGCTCCGATTTTAGTCCAATGTGCGGCGCAGCGGTACGTTTGATCGTATGGCAGTACCCTGCGCCGAACCGCCTGTATTGCCATGTAAATTTTCTCATTTCACATTTTATTAGGGGTAATTTTTTTTTACTTAATAATCTGAGATAGATAACATAAACAGAATATGATCTCGATACTTATTAATACCTTCACGGATCCGACTGGGTTTTTAATACACACTGTATACCAAGTGCTGCTGAAACTTATGTATAGATGCTTGGCGACAGATTTTCAACTTGAGGGTGATAGCTCTAGCTAGGCGGGACTACACTGTTAGCTTTAGGGGCCCTATCCAAAAACAGAGCCGCTGTGGCTTTTACAGCTTCACCAAACTTGGGGGCGAGCGCTTAGGGCACTCAGCCGCGAAAGTTTTTGACGACTCGCACGAGGGTGCCAGAGTGGCCGAACCTCGGCTCGGACGGTCGTCGCGAATGCGAAAGGTCGCGATCTATCTAATTCCCTACTCCTACATATTCGAGCTAACTAACATATACTCATATGCACGTTCCCCTCCTCCTGGGAGGAAGGAGGGAGCCATGCGTATGTGTATTTAGTGATCGGAATGGTTTTTCTATAACTAGCGCAAAAAAAAAGGTCCCTTACAGAACCTATGTACCTGTGTGGTGTGCACGTGTGTGTGTTCATACGTGTGTAATGGTGTATGTGGGTAGCTAAGTCTTGCACGTATAGTGTAATTTGTATCGCGCGGGCGGCTGCCTGACCCAAGGGCTTCACACCGAGGAACGGACGGACCTAGGCTTGGGTTGCCGCTAGAGAGGGAGGACGTGACGGGTGTGCGGGAGCGAAGTTGACCGCCCGTCCTCTGCGGAGAGAACGGAGGTTACGCGGGCGTGGGCGGTGGCACGCTTTGTTTGGAGAGGCGGTGGAATAGAACGCGTCCTCGTTATAGCGAAGCAATACTCCCTTTAACTACACTAACACAAATTACAAAAAGTATAAATACGGCACACGTACTCAAATTTCTCACGCACACTAAGAAATTTGCAGCAACACAAATAAACTAACTAATAGTACACATGCAAAAAGAAGGCGGCGCGTCAGCCTGTAGTGACAGATTTTTAATAAACACATGAAACTAGAAACTAGAGATGAAAAGTTGTAATCGATATAAAAGTTAAAAAATGTATGTCCTCTATTTTCTAATGAAACCTTAAGTAACATATTTTATTACAAATTCGACTAAATGAACAATAATCATACATTAAAAAAAACATTTTTTGTTGACATTGTTTTACTGGCCACTAAAATGCAAATACAGTGTAAACTCTTTATAACGAAACTCAAGGGACTGAGCATTTTTTGTCGTTATAGAAAGTTATCGTTATATGGAGTGACAAAAAACAACCAAATTAACAAGAATTTTTAATATGTATGTCTTAGATAATAAATGCTTATAAATTATTGTTTGATAAACTTTGTCTGACGTTTTTTGCTATTCCAGTACTTGTTTTGTATTATTTTATGTATTCTATTCATATCTAGATATGTGGTGGAATCGTCTTCCTACACATTTCTTCGTAATAGAGAATGGCGTATCGCTATAAAGAGTGTTTCAATATGTGGGGTTTAACGCAAACCAACCAAGTTGGGCTCACTTCAACGTTATAGGGAGTTTATCGTTATAAAGGTTTGCCGCCTTAGTTGCATAGAAAAAAAAACAATTTAATTTGTTCTAGGGCGCAACTTCGGTACATCCAGCTGGCCTCTTCTCAGGCCAAGCCATCGCCAGCGAGTGAGATGCAGCTACTAGCACCTACCAGCGAACAAATCTCGGCTATCCAACAGTACCGCGAGAAGAACCGAGCTTCTCAGTACTTCAATCATCTGTCGGCTATATCTGAGAGTATTCCAGCTCTCGGATGGGTCGCCGTGTCCCCGACACCGGCACCATATGTGAAGGAAATGAACGACGCTGGCCAGTTCTATACGAACCGTGTCCTTAAGGAGTGGAAGGGAAAAGACGCGAACCATGTCGAATGGTGTCGCGCCTGGGTTCAGTTGTTGTCAGACTTGCAAGCCTACGTAAAACAATACCATACCACAGGACTCGTTTGGTCTGGTAAGTATTTAACATTCAAAATATTACTTCTTGCATCACCATACATACATCATTAAAATATGAATATCCTTTTCGATAAGAGTAATTTAAATTAATTTACAACAAAACTTCTCAAAGCCCGGATCATTGAATTATGTATTTTAAAATGTTTAATGTTAAAATTAGATAATATAACATTGAACTTTGGACCTTCTTTATATTTTATTAATGTTTTTTTTTTGCTTTGTAATAGTTTCTCTAAATACAAACAAAAACAAATCTGTTCACCATTGAACATTAATATGAATGCTTTATTCTAGTTTTAATATTTGGCTTATTTTTTTTTATATGCTTCTAAATAATAAGGTCGCTGTTTTGCACACATGTACTAAAAGATAATCGTTTATTTATTTCTAATTAAACATAGAGTTTCACTGACAACCCTGTTAGGTAGTCGAGTCGAGATGAGACCAAAAACAGAATAGGTACACACTAGTGTAGTGTGCGTATTACTTTGTTGATTCTCTTTTTTATACGAGTTACATCCAGGTACTGAACACGTTACCACAATTAAACACATCTACTAAACATTAAATTACACTTTTAGATTTTGCAAAAATAAGCGGGATTTGTATTGGTCACGTAAACGTAGGCCGATACAGGACGATAGTACATACGAAAATGGCCTCGTATCTCTTTTCGTTCTAACACAAGCGTATACTATGGCTTTTTCCCTTGTGTGTTTCCGATCTATATAGGGTAAAAGCCGGATAGTTGCCCCACTTTTCAAAAAAAGTCTATTATTTAAAAATATGTACTTACTAAGAGTAATGCAACATATATATCAAAACATAGGTCTTTGATCTTTTATATTTGTCTATTTTTGTAAACATAATTAATATTGGTTTTGAGTAAAACGTATTTTATTTGATCTCTCAAAAATGGGATAGTTGCCTACTGTAACGGATAGTAGCCTAACATTAAAAATGCTCCAGGGGATACTTGCCTCGTGCAAGGATAGACGCCTCATTATGATTTTTAGACAGAAACAACAATAAATTTATTTAGGTAATCAGTCTTTATTATTGAGATCCTTTATTAAATACTAATCCAAATATTGATCAACACTACAAAATAATATTAACTGTTGATCTTCTAAACTATAAAAACAACAAAAATAGCATCCAAACTTTAAGTTAGGTAAGATGTTACTAAAATTTGTAAAATTGTAATTCTCATAACATTCTGCGTAATAGTCATCAACTGTAACTTTTTTATTGGTATTTTCTATTTTTGAAATAGTGTTTTTCACTTTTGATAACTTATCAGTATCTCTTTTAGATTGTTTGATTGGTAGACCTTTGGCGGCCTTTCCTTTAGATATTTCTGAACTTACGAGTATAACATTCTCTTCATTTTCTCTGTCAGTACTGTAAATTTGTATTCTTCTCTTCCTTAACGTTCTTCCTTTGTTCAGTTTTATAAAATCTGTTTTATCAGATTCGGTTTCACTGCTGCTAATATCGATACAATTTATTGTCTTTTTCTTTTTTTGCCGTTGCCCTCTTTTGTTCACAAAGCTTTTCTAGATAAAGCTATCAGATGGTTCGTTTTTGACTGTCTTAAAATCTGTTTTTTTCGCTGTCCTAATTTTAGTGTCAGTTATTTTCTTTGTTTTCTTTATGTTCTGTTCTTTATCCCTCTCCTGGTCAATTTTATCATTACAGTTTAAAATTTCTGAAGATTGTTTAGCCCGTTTAGACATGCTCAGTGGTATTTTTGGTATATGAGATGATTGATGTAAAAATTTAGATGGTGTTTCTATTTGAAGATTTTGGTTCTGTGATTAATTTAAAGATATCAATGATGGGAATGATAGCTCAGTAGGTACCATTAAAGATATAATTTTCAATATCACTATCTCTTAGGGCTAAACAGTCTTGAGAAAGATTTAGAAAGCTTGAAGCGGAGTATGATTTTGGTTCAAGCTATTCTGCTCTTGGTCCCTCCCATTTGGTGCAAGACTTTGCTCAGGATCATGTGAGCGCTCTCCTAATAATGCAGCATCTCCAGAAACGCTTGGTAATTGATCATTTAGAGGATCAGGCTCGCGTTCTTGCACAAGTTCCCCCAATGCAATATCTGATATAGCAAATTCAGCGTCAGGCAGAGCATTTGGATTGACTGGGTACATTCCGCTGCCGCGAAAACCACTAATTGCATTGGAAGGAGTAGCTGCTCGAATCCACGCTTTGGCTATTAGCAGAACTGAATTGTACCGGTTCAGTTTTTTTTTGTGGAGTTTATGAAATTGTTTGTCTCAGCATAATAATATTTTTTAAACGGTCCGAATACTGATATGTCTAATGGTTGCAAAGCAGAAGTAGTGTGACTAGGTAAACAAAGTAATACTACATCATTGGCCCAAACAGTTTCTAGCATATTGACAGCACTTGAGTGCGATGAATGGCCGTCTAAAATTAGTAATACCTTTCCTAACGGCTTGCGTGGAATAAAATGTTCAGCCTGTCATTTATAAAAAAGGTCTGAAGAAATATATGCCGATTTCTTTTGCATGTAAACTTTGGTTACGGCAAAGACTGAAGAAATTACAAAAGCAAGCGTGTATATTTTATCTGACGTTGAGGGATAATGCGATTGAAGATGGTAAGCATACTAAACTTGATAGGTAATTATGTAGCTCTAAAACACAGTTGCCAGAACACATTGATGTGTTTAGAAATAGATTACACTTAAGAGATGTAGAAAATTAGTAGAGCTAGAGCTGTAGACAAATCGCTATCACGCAATTTAAAGGTATCACAATTATTGATTTTTTTAGTACACCTAAAGAGGTACACACGTTTTGATTTAGAAAATCCGGCTCTTGCATTGTGCCGTAAGTTCACGAGATAAAGACATAAAAAACTGAAAGGATTGTTTCACCGCTCTTGGCTAATCAAACAACGAATAATTTCAGCGCATAATTCAGCGAAGATAACTAACTATTTATGCTACAGTGAAGACAGTTACTTAGTTTGGTTTATGAAACCGCTATCCAGTACCTACGATACAATATATGAACTTGGATGAACTGTCTGTGTATGCAAATAGAACTCAATTTGAGTGATAATAGACAACAGTATCTTAATATTATAATCAGTTTTCCAGAGCATAGAATACATTCCAAGTTTCTCAGGTTTTTATACTATTCTGGCAATATGATGCCACTTCGTCTTAAGGTTTCATAGTATTAGCGCTCTGTTGACTTTATCTCTTCACCAGTGATATTAGTGCTCAGGTGATTATCAAGTAGCGAATTTATATAAACATCTATCAGCTCTTGGGATATTTGTTAGAAAATCATTGGAAAATCGTCGTCGCCGTGACGACAGCCCTAATATACCACAGCACAAGTTTTAAGTAACATGATACATATGGCTAATAATGATTCTGAAACACTATTTGTTTTCATCATGTGTTTGATGGTTGTGTATTATGTAGGCGAGATGAATCTTTACCTACCCGAAATTTTTTCATAATATAATGTCTAGGTAACCGAGCATCGCTCGATGTCTTGGGAAAAAAAAAACGAATTCTGGTTAAACTTGGAAAGTAAAAACATTATCTAAACATTTCCGAGACTCTAATTAGGTATATACAAGAAATGCTCACTTAATAGTATTAGATGAATAAAGAATTTTACAGACTTCCTTATTTTGTTACCCAGTGCCTGGCGTCGTGTGTTATTGCCATTACAAACTGGAAACACAAAATTAAAATTGCATTGTGCTCTAGAATTCATAATAAGCGAAAGAATAGAGTAATCCCTTTCTAAAATATCTTATTTTTGCCAAAATAATTTCTGTAAATATTTTATCGTTTCAGTCTAGACAGGGTATTTTCCTTGGAATGCTGTTTAATGACACGTTAACTTTCATGTTAATAATGAAAAGTCTGAAATTTCCCAAGTTGGACATATATGATGCTGTTTAGTGCTCTTTCAGCGAGATTCTGTCGCGTGGGTACATCACGACTACAGAATAAATTGCAAGTCGTTGCCATTGTAGTCAACAACAGTAGATTAATTTTTTTTTAAATATTATCGCTGATAATTATAATCCAATATAGTCTATATCATCTAGTATAAAATACAAAACTCAATCAGTTATTTGCAGTATTGAATATATTTTAAGTTTTCGTCTTATCTCTACATACGTCATTAAGCAAACCTAAGGTTATTATTATTATACCTAATAGGTATTTAACATTGATAGTTGATGAAGAAAGCATATATTGGCAATAAGCCTAACAATATTCCTACGTCAAGAATGTCATGGGATATACTCGTAGGTATATTATTATTATATGAACGCATACAATCGTGATCTTTTATTTGCAACACAATTTAACTAGCTAACCTGAGCGAATATTTTGCACTAACAGCTTTCATGATGTTAGTTAAACAGATTGCTAATAGATGGCGCCTTCCTTACATTTATTTTATCAGCAGATGGCCATTCCTAATAAAAAAATGTTTAAATCATTTTTAAACGAAAACGTTAATTTCAAACTGTTTACTTTGTGAGAACATAAGGTTTAAAATGGATTTGGAATAATTAATTACAATGGAAAATTGACGCAGATATGGCGTTGAGAGGAAAAACACTTTTGAGAAATAATGTAATATGTGATAATTTCATTTATATTACTATCCAGAGATTTTTACAGAGTAATGTAATATGAATTTCCTGATATTTGCAGGAAAGGGTAGCGCTGGAGTTCCACCTCCGCCGCCGCCCGGTGGTATGCCCCCACCACCTCCTGTATTGCCGGACACAGACTTCTCCAACATGACGGTTGACGATCGCAGCGCTCTTTTCGCTGAAATCAACCAGGGCGAAGGGATCACCAGCAGTACGGCTACGTTATTGCTTGTTTCTTTTTATTTGCCGACTAACGTTTGAGCATTAATTTGGCCTATTTTTTAGTGTTTGTTTCCTTCGACGGGTTTGTCTCGAGCATCAAGTTTGTCTATTATTACTTGACATAAATGCATGTGCATGTTTTTAATCATTTTTTTATTATTGTGTTTGACATAATCATTTCAGAGGGTCTAAATAACATTTTGTGTTGTTTTTACGTATATAAAGTTTCATTTATAACAGTTATGGTACTTTTTTGCACATGTAGTTGAATAGAGTAGCAAATGTTTAATTCTTAACAGTTATCTAAAAAAAAATGGATCACATCCAATTTTGAGATGTGATAAACAATGTTGCGTCTAATCCCCTTGTGATCTAAAACTAAATACTTAATAATATCTAAATATCGTTATCTAAACAATATCTATTTCAAAATTTATGTGTTTTGTTTATAAATTATTCGAGTTGTTTGCAGAAAACTATAAATTCCAAGTAAAGTTATAATTCCGAAGAACTGTTGGTATATTATTTAAATATGCTCATCAGTATTCTTTTACAGAGTTGTTATGAATAATTCTTCTGTTTACAATGCACTGAAATGAATAGCGGACTTTCCAAATGACACGAATATTACCTTGTCAGAATTCATTTTACTTCTTGTTCTTTATTCGGATATATCGGATAATAATCAGTATTTGAAAATGGTATTTCGTTTATTTCATGTGTTCGAACTCGCAAGCACGTAATTGAGCTTTATTCGTTTGGGACTGGTGTATGTGTGAAATTAGTTAAGTGAACTATTCATAGTGAATGTAATTTATTATGTAGACATAATATATGCATGTTGATTGTCTAAATGTTTTGTAAAACAATACAAATTTGCAGGGCTAGATTTAGAGGAGGGCGAAATCAACAGAAAAAATAAACAGCATAATCGAAAGGCTTTCTGGTTCAAAAGTAGTCGATTTGGTGTGGAATGCCCCGTATACATAATTTTCCGTTGTCCCAGAGCTTCCCTGCCTTTAAATACGAGCCTGCTTATTTGCCTGAGTAGAAAATACTAATTACAGTTGGCTCTAACGGAAATTGGTCTTCGATCACTGTTGCTTTAGTCAGACGCATGGACCGTTATATTATGAAACTGCGAAACACATAGCATGCAAACTTTGTCAAATGTACGTCAATTAGCCGATTAGCGACCGTCGATATTGTTTCATGATTATTATAAAAATGGGCAAGTTCAAGTGATGATAAGTGGGTACTGCATGCAATGACTATCTTCAAACAGGTATGCAATTCTATGAGAGTTTAGTAACCAATAAGTTCCTGTTTGTGGGGACTAAGCTAGAACAATCCGTGAGTTATTGCGTGCAGGCGAACCATACTCTTCAGACCGGAACAGAGTAACGCGAATATTATTGCTTTTTATTACAAGAAAATTTTAATAAAGAGAATCAACTTCAATTATTCTGAGGAGTTCCCTGGTGTATCTTTGAAGTCGAAAGTCCAATGCCAATGAAATTAATATAGGGCCAACCCTGAGGTAACCCGTTTCCAACGAAAAAAGAATCATCTAAATAGGTTCATAAACAAAGAGGTTGAACGTCCGTAAAAAATATACATTCGAGTTGAGAACCTCCTCCATTTTTTGAAGTCGGTTAAAAAATAGGCTCCTTTCGTCCTCAGCTCTGCGCAAGGTGACGTCGGACATGCAGACCCACAAGAACCCTACTCTGCGACAGGGTCCGGCACCGTTCAAGGCTACCGGTGGCGGTACTGCCGGGCACAAGTCACTGCCGCAACCTGGTGCGGGCACTCTTCCCGACAAGCCGCCCGTCTTCACCCGCGATGGAAAGAAGTGGCTCATTGTAAGTAATGTTTGAGGAGGATTCTCAACAGTTGAGACGTGTTCTTGCAGTACCGCCGTATCTGGGAATAATATAGAAATATGGATTTATCGGCGTTTGACATTGCCAATACGTCGTGGGCTGGCGTGGCGATTAAACCCG
This sequence comes from Saturnia japonica, assembly GCA_033032175.1. Classification (NCBI taxonomy): domain Eukaryota; kingdom Metazoa; phylum Arthropoda; class Insecta; order Lepidoptera; family Saturniidae; genus Saturnia; species Saturnia japonica. Next base: position 6,105,326 of record CM065311.1, on the reverse strand, counting down.
TTCATTTCCGCGGGAAGAGGCCTTTACCCAGGCTGGTATTATTATTAGTTTAAGCTTTAAGGAAGCATTCATGTGAATATATTATATCTTAATTAATCAAGACTTAACCTTCCTCACTTTTGCATATTGGTCAAGATGCTTGATCGAAAAAGTGCGGCTGTAAATTTCTACTTTTGTATGATCTGGTGTAGCAATATACCGCTTGACATCCGTTAACATTTCCTAACGATATAAACTATACTGCGCTGTTTATTTCCACCGAGTGAATTGACATTTCATATGTTGCTAGTTTAATAATGATGTCACCGATAGGTACTAATTGTAAACCCGTATAAGATTTGCAGTTGTTCGCCACAATAATATATTCGTTTTATAGTTTCTTGAATGTTGTAATGATAATAGTAAATGTTCGGGTATATAAAAATACATATATACAAAATGTATATATAAATATAAATTATAATAAACATATAAATTAATAATAAAAACCTTCAATTCAGTATTTATTAAATCTTACGATTCAAAAACCACAAAATATAAGGTAGCATAACACTACAAAAGTAAATGTGACAATATTATTTTCAGTTTGACATTAGTGATTGTCAGTTCACTCCGTGGGAATTAAAAACGCAGTATACGCACTTTAACTTGATCATTGGCGCTACGTATTAAAGTTTGTTTGTAGTTACGGTGTAACGCCTAAAATTGATGATTTAGGCTTTCATCGTCAGTTTATACTTATACTTAGTTATGAAATAACCGCCTGTAGTCAACATGGTGGTCAAATGTTTGATGGCTATATTTTATTGTTAATTTATGAATTCTGAAGCAATTATTTCGTTGCACCGACACAGGAGTACCAAAAGGGTAATTCGAACCTGGTAGTGGAGAACGCGGACATGAACAACGTTGTATACATGTTCCGTTGTCGCGACTCAGCGCTGACGGTGCGCGGCAAAGTCAACGGCGTCGTGCTCGACTCGTGCACCAAGTGTGCTGTCGTCTTTGATAACCTCGTCTCCAGCATCGAGTTTGTCAACTGCCAGTCGGTACAGATGCAGGTATCTACATAATTCTTCTTTTTACAAGCTTTTATTACTTGCTTTGTAAGTATAGGTCAAATCTTGCGACTGAATTTTAAAACAGTTAACCCGAACCGAGTGGGCTGAAATTTTGCATACACGTTTAGTTTGGATGAAAATGCATGGTTAGCTAAGTGACGGCTTTCTAAATCCTATATGGCAATATCCCAAAAATAGCGGATCAGATATTTTTTTATGAACCCTCATGATATGGGTAAATGAAATAAAAGGGAAAGACACAATCCACAATTCTGGCAACCAATATTTTTCTAATAATTATTATTCTTCTTATACATGGCAGTTAGATATACACTGCCTAATCCGGAAACACGACATACTAAAAAAGAGAGACACTGTGACGGGTTTATCACCGTACATATATATAAGTGGTCGCGACCCAGCCGGGTATAGATCCCTACCAACCCGCTTGATACTGGGTATACAACGGCTAATCTCGGAACGTGACAGCTAAGAGTGCCACTAAGTACCCGGTGTATGTTGGATCCTGCCTGACGTTATTGTGGTGTTCCAGCAAAATTCATTGTTTTTTTTTTCTAAGTAACATAAAAAATAAACACAGAGGAACAACAAATGTATTAGATTTAGAATGAAAAAATTATATTTTGTAAAAAAATTCTAACAATATCAGATGACAACGAGGTCTTACACTCGGCTTCCTCGTCGGGTTCGCTCTTGACTTCATCGATCGCCATCTGACTGCTCGTCTCTTCGGTTATTGAAAACATGTTAGTGCTGTACTCGTAGTGCGCCTTTTCAGTATAGTTCACATCGCCGTAGTACTCATGTTTTAACTCTGACGCTACAGCAGTATCAGGGATGTACTTGAAACAATTCATCGAAACGTTTTATTTTTAAAGTTGTATTTAAAACGATTAATTTCGTAGCAAGGATAAAGAAGTTCATCATACAAAAGCCAGATTCAATGGTGAAGTCCTCATGAACAATTTATACAAACATCGTTTAAAATAAACTGGTGGAATGTTTTTATTTAAATTGAGGCATAAGGGTCTGATGTATTATTTGTTTACAAATTTTTCACTTACGTAATACAATGTAAATAGTAATTTCTGTTAGAACATTTCCAACGATTAGCAAACAAACGTCATAATAGTGGAAGAGACGCTAACCTTTCTTACCTCGTAGCTATAAGCACACGATTTATATGGATTCTGAGCCCAGCTGAGGTTGTAATCGTCGTGATATATGTCGTTTGTGTTGTTTCTTAAATCGTTGTCAGAATCTGAAGACTCGGCAACCTTGGAGTAGTCTCCTCGAGCGTCTCGAGATGCCACGTCCAAAGGATGTGTATCAATATTCAGTATTGTTAGTTTATTGTGTATCACCTTGTTTAGCTTCTTTTGCCAATCCTCTAAAAGCTTTTTTATATTTTCCATCTGGCATCATAGAAAATATCATAATATAATTTATATCTGCAATTCACAAGGACACATTGACAAGTAAACTAAACCTTTTACCTTTTTTCTCATCATTGCTTGTTTTGAAGCTCGCCGCAAACATTTCTGCCGAATGAAATGTTTGAGATAGGCAACTTTGTACACGTTTGTAACTTTAACGATTTTGACGCGGCAGTCCTGTCTCATGTCGATGTCGTTTATCGTGGAATAAACACTGTTCTCTGTCGAGTTGGGATCGGATGGTGCGTGTTCACCGCAATCCATTTTCTCTGTCTGTCGCTCAGGTATAGCGGATGGGTCGCACTTTAATTGTTTTAGTAACTCGACTATTAGTTGACGATCTGCAAACATTATCGTGTTTAATTATACTTATAATATTGTATTGAACTCAGTCTTTAAGCACTTGACCAAAAAATTGCGTTAGTTTCTTCTTTAAAGTACGTTAGCTTTGCCCATTAATTGTTGATCACGATTTATGTTACTAAAACTTCATAATACTATTGTACGTTAAGTACCTTCACTGGATGTTGAATCCATGTGTAATTCTTCTGCAGTGTCCCAGGTTGAAATACTTTCAAGGGAGCGACGTAGTACATCGTCGGTAGCGATGAGGTGACGCACTCGCGCGCGCAGGCGTCTTAGTCTTTCCGCACCGCGTTGTAACTCTTCTGCGCGCTCCGTAAACTCCGCGTCACGTACAGATAATTTTGTGTTCATTATTTGAATCTATTATAAAACATGTGTAAAAGGGAATCTATTCTAAAAATAAAGCACAAAAGATTCTTTTTTTTTTGTTTATTTGTTAGAACGTCTAATCTCTGTTATTACAAGTCAGCTTTGAAAAATTCTTGTATCTTATAGCCAAGTAAGGTTATAGGATATCTAACATCACGCTACGACCCTTAAGATCGGAGCAGTGACCATTAACGTCAACCGATCTGGCAATCTGTAGGCAAGTAATTATCATAATAATGTATATAAAACAGTCATGTACAATTCAAGTTTAACGCGGGTGACTCCGTGGGGCACAGCTAGCTATCTAAAATACTTGAAAAATAAAAATACATAAATATAAGTAAATCAAAGAACCTGTAGCTGTATGTCTTCCAATTCAATTTGTTTCTGCTTGATCCTCTCCTGTGATTTTATGTAAATATTTTTAATCATCGTGTACATGTAGATTCCTGTTGGAATATATTTTAAAAAGAATGTCACCTAGAAAAAAAAATTAAGTGTCCGTGAATATTTTAATCTCTATTCACATTACTAAATACAGAATAATAGAACTTACAGTGTTTATAAAAGTAAAGCGCAAGTAAATTCCATATAAGAGACTAATCCAAAACTGTATGATTGGTACACCGTATTGATGTAGGACCGAGCTCCAGTATTGCCCTAGGCTCCATGTAGCTCCGTTACTCATCTTATCTTTAGCTTCAATAACAACGTCATCTTTAGTATTCATAATCTTATTCAAACGAAATACCGCGATAACCGGCGTTAAAAATAAATATAAAGTGGACATAAAAAGTAAAAAAATAACAAACAAATAATCAACATTCTGAAATACAGGAGTGACATTGACGTCTAGCACGAATAATAGATGATTTTTATAGACGATGCCAAAATTAACTAAGTTTGAAACCTTATTATTATAATTTTGAAGTAAAATTAATCATTCATCTTGGAGTAGATGATTTTTTTTTTTTTAATTTGCTTATAGTTAGGGGTGTTGCATATTTTCTAATTATTCTTCGACGAAACGAATCTTATAATTTTATTCGAAAATTTAGTTAATTATTTGATAATTCAAACAATTAAAATATTTTTCGAATAATGAATATATTTATTGAAGAATAGTCAATTTATACGAATAGTTCAAATTATTCAAATAGTTATTAATCGAATACATTTCGCAAATACTATTCGCCAACCCCTACATTTACAATATGAACATAAAAAGGTCAGCCCCAGAATATAGGATAAACCCCATAAACATCCAATTGTAGAACATCGAAATTTTTCTGTTCAGAAATTAGAGTCAACCCGAGATCGTTTTTTACCACGAAAGATATTGTAGTGCCACCAGTATACGGTAATTTGAGGAACTAAAGTGGCCATTCTGCAATGTTACAGCAAACTGATTCATAATATTAGAAATCTGCTCTTAGTTAAGGCATAACTTGCTGTTTAAATTTGAACTGAACGTTCTTGAGTATTAATTTCGTATCGGATTTAATTTAATTATGGATCTAATCATGGTGGTAAAGTCTAAATAGTGGAAAAACAGTGGCGCACTGCCACGCAAACTTATACTGGGGGTTAACTGTACATGTTCCAATTAATTATAAATATTTTTATACCTTGTATATTATTACAGGTTTTGGGTAAAGTCCCAACAATCTCCATTGATAAGACCGACGGATGCCAGATCTATCTGTCGCCAGAGTCTATGGATGTCGAGATCGTCAGCTCAAAGTCTTCTGAAATGAATGTACTTATCCCGAAAGGAAACGGCGATTACGTAAGTATTGTTTTATTATTGTTAAGGTTTCAGTTTTTGTTTAAAATATTTTATGGGTTCACCGAACAATTGGCAACTAAACTGTAAAATTTGTATCTGTCATACTTGGTATTGGTGAGATTGGCATACGTGGATAGAAGAAGCCATATAATTTTTTAACGTAAATGAAGATTTTATGCATTATACGATCGATGCCCTTTAAATATTTTTTTTTTAATCTGCATCTCTGACAGCGCATTTTCATGTTTCACTGTTTGTACATAGATTTAGTGTAAAAAATTATTTGTTAACCTGATTCAGTAAGGTACTTTAAATTTTACTCATTTATAATTCTTTTTAATTTTAAACAAATGGATCACGTCGCTTACTTTTATAACAATCCTTGTTTAGTTCGACCTTTAAAACATCCTACCAGAGATGAAATACAATGTGAACATAGGGGTGGTGCGATCTAACGATATAATTTTATCATATTCAGACGGAGCAACCGATACCGGAGCAGTTCAAAACGGTCCTGAACAAGTCATCTAAAGGTCTCATCACCACACCCGTAGAGAGCAAGGGCTAAGATCATTTGTATTCTTGTGCATCCGAGACTCGAGACCTACCCTATAATAATTATAGATATTTTATTGAGTATTTTATACCGAGACGTTTTTTCTTACAGTATCAAAATACTTCGCATGGTCTAATACAATTAATATTAGTTCACGTTATTTCGTCTCAATGTATCAATATAGAATAAATAAGTTTTTCGTTCTCATCCAGCGGAATATTTTCCGAGTCTCGATGTCTAGTTTACTCTTCATCATTAATATTAATTTCTTGCTCATCTCGCTATGTTTATATCAAATTATGTAAATCTAATGTGACTTAGAAATAAATATCTCAAGTATTTATTGAGCTTTGTGTAATGTAAAACATGTCTGATATTTGTATGAATAAGAATTTGACCGTTCTTTATTCAGAACATATCTCATCAGTAGTCAAGTACCATTCGGTACGGAGTTAAAATATTATACTTTGTAGCTATAAAGCGTGTGATTGCCTCGAAAATTAATTAAGGCTTACATTCTATTCTATGTGTTTACATAAAAACCCCGTTAAGCATAACTTAATCGTGGTCTAATCAATCTTTGATACTATCTAGTTGTAATTCTCTTTTTAAAATTTTCTCAGGGTATATATTGTATTATATACCCTATAGTATTTTATTGAAATTAGGACAATTTTATTTTTAACTTATGACTGTGTAATGACTATTTAGTTTTGTATTGTATTGAAGTATTAATCAGGACTTGATGATTATTGATCCAATATATTTGTAACTCACGTAGTTTAATTAAAACATGTTATATATTGTAATTATTAATTTATACCATTCTATTTCGAAGTTTGTACTATAGTATATTAAGAACTACAAGAATACTACAAAGAACAATATTTCCGTTTTGTTAATTTATTTTGCCGAGATATTAAATTTTATTTTTAAAAACCATTTTTTAATTTTTTTATAGGTGATATTTATTACTGAAGATAAATCCAGCGTTTACTTTCAAAAAAGTATTATATAACTTTTTTCAAGTGATGATGGCTCTGTGGTTTCTTATTCGGATACTACATCAAACGTTGTAGTTCGATCCTACAATGAATGTGAGTTTTCGGTAATAGCATGGTGGTAACTTTTTCTAATAACGCCTGACTAGCTACATCCCTCAACTTATTAATCTGTCGCATGGCATATATAGATGTATTCTGGCAGCTGCATTTAAAATACAACTGCCTCTTTATGTTTAGCGTGTTTATAATACCACATTTTTGGCCACACCGTAACTTAACCAGGTGACATTTTAATTCATCACTAAACCAATAAAGTAATGATTATCGATTCTAATAGTGAACACCGACAACAATAATTAATGTCAAGAGTGCCTACTGGTTATTTCTAAACGTTAATAATTACGTTTGTGTCGAAATTGCTCCCAACCTTGATAGGTAAATCTCAACACTTATTCTGGTTACTAGCTGGTACCCTCGACTTCGTCTGCGTATTATTGGATATACATAGATTGATCTCGGAACACGACAAACCAAAAGAAAATCATAGATGGGTTTGTCACTGTGTGTGGTGAACGCGATCCCTACCATCCCGCTATATTACTGCACATACACCGACTGATCTGGGAACACGATAAACCAAAAGAAAATTGAAAGAAAGAAAGGTATTATAATTATATGCCAATATGAATCCAACACATAAACCGTCCCAATAAAACTTAAAAATTAAATCACCCTTATTTTACCGGCTTGCGAGAAGTTTTTTTGAAAAACGTGATACCCCTATTATTTCTTACCAAAAGCATAAATATTAATTTTCACCTCCTTAATTTGATACATTATGAGTTCTTCATAAGAAATTTCGTCCCCTTATTTCATTCCATCATTCCTTTCATCAAGTTTACGTAAGGAGGTACATGTCCTTCTCCATGGTCCAATGTCTCTTTACCTACATTCATTACAATTGATTTGAAGTTTGTGAAAAAGTCTTCATATCAAGTCGGAGTCATAACATGTGGGACAACACAATGAAAGAATTCACTCTTAGCAAAATTGTATAATCCAGATAATTTACAATAGCTAGGTATATCAATATCAATAAATCAACAAACCAGTTGGCGTCTCTTATGTAGGTTTAGATTTAGGTTTTGATTTAGATATGGGTTTAGGTTTGGGTTTAGGTTTGGGCTTAGGTTTGGGTTTAGGTTTGGATTTAGGTATGGATTTAGATTTGGGTTTAAGTTTGGGTTTAGGTTTGGGTTTACGTTTGGGTTTGTGTTTGTCTTGCTCGGTTCCTGCCTTATGATCACAATTCAAACATAATCTAACCAATGTTACCACAACGGAATAGATTTAGGCTTAGGCATAGATATGAATTGATAACAGTGGTCAAGCTATAACATTAATCGGAACAAAATGTATTCTATGTGTTAATCCAGGTTATAGGCTATCTGTGTGCTAAATTTCATCCAAAACCGTTCAGCCGTTTTTGCGTGATTGAGTAACAAACATACAAACTTTCCATTTATTATATTATATTTGTAGGATAACACTGGTTAAACTATTACTTTTACCGAAAAAAAGTACCCTGTGTTATTCCAGGTCATAGACTATCTGTTTGCTAAATTTCATTCAAATCCTTTGAGCCGTTTTTGCGTGATTGTGTAACAAACATTGAAACATACAGTTTCACATTTATTATATTAGGTCCTTACATAAGAAATTAGCGTTTTGTCGTACTGAGAACTTTGATCTGAAATATCTCTTCTTTGGTTAAGAATTACAAATTCAAATTTATAAATTCATTTAGCTGGTACATTTGAGTTTTGAAATCAGTCATTCATTTGTTTTTTCCCGTTATTTTTTTCTTTGGCGTCGCTTATTACCGCACAACGGAAAACATGAAATATTGGTATAATTACGAGTACGAGTTCTACCGTGGCACAAATGCTGCAGAAACAGCTCGAAGGAATAATTATGTGTACGGCGCTGGTGTCGCAAAAGCAAGCACGGTACGTTTTTGGTTTCAACCTTTTCGTTTTGGAAATTTCGACCTTCAGAACCAACCCTGTGGACGGCCGGAGAACAAAGTGGAAAATGAAGAATTAAACGCTATTGTGGAAGCGGATCCATCACAAAGCACTTAGAGATAGCTGTAGGCTTCGGGGAAAGTGATAATCCTTGAAGCAAATCGGGAAAGTAAAAGAACTTGAACGATGGGTACCTTATGAATTGAGTGAATCGAACTTGCAAACACACGTCGACTGTTGTGTTACTTTGCTCAACCGACACAATAATGAAGGGATTTTAAATCGAATCATTACTTGTGATGAAAAGTGGATACTGTACGATAATCGGAAGCGCTCGTCGCAATCGCTGAACCCTGGAGACCCAGCCGAATCCTGCCCTAAACGAAAATTGACTCGGAAAAAATTACTTGCGAGTTTTTGGTGGACTAGCGCCGACGTTGTTCACTACAGTTTTCTAAAATCTGGCCAAACGATTACGCACACCACAACGCAACGCAAGACTACACACTGCACAACAAACCACCACCAAGTTAGATGAGCTACAATTGCAATGTCTGCGACATCAACCGTACTTCCCGGACCTTGCTCCAACAGATTACCATTTTTCCGGAATTTGGATAACTTCTTACAAGGAAAAAAATTCAACGCCGATGCGGCAGTCCAAACCTCCTTCAAAGAGTTTATTGATTCTCGCCCCCCATGATTTTTAGTAAAGGGATCAATGAACTACCTATGAGATGGCAAAAGTGCATAGATAACAACGGTGCATAATTTGATTAATTAAATATATTTTACAAAAAAAAAAAAAATACTTTATATTCCTCCCGTACAAAACGCCAATTTCATATGTAAGGACCTAGTACTTTACTAAGGAATATTAAGGAAAAAAACAATTTTGTTAAATTATTTTATTATCATGGCTAACGTCGTCCATCTGAATACAAATTTATAATATTATTACATATTCAAACGAAAAAGGCTGGTCATGTTTTTTTAAAAATAAATAGTTTCAATTAGCAGTAAACGTAGTGGTAAACGAAATAAATGGGCACAATACACTAATAAGCTATATTTACAAAGGCCCGACATTAAATATGGCATAGTGAAAGTTTAGCGTCGAAAAATCATACATATTTAGAACATTGGTATTGATTGAGATTTATTGAAGGTTACGGTTATTCATTTACTTACAAAATATCAGTCAATTAGAAAACTAATCCTAACTATTGGCTTATTAAAGCTACATATAGAAGGTATTCTAATCGGGGTTTATATTTGAGTTGTTCGATATCAATTTGTTGCAATCCCTTTCGTCGCTACCGTCAGAGCATTCTAAGAAACCGTTGCACACACTGGAAGCTGGTAAACATTTTCCTAAGGGACATCTGTACCCTTTGCAGGTGTCAGTTTTAGTCGCTCTTCTGTTCTCTGCTGCTTCTAAATCCGCGTAGAAGCCTTCATTTGATTCGTATTCAGTATCCGTTTCGTTGCGAGGCGATGTATTGTTAGCGATAACTGTATCAATCCAGTCGATGTAGTTTGACACTTTAGTGTAGACGCCAGGACGATTCGCTCTAGCGCATCCGTAGCCGTTGCTGGTTACGCCGTAGATATACCATCTCTCAGAGTCCTGAAAGGTGAAGTGAAATGTAGAAAATAATTATTCAACTTTACTTGGTATGAACTTATACTATTTTAATAAAAAGATTCATGCTCAGAAGTGGGACGGAAAGCGTATACGTTATTATTAGGTTTTTAAATTTGATGACTACACAGCATGTTTGATTTCAATAATAATAATTATAATTTAGTTATGTATAATTTTATTATTTCTTTAAAATTATAATAACTTTTAAATGATAATTGCTCGTGGTTTTATCAATTATTTAACCATGTACATACGTTGAATGTTATTAGCAATAACTTGTCTGTGGCAATAGGTGTAGTAATAATAACTAATAATTACCTTTAATTGTCAATAATTATTTATTTCTTATTTTTTATTATTTTCAATCTCTTGTAAATAAATAAATTAATAAAAAAGATATAATGTACAGGGTATAAACATTTAAATGCTGGCCCATTTTCTTTTCTTTAAAATCGATGTCATTGTTCTTTAGAACACATTTCTCTATCTCTTATTAGTTTCAGAGTTCCTCTCACTGACCCATTTAAATGTATACCCTGTATACTTCAAGAGAGGTATGGCACAGAGAAATTTGTTAGGAGAATTCTACACGAGATCGCAGCCAAATAACCTTGCATTTTGTTCTTGCGGAGCTCCTTGGGGGTTCAAGGTTGGCAACACGCTTACACCTATACCTTACGTATACCTAACCTGTACAAATCATCATTTGATGACTCAGTTGGTAACGTGTACGATCTGCATCGATCAACGTGAGTTCGAATCTCTGCAAAAGAGTCAGTCTTCCACCGGGCTTAGCGTGCTACCATCTTGGGCAACTACGTCTCTTAACATCAGGTGAGAACAAGCGTGCATATGCTACGATAGCCGCTTACCATCAGACGGGAAAGCAGGCCGTATGTTTGTTTGCTACTCCACCTTAGTTGTATAAACAAAAAAATTATAGCTAACTAGTAATTGCATATTACAATTGTTCGTCTTTGGGCATGATTAGGACAAATGGATATTATTCACCTGACACATGAGGGGCCCACCAGAGTCACCGAGGCAAGCATCTCGACCACCTCGCTCATATCCCGCACAGAACATATCGTCGGTGACACGATATAGAGGTAGGAGACGCGTTCGCCGGCGACATTCTGCGCTTGATATCACTGGCAGTTCCACCTCTTGCAAAGTATCCGCTGAAATTATCAAAGTTTTTTTAAAATATAATTTAGCAAGCAGGCATGCAGCTCACCTACCGGGCAATAAGGCCTCTTTCCAAGAGAAAGTGGCTTAACCACCACGCAAGCCGTATAAGTGATTTCAGACACCGAGAAATCGACAATTCTATATTTTCCTTCATTACTAGTACATACTGCACAGATATAACTTAACCATTTCTCAAGCGTTCTGATTTTCTCAAGATATTTTCTCTCACTGTCAGTCAATAGTGTTACCAATTAAATAGTCGTCGGAAAATTCGTTAGGTTCGACCTTACGGGCATCAAAATGATATATAAACTGTAGAAATGTGCCTTTTAATTTGGTTTATTAAACTGTTATTAAAATAAATAAGTAAAGATTAATCATCATTTTTATCATATATAGAAGCTGTGTCTGTAAACTTATTATTGAGTCGACGTAAGTACTCTTTAAGTTTGTATTTGATGTTTTTACTATTTATTGAATGGAACTGGTATGTTATTTATAGTGTTAGGTATCGTGAAAGATACGGTTGGTACGCCTGCTATAATAGTACATTATGGTACAAGTGTGTAATGTTGGTGATTACCGCTGAGGCGCCATTGAGACCCGAGCCGTCAGGTGAGGGTCTTAAGAGAGCCGAGGACGGTAATCACCAATACACACGTGTATCATACGACGTTTTTCAACACACTTGTGAAGAAAATAATAATAAAAAATCATTTTTCCTTGGAGTTTTCAGGTAGTAAACTTTGCATAACGTTAAGGGCTTCACGTCTTATATCGGGCGGTGTACAACATAAATCATTTTCTTTATAACTAGTACTTGTAGACATTTTAATTAATAAATAACTGAAATTTCAACAGTGACAACGAGTTGTGAATTTTTTTTCGCTATGGCAGGAAAAATTAATCAGTTTGCGCGCACATCTAACAATGGCGATCGGCCATAGACTAAAGGAATGAGGTTTCTTTTTTTTTTGCTCTCCGCAGATAGCGTTTTAGCCACGTATAAAATGAGGAATTTAAAGTTTTCTTTATTACAGAGAAAACAAAAGTTATATTTGAGTGAAAGTTTTATTTATTAAACACGTACTAGTTGAAATTATCTATTTAAATACGAAGTTGTATGAAATGAGCAAGCAATAGGTACATTAATTTATTTGTTCTATTGATCATTATCTTTTTTGTATCGAAACTTTTTTAAGAACAAAGAAACTCGACCAATAAAATAAAAAAAAACTCTATAACTCACTTGTGAATAATAGCAATGAAAAAGTCACAGTTTGATTACAGGTGTCATTATGTGCCTAATTGCGGTGATATTAGAGCCACTTTATGAGCAAGTGTGTTGAAAAAACTATTTTTAAGTGGCATTTTCAATGATTTGGTTAATGCCTGTCGTGTATTAACTTCACATTTAACTGATACCTGTATATAGGTAGATATTGTACAATTGTTCTATAGGTAACAAGTACTCAGCGCGGACATGAACAGGTAAAATACTTTACCATATTTGAATAAACCTATGTAGTTGTCACAGTATTTGCAGATTTTTTTATTATATTTTAAGTTAGATGTATAATTACGGAAGACGCGCTCATGTTCGTAGAGTTGACCCCAGCCCAGCACAGTGCAGTGCGTGCCGGGCGGCGGCAGCGTGCGAGCTGGTGGAAGGCAAGCCGGTCGAGTACGCGCGTGCAGTGGCACCGGGTCCACGCGCAGCAAAGCGATGTCGTTGCGAAAGCCGCGGGCTGCGTACTTCGGGTGAGCCACGACCTGACGCACTGGCGTCACTCGCTCCCAGGGTCCGCGCGGCCAAGCACCTCGACGTAACGCGCCCAAACGTGCCACCCAGTGTGCGTCTATTGCTCTGGAAACATTCATTTAAGTTTTATGTTAACAATACGGAAAAATAGCTTGGTAGGAATAATTTTCTTTAAATACTAAAATAATTTCCACCGACTGCTTATTATTATTTGTTATTTCCAGTTAATGTACTGTTCTAGCGAAGAAACTTTAAAACCTTAATGTTATTTTCATTTGATAACGGAATATGAGCAATAATTGAATCGTTGTCAGCTTGCTTTTTTTTTTTAATGTATAAGGAGAACAAAACTGAGAATCAAAGTCTGGTAAAGCGTTTTGCTCTCGATATGTGGGATCAGGGTGCCTTCCATGCTATGTATATTCAAAACTTGATTGCAAGTTACTTTAAATAAAATGCGTCAAAACTACTAGGCCAACATAATCCTAGAGGAAACCAAGAAGGAAAAAAGCTTTACCTAAAACATTAGAATGATGTTGGTAAGTATGGAGGGAAGGTTCTCTTCAACTTTTAATATTTAGTTCAAATCTTTGAGGATTTCTAAAGGCAATGTCACGCACATAACCACATCTATAAATTATCCTACTATCCATAATATTTCTGATTTTATTAATTATTTTAAGTTTTTAGTAATTATTTTATTTTCTATATAAGTGTGTGAGTTATATAATATAGATAACAGATAGGAAATAGTTTCATATTACACTTACTGGTAAAAACAATGGCTTGCTGATAGAAGCCACTGTGAGTGTATAAGAGTAGCACCGCACTGGAAGTCTCCGTCTCGGTAGAGTGCAGCCTGCCAGGGCCACGCTCCAGCCGCTGCTGCATCGCCGCCCACCACCCTGCTCCGACGGACCCACCACTCAGTTACTACCCTGTGCCAACGACTTGTTTGTGGCCCTAACCCTTTTGTATGGTTTGCCATTACAACATACAATACTACTCAATCTCATTTTATATCTAATGGAAACCGACAAGTGAAGTTTTTAAATGTACACAAATAAAGCTGTACACTGCCCTCGAATAAGTCTCATCATACTAGCGATGCGCACGCAGCTCCGCACGTGTTTATTATGCAGTAATTATTGACAATTCACATAGCCTATCAATAGACGAGTGACATAGGTTTCCCATGTACAAAATTTCATTTAAATCAGTTTAGCCGTTTTTGAATTAAATCCGGACAAAGAGAAAGTAAAAAAAAAATTAATGACGTATCTAGGAAAAAAATCATTGTACAGACCGAAGTAGAAGTTTATTATTATAGATTTACATCCATTTCAAAGTATAAATTGCAGGTACAGTGTATCGTTCCTGTTATCCCGCACACCCGTCACGTCCACCCTCTCTAGCGGCAACCCAAGCCTAGGTCCGTTCCTCGGTGTGAAACCCTTGGGTCAGGCAACCGCCCGCGCGATACAAGTGACACTGTACGTGCATCACTTAGCTACCTACATACAACACTACACACGTATGAACATACACACGTGCACATCACACAGGTACATAGGTTCTGTGAGGGACCTTTTTTTTTCTTTTTTTTACGCTAGTTAGTGTAGAAAACATTTCCGATTACTGAATACACATACGCATGGTTCCTTCCTTCCTCCCAGGAGGAAGGGAACGTGCCTATGTGTATAATTTAGTTAGCTCGAATCGTAGGTGTAGGGATTCGATTAGATCGCGACTTATTTGCGAACGCGACGACCGCCCGAGCCGAGGTCCGGCCACTTTGGCACCCTCGTGCGAGTCGTCCACAAAACTTTCGCGGCTGAGTGCCCTCTGCGCTCGCCCCCAAGTCCGGTGAAGCTGTAAAAGCCGCAGCGGCTTTAGGGCCCCTCAGGCTAACAGTGTAGTCAGTTCGAAAAAAAAAAAAAAAAAAAATCGTTCCTGTTGATTAAGAAATTTGTTACTCGTTAATTTTCATTAATTATTATCTGTAAGTGATCCCCCTTAATATAAATTGAAATGAAAGATACCTTGGTTGCTGTGCGTCTGCATGCGGTCTGATACCGCAGTCAAGATCGGTGCACCTGACACGCAGCGCACGGCGACGCTTACACGGCGCACGGCGGAATGTGAGCCGAGTGTCAGCTGCACGAGCTGCCGCGTTATGCCACACCTCCCAGTAACCGTATGGGTTGCTTCTCCGGCCTTCACGAGCTTCACGAGCCCACCCTGCGTCACTGAAACGAATACAATTCAACGACTTGTTAAATTGTTCATTTTTATTTATTACCGATCGTTTTGCATGTTGATAATATTTTCTAATGCCCGCCTGGCTAGTTAAAAATCTGTCATCAAGCACATAAAGGTATGTTGCGGCAGCTGCATTCGAGAGCCAGTTCTCCCACTACAGTCAGAACAACACTTAACATCAGATGAGGTTAAACGCTAAACCTATATATAATAAAATCCCCATAATTATTAAGAAAAAACACAAACAAAATAGGGTTTCTAACAATCCGTTTGAATATAAATTTAAGCACAAAAAGACAACCTCCCCAGTGAACGCGTTTTTGACGTGTAGCGTCATCATTAATGTTTAATGTTGTACTTGTGCATTGTGTGCACGGACAGTCCAGTCTCGGTCGGCACACGCAATGCACGCGGTAATAATACAGAAATAAACATTTTAATTTGGAAGGATTGTTTCATATTTATCTCCAAACCTCCAAAGACGTATTAGTTAATTACCGTATCAAGTTTTATTCTTATTAAATTAAATGAGCAATTCTTTCTCGGAAATGGCTTCAACGATTTCGATGATACTTTGCATTTAAATAATGTTTTACATTCCAAGTTTACCTAGATAGTTTCAGTTTCTCTTGGACGAAATATTATAATAGTGTCAGCTAGAGGACAGGGTTTTTTGGGTAAGAAAATTGAAACTTTACTTACTTGTATGTCATTGCACGACATACGGCTCTACCAAGATCTGGCAATTTAAGAGAACTATGCGCTTGTTCCACTACGTCTTCGAAGTTCTCTACGCACAACCTGCCCCAAACACCACGTTTTCGTACCATCACGTAACCTGAAAGATTATAGTTTCATATACGATATAATTTAAGATTTATACAAGGGAACTTGTTAAGCAAAATCGAGTAAATAACGAAATGTAAAAAAGTACTTACAAATTGTACCTATATTTTGATTATAATAATAGTTATATAAAGTAATTGAAATATCGCAGTTACTGACCTTCTTCATTGTAAGGTATTACTTCGTTATCTTCTAAGTTATCAGCTAACGTCACGCAGCTCTTTTCATCATCACCAAGCGGACAATCTGGGGTTCCGTCGCAAATTCGTCCCATGTCCACACATTGACGAGCATTTGCGCAAACATATTGCCCCGCTTTACACCAGTCTGTCAAAACAAATTATCAAATAAATTGCTTGTATATATGTACTCAATGTGTAGAAAATTTGGATGATTAGTATGTGTATAAAAATTTGGATGTGTAAACATTCTTACTTACCACAGTTGTTTTCGTCAGTATAGTCCCAACAATCGACGATGCCATCACATATCTTTGAATGCGAAAATTCGGCGCGCAAATAATCAGCACAAGAGCAAGTGCTTTCATCTTCACCGTCTGTACAGTCTACCAACTTATTACAGCGTGATGTCGACGGCAAGCAATCACCATTACTGCACTTGAATGACGTAGCGTTATCGCAGTGCTCTGAAAATTACAAGAATAACATTATGTGTATGATCCATTTAGTAAGTGTGATGGAAAACACAAATGAAAAGTTTTTACTAACGTTCTATGACAGTCTGTTTTATATCATCAGCATCATTTACTACCGGACTGTTAATCGGCTTGCTATGTGACTTTTCTGGTGTTTCTAAACTATTTTGTTCTTGATTTGTTGACTGTATTTTGTTAAATGTTTTTGTCAGTATCTTAATTCCAGCCTGATTTAATGTGTAACTCGATGGTATAGCTTTCGTCGAAATAACTACTCCGGGAGCCGAAAATAAACTACTATTGTTAGAATCTGATATTGTTGCTATACTAGCGAGTTGTTTCAATTTATCAATTGTCAGTGTATTCGTTTGATTTATAGGAATTTCTAAAACTACATCTGGTTCTAAAGTCAATTTATAGGATGGTAAAATTTGAGTCTTATTAGCTTGTTTACTGCTTACGCTTCCTGTTACGTGATACGATACTCGATATGTTCCTTGTGGAATACTGGGATTTTTGTTACTTTGAAAATTCATAAGTTCACTAGATTTAGGTAGTCTGTTTCTACTTGGCGCACTCTCAATGATTTCCGTTACTCTTACACTTTCCGCCATAGACCCCGTGGTGACAGGGTCATTAGGTTCTCTAATTATAGATGGGCTCTCTTCAGAATTTTCATTGTTATCATTGTGAATATTTGAATTTGGAACATAATTTTCTGTACTCCAATCATTTATATATGTTGCCTCTTCTGGTTTATTCGTATAAACACTGCCCAAGTATTCCTTAGTATCTATTATTTCAGGTTTGATTTTAGGTCGAGGTCTTAGTGGACGATTCATTCCCAAATTTGATTTAGCAGGCAGCAGAGTTATAACCCCTGCTGTCGTGATATCGATTTCTTCGTCAGGTACTACTTCTACAGATCCTATTATTTTATCGGTACCTTGTTCTTCTTCAGTTTCTATTTTAACAAAAACATTTTCTGATGAAGATTCTGGAAATCTTCTGATAACATCAGTAACATTTTTTAAGATAGAAACCTTGCCAGTGAACCTTGGTGTAGTGTTCGGAAACACATCATCATTTCTTGTTATTATGGCCTGCAAGGTTTCATTATAATGTTTTTCAAGGGACGTTTTGCTAAAGCTATTATTGTTACTCATGGACGTATTGACTAGCTCCCAAGTATGAAATGGAGCAGTTGTACTTGGGATAATCGATACTTTATTGTTAGGACGTTTTGTAGTGGCTTGCTTTGTAGTCTCATGTTGTTGGTCGTTGTTAATTTTTGCAGTACTAGCATCCGTAATCAAGGTATGAAGGAAGTTTAAATTTTCTGAAGAACTGGGTTGTGAAAAAGGAACAGAAGTGCTTATTGTTGAAGATATTATCGAAGACTCGTGTAGCGAAGAAGTATTTACTGTAGTACTCGCGACAGTTGAGGTAGTAGTCGTCGTAATATTTTGTTTTTTAATTATAGATCCCTCACTAACTTTAACCTTCTCTGTATTATTTAGTTCTTGTTCATTCCAATGCAGTACGTTTAATGAAACTGAGGTTGTTTTCTCCTTTGGAGGCCTCTCTTTAGGTTTGCCATCATCTTTCTCATCAAATTTTTCATCCTCTGTGAATTCAACAACACTACTAATTTTGTCTACTGGTATAGGATGTGGTTTCGGGAAACTGGATCCCAGTGTTTCCATATTTTTAAATGGAGGTGCAAATGTAGGACGAGTGAAACTTGTGTAAACTAGACTTGGAACATATACATCAGCTACTAGTTTCGAATCGACACTGTGTAAACTTAACGGACGTGGCGTAGACTTTTCTTTCAGCTGTACTGGAGGTATTGGTGTTATACTTTCCAGTATAGAGACATCATCAATTACTTCTGCAACCCCCATTCTATCTTCGGCGTTCATATCAATAGTTATTTCAACTGTTGGCCTTGGGCTACTAACGGATCCATAGTAAGGCTGAGTTATTGGCCGCCAAGGCTCATTATCTATTACGTGCGGCACAGTAAACAAAGTATCAATTTTGGGTAAATCTTTGTAATGATTTTCATTTGTTAGTAGATCCAGTAATATTTCTGATACTTTATTTGTAGTTACTTGTAAGGTTGTTGTAGGTTTCGACGTCGTGGGTGTAATAATTGTTGTTGAAGGTTTTATTGTAGACTTTTCAGTACCTTTTTTTAGTGTATGTTCTGTTCTTGCCGAAGTTATGGTAAACGGTCGAGGCTTTGGCGTACTAGAAGAAACTCTCTTAATTGTAGTTGTCTTTGCAACTGTACGTGTTGTCGGTGCTTTAGTAGTTGTGGTAGATTTCGCACCTGTTAATGTTTTGTGATTCTTTTCATCATGCCGAATCGGACTAGAACCTTGTTTATTTTCTGTAATATCAGCTTCAGTTTTAGTTATTTGAAACGTTCCTTGTACAACTGGAATATTTTCAGTGTCAATATCCGGTTCGTCTGGATCATGTTTCTTTGTTGGTTGATTAGGTTTCACAGTTGTCTTACGCACAACGCCAACTCTTGTTTGAAGTGTTTTATCCTTTCCATTTTGTGTTGCCAATTGTTTCTGATTATTATTAGTTACCATCGTTTCATTCAACGCTTCTTTAACGTAAGATTCAGAGTGGTACGTGTGTTCTAAATCTCTTTTGATGATAATACTAGATGTGTCAATTTTTATCTGTCCAAAAGAAGAATGCTTTGAGTTAATATCTTGAACTAAAATATTTTTCAGCGTTTCCTCTATATTTGACACAGTGCTGAAAAATAAAGCAGCATTAACAGTCTATTATTATGATATTATTCAATGCATTTGCAAATTACTTTTATCTTAACTGTTTTAGACTCACCTCGGTATTTTTCTTCTATCAAGATACAATCTGAAATGTACATCTAGTCGTCGGTCACCGAAGCCTGTGACGAGTGCTCCTGTGAATGCTTGACGCAGAGGTGAAGGTGCTGTAAATACTTGTCGTAATGAGGCTCCGTATCGGCGCGCTCGCTCTCGCCACGCAGGGCTACCGGGTGCTCCTCCGTATACGTCTCCACGTGTTACTCTTAACGTACCCTCAAATAATATGATTGCTAGAAGAAAAAAACATAAAACATTTTTAATCTTAAAATAAATATCTGGCCATGTTCGTGGACTAACATTTCAGGAATAAAGTTGTGGTTCAATTCCGCTTGTGCCAACCAAAATTATGATTTGATGCGGTTACTCACAAGTTTTTGCATTCCCTACAATAAATAGATAATCCATTGTGGATCACACTTCTAATATTGTATAACCCAATAGCATGGTTCATTGCGATTGACAATTGAACTCCTCACAGTATGTAGAATCACCTAACAGTGACAAGTAAAAGGAATTGGTATAGGTACTTGAATATTCGCAATTATCATAATTTTATGCGGTAATTGATACGCACGTATTTTGTACCTACGTATAACTTGATGTAAATGTAGGTATAATTATTATGTTAATCATAACTTGTATATATTTGCTTTATTTAATAGGGTAAGCCTGATACTAAATTACGTATTTTAGTAGATATCATTAAAAAGTATTAGATTGTTATTTACGTTCTCCATTATCTGGTCTCAATGCTCCCATGTAAAATGCCAGTGATGCTACGGCAAGGACTGCAATGGCGGCTATCAGTGCTCCTCCGACCAGAGCAGCGGAGCATAGACCACCACTTCGTGAAGTCGTCTCTCGTGCAAGTGGATACCCCCCACCCGCAAACCGATATTCACTCTGTAAAACAAATATAATTTTACCATAGTTATAAATTAATGAAACTATCTATAATCTTCACGTTTTTTACCATCAAATTAATATTAATATTTTTTACCTAGGTATAGCACAATGTGTTGGAGTAATGAACTCTAAAAATATAAATAATCAATCTCGCAAACAGAGGTACAGGTGTTGGGCAGGTTTTTCAGGCGATTAATTAAAAATTTAAATCTTGGTAGTGTTGAGGTAACATTATATATACAGACTAGCTGTGCCCGTGCCTTCGCTCACGTGGACTACAGAATGCCCGCGCGAATCATGATCTCCCGCTCCCGGCTATTTTAAAGACAAAAATGCTTATTGTGGGTGTTCCTTAGAAGATAGATGTATACTCTCCTGGACTTGTTTTTAGATCTTTTTAATGCAAATTAGAGATGTGCCGACTAGTCGGTGAAGCCGACTATCCGGCCACTATCGTAGTCGACGACTAGTCGGCGACTATACGGCATAGAGCGCCGACTATCCGGCTTCTTACTTTGTATGTATTTCTCAACAAGATGTATGTAGGGGGTTTTACGTTAAATATAAACCTTGATTGTTTATTAATATTTTTATTTTTTAATCAGTCTTACACATTTTGAAATGTAAAGCAAAGCAACCTTTCCTTTAGTAATCAGTTTCTAAAATTACTTGCTTAGTTGTCGATTGCTTTCCTCACATTTCTGCCGTTGTCTCGTACAACGGCATGAATTTTGATCGTATCTATATCTCACAAAGTTTGAATTTCTTCTAAACAATTTTTAATATTATTGGCGGTGTGTGTTTCAGTAAAATGTTTCATTTGCAATACTGCTTGATGATATTTGAAACTATCGTCAAACCAGTAAGCTGTAAAACTCAAAGAAATTTCTCTGTTATTTATGTTTGTCCACATGTCAGTATAGTGACTGAATTTGCAACTGCACTTATCACTCCTCTTCGTATTTCAGATATACTTGAAATACTTACTGCCCGGTATGTTATATTTTGGTTTAACTTTTCTCATCAAGTTTCTAAAAGTATTTTCAATAATTGACAACGGCTGGTTGTCAAGTGCAATCATCTCACCTATCACAATATTGATGTCTCTTGATATTGAGTCTTCACGTGACCATTGTACAGCAAGACTATCTTCAATATTTCGTTGAATTTTCTGACATAAACTGACCTATGATCACACTGAAGTTGATGGAGTAGGCACTGTTATAGGTGGTTCTGCTTAGATTTGCGACTGGGAGGAACCGTCTGTAGTCGAACATTTGATCGCAGAACCTAACTGAGGTATCAATCCGGGTTGGATGTCGACATTTAATATGGTTGTTCATACTTGTAGTATTTTCCGATTTTCCTTGCTCACCACAAGAAATTATTATTTGACATTGGCGACACTTGACTTTACGGTAATCATTATACAATTGTAAAAAAATATCTGTACACGACAGTTTCTTTTTGACATGATTAAATTTTAATTAAACTCTTTCACTGAAATGAACATTAACAGTATTTATTATCTTTACACGAAATAATTTTTTTACACAAAAACACCTCTCTGTTTCGTACAAAAGCAAAAATCAAGAAACAATGCGAAGTAAACAAAACAGTTTCTGACACTCTCGCAGGCGACAGTTACAACTTCCGCGCGAATCAGTTGTAAACGAAGCGTCACAGATATCCCCGAAACCGTAATCTAGCCGGCTAAAGTCATAATCGGCACAACTCCCCTAATTATTTTTCATAAATAAAAGTAGCCTAAGTTACTCCCTATATCATCAGCTATCTATTAGTGAAAGTCCTGTCAAAAAGGGTTCAACCGTTTCGGAGATTACCCGACAGAACAGACAGACAGACATACTTTTAAAAAATTGGTGTTTTGTAGGTATATGTGTCGTATATACTTTCATATGCATTTATTAAAAAAACTATTATTTTGACATTACAAACAGACTCTTCAATTATATTAATTGATATAGATTTAAATAATTTATATCATAAGAATTTACCCGTGTATATATAGTATCGATTCGCTATCTTATTTCCAATCACATCAAATAAATCATTTGATTACCCATTTATATTTATTTAGTAACTCCATCGATACACTGTAATTGAAAACTGCTTGAGAAAATATATTTTCGTTGTAACGTCATCTAGAGGAAAAAATGAGAATTAAAATTTTCTCACATTTAAACCACAGAATAGGTATTTTCCATTCTGTGATTTTAATAAAGGATCATAACCAAGAGATATACTCTAATCACTGAAGACGTCAGATAATAGATACTGTACACTTTATTTATATTTACATCAAATAAATTATTATCATTAGCAATGGAAGACATTAGAGATTTGTTTGTAGGCATGTCTCAAATATTATTGATTAGTGGCCGATGGGAACGCGGTGGGTTGTTCGTATGGGAAACGCCTGCGGTGGCCCGTTCATCTCAGATGTTTCTCATTCCTTGTTTCATCTGATATTCTGCGCAGTTAATCATACCTCCCCACAAAACCAAGCGCGTCGTGCACACCCAAGAATGTCGTTTCGGAAACACATACGATTGATGCGTGACTTATTTCCCTAAAATAAATTTCATGGAAATAAAATAAAAATCAAATGTAAAAAATGATATTGGTTGAAAACTTATGGAAAACAATTTCCACTACATAAAATATAAATAATCCTAGGTCCCACCGAGATTTGAACTCGGATCGTTGGATTCAAAGTCCAAAGTGCTAACCATTACACCATGGGACCAATATGATAGTTTGTGAAATTGCTAATTTGTTTCAATGTGCCAATTTATAGATATTTCAACAATCATTACATATTTCTGTATTCTAATTATTTATTATTACTGTACCAAAATAATTGTGTAATTGTCTATAAATTATCGAAAAATGATAGATTATTTATACCGATTTCACATATGTTTTCTAGAATTTTACCTAAAGACATATATTATAATAGCATGACATATTCGACATTTTAAACGAGTTTGCAATATTACCGAGAAACTCAAAATTTGCACTTGGCCCAAATGACAATCAAGCCGAATAAAATTGTGTTTATTTTTGAGCGTAGTAATTATATCGTGGAAGTTACGCTCATCATAAAAGGTTTGAAATATTTAAAAATAAGTTGTAAAAACTTTAATTCGGAGAAAATGATTCTCGAATGTTTGTAACCGAGTGAAGAGTAATTTATGTTTTTTTACTTAATAACAGTTGTAATTATAAAAAATTACATAAGAGTTTTAAACAAACATATATTTTTTCAGAGTGTGACATAAATACTTTAAACAATAGTTACAATGTAGGTACAAAAAAAGAGGTATTGAGAAGTGATAATTTTGTTACACTCAAATGCATACATACTTTTATTGTGCAATATAACTATCTATAAATCTATATATTAATACGTGAAGCAAACGCTTTCGGTACCTTTTTAAGCATATTGCGTGGACGGAAGACTGTGAGATTTGGCATGGTTAAAGTTTATATGGACAAGGAGTGCAGAAAGCTAAAATTTATCAATAATATCTGTTACTAATATATTAAATAAAATAAATTAATACTGCGAATCCTAACCCGAACAATGCCATTGAACTTAGACCCCCCAAAATATTGACATTGTCACATTCAACGAAAAGTGACAGCAAGTGATGTAGATAATACTCATTGTTTAGTGTTGCGAAATCGATGTAGCGACATCTATCTCGCCACATACGAACTAAGAACTGACGCATCCTACATCACGATATTAAAATTAACCCAACAATTGAACATATATACAAGAACCCGACAACAACCGTTGGGCAGTAGCCCGCCAGACATGACGCGCGTCTGGTCGGAGCGGAGTATCTACCCGTTTCAATGGTGGATGGGAGGAACTTTACACTCTGTTCCTCAATTTAACCCCCCAAAATTAGGTTTATAAATACTGCAAATGTCATAAAGAAATTATCAAAAAGTCGCAGGTCGAATTTCGAGCTTAGGACGATCGCTAGTAACTACAAATTACTAAAATATTCTTATAGTGTCATGTTTTCTCTGTATTATTTTATTTGAAACACATAAATATATGAATACCTACTTACAGTAATATTCTAATAAAAGCATCACCTAGCGTTGTGTAGTTGGCCTTGTAAGCTGGTTCTGGAAACAGGGTGAAGATGCAATATTCCATATTATACGTTTTTACACAAACGAAAAGAATTTTCCATTTCACTTACACATTCATACAGGTCGCTCTATTCCGCCTGCCGTGAGATCATTATTGATTATTAGACCTTCAAAAGCACCTTTTAGTTTGGTTTACACTTTCATTTATCACAGAAAAATAAGGACGAATATTGTAGTTACTTTTCCCAAAAAATATTTTATGAAATGAAATTAAACATTTTCACTTTCGGATAGAATATCCGAAAATTATGCAGGTACCTACTTATTGTTTGGGATAATGTTAATGAAAATGGAAATTGCGGCGAAAGTGGCGAAATAACCTGAGATATGGAAAATAAGTTAAATGATTTAGAATTACCTATCTAGAGATCATGCAAATATTTTATAGGTATGTATTGGTTAATTTGAAGATTATTCCACTTAGGTATTCTTAATAAACCTTATTTCGAACATAACAGTTTTCAATGAAGACATTTTAGTCAGTATGTTTTAACAATATGGTATATTCCATAGAAGTAGTATATATAAAATCTATGCTGTATTCAGAATTCTATTTTATAACTATTTTCGAAATATAGCGATTTAACAAAATGATATTAAATTACCTTCTTGATACTTGTGGTGATATGAACCTTCTTTTGAATAATTATTATATCTCAGACTTCTATCTTTTATACAATAGGTAGGCATCATACTATATACACCTTCGTTTAAGTGATAATATATTTTTGAGTATGCATAAAGCCTTTAAATCCTTAGGTATTATCCAATAACGAAAAAAAAAACAATTTCTGATTGTGTTATTCTCATAAATATAGATAAATTGTGTGTAAAAATTAGAATCTCTATCAAAAATTAACTTATTCAACTTTAAAATAGTACAAGGTCCCACCGAGATTTGAACTCGGATCGCTGGATTCAGAGTCCAGAGTGCTAACCATTACACCATGGAACCGTGTCTAAATTGCAGGAATTTGAAGTGTTATTCGAAGAAATTATGTAAACACACAATAATATATAAATAGTTTAATTCGGTTGGTCTATTTTATTTTCGTGTCGGAGAACCCTAATTCCATATTTCTTGAGCTTCGTTCGTAAATTTAATGTTCACGTTTACGTTTCACGTTTTATGCTAAAACATATTTGGCAACTTAAAACGGTTCATTTGAAATAGGTAGTAAATAAAAACAAGTTTAAAATGAATCGGTCTTGTTTTAAATTACCTATATAGTTAGAAAATAATACAGTATAACACCGCTTCAATGTAGTATAATTTAATAATAAATAGTTACTTATTGAATGCACAATGAGATGACACGCTGACCGTGGGCCCATTGCAACGGGGCTGCGATAATGAACCCACTGTTTTGCACCAACAGAGTTACTAATGACCGCAATGGTTTACAATAACGTTAATTTTACGCACGCTTGAACTACCGCGAAACAGCTATTAGTAACAAATAATCAATCCATTGTCACATAAATTTTCGACAGTCACATTTACCCGTCAGCTCCCATGGACGGTGAATTCACCAACTTCACGTATATTTCTGTTATGTAAAAGTCAATTTTCTATAAAAATTCACTTGTTTATTTTTTCAGCACTGTTTGTCCCGGTCAGATGCATTCGATGGCCAACGCAACTTTTAAACAGTAAAATGTATAATTATAATTACAATTATCGTTTAATGTACTCTAGACTTTATTACTTCACTTCATTATACTTATAACATAGTCATTGTGCCTTAACAACATAAAGAAGATAATATTATAGATCATGATCTATTACCACATTCGTTAGAACATCATCATTTCGTGCAAAGTATTTCATTTTGAATTGATGGAGAGGTGGAGAGACGGATGAGAGTCCGAATCAAAGACCCAAAACCTGTGTAAATATGTTACATTGGCTGGTCAATACACATTAAACTTTTAAAATTAAATCACTACCAGATCTTTTAACCAATATTGTGGAAGCAACTAGTAGATACCACAGTAAGTACATACTAAGAACAAAATTCTTCGTGTTCTAGCCGATAAAAGCACATAAAGGCAATATTTAACGTTACTTAAGGGTCCCATCTAGCGCAACACAAAATACTGTTGTTCTGTTATAGTCAGAGCTTGATAAATTATCTTCTACATTCAAGACAAAAAATAGACCATACATTAAACACAATAAACCCACATAGATTTTTATTCTAATCTTTAAGAAATTAAAAGTCGTATGATGAATAGTGGGTTACAGAATGAACTATGACATAGGTACTTGTAAACAATGCTACTATAAATCTTTTTACTTATGATGGTTGGATGGAATGCCGTATTATGTATACACAATATAAGATCTAACACAGTGTAAAGATTTTTAAAGTATTGTGTAAAGAAGGTTGATAAAGAGGACCGATTGATCCGTGGTTCTAATCGGCTTCGAGAGGGATATATTACTCTCTCTTAATTTTCGCAGCTCGATTTTCTGCTAATAGATAGTTTGTATTTCGCCAATATAGCGACTAGTACACGTTAATTTAAAAGTGAGTAGAGCTATTATTATATACTTGTAGAGTTATTAGTCGATATAGATATCTTTAGGTATTCTATGTGTAGTAACTTCCACGAACCGACAGGAACCAAAGTAGAATACTTATAACGGCAAATAGTTATTTATGTATCTGCGGAAAATAGCATCTGAGACAGTCGTTGAAAAATAGAAGGAGAAAATAAGCCAATGCGCGAACTCATTGCGTTTTGGTTAAAAACTTTTTATCTATGAGCGTAAGTTATCGTCGATCATCGCTTACAAGCAGTTTTAAGAATTGGTGTCTTGCAGATGGTTTATGAGTAATGGTCTAAGAAACTATTTAATTTAGTATCTCCGTGTAATTTATAACTGTATCTTTCATAGTTCGCTGAGATCTACTAAGAAATGTACCCTCGTATTTTCTACTATATATAAATATGAATATTTTAATTTTAAATATTTACTTATAACTATTTTATATTTACTATTAACTGAGAAATTATTGTATATATGTAATTGGTTTCTCGGGAATGGCTCCAACGATTTGAATTTTGTATTTAGATAATGTTTTACATTCCGAGTTTACCTAGATAGGTGTTTATCTTTTTTAAGATACCGAGCAAAGTTCGGTTGCTCAGATATTATTGTATTAAATACTCACTGTACTTAATAATTAATAAAGAACCTCAGTAAATAACATAATTATGTTGTGTTCAAAATTCATTTTATGTTTCACGCCTTGTCATGACGTTGTCTCGTTGGCATGAAGAAATATAACATTAAGTTTTTGCTCGTATTTCACCTCACATTATTTCTAAGTCGTATCGTTAACTTGTCCCTACGGATGAATCTTAAAAAGGTAAGCGTACTAATTGATATACAGATAACTTTAAACGCACTTAATATACCGGAATTATCATGTTTGGAAACTAATCGTAATTCCTTAAGATAAATATAAGAATAGATTTTTATTAAAAAGTAATTATGAGAACATTATACTAATATTAATGAGGAAGACAAGGATTCCAATTCAAAAGAGGCAAGGATAGTGCCAGGACCATGTTAAATCGATGTTTGAGGCATACAGCCAACGCCAATTCAAGAAAATGCTTATTTTTTTAAATTTCTTGTTCTCCTTTCGACTGTATATTTTTTTATGGATGTTCGGGCATAACTTCTTTGTTTATGAACTTATTTTGATGATTATTTTAGAAAGGAGATACATCAAGGGGTACATGAATGGGACCACAATTTTAATTTCATTTGCATTCTACCTTAGACTTTGAAGATTCACCAGGGAACTTGTCAGAATCATTAAAGTTGGTTTTCTTCTTTGTTAAAAACTGTATTTTTATAAATATAATTATACTAAAACTCTAAAAGTTGTAGCTACCTAAACTCTATAAGAAATATTATTTCTAAAATATTTATACGATAGAAGCACAAAGTTAATTTTCTCATATGAGCCCATGCATAGTGCTGATTAATATTCAATATTCATTGTTTCTACTATAAACTATTTAGAGGTATGTATAAAGAACTTTAAAAACCTGTCCTATTTATAAACTGAGCAAGGAATGAGGATGGGGTTCTATTACGGTGAACACGTAATAAATAATATATACCAGTAAGTAGAACGAACAAGTTGGCCTCGCGGCAGGTGTGTTTGACCTTACATCTCAAGTGATTTGCTTCTGTGCATAGGGTTTGACTTATGTGCAACTATTGATTGTATTATTATATATATTTGTATTATATATATATCGGGCCTATCGGGGCATCTACGGTCAAAATAACACAACTCCCGTCAAATGACTTTGTTGTAGTCAAAATATGTTGAAATAACGTGCTCGGCTTGGTTTAAATACACTCGACTATAGTCGCAGAAATTCATATATATACGACCAACGACCGACAGGCGACAGCCACGACATCAAGCCATGATGAAGCTGTAAATGCCGTCACAGTTTCTAGGGCCCCAAAGGCTAACAGTAAGTAAAAAAAAACAGCCACGATAGAGGACATTCTCGCTGGAAACGTAGGACTGTTCACATCTCTACAGTCATCCGTGCCGTACCATATATGCTCCGATGTAACCACCGCGATGGTGGTGGCCATCGTTTTGGTGGCGGCGCCCTAGTTCAAGACCGCCTCTAGGCGGTATCATGCATCGAAATACGACCTGACTGTGTATCCGCACCGTTATATATAGTACTAGCTGTGCATGCGACTTCGTGTATAAAAAAGCAACTAACTAAAAACCTCCCGTCACCTGAATCTCATCTTACGGTATTTGACCGGCATAAGCTTTGAGAATACCCAAATAAAATCATATTAAATGTTAACAGTCCTTTACGAAAAGCTAATTTTATTTAATAAAATTATTTTTATATACCGTTAATATCCAGCTATTAATAATGCTTTATAGTATGTTTGTTTAGCAGTGGCGTAGCTTGCCTTAGACGGGCCCTATATCAAAATTTGTTGCGAGGCCCAATTAATTGGTAAAAATTTTGCCACAAAAGCAACAAAAACGCTCGCATTGAATTACAATAATGATATATTAATTTTATGTTATTACTTACAATTAATGCTCAAAGGCGACGGTAATAACCTATGGTGAAAGTTTAAAGTAATCTATAAAAATATCGCCGCCGAGATCCTGCAAGCGGGCAACCCTTCGCTGGGTTAAAGCAGAGCCTGGAGGTGGGCGGTAACGTAAATGCCAAGAGCTTGTGGTGGGGGAGCGACCATCGGGGAGAGGCTTACTGCGTCTTTCTAGATGCAGCGGGCCTCGAGATACTCAATGTGGGGAAAAAGCCCACTTTTCAGGTCTTCAGGAGGGTAGCTTGTGAACAAGCATTGTAGACGTAACAGTCTGCAGCCCCACTCTTCTTGGCAGGATCAATGATTGTAAAGTTTATGAGAATCTAATAACGTCCGACCATAACGCTATCACCTACTCTATTCAAGTTTATAGGCAATGGACCGCTGTAAAGCTATAGGCTTGCGACAACCCGAATCTATAACACAAAGAAGATAGTAAGGTGAGAGTTCTCATCAGCTCTATAGGAAAAGCTGTCCAAGATGGGTTTGAAGGCGTGCAAAGTGGAGGAAGTATCCGTCATCGGTAATCTCGAGTCAGTTTTGTCTGAGTATCTCCCCTGCATAAAGGAACACCTGTGACCAGGTGTAGGCGGGGGGAGTGCTCGCTCTCCCTGGTGGTCGAAGGACTTGGATACCCTCAAACGGGAGGTTGCGCACAGGAAGAGAAGAATCCGTTGTGCCACCACCCCAAGACATGGGTAGGCCTTACGTTGTCGCCGATTACATTGATGCACTTGAAGATTTCAAGAGAAGGGTAGCGGATACACAAACTAAGAGCTGGAAGGAGCTTTGTTCGGCACTGGAGCGGGAAACCCTGTGACACCTGAGTGGCGGCGAGAGGAGGTTTTATTGGCGGACCTGAGCGGGGCAATTTTGAAACCTCAGGAGACTGACAACTTTCTCGCCTCTATGCTCTCCCCTGCGGACAATGTAGACGCCAAGTCAGAGGCTCAGAGGGCCATGAGGGCGAAGACTGTAGGGCTCCTCCCTGACTAACTCCAAGCTTTATCGGCGGGGGATCCACCCTTCATCAGGGAGGAGATAACGCGGGTGTGTAAGGAGTTTAGAGTCGAGTGGAGGGGATGGATTAACCGCCGATATTTGTGCACCTACTGTCTTGGGCGAAGGAGTGGGTCCGTTTCAGGCAATTGCTAACAAGTGCCCGGAGCTGGACTACTTTCCTCAATACTGGAAAGTAGCAACTGTGTGCATCGGAAGCCGGGAAGGGAGGATTATACCAACCTTTTCTTACAGCCCTATAGACCTGTTGCCCGTGTTAGGGAAGCTCCGAGAAAAGCTTTTGGCTGGACGCTTGCGTTGGCATGCACTACCCAAACTCAGCGTGCAGCAGTATAGGTTCATTATCATCTATGAGAATGAATCCATATATATTTTTTTACGGAAAGTATGGCCTAAGAGTTTAAGTGAGATTGTAGATAACATTTTACGAATTTTTGCTTACACATGTTTAGGGCCTCTGTAGCCTGGAAGCCCCGTATCATTGATGCGGCTGATAAGGTAGTAACGCCCCTGCTGTTTAGTATAATTTAATAAAAATCTTGATAGCGTAAACACCAAACACCGACATCTATCGTAAAAAATTTAAATCGGATAGATATTTTTAAATATTTTAAACATTTAAAAATATCGTTAAAAGCTATCTAAAAACATTTAAAATAATAATAAAAGCTCAACCTTCAATCTATACTAATATAATAAAGCGGAAGAGTTTTTTGTTTGATTGTTTAAATACGCTAATTTTTGAAATTACCAGTCGGATTTGAAAAATTCTTATTGTATATGATAGCCAGACCCACGAGAAATAGTATAAGCTATCTAACATTAGGCTATAACTGTCATATTGTCTTAAATATTGATTTTTGTTACGTAAGTCGTAAGTCGAGGCTCTCCCAAACTGATTTATCCGCGTGCACTGGCGTTATCGTTAATGATACGGAAATATAAAGTTCTACAAAAATATTGGTCCTTAGTATATTAAAAAAAAAGTCAGCGATAGCATATACATATGTGTTAACATAAGCCACAATAAAGCATTTTGTGACAGACTAAGATTTAGTGAAAATTAAAAAGTGATTTATAAGCATTACTTTTAGACTTGGCATTCCTACTACCTACCTATCCTTACTAACAAAAGTTACTTCATCATAAAGACAATTTTATGAAGTAAAATTTTGCTCTTTGTAGTATGTTATTTGAACACATAGTTTAGGAGATAAGGAAAAATTAAAATAATTTATACTTGTGGGAAGAATGATTATGAATTTATGATAGACTACACGAGTGCGTTGGTGGCGCGGTGTTTGTCTGATAAAATTAACACTGGTGAAACCATTGGGAACAGCTAGTTATTAATATAAGTGCTCACAGAATATATACTTGAGTGTGACCATAAATATTAAATAAAAATCAAGCCATACAGCGCCATCTATGAATACTCCTGGAAAAGAAAATACACAACTTTGAATTTGTTGCTTTTTTAAATTATGTAAAGATAAAATAATTTGGATTAATTTGGTAACTTTTCACTTATTACAAAATCAAGATCAAAAATTAAACTATATTTTATTCAATTTAGGCCCCATAAAGGCACGGCACCTATGAATGTCAAAACACTACCACCGTTTCGGTATACATCAAAGCCATCTAGAAGAACCGACAAGAAACACGATCGGGTTTAATAACATCTTATTATATATATTTTTAAATGTTTTTACAGTATTTAACTATATACAGTTATTATCCTTTTTAGTATATGTACACAGAGGGAATAACATCCAGACATAACCATCATTCACGTAATTAGCAAACCTATAATACCCCTTCGACAAAATTACCTATACCTATATTATTTTTTCTATGTACATTACCTAAACGCAATTTATATACCACACAAATGTTTATACGTGTAAAAATGCATCCTAAACGTATCTTCAGACTACAATCATACCAAATTTCATTAAATTCGGTCCAGTAGTTATTGCGTGATTGGCGTTCAAGCATACCGATAGACAGACAGAAAGAGATTTCGACTATTTTATTATAATCTTTTCAATGTACAGGTGTCGACTTTTTACTCTTATGATATAAGTAAGTATATGTATAGATTATTTAATTTTATATAAAAAACATGAAGGAAACGATTTTTTTTTCAGATTATTCTTGAAAATGGTGATGACACCTTATATTTACTTCATCATTACACAGGACACAAATGTAATAAAAACGTAATATTGGAAGTTGCGAATTAAATACATAGCAAAGTATGGCAGTAAAACATCCTTTACCTAAATTTAACCTCATTGCCTCATTAAATCACTACCTCATTAGCCCAGTGGTCGTAAGCGCAACTGCTATGCTCGAGGTCCCGGGTTCGATCCCCAGGTCGAGCAAAGTGTTAACAGGTTTTTCTATGAAATTCTCAGTACCAGCACGGAGTTTCGCTTTGTTCCCGATTAATGGCAAAAGGCTCGCCCCCCTATTGCATGGGACTTAAAGCACACTCGGCGAACTGTAGGAGTACATTAGTACACCACTGCCTAATCCTTCGGGGAATACAGGCATGATGGTATGTTTTATGTTATAAAATATAATTTATCCCGTGTATAGAAAACGTAAGCAAATAGTGGCGATACGGTGATGCCTAAAATCTGTAATAATTCTTTTTCCTTTTGCGTTACTTTCATATAAGTTCTAGGACTATGATTTTTATCTGTTTACAAATTATTTACATACTTTGTATAATTAGTGTACAAGGCTTCCTTCTTCATGCCTCGTGCTAATAGGTCATAAGGTGAAGATGAATAATAGATAAACGCGGGAACTAATTTGTAGTAGCATTGAATCATTTTTTATGTTCATCACGCATCAGTGATGATACTATAGTGAAATTTTTAATAATTATTATGATTTATTATTTACTATTTAACATTATCTTAGCATGAACAGTTTAACCTTGATCTTCTGTGAGAGTGCAGTATGCAGTGAACCTGTATAACTTATGTGTTTAACTGCTACTCAATAATAATTTAATTTAATGTATGTATATTTTAAAATATATCGTTGTTTTGAATTTTTAAATTATAAATACCTGTTCGTAAATTATATGAAACATTCCTCATTGTCTAAATTTTTTTTAATGTGAAATTCATAAATATAATATTTACCGTTGAAAACTAACGGATTCTCAAAAATTCTCTATTCATTTTAATAAACCACATTTTAAAATATATTTTGTTATCACAGTACGAGTAGATTGGAACAAAACTTCTTTAGTACCGTTAGGATTTGAAACAGGAAGAAACGAAAAAGCGACACTAATAAAAAAACAAAACATCATTTACAGGATTTAGCCTGCGAGAAAATGAGATAGAATGTACATAATATAGTATAATGTTATACTAACACGGTTAAAGCAAGTCCTGATTTTCACAACTATGATCATCGTCGAATTGACTTAGTGGTGTGACGACCAGAGTTGTACGCAATGTTGTACGAATGGTCGATATAAAAAAAAAAATTCAATAAAATAGATATTTTAAAGAAGACATGCTTATGTTTTCTGTAGGTTTCACTACTACCGCGTGTGAACTGCACGTGTTTCTTTTTTTACATAGTTATATAATTTTAATAGAGATCAGTATCATCACCTTCCATTTCTGCCATTATAACATGGTAATTTTATAAAACCTTGCAAATTACATACCTAACTTTTTTATTCTAAATCTTAATGAATAAACAATCATTATTATCGCAAATTATTTACGATAAAAAATTAAATGTATCGATTTGAGTAATGAACATAATGAAAAGTGGAAATTTGGAAACAAATGGTTCTTATAAACTGTGTTATGAAATTGTCTCTGAAATTAGTAAAAAGAGTAAGTTGTAAAATATCTTGTATATAATGTGTAACGTCACATTGTTTTAACTCTGTGAATATGTTCAATTTTTTCATCTTCGATTGATTTCATTTATTTATTTATCTATGATTCTATAATATGTTCAAAGTTTGTACCGTTATTGGTGCTCCGCCGCGCCGCGCCGCTTCGTAGTGTCTAGCTTTTATTATCAGACACGAGCATTATATAACTACTGTCAACATTAACGAATTACAGTAATATTAAACCTTTTGTTATACTCGACTACTATTAAACGCGATGCAGGAAAACTTTTTGTACAAAGAACCTTCAAAGATGAATTTACATTGTAATGAATATTATAGTTTATGAGATAATGTATTCCTCTATTGTACGTAATAAATAAGTATTATTACATCCCTGATAAAAACAGCACAAATGGTATAATATGATTCTCGTCTTTAAAGTAGTTAGTTCCAAAACAGAAGTTTGTTGATAGAGGCAAAGAATATTCTTGATTAGTACTTAAATAAAAAAATCGGTGAGCACACAAATAAAACATACACACAGTCTAACATAAGGAGTAGGTACACAAACCTATCGCAATTTTTTTTAAATTTTTTATTCCGATAAATATTAATAACTGGGCGACTGAGCTTTGCAAGGTGTCTTGCGAAAAAAAACCTATTTAGATAAACACACAAAAAAAAAATATCTAGATACAAAATTTCATCCAAATCGTTGGAACCGTTTCCGAGAAGATACATATAGGTAATATATATCAAAGAATTGCTCACTTATTAGTAAAAAAGCGACAAAGTTTGCAAATATTGTGTATAACTAAAACCAATACAGTCCAGTAACAGTTCTTGGAAAACATAGAGAAACAAAAACTTATACACCTACATTATCATTATTCGAAGTGTTCACCAACTGTAGACAAATATTATTATTAATAACAAAAAACGAAACACGACAACCAATATGTCTATAAAGAAAAAGCATGTAATGATTCATAGGCTAATTTATGCTCCCAATAGCCATTAAAGTCATGGTACATTCCATCGTATCGACTGATATGGTGACAAAAAATCCAAGTATTTGAAATTATGTATTAAAATAATGAAAAAATTTCGGATGATATGACGAGGCTTTGAACTATATCAAGGCTACCAACAACATACTTGTACATGATTCTAGATATATAGTTTAGGTAGCTAAGTATAGGGTTCTTGTAACCAGCGTTTTTTTTTTGTTTAACTTTTATAGGTACTAAGTTTTATAGGCTTTATAGGTTTAGCGTTTGACCGAATCTCACTTGATGTTAATTGACGATGTGACCTAATATAGGTAGAGGGTAAGTAGATAACACGCCAAGATTTCACTCTCAAATGTAGCTACTGAAATACAACTACAGGTGCTTAGCGACAGATTTTCAACTTCAGAGTGGTAATTAGCTAGGCGGCTATTTAAAAATACGCTATCAACATAATATATGGTTTTGTTATGATGTGTTAATTTCAGTGTACATTCAATCAAATAATATCGGGAATGGACGATTTCTTTATGGTTCCAAATTCTTTTTTTTTTGTTAGAACGGCACTTTTTATTTTTGGAAAGTAGTTTGAGTTGCATCTTCCTTTTAGATTAATTATAGTGCTGTTTTTAGTTAGATCCTATTATATAGTGTGTATTGCGAATTTCGTAATGGACAAAAACATCGAATAAAGAGTTTGTCTTATATTTTGCATTGCCAATGGAATTTCGTGTTCGGAGACACTGCATGTGTTCGGAAACAATTCTGGCTTACGGTGAATCAACTTTATCAAAAACACGTGCCTACGAGTGGTAAAAAGCGTTAAAAAGCGATCGAGATATGCTGGAAGATTTGCCTCGCCCTGGTAGGCTATAAACGTCTTTAACTGAAGTTAACATCGCAAAAGTAAAAGAAACAGTGACTGAAAATCCTCATTCAAGTTTGAGAGAGATAACCGCTGAAATTTCTGTGTCTCACGAGTCGACCCGAATAATTTTAAATAATACCCAAGTGATTATGAAATGTGTGTGTGTGGTATGAAAAATTTTGCCGCTCGGCAAGTCCCAAAAGACCTGAATTTACTCTAAAAACTCAATCGCATAAGAGTCACTGAGGGCATAGTAGAACGATCAATTCCGACCCAACATTCATGAAACGCATTGTTACTGGTGAAGAGACGTGAGTTTATGAGTTTGACATGCAAACTAGTCAACAAGCTTCGCTTGCTTGCGCATGGTTTCCTTTAAATAATTTACTACTAAATGCAAATAAAACCAAATGTATGAGATTTGTCTTGCCCAATTGTTCGGCGTGTTGATAGTAGTATCAAGATAGAAGGGAATTTAGTATGCTTAGTTGATAGTACTGTCTTCTTGGTCATTACGCTTGATTCAAAATTACAGTGGGGTTTGCATATTAAAACTTTGGCGGGAAGATTAAGTTCTACTGCATTTGCAGTACGCAAGATTCGCCAGTTAACAGACATTGCCACCGCTAGGTTAGTCTACTTCCCTTACTTTCATAGCTTAATGTCTTTTCATAGGTATTTTGCTGTGGGGTTCAGCAACTTAGGTAGATACCATATTTATATTACAAAAGCAGGCAATTCGAGCAATTTACAATATGAGACCCCGCGAATCACTAAAGAACTAGTTCCAGGAATTTAGTATTTTAACTTTGTCCTCCCAACACATCTTTGATAACTTAATGTATGTTCGTAAAAACTTAGACTAGCTGGATTTTGTCAAAGAGCAGCACAATGTTAATAGTAGAAATAGAGATAAATTAGTCGTACCGTGTTTTAGACTTAGTAAGACTAATAACAGTTTTTTAGGTAATAGTGTTAGGTTCTATAACAAGATCCCGAAACACATTACTGATTTGCCGGACAAAAAGTTCAAGGATCATGTCAAGCGTGCTTTGGATCATTATGTGAATGATAGTTATGTTTAGTAGTGACTCCCTCTCTGTACATCCACTAAATTATTATTATTGTACCTGTCATATTAAATAAAAATTGTACAGTTGAAAAAAAAAGATAAACCCGATCGAGTTTCTTACCAGTTCTTCTCGATGTCCGGGACGTTTTCCGAACCGGCAGTAGTGTTTTGACGTTCATAAATGCCTTTTTAGAGCCTAAATTGAATAAAATTATTTTGATTTTGAGTGGCGCCTTCCAACTGAACAGTAACTGAAAAAAACCACGCCAAAGTCGATCAAAAGTCAAAGTCATGTTAACTGTTTTCTTTGATTATCACGGTGTTGTACACTCGGAATTCTTACCGGAGGGTCAAACGGTAAATAAAGTATATTATTTGAGCGTTATGCGGCGTTTATGAGAGCAAATTCTACAAAAAAGGCCAGATTTGTGGAATAAAGATCCTTGGATTTTGCACCACGATAATGCGCCTTCTCACAAGGCCATCACTGTGAACGAATTTTTGACCAAAAACACCACAAATACCATCGAGCTACCACCTTATTCACCATATATACTGACAGCTGACTTCTTACTGTTTCCTAAACTCAAATTACCACTTCGTGGCATCCGTTATCACTCGGTGGAGACATAAAGGAGAATTCGCGGCGAGAACTAAACTTAATTCCGGAAAAGAGTTTAAAAAATGTTTCGATGATTGGATTATTCTTTGGCGTAAATGTATCGTTTCTGAAGGAGCATACTTTGAAGGTGATAAAATAAATTTGGATGAATAACTAAGATTTTGTGTATTATTGATCTTTTACCGGTACTTTTTTGACAGAGTAGTGTATACTTAATACGCAATTTATAGACCATACAAATATCCATACGTGTAAAAATTTAACCTTAATGTGCCTTTACACTATAATCTACAACCATACCAATTTTAATTTCATTCGATCCAGTAGTTTTTGCGTGATTGGCGACAGACAGACAGACTATGGAAACTATGGAAATGTGTTCTGTCTATGATTCTAAATCCCATAATATTTTTTTTTTTTAATATCTTCAATGTACAGATTTCGACTTTTTACTCTTTTATTATAAGTATAGATTTAAGGCTGGAATTTATTATAATTTTTTAAATGTTTTTGACAGATTTTAACGTTATTTAAAAATGTTTAAAATTATAAAAATATCTATTCAATCTAAATTTTCTACGATAGATGTCGTTGTTTGGTGTTTGAGCTATCAATGTTTTAATTAAATTAAATTACACTAAACAGATACTATAAAGCATTATTATTAAATGGATAATAACGGTTTATAAAAATAAAGTTATCAAATAAAATTAGCTTTTCGTAAAGGACGATTAATATTTGAAATTATTGTAGGTGGGTATTCT
Source organism: Saturnia japonica (assembly GCA_033032175.1). NCBI lineage: Eukaryota > Metazoa > Arthropoda > Insecta > Lepidoptera > Saturniidae > Saturnia > Saturnia japonica. The sequence continues at coordinate 6,065,987 of CM065311.1, read as the reverse complement.
CAAAGCTTATTTTACCGGTCAAATACCGTAGGGTGAGATTAAAGTGAGGGGAGGTTTTTATTTAGTTACTGTTATTCATAAATGAAATATACCACGCGGACGAAGTCGCGGGCACAGCTAGTAATATTATAAAGTTCAAGAGATTGTTTGTTCGTTCATTTGAACTATTTGAACTACTAGTCTGATTTGAAAAATTATTTTTAAATGTTATAGCATATTAGGAATGTTTATAGGTTATATAACTTTACACAACGACCCGAAGGAACTGAGCAGTAACCATGAACGTTAAGCAATCTGGAAAGCTGTAGGCAATTACGGGAAGTGAGAAAGAACAACGGTTAGCGACACCGCGACGTGGAGTGACACGGAGGTGGTCAAATTAATTTCACAATATAACACACGTGACACCGAAAGGCACCAGCTTCTGCTTTATACAATTCTGAAAGTATTAGTCATAAAAAAACAAACAAACATACAACCACGTGAAACGTTAATAGTAAGTGGGAATAACCACAATGACCGATAAATAGTCAAACAATGAAAGTGTCATTACTTATGTTGGCGAAATTATTTATCGTTTAAATTTTTAAAGGTCGCACAACGTGTGAAAGTTGACCATTCAAATAGTAGCTTCAATATATGATTTCATGGATTTCAGTTACGATGTTTCTCTATGAGTACCTATAATACATTTTAAAGTAAGTTAAGACAAATATTAAAGATTCAGGAAGAAGATATTTTAACGAAATAATTATAAAAACAATTAAATATGTTAATTAAATTACTATAATAAATACAGCTACATAAAATATTATATACCGTTTTATGCAATGGAGGTTGAACTGGTAATAAGCTTATATTTATAGAAAAAAGTAATAAATACAGAAAATGTGTCTAACAAACTATTTACAATTAATATTCCTTAGTTACAGATTACGGCTATTAAAATAAAAGCAAAGTTTTTTTATCCAGAAGTTGGAATGCAGTGGAAATACCACCTCAGTGGAAGATGACTTTAATTGTCGTATAATGAATAGGCAAGTACGAGTGAGTTGTTAAGTGTCAACATTCCTTTTTAGTATGCCAATGTATGAATCAGGGTATGCATATTACCCAGTATAGACAATATAGATCTTACTTTAATAGTCGTATAAGTAGCATCGATTTCTCAGTGTTTTTTTATACTTTCATTTTTCAACCTCACATTTTTCCCAATGTACCTATTCTTGTAACCTACTTTTCTAAGCTTTCTTATTAGTACAAGAACTGTCAAAAGACAAATTGTTATATAACAGAAATCTTGATATGTTCAATCGATAAAGCTTACACGTTATTGATTACAATGTTTTCTTTCAGTTAAACTTAATAAAAAAAGTTTATTTTAGGCACATTAAAATAGTTATTGAGCAAAATATTAGGTATTGTTATAAAAAATAAGTAGCCAGGAATTGTTACTGTAATAATAAGAATTTCGTTAGCCCACCTTTAAATAACTTAAAGGATTATTATTAGAATAGAAAGCAGGATTGTGGTAAGGTGTGGTGGTGCACAGTCGTATCGCATTGTCAGTGTGTCAGATAACGGTAGACACGTCACGGCCGCGACCGCCGCGCCGCGCCCGGCTAGAATACTGCCAAGGCGCCACGCGAAGCGACTACAAGCGTGTTGTATCGCGGTGACTCCAGGCCAATAGAACAACCAGCTAAATTTTGTTTTATATGATTAATAAAAATTAGTAAAAGTTCATATATATAAGTAGTATAAGTATAGCTCATTCAAGTTAAAGAAATATACTTTTTATCTTTTTTATGTAACTTTATGAGATTAATATCCATAGCAAAAAATATTATAACTAGAGTATTTAACGTCAGTTAATAAGTTAATATACAATGATTTTATTTGAGTATGGCTTTCAATACGAATACTATAAGATTTAAACTTGAAATGTACTAAAACGCGTTGCTCTGTTAATAAATAAATATAATTACTATACGAGTCTTATTAAAAGATTATAATTGAAATGTATATAAGATTACAAAATATGTAGTTAAAAAGCAATAGTACTTTGGACTTGCAGATATACTGTGATCCTATAATGTAGACTCTAAATTAATCCTTACAAAAAAGATACGCAATGCGTAGCTCAAACTACTGAAGCTAAAAATATGATCGTTGTAGTTTGAAGTTTCCAACATAGATTTCTTTTGTCTTGTTTCGAAGATCGGAAGTAAAAAGAGAGAATAATCCCTGGAGTTTCTAAACATTAAAGTACAGTGTACAGGTTCCTGGTCTCAAATAATCAAATATGATTTTCACCGTTTTCAGAAAAATCAAAGTAATATAATAAATTCATACCGGTGAACTCGCTGCAAAAACTAACTACTTTTAATTAGTAAGAAATTCACATTGTTAATGCGCATGCTAGTTTGTTATTGAATAAATGACCACAAATGTAGATATATATAATTATAATTGTTAATCACAAGTCATAATATGTACTACTTTACATATTATTTATATTTTATGCTACGATGTCAATATAAATGTATTATATGGTTATATTTGTGCATGCATATACCTGTTTGTATTGAAACATTCTTGTTTAATACAGTATTAGGTCAATAATAATCTCACTTTATATTAATATTAAACAAAACTATAAAAATAATACACACAAACCAGTACAGTTTACAGGGTTTATCCAGTATTAAGGAATGTAAAGGATACAAAAAGTCAGAATCTAAGTCTATGGTGCTACTAGGGATGAAAAGCTCCGTAGGATTTTCCCACACATACCCAAGTCCGTTTTATAAATTACGAAATATCTTGTCTATAATTATTCCAAAAACTAAGATTGTGTGCTAAATACCGTTATAATTTAGATCTAGTTGACGATTGTATATTCACTAAAAACGATTTTTCTTCAATGTGTATATGGCATTGGATGGTAACTCAAAGTCATCATCCCATCCAGACCTTATAAAATATCATTCATTGATCTAGACGTAGTTTTTGTTTAAAGCTTCCCTGGTTGCCTGCCCATATTAGCTAACAAAATGCGTAGGAACAAAAAGTATTTACGTATACCTAATTATTTACTATATTATTATGTGCATTGTTCAGGTATTGAAATTTTTGAATAAATATTAACGAAACAGTTAATAGGGCAAATAGTTTAAGCCACTTTCTATATGCCCTCTCAACCAAACATTTTTTTACTCCCTATGAATTAAAGTCCGATCATGACTTAGAGATTCTGGGTCAAGGACACGGTCATTAACCCACGCCAACAACGAATACGGATGGTTTTTCTTTAAGATCCTAAACAAATATAAGAAATGTTAATATATTTTGTCGATGTTGTCAATGAACGAATAACATTGGATACCTCAAAGGATACCTAATATTTTTGATATTGATTTCAAACAAATTTTTAGAATAAACATTACATTTTTACTACGTCGGTATAAAAAGCGTTTTCTCAGTTATTTTATTGTAGACGAATACTATTTCCATTCAATTTAATATCTACTCAAATTTTTAATATCTACAATATTATTTATCGGGTATAATAATAATATAATATAAAAATATTTATAATATATTTTTTGTTTTTTATTAATTATTCTAATACTAAATACTAATAAAATAAAGCGGAAGAGCTTTTTTGTTGGTTTGTTTTTTTAAATACGTTTATCTTTAGAACTACCAGCCAGACTCCAAAAATTCTTTTTGTATATGATAGCCAGATCTACGAGGCTATCTAACATTAAGCTACAACTCTCAGCTAGCCTTAAATATTAATATTTGTTAAGTAAGTGGGAAGTAGATGCTCTCTTAAGCACATGCGCTGACGTAATAGTTAATGATACGTAAATACAATGTTCAACAAAAATAGTGGCCCTCAGTATATCTTAAAAAAGTGCGCGATAGCATTTACCTATCTCTTATAGATAAGCCACAACAGGGTATTTTTCGTTTTTTTTTTGTTGATGATTAAAGATGGTTTTATGAGCATTATTTTTAGGCATGGCAAAATTAATACTTACGAACAAAAGACTTCATCATAAAGACGATTTACGAAGTTAAATTTTGCTCTTTGTAGCATGTTTTTTAGACACATAGTATAAGAGATAATTAATAATTAAAATAATTTGTATTTACGGGAAGTGAGAACAAATTATGTTAAGGCTACACGGGTGCGTTAGCAGCACAGTGTTTGTTGGATAAAATTAACACGGGTGAAACTGTGGAGCGCAGCTAGTTTGTAATGATTGATTTTACCTAATCCTGAATAACATTTCTACATAAATACAGTATAATTTGACTATGGTGCTTATTAATTTATTTAAATACGAATAAATTGCTATTCGCGTAATTAAGTTTGGATATTTTATAAAATAATTACTTATCTGGAAATTTAAGCGATGTTTGGTATCAAGCTCCTATTTAATTAATAACAATAAAATAATAAATTAAATAATAGTGTTTTTTTTCCTTTTTTTTAGAATAAATCACGAATATTAAACTTTACACGTACAACGTGATATGCCAAAGCTTCCTCAAACAAAGCCTTGGTGTTTTAAATTTTTCGTTAATGAAGTTCAATATAAGATAAAAAGAGGTAGATTTAAAGAGACCTCCTTTGGTTGTTAAACCTGAATATTATGTGTTTAAGAAAAACAATTTTATTAACGATGTACGCAATCTATACGAATCTATACTAATATTAGAGATTGATTTTTTTTATTTATTTGTTTAAACGCTCTAATCTATGGAACAGCCAACGCACCCGTGTAGACCAGCGTTGTTCTCACTTCCCGCACTTACCTACAACTTGACAGATTCCTTGACGTTCATGGTTATTAGCTCCGTTCATAAATAGGCTATATTAAAAAAAATATCAGATCTTACTGGTAGTTCCAGAGATTTTCGCGTTCAAACAAGCAAATTAACGATGTTCGCAATCTATACGAATCTATACTAATATTAGAGATTGATTTTTTTTATTTATTTGTTTAAACGCTCTAATCTATGGAACAGCCAACGCACCCGTGTAGACCAGCGTTGTTCTCACTTCCCACACTTGCCTACAACTTGACAGATTCCTTGACGTTCATGGTTATTAGCTCCGTTCATAAATAGGCTATATTAAAAAAAATATCAGATCTTACTGGTAGTTCCAGAGATTATCGCGTTCAAACAAGCAAACAATCTAATGGGCTTTACAAATTTTAGTATATATGTAGATACATACAACAATACATACAATATAACCGCAGGCGTATCGTAGCACAACAATAATTATTCTCCACTAACCAATATAATTCAGGACTACACTTTCGTCGAAAGAAATAATAAAAGAAAAATAATTAATATAAAATTTTAAATAATACGATAGATTTTTTCCCCCAAATATGATTGTGCCTACTAAACAATAGCATAAAACCTTATTAACCAGGGTATCGCAGTATCCATACAGAATACGAATAACCGTATCATAAAGTGATCAGCATTCTTTATTTTATAATTCATATAGCTAGTGGTATATTTATTATTAAAATGATCGTTTGATATATAACTATTTTTATTTGAAGCCGTTGCAACTGCTATCAGTATCTCTGCTTTATATCTTCTTCTGCTAATTTAATCTGATCTAAGGCCATTAGAATTAGTGTGAGCCCTGCTAAAACCAATGGCAATTTGCCATAGCACATGCGAACTCGGAGCCCTTTTCGATGTTGAATGCGGCATATTACAAACATTATAACTTATATAACTAATAATCTAACCTATAGTAATTTCGATTTTCAACATCTAATAAATGTGCTTTCTTATTATCCAAAGAGCTGTTTTAAAATTAGCATACAAAAATTTAATAAAATGATAGCTAAGAAACTTAACGAAGAATTATATTTTCAACCACTTTCAAATTGAAATATCATTTATTATGTGCTTGGTTTGTTTAATTTAATTTTGAATTCAATAAGTTACATAAACCTGGATGAAACATGTTCGAAGGAGACCACGTAATTAGCATGGTCCAGGCTCTAGCCGCGTCGCTTGCGAGCATTGAACTCGGACAGGTCAAAAGCCTGGCTCGGTGAGAGCCGTCCGTGTTTTTATTACTAACGCCTATAATACAGCCTAGGCATTTAATTTCGAAGGATATGCAACTAAAATTAATCCGTGAAATTGATAATTGGATGAGGTTTAGAATATGGTTGTGTTGGTAACAATAACAGCTAAATACTTAGAACAATTATAAATAACTAGCGTTTTCCTGCGGCTTCATTCGCGTCATATTTGAATGATAGCCCATCTTTTTTACTTTCTAACTGAATTGCTAAATACCAGTTGTTGTTCAACCTATGATTAAAATGATGGATTACAATACTTACATACAAAATATCATCCCCTATTTCATCACTTTAGGGGTTGAATTTCCAAAAATCCTTCCTTAGTGCTCTCCTACAGAATAAAAGGAGCCCGTATGCAAATTTTCATTATTCTAGCCCTAGTAGTTTGTTTGGCTGTGCGTTTATATGTCAGTCAATCACTTATAATATCCTTTTATATATAGCCCTTACATATTTTTGTTATAAATATTACACGTATAAACACAATTAATTAATAAATGTATTCTATCTCAAATAAAAATAAAAAGTAGTTACAAAAATAATTGTCATTTACACGAAGTGATAAGTTTCGTTTCATCACATTTTAAATAAATTTCCGTGCGATAACAATAACAAGATAAGCACTAATGCGAAATGTGGGAACTCAAGGAACAATAATCTATGTAAGATTTTTTCATAACCTGTACAAACAAAAATGTACCATTGAAATATCTAATTCTTTAAATGTTGATAATATAGTTATAGTACATAGGTAGAAAGGGTATTGAATCCTAATATCTTAGTTATCAAGGTAAAATTACTCTAAACATTCTTTAGAGATAAGTTTTAACATAAAAAGGATTATTAGATTTACTAAAGGAGGTTTTTACTGAAAAATGTTAGGACCTCAGCACGGATTTAATTTACAGAGGTTTCTCACTTATCCAGGTTAATAAGGTTTCATTTAGAGCTCTCATTCGTCCGGGTTTCCCTGGATTTTTCCTAGTTTGAAAAGTGTCCGGAGAGCGTCCAGACGGGGTTTTTTGAAAAGTGCGGACACGTATTAGCAATTAGCAAAAATAATGTTATTTAAAAACTTATGCTAACTTAATTAGATGACTTATATTAGTTTGTTATGATTTCAGTTATATGTAGCATTATTTAAGCCTATATAGACAATTTATTTAATTACTTGAATTATTAAAAGAACGCTTACTAGATTCACAGACAAGATTACCTCTGAAAAGGATGTGTAGGTAAAGTTGAATAAGAATAGATAGATACATATTTCATTTGTTTTGATATATTGTGGGCCGATGTTGTCAAATATTACAAAATAAATAGAAGCATTTCTTTAAAATGAAACAAAAGAAAATTAGGATGTTTATTTTATTTACGTTTAAAAAAATGTATGTCCGGAGAAACACTTCAATTCGTCCAAATGTCCTAGGTAGTGGTAGCGCCCCACGTTTAATTGTATACAGAATAATTATATTGAAAAGTTTTCTCAATAAACTGTTTTAAGAAAGTAAATAAATGAAATGGTTTCAGTTTTCCAACCAATAGCTACGTAAGGTATTTTATATGAATATAATTCACAAAACAAGGCGCTAAAAAGTGGTTTCTCATGTCTATGTAAAATGATGATAAATATATTGGTATGTTGATTATTTCACTGGAAAAATATCGCATAGGCATCAGAAGTCGAGCTACTTTTTAGCACACTTGATAAGTTTAGTAACTGCACTCTATCCTTATTATTTATAATATATATTATAATTATATGTAAATACTGAGTGCTAAGTGCACATGTGAAAAAGTGAAAATTTTCGAAAATGGTTCAATTATATACAGTATTTGGAAAGGAAAGTTATTACTGTATCTGGATCGTTTTTATTTTAAACATATATGTATTTACTTTTGCTCTACATAAGTCTTCACTAGTTTTTACCATAGCTGATATTGGTTATTTAAATAATTATACTAACATTCATTTCAAATAGTTATTAAATAAATATTGCAAAAATATCATATATTATTTATATATTTTCTGTGCATTCGATGGATAGTTGTGATGGTTATGAGTAAGTTATATTTTATTACTATAAAGTTATATGTAACTACTCTACAATTATTGTAAGTTGTATTATATATAATTGCTCGGCACATTGAAGTTGCTGTTCCTGATCGTAAGCACAGGACAGTTCAAACACAACGGTGACCATTTCATGATCTATTCACGTTATACTTAAAGGACCCGATATCGTAAGAAGAACGGAACAAACTGCCTGGGAGAACGTTCCACAGCTTCACGGTACGGTTTTAGAGCTAACGTTAACTTTTAGCTTTATAACAACGAATAAGTTAACACAGAATGAGTAAAATATAAACAAGCATACTGTGTATATTCTTACAAAAAGGATTTCGTTTTTATCTTACCAGATTATTAATATTCACTTTGTACAAAAATTTAAGATATCAATAATATGCCAGTTAATAATTTAACGCGAAAAAGTAATAATTTAAATTACAGTGCAGGAGAAAGGTGAATCAGAACCTACTAACCCACTTTTAATAAACACTTTCCTTACATCAATGGTTCGTTGTTGTTTTATAATAAGTCTAGTAAGTAAGTTAATAAGATTCAACACTTACGCTGAATGAGTTGAGGATTCAGGGTACTTCTCACAAGCCTATAAGTCTTAACATTTGGTATGAAATGAGGTTTTTTAACATAAATCCGAAAATAATGATATATATAATTATATTACTATAATCTCGAAAATAGCTTGAGCTCATACTGTTGTCAGAAAATCCGGTTTCTAGGTTAACGTTGTAGCGACATCTACATAGCGACATCTATCAAGCCACATACGACGCATCCTACATCGCGCTATAGAAATTAACTCTTCAATTGAGTATATATACAAGAACCCGACTACAACCGTTGGGTCCGTTTACTAAATACACATACGCATGGTTCCCTCCTTCCTCCCAGGAGGAGGGGAACGTGCATATGAGTATATGTTAGTTAGTTCGAATTTCTTAGGATTAGGGAATTAGATAGATCGCGACCTTTTCGCATTCGCGACGACCGCCCGAGCCGAGGTTCGGCCACTCTGGCACCCTCGTGCGGGTGGGTCGTCACGTCACAAACTTTCGCGGCTAAGTGCCTTAAGCGCTCGCCCCCAAGTCCGGTGAAGCTGATAGGGCCCCTAAGGCTAACACTGTAGTCAGTTCTAAAAAAAAAAAAAAACAAAAACAACAATCTTTGGGCAGCTGCCCGCCAGACATAACACCCGTCTGGTCGGAGGATCCTCCCTTTGCAATAGTTCTTCTACAACGTAATAAAAAGTTATAGTCCTTCATACTAAAGCTTTAAAATAAAAGTCACACTCATTTCCTGATTATCAAAACCTATATAGGGTACTTGCAAGCTACATCCAGTTTTGAAGCCTCTCCTACAAATTATGCATCTAATGTTATTCATTTAATAGTAAACACAGATCAGGGTCATTGCCTCAACGTACAATACATACATATATTGTTATTTTACGTAAAGATATCATAAAATTTTCTATTTCTTATGTAACATTAAATTACTTTTCATTAATTTTCTATTCTACATAAAAATGTCTAGAATATTTTACCCAAAGATTTCTTTATCACCCATTTGTATTGTGTTTCTATTATCCTATATTTATAACTGTATTGATGTTTTTTCCGACTAGATTTTATATTATTACTACTTTTTTTCTTAACTATGTAAAGTAATCAATACGAAAGCTTCAGAGCGCGAGTTCTACTTGCTACTTGTCTAATTATTTACAATAGCATGCAAAGTGATTGAACTGAGCCTAAAGGTAAGCAAAGTACAATTTAAGTAAAATTAACATAAGAAGGCATAAATAAAACTGTGTATGAATTTTTGTTGATTCATTCGGTATAACTTCCACGTCAAGAGCCCCCTAAATCAGACCCGTCATGGATTGATGCCACCGGATAATACGAGTTTACTAAGTTCAAATTCTCATTCAGTGACAAAGCAAACGTAAACAATATGTTTTAAGTTCAATAAATATTTAAAAAATATTTGTTTCATTAGATAGTTTTTGTTTATTAGATTCTAGAAGATTCGTTATGACCCTAAGAAGCAGAGCAGCGATTTAAAGCAGATCTAACCGCGAGTTACATTTACTAGGTGCTTTGATTAATAATTGATTCATTTGATAATATTGAACACTTAACCTTTGATATGCCTATATTGAGATACCCGAGGCTATGTTTAAATATAAAATCAATGAGTTACAGTTTTACGTTTTAATAAAGACATTTTTGTAAAATTATAGATCATAAAAGCCCTAACTATTTACACAATAGAGTCCTGTTGTAAATGTTATTTTATTATCGGGTTTATACTCTAAGCTGAAATGCAATTACGCAACACATGTATAACCAACCTAAAAGTATTATAATATTTTATAGATGCATGATTTATTCCATTTACATTATGTAAACAAAGTACCTATTAAACCAATTTGTCAGAATCATCATCAAATTTCATTATTATTACTTAGTTAATATATTTTGATACTAAATAATAAAAACCTTTTAGAAACTGTATCATCGTTAATTATTATAGTATCCCGTTTAAAGATAAAAATAACAGTCATCCTAACTGTTTATTCTTAAATTAATTGGAAAAGAATTCAGTGTGAATTAATTTACAATAAAAGACTAACTCACAGGCTAGTTATAAAACCGGCCCACGTTTGTGTATTATCAGTTGACCCGATTCGAAACGCAGCCGATCGCGGTCCCAGGGTCGGCTGTTGCACTGAAGACGCGCGGCGCGGCGCGGCGCGGCGCGGCGCCAAGCCAAACAAGCCCGCCCGCCCGCGCTACGCCGCCGCGCCGCGCCGACCGTAGCCAAGTGCAAGGTAAACTTCTCTACTGCACGTAACAAGACATAACTACAAAATGTTACTCGCACTTACTGAATCTGATACTTCATACTTTTATTTTTACTTCTTAATAGCTTTGGTATTATAAAGTACCTACTAGTTTTCCTACTACGGCTTCGTTTGTTCGTTCGATTTTGTACTTGAAATGAAGGGTTCCAAGGACCTTTACATACCAATTTACACTAAACTTATATCGCCATCTTGATTTTTTCATTATTTATTTACATTTTTGTCTGGGACACTAAATTGTCCAGGGTTCTCTATAAATTTTACTTTGGAACCATGACATGTCTCTGTCCGTCCTTTCTTTCGTTATTTTATTTAATAACAATAACATAGTGACAAAAAACACGTAAAATAATTATATAAAAATATACTTTGTTACCTATGAAACGATATTCTGACTTCTTTTCTTTTTTTTTCGAGAAGAATTTTTATTGTGTAACTAGCGACCCGCCCCCTGTTAGGCACGGGTGCAATTAAAAAAGTGGTGTATTTTATTGTAGAGTTTATAGCTTTAATACTGGTAGTTCATAACTTCATAACTACCTCATTAGTCTTCTGGTCGTATACGTGCGATTTCCAGGTCGAGTAAAGTGTTATTGAGTTTTTCTATGAAGTTCTGAGTAGCAGTTCGGAGTTTGGCTTTGTGCCCGATTAAATGACTCGCTCTCTATTAAATGGGACGTAAAACATACCCGGATAACAGTGGGTTTACACGTCTACCTAACCCTTCGGGGTTACAGGCTTTATGTATGTTATGTAACTTCATAGTTACGGAAAGAGCGTTTAGCTTGCATCGCGCAGTTAGTTCATCATAGGTGCCGATTGCCGGCTATTTTGCTGAGAGCAATATTTAATTCGTTATATCTTCTACGGTTTTCATTTAAATGGGAAACTGTTAATAACAATTTTTATCTAAATTAAACTTCCAAGTTAAATAACAAATTTATCTGGATATAGATTGATACTGAATTCGAGAAAATAGCTTTACAAATAACGTAATATTTTTAATTATTATGTTAAAGATAAAAATGGTTACTGTGAGTCAACTTTAGGAGATAGACATATGCCTTCACGAACTTTTCTGTAGGCTTTATAAAAAGCTACAATTATTTTGAACGTTATTTTGTAATATCTCATAATTTTTAGCCAGCGTAAGTCATGTAAGCGCCCGAAAATTTTATTTTGACGATTTGATCAAAAATATTAGAATTTCCTCTACTATATAAAAACTTAACTGGAATGTATTATTTATATAAACCTTCTCAAAAAAAATCTGTAAATGTCAGTGAAAACCGCATTAAAATCCGTTGCGTAGTTTTAAAGATCTAAGCGTACATAGGGGCAGACAGCGGGAAGCGACTTTATTTTAACTATGTATAACACACAAAACGGCATATTTTTTGTATAATTATTCAAATTAAAATATAAGGGGTGCTGACATTACATGACGTTTCCTTTCAAAATTGACATAATTGAATATTAATATGAGACATTTTCGTGTTCTGGCAAGTTCCATTTGCCTTTTTCTCAAATATGTGATTGATTCAAGTTTCAAACAATCGACTGCTGCATGAGTATTTCTTCCTGAATAATAAAAATGAGTGCCTGGCCACACAGACCTGAAGATCATGGATGATCGACTGAGCACAAAAAATGTTCTTTATTAAAATGCAAATACCACATGATATAAGTGAGTATGTTATATATGAAAATTATTAACATAATTTAATTTTAACTACGGAATTCGTATTTTGTATTCTCCGTATCGTACAATACAATCACTGAGGCGGAATATTTTTTATGTGTATGAATAATCTTTAATTGAAAAAATCAGTTATATCAAAAATAAAATTTGACTAAATAAATTGAGTAAGTACAGCAACCGGTGAGTAAGTATAGGGTGAGGACTTGTCAGGACTGCACATGATTCACTCCTGATACAATCGTGATACTGGATGTGCAAAGCATACTTTTTTTTCACTACCTTCAATAGGTGTATAAAACATCTTTTTGGAAAAAAAACTCATAAAAAATTCTCGATCTCGACTCGTGATATAATTTTCGTTATCGAATATAAACTTCTTACGTAATCGTATCAAACTAGCGAATGACCGCAAGTTTCACCGGAAAGAAAATAAAATTACATATTATGATTATTTTAGTGTGTCATTTTTACATTATTGATAAAATTGAAGAGTTGTAATGTAACAGACGCTAATAATTATTGATTTCATTATAACGGTATATTGTGAGATAAGTTTTGTCAAACGCCAACTCCAATAAATTAACATTCAGTATCGAAAGTTCCTTCGTTTATTTTAAGCAGGAATATATTTATACTAAAATTAATTTCATCTGCTTATATAAATATTAGTAAATGTCAATGCATTACATAGACTTAACATCAACTAAAACATCTGAAAAGCATACATTTAACTTTATTGCTTTGGAAAAGTTTCATTACTTATTTCTATCTTTTGATAAAAGTATTAGAGCTCTGCTGTATATTTTTGTAAATTTTCTTTTAATAGTAAATTTACTGTTTCTTTATATAAAAATGTGAGCTCGTACAACAACATTATGATCATCAGCCTTTACCATTCTATTGCTGGAGATAGGCCCAAGGTTCGTCATCGGATTCGATCTCCGGCTTTCTGCATCCAGTCACTGCTAGGAGTCTTCCGCAAATCGTCGCTCCATCTGACTTGAGCTCACACACATTAAGCACAATTTTAACTATAGGTAATAAGTATGTAAAGAATTAGGCAAATAAGAATATAATTTATTAAAAATTATTATATTTTTTAAATATCATTTACAAACAACGATATTAACCTAAGAAAATATAGATAATTTTTATTCAAATACAAGGTCTTTTATTTAACTCTTAATTAACATTAAGAGTCATTGAAGATTCTCGTAACAAGTTAATTGTAGGTAAATTAAATATTCTTTAAATATTATTGTAACATATAGATATTATACAGGATCTCACGAACTATACCTACGCTGTTGTATTTTTGTCGGTGAGTAAAAACACGTTGGATACAATAATGAAATCCCTATTAGATGTATCTCGAACTATTAATTAATTGTATATCGTCATCTGCTGAATTAGGTGGGAAAGAACTTCTGGAAATTGTTACCTCTAGTTGCGAAAATGAGGTCTTGTTATTAAAAAAATTGGATCGAAAATGTTAGTAACGATCTAGATATAAGATAAATCAATCGATACAGCACCTTTATTAGAATTGCACCGCTAGAAGAGATTTTTTTCATGATTTAGTAAAATCTGTGCAAGTTTGTATGTGCTAACTAAAATTTATGAAATTTCCTCACCGATAAATTTGAAATTTTGACAAATTAATGCATTCGACTACAAGCTTAATTTTATATAATTTTTGTTAAAAAAAAATTGAACCTCTCCAACGCATGGGCAGCTACCTTAAAGTAATATTATTTTAATGATTGTTACTAAAATAAATATACAATAGTTTTAATAAATTTTTGAGCCCCTCTTGGTAATCTGTGATCACAATTATTTAAAAAATAGTAAAACTTCCTTGTATATTATATATTTAACATAAAGGAAATAGAGATATAATAAATAGTAACGGCACTATAAGATTTACATTAGTTGCCTCTATAAACAAAAGAGAAAGTCTCATAACCAACAGATAGATTCCAACAAAACAGGTTCAATCCTAATTTAAATTTCTCTGACATTGATATTAGTAAAGTTTGGAGCTTCGGAATGTATAAACAGGAAAGATCGTTGACACTAAAATACCATTTTCTGTAAAGAAACCGTTGTTTGACATCCGACCTCCGCGTAAGATACTCAAAGCATTGTGTTTAGCTTCTGGATTTCATATTTTTGCTTGTTACTATATATATTTAGAAATATATGTCGAAATAATTCTTTTTTTTTTATTAATTTTTCATATCAATTTTCGTCATTAAACGTTGTAACTGCTTAACTAAATTTAATTTTGATCAAGTTTTGATCGTAAAACTTGATGAAGTGGTTTTCTTATTTGTTTTAATAAGTAATATCAAGTATCACTTTTTGATATAATACAATACATATATAAAAAAAGACAATAAAGAATAAATTTCTGAATGATTTATAGTTGCAATATAAGCGCGTGCCTTTACGGTCAATTGCTCTCAGTAAATTTTTTAAGAGCCGTGTATCGTTTCTTTGATTAATGTATATGCTGAGTTTATGCGGAAGCCAACAGATTACTCATTAACAGCATCACTGAAGAGGTACGGACACGCTTCCTAGGTTTTTCTTAACAGTGTATCTATCTAGATATGCTTGCAAAGATGAGTAGTCGCGTGCCACCAGGTTGCGCTCGTGGAAGCATGTCTTTATTCTTACATCACAGCTCTATGATAATATTTCTTAGTAGTACGTACTTGATACGGTCTGTGAGTTCATTGCATTTGCTAACTGTATATTCACAATCGAACAAAAATAGTATTACCTAGTATTTATTATATATTAATGCTATCAAAAAAGGAACACTCTCTATATTAGAAATCCATAAAGTGGGTTCCACAAATACATTTGTCATTTAATTATTTTGGCTGATAAATAATTCCACTGTTATAATTTTATTCTTAAATCTTATCTCAAATTACACTGAATTGAATTTGTTATAAGATTAAAATTATCGATTGGCTGTATAAAATAAAAGAGATTTGTTGAGTGTTTCATACTTTAAAAGTTTACAAATCGCTGCTCTTTACTATTATTTTTCAAAGAAGTCAAAGTTACATGTTTATAAACTAAAGTTAAACACTATTTAAAACAATGCGTTGCTACAAAAACTACCTTTTAACACAGATAAGTATGTAATGAAACAAAAAAGTATAATAAATATAAAATATGAATTCTTTTCGTGTGCAATTTTTAATTAATCTCCTGTATCTATTATTTTGGATTGTCCTGCTTCGCAAATATGTTTAAATAACTTTAAAATACATACATTTAGTTTACTTTAATCATGCAAAGGTATATTCTAATAGCGTTGAATATCTTTACAGATAATACAGGAATGTATTTTGTTTAACCATTATCTTTCTTTTGCTGATAGAAGTCATTCTTTCAATAGCGTATACTCTACAGTCTACACCGTAGAGAATCTATTAGTGTGTTATAATGCATATTCCATGGTGACAGTCGAAAACGATACTGCGATCTAATGACTTCTCAAATTATCATGGTCGGATGTAGTTCACTAGAGCATGAGATAGATTTTTTGTATTTCATTTGTAATGAATTCCGAACATCTTGCGGTCAAGTATTGAGACTCATATCAAAATTTTATTCGTAGACTTGAAATTTAAAATTCAAATAATTTTTTTTAATATTTTATTTTATAGGTCGCATAGTTAAGGTTTTGAAATATTTTACTTTGTTGTATCAATAGCATTATTTCAGCAAATATTTATACACTTTGAACTTTGTATATATAGCTGAATTTAATTCTACATTTTCATGAACTACGTGGTAATTATTTTGATACAAATAATTAATTGACTTATATTTCTTTATTTTAAAATACGTTTCAGGTTTTTAAATGCCCGAATTTAGTCCCTAACGATTTATCTGAAAGAAATTTCAATGTAATAATGTCTATATTTTCTTCTTTAAAAGTATTCCAAGCTGCGTCAAGGCTATCGAAAAGTGTCTTGAAATTAAAGCTACACCATCGGAAAGACGGAAACCGCATGGATGTTTTATTAATTTAACGTGTCACCAAAATTTCACCTTATGTAAAATGACGATTTGGCTGAATATAGTATAACACCTAAATGAAGACTGGCTCTTCTATAGGTGTCCTATAGATGTTTAGCGACAGATTTTCAACTTGATGGTGATAGCTAGCCATACAAGCATTTAAAATATACCCCCTACCACATTACTATAATTCCATCACATTTTTCTTCGCCGTAAGTCATCAACGCTTAAATTAGGTATATAAAAAATATTCCAGTGTAAGTTTTACTGTGCGATATGACACACTTTCATGACGCAAATAGCCTTTGTGTAATTTTGTTGCCGCTTGAATCTTTTTATTTTACAGAGGTCGCAATAGGGTCATTTGTTTCAACTATCTCAGAGAAAATAATCCTTTCTCGTTAAATTGAACGCAGCGAACTTGATGGTGAGTACATTACAATACAACAACAATCGATGTCGTTTTGCTATCTTACGAATGTTACGGTGAAAGCTTTTAGTTTATAACACTCTAGCTGTTTTCGGAGCTATTGTTACTAGCTTTGTACTTTCAATTTAAATTGTACACTAACTTGGGCGGTACCTAGTATAAGACAATTGTGTCCGACTGGAACGCGACTACCATACATGAGGTTTAATACCCGCTATAGTGGTATACTTAGGCACCTGCGTACCGCGATCCAACCTCCGGGACCAACCGGTATAAATCGAATAATCAAACGGGGTGTTAGGTACCCAAGTTCGGTGAAGCTGTAACAGCCGCAGCGGCTTCAGGGCTCCTAAGGTTAACAGTATAGTCAGATGTAAAAAAGGGGTGTTAGGGTTGTCGTATAAATCCAATTGCCAAGTGTAAACCGGCGTTAGATGACTTAGCTCTGGGTTGTCGCCGCCGGTAAGATTTTGTTAAAGACTAACACAGTTTTAATACTAGAAAATAGACATAAATTAGTCGTAACGCGTTTTAGACTTAATAAGATTAATAAAAGTTTTTTAGATAATAGTGTTAGGTTCTATAATAAGATCCTTAGACCTCGAAGCACATTACTGATTTACCAGACAATAAGTTCAAAGACCATATCAAGCAGTTTTTACTGTACTAAGGTTATTTATAGGGTGGATCATTAAGTGAATGATGGTAATGTCTGGAAGTGACTACCTATCTGTGCATCCACTAAATTATATGGTTATTATTATTATATTACATTAATACTACTAGCTGTGCCGGCGACTTCATCCACGTAATATATTTCATGAATGAAAAACAGGAACTTAATAAAAACCTCATCTCACCTCAATATCACTCTAAGGTATTTGACACGTATAGGCTTTGATAATCACCAATTAAAATCATTTTAAATGCTAACCCATATCACAGTTTAACAATAATACTGATATTATCTAAAAGACATAAAGACCGACTGCTGTGCTAGAGGTCCTGGGTTCGATTCCCAGGGCGAGCAAAGTACTATTGGAGTTTTCTATGAAATTCTCAGTAACATCTCGGAGCTGGACTTTGTATCCGATAAATGATCACCTATATTACATGGGACCTAAAAAAATACCTGGCGCACTGTGCGTGAACTTCGGGGAATACAGGCGTTAAGCTTTTATGCCTCATTTAAGTTTCAAGTATTATCTATGGTGGCAGCACTTTACGCTAGGTTCATTTAGACATTATCTGTAGAAAAATTGTGTTGACTCACTGCTCGGACTTTACACATTTGACCGCCATTAAGCATATTAAAATGATTACGGTTATTACATTAATATTGTAAAAATTATATTTGAAGCAATAGCTTTTAATGTTGTTTCTCTTTACAGGTTTGTAAACAACTGTATATTGTTAATATTACATAGAATTAAGCTGTGCGTAGAATTAAAAGTTATTTGTAATTTTTAGTAATTTAATAAATATCTCTTTACAGAGCAACAATCTAATTTATTGTTTCAATAAACAACATATTACATATATACATACATAAAGGCATACAACCATGTTCAGTTGTGCAATCCTTTACGAAAAGCTACAGACAGACAGACAAACATTTCAAAATGTGTTCTGTCCATAATTCTAAACCCAGCCCCCTACGTATTATTTTTCTCAAATATCTTCAATGTACAGATTTTGACTTTACTCTTTTATTATAAATATTTAAGGAGATAAAAAACATAAGTTTCTTGCCATTTTCCGAACCGGTAGTAGTATTTTGACGTTCATGAATGCCTACTTGGAGCCTAAATAGAATATAAAGAATATTTTAGTTCCGAAATATTTTTTACTAATGTAATTCAATCATTGAAACAATATATTTGTGGTTCAGGGGTTGTTTACGAAGACTACTTTGTTTGAAACCACAAAGTAAGATAATAACTAATCGAAACAAAAAAAAAAACATAATTTTAATAATAAACTATTGAATTCGTGACTAATTCGAACAAAGCAAATGTAACGGTTATAGTACGGTGAACGACACCGTGCGATCGGCTTTATTTCTAACATCGATAATGTAATATTATTCTGGGGCAGTTATACGAGTAATTAAGAGAGAATTCTGTCGAAACCGCAATTCATAGTTAATGTGATGATACTTCGGCCTATAATATCCACTGATCATATGGTTAATGTTGTCGTGTTCAATTAAGATTGAATATATTTTTTTAAGAAACTGCTTCAGGTAGTGACGGGTCTCGGAGAATGAAATTTTTGGTCTTAACCTGAGAAAATTCATAATTATAGTTGTGCCAGATTTCAAGTTATGACAATTGTTACGGTGACTCGAGTTCTGTATAGTTTCAACAAAATTACTTAATGTTTATTTAATTTAATATTAAATTAGCAAATTATTTATATATGTATTTACATTGTAAAATAATATATAGGTATGAACAAGTTATTATAATAGTTTTCTTATAAATTTTCAACAGTTTAAAATGAAAAACGCATTCACAATGAGATATTATTGTCTAGATTTATTTGTCAGTAAATACATATTCTGGTTACTTTTTGGTTCGTTTTATAATTTAAGACTTACTGTTTAAACTAAATAACTAAAATATAGTAATATTATTATAGAGTAGATAATATTGTTACATTAGTAGTACACCTCAGGCAATTTATTTATTTACTATACATACATACTTGTGATCGCATTTTCATCATTTCAGCTTTTTCCACACAAAATAAATTGACGTTACAAATTGTGTAGCATATGCAAATAAAAACATACCTACGACATACTTACATAATCACATAGTATAAAACCGTAAGGATTTACCTGTGGACGCAATGTTGTATGTCTGGAGTAATAGTCATGTTGGTAGAAGCTCGTGGGCGACAGCGGTGGCCGGTATTTCTTATGGCCGCCGTAGCCCATTGTATCCATTGTGTGCATTTTGACGACTTAGCAGACTGCACTAGTGCGTCACAGTACACAAAAGTCAATGTTAAATTCAACATAAGCTGAACGCAGTAAATCTTCTCATACTTTATGCTCTGAAACAACAAAGAACATAAAATATATAAGATAACTACATATTAGGAATCAAGTACGTGAGTAATAAGCCCCCACACCCTTAACTTAAATTAACCGCACGACAGTTCACTGTTATATTTTGAATCTGTTACTTAGAGTGACATAAATACATATGTATATTACATAATTAAAAAATAAACTATCCTTTATCCATTGCCACGTACGTTTAAGCCGAACGTACTACCTAATACGCTAAATTTAGTACGGTAGACTAGACATCAAGTGCAACTGATGACATACCTACATCTTTTTATAGCTCAGGCCTAACCACAATCACACCTGAATTTAAGTAATGATGTATCGAATACTCTAGAGATGGGGCTGGATCTCAAGTGCGCTTCACTGGAACTAATCAATAGATTGTTGGCGATCAGGTTTTCAAATTGAAGGTGGTATCTAACAGAGCAAACTCTATACTAAATACCCAATCATAATGCTGTAATTTCATCTAAATACGAGCTAACCATGAATAAATTAATTTCTTATCATTATCAATACTAATATTATAAATGCGAAAAGTTCTATATGTATACTCTACTACGTTTTCACGCCTAAACCGCTGAACAAATTTTAATGAATTTTGGTATAGAGATAGATTGGGCATTGAGAAAGGACATAGGCTACTTTTTGTAGCGAAAATAAAACTTTAAAGGATGAGAACAAGGGATGAAAATTCGTAAGAAGAATAATATGGGAACACCAATGCGTATGTGCGGTAATGGATGAAATGACGTCGGTTTCCACACCAAATGATTTATTGATTTATCGACACCCAACGAATAATATAAATACCGGACATAGTACAAACTGTTAAAGTTTTAAACACTTTAACTACGCAGTACGGCATAATTACTGTTTTGTTTTATGATTGAAACGTGACCTGCGCTGTCGACCGCGGCTCGCGAACACTGCGGGCTACATAGAATACCATAAACCTATTGCTATATGGTATTACTTTTAGGTGGCTTCACTCGCGCGTTGTTAACGTGGAGTCTATATAGTCTAAGCGATATACCTGATGTAAATTATCTGGATTATACAGTTTAGCTACAAGCATATTCTTTCATTATCTTATCACCACGTGTGGTGAAAATTTCACTTGAAGGGATGAAAGTTTGTATGAAGGACCCATCATGTCTCAAATAAAGGATATCAAAATTTATAATTTATGCTTTTGGTAACAAATAAAAGGGGTTATAACGTTTTTCATAAAAACCTTCCCGCAAGCCGGTACAATAAGGAATGATTTGAATTATTTTTTAAGTTTTATTGGGATGGTTAATGTGTTGGATTCACATTCGCATTGGTAATATAGCGGAGTGGTAGGGATCGCGACCACCATATACATAGTTATAAACCCATCTAATATTTTCTTTGGTTTGTCGTGTTCCGAGACCAGTCTGTGTACATCCAATAATACGCAGGCGAAGTCGCGGGTAGCAGTTAGTTATATATATGATCTAAATTTTTTCAATGTTTATTTTAATCAACTTAGCAAAAAGAACTCCGAAAAGAAAGTTACTCCGACGATTTATATAAAAAAAAAAAGAAATTTGATGTTGTGGTTAATGTACTTCATTAATATTTCTTTGTAATTCTCGATTATGCTTTCTTTGGTTTTGTCAGTGGTGAGATATGTGCGTGTTGGTAACAGACACACTCTCGAGTCGACTCGGCATCGGAAACACGGAGTAATGATACGTCATGAATACATAATATTCATTCTTAGGGTTTCGTACCTCAAAAGAAAAAAAGGAACCCATAGAGGTTTCACTTCGTTGTCGTCTGTCTGTCTGTCTGTCTGTCAAGACCCTTTTTCTCAGGAGCGCGTGGAGTTATCAAGTTGAAATTGATATTAAATACTCAGGTCTACAATCCCTTGGAACTGTGAAAAAATGGAACTTCTAAGTCAACGCAATCAAAACATACGACTATTTATGCCGCATATTTTAACACTCGCAAAGGGAATAAAAACCTATAAGATACATCCAGTTGACCTAGAATCATGAAATTTGACAAAAAGAGATATCTTATAGCATCAGTAAATGAAAAAATCAGAAAACTGTAAATTTGTAATTACATTTTAAAAAATATTTTTATAATTACAAACTTATTTGCAGTTGCTAAACTGACTGCGGGATATCTCTATCGGCGTATGGGGACAATAGTTTTCTAACGGCAAAGTTAAGTTTGTCCCTCAATATAGTTCTTCAATATTGTTATCAAATTATTTTGGTAAATGTGGCTGTACAATTACGGAACACTCGGTGCGCGGTCCGACTCACACTTGGCCGGATTTAAAAAAAAATTAGGTTTCTTGACACTATTGTGACATGAAAAAGTTAGTGTAAGATAGTCAACCCGTGCTTATAATATTATTATGTTAAAGTGTAGTCAGTCTTTTTTGTCTATTTATCATTTTGGAATGAACATTGTACTTGATATAAAATTTGTTATAAGAGACTAGCTGAATTCGCAATCCGCATACGCTGTTTTGCCCTTTCCAGTATTCAGTACCTAACTCAACTGTAGTGCCATTTTTCGCGTTCAGGGATAACATAAAAACTCTCCATAAAAAAACACTTAGATCTACGAACTTTAATGTATTTTTATATAAATTCAATACTTAAGTAGTATAATATCAAAACATAAATGGAACAAAACACGGATTTATGATGTATACGAGTCTGTTACTAACAAATTACTAGCTATCTCTCTCTACTTTCTAAAATATAAGTTAATTTATATCTGTGGGAAAAGAATAGTGGTAGGTATATCAAATTGTGGTGTAAAAATAGATGTTTATTTGAAATTTGCTTGGACCAACTACATAATATATTTTGTTTAGTATGGAATAGCAAAATAGACATGCAGTCTGCCTTAAGTAATCACTGTAGGCCTTTTACTATTTATAAACCTCAAAGAGAACCACAGTTCTAACTGAGGCCACTCAATAACAAGTCGCTACTCCCAAGGACAGAAAGAGAACTCCTCACACCCTTCACTGTGGCAATAGTGCTTCCTCAGTTAATTCTAGCACAGGTTCCACTTTTAAATATGTACTTGGTCAAGCCCGTATTTAAAAAATAACTATACTATGCAAAAAACCACGTGTAGGTAGCTAAACATATTAAATTTTTTGTGATGTAGGTGTTAAATTGATACATAATGGGCATTAAGAAGTTATTGCTCTAATAGAGTTCTTTTTTTATCATAGCTTGGCAAAATGATGGCACTGTACCTAATGTATTTATCATATCTTCAGGTATGATCGACTTTTTATTGACACGTTTTGCTAAGAATTTAATTTAAATTTAACAGGCCTCGTGGTTCAGTATTTTTAAGCTATATTATAGAGCCGAAATCGCTTTTTCAATCCCGCACAAGAATGATTTTTTTATGATGAGCATGATTGTTAGTTGTGTTTTAATTTTAAATAATAACTGTAGAGAGGCTAATTGATTAATTTGTAAAATTTGACTGTTAGTCAATTAACCTTTCCAACGTCGATGGTAACGTTGCTAGCCATATATTAAGTTATGATTAATGCAAAATCAAACGGCCATAGTGAGGATGTGTCATAAGAAATTTCGATAATTTTTTGACATGCTTTATTAATTTTATTAATTTGTTATATTTCAAAATTAACGTATAACAAGAAATATCTTAATACAAAAAGCTTATTTTTTATATTTAATTACTAACGGCCGTTTTCAAGAGCCTATCTATCCGTTGTTACAGTTACTAAAGATAGACAAATATAACCTTTCGTCTTTACTTTTTTTCAATAACCTATCAACGGATCGTTTTTAACATAACATAATATATATCCATATCCTATAGCTTGAATAGATAAGAGGGAAGCTGATATATCTATCTTAAGTTAAAGGCAGTAGGTACTTATTACAAATATGTACTAATCGGGGATAGTAAACTTAGATATGTTATTGAAAAAGATCGTAAATCGGTGAAAAGGTTAACCTGAGGTCAATTAAAAATTGCTTCATCATTTATTTATTATCTGTGAAAGACGAAACATCAATATCTATTGTATTAATCAGCTAGTATTTTTGTAAAAAGCAATCACTTCAAAATGTAACTATTTGATACATATTAAAGTTTACAAGGTTTGTAAGTGCTGATAAACTCATCAACAGTGTCTCGCTTTGAATTACCGGGTTTAGGAGTCAGCAAGTAATCCACGTAAATATAAAAAGGCACCACGTATTCTCATGATAATCAAGGCTGTTTTCGGTTCCGTAGTTTACTTGAAGGTACAGATAACAAAGGTTATCAAAACAGAAAATAACAATAAAAATTGTGTGTATGCACGTGAACACCTGAAAAGTTATACTTCTTTGCCGTAACAAAACAAAAATTCTATCCTGCGCGTCAACTACATGATGAAGTTACCGATTAATGATAATAATATAAATCAATTTTACTATACTGTAATTTTACATTTTACTTTAATACAAACAACTATTTACTGTAATCTGTAATAAATTTGACTATAATTTTGGTTTGATTAAAATTTTATTAAATCTATTTTACACAAAAAAGAAACAGTAGAATGAATTCACATTAAAATCACTTCTGACTGCCGTCACATGATGTGCTTGCAGCTCTCAAATTTACCCCGTACTAAACACACGAAAGTAAGTTATAGACTTAACTATAACTACTTAGTAAAACTATTGAATTAGCGTCGTCGTCACAGAGTACTTTTGTAAAGGAGGTCGTCGTGAAGTCGTGATCGTTTTAGTAAGTTTTACTAATCGATATATCAGTCGATGAGGCAGTGCGTCGCATCGAGTCGACTGAATCTGTTGCGATCAGTCACGTACTCGAACCGGTCAAGTACCCTCGTCTAATGATCGGAACTCGTCTCCACGTCACCACGTCTAGCTCCCACATAACAGTAAATTTATAATTTAATGACATTCTATACAGCCATCTAAATAATTTAACAAGTTTTTAAACTAAATAGTTTAAACGGCAAACTCTTATACTTAATGAATGTTTCTTAATTTCTTCTAAATACTTCGCGGATACTATATAGTATTATTAATTAAAAACCATATTTACATATCTCAGAACTTTCATGTCTGCAATTAATATATTATTTTTATTTCATTTCTGCTCTAATAAATTTTCACCTAATGGAAATGTATAAGCATTTTATTGAAATTTCACGGGACATTAAAGATTTATAACGGTTTCTTGAAGGTCATAAAATTCATATCTATTATCATCTCTGTCAGAGTATATGCAGATTGCTAAAAAATATATTAGATATGTTGTGAGATGGTTATTTTGTAAAAAAATTATTAATATATGACTTAAGCGTTATAGCCACAATCCCACCTGATCTTATATGACGATGTAGCCCAAGATGGTAACACGCTAAGCCTAATGGAAGACTGGCACTCAAGTGCAGCTGCCGGAACACACCTATTAGCAACAGATTTTCAAATTGAGTGTAGTAGATAGCCAGGAGGGTATTACAAAAAAACTCTACCACCATGTTATGGTTTCATCACCATTTTTTCCTTCACTGAAAGCTCAGGCTCATTGCAGGAATTCTAACGAACGTCGATCGACGCAATATTCATACACGCTACCACTGTGCCATCATAGCTTCCTATGATTTTTCCGAGTCTTCAAGTATGACATCCACAAATGCAACACAACATTTTCCATCACATTATTTGTGTGACAGTAAATTATTATAAAGATATTATAATCAGTGTGATGAACTATTGTTAGATAACAGAAGTACGTAAGTTTGTAGTTTTTGTGTATATATATTTTTTTGTACACTATAAAGGAGCTGATCCAAGCCGACCTTACGATCACGGTCAAGTGTTACTCTATTTATTTATTTCCACAACAATATGGACGGTATTTTAACTATTGTCTCATGACATCGTGAATTACAGTTGCTGATATTATACAAAATGTAATATTTAAATGGGTCAGTGCGGGGTACTATGAAATTATAAGAGATATGTTATCAAAACAAAATAACCAAATTCAGCATTTTCTTTTAATTTTGGATACAGGATATCCTGGCAACATTTATTCCTATCAATTATCGTAATAAATGACATAGTTTTTTTATGATTCAGTTTGAATCCCGATTCGTGTATAAGTTTTATTTTCTTTAAAATCGAAGTCATTGTTCTTTAAAACATATTTCTCTATTTATAATAGTTACAGAGTTTCCCTCACTGACACATTTGTATACTGAACATTATTTTCGGAATTTACAGCGTACAACCTACAAAAATTAAGCATCTTATAGTATCAAAACTTTCACACGCCAAACTGTCAATTAACTTCTCTCTTTTTTAGTAAATTTAAGATCAGTACCTATACGATTATCTTCAACCTTTAATAAACTTAGGGTATCAAAAGGATATATGGAACACCTTAATGTAGTCATGGCTGTAATTTGAATAAACATAAAGATCTTTCGAAAGATAACTTTTAGTTTTTAGTCCCAATTCGTAACATTGTAACTGAAAAATCTTAGCAAACCTTAAATTATTTTTTCCTAAATTTGTCAATATACATATTATGGATAATTTCAGCCTTCAGGCACAGATCGACAAGACAATAATTTACATAAAACATTAACAACAAAGAAACTAGTATGAGAAAAATTCATGACGATATCGACACGACTCATTGCCGCCGCTTATTGAATCCTACAAAGTAGTTCATTATATCTGAACACACCACGTCTCCTTGGTAACATCATAACAACTAATAAGAACGCCCTTAAAGTTTTAGCACGTAATATTTATTAGACGTCGTTAACACGTAAACATAGATAAATTTCCAAACCAGAGCAATATACACAAGGCTCTAGTTTATGTGCGGCTGAGTCATACGGCCATGCGAGAACCCTAGTAGCACCGTGGGAAATATAACTGATTATCAGTAAGCTTTTGCACGGATCATGGGCGGAACAATAACAGCGAGATAATATCCTAGCAGGGGGTTAAGTTTTAACTTATTACATTATTATCTTAAAGAGACAAAACATTACATTAACGGGGATTACCTTGAGTTATCAGAATACTTATAATATTC
Source organism: Saturnia japonica (assembly GCA_033032175.1). Classification (NCBI taxonomy): domain Eukaryota; kingdom Metazoa; phylum Arthropoda; class Insecta; order Lepidoptera; family Saturniidae; genus Saturnia; species Saturnia japonica. The sequence continues at coordinate 6,038,512 of CM065311.1, read as the reverse complement.
ATTGTAAATATACAACTTGATACATTTTTTTTTCAGACTAAAACTAGTTGCCCAAGTTTACCAAACTTTGCAAATGAATACACTTATCAAATAAATATTTAATTACTAATTAGTGTTAGACTTAGTAAAACGAAAGTTTTTATATATTCTTTAATCAACTTCGTAAGCACATTACCGATTTTCCGGATAATAAGTTCACAAGTTTTATTTTTGAATGGGTTTATCATTACGTGAATGAATGTGATGTCTGGAAGTGATTCCCTCTCTGTACATCATCCACTTGAAATAATAATAAATATAAAATATTAACTACTCTAAAAAAAACGATAATTAGCCCGATTTAGTTTCTTGCTGGTTGAACTCAATGACTGGGATGTTTTCCAAACCGGTGTAGTGTTTCTAGTTTTTAGTTGACATTTGTACTGCCTTCTTGGGGTCTAAAGTTAATAAAATATTTTTGATTTTGGTTATTTAAAATTGGACGAATTTCTTATTTTGAAAGTATTAGAAGATAAAAAATATTATTTCATGTTTATCTGGTATCCATGCCATCTTTCTACCATCATATATCATACCATATATTTGGTATGGTATAGTTATACATATATTTATAGTAAGCTTTTAAGGTTACCTACCGTAACAAGATGTTGTCCACACAAACTCGTATTTAAATGTGTTAATGTTGTTAACATTTGCTTTCTCAGACTTTCTTATGATTTTAGTGTTTAAAAGTAAAATAAAATAGCGTTTTTAAAAGCATGCTTTATTTTATTTTTTAATGACTGACTCGGTATAACCACTGACTACTCTTACTTCTGTCATTTTATATTTCAAAATTAAAATATTTTTTATTCAATTTAGGCCCTAAGAAGGCACTTATGAATGTCAAAATACTACCACCAGTTCGGAAAATATCCCAGTCATCGAGGAGAACTGACAAGAAACTAGGTAGGGTTTATCAACATCTTATTATGTTCTTTTTTAAACGTTAAAATATTTTTCATATTTTATATGTAATTATATACCTACAATTATTACCATTTTCAATAGATGTACAGAGAAGGAATCACATCCAGACATCACCATCATTCACGTAATCAGCTACCCTGTAATCCCTTTCGTCAACTTGCTTAACATGATTCTTGAACTTATTATCCGACAAATCGGTAATGGGCTAAGGAAGTTTATTAAAGAACCTAACACAATTACCTTTTTTTAGAACTGACTATACTGTTAGCCTTAGAGGCCCTGAAGCCGCTACTACGGCTTTTGCAGCTCCACCGAACTTGTTGTGCCTGTTAGTTTTTGCACTTTATATTGTAATCATTAAATCTTTTCAGAACCACAGAACTAACTCACTCGGTCCTCATTCTATCTAGATCGCGCTTGGCCTGTTCAGCTATGAAGAAAAACATTGGGAGGAAGGCCGTTATGTGTAAGAATATGACATTGCTGTGCACAAGGAACTGGGAGGAGGGATCTACTCGTCACGTTTGTCACAGAAATAAAAAAAATTAAATTGATTTACTTATGGATCTGAGCTTACCTTGGAACAGATTTAACGTGATGATATTTTTTATTACTATACGAACATATAAAATATAAATTTACATATGAAACTACCTACTGTTATATATAACTCACCGTTTTATTGACGACCATGAGGATAAAAATATATTATTCTTTTTTTAAATAAAATGTGTGTTTTCTTCATCTGATAGTAAACAAAATATTTACCTGAGTTCAACGTGTGCTAAAAACGTCGGCCTTACCGCGTATTCGAATGTCAATGTCATCATTATTATAGCGTTTCGGTCAATCCACTATTGTACTATATTTACATCGCTGTGATTTAAATTGTGAAATTTGTAGTTGCTGCCGCCCTTGCTCCGTATTTGACAGTATTTCATGCAATAACATATTCATTGAGACCATTCTAATGAGCCCAAACACGATACATCTGCTGTAAGTTGGTGAGGAGTTGGGTATCCTGCAGAATCCAGATGATGCTGCAGCGTCAGGAAAAGGTTATCATGTTCTTGCAATATAATTGAAGTAATAGGATACCAAATTTCGAATCGATCAGATCTGTAGAAGTTGTTTATATTAACTTCATGAACAAAAAAAGAACAAACTACTGAACAGATTTCTGACTCATAGCTAAGAATATTCTCGATCAAGAAACGTTTCAAATAAAAAAAAAAACATGTGTGAGGTTCACGTGGTAGAAGAGAAATCTTCAGAACATATATAAATATCTTCTTTAAAATCTCTTTTCTTTTTAATCCTGAATCAGCAGGACTCGAACATTTAACTATCGACCACTCGTACTGTACATACAATAGTGCGTATACGTTTGGTCGTCACACCGCTAGATCAATTCGAGGACTATCATAGTCGTGAAATCAGCACTTGCATTAAACCGTGTATGCTATATCATCGTCACGCAGACTATATACTCTAGATAAGTGTGTTTGCCTCTTTTTAGTGTCGCGTTTTCGTATCGTCGCTTTTCAAATTAAAAAGTTACTAAAGAAGTTTTCACTTCAAAAAATAAATGAAAATTGGTATATCCGTTTGGGAGCTATGACGACATATACAGATAACACAGATACAAGTCATGTTAAAAATATAAAAAAGGTTTACTTCGGGGATTAAAATGTTTAATCAAGATTTAGTCAAGATATTTTTCAGATGTCACATGAAAATCATTAAAAAAAATTTATTCAAGGTATAAGTTAGGTAACCTGATAAGAATGAACACCATACCTAATAAAACTAAGCGGAGATCCCTAATCTACCAACGTTTGCTCGTTTCAATTAGATTTCGGGTTTTTAACACGACATATTATTGTTTGGCTTACCTCGCATCGTTTTCCTCGATGGTTGTAAATATGATAACTCAGAATGTATGTTCAAGAACAAGATAGCGACACTATAACCCAGTTTTTTGTTTGTTGATAGTTGCGATATTATTTTTATATTAAACTTTTTTAAAGCAGCTTACAGTACTGTACACAGATACCCAGTATATTAATGATATTAATTAATAACTTTATTATGTAATCTATACTAATAATATAATAAAGCGAAAAAGTCTTTTTGTTTGTTTAAACACACTAATCTCTGGAACTATCCATCGGATTAGAAGAATTCTTTTTAGAATCCAGATTAACGAGGAATACCTAGTGTGGGCTATCTACCATTAGGCTACAATTCGCAGCTAGCCTTAAATATTGTTTTTGTTACGTAAGTCATAAGTGGAAGCCCTCCCGAACTGCTTTATGCTGGTGTATTGGTTAATGATAAGTAAATATAATGTTTTTCAAAAATGTGGGTCCTTAGTGTATCTAAAAAAATCCCGGATAGCATATGCCTATCTCTTGTACATAAGCCATAATAAGGTATTTGGCGTTTTTTTTTTGTTAAAGATTAAAAATTGATTTATGCATTATTTTTAGTCATGGCATATAAATCCGAACGAACAAAAGTTACTGCATCATAAAGACTATTTTATGCTGTTAAATTTTGCCCTTTATAGCATGTTATTTAGGCACATACATAGTTTAGGAAATAATAAAAAATTAAAATAATTTGTACTTGCGGGAAGTGAAAACAATTATAGGCTACACGGGTGCGTGGGCGGCGCGGTGTTTGTCGGATAAAATTATAACAGGATCTACTAAAGATCTACGAAAAGATTAGTATAAGTTTTGTGATTATCTTCGGTTGAATATAAAAACATTCACAAATGATTAGATACATATACCTATTATATGCAAACACTAACTTTTTTAGTTAAACTCAACATGTTCATTATTCCTAGATGTATAATTTTCGCGGCTAGCACTGTATTACATAAAAAGGTACAGTGATATAGCAATCATGTGGCGGCAGCGGCGCCGTCTACATGAGCCCTAATCCAGAAAAGGGAGAAGAAGAGTATTTACAAGGGTAATATTTCTATCAACAGGAAGAATGTTTTTCAAACGTATGAGAGAATGAAGAGAAGCATAAAATTTTCTAACTTCCTTGATTTGGTCTGCCAAGCATAATTTAGTATTGAAGATGATACCAAAATTTTTCACCGCAGTTGAGTAAGGAATGGTATATTTATAATACTGAAGAGGAATCAATGAATTAAAGACAATTTGAACATAAGTTTATAGATGCGTATAAAATGTAGGTGGGTTAACACGAACTGAAACGGAATTCGGTCAGTACGGTACACATGCATGCGATTATACTGATCGAACGGTTACCTAAACGTGTCTAAAATATGATGAAGACAAAGGTATTTACGCAATATTTGAGCATGTAGATTGGCACTTATGCGAACGATGTCTTAGAGAGATCCCAATATAGAAGAATGCTGTTGGAAACAAAGTAACAATAGAATTAAAGTACAGTTTAATTTAAATATATCAACATTGTGATATCCCCCGCTTATCTACACTATCTTAACTTATCTTCGACCTAATCGCGACCACAGACATTCCGGAATCATCTAGTGTATACTCGGTAATTTAGCGGGCGGTCATAAGTTTTTTGGTATATTCGTGATCAGAGTCCATTATATAGGAAATTTTGAATATGGTACTCATCACATTTTAAACTAGGGAACTGAATTTTCAAAATTCCTTTTATAGTGCTTACCTATGTTATTTATGGAACTCCTGTGCCATATTTGATTTAAATTGTGTGGTGTCTAAGCAACTACAGTCGGCCAACGGTCATGTCTAGATGCAGCATTCGAGCGGAGTGAAACGGATCGAGAAAGGGACGAGTGTGAGCCCAAGCTACCATACACTCGCTTGAGACACGCTATTGCGGTCTAACGTTATTTATTATTTTAAGTATTTCATTGGTATACGTTCGCAATTGCCGGAACTCACTCGCATTCAAATTACTTTTGAAAATCCTTTTTTATGGTAACTAATAAAACAGATTGCACCGAAGATTTGTACAATAATTTAATTAAATACCATTATTTTTTGAAAAACAAACCTTTTTTTCGTACCTGAATATCTTCTTTATTGCTATTTTTCTTTTATAATAAAATGATTTTGCTTAATTAATTATTTTATTAATTATATTTCCGTTTCGTACCCAACACGCGCGTACTAATAATATAAAATGACGTCTGAGATGACTCCATATCAGAGTAATATTTTTTATATTATCACTACCAATAGGGAAAAATGAAAACAAACGTGACAGTCCGTGTGGTGGGTGACAGCTAGATGGAAGCCGCATTTCGCGAGACTTTAAAGACGAGGTCTCACTGCTATTGCATTACACTGTGGTTTTAGTAATTAAATGCTTATATTTTCTATATTTATATTATTTTTATATTCAAATTAACGCATTATAAACATATTTAATTACAAACAGTAAACAAACAAGTCATAAATATCGTCGACTGTAATGAGACAAAGCATCTACAAAGAACGTTAGCTAACATGATCATAACACCGTGAAGCAATTTAATCACTGACTAATTATACTTACTGTTGAAGACGTATTAAATGTTTTTATATTATATAGGCATCGTTTCCTGCCACTAAGACGCTGCCGAGATATCTCATCACGACGGCACCGGTCGTCCTCACAACGGGGTGGATCTGTTGGCCTTGCTAATGACGTCACAGCAATTACACGTGCATTTGTTCGTTGTTATCTAATGGATTTAATCACGAGCGTGCAATAACATCAAATATTCATAAAGGTATTGAGTTATATCTGCCGAACATTTAGATGACGTCATGATATAAATTAGTTCTCGATGTATGAATTTTTTTGTTAAAGCGATTTTTTATATTGAAACGTTGAATTTGACTTTTTGTTGAATAAACTTTTTAAACGCATAAAGGAAACTATAACCAACTTTATTTATCGTTATGTTTTAACATGTTTGTTATTATCTGATAAATGTCTAAATTAAATAATAGTTTATTTGGATTTATATGGAATTTATATGGATATTATTAATATAGTTAAATATAAGCAGTTGCTCCAAACCCGGCGTGGTAGCGTGTATATATATCACTTAACCGGTCTGAAAACTAATTTAACGGTTTATAACTATAAATTGATTGATCACATAACGGCACAGTGCAAGCCATCGCGAGATACGTCGAAACAATAAAACAAGTGAAACACGCGCGTTTATACTTTCATCTTTCTATATATTAATACGTGAACCAAAAGCTTTCGGTACCTTTTTAAGCGTATTACGTGAACGGAAAACAGTGAGATTTGGCATGGTTAAAGTTTATATGGAGAAGGAGTGCAGAAAGCTAAAATTTATCTATAATATCTTTTACTATATAATATATCAAATTAAATAAATTAATACTGCGAATTCTAACCCGACCAGTGCTATTGAACTTAGACCCTCCAAAATATTGACATTGTCACTCAACGAAAAGTGACAGCAATTGATGTAGTTATACTCATTGTTTATGAATACTGTAAATGTCAAAAAGAAAATAGTCTATGATCAAAAAGTCACTGGTCGTATATAATTATATAAAATGATCACCGACTGGCTGACTGACATATTAACGCACAATCCAAACTACTGGGCTAAGCCCGTGATAATTTGCATGTGGAAGAAATGATTTTTGGAAATTCAACATCTAAGGTTGTAAAAAAGGGGATTTGTATGAAAATCGGTAATTTTTGACGATAGATCTATGAAAATTGGTTCATTTCAATTCAGTAAGAATGGGACATAAAAGCATTTAATGTGACATAACTCAACTATGACGCGAGCGAAGCCGCGGGCAAAGCGCTAGTTCATGCAATACAAGTAAAGTGAAAATAATTAAGCTTATATTTTATAATACTTTGACTAATTAACTAAGTAGCAAAGTAGAATTATCATAAAATAAGACATTAATGTTTGTATTTTAAATATTCTTAACTTTTCTGAATCTAATATGGTAATATGATTAACTAAAATCAGTAATTTTCAAGTAAACACTGTGAAAATGAAAGAACACAGCAAAATTCAACCTAAATAAGCCAATAACAAAACCATTGAGTTAGCCTGTTATCTAATCATAGTAAAAACTTAAAAGAGTAGCGGACGATTAACCACATCGCATATAGTAAAACCCAAACTGTACAAGTTATTATACTTTCCTTTAGAAACTAGTTCAACAAAATGTTTTGCGCGTGTTTCTATAAAAGAACTGTATACGCTTGGTAAATGTTTTGGAACGTTATTTTCTAACGCACCGCGACATGCGTGTCATATCATGCAACGGTAACTGTAATAGTATGAAGAATTATGTTAACCATGATGTCATTTAAATACACATGAAGTCAAATCTACTGCATCATGCATAGATGTCCATGTAGTGCTACAAACCACAAATGCTATGGTAATATATCGGGGAAAATTAGCATTGAATAAGAAATAGCAGCATGCTTGTTCGCGTTGCGCACTTTACTGGCTTACTGAAAAGGTTCGTTTCTTTCAAACTGGTTGTCCAGTCATTTATTATATAATTAATCAATAATTACAGTAATTACTTCAACGTCTATAGAAGTAATTTATTCTAAGTTTTGTTAATAAATATCTTTAACATAATTAAATAATATGTAATGATACGCCAATGCTAATTAATTGAAATCATATTATTGAAATCTTAACAGGTCGATAACAATAAGAGGTTTCATGCTAAAACTCTGATTTCTTATAACCCACAATCCTCTAGTACGACTATGCTTTTCTGCAATTAAATAGTTATCTTTATATTTTTATGGGCACTGAACACGCCAACTCAACCAAGATTAATTTCTAGATATTTCTATAAATTAAAAAGTACGCTATACTTAGTCAATAATAAGTTATGCATCGTTAATGCCGTTAAAGTCTTTGGAACCTGAAATGCACCGATTCATAGATTAATACTGTTAAACTGAGAAATACTTACCTACTAATTGTTAATAATGATGGTTCATATAATTTAATCATATACTATTAACAAGGGACAGTGAACCTACATTCATCAAACTAATTAGGTATTTGTTTTGTCCCAGCCCTTATTAAATTTTAATTGTCAAGAATCTTGTTAAATTTTACCGGGAATGAAACTATTTTACACTGAGAAAGTCAGTGATATGATACATAATTATTGATACATACATGATTGTATGCCGTAGTTTGCGACAAGCGTCATACGGCATATTTTGCAGCAGTACATAGTTACATTTTATAAGGGTTTGATCAAAAAAATATAAATATCCAGGTCGTAAAATTAACCTAACGTGTAATAAACCACTCAATGGATATTCGAGGAGGTTATACAATTAAATCTGTAAAGAAGCCCTGCTGAAGTTGGTGATTAATTATTGTAATGAACAAAATATTTAACCGAAAATAATAATTGTATCTTGTATTTAATGGTAACAGTATTTTAGCGACCCTTTTTTATTAGTAAACTTTATTAAATATGTACCTTTTATATACGTGTACGTCGGTAATTTTTATGTATATTTTACATAAATCACTATATTCATGAAATTAAAATACAAGAATGAAAGGAAATGCAGTAATCATTGTATTTTATAATTTGAAATAAATTAAATTAGTTTAATATTTCTATTATATGTCTATTATTAATTATTATTTATAAGATTAATTATATAGTCAGATTATAGAACAAATAGAATTCTAAAACATAGCTGTTATAATATTGTGTTTTGTTTTTAACATTTTGATATAACTGTAACATTGTATTTTCTTATCTAACAAATAATCAGATAACCTTCATATTAGCCTAGCGGGTATCCTGTAAAATTTGGTAGCGATCGGATCAATTTTCCCCATGGACTCTAAAATGGCACTGCAACCCGTTACCCGTAGCTGGGTTTTTGCTAGTTTTGCTATAAATTCGTTTAAATTTTGTATCTAGGTTTTTCATCTAACACATAACAAAATATAATAAAAAAGTTACTTAATTAATGATTTTATGTAATATATAAATTAAAATTTAAAAAAAAATAACAATAATATTTATTTTCTTATCTCATTCAAACTCATCATTTTCAAAACTCTTCAAATTATAATAAAGAAAATTTAAAATAAAACAATCAAAGAAATATTTTAAATCAAGCATGAAAGGATTTTATATTACTATCATACATACATCACAAAGCTAAGCAATTCATTGTCATTTTTCATAGAATTTTTAGTACATGAAATTTAAGTTTAATTCATACACACAAAACCAAAATGTTTTGAAAGCATCCATCATGTTCAACTGAATTATGTTAAACGATTTTTATTTAATCCATTTTTTTACTTGCTTTTGGACTAGCACTAATAACTGTTTTAGCAATTTTATTTAGTAAATGAAGTAAATATTTAACTAAACTAATTAATCAGTGTTTAATAAAAGACTTATATACTGATATATCCATCTATTTATATATATGTACATTATAAAAAAAGGTAAAAAAAATGTTTATAAAAATGAAAATTACGAAAAATCACATTTGATAAAATTGAGATTTGAGTGTATCCTCTTTTTCATCTGAAGGCCCAAACGACTCATGAACTGGGAATTTTAAAATGTTCTTAATCATAAATAATATATATAAAACTAATTAATACATAGCACTTATGAGTAATGTTAGTTCTCAAAAAATGTATTTAATCATTCACGCGTTAACCTTACTTTAGCTTCATTTAGCTAAATAAATAAAGGATCCGAGAAAATATTGTGTAAATAAATATACTAAGAAAATTTGCATAATTTTTATATTTTCATTTTATTGTTGTTGTTTATTAAATTTCAATGATTTTTTTAAAATAAAGTTTTATTTTGGCCGTTCTTCAGTCCGTAGGTGTTACAAGTTGCTATGTTAAAAAGTGGGGCTGCGGGGGCACTATCATACTACTATTTGCTTTATTAATACTATTATTCACAAAAATTAAGTACATTTGAAGCCTTTTCAAATTATCACTTAATTCTATACACATTGGTACATGTTATTTTTCTAAGACAAAAAATCGCAAACTTATAATAAACCTCGTTGAAGTCTTTTATAAGGACATGTTCCTGCTTACTAATATTATTTTATATAATTATTAATAGTTTTAAAATGACTTACTTTCTACAGTAATAATACATATATACGAACTTAAATTTGTCTATAGCTTTATGTATGTCTTCGCAAAAGAATTTAAATAAAATAACTTAGAAAAATTTCGTTTTCTTACAGTATGGTAATTAAGCAGACGTAGCGAACTAATTCCTCAAAACCTTTCTTAGGTATCTTAACTGTATTGGAAGTAACTGTAAAAAAATGTTTACCTTCTTTTTCGACCCCAAAAATATTTCCGCTCGTTCAAAACTAAAAACTATAATGAAAGAAAAGTTTCTGATAACACAACACAAAAAAAAACGTCTTAGCATTTATTTAAAAATATTGTGTAATTCAGTACGCATACAGTAACTCTATAGATACGTCCATTAAGCGCGGCATGTATCATAAGCGAGCGCGCGACGAGGTATCGGTGCGGTCTCATCCGATGTGCGTTCGCACTGCACTTGAATGTTGAACTGGCCCGCCAACTCAACCACTTATGGTGGAACACCGACTCACCGCAATTCATTACAAAAAAACAAGCCATTAAATTTAACCGGTTTGTACTTATGAGTACATTGCTTTAAAGTAATTGTAGTGGAAAATACGAATGTTCGCAAATGGACAACAAACCGCAAGAACTGTATGGAAACTGTTTCGTGGTTAGCGTAGAGATAGTTTGATTGATTGATAATCATTATTCTACATCTTTGGTAACATGATCTATTGAATTTGCCTGTTCTTCAAAGGTATGCGTTAATTATATTTTCCGCGTATGCGTATCTAACTAGAAATTGCCGGACGATAATGAAGATTACTGCGATTGGCAATTATCATACAAAAACTTATGAATATTGAATAACAATTTGATTTAAAAATATAGCAATAATAATAATAGCATTTCTGAAAACTGTTTCAAATAATTTTTATAATATATTCTCGCTTAATAATTTTGTAAATAAAAAAATAATATAATTCAATTTAAATTAAGTACCATCAAAGCATAATTGGCAATTGGCCAGGCCAATACAGAGGTTATTAACACAAGCTATTACTTCTAAGAATGAAAATAGACGAGTTATCCTAAGCAAGTATGAAAACTGAGCGGAGCAGACGCTAGGTTATATACGAGAATAATAGATATATCCTCAGTGTATCCTAGTTGGCGATTGGACGTAGCGACCGGGCAGCGAACTCGAGACACCATTCAGTTCAATGCAGCTGCCACTTGCCTGACACTTTTATTTAAACTACTAAATAGAGATATCTAATAAGCACAAATAAATATTACAAATTTTAACATCAATATGTTACTTCCGAAACATTACTTTGTAATTATACATACCAAAGAGATGAGTAATTAAAATGTTCACGATTTTTTTACAAATAGTAAAGCTAGGTATGTGAAAATTACGTGTTATACGTAATACCATAATTTTATTAATTACCTATAATTTAAACAGAGAACACAGATATAACAAGTAGGTATAGTACAATAGTTTTTATAAATAAACATTTCTTAAACAACCCGTATTGTATGTAATATTTAATATTAAACTTCCTATTCCATTTCAAGTTGCTTGAAATATATTTTGTTAATTCTTTTGTATTTTTCTAATTTCAGGTAGTCCAGACAGAATCATCGAACAAACCAAATGGCAACTTTTAAACACCATTTTGCAATCTAAATATGCATCACAATAAACAAAATTTTAAAATTGTTTTTTACATACTTAAAAACCATTAAATAAAAAACCAGATTTTTTTATTTATATTTTATATATTATAGTATCTAGGAACGAAAATTGAGCATATTTTTATACAGACTTAATAAGTACCTACTTTTACATCTATATTAACACCTTGAAATATTAACATTATTGTAAATAAAATAAAATAATGATTATTTAAAAACCGATTCAATGAGTACTTGTAATTAAGTTCTGTCAAATCAGGTCTTTCATTGTTTTAATTTGAAAAACATTTCTAACCAAGAAATCTTAAAACAATTTTTATAACATTCATGATTCCAACCTATGTTTAACACAGTGCAACAAGGAGTCATATTGTGATTTTAACAAAAAAAAAAATCGTAAAAATAATATAATCTATTAAAATTATGTTTGCACAACCATACACATTATAAGCGCCACTATTATTCATAGAAGGATTATGTATTTTTTACGATTAATCTATTACAATTCGAAACACATTTCTATAAAATTATAAATACATAACGTAATTTGAACCTTTTCATTTCTGTAAGGCTTACAACAATATTAATTGTTATTACGTAATAATGTAGTATGATGCATAGGATGTACGCAAAGGCTGGAAATAAACGCTATTAATTATTTTATGCTTGGTTTTCAGGATAGATACTGAAATAGAATGGCATAAACGCTTGGCGGCAAATTTTCAATTTAAGAACCATAATTATATTACCTATATTATTTCTCAAAATTCTTTTTTCCTGGCAACGGCATATTATCTCCATTAATTCTTCATTAACATTAAAATTATTATCAAATAGTTTAAAGTTAATGCTTTCGTTAAATAAATTGACTATAAAATTATGTTTTCTTAAAAGTGTTTGAAAAAGATTAGAAGATAGTATTTTGTAATTAAAATATAATCAACATGTAGAAGGCACCATCCACTGACAATCTATTTATCTAACATGCCAGCTTTTGAAATTAATGACATAAACTTGCTAGATGTGCATAAGAAAATGCTTCACCACTACTACGCTATGGTATCTTATAATCGATTCCTTAATCGAAAGCTAGGCTTATTATAGGTCGTAGTATAATCGTTATGAGTCCCAAAATTAAATGACATATATTGCAATTAAGGGACTGTTTAAGATATTACACTTGAAAATAGGGTTGTCAAACATAATTTCAAATTTTTTCTCATTCCTACTCACCTTATAAATATAGTTGTCATCGTTGCCCTGTATTAAACTGAAAACAACCAATTATTAAACAATTATCTATCCCTCTTCATAATGTTTGGATATAGCATCTAATATGAACTGGAAAGTTCTCGGGTTAATCCAATTTAAGCCAGATGGAGTCTCAGACGCATCTAAACTTCTAGCTTTTCTCCCAACTGTCCGCTCTAAGAAATAGTCGTCGTACTCCATACTGTAGTCTGGGAGAATGGGATTAAATTTCGCATAGTAGATGGCGGACAGGCAAGCGTACAGAAGAAGAGCTGCTGTGAAGAGCTGAAAAATACAAATAATACACTCTCTTAACACCTCAGACACCTCACTTTTCGAAAAACTTCACTCAGTTCCAAACGGCCGTAAGCGCCAGTAAAAAATGTATGGGAATGTAGCCCTTACAATACACAGTATATCACTCATATTAGCCTGTTTTTTTTTTTGGCGGTAAAAAATTCAGTGGCACTAACCTTAAACGCTTTTAGGATAAAAATAGCTACGTTGTTGTTGCATTTATGTCTGGACGTTGCTATTTTTTTTTTTTTAATCTTTTTTACAAATTATATTACAGAAACTATTTTTTTTACATAAAATTAGTATGTTATGATTACTTTTTCCATTTCTAAGAAGTATTATTATTATTTTGTAGGACCAAAGAAAATATTTCCTGTATTATTTAGATATTATATTACTAAAGCAGTGTTATGGTTTTGTTTTTGTGTTTTTCTAGTAAAGTTTAGTGTATATGTATCTAAGTATTACATTTCAAACAATGTTTCTTTTTTATCTATTTATATGCTCAATTATTAGACTAGTGCACTGTGTAGTCTTTAGAATTTTTCTAATTTCTGGCGAAAGTACACTAGGGTAAAAAAAGGATTAGGTAAATATGTTGAATTGTTCTAGAAATGAGGAGAGTAAGAGAATGATTGATAATGATTTATAATATTACCAGGTATTGATTTTATTTGCATATCTTTTTTTTTATATTTGTTGTTATTTGAAAAGCTATGTATGTAAACTACATAAAACCTTTTTTGTGTACCTTTTGACTTTTATTTCATTTGATTCTAATATTACATTTAAAATATGGTAAAACTTGAGAAATAGTCTCAAATATACTAATTATAATAAATCAGTATATTACAAATACAAAAGTTCAAGTTTTTAGCAGTATGTATATTTAGTCGAAGTAGGTATAGTATAACCCGTATAACCTATAATTATAAAATTGTTTTTTTTTTTTTCGAACTAACTAGACTCTTAGGTTTTTGGGTCTTGGAGCTTTCAAAGCTTCACCAGGCTTGAGTAATATTGTAGGATGAACAATAAACAGTTTTATTTAAGCGCCATCTTTTAGAATGAATGAGTACAAGTACCTTACTATACCTCTAATAACTTCGTAATTGATTACTAATAACTGATTATCCGTCTCCACACAGATGGCGCTATGAATGAAGTTTTTACTGAATCTTTTATTTTTGTTTTATTTGGATTTAGTTATTGTATTTATTTAGAAATTATAGAAAATACATTTAATAAATTAATTATAATTAAGTGTCTAAATTATCATGCATTTTTACTTCATGTCATTTATTTTTGAAATGCCTTTATATACTTCAGTATTCATACGGGAAATATGTACACATTACAGGCAGGTTTATTTATAACACTATAGGGCGAGCATCCTCCGCGGACGCTTCGTCGTACATAACATAACATAACGCATGTATTTCTAATGTACACCCACAATTCGCCGAGTATGTTTTTTAGGTCCTATGTAATAGGGGGCGAGCCTATTGCCATTAATCGGGCACGTAACCAAACTCCGAGCTGCTACTAAGATTTTCATAGGAAAAACCCTATAACACTTTGCTCGACCTGGAATTGGAACCCAGGGTCTCGTTCATAGCAGTCGCGCTTACGACCACTAGGCTAACGAGGCAGTTACTACCTAAAGGTTATAGTCACACGATATGTATATAATTCATTATTATGTATAATACAGCATGTCCTTGAACGTACTATCGGGCTGAAAAGCCGCGGGTGCAGCGCCGCGTCAAGTTTTCTTATTGCGTGCGGTATTTTATACATTTGTAGGTATCTATTTGGGTCGTGTTTTTATATTTAATAATAATTTCGTATATTACATATTAATAGTTTTATTTCTACGTTATAATATAATATATTTTAACATATAAAAAATATTTTATTGTACCGCAATGACGAATTTTTTTAATTTTATTTTTTATTTATATATTATTATATTGTGTACCTGTGCCTATAAAATCTTTACAAAAAAAAATACCGATTGAGTCAATCTACTCAAAGGAGAAGCCTAAGGAGAGTGCATAAGGTTAGATTTTCTATGTTTTTGGAATTTTCAATTTTCATTCTTTTTCCAAAATGAAGTAGATTTACTTATCAAGGTGCTTGGCGGGTAAATTTATAAAAGAAAACATGACTAACTATTTTTCGCAAAGTATAGAATAACTGTTGTAGTGGATATATTATGGTGGCATTACACTTGACTTAGCGTATTCGTTTACTTATTAGCTGCATTTGGTTAATTTTTTTTTTGTACATTACAAAATGTACAAACATTGTACAACCTATGCAACATAGTGTTCATTAAACATCGATCGTTCGGAAATCCAATAATATCGTTTATTTTGTAAAAAAAACTCTTGATTATCGATTAACTATTGATTGGTTTTAATATTGTGTTTAAAAAAGTCGTGTTGGAGGAAAGACCAGCGGAATATCGATTCGAAATCCGTAAGTTCAAATCCCGGCGTACACCAACGATTTTTTCTGAATTCGCGTACATTTGCAAATTCAAATTGGTAACAGTATCAGCTGACGGTGAAGGAAAACATCGTGAGGAAACCTGAACGGTTGAGAAATGTTCTTGTACGTCCACTGTATGTGATAAAAATATAGAACTATTGACTTCTCGATATTTGAAATCGCAATACGACGTGAGCTGGCGTGATGATTAATTCCGCATTTTCTCCTTGGGAAGAGGCATTTGCTCAGCAATGAGATACTTACAGGCTGCTATTATTATTTTGCTATATTTAATATTGAGCGAACAAGCTATGGTAGGTGGCTTGAAAAAAAATTCATTCGCGTGATCTCTTGGGATTTGTTGCAACAACTTAGGCCAATGCAGTCCCATATTGTATACCTCCCTGTTAAAGTATAGCAAACACAAATAGCAACAATCTTCATACCTAAGGTAGTTTATACCAGACTATCGGTCGTATGTTAGTACAAATGACTATCGATTAAACGGTACACAACTGATGTATAATGAACACTATTGGAAGGTACGAGTGCGGAAATACCACTGCCATATTTATTTCTGCCGCAAAGTAGGGCAAACACTAGCTAGCATATGTTCTCCTATAGTACGGTTTTAGAAGTAATAATAAATATTCTAATACATGTTTATTTTGTTATTTCCCAATACATTTTTCTTGGAAAGGGTTTTCTTATCACGCGTTTGACAAATGGGAGAAAAGTGTCCGACCCGACCGAAACTTTTTATAAATAGTACGCTTATAGCCGCTACAGGTAATGAAGAAACGGTAATAAAATTGTATAAATTATTATTAATAATAATTTAATAATAATTAATAAAATTATTATTATAAAAATATAAACACAGTCAGTATATTCTTTAAAAAAAAATAAACACAGTTTTAATATCATTCCTTCATTGTGCTTTTTATTTAATAATACATAATATATAGTTAAAGGAACTTCTTTCCTACCGGTTGTCCCACGATACTTCTCGAATTTTTATAATATTCAGAATTATCGCTTTAAAATCTGGAATATAAAATTATTTTTATCCGAATCCAATGCACCCTCTTCATAATTACTGTAATTTTATTATTTAAAAGTAATCCTTGCAACATCAGCTATCTGCCAGTGGAAGTCCCGTCAAAATAGGTCTAACCGTTTCGGAAATTACCCGGAATAAACAGACAGACAAAAATTTTAATAATAATTTTTTTGTTATAGGTACCGTATATACCTACATATGCATTATGTAAAAAACTTTTATTTTGGCCTTATAAACAGAGACTTAAATTTTATTAATTGTGTAGATTATACCTTTTTTTATTTTGAAAGAAACACTAACGTATTTATAATCAATGTCACATAACTTAATTTAAAAACTCAGCGACAGACACTCCTCTTTAAAAAAATATAATTCAAATTAAACCATTTGTTCTTAAAGAAAGATGTTATAAAGAAGATTGATAAATCCAGATAAACAAAGATATGGAGATATACACCTCATGATTTAGCTGTCAATCATTGATCTTATTGAATCTAAATATAATCACAATCAGTTAGAACTCTTTTCGAAATATATAGACATAATTCTTGGGTCAATTTTTTATCAATTCCGTGCCTAAAAGAAAAATTACGATCATAATGTACATACAAATACACATCGAATTTGCCGTTCTTACTAGTATTATCACAAATAATAAAAATAATATATATTAAAATTTCGTTCGGATTTTTTTAACCAAAAAAATTGGTACATGTTTTTCATCAAGGGCATAATATTAATTTTGATGTAACTACTAACTTTAAAAATTAATGATCTTTAAAATCACACACTTTTAAATCATCTATTAATTCTACCCTTTAGAATTTATTTCTTTAAAATAATGAAAAAAACCAACTCCCATATTATATCTATTACAGGTACCAAATAAAATTCTTCTTAAGTACAAACATCCGAAGTTTTATAAACGAGGAAATAATTTTATCTTCAAGCGACATTCACAAGGTCTTTTTAGCTCATTTGTATTATTTCGACGTCACGCTAGCGACATTTAAATTGTGTCAATGTTATGTCTTCTACTAGAACCTACTTTTTAACCACCGAACACCGACGTAATGACTATTTTTTGCATAAAATAATTAACAACAATATTTTTCGGTACGATGCGCTACGATGGACTTGAGGTCGCAACTATTTATATTCAGAGAGATCAAAGTTTGTTTGACGTTAAAAGTTACAAAATACTGTTTTCTGTTCTTACGTTAACTATACATACATATCTAACTATTTTTATTTTAGCTATAAATTAGTAAATTTATATCAACTACTTGGATTTGAAAGAATGGAGTTCTTTGAATATTTAGATATTTGCATGCAAATATTTGTATAAAATTGTCATGATCCCAAGATTAGAATAACTTATAATAAAAAGTTATCATTCTTAATAATTGTTTATTTGGGATATTAAAACAATTTTGTACCTGGAAAACACTCCAGAATTTGAAGGAACCTTCATTGATTATCCAATCGTAGTATCCAGCCCACGGATCAGTGTATCTTCCTTGCTTCATGGGTTTTGCGGTGGTGGTCGTTTCATGATAATGATGTTCGTCATCATAGTACTCTTCGAAACCACGACCGGTACCAACTGACGTACTATTTTTGGATTTCTTACGTTTCACCTGAAATTAAAGTAATATAAAATAAATCAATCAATTAGACAATAATTTGAATAAAATATTAAAATTACACTGAAAGATGAAAGAAATGTATATTGGTTGGGATTGCCCTGTTAGTAGCTTGGTTATATATAAGCTACTTCATCTTACACTTGGTAGAGTAGTTGTCAGACACAAATTGTCAATTTAACTAGCATTCTACACAGTGGCGACCCTGGGGTATAGCCACATAATATAACGTAGAAGGAGAGGTGCGGTTGCTATAGACGCAATTCTAACCACCATATGTTTGGCACCATAATGCCAAATGCGAAAAACAATTACAGCGATAAATATAATTTATATGCATAAACTAATTTCTATATATGATCGATAGAACAAATGTGGTATCATGTTTTATTTTAATTATATTATTACAATACCCAAATAGGTAACAGATTTTATTATTTAGTAACTAGCTGTTAATAATAATAAATACTATTTTAATTGTACATTGGTAAGGTTTTTATTTATGAGAAAAAGTGTGTTGATTATTGAAATAAAAGTTTTGTTTTTTTAAGTTGCTAATTATTATTTAAACTCTGGGCGACAGAGCTTTGCTTAGAACAAGACAATTTTTAACAAAAAAGAAAACAATCTTCAATGTTTTTGAAGTGTTCTCTGGCGCATCTTTGAAGTTAAAGTTCCAATGCCAATGAAATTAATATGAGACCACCCGTGAGGTATCCCTTAACTAACAAAAAAAAAACATCCAAATCGGTTCATAAACAAAGAAGTTATGGCCATTAAATCGTTGAAGCCATTTCCGAGAAACCAATGACATAAGTATATACATATATTAATACATACAAGAATTGTTCACTTAATAGTATTAGATTTAACATAAACCGAAATACAATTTTATATAGGACCAAAGGGCACCGAAAAACAATCTGAGCTAGGACCCGCGGCGCTAATTATACAATGATTCCCAAGCGACTTTATCGAATCGCGGAAATATAAATAATATCATAAAAATATATTTATTGCAATATAAATATTTAATAATGTTTATAACTAAAATTAAATAGTGGACACAATTTTACGTATCCTCGATTGAAGATATTTTACTAAATAATAACTGATGATTGAATATTATTCCAAGCACATAAAATGTTTATAAGATGATTATGTGAAATAAATTGAAAAAAACGTTCTAGTAAAATTTACACAAGCATGTAAATTACACGGATAGTTTGTACAAACAAGGGTACCGCCTAGACTGATTAGCTGATGCTGACATTGGGTCACCTACTTCTTTCAATACCGTATTTTGACCTTCTTTTCTTTGTCATAGTTATAATGGTTCCACGTATACCTACTTCTTTACATGATAAAAGTCTACAACTTCATTCAATACAAATGGAGTACAGCTCAACAATGATCTTTTTTCCTATGAATATGTTATCAAACTTTTATTACATAAACTTTCTTAGCTGTCATAACTGTATAGTAAATGTCAACAAAATCTACATGTAATATGCGAATAATTTCGACATTCTGACGTTACGATGCGTACTTATCAGTTAAGCAGTTTTTTGTACATTTAAAAAATTTAAAAGTATTTTTTTTTTTATTAATCCACTACCAATATGTAGAAAAATAAATTTATACAAGTTAATAGTTGTGATGTCATACCATCGGTGGCCATTTCCTTTATCTATGGTGTTTTGACGAGTGCAGTATACATACATACATACCATCACGCCTGTATTCTCCGAAGGGTTAGGCACAGGTGTACTAATTAATGCACACCCACAGTTCGCCGATTATGTTTTTAGGTCCCATGTAATAGGGGGCGAGCCTATTGCTATTAATCGGGCACGAAACCAAACTCCAAGCTGCTACTGAGAATTTCATAGGAAAACCCCAATAACACTTTGCTCGACCTGGGAATCGAACCCAGAACCTCGACATAGCAGTCGCGCTTACGACCACTAGGCTAACGAGGCAGTGTATGATAGCACATTTAACACTAATATTAAGTACAACAGTCATCTGCACGATCTTGGTAGAACTGAGCTATCAAGCCTTCAGCCATAATGAATATACCTATTAAGGTTATGTCGCTGAGGCCAAAACACACACGGCAAAACACATTATACGTATGATGATTTTTGAGATTTGGTCCTATCAAAATTTTAATTAATGCATTTATAAACCATCTTAATGTGCCATCAAATTGGTAAAACATTTGACTTTTGACATAATTGTTTTGTACTAGCTAGGCAAAAACAATACAGAGTACCTGGGGGCAATTGCAGAAACAACGACGACCATTGGTAACAAATTCCAACAGCAGTCGTCGCTGTCATATTGGTCTACAGAATTGCTTCCGCACACCTCGTTATTTTTACCCTGTTTTTGTTATAACGAGTAAAAACCTATATGCAAAGTACCTAAGCTACGTAATGACTTATTATGTAGGCACTTATTAACATTTATTATATTTTATAATATATTATAACTTACAGTAACGGTAGTAGTGTTGTTAATAGCCGGAACAGACTTATTTATGGACCTCTGCTTATTAATATTTCTTAAGACATCAAGTACGGTTCGCATTGCAGAAAGAATGAATTCAGAAGGCGCCACACCAGTGCTGCCTTCCTCTGCGTCTCCATTTTGTGATGTGGTTTGTTTCGTTTCGTAACCATTGTCGTTGGGACTGCAAATATTTTCCTTCTTTTAGTAAATGATAAAAATTTCTTAGTTTAGCGGTCAAGATATCTGATCAACACTATATTGATTGTTAATTCAATAGCAATCTTGAACAACAATTTTTAGTTTATATTGTTAACAAAAAGTAGATGATTTTACTAATATGCAGTGGGCATGCATTTTGAACCACTTTCGGAATTCGTCTCAGTATGAGAAGAAGAATTCTGGTCTCCAATAAACCCAATGTTGGTTAATTGGACAACTAACCACCCTTATAAACAGGTACACGTTCACGCCAGGAAATGATATCCCTTAATCCATAGTTGTCAGATACGTTGGAATTGGAACCGGAGGCTCTCGTGGTAGAAACTAAAGGTATACAATGGTTTTTACAATAAGATTAATATTGTATGATACGATTAATTTGGCAATATAATTAATTATCAGATAAATTGAACATTTTACAAAACAAAAAATTAAAAATTATCGAGTAGTTAAAAAAACAGTAAAATTAAACGTATAATACAAAATTTATACTATTATTATAATCTTTGGAACCATTTAAAAGGATTCTAAACATTATTTTATTTATAGGAATGTACATTATCCCTATATGCTATTTTTTATTATAAGGCGGGCGGTTGTTAGTACCTATATAATTAAATATTAAATTTTCCATGTTGATAAGTATTCAACCAAATTGAATATAGTTTTCAGATTAATATAGTACTGATCGCGACGAAAGATCTTGACTACATATCATTCCATATAGTCTAAGACTTCAAAGTGACATCAAAAGCATTGTAACGTGAGTGAAGTCGGAGCTCTAGCTAGTTATTAATAAATTGATTTAATGCAATCAATTTAAATAAAAATTAGTTCTATATTGAAAGTATTGGACTTAAAACACCAATATTGATATAATCATACGCTGATTAAAACATTATAAGCAATTATTAAAATTGTATTATACATTTGTTATACAATGTATTATTATGCATTGATGATCATAACCCTTAAAAACGTAATAAATTAATTGAAGCTGATACTCACTGTAAGGGTATATATTTGAATTTGTTGTTAGGCGGTGTGTAAGGTGTAGCAGTGTCGTAACGCGCAGCTGCCCGAACGCCGCCCGCCCAGAGTGCAAGTGCTAATGCTGCCGCCCACACCAGCCCATGACATGATACCAGCAAAGATTTTTTAGACACCATTCCAAATAGTTTATTTATTATCGGTGGATTACTTTGGTTTCACTTTTTATTTTAAGCTTTTTTTTAATATATATTGATGTTCATGGTTCAATGTTAGAAAAACGACTGACAGTTTAGTTAGGCTGCGCCCCAGTTAACAACGTATACGGAACATCTGAGTTATGAAAACTGTAAACAAAACGTGAACATGTTGCTCTCGAGCGACGGTGTAAATTTAATTAGAAAGGTTTGATGGGCGTTGCCGCAGTGAAAGCAGAGTATTTCCTAAGATATATTATTAATAATATAAAAAATAAATAAAATCAAAGTTTAGAATAACGTTCCAATTTAAAGGCCTTTCTTAATATAGGCGAGATTTTCAGGTACTTTTAAAAAGCACCTACGCGCTTATTTTGTTTGTTTGTTTGGTTGAACGCGCTAATCTCAGGAAGTACTGGTTCGATAGGAGCGGAGCATCAATTAAAAATGTTGCAAAAACGGGGAAAAATTATTCCTTTTGAAAGCTTCCATTATGTGATGCAGGCGAAATTGCGCAGGTCAGCTAGTTAAACATAATTCTAAAGTCTGGTGGCCCAAAGATTATGAGCAACAGAAAATTAGTAAGGTGGAAAACAGGAGTACGGCCCGCTTATGTACTCTTGTAACACAGAGGTATCAATCATCATTAGTCCGTTGTACACCTTTAACCGTCCTTCTCCATAGGTCTCTGGAAACTCCACTCACCGCAAGAACACAACACAAGGTTTTTTGGCTGCAATCTTCAGTAGGGTGGTTGTATTTCACCAGCCGAACTAAACAACTAGAGAAAAAATTTCAAAGAGGTCTGTGCTCTACCTCTCTTCACTTCTACCTTGTTCAGTTAGTATCACTTTTAATTAATTAAGTATCCTTTCTGAAAACTTGGTACGCACTTATTTATATATTTATACTTACTTCTTGTAATTAGTAATAGGTATAAGATATGATGGGACTGGCATATCCTTGGTGATAAAAGTCCCTAAATAAAATGAAGTTAAAAAACATGTGTGCCGTTCACACGGGGTAGAAGTGAAACCTTCAGAAAATATAAATAAACAATACACGTGAACAATACACACGCTGCCTATGACGCCTTTTTCCAAGGCTTCGTAATACGCAGGCACACACATACGTACTAACACACTTAGAAAGAGAAGACCGAG
Organism: Saturnia japonica; assembly: GCA_033032175.1. Classification (NCBI taxonomy): domain Eukaryota; kingdom Metazoa; phylum Arthropoda; class Insecta; order Lepidoptera; family Saturniidae; genus Saturnia; species Saturnia japonica. The sequence continues at coordinate 6,014,873 of CM065311.1, read as the reverse complement.
ATAATAGTAAATACAGTATAATGTATTCTTTCTCATTCTCCCGCAGGCTAAATCCTATAGATATATGTATTTATTTTAATGTCGCTTTTTCGTTTCATCGCGTTTCAAATCACAAGGGTACTAAAGAAGTTTTCACTTCAAAAAATAATAACACTAAATGTTAAATGGTAAAGGAAAATATCACGAGGAAGCTTAATATTAGAGAAATAATTTCGTAAAAACTAGTGAAAAAATAACAAAGAAGACTTTTCCAGCTTAGATCATTGAGGAGCATCATCTAGCATCAGATTATCACAATTTCCTACGTAATAGTCTGACTGCCACAATTTTTTTTACTACGTTTTAACTCTCTCTAAATAATAATAAAAATAAACATCACCATCAAAGCCCTTTCAAAATATAAAAAAGTTTGTTTAGCTTAAGCAGCAGCCCTACTAGAAATATAGAAATTACCTTACTCATAGGCAAGACGTTTAAGACAAGGGATGCTCATACAGTCGATTGCGAGTATTTGCAAAAGTATAAAATACTTTAAAAGTCTCGCGGCGACGATTTTTCATACAACAAATTCTGTAGTCTCTTTTTATTATGCCTTTATTAATAATATTAGGTCCTTACATATGAAATTAGCGTTTTGTCTTACTGACCACTTTGATCTGAAATATCTCCTCTTTGGTTAAGAATTCCAAATTCAAATTTATAAATTCATTTAGCTGGTACATTTGAGTTTTGAAAACATTCATTCATTTGTTTTTTCCTCATTTTTTTTTCTTTGGCGTCGCTTATTAACGCACAATAGAAAACATGAAATATCGGTATATTTACGAGTACGAGTTCTACCGTGGCACCAGTGCTGCAGAAAAAGCTCGAAGGATTAATGATGTGTACGGCGCTGGTGTCGCAAAAGAAAGCAGGTACGTTTTTGGTTTCATGTGGAAGCGGATCCATCACAAAGCACTTCAGAGATAGCTGCAGGCTTCGGGGTAAGTGATAAAACTGTATTAATCCACTAGAAGCAAATCGGGAAAGTAAAAAAACTTGAACGGTGGGTATCTCATGAATTGAGTGAATCGAACTTGCAAACACGCGTCAACTGCTGTGTTACTTTGCTCAACCGACACAATAATGAAGGGATTTTAAATCGAATCATTGCTTGTGATGAAAAGTGGATACTGTACGATAATCGAAAGTGCTCGTCGCAATGGCAGAACCCTGGAGATCCAGCCAAATTCTGCCCTAAACGAAAATTGACTCAGAAATAGATACTTGTGGGTGTTTGGTGGACTAGCGCCGATGTTGTTCACTACAGTTTTCTAAAATCTGGCCAAACGATTACGACAGATATTTATTATCAGCACCTGCAAACCATGAAGGAAGAACTAACTGCTAAACAACCGAGATTGGTCAATCGCTCTAGGCCACTGTTGCTTCACGACAACGCAAGACCACACACTACACAACATACAACCACTAAGTTAGATGAGCTACAATTGGAATGTCTGCGACATCCATCGTATTCCGCGGACCTTACTCCAACAGATTACCATTTTTTCCGGAATTTGGACAACTTTTTACAAGAAAAAAAATTCAACTTCGATGCGGCAGTTCAAACCGCCTTCAAAGATTTTGTTGATTCTCGCCCCCATGGTTTTTTTAGTAAAGGGATCAACGAACTACCTATGAGATGGCAAAAATACGTAGGTAACAACGGTGCATACTTTGATTAATTAAATATAATTTACAAAAAAAAAATTGACTTTATATTCCTCCCGTACAAAACGCCAATTTCATATGCAAGGACCTAATATTTACTCGTATTAACGTCTCAAACCAAGAGAGAGCGCCTGATCTCAAATTTTGGTTTATTATATTAATATGAGGAGGAGGATATGAGGACACAATTTCACACACAGCCATTTAACTCCAAACTAAGCAAAACTTATAATATGGTAACTATACAGCTGATATACATACATATATAGATATTAACACCCAGACACACAACTGACATTTATGCTCATCACACAAAGTCAGTCATGGGCGGGGATCGATCCCACCCACGTGGTATATTTCGTCAATGAAAAACAGCAACTAAATAAAAACATCACTTCTCCTCAATCTCAAACTACGGCATTTGACCCTATAACCTTTGATAATATACAACTAAAATTATTTTAAATGATAAACGATATCACAATATAACGATCACACCGATATTACCTAAAAAGCATAAAAACCTGCTATGCGGGAGGTCCTGGGTTCGATTCCCAAGTTGAGCAAAGTATTATTGGGGTTTTCTACTAAATTCTCAGTAGCATCAGTTCGGAGTTTGGTTTTCTACCAGTTTCATGGCAATAGGCTCGCCTCCTATTACATGGAACCTAAAAACATACCCGACGAACTGTGACTGTACAAGTCTAACCCCTTTGGAGAATACAAGCGTGATGATATACATATACATATTAAAGTACGATGTATTTCTAAACTCATTGGATCGCGTAATATCCCGAGCAGCCAATTAGCGACAATAGAGAGGCTCTCGCGGTGCTCGGGAATGACGTGGCATTCTCTCTGTGATCCGTCACAATAACTCACCAGGTTTGATGAGGTCAGGATCAGGATACTTGGATTCCACCAATTCACTGTTTTTTTTTCTTAATTTTATATCAACAACGATGTTCGTGACGGTGCGCGCGTGAGAGAAGAGGCGGTTGGAATAAAAAAGGTTTGGGGGTGAAAAGAGCACCAAAGTGGTTGGTAACCGCGATTCTCCAATCAAACCGGTCGTCCATATTGGAACGTGTAGGTTTTGTTCCATTTTATGCAGACTTTGACTATACACTAGAAATGGGCGATGTTAGAGAAACGTCGATCCATTTTGACATCGATGTTAACATCGTTAAGTAATCATCTACGTCCGATAAATATCGAAACAAAAACATCAAAGTATCCTAACATCACAATTTAGTTACTCGTTAAGATACTAGTAACTAGTATCATCCAAATAAAATCAAATATAAACCTGCTACTTGTCTGCGGTGTTTATTATACTAACACCACGGCAACAAAACACATCGCTGAATACGTAGTGTAATAGTTTCATAAAACATTAATGTTTTTTTATTGAATGAAGATGTCGAGATTTTTTTTTACCTGAGTGGTACAAGACAATTTTTAACAAAAAGAAAACCAACTTCTATGATTTTGAGGAGTTTTCTGGTGTCTCTTCGAAGTTTAAGATCAAACTAAATTAAAATGGGACCACCCATAGTATCCCCTACCTAACAAAAAAAATTATGTGTGAAATTCATACGTGGTAGAAGTGAAACCTTCACATCTATGTTTTTTTTTAATTCTGAAAATGATCAAATACACACTAATTTAAAGTTTATGAAATTGTACATACAAGTACTTACAATCATTATTCACAATATCATTTTCAATTAATGCACATTTGAAATATCCATGGTAACCTAACAGAATATCTTTTATTTTTTTATAGATCTGACTACACTGTTTGCATTAGGGCCCCTGAAGCCGCCTGCGGCTTTTACAGCTTCACTGGACTTGGGAGGTCTAGAAAAATTTTGTTTCGTGACTTTTTGGTGAGGTAATAAAATTCTTATTGTGTGGCAACAAATCTCTCTGTACCATTTTACCATTACCTAAAACTTTCCTATCTCATTTTCTCCCACGTTAAATCTTATGAATTTATATGTCTGTCTCTTTTTACTGTCGCTTTCGCTGTTTCGTTTCATCGACCTTCAAATCACAACAATGTTAAAGATGTTATAACTTCAAAAGAATCGTTTCAAAGACAAAGAAGTTATGGCTGAACATCCATTAAAAAAATATACATTCGAGTTGAGTAACCTGTCTTTTTTTGGATCCGGTTAAAAACAAAGATTTCATTAAAATGTATCAGTAGTAATGCGTGATGCGCGCACAACGGCAAACCTCTATTATTTTGTTTATGTAGATAAAATCATACTAAATAATCATATATTATATCATCGTACTATAAAAATAAATAAAAAATATATATTATTATTATTTTTTATATATTATAAAAATATGCTATTGTAAAAAATCGGTTTTGTTTATTCGAATAAAACCTAGTGATTTGTTACACAATAAAGAGAACAATTGACTATATTATTATGTAATCAATTATTTATCACGATCACAAACATCCAATGTTTCCAAGATAACAGCTTACTGAAGAAATGTAGAGAGAAAAGATATCTTTTGGGCTCTATTCACAATAAACGCATTGTTGCGATAATGGACTGCGGCAGCGTCCGCGATACAGCAAAATTAAACTCTTCTTATCAATATTGGAATCGCGTAGATATATATACAAGGTGTCCAGAAAGGGTATCGGGTATTTGTTTTCACGCCATATTCGAAACGGGGCGTCTAAAGGGTGCGGGGAGGGGTTCGTGGCGTCCGCCATTTTGTGGAGTTTTAGTCACGATGGAACAGTACTCGGGGACGCATCGCGCATTTTGCGTACGAGCGTATTATCGTAATGATGATTCAATAGTGACTGCTCAACGTCTCTATCGTGCGGAATATCGTACACGCCACGCGCCAAGTGACAATAGCATTAGGAAATGGATCAGGATGTTCGAGAATACAGGTGCGACAGTTAAAATTCAAAACTCTGGTCGTCCTCGTTCAGTTCGCGATCAAGAAACAATTGAAGAAGTTGAGGCGTCGGTTCGTCAAAATCCGTCTTTATCCTTCCGAAAGCGAAGCCAAGCGTTGAACATCAAAAAATCGTCTTTACATTCGATTTTAAAGAAAGACTTACATCTAAAAGCCTATAAAATTCAATTGGTTCCAGAATTGAAGGATACGGACTATGCTAATCGACTGAATTTTGCGAACGAAATGCTGCAGCGATTTAACAACTTTAACAACATACTGTTCAGTGACGAAGCAAATTTTCACCTGAATGGTCATGTTAATAAGCAGAATTGTCGGTACTGGGCAGTGGAGAATCCGAAACGAAAGCATGAACGACCCCTGCATAGCCCAAAGGTCGTTGTTTGGGCCGCTATGTCTGCTAAAGGCATAATTGGTCCTTATTTTCATGAAGATCAACGAGGCCGAGCAATTAATGTGAATAGTGACCGTTATTGCGATATGTTGCGAAATTTTTTGGTCCTAGAGTTGCAGGAGTTTGCAGGTTTCAACTCAAGAACGTGGTTCCAGCAAGATGGGGCCACTTGCCATACCTCAAATGACTGTATGGAAGTTGTTAACGAATTATTCCCTAATAAAGTCATTTCGCGAAGGGGTAACATCAACTGGCCTCCCAGAAACCCCGACCTTAGCCCGCTTGACTATTTTGCATGGGGATACCTTAAAAGTAAGGTTTATAAAACAATCCGACGAATCTAACCCAGTTAAAGCAAAACATCAGGTCAGAAATGGCAGGAACATCGATAGCTATGTGTCAACGTGTTATCGCCAATCTTCGTTTCCGTTTAGAAGAGTGCCAGCAACGTAACGGTCATCATTTGGATAACATCATCTTTTCCAAATAATTCTCCAATTCATATGCTAATAATAAACAATAAACTTTTTTATTGCATACAAATAATTTTTGTTTCATTGAACTTACAAATACCCGATACCCTTTCTGGACACCTTGTATTATGTGGGAGAGTTTAGAGCACTGTCGTGCCGTGCCCGCGACTGGACAATTTCTGATCTGTCGAGAGGCCCTACAACCGTATTTGTTTAATTTTTAAAATTAAAGTGAGAATCAAATCGCATGATTTCTAGAGTCAAATCATATGACTACAGATTAAAATTACATGACCACAGTTAGAATCAAGTCGCATGACTTTTACATGACTTTTCTTAACAAGATTACATTTAGTGGCCAAATCGCATGACCTTTATCTTCTCTGAAAAAATATTTCAAATTAATCAGTCAAATTGCATGACTTCAAATAACAATGTTTACATATTATTATTTGAATAATTAGTACCTAGTCAAATCGCATGATCGTATTAGCGGAAAAATTACAATTAGAGTCGAATCTCATGTGACATCTAATAACAATGCTTGCATAAAATTATTTAAATAATTAGTGGTTAAACCACATGACCGTATTTGCCAAATCACATGCCACATACAGTGAGATAACGGGCATGCTTATCTCATGTTATTCGCAAAATCCCATGGCACTTTGTTCAAATCACATGACAACTAGAAATCAATTAAGTACCATGGCATGTTGTTCAAATCGCATAACTAGGTCAAGTCTCATGATCGCGGCGCTGTAGCAGAATTGATGGCTATGCGCCATTTACGATACCATTCACCGAGAATGGTAACGGCGCGTTGGACTGTGTTTCTGTATTGAAAGTCTGTTCCTAAGTGAGACGTAGATTACTGCGCTGTTCATCAGCGTATAGACCTACTTCGACCTTGGGGGGACGGGGGTAGGCCACTGACATACAGATTGAAAATAGAAGGCGCCAGAATGGAGCCTTGAGGGATACCTGAGCGTATAGGGTGAGATGTGGAGAGTTCACCTTTCACTCGGTGGTGAAAGGTGCGGTTGGTGAGGTAATCACGAATGATGTGTACTAATCTATCTGGACCTTCTAACTGGTGTAGCAGGTAGACTAGTCCGGCGTGCCAGACCTTATCGAAGGCCTTAGCGACGTCAAAGAAGACCGTAAATGTATGGGTATGGTATTTTTTTTACTTTCGCGAAGTTAGATGCTATGTTCTCCGTGAGGTGTTGCACTTGGTTCGTATAAGAGTGTCGAGCGCAGAAGCCGAACTGCTCAGGTGGATATAGATTCTTTTCATTGATCACGATCAAGAGACGGTTCAGAAGGAGCCGCTCATAGAGTTTACCTATTGTATCTAGAGACTGATCGGGTGATAGCTATCGGAAAGCAATGCTTTCTTGCCGGGCTTGTGTATGCCTATGACTGTGGCCGTTTTTCAGGTGGGCGTCATTAATATTGTAGCAGTTCGGGGAGCACTGGCACTCCAGACTAGCGGCGAAACACTCTGCCTCGTCTACGCTATCGAAAGCGGGAGAGATACCGGGCCTCTGTTGAGGGGTGGCATTTGAATGGAGTATTCGGTTTTTAAAGATCGAGCTAACTCTAGAAAGTGTAATGGGACGGTTTGAAACACTCTACGAGGTTGTTTCATTTGTGACTTTTGTATTCGGTTATATGGGCTTTCACTGCCCTCTGGAATGCGCGTAACCGTGCGCAGTTTTCCCTAAACGGATAGAAGTCTTGTTCACGTGTCGCGACGTTCTTTTCCATCATCAACGCTCGCACGTCGACAGGGAGTGAACCTCTCTCGTGGCCTCTCTGATGCCGATCTGGAGGTGGTCGACCAGGGAATCGATCGCTAAGTCAGCGTCTGCTACTGACCCCAGTAGGCTAGACGGGGATGACCTGTCGGTAAGATAACGTTTAAGTATCGCGTAGTCAACGACTTTAACAGAAGGAGGACTGTTAAATGATTTGGAGGATGACCGGGCGGTGATCGGAGTCGAGTTCGTATAAGACTAAATAAATAAATAAATAAGTCGTAACCAAAAACCAAATTAGGAGGCAATGAAAAATTAAAATTATTTGTACTTGCGGGAACTGAGAACATTTAACACGGGTACGTTGGCGGTGCGGTGTTTGTCGGAAAAACTTAACACTTGTGGTTTAGGATATATACAATTATGCAATCAAAATTTTTCACAACAACCCGCTGCCGCGTGTTCATTGTGAACATTTTTAATACTAAAATAGCTATGAATAACAAATCCTAAAATCCATAATAGGTGTAAATATATAGATCTTGACGTATCTATTCAACCGATATCTATTGATATGTATGAGAATGTTATCAAGCACAAAACTCTTATAAATACAAGGCGAACATTTAGAGATTACCAGATATTCCATTAAGCATCATGTGGGATCTAAAAACATTTAAACTGATAGTTATTTTATTTAATATTTTTCAGAATGTTCAGAGCATTTCCCGTATTGATCCTTTAGTTGATTCAAAAGTTGGCCTAATCCGAGGTTTAAGAGCAAGTGATGGCGAATACTCCATGTTTATGGGAATACCTTACGCAACAGTAGATGCTACTAATCCTTTTGGAGTGAGTACTTACCAGCATTTAATATCTCAGTTATATATTACATTATAAATAAATCAAATTTGCTTGAATTTATAATAAATAAAGTCATATAATTAATACATAAACATATCTAGGTATAATCATAAATAAATAATAGTCACTACTTGTGCGACGAACTTCTTTTTGACAGTTGTCTAAAGACCATAAATACTTTTAGCCTAGGGACTAGATGAATTTTGTTTGATGTTTAATACCACTTTAAGTCAAATTCATTTCTCGAACCCAAAAAACCTTGCTTATACACAAACTAAAATACACTATTGATATCATAGACTTTGGTATAATTTGGTATAAATGTAAAAACGTTGTCGGTTTCAGCCATCAATACCACATCCCGGATTTAATGAAATATTCGAAGCTTACGATGACTCTGCTATATGTCCACAAATTGAAGAGTTTGGCAATACCATAGCAGGAAGTCTTGATTGTTTACATTTAAATATTTATGTACCCAATTCAGCAACATCAAGAAATCGATTACCCGTCTTGGTTTGGATTTATGGAGGAGGTTTCTCAATTGGATTCGCTGGAAGATATCTCTATGGACCACGCTACTTAATTCGACATGACATAATTTTAGTAACAATAAATTATCGGCTAGGTCCTTATGGCTTCATGTGTCTTGACATACCTGAAGTTTCTGGTAACCAGGGTCTCAAAGATCAAGTAACTGCACTAAAATGGATTAAGAATAACATAGATGCATTTGGAGGTGATCCTGAAAAAATAACTATTTTCGGTGAAAGTGCTGGAAGCGCGTCCGTGGATCTACATTTACATTACAACACGGAGACTCTATTCAATCAAATTATCATGCAAAGTGGTTCTGCTACTGGACCTTGGGTAGTTACAAAGTCGGATAAATTGGCGGCACAAAAATTAGCTACTCATCTAGGATTTGCAACAAATGATACTGCCGAGGCACTTTCATTCCTTTCAATAATCGACACAAATTTAATCATTGCTGCATCATCAGAAATACATTTGTCTTTAGGACCTTGCGTAGAACAAGATTACGATAATGTTGATAAATATATCACTGATTACCCAATAAATATCGAAGTACCTAGGGTTGCACGAACTCCTGTTTTAGTAGGATACAACGATGACGAATGGCTTTCAAACTATGCAAACAAAGAACCTGAATTTTTTGAAAACCTTAATATATTTTATGACCACTTAGAACGTTACTTCAATTTTAATGATGAAGAACTAGTTGAGATGGAACAAATTGTGCGTCATTTCTACAATGGTGATAATGCACTAGATGTTGAAGCTAAGTGGAATATTAAAGATTTTGATTCAGACTTTTTTTTCATCCATCCAACAGAAAGAAGTATAAAAAAATTTATAGATAATAGAGCTCCAAGCGTTTACTTTTATGTTTTCTCTTATGTTGGTGGTAGAAATTTTGTTAAAAACAGACTTAATATTACTGTTGGAGGTGCAGCACACGCTGATGAGATTGGTTATCTTTTTGACTTATCTTTTGAAAATGAAAACCCTTCACCTGAAGATCAACTCATCATTGATCGAATTACTACACTTTGGGCGAATTTTGTTAAATTTGGGTACGTTGCTTAAAATAATCTTTTTTGATTGACTGTGCAAATATGTGAATTTTTTTTTTATAAATCTAATAATATAAATGTTTCACAAATAATTAATAATAACTAATCATATATTGGCTCTGTATAAAAAAACCTATAATATTATAATTAAAATATGTTTTAAATTAATACTGAAGCACTCAAGAGTCTAGTATAAATATGCTGTAAAATAATTATATCATGTTTTTACTATTTTTATAATAACTTCCGACCTAAGGCTCAACTACCTACGTCTTATCTGATTAATTGTATTACAATGATTTTTATTAATATTTTAGAAATCCGACGCCGCAAATAACAGAACTACTACCAGTACAATGGACGCCTGTCTCAAAAGATACAAGATATTACTTGACTATAGACACGGACATCAGTCTTGAAAAGAGACCTTTTAATGAAAGAATGGCTTTTTGGGATCTATTCTACAAATCGTATAACCAACAACAAAAAGGTTACCAAAAAAGCTTTGAAAAGAAATTTAATAACAATAATTGAATACTATAAATCTTAATTAGAAAAATAAATGTTTCCTAGTTCCTTCCTTGTTATCACTATTTTGTTTTCCTACAGGATAATATTTAATTTCCTTTTATATAATTATATTATACATTTCAAAAATGTAGAAATTTTGAAGCATGTCTATTATGATTGCATTGAATTCATTTATAATTTTAGTAACTGTTAAAATTTTGTGTTCATATTATTCCAAATTTAATAAATAAATAGCATTTGTTGAGTAAATAATTACATTAACAAATACTTTTAAAAGAATTTTATTTACGTATTATAGTGTGTACAAATCTGTCTTTAACGACCTGTAACCATATATCCGCTAGAACTACACATATGTACCTATATTGTTGACACTATATTTGTCCTAACACGTTGACATACACGTGCTAACGATCTCATTATTGAAAAACTTTCACGTGTAACAGTTTACTATTGTTAGGCATGCTCTCGCGTAATCTATATACTTATATTAATGGTATTAATATAATACTATAATTATATTGTAGCGGAAAAGTTTTTTGTTTGTTTGTTTGTTTAAACACGCTAATCTCTGGAAAAATAGTCATTATGTATATTATAGCCAGATTCAAGATAAACCGTATAGGATATCTAGCATTAGGCTACAACGCTCAGTTAGCCTTAAATATTGTTTTTTTTTTAAGTGGGAGCCCTCCAGATCTGATTTATCTACGTGCGCTGGCGTAATGGTTAATGATATGTAAACACAATGTTCTACAAAAATATTGGCTCTTAGTATATTTTAAAAAAAGTTCGCGATGTATATCTCGTATACATAAGCCACACTATGGTATTATACGATTTTCTTTTTGTTGAAGATTAAAAATTGATTTTTGATCATTAGTTTTAGGCATGGAAAATTAATACTTACGAACAAAAGTTACTTCATCATAAAGACAATTTTATGATGTTAAACTTTGCCCTTTATAACATGTTATTTGGAAACATAGTTTAGAAGATAATGGAAAATTAAAATAATTTGTATTTGCGGGATATGAGAAAATTTATGATAGGCTACACGGATGCGTTAGCGGTGCAGTTTTTGTAAGATAAAATTAACACGGGCGAAACCTTGGGGCACAGCTAGTGTTATTTATTTTAGATATTGAACTAAGCCAATATGACCTTAACGCCCATATCGTCACCGGAACATAGCATTTATTCCAATTTTAATTACTAAGGTTAATATGTATCTGTATTGCCACGATGGCTCCATATCAATGTGTATTTATTTTTCACAGATTTGAGAAAAAGGTTATTCATAATATTATTCTATTCTTATTTATGCGCAATAATCAATTTTTATAAAATTTTGTTTTTATTTTTATTATAATTTTATCTTATAAATTTAATTTAATCACTAAACTCAAAAGAAATTATAAAATATTGTATAGGTACTTATTGTAAATCTAAACATTAATTTTTTTGCATTAAGAAAGTACATATTATATTATAAAAGTTTTTCTTGTAAAGAAAGGCTGAAGTATTGCCTGAATTAGATTATTTATATTTAGCGTTTTTTTTTAAATTTTATATACCAACTGTGATGCGTAACAAACTTGGCTGAATGACATACATGAAATTACTTATTAATATGGTACTACATACAAAATGTTAACAGATTTCGCTGTAGGTAACTTTGAGATCAAAAGATCGCGGATTCGGACAACACTGTCAAGTAAACAAGCAGCGTATTTTATTAAACAATCCAAGGATAATGCCAGTATGCGTAGTGAAACCTGTAAAAACAATACTACAATAAGTAATAAAGATGCTGGGATCACATACTATCAGTAAATCTATATTTTCTATGCATAGTATAAAGTAAATCGCCTCCCGCTGTCTGGATCGGATGTACGCGTATCTTAAAAACTACGCAACGGATTTTAATGCAGTTTTCACTACCATTTAGAGATTTTTTTACAGCAGGTTTATATAGATAGACAATACATTCCAATTAAGTTTTTTATAGTAGATTATATTCAATTATTTGTAATCTAGTCGCGATAAATGATTTTTGGGCGCTTACATGGCTTACGCTAGCTAAACCTTATGGGATAATTATATCAAAATACGTTTGTAAAGAATTGTAGTTTTTCAAAAAGCCTAGAGAAAAGGTTCACTCACCGTAACTATTTTTATTTTCAACATAAGATTTTAAAATATTACATTATTTGCGAAGCTATTTTCTCCAATTCAGTATTAATCTTTATTCAGATTTGTTAGTTCACTGGGGCATTTAATGTAGATTAAAATTGGCAGTTTTACATTTAACTGAATACCGTAGAAGATATCATGAATTTTTAAATTACGCCCGACCAATGAAATAAAAGAAATTTTTCTCAGCAAAACGGGCGCGGTCGGTTGATGAATTGCGCGTCGCGAGTTAAGCGCACTATTCGTTACTATTAAGTTACATAACATACCATCACGCCTGTATCTCAGAAGGATTAGGAAGAGGTGTACCAGGTATGTTTTAGGTTCCATGTAATAGGGGGCGAGCCTATTTTCATTAATCAGGGACGAAGCCAAACTCCGAACTGCTACTGAGAATTTCATAACCTTTATCACTCTGCTCGACCTGGGAATCGAACCTAGGACCTCAAGCAGTCGCAACATATTTGTCGCATCATATTCTTTTATTGTGAAAGTAATACGGTGCTTATTATTAAAAATTATTTGCCTTCTTTCACAAGTTGTGTGTTCTTTTTTCTCTCTCAAAACTTAATAATTCACGCACAAACACGTAGCTTGTAGCGCGTGTAGCTTAAAAATACATAAATGGCGAATAAATAATGTACAGAAAATTTATCAATATATTATGTGTATGATGTGTAGACTAGTTATTAAATAAATAAAAACTCAATTATTAATATAAAATAGTATGTTATTTATGTTATAATTTATTCAGCACCGTATTACTTTGACAATAACAGAATATTCAATGCGCAAATATATAAGGCAAAATAATTGGGGTTATAGTGCGCCGACGGCATCTAGTTGCTAGCAGTAGCTTCAACTAATAATAAATCTATGCTACATTCCTAACATTTATTTGATCATTGGTTTGTATAAAATATTTTTCCTAATAGTAGAGTCAAGTTTAGAAGTTCATAACACTATTTAGTTCACACAAACTAGCATCATTTCAAATAGTCACGACACCCAACGATATGAATTTGGCGTATTCGAGCTATATTGTTTGTAGGTAGCGCGGCATCTAGTTAATCTGTGACTACTTAGATTGAATTGAATTAGTGATATCTGACCTATTGCCCATTTTTGTGTACATAAATAAGGTAGGTATTGGATGTAAATAATATGAACATTTAATAAAACAAGAAAATATTGAAATATCTTATAATTTCCAATAGAAACCTAATACGTGGGAAAAAATTACTGTAATTCACTACATCTGTTGTGATAATGAACGACATTCAATCTCATTCAATTTAATCCACATTTAAACGTGTCCAGTTCACAACCAGGTAAAACACTATCTTAATAACTACTATATACACATAACTTGTAATCTTACGTAACTGGAATAAATTTTATTTCTACTCAACGGGAATTAGTCTATTTAGTTTTCTTTTCATTTACAAATTTCTCAGCGGCTGTTGCGATAGCATGCGTAACTCGTCCAGTGATTTCATGCAGATTTTCTTTCGAAAGGTCCCAGGAATCAATAGACCGCTTAGAAAAGAATGATGCCGTCGTATCATTCGGTCTCCAACTGTTAGGATACACAATTTTATGTCGAAGGACCGCCTTTATAATAAGTGCCCCTACGTATACAATGAAGTAGACACTAAAATACAGTGGCAAATAGTACAATTTTTTTCCTAGATAATAATAACTGTATCGGTTTACACGAGGTTGTTCGGTTGTCGTTGTTGTAGTAGGGTGGTGATGATAATGATAATCGTGATCGTCGAAATCGTGATGGAATTTAAGGTCCCCAGGGAAATCATGTGGAAAACCATGGTCATCCGTTGGTGGTCCACTGTCCATAGGTGGACCGTGATCATGTGCCATATCAGGAGGCGGCGGCGGTGGAGCCATATCTGTACCTTTCATATCATCCCCTTTTGTATCACTTAAATCACCATGATGTTTATCGTACACTAACTCAGGGTAATCATGATCATGATTATAAGATGGTCCATAACTCGGAGGGGCATTGTCTACTGGTGGAGAAGGTGGTGCAGGTTTACTATAATGATATTGTTCAAAATCAGGTTTATCACCGGAATCCATTGCTGGAGGTGCATCTAGTGTCATAGTAGGCTTGTCGTATGAATATCCTCCAAAAGGTCTTTTTAAAGGAGGAAGGGTGGGTAGAAATTGGGATGGAGGTTGTTTGTATTGGTAACCTGAATCTGACGGTGGTCCGTCACTATTACTAGGAGGTGAATCAGGACCTGAATAATCTGTTGTATCTATAGGTGGCTGATACATAGTAACAAATGGTTTAGAAGGCGGTGGTTGTAATGGAGTAGGTGCTACAGGTACTGGTTTCGATGCAGGAGGTGAATAAGGAGGAAATGATTCGTAACTAGTTGGTGAAGGAAAATCACTATCTGTAAGTTTTGGGGCCGGCGGTGGAGGTGGTGGTACTAAATTAGCGACTGTTTTAGGAGGGCCTGCGTTACCTGAGGATTGCTTAGAATTTCCCCCATAATCAGGTTGAGGTAAATACGGTTGGGCTGGATTATAGCGATCTATCGGCTGTCGCATGGCTACTACATCCTGGGCCTCACCTCGAACTGGGTTTTTAATGTCATGGAAATTATCCAAACTTGTAAACATATTACTTTTTTTGCTATTGGAATTATCAAGTAGAGGCTTTTTGGAACTTTTCATGATAAAAGGTTTAAGATTCACATAAGGGAATCGCATATTTGGCTCAGTCCGAATTGCACGTGATTCATTTTCACCTCCGTTTCCTGGGTTTGTGCCGAATCTGCAAAAAATAGTAATATTAAAGACACATTATCTCTCAACTATCGCTGACACGAAATCCTATTATTATATATATTCAATTAAAATAAAGGTAAGAACCCAACTTTTTAAATTTATACTATTTTATAAACGCAATTTAATCTTCTTTCAATTCAACAAACTAATTATTACCCCGGCAAAGCGAAGTTTTCATCAATAGATTCATCCTTGTCTTCCTTATCATGATATAAGTTCCCTGTATCGTCTTGAGATTTTACATCGCTTGTTTTTTCTTCTGTTTTATCAATTGCTAATGGCTGTTCTTCCCAATTACCAGAGTATTGGTTGTATTTTTCATTATCAATAATATGCCAAACACTTTCTACGTTGACTGGTGCAGATGTTGTTGTCGTTGTCATTGTACTTGTAGGCGTAGTGTTAACTGTTGCTCTTGTACTTTTTGTCGATGGTAAATATACTGGGACTGGGACGTTATTGTATATTTTGTTATACATTGAAAAGTAGGTATCAGCTTCACTCGAAGATTTTTCCACCTTTTCCTCCGACGTAACTGGTAAACCATAATTAACAACACGAGTTACATCATCAGGTTCTTCATCTGGTACATAAATAGGTTGCAGTGTAGTCGTCGTTAATAGAGTCGTTTCTGGTTCGATCTTTTCCCTTTCAAGTAATTTACGAATGGATTTCATATTATCAGTATTTCCAGATTCGAATTCAGCAAATATCAAGTCTGGCGTTTTCGTTTTCGGAGTAGTCGTTGTTGTAGAAGTCGTTGCATTCCGCGGTTTATCCATCCTTCGCATCCAATTATGATAGTAGAATGGCGCTGCTCTGCCTTTGTCAACTTGTGGTGGTCGCGGCGAAGGAGTCACCACGTACACTAGAGGCCCGGGCAATTTCACAGTGCTTATTTCACATATCCAAAAACACACTAATAACGCCGTTGATATTAATATAAAACGTCTCATTTTAAACGCTACCTAGTACATTTATCTACGTCGTTATATGCGAGTGTTCTTCCCGAGAACTGACTAGAAAATGAAGCGTTTGTCTAAATAATTTCAAATACTCATACTCTCTTTCGTGTAAAATTACGATAATTTTTAGCGGTACATAAAATATGTAGAACGCTTGCTGCACGATTCATATGACCCGAACCCGAGTTACAATTTACACTGTTAGCACGATAATCAATGTCGCTCCCGGGTAAGGCTTTGTAGAAAGTGTCACATATTTGTACAACATATTTAGAACATCTTAAGTGGAAAGTCGTCTATGATACGCCGAATTATCCATAGCGAAATGGCATAATCATTGAACGATTCAAAGTATAAAATCAAAACGACATAACATATTTCCTATTAATGCTGGAGACTAAGGCGGTAGAATCATTTCAGTTACCAAATTACTTAATTCTGTATACTAGTACTAAAAGTAGGTAAAAAAATGTAGGCAAACTTTCAAGTTACTCCGATATGAAAGACCGAGCTTTGCTCGATGTCATGTTAAAAAAACACCTACTAGATAAGCTTAGAAAGTGATGTACGAAATTTCGTCCAAATCGTTACAATAGTTTCCCAGAAGCGAAATATTTCCTGTAAATATACATATTTACAAGAATTGCTCACATACTATAAGTAAATAGTAAATGTTTATTTATAAAAGAATCTCTATAATTTATATTATAGTTGTATACGGTATTCATAATGTGCAAAAGAAAATAAAAATTCAGGTGAACAATAATACAATTTCCGTTGGTTTAGCCATTGTTATTTTTATACAGCTAAGTTGTCAAACAGCCGTAAGACCCACCTGATGATCACTAACGCGATACCGACCTTCCCCTAGGAGCTCTAGAAACCCTACTCACCGCAAGGAACGCAACCCAATATTATGTAGCTACGTTCTTCTATAGAGTGGAGGTATTCTACTTGAGAAGTACAGAGAAATCTCCAATGAGATTTTTATTTATTTTAACGATGTTTGACTAGTAAAGTGGTCGTTACATGTTGACAGGTAATTGTTTACAAATTAATCATGTTTATTTCAGTTTAAAAAATTCATTGCTTCACCGTGTAAAAAAATAAAATTTATAATTTCTGCTCCTGTCCTACTTACAGGACATTAAATTGAACTACACTAAAAGCCAAATCGTGTGGCCTTATTCTGTTTACAGTAGGGGTCTCTAAACGGCACAGCCCGCAAACACCACCATTCCGGCCCGCCGCGCCGCCCCAGAGCGGGCCTAACGTGCTTGGTATCCAGCCCACCCTTTAGATAAATCAAATCAAACAAAGTAATCATACAAAATAATCAGATATTTTATTTATATACTAAAAATACAATAATTCAAATAAGTAAATTATTAAACATTAATTAATAATAGACAATGACATTTATACAGCTGTGGATGAAATTTATTTGTATCAATAGTCAGAAGTGACTGAAGATACTCATTAGTTAACTTGAATCTATAAACATTTTTTGTATATTCCATTTTGGAAAATGTTTTTTTGCACAAGTAAGTCCTTCCGAAAGTGGAAAAATAGTCACGAGTAAATTTATTAAAGTGATCATACTGTGTGATTGGAAGCTACACTGCAAATTAAGTTCTATAGTAGTGATAAATGGATTCTGGAAAATCTTGATGTCATTTAGAATTGCGTCAAATGAGAAATACATCACTCAAAAATTATTTTTAAAGCACTCAAAACTTTTATTTGAAAAATTAATTTGAAATGGGGTCTCAGTTTGCTGACTGAATGTTTCACGTATTTTATTTTACCTAGTCTCTGCACGTATTAACATGCATGAAATATTTTTTATTCAATTGAGATTGAAATAAAGCGGTTTTTCTGTCGGAATTACTTTATATGCGTGTAGAAATCAAGCAGAAGCTGGCTTCTCCTTGCAATCGTAAATTAATGTCGTTCATATTTTTAGATAAAAATCCGTAAGAAATTATTACTTCCTTAACCACACATTGACACATTTCTTGTCATTAGGGCGAATGTTTCGTTGAAAAAAAAATTTATTACTCGTAGATCAAAAAATCAGGTAACAACTTTCCGAGTTACTGGCAGGATCTGAAACTGTCATGTAGTGGTTTTGATTTTTATTCATTTTGTGTTATTTGACCCTATATTAAGTAATACGGGTAGCATTTTATATAATAAAGCCTAGTTTATTGTGCACAAGTGAAGTCGATTGGAAATAATAACATAGACCATGAATTTTGAGTTGCCACAAAAACTCCTTTTAGTTCCGTAAAAGAAATATGCACGAAATTCAATACTCAATATATTTAATTGAATTTTCATAACTGTACTTAATGGTATGTTATTCTTATGAAAAAACTAGATCTTCGCCCTTTAGGCTTTGTGGAGCAACCAGTCTGGCCTTAAGCTAAAAAGTTTGGAGACCCCTGGTTTAGAAAATGAATTATGGTAAAATATACGCATCAAAATAAAATTTTAACAAATTTATTAATCATTCAATTACAGGAGAACAAGATAAGCTTATAAGTAAAAAATATTCAAACAGTACTTAATACAAATAAGTATGCAGTAACCATTATTCAATTGTAGTAACCACATACTTGTCTTTTCTCAGTCAACATCACGTAAAACATTTCAATCATTTCTTTATTCTTTCTTAATAAATTATATGTCAATAAATAAAAAATATTAACATTGGAATAATACTAAGACACAATCTAGAACAATAATAGAAAAAAATCTCGTAGGTCATTTTTGTAATCATTTATTAGATTATGATAATAATAAATATTTTATTATAAAATATTATGTGGTAATTGTATTAAAGAGCGATTTTGTCTGAAAAATATTGTTGCTAAATCTTATTATTAACTTAATTTGTGTCCATTATACTCTTTTACACGCTTTTACATTTAATTATAAACCTTATACTAATTACAATAATTATTGGGAGATTCGAAATACTTAACCAGCATGTTTAAATTTTGTCAATATCTTTTCTCGTCCCATTCGAGGACTCGCTTTCAATAAAAGCCGGATTGTCCACTCCAGAGTCGCTACTGCCATCTATGTTGTCCGCCACTAACTTCGTCCTCAGATTTGTATCTGTTATGACTTTCTCATTAGATAAACATTCCTGCTTGTCAACGACGGTACTAGTGACATCTAGTGATATATTATTTTTATCAGTCTCTTTTTTATCAAAGTTTTCCACGTCTTTAAAGGAGCTTTTCTTTTTACGCAGGTCTTTCTCCTCTTCCACGGTCTGTTGCTGTTTCCGTAAGTAAAATTTATTGAAAAGATAATAAATACAACCCGTAATGAATGTTGCGCCTGCAAACATTTGATACGTAGGTCTAGTGCCGAAGAACTTCATAAGATACCCGCCAATTAGGCTCCCTGAGCCTTTACCTGTTTTAAACAAACATACAATTAAAAATATTACAAAAACTGCAAATACAACATTATGTAAACGTGCCTAAAGTTTATTATTAAAATTTAAAACTAGCAAGTCTGGAGGTCTGAACATGGATAGTTAGTTGTCTAGTTGTGAAGTGTTGTTATGAAGTACCAATTAATATGAATGATGTCCCCTTGCTATTAAGTACCTAGTAATTATAGTCTAAAGTTATGATATGTCTAGACATAGTAAAATATAACCTCAAAAAAGGATTTTTATATTGCGAAAAATAGTTAATGAACACATTAATTTTAATAACATTTTAATTTTTGTATCATACTTCTTCAATATTATTACTATCAAGAGTTCGCCGGTCACTGCTGCTATGCTGCAGCCGTTTCCCGCTGTTTCATAACACAACTCAAACCTAACTAACCTACCTGGCCACGCGGCCACGTCTATATAGCGCGTTAATTTAATCACTAAAATTTGGTGATCATTTACTACCATATTTGATATCAGAATTCAATTTAAAGAGCAGTCATTACTAAAACAGCTAAAAACTCTTATGGCCTCAATGTGGATAACATTTGACGGTCATTATATTAAATTCCATTCAAAATTGGCATCTGAGTAGCGTAATTAATATAATTTATAATGTGATTTTTTTTTAATAGGAATTACCATACAAATGTAAATTTTAAAATGGCCGCCCTAAAAAGTATGCATTTTCGACTTGATCGTAAAATTTCATCTTTGGTACGGATATAACATACCTGAATAATAATTAAAGTCCTAACTGAGGCCAGTCAATATACCTAGGTCTAATTCAGTAATATTAGGTATTTCCTGAGAACTGAATTGGCCAGATTTGGGCAACAACACCTTTCAGATTGAATCACTGCAGCGGCACTGCACTATACTGGTTCATGGTACATATAGATATAACTACTATAGAACTTTGCACAGGTTTACATACACTACTTATAATAATAAAACGAAGATAATAACGAGGGATCGAGTCTAAAATGCATTGTAATTACCAAATATCATTTCATATTGTTTTGATGTCATAAAGCGCAATAACTAATATCTTACCAACGCCATAGTAAATTCCACCGAGTAGCCCTTGTACAGAGGTATCGGTGGTAGTCGATGAAAGCCGAGCAGCATATGTTACGGCGGCGGTGAATGACAATGATGACGTCACCGACTCCAGCGCCTCAAAGATTAAGCACAGCCAGGGATTGTAGATAAGCGAGTAACCTAGTTAAAACATAAAGTCACAAGTTTTGTACAGAACTGTTTGGAGGAAAACTCATTGCTCGAATATTGTGATAAATTGACTTTACCGCTAATTCCTTGGTATAGAGTTCATAATTCCTAGTCTTAAGCGAAAGTGCGCAAAACGCACGCAGAAAAGATATTGTTTTATTTAGTTTGAGTTTAGCACTTCTTTTGAATACCCGACATAAATAATACATTGGACTCGTACAATTACGTAATTATGATTAATAAAAAACGTCGTAGTGGTCAAGTGGTTTAGACAGACGGAATATCGATTCGATATCCACAGAGTCGAACCCCAGTATGTACGATTTTGTTTTATTTACGTACATTTACTAATTAAAATTACTAAAACTATTGGCTGATGGTGAAGGAAAGCATCGTGAGGAACCCTAAATGCTTGAGAAATACAAAACTGTTGATTTCTCGGTGTTTGAAGTAGCCAAATCGTTATGGGCTGGCGTGGTGGTAAAGCCCGCGCCTTCCCTCAGGAAGAGTTTTCATTGACCAGCAGGCTGATAATATTATTATTATATAATGACTGTCCATTTTTCTTGATATGCGAAGAAACCCTCTGTACACGGTTACACCCAATAGTGTGTAAAACATTCTTACCGAGTAATCGAATGGCGTAGAATATAAATCCAATGAACAGGACATTCGCATGTCCCAGTCTTCGAATGATAGGTCCAGATAGTACCAAAAGCGGCAGTCCGGCAACTCCACCTACTGTTATCGTTATACCCATCAGAGACCGTGAAGCGCCCAGGTCTTGTAATAACCAAAACAAGAAACTTTCGATGTAGCCCCAAGCCGTACCTGTAAAGAACAACGTATAGGTATAAAATATCAATTTATATTAATAAGTAGAGACGTAGGGGGCAGAGAAATTTCTTTGGAGATTTCCTTCTCTACTTGGCTCAAGGTGTCCACCATCTTGGGTCACATTGTCACTTAACATCAGATGAGGTTATGGTCAGAACGCTAAACCTAAACATACTCCAAAAAGCAAATAGTAAAAGATTTTAAAAGAGCAAATAATTTTTGTCAAGGCAGTATAAAAAATAATAATTTTACATTAGTTTTTCTTCTCTGCCACTAAACCCAACCAAAATACTGGTTTCGCCCATGCTTTCATACAGAAATCATCACACTACAGATAAACGCTGAACAATATGGATACAAAGTAGACGTAATAATAAAATTAAGGTTTTATTTCATTCTTATTAATTCAATAATGGGACCTCTAAAATTTTCAACTAGACAAGTCACAAATTTTGATGGTAAACGGTCACCGCAGCCTGTGAACGCTTATAAAACCGGAATCATCACGTGGGTTTTGTCAACCCTTTAAGAACCTATTCACTTCCCTCCAGTTCTCGCGGCTCGCCGTTAAGCCGAGATTAATCGGCTAAGCTGGTATTCAGGTGCTCACTTCTGGAAATGAGAGTAATATTCCTCAATTATAGGGCCATACTTTCAATTTATATAACAGTAGTCTTTGCCCTGGAGTGAAGTGCAGCTTCACTATATTCAGTACATGGAGCTTTTTGGACGCCAGCTTCAAAAGTTGCAAAGATTGCAATAAGGTTATAAAATTCACCACACTTACCCATAATGAAACAAGCTATGAAGAGCGCTACTATCTCTATATTCTTGAATACACTGATGACATCTTCTAAAAGGTTCTGCGCCGGCTGTTTGAACTCTAAGTCAATGCTCAACATCATTGCGCCAGATGCTATCTTTAATACTGCATACAGATAAAAGGCCGGTCTGTAAAATGTTATATCTATTATTATATGCATTTCAAATATTTAATGATAGAAATAAAAACGAAAGTGAGTGACTTAATTTTTGAAGTAACCTTTTCTGATTCTATGTAACTTAGCATGAGCCTCTCCCTTAACAGTAGTGCTTTATTAAGTTTTAGTATGCGTAGGACATGTACAATGGATCAATATGTTCTTAGGATTGAAAACCCCAATTAAAATAAAGTTAAAAACATTAACAATATAAGAATGCACGAGTCAAATATATTTGAAAACTTTCAATAGACACGAGAGTTCAAATACTTGCAACGAGCATGAGTTTTCGAAAGAATCATGATGAAACCATAGTATGGTGATAGGATTTATTCTGATGCCTGCCTGGCTAGCTACCACCCTTAAGTTAAAAATCTGCCACCAAACAAGAACCTACAGGTGTGCTCCGGCATCTGCACTTCATCCCACTAGGCTTAGCGTGTTACCATCTTGGGCCACATCACTTAACTTGAGATAGTGGTCTAACGTTAACCCTAAAATAAAACCTATAACTAATTTCTGTCGGATCTAAGCGTAATTAAAATTTGTAGAGCTGTGTACCTTTAATTGAAAATGCCAACTATTAAAAAGAAGTGGCTCAAGAGTTGAAAATTTCCAAGTCATCTATTGCAAAGAATAAAAGGAAAAAGATTTATTTATTCATCACACAACACATAAAAAATTAAAAATGTAAAATTAACAAGTCCCAGTCTCAGAATACCAGCAGATTGCAGAGAGCAAAATGAATGCTGTTATAAGAAAATGAAGTTTCACTTTGTCTGAGGTCAAAACTATGCTCCAGGAAGTAAAGACAACTGACATTTACCACTAAAACCGTAAAAATATGACTAAATGAGGTTAAAATAGAGAAATATATACCAGCCTGAATTAATACAAACCCAAATAAACACTACTTTAGATGAAATAAAGAGCGTGCAAACAAAAATAGACGTATGGACATACAATTTTTTTCAAGGACTCGAAAATGGTCCATCCAATACCATTCCTCTAAGAGTAGATGGTTATAAGAGGAATGATAATTATATTTTTACCATTGTCACTGGAAAAAGGGCAATTATTTCATCGATAACAGTGGATAAAACACTCTTTTACTCACAAAAGAATAAAAACGTTTTAAATTTAGAACAAGTACTAATTGTATAAATTATGTATGAAAAAATTGCACGTAAACGTGATAGAAGTGAAACTTCTTGAAATAAAAATCATTGATGGGTTTATTACTATGTGTATGGTGGTCACGATCTTTATCATCTATATCTTAACATTTAGGTGTGCCATCTATTAACTAACTGTTTAACTAACATTACAGCCGTTAGATTGTTTAAATTACCACATAAATTTAAAATGAATATCAGACCCTAATCATCAAAGTAATGTAATGTATAATGAAAGTTACTCATGAAAACAAACAACGAGCCCAAACCAGACTATCTTTGCAGTTTCCTTCAGGGAATTCCAGTGGCAATCCTCTGGCTCAATCTTCAGACCCTTGTCCCTTGACCATTGTACTAAAACGAACGAGGCCAAATAGGACTATCCTACCATTTGCCATCAAGGAGTTCCAGTCCCTACATTCTGACTTCATCATCAGATCAGCTCCATGGTACCATAATATTGTATTGTCATGGAAATTACATACATGCCAAATTTCGTCTCGATCGAATACCAGAAAGTGCTTGAAAACTGGTTTAATTTTTTTTTATTTCGTGTTATATACTTACATACGATCAAAGCAAGTTAAATATAAGCTTGTATAATAAAGTCTTAAATTAAGAATTAATTCACATATAATTAATACTTGTGTAATATTTATATTATTTGAATCATGTTATAATTATCCATACTAATAATATAATAATAATATTATAAATGCGAAAGTAACTCTGTCTGTCTGTCTGTTTGTCTGTTTGTTACGTTTTCACGCCTAAGACGCTGAATCAATTTTGATGAATTTTGGTATAGAGATTGATTGGACCCTGTGAAAGGACATAGGGTACTTTTTGTAGCGAAATTAGAACTTTAAGGTTAAAAAATAGGAGATGAAAATATGTAAGAGGGAAAAATCAGCTTCCACGACAACCTCTTTGTTGATTTATTATGCACATGTGCAGTAATTATGAAATGACAGCGTTATCAACGTCAACAAGTTTGTTGGTTTATTGACATTGTTATACTTCATAAGAAATATATTGTATTTCTAATAATAACCTATTAAATGATAATTCAGTATTCTTTTTAAGATTGGCTGAAGTGTTTTTAAACTGTTTAACTACGCTGTACGGCATAATGACTGTTTTATTTTATGACGCTGTCAAACTGCGGCTTGAGGGAGTTTATATATTCGAAGCGATATACCTATTCTAAATTATCTGGATTATAAAGATTTACTACAAGTGAATTATTTAATTGCGTTATTCCACTAATTACTTTTGAAGTTTTATTGGGACAGTTAATGTGTTGGATTCATATTGGTTTAATATTCATATAATGACAATGCCATACAAACAGTAATAAACTCATTTATGATTTTCTTTTGGTGTGTCGTGTTCCGAAATCAGCCGGTGCATATAGACTAATATAGCGGGGTGTTAGGGATTGCGACCACAATATACACAGTGATAAACCCAACTATGATTTTCTTTTAGTTTTTTATTTGGTAATAAATAAATATAGCTATATATATTAATAAATCTTTAGTCCTGTGCGTACTTTTAATATTTTTCTAAAATTTCCCGATACGCATATTACATAAACGATACTGATCACGAATATGCCATTAATATTTTTTTGTCCGTCTGTCTGTCTGTTTGTATGTTCGGTTTTAACTCAAAAACGGCTTGACTGATTCTT
This sequence comes from Saturnia japonica, assembly GCA_033032175.1. Classification (NCBI taxonomy): domain Eukaryota; kingdom Metazoa; phylum Arthropoda; class Insecta; order Lepidoptera; family Saturniidae; genus Saturnia; species Saturnia japonica. The sequence continues at coordinate 5,989,211 of CM065311.1, read as the reverse complement.
ATGAAATTTTGTACACGAGATGCTTATATCATCGGTCAGTTGATATGGTATAAGAATTTTCAATATTACTTTTAGATAGGTAAAGTAAAAAAAAAATCGAAAAATATATATTTTCGTTAATTGTAATATGTACACGGGAAGTATAAGTCATTCCATGAATGAATGAATTTTCAATAACACGTAAAAAAATTAATTTTCATAATGTTTAAATTTCATTAATTCTAAACCGATTTTGATGAAATTTTATACACGGGAAGTCTAACTATTTACATAATTAATGTGCTATAAGAATTGTAAATATTACTTCTAGAATTAAAAAAAAAAGTAATTCAAAAATTTTAATTTTCATCAATTCTTAACCAATTCAGATCAAATTTTGTACATCATACTGTAATTAAGAGGCTATAAGAATTGTTAATAATGCATTAGAAATTGTACATTAGAATAATAGTTTTCAACCGATTTTGATGAAAATTGTACACAGGATATACATGCCACTCCTCAATTGATACGGCATATGAATCGTCAAAAATATGAGTAAAAATAAAGGAATTTAAATAATTATTGCGTAGAAACAAACGCGGACGAAGCCGCGGGCACACCGCTAGTATTTTATAATTCCTATAACTTATGGATGAGATACTTTATTCATTCTTTGTACATTTTGAAAAAAAAAAATTTTTCATTTACCTGAAATCTGTGTATCCTTTTCCTTTACTTGCGTAGTCAATTAATAGTCCGGACAATGGTGAAGAAATCATTCCCCCAATACTGCCATAAACTCTTTGCATACCATAATCTGCTTTCTGTTCCCTCACAATAGCAATGACGGCTCCTTCAAACATCGCAAAGGCTGTCCCGCTAATAATTCCGATAAATACACGAACCTGGAAAGCAAATTCAACATAATGTTAAGCACAATATTGTGTTTTTATGAATCAATGAAATAAATAACCTTTTAATGCAGTATTCTTTATGTTGTTTATTCTTTGGCAGCCCGTATTACTTTCACTGGTTGTTTGGATTTTAAGTTATATGTAGGTACATCACTCTAATTAATAAGAATTAATTCCTCTACCAGCCAAAAAAAAAATTTTAGACAACAGTTATAATTCTCCGTAAACGTTAAAAAAAACTATTTAAAGTATGTTATTAACTTATTAAATTACTGTCCGTTATTAGAAGCCTAATATTGAGAGCAGCGCATCAGTGTTTCCGTTGATTTCTCTTTCTACCTTCTATAGCCATCTCTTTCGCACCTCCCACATGTGTCACCAGGCGGCGCGGGGGGGGCCGTAGCCTTGGTAGTAGGATGCGGCGAATTTATTCGTCATTGGCGTGATGTTTTCCGTTCGAACAACTTGTGCTCTCCAAACGTGCCTCGAACGGGCAATTTGTATTTAAAAGTTAGTAGTGTCTTGTTCAAACCACAAACACGTAAGTTGCACAAATTTTTATACAAATATTTTTAAAAGTGTTTCAAATAGCCTCCTTGGTTACTTTAAAATGATGTAAGTGTTCAAACTCCAAACACAGGTACCTATATTTATGAATATATTATTATTAACGGGTTAACCGTTCGACTTTAAGTATTGAATTATCAATTTTACTTGTTTTATACCTGCAAGGCATTTAAGAATATAATTTCAAAAAATAATTTTGCTTTTCTACCTTAAAATAATCATTTTTACATTCTATATTTTCGTACATGTCGTAGAAAATAAGCTTAAACTTCCACAGGTCAGAATGTGTAATAGAATGGTCATATTTTTTGAAGTGAAATTATAAAGCAAGTAAATATTTTTTCTACACAGAGTTCTTAAACTAGTGTGATATATTGAATATTAAGACTGGATTATGACCATCACACACAGGATGAAACGCCGTAATAGTTCGTTCGTTGTGTTCCGGTATTAACGTGTCCACATGCAGATTTTGTCATGGTTATTTTGAGATGCTAATGTTTATTAAAAATGCAAACTACCCTCGCGGGGTACGTTTCGCTTATAAATGCAAAATACCCTCGCGGGATATTATTCCCTCGATAAATAGCAACTCCCGCGGAGTTTATCATGGTTATTTCGAGATGCTAATGTTTATTAAAATTGCAAACTACCCTCGCGGGGTACGTTTCGCTTATAAATGAAAAATACCCTCGCGGGGTATTATTCGCTTTAGCGTTTTTTGTTTCAAATACATAAAATGCACGATTGCCCATAGGCAGATGAATAAGACCTTTTAGAGAATAAAACCTTTTAGAAGCAACGTTCATTAACGATGCATACCAACCCTCGCAGGGTTTTATTATATGTGAGCTAAGTTCATGAAATAGCAACTCTCGCAGAGATGCTAATGTTTATTAAAAATGCAAACTACCCTCGCGGGGTAGGTTTCGCTTATAAATGCAAAATACCCTCCCGGGGTATTATTCCCCGTTTTGTTTCAAATACATAAAATGCACGACTGCCCATAGGCAGATTTAACGATGCAAACCAACCCTCGCAGGGTTTTATTATATGCGAGCTAAGTTCATTAACGATAAATAGAAACTCCCACGGAGTTTGCTTAAATGCTTTTCGTGCAAATTTCATGCTGGAAGTTTGAATAAGCCTTAATAAATCACTACCGATAAGCAGGTAAGTTAATCTTTGTGTGAATATTTCACAAACAATGATCATTAACGATAAATGGAAACTCCCGCGGAGTTTGCTTAAATGCTTTTCGTGCAAATTTTCATGTTGCAAGTTTGGATAAGCATTAATAAACCAGTACCGATAAGCAGGTTAAACTTTGTGTGAATATTTCACAAACATACAGCGCCTCTCGAAGGAGCGCTTTATATATATTATAAACGTGAACCTGTAGAAACCTGTACCGATGTATAGTGCCCCTCGCGGGGGCGCTTTATTATAATTTTCACAGAAAAATTATCACCTCATGAACCTGTACAAACCTGTACCGATGTACAGCGCCTCTCACAGGAGCGCTTTATATATATTTTTCACAGAAAAATTATCACCTCACGTACCTGTACAAACCTGTACCGATGTATAGCGCCTCTCGCAGGAGCGCTTTATATATTTTTCACAGAAAAATTATCACCTAACAAAACGTGAACCTGTACAAACCTGTACCGATGTACAATGCCCCTCGCGGGGGCGCTTTATTATAATTTTCACAGAAAAATTATCACCTCATGAACCTGTACAAACCTGTACCGATGTACAGCGCCTCTCACAGGAGCGCTTTATATATATTTTTCACATTATCACCTCACGTACCTGTACAAACCTGTACCGATGTATAGCGCCTCTCGCAGGAGCGCTTTATATATTTTTCACAGAAAAATTATCACCTAACAAAAAAACGTGAACCTGTACAAACCTGTACCGATGTATAATGCCCCTCGCGGGGGCGCTTTAATTATCACCTCATGAACCTGTGCAAACCTGTACCGATGTACAGCGCCTCTCGCAAGAGGGCTTTATATATATATTTTTCACAGAAAATTAGCGCCTCTCGCAGGAGCGCTTTATATATATTTTTCACAGAAAAATTAGGATATTTTAAAAGACTGAGAAACCTTGTACAGTTAATTATTGTCACGTGATTAATCGTACAATTTAGTGACGTCGGCATAAAATAAGTTTGTTGTTAAGACTTGGCATTGTATCAATATAAATGACCCGAGTACTTGTATACTGTAAAGAATACACGTGTACTTAACAACCAAAATGCAGTGTGATATATGCGTGAGACTACTCAATTTATATAAAATGCTTGACGGCCTAAAAATGTCTTTCTTCGAGAAAGATTACGTGAATGTTTTTATATCCAGATGCAATAATTTGGAATATTATGCCATTAGAATTATCAAATAATACCTGAAATAAGAACGAGAAATTATGATTTGCCAATAAAATTCTTGTGGGCTTGTGGCTTTGTGGTCACAGCTCCAACCTAACCTAACCTGTTAAGGCTCGTCAAGTGATATTTGTTTTGAACAAATGTATAATTATATCTTTGCTCCCAGGGAGGTATACATGCTAATTTTACGTACATAATTATAAACGTGGAAATTAATTCATTTTTCAACGACTGGAAGGATTCGCGTGAAATTTCTATTTATATAGTCCTATATCGTGGATATAGGATATTGAATAGTTTACTATTAACAAATTTAAATTCAAGTTAATGTATGTAATTAACCGAGCTGGGTACTCGTTTTATAAAAAGTGTCGATAATTCGATGTCGCGCATTAAAAATTGACGCTCGCTCGCTCGCCAGCGGCACGCGTATTTTATTGCAAATCAAACCTAACCAGACTAGTAGCACGTTGCTCTACTGGGTTACGAAAGGAATTACAGGATTTACCATTTTAGTAAATATAACATCATTATTGGGATTACCGAGCTACTAAGTGGATCATAATATCCAATAATTTCACAATTTAAAATATAGTAGGATTCACAATAATTATACTATACAATACAGCTATGTTTCACTATTCAGAAATTATTTTACTCAATTCATAATGCAGGATAACTTTTTATGAATGAAAATGTGCCAACCATCTTGCCAGATTGGAAACTTATTAGAGAACACGTTGCCTTATTTCGACATGACACATTTATGTAGGTCAAGCATTTTGACATAAAACTAATATGATTAGTGATTACATGTTGTCATGCTCTGTGATTTTATATAGCATCATATTGATGTCAAATATGATTATACCTACCCGAGTTAATATTTTATGTATAGCTTACATAAATATAAAATTCTACCCTCGCATAACCGACTAGTCACAGAAATACGTGGAATATGCAGTCATAAAATCTGATGAAAAATGACAATTTATAACGTACCACTGATATACAGCAAATCTTACTACATAACTAAAGTTGTTTTACTACGTACAGTTGATGTATCAATACAGCCAGACATTTTGATCATGGTTACTTTCGCGCAGTAACTTGAAAGTTCAGTTATATATTCAACGTTCAGTCGACATAAGAGTTATATGGTTATGTATTACAGTTATATCAAAACTTTTGTACATCAATATATTTTATAATAGGAGTGAAATAATGAGTCGTAATATTTATCTGGCAACCGAGTCATTTCGTACATAACAGAAGCTATTGCTCGAGGTTATTCTGATAACACAGAGACGCAAATGTCTTCACTGGGTTTCTGAAGTGAGATATGTGTACTAAGACTTCACGCGTGGTGTAGCTATGTGAAGTACGAAACAGAGCTGAGTAGCCAACGTATAAGCCGTTATCACTCCAATCACATTATATCGCAACGCGCGGAGTGTCTCTTCATAGCAAATATTTTCCGCTCTGCTATAACCACTTTCTTTGATATAAATTAAGTATCATAGCTTCACTTGTAAAAACACTGCCTTAAATATAAAGTGATACGGTCTAGAAGCTCGCCAAAGTAAGTGACCATTTGATATTGTAACCATTAGGGTTAGGTCATCGTAGAAATTGGTTCGTTCCAAACGTACAAAATATGCATCTAGCTCTACAGTAAGAATATGGCACAGACCTCGAAAGAATTGTTGAAGTGCGAATCGAAAGGACGGCGATAAATGTGAAGTAAATTGCAGTAGGTACTACTCGCACTAACGTAGTTTTTGTAAAGGGTGCATATAACTTTAGATATATAAGTAGGTATATACTACTATAAATAGGTGGACAATATGAATATAGGCCGCACGCACGGCCGATTAATTTCAAACTAAGCAAAGCATATATTATGGTTACTAAACTACTGATATCATATATGCACATGTATATATATTTAACACCCAAACACACATCTGACAATTAGGCACGACGCACAAATTAAAATCATGTGCGGGAATCGAACCTGCGATCTCTCTGCTCAATAATACGGTTTATTACATTGGCATGTAAAATAAAGATAGTATTAATCAGAATAAGCGAAATGGGGCTATTTTGACATTAATATTTACAAACTTATTTCTTTCGCCTCGTATTAATTAGCTTGCTTTAGAATATGTTTGCGACCTTGTTGTGTAATTGTTAAAACTAATCCTATTATTTTTCGCACCTCATATTTTTATGAATAACTACATATACGTATCACATTGGCGTATAGATATTTACCCACTATGGCATATCACATTGGCGTGTTCACCAGGCGATAACAAACAGGTCTCAATATTAGGCTTCTAATAACGGACAGTAATTTAATAGACGCGTTTTACCTGAAATAAAACGCATATTAAAATACTTCCCTTATTAGAAGCCTACTTTTTAACTCTGCCTGGTGTAATTTCGACACAATGACGAATAAATTCGCCGCATCCTACTACCAAGGCTGCGGCCCCCCCGCGCCGCCTGGTGACACATGTGGGAGGTGCGAAAGAGATGGCTATAGAAGGTAGAAAGAGAAATCAACGGAAACACTGATGCGCTGCTCTCAATATTAGGCTTCTAATAAGGGAAGTATTTTAATATGCGTTTTATTTCAGGTAAAACGCGTCTATTAAGCATATAAGTAAGTACACTTAATTTGTGAAAATTGGGTTTATGAAAAAAAACGGTTTTTTATGTATTTTAAATCTTTCACATCCGAATTTCAGTGCAAAAAAATATATTTATAACAGGTAATTTTATTTAGTCTCGTGTTAAAGGATTTATAAAGGCTAATTCCGATATTAAACCTAATTTAAACAGAGTAATTTTTTTTATCCAATTCTATTTATTCCATTTATTCGATTACATAAATAATTATTTATTACTATATAATTATAAATTAATATATAATAACAAAAAAAGTTGTTGTTTTGGAATAAGGTCGTCGTGTCGCACTGCTTGAAACCATTTATTTGGACATTTTTGATTTATTTATAAATATATTAACGATAATAACAAGATTTAATCGGTTAAACGCCAAAACACTGTATCTGTATCACTTTCCGTATATTCATATTAATCTATGCTGTATCACTAGGATGAACAGAAATCAATATTGTAACGTCAAACGCCTTCGGGTTTGTTCGGGAACTGTCGGCTTCTTTTCGGCACTGGATTCAAAAAACTATTTTTAATAATATAACTTTTTAATTATAGCGGGAAAAATACTAAAAATAGTTTTGTTATAAAACTGAAATATGATGTTTCCATTTATTACAAAATTGTTTTGTTTTTTTTTTCGAAGATCCTATTACATACTTCCTTTGTAATGTCCTTGAAGATCTAGTTAAAGATAACTTCCTATCAATAAGACTAACGAGGACATCTGACCTTAAAAAAAATTAGAGCTGTTTTAATAGATTCAAGTAATACTTCCTGCCCAATACAACGCATACATTAGTGTAAGATACTACGAAAGAATCTTTAATAACCTTCACTGAACTTAATGTATTCAATAACTTTTAAATAAAATATCTTCTTATTTATAATCATTTAAGAGGTCGAGGAAAAAGTTTCTTTGTTTCTACTTCATACACAAATTCAAGACATTGTTTTTTAATTTAATTGTAATAGGTACATTTGTTCCCTTATTATAAGTAATATTATAAATGCGAAAGTAATTGTCTGTGTGTTACGTTTCACGCCTAAACCGCTGAACCAATTTTGTTGAATTTTGGTATAGAGATAGATTGGACCTCGGGAAAGGACATAGGGTAGTTCTTGTAGCGAATATAAAACTTTAAGGGTAAAAAATAAAAGATGAAAGTATGTAAGTGGAAAATATTAGCTTCCATGACAACCAGTTTGTTGATTTGAAATGACAGCGTTGTTAATGTTCATTTATTGTCAGTGTTATATTTTTAGAAATGTATTGTATTTCTAATAATTACCTATTAAATGATAGTCCAGTATTCTTTTTAAGATTTGCTGAAGTGTTTTTAACCTGTTTAACTACGCAGTACGGCAAAATTACTGTTTTATTTTATGACGCTGTCAAACCGCGGCTCGCAAGAGTTTATACATTCTAAGTGATATACCTATTGTAAATTATCTGGATTATATAGTTTTGCTACAAGTGAATTATTTCATTGTGTTATTCCACGTGTGGTGAAAATAAAACTTGGGTGAAAGTTTGTATGAAGAACCCATTCATATTTATGCTTTTGATAAGAATGAAATAAAAGGGGTTTCACGTTTTTCAAAAAACCTTCCCGCAGGCCGGTACAATAAGGGATGATTTTAATTATTTTTGTAGTTTTATTGAGACTGTTAATGCGTTGGATTCATATTGGCATATAATGACAATACCATACACACAGTGATAATAAACCCATCTATGATTTTCTTTTGTTTTTTTTTTTAATAATATATAAATATAGCTCTATCTATATTAATAAATCTGTAGTCCTGTCTGTACTTTTTATATTTTTCAAAAGTTTCCCGATACGCATATTATATGAACGATACTGATCACGAATATGCCATTAATTTTTTTATCATCTTGTAGATAGTAACACGATAACGTTGTTTTAAAATTTTTGACATATTTGATCAAAAAATTGCAACATGAAGTTTTGACAACCCACTCTTATTGTCAAACTTATACTACTTAAATAATTGTGAAGGTATTGAAACTTGTAGAAATCTGGGAGTTTAAAGTCAGAGCTTGCATTAACACTTCGCTAACAAGCTCTCTCAACTCTTGCTGATTGACTGAAGATGTGTGTGGTCTGCGTTATTATGATATAAGACCACACCCTTTCATTTTATCAATTCAGTCAGTTTTCAATTACCTGCTTTAATCTCATCAGCTGGTGACAGTAGAAATCAGAATCAATGGTTTTAATAGGCGGTTATGCCACATAATGAATAATGCCCTTTCAACCCATCATACACACAACCTGACCTTATTACGCGTTTTCAATAATTCATATCATTTATTTATTATTTTTTAATCCGAGTTTTGAGTTTTTCGTACTTTGACCATGAACTTTTCTACACATTTTTGTCTTAATTAATGTACTTCTTATCACCCGTGGCCGTAATGAATCTTTTCTAAAACTGTTCGGTTTCGTTATGTTTAAACAGAGATTCGCAAATAAGAACACGGTCCAAGAGGTATCTTTTAGTGAGCTCGTGTGGCACCCAAATATCAAACATTTTTGTAAACACAGAGTTTTCAAATTATTCAAAATTGTTTTGCTAACATTGCCAGATTTTTCAACAATATCGTCATTACTAATATTAAAGATCTTGCTTTTTCATAGATTGCATCGACTTTATCTGTAACAGGATCACCAGAGTGAATTGCAACTTTAAAACTTCCAAAGAGAAAAAGCTTAAAATTCCTGCTACTTACTTACTCTTAGATTAATGATTTGTATCAGCTGTTGGAGTGAAGCTACTCTTAGTAATATTATGTTAGGTCCACAAACGGCACAATCTTTTTGCAGCTTTCCCTTTTTGTATAATAAAATTTCAATATGTGCAGAATTTCTTCATTAGTTTCACTCATTTTCTTGAAGAAAAGCACATGTAAAATGTCCAATACAAGTGAATTATCTATATACAAATGTACTCTGTGTGTATAAAACTATGTGAAAATGACGTAGAACATTTTGTTCATATCGCTTTATTAATGGTATCACTACAACTAAAGAGATTTGATTACAACCTTATACATATAAAATACGAAAAATCTTTTAAATGGCGAATTAAAAATAACATTAAAGGTTAATATTGAGTTAGTAGTTATTATGCAAACTAAATTGTTTTCATTAATTTTTGGTAAGTGTTGACCTAAAAATTCATAAAATGAACGTAGGATACACAAACAGAATAGCTAAGCTTAGAAGCAACGGGGACAAGGCCATATCAGATCTCGTATGTCACGTGTAATTGCGAAACAGAATCTACGTATATGTCTGCATAAATCTACTGCCACAATTTATATATAGGTACCTACATATTTACATGTACAAATAGGTAGAATGGTAGAGGTAGGTACAAATGCTATGAGTAAAAGCCAATTATCCTAGTTTTAATATTTGTGATATATGGACCATCTATTTGTCTATACAAACAATAAAATTGAAGTATGTATATGTTTTGTGTTTCTCTTCCTTTAATTTTGAAAACAAATCAGTACATAATAAACTGGAGCAAGTGATCTGTTTGTAATGCCAAAATAACAGTTTTCTAATAAATACATATGAAAGTATAAACGATACTTAAAACAAAACACTTTTTTTTTTTTGTCTGTATGTTTGTTCCGGGTAATCTCCGAAACGGTTGGGCTGATTTTGACGGGACTTTCACTGGCAGATAGCTGATGATATAAGCAGTAACTTAAGGTACTTTTATTTTAGAAAAAAAATTAGGGTTCCGCGCAAATAAAAAAACTGGTTATGGTGACTCAATTTGGGGGCCTTAATGGCTTACGCTGAGTACACCATATGAGGTATATATCAAACTCATGTACTAGGTACATAATTGTAGATAGGCATTAAAAATACCTACAAAAAAATTTGCGAGCGATATATCTTTCTTCTAAGGATTACCTACCCGCTGTAAGCCTATTTGTCTTTAAAATAACCGGGAGCGGGGGTAGCACGATTCGCGCGTCGGCCCGTTCGGCGGCATTCTGTAATTATCCTATTATTAAATCCTTACATTTACCTACATTATAAGGAGTTCCAGCGCAAAATTTCATGTTTCTAGATCCACCGGTTTAAGCTGTGGGTTGTCAATCATTATGTCTAAGTACACAGATTTAAGAAAAAGATCCAAGTAGATAATATTAGAAAGATATTTTGGATTATAACGAGATCCTCTGAAACAAACAAATATAAAAAATAGCACTATAGCTTTAAGATTTCAAATTATTAAGAACTTCTCGTTTGTTCATAATAAATTTTTCGAGTTCGAAATTCATGGACACATACGAAACAGGAATAAAAAGATCTACTAATTAATTTTACTTAAATACGTTATATAACATTTTCATTAAAAGCACTGCCATTCGACGCGTTACAATTCAAAAACACAAGTCGAGTAACGTCGTAATCCTAGTTACTTCATCAATATTTCGGGGACTTTGTAAATTGTAAAATCAAAAATAACCTTTCGAACTAAACGTGTAATTTCTTTATTGCTCGTACTACAAAAGAAGTTAAAGATTTTCGGTTTTCGTTTATATAGTTACATCAACTTTTTGCTAAAGCGTTGAAATATTTATAGAGTATTATTTGTATAAATAACAAAATATTTATAAGTAGGTAATGCAAATGAAAATATAATATGTAAAATCCTTCATATAACAAATGTCGAGGACGTTTATAAATAATAAACTAGATAAAAATAAATATTTCAAAATGAAGACTAATTACTAACAATAAATACATTTCTGCTTACAAATGTAGCGCATATGTATACAGAAATTTAGTATTATATACCCCCACAAAGTGATGTCTACAACTAAAAACATGGTAATCGAACACTCCTTTTTCAGTTCACAAAACTAAAATTCTCAACGCTATTTAAAAATCCTATTAATTCTCATCCTGGTAGGTATATGCGCCGTTACCTAGAACGCCTATTTTTTAAAGAAATAAATATTATTAAAAAAATTAACTTATGGACATTTCTAGTTGCAATGTTATTTAAAAAATTGTAAAGATTATTTCAATAATAATTTTGATACACGGTTTATTATCCGGATATAAATATTAAGCTTTACAAAGTTTAGAAAATTCCAGACACCTTCAGTCAAACAACATCGATCATATTAACACTTACTTGATATTCTGTGGTTATTCAAGAATGCTTACAATAAGTGTTAATATTATCGGACATAAGTAAACAGCTATGAGCTAGGCAAAACGTGGTATTCCCATTATTTACTTAAAGCTAAGGTAAATTTTAAAATGTGTTTCATGAAATTAAAACTAAATGAAATAAATTGTTATTGAGTTTTCGACATAGTTTTACTACTTTGCTACGTGTATTCGAGACAAAAACGAATAAAAATATGAATTGAACACGTTTAGTGCGGTAGAAGTACCTAACACCGGGTCCAGCCGGCTCTCAGCCGTGGTGGAATGGGAACGCGCCTAATAGAATGCAATAGGGACGCTCGATTCATATCAAGTTCGCCATTACCCAGTTGGGGACGATTAGTCGATAATTTTCTTATCAAGCCATCTTCCAGACGATCTGTATGAGTTAACAACCCACGTGATCTATGCGAATTTTATTCCTGCACTGTTATATCGTAGCGTACCTACATTTGTTTAATGTTTTTTGTAAAACAAAACCAGGATATTTGCATTTGAAATGACTAAACACATAATAAAGTTTTTAATTACTTACAGATAGATAAGCCCAGAATGTAAAAACTGGATCCAGTTCAATTTGCTGTTTATTATTTTCACATAAACTCCTACGAGGCGTTATGGCAGCACATGCAGCAGAACATCCTAACAATTGATGTGAACCCGCTTGCACTCGTATCCCTTGACCATTCAGTATCTAATAAATTAAAATTTCGTAACTTTATACCGGTGTACCTATTTATAAAATAAGATTTATACCAACATCCGCCATCATTACCTCATTATAACGATCTATACATGTAATACTGTCAAGTCCATTGTAATCGTCATCGAATTTCGTTTCCTTAACGTCGGAGATAGCTTTGACCCAATAACTCCTTATATCGTAAGGTGTTGTCTGTGCATCATGAGATACTCTTACACGAAACTTAGTTACTTCACTCTCGTTTTTACCTTCATTAAAAATATCGTCAGATCCAAAAATGCAAGTCCCATTGTTCGAATCTCGAAAACATTCCAATCTATACATATTTGGTACAGGAAAAAATATCTCACTATCGGATATTTTAGTGGCAGATGTGTTGAAATAGGCATCATTAGTCAATATTCTAGATGTACTTTGATCTTTATTTAGTACTGTTATATTTGTGAAAGGAGTCGTGACAGTATGTCGATACATAAGGCGCTGACCAGTCTCCGGTGACTGTAGATTTATTTCATAATAATTTGTTTGTAATATAGCTTCCTTTTCGACTGAAGATAATTCGGGCAAACCACACAAGAAACCGCACGATGAGACACTGTAATTTAGAGACATAATAATTTTGTTGTTTTTAATTTCAAGATGTTTTTATTGTAAACATATTGGAATCCTTACGTGAGGTTAATATCGAAAGCGTACGGATGTAACGGGAAGCAAGGATATTCTTGGATGTGCCGAAGCTTCAATCCGGAGTCATTACAAGTCGCTAACAGTTCAACATCAGACGGAAAGGTGACAGTAATTCTACCCACTGGCACGGCCAATAGAAGTAAAGCAGAAGCACCGCCAAGCACCGATGACAATGCTAGCAGCAACTGGAAATAAATTAATCATAACTCATAACTGTTACCCGATTTACTTAATAACTAATTGTGTGAACAGGTGCGAATAATGCAATGTATATATTTTAATTCTTATGTAACAAATGTTGTAACCTATTTTATGCTACTATTCTGATGACATATTTCATGTTCCTCTAAATTATTAAATTATAACTCATGCTTACTGAAGGTATCGTATAATAAGCACTGATCGAAAACGGAAATGACATTAAGAGAATTATTGTGAATAAAAGACGTCCACAATATTTTAATGTGTGCTAAATTAATAGCGCTTGTTTTATTCTTGTTTCTTACAAAGTTACAGTAGTTCGTAGTAACAATGTGGTTTCTTAATAACGTTCTTGACTGTAGTTTGCTTGTAGATTCGCTGCTTGCTGTTGCTGGTGTTGTGGTGTTTCTCAAACTGATCGCAGTACTGCCGCCCTCTCCGCTATATTTAACCTCGCCCTTTGCCTCGCAACCGGTAGTGCGATGGATTCCGTGCGGGGCGTCGCTCAGCCAATGAGCGCGCACGCCCCGTGTGCGCGCTCTCGGCAGTACCATGAGTCACCATGCCAGATGTTCCGAGTCTGGCATGGTTCATCCTTACAACTAGTGAAATTTATACATTTAAACTTACAACTAGCTATATTCTTATTCTAATCGTTTTAAAATACACATATTCACACATATTCAGTTCATATTATTATATCTATTCCTAACACGTATTTATAAACCTTATTCCTAACACGTATTATTTCATTTACTTGTTCATTTTATACTATTACACTATCGTTATTCGCTCGCCCCGCTCGCTGTCCGCAACAGTTCTCCCCCCGGCGTAGCCTGCGCAGCCTCACTCTCCTCTCAGGACGGCGAGCTTCGTCGTCGGGCGCCGGAACACACCGCTCCTCGTCTTCACGTCGGCGCTCCGCACTCCTCCATCTGGTCCGGTGTAGGTTCTCGTGACGATTCCGCGCGGCCAGGTGTTGCGCGGCAAGGCGGAGTCGACAACCACGACCAAGTCCCCGACGTTCAGAGGGCGCGTGCTGTCGGCTGAGTTCCCGCGTGGCACCAGTGTAGGGAGGTACTCCTTAACCCAGCGCCGCTAGAAATGATCGGCGAGCGCCTGGGTTGCTCGCCAGGTACACCGGTCCGCCGTGTCGCAGGTCCCTGTCGTAGGCATACCCGTCGAACTCCCAAGCATAAAATGGTTGGGAGTGATCGCCTCTGGGTCCCGCAGGTCGACGCTCACGTGCGTTAGAGGCCGCGCGTTAATCGAATGCTCGGCCTCCGCGAGCACGGTTTGGAGCACCTCTTCTTTAGGCGCACGCTCGTTCAAAGTGGCGGCGAGTGCGGTTTTTACCGACCGCACTAGCCGCTCCCATGCACCTCCCTGGTTAGGCGCGCCGGGCGGGATGTAGCGCCACTCGACGCTGTGCCGTAGCCCCTCCCCCCGTAGCGCAGGTGCCCATTCGGCGTAGGCGGCGCGTAGCTCGGTGTCCGCCCCACGGAAGTTGATCGCGTTATCGCTGTACATCAGTGCGGGCCAACCTCTTCTCGCTGCCATCCGTCGTAGTGCCATTATCGCCGAGTCGGTAGACAGCGATCCCACGATCTCTAGGTGAATCGTCCTTGTCGTTAGACAAGTGAACAAGGCGATCCACCTCTTTTCTCTTCGCCGTCCTATAGTTACTTGCATCGGTCCGCAGTAATCCACCCCGCAGTTCGTAAACGGTCGATGAAACGGGTCAAGGCGCGCGGCCGGTAAGTCTCCGGTCGCCGGCGCGCGAGGCACGGCTTTGTGTACCCGGCACATCGCACATTCCCGCTCCACGTTACGCACTGCGGGTCGTAGTTTCAAAATCCAGTATCGCTGTCGCAGGTCGTTTATTACGCGCTCGCGGTTTCCGTGTGCCGCGGCGCGATGTTGCTTGGCGATAAGTTTTCTGACGATAGTGTGTTTCCCATCCAGTATGACTGGACGTTTCACACTTGTCGGCACGTTCGCGGCTCCGATCCGTCCACGCATATGCAGCGTGCCGTCGTCATCAAGCTCTGGATCTAGTTTATAGAGACGACTTGATCGTGGTATCGTTTTCCCTCGCTTTAACTTGTTGATGTCTTCACCGAAGCTTTCCCATTGTGCTTGCCGTAGTAACATATTCTCCGCGCGTTCTAGGTGCCGCTTTTCGACACGCGACGCCTGGCGTCGACATATGTCTGCGAACGCGAACATCGTAGCCACCGTTCTCACTAGTCGTTCATAAGTTGAGAACCGCGTCGCGTCCGGTAATACGTCGGGCTGAGATTGCTCGACTGTATAGTTCACGGTAGCTTCCTCAGAGTTTTCTTGTGGCCCCAATGGTTCTGCGGGCCACTCGTTCTCTTTGCACCTCAGGAAGCTCGGTCCCGTGAACCACCGTTCGTCTGCAGTAATCGCTGCGTTCGACGTTCGTGTCGCGTCGTCGGCTACGTTACAATACGTCGGTAGCCATCTCCATTGTTCTGCTTCGGTGAGCTCAGCTATTTCACTTAGGCGGTGCGAGACATAGGGTGTATATCTGCGCTTGTCGTTCCGTATCCAGTGCACGACAGTTGTTGAATCGGTCCAGTATACTGTGCGGGCGATATCTATGCGATGTTCACGACGTATAGTGTCGCTCAGGCGTGCTCCGATGACGGCGGCTTGTAATTCGAGACGCGGTATTGTTTGTACGCGTCTCGGGGCTACTTTAGATTTTGCAGCTACAAGTGCTACGTCGATGTAGCCGTCACCGTATATCGTTCGCCAATACGCCGTCGTCGCATATGCTTGTTCACTCGCGTCGCACAGTATATGCAATTCTGTTATCCCCGTCGGTGCCAAACTGTAGTATCGCGGCAAGCGCAGGTTTGCTACATGTTCTAACTGTTGTAGCCAGTCGTCGAATGAACTTGCGTCCTCTTCGGGTATCTCGTCGTCCCAGCCGATCTGTAAGCGCCACAGGTTCTGCAGGATTATTTTCGCGCGTATCGTGTAGTGGCTGAGTAAGCCGAGTGGATCATAGATTGACCTAACCGCACTCAGAGCTTCTCGCTTTGTAGGTGCCCGCTTGCGTGCGCGTACATCGGCTGGTACCCGATGCATGGCCGTGTTAAACCCTAGTTCATCCGTAGCTGCATTCCAGTATAGGCCCAGGATCTTTTCTTGTTCATGCCCGCCAAGTTGTGCGGGCGATCGTGCGCGTAGCTCGTCCGGTGTTCCACTGAGTACGCTCACTCGGTTGCTGCTCCATCCGCGTAACGTAAAGCCGGCTACTGCGTGGACTTCTTGTATTTCCCTTATAGTGTGGATAGCTGTTTCTTCATCGTCGTAGCTATCCACCAGGTCGTCCATGTAGTGGCTCTGGGTTATTGCCTTGAACGCGTCTGGATGCGTTCGTGCATGCTTTTCAGCGTTGCGGTCGCGTACACTGTGTGCTATGAACGGTGAGCTTGCTGCGCCGAATATCAACCATCTCATTTTATATTTCTGTGGCGGCTTGTTCCGGTCGTTGCCTCGCCACAGAAATTGTTGTTCCGGCTGGTCCGTTTCGCGTATTCGTATTCTCAGAAACATTTCCTCTATATCAGCAGTGACGGCGACGGGCTTCTCTCTGAACCGGAATAAAATCCCCTGCAGCGATCGTAGCAGGTCCGGTCCCTCTAATAACTCGTCGTTTAAACTCGTAGTTCCACTGCGTGCTGCGGCATCGAATACTACTCGTAGCTTGCCGGGTTTGTTCGGGTTGAATACAGCGAAGTGAGGTAAAAACCAGCTGATGTTGCTAGTCTGTTCGTGTCCCTCGCAGCGTACGGCGTAGCCCTTCTTAAACAAGTTTTTGATCTGACTTGTATACGCCGCCGCAAACTCTGTGGAACGATCCATTTTCTTTTCTATCGAGTGAAGTCGTCGTAGCGCCATATTGTAGCTATTAGGTAGTACTACGTCGTCGCGGCGCCACGGTAGACCTACTTCGTAGCCTTCACTGCGTTGTTGGATCGTTCCGTCGAGTATTCGCGTCGCGCGCTTGTCGGCGTCGCTGATTCTCGGTTCGCGGGCTACGCCGAGCGCGTCTATTTTGATGTGCCGTTCTACGAGCTCGTGTAGACTTTCGTTCCGGATCTCGCTGCCAGTGTTGCGTTCAGGTGCGTATATGTGTAGCAGGGCTTCGCTGTGGCCGATGATCACGTGTGGTGCGGTTCCGTGCACCACCCAACCCAGTTGAGTTTTCGACGCCGCCGGCTGGTTCGGTTTGCCGACGCGTAGCTCTCTGGATACGATCATCTCCCAGTGGTCCGTACCTATCAATATACGCGGCCTCGCCTTCTCATAGCACACCTGCTTCACTTTCAAATTGCGCAAGTGAGCGTGTTGGAGTGTGCTTAGAGACACTGTTTGTTCGCGCAGTCGGAGTCCTTTTATCGTTCGAGCTCGGAACTCGTGCTTCTTGTTGCCGCCCGGTTCGTACAACTTCGCTTGTACAATTTGGCTATTCGTGTACTCTTTGCCCATATTGACGCCTTGTAGTTGCAGTGGATGTGACGGTCCATGCGCTCCGATGTCCTTGGCCAAGTCCTCGTCGATTAGCGATAGAGTCGAGCCCTCGTCCAACAGAGCGTACGTGTTCACCGCTCCTTTGGGGCCCGATATAGTCACCGGACAGATTTTTAGTATAATCTGTCTCGGTTCTATAGTTGTTGCGACAGCCATTACCGTCTCGCTCGTTGACGGTGTCACGTTGTTCTGAGTTTGCTCTTCGCTATCGCTTGGTCTGTCGTTGTGAAGCGACGAGTGATGCGGACGACGACAGGAGTTAATACCGCACAGCTTTCCTTTGCAGTACACACGACGATGGCGTTTGTCAATACATTTGAAACAGACGCCTTTGCTCTTCACTAGCTCCCACCGTTGCTCGACGTTCAGTGCCTTGTATTGCGGGCACCGAGACAACGGATGGGGCTTATCGCAGCTAGGACACAGATGTTCGGTTTCTGTGTCCACCGTAGCAAAGACGTTCTGTCTCTTTCTGGCGGCGACTTGCGGTGCGGCAGGCTTCAATACTTCGCGTCTAGAGGTCGCTGTCGAAGCGGTGGCGGGCGCATATGTGTGTTTTAACGCACGGCTCGATTCACGCATTAGGAAGCGTGATAATACAACGACCTCTGGATCCGTTGTTCCCTCGTTCTCTTCCGCATAGTCGCACCACCGGGACTTCAGGTGTGGGCTAAGTTTTTCTAATACTTCCCGAGCCAGCATCGGGTTGTACAGGTAGCTCCGCTTGTCGAGATTTAGTAAAACACAGACTATGTTTTGTAGTTTTACTGCGAACGTGTTCAGTTCGCTTGCGGTAGCTCCCGGTCGTGGTAATTTCCGCATATCATCCAGCGCCTTGTCTATAATTACTTCCGACCTGCCAAAACATTGTTCCAGTGTCCGCATGATTTCATCTGGATTGTTCGCGGTGTGTAGTAGCGCTGCCACTGCGTCGCGGGCGTCCCCACGCAGGCTGTTACGTAGGCGCGCTATGTTTTCTATCGGCGAGAAACGATACAGCTGCGTGGAGTCCCTCATAGCTGCTTTGAATGGCAGCCACTCGTTGATCGCTCCAGTGAATACAGGTAAGTCGGCGGTTTGACGTGGCGGTGGATGAGTATGCGTCATCTTTTCTAGTATCGCGGCGAGCTGTTTAATATCACTGCTCGATTGCGACGGTGATTGCGAACGGGCACGTCGTTCAGGCCTGCGTTCGTCTTGTTGCCGCACGTCGTTACGGGTACACGGTAATTGCTCCCCCGTGTAGCTTCGGGCTGTGAGCGGAGCCAGTCATCCACTCGGTGAATACGTTCATCTGGCTCCTCGTTCGTTTGCTCACGTACGTCCTCTGCTTCATCCCGTATCGACGTTAACTCCACGGCGAGGCGTTTCTTTATTAATTCCGCCTCCATACGGAGTTCTTCACGGCGAATTGCGGCTAGTTTCTCTTCCGCTTGTAGCTCGGCGAGGCGTGATCGCATAGTCGCACTCGTTGTCGATCTGCGTGAGCGTGGCGGGGAAACGTGGCCTGTTCTGACGTCAGTGCGAGTAACAGGTACAGAGGGTGTTCCCTCCGGTCGGGGTGTGCCCTCAGCCCTCTGTGTGTCTGGCGATAGCGGCGATTCTTCGAATACTCGGACTGTGTTATTTCTGTTTTGTGATTCCATTGCGTCTCCCTGGCTTCTCGTAACAACCATTGATCTGGGTACGCCGTTCATGGATACAGATGTCTTGATAACACGTCGTTTCTTCTTCAAGCGTTGTTGTAGATCGGCGAAATGTTCTGTTCTTTTTTCTTCCGATCCGGCTTCCGAAGGACCAGATAATATTGTGAATAAAAGACGTCCACAATATTTTAATGTGTGCTAAATTAATAGCGCTTGTTTTATTCTTGTTTCTTACAAAGTTACAGTAGTTCGTAGTAACAATGTGGTTTCTTAATAACGTTCTTGACTGTAGTTTGCTTGTAGATTCGCTGCTTGCTGTTGCTGGTGTTGTGGTGTTTCTCGAACTGATCGCAGTACTGCCGCCCTCTCCGCTATATTTAACCTCGCCCTTTGCCTCGCAACCGGTAGTGCGATGGATTCCGTGCGGAGCGTCGCTCAGCCAATGAGCGCGCACGCCCTGTGTGCGCGCTCTCGGCAGTACCATGAGTCACCATGCCAGATGTTCCGAGTCTGGCATGGTTCATCCTTACAACTAGTGAAATTTATACATTTAAACTTACAACTAGCTATATTCTTATTCTAATCGTTTTAAAATACACATATTCACACATATTCAGTTCATATTATTATATCTATTCCTAACACGTATTTATAAACCTTATTCCTAACACGTATTATTTCATTTACTTGTTCATTTTATACTATTACACTATCGTTATTCGCTCGCCCCGCTCGCTGTCCGCAACAAGAATAGTAGGATGTAGTATTTACAGGGAATGATCAGCACAACTACGACGTATGGTCGTTTTAAATGCAAAATACGTAATTATAGCATCTACAAATAGACCCGTGTGAACACGCGATTTACTCATAAGCGGAATATCTACTAAAATCAACTTAATTGTACTCACGATGTTATGAATGTATATTAAATTACGTTCCCACGACGAAATTAAATTTTTACATAAACTACGCAATGTTTAGTGTTGCTAATTATTCACTCGTACCGCTTATAAAAATCGAGTTCAGCTATATAATATAAGATTAAAAAAAACATATTTCATTAGAGCTGTCCAGCAGTTTGAGGGTTGATTGAAGGAGCAATATGCAAGCAGACATGACTCGTGTCACGGTGTTTGTGGTCGCACTCCTCCGAATCAGCTGGACCGATTTTTATTAATTTTTTAATGTATTTTTGGTAGGTATGAGAATAGGTCGTAAAGTAATATTTCATACCGCTAGGTGATTAGGGTATCTCTGTCCAGAATTTTATAGCAATTTTTTTTTTCGGTTTGTCGTGTCCATAGATCAGTCGGTTTACATAAAGTATTATAGCGAGATGGTAGGGATCGCGGCCACCATACACATAGTGATAAGCCTATCACTGATTTTCTTTTGATTTCATGCGTTCCGGGATCACTCTGTGTGTATCCAATAATACGCAGACGAATTTGCTGGTACTAGCTAGTATGTTAATATTACTGTTTGTTCTAACTGATCAACAATATATCATAAATAAAATTTATGTATAAGTAATTAAGTAATAATAAAGTCATCTTGAATCGGAATTATCTTATAATATATTATAGCTAAAAGAATTTTTCGATTTTCATTTTCATTCGGAACAGCTCCGCGTATCTCAAAAGGCGCCATAAATATTATATTTTTCGCATGTGGGATTTTGACGCTCCTTGCTACCATGCATCTAGAGCGACCACACGTCTCGCTCTACCCCAAGCCCGCCGCGCCGCTGTGACACCACCACATCAATCATCAGGGTATTAGCGATTTCAGACTCCGAAGAATATACTAGTCATTCGGAGTTTTAACTAAGTCGCGATACCTACTTCAAGAACATTTTTCTGTTGAAAGAAACTTCACGATATATTTATTCATCGCCAGCTGAATTTACTACAAATTAGTACATGTAGTAATGTAGAGCTTTTCAATCTAATTCCCTCTTCTCACTCTTGTAACAGTACCACAAGCTCTGGGCTCTGGAGCCATAGCTTTACGGAAACCTCCGTATCGGTATTCTCGGCATGAAGAAAAAATTTGTTTATATCATATCTTTGTCGTACTGTGGAGTTGTAGAACAGTCTCCCAGTCTGTGTGTTCCATCCTTCCTACAACATGGAGTCCTTCAAGAACAATGTAAAGAGTCTTCTAGCAGGCCAGTATGATAGCCAGATAGTCTAAATTCCTCGGTAGTCGCCTTTGTTTTGGATTGCACTGTGCTTATCATCAGGTCGTCAAATTGTCACAAAAAATATATTATTTTAAGCATTGGTTGTTTGATAAATAATGCCAAGTTCTACCCAGTTGATATCGGATTATCATTCCATTTTGTATCATTATATAAATGAAGTAATAGTATTTGACAAACATAATTTTACTTGAAATATTTTATAGTACATAATTGGTGATTGAGTATGCTACTTTGACCATTACAATTGTATACACTTTTATAGTGTTCGCGAGTCGTGCTCAAAAGCAATGGTTGTCATTGCTACTTCCGGGCTAAGACTCCCCGACAATAATATTGTGTGTCGCGATGACGCACGTGTACATACACAAACACATGAATGTCGCCATGTATGCATACAATATATGATAGCCAAGTTATGTAGACCCAATCGGCCACAATGTCGGACTACAATGCAAGGTAAAGGTTATTGTTACCAGAATTGGATGTAATTTGTTACAGGATTTTGCAGATTAATTCGATTATATTGGACCGGCCGCAGTACATCAAATAGAGTTATACTGAAAATTAGCAACTCAATTGGCTGCAATTTGGTAGTACCGTTAGAAACCTTTATTCATTTTACAAAGGATTTTACTCAAACCAACATGATTAAAAAATTTAATAGGTAAATTAAATTATGGTAGGTCTTTGATTAATGAAGGCTATACTTTGGGGTAATACTTCGTAAATAAAACAGAATTCCAGGGTCAAGTATCTAACAAACATTAAAAAAAAAATACTTAGTTTAATCCTACTATTTATTATTATAAATGTGAAAGTTTGAATGTTTGTTACGCAATCACGCAAAAGAGCCGAATTAATTTGGATGAAATTTGCGCCCATATACTTATAGTTTATAACCTGTATTAAATTCTGAAGTCCACGCAGACAAAATTGCGGACAGAATATAGTTATAGAATACATCTTACTTTTTGTGCAAACTTACTCTGTAATTACCAATCTTGTCAGCCAGCATGCCGGCCAAAGGAGGCATCACGATGGAGATGACCGGCGTAACAGCTGACATTATTGCAGTTTCCTCCACGTTGATACCCAGTTCACGCATGTGTATCGTCAAATAAGGATACAACACGAACAATGCTAAAAGTATTCATACAATTAGTATTTTTATTCTTATATTAATATTTTAAATTTAGCTGAAAACTGTAAAAAAACAGTAACAATCGTATTCGCGATAGGTACATTACAAATGACATTTATAAATACAATTATGAACTTGATATTATTACTATATCACTTACTTGACGCATGAATAAAAAATAATATTTTTAGAGGTATAAGTTTCTTCTGCTTCAAATCATCCGTGATCCGTTTAAAGAACGATCGTAGGAACTGCATGTTGAGTTTTATAAATCACTTTAGTATTTAAACTGATTCAATGAATTTTTTACAGTACTAATTATGTAGGGAAATCCTTGATCATCGGAGTTTTCACATGTAAACGCAATCGCCCGTGTTCTTGATACATGGAAAATGTTAAATTAATTCCTGAAACAAATTATTATGGTTATATTATATAAGTATTATAAAGACTAACAACGAATAAATCGTTTTTGTTATACACTTTAACCTAATAAATAATTCTCAGGGAATTGTTTCTGTTTTTATTAAATAAAATCCCTTTCACAGTAACAGAGTAGGTATTATGAAAAAATACTTTCATCCACGGGAAAGTCATCAAAATTCAATAGAACTATATATATTTTTACAAAAACTTGTAGGTACACTTATTACATTCAAGCCATGGCCTGGTGAAGCTGTTAAAACCGTCTGTGGTTCCAGAGCTCTTATGGTCAAGTATAGTGTCAATTCTAAAAAAAGTACTTATTACATTATTGGAATTACTAATTATTTAGTAAACACTGTTTTCTCAAAAAAGTAGACTCATATTTTGAATAAAGGAGGTGCGCACCGAACAACCTAGGATTAGAATTGAACAAAAAAACATAAACGACCCGTTAAACAAGTGATATTTAATCCAATGAAACACGTATTGAATATTAAAAGCAGTATAACTTCCCAATTATGATTTATTCGTTTTTTTGTTTCTTTAACGATCCAAAAGTATTTTGTCTGATAAGATACATTACGTGACTTTGTTAGAATTTATTCTGAATAAGGAATTTTTGATTTAGCAACAAAATAAAAACAAGTGATAATTACCTAATATAGAATTACTATAAAGATATTTCTTCTTATTTTTTCCATTTCATATTATGTGTAATTTATGAATAATTTAATTGATTGTTTGTTTCTCATAATTAATTAAAAACTAAACCAGAACGAAAGGTTTATATGAAAGGATGGTAATCGGAACTCATGTAAATGTAGGCTGCAAACACTGTTAGTCACAACCACGCGCTTGCAGAACAATAGAGAAATATAATGACGAACTCGTAACAATACAAAAGCAATTTATACACGTACGTACGATAACTATAATCGTAACGTCCATTGGTTATTACAATCCTAGATATGTATTTATATTATTCACAATCTTATCCCTTTACCATATATTGAAACATATTTTGAGACAATACATCCGTTTATCTATATCATTAAGAATAGATGTTGGTTCTACTGTTTAACGGATCACATTGAAAGAGATCGTATTTTTTCATGGAAAAGGTTTTTATGCTATTCCTACTAAACATTTTATGATATTTATAAAAAAAAAACTGTTTTTTTATGCCAGCCTGCATAAATATCTCTTCACTTACGCTTGAAGCACTTGATTTCCTAAGAAGGAGAGAACACATTGGCCAGGAGATGGATCTCTAGTTTCACGGTACGACAAAGATAAGTCATAGAGAACTTTTTATTTCGTACTGAGATGGAGGTTACCGTAAAACTGACTCCGAAGCTCAGCATGTGTGCTTCTGTTGTGAAAAAAGGAGACGAGAGAATTAGATTGAACAGCTCCTCAGAACAGTCACCATAGATGAGAAGCTATGTTTACTGAGCACAACTGTTATTGATCTTTTTGATCATTATGCTACAGGTTCGTTTTATAAAAATCAAACATCGTCCTGCTCCCTGGATTTCAGATCCAAATACGTAAGGTAAAGTCACGATTTAACTCAAAAACTTTACAAATTTAATAAAAAATTTGTATAGTTAAAGAATATAGTATATAGGATGAGTTATATCACTCTGCAATATATAAGCTGTAAAACTATCTTTAATACATTCAGAAATCATAAGGGTAAAAACGAAGTTACAAGACTACAATCGTTCTAAGATTTGACAGATTTAGTTAATGTGTTTTCCTGTTCGAAAGAAATATTTTATACTTATAAGTTCTCCGTTGTTCCAACTGGTCAAGGCTTATACGTGGTTATACGTGGATACGATTACACCAGCTAATGAAGTGCGTGAATATAGCTCACCCCCTACCAAAAATCATGTTACATTTTTTACTTCACAGAACAATTTGTATGTCCTGATTTACTTCATATTCTTAGTCCTATGTCTCTAATCGTACCAATGATTTTATTTAACGACTATGAATAAACTTTTTAGTGGTTACGAATTTATTTATTGGTGTAAATGTTACCACGATATCCAAATCTACTCCCAGAAGTCAAGTAGTAATCCTACGGACTAGAACGACAAATTGCAAAATACTAGATACCTACTAATAACCGTTCGATGACCCTGAGCTTTCGTTGAAGGGAAACTTCGTGATGAAAACAGCACGATGGTAAGGTAGGGTGGCCATACATCCCGGTACACCCGACCGGGATTTTTACCGATTTGAAGCGTTGTGTTTCGGATAGTAAGTCAGATGTACCGATTGGATAATGAATAGTTCAGTTAGACATGCCAAAATGGATATATTTGTTCAAGAAAACAGTTTACAATAATTATATTATGAAATGCCTTTCACAAACTTTTATAATTACCTTTTTTATATATCATTGGTGGCAACCAAGCATGCGGCGCGCTCGATGGTAAATATAGCCATAGCTATGGCCTATGTTACTGGCTGATACTGTAGCTTAATATTGGTGATTTTTTTTTAATCGGTCTAATAGTTTTAGAATTTATCCATTACAAACAAAAAATCAAATCTTTCCTCTTTATAATATTGGTATATGTCTATAGATTGTGGTATTTTTTGTTTCGATTTCTATACCAAATGTCACGGTCGGCCTTTAAGCGTTTATGATAAGGCATTTCTAATATTTGATGTATTCCATTAGCTGTGTATGAGAGACAGTTTTATTTGCGAGTTCGATTGTTACCCGCTTCGGATATAACGCGATTTATCATCAGTAAAGACTGCGGTTAGACTAAGTACAAT
Source organism: Saturnia japonica (assembly GCA_033032175.1). Taxonomy (NCBI): domain Eukaryota; kingdom Metazoa; phylum Arthropoda; class Insecta; order Lepidoptera; family Saturniidae; genus Saturnia; species Saturnia japonica. Next base: position 5,963,038 of record CM065311.1, on the reverse strand, counting down.
AATTTTAAGACAAATAATGACAAAACAGTCTTGTATACTCTCAGTAAACGATCCGTCAGATAACGACACGGTGCCGGTGGCTTGAGCTTTTCAAATATGCTCAATTAAAACAAACTTTACTTAATGATTACCTCATTAAAAGAAAAATATAAGTACATAGTTAGATGTACAGATATACAACGTTGAATTAATGTAATTTTAGTAGAAATGTATTCATGTCTTTTAAATTCAATACACAAGAAATATTTTGTTAAACCATAGCATGGTCTTACAGAGTCAAAACAACTAAATAAAAAAGTCGAGTATATAAACTCTATGCACAAACTTATTATTTGTAAGAGACTGCTTTCAGCAATAAGGCAGCCCTTTGTACTAAACACATAATATTATCTTATTTGGATTCTTGATTGGATCTGTAATTAACCGTGTACAATAAAGTTTAAATAAATAAATAACAAGATTTGCTAAAGTATTTAAAATACGTGTAGCGAAGTCACTACGTCGCCGCGTCGCCAGTTTAAGGATACATTTTAAGAATACAAAGTGTGTTGTTTGGGAATGACGCATGCATAAATATTTCGCCAGCAAGTATGGTGTCTACCGGATCAAGAGAAGAGAGGTAGGGTACAGAGAAATTTCTATGGAGATTTCACTCTACTTGGGGCAGTCCCACTGGTGGAATACCCCCACCCTAAGGAGCCAAATAACCTAATGTTGTGTTCCTGCGGTGAGTAGGGTTTTCAGAGCTCTTTGGGGTTAGAGGGGTTCAGATGTATTACAGGGATGTATTACAAGCATCATATAGGTAACAGTAGCCGCTTAACATGAAGTGAGCTGTATGTTTGTTTGCCATCTATGTTTTATAAAAAACAACAGATATTTTGTGAATACACGACCGACGCGTGCGGCGAAGGGCCGCGCAAATATTTCTGCTCTGTGGGTGCAGTTCCGTGGATCTGCGGTGTCGCAACAATGTCGCCAATCACTAATGACATGTATATGCTTTGCACCACACTCAACGGCTTTTACAGTTTCACCGGGTTTGGCAATTTACCTATATTTATAATCCACTACATGAATGCATAATAACCAATCTAAATCATTGCAAAATACCAGCAATATTACCTATACAATTAAAATACAAAACCACAACATGGTAGTTCAAGATCCTGCCAAAAACTCATAGTACACACTTATCAATAGTATGAATTGTGCTTGATATCCTAACGGATAAAACTTAAAACCATAGATGTAGTATATAAAACTACATCTATGCTTAAAACACGTTCGGTGATAATTGAAAATGACACAAAACGTTATTTGCAATAAGTCATATGTACCTATAGTATTCTAAAGTTACTTGTATTAGGCCGGTTAGGCGATAAGCAGTTGGTATGTTTTCCAATAGAGTAAAATTAATAAGTTCAGGTTTTAAAGAGGTATACACACAAACATTTTTAATTCAGAACTCACTGAATTTTTACCACGTGCTATTTTTTATGTTCTTTAGTAAAATTTTCTTTCTACTACAACAAACGAGATATATTGGTAGGTAACAAAAGACGATTCAACAAAAAAGTGTAAAAGACAACCGACCTTATAGATATTATCTAAACGGTGTTTCGTTGGGAAACGTATTCAATATATTAATACGTGAAGCAAAAACTTTGTACCCCTTTTTAAGCGTATTGCGTGCACGGAAGACTGAGATTTGGCATGGTTAAGTTTATATGGAAAAGTGTAGAAAGCTAAAATTTATCTATAATATCTGTTACTAATATATTAAATTAAATAAATTAATACAGCCAATCCTAAACCGACTAATGCCATTGAACTTAGACCCCCCCAAAATATTGATATTGTTACTCAATGAAAAGTGACAGCAAGTGATATAATATTCATTGATTAAGTTCATACTGCAAATGTCAAACAGAAAATAATAGTCTATGATTAAAAAGTCACTAGTCGAATTTCGATCATTGGGCGACCGTTAACCGTTAGTTCTATTAAATAGGTTTATTTTTTTAAGATGCCGAGTGAATTTTTACTACTTAAGAGCCACACAGGTATATGTGGTACAATTAGAAAAAAAATGGCTTCACCCACCGGCTGCCAACGATATATTTAATGAAGAAAACTTGAACAAAAACCAAACCAGCTCAGCGAAGTAGTTTCGTTAACCATAAGGAGTGTGTAAACTATGTGGCATACATTCGTAAAAGAAAACACTTGTATCAGAAAATTAGACGACTTATGATACAGTGAAAGAGCAGTCTCTATACAATCTACAGGGCACTATGTCATAGCGAACTTTATGTAACTAATTTGGTCATGAAGGGATTTCATTTTAAAGGGTTATTCCACTCGAAGCGGATAGGTAAAAAATGTTGATGTTTCCGATTTTAATATTTTTTTAATTATATTATACTTATATATGTCCTCGATCCAGATACATAATATTTTTACAGTATAATGTCTGGTTTACGAGTTACAGGACTTTGAAGTTTTGGGGAACCGGCAGGTATATGCTACTTCTAATCCAATTGTTCAGTTTTAAGAAGTTAAAATAAAATATGCTGTGGAATGTACACTTTATTTATTGAGCTTTTTATCTGCACTTTTGGATATTAAGAAAAAAATTGTTTTTTTGAAGAAAAATGTATTTTAAATTTTGAAACTTGAATTTTACAAAGTGTCTCTACAAATTTTTTCTTTTTTTTTTAATAAAATAGCTAATAGTGTTTAGATAATCCTTGCTAATTTTCATGATGGATGTAGAAGTGATTTTAGGAGCTAGAACTTTAGAGGATACAGAAACTTTCAATAAATTGTATTGCTTACATTATTTTGTTAAATAATTGTATCTAATTTTGAAGTACTTAAAGGCAGGATAATAATTTAATGATAACTCATAGGTGAATTTACATTTTTTACAATTGTATATGCTTCACAGTTACTCTTGCGTTCTTAGTGAGCGTCTTCATTGGATATTTCGTGATGAATGTCATGAGTGATATATATCACTATGTATATATAGTGTCAGTGTATATATATATATATCACTCATCACATCCGTATGTCGTATATATATATACATATACGGATATATACGGATGCGGGTTTACGAATGTTTCATCTCATTGCATCGGCTGCTCTTGTTTCGATTGACTGCATGCGATCACCTCTCGCTCGTGCTAGCTAACCGTAAATAAGTAAGAAAGAGATATACGATTACTTACCGAGGCCAATGAATACACGTAAGAAGGGTTCTACTCTTAATACGTCGCGGTTCAAATACCGATAATGGGCTTTCATCTCGTAGAAAAATCATTAGCAGAAAAAATCCACCACGTGAGTTGCTGCAGTTTATTGGATGGTCTACTTTTTCATGGACATACAAGATTCAAGTTTTTTAAACCCTTACTAGGCAGATCGACTATAACACCTTGACCACTATACGACAGAAATATTAATCGAGGTTTAATTTTATTTAATTTATCCAAATTATAAAACATTAACACACTATAAGATAAATGTTGGTAACTAATGTGTACTCTTTGATTATATTCCTATTCTGACGCGGTTTCAAAGCAAGTATTTTTCATAACAATGAAAAATAAATACTTCGCTCAAAACCGCTGTCAGTTACATTTAGCGCAATATTTTTTGCTCTCGCAATTATAGTTAAAAACATCGTTTTGTATAATTACATTTTTTTAAACTACTTCCTAGTAAAAGAGGTTCATTCCTTAAGTAAACAGGGGAAAGTGGGGAATCACGAACACCTAAAGGAAAATTGAAATGAAATTGCAGAATTAGACCAAAGCTTAACTTTTTGCATCTTTAACAAGTAAAATTATCCAAGTAACTAACACAGTAACAAATATTTAGAAATGATTAACAAAAAATATTATTTTAGAATAAAAACAGAACCCTAAGCTCGAGTTTTTTCGAAACTAGTCGGGTAATCCCGAACCCCAAGAAGGGTAGTTAATAATTAACATCAAAAATCAGTATTCAGTCTTCAATTGCGACAGAAAACACATTAATTATATCCCAACGAGGTTGATTATCCATCTGTACATTTCTCATGAGCCCAAATGTGTCACATAGTCCAGTCCTGAACAGGAGCACTTTCATAATTATAATTCATTGCAACGAAATATAACGATATAATAATATAATGATATTTCTTCTCTTGGTTAGAATGCCTGTTTTAAATTTAAGACAAAAGAAAAAAGTTGTAAAACAATGGCCAACGATTGTAGTTTTTGTTATTGAATAAATCTTTGATGCTTAGCCAAGTGTATTCTTTTTACTTTTAATATGTTCGATAATTTCTCGCATACTTGATGTTTTAGGTTTCCTGATATAATTACGAGGCATCTAATACAAAAGAGTTTAAAATTAATAAAACACTGAAGGAATATTTATTGTGAAGTAAAAAGTGGTAATGCCGAACATTCGAGAAAACCCCTACTAAGGTATGTTTGTAATTACCCCGCAGTATCAAAAAGTAAAATTTATAAGCATAATTTTTTGTTAGCCAATTATTTCCAATAGAGTTAGTATCATTAGAATCTTTGATTAGTGACTATTCCAGTTAATAAACGTTATATTTTTACTTTTCATATAAATAAAGCCACATCAAATCACAATCATGAAAAATATACATCGAAAACACAAAAAATGATTAAGCATTTATACCTCGAACCACGAGAATGTTCGCTTCTGTCGAGTCACTGTCTGTCACTAGAGGTGGCGTGTTTGTTCAGTGGCATCAGTCCATAAAACATAATAAATCTGATGAATTCAGGATTACCCCGCATTTCCTGTTTTCCCCACTTTCCCTCACTTAAATTCATTTCATATATGTAGTATATAATTAATTTATACAAATATAATTATTTCATAAAAGTGAAGACGTCATTTCTTGTCAGTGTTGCATTTCCTGAATTCCCTTTGACGGGTTATAAAATTATAACAATTTATTATAATAATTATTATGTGAAATATAAATACTATTCAACTATAGGTACATACTGTATAGGTTAAAATTACGTGTAGTATATAACTCAATGGTTTTACGTTATGATAGTGTGGAATTCCTACCACCACTATATTGAGGTTGTCCTCGTTAGGTTCGTCTAGATGAGTAGTTGTTTGTCAGTAACTGATGAGAGTCTCAACATGAAGCAACAGTTCGTTGCAGGACATCCTCAATGCCTTAACGCAAGAGCATTGAGTTTATACTCGCTAGGGGGCAATTCAAAAGAAAATCACTGTGACGGGTTTATTTCCATGTGTAGAGTGGATTCAATCCCTACCATTCCACTTCATTACTGGATATGCATCGGCTGATCCCGGAACGCGACATACAACATGTTTATCCATCTAAATGTGCCACTGTTGCTGGTGTATGGTAGACGCGATCCAGTCGGACACAACCATATTATCACCAAGCACATTTGCCTTTCATATTTTAATTATTGACTTTTTACAATTAATTTATCAGTCGAAAACGCACATATCTTTAAGCCGACCACACAGGCTACACTCTACCAGAGATAAACAAATTACAACAAATTGAAATCATACATTACTCACAGTTATTTATTATCTACTAGTTTCTGGGAGCATCTCCCTCTCGTGATAAAACTTTTAATGAATTATTGCATATTTATGTATACGTAGCGCTTACGGCATGCATTCCGAAACTCCGGAACTTCGTAAATCCAAAATTCACGATGAAATTTTGCAATATTTCAATTCCGGAATTGAGGAGAGTAATATCGTAATTCCGATATTCATAAATTGTACTCATTGAGTGATCTCGAATTGGTTAAGATTAAGATTAGATTAGAATTCCAATCCAATGTACCTAATCCAATCTTATATTGGTTAAGATAACGGAATCAATGCCAGCTTCGTCAGCTTTCAATATGTTGCGAGACTATCTTGCCTAATTCAATGTTTCTTTGGAAGACGAAGGCTTCAGTCAAAAAACTGATTAGCTGACATTAGCTACTATAATATATATAATACTAAAAATATCTGATAGAAAACAGAGGAGAAAAAGGTACTGAACTGTTTTGTCTTTGCCTATTTATCCGTGTTAAAAATGCCATCTGCCATCGCCTATCGTTGTTCCCGAACTTGCCTACAGTTTTACATTAATTTTAGTATTTGTTCGATCGAGGCAAATTATTTACTTTCTATGAAAAGATAAAAACTTATAATAATTCAGATAAATGTTTGAGACTAGGCTAAAACAAAAAAAAAACTTTTTTATACCCCGATGGTGGCAATCAAGCAAGCGGTCGGCCTGATGGTAAGTGGTCACCGCAGCAACCACACCAATCATCACAACCACTTGCAATCACATGTGCGTTGACGCCCCTATTCACTCTCTTTTTGAAGAACACCATACTGTAGTCCCCAGGAAAAACTCAACAGGGAACTCATTCCATATCCGGAGCGTTCGCGAAAGGAATCTCCTCTGAAAGCGGACCGTCCGTAACCATTTAGTTTCTAAGGTGTAAAGATGAACTCCCTGCAGATGGCGAGAGGTTCGATGATAGAAGGTAGCCGTTGGAATCATGTCGAACAATTCCAAGGAACACAATCTGTAGTGTATTGACTTTACGAGATAATGTATTGACTTCGTCTCAAGCGCCAACGATTGTCAGTGGCAGACCGACCGTGATGCGGAACGGTCGTATAGGTACTGAGGTAGTGGCAGTTCAGTATATACCACATAAATCTGGACGTTACAAAACCCATTATACAAACTTTAGAACACGCACAAGGAGGCAATATATGTTTTAGTATGTCTACTGCGTATGTAGTTTATCAATGTTACTGTTATTATGATATATATATTAGGTACTTGTTACATAAACTATATAATGTGTAATGTGTACACTACGTAATGCCCCGTGGCGAAGTGATAGTAAGTCCTACTACTGAGCCGAGAGTTCACTGGTTCATGAGATGTTTAGTTATGATAATACGAGCATTCTTTAGTACAGAATTAAATGTCATATGTGAAATTGTGACCCCCGTATATTATTTTGATTAAACGACTCTATATTACATAATGTGTGACTAACGTTATTTTATTTAAAAAACAGAGAACGTTCATAACTTCCATATCTACTATAACTTGTATATACCTACGAGTACATTTCCACGCATAGTTACCATGAGAACACAAATTCAATATTTACTTATGAATTGTATTTTTCATTCTATAGTTACATTTTGATATGAAACATCTATATGCGAGGGTAAACCTGAATGTTGGCGTGGCGATGCCTCGCCACGCTATATGATGGATTATATGAACAGAAGCATATTTTAAGCAGACTTTTAAAACCACCTCGTAGCCTGGCGGTCGTAAGCGTGACTACCTGAGGTGACCACTATTTCCCAAAGTCCAGTTGGGTTCGAATCCCTCACTTCGAAACAATTTTTTTTATGTGCTATGAATAATAAATGTACCATTGCGAAAATAATTGAGTTGACGCGATTTCAAATAAATTTTTAAATTTTTGTATTTTATATTTAATAAAAATAGATATTTATGTAATAAACGCGAAGGGATCGCGACCACCATACACAAAGTAATAAAAAAAGCGTCTTCACAGTGACTTTTTTCTGGCTTGTCGTATTTCCAGATCACCCGGTGTATATTCAGCAATCAATTGGAGTAGTGGGGGTCACGATCACCATATATACATTGTAATAAAATAAACGTCTTTTTTTAAATATTCACTAATATGTTTCACATCTGCCAGGCGTCTCGTGACGGCAAGCTTTTTTTAATATATAACCATAGTTATATTATATAACTAGCGGTGTACTCGCGGCTCCGTACGCTTTTAAATCCCTTAATTTTATTTTTACTCACGTTATTGATAATTAATATATTCTGTCAATTGAAAAATTACATATTATATACTTCACGTGTACAAAATTTCATGAAAATCGGTTAAGAATAATTTTTTTTTACGATTCCTAAATTTATTATTGACGTTTCTTACCTTATTATTATTACCATGGAATGACGTATGTATGCTTCCCGTCTACAAAATTAGATCAGAGTCGGCTGAGAATAGCTGAAATCTTTTTTTTAATCCTTTTTTTTTTGCTACTTTTAAAAGTAATATTGAAAATTGTTATAGCCCATCAATTATGGAATAACGAGTGACTTTACATAATTTTTATCACGAAATACCCACAGGAATGGGAAATTACAAGCATTTCGCGAGGTTTAAAAACAATTATTAGTATTTTCATTCATTTGTTTTAAAATAATATGTCAAATAATTTTGATATTAACAACAAACATAGTAGGTAGGGTATTAATAGAATGGTGTTTTCTCGGTGAGTATATGTTTACTAGAATACTTGGATTTACTTCCTTAATAATGTAATATCAAACCGATTCACATCGCAGCGTGGCTGGGTTTAGCTACTAGTCTATAAAATAACTTATTGCAACAAAATCAGTCATTTCAGTCATCAAAGTAGGTTTATAAGTAGATACTTATGTTAAATTAATTAAATTTGATTAATTATTTAGATTAATTAAAGCCTAATATAAAATATTTCAGATAAACACAGTTCCAATAACAACATTATATTCTGTTACATTTTATTAGGTAGGTACCTATTTATTGTTATACGTAATACTTTTGGAAATCCTGTCATAGTCACAGTAGGTAGGTATGTGACTAATGGGATTATAAGTTATTTAATGTACCTATAAATTCAATAATTTTAGATAAAACTGGTGTTCGCCTTTGATTTTGTAAAATTTACTAAATTTGAAAATGTAATAAAAATAATGCAGGTAGAATTCTAATTCTACTTGGTGTTGTATCATAGCGACATATCAGTAAAATGATAAAATAAAGAAAAAACGAAAACAAGTGAAAATTATGAATATGTAAATATTAAGAGAAAAGCTGATGACCTACATGAAAATCAAAAATACTTCATTCTGTTTAGGCTCTAAACCACCAGTCTGAAAAACACCCCAGACATCGAATAGAGCCAGTAAGAAATTCGATTAGGTTTAACATTTTCTTTTTGTGGTTCGTGAATGTAAAATGTAGTTTTAGTATTCTAATAAATTATTGTGTAATAAATAAAAAATCAACAAAAATAAAAGTAAATAAATTATCTACGACCTTTACCTTACTAGAGTATAAAAAGTATCGAAGTCTACGCATGACATCCCTTACGAGCCGACATTCAATTCTGGGATTTCGAGTACCAGAACTTGAAAAATAATTGGTACGAGCATACTTGACAATAATTGTAGAGAAGAAATTGAAAAAATGTAGCGATAATATTCATGTACACGTAAGATGAAAAGGTGTTAAGCAAGTCATTAAGGTGACAACATAATTAGACATGAATTAGATTTATTATAAATTATTATATCAAGATTCTTAAACACATTTGGCTCATTTGAGTATTATACAATAAAAATATATTAGTAATATCCAAAAAATAAATATAATATTAAGTGAGCAATTCTTGAGTAATTTTTTTTGTGTAATTGATTTCTCGGAAACGGCTCCAATGATTTCGATGAAACTTTGCATTTAGATAATGTTTTACATTCCAAGTTTACCTAGATAAGTGTCTTTCGTTTTTTGTTTATAAGACACCGAGCGCAGCTCGGTCGCCCAGATATTACGTATATTATAGAGTAAGTAAAATGCATAAAAACCAGGATTTAATATTAGTAAAATTTCAGTGATATATGCAATTTGAAATAAAATTGTAACATAATAAGCATTGATTAATAAGTAATAATAGTTCTATGCCATTTAATCACAATTTTAAGATACCTTCTACATATCTGACTTTTTTCCTTAATATTTTGAACTGATTTCTGTTTGCACTTCAAGTTTGTAAAAGAGAGATTTGATTTTACATTGCCAGTTCGTCATAAAAAATCAACTTACGAAACTTCATAATAAAATCGTTAAACAAACAATGAAGAACCATACTTACCGCAGTTACAAATTGAAAACAGTCTTATCAGGAAAGGCTAAATTCTCAACTAAATATTATCCTTGAGTTGACATAAATTATCACAAATTCAGTTTAATTTTTTGAATAACACTCGGTTAAATGAAATTACTTCATGATGGAGAAATACTTTACATTATTTTTTAAGTTGTGCGTACGTTTCTGTTCCGTGGCGCCGGTACGTCCGCGAGTTTGAAAGTTTTATACGGCACTAGTGCAAATGTTAAAACCTATACATACACACGGCCTCATCTGTAAGCTGTTCATACAATGACATTATTCGCAGTATGTTATAAAACCAACACAGCCAACATTACTGGTGAAAGGTAAGCTCATGGGGTCGTGATTTCTTCTATTGCACTTAGTTCACAGATTTACCATTGTCGATGACCGGTCGCAAATTGCGCAAACAAATAAGGATTCCTAAATCTAATCGAATAATATTAATTGATTATTACAGTCAGGTCATAAGTTCTGTCATATCCTTATTTGTTTTAAATTTCAAATACTTACTGGCCAGAAATGTGTGGATTGATTTTGTATAATACATTTTCTCACCAACTTCAAATAAAAAAGAAATTGATTGTGTTCCATTTAATAGAATGGAGTGGACGCGGTTATTGCGCTGCATCGCTGCAGTTAACGCGTCAACTGAGATTTATAAACTTCTTCAAAATTTTAATTTGACATTTGTTTATTGTGTTATAAAGGATTTAGTGAAGATTCGAGCTTCGAAGACCATAAAAGGAGCGGCCGAGTTCGTACAGTTAGTACACCAACGGTCATCAAAGCAGTGCGGATGCGAATCCAACGAAATCCTTTCCGCAAGCAAAAAAATAGCCTTTCAGTTGGGGTTAAGCGATCAATGAGTGCTAAATTTTCATTTTGCATTTTCTTAATGAGCGTCTGAAAATATTAAGGCTCGAGAGATCGCGGGCTTTGTTAAGACGGTACGCGGGAACAAAATAGGTAACGTAAAATCCTTCTTGCAGACGAAAAAATTTTTTACGTTGAAGTAAGTTACAACAAACAAAATTATGCAAACTTGTGGAACTCTTTTCTCAAACAATGTTTGAAAACCGACACTGGATAATCCAACAAGATTCAGCCCCAGCTCATCGGGCAATAGCTAAGTACGCAAAACTGGCTAATCGTTCATAGAATCGACTTCATTAGGCATGACGACGAATGGCCCTAGGCTGCTCCTGAGCAGACTTAAACTCGTTGGATTAGAAAATATGGCAGCATTTGGAGGACAAAGCCTGCGCTAAAGCTTACCAGAATTTATAGTCTCTCAAAGCATTCCTGATTAAAGCAGTGGCTGATATAGACATGAACGCTGTACGTTCTGCAAACGACGACTGGGCTCAGAGGTTGAGGGCATGTATTCAAAATCATGGAGGTAATTTCGAATAACTTTAATACATTTTTAGTCTACATTTAATATTTGTTTTAACAAAAGTCGAATAATTTATTTAATAAAGCGTTTGTGACAGAACTTATTACCCGACTAGGTATAGGAAATGGTACCAACGATTTGGATATAACTTTTTATTTAGATAATATTTTATCTATACTTATATTAAAAGAGTAAAGAGTCAAAATCTATACATTGAAGATATTTAAGAAAAAATAATACGGGTTGTTTAGGATCTTGCACAGAACACATTTCGATAGTTTTTGACATTTTTGTCTATCTGTCGGTATGTTTGAACACTAATCACGCAAAAACTACTGGATCGAATTTAATGAAATTTGGTATGATTGTAGCTTATAGTCTGAAGGTACCCCAACCTCAGGGAACCCGAACCCAACCTGGGAATCGAACCTCGAGCATAGCAGTCAGTCTTTATGTTTTTTAGATATATATTATCTGTATGATTGTTAATCTGTGGTATCGATTAACATTTAAAATGATTTAAATTGGGTATTATCAAACTGGTCAAATACCATAAGGTGAGATTGAGGTGAGGTGAGGTTTATATTTAGTTGCTGTTTTTCATTCACGAAATATGTGACGTGGACAAAGTCGCGGGCACAGCTATACCATTTCCATGTCTTTATTTTCTCGATGACAGCTCCTGTGAAAACTTGAACTAGCGTCTTTTTTACATTATGTATGCATTATTTTATAAAAATATGACGTTTACACCAGATATACCAGAGTCGGAGAAACTGATAGGGATGATGCTATATCGATAAACGTAACACGATAACAGACCCGATATTTTTTTACAAAATGTAAGAAACTAAAATACTGCCGGATACTTTTGTACAAATTTATTAACTAATATTATATTTCATTACAAGATGTTACATGTATTAATTCTTGATTGATAATGCCAACTTCTTCAAAATTTTCGAAGCTTTTGTAAAATAAGTAGGTATAGGTAGGTAGGTACTCGATAATGAAACGAAATAATTATAAAAACAGGTAATCTTTATTTATTTATATTTGAATTTTATTGTTATATTTGTCTTTGTTCAAAATATAATAAATATATGCGATCGACATCATTACTTATTTGGTCACAACACTACAACTATCAAATTACAACGGTAATCGAGAAAATAAAGAAATGGAAATAGTATAGTAGATAACAAAATAGGATAATAAATAGGATTACCACGAATTTATGACTCACGTTATCACGTGTTTGCTTGCTTCGTGTTAGGTGTTTAATTTTATAATTTTTTATTTCATTTGAACTTTAGCGAAGCAAGTCACCTTGTTTATTTTATCCATTTATTGTTGCTCAGACGCTGTTGTTAGTTTCTTGTTTTTTACTTTTATTTTATGACTATATTTTGTATTTTAATACCTGTGCGAGTCTAAGTCTTTGCAGGTGTTCTGTTTTTTATCGCATAAATAAACCGCGCAGCTCAATAAACGGGGGCCCGGACGTATTGGAGTCAGTTGCGGACGTAGATCTCGCGATCGACTCCCTAGTCGACCACCTCCAGGTCGCCATCGGAGAGGCCTCAAAAGAGGTCCAAGCGGCGAACGATACCGCTTTGTACTCCCTGCTGATGTGCGAGCGTTGATGACGGAGAACGCCGCGACTCGTGCGCACGACTCCTATCCGACCGAGGAAAACCGCGCACGGTTACGCGAACTCCAGAGAGCGGTTAAAGCTCGTATAACCGTGTTCAGAAGTCACAGATGGGACACCTTCGTCAAAAGTCTTAGACCATCCCATCTGACTTACTGGAAAGTAGCCCACTCTCTTAAAATAGATGTCTCCCCTCGTGTGCCTCCCTAGACAGGGGTCCCGGCACCACACCCGCGTTCGATAGCGCCAACAAGGCAGAGTGCCTTGCCACCTACTTGGAGAGCTAGTGAACAGTGTCAATGCAAATACCGACCAAGTCGAAGGTGTGGAAGCCTGCGTGGGGGTGCTGAACATGCTCCCCGCGGCAGAGTCCCTGCCCCCGGTCACGTTTGAGGAAATCTGTTCCATACTTAAAAGCCTTAAGCTTAGAAAGTAACCAGGTCCTGATCGGATCAGGAATGAAGTACTCAAACTTCTACCTGATCACCACATAGCTCTATTGATCTGCATCTTCAATGTAGCCACAGCCAACTGCCATTTCCAAGCCGCCTGGAAAACGGCCATAGTGACAGGTATTCACAAGCCCGGCAAGAGCGCGTCGCTTCCCCACAGCTATCGCGCTGTCAGTCTTCTTAATACGTTACGTAAAATTTATGAGCGTCTCCTTCTGAACCGTCTCAAGTCCGTAATACAGGAGAAAACCCTCTATCCGCCTGAGCAGTTCGGTTTTCGTGCTAGACATTCTTGCACTCATCAAATGCACCGCCTCACGGAGCACATCACGTTGAACTTATCTTTGACGTTGCCAAGGCCTTTGATAAGGTCTGGCACGAAGAATTAGTCTACAAGTTGTACTGTCATGAAATACCCAATAGATTAGTAAAAAATAATCCGCGAATACCTCACAGATCGCACATTTCGCTACAGAGTGGAAGGTGAGCTATCAACACCCCGCCCCATACGCTCAGGCGTCCCCCAAGGTTCCATCTTGGCTAATAGCTCTCCCCGAGGTCAAGGTTTGGTCTATACGCTGACGATACAGTCATATACGGCTCTAAAAGGAACAGATTCCACCTCAAACATGGAGTCAAATGCGCCATAACCACTCTCGGGGAGTGGTTTAACGACTGGCGAATAGCCATAAATCCCTCTAAGAACGCCGCGATGCTCTTCGACATAGACTCCTCACGGATACCGAAGAAACTCGAATCTCTCAAACTTTTCGGTAATCCGAGCCCCTCAGTCAAAGAGACCAAATATCTAGGCGTCACCCTAGATAGTAGGCTCTCTTTTAGACCACATGTCCGTATAGTCCGGCACAGGGCTTCCTGGGTCCTGATCCGCCTGCATTCTCTGATATGCTCGGTAACCAAACTGTCCACGAGACACAAGTTTACGCTATACAAGATGTGTATCCGTCCGATCATGACATATAGTTGCCCCGCGTTCGCACATATGTCAAAATCTAATTTCAAACAGTGGCAAACTATTCAGAATAGATTTCTCTACCGTCTTACCGGTTCCCCTCCATACATGCGAACGGAAGATCTCCATAGATAATATGGATCTTACGTCGATTCACTCTTATATCTTATTCCTGTCGTGATCTTACTTCGATACCGCGTCGAATCGCGCCAACTCGCTAATTAAAGCAGCCGCTACTTATGTCCCTATTTCAACCGCCTCACGGGAAAATCGCCGACCGCGAAACATTTTCACCGACCCCGACGATAAAGTCGAGAAAGCTAACGCGTTCTACTCCACCGTCTCTCCGAACAGAGGACGGGTGGTCAACTTCGCTCCCGTACACCAGCCGCGTCCACCCTCTCAACTCAAGCCTAGGTCCGTTCCTCGGTGTGAAACCCTTGAGTCAGGCAGGCGCCCGTGCGATACAAATGACACTATACGTGCAAAACTTAACTACTCACATACAAACATTACACACATATGTACATACGTGCACACCTCACAGGTACATAGGTTCTGTTAGGAACCTTTTTTTTTCTTTTTTTACGCTAGTCAGTGTAGAACCATATTTCAGATTACTAAATACATTTACACATTCCTTCCTTCCTCCCAAGAGGAACATGTATTAAATATACATGTTCGTACATTTTGTAATAATGTTGATTTATAATAAATAAAAATATGTTTGTCATCTCTGCAACTTGAAATTTTATTTATTTTACATCTCTAACTCAAAATGTATAACAATGAATCTCAACCTCTTTATATCGAAACAAAATCCGCTTAAGTCGAAATCTGAATTTTTTTGCATCTCCCTTCGAGTTCGACTTATAGAGGTTCTACTGTATTTGAAATGAATACCGAATACTGCGATCTGACTACAAACTGCTGTAAAAAAATCAAATTCATAATAAAAATTTCAAATTCGCACTCGGAGACCAATTATCAAAACCTATAGGGCACTTCCCGTAGGTCTGCAGACTTGGTAAAAAGGAAAGTCTTTTAATAACAATTATGGGAAAAATCCGAAAATAAGGATCTTCTAATCCAGTATGAAATTCTAATGTAACAGACATATATTAAGTTTTATTTTTTCTTTGAAAAGGGCTTAAGATAAACAATCGAAATTAATACCGAATACTAAGATTTATGAACTCAATCTGCTGTAGAAAAATCAAGTTTCTATATTAATACAATAAAAAGATACAGCCGGTTCAGCCCATCAATAAAAAAGGTCTAAAAGTCACACTGAGTGACTGATTATCAAAACCTACAGGGTACTGCCATGCTACACACAATTTTGAAAGCCCTCCTATAAGTTATACATTAATATGTATAACAATATATACCTATATACATAATTGTAATCTATATACCTAATACCCTAATAGTAAACAATGACAGGACAGGTCGGGTTATTGTTTCGCGTATATTTCTAACATAACATAAATAATTTAACTTCTTCTGTATAATTAAATTACTTATCGTGGTTTAAATTTTAAAGTCAGTTATAGTAGTTTTAGATCTTTCTAGTTTACACAGATGTCTAGTGTATTGTACAAGATTTTTTTATTACCTATATGTATCGTGTTTCTATTTTTTTATGTTTAACGGTTTTGGCAGCGTATTCCAAGAAAGCGTGCTGATAGTGTTTTTTTTTTTCGAGTTGATTTTATCTTATTATTACCTACTTGTTTTATTAGATAACGTAACAAAACTTAGCCTAAAATCATTTTAGTAAAAACATCTATAAAATAATAATTGATATTCACCGAGTGGTTCTTGAGTTATAAGAGCACTAAGAGATGAACAGACTGAGATAAAATATATGGATAGCATATAAACATTGTTTATGTAAAAGACTGTACAATAATGTACCGTAAGTATTATAATAATGTTCGGAACCCTCAGGATGCGAGTTCGACTCGCGACTTGTTTGTTTTTTATTTCGCGATTTCATTCGACCAGTGCGACAAACGTTTAAATTCTAAATTAGATGTTTATCATAGGAACTTATTAAACATTATTAAGTGTAGGTACTAATTAATACTACTTACTACTAGGTACTTACCTACTAACAAAGTAGATTATTTTTATAATGGCTTGCATATGTGTGGTGTTCAAAAATATTTTTATCCTTTTTCGAAATAGATATAGGTATAGTTTGAGAATTTGATATCTTGAAATAGAACACAAAAAGCATCGCAAGCGATTTAAATTTTTTTAAATTATTATTTTGGTATACCTAACGTTTTCAAGGCAGATATGGAAGCGTATTTTTGCATTATAGTCAGAATTTGATTTTTTTCGAATTGAGTTGAGTTTAGAGTTTGTTCGAATTTGATTTTGTTTCATTTCGTAATCGAATCACTTTGACTAATACTATTTACTAACGTAAGTACTTACATCGCCTGTTAACTCTTGGGACAATACGTTCTTATTACTCTTTGTTTTTTCCTATTTTATTAATTCAAAGTAATTTTAACTTTTTTTTATCATAACATGGCAAATCAACTGGCCAGTTACACAGTGCAATCCATCAACATCGGCAACCACCAAAGGATATGCAATCCATCATCAGTCGGCACTGTCATGCCGGCCTGCTCAACTGCGATGTTTGAAGGACTCCATGTTGTAGGAAGGAGAGAACACACTAGCCGGGAGACGGTTTCACAGTTTCACAGTACAGCAAAGAAATGACGAAAGTCGAAACTACGAAACTGTTCGGACTGTACATGCTCGTACAACGCTACAGCATTATGCAGGTACTGCATATTTTGCTCAGGAGCATTATTAGCAAAATTCAATCTCTTTCAATATTCTATACATTTTTATACAACCTTTGTATTTTCTCTATAAGAGTTGTCCCATCTGATATTATACAATGGTGTTTCTGTTTGATCTTATAATAATAATCATCATCATATCTTACTGTCTCGTCGAATAGTTTGGTAAATTAATATTACCACTTTTATTGTTAAATAATGATATATTATGTAGTATCGGAATAAAAAACATAGGTAATTACATTTTTATATACAACTTTACATTTAAAACAGACATCGATGTCAAACTTAATCAATAATTTCATTGTATTTTGTATCTATGCACAACTGTTGTGAAAGTATTACGAGAAGGTACCAAATAAAACTGTTGGGTAACCCGCGACCACATTCCCATCACGAAATGCACATATCATTATTGCGTAAAATATTAGAAAAAGTCACGTAGATATAAGTAAACACAAATAATATTTTAAATTGTTTATTTTACATATAATGACTCACCTTTGCAAATATTACCTATATGTATGTATATATAAACATTTTTTTTTTCTAAATTTCACAAACATATTTAATTTAAAAAGTTATACGTATTTAAATAAATTCACAATAACATTCTTTGCAAATATTATCAAGATATAATAAATTATGTAAGCAAAAGGAACGTTTACAAATACCACACACAAGTAAAAATAAAATTATATTTATCAGTCTTGCGTATAAAAGCTAGTTTAAATATAGACAGCCTTAGCCGATATGAGCGAAATTATTTATTTAAACAACATGACCAAGACTGCTAGACGAACGAGTGGAATTCTTCTCAATATAAAATGTAAAATAATCACAGAAACCGATTACCACGTCTTAACGAATCCACATTATAACAAAAGTGAAGTACATACAAGCACTTACTAAGAATTAAACTGCAATAAATTTAACATGATTTAATCGGAGCGCTTTGAGGCAACGAATTAAAATTCAAATTCTTACATGTTATACAAACGTATTTATATAAAATTAGCAAACCCGGTCATGTTTTTATGTGCCGTTTTGGGGTCCATAAGGAATATTGATCCGAACGTTACCAAACTTTACAGGATCACCGGCTGGGCTAAAGATTGTCTGAAAATTTCATCAAATTCGCTTCAGCCGTTTTAGAATCCATAAGGAACATACATGTACATACATCGATTTTTATATATAAGAAGATCTATGTAGTGCGAATATAACTGAACTCGACAAACGTATTTAAATGCGATGAAACAAAGATCTAAAACTAAAGATTATATAGAGGTAGAGGTGTACCTGAATTATATAGATATAGAGGTTCGCATAAAATTAAAATTAATTTAAGCTGGACATAGAAAATAAAATTAATAAAATTCTTAAAACTGACTCACAGATAACGCACACTTTAAACCGTTGGGTCTAGAAGCATGAAAATTTGCAAAGGAGTTAAAAACTTATTTAACGTAAATGAGCACTATATAAGGAATTTCTTAAATACTTTTTTTATATAGTAGCTCAGTAAATTGACGTTACTGTCCTTAATGTTAAGCACAGTACAATACAAACGCAACGGCAACCACCGAGAGGTCTAAATCCATCGGCGCTGTTATGCCGGCCTATATAAATATCTCTTCACGTTACGTCTGAAGGACTCGAACTCGTTAGAAGAAGGGAACACACTGGCCGGGAAATCGTTCCACAGCTTCACGGTACAACAAAAATAAGACATAGAGAACTGTTAAGTTCGTGCCGAGATGGAGGTTACCGTAAAACTGTGACTTCGAAGCCCAGTGCGTGTGTATCTGCTGTTGTGGAAACGGGAGGTGGGAAATACGATTGTTTTGATAATTTAATAATAAACAATAATAATTCATCTCCTAGGGGGCTTAAATAGAATTATCTCTGAGATGATGCTGATAAGAAACCCTAAGAGCTCACGCCTTGCATTCCAATAAAATAATATGAGTAACAATAAAATTAATTTTGTCAACATCATACGACTTATACTGACGAGACACGAAATTTCTTTTAAAGTCCATTGCTATAAATTAAAAAAAAACTGATTTTCATGTGACACTTAATCACATGTATAATTCGTTGACGTAATTAAATAATGATGATGATAATGATTTTTCCGGTACCGATTTCGGCCATGGCGACCACTTCGATTCCTTGTCAGAGAAATGGCGCTGGTGCGCTCGAAGATTGCTTATGTAGCCTATCTTCGCGGCGAAACTCCGTGCGCACTGAGGGCACGTGAATACGCCGTTCATATAATGATATGTTATGGCAGCAGGTGGGCGAGTCTTTACCTGGTCGTGTTTGGTATCAAGGACAACTTTACGCTGAACCTCGAACTCGCGTACATGGATGTTGACCATCCTGCGCCATTCCGACCGCTGTGCTGCCAAACGTTCCCAACGAGAAGGGTCTATGTTTGGCTCTCTTTATGTGTCGCTTTTGGACATCCTTGTACCGGAGGAGGGAACCGCCATGACTCCACTTGCCCTCTTCCAGTTCGTAGTAGAGGATGCGCTTTGGCAATCTTTCCTCCGCCATGCGAGATACGTGACCGCACCACCGAAGCTGTCGCCGCATTAAATATGCCTCAATGCCATCAACATTGGCTCGTCGCAGAACTTCGGTATTTCGCACTGTATCAGACCATCTTATCTTCATGATGGTACGGAGGCATTTAAGGTGGAAGCGATCCAGAGTACGAATGTGGCGGCGGTATACGCACCACGTCTCAGAGGAGTATAGGAGGTTTGCAGCACGATTGCCATATAAACAGATATTTTAGTGGCCAACTTTAGGTCATGCGCGCAGAAGACCTTGGAGCATAGCTCACCGTATGTCGCCGCTGCGGCACCCACCCTGCTATTGATCTTTGCATCAAGGTCACACTTGAATATTACAGTGTTCCCCAGATAATGAAATGTATCCACCTGCTTCAGCACATCCTCACCAAGGTTTATGGTCAGTGTCTCGTGATCATGTATGTCCAGGGACATCACCTCCGTCTTATTGACACTGATCTTCAGGCCGAACTTAATACACAATATAATAATTATATAATATAATATAAATATAACTATAATAATTAATTGACCAGATAAATATAATCACAATAAAATAATTTTAAAGTTTAGCAGCTTTTTAGTAAAAAGCTAATAAGTTAATAAGTTGGTTTAACAACAATTGACAAATAAGTTCCATTCTATTAATATGCATTTTTAACATTTTATAAGAAATCCTTAAACTGTATCATCTGTGCAGCAACTGGTACTAATAGGATACTAAAGACCGAAGACAAGACCTCTTGGCGGGTATAGAGTAGATATGGGCCAACTCGGTTCACTGCGCCGGGCGTCCACTTTCTAAATGTGTTAGCGCATAGCGCACTTCAGCGCAGTAAACCGGCTATGGCACAGCGCCACACCCCACCATTTGTGCAGGTCAGCCGCCTCATTCATTTCTCTAACTTGTTTGTCCCGCGTACCATTTTGCTGCGCCGGCGTAGTAAGCTACCCTTGAGTTATTGAATTAGCGCATGGAATTTTGCTGTGTTACCCATGCCTAGAGAGGCCTACAGCTAAGTCCAACAGTGTACTTACAGAAATATCGGACTAATATTTATCCAGATTAGCGTTAAAAGCATGCCAGAACAATTTAAAATATCTTGACACACGCGTTAATTTCCATTTGTTTACTTTTCAAGTGATCTATTAACAATTTAGGTACAATATTTAAAACTAATGTTTTATTCATTTATTTTACAATGTGTGCAATAAAGTGTATTTACATTCTTCAAAAATTAATCTCACACGAAGACATTAAAATCCTCTTTAAGTAACTGTTATTGAGGTATTAATAAAACTAGCATTAATTTATAAATCCAATATCTTGAAGAAATACTCAACTTCGAGCAATCCATCTTCCGCTAAATCACTACAATGAATAGCATTTTGAACTTTCGTCTTTCCCAGTTTCGCTCGTAACGTGTTCGGGCGCAGTAGTCTTGCTATTTCCTACAAAACAATATAACACCAAAGATATGTAAATAAATGATGTTTCCTAAACCTTTACCTAAACGCTACCAAGCTTCGTCTACACGCGGTAAATCCTTGTGAACCACAAACAAGGAGGTCCCGATAGCACAATGATAGGGACTAATAATCCCATTCCCAAATTCAAAATAATCTTTATTCAATTTAGGCCCTAAGAAGGCACTTAAGAACGTCAAAACACTAATACCGGTTCGGAAAACGTCCCAGACATCGAGAAGAGCCGGTAAGAAACTCGATCGGGTTTATCTTTTTTTGTCAACTGTACAAATGTTAATATAACAGGTACAATAATAATATATTAGTGGATGCACAGAGAGGGAGTCGCTTCCAGACATCACTATCATTTACATAATGATCCACCCTAAAACACAGTAAAACTTGCTTGACATGGTCCTTGAACTTGTTGTCTGCTAAATCAGTAATATGCTTCGGGATCTTATAAAACCTGACACTATTACCTAAAAAACTTTTATTGCACCTACTTAGTCTAAAATACGATAAGACTAATTTATCTCTATTTCTAGTATTAACATTGTGCTGGTCTTTGACAAAATCTAACTTGACTAAGTTTTTACGAATATACATTAAGTTATCAAGGATGTATTGGGAGGGCAAAGTTAAAATATTATATTCCTGAAATTTGTTCTTTAGTGATTCACGAGGTTTTAGGTTGTAAATTGCACGAATTGCCCGTTTTTATAATATAAATAATGGTATCTACCTCAGCTGCTGAACCCCACAGCAAAATACCGTAAGACATTAAGCTATGAAAGTAAGCGAAGTAGACTAACCTAGCAGTGGCAATATCTGTTAACTGTCGAATCTTACGTACTGTAAATGCAACATAACTTAATCTTCCCGCCAAGGTTTAATAAAGGTTTTTTTTATGTGCGGACCCCATTGTAATTTAGAATCAAGATAACCCAAGAAAACAGTACTATCAACCAAGCCTACTAAATTCCTTTCTATCTTGATTCTACTATCAACACACCGGACATTGGACAAGACAAATCTCATACATTTGGTTTTGTTTTCATTTAGCAGTAAATTATTTAAAGCAAACCGTTCAGAGATTGTAATTAAAATAATTTTTAATTGCCTAAGCTCCGAATCTATTCTTTTCACTTTGAATATAAGTGAAGTGTCGTCCTCAAAAAAGACCATGTCAGCGCCATTTTCAACTACTAGCGGTAGATCGTTTATATAAACGAGAAACAGAAATGGTCCCAAAATCCATCCCTGAGGGATGCCGATTCTTGCCAATGATCAAGAAGACGTTGCCCCATTTACACTTACTTTTAGACAGCGGTCTGTTAAATAAGAAATAAGAGAGAGAAAGTCGAGAGAATGGCCACAAACACCATAATGTTTTAGTTTAAGTATCAGCGTGGTGTGATCAACGCAGTCGAAGGCTTTTGACAGATCGCAGAATACACCGTTTGCATCCTGCGACTCTTCCCATGACTCAAATATATGACTTAGTAGTATTGCACCAGCGTCAGTGGTGGATTTCATGAATCCAAACTGTCGACCATCCATTATGTCGTGTTTATTAAAATACTCTACTAACCGCTTAAGCATAATTTTCTCGAAAATCTTACTAACCGAAGGAAGTACAGAAATTGGTCTATAATTACCAAGATTACTTCTACAACCTGCTTTAAATAATGGAACTATTTTACTAATTTTCATCATATTAGGGAAAAATCCTGTTTCTATGCATTGATTAAATATATGAGCCAGATATGGTGAAATATTGATAATTAAGGATTGAACTACTACTGACATTCCCCAAATGTTTTCAGTATTTTTAAAATGTAATTGTTTAAAAGCTCTAATTATTTCACCTGCACTAATGGATGTAAAATTAAATTTAGAATGTAAAGGTGCAATCAACTTTTCCAAAAGTGATGCGGCACCATGGGGTGACGATATTATATTTTTGGTTACGTCTAAAGGTATATTTGTGAAATAATCTTGGAAAACAGTTGCTACCTCTGAACTGTTTGAGATATGTACTCCCTCGGCGTTCAGATTAAGTGTATTATCATTTTTCCTAATTTTTCCTGTTTTCTTATTTATTATTTGCCAAACAGTTTTGGTCTTATTACTAGATTTAAGAACTTTATTTCTTAACAATACCGCTTTTGAAGCAGCACAAACACATTGAATTTTTTTTTAATAATCTCTAACACAAGCATGAAACGAATCGCTAGTTGTCAATGATTTTCTATAATTGATTTTAACCATCATATGCATGAAGGAAAAAGCCGTTAGCTGTATTAATATCTACCGTCATTTCTTTTGCCGGTCTCACATACCTTTACCTACACAAGCTACATCTATGCGCGGTAAACCCTGGTGAATCACAAACGAGGAGATCCGATAGTGTAATGATAAGGCACTGTAGCCTCAATACGAAATTAATTTTAACCACCATATGCATGAAGAAAAAGCCGTTTGCGGTATTTATATCTGTCTACCTACTATACCTTTGCTTTTACCATAAGCCGGTGTGATTAAAACACTGTAAAGATTCCCCTCCCTGTCTCTCGTTACATGATAACAGACTACACACAGTAATAATTTTGGCGTGCAAACATTTTTGAGTGGAACTTCTTTGAGCACGGTAAGGAATAAACTGTGTAACGTGACGTTACATTACGCGTTACGTTATGGACTAATAAGTAAAGTTTAAAAATGAATAGAGTCCAAATGAATTTTTTTTTATAACTTCAACCGCATGTTATGGTTACACACATATTTTTTGTCTCTATGACGTAAATTAACTGCAACGCACGTGTTCGTGATTACTGTACAGTTTAAAACATTAATAAAAGTAGAAGTTTCGTTTTTACCCCCACATACGTAAATATTTCATTTCCGTACATTGTAAACATCGGCGAGATTAACAATAATGTCATTTAGAAACAATGGTTCGAAAAGATTACTTGGTTATACGTCAAGTGTTGTAGTGCGTCAAGTATGTTTATTCGGACGCGTACGGGCGCGGGCAGTCTATTAGAATAGGGAGATGTAAAGTATTTGTTCTATGAATTCAATTATTCTTGTTGTTTTTAACCAGTTTCAAACATCAAAATAAAATCGTTGACG
Source organism: Saturnia japonica (assembly GCA_033032175.1). NCBI lineage: Eukaryota > Metazoa > Arthropoda > Insecta > Lepidoptera > Saturniidae > Saturnia > Saturnia japonica. Next base: position 5,938,492 of record CM065311.1, on the reverse strand, counting down.
TGTTTATTGAACCGCAATTAAGTATTTAAGTTCTTTTCTAGACATTTTTCTTTATTTGCATGTTTGTAAGACATAATCTCGGGAACTAATGAAACTATTTTAAAAATTCGTTTACTAATAGAAACCTATATTATTCCTGAATGCTATAAGCTATATTTTATTGTTATTAAAAATTTTATTGTAATGATTCAAATCAGTCAAAATCATTTTTTACATATAAAATATCATTAGCGGAATTAAACTTTTTATTGTGCTTACAGGATCCGAAGGGCCAACGAGTTTTCTGAATTCAACGGCAGTATTGTGATTACTGTCTTTAGCGACTATTTCCATCGCTACACAAGGGCCACTTGAAAGTTCTTCCACCATACCCTACAAAAAAAAAACAACTTCCTTTAAAATATTTTTGGTAATATAAATATTTTATATTAGTAAAATCATCATTGTTAGTATTACAATCAAGTAATCTTATAACACTGTCTTAAGTAATAAGGTCGTAGACATCGTCTCTGGAAGTCTTTGTCGTCGAAGGATTAAACCTTTTTGATCCGATATCTTCTGGTTCCCACCTCGATATGTAAACCAAGAATTTTCGGAATTTTGACTAATGTATTAAATGGAATTAATAGTATCGATAGATAAAAAAAACATCATAAAGACACCCGGACACATTTGAAGAATATTGTTGTAGTAACTGTACACTTCCATGAAATTCCATTTTCAAATGAAAAAGGAAATTCTTCTTAAACTTGTTGTTCTAACTTGTCGGACTACAGTGCGGTCTTGCCTACCCTCAGGTACATTACATTACTCTACTCTATTTATATGACTTAATATTATCAAAATAACATTATTCAATCTAGGCCATGAGAATGCTCTTATGAACGTTAAAACGAACGAAAACACGCCGTCATCGAGAAGTAACAGTAAGAAACTCGATTACAATAAATGAATTATTACTTTTCTGCAAGTAATGTTTACAGTTAATAAGTATATAATTTTTTGTGGACGTACGGAGAGGAGTTCATCATATTATAATACTAGCTGTAGCCGCGGCTCCGTAGAATACAGAATGTGGATATTGTGGTGACCTCTCTTCCACCCAGAAAAACCCTAATTATTTTTCTAAAATAAAATTAGCCTAAGTTACTGCTTATAACATTAGCTTATCTGCCGGTGAAAGTCCCGTAAAAATCGGTCAAACCGTTTCAGAAATTATTCGAAACAAACAGACAGAAAAATTTAAAAATTGGTTTTTCTTTTTGCTATAAGTACCGTATATACAATAATATGTACCCCGTCGAATACGAAAAAGGTATATGATGAAGGTACCCCAATATAAAAATGTTATTACAATTTAAAATTAACATATTTTGTTTTAGTTTCCCTAAAATTTAGCACATTTTTAAAACGTGATATCACCGTCGCCAGCCCTGACACGGCGCAACGGTGCGTTTGATCGTATGGCGGTACCCTGCGCCGCGCCGCCTGTATTACCATGTAGTTTCCTCATTTAACTAATTTTTTTTTTACATTTTATTAGGGGTAATTTTTTTGCTTATATTCTGAGATAGATAACATAAACAGAATATAAACTCGACACCTAATAACACCTTCGCGGATCCGACGCATTTAGTAAAAAGCTGTTATTTTGACATTAAAAACAGACACTTCAATTTTATTAATTGTTTGTATAGATTATTAATATTATTGAAGTCCAATAAAAAAGTAATAAAATAAATAAGTACATAGTACACAGCATATCCAACTGAGTGATAGATGAATGGAATGAGCTGCCACAGCATATTATAACGGTCCCCTCTGTGTGCTCTTTTAAAAATCAACTAGATAAATACTTGGCTAATTAAATAGTGCACTCAACAATACAAAATTGAATACACGCATCAGCCTAAGGCTGTTAGTGTATAACTAATAATAATAAAAATAGTATGTATGTAAAGTAGATACAGTTTCACATTTAAAGACACGTAGTTTTATCATAATTGTTCAGTTTAACAGTGGGTAATGCTAAAACCGAATATTAAATAAGACCTACCTTATACTCCGGTACAATGCCTTTATAGACTTCATAAAATTCAGCGGCATTAACATTTTCAACAATAATCATATTAAGTGCAGTAACTTCAAAACCTCCTTCGTCTATAGCTTCAAAGGCTGCCCCGAGCTTGCCTTCTCGTATTGCATGCGGTTTAACTAGGCACAGTGTGCAGTTAGATAAAGTTGCCGTTAACCTCAGACGTGTAAAATTCAATGGTGGAGGTGGAAAGAAGTAATTTATATCCTGTAAAAACCAGGTGTAGTTTTATTTTTTGCAAAATATCATTTATTATTTAACTTCTTCAGTCGTTAATGTAATTATATTTATTCAAATTTTATATGCATTTTTTATTATGTTTATATTATAAAATATTTTGGGGTAGAAATACAAAAATTGACAAAGTGTCATAACAGTTTACAAGCGCACAATTTTCTTGTATATGCAGTAGGTAATTAAAAGGTTGATTTATAAGTAGAACCTCTTTTTCTCACAAATGAGTTACATAATACCAAAAGCAACAAAAATGATCTGATGGATAATTTGGCAATTTAAAAAAAAACACTAAAAAATCTCAATTGTATCCATAGCGAATATTTTACTGTTAGGTTCACGGGATGCTTATAGCCTAGTATATATATGTATATTTCTATATATTAAAGCCTTTACAACAACTCTGAATATTCAGTAACATATTGTGTCTGTGTACCTCAATATAGTTAAAAATATCCACAAGTAATGAAATGCAAAATCATACTGGCCTTAATAACATGGCTCTTGAACAACACAGTAATGGTGTTCAGTTCCAACACCATGCCACAATTAAAAAAATAATAATATACGCTAAGTTCACCTGTAAAGCTGCTTCTGGTGTAGATGACACATGAACACAGTTTCTAACTGGATCTGTGCCATATAAAGCTCGTATTGTGCCTGGTGCTGCCTTTATTGGATCTCGATCCCCAAGAAGTTTAAGACAAACCTCTACCGCATTTTTACCAACTACTTCCAACCCATAAACTAATTGACCAGTTAAATAATCCAAGAGGAATCTAAAATTATAAACATATGGTATAATTTCTGGTGTAGTTAATAAACCTTTTGTATCTAATTTTCCGAATATGATTATGTCTAAAATAGAAATAAAAGAATAAAAATATTGCATACATGTGATAGACAAATCCTGTTTAAAGAGTGTATTCATTAAAACTTAGTCTATTAACTTATACCAAATGACTATAGTTACTTCATCTAATAGGTTGTTTACTTATAATTGCAGATTTTTTGAGAATAAAATTGTGGTAATAAATTGAAAATATATTGGTAAATTGCAATTTTTTGTTATTTGTACAAAACAAGGCTGATTTTTGGAATTGTTATTCAGTTTTTCATAAAAATTGTACTTACATCATTTCATTTAACGTTTTTTCATTAATTTTTTGTTAATAAGGTAATACTTACAATTAATTGTATCAGCAATTATCTACCATACATATTACAGCTATTATACTCAGTATTCAATATATAGTAAACAATTCAGTGTGACAGTTGGTTTATTATTTATTTATAAATTACAAATTAAACCATCCAAGTCCACCCCACTTTCTTGCACTTAATTAAAAATATAACAGTTGTAAAAAAAAACAATATGTTACATTGTATTTATGAACATAATAATTATTAAAAAAAAAATTATATTCTATAAAATATCAAAATATTTTGCCTGTCACCACAATCTCACCTGATCTTAAGTGACAATGTGGCCCAAGATAGTAGTATGCTAAGCCTAGTGAAAAACTGGCTCTTAAGTGCAGCTGCCGGAACACACCTATTATTGTTTGGTGACAGATACCATATACCACAGTGATCCAGATTAAAAAATTTTAAACATGTGTTTTTGATTTTAGAACACCTAAGCTTGATCTAAAATGAGTTCATAATTAAAGAAATCTTTTATGATTTTATTTGTTTAACAATTGACGCCAACAAAGTTATCCTCACCATGTTATTTCCATTCCTTTATTTTCTCGACGATAGTTCTAATTTGATAGTTGTAGTGTTGTGACCACATAAGTAATGATATCGATCACATATATTTATTATATTTTGAACAAAGACAAATACAACAAAAATAAATAAATAAAGATTACCTGTCCTTATAATTATTTTGTTGCATTGTAGAGTACCTACCTATACCTACTTATTTTACAACGGCTTCGAAATTTTTTAAGAAGTTGGCATTATCAATCAAGAATTATTACATGTAACATCTTGTAATGAAACATAATATTAGTTAATAAATTTGTACAAAAGTATCCGGCAGTAGTTTAATTTCTTACATTTTGTAAAAAAATATTGGTTCTGTTATCATGTTATGTTTATCGATATAGCTCCATCCCTATCAGTTTCTTGGACTCTAGTATAACCTTGTATGTGTGTAAACATCATATTTTTATAAAATAATGCATACATAATGTAAACAAGATGCTCGTTCAAGTTTTCACAGGAGCTGTCATCGAGAAAATAAAGAAATGGAAATGGTATATATGAAAACAGTTAACATGTGTACAATTACATTAAAACCTAATTTTTCAAATATATTTACAACTAGAGTGCTTATTTACATATACAGTTTTAGAAAGTTAAGTTAAGAAAAAAACACAAGTATGTTAGTATTACTTCCATTTCAGTAATAAAAAATTGACTTACGGAAATGTTGGGTCTGTTAATAGTGTCTTATATAATGTATTAACATCATCAGCAGTCAATCTGGTTTTCTTCATCTTGGTGATTTTAAGTCCATGTTCATAGAAGTGGGTCAGGATTTTTCCAGCTATTTTTGTTGGCAAAGGTTTGATCATAGCAAAAGTCCTGTTAAATAAAAAAAAGTAAATTTAAAATATAATTATACTTATTTACAAGTTTTCTAATACCAATATTCTCTAGCTTTGTCTCTTAAAAGGACACATAAAAAAATTAGATCTCACAGTTAGCATTCAATAATTGTTTTACACATATTATATACAAAAAGGTAAGCTTTTAAATTATTGAGTTATGAGGATGTGTTGTTTTATACAGAGAGATTTCGATGAAAAACAATAATCCTGTATAATAAAGACCTGTGTCCAGCAGAGGATGACAATACAGATTAGCAATAATAAGGATTATATGAAAACTATCAAATTAATTTATACATTCATAAAATATACTTACATTTGCATATCTTTATGTAGTTTACTCTTAGTCTCTTCGCAAGCAAAATCAACAATCTTTATCAAACGACCCAATATATAAAGTGTACATCCAATATAAAAATTATCCAAAGTTATACCGCTTACTTTCACTCTTTTCACAAAGGTTTTTCGATTTTTTAAATCGTACATTTCGAGAGTATCGTCAGTGGGATAGTAAAATACACTGAACCGGCGAATTAAACTCGCCTGGCTATCATACCATTCTCCTATGAATGAATACTTATCTTTATAAGAACCTTCCTGTAAATTAAATATTGGTTTATTTAATGTTTTATTAATTTGTCTGTGTATTAGATTCTAAAAGTTACCATTGTGGTTACTGAGTTTTAGAATCTCCTGCACAATTTCAAGTTTGATTTGAAATTTGAAACATAACATAACAAAACAAAACTGTCAAGTGTCACTTGTCACGTCCCAAATGACATTTTTTAAGAAATATGGGTGGCACGTCTTTTAAACCTTTTTCGTACGATTCTAACGTTCAGTATTATAACAAACTTAACAGTGCACGATTAATAATTATGCAAAATGCCTCCAGCATTACAATATAGAGTTAAATAACACAGGTTTATAAATTAAAACCACCATATTACACACTAAAATCCCACGAAAAATCTCAAATCTGACATCTTAAGGTATGGCGCAACCTTAAACCTATCTCAATTGTTATTTTATTTCATACTTGTCCTCGAAAACTACCTATACTTGAGTTCGATAAGAATTGAATCCAAAGTATGGCCATGGGCGCAGCCAAGATTTTAGCCGTGAGGCAAGCAAGCATGGTAAATCTAATGTCCATTTTGGCAATATGACTCTACAGCACCTAGCATATGATACAGTCCAAGAACAATGGCGGTAATCGCGTTACAAATTCCATTGACAGTTGTCGCCGTCATGCCGGCATACTAAAATGCCTTGTTTGAAAGAGTCAACATCATAGGAATGAGCAAAAAATGTTGACTGGAAGAACATTCCACATCTGTACTGTTACCATGCGCTTACCAAGGCAGCTGCCCGCACCTGGCTACGCCCGTTTGTACTTTGTTTTTATATATCTTAAAATCAATGTATTCTATGTAGGTATAAATACACAGAACTCTAAGATGCAGTGGCGTAGCTAAGGGGGGGGGGGCGGGGGCGGCCCGCCCCGGGTGTCGCCAGCTTAGGGGTGACACCCGAGCCCGACTATGACCATCAGTTGTAGTTCTTTCTACCTATAAAAAATCGTAAATCTATGGCAGAGAGCATAACCGCCACTAATAAAATTATTTAGGTAACTATGATATCGTACTACGAGCATAATAAATTGATATTTAGAAAAAAAAAACAATGTGCACACTGTCAATCGATCTGGGATTCCCCCAAAATTTAATACCCCGTTCGCGCATAACCAACGCTAATCAGGGGATTCCCTCGATATAGCGTTCGTCACTTGTATTGTGGATATGGCCATTTCTTTTGTTTCCGACCGCATTCATTTCAATATTCTCTTACGTGGACGTGTGAACGTCTAGTGCAAAGTGTTTCTTAATTATTAAATATTATAAACAACATTTTTTGTATAAAAACCGATTTAATATAGTCGATTCTTGAAGAAAATAAACAAGGTAAGTGAAGTATTTTTGTTATTATAGGTGTGCGCGGACCACCACGCACATTGGGAAACAGCCACCGGATTTGATTTGAAGGCTGTTAGTGCTTCAGAATCTGTCGCCCCTATGACAGGAATTCTTACCTTTAGCCACGTACGCTCGTTCGTCCAGCCGATGAGAACGTCCTGGATGATCAGGTCTGATGAACTGGAGTACGTAACGCACGCAGGTTTGCCCGTTGCACTTTGTAATGGTAACTTAAGAATCGCACGATGTCTGATTGTTTGTATTTTGTAATTATGTATTTCCCGTAATCCCCTCGAATCGCACGCAGTTGCATGCGCCGGCGAAGCTCGACACTTTCTCACTCAGACGCCATTAACAACGGTGCCATGAAGACGTTGTGATTGAACGGGAACGTATGAGCGCTTCACAACGCTCTGCTATTGGTTGAATCCCATCTCATTAAGCGACAGATTCATACGATGTTCACAATGTAAACCGATGCAGATTAGTGCCCAAATTTAATACCAGTTTTGGTTACGAAACAATAGGTAATACTTACATTTTTAATTCATTTAGTATCTAATAGCAGTATCTTAGATTATTATGAAAAACCCTTCAATTATTTTATTCTCTTTTAATTACTGTATATTTTAAAACTATATTATTGAGCCATCCTAAATGATAAATAGATACCTACAGAGGCTACAGAAGGTATTTTAGACGGATTGCAGTAATATTTTTTTGTTTAGCCTGGGCAAGTATTACTATCTACTAAAGGTATTTATTTATTAAAATAGGTTTTAAAGGTGTAGCTGCTAACAATCTAAATATTATCAATCACAAATACGATCTCATCCTTGCGTTAAGCACATGCGAACCTACCGCATTGAGGAAGCGCTCCACAGGATGCCACCCGGAAGACTAGCGGCGATACTTCGTCTTCACAATAGCGCAACATTAATAACGCAATAAATAACGAAAGGGATCGGCCGAGAACAATACCCCAAGCGGACGCTCCTCTGTACCAAGGCGCTCGACCCGCTACCGCATCTGTTGGGCTACGACATCTGTTGTCCACACTGCATTGACCAAACGCAAGCAAGGAACAAGGGACCGGAATATCCCACTCTGACAGACACATATGTTCGGTTATAAAGACCGAACATTTTAGTAACAAATACACTTTATACTCAACCTTCTGATTGTATGTTTCATTTATACAAACTACCTAATCTTAGAGTGGCACAGTAGACCCTAAAAAAGGCTTTGCTGGCGTAAATAGTATATTACGCACCGAGGGAGAAAAGTAGGACATTCACGCCCGCGCGTATGTTCGTCACCCGACCCGTAGGTGAGGGTGACAATCGCGGGTGGGGATGTCCTACTTTTCTCCCTAGGTGCGTATACAATTTTATTCTCCTCCGGTATGAAAAGTTTATATATTTTATATATAAACACGCAGTTGCTAGGTTACCGGGAGATAAAGTAAAGTACGCGCATGCGCACATTTGCCATCTCACCGGGAGAGCATCGGGTACTTTTCTCCCACGTGACAGGGACTAAAAGTGAAATTTTCATCCCGGAGGAAAAAAAAAGATTTTATTTATATTTCTACACGTTTTACGATATTACTTTAGGTAATAATGTTTAATTGTAAATAATATACTTATTTATTATTTACTTACTTATTATTTTCCGATCTAATAGCAATGGGATTTGTTTACAAAAACGGAATATATTAAGTTTAGATTTTTGATTGAAAGTAATCATAATCATATCATACAACTTCGCGTACGTTGATTTGCCTCCGAGATGAGTAGCTCGAGCACTCGTGGCACGGATATCACAAACAACGGTGGAGTATTTAACTAGTATTTTTCTAATAATACTTAAATATATATTTACACCCAGACGCAGGATTGTTAATTTATATAAAAATATATTTCACAAAGCTAGTTACGTAACGTGTAGGTGTTTATTTACTGTTATAATTAGTTTATAAAATCAACGTATCACTTACTAACTAAAAATATTTTTTAGTATATCCAGAACGAAATATGCCTCGGGGAATTCATACTTCGAAAAGAGAAAGCGGGTTTCAACAGAGAAAAGCCAAAAAGGCCAAAATGGATGAAATTCAGAGCATGTCCGGTTCTCTTTTCAAATATGTCACAAAAGCAGATAGCGGCCAAAGTTCAAGTAAAGTACCCGAGTCTCCTGCTGACGAAAGTTATGATTCACATCTTGGAGACTCACATTCAGATAGCAACATCGACAATACAGAATCAATGAAGGCGACCCAGGACCATGACGGAATCAAAATAACTAATGAAAATGACGCCGTTAATGCTACTTTCGGAGATAGCATTAGCTTTGAAGAATCAGTTCAACACTTGAGAGATGTTTCACATTGGAGTTTACCGGTACCTGATAATGTTCGCATTGATATAATAAAAAAGGGCAGTGAACATTTCCAGAACAAAGAAGGACCGTTTCCTACTGTATCTCGTCATGGTTCAAAGATTACAGGTGATTCTCGTCATCTTTCACAGGAATGGTTTTATAAACAGATGCCTAGTGGTGAAAAAATTCTACGATCATAGATGGTATTTTTTCTATATCAAATAACCTGTACTGTTTTTGCTGTCGTTTATTTGCTGTCAGTAACATACAAACAACATTTACAACTGGATTTCAGAAGTGGTGGAAACTAAATCCTAAAGTATTGGACCATGAAACTTCATGTGAACATTTAGAAAATTTCGAAAAGTGGAAAACTTTGGAAATGAGATTAAAATCTGCCACTACAATAGATGATGCAACCTTGCAATTAATGAATACGGAAAAACAGAAGTGGAAAAATCTTTTATCTAGATTATTAGTTATAACATTTTGGCTAAACAAAATCTTTTTTTTTTTTTTTTTTTTTCTTGGATAAACCCGTCATGGGTACACACCCGCCCGGGGGGACGAGTGGTTATGTGAGACTCCTACTCACTAAAAACTCCACGGTGTACCATCGGCCGCCATAGCGGGACGCCGCGGGCAATGCGGTTGCAATTTGCCGCGTCGCCCCGGCGGCTGGCCCCAGTCGGGCCCCGGCGCTAAAGAGAGACAATCTGGTACAACCTCAACTGTCTCCCAGACGGCTGAACCAGTGCAATGGGAAGACGGACCCCCCGACCCGTCTCCCCTTGGTCCAGCAAGGGCAGAGGAAGAGGCGGTTAAGCACCCCCACCTACTGCCCAACGTCTACGCAACCCCCCTACGGAGGTCTTGTCGCAGCAGGCGTTCTCCCCATCTTTTCGAGGGGCGGCCTACATTTGGCACCACCCATGTGGTGCTCCGCCGGCCTTCCGGCATCTGCACACAAGGCACAGTGCAGCTTGACAGCCGCACACTGCAGCGCCTTGTGGCCAGGTTGCCCGCACCTGAAGCACAGCGCTCCCCTGTCAATTTCCGACGAGCAAAGGGGCCGAGTGTGGCCCACGTCCAGGCACCTAAAGCACCACAACGGTCCCTCCTGCAATAAACGAATGCGGGCCGCACTCCAACCCACAAGGAGGCGCCCTGCTTCCAGTAACGCCTTGGCGGCAACAGCCGGGAGCGATAGGTGGATTGCTCCACTGCCCCTCCCATAGGGGCGTATCTTGCCAGCCCTAATAAGGGCTGGTTCGCAGCCACCCTTGGTTGCCACCGCTGCGACGACTTCTTCTGCCGACACTGTTTCGTCGAGGCCTACGACTCTGACGTTGGCCCTCTTGACCGGTATGGCTACAGTGGCCACCTCCACCAGCGCGTCTTGTAGCTTTTTGACTAACCCTGTAATATTATTACGCTACGGTTCTATTTATTTAAATTAAGGATTAAAATATTAACGAGGATTCACATTTTCTCAATTCTCTTTATTTTTCTAACAACAACTGTTGCCAACGCAACCACTTCAAAAAACGAATACATTCGGATTTCACAACATCCTCCGCACACCGAAACAAAGTATATATCCGAATGTTATATTACTGAAGTACAATTATATTATATAAAAATTTAACAATTTACAACTTTCCTCGAAGCTCTATCACAATATGAAAAAATTACAACCATTGCCATTATTAATTATAATAATAGTTTTACAATTATAAATTAATATAATGTATCATATTTGTCTGACAGATAATTAGTAACAAAAAATAAACTAAATATGGAGATTGCTATAAAAGACAGTTTAGAATAAAGAATTTAAACATATAACTTATACTCACTTGGCAGTTTTACCACCCTACCGCTGCGAGTCTTCAACTGTGGTTTCTCAGGACTCATTGATCTTTGTTGATCTGCTGAATTAGAGTTTAATAAACTATCATTACCTGTTGGGCTATTTTGATCATCAGAATCTGTCTTCAAAAAACTAAAATCAGTACATGTGATTTCTAGTTTGTACAGTCTTTGAAAAGGACGAACCTTGTACCCTACAGATGTTCTCACGCGTGCAGATCTGCTAATACCATCTCTTCCAGGGTAAATTTCTTCGATTAATCCTAAAGGCCACTTTATCCTTTTATCTCCGGTTTCAATTAAAACAATATCTCCTACTTTCAGACTATCAGCCTTTTCTCTTCCTCTTTGCACTAACATTGTTAAATATTCAGTCTTGAATCTATGTCTAAATTGCTCTCGAAGATTTTGTAAGTATCTTAGACGTTTATTCATGCCTTTTGCGTCAATCTGATCAATATCAGTTACATCTGTGTTGCTCAAAGGCTGTATGAAATGTGCTGGTGTCAATGGATCCAATGCTTCAGCTTTATCGTTGTTAACATATGTCAATGGACGGCCATTCATTGTGGCTTCACAGTCACAAAGAATAGTTTGAAGCTCATCGTATGATACAGATGATTTTCCTAAGACACGACGCAGTAAATCTTTCATTATTCTTATCAGACGCTCCCAATACCCTCCCCACCAAGCAGCAGAAGGTACATTCATTTTCCACGTTATGCGTTCTATCATCGAGCGTCTTTGGATTTCATCCCAATCTAACAAGGTAAGTAGATGTTTAATTCCTTTAAAATTAGTGCCTTGGTCTGACATAAGCGTGTCGATGCGACCACGTCGTGCTATAAATCTCCTTAATGTCATTATAAATGATTCTGTGGACAAGGACTTAGTCAATTCTAGATGTACTGCACGATAGACAGCACAAGTGTAAAGCACAATCCAGCATTTCTCTCCATTTTTCAAATAAAGAGGTCCAGCGAGATCAACTCCTGTTGTTTGAAACGGTGCTGAACATGTTACACGTTCTGTAGGTAATGGAGCAGTCGGTGCTTGTACTGGTTTTGATCTATGTCTTATACATATGATGCATTTAGATATAACTGATCTCACTAGGCGACGAATTCCTATTATCCAGAATCTAGACCGGATGTCTGCAATTAGCTGATTGGTGCCTGCATGTTGTAGCTGTACATGTCTTTGTCTCACTAGTGCAGTCACAATAGGATTATTCGCTAAAAGTAGGTAAGGAGTTTTTATTTGTTCAGGAAAATCTGATAGCAGCAATTTTGTTTTAACTCTTAATATTCCTTCTTTATCATAAAACTGTGTCAGACTTTCACTCTTCTTTTCAATCAACTCCATATTTTCATGTTGTATAAATTTTATTATATGCTTTTCAGCCTCGTTAAATTCACTGTATGCTATTTCACCAATCCTCTTATTATTTTTATTACGTATATTATATATAAATCTCATTACCCAGGCCAACGTTCTTACAATCTTTGTATATTTACTGAAATAGTTTTCCAATTGTTTTAATATACTCTCATTTAAACTAATGTTTATATTGCATACAGTTTTCTTAAGTTCGACATGTGCCTCTTTTTCCTCAATCAGCAACTCCGCCTTAGGCCACTGATCAGGTTCCAAGTGCAACCACTCTGGACCCTCCCACCAATGCATTTCGGCGAGAACTTTTGCATTGCATCCTCTGGAAGCTATGTCGGCCCAATTCTGCTGACCTGGAATATGATGCCAATTATGTGAATTAGTATTTTCTCTAATTTCCTTTACTCTGTTTCCTACAAATGTGTTCCACGCTAGTTCTCTTTTTATCCAGTATAGAACTACACAAGAATCTGACCAGCAATATATATCATACTCAGTAAGCTGGAGACTTTTTTGTACATTTGTAAGTAATCTTGTCCCTATCAAAGCAGCAGTTAACTCCAATCTGGGGATAGTCATATTCTTTGGTGGTGATACTCTAGCCTTCGCGGCTACTAATTGTACTGATATTTTATTATTTTTCTGCGCCCTCAAAAAAACACAAGCTCCATATCCATCTTTACTAGCATCGCAAAACATGTGTAGGCCCAGCTTGCATTCTTTAATTAATTCAGTAGTCAAACGTCGAGGAATTTTACAAATATTAAGGTATGTTATATATTTATACCAATCTTGAAATTTATTCAACAAATCTGTGGGTAATATTTCATCCCACACAAGCTCCCGACGCCAAGTTTCTTTTAGTATCAACTTAGGCGTTAACATAGCTGGACATATGAATCCAATAGGATCAAATATTTTCTGAGTTATTGACAATAGATGTCTCTTTGTGATATTTTTGATATCTTCATATGTAGGCAGATCTTGTGTATTACAGCAAAGTTTGTCTGAAACGGTATCCCACACAAGACCGAGTACTGATATTTCAGATTCATTTGTTTCATTAATATGCATTGGTGCTGTAACCCACTGTCTTAAGTCAAACTTAACTTTATTCATGATTTGTTTAGAGTCATATATAAATTTACATACCTCCGATTCATAGTCTAAGCTGGTTACACAATTATCTACATAGAATGACTTTTTCAGTAATTGTGCTGACTCTGTATATTCATCTGTTACCTGCCTCAAGTGATGCTGAATAGTTGCAGACAATAAAAATGGGCTACATATTAGTCCAAATACAACTCTGCAATGTCTGTAAGTTAAAACTTCAGTCCTTTTATTATCTTTCCACCACAAAAAACTTAAACACTCTCTATCACTGGGCATAACAACAATTTGTAAAAATGCTTTTGCTATATCAGCTGTTATACCTATGGCTCTTTTTCTGAACTGTGCAATTAATGTAGGAATTTGCTCTAGAAAATTCATCCCTTTCTCTAAACAATAGTTTAATGACCTTCCGTTAATATCACATGCAGAAGCATCAAATACTGGTCTTATTGTTGTTGTTAAACTCGAGTCTTTAAACACTGGCTTGTGGGGTAAGTAATGTGATTTACTTTTATTCCTTTCAGAATTTAACACAAGCTCAACTATACCTGATTCTTGCCAATTCTTTATTATAGCATCATAACTATCAAAAGTACCATTAGATACTAATTTCTTAGTCATTGACTCTAATCTTTTAAATGCTAAATCATAATTATTTAATAAATTATCATGACCTGGTTTCCAAGGAAGCTGAACTTCATACCTGTTTTCAGAATTAACTTTTATGCTTTCTTCAAACCTCATAATCACCTCAGCCTCTATTTCACTGTTAGATTTTACTTCAACAGGATCTCGAATACCTAATGTCTCCAACAACCAATAACCTGTTAAATCGTTTTTATTATTAATACAGAATAAAGTTGTAGTTATAATATTATTTAATGTAGAACTCACCTGTGTTCCTTGTAAAGTCCAACCTAGTTTAGTTTTTATACCTGTCATACCATTCTCCAATTGTATTACATTTGGTGTCATTAAAACACCTGAAAAATCTGAACCTATCAATAGGCCAATCTCTGTTGAACATTCTACATTATCTGTCAGAGTTATACCATGTTGTTGTAACATATTATAAATCTGTGTGTCACACTTATTGACCCTTGGAATATATTTACATATACAAGATTGGCTTAAGGCTGTTATATTAAATATAAATGTACTGTCCAAATTCTCAACATTAAAACTATACACTCTGTGTTCCTTAGTGTTAACAGTCACTCCACCAAATAAAGAATGAGTTAAGAACTCCTTACTGATAGCTGGAATTTTCAGTTCTTGTACCACATCTTGTAGTATGTATGATCTCTGAGACCCATTGTCCAAGAGTGCTCTTACTGTTTTCTTCTTTCCATTGTATACAATGTTGACAGTAACAGTTTGTAGTAAAGTCTCCTTTTGTCCTGACTGACTCTGTGCTGACAATGATGTTGATAAATCATTATTCTCAGTTTTAGATCTGGCCTTTTGTGTGTAGCATAACACTGATGAGTGTCTTTTTCCACATATAAAACATTTTACAAAAGATTTACATACTTTTGCATAATGTCCAACTTTCAGACAAATGAGACATGCTTTCTTCTTTCTTAGATGTTCCTCTCTTTGTTCAACAGACATTTTCGTCATCTTGTAGCATTCCATATTTGAGTGTGTTTCCTTATCACACCATATACAACTCTTTGATTTCTTCACTGGTGTTTTAGACTGTGCTATTAAACAACTAGCTGTTGGTTCAGAATTATTATTTGTTTCTGTACTAAAGGTGTTCTTGGCCATAGCAATTCTTTGTTCACTTTCCACTTCTTTCTTGAGAAATGATAATAGATTTGTCAACTCTTCCTCCATATTTATAGTATGTGTTGTAGAACGTTCCCACGCTTTTAGTATATCATGTGGCAATGAAGATTCAACCATTGGTAAAATAAATGCTGAATACTTCTCTTTTGTAACACCTAACATCTCAAGAGCTCTAAGCTGTGCATTCAGCTTGTCATATAATGTTGTAAGATCTAACTTACCTCCTTCAACTTTGAGCAAGATCAGTGACAACAACTCTCTGACATATACTTGTATTAATAGCTCATCTCGGGCATATCTAGATTTTAATTGAGCCATACACTCCTTATAATTATCACCATATGGTGGGTAACTTTCTACTAATGCACGAACCTCTGTATTGGGTGTGATAGATTGCAGTAGATAATAAAATTTGTCATCATTATCCATTGATAGGTCCTCGTCTATCTTTTTAAATTGACCCCAAAAGGATAACCAATTTTTCACATTGCCATCGAATTTCTTTAACTCAATGGGAGGCAATTTTAATTGTTTGATGTTACCTTTCATTTTTATACTGCTGTTATTATAATCCTCGTATTTAGCGTTTAGAAGCAGCCATCTCGTCTGATATTTTTCACAGTCTTCCTCTTCTGACTCTAAATCACTTTCATTCCAATCTTGTGTAGACAAAAGTAATTTTCTTATTTCTTCATTTTGACACTGAAGCCTCTCATATAATTCTTTTAATTTTATCCAGTGCATTCTCATCTCACACTGTTCCGGTTTTTCTTTATTTGTCTCATAATGCCGGCTCAATGTGGATTCCATATTATTCGCTGCCTTCGTGAATAATCTACGCGTCACAGTTCTCTCCTTAATTTTTGACTCCATATTTAGTATCGTAAATTACCACAGTCACGGTCGCCACAATGTAATATTATTACGCTACGGTTCTATTTATTTAAATTAAGGATTAAAATATTAACGAGGATTCACATTTTCTCAATTCTCTTTATTTTTCTAACAACAACTGTTGCCAACGCAACCACTTCAAAAAACGAATACATTCGGATTTCACAACAAACCCGTCAGCCTGCTCCGGACCACGGGTGCCAGGAATCTCAAGGCCGCAGGGCGAAGCGACAGGTTATTAATGCCTAATTCGGCTATCGCTACTCTGTCTATCCCCATGAGTGCCATCTTGTACGTCACTCCCCTCTCCACTGCCTCAGGCCGGAGTGTGACAATCACCGCAGCCGATCGCGGCGTCGAGGGGAGCTTCTTCTTCTACGGCTTGGCCCGATTCGCTCTCCGTTGAGAGGCAGGAACCGGTCCTGCCGTTGTCGTTGGTGCCTTTGCGGGCTTCCTCTTTCGACGACGGGTCACGGTAGACCACTCTTCCGTTCCGGGCGCAGCAATATCCGGAGCAGGGTCAGATGTCGAGCTTGGCAACGGGACCCAATCCATCCCCAGAGGTGCTACCGACGTCGTGCTCTCAGCAGTCGCAGTTGTCGGTACGACAGATTTCGGACCCACACTCTTGGGTCTTGTTGGCTTGGAAGATGTGGGACTTCGAACAGCCCTCTTGTCTGAAGCCAAAGAGGGGCGAACCACTGGGGCGGGGAGGAGACGATCTTCCAGCGCCCCAATTTGGACGGTCATGACCTCCCCCATCATGACCCGGAGAGACCGCTCCATCCGCTCCTTATGGACCCCCATGGCGTCCAGCAATATCCGCGGAAGCTGATCTTCTCCCTGACTAGGGCAGTCTGGCGGCACTAGTACTGGAGGTGGCACAGGAGGAACCTCTCCCCGGCTGCGCAACGAGGCGAGCTCCGCCTTGAGGCTCTCCACCTCTTGACAGAGCCTCCTCGTCTCACGCCGGAGAAGGAGGGTCTCCTCCGCCACCGTGCGCGCTAGAGCAGTGGCGGTCACCTCTTGAAGGATCCAGGCCGCCTCTTTCAGCTTTTTTACATAGGTACCCTTAAGGTTGCCAGAGGTTTTGGCAACCTTAAGGATCCCATCCACTGCTCTTTGGCGAGGGTTCTCAATGTCTCCGGGTCGAGCAACTCGATCCCATCGAGTACCCCTACATCTGCGACAGCAACCGCCTCTTCAGTGCAGGCCGGTGCGGAAGCAGGACAGTTTGCCCCGACTGCCTCACCTACTGCCGCTGCACGTGGCACCCCAGCAGAGGAGCCCAGGATACGGGCTTTACCCCTCTGGGCCGTCGTCACCTTGCTGGGGGCCACCCCGTCCGCACCAGCCTTATCGCCATGCGATCGCTTCCTATCAATGACAGCCACTGTCGATAAGCTTGTCCATCATACTTGCTTATACGTCAGTTCGCAGTACGCCTGCCGGGACCGGTATGAAAACAACCGATCCCACCAGCCGCTACCCGGAACTGGGCCCTTGGGACTCAAATTGAGCCCTCATCGGCCTCAGCCCGGTACTGGGTGCGCTGCTCACACGCCACAACCAGGAGCTTTTAACGGTCCTCCAGCCGGCGCTCCTCCACGGTCCCCTCTGATAAGCAGAGGAATACCAGGAAGAACGCGTCAGATATTAGCCGCCGACCAGACTGGTCGACGTTGCCCGGGGTGCACCACGAGGAGGTTTCTGACATCGCACCCCTGGCTAAACAAAACCTAGCATTTCGTGGACATGATGAAACCCGAGGGTCGTCTAATAAATGTAATTTCTTAGAACTAGTTAAACTGCTGTCAAATTATGATGCAGTACTCAAAGAACATATACTATATTTGGAGCAGGAAAAATCACCTAAAGTAACATATTTATCGCCAGAAATACAAAATGAGTTCGTAAATGTTTTAGCTAATCATGTAAAATTTCAGCTTGTCAACTAAATTAAATCGGCCAAATATTTCGGAATCATTACTTGTACATCTAATAGTCTGTGGGAATCATGTTTGATAGCACACCTGACGTTTCACATGTCGATCAAATGTCTGAAGTGATTCGTTATGTAAAAATTAATAATAGAAAAGTAGAAGTCAAAGAAGTATTCTTAGGATTCTTTCCTTTACATGGAAAAAAAGCAGCTGATTTAAGCGCTGAAATACTAAAGAAGCTTGAAAACGATGGCTTAGATATTATGATGTGTCATTCTCAAGGTTATGATAATGCTGCAGTTATGATTGGTATACACGGAGGAGTGCAAGCTATTATAAAAGAAAAAAACAATAAAGCAATTTTTATTGGTTGTATAGATCATTCAATTAATTTATGCGGCCAACATTCGTTCGCACAAAATGTGACTTGTGTTACATTTTTCGGAGCAGTGGAAACAATATTTAACTTTTTTTCAACTTCCACAAGCCGTTGGGAAGTGCTCCTCAATCACTGCAAAGCATCTGTTAAAAGACTTTCGACAACGCGTTGGAGTGCTCATTATGGTGCAGTAAAAGTATTAGCTGAAAATTTTGATGGGATAATATCTGCAATTGAGGAACTATGTGACCAAGACGTAAATTTAGAAACTAGAAGTGCTGCACAAAATCTTATGCCTGCTGTGTGCAATTTCTCATTTCTTTGTTTTCTTTTCTTTTGAAATGATGTGCTAAGGGAAGTGAGCAATGCTCAGATTGCATTACAAAGTAAAGGTTTATGTGTTGATGAAATAATCATAAAACTAGAAGCACTTCGTCTATTCATTGGAGAGAAACGGTGCATCTAGCAGAAGAGGCAATAGATTTTGCTGTACAAAAATCGGAAAAATACAACATTTCGATGGAACGACGAATTCGTCACAAGAGACACATGCCCGGTGAGTTAGCATGGTCCACCGATGCTGGACTTACACTTAGAGCGGAACTTCAAAAGGACATGTTAGAATGTCTAGACAGATTTAATATTGAACTCGAAACAAGAGTTAAGTCCATTAAAGACGTAGCTTCATTGTTTGAGGTTGTGCAGTCAAAGACCTTGCTTTCGGCAAACACTGAACAGTTAAAATTTGCTATATCAAAATTTACTAACCTTTACGATGAAGTATCAGAAACAGAACTCCTTTTAGAAATACCAAGATTGAGAAGACATTTAAAAGCGGCTAATATTACTGTCTCTAATTGGGTGACACTGGACTTTTTTAAATTTATTGTGGAATGGGATTTTACAGAATCTCTTCCGAATCTAACGGTCGCACTAAAGTTATTTATAACAATATGTGCATCAGTTGCTTCATGTGAGAGAAGTTTCAGCAAATAAAAATTAATTAAAAATTACTTGCGGTCTACAATGACTGAAACCAGATTAGACAATCTTGGTATTTTAACGATAGAACATGAAGCAACACAAAATATAAATTTTGAAGACGTGATTTCGGAGTTCGCTAGTGTCAAATCTAGAAGGAAGAAATTTTAATTTTTAACAAAGTAATTTGTTTCACATAATATTCAAATATTTGTAATAGGTACTCGTATTTTAATAAAAGTAAATGATTATAACTTTTTTTTTATCTTAACAGTTTCGATTGAGTTTTGGGGTGACACCTATAAAATCCGCCCCGGGTGCCACTTATGCTAGCTACGCCACTGCTAAGATAATCTAATGATTGGTCCTCGCTGCGGTTGGAGCGCACCAGAGGCTATAGGCAATTTAAATCGGTCGAGTTCAGAGTCGAAGTTTGAAGTTTGGTTGTTGGACAAGTGTGTAGTGCCTGGTGCCAGTATTAATGCACCCAACGCGCTCTAACCACCCCTCTACATATCGACGGTTAAACCCTCTGGTTATTGGTCTATGGGTTAAACGATCAGTTCGAGCATAGAGTCCAGGGGGAGAAAAGTTACTACTAAGTTTAGATAAATTTTTTGATCTCGCCATCTCATAGTTGTGTTCCTAATTATTCCATTAAATATTTATTATTTTACTCACAAGATGGGACAACAGAATCGATTATACTGTTGATGTTAGGGATGAAACAATATCAGTCAAGAATAATACTTTTATTTGATACCGTAGCAGTGGAAAAGAGTCGATACTTATTTGTATAGTATAATTTATTTTTTCTAGGAATTAAATACAAGTAAAACTTACAATACTTTCTTAGGTAGTGATTTTCAAAAACAATTATTAAAAAAATATTTTCTCAACAAATAATTTCCTGAAGCAGTGATCTTTTTGGTAGCATTTCAAAACAACCTCTTACTGAGCACAAAGGTGGCAGCTATGTATAGAACACTGGCGTCTATTTCTACATCGTGGGAAAATGATTTTAATATATTCCATCCTGTTCCCACCTTTCTAATAAATTCAATTATAATGAACAAATGCAATATGACGTCACATACTGTAATGCAAATTTTTAATTATAACGAGAGGTTGTTAAGACTTCCAGTCGTGCTTTCACTGCATAATATAAAATCCTTCAAAAATTGAAAATTATTCACAATTAATGTGAAATTCAAATCTGCTATTAATTCTAGAATGCTAGAGTACCGTTCCAAGTACTTTTCATCGATTCTTACTCGATACTCGGTCACAATGTATTGATGCCAAAATACTTGGTATTGAAATAATAGTATCTAGCATGTACGTGTATTTACACGATCCATCTCTAGTCAATGTCAGTTGTCATCATAGAGTATAATAAGGAGTTTTTGGCGGGATCTTGAAGTGACATGTTGTGGTTGTTATTTTTAATTCATTTACTTAGGTTTTTGACCCTATATTATGTAATATTGGTGGCGTTTTGCGTGATATAGTTTGGTTTTGTGCATAAGTAAGGTGGATTATAAATATAAGCTGAAAGCATTCATTCCGAGATCCCACAAAAATTCCCTAGAAAGTTCTAACAAGGGAGCCACCATCTTCTAACATATGACAATATAATTCACTCGATAATGGCAGTAATGATCTTCATTAAAGAGGACCGATTGCCAAGTTAGGAAGAAGAAGAAGAGTATAATAATACATAAGGAGTTGTCATTCTCCGCTAGGAGTAATATGGTGTGGTTGAGGTCGTGTTCATTGTCAATTAAAAATTTTGTGTGTTATCGAAATATTTGTTACTTTTAATTGTGATAAACATAAAAATGCTTTAATAAGACTGTTTCAAGATATATCACTTAATGTTATTATTTATATTTGGTGCATTGTTGTTGTATACTAGTATAATTTGTGGGTTATAAATGAATCAATCGAATTTTATGTGAAATATAATTATAATGCGGATGTTGAAATGAAAAAATATGTTAAGCTATATGATACTAAACATAAACATAATAAAAACAATAAATAATTATGTGTGTTTCATTATGTTCTTTAAATTTACTTTCCTTATTAATTTATAATAATAATTATATGTAATAATAATCCTTTATATTAATCTACTCTATGATAGAGTACATTTGTGAGATCGAGTGTTGGACGATTGTGGCCAGCATTCCTTAGACAGATCTCTATGCTTAAGAGACTTTTTAAATAAAACATAAAAACAATAATCAAATACTTGTCAATAAATGGATCGAGGTAAAGTTAAACTGTGAAAAAAATCAGTTTCATTTATTCAATTTACACTTTTAAAGGTACATTACTCGTAAATTAATATCCTACGGGATCACACGATTAATATTTGTCGAAGTTACATACAAGCAACCTTTACAACATGGTAATTTAATTTATTGTCTTTATCAGTTTTACTCTTCAAGAATTTAATTATAAGGTCATTAAGTTAAATGTACCTACAGGTACTAGAGACACATGTGCCCTTAGATTAAGGATAAGTCTCAACTGCGCTACAACCGCAGTGGAGACCAATCATTCTAAACATGTGCCTTTGTTTACATATTTTGTAACATGAATTATGATTAAGGATCACGCCTAAAACATAGAAATAAAGAATATTACGCAATTGACTTCCGACTGTGTGACCGACTGGTTATCTACCTACTCTATGAGACCTAAAGGTAAGACCGCAGTGAGCGGAACTAAACTGCATCAGAGCAGCCAAATATTCTTTATATGAAACTGTACTGGGATATACCGCATTACGCGGCAGCGGAACTGCTCGGCTAGTACACTGCACGTTATGCGGTATGTCTATATTTGGCTGCGACCTGCGACCGCTCAGCTGCAGTTCACTACTCAGGTACATAGATTCTGTAAGGGCCTCTTTTTCTTTTTTTGGCCAGTTTGTTTAGACCGAAATTGACAGATTACTAAATACATATACGCTATATACATGTTTCTTTCTAATTCCCATGGGAAAGAATCATGTAAATATGTATAGTTAGTTAGATTGAATTGCAAATAAGGAATTAGTCACGTCGTGATTCGGCCACTTTGGCTTGAGCCCCCTTGAGCTTGTTGTTACGCTTTCGCGGCTGAGTGAAGCCGGTGAAACCCAAACCACGTAAAGCTGTAAAAGCAGTCTGCGATTTTCTACGTTTAGTATGATGATTTATGTCATAGGGAAAACATGTTGGTAGTAGATACTGAATTATTATCTATACATATTTTTAAGAGATTACTTAATATTAAATTTCGAGTTTTAACTGAGGTCAAATAACATCATTGTGGGTGGTAGAACCCGACTGACCCCCAGGTATATCACCCGCCATACTGGAACTCTTAGGCATGTCGCATTCCCGATATAAGCCGGTGTATAGGTAAACAGTTATCAAGCAGTGTGGCCATTGGTGTAACTGGCGAATTTCCCTAGAGAGGGGTAGGGAGTTGGGCAGCCAGCTACTGCTGATCAACCACTATAAGTTTTTTTAATTTCGTTAATCTAATTAGATGTCATCTAATTTTTGAGCAAGTCGAAAAATTTCCGAGGAAGATGAAGTGTACGATTTTTTTTTCTCAAGATGTAAAGATTAAAAACCTTATATGCCATCAGTATTGTCGATTTTTATAGGATGGCCAATTACTGTTGTCGGGTGGGCAGGGCACTTCTACCAAGTGTGAATTGTATACATTTTTTTTTTCAAGATCTGTTTTGAATACAAGGACATTAAAGTGTTTATTGGACAAATTAGGTTTGATGTACTACACTGTATTTTATTATAAAAATGGCATATTTTTTCAAATGATAGTTCCTGTTCCACAGGTTTACGATTATTTTGATAAGTATACATTTCTGTGTGATATGTATGATGAAGACGCTGATGCAATCGTCGAATTAGTTCTGAATTTCTTTCCTTTTGATAATTCTGTACAAATTATCAATACAAAGAAGGGAAAAAATTTACTAAGACGGGCCCAGCTGCCGTCGTTAAGCTTAAAGATGCTGCAAATAGGCAATATTGTGAATATATTTTCTAAACTGTTGCATATAAAAGATTGCGCTCCGGTTACACGAAGAACCCTATTTAATAATGTTCAAAGGTAAGTACATAATATCAATAGTTATACATATAAATAATTTATATAGTTAGGTAGTACCTATTTGATTCAAGCTAGATGTAAGAAAAAGTATCTACCTAATATTGTCGTAGAATTCAATAGCTAGCTTAACTCACCTAAGCAGACAACTTTAATTAAAAAATGTGGGTAGTATTGAAAATAATTCCCATATCGATCTTATCTTGTAATACTTAATTACCTAAAATTTCTTAGAAACTGTCCTAACAAATTATATGGCAGACGCATAGTTCGAAAGAATAAAAGATGTTATTGATTAATTGAGGGTCGTTATAAAATAAACGTGAAGTACAGAAATTTATACTTATTTCCACAGCACTTTTGCACTAATTAAACCAATACCACCAAGTGAGCATGGTAAAATAATTACATTTATGATGAAAAAAGGTTTTCGTATAGTACGTATGAAGAATGGAAAAATTAGTAAAGATTTTGCTATGGAACTATATAAAAGCATTGCTGGGAATAACATGCTACCGTAAGTATTACCAAGGAACATATACTCGCCTTACGGCAAGATTATCATGCATACTTATATATAAAAATAAATGCATCCTATATTGTTAGCAATGAACAGTGTCCTGACTACGTATCACGCATAAAAAATATAATGCACGCAATACGAATATAATTCACGAACTACGAATGAGTGAGTAAGCTTTGTGAACTATTCGACGATTCAAGCGAGAATAAGTTGCTGCTCCGTGTGTGCTATGCCTTATCTATCCTTCCACACAGTCAGAGCATTAGGGAAGTTATGAATATCCAATTATGAATATACCGCACTCGACTATTTCTGATGAGGGTAGCGATGAATACCTATTTAACAATAGGTATATAAAAAGAAAATCAATACCCACACCAAGATCAAGTCTCAGGGCGTTATGATCGAAAATCGTCAATATGTCACCATAAACTTTTACTGGAAAGTTCCAAGTGCACTTCAAAGTCAAAATTACAAGTACTTAGTATTTTTCATAGCGTCAATCTACTGCGCTACGCGGGCGTTTTCGGGCAAGAGGCAGATTTCCTATCGGTGCGGGTGGGTGCGTAAACTAAGTGCAGGCTGATTTGATTCGCACACAATGTACATAGTCCAGCATTATGTGTAACACTCAGATTATGAAAAATATAAGTAATGCTATTATTAACGAATAATTTAAATAAAATATTTCTAAAGAAGGCAATAATATTCGTTTTCCCTTGACTGCTTTCCACAGCACCTTGAACAGAATCCTGGCTAAGTCCTATTGAGACCCTAAGTTTTGAGATTTTATAATGGCAAAAGTAGTAAATGACACGAAATCTTAGTGAGTAAATTAATGCGCTATTATTACCAATCAAACAATGTGGCTGGGTTAGGTTAGGTTAGATTTCATAAAAGAGGGGTGCGATGTCAGAAACCTCCTCGTGGTGCACCCCGGGCAACGTCGACCAGTTTGGTCGGCGGCTAATATCTGACGCGCTCCTCCTGGTACCCCTCTGCTTATCAGAGGGGACCGTGGAGGGGCGCTGGCTGGAAGGCCGTTAAAAGCTCCTGGGTGTGGCATGTGCGCGGCGCACCCAGTACCGGGCTGGGGCCGATGAGGGTTCAATTTGAGCCCCAAGGGCCCAGTTCCGGATAGCGGCTGGCGGGACCGGTAGCTTTTATACCGGTCCCGGCAGGCGTACCGCAAACTGACGTATAAGCAAGTATGATGGACCCTGCAAAATTCAAAAGTAAATTACCCCAGGAGGGTACCCGAAAGGGAGAATCCCTCTCCGAGCTTAGCTCGGGCTGCCCCGCGTCTTCTGGGGGGGGGCAAAATTTTGCACACCGTTAAAAACACGGCGACTTTTTCAAGAACACGGACAACCGATTCTGGCAGTAACACGACGACCTTGGATAAACTAAGACTGGACTCCGAACAGCCTACGGTACGGCTTGAGAGACAGGTCTCGCTGGACGAGTTCGCTGTCCAGCATTGGGCAGGGAGCTCTGGCAGCTTATCGACACTGGCTGCCATTGATAGGAAGCGGTCGCATGGCGACAAGGCTAGTGCGGACGGGGTGGCCCCCAGCAAGGTGACGACGGCCCAGAGGGGTAAAGCCCGTATCCTGGGCTCCTCTGCTGGGGTGCCACGTGCAGCGGCAGTAGGTGAGGCAGACGGGGCAAACTGTCTTGCTTCCGCACCGGCCTGCACTGAAGAGGCGTTTGCTGTCGCAAATGTGGGGGTACTCGATGGGATCGAGTTGCTCGACCCGGAGAGCTTGAGAGCCCTCGCCAAAGAGCAGGTGGATGGGATCCTTAAGGTTGCCAAAACCTCTGGCAACCTTAAGGGTACCTATGTTAAAAAGCTGAAGGAGGCGGCCTGGATCCTTCAAGAGGTGACCGCCACTGCTCTAGCACGCACGGTGGCGGAGGAGACCCTCCTTCTCCGGCGTGAGACGAGGAGGCTCCATCAGGAGGTGGAGAGCGTCAAGGCGGAGCTCGCCTCGTTGCGCAGCCGGGCAGAGGTTCCTCCTGTGCCACCGTCACTACTAGTGCCGCCGAACTGCCCTAGTCAGGGACAAGATCAGCTTCAGCGGATATTGCTGGACGCCATGGGGGTCAATATGGAGCGGATGGAGCGGTCTCTCCGGGTCACGATGGGGGAGGTCGTGACCGCCCAAATTGGGGCCCTGGAGGATCGTCTCCTCCCCGCCCCAGTGGTGCGCCCCCCTTTGGCTTCAGACAAGAGGGCTGTTCGAGGTCCCACATCTTCCAAGCCCGCAAAGCCCAAGAGTGTGGGTCCGAAATCTGGCGTGCCTACGCCTGCGACTGCTGGGAGCACGGTGTCGGTAGCGCCTCTGGGGATGGATTGGGTCCCTCCGCCAGGCTCGACATCTGACCCTCCTCCGGATTCTGCTGTACCCGGAACGGAGGGGTGGACTACCGTGACCCGTCGCCGCAATAGGAAGCGCGCAAAAGCGCCAGCGACAAGTGCAGGACCGGTTCCTGCCTCTCAACGGAGAGCGAATCGGGCCAAGCCGAAGAAGAAGAAGCTCCCCTCGACGCCGCGATCGGCTGCAGTGATTGTCACACTCCGGCCTGAGGCGGTGGAGAGGGGAGTGACATACAAGACGGCACTCATGGGGGTAGACAGAGCAGCGATAGCCGAATTAGGCATTAATAACCTGTCGCTTCGCCCTGCGGCCACGGGTTCTAGAATCATTGAGATTCCTGGCACCCGTGGTCCGGAGCAGGCTGACGGGTTAGCCAAAAAGCTACAAGACGCGCTGGTGGAGGTGGCCACTGTGGCCATGCCGGTCAAGAGGGCCAACGTCAGAGTCGTAGGCCTCGACGAAACAGTGTCTGCAGAAGAAGTCGTCACAGCGGTAGCAGCCAAGGGTGGCTGCGAACCAGCCCTTATTAGGGCTGGCGAGATACGCCCCTATGGGAGGGGCAGTGGAGCAATCCACCTATCGCTCCCGGCTGTTGCCGCCAAGGCGTTACTGGAAGCAGGGCGCCTCCTTGTGGATTGGAGTGCGGCCCGCTTTCGTTTATTGCAGGAGGGACCGTTGAGGTGCTTTAGGTGCCTAGACGTGGGCCACACTCGGCCTCTTTGCTCGTCGGAAATTGACAGGGGAGCGCTGTGCTTCAGGTGCGGGCAACCTGGCCACAAGGCGCTGCAGTGTGCGGCTGTCAAGCTGCACTGTGCCTTGTGTGCAGATGCCGGAAGGCCGGCGGAGCACCACATGGGAGGTGCCAAATGTAGGCCGCCCCTCGAAAAGATGGGGAGAACGCCTGCTGCGACAAGACCTCCGTAGGGGGGTTGCGTAGACGATGGGCAGTAGGTGGAAGTGCTTAACCGCCTCTTTCCTCTGCCCTTGCTGGACCAAGGGGAGATGGGTCGGGGGGCCCGTCTTCCCATTTCACTGGTTCAGCCGTCTGGGAGACAGTTGGGGTTGTACCAGACTGTCTCTCTTTAGCGCCGGGGCCCGACTGGGGCCGGCCGCCGGGGCGTCGCGGCAGATTGCAACCGCAGTGCCCGCGCGTCCCACTATGGCGGCCGATGGTACACCGTGGAGTTTTAGTGAGTAGGAGTCTCACATAACCATTCGTCCCCCCGGGCGGGTGTGTACCCATGACGGGTTTCTCCACGTAAAAAAAAAAAAAAAAAAAAAAAACAATTCATAAAAGAAACATCGAGAGACGATCGTGGCAGCGACGGGCTAACGCCAGATACATATAATATTGCAAGTTTGGTGGTCATAAACTATTTTTATAACCTCGCCGCAGCAACTCGCAATTATTTTATGTGAGAAATATTTTCTTAGCTACGACTTATAAGTACCACCAGTGCCAGCTCTAGGGAAGAGCGAAAGGAGCAGTTGCTCTAGACGCCAGATGGAAAAGGGAAAAAAATCAAATAACATTTTGTCAATTTCAAACAAAAAAAATTATTTTAATTTCTATTGTATGGTAGTGTTGATTATATATTATTATTTTTTTATTTATTTATCAAAAAAATAAGTAAATTTAACATGAAAGCGTTGACAGGGCGCCGACAGACAATCTCGCTCTGCCTTGACAAAGGGCCTAGGGCCAGCGCTGTATACTGCCGTCCACCATCATGGTGCTAAAAGTCAAAGATATTAGAATTTAGATACCGATGGGTTCAAGCACCATAGGTGAGTGAGTACCTATCACATACTTAGGTTCTATAGTAATGCATGATGCCATGCAATCTATTAGTAATGCATAATGTGACGACGGGAAAACTCTGTGAGGAAAACTGACTTGTGGTTACAGATGTTATAGTTCTCGATACTATTCAGGATTAAAACATATTTTATAACGAAAAGAAACAAACTTCCGAATGTTACACAGCGCTTAGCGATTTTCTAGTTTGGCGACATAAGAGTAACGCGTTGCAACCAGAGGCGTCTTAACCCGGGGCAAGCAAGTTTAGTTTAAGAGTCATATTGCCAAGTTAACACGTATTAAAAAGAAATAAACATTAGTTTTGCCTCTCTGCAGCTGGATGTGCGTTGGCTAAAGCTGCAAGGCGACACAAAAAGAGAGCCAGTGTGATAAGTTCATTACCATGTGAATATAGTAACCGGGTTGGTTGATTATTTGGATATTCCGGAACGCAACACACTTAAGTGCGCACCTTGTATGACAAATGCGATTCAGTCGAAGACAGTAAAATTTTCAAGCCATAGATACCTACCTATACGTTCTATATTAGTAGGAAAGTTATCGAGAAATTTTTCATTTTAAATAAAAAGCAAATGTCATCTATACTACAAATTCGAACATGTGTCACAGTCATGGGCGTAATTAAGGGAAGCATGGTGGGCACCGCCCACCTTTCAAAACTCATTGCCCATCCTAGAAAAATCGACAGTATTGAAAGAATATAGGTACTGTTTTTACCGTTACATACATACCATCACGCCTGTATTCCCCAAAGGGTTAGGCAGATGTGTACTAATGTACACCCACAGTTCGCCGAGTATGTTTTTAGGTCCCATGTAATAGGGGGTGAGCCTATTGCCATTAATCGGGCACGAAACCAAACTCCGAGCTGTTACTGAGAATTTCATAGGAAAAACCCAATAACACTTTGCTCGACCTGGGATTCGAACCCAGGACCTCGCTCATAGCAGTCGTGCTTACGACCACTAGGCTAACGAGGCAGTTTAGCAGTTTTTACCATTACCTACTGCTAAAAAAAAAATTAGTCTTCAGCTTAGATCAGCTGGCTGCCCTCCTCCCGGAAAATTCGTTAGCTACACCAATGCTCACTGTGAATCTATATATTCAATCACAAATTCAATTTACAGAATTATCATTGATTATGTGACAGCCGGTGAAGTAATTGGATTAGAATTAGTCGCTGAAGATGCTGTGAAAAAATGGCGTAAGTGCCTCGGTGCTACGGAGCCAGCGGAAGCTGCGCCTGGTACTTTACGACGTTTATATGGAGAAAATAAATTGAGAAATGTAGCTCATGGGTGTAACACTATCGAAGATGCTACAGAGGTATGAGAAATTGAACTGAAATGTACAAGCGCTACCTACTTACCTTAGAAATTAACGACCAGTGGCGGCGCTAGGCGTCGGCGACGTCGGCCATAGCCGACGGCCTCGCCCCTGAGGGGGCCTCGCAAAGAAGCATAACTAAACTTGAAAATGTTATTTAAAGTGTATAGTCGTACAAGTTCGTGCTCGACCGTCCTATGTTTTAGACGTTGGCAGGGTCGATATAACACGACTCTACACTACACAGTACACAAAAGTAAACAGTATGTTGTCTCGGCAGTGTTCTTAAAATAATGAACTAAAGCCGCTCGGTAGATAAAGACGCAGTAAGACTGCCCTCTCACTGTATTTCTTAGGTTACCTACTTACGTATTTGATAATTCTATAATAAAATGTCATTATTATCTTTTCACAAAATATATATAATCTACTAGAAATTTTATGAAGTTTTAATTTAAATTATTTCTACTTGGGTTTAATTTTTTAGTTTCAAAAGTGATTGTGAGGTAGTAAAAGCGAATGAACATTTTTTTTTTTAAATAAGAATATAATTTTTTGCTTAAAGTTTAATTAACCAAAAACAATTTTAAATTTTAGGAAGTATGTAATGTAATATTTCGTCATTAATTATAAATTGCGTAATCGCGAGTATTGTGTATTGAAGTTTACCTAGATTTTGTTTCGGCCGTTTGTATGAAGACGAAATACTGTTTACTTTAGTGTACTATGACTTGCGCACCTAAGTTACGCAATTGTACGCGCTTCCCTTCCCCGCTACATTACTCGCCCCCGTTGTCGTCTAATGTACCTCGTCCCCGCCAACGTCTGTCAGAAACATACGAACTTGTATGACTATAGTTCTTTATATTAGTTATGTAATACTTTTAATATTTTTTTCTAGTTTACCGATAGACATACTATATGAATATGAAGGAAACTGATCACTTAAGGCATTATTTTTTTTTTTTGTTTGCCTGTCTATTTGTTTGTATGTTCGGATTTAAATAAAAAACAGTTTGACCGATTATCATGGAAATTTTGTACACGGGAAGCTCATGTCATTGGTCACTTAATAGCCTATAAGAATTCAATAAATTTGTATTCACAACCGATTTAGAAGAACTTTAGTGCATGCGAAAGTATTCGTCATTCCATTATTGATATAATATAAAAACTGGCAGTAATATTTTGAAATGGTATAAAATATAATTGCACAAAAAATTTTTTTTTTAATTTTTTAATCAATTTTCAAGAAGCTTTGTACACGGGAATTATGCCATTCCATGATTGATAGGCTATAGTTTAGTTCGCTTGTTGAAAATTGTGAAAAATAGAGATAAAGCTTGTAAAAATACGTGCGATAGCTCATTCGATACGGAATGATGTCTAGAAAGATGTATTAAAACCGTTATTCAGCACATAAAAAATTGCAAAAGTTAAAACAATTAAAGTTGGGGAAAAAAGGTGTTTAGTTTTTTGCAAGTATACACCGAAACGCTACATCCAATAAATATCATTTTAATTTAACTTCGCGTGTCAGTTTCGAGATACGGATGCAGCGTCTAAAGCGCATACTTCACATAATTATTTTTTCAACACACTTGATCATAAAGTGGCTCTAATATCACCGCAATTAGGCACATAATGACACCTGTAATCAAACTGTGA
This sequence comes from Saturnia japonica, assembly GCA_033032175.1. Classification (NCBI taxonomy): domain Eukaryota; kingdom Metazoa; phylum Arthropoda; class Insecta; order Lepidoptera; family Saturniidae; genus Saturnia; species Saturnia japonica. The sequence continues at coordinate 5,906,956 of CM065311.1, read as the reverse complement.
CTTTTTCATTGCTATTATTCACAAGTGAGTTATAGAGTTTTTTTTATTGGTCGAGTTGCTTTGTTCTTAAAAAAGTTTCGATACAAAAAAGATAATGATCAATAGAACAAATGAATTAATGTACCTATTGCTTGCTCATTTCATATAACTTCGTATTTAAATAGATAATTTCAACTTGTACGTGTTTAATAAATAAAACTTTCACTCAAATATAACTTTTGTTTTCTCTGTAATAAAGAAAACTTTAAATTCCCCATTTTATACGTGGCTAAAACGCTATCTGCGGAAAGCCAAAAAAAAAGAAACCTCATTCCTTTAGTCTATGGGCGATCGCCATTGTTAGATGCGCGCGCAAACTGATTAATTTTTCCCGCCATAGCGAAAAAAAATGATTTTTTATATTTTTTATTTTTTCACAAGTGTGTTGAAAAACGTCGTATGATGCGTGTGTATTGGTGATTACCGTCCTCGGCTCTCTTAAGACCCTCACCTTACGGCTCGGGTCTCAATGGCGCCTCAGCGGTAATCACCAACATTACACACTTGTACCATAATGTACTATTATTATTATTAAATATTATTTATTTTTTAAAGTGTATTCTGAATACTTCAAAAAATTACCGGACAAATTTTACCGGACCTATAGGACTTAATGAATACAACAAAAAGTGTTTAAATAAATGTCTAAAAAAAATTTCTGTTCGATGCTTTTTGTATACTTACATAATAAGATCACGTCATAAAAGTTTAAATTTTTTAAATATATTTTTTTTTATTATAATATTTTTAAGCTAACAAAAAATGAAAAATCGAAGTAACGTTGTAAATATTTTTTTATCATTTATTTTGATATCACCGGTTTTGTATTAAAGAAAGGCATTTATTAAGTTCAATTTTTTTTCCACCTGGTGTGTAGACTTTTTTCATAAACAAATTGACTACTTTAAACAATAAAAAAATCTTAAAACTATTTTTTATTGATTATAATCGTTTTTAATTATTATTTTTTAAATATATTATATATACATAAAAATTCATATAAGAAATATGCATATTTAATTCTTAAAAAATATTTTAATTGAAGCACATAAGTACTCGCTTTAGACTTCGCATCCGTATCTCGAAATTGACGCGTGGAGGCCTATTTTCAGGATTAAATTAACGTTGTATAGAATAGAGATATAGTTTCGAGACATAGTACTTTTTATTGAAAATTTCCTCCTCTATAAAAATCTATTTTCCTAAGAAACTAAATACCTTTTTTTCTTCATCTTTATTTATAACTATTGACATTTTTATGTGCTTAAAAACAATATTATAAATACATAGGCATCATTCCGTATCGAATGAGCTATCGCCCGTACTTTTACTAGCTTTATCTCTATTTTTCACTATTTTCAACTTGTGAACTAGACTACTATAATAATAATTGTCAATAAGAATTTTAGAAATCGTAAAAAAAAATCTACTGATTTTGATGAATATTCTATAAGTCTGGAAAGTAGAATCGACATAAAAATACATGTCATTCCTCAATTGAATATATGATATGATAATATATTGCTCATATATGAATTGTAAATCATATGAGTACCTAAAAACAAAAAGACGGGATGTAAAATTTACACTTAAACTGAGTAATAACAAATGCGTGCGGTGGGGCCTCCTCGCTCCCTCCAATGTTCCTGGGTGCTGGTGTTCTTGTGTCTTGCGACGCGGCGGAGGCGGTTGCAGCGCGTGTGCGGATCGACGAAGTCGAAGGTACTGTTTTTCTGGTGGTGGCGGACGTGGCGGTAGCCGAACTTGTTTCTGTCGGCGTGTTCAATGACCAATCTGTGGTCGTGGTTTCACTGTCGTCCTTGCGACTCGACGTAGGCGACCGCACTGTAGGCATTTTCACTGTTCACTGGACCCAATCCGGCTATTCGAAGGACCAAAACTAAAATGAGCGCGGACCCGAAGCGGAGCCGGCCGCCTATTATACAATGTGCTACGTCAATCTATACAGAGCGGGACCGCGCACCGAGGGCGCGAACGCGACGGAAACGATTCCCTCGTACTCTGTATATAACCGACGGCGGATAACACGCTACGGTAACCAGCTGTCTGGAAACCAGTGCGTGCGAGCCCCTCTCACTACGTGCGACCAACCCTGTTCACACCCGAAACTACTAGGCGTGAAGAGGGCGAAACATCAAGGTACACACACGCAGTGAGGTGCCTGCTGGTAGGCGCGGCGATGACGTAGCACGGAGCGGAATGGACTGGGTCGCTGGCGGGTTGAACTTAGTGAAGATGCGAAGAAATGACACACAGGCACCACAATAAAATTTGCTGTATTCTTCAAGACAATACACTTTGTTAATACTATATCTTCTGGGTACGGTTACTTCCAGTTTCTTGAGTCTTGAGTCTTGATTCTTCAATTTGTGGTACCCGTGTGCGCTCGTTTGCCCCGGCAGAACGCCTTTTATATGGTTTGCCGGAGAGCGAGACGGACGATGGCGTCTCTATCCGTACTGCTCATTACCAAACTTGGGTGTGGTCCGTTAACCGCGGTAATGCGCAGTGGTTGCAATATTGCTGTCTCTGTCTATTATTATTATTACTTGTATACAGAATACAATAAATTGTTAATATCTCTAATTACAGTTATTCAATTACAATAAAAACTATTTCATATTAATGTAGACATAAATACCTATTCAAAAACACTAACTTTAACATTATAGGTTAATAAACACGGGAGATATAAAGCATTAAACATTGCAACCTTAAAACGTCTTGTGACTCGTTATATACGTACTATTTGAGCTTACACACGTTATAAAATACATACGGAAGGCTATTCTACCTATATCACGCGAAACATTATGTATAATTTTTACAAAATATGAATTATTGACAATATATTATTGTAGTACTTTACGTGATTATTTTTATTAGATTACATACATTTTCATGACTTATATACTGTCTTTACATACCTACGCGCTATAGTAACATATTTAAAACATTACAAACATTTAATTATTGATCGTTTGTGCAAATTATTCATCCTTACAACTTATATTTACAAATGTTATTCTTATATCATTACGCTTAGGCTTATGCGTCGCTAACAAGTACATAATAAAAGTAAACGAATAAGAAAAACTTTAAGAACATTATGTAATTTTTCAGATGTTGGAGTTATTTTTCGGTTACGAAAAAGGTATACCGAGAATACCATTCCAAGCAACTTTAAATAACTGCACGTGTTGTGTTATAAAGCCGCATGCGGTTATAGAGGGCAGTGTTGGTTCTATCCTCGAGCAGATATCAACTTCTGGGAAGTTTTACATTTCAGCTATGGCCATGTTTTCAGTTAAACTTTCAAATGCTGAAGAATTCTATGAAATATATAAAGGAGTTCTTCCTGAATATGAGGTTCATTTATTAGTTTATAAAATTAATAAAATTTAAGTGTCTGTTTGTAGCTGATGTTATAAGGAATAACTTTTTTTTTAAATTAGGGTTCCGCGAATCTTTATCTTTAAAATAAACGGCGAGCAACCTCCATGGATGAAAGCGGGGTCACCATAATACCGATATTCTGTGGTCCACGAGAGCGGAGCCGCGTGAACAGCTAGTTAATAAGAAAATCTTAAGTACTTTACTTATACAAAAAGATAACTCGCATACATACCATATTTTTATACTCACTTTATAAGGGCCCTGGAGCCTCGGACGGCTTTTACAGCTTCTCCGGGCTTGGGCAGGGTAATTGAAATCCAACAACGATGGGGGCGTCAGAATAATTTTTGCACTTCACTAGAAACGATTCTGATTGATAACTAAGACGAAGTACCTATCTATACTAATAATAAGTATAATAAATCGGAAAAGCTTTTTTGGTTGTTTAATCAATCGCTAATCTCTGGAACTACCCGTTAAATTCAAAAAAATCTTTTTGTATATGATAACCAGATTCAAGAGGAATAGTATAGGCTATCTAACACTAGGCTACAACTCTCAGCTAACCTTAAATATTGATTTTTGTTGAGTAAGTCGGAAGGGAAAGGGAACGTCATCATAAAATAATTTTATAAAATTAAATTTTGCCCTTTACCTATAATTTGTTATTTGGACACATAGTTTAGGAGATAATGAAAAATTAAAATAATTTGTGCTTGTGGGAAGTGATAACAATTTAATAATGATAAGCAACATGCGTGCGTTGGCGGCGCGGTGTTTGTCGGATAAAATTCTAATAAATAGTATTCTAATACTATACTATAATATTCTAATAAATGTGAGCTATTGTGTTTGACCCACAAAATTCAAACTTTTTATAGTTGCAATATCAATTCTCATTCAAGGGGAGCGAGAAGTATCAGCTTAAAACTGCATTTTTATTTACAGGCTATGTGTATACATTTAGCTGAAGGAAAATGTATTGCATTAGAAGTAAAATGTACAGATACCAGTATGTCATGTGTTTGTGAATTTAGAAAATTATGTGGACCAAGAGACCCGGTAACATTTTTATCAAAACTTCATAATCTAGGTATTTGTACAATATAGGGATATTATCTGTGAACTCCGAAACCACGGAAAATACAAAAAACCGTCTACAGGACCATTACTTGTCAGAGAACAAATGACGTGTCAAGTTAGCTAATTTTTTTTACTGTCTATTCTATTAGCCTTAAAGGTCCAGGAGCCATTAAAGTCTTTGACAGATTCACCGGGCTTGGGGGCGAGCGCGGAAGGCACTCAGCTACCGAAGCGAGGCAGCAAGCTCAAGGGTGCCAAAGTGACCGAACCTTGGCTTGAGCTGTTACCTTACATGCAAATAAGTCATAATTGAACTAATTTCCTATTCGTAAAATTAAATCTCTATACATATATCTCACAGCTGTAGGTATCTTCATTACAAGGCACAAGTTCGGCCGTGTACGGAATACTGTACACATCTCTGGGATCGATCCGCAAAATAACTCCTCGATGCACTGGAAAGGTTGCAGAGACGGGCTATTCGCATTGTTATTGATGCAAACATTACCAAATACATTGAGCCGCAGCAGACAGCGCTGGAATATCGCCTCGCTGAGCATGTTCAGGGCCTTTAAGCGTAACGTGAAGAGATATTTATTATCCAGGCCGGCATGACAGCGGCGGCCGCAGATGGATTTAGATCGCTCAGTGGTCTTTGTTATTTGGCTTGTGCTATGCTTACTATCAGGGATAGTACAGTCAATGAGGCAAGCTATTATTTAAAAAAAAATCTTCCTTCTGCGGGGAAGGTATTAGGTAGGTCTTTTGGTAACTAGCCAAAAAAAGAAAAAAACGGTCCCTTACAGAACCTTTGTATTAGTTTATATTTAGCATTGTTACATTCTATAGGTAGATAAAAATCTCAACAGCAAGAGTTAAAATAATATAAAAAATTATACTAATTTATTACTAATAATGCATTTTAAAACAACGATGGCTCAAAGGTTGTTCTGCTCAAACACCATGATGGATGGTGTGGGTTTGAATCATACCGTGAGCTTCCGGTGAAGGAAAATATCAAAATCAAAAACATTAAAGAATGAGAACAGTTACTTTGTGAATACTATACAAGTGTTTATATTTTTACACCCGTGGGTAATAAAAATGCCGATGACTGACGTGAGGGTTTTATTCGAATTTTACAGTTACAAATTTCACGAACTCACAACAATGTTATTTATTTCACTGTGGTTTCACTTCTTTTTATCACTCGATGTTATCGCTTTGTAATTCAAAAGTGAGCTGCCTCGGCGCCGCGCCTGAGCCGCTTAAATACCTACACTAAAGATCGTAGAAAAATCGTGAATCAACGCTATCTTTCTCGACGTTTAGTTGCTATGCCTACTCGATGACGTTATCGAGGCGACAAGCCCTATACATGTATGTGTAAACTGTGATGTTTAAACAAACATGCGCCGCGGTTATTTTATGACGCGAACATTATTTCCAAGTACTGAGAAGTATGTAGTTGCGTCGAGATATTTCTGGAACAGTTTTTTCTCTCTTTTTAATCGGGTTGTAACAGGTCGTAACAATATTATATTTTATACGATTGTGCTAGTCACATTTCTTTTACTCCAATAAAATGAAAATGACAAACAATCCATGCATGTAATATTCATTTTGTATAAAAACTCACATTTAATCAAAAATGCACCCAAGACAGTCCCTGTTTATCTTGTATTTAGTCCAATTATAGTCCTATTAAAAAAACACTATAGTGATCAACAAATTCTGTACATATACCTACATTTAAGAGTTTATACTTTGTAAATTATTTAAATTATCTAAAGCAAAATTATAACAAAGTTACATTTGTCAACAATTTATTCATAGATAACATATCAATTGAAATCATAATGTGCATCAAATATAAGTTATACATTTTCACAATTTCTATTGTTCACAAAAATGTTTAACGGCAAGAATAATTTCTCTAGCTACACTAGTAACACCATGTACAACTTTTGGCATGTTTTTATAAAAGTAAAAATTACTAGCACTGGCGCATATGAAGCAACGAAGTATTGAGAACTGTCAAATTTGTTTGTTTTCCTGCCATGCATCAACTTATACTTGACACGTTGTACTATAATTATCTTTCAGGATTTATGTCGACAGTTATATCCAGATTCTATAAGAGCCCAATATGGGAAAACTATAATACATAATGCAGTTCATTGCACAGACCTACCAGAAGATGGTGAATTGGAAGTGGAGTACTTCTTCAAACTTTTAGCTAATGATTAATCACTACACATGATATGTCTCTATCATTTTGGCTTAATTATTTACTTTGTAATCATTTTTAATTACAAAATCATTTCCTTCTATTTCAATTTTGTCATACATCCATTTTCTGTTTACTCTGTAAAATAGAAAACAATATATGAAATATTTCATATACATATTATATTATATACTGTGTTTTTAATTGCACAGAGTAAATTATTACTACTATTACTATTACTACTATTATTATATTACTATTACTATATTACTTATTGTTAATGTCAAATTTCAAAATTATGTTGTGTCACATTTATTTTTGTATTGCTGTACTTCTGTATATTTTACTTTCCAATCATTTCAATCATAAGATTTGTAATACCTACCAAATTATGGGATATTTAATAATTTAAATATATTATGTTATTATCAACATACATGATATTTTACTATTATAAATATTTCAAGAAATTATAAAATATATAATTTATCTGGCAAATATCTTACAAGAAAATTATTTTAAAAAAGAATGCTTCTGAATGGTCAACAAAAGATGCAATTTTGCCTGGTTTATTCAGTTTTCACCTTTGGTGAGTTCAATATTTTTTGAGAAAAACTTATCAATAGGAATCATAATATTCATAGATTACTATTTTAAAAACAAAGTAAACTAGTAACATACTGAATGTCATTTTACTCAATGGTAATAAAAACATCCCTACTTTAGCTAGATCTCTAATATGACTATTTTTATCATTAATATTCACAAATCTTAAACTAGCCATCAAAGTGTAAACTAAAACCACAGATGTCTAAAGGTAATAACTAAAATTGTAGCCTTTTTTAAAACTTCTAACTGTAGATACGCAATTGTTACATACTGTAAAAAAGCCCCGCACAATTAAATTGTTAACAAAGTTCTATGTAGAAAAAAGAAAACAAAAAAAAAATTCCTACATGCCAACAACATAATGAAGTTAGCCATCAATGCTAATAATGTGAATTCATTTAGGTAACTTTTTTTAATTGTGTAAAAATAATTTATTTTAATTATAACAATATTTATACATTGTTAAATCATTTTTCATTATTATAAAAAGTCAGTACATTGAATTCATATTATTATTATTAAGGCCTTCTTCATCATGTGACACCTCATCACATGTGCATCAGCACATCGTCACTCAATTAAACCCTCTACTAAATTGTATCTACTTTTTCAATAAAATGTCCAAAAATCAAAATACCTTTTTAGTCAATTACCTATTACCTTAAGAAACAATATCGAGACATAATATTATCCAGTATAGGTAATATAGAACTGATTTTGGCTTGTGTACTTCTAATAAAGGAGTTATGTTGTGTCTTCGGAAATATAGAAAAAAGCAATCAATTTCAACATAGATACCAAGTCAAAAGATGTTTGTTATTACTTAGTTGTAATTTTAGTTTAGATAAATCAGTTATTTATACTACTTTACATTGTTTTTTGAATAAAGCATACCTGCATTCATGACCACATTTATTTGAACTGCACTTAGGACATGGGAAATGACATCCTGAACAAGTTTCATCTAAGCAATCACATAAGTCTTTTCCAGTTGCAGCAATATGTCCTTTCTCATTATAAATAGTTTTACTCCTACGGCTGAAAATGTTATTTAGATGGTAAACATGTTTTTGAGATGGGGCAGTACCTTATAGGCATGGGGATTATTACTAAATGATACAAAAATTACAAAAATATTAAATTGATTACTTTCTGAGTTACAGGTGGCTTCTCAGTTCAGATGTTTAGATTGAGGAGCCACATTTACATTAGTATAACTTTTGATACATTTTACTACAAATTTCAGAATTTGTACTATAACTTTTTTCTAATTTGCTACTAAATAATGGTGCGTTTCCTTTTAAATTTTTTAGTTGCTCCTCAATCCATAGGGACATCTTTTATGGTATGTGTTAGTTGTTAGTTTTATGGGATGTGATAAGTCGAGAGTGTAAATACTTACACACTATTACAGAGAAAGAAAAATCATAAGTATCCTACTTTAATTAATATTATAAAGGCGAAAGTTTGTGAGTGTGTTTGAATGTTTGTTACTTCTTCAAACTCAAACGGCTGGACCAATTTTGATGAAATTTGGATAGAGGTAGCTGACAACCTGGATTAAACAAATAGGCTACTTTTTATCTCAGTAAAATAATTTATTTTGTAGTTCATGCTAGCGGAACCGCTGGCATAGCTTGTGTTCAATAAATACAAAGACTCATTAACGATATCTTACCTATTGAAATAGCTTTTTCTATTCATTTTACGCCGTTCACGAGCTGATGTTTCTGGATCGAAATTGTCTAGAAAATTCATAATTGGTATAGCTTTCATTTATGTACCTTCCAAACTTTATTTCTAATTTCTCCTTAGAAAAGTACTCTGTGTTTCTATTACGAAACAAAAGTGACAGCACAGACTATTAGATGTACAAGTAGTGACAGCTAACAGCATAGATAATGGAAGCTAACAGCTAAAGTCTGGCAAATGAAAGTAGTCTGAAAAAGCGCGGCAAAACTAAAAAATATCAGTATAGCAACCTCAAAATTAGTATGACATACCTGGAATAACCAAATTTGATACTTTATAATATAAAATAATTTGCTTTTGCTGAAAAAAAATTTATTTGTACACTACTGCTTGACTGCATGTTGACAGGTCCAAAAATGGGAATAAGTCTACGAAATAAATCAATACTGCGGTAGTAGCAGCTACTAACCCAACTAGATAACCTCTTATCAAAAGAAACTTACCACTAAGTTTTTGATAATTACGATTGCTATAAATTTAAGTTCCCAGAAGGATTCGGGGCAGGTCTTTGCCCAGCAGTGGTTTAGGTTAGGCTAAGTTAAAAACAATGATATTAAAATGGCTAGCGCTAATGGCGTAAAATTGAATTTCTATTCAGACAAAGTAAACTGAAGTTTCTGAGATATAAAATCACTACCTATATTGATCAAAATGAAAGAAACACGTGACATTTCAAAAAATCAGTTTACTACGTCTTTACGTCTTTTAATACGTCTACAATTATTAATAAATTAAAGAATCTTAAAAGCTGTCGGAGCACCTACTAGGTTAACAGAGGAAGATGAAAGTAAACTAATAAATGTTGTGATAGTGTCTGCAGATTATGGCAGCCCTTTAACAAAACTTGATCTGCGTATTAAAGTGCACAATTATTTAAAAAAAAATTAAAAAGATCTTTTTAATGGCAAAATGCCAGGTGAAAAATGGATTAACAATTTATTGTCACGACACAATGATAAACTAACTGTCAGATGTACGCAAAATATAAGCAAATCACGAGCACAAACAGGAGAAGAAGAAATTTAAAATTATTTTAATAATCTACGAGAAACTTTAGATGGTGCACCACCAGTTAATATTTTAAATTATGACGAGACGAACTTTAGCGATGACCCTGGCTCATCAAAAGCTATATTCCGACGTGATGTTAAATATCCAGAAAGAATTGTTAATAGCACAAAGGGGTGTGTTTCTTTAATGTTTAGTGGCACTGCTGATGGCAAATGTCTGCCACCTATATAGAATACAAAACCGAACATCTTTACATGAATGGGTTTTTAATGGGCCCGATGACGCAAGATACAACTGTACACGTAGTGGATGGTTTGACGATGGAATTTTTGAAGATTATTTTCGAACTTTTGTTTATAGAATGGGCCAAAAAACTTGAAGGCCCCAAAGTGGTCATAGAGGATAATCTATCTTGTCATCTAAACCCTGAAATAATTCAGCTCTGTGAAGGGCAAAAAATCAAGTTTGTACAATACTATGTAAATACAAAACAGAAAATCCTTCCCAAAAGAATATGAATTAAAACACTTCCCGGGCTTACTAAAAGCTCTAATTGAAAATATTGAGATGCGACATTGTAAAAATTTGCAAAGTGGATTTAGAGCAGCCGGTATTATCCTTTTAATCCTAGAGAAGTCCTGAAACGAATCCCAGAAATCCAATTTCCTGAATCGACAGCTTACAAGATTGATGAATAGTTGCTAGATTACCTAAAACAATCCAGAGCACCAAATCCTATGAAAATTATTAGAAAAAAAAAGACGTGTGTCACTCGGGGACTGCCGCGGTAAAGCTATTGCATAGCATTTTTTATCAACTTATGCAATTATAATTATTTATTTATTTTATTTATGCAGTTTTTTTCCTTTGTTTTTTATTCTTTGATGCATTCATTACGCTGTTCATAAATATGAAGTTGTTGGCTGTGAATTTGATTTTCCGGTAACGTTACATTTTCTATATTTTCAACAGACACTTCCTACCTTGCACGACATTCTCTTCATTACTGCACAATTTTCGTCTTTTCCTGTGAAAAAAATGAGGAAATCATAAAGTTAAATAATATTGAGTCATATATTACAATTTCTTTCTAAATATTATTAAATCAAATTACATATCCACGTAAGGTTTTTCTGCATTACGTTGACGAAATTCCTTTTGACGTTCAGCATTTGTTTTTGGTACTTTTTTTTTTTTTTTTTTTTCATTTTTCTTCAAATCTTTCTGACGCTGATAATATGCCCTTTGACGTTCACAATTTCTTTTTCTTTTTAGCTCTTTATGCTTTTCTTCTCTATAAAAAGAATTATTAGATAAAAAATTATTTCAAAAAAATTGAACAAAAATAACGATATTAAGGATTGAGGCGGGAATCTTCAAATTTGGCGGTCGAACTTTTTGATTATAATTAATTGTGGCGTTATATTTTCATTGTTATTGTTTATTCTTATAGTTTGTCTTTCTTTTCAATTTTTATATCTGTAATTTTGTGTAGTTTAGTTAATTTTGTGTAACTTCGAGAAAAATCAGTGGTAAGTTTTGTATTTCATATAAATCATGGATCTGGATCCTGAGCCTGACCCTCCTCCTGACAAACACCCTTTGTTAACACTATTAGATGCAGATAAATATATTTCTTCTGACCGTAAAATGTTGAACTTAGGATCTGTTGAGGATATGAAAAAGTATAGACGGAAATTGACTCAGACTTTTAAACCAATAAAAGATAAATCTGTTAGGTTTAATAAGAAGCCATTAATTAAAAACATTTCTTTAAAATCTTTCAATTAGTAGAACACTCAAGACCCACGAGATTCAATTTCAAAATAAATATTAAGTCCCGCTTTACAGTGGAATTGGTAACAGAGGATCCAAAAGCAGGTACAACTCTGCATCCACTAAAATTTGGCTACTTTTTACAAAAAAATCAAATGACATGTTTTAGAAGACGGAATAAAAAAATTTGGTAGAAATCGCCTGTCAGTATCATTTAAGTCGGCAATAGCTGCCAATAAATTTTTAAGCAATTCTATATTAGGTAGTAATAATAATAAAACTTCAATTCCAACATATAATATATGTAAATTAGGAATAATTCGTGAGATTCCAATTGAGTTGTTAATAATTTAAGAATTCCTGATGGATTTGGGTCAATCATACGTTTCCTGTAGGCTTAATAGGAAGGCCAGTAGCCCAGAGGGTTCTACTTGGCTCCCTACACAAACAGTAGTCATAACTTTTGACGGACAAGCTCTTCCTTCTCGGGTATTTTGTTTTTACTCATGTCTGCCAGTGGAACAATTTAATTACCCAGTAATACAATGATTCAATTGCTGCCGTTTTGGGCACACACGGATTCAGTGTAGAAGCAAACCTCGTTACTTTAAATGTGGTGAGAATCATGATGGTTCATCATGTTATGTAGATGGGGACTACAGATGTATTAATTGTTTTGGACTTCACAAAGCCATAAATAAAACTTGTTCAGAGTTTGTGCGTCAAAAAGACATAAAACATTATATGTCTAATCATTCAGTCTCTTACCAAGAGCTGACAAAAAATTCTCACCTGCACAAAAATCATTTGTTGAGGTTTTAACCTCTAACCCTAATGGGGATAAACCATTAATACACACACCGGTAGATGATTCAAAAAGAAACACTTTTTCATATAAAAAAACAGTTTTATTAAAACCAAAAATACATGCTCCTTTAACTTAGGGCTATGATATTAAAGCACATAAGGACTTGATTAAAAATTATAAAAATTCCTCCTTCAAATAATGGTTGCGCCTTGAATAACAATAAAGATACCAATGAAGAAAATGTAGATATAAATGCCTTGATTATTTCCTTGATGAATATTATTTCTAATTCTTGTTTACCTGACCACGTTGTAATCAACTTGATTCAAAATATATCAGATACACTTTTTAATTCCTTCAAACATGGATTACATTCTTCAGTGCAACTGTAGAAGTGTAATATCAAAACGGACTGATTTATATTACTTGATTAATAGATTTAAACCACCTATTTTGGCTTTATGCGAGACTTGGTTGAAACCAGGTACCATATTTAAAGTACCAGGCCATTTTATTCTGAGAGAAGACAAAGAGGATGGTTTTGGAGGCTCAGCCCTTCTTATTAAAAAAAATGTTTTTTTTTTTCAAATCTTTATCACTGCCTTTTTTTAATAAGGGGAAATTAAATGCAGTTGCAGCTATAATAGATAAAATTTCATTTCTCTCTCTTTATATTCCCCATATAGATACTTCAGTAATTCCTGTACTTAAGTGTATTATTGATTCTATCCCTTCTCCAGTTATTATTTTAGGTGACTTTAACGGTCATCATTCCTTGTGGGGCACTCCTAACGATGATAGGTTAGGAATTGAACTCGCTGGTATAATAGATGATTTGAACTTATGTATCTTAAATGATGGCTCAGTGACTCGTCGTGGTATTCCGGGTCAATCTTTGAGTTTTTTAGACATTTCTCTTTGTTCTTCATCCCTCTTTTCCTGTTTAATGTGGAGGTGTCATGACTGTCATGAGTAATCATATGGTATGGTCACTTTCCAATCATCATTTCGAAGCCTACCTCAGTTTGAAGTTAGCGGCTGATGAATGCTTTCCTTGTAAAAATGTTGCTAGTAGTAATATTCAGTCTCCACCTTGGTAAGACAAGGAATGTACTCAGGCTATTCATAGACGAAATATTTCTGAAAAAAGTTGTAACTTGGTGCTTGATTTAAATTCTTTTCTTCAATACAAAAATACTCTAGCGGCAACTAAAAGACTTTTAAAAAAGAAGAAGCTCCCGCTTGTTAGTTGGCAACGTTTTTGTTTGTCACTGTCGCCTGAAACTTCTCCCTCTATAGTATGGAGAAATATTCGTCGTTATAGATCTTCCACAAAAACTAATAATAATTGTTCTTCCTTGTCGCTAGAGTGGGTTGAACCCTTTTTAAATAAACTGGCCCCAAGTTAAGTTCCTAATTTAGATGAAATGCTTTATAATTACATTTCTGATTATATTTTAGGGTCTACTGTGCCACTCTAAGATTAAGTAGTTGGTATAAATGAATCATACAATCAGAAGGTTGAATATAAAGTGTATTTGTTACTTTTTTTTTTTTTTTTTTTAGAACTGACTACACTGTTAGCCTTAGGGGCCCTAAAGCCGTTCACCGGACTTGGAGGCGAGCGCAGAGGGCACTCAGCCGCGAAAGTTTTGTGGACGACTCGCACGAGGGTGCCAAAGTGGCCGGACCTCGGCTCGGGCGGTCGTCGCGCTCGCAATAGGTCGCGATCTATTCGAATCCCTACACCTACGATTCGAGCTAACTAAATATACACATAGGCACGTTCCCTTTCTCCTGGGAGGAAGGAAGGAACCGTGCGTATGTGTATTCAGTAATCGGAATGTTTCTACACTAACTAGCGCTAACTAACTAGCGTAAAAAAGAAAAAAAAAAGGTCCCTCACAGAACCTATGTACCTGTGTGGTGTGCACGTGTGTATGTTCATACGTGTGTAGTGTTGTATGTAGGTAGCTAAGTGATGCACGTACAGTGTCACTTGTATCGCGCGGGCGGTTGCCTGACCCAAGGGTTTCACACCGAGGAACGGACCTAGGCTTGGGTTACCGCTAGAGAGGGTGGACGTGACGGGTGTGCTGGAGCGAAATTGACCGCCCGCCCTCTGCGGAGAGAACGGTGGTTACGCGGGCGTGGGCGCTGGCACGCTCTGTTTGGAGAGACGGATGTGTAATATTTATTCGAATTTTCGATGTGATCGTCGGGATCAATAAAAATATTGCGCGAATAAAAATATTGCGCGAATAAAAATATTGCGCGAATAAAAATATTGCGCGAATAAAAATATTGCGCGGTATTTGTTACTAAAATGTTCAGGTCTTTATACCCGAACATATGTGTCTGTCATAGTGGGAGAATCCGGTCCCTTGTTCCTTGCTTGCGTTTGGTCAATGCAGTGTGGACAACAGATGTCGTAGCCCAACAGATACGGTAGCGGGTCGAGCGCCATGGTGCCGAGGAGCGTCCGCTTGGGGTATTGTTCTCGGCCGATCCCTTTCGTTATTTATTGCGTTATTAATGTTGCGCTATTGTGAAGACGAAGTATCGACGCCAATCTTCCGGGTGGCATCCTGTGGAGCGCTTCCTCAATGCGGTAGGTTCGCATGTGCTTAACGCAAGGATGAGAACGTATTTGTGATTGATAATATTTAGGTTGGTAGCAGCTACAATAGTAACACCTTGGAGTCCTTAGATGCTCCTTTTTCAGTACAGGAATTGAAATTAGTCTTGAACCGTGTTTCTGATACGTCACCTGGGATTGATGGTATTCCATATTCTTTTATGGTTAATAATATGCAAAGCCTTTAACTTTATCATTTATTTTGAATTTAATAAATATTATTGTTGAAACTGGTCGCATTCCAAACTCGTGGAAACAACAAATTGTAATTCCTATTTGAAAACCTAATAAAGATCCTTTAGATGCGAATTCTTTCAGGCCTGTGGCTTTGTCATCGGTTCTCTTTAAATTGACAGAACATCTAATCAAAAATAGGTTAGAATGGTTTTTAGAGCACCACAATCTTTTAAGTTCTTCTCAGTTTGGGTTTAGGAAGGGACGTAGTGTTTCTGATAGTCATTAAATTTTTTCGACAGATATTCAAATTTCTTTAACCAGGAATGAATCTTCGGTGGCTGCATTTCTTGATATTGAAGCTGCTTATGATAATGTTGACTTGATAGTACTAAAAAACAAGCTGCAGAACCTTAATATTCCTTCAAAGTTTATAAATTTCATTTTTAATCTTTTTAGTGGTAGAACTATTATCTTGAGGACTCTGGGAATGAACAATCACAGCCGAGTACTTTGGAAAGGTGTACCACAGGGGTCTATTCTTAGTTCTATATTGTATGATGTTTATACAAATGATCTAGATTCTGTAGTTTTCCCTCAGTATTCTGTTCTTCAGTATGCTGATGATTTACTAATTTATTCCTCGAACAGTTCGATAGGTTTGGCTGCTAAAATTGTAGAGCAGTCATTGGATAAATTATCGCATTGGATGTCTGATCATCGTCTTTCCTTTTCTGTTTCTAAAAGCAAAGTAGGCGTTTTTTCTCGTAGAAAAACTAATCCTCATATAAGTGTTTCTTTAAATCAGGCGAGCTTATCGTTAAGTAACGAAATATTTGATAGCAAATGTACAGGCATTCCGCATGTTAATTACATAGTTGCTAAGTGTGAAAGACACATTAATATGATGAGAGCACTTTCTGGAGTTTGGTGGGGTCCTCATTCTTTTTCTTTAAAGTTAATATCTAATACAATGATAAGAAGTCTTTTAGACTATAGTTCTTTCACTCTTTGTCCTGTTAATAAATCTGTAATTCATAAGCTTAACCTTATTCAATCTAAGAGCCTGCGTATTGTCATTGGGGCTATGAAAAACACTCCCATTGATGCACTTCAAATAGAATGCGCAGATCCACCCCTGTACATAAGAAGACAGTTTTTATCAGATCGGTATCTATACAAATCCTTTCAACTTTTGGACCATCCTCTTCATAAAAAAATAACTTATCTTGATAGCCTTATTGTTAAAAATAATAGCAACTGGCATCGGAGGCCTCTACCGCATTTAATTCATAGTCTCAGGAATCTACATAAACAGGAATGTACAATCACAAATTTTCCATGTAATCCTCTCTTCTTTTTTGATTACAGTGTGCTTATTTTCCAACCTGATGTAAGATTATCCATAGGTATAGGAAAAAATATGTCAAATATTGATTCCAAACTTTCGAATTTTATTAAAAAGAACGCTCCTAATGGGGAAGTTTTTTTTTACTGATGCATCTAAATCTGTTGAACCACTTAAAGGAAATTTTCCAGATTTTTTGGAAATATTTCAACCATTCAAAATAACAAACAAGGAGTAGGTGTATTTGAAACTTTTTAAATACTCTTCTCTAATATCTAACTTTTCTGGGGAATACTTAGCTATTTGGGAATGTATCAGCTATATCATAACGGAAAAAATTGCCAGGGCTGTGATCTTTATGGATTCTTCAAGTTGTTTATAATCTCTTTTACATAATCCTTTAAAAAAAAAAAAAAAACTCCTATTTCTCTTGTAATTTAAAACAAACTGAAATACTGTGTGCAACTAGGTTTACAAGTTTCCTTGATATGGATTCCTGGTCATTCAGTTATCCATGGTAATGAAAATTCTGATGGTTTGGCTAAATTGGCAGCTTTTCAAGGTGCTCCTGATAATTCTTTATATAGCCAGGATTTTACTTTCTTTTCTACCTCGTCAAGACTTGGTTGAAAGGTGGAACATGCACTGGGATCATTCAAGCAAAGGTAAATTTTATAAAAGATTATAGTAAGACAACCCGTCCCTAGTACTTCCAGATGCCGTGATATACGTCTCCCGTCTAGGTACTATGATTACTCTATGTAGGTTGTATATGCATCGGTTGTTGTTAGTTCTATTCTTGAATTTGACAGAAAATAAAAAGAAGAGCTCTAGCTAGCGCGTCATTTGAATGTCTTTTAAAATGACTGTCGTGTTTTCTGATTATTTTATATAATAGCCTAACTTACGAATGTGTAATACATTGTGGTGGTTGAATAAACATTTCAACTATCTGCCGACTATATTATTTATAATACAGAGCTAGCTTGGCGAAAAGATTTAAATTTTCAATTGTTCTAAAACCGTGGTTCTCCAAATGGAGATTTAGTAAGAAAATTACAACTATTATTTCGAGGCTAAGGTTTGGCCACTGTTCTTCGCCAGTCCACCTGAACAAAATAAGAATTAGAGATACATCTATCTGTGAGTGTGGTCTGGAAGAGGGTAACATTATGCATATTCTTTTCAACTGTTCTGTTTTTAACTCTTTACCACTGTATGATATTTTGTGTAACTATACGGCTATTCTTCCTTATTCTTCGACCTGTCATCTATCCTATCTCTCAGTAATAATATATATATATTAGATCATTAGTAAAATTTGTTAATCATTATAAATTGTCATTGTAGGCTTCTAATATTATTTTTAATTGTATTTATTTATTACCACTTCTTCATTTACCCGCCTATTCCCTCCATCTGCCTAAAGTATCGAAATCGCTTAACTAGAAATTGGTAGTAATAGTCTCTAAAGTGGACTGGGTTGCCAAGATTGAAATAAGAAGAAGAACGATATTAAGAGTTTGATCATCGAATTTCGCGCGATGTACATTTATTTAGATATAATATCATATATACTTTCTCTGCGCGGCATTAATGTGTATTACCTATACATAAAAAACAAAGGTACTAAATAGTACACGTGCTTAGTTTAATAGTTTCTGTTATATACATAATGAAGAATGAATTTACATACATACATATTGAAAATCTAAATTGAGATTTTAAGCTATAAGCGTGTGTGTGTATATAAAGAGGGCTACTTTTAATATCGCTCATTTTAATATCAAAAATTTTTGTTATCTTTAATGCAGTATTATATATAAATTAACAAAAGAAAAAATAATACTGCATTTGTGATGATAATAATAAAATGATAATAATGAATAATGATAATAATAATGATAATATAGAGTACTCACTCATTTTCTTTCACTATTTTTTCGTGACTTTCTTCATTAATAAATGCACTTTGTTTATTCATCTTTAAAACGCTTTGTACACAAATTATACAAGTACAGATATTCACTGTTGAACATAGATGATAAATACCTATACACCTATAAACTTTCTCACAAACAGCTGATAACGTATTCGTCCGTTTTCGAATTAGCTCGTCTCGATTCAAGCGAGCTTCCAGATTGCAGGTGAAGAGGGTGATTACGCATGCGCTGTAACGCCGATACAACCAATGCCACCTAGAGGCGAGTTGCAGAACTAAAGAGACAAGCGTGATATTTGAAAAAGTCATTAAAAGTTCTGCTATTCATCGAATGATGGCAAAACTAAATAAACAGGGACGGATCTACGAAATAAATTATTAAATTTATTAAATAGCCAAGCTGAATTAGATCGTGAGTGTATTAATATAATAAATTATTTTGTGATTAGCTTTGCCCACTACGTTATGCTATGTTTTATTTTTCAAAATACTCAATTTGCAAATAATACTAATGAAATATTTATTATATTACGTAATTTACAGGTTATTATTTATAAGTTAAGCGTGTAAGCGAAACAAACTCACTTGCGTTGCGTATTCATAATATTTGTCGGAAAAGCCTTTTTCTTCGATAAGTGGAATAGGCTAATGCTAAATATTTTCTCAAACCGAACCAGTAGTTTTTAGTTAGCATGTTGAACGAAAAAGAACACAAACGTGCAAACAAAAAACACTTTTGCTTCATAATATTAGAATATAAGTGAAAAATAGATAGTATACTTTATTTAATTTGTATGTAATCATTAATCTTTCTTTTTTATTATATCATACTTGCATCTATTAATTATATCATCAATTCATCATACAGATCTAAGTATTTTTTTCGTTAAGAAATTATTTTCTAGATCTGGTCCTGGAAAATGCGTCTGAATGTCGAATTGTATAGAGTTGCAAAACGACAATATTTTAATTTTATCATACTCCTAAAAATTTATTTTTAATAAAATAAATCATTTTCTATGTATATCCAGTCGTTGGCGTCCGAATCTGAAATAAGTAAAATAAAAGACAGCTGACCAAAAATTTGCTTTTATTTAGTTTTAGTTTTGAAAATGTATGCCGTAAGTAATTTCTCTATCGAAATAATACTCAAATTTGACAAAAATTGCTATACTTGTATATTAAAATATGTCAAAATGTAAAAAAAAAAACTATTTATATATATTATTTTATTACTTATAATCATAGAGTAATAAAGTCCGCTCACTGTACCTAGAGAGTGCAAAACTTGTTCTAAGTATCGAAACAATGCGATTCATTTACGCGGGTGTAAGGAAGGGCACGGGGTAGGACGTGGTTTGTCCCTTATCTCTAAAGTGATGTGCGTTGTCCACCGGTACAGACATTATATCGATATATTCGTTGGTGTTAAAAATAACTTCGACAAATGTTTATTTTACTTGTTTATTATAATAATGATAACATAATTATCTTAACCACTAAATACATAATATATATAATAACAAAAAACTAAAACATTTTTCAAGAACCTTCAAATAAAATTAATTTATTGTAAGTCTGTCTCTTTTCCTAAGATTTTCCGAGTATTTCTTTTCATTGGGAAGATTTTTACTTTTAATAAACTGTCTCTTAATTATTTCAGCACTTGAGATATTGATTCTGCTTAATATATGGACATCGGTTTTGTTCATTAAATCTTTCTTTTTCAAGTCTTGAAGTAAATCCTCCATGCGAAATAATTTACGCTTCAAACGCCTTTTATGGCACTGCAGGCGTTTTATTTTTAATAAACGTTGATGCGATATACGTTCCAGGCATTCTATACGTGATTTTAGTTTTTTTTTTTGCGAGGAGAATCAATAATCATATCTGGTACAAAACTAGCAGTGACTTCAACATCATTTTCTCTTTCTTGTACAGTTTCCTCAATCTAAAATAAATACAATGAACATTAAAGTAAGTATAGTTTTGTAGTGACACTAACCATGAACAAT
The DNA here is from genome assembly GCA_033032175.1 of Saturnia japonica. Taxonomy (NCBI): domain Eukaryota; kingdom Metazoa; phylum Arthropoda; class Insecta; order Lepidoptera; family Saturniidae; genus Saturnia; species Saturnia japonica. Next base: position 5,886,114 of record CM065311.1, on the reverse strand, counting down.
TAATGACAATATAAATTATAGAATATTTTTATAAAATTTCTCACATCAAGTTTTAACGTAGGTACTGCATTTGATAATAAATATTGCCTTTTCTTGCTCAAATCAAAACATGATTCCTCAAAATGCTGAGAACATATTGTAGTTCGAGGCCCTGGAAACCATCCAGCTTTACAAACTACATCTATCCATTTCTCTTTTGTCGTTGGGTCTTTAGGAAAGCTGCAAGATCACAAAAATACTCACTGAGTAAATTTCTAAAAAATATATAAGTAAATAAATTATATTAATACTAATTCAAATAACTGAAATATCACATATTATCATTACAATATCGAAAACATTATATTAGGTACTAAATATTGTGATAGGACAAATTAATATTCTTTACTAATGAATATTTAGAAATAAATTATATTCAGAATCATACTTAAAAGAAACAATATTAATTAAATAAGGTAGGACCTAGTCTATATTCATAAAATGCGGTAATAGTCACTCGATACAATCAAGAGTAGGCACAACACTACAGCGTCTTGAGTAAACTGAACTGCCATGGCGGCGTGTCATCTAATTAATAATTATTTTGACGCAAAATAATATTCCATGAGTACTTACACATGAAAAGAGATACCACTGGGTTTCAAGTTTTTCTTTCTATAATGGTTTTTACAAGTTTTCACTGCACAATTAGACATTTTGCTTCGTAAAAGTATTATTTTGACAGAGATAAGCACTGGACGAAACGCGTGAACCGACTGAGCGTAGGTACAGGCGTCGGGGAAGACATACATGAAAAATTCATGTATAGGTGGTAAGACAGGCGAGACCGTTGTTCTGGTTCTATATTCTAACACGCTAAGTTCATAATTCTATGCTTATAATGAACAAATAAAATTATGTAGGTTTTACAACTCTATGTATGTCGTTCTTTCATAAAACATATTTTACAACGCCATCTAGCGATGAGAGGAGTCCGTGTTCCCGTCGAGCCTGTCGTGACGCCCAAGTCAAAGTATCGCTACTGTGCCGGTCGGAGTGGGGAGTGTTAGGTTATTTTCGTTACGGAATTTCTGAATTCGATCTCCACGCTCAAGGCCCGCGATAGAAGCTATGCAATAGCTTAAAAATATGTTGAGCCTGGAAAGTATATCTCTGTTACCGACTTTGAAAAACAATATTTATATCAAAAACAAGGACCCAACGACAAAAATAAAAACAGTGAACGTAAACCAAAACCTAATTTAAAGAAAACTAATACTCACAACATTACCATTAAAGGACGACATAAGATCGAACATAGCAATAACAATATTGTATTGAACGAGAAAACTGGAGTTCTAGATATACAAGGAATAAAAAGTTTAAATATTAACGAAGAAAAAAAGATTGTAGTAATGACAATAAAATTAAAGAAGAAATTCACATTAAAACTAATAAAAACAAAAAACCTTACATTAAAACAGAAAGTTTACAAGAAAACTCAATTACGAAAACTATATTGAATGAAAACACAGGATTTATGCAAACATTTATAAGAACTGCTGCAACTGTAGAGAACCTAAGTCTCACATCTTGACTGAAAATATAATATTGACACCAATAGTTCATAACGACCTTGAACAAGATAAGATTGAAGTGTATGATGATATAAATTTTGAAAATAAGGAAAATGTAGAAAATATTTTAGATGAACTGATAACAGTGGCAGATATGGCACATGACGTGAAATTTAAGCGACGTGCAGAGAAAAATATTGGTAAAGACATAAAAAAGACACTATCCAAAAGAAATTGAAAGAGAAATTGCACAGTGCTAGTTCAACATCCATTGAAGAAATTTTGATGAGTGTACATAGTGACAGTGATCTAGATAACTGATTTAGAACATTTAGACGACAGTGATATAACGTACTGTTCAAATATAAGTGATATCGATTCAATTCAAGAAACTACAGAAATTGATGAAGATGATAAGGTAGTTAAAAGAAAAAATGATGAGAGGGAAGAGAAAATATTTAATGAGATTATGCGTAGAGATTTAGAGACTGAGAAAGATACAAAAACAGAAGGTACTAAAACTGACAACAGAGTAGTATCTGATTTTAAAGTATTTAAAGAATATGGACAATCAGTAAAGATTAAAAATAATGTAAAAGAAATAAGTATTGAAACAAGAAAGTTTAACTTAGGAGATACTGTTCTAGTTATATATTATCCCAAGAAAAATTGAAATATTATATTGGCGTAATAACTGAAATTAATTTTCAATTGGAAAAAAAAAATGCTACCTACTACCTACAAAACAGTGGTGCTAAAAGGTGATTTTAAATTTGTGAAACCAAAACGACCAGATATAGATGATGTACCTGATGATTTAATTGTAAAACAAGTAGACATATTGCAAATTAACGAAAAAAATGAGTTTGATATGTTTACAGAACCTGTATTTATTATAGTCGTATTTCTTACAAATAGGTCCCTCAAAAGGGGATTATTATATTTTAATATTATTTATGTGCCATTCGATATTTATTGGTGTTAAAGTAATCCTACCATTTTTCATCAACACATTATTTACTCATTTTTATATTTAATTATAGGTACAATAAAAGTAATACCATCATTGCATTTGTTTTCTAGACATTTTTGTATGAAGATTCTAAAAAAGGTCTACCTAACTTTGCCCACCCAATTTACAGAGCCTCCATACGAATTTCAATCGTTTTTAGGATAATATTCGCATCTTTACATAGTTATGTATGTTTACTCTAAAAGTCAGTAATGTAAGTGTTAAAATGGCTTGGCAATTGAAGGATGGCAAAGTTGGGCACTTTTTCACTTTACTTTGCCCACCTCTTCCTACTTTATTTTTAGGATAACTATAAAGTAATTGAGTATTTCAAGTATAACACTTTATTACACAATTAGTTTTCCCAACAAATAAAACCTTCGGTTCTGTTTAAGTTACTTACTTTTTTGTCAGAGGACAATAAGGTATAAAATCCGGGCAATGTTGGAGGATTTGACGGTACCGGAATTTTTTTTCGTGTCGGTTTTATTGGATGAATAATTGTCTTTTATAAGTCGGTATATTTCAGTATTTTATCGAGGTGGTCTCGGTATTTTCGTTAAATTTTCCAGATCGTTATTGTTAGAATTTTATAAAAATAAGAAGAATAAAACGAATTATTGTCTATGTGCATGTCGGTTGTCAAGTCAACGCTGAAGTATAAAACTGTAACAAGTGGTAGTTGATTTAAATATTTATAATAAAAGAAAATGTAAAACATCGCACAAACAAACAACCAAATAACATCAGTTAACTCATTCTGGCACTCACGGAAAATGGAAAGGGCAACAATAAAATAGGTAGATCAACTCAAACCATGTACAGTCACCGCAAGCACCAAGTTTGTTTGTGTGTTTTTGTATTTTGTACACTTTGTCTACCTTAGTTAATTGTGATCTTAATAGACTGAGTTGAGTGGTAAATAAAACTAGGTGAATAAATAGGCACTGAGTGTAGACAAAGTAATTGATTCTGTAAATGAAGTTCAATATCAAGCTATGTTAAGAAGTGCAGGTAAGTACTCACTTGACGCATAAATAAGAATAAAATTGCATTTTTTCGACAATTATAAGAATGTGTTACTTTTGTAATCAAAATGTTACTTTTTGAGCAGTCCTTGGTAACTTTGCGCTATTGGCCACTGGAAAGTGGCAACACACAATCCTGTATGTGGGAAACAGTGATTTTTATATTACATTATTGGGGAAGATGAGTTGGTATTTTTTTTTATTTAGAATAGTGAAACTTAATATTTATAAAATACTAGTGAAAGAATTTTTGCGATATCTAAACTGCTCTTTTAATAAACTTTTAAACTTACGCGTTCTTTTTATTTTATGAATAACGAGGCTTTGATATTGACTATTTATTTATTAGAACAATGACTTCAGAACACTTATTTCTTACATTATATTTTACTTGTCCACAGCGTCATATCTTAACGAGCAGTGTTGCCAACAACTACAACTATACTATAAATGTTACCTCAATAGTTCTTAAATTGTCGTCCGTATAGCCCGCTCGACGCGTGACGTCACATCGCTCGTCACTGCTCGGCGCTCACCCGCACGTGTTATCGTATGCAGTATTTTTACGTTATTCTTGTTATTTTCGTATATTTTGGTAATTATGGAAAATAAACTACCGTACAGATATTATATTGTACCTCTATGTACTAATACAACAATAAGCACTCCAGAAAAAAAACTTTTTCCATGTCCCAAATGATAAAAAAGTTAAAAATAAGTGGTGTAAGCTAATGAGAAGGGAGGAGCCGTTAACAGCAAAGACAAGTCGACATTGTTGCGAAGATCATTTTAATGAGAGTACCTACCTATTTAATTTTATAATGTTTATGTATTAAATTACTAGTTTATGGTACTTACAATTAATTATTACAAAACAGGAATGAACGTGGGCAAAGGTATTTACAAAGAAATAAAGCTAGGTTTTCGTAAAAATTACATTGTTGTCTTTTTCGGTTTAAATGTCGATAGTGTTGTCATAAGATGTTATCGATGAAAAATTTGTAGGAAAAATACTTAAATGTCTTTGAGCCATTACTATGTACCTTGGCCATTCATCTTTTATCACCAGGTTACATGTTACATGACATAGCCAGCATGCCTGTTTGTCACTGGTTCCACGTTGTGTAGGAATTCCTTTATATGGAAGTTATCAGATAGTACTGGCGTTTTGTCCAGAATACATCTGTAATAAAGTTTACTCATATACAATAACATTTTTTACTGCAGATCAATTCAGACACAGAAAATCATATGAGATGGAGACTGTTTGGCGGAACTTTCAAATTGAAACAAGGCACAGTACCATCTAAATTCCATTGTCAAAAAACAAAAAGAACATCTACAGTCACTCGTCCTGGATACGACAAAAGACAGAGAATAGATTTCTATGAAACGCTGCTTACAAAAGAAGTACAGCCGTCAGTAGCTCAGCAGGACACTGTATTTGTGTCATTTAATAATGAACCTCTGGATGAGAATGAGCCTATTAATCCATTACCAATTGACAAGACTGTGACGATAGAGTTGCCTAAAACAGAAAACAAAAAAACGAAGGATAAGAGGATACAAGTAGAACAACAAAAAAGAAACGTCCAAACTCAGACCATAAAAAAGAGAGAAAATGTTGAAATGCTTTCACAAAATTTTGACATCAGTTTTGGCAGTGATGAAAATGTTTGTAGCGGTAGTTCAGTTTCAGTATCATCATATTATAGTAATCCCATCGAAACCTGTGAAGTACATTCGGATAATTTTAAAAACACTGTTTCAAAATTGAAAATCACTCTAAACTTTATTTGGGGATTCCGAAACAATCATACTTCGTTATTAGCCTATTCGTGGAAAATAGTGGATGTCCATTAATACATATATTGATTACATTAAAGAAAATTAAACTTAATGACTCTTATCGACGTTTGGAAATTGATTTTAATACCAAAAATGGAAGTCGTATTTTTAGGAATACCGTGATTTTACTAGCTAAATGCCTAAAGCAAATAATTTATTTTCCAAATAAAGAAGCCGTCAGAGATAATCTTCCAATTCCTTTTAGAAAAAGATTTTATAATACAATAAATATTATAGACTGCTTCGAGATCAGAATAGAGAAACCCTCCAACGCTCTACATCAAGCTTTATCGTGGTCACAGTATAGAGGCTGCAATACTATAAAGTATTTAGTGTCTATAACGCCAGACGGAACGATCAACTTTGTATCTGACGGTTATGGTGGTAGGGCTACTGATACAGACATTTTTCAAAATAGCAAAATTTTAGAGTTGATGCCAAAGGAAAATGCAATCATGGCCGACAGAGGATTCAAAAGTATTGCAGCAGATGTAGAAATGTCTGGTTGCCACCTAGTAAGACCTCCAAGCGTCAGCACAGGTAATGCAAGTACTAAAAACGAAGTTATAGAAACCAAACGGATTGCAGCTTTACGTATCCACGTCGAACGGGCAATCGGTCGTATACGAGAATTTAAAATGACTTCGCCTCATGCATGTATTGACACAAAAGTTATTGATATGTTAGATGATGTCGTTATAATCACATGTGGGTTAGTAAACTCACAAAAAAAATAGTTTCGTAATGTGAATGCTACTAAATTCGTAACATCTCATACACTCACGCTCTGACAGCGTGTTTAATGACAATAATAATATTTAATAAAACTATTTAGTATGAAACAGCCATTCATTAGAACAGTTGCTTAAATATATTTTCCTTCCAAAATATTTCACATTTTTTAATCAACTCCTCACAATAATCCTTATCATAAATTACTTCATATATATCAAATTTTTTTTGTTGACTAGAATATTCGTGTGCGATACAAAATAAGCACTTCTCTTTTTTTGTAAAAAAACATTTGCATTTGAGTATAATATTTTTGTGCCACTACACCATCTTTCACATAATTTTGAACATTTTTATTAGACACTGGGCACTTAATCTCTATTATACATTCTTCGGCGATACCATCAAGAGAAGCGCCCAAAACTGGAAAATCATTACACAGAATGAGACCTACTCTAGTAAACTTCATATTTTTTAGTTTACATACTTCTTCACAGACTGCATTTTCCAAGAGTTTACCTGCAAATAAAAATCACTAAATATATACATGAACTGTTATAATGCTCATAGTATTTCATTTAAATTAAATATATTGCCAACCTCTTTTAACAGCAAACGTCTCTTTAAATTTATATGCACCTAAGAGGTATTCCACCAAAACTCCATCGGGTGTGCGTGTGCCACATTGAGCAGATTCGTGAGCTTATGATGCGGTAATACGAGCGTATCTCATTTCATACCATAATGGACAGTCTGCTTGTGATCTAGTTGCTTTCTCAATGTCATCGCATTGCTGAGATCGTATATTTTCTTTGCAGAATAAAATAAATCTGTTTGCGTCATTGACGCCGTTTTCCATTCTAAACTGATTAACTAGATAATGTATTGATGCTTTGTTTATATCTTCAGTTGGACGAAAATACCCCATAATCTGAGAATCTATTCCCAGCTCTAACAACTTTTTTATTACAGACTGTAAAAACTTTCATTCGATGTTTCAGCAGAGGTTGATGTTGCTGACGAATGTAGAGATTTTCTTTTGTTACCCATATCTTTAGATTTCATAAATTTTAACTGGGATCCAACTTGCGACAGTTTAGGTTTCATCCAGTAACAAGCTATTTCGGTACAAGCAGGCTCCTCACTTCGTCTATGTAACCACATGACCAACGCCATGGTATGTTTGCATCCTCCTCTACTTGCCGCACAACCTTCACATTGCAGACTATAAATTTTATTTCCCATTTCATCACAAATAAATGTACAGCGATACGCCGTGGCCCGGACTTCGTCCTCAGGTGCAATTCTCGCCTTTACAGTACACAGCACATGTTCTCTTTTCACCTGTATATACCCTATTGCGTTATCTCCATAACTATCGCGTCCCGATCTGTGTATTATTGTAAAAAAACTTGAGAATAGTTGAATATTGAAGAAAACTTATATATTATATCATATCGATAATAAACTACAATAATAGCGGACAACACTAGTACCTACACGAAGGGAAAACACACATTTTTAGACAATAACGATAATTTAAAGTAGTAATAATAAAATAAACCTTAAGGAACAATTAGTTTACTATCTGGTAACCAGATGCGAATCATAGTTAAGGCCATTGAAACTGACTTTTTATCCGAATAAAGTATTGTAGGTACCTACGTCGCGAAAGTTTCATATGGATTTCAAAGAACTGTAGGTACTAAGTTTACTAATAAAGCATTATTTACTATATTATAATGCTCTCTAAGTTAGTAAATTATGTGACTTACTTTGAAAGTTTTTGTCCTTGGATTTCTGCCCTAATGTATTTCGCATGACTTGTGATATAATCCGCAACCATTATAAAGTCTACTTTCGGCAGACTGTTGGTTTGTCCACGTGAAAATCCTGGTTCCATTTCGGTAGTATGATTGAGTACCAGTTTTAGATTACGAATGAACAAACTAAGAAGCGGTTTAGCCCGCAAAACGTTTAGCAGAAGGTATATTCGGGAGCTAACACTTGATTTATTTTTATAAAACTCAGTTTTCAAGATATGGTCATGATTTTTTCACAGTTGTTATTAATATGACATAGATACTTTTTAAGACTATGAAAACGCAATTCGGTTTCATTTACATCTTCCTTTTAATTCAAAATTCAGATACTCGGTTCTTGGTTACTTTATAGTAGCTCGACAAATTGACTGTTCGGTGTTTAGTGCATTTCTTGGTTGGGCAAGGTTTGGGATTGATCGCGTACATCCACCACTGAACCGACGGAACTGTCAGTTGTACTGGAGAGTCACGGTCCGGCACATCCCCACCTCTTAAACCGGTCGAATAGCCGTAACGGCCATTGTTAATTTGATTACGCTCACGAGTGTTCGACCGCTAACAGCAAAATGGGAAGTCTAACCCTGAAGTGTCTGGGATTATTTGTAATCGTTCCACAACTTTCATGCAGACCATCAACGAGAAGCTGGATGTTCCAGAAGAACGATAAGTGGATTTGCGTAGTCAGTTGCAGTCTTTTTGCCAACTTGGGGTACACTGAACACTTAAAAGAGTGTGATCATCAATAATGGTCCTTCGAAAAAAACCAGCTCAATGTTGATTACAATTATCAACATTGACTGTACTGTCTCTGTTGGATGATGTACTTACTTTTCAAATTCCTTTTCTTTTAGCGTTCCTGGTTCTAAGCTGGTAATTATTACAGCAACGAGTAACGTAATGCATTATTCCTACGTACTATATAACAAATTATTGAAGACACTATTATTCTACTGTCAGCTATTCTTTCTTATTGTTAATAATGGCAATAGTCAGCCGGCGTTACTGCAATGTGCGTATTAGCAAATATTATGTAGGTAACCTTTAGGACCTTTAAGTCTGAAAGAGAGAGCTTTTCATGTTTCTCACACTCGACATTACCAAGCGAATTAAGATTTTTCAGATTTTACGATAACAATCTCTGCCTATGTCATTCCCACAATTAAGACGAATCTAACGATGCCTCATATGATAAAACCCCTGAAGCCGTTTAGGCTACCGGGCTTACCAAAGAAATAGACATACATATATACATATGCCTGAAAAACATAACCCTCCTTTTTCGCGGAAGGGTAAAAACAAATGTTACATTGCATGTGCTTCTATAATTTTCATGGCATAGTAAATTTGTATTTCATATTATTCGACTAGCTGTGCCCGTGGCTTCGCTCACGTGGACTACAGAATGCCCGCGTGAATCTTGTTTTCCCGCTCCCGGCTATTTTAAAGACAAATATGCTTATTGTGGGTGTTCCTTAGAAGATAAAATTTTCTAAAATAAAAGTAGCCTAAGTTACTCCCTATATCATCAGCTATCTGTCAGTGAAAGTCCCGTAAAAACCGGTCTAACCGTTTCGGAGATTACCGCGAACAAACAGACAGACACAAAAAAATTAAAAATTGGCTTTTTGTTATAGATATCGTATATACTTTTATATGCATTTAGTAAAAAAACTGTTATTTTGACATTACAAACAGACTCTTCAATTTTATTAATTTTATAGATATATATGTACTGTATAAATTATGCGGCTGTAGTTATACTTTTGTTGTTAACTAAGCCGCTTAATAGCTCTGTTATCTATTTCTAAAGTTACTATACCTACTGATAGAAAATCAATACAACAGAGAAAAACGCATGAAGAAAGCAAATGCGACTCCATTAGAGGACTTTTTTTTTTTTGCGGCATCCCTTAGTGACATGTTGTGGTTTTTATTTTTATTCATTTACGTAGGTTTTTGACCCTATATTATCTAATAATGGTGGCGTTTTGCGTGATATAGTTTGGTTTTTGTGCTTAAGTGAAGTGTATTACGAGTATAAACCAGCAGCATGCTTTCTGCGATCCCACAAAAAATCCCTAGATCGTTCTAACAAGGCAACCACCATCTTGTTGGAGGCCCGTTGTATATAATGTATATTAGTACAAAAGCTTGAAAACATTGACGCTGGAAAATTTTACTAAGACTTTAAAACATTGACACTGAAAACTTCACTTGGTTTATTGGAAAATGTTATGAAGGCTTAAAAACATTGGCAAGTGCTTTTGTGGTGCTAGAACTAGAAGAAGAAGAAGACTCCCATAAATCCATATTTTTTGTTTATCTGGTTAGAATATGTTTTTATTTGCAAATTGAAAAAAGTAGTAAATGTTTTGCTTATGTAAGATGGTACTTATATAGGGTCTGAATACATATCCCCGCCTCTTAAAACTGCCTATACTAAAAATAAACAAAAATTTAAAGGAATAGGCAGGCTTAAGTTTTTTGGGGAAAAGTTGCTGAAGTAGTATCATTTTGGGGAAATTTTTTGACCCCATGGGGAACTTTCAAAGATGCAATCTGGAGACCCTGGTAGCCTTTGACATATAAGATACCAGCTAGCAGCTGCAGATCTAAAAAAAAAAAAAAAAGCCTTGCAGCTTGTTGCCGCTTGTTGCTGTGTTGAATTTTGTAGTGAAATTGTATTTCTTATATTAAACAGTTGTACTTATCAATTAACTATAACAGAGTATATTGTTCTGTAGTGCGTAGTAATACAATTCTCTTGTGATATATATTGTGAGCTATGGGTGACACAAATAAAGAACAAGCTGTTCCGAAAGCCATGATCTATGTCTGCGGAGGTATATATCTTATCTTGGTCGAATATGATTTTATTTTATGAATGATGTATTTGAGAACATCACCGTTTTTCTTGAATCGATAATGGCTGTATTGTAACCTTGTCGGTAACTTGAGCATCGTGGATTATAGTAGATAACTTCAAGTTAAAAAATCTGTCACCGAATACTTTGACAATCTAGCATCAAAATCTGCTGTAGCTGGATTTAGAATCGTTTGGCACGAATTAGGAGTTGAAATTGATAAAGATTAAATACATTACAAGATAATTAGACGTTTTCTTGAAAGTTAACCTTTTGACCACAATTTCAATAACGAAAATCGGTGTTCCCTACGCCAAGTGAAAAGTTACTTCTTTCATACCTACAAAATAATAGTCACGGCAAAAAAGTATACTATATCAATAAATATTACTTGTGCATTGTTTACGAATATAATTTTTTCTAAGTACATTGTATTGTATTAAATTTCACCCATGTTTCACCTTTTTTCTGAACTTAGTAATTAATACCCAGAAGTTGCAGCATTAGCTAAGACCACATTTTATAATTTAAAGTAATTCAAATATTTGAAATAGCAAAGTCAATGTGATATGTTTAATGATATTAATATTATAATCACATGATTACAGTCAAAGTCTGTTATAACGACATCGAAGGGACTGCTCATATTCAGTCGTAAAAACCGATAGTCATAACAACCAGTGATGTTTAATGTGTATCCTGCAAGTACAAACAAATAGATAGGGAATTTTTGGAAAAATATATTTATTCAACTAAGTACATTTTGTTTATTACACATAAGTACAATGCATATTATTTTTCTGTGAGCATAAAATCTGTAATTTTGGTCTGTTTGGAACACTTCTGTTGTGCATAGATATTTTGTAATTCACGTTGGATTTTAATTAACGTATCGTCATAATTGCTGTGGATATGGAACTGTTCATTAAAAAGAACAATCTTTCTTAATACACTAACAGCATTGAAACCATCATTCAAAGTTGGTACAGTAAATTGTTCTTCAGAGTCTTCCTGTTCGTCATCTTCCTCTTGAACATCTCGTACAATATCATCTTCCGTAGCTCGTGCGCAAATTGCAATAGAGTTATCTACATCAATGAACTCTGCTGCTTCAGTACTACTACTGCTATATCTACATATAGCAGGTCGTAAAATTTGGGCTAATTGAGCAAGAGAAATATTGTCCTCTCCATCATCATCAGTCACATCATCTGAGATTATTGTTAAGAGGTCTTTAAACCAGCATGTTTAAAGCAGTTAGCTATAGTGTTTTGTGAAACATTTTTCCATGCCTCTGATATCATCAAGATGGCATCAAGAACCGTAAAGCTTTTTTGGTCGCTACTGTCAAGGTTTTGTATTAACTTAAACACTTGCGGTCTTCTATAGTGAGATTTTAAACACCTTATTACACCTTGGTCCATTGGTTGCAATACAGATGTAACATGTGGTGGTAAGGACACAAGTTTAATGCATTTTAGATTAGTAACAGCCGGATGAGCAGGACAGTTATCAACCAAAAGTAGAACTTTCTGTTTGTTTCCTTTCAAATAAGCGTCCCAGTTTCTTAACCATCTCTCAAAAATGTCCGATGTCATCCATGACTTCACATTGTTTTCATACGTTACCGGCAGTGAGTGTGTTTTTAAAGCATCTTGGTTTCTTAGATTTGCCAATAACTAAAAGCTTTCTTTTACAGGATCCTTTCATATTTGCTGCAACCATGATTGTTAATCTTGTCTTAGACATTTTTACTCCCGAACAATTCTCTCCTTTGAACTTTAAAGTCTTGTCTGGTTTCATATTGTAAAAAAGTCCAGTTTCGTCTGCGTTAAAAATTTCATCTGGTCCGTAGCCTTTGAATAATGTAGGCCACTTTTGCGTTATCCATTCTTCTACAGTATCCTTATCAACACTAGCAGCTTCACCACTCATTTTCCCGCCGACAATACCGTGCCAAGCCCGGAAACGTTGAATCCAACTAGACAAGCAAACAAAATCTTTGCCAAAATGTTGAGCAAAATCGTTAGCTTTTTGTAGAAGAATCGGTCCGTTTATTGGCACATTATTAGCCCTTTGATATTTAAACCACTTTAACAAAGCTACCTCAATATTCGTATGCTTCGTTGTTCTGGCTCGTTTCATGTTCAAAAAATTATTGTCATAAAGCGTTTGAATTTTTTCTCGCTCTTTCCAAATGGTTGAAATTGTCGAGTGTGATACACCATATTCCTTTGCTAAGTCTTTGTTTGAAATTCCGCTCTCTAGCTTGGATATAATACGCTATTTTTCTTCAATATTAATTTGTTTTCTTTTTCTTTGCAATATTTTGAAAGTTTCATGAATAACTCCACAAAGTTTTGGTGCGTCTTGTGTATAGATAAGTAACAAACTAACTGAAGAGATATGAAGAAGCGGGCTTTGACTCTACTGCATGCACGTGTTTTGTTTCTAAGAATTAGAAAAGACCCTACACTAAACTAAATCCTATTGTTTTCTTTCCTGATTTTAATAGCCATTGAAGACAAATGTGGATACCTATTCAAATTGTTTATAATACAGCTTAGCCTATCCTTATAATAGATCTAATTCTCCGAAATATTAGTTAAATGTGGTCATTTTATGAGGTATGTCCTTATTAGCAATGTCCTTTAAAGCAATGTTTTTAATAAGGTGGTCATATAGCATTCAGCCGGGACCTTTGTTCTAGGTTATTATAACTGGCATGTTGTTCTAAACGATGTCGCAGTAAACGGTTTTGACTGTATTATGTTACTTGAATAGTATAATGAAGTGTTAAATATATGAATCAATATTTTTTTTAAATTACTTAGTTACTATCTTCATTGCCTTTATTAATTCATCTGAATTAAATTATGTTAAAAAAAAACATTCTTTCACAATTTACTATTTAATGTGATGTAAAAAATAGTATATGAGAAATAGTTTTCATCATATTATAGTTGTGAAGTATTTTAATTTGTTCTTGTAAAATATTTCAGAAAGCTTTTATTGTAATTGATTTAATCACTAACAAGTGTGAAAATGCAGTGCCTGAAACATCGGCATAGGTTTGCTTGCCTTGCAGTGTTCAATTGGCTGCACTTTGGTTGAATATGCACAATAACTGTACCAACGAATTATACCCTCTTTAATTCTCCATTCTATCTTAGGAATACTAGACATTGTATGAGACTTCATCCATACATAGTGGAGTTTCTTTTATTCCTATGAAGCGCTTTGCATCTTCATACATGTCCTGAGGACATGTTTTTTATGTCAAACTCTTGTATTCACTATAAATAAATAATTAATTCTGAAATATTGATAAACAATATTATAATTGTAATATAACCTATATAATTGATTTTTAAGTAAAACTTCTTTGGACATTATCAGAGTAAAATTCCAATGTAGAATTTTAGTGCCATGTTTTTGCAATGATACATTTTTGACATAAAAGGACAGAAAATGGGTACTTAGCTAAAGAGAGAAACTGCAAGAACTATGTTATAAATCAAGAGAGATAAATTGGCGCAATAAAAAGAAAAATAAGACACTATGAAATCAAACAACAAACACCAGTAAAGTTATTGAAAAATACTACTAGGTGTGTTAGGTATTGATTTACTAACAATTGATTATATTCTAAGCAGATAACTACTTTATAGTGAATAATATTTTTGATCACCAAAGGAGTTACACTTATCACACACACTGAGTTGCCAGTGGCCTATTTTTAATATATTAATATGGAATAGTTATTTATCTAATACTTTCCATGTATTTTAGATAAATAAATAAGATTTTACAAGTAAATAGTAGATGATATTAAAAGAAAAAATGAAATAGTATTTTTTTACGATGTTCCACCAAATGAAACAAGTTGAAAATTTCACCCTGTAAAGAAGAGCAGAAGATAAAAAATAATTATAAAAAACCGTGAGTGGCACCCGAAAGGAACATGTGAACGAGATTTTTTTCTATTCAAAAAAGTATGATGCAAAAACTAAAACAAAAAATATTGTTTCACATAAATTATCAATCTAAAAAAAATTGTTGAAAAATATTTAGTAGAAAAGTCACAACACATCACATCACAAAGTTTTGTTTCTGTGTTTGTTTAAACACACTAATATCTGGAACTACCAGTCAGTTTGAAAAATTCATTTTTTATATGATAGTCAGACTCACGAGGAATAGTGTAAGCTATATAACATTATGCTACAATTACTAGGTAGCCGTATATATTGATTTTTGTTACGTAAGTCAGAAGTCGAAGCCCTCGCGAACTGCTTTATCCGCGTGCGCTGGCTTAATAGTACTGATACGGCTGATACGGAAATACAGTGTACTACAAAAATATTGGTCATCAATATATCTAAAAAAAAGTCAGCGATAGCATATAACTATCTCTTTTACATAAGACTCAATAAGGTATTTTGCAAAAAAAAAATTGTTGAAGATTAAAAATTAATTTATGAGCATTATATTATATTATATAAAGGCTCGCGCATATTAAGGTGGGCAGCACCGTACCGCATTGCATAACAAAAATCCTCCTGGATCACTTTCGTATATTTTATATGAACCATCGCACACTACAGGCACGGCGCGTGTCCTAGTGTGCTTTGGCGCAATTTTGCAATGCGACGCGCTGCGGCTGTAGTGTGCGCGAGCTTTAAATCATCAATCAGTAATTGCTTCTAAATTATTACACCCAGTTCTTTAAATAAAAGGAATACATAAGGCTTAGCCATTCATAAATAGGTAGGGAGTGTGTTAGGTCTCTTGCGATGAGAAATAGAACGAGCAGAGCATGCCGTGGTAGCAGCCGGCGAGTGCCAACTGCAAATTTTATCATTTATTATTGTTTTTTCAAGTTCTTCCAAAATTTCAGATTTGACTTTTTAACTTCTAACCCCCTATAATAACTCTGACCAGGTTTGTTACTTCTCCACCGGAATGGTATCAGAGAATAGGGAATTGCTTCCTCCACCCTCCCTGTACCCTTTCCTGCTGCTCAGCATGCAAAAACAATACTAAATGTCAAAATTTCGAATTTGACTTTGAAACTTTAACTTAATAACTCATCAGGTGAATTACTTTGTAATGGGAGTAGTGCCCGTGGGTTAGAAGCAGCCCCCCTCCCTGATACCATCCGCTCACCTATGCGCGCCGAACGATTCTAAAATTTCACCAAACTACCATATAAAAGAACAAAGAGATCTGTAGATTAACAGGTTAAATTCTAGTGTTCAATTTAAAAGCATTTATCTACTGATACCTAAATGAATGATATTCATCCAGTTTAACAGTAAATTTTAAGTTGCATGAAATTTCAGAATGTCACAAAGAAAATGAAATAAAACCAAGAGACCCAATCCGTTGCAGAGAATGTGGTTACAGGATCATGTACAAGAAAAGAACAAAGAGATGTATCCTTTTTAATTTATTAATTCATTTTTTAAACTATCATGGTTTGTAGACATGAATATAAATTTAATAAACTCTACAATAGATTTCAGCCCAAATAACCTTGTGTTGTGTTACTGTGTTGAATAGGATTTCCAGGGAAATGAGGAAGAGCGTTCAGCTAATAAAACCTCTCACATTACAGGTGTCCATAGACTATTGCATGTGCTTACCTTCAGGCAGGCCATTTGCTTGTTTGTCATGTTAATTGTATTAAAAAAACTCAGAGTACTATATATGGACTCCATATAAAAATGTTTATTGTCTTATTTTCTGTTGGGAAAAGTTGAAGGTATTAAGCGTTTATTTATGTTATAACTTTTTGTAATAAATAGATAATGTAGAGAAACGCAATATTTTAACATACGTACATCCATCACGCCTCTCCCAACGGGGTAGGCTCGCCTGCTTTTATACAATTATAATGCAATGCAAGTAGGTAATACTTGATCATTTAAATTATAAAGTCTGGGCGACCGAGCTGTGCTCAGTGTTTTATAAACAAAAAAAGAAAATGCAAAGTTTCATCGAAATCCTTGGAGCCGTTTCCGAGAAACCATTTACATATTGTTTGGAATAAGGGCTCCGTTGTATATAACAGAAAGAGAGAGAAAGTCAAACGGAGGGGGCAAAGCGCAAGAAAAAAAATTTACGTGACAATTTCTACAGAGCAACTCCTACTGCAAGCCGCGTTAAGAAACTTCGTTCCAAAAATATTACTTCCTTTAATTTTGCTTTATAATTTACTACTTTTATTTATTGAATTTTTCAATAATAATTATTTATTTATTAACAAAGTATATACCAAGCAATTTCTCGTATCTCAAGTAAACCTCTCAAACTCTTTACACAACTGGGCAATTGTGTAATGTTTTTAAAGATTTTATTCCAAACAGAATACATCGTCTATTGGCCATATAATTATGTATATTATGGCCATATATGTTGTCATTTATTTTACTGTGTGCACAAGTTCCTAATGGTATATTTCCTTATCAACAATTTCAGTGGTTGTTTTTGATGCCAGATGAAGAAACCTACAAAATTACAAGATACAATTATTTTCTACAATTATTAATGATATAAGTATTAAACAACTTAATAAATTTAATTTCAAAAAAATGTATTATTTAAACAATCACTTTTAAGTAATATTTAATTTATATACAATTAAGTATTTAACAATTATTTTTTAATGTTATTAACTTCAGTTATTAAATATTGAAATACAAGGTGTCCAGAAAGGGTATCGGGTATTTGTAAGTTCAATGAAACAAAAATTATTTGTATGCAATAAAAAAGTTTATTGTTTATTATTAGCATATGAATTGGAGAATTATTTGGAAAAGATGATGTTATCCAAATGATGACCGTTACGTTGCTGGCACTCTTCTAAACGGAAACGAAGATTGGCGATAACACGTTGACACATAGCTATCGATATTGCTGCCATTTCTGACCTGATGTTTTGCTTTAACTGGGTTAGATTCGTCGGATTGTTTTGATAAACCTTACTTTTAAGGTATCCCCATGCAAAATAGTCAAGCGGGCTAAGGTCGGGGCTTCTGGGAGGCCAGTTGATGTTACCCCTTCGCGAAATGACTTTATTAGGAAATAATTCGTTAACAACTTCCATTGAGTCATTTGAGGTATGGCAAGTGGCCCCATCTTGAGTTGAAACCTGCAAACTCCTACAACTCTGGGACCAAAAAATTTCGCAACATATCGCAATAACGGTCACTATTCACATTAATTGCTCGGCCTCGTTGATCTTCATGAAAATAAGGACCAATTATGCCTTTAGCAGACATAGCGGCCCAAACAACGACCTTTGGGCTATGCAGGGGTCGTTCATGCTTTCGTCTCGGATTCTCCACTGCCCAGTACCGACAATTCTGCTTATTAACATGACCATTCAGGTGAAAATTTGCTTCGTCACTGAACAGTATGTTGTTAAAGTTGTTAAATCGCTGCAGCATTTCGTTCGCAAAATTCAGTCGATTAGCATGGTCCGTATCCTTCAATTCTTGAACCAATTGAATTTTATAGGCTTTTAGATGTAAGTCTTTCTTTAAAATCGAATATAAAGACGATTTTTTGATGTTCAACGCTTGGCTTCGCTTTCGGATGGATAAAGACGGATTTTGACGAACCGACGCCTCAACTTCTTCAATTGTTTCTTCATCGCGAACTGAACGAGGACGACCAGAGTTTTGAATTTTAACTGTCGCACCTGTATTCTCGAACATCCTGATCCATTTCCTAATGCTATCGTCACTTGGCGCGTGGCGTGTACGATATTCCGCACGATAGAGACGTTGAGCAGTCACTATTGAATCACCATTACGATAATACGCTCGTACGCAAAATGCGCGATGCGTCCCCGAGTACTGTTCCATCGTGACTAAAACTCCACAAAATGGCGGACGCCACGAACCCCTCCCCGCACCCTTTAGACGCCCCGTTTCGAATATGGCGCGAAAACAAATACCCGATACCCTTTCTGGACACCTTGTATAAAAAAGTAATGATTAACTTCATGTAAAATATGCCTATACTCTTAAAACTTGTCTTCTTCTTCTTCTTATTTCAATCTTGGCAACCCAGTCCACTTTAGAGACTATTACTGCCATTTTCAAGTTATGCGATTTCGATACTTTAGGCTGGTAAATGAAGAAGTGGCAATAAATAAATACAATTAAAAATAATATTAGAAACCTACAATGACAATTTATGATGATTAAGAAATTTTACTATTGATTTAATATATATATTATTACTGAGAGATAGGATAGATGACAGGTCGAATAATAAGGAAGAATAGCCGTATAGTTACACAAAATATCATACAGTGGTAAAGAGTTATAAAGAGAACAGTTGAAAAGAATATGCATAATGTTACCCTCTTCCAGACCACACTCAAAGATAGATGTATCTGTAATTCTTAATTTGTTCAGGTGGACTGGCGAAGAACAGTGGCTAAACCTTAGCCTCGAAATAATAGTTGTAATTTCCTTACTAAATCTCCATTTGGAGAACCACGGTTTTAGAACAATTGAAGATTGAAATCTTTTATAAAATTTACCTTTGCTTGAATGATCCCAGTGCATATTCCACCTTTTAACCAATTCTTGACGAGGTAGAATAGAAAGTAAAATCCTGGCTATATAAAGAATTATCAGGAGCACCTTGAAAAGCTGCCAATTTAGCCAAACCATCAGCATTTTCATTACCATGGATACCTGAATGACCAGGAATCCATATCAAGGAAACTTGTAAACCTAGTTGCACACAATATTCCAGTTTGTTTTTAATTACAAGAGAAATCGGTGACCAATTTTTTTTTAAAGGATTATTTAAAAGAGATTGTAAACAAAGAATCCGTAAAGATCACAGCCCTGGCAATTTTTTCCGTTATAATATAGCTGATACATTCCAAAATAGCTAAGCAGTCCCCAGAAGAGTTAGATATTAGAGAAGAGTATTTAAAAAGTTTAAAACATCCAGACGAAATTTGATAAAAAGCAGCACCTACTCCTTGTTTATTATTTTGAATGGTTGAAACAGTAAAAAAAACTTCTGCATTAGGAGCGTTCTTTTTAATAAAATTCAAAAGTTTGGAATCAATATTTGACATATTTTTTCCTATACCTATGGATAATCTTACATCAGGTTGGAAAATAAGCACACTGTAATCAAAAAAGAAGAGAGGATTACATGGAAAATTTGTGATTGTACATTCCTGTTTATGTAGATTCCTGAGACTATGAATTAAATGCGGTAGAGGCCTCCGATGCCAGTTGCTATTATTTTTAACAATAAGGCTATCAAGATAAGTTATTTTTTTATGAAGAGGATGGTCCAAAAGTTGAAAGGATTTGTATAGATACCGATCTGATAAAAACTGTCTTCTTATGTACAGGGGTGGATCTGCGCATTCTATTTGAAGTGCATCAATGGGAGTGTTTTTCATAGCCCCAATGACAATACGCAGGCTCTTAGATTGAATAAGGTTAAGCTTATGAATTACAGATTTATTAACAGGACAAAGAGTGAAAGAACTATAGTCTAAAAGACTTCTTATCATTGCATTAGATATTAACTTTAAAGAAAAAGAATGAGGACCCCACCAAACTCCAGAAAGTGCTCTCATCATATTAATGTTTCTTTCACACTTAGCAACTATGTAATTAACATGCGGAATGCCTGTACATTTGCTATCAAATATTTCGTTACTTAACGATAAGCTCGCCTGATTTAAAGAAACACTTATATGAGGATTAGTTATTCTACGAGAAAAAACGCCTACTTTGCTTTTAGAAACAGAAAAGGAAAGACGATGATCAGACATCCAATGCGATAATCTATCCAATGACTGCTCTACAATTTTAGCAGCCAAACCTATCGAACTGTTCGAGGAATAAATTAGTAAATCATCAGCATACTGAAGAACAGAATACTGAGGGAAAACTACAGAATCTAGATCATTTGTATAAACATCATACAATATAGGACTAAGAATAGACCCCTGTGGTACACCTTTCCAAAGTACTCGGCTGTGATTGTTCATTCCCAGAGTCCTCAAGATAATAGTTCTACCACTAAAAAGATTAAAAATGAAATTTATAAACTTTGAAGGAATATTAAGGTTCTGTAGCTTGTTTTTTAGTACTATCAAGTCAACATTATCATAAGCAGCTTCAATATCAAGAAATGCAGCCACCGAAGATTCATTCCTGGTTAAGGAAATTTGAATATCTGTCGGAAAAATTTAATGACTATCAGAAACACTACGTCCCTTCCTAAACCCAAACTGAGAAGAACTTAAAAGATTGTGGTGCTCTAAAAACCGTTCTAACCTATTTTTGATTAGATGTTCTGTCAATTTAAAGAGAACCGATGACAAAGCCACAGGCCTGAAAGAATTCGCATCTAAAGGATCTTTATTAGGTTTTCAAATAGGAATTACAATTTGTTGTTTCCACGAGTTTGGAATGCGACCAGTTTCAACAATAATATTTATTAAATTCAAAATAAATGATAAAGTTAAAGGCTTTGCATATTATTAACCATAAAAGAATATGGAATACCATCAATCCCAGGTGACGTATCAGAAACACGGTTCAAGACTAATTTCAATTCCTGTACTGAGAAAGGAGCATCTAAGGACTCCAAGGTGTTACTATTGTAGCTGCTACCAACCTAAATATTATCAATCACAAATACGTTCTCATCCTTGCGTTAAGCACATGCGAACCTACCGCATTGAGGAAGCGCTCCACAGGATGCCACTCGGAAGATTGGCGCCGATACTTCGTCTTCACAATAGCGCAACATTAATAACGCAATAAATAACGAAAGAGATCGGCCGAGAACAATACCCCAAGCGGACGCTCCTCGGCACCATGGCGCTCGACCCGCTACCGCATCTGTTGGGCTACGACATCTGTTGTCCACACTGCATTGACCAAACGCAAGCAAGGAACAAGGGACCGGATTCTCCCACTATGACAGACACATATGTTCGGGTATAAAGACCTGCACATTTTAGTAACAAATACACTCTTCGTCGTGGTGCGTTAAGTGCCGAGAGGACCACCCTACTAGGGAGTGCACGCGCGAGCGTGACTCCACCAGCCCCCTGAGCTGCGTACTGTGCGAAGGGGAGGGGCACCCTGCGAATTATCGCGGTTGCCCCAAAGCTCCGCGCACTACGCGGCCTCGGCACCAGAGGCAGGCGGCCCCCCGGGCGGCGCCTCCCGCCTCAACCCTCCGAGCGCAACCCCTGCTGGCCCCAGGGGAATTTCCCGCGCTTCCAGTCCCTCGCCAGATCCCGGCCGCCGCCGGCCCTCCCGCGCCTTTACGCGGTCAATATCAACCCGTGCGTTCGGCTCCGAACACTAAGCCTGAGTACATTCCTTGTCCTACCAAGGTGGAGACCAGAGATAAATAACGTGGAGACTGAATATTATTACTGAAGACGCTAGTTCTTTTTTTCTATTGTTCAAATTATTATTTTTTACTTACCTACCTACCATGTGCAAAGCAGCATTGGAAAAGGACGGAAAAAATGGGACTCACCCTGGGCTGCGCTCCCTGTTGTCTCGCTCTTCCTCCACTGGTACACAACACCAAGTTCTCTAAACACTTTGAGTAATTATCAATGTATTTTAATTAATATAAATGAATGACTTATGTCGGATGTCGGTCGGACGTTCGTTGCCTCGCGCAATGCCCACAACGAAGTGAAGTGTCGTACATACCACAGGGTGGTGGGTGGAGGGGGACGGAGAGTAAGGCAAGAATATTCACGTTCAACGACAGGATGCCGCTTTGCACAATTCTAGCCTAAACATCCCCCCGGGCTTGACAGGATATAGTCCTTCAAGATTAAGAAGTAAAAGTTGTATTTATTTAAATTTAAAAATGAGCCATACCATTGCATGAACACATATTATTATTACGTAACTTAGGTAGTAATTTATTAACAATCTAATATTTAATAACCTAACGATAAATTTTGTGGACTGTAAGTTAAAAATGAAAATGTTATTATTGGTTGGGTAATGGAAAAACCTTCACTACGGGTCTGCGGTAGACTCCAGATTTAGTCCTGACATCTACAACGCGTGGAACACCATCTTTTCCGGGAAACAACCGTTCTATGATACCCAGTGGCCAATCCAAAGGAGCACTGTTCTCTGATTCAAGCAGTACAACAGCACCCTGTTGGATATGAGCATTAGATGAGAGCCATTTATTTCGGACTTGCAAAGTGTTAAGGAATTCGACCTTCCACCTTTTCCAAAAAGACTGCACCAAATGGTCAATAATGCGTTTCCGTTGAAGTAGTGTGACCCTCTTAGTGGTCAAATCCTCAGAAGGTAAGGACTTTAAAGGCGTCATTACCAAAAAATGAGCGGGAGTCAATGCCAGCGGTTCAGATGGATCGCTACTTAGCACTGACAATGGGCGCGAATTTAAAATGGCCTCAATTTGAGTGAGGACAGTATTCATTTCGTCGCCAGTTAATAATTGAGAACTTACGATTTTGGCTAGATGATTTTTAATGCTTCTAATATTACCTTCCCATATACCTCCAAAATGGGGGGCAGAAGCTGGGTTAAATTTCCACTCTACGCGGTTATCTCGTAACTCGTTCGCAAATTTGTCTTTGTATTGTTCCGACTCTAGTAATTGATACACGGAATTAAGATATGTCTTTGCACCTATAAAGTTTGTTCCATTATCTGAGTAAAGAACTGAGACAGGACCGCGGCGAGATAAGAATCTTCTGAGCGCGTTTAGAAAGGAATCCGTGCTTAAATCTGTTGCGAGCTCGATGTGTACTGCCTTAGTGACAAGACACATGAACAAGCATAAGTACGCCTTTTGACTTCGCACTCCTCTGCGATGGTACGGTACTATATACAACGGCCCTGCATAGTCAACACCAGTATGGCAGAATGCTTTCGCTTCATTAACCCTACAAGCTGGTAAATCCGCCATTATAGGTGCCTTATTTTTAGGGTTGACCTTGAAACAAATAATGCACTGTCGTATACGCTTACGTACAATGTTACGCGCGGACAGTATCCAAAATTTTTGTCTTAATAACGACATTAGCAATTGGGGACCTGTGTGTAGGTATTTCCGGTGGTAATAGTCTATAATTAAATCGACAATGTGACCTCTGTTAGGTAATACTATAGGATGCTGACTGTCATAGCTTAATTCCGCATTGGACAGACGACCACCTACCCTTAATAATCCATCCTTTAAAAAGGTATTGAGCTTTAGAAAAGCTGGCGGTAACTTTCCACCATTTTGAGCAATTTTAATCTCATTACTAAAGTACAACTTTTGTAGATCCTTAATAACAGCTTCCTCAGCCCGATCTAAGTGACTAATTTCAAACTTTCGCGACAATTTCTTAATAAATCTAAGCACAAACAACGTTATTCGAAGTAATTTAGGCCACGAAGAAACGCGAGCGGCAAGTTCACAAAAGACCGGCAATGTTGGAGGCGTGACGCTTATAGTGGACAGAACATTCACCTTTATTTCAGGTATTTCTATGTGTACACTGGCGGGATCGAACCGTCGAAATGGCCATTCATCAATTGGTAAGTGTGCAAATGGAGGTCCAGTAAACCAAAGTGGGTGTTCTAGCAGCTGAGCTGGAGTAAGACCTCTGGACACACAGTCTGCGGGATTATCTTTCCCATTAATGTGATGAAAATGACAAGGATCTAGATCATCATGAATTTTTGCGACCCTATTAGCGACAAAAGTCTGCCAACGTGTAGGACATGAATGGATCCAGGCCAGAGCCACAGTACTGTCCGTGAATGCAAGAATGTTTGCTAGTTGACAGCGACCAGAGTACGTCGTAATAACTATGCGTATTAATTTAGCAAGAAGTAAGTTGGCACAGAGCTCCATTCTAGCGAGGCTGATAACAGTTTTTGAAGGCGCCACCCTCGACTTAGCGCAAACTAAATTTATCACCGAACGATTTTCGTTTGGTAAATAAACGTGTAAATATACAACTCCACCGTAAGCGCGTTCAGAAGCATCAGCAAAACCCACTACCGATATTATGCAATTATCATTGACGCCGATGTGTCGCGGTAATCTTAATTGTTTCAACAAGTGCAATTCCGAATGAATTCTATTCCATAAAGATATTATATTAGCAGGAGGACATTCATCCCATCCAACTTTGTTTTCCCATAAAGATTTAATAATTAATTTTGACAATAGCGTAACTGGAGCCACGAAACCCATTATGTCCCATAGCCGGGCAATAGTGGACAGTATTTTTCGCTTGGTACATTCCTTTACTTTAGAGTTTGCTAATAATCTGCGCTCCAAAGACACGTACCTACGCTCGGCCGAGTGCATGGAATCTCCTAACGCAGAGGTGTCTCCCTTTAATGGTAGTGAAACAATAAATCGACCAGTCATGTCGCGGTGCGTGGTGTCATTATAATATTTCTCACATAATTGCTCGTCTTTAGATAAATAATTAGGTACATTACGTACCTCTTCCAGCTCAAAACATCGATTCATGCAGTGTTCGATTGACTCATCATTTATAGTAAGATAAGTGCGGAAACTATCACATACAGGGTCAATGACCTTCGCTTGACCTACTATGACGTAGCCTAATAAGGTCTCAATCGCCACGGGTTCGCTCGAGCCTCGAGATATTGTTCTCGGACGCAGGATGCGCGCGAACAAGTCACTACCGATTATAAGATCAATGCCTGCAGGTGTGTAATAATTATTGTCAGCTAAGGGAATATTATTCAAGTAATCTAAGCGCGCAGCGTCCACTTTCGCGGTAGGTAACTCGTTGGTGATGCGATTTACGATCACCGGTTGAATTGTATACCTAACCGAATCATCGATACGTGAACGAATGGTCAGGCAGGTTGTCCCTACAACAGGATTACTGACATCGCCTACACCTGACACATATTTATTTTGCGGCTCATATATTTTTAGTTTCAAACGTTTACAACATTCCGTAGTTATTAAATCTCGTTGAGATGCACTATCAACTAACGCGCGCAAGACGAATATATTGCCATCTGCATCGAGCGCGTTGCACAGCGCAGTGCCGAGCAAGACGGACGATGCGCCGACCGAGCGATCTGTCGCGGTGGCCGCAGAGCACGAGCCAACCGCGCAAAGCGATACGGATGCGGCAGGGCCGCACTCAGGCGCGCCAGCCGTTGTCGTAATAGAGTGCCCGCTTACGTTGCCCCCCGAAGTATTTTTACGGACAGGAAAATGCAGCAAGCTATTATGAGGTTTTCTACATTCGTTGCAACGTCTGGAATCCTTACAATTTTGAATAGTGTGTGTACTATTTAAGCAATTCACACATAATTTATTATTTTTAACAAAGTTAAAACGATCATTAGGAATCATTGTCAAGAATTTACTGCATTTTAATAATTGAAAATGGTCATTAAGCCCACAACAAACACAGTTCTTTGACTCCTGTATATTTATAAATGTTTTCACATTATTATTAGAAGAACGTGAATTCATTTGTCCGACCGACGATATAATATTATTTTTACGCGACTGAATACTGCCCACTCTCATACTTGTACTTGAGCTCGCCACATTATGTGCTCGCTGTAAAATATGCGACTGACTTCGTGTGAAATTAATAAAGTCTAAACATTTCGGAAATTCAGTGAGTTCGCTGTATTTTAATTCGAATGCTTTGACAGTCTCTAAGCCTACCTTTTTACACGCAATGTGTATAAAAATGAAATCTTCTAAACTGTCGATATTTAGCTGTTTTAACGCGAGATATAAAGACGAAAATTGGTCAATAAATTCTTCTACCTCCTTGGGTGAATTATTTTTTACCGCGGCTAAATTAATCAACCTATCCAAGTAGGTAGTGGCTAATATTCTTTTGTCATTATATTTATTTATTAACGCATTCCATATAACGGTGTAATTTTCAGGCGTAGGTAAAATACCTTGACATATACTTAGGGCTTTCCCTTTTAATCTACCCATCAAGTACTGGACTTTGTCACCGTCTGTGAGATCAGTATTTTCATGAATGGTTGCTTTAAAAGTCTCAAAAAAGATAGGCCATGACTCATTATCGCCATTAAACGAGCAGAGTTCTAATCGAGGCAATTTTAATGAAGATTTTTCGCATTTTACCCTTACGTCACGACTCGCATTTTGAGTATTTTGTGACGTCAATTGATGCACTTTATATTTAATTTTGGTGTACAATTGATCGAACGAAATAACTGTGCTATACGAAGGATCAGAACTGTCTACTGATGACAATTGAAGGTCATTGTATTGTTCGACCGTGGTCAGAAACTCTTCACGAAATTTGTCTATAGTAAAACACTCCGATAAAAAGTTTTCTATTTTTTGCTCATCATTTCCTACATGCACAATTAAATCGAAGATAGTTTGTATTCGAGCAAACAAAGTCGATATTTTAATCTGCAATTTTTTGATATTGCGTTCTTGCACGGTAGGAGGCATTTTATTTTACTTTATTATCCTAAAGTGGACTAAATAACACTAAATATTTAATTATTCGGATCGTTTGGACCAACTATGAAGACGCTAGTTCTTTTTTTCTATTGTTCAAATTATTATTTTTTACTTACCTACCTACCATGTGCAAAGCAGCATTGGAAAAGAACGGAAAAAATGGGACTCACCCTGGGCTGCGCTCCCTGTTGTCTCGCTCTTCCTCCACTGGTACACAACACCAAGTTCTCTAAACACTTTAAGTAATTATCAATGTATTTTAATTAATATAAATGAATGACTTATGTCGGATGTCGGTCGGACGTTCGTTGCCTCGCGCAATGCCCACAACGAAGTGAAGTGTCGTACATACCACAGGGTGGTGGGGGGAGGGGGACGGAGAGTAAGGCAAGAATATTCACGTTCAAGGACAGGATGCCGCTTTGCACAATTCTAGCCTAAACAATTACTAGCAACATTTTTACAAGGAAAGCATTCATGAGTCGCTAACTGAGTTTTTGGAGGGATCTTGAAGTGACATGTTGTGGTTGTTATTTTTAATTCATTTACTTAGGTTTTTGACCCTATATTATGTAATATTGGTGGCGTTTTGCGTGATATAGTTTGGTTTTGTGCATAAGTGAGGTGGATTATAAATATAAGCTGAAAGCATTCATTCCGAGATCCCACAAAAAATCCCTAGAAAGTTCTAACAAGGTAAAGTTCTAAAGTTCTAAAGTTCCACCATCTTGTTAGGCTACTGAGTCGTCATAACACTTGACAATATAATTCACTCGACAATGGCAGTAATGGTCTTCATTAAAGAGGACCGGTTGCCAAGTTAAGAAGAGGAAGAAGAAGAAGAGCCGCTAACTTCAAACTAGTAATAAGGTTATCATATGATTGTTCTATGTTATAAACAAACTTCAGGTTGTGATGTAATTTTATTATCCAGATCTGAACTAAATAACTCCCCAGTTAGTTTGTTAGATTATACTTCAGTAACGGTGGTAGGGGAGTTAGGCGGAAAACTGAGGTAGGCTTCGAAATGATGATTGGAAAGTGACCATACCATATGATAACTCATGACACCTCCACATTAAACAGGAAGAGAGAGATGAAGAACAAAGAGAAATGTCTAAAAACTCAAAGATTGACCCGGAATACCACGACGAATCACTGAGCCATCATTTAAGATACATAAGTTCAAATCATCTATTATACCAGCGAGTTCAATTCCTAACCTATCATCGTTAGGAGCGCTCCACAGGGAATGATGAGCGTTAAAGTCACCTAAAATAATAACTGGAGAAGGGATAGAATCAATAATACACTTAAGTACCGGAATTACTGAAGTATCTTTATGGGGAATATATAGAGAGAAATTAAATATTATCTATTATAGCTGCAACTGCATTTAATTTCCCCTTATTAAAAAAAGGCAGTGATATAGATTAAAAAAAAACATTTTTTTTAATAAGAAGAGCTGAGCCCCCAAAACCATCCTCTCTGTCATCTCTCAGAATAAAATAGCCTGGTACTTTAAATATGGTACCTGGTTTCAACCAAGTCTCGCATAAAGCCAAAATAGGTGGTTTAAATCTATTAATCAAGTAATATAAATCAGTCCGTTTTGATATTACACTTCTACAGTTGCACTGAAGAATGTAATCCATGTTTGAAGGAATTTTTGGCGTGTTCAATAATAACACTAGTCAGTGGGGCTTTAGCACATTTACTTTGTAATAAAATAATACAGGTTTTAGTACATAACGTGACGTGAAAACAACCGTCTCAATTTCGTATGTCTATCTGATATGTCATCTCATAAGTATTTTTAATATTAACAATAAGAAACAGCCAGTACAAAAATAGTGGCGAATGAGGCGCCACATCACCCTCCTAAGGAAAGCATTGCGTTAATCATCAAAAATTTTGAATTTAACTCGTCTGCCTGATCGTGTTGTATATGGCTGAGGATGACATGTAGGTACAGCGCCAGGCGGTGGGACAGCAGTCGATTGCAGAGGAGACGTAGGTACAGCCACAGTCGGTGTGATAGTTGTAGGTTTCAGGTAAGACGTTGGCGACAACTGAGATATCCTCGGTGTTGTAGAAACAGAACTTGAATCTGATTCCTCAATGAAAGCCGGTTTCACGCGGTCTACGCTTACAACCACATGTTTCCCTTTGTAGTTAATAGTTAGGGTCTTTCCATCACTTGCCCTCTGAATGACCTGGTATGGACCAGAATAGGGAGGCTGCAAAGGACGCCGGACTGCATCATCCCGCAAGAACACATGAGAACACGTATTTAAATCTTTGAAAATAAAAGAACCTGTCTTCGTATAACGCGACGCTGGTACAGGTCGAATTTTCGACATATGTTGACGTAGTTTCACAACAAAATCAAACACTTCTCCAGAAGTACTCACTCCAGGAAAATCAGCTAACAACTCACCAGGAAGCCGAAGAGTTTCTCCATAAAGAATTTCTGCACAAGTAGCTTTAATATCTTCTTTAAAAGCTGAACGCATTCCCAAAAGTACAAATGGAAGAGCTTTTGTCCAAGAACTCCCATGACACATTAATGATGCTTTAAGTTGACGATGGATGCGTTCAATCATTCCGTTCGCTGCTGGGTGGTAAGCTGTAGTTCTATTTCTTTTAGTGGCGAAACTGCACATAAGTCTTCGAAAAAGGTCGGATTCAAATTGTGTACCGCGGTCGGTCGTAATAATAGAGGGAACACCAAATCGTGGTATCCATTCTCTCGTGAAAGTATCCGCTACTTCCTCGGCGGTAGTAGTGCGCATCGGCCAAACTTCTGGCCATCTGGTGACTCTATCAATGGCTGTGAGACAATAGCGGTAGTCGTCACAGACAGGTAAGGGTCCTATTATATCTATATGGACGTGAAGAAAACGACCAGATGGTGTGTCAAAAGTTCCAAGTGGAGCATAATTGTGTCTTGAAACTTTACTCTTCTGACAAGCCTCACACGTACGAGACCATTGACGGCAATCTTTATTTATTGAAGGCCAAACGTACCGTTCCGCAACTATACGTAAAGTAGCATTCGGACCAGGATGGCTAAGACTGTGTAACTTATTAAAAATAACACGACGTAACTTAGGAGGGACATATGGACGTGGTTTGTCAGTAGTAGTATCACATATTAAGGAAATACTAGTGCCAGGAACTGCAATCGTGATTAGCTTCAAACTAGACGAGCCAGATCTTATAAGTTCTGCTAGCTGTTCGTCAGATTCCTGCAACTTGGCAAGGGTTTCGTACTCTTAATCAAGAGTAATGGCACTGATTCGAGACATAGCGTCGGCTACGACATTGTCTTCTCCTCTGATATGTTGTATATCAGTAGTAAACTGGCTTATAAAAGACAATTGGTTAAGTTGGAATGGAGGTAATTTATCTCTCCGTTGTATAAAAGCATACAACAGTGGCTTATGATCAGTAAAAATCGTACAATGCTGAATCTCCAAAATATGTCGAAAGTGTTGTACACTTTCGTACACCGCTAAAAGTTCCCTGTAATAGGCCGGCCATTGAGACTGTTTTGGGGTAAGCTTCTTACTGAAGAAAGCAAGCGGGACCCATTCTCCCTTACTTCGCTGCTGCAAACAAGAACCAATGTGAACGCTAGAGACATCGGTAAAAGGCCTAGTTCAGCACCGTATATTGGGTGTTGAAGAAGCGTGGCATCACTAAGGCTCCTCTTGCAGGCTTCAAATTGTTCCAGCAGCTTAAGTGTCCAGGGGTATGGTTTAGCACCCTTGCTGTGCGTGGAAACAAGAACTTCAATCAATGGCGCTTGAAACTGTGCAGCTTTGGGTATGAAACGGCGATAAAAATTTATCATTCCCAAAAACTTTCTCATCCCTTGCACGGTTTCAGGTGGAGGGAAATCTAGGAGATTTTGGACACGATCCTTAGGAGGACTTGTACCTTCAGCATTGATCAGGTAACCAAGAAATTTTACTTCGGTAACCCCAAGAATACACTTAGACGGATTGAGAACAACACCATATTCTTGAAAACGCTTGAAAAGGGTGCGTAAATGTCTTGCGTGACTGGCTTCGTCTGGAGAAAAGACGAGTACATCATCTATGTATGGAAAACAAAAATCGAGACCCCGTGTGACCTCATCGATAAAGCGCTGGAACGTTTGGCCAGCATTGCGAAGATCAAAGGTCATGAAGGGAAATTCGAAGAGGCCAAACGGAGTAACAATGGCGGTCTTCAAAATATCCTCATCAAAAACGGGAATCTGATGGTATGCTTTTACCAGATCACACGTACTAAACACGGTAGCACCAGCGAGACTATTAGCAAAGTCATGAATGTGACGAACAGGGTATCGGTCAGGTACTGTTCTGGCGTTCAAAGCGCGATAATCGCCACATGGACGCCAGGTGTTATCTTTTTTGGTGGTCATATGTAACGGAGATGACCAAGCACTTTTAGATGGTCGGGCTGTTCCGCAACGCACCATGGCTTCAAACTCCTGCTTGGCTGCATCGAGTTTCTGAGGAGCCAACCGACGGGGCCGGCATGAAACCGGGGGTCCATCAGTGGTTTTTATAAAATACACCGTGTTGTGCTTCACAATCCTGGGCACACCAGGAGGTCGAGTTATCTCTGGAAACTCTGCTAAAATATTAGCAAAACTTGAACTACCAGAAAACACAGCTTTGACACTATCTCGTTGGGATTGTGCAATTGAAGCACAGACAGACAACTTGGTAAGGCCGTCAATTAGACACTTGTGTCGGCAATCTAGTAATAAGTTATAAAAACTAAGAAAATCAGAGCCTATTATAGCTGTACTAACATCTGCGATGACAAAATTCCAATCAAAAATCCTTCTTAAACCTAGATCTAAACGAAGTTGAATGCAACCATAAGTTTTAATTGAACTACCATTGGCAGCGCCAAGATGGTAGTCATCTGGTTGCACATGATTTCTTAAATATTTTTTAGGAAAACAACATAAGTCTGAGCCGGTGTCAATTAAATACTGCCGCTTGGAAACCCGATCAGTAACAAATAAACGGCGGCCGGGAGTAAAACAATCAGTTGCCGCCTCTACTAATTGTTGATCCGGATTTTCCGGAGGAATCCAATTGCATTGTTTGGTACACTTAGTTGCTTTAGTGTTGAATTTTTGGTGATACCAACAAATCTTATTCTGCACAGAGTTATCCCTACGCAACCGCTGTTTTTCTATAGATCGGCTACGAGA
Source organism: Saturnia japonica (assembly GCA_033032175.1). Taxonomy (NCBI): domain Eukaryota; kingdom Metazoa; phylum Arthropoda; class Insecta; order Lepidoptera; family Saturniidae; genus Saturnia; species Saturnia japonica. The sequence continues at coordinate 5,853,479 of CM065311.1, read as the reverse complement.
ACGACTACGCAAGCGAGTTGAGAGATTAGCAACTTGTTGAGTAAGCTCATTAAGTCTTCGTTCCATTGTTTCATTGAAAGAAGAGCTGGACGATGTCGGAGCTGAACAAGCCATTACATTATATGTTTCTAAAATTTTATCTGCTATATCGGTCATCTTATCAATTGGTAGATCAGCATGTGATGCCAAAATAGCCTGAACATGTTGTGGGAGACGGCGCAACCATAACTGACGAAGAAAGTTTTCATCTAAAGGTGATGATCCTGTCAGAGAACGGATATGTCTCCAAAACTGTGAAGGTTTTCGGTCACCAATTTCTTCACCATATAATAATTTACGCATACGTGTCTCCTCAGATACAGATAATCGTTTAATCAACTCATGCTTAAGCTTACTGTACCGTTGTCCAGTAGGTGGAGAATGAATCACAACATCTTCAATTTCTTGAGCATATTTTTCATTAAGATGAGCGACTATATAGTTAAATTTAGTACAATCAGTGGTTATACCTGTTATATCGAATTGAGCCTCCGCTACAGCAAACCAATACTCAGGTCGATGAGGCCAAAATGGAGGTATTTTCGTTGAAATTTTAAAAATTTGAGATTCATTTTCCCTGGAAAGGCGCGCTTGTAAAATAGTATTCTCCTCTTTCAGCTTATCAATTTCCACTTTAAACTTCTCATCAGCCATATCCCGTGATTAAACCAAAATGACCAAAAATATAAAAAGTTTGACGTGGGGGAAAATGTGTTACCTCAACCGCTTTACAGCAAAAATGTAAAAGAAAGAGAAAAAAAAAGAATATTAGACACTAAAATTAAGCTATTATTTCTTATTCTATTTGTAACAATGTTAAATACAAAGTACAGTATTTAATTTAAAATTGAACGACCTATTAAAATATTAATTTAAAAATAATAATTCCAAAATTGTCGTATACAAATGGAAACGCACTCCCTTAAAATTATAGTTATTGGTGTTATTGTTGACATGGAAACCATTATACAGTCATGACAAAATATTTTTTTGATTAAACTGACGTTCAATATTATTTATAAAAACATATTAATTGGTAGTACACAGAATTATTTAGGAGATTAAAAATAAGGTTATAGATTGTTGGTATGCACTCTCAGAATAATGGAAACACGCACCAATGCACTTACACTGCACTATGATATACCAAAGCGATGCGGTCCTGTCCTCCGCAAATTTGGCCGCTGGTGTCATGGCCAGCCCTTGACGGTTAGTTGCGACTGTGACAGTTCGACAATATATATTATTTTGAATATAATTATGTTTTTATTGTATTCGAGCATCGGTCACAAACGTCGGTGGTCACCAGTTTGGCGTGTTCAATAATAACACTAGTCAGTAGGGCTTTAGCACATTTACTTTGTAGTAAAATAATACAGGTTTTAGTACTTAACGTGACGTGAAAACAACCGTCTCAATTTCGTATGTCTATCTGATATGTCATCACCTAAGTATTTTTAATATTAACAATAAGAAACAGCCAGTACAAAAATAGTGGCGAAGGTTTAATTTTAATTAATTTTAATCATAAATTAAAAAGTGTAACTGATATATTTTGAATCAAGTTGATTGCAACGTGGTCAGGTAAACAAGAATTAGAAATAATATTCATCAGGGAAATAATCAAGGCATTTATATCTACATTTTCTTCATTGGTATCTTTATTGTTATTCAAGGCACAACCATTATTTGAAGGAGGAATTTCATAATTTTTAATCAAGTCCTTATGTGCTTTAATATCATAGCCCTTAGCTAAAGGAGCATGTGTTTTTGGTTCAATAAAATTGTTTTTTTTTTATATGAAAAAGTGTTTATTTTTTAATCATCTACCTGTGTGTGTATTAATGGTTTATCCTTATTAGGGTTGGAGGTTAAAACCTCAACAAATGATTTTTTTTCAGGTGAGAATTTTTTGTCAGCCTCTTGGTAAGAGACTGAATGATTAGACATATTATAATGTTTTATGTCTTTTTGACGCACAAACTCTGAACAAGTTTTATCTATGGCTTTGTGAAGTCCAGAACAATTAATACATCTGTAGTCCCCATCTACATAACATGATGAACCATCATGATTCTCACCACATTTAAAGCAACGAGGTTTGCTTCTACACTGAATCCGTGTGTGCCCAAAACGGCAGCAATTGAAACATTGTATTACTGGGTAAATATATTGTTCCACTGGCAGACATGAGTAAAAACAAAATACCCGAGAAGGAAGAGCTTGTCCGTCAAAAGTTATCACTACTGTTTGTGTAGGGAGCCAAGTAGAACCCTCTGGGCTACTGGCCTTCCTATTAAGCCTACAGGAACGTATGATTGACCCAAATCCATCAGGAATTCTTAAATTATTAGCAACTCAATTGGAATCTCACGAATTACTCCTAATTTACATATATTATATGTTGGAATTGAAGTTTTATTATTATTACTACCTAATATAGAATTGCTTAAAAATTTATTGGCAGCTATTGCTGACTTAAATGATACTGACAGACGATTTCTACCAATTTTTTTTATTCCGTCTTCTAAAACTTCATTTGATTTTCTTGTAAAAAGTAGCCAAATTTTAGTGGATGCAGAATTGTACCTGCTTTTGGATCCTCTGTTACTAATTCCACTGTAACAATATATGGACCGGGGTCTGAGTCTTTATATAATTGTCTGTTAACATTATTTTAAAATTTCTCATCTGAAGTATTACTATCAGTATTATGAGAACTTTGAGCACTCCCTACCTCGGAAGACTTGGTGGAAACAAGAAGATTTGTTAAAGAAATGTTTGTAATTAATGGCTTCCTATTAAACCGAACAGATTTATCTTTTATTGGTTTAAAAGTCTGAGTCAATTTCCGTCTATACTTTTTCATATCCTCAACAGATCCTAAGTTCAACATTTTAGGTTCAGAAGAAATATATTTATCTGCATCTAATAGTGTTAACAAAGGGTGTTTGTCAGGAGGAGGGTCAGGCTCAGGGTCCAGATCCATGATTTATATAAAATAAAAAACTTACCACTGAATGTTCTCGAAGCTACACAAAATTAACTAAACTACACAGAATTACAGATATAAAAGTTGACAAGAAAGACAAACTATAAGAATAAACAATAACAATGGAAATATAACGCCACAATTAATTAAAATCAAAAAATTTCGACCACCAAATTTGAAGATTCCCACCTCAATCAAGTAAATCATTAATCTTTTTCAAAAATGGCCTCAATTTTTTCTTAAAACTTGTCTTGATAGTTGATATACATAGGCACCTACATCGTGGCGACATTAATTAAACACACGGGTTGGGCTATTGGTCAGTTATCGTAAAAATGAAAATAAAACAAGATAGTTTGTAAAAATTTTCAAACAAACTAAATAATAATAATTTAGTTGACTAAATTCGCATTACTCTATGGAACTTATTCATTCATGAAGCTTCTTACCATTTATTACTACTCGAAGTGGTAAGAATGGTAACGCCTCACCGACATAGGAGCTATCTCTTTCCTTTATTGGGGCTTGTGTAGACGGCACCGCAGACACTCCGCCACCGCGCCCACGCCTTCTTAATTTAACTAAAAAAGGTGGTAGTCTTTGCATACTTTTAGTAAAGAAATGGCTAAATAAAAGTAAAAAGTCAAATAGACGCATATGGGTTCATCCTATTTTGGTGCAAAGAGAACAACATGGTGGATTCCATACACTTTATGAAGATCTACGAAAAGATTACTGTAAGTTTTGTGATTATCTTCGGATGAATATCAAAATTTTCGACAAATTATTAGATATACCTTTTATATGCAAACACTAACATTTTTTTAAGTTAAAATCAACATGTTCGTTATTCTTACACGTATAATTTTCTTGGCTAGCATTTTATTAGGAAAAAGCTACAACAATGTAGAAATCATGCGGCGCGGCGCGGCGCCGCGGTGGCTGAGCGGTAGCCGCCCCCCCGCATAGGCGAAATGTTTCAAAATCCTGGCCAAAAATATAAACTGGTGAATTTATTTATGTATGACTCTGAAACTATTTAAAAAAATGTTTCTATTCAAATAGTGTTAACATTTCGACATAAAAGATGTAAAAAATAAATAAACAACCAGAATTTACAAGAATAGGTACTTATATTGATGACAAAAAAAAAATATATTTGGTTCTTTATTCAACATTATTGCCGCTTTTGGCAATGGCATTCAATTTCCTTTTTTTGAAAGTTTTCTTATCCCTGTTATGTATGAGTTAGATGTTGCCAAGAGCCTATGGAAGACGTCTTTTAGTGTTAGAAGTCTCGAAAACTTTCTAGAACAATTTATATAATAATAATAAGACCCATGAATCAAGACTTTATGTATTGTAGTCGGCATATGGTACCAAGGGTACAGAAAAATTGTTATAGGTATCGTATATACTGCATTTAGTAAAAAACTGTTATTTTGACATTACAAACAGACACTTCAATTTTATTAATTGTATAGATAAAAAATAATTCTTATTTAATCATTATAGCAATAGATAATGTGTATGATGATGATGATTTAAATACGAAAGCATATTTTTAAAATTATTTTTTCCATTCCAAAAATTGTGTGTTGTATTTTTTTAATTATTTATGTTATCTGCACACAAAAAGTGATCCAATATACTTTCTTTCTGTTGTTTTAATGGCAAAAATGTTGTATTAAATCATTTTTTATATAAAAATGGTTTTTGTTATTATTTTCAACATGGCGTACCTTTTCGATCAATTTGTGAATTTGATAGGTTATTCTACATTGTATCGAAAAAATATCTATTTCAAAATTGTACAAAAACCTTATCTTGGAGAAAATAATAATTGCGAGGAAAACTGCCTGAAGATTATTAGTGGCTATTTATTTCTGATTATAGCCTTTACATTACTCTATGATGTGATCAAATTTCGTTCAAATCAGTCAAGACGTTTTTGAGGGAGAAAAAACTGATTTTCTGTTTTTTTTCCATTTATTTAAAAACCAAAGTAGATAAAGATCTGAAACTTGCCCGATCAACGTATCTGTTAATACCAACATACCCTCAAATGATAATCCAGATATCCTTCGGAGGCCGATTCAGAAAGCTTATCGCCCTATGCCCTTTCAAGTTTCTGAGTCACCTAAAAGGCTGTTGATGAGTGAGTAGGTGATAAAAATGTTACTTTTTAGGCACAAATAACTCAAAACCTTTAATAAGTTTATTCGTGAAATTTGGGATTCTAGAATTGTTCAAGGGAGGTTTATTAAGCATACAAAATTCCTAGCATGCAGTTCGAATACTTTCTGCGATATGGAGGAATCGAGTATTGAGTGCATCGGCATTATCTTTACCGAACTTAGCTGACACACTACCGTGCGAGATATTTACCTGTAGGGTTGTACGTTCTTTAATCCATTTACAAAACAATTTGTTATATTTTTTTGATATGGGGTTTTTATCTTGGGAAGTATTCACTGTTAATAAATTAAAATCAAAACATTTGACATCTTTAATTAGATATTAACGTAAAATATTTATTGACAATTAAAACTTGAAAAGTTAGATATCCTATATCAAAATAAAGTAGAAACTGTTTTGTAAATTAATTGAAGAACGCAGGTACATTCCCATAGCTATAATTAACCGAACTGCAATGGAACTTGACACCATTTAAATCTCAGCTCTTTTATCGGTGACTACTACCCCAAATGTCGTTTCTACCGACTTGGCTCCTTTTCACATTTTAGTTTCGTTGGTATTAGAAATAACACATGCATTAAATAACTCAAAGTATTATAATTATGTAACTCCTTCATTACAAAGATTTTGTAACAATTTAGTAAAGTAACCCCTCATATAATACACATCAGAAAATTTATATCCATAAAACTTTACAATATTCACGAATACACATTTCTCCAAACACTTTCATATTGTATAATAACTACATAATAAGTTTTCCGACACAATGTTTACAAACTCACTTTTTCCATGCAATAAACATACACAGACTCATCAAAATAACATTGTCTCCACCTCGTCACGGTGGGTTGACATTTCTAAATAGTTTGAGGAATAAAAAGCTTTGAAAAAATATTATGTACAAACTTATATCAAGGCGAGATCGCGTGAGTTTGAATAACATTGCGTCAATCCTGATCAATAATAATAAAGAAAAAAACTGTCAAAACCACAGATTACATTTTTATATATTTAAAACCAGAACCTAACACTGATCAGTAAGTAATATTCATTGGACAGACCGTTTACATTGGCTGCCAACTTTTATATACATATAGTAAAAGTACCTTTCATTTTTCTCTATGTAATAGTTATCATGATATGGTTAGGATAGTCTAATAAATAATATTATTAAAAACAATAACAAGAGGTTTATTTATCAAATTTAGTAGTAAATCCTAAAACTGAACAGAATAATGTTTTAAAAATAGTATGTAATGACAACAGTGACTTATATGTATTCCATGACGCATTCCGAACTGAAAAATTAGTCACAAAAAGACTAAACAATCAAGTAACTTTAAATTATTATGCAAAATATTGCATTTTCTTTGATTAATTATCAACGGTCATGTGAGTACGCGACAGGAAAGTTTGCTATGTTATGACAGAGACATCTCCACAAACAAGAATAAATTACATAATTTATTTCAGAAATTGGTATATTCATCAATATCATTTTAATAATATAACTGTAGACCATCTGTACCCGCAACTACGCTCGTGTGGACTACAGAATGTCGTCGATCGGGTACATGAGCGAATCGTGCCACCCCCGCTCCCGGTTATTCTTAAGATAAAAATGCTTATTGTGGATAAGTAGATAATCCTTAGAATATAGGCATGTTCTTGAATTATTATTATTATTTGTATTTTTAAAATGTCCAATTATGTAGTAAGTACATTAATTTGATATAATATAACTTATGGTTTACTCAGTGTAAGCCATTTAAGCACCCGAATTGATTCACCATGACCAGTTTTCTTTTATTTATGCGGAACCGTACATCTTTTTCTAAAATAAATGTAGCCCGAGTTACTCCTTAGAACCTCGGCTATCTGCCGGTGAAAGTCTCGTCAAAATTCGATCCATCGTTTCAGATATTACCCGAAACACACACACAAAAAAAATTAAAAATGGTATTTTTGTTATAGGTATCGTATAAACTTTCATATGCATGTAGTAAAAAGCTGTTATTTTGACATTACAAACAGACACTTAAATTTTATTTATTTGTATAGATAACTAATATTAGGCTTTTCTTTAAAGAATAATATTTTCTTGTAAATTAATATTAACTCTACGATGACTATGGAGACATCTTTATATATCTATCTCGCTTAGGCCAGCCATACTAGGGATGAATGATATTAGATAAGCATCGTTTTCCCATAAATATCGAATCGAAACAAACATCGTTGTTTTAGTGCTATCAAAGCGGCTGAATTTTTTGGACTATGTTTAGAGTTTACGACCTTTTTTAGGGAATCTTGTGATTTATTTTGCCTTCGGACTCTGTATACAATATCATCGATGTTTCGATAATATCGACGAGAATCGATAGTCCCTGAGCCATACACACAACTACCTGTACAGGTGTGTCCGCGTAAGTACATCGGAGCGTGTATTGGATTGACCTGTGCAGTGTTTTAAAAAAGCGCGGCGCGACGTGGTGCAGAATCGAAAATCAATTTTTTTAGTGATACCGTACGGTGAACCTGTGTGTAGCGCCGGCTCTAACCATTGAAGGTAGAGCAAGATTGTCTTTCTGCGCTCTTTGGTTAACCATTAAAAAAAACTATTTTTTGTGAGCAAACTGAGGCAAATATATATATTTTTTAAATGAAATAAAGTTAATGTTAATTTACAAAGTGGTGTGTATTTTATATCTAAAAAAGCCTGATTTAGAGTTTATCGCTTTAATATTGATAGATCATACTTCATAACTGCCCTAATAGCCTAGTACTCCTAAACGCGACTGCTATGCTCGAGGTTCCAGGTTCGATTCGCAGGTCGAGCAAAGTGTTATTGGGGTTTTCTATAAAATTCCCAGCAGTAGCAGCATTAGCAGCTTGGAGTTTGGTTTTGTGCCCGATTAATAGCAATAAGCTCGCTCCATAATGTAATAACATAGGACCTAATATACCCGTTGAACTGTGAATGTACACCTCTGCCTTAAACTTATATAATACTACAGGCGTGATGGTACGTTATGTTATTTCATAGCTACGAATAGTGCGCTAAGTTCGCGTCGCGCAATTTATCATTGGGGCAGAGTGCCGGCCAACCGACCGCAACCGTTTTGCTGAGAGAATTTTGAATTCGTGATTTTTTCTACGGTATTCATTTAAATGGAAAACTGTTAATGACAATTTTAATCTACATTAAATGCCCAAGTTGACTAATAAATTTATCTGGATAAAGATTAATACTCAATTAGAGAAAATCGATTCGCAAATAACAATATTTTAAATTATTATGTTGAAAGTAAAACTGGTTATTACGAGTCAACCTTAGATGATAGACATATGCTACCGTGGACTTTTCCCTAAGCTTTTTCAAGAAATACAATTCTTTAGTACATTATTTTGATGTATCTCGTAAGATTAAGCCAGCGAAAGCCATGTAAGAGCCCGAAAATCATTTTTTGACGACTTACAAATTATTGAATATACAAAAATTTAATTGGAATGCATTGTATACACATAAACCTTCCGTAAAAAAATTGCTAAATTATAGTGAAAACCGCATTAAAATCCGCTGTGTATTTTAAAAGATCTAAGCGTACATAGGGACAGACAGCGAGAAGCGACTTTGTTTTATACTATGTATAGATTTATTCCTCAAAAAATAATTTGAATTTTGACCTAGAAACACTTACGGTGTTGCGAACAAGAAGTGCGGGCGCCGCGCCGTGCACCTATGCTTAATTTTATATCTTGAATTCATTTTCATTCGGAGCAGCCCCGCGCCTCTCAAAACCCGCCATAAAAATTATGTTTTCGCTCGAAATTGTTTTTCGCATTTGGCAATGTTTACTAAAGCTACCGTAGGGTCGCCGCTGCCTGTGTGTGAATACACCACGCCAGCTATGAGGTCTTTACATAAGGCTTCTTAATATGCAGGCGCACACAACCGTACCGAAAAAACACACGTAACAAGAACGAGAATTATCTCCTTCCTAGAATTTTCTTCATATTAAAGAGACACTGTATAATGTATTTCTATTTCATTCTCTCGCAGGCTAAATCCTATAGTCTCTTTTAGTGTCACTTTTTTGTGCGTTTCAAGTCACAACGTTACTAAATAAATCATTTACTTCACGAGGTAACGTTTATAAAAACGTTTAACATAAATGTTACAGGGTTTTCTGTTCTGTGTTTAGAACAACACTGACATATTATGATAAGAGCCCTGATATGATAAAATGAAGAAAAATGTGTATGGAATTTAAATATACACGGTACGACGCGCGACGTGCGGTCGACCAGCGCTGGCCACACCAGCACAGATAAACTTCGCCGGTAGACCGCAGCGTGTATGACCGGCGTTACTCTTGAGTCGTGTTTGTTGTCAAAACAACAGAATGTGCACGACGCATCAAAACACATGCTACTCCCATGCCTATTAAATTTTTGTAAATTTTCGTTCCAAATTACATGTCTAATAAAATACATACAAAGTCACTAATTGTCTAAAATAATGCAGGTAGCTGCAAAATATAGTTTTATTTTAATATGTATATACTGTATATAATAATTAAAGTAACTGAGGTCTTTATTGTATAGATACAGTATACTTTATGAATTTTCAACTACAGTGTAGAAGTAGGTACGTTATTTTTATATATTAAAAATAACGTCACACAATTATTTATTATAAGTATTATGTGTGAACTTTAAATCTCAAAATAATGATTGGTCTCGTTGAAGCGCAATCATTGATCTAAGGTTAAAATTACACACCGCCATGAATTTGGACTATACATTACTACTGTAATCTAATAAAAATCTATAATATGGATTAGTATAAAGCAGTTTCTAGCACAAATACTATTTTTGATATGGAAGACGTTTACATTTTTTGTATAAGTATCTAAATTTAGTTTATGGGAGTTGATATGCCAATGGTTTTTAAAGATTAATTATTTGGAAGTAGATGTTATAAAGTGTAAATACATCAATCATAGTATATACTTTATAAAAATATATACAAAAAGTAATAGTGGTACTAAGTTACAAAGATATTTTTGATTACTTTTAAGATTTGTAATATGTTTCTTTGATATTTTCAAGCATATTTTATAAACGAGATGGACCACATTGTGATTATGTAAAAATATAATTAGAGGTCCGAATGGAAGCTTCAGTTGCTGCTTCCTTTATAATTAAATTTTGATTTGGAGAGCATTCCACAAACCTTACATCTAATTCAGAGTTACAAGTAACAATTATAATTTGTTAGCCTTACAATGGAAGCATATTTAACAACATTAAAATTACTTGCAAGTATTTACAAAATACATATTTAACAATTATATTGAAATAAGATACAATAATATAATTAAAGCGCATTATTTTGTTTTCATACATTATCCGAGTTAAACCCCATCATGAATAGTTTACACCTTAAATTTATAACAAAACAAAATTGCACAATATAATATTCAATTAATATAATTTTGGCACTAAATATCTGTGGCACTACAATTACCTCGTGATTCTATATCCAGTTCTTCACTATTTCCCATAGTGTTTATCTCTGCGTCCTTTTCGCCGTCACCCAAGTTATCGGAGAGTGCATTATCTTCATCTTCGGAGGGTTCCCTGCCAGCAGGTAGCAAATGCATTGGTGAATCGTTCTGCTCTCTATATTCCAGTTTAGAAGGATCCTTCTCGTGTAGTTTTCGAGCCAGCGTTTGCAAGCTCGCTAGTGAACTGGCACAATCTGTGGTGTCAATGTCTGTCAAGCTAACACCCGCTCGCTCAATTTCAGTAAAGGTTCCAAATGGAAGTTTAAATAAACACTCAAGACGCATAACGTGCATCTTACTTCTGAGATGTTTAGCTAGATGACCATGTATTCTGAACGCTATATTACAGTCAGAACATCTAAATGGTCGAGGGTTAAAAGACGTAGCTGCTCCAAAAGTGGATGTCATTGAAACTTTGTTATGATGGGAACCTGACCGTTCATGTTTTTGTAAATGTCCTCTGGTACGAAAACTTACGGCACATACTCCACACCTAAAAGGTCTTTCCATATAATGTATGTTAAGGTGCAATTTAAGTTGCGAAGGTTTAGTGAATGTTTTATTACAAAAATCGCACACCCTTCTACCATCTTCCATGAGTCTACCTGGTGAATACGAAGCATTTTCGAAATCTTTACCTTTTGTTACTTTGAAAGCGACACCTCCTACACCAATCACTACCTTTGTAGCAATGGCATCATGATCCATTGATGGTAGTTTTATTGAATCTGAATCAGAATTGTTTACGTCGTCAGGATTTACGTTTTCCTCACCACCAGATTTTAAAATATTGGTATCTTCAATGTTTTCAATTTGACCCTGGACTGTGTCCTCTTGAGATTTGATATGATTGATTCTAGCATGTTTTAAGTACTCTGAAACTACAAGTTTAGCATTTTCTGCATTTGTATTGCATTGTATATTAGGTCTTTTAGAATCAGGAACTGCGTCACTGCATATACTTACAGCAGAATCATTTTCTGTTGTCATATCTTCATCTTTTGATATTGTTGAACTTAAATTTACATTAAAATCATTTACTGTTATTGGTTGAGAAGAGGAAGCGGGTTGCATAGAGTTATTTCTACTAACAACTTCTTCCTTGTTTTCTTCTGAGTTATATTGTTCATTTAAATCAATGTTTTTTAGTTTACTTGAGGTACTTGTTAGTTGACTTTGTTTTATTTTAGAATCAAAGAGTGCTCTTTCTGTCAAATACGTGTGCAACATAGGTTCTCCGTTAGCCCATTGTGTTGGAGCTTGTGGTAACTTAGCGGTATTCGATGCTAAAGAAGCTAAGACGCTCGATTCCCTCGCAGTTGGTATTTCAGTGATGTTAGGTGTTTTTAAATCACCTTTACTGAGATCAATTGGTTCACATTCCATATCCATTCTTGATTCCACAGAAGAATGTCTAGATAAATTTACTTTATCTGAGGTAATTTCCAGTAGTGTTGTCTCTAAACCTGTTGGAGTATATGGATATGTTGAAGGTCTGGCGCTGGTGATTAATCCAGGTGTTGCCGATGAAGTAGGGCGGGAACCTCCTAAAGATAATAAGCAATGAGCCGCTTCATGTTCTGGAAGACGTGACTTACACATTTCTGTATCTGGAAAATAAGTAATTAAAAAATAATATTAAACCTGTCTTCTCTAATACGGGGTGGCGCAATAGAACGTGCATATTTCGTCATCTTTCTTTGGGGTATTCTGCGCGCGGGGGTTGGGAATGTTGTAAGGTTGGATAGTGGTTCACATACAGTTTTTACTAGCTATGCCCCCGCGACTTCGTCCACTTAGTATATTTCGTGTATGAAAAACCGCAACTATTAATAAAAACTTCACCTCGCCTCAATCTCACTATACGGTATTTGACCCGTTTAAGCTTTGATAATACCCAATTAAAATAATTTTAAATGTCAATCCATATCACAGTTTAACAATCATACCGATATTATCTAAAATACATGAAGACTGACGGCTATGCTCGAGCTCCTGGATCCGATTTCCAGGTCGAGCAAAGTGTTATTGGGTTTTTCTATGAAATTCTCAGTAGCAGCTCGGAAATTAGCTTTGTGCCCAATTAATTGCAAGAGCACCCCCTATTACTTACATGGGACAAAAAATATACCCGGCGAACTTTGGGTACATCTCTGCCTAATCCTTCAGGGAATATATATGCATAAAGGCATACAAAAATGTTGAGTTTTGCAATCCTTTACGAAACGCTAAGTTTGTTTAATAACTTTATTTTTATAAGTCATTATTTTCCAGTGTTCCTACGATTTATACTATAGAGTTTATAGTATGTCTGGTTAGTAATTTAATATAAATCTTGGTAGCCAAAAATACCAAACAACGACATGTATCGTAGAAAAGTAGATAAAATAGATTTTGTTACTAATTGAAATATTTAAAAATATTATCCAAAAAAGATTTAAAAATAATAATAAAAGCCCAGCCTTAAATTATTAATATACTAGCTTTCAGAAAATATACTTAAGTAAGTGTGACAATAAATATCCATCAATTTTGTTATAAGTAATTTAATACAATCCGTACAGTGCTATCTACGAATACTGTTGGAAAAGAAAAAGGAGTCATGAGGACTGCCGACAGAAGTGAAAACTTAAAACTATAAACAAACAGTTGTTATTTGGATATCCAAATTAATTGTTTGATCTTAAATTAAAACTTGTAAATCAAAACTGTTTCACACAAAAAAATTGTATTACACGTTAGTAAAATAACTCCTAAATTACTATAAAATACGCACTGCATAGTAATTGTAGGTTTAAAAAAAATAAATAATTATGTTCTTAATTTTTAGGTTATATTTGCTACAAAGACTCCGTTTATCGTTTTCACGTCACGTGACCGTGTCGATGACGACTTAAATGAATTTACTCCTTTCTAATAAAGAAGTTTTCACTTCAAAAAACCTATACTTCCATTTATTGAAAATTATGTAAAGATAAAATAATTTAGAATATTTTGGTATCCTTTCACTTTATTTCTGTAAATATTCTCAATATATTACAGAATTACGTGTTTTATAAAAATCGGTCAAGCCGTTTATGAGTTATTTCCGGATATAAAGACAAACTGACAGTTATTTTTTAAATTTCATATTCGCGATCAAATTTTATAATAGATAAATTATGTAACACAAAATTTTGAAAACAGTTTCAAGTATAGACAGAGCTAGAGACATATCCGTATAGATGAAACTAACAGATCATTCATTTTTTAAATGTGAGAATATTATTGTAATAGAATTGTCATTAATTTATTTGTACTATTCAATTATTATTATTATTATTAAAGATTAAGATGAGGTCAACCTTTTTTGAATACAATCGGATTGAGTTTTCAAACATGTGTCAAAATAATATGTAAATTAAATCACATGCACTAAGGTGTATTGATATCAACTTCGAAGCAAATCACCGCCAAAATAAATTTCTACCTCTTTTTAACCCCCTTAGGGAATGAATTTCAACAAAATACAAAACACGTCTTCCATCAATGCTGATAAAAAAGGTTTATGCAAAATTTGAAGTAGAATGGACTAAGGAATCACGTTGTCCCATACAAACTTTGCCCTCCTTTTTCACCCCCTTAGGGGTAGAATTTCGGAAAATCCTTTCATATCGGATACCTACGTCATACAAAGAACGCACCCTCCAAGTTTCAGGATTCTACGATCAGCGGTTTAGGCTGTGCTTTGATCAGTCAGTCAGTCATTCAGGACAAAGAATTTTATATGTATAGGTTAGCCATGAATCAGTTTGACGGGAAGTGTCACGCATTTTGCGTGCGTACGTTTTATGAAAACGTTTGTTCTTATATTGGAACTAGGCGACTATTTTGCTCTCAACAAGGTTAAAGACTAATTCGTAAAGCTCCAAGTGCAAATTTAATAATATGGTTAAAGCGCTTCATAGAGATAGGTTCAACGTTCCACGTGCTTAAAGGCCGTCCAAGAACACTAAGAAACGAAGACAATGTTGAGAGAGAGTGAAGCTTTTAATACGAGAAAACCCACAAGAGATCATCGTCATTAAATTTATTGCGTCGCATTTTACAAAGAACTTTAATTACACCTAAATCTTAAGCTTCATACTTAAAAGATTCAATTAGTCCAGAAACTAAAAGACCAAGACCTTCGAGCAAAATTAGCATTTGCTCAAAAAATGTTTGATCAATTTGCCTATTTGAACAACATTCTTTTATCCGATGAGCCCCGTTTTCATCTAAATGGGTTTGTAAACTGACAAAACTGTCGTTATTAGAGTGAAGAAAATCCGTAACTACAAAAAAACTGTTATTGTAAGAACTCTTTAGACTTATGTACCAAATATAAAATTGAAAAAAAAAGTGTGGTAACCTAGTAACAGTCAGACAGTAAAAATATAATATGTCCGAAGAGTAATATCATAAAAAAGAGAAGTGTTGTGTATTAATTATTAAACTATAAATCGTGATTCTCAGAACTTTCTCAAGTGTTAATTGGTGTCTTCACTTTGAACTTACTTTCCACTGTAAAGGTAGTATTATTACAATCATATTAAAAACAACCGCATAGTCCTAAAATATCGGTATAGTCTGCAATCTCCGAAATCAAGGAATCATAGGGCCTTTGCGAAATGTTTCTGTTAACATTGACCGCTATATTGATATGTTAAAAAGTGTTTGTACTTCAAAAGTTCAAAATGCAAAAATAGTGAACATGAACATGGTTGCAATAAGATGGAGTCACCAGTTACAACATCAAATCAGTATATATAAATTGTGAGACAAATGTTCCCTGATAATTTATAATTTATCTGAGATAAACTGATCTCAAGAAGATGTGACATTGTATGGCCTTTTTTTGTGGAGATTCTTCAAATAAAAAGTGTATGTCGACAATCTGAGAAACCAACAACACCAACACCAACCTTATTGAAGAAAGTTTTTATAAATCTCCATTCGCGATTGGAGGAGTAATTAATGTAATTTAAAAAAATAAACCGTAATTATTAACAAATAGATCGTTAATTATATTTCATCTATCCCTTCAGATTTTTTTTATATATTATATATTTTAAATATGCACGTTATATTGCGGCCACCCTTTATTACATAATAACTTGACTGATTCGTCTACACATCTATTCATGTACAATTTAAATACTGGATTTAGGATCTTTACATTTTGCATAACAGTAACTGTTTGATGTTCATCACAACGAACATGTGTGATGAACATCACAGATTAAAAAGACTTAGCAACAATATTTATAGAATTTGAAATCAATCATAGGCAATGGTTTAAAAATAGCTGGTTTAAGAAAAATATAATATTCTAGAGATTCACTTTCAACAGATTGTTTAGATGGAAATAGATTTTTTAAATTAATATTGCTAATCAATACGCCACAGATGATTATGTAATAGCAAATTATTTGAATAATAATTATTATTACTAAAAGCACTAATGAATTTAAATAGGTTGTTTTAAACCAAATTACATTGTTATCCTTACCGCTGGATTCTGTTTCACCTTCATTTCCTTCATCTCCATCCGAATCTGTGTCGTCATCAGTTTCTCCTGAGCACTGGGCTAATTCTCCAGATTCTATGTCATTTCCTTCATTTGGATTTATACCCAACTCACAACATTTCTTATAATGAGCTTTACTTTTCATATGCTTTGTTAGATTACCCTTTGTTTTAAAACTGGAATATAAAAATAACTTTTTCATTCTTTTTATCTTTAATCATAGTGCATTTTAGATCAAAGACAAGTGTTTGAGCAATATTTTTAATTATTACGAAAATATTTTTTTTTGCGGATTTTCAGAAATAATTTCTAATTTTACAGCATATCCAATTTCTGTTCAAATATTAAATTTATGCACATAATTTTATTGTTACAGAAACATTATACATAATACTTATGTATATATAAATAGATGAAGTTATAGAAAATAATTTTTATTACCTGAAAGCACAATGAATACATGTGTAAGGTCGGACATCAGTATGTGTCCGAATATGTTTTTTCAGCATTGAAGGTTTTTTGCAACGAATTCCGCATTCAGAGCAAACATATCGACCTCTACCACGACCACGAACGTATGTATATTCCTCATTGCTCTCGAAACCACCAGTCAACTCCTTTTTGGGAGTTGTTAGATTATCAGAAAGTTGTAATCTATTATCTTCCATCTTCTTCATGTCCATAGTTTGTATAGTCTGGAACAAAAAATAATAATATTACGAAGGTTTAATTAATACAGAATCGACTTAAAATTTAAATTAAGATCCAAGAAATGTATTTACCATAAACTAACAACATTCTTAATATATTATTTACCTGTTTATTTTCATGTGTACATTTGTTCCATTGCGACGAATGAGTCAATATGAGATCCTGTTTAATCACCGTCACTGCTACATTTTGCGGGCGATGTCGTGAATCATAAAGAGACATAGCAGAAGATGCTGACAAGCCTAGAGGGTCTGGCGTTAACTCCGATAATAACTGTAAAGAATTAGTATTTTACATATTATACTATGTACGTATAAATACTTAATTAAGTATAATTTCCAAAACAATCCACATACCTGCCAGTTACTGTACATCGATAAAAAATGCTGATTTGGTACGTAAGTCGGTTGAGGACGATTGATAGTGCAGTAAAAAACTTTTGTCGAGCACTTCAAACCTAAATATGTATAAGCATTTCCATTAAGGTAAAGTTGTCCGTAAGCTTTAGCAGGACGAGGGGTTTCTGGTGAAACTAGCGGCATTGTATTTGCATTTGGTGTAATTCCATGATGTCTTTTCGGTGTAAATGTACCAGGTTTCAGTGGCAAGGTGGTTGGTCTTAAAAACTTCGGTTTTCTTTCTTCTGAGTTAGGCTTTGCCATTACATTTTTTTGGAAGTAAGAAGTTTCAGACCTTTCGTTTTGCACCGATACCGATAAAATTTCTTGAGAGCTTTTATTTTTTTGCACATCTGAGGAGTTCGACATTTGGTTATTATAAATTTCTGCTTTTGTTATAAGGTTCTCAAAATTGAAGCTACGTATTTCCTTTTCTGGTTTTGTTTCCATATTTTTAGTTAATATATTACTAACTAGTCTATCTCTGTTCTTTAATTTGTTTTGGGTATAGTTATTAATGTTTTCTTTTAAAACTGGTGTCCTTGGCACGCCATCTGAGTTCCTTTTAATTGCTACATCCTGTCTTGGAATTTGTTTAAGTATATTTGTTGAATACGTTTTTGTATCGTCGACATTTTTAACTTTTATTACAGGAATTGAAGAAGCATACTGTTGTATATCAATATTAAAAGCATCTTGGTTTTTACCTTGTTTTTCGGATTCTATATGAGGAATTCTTAAATTAAGACTCCTTGAATTACTTACTTGATGGGTTTCATACTTAGGTGTTATTTTTGGAGACTGTATAACTAAACTGGTGTGACTGTCATCACGATTTGATAATATAGAATTTTTACTAATTTCATTGTTGACTTTTTTGGGAGTCCCATTTGTATTTCCTAGAAACAAACCAGGTGTATTTGGGCCAGGTATTCCCGGTACATGCGGTATTAATTTTCCAGCATGTAAAATTGTCGTAGCACCACTAGGTGATGATGAAGGGCTCAGTGGAGGTAAAGTTAATGGGTTATATGCCGTAATAGCACTAAGAGGTGGAAACTGAAAATGTGTAGTTATATCATGAATGTTTGGTAAATTTGAATTAGGAATGGCTGTCGGTGTCGATATTGATATTCTAGGCGTCTGTGGTTGAGGCGTACTTAATATTTCTTTAGGAGTCGGAGGATTATGCATAATTGTTCCACCTGAATGTAGGCCTGACCTAACAACCACGCTACTGGCTTCCGCATCGCTTGCTATTTTGGAAGGAGAAATATTCTGATGTATCATTATAGGCGATAGTTGATTTTTGTTTGGTTCAATTCGTAAAGTCGTGGTACTGCCAGAATGATCCATTATCTTTACCTCACCACCAAACATTTGTAAAGATGTTGAATTATTTCTCAAGTGGGACATCTCATCTAGTGATCGAAAAGTACCAGAATTTGTATCGATGCATCTTATTTTAGGTTGTGAATACATATCGCCTGATCTAGGTGAAATATTTTCCATCAACCTAGGACTATACATGTCGGAACCACAATCGATTCTTCTTTTAGGACTAGCTGTAGATTTTATCTTCAAGCCCTCATTTTTTCTTGTAAAATCGCATGATAATCTAGTATCTACAAGCCTTGTGTTACCAAGTAACGGACCTGGCGAAGGGAGCGGAGCTATGATATCGCCAGATTCTGGTTTCATAATTATGAGGTTATCGGGTTTTATCCTAGTAATTGTCGATTTCGTGGAAGTATTTGTTTTTACAAAAGTAGATGAAGATGTTTCTGGTAGGCGAACATTTACGGAGTTACTTCTTAAAAAAACATTTTCCGGTCTTACTATTTTTGTATCCTTTCTTTCATTTGTCATTTTGTTATTTCCAATACTACCCTTACAGTAGTATAATCTATGTGTCTCTAAATTATCAGCACTGCGGTAAACTATCTGACATAAGGGGCATATAAACAAAGACCCTTCAAGTAACTCCCCTGAAACAGGAACTAAACCATTCATTTTAGTTTTGAGAAGTAAATCCTTTATTATGGAACCTTCAGGATTAAGAGGGTGTTTTTGATGATCAGTTTGTGAAAAACTTTCAGAATGGGATCTTTTTCGAAAATAATTTTCCATATCTTGATTATTTTTTGTCAAATTTAATGGAGACGGCTCAGACTTTATTTCGACAACGATGTCAGTCATAAATTGTTTACTTTCTGCGATTTGTTTAATTCTTGTTATATTTTTTTTGTAACGGTGTTTCTATAACATCAACAATGGCTTCATTATCAGATATAATTTTCGAAATATGTTCCGTAAGGAAGTCAGCATTTGGAGAAATTGATTTTTTTAACTTATCTTTGTTGTTTAAGTCTCGATAAAACGCCGTCCCCACTCTAAATTTTGGTTTATAAATAGTTTTCGACTTATAGTTTTCATTCGACGAACTTTGCAATGTTGCGGTAAAACTTTCATTCAGAGCTTCTGGAGAATCTGGTGAAAATTTATTGGAATCGAAGTGTTCTAAACGAACACTAGAAACATCTGATCCAGTTTCAGATACAGATGTAGGGGTATCACTTTCAGAACTACCTGATAAATCTTCATCATTTAATGTCACAGGTACATCTGTTCCCTGCAATCTTAATGCATGTGTCCGTGATCTATTATGTTTGTATAAGTTTGATTTTGTTTTAAAAGCAAAACCGCAAGGTACACACGGAAAAGGTCTCTCGTTGGTATGGGCTCTGATATGTTTCTCAAGAACTGAAGGCTTGGCACAAGATAATTTACAATACGGGCATATATAACGCCCACCTACAGCTCCATTGTAGGCTTCCTTGATAAAATCGTTTTCATGATTGTCAGTCTTATTTGAAAATTCATCAGTAAAACTGGTCTGACCAGATATCGCAATAATATTATTTAAATTACTTAACCTACTATTTTCATGGCTAAAATTAGTTTGTACATTTTTCCCTACTGTATGAACATCTAAATGATCTCTATCATGTTTTCCTCTTATCTTCTCGATTTCTGGGTGTGCTGCGGCAATACTTCCGTTAGGAATTGAAGCGTTACATTCAATTTGTGTAACATCTGTTTCTTTTTGTCGAGTGTCCCCTCCCTTTGACAAATTTCCAGGGAACACAGAACCAGCAGATGCCATTTTTTTAAATTTCTTATGAAGATAGCTGTGGTCATTGTTATTGCAAAAGTTACTATCCAAACGTTTTTCTTGTGTAAGTGGCATCTTACCCGCGACTTTTGTACCTGTAATGAAACAGTTTATTTCACTAATGTTAAATAAGCTTATGCAATTGTTAATACCAGTATGATTTGCCGTTGCTTTAAGTCCCCTAAATTACTATCAGTGGAATAATGTGTCAAATAAAGTATAGTTCAATTTACATAGGGAATCTATGATGATAATATAGATAATGAAGTTTTCTAACGGCTGTTTTCAATAACCTATCTATCATTTGTTTCAGTTACTAAAGATAGACAAATACACACATCAAAAAAGTCTAAGCAACATACGTGATATTACAAATTTTTCAATTTATATTAATTAATTTCTAAATATTTACTCAAACAAAGTGCGTAGGTAAGTAAACTTTTTTGTTATTGATGACATACTGGCTGGTTGTAAAAAAAAAATTTGATTATGTTTTGTTTTTTCATAAAATTCAAATTGCTACATTTAGTCTTGATTTTATAATTTTACCAACCAACCGACAAAATTGAATTGTTAGATATTCTTTACGTCATGAAGCGACGTCATTTGATAGCAGATGAAATTCAAAGAGCTGTAGGGATGTTGCAAGCGGGTAGTAATCAATCTCAGGTATCTCGACATTTTGGCATTCATAGAAGTGTTATTTGTCGTCTTTGGCAGCGCTACAATAATACAGGAGAACCCGCTGAACAGCATCCAGGCCGTAAAAGGAGTACAACCACTCGGCAAGACCGGTACATATAACTGACTGCAAGACGCCAGCCGATGTTAACCGCTCGAGAGATAAGTTTGAGGTTACAAATTTCAAGTGGTGTTGATGTAAGTCCTCAAACTGTGCGAAATCGACTGCATGAGTACGGCCTACGAGCTCGACGCCCAATCAGGTGCCCACCGATACGTCACGGGAATCACGCTCGTCGATATGAATGGTGTAGAGAACGCATAACATGGACCCAGGAACAATGGGAAAAATTATGTTTTCCGATGAGTCGCTATTCGGGTTTAAGCCTGATACAAGAAGGGTGCGAGTGTATCGTCGGCCCGGAATTACTGAAAGGCTCAGGTGCGTTCAGGAAGTTCATCCATACAGCGGCTCAACAGTTATGTTATGGGCGGGTATTATGAAGAACAGGCGAACCGAGCTCGTTTTTGTAAATGGAAACATGAATGCTGAAAATTACATTGAGGATATTCTCAGACCTTATGTCTACCCATTTGCACAAACCTTTGGCTCCGATTTTAGGTTAATGCATGACAATGCGCGTTCACATACAGCTCGGCGAACCAGTGAATACTTTGCAACGGAGAACATCCGGGTATTGCCCTGGCCTGCACAATCGCCAGATCTCAACCCCATCGAGCACGCATGGGACATGCTCCAGAGACGTGTTTTGAAGGACTTGGACGTAGCGACAACAACCCAACAGCTGAAGGATTTGCTACAATTCCATTGGGAGCGAATACCGCAAGATGACATAAACAGTCTCATTAATTCAATGAATAATCGTTGCCGACAAGTTCTGAATAGCAGAGGAGCCCATACTCTGTATTAAATTGTTCTATTCTTTCACAATAAATACATTTTCTTTATAAATTTCATTTTGTAAGAAAAAAGTTTAGTTTCTTATTTATCTTAGTTTCTACAGTATATTCTAATATTGTTCATTTCTGTTATTCAAAGAACTTATAAGACAACAGCTGTTATTTTTACATCATAGAACCCTAAAGATATTATTTTAAAAATAAAATACAACGTTATAATGTGAAGAACCATCCTAAAATTTAAATTAGTACATGTTGCTTAGACTTTATTGATGAGTGTATAACCTTTTGTCCTTGCTTTTTTTTCAACAACCTATCAATTGGTAGTTTTTAGTATCTACATAATATATCTTCATATCCTGTAGTATGAATAGATAAGAGGGAAGCCGATATCTGTCATAAGTTAAAGATAGTACTTATTACAAATTTGTACTAATCGGGGATAGTAAACTCAGATATGTTATTGAAAACGGCCGTAATACAACATCTGGAACTATGTTTGCGTTAGTAATGATCGATCGAATGTAAACCTTCGATTTCAATGTTACCTAATTTCAAAGGAAAAATTTACTTTGTTATCCATTAGATAAGTAGGTAAGTAAGAACCTATGTAGAATGAGTGAGGACTCGTATAAAACCTATCGTTAATATGTTCACTTATTTTATAAAATCATTTAAATGGAATACTTTGAGATTAACGTAAACTAACATAGTAAAAAAGGTTATGAATTCCTTGAAGTTGAAAAAGAAAATCACATCTCACCACAAAAAATTATACCTACCTAACGAAAATAATTTAACATTTTATTGCCTACATATTTATCCCATTACGTACTTAAAACAGGCGATCCTCAAAATGATTTCTGCAGATTCCGTATTATTTTAAATACATCAATTTAACATCCGAGTTAAGATATATTACAATAAATTGTTGAAAGGCGTCAACACGAAACATAGTTGCGGTGAACGGGTTGACGCAACGCGCATGTGCCACGCTATTTCTATTGGTATGTTTTACGACTGTGACATCACCGTGACGTAAACTTCGAGACGAGGATATCCCAGTCGCCACTGATTTCTATTGCATTACCTACTTGTTGGAAAATTGTTAACGTTATATAGTATTCAATAGGAATGATTACAAACAAACTCGAAAATAAAGCTTGTAAATAATGTTTAGAATGGAAATGTTTTTGATAACACGTCACTGACTGACATAATTAAGAGTGACTATGTTTATGTTATCAATTCAAACATCCCACTTGTACTACAAATTACATCATAAATTATTATTATTATTGTTAAAGAAAATGATGCAGATTAAAATTTTATTTATACCTAATTCAAATATAGAGCTTTTCTGTGTATAATAGTAATAATAGTCATTTAAACAATAACAATAAATACATTTTTTTAAAACAAACTGATCCCGAGTTCAAGAATGACTGTTATCTATACAATCGAAATACGAATAAGTAGTATACACCGGCAGGCGACCTCGCTTTACACTCACTCAGAGGTTTGTGGACGAATGTATTGACGGTGCGTTCCAAGAAGGCGTAACATTTTCTCAGAAACGGAGAGCATGCCGCTCCATTCGTTTGAGAACGAGCAAGCAAATTAGCTCAATACGCACTTGCCGCACACATGTATCGAATTGTGTAGATAATAAAGAGTACCTGTATCATAGCGTTTTTGCGAGTTGTGTTCTCTACTTATTTCAATAATACTCTTTTGGCGGTAAGTTAGATACCGATAGCCAATATCTATAGAGATATATTAATTAATACGTGAAGCAAAAGCTTTCTACCCCTTTTTAAGCGTATTGCGTGCACGGAAGACTGTGAAATTTGGCATGATTAAAGTTTATATGGAGGAGTGCAGAAAGCTAAAATTTATCTATAATATCTGTAAGTAATATATTAAATTAAATAAATTAATACTGCGAATCCTAACCCGATAAGTGCCATTGAACTTAGACCCCCCAAAATATTGATATTGTCACTCAACGAAAAGTGACAGCAAGCGATGATACATGTAGATAATACTCATTGTTTAGGTTCATGAATACTGCAAATGTCAAACAGAAAATAGTCCATGATCAAAAAGTCGCTGATCGAATTTCGACCTTAGGGCGATCGCTAGTAGTGTTTATTACGAACAGACATTTTATTAAACAGAAAATTTTCAAGGATTTGAGGAAAAGCAAGATCGAACGTTTTAATAGGCGTTATAAATATGTTTATATTTTTTTTGTAATTGTCTTACATTAATATAAACCGTAAATTAATATTTGTGTAGGCATCTATATTTTACTACGTAAATATAAATAAACAAATTTATAAAACATAAGTAAAATTAGTGTAAGTACAGTTTATGGTCAAAATATAAAACCACCGAAATAAGATGAACGCAAGAGCATCTCGAACACCAGTGAAGTAATAAGACAAAGGAATCCCGGCGAGCGCCGCCCGCGCCCGCCGGCCTGGCGCCAGGCCAGGCGGCCCTGCCGTTCGCGTCGCCTGTGTCGGCCGCCAGCACGCCGCCACCTTCAACTGCTTCTACTTATCACTTCACTCAACACGGACGAATTAATTTACATTTATGCATAAACCTTACATTTTATATAAATATTATATCTTTATATATAGTGAATATATTTATAGAATAACGCAATATAAGTAGTAATCTAATGCAATATCAATTTGTTATCTAATAGATCCGTTGCACTATTTGGAAACGTGCTTAAACTTATTACACGATAGAACCGTTGACATGTTATTATCGCTGATGTTCAACATGATTGTTACTATGGTTTATTATGTTATTGTCATGGTTATTGTGTAGTTGATGTTAGCTAATTGTATGTTATATTATAATATCCCTCTTCAAATTCAAATAAGAATAACGTTGGTATTTGGTATAAAACAAAAAACAATTATAAATTAACACTGGCTCCCTTATAACAGAAATGTACGTGAAATTGACGAATTCGCCGTCGAAAAGAGCAGAAAGGTTAACTTTATTCTTGATATCTAATTATAATAATTAGGTACCAAAATATTAAGACTTTCCTGTAGCTACCCACATTATACACTTTTCGTAAAATCAGTTAGTTCACTCATGTTTAGGGTTGCCATAAATGTTTTGGCTCTCGTCATAACGCAAAGAGAATAAAAAACAAATATTTCTGATTGACAAATTCTCATCTATGCAGTGTTAGAAGTAGCTTGATCTTATTTTGCTGAAAACTTTACTTTTTTAAGTAATTCATATTCATTCCATATTTTGGCAAGTCAAAGTCAATAGAACTCGACACACTCCACAGTTTACGGCAGCAGACGATTTCTTTCATCAATCCACTGGTTCGATATTAATGAAATTAATCTTTCCACAACGGTGTTGTGGCCAGGTATCCCAAATAAATAACCGCACAATTCGAGCATCACATTTTCTTTCAGGATTTTTTTTTGGCTTGAAAAGTGGAACCACATCTCTACTACACAATTTTTGGTCTACCCACTTTTTACTGTTTACTTTTTACTTTTTATTGTTAATAGCAACCGTTGCTCAAATTATCTACATGACTTTCCTTCTTCCACAGCACGGCCAATAGCTTAGCGCAAGTTTTTGAAATGCCGTGACCGCGCGGAAAATTGGTACGTAATAGTATTTTGTCGGGACAGATGGCGCGGGCGGCGCGCGTAATGATGGTAACAGTCCCGGTACCTATATCGAAACGAATGGCAACCCTACCCACGTTAAGTATTACATATTATTATTATAACTTAAGTATTGTATACATTGGTGTACGTACGTACACAGCAATTTTACTAGCTTTATATAACTATCTTGTACCTGGCGAAAGTATGTATTTTTTTACTTGTAAGGACTTTTTTACACGTAACTACTTATATTCAATTCATATGACCTACTGAAGATGAATAAAAAAAATTATATGCACATTGCTTGCACGATTTTCTCGTGATATCATATTATTATATTGAATCCAAATCTGTGTACCTATAGTATTCTGTGGTACCTATGTAAAATGTCTTCCATGTAGGTAACATAAGTGATGAAAACTGCTTATAAAAATGCATCACATAATTATATTTATATGATAGATGCAGATAACAGGTAAGTATGTCACTTTTGATTTGATATTGTTAAAGGTATATTGAAGTTTTAGTAAATTACTAGTTTCCCTTATCAATTATATTTATCTTAGCATAAAGCAATTCTGTGGTTGACAAATGGGCTAACAGGACTGGAGAAATAGTTTTAAATAAAAATGTATCTATACAAAGAATTACAGAATATGAATTAAGGGTAGTTGTTACTAAATTAATAATTTTAAGTGAACTTTCTTGTTTTTAAATGTTAATAAGGAAGGACATCTTACCGCGGTGCAATTAATCAGTCCATCATAGTAATTATAACGTTTCCTTTATCATTTGTTGACTCTTTCAACATAAATGTCAACAAGTTCGATAGGCTGCATTTCACCCGCGCGCAAGTGAATCATCGTTAATAATTGCGCGACGATCCACGCCATGCACACACACAGACACACCTGTGTTATCGTCACCACTGAACGTCTCACTATAAACGGACAATTCCGGCTGTCTTTTTCCAAAATAATTATGAAATCACAATATATTTACTTGGACTGTATTGATGTATACAACAATATCGGGTGTTCACGAGTTGGAGCGAGCGAGAAACAAGTTACCGCACCTTGGATGACTGTTCAACTGTTTGTAATGTCGTTGAGTCGTTGGTTTGTTCGTTTCATTCCGTTCAACTCCCCTCGCCCGCGTCGTACCCGCGCGCGGCACTGACTCTGCGCTCGATGTAAGTAGTGATTCATGTCGCGTTTTATCTATCTCCCTCCTTCACCGCAACCGGATCGGTTGTTCTTGGTAATCTATTTATGTGTATCTCTACCTTAGTATCTACATACATAATATGCACGGACTTTAACCTGCGCTTTAACTACGGTTACTCTTTACACAGTGCCATCCATTACCTAGAACACTATTATTCATTTAACATGTAATTTTCTTTTTACTAAATTAAATAAGTGTTTATATAAGCAGTACCTAATATTTAATCTCTAATTTATAAAGTAAGTAGGTTGTTTAGTTACGTGGTAGTTATCGTAACGGATAAGTTTCCTTAAAATATAAATACTTTTTATAGAGATCTCGTGATGAACACAATGATTATTGTTGTCGGTCTATCTAATTTTAATGTGTATCGATTTAATTAATAAGTAATGCAGCGCTGATTTCGTAACGGTTGCACTCGACTAGAACAGGTATTCGGTTTTATGTGTCAGCGTCAACCAACATTCTCATTCTCAAATGCACGGACCTACCTACCTATCTGATTCACAGCAATTAGTATTGGTATTAGTATATGCATAAAGGTCTCGTATAATTACACGTAATATAATATGTGCGTTAACATTAAACGATTAAAACTCAATAATTTGCATTTATAATATTAATATTGTGGCATATTCCTATATAATATAAAACTTATCTCGTGAACCCGCTATCAGTAAGACCCCTTTATCAAAATTCTATATATTAATAATTTTGCACACTGATAAATGAGACTGGCCTAACATAATCTAGTTCGTTGTTAAGCTAAGTATTGATAATTTTATAAGACAAGCTCCACAACTCTTAGAAATAGATATGCGAATGTATAATATAAACACTATTTGCAATGATAATTGGTAAGGTGCTTATCAGTAGTGCGGCGGCTATGACGCACGCAATCACACGAGTCGTAAACTCGTAGGTACATTGAGACTTTTATCAAGTAGGTATGTTGTGTAGGTATGCCCGTGTGGCGCGGCGCGGCGTGGCATGCACAGTCGTACTCGCATGTGTGTGAGCAACATAAATGGGAAACGAGTGATACGCCAATAACGGGTCAAATGTGACTGCTAGTTACCGTGTTAATATAAAATTTACGATATATTATGTTATTTTGAGACTTAAATTAGTATATTTTTCACTATATTTCTTCATAAATAATATTAAGAAAAAAATCTGTTTTAAATACTGGACGAAATGTCTAACGAATAATTTGTACCTACTAATTTACTGAAAATTGCAGACAGATGTCACAGTTTATACCTTTAAAACATCAATGGTGTATACGATACAATTACGTTTCCACTTATTACATTATCTAAAACAGCTGCCGGTTTACGAAGAAGTCCATAGTCGATAGTCATGATAGCGGTTGGTAGAATCAGCAGTATTTGTGACGCTATGAGAGCAAATGTTTTGCGAATGGTACTTGAAGCGCGAAGCACTTGTTGCGTTGTTTGGTTGGCGCAACGTAGGTGCCGCGGCCGCCTGTTGCCGACTAAAGACGTCATAACACGGCCTTGAGCGCCACCGCGCGACTATTGTCTGTTTCTGTGTCTCCTAAATCTGATAGAAATACCAAGATCAAACTAAATTCAGATATTATGGTACCGCTATACGTATAAGCACTAACTTTAAATTACTGTAAAAACTAATGTTTTACAAAATATTAGTCAATATCATACTTTTTGAGAGGCTAGCTGGTAGTGCGTCTGGTACCTATAAATCTCTGCTTCGTCACCATGAATCTATGTTATCCCTTTGGCTCTCTTACATAACAAAAATGTACGTGGAATTGGCTTAAAGGTATGCCATCCCTAAGAGCAAAGGTATTATTATTTGTTTGTTTTATTGTTTGCATTGATTTAAAGTAGGTAATATATAAGTTAATGGTAATATATAAGTTAAGCCTAGATCATTGCTCGAATTAAGCCCTATGGTTTTTTTATGTCAATGGTCCTTTGAATAAATAATAGTTTTCAAGGGAAATTTGTAAACAAACAGCAAACCGACAAACAGCAAATCAATAGAAAAATGATCTTAATGCATTCTGCTAATCATTTATATAAATCTGTCTTAATATTTATTTTGTTCATTAAACAATGTGCAAACTTGGAAAATTTTGGTGTTTATTAATTTAGACATAGATATGTTACTGCTTGTCTGATCGGGCGCCGTAAAGTCGCGTAGGCGAGAAACCATGAAACCAGTCCTGGTGGCCAGTTTAAAACAAGCATAGCAAGTGCTAACAACTGGAACAAAGTACAGACAAAGAGTTATTACACTGAAAGTGATAGTTTAATTTCATACACCGTGCCACTCACAGTTGAAGCCAAAACTAAATAGATGTGAGCCTATGCGACACGTAATTACACTTGCCTACACAAACGCACGAATTAGCTATACGTATAGCTTGCTATAGATTTAAATTTCCCCCAAAAAAGGAGCAATTAAATCATCCATTGAGTGTTGTTCTTATTGATCCTACGGACATTCATATTAAATAATAAAGGTAATAATTAACATTGTAAATTAATAGCAATGACAAACCAAAAGAAAATCAATGATGAGAACGATGTATATGGTGGTCGCGATCACAACCCCCTGATTTATTACTGCATATTGCATGTACCCATTCATGGTACCAAATTTTCTCATGCGCCTATATTGCGATATAATAGTTTTTTTTTTTCATTTTTTTTTTACTAATACA
Source organism: Saturnia japonica (assembly GCA_033032175.1). Classification (NCBI taxonomy): domain Eukaryota; kingdom Metazoa; phylum Arthropoda; class Insecta; order Lepidoptera; family Saturniidae; genus Saturnia; species Saturnia japonica. The sequence goes on along the minus strand of CM065311.1, from coordinate 5,823,634 downwards.
TATTTCGGGATTTTGTTTTTTATGAGTGAATATTATTTTTCAATAAAAAAATGACTTTATTACTGCGCAATTGACATTACTTTGGGTGTTGTGTTCCATTACAAGAATTATTACATTTAATATTTTAATTTGTACATGTTGGGTTTTCATAAATGGCAACACGGGCTCACCCGGATATGTGACGCGCCTAGCGCCATCTGAGAGTCGTTGAGAAGCCGTTGCGACAACTGAATCGCTCGCGCACGCAAATATTCTAAAACACTAAAAAACTATTATAAAATTGTTTCGTTTGTGGAAAAAACCCATCTCTGGAGTGAAGCCACGTCCAGCGACAGCCCAAGGTGAGTGGAACCGTGCACATGCCATATTACTTTCAAATTTAAAACAACTATCGAATCACACAGTATATTTGACAAATATCATAATACCCACCTACTTTTTCACAAAAATCGTATAAAAAATAATAATACTTAATCAACTCAATATTTAATTATAAATACTACATACAGGATTATAACAATGATATTCAAGTCACACATTATTAGAATTGACAACTTTAAAATGAGATAAAAGAATGAGTATGTAAATAAAGCACATTTCTTTTATCTTTAACTTCTTTAATCTGCGGCTAGATCTAGACACACGGCAGTGGGCAAGGGAACCTACAAAATATAAAGATTTTAAAGTGTCGAATAGTTTTTGACTTATGGAGTTGTCGAAAGTAGTCGAAATGGTTCGTGTAAATCTATACTTATAATGTAAGAGTAACGAAATCTGTACATTGAAAATATTTGAGAAAAAATAATATGGGGAGGTTTAGAATCATAGACAGAATACATATCGATAGTTTTTGAAAATTTTGTCTGTCTCATACTACATACGATTTGAGCGACCAACGATTTACCTTTTTTATATCGAATCAAGCAGCAGAGTAGCTAAGTAAACGCACAATCGGCAGGACGCGTGACGCATGAAAGAGAAACAGACATCATCCATACAATTGTAAACCTTATATTGTAAGACATAAGTCTGAAAATTTTTCTTAACATTTTCGTAGAAATTTAATAATAATATGAATTTTTGGCTCAGTTTTAGAATCGCTACCGTGACCGTCGAGTTCGGACTCCAAATTATTTTTACAGCTAGACCGCTCTATAATTAGGCTAAATAAAAATTTTCCCAATGCGGAAATAAATAGCTTTCGAGCAAATGAATTTTTTAAATAGCATTTTTTTTAAATCTAACAATACAAATGTCACTTCTAAACAGATGAAATAAAGTTCACTTTTGAATGACAGTTAAAAATTTTTGAAGATCGTAATTTTTTCGTTACTTTTTGAACAATTATTGTGTTATTTACGTCAAACTTTAATATTTTGTACCGTTTTTTGGTTATATTGGGTTTGAACTGTGATCATAACGCACGAGCCGAGCGAGCGGGCTGCGGCAGCGTTCAACGAGTACCAGAAACAAATAATTATTCATTGGTAATTCATACACAACTACTAGGTAGACATTACCTCAAAAGTGAAAAATAATAATTTCTCAAAAACTATTTTTCTCCGGACTTTTTCCTACACATGAGGGATTACCTCTAACCCTCCTTTCCCCCCTGATTCTAAAGTCCAACCCATTTGATTTAGCGAATTATGACCAAGGGTTTATAGGTAACCTTTATAGTGCACATGGAGTTTGATAGTTTTCAAATACCTACGCCTGCAATATTGTCTGGATATTCCATACAAATTTAGATAGTAGTTAATACACGCTGATGAAATCACTAACGTCATATCAATCTTCAATTATGAAGATTCAATATTAATTGAGAAATAAATATTTGGTAATTGCCTCTATAATATCTACATTATAAATGTAATATAACCATCTCAATTAATTAATTGAAAATACCTATAACCCAGAAAACAAAAATAATGTAAACTTGTAAAAATATGAATGAAAGAAATTATGATATTATATCGAAAACACGAAATGTATATGTTTTTACTATATTAATTAGTCTCAAATATCGAAATTACAAAAAATTGTTACGCATCCGTCAAATGCATAGATTCAGAAAAAATATAAAAAATCAGAAATTATATTATAAAATCCGTATCCGTAAATAAAACCAGTAGGTATATAGATTCGATTTGATACGCTGCAAAAGCGATATTACCTACTGCTATCGTCAAAGTGAGTCTTTCTGCTAAACGAGATTCTAAGAAAAAGTTTACGTGCCCCAGAAACGAATGCCCCAGGAACATATAATAAATACGTCGTTACGTATTAGGTTAAATTCATAGCGTAGACGTATGGCGGAATATCGATCGATCGAAAGTAGTGTGAATGTGAAGCAAGGCTGACAGCTAAACGTGAGTACCACAGTGCGTCTCAGGTATCCGAGACCTTCACAAATCATGAAACAGTTAAATCGCCGATATTAAATTTCAGAACACCTACATATCTTTTTTTATCGCTGTTTTTCATACACGAAATTACACGCCAACGAAGTCGCGAGCATAGCTAATATAAGTATATAATTAAAACGAAACCCTGTATTTAAAATACCTAAAATTAATACCTTTATATCAGCAGTTCGAAATATTTATAAGAAAATAAAATATCTAAAATTTAATTAAAATGATAAATTCATATTATATTAATCACTCAACATTGAATGGCTTCTTCAATGTCCAATAAGTTTGTAGAAAACACATATAACAGACATCGAGAGAATGGCGTCATACTTTGTGAATTATGGCGTTCGCATATCAACAACATATATACATATATAAATACACCATATTGTACGCCTTATTAAAGAGACAATAATATTCGTGAGTCAGAGCGCGACCGAGCTAAGTGCGGGCAACACTTGTCTACATAAGCAAGTATGCGATGCTTACAAGTCTTTCCTCAACGACGCGACGCGACGCCCCGGTATTTTGATTTGCATTTTTTTTGTAGTTGCTCGGAAAAGTGTTAGTACTAAGCCTAATAGTAAGTAAGTATCTAACTACTATCCGAGAACATTAAAAAAAATTCTCATGGATCTTCTCATCATGCTGGCAATGACAGACTTTAGGAAACTGGATACACACTGGTTGCTCCCAAAATGCATCGCACTGACGCAAATCACTAAGAAGGGATTTGCCACCATTTGTGTGGTTGTTACCCAACACGCGCGTTGCTTCGTGGTGATCGAACGGTCTACCGTTAGACTAATAGAAAGTCCATCCGATAAACTTTGCTTCGTATGCTTCGTTAAATTCGTACACATTTCAATAGTATTCAGAGTTACTATCTATTGACGGTATGTTAAAAGATTGAGGGGAAACTTGCAAACCTGAAAAACAATTTTCTTTAACAATTAAAAAGTTCTCAATAAAATTATATATTTCTTTGGAATGCGTAGTAGCAAGAAATTTACAACATAATATAGCCATAGAGTTTAGCGGTGATCGCAACGAGTATTGGCATATTTCTATCAGTTAAATATTGGTACTTACTCGTGTACGAATTTCCTTACTTTTTGGGATCATTATGTTTAATGAGTAATAAATTTAAAACATTTAATATCATAATAAATTTTCCTGAAAAGCGAAATCTTCTTACATTAATTTTATTACACGAAAGGTCAGAACGCGAACGGTTGTTTGAAAACGTGTTGTCTTTATTTATTATTTGAAAACGAAAATAACAATGTATTAAAGTCAACCGAAATAGAATTGGCATGCCACTTACATCACGCAAAACCCTCCAGTATAGTGGGGAGGTGACATATTGCGATTATCTTTTGGATATTGGCCAAAAATTTGGAGAGGTGTTCCCACTTCCGATGTGCATTCTCTACACCTACACAAACGTATTTTTTAAACGAATACATATAAGCGACCAATTTATATTTAATTTTAAATTACATTTAATCAGTATAAACCATTTTTACCCAATAATAATCGTAAGATATTTACAGACGATTATTATACAGATTTCATAATAGCGACAGACTAGGTATTTACGGCAGAATTCTCAATTTGTGATTTTGTAGCCGATATTTAACGATGTCGTCTTCTATCGCCTCGCTCTTTTGAAACACCTACGTAATTAAGGGGCTGAACTCAACGCGTTCGACTGAAGCTACAGTGAAAACATTTATATAAAAATATCGAACCCTGCTCCGGGTACAATACGTACGATTTATACGAGTACGATAATTAGAAAATTGTGCTTTCGTACATCATATGAAGGTATGAGATTGTAGGCATGCACTATAGTAATTATCTATATGTTTGTGAATACTGGTAGGGGTGAAAGACGGAATTTTGTACATCGACGAGCTAAAAAAAAAGAAGTAAGAAGTCGATAAAGTACGGTAGTTCTGATCTTATAGAAATACGAATATTAATTACGTGGAGCAAAAGCTTTCGGTACCTTTTTAAGCGTATTGCGTGCCCGGAAGAATGTGAGATTTGGCATGGTTAAAGTTTATATGGAGAAGGAGCGCAGAGAGTTAAAATGTATCTACAATATCTGTTACTAATATATTAAATGAAATTAATTAATACTGCGAATCCTAATCCGACCATTGCCATTGAACTTAGAATCCCAAAATATTGACATTGTCATTCAATGAAAAGTGACAGCAAGTGATGTAGATAATACTCATTGTTTATGAATACTGTAAACGTCAAACAGAAAATAGTCTAAGATCTTTTGATCTTTTCAGTCGCTGGTCGAATTTCGAGCTTAGGACGTTCGCTAGTATACGATAATTTGACGTTGCATGCTGGTACGATAATTGCCGCGCTTCTAATTGTGAACCCTGTTATCAGATACCATGAATAACATAGATACGTATTATAATAATAAAGACAAATTTATTTCGCTTCTTTTCGGTTTATTTACTTCCAAACATCTTTCGAATTCAAGAAAACAACATAAAGTACTCGCATGTTTGAGAGTTAACGATAAACGACTATTGTTTTATGATATTATTTCAAAAATAATAATATACTGCTCAACGCTTGACCTCAGTCATACCTGATGGAAAGTAACGACGAGACCGAGCTGATACGCGATCGCTCAGTAATAACTGATTCACTCTTCTTTTGAATATTTCTATGCTAAATGAGTAAGGAAAAACAGACGCTTAATGAAAGACGATGCAAAGCGTTTTGTGCGCACTGCGCATAAATGGAACATCAACTTATATATGGATGGAGACCCATACGGCGTCTGGTAGTCCTGTGATAGAATGGAGAAGATGGGATTATTTGGTGCAGTTCTTGAGCACATTCACCAAAGTATAGCCGATAGAACACTGCAAGGCAAGCGACTGTACGCCGATGTTCCAGGCAATATATCCTTGATAACATAATGTATATCGCAAAAACTTAGTCCAGCTAGATTTTGTCAAAGATCAGCACAATGTTAATACTACAAATAGAGATAAATTATAGACTAATATAAGCTTTTAGGCAGTAGTGTTAGGTTCAATAATTAGATTTCGAAGCACATTACTGATTTGCCGGAAAATCAGTTCAAGGACCATGTCAAGCGGGGTTTACTGTCAAAAGGTTATTAAATGGTGGATAATTATGTGAATGATAGTGGTCTTTCTTGTGTGAATTTTTTGGTAGCTGTTTTAGCCTTGAACGTCCAAAGTTTAGGTCTGCATTTAAATGCATCCCGAGGACTTCGAGGCAATCAGTAACCGGTATCGGTACACCTTGGAGAGTTGGAGTAAAACAGAAACTACTACGCTTTGCGCAGAAAAGGCACACCTGTGTTTTCGTTGCGTGGAACTTGACAAAGTTCGCATCACCCCAATCGGAACCGAACCCAAAGGACAAATTCAAGCGGTTGATCATAGCGTCTCTAAGCTTGCAGGTTTCATTCTTGTCAGCTAGAGGGCTCGATAGATAACACTACCATCATACTATTGTTTCATCGCGATGTTTTCCTTTAGCGAAAGCTCAGCTTCATTGCTAGAATTTGAACTGTGTACACGCTACCACTGAGCTATCGTTGCTTCAATTAGATATACATAGATTTAAGAATACAAATGCTGATGTATAAGATATAATGTATACTTACTTGAATTAATAAAATTGAAGTGACTATTTGTAATGTCAAAATAACAGTTTTTACTATACTAAATTCATATAAAATGTATATACGGTACATAGAACAAAACACCCATTTTTTAAAAATTTTTGTTTGTTCCGGGCTATCTCCGAAACGGTTCGACCGATTTCGACGGGACTTTCACTGGCAGATAGCCGATGTTGCAAGGAGTAACTAAGACTACTTTCATTTTAGAAAAAGAATTAGGGTTCCGTGCAAATAAAATAAAATGGTAGTGGGTAATCAATTCGCACGCTCAAATGGCTTACGCTGAGTAAACCTTATGAGATATATCAAGTAATGTACTACATAATTGTTGGTCTTAAAAACACCTACAAAAAAGTCCGTGAGAGTATAATAATGTCTATCTTCTAAGGATCACCGGTAATAAGCATTTTTGTCTTTAAAATAACCGGGAGTGGGGTAGCAATATTCGCGGGTGTGTTCGATCGACGGCATTCTGTAGTTCACGCAAGCGAAGCCGCGGGCACAGTTAGTAAGAATATAAACGTTGTTTAGGTATATAAAATACGGAATACGATTAATCGAAGAACCTACATAATAACCAGTGTTGTCAGACTCTTGGATTGAATGTTACATTTCGTTGCCGGAAAAGTTACATTCTTCGCGCAAAAGATGTTTTTTTATCAAAGTCTTTTTAGTTTCGAGGCTAATTCACTAATAATAGACTTTAATAGACATATTAGATAATAATTAATAGACTTCAAAAAAGAGAAAGTGTTCATTCGATTGTACTTTTTTTGTGTATGTTATTTCGACAATTTCTTCGGCTGTGAACCGATTTTGATAAAATACACAGTATACTTTCATAGTGGTTGAAGTCTATAATAGAGTTCAGATAGTAAGAAACTTATTCAAGTAATTAAGAACTTTTTTTTTCAATACTTTTTTTCATTATTTATTATGTTTCTAAATTGTTTACATTATAAAATTTAGTTTAATACAAAAATCTCAATATCCTTAAATGTTTCGAAAATTGCCTTGATGAGAAAAATTACTCAAGACGAACGTGAAGTTACACTTACATGTTACACAAGAGGGTTAACATTACGAAAAATGGAAGAAATGTAACCATCTGGCAATGCTGATAAATAACTGTTGTGTTCAACGGGTGTGCGATTCTGAGAATACCCTGGAGCACGCGCCTTGCCGCGCCGCCATCGTTCAACGACTGCACTTGGTTCACAGACCAATAATAATCGCTTACATATACATAGACATTTCACATTTACGATTCCAATATTTCCTAGAATATTCTACGCTACCCTCACTGGAGCAAGAGCTGGACATAGAAGTTGTTTTTAAATTCTAACGAAATGATTGTAAAAAATTAAATGTTTTACATTTTCCGTAACAGAAATTGCCACTAACGAGCCACTTACTGGGCTTGATTGCGTTTTTACATTTAACCAACATATTTCATGGAATATACAGTATAAGAAAACTATATAACTCATAATAAAATATTAATCACAAAGCAAACTGAATATCAAAATAGAAATACCGATAACTCAATTAACATTTTAGTCAAAAAAATGAAAATAATACGTGTGATGAAAAAATTCTCTCAAACTCTTGTTTGAAGAATCATCCAAATATGTTATAGGAACTCCACTTTGTAAATTAATAATACTCATGTATATTATGGTAAAAAAGTATGTATGATAAAAATTTTGAATCCACTTTATCGGCATAAAAAACTTCATGTTGTTTGTTAGAAATTAAGACCAAGTTTTGACCATTTTGATTTAAAAATAACCATCAAAAACCACCAAAAACAATTCAAAATATTTTTGTTGATAACCAAAATAATACATTAACTTTTATAACTGCTAAATATAAAAGAACTATTTACCTAACTTTATAAAGGTATTATTTAAATAAGTTCAATAACGTCCGGTAATGGTTAAATCATTGTAGTATTGTATGTTTCTTGACCTGTAACACTTACAATTTAATTTATTTATGTTAGCCGATCACCGCCTATAGTTTTCACGAACTACTCGCATGATTTAAACTTACGAATTAACTAAATGTATTTTAAAACTAAATCCATAAGTATAAGACGTATTATGTTTATAAGTATGCAAGTCAATATTAAATAGTTTTGGTATCATTATTTTCTATTTTTAATGTGGCGTTTGGTTAAGAATATAGAATTAATTCCTAAATTAAAAAACAAAACAATGCCCTAAACGAAAACTTACCCCTAGAAAAGTAATGGTCACTGTTTGGTGGTCTAGCGCCGCGCCGGTGTGATTCATCACAGCTTCTTACCAAACGGGGTGAGCATTACTGCAAATGTGTAGTGTGAAGAACTGAACACAATGATGGAGAAGCTGGCACATCTCCAACCAGCATTGGTCAATCGGTCGTCTCCGCTGTTCCTGTACGACAACGCGCGACCTCATACTGCACAGTAGACGGTCTCCAAGTTGCAAGAACTGGGGTTGGAAGTTCTTCATCATCCGCCCTACTCACCAGACCTTGCGCCTACAGACTACTACTTTTTCCAGAATTTGGATAACTCCTTGGCGGGAAAAAAATTAAATACCCGAGAGGCAGTACAAAATGCCTTTGAAGAATTTGTTGCCTCCCGTCCAGCTGATTTTTTTAAGAAGGACATCAATAAACTGCCACTGCGCTGGCAAAGATGCATTGATTGCATGGGTGATTACTTCGATTAATACAAATAAAAAATACATGAAAAAAATTCGTTTAAATTTTTTCATACAAAACGGCAATTTCATAGGTAAAGACCTAATATATAAAAAATAATAAGAATAAAGTCATCAAAATAAAAATAAATGTTCATTAAAATAATAATATTCAAACTTTTTTATAATTTTATTTTTTTAGTAAGTAACCTGACGCAAATAGTATGGTTTATTCGTGTGTATTATAATTTTTAATTTTGTAATTTTTGTTAAATACCCGTGCGAAGCCAGGGCGGGCCGCTAGTAGGGATGTGAAAAAAAAAGATTTATAACAAAAGCAATTGATAATCGATTATTTTTTTATAAATATCTATTTTCTTAAATCGATTATTTAATTTAAAAAATCGATTATTGAAAAATCCATTTTTTTTCACTGTCGATTTTTTCTTGATAGATCTTTTTTTTTTTGTGACAGTAGGTATTCAATCACCCTTCTTCTTACTAACTTGCCAACTAGTCCTCTTTATTGAAAACCATTACTGCCATTATCAAGTGAATATAGTGTCCTGTCTTAGAACGGATTCAGTATCCCAATAAGATTGTTTTTAATGTTAAATACTTATTATTGGTTATTTAATATTTACAAAATAAAGAAATAAATTTAATAAAACATTTAATAAAAAGTTTGTGATAAAAATTAAAATTGAACATCAAATTATAATATTAATTTTTAATATTTGCTATTAAATTGAATAAATAATAAATATTTATAAAAATAACTAAATAAATTTAATGAAATTTTTTTTGATAAAAATTAAAAGTGAATATTAAATTAAGAAATCAATAAAAATATTTAAAAAATGACCAACCTTAAATTCAATTTTTGAATTTATTTTAATTATTTTTTAAATATTAAATAATCAATAATAAACATTTAAAATTAAGAATCTTATAATATTTAGTACAAATTATGTCTTATATATTTATTATTCTCTAAATTAAATGGTATATTTAATAATTATACATATATATATAATATATAATTGACTTATTATTCGAATTGTACATCATTTAATTAAATAATCAATTCAATAATAAGACAATTTATGTTAGATATATATGTAAGAAAATAAATATTTATTTATTTAATTTTTCAAATTTAAAATGAACTTTGTTGATTATCCTTTTCCAATCCTTCTATTATTTCTACTTGTTCGAATGGAAAAAAATATTTTTTTGTTGGATATCCCATTGTTATATATAACTATAATATAACATCACACTACGACCAATAGGAGCGGAGTATCAAAGAAAAATGTTGCAAAAACGGGGAAAATTTATTGCTTTTGAGAACTTCCATTGCATGCGCTACGTACATTGTTAAAGTTGTAAACAACCATATGTGACGGAATTGTTTCTCTTAAAAAGTTTAAAAAAAATCTGTGATAGCATTTAGCTGTCTTTTATGGTTGACTCAATATAACCTTTTTTATGATAATAAAATTTGTTCTAAAATAATGCATTATTTGCGAAGATGTTTCTATAAACATGGTATTAATCCTTATTGAAATAAATACAATATTCATCACAAGTATTTAATTTTAAACATCCTCGACATCAATTCATTTCAATAAATATCTTAGGAGATATCACAGTTTTAAAATAACTCCGCAGCAAATTAAAGAAAGTTTCAGCTCCTTTAGAATTTTAATATAGGTAGGTACCTATGACCCACTCTTTCTAACCCGCTTCTCTCTCTCTCTCTCTCTCTCTTATGTGACACAGACGAAGTTGTGCGGGTCAGCTAGTTAAAAATAAAAACCACAACAAGTCACTTCAAGATCTCACCAAAAACTTCAATCGCCCTTAAATATCATCCATAAATATCGTTATTTATAATTAAATAATGAGTTGCTTTTTATTCACGCAGTGTATAATAATTTCTAGCTGTGCTCTACGGTTTCACCCGTGTTAGTTTTATACGACAAACACCGCAACGCCAATGCACAGGTGTACCCTATCATAATTGTTCTTCCCACAAGTACAAATTATTTTAATTTTTCATTAACCCCTAAACTATGTGTCCAAATAACATGCTATATAGAGAATAATTTAACTTCATAAAATTGTCATTTTTTTATTTCTAGGAAATACAATAGTTTTGTTCATACAGAATTACATACAATACAGTACATAGCAATATTTGCCATGTCTAATATAATGAACATAAATATATTTTTTAATTTTTAACAATTGTTTGTTATAAAATAGCCTATTGTGCCTTATATATAAGAGATAGGCATATGCTATCGCGGACTATTTTTTAGATATACTAAGGCCCAATATTTTTGTACCAAATTGTATTTACGTACCACTAAAAATTATCGCAGCGCACGCCGATAAAGCAGTTCGGGAGAGCTTCGTTTTGCGACTTACTTAGCAAAATCAATATTAACGGCTAGCTGGGATGTGCACCTTGAAGCTAGATACCCTGTACTAGTCCTCTTGAACCAAGCTATCGTATACAAAAATAATTTTTCAAATCCGACTGGTAGTTCCAGAGTTTATCGTGTTTAAACAAACAAAAGAACATAAAAACTTTTCTGCTCTGTTATATTAGTTTATACATATACAGTGTAAACTCTTTATAACGAAACTCAAGGGACTGAGCATTATTTGTCGTTATAGAGAGTTATCGTTATATAGAGTGAACAAAAAAACAACCAATTTAACAAAAATTTTTAATATGTATGTCTTAGATAAAAAATGCTTATAAATTATTGTTTACACATATAGTCTGATAACTTTGTCTGACGTTTTTTGCTATGCCAGTACTTGTTTTGTATTATTTTATGTATTCTATTCATATCTTCTTCTATCAAACTTTTTCGTCAACACTAATCGCTTTCCGTTTACTGGCCATGTTAAGTTTCAAGGTAGGTTTACGACTGATAATACGATAGGTACCCAGTATGCTTGGTCGAAGACCATCACTTCCGAGATATATATACATATATATAGTATGGACTGTAGATTACGGATAAAAGCTTAAAGACTATTACTACTTAGTAAACCAAATTCCGAGGACAAAAGGTCGTAAAATAATATGAAAAAAAAAAACTTGTTTAATTTTTATTCAACCTTGTTAAACAACAAAATTTGGTGTTTGAGTGGGCATTCTCCGTTATTAACAACAATTTTTGTCTTATTTAAATTGATTATTTCATTAAGAAAGTTATGATTGTGAATATTTCAGGTGTTTAATTCAATTTTTCAAGAAAATAAGAAAAAATTTATCGATTATTAAGAAAAATCGATTATTTATTTGTTAATCGATTATATTATTTTCGAAAATACTCTTTTTTTTTAATTCACTTCCCTAGCCGCTAGTATAAAATAAGAATAGTAATTTCAAGTATAAACCCAAGTCCGATGAAGCTGTAAAAGCCGCAGCGGCTTTAGAGCCCCTAAGGCTAACAGTGTAGTCAGATCTAAAAAAAAAAAAAAAAAATACAAGTATAAAAATTATCACATAAATGATAAAAAATGCTGTTTGTTTTTAAGTTTATAATACTACTAGCTGTGGTCCACGGTTTCACACGTAAAATAGAAAAAAAATCTGGATACCTAGCGATATGATAAAAATCGGTCTAGCCGTTTCGAAGGAGTACGAACACAAACACCGTGACAGGAGATTTTTATACATTTAAAAGATGTAAACGTAATAAAATATTCATAATCTTTCGCGTGCAAGTCCAGATTAATGCTATTCTGAATTTTCAGTAAAATAGAGAATTGATTTTTTGTAGTAGGTAGTTACTATTAAAAATGACAAAGTACATAACTATACGAAAATATATATTCGATAGTAAATTGATAGTAATGCATAATTACTTTTAAACCTTCATTAAAATTAACTCTAACACTCCCAAAAAGTAAGATTTGCACAATGTGGGTTTTGTAAGGGCAATTGCGGCATGTGTAGTGTTCCTATCAAAATAGGCAAAAGTACATTATATAAAAATTAATTGAGTACTTAAATAAATTATTAGAAAAACTCATGGTTTTGGTTTGTTAGCACACACTACCAATATAATTATTGTAATAAGTGAATTTATAATTTACGCATTATTAATTTAAGACTGAAACAGCATGTCGATTTAACAGCAGCGAAAAGTTACTAAACCAGTTAGTTAAATGGCTCGCGAATGCACCTGCCAAGCGGCGGCATCTGCAGGTCACTGCCACATTCATCCTTTGTTAAAATTAACTATAATATAAAGTTTTTGTCGCAAAAGTTATTATCTTTAAAAGTGTTAAAATAAAACCATAACAAAAAAAAAACAATCTAAGAAATAAGAATAATAAGTTTTTGTAAACTTTCTAAAAAAGTGCGTTTTTTAAAACACTTAGTAAACGGAATTACTTCTGAATAGAACAAAGACGTGTTACTGACGAGAAACTGTGAGGAAACTTTAAGACCGGTTGACGGTCTGGGCTTTTTGTTCACGACGCGATCTCCAAGCTACTCTCAAAGAGATGAATGTATGTATTATATTATAACTTTATAACAGAGGTTGGGGTGATGAGGATGAGACCAAAGAATTAAATTCATAGTTTATCTTGTTACTGGCATGATCTTGTGATACCTTAGTAAATTGGATACCAAAATACCCGAGAAAGTATGCTGGATTATATGGTCTAAAGTGCTCAAAGCATGCTCGTAAGTAGGGTTGACAAAAATGTAAAGTTATATTCCAGAAATGATAGTTTCTTATGAATATTGGAATAAACCACTGTCTAAACGTTTAAAAATGCTAATATCCAGAATATATTTCAATAGTTTCTTGTTTTCGACCCGTATCATTGGTTTAAATAGAAATTATTCTTCATAACTTCACACCCCCTCTGTTCCCATAAATATTATACATATTAAATACTTACCTAAACTTTATTTTTAGAAATTGATCGACTAGAGACGTACATAAATTATATATTACACTTTTGATTGTGACTCTATAAATCAAACATTTGTACAAATGAATTAAGTTCTGTATTACTTATTCGTCAGAAAATATGTAAAATTAATTTAAATTTATTTTATTAGGTACCTACTAACTGTGCCCGCGGTTCCGCTCCCGTGAACAACGGAAGAACGCGTAGTGCTTATAAAAATCGTAGTTTCTTAAAACTTTAGTAAATGTTTATTGAATGAAGATATAGTGATATATTTTTTTAGATAGGGACCAAGTATCTAAGAAGTAAAACAAAAAAAAAATGATCAAAATCTATGCAGTAATTTTTGTGTGATGCGCGCACAACGACACACCTCTATCATTTTATTTATAGAAGAAGAAGATGATAGATAGATTTAATATTAATAGGAACTTTTGAAAACAGGTTTATTACACCCTATAAAAAACCTTTCCACACGTCTTCTTCAATAAATTAAACCTTTTTATGTTTATAATTTTACTCCTTTGACCAATGCCTTTGAATGTGATCGGTACCTGTGCTCAAAAAGACTCCATAAAAATTAAGAGAATCCAAACAAAAACAGCAAGGAAGCGAATCTGATTTTCTAACGTTAAATAGGTATAACCAGATGTTTCTAATGTTTTCAAGTGACGATGCCGCGCCGTGACTGCACATTCGTACAGGTTGCCGGCCGCGGCCGTACCGGAATCACAAATTATAAAGTAGTATGTTGTATACACAAGGAATATACGGTATGGTGGACACCATGAAATGAGAGAATGAGGTGAACGTTAGTATTGTGCGAGATGGATGGAGATCGGCATGCGGCGCGGGCGGGCGGACGTGCCAACTGCCAACGCAGGCAAGCAACATATTTACTCATACGGCAGAGGCGTAAATCACCGTGCATCTATTTCGAGTTGGCCTGTACTGGTGTGGGCTCCGGCGTGCGGGGGGCGCGGGCAGACGCCGATGCCGGTCTGGCGCCAGAAGGATTCCCCAGCGCCCCGCAGACCTGCACTCCCCCCGCACAGACACCGCCCGCGTCCGACCGGCCCCGGCCCCGTGCGTCCCGTCCCGCGTCTTCACTCGAGGTCACCGCGCGCCCGGTTTTTCGCTTTGCGACATCAAATACCTATCTTAACATACAGCTTATTCACAAAACTGGTCAACTCATTTGAACTTTAAATATAGAGCTGACTAATTCAAGCAAGTGAAGTTTCGGTCACATGAATATTTTAATTACCCAATACGCGAGTCGATAATGTATGAAACTTCTACGCATAAATATATAACTATGAAATTTTGAATTTCATGCAAATGAACATTCATACTTTTATACCAATTTACAGCCAATGATGTTACACTAACCTACTCTGTAATAGGTATATTATGTTGAAATTTTTTGCTAATAATACGGTATTATTTAAATATTTTATTTACTTTTAATGCCAAAGTATTTTAAATTTGCTCAATTTCAGATGTTTACATGACATAATTTTTTATTATAATAGTTTATATAATTAAAATAGTGCCGTTGGGTGCAGGCCGCACAAGATCGGTCGCTCTGGAGATCTATGGGGGAGGCCTATGTTCAGCAGTGGACGTCCTGCGGCTGAAATGATGATGATGAGTTTATCCCAAATTTCTTTGTTCCCTCAGGCGGAAGTAGCAAAGAATTTTAGGATAAATTCATTACGATGTATTTCCGCAAAGTAATGCCTACATCAATCCAATTAAAATTATAAATATCAACATTTATGTGTATGAATCGAAGACAGCATAATATAATATGTACACCTAAGAATCCTTTCATGCACCTCTCGGTTTCCCGAATGGGGCGGGTGAGCTATAATGATAAGGAATTTTGCATGTGTACCTATGAGCGAGCATACGATGACTCCGTACCATATCACGTTAATATTTTAGATAAACGATATTAGATTAGATTTAGCTTTTAAAAACGTATCACCACATAAGTACCTACATCGTTTTTGCGAACGATAACTTATCAATGGAAATTCGATTCGACCAGTGTTTACGAGAAATATGTAAGTTTTCCTAAAACAACGTGTCGCAAGTCGTAACGATTGATGTAGGTATATATACTGTATACTCACTTGTCATGTTGGTGTGATCCAGTATAACAGAAGGCAGGAACTCCGTACAGCGTAGTGAGTGCCGAGGTCTACCGTTCCTCCCGCCCTGCCCGCCGCCGCGCAGGGATGCCCTGCGGTCATTGGTTACTCATACATCTTGCAAAACCTGAACCCGTGCCATTACACCAATCTATAACGTTTGTTTACATAATTAAACGGCACAACACTCCTCACACTCTTTTCACTCGATGTGATTAATACAATTTACATAAATTTTAAAAACCATGTATACTGTATTACGTATAATTGTACGGATATCAATGTTGCACACGTATGATACGCGCGCTCCGTGCTAAACACGGACAGAGAATGAACATTACTACCGAATTGAAAGTAGGTATTCAGTATTACATACAAAACAACTTAGTTGGCAAGATATATAAACATTTGCTTCAATGCGTACTACACCTTACCGTCATATAAATAAATGCTATATTTGTACTTTAGCAAGAAAAGATTTGGACAATATTTATAGTACTACTACATAATATATTCAGAAATACAATAATGAATAGAACGTTTTACTTGTACAATCAGTGTTACCATTCTATGTAGAATTTATTCCAGTTAACAGTGTTGAATATGTACATGTGGCACTTGGTAATATGTATTCTTTATTTGCGTAATAAAGTATTATGAATGAGATGAAACTTGAAAGTATACAGTTTGTTATGCTTAGGTACACATTAAATATAGAATACTTTAATTAATATGTAATAAAATGTAACATTAAGTTGGATAGATGATAGTCTGATAGTTTCATACTTATTAAGTTAAGATAATTTTACCTACATACGATATCAGTACGTGGGATTAAAAATCCTATGACTATGACTATATGACTATAGATGACAACGATTTTAAATATTATTCTTATTATACTCAAATATACTAACATGAAACACAATTCATTATTTTTTACTATGAACCAAATGCAATATTATTAAATACATATAAATATTGTATGGGCTTGCATTTTCATTTTCCTATTAAAAATCCATGTATATCATACAGCGTGGACAAAGATGACGATCTGCGTCAACTCCCAACCAATAGAGAACACATCTCCCATCCCATCAAGTCTATGATGGTGATAAAGGTGACAAGATCTAATAGAAACACTAAAATTTGTTGTCTTAAACCTAGTAGTTTTAAAGTTATGATTTTAATTATCTATTAATTTATATTATAATTAATATTATATAAATTCTCCTTCTATGAACACAAAATTAAAATTTTCAATAAAAAAAAAAAAAAATATTGTTATCTTTTTTGTATAAGGGATTTAAGAAAACATGTCTTTATAAGCAAAATGTTATTCTTACGTAATAATCGGTATTCGGTGTATCATAAATTGAAAGTTAAAACATGTGCAAAATTTAATTGACAAAATAAGCAATGTGATATTGCAATGAAGCTGGTGTATAAAATTGTATGATAGCCTTGTGGAACTTTATTTTTAAAACATCTATAGTTCATACCAAATCCAATAAGGTATATTCTATGGTACAAAGTAATTAAAACGTTTTTTGATTCATCAATCAATATTACGGACTATTTTTTCGACGGCAATTAAAATAAAACAAATGTAACATTATTGATGAAAAATTATTTATTGCGGCTCATTTTATTACAATAAATGCTCAAAATGCCTTCCTCTAACTCTTACGCACAACCAACATCTAATAAAAATTTTTTTTAGAATTCTTAGAGCCCGCGTATTATTTTTTACAGTTTCAGCCACAAGGTTCAGTTTTTGTCTTAACATATGTACTTTCATTTGTATTATTACTCTCATAGACTGCTTCTTTAAGAAATAATCTAAAGGGTTATTAGGTCAGGCGAGTGTGGTGGTCAAGCTATAGTAGTAACTCCGCGTCCAATCCATCGATTATGGTACAACTCATTTACATAGTCAGTTATTTGTCGTGAATAATGGACAGGTGCACCATCGTGCTGTAACCACATCCTCTCGCGCAATTCTTGCGGTACGTTTTCTAATAAATTGCTGAGATCGTTTCCTAAAAACTGTAAATAACGAGCACCATTGAGCCTTGGTGGGAGTTCAAATGGACCATATGACTCTACCATCCAAGATTTCTGCCCACAAATTGACTCCAAAGTGATGCTGAAATCGATTTTCCCTTACTATTTGAGGATTCACTACAGCCCAATGATGAAGTTTATGCATGTTGAATACTCCAACTCTTTCAAAACATGATTCATCACTCCATAAAATAGAGTTTAAAAGAGTGGATTTTGTCGGCATTGGCGCAGCATTTCTCGGCAGAAATCTATTCGTCGCTGATAATCGGCAGATAGTAGTGCTTGCACTTGTTGTACCTACATGGTACGGGTGCCAATTATTGCGTTTTAAGATGCGGTGTACTGTACTTCTTGACACCAGTACGTCGAGAAATACGGCGAACACTAGTGGAAGGGTCTTCTACTTCGACCAGTATCTGACGTTCATCAACCACTCTAGGTCTTCCTTCAGGACATCCGACTCCGGGAATTCTACCTTCTAAATAGGCGTTATTGACACGTAGAAAAACTCGGTGATCGGGATAGCGATCACGATTAAGAAAACGCTCACGATACGTACGTGCGGCTTGCCGAGCATTCCCATCACACAGTCCGTAAATAAAGTACATTTCTGCATATTCACGAGGAGTGTAAGAGACATTTTCCTCTATTCAATCAATATCCAAGTTACAAGCACAAACAAGGTCCGATTCAAGCGTAGTTCAGCGAATAATGACAGTTGTATCGTATTATGGTAATGAAATGAAAAACACGTGTAAAGCTCCGAGAGCAAGTTACCATAGAAAATATGTACACTAATACGGGACAAGTGACTGTGGCTTGTGAGTCCGTGAGTCGTGGCGTCGTGGTAACTAGGAGCAGTGATCAATGAGTTACTTGTCAGATGTAAACAAAAACAAAGCGCGGAAAAGAGATAGCGAAAAAATTTCAGAAAGTCAGACCCAAGAAAAACAATTCTCAGAACAACTAGAGGTGAATTTAGTTAATTTTTTAATGTAAATTTGTTAATTAAACCATTGATATACATTATTGGATTCGGTATGAACTGCAGATGTTTTTAAAATAAAGTTCCACGAGGCTATCACACCCAGCTTCTTATGTTCCCGACCCCAACGCCTGCCGGAGAAAACGCCGGCCGCGTAATATATTCACTGACCCGCCCGACCAAACCGAAAAAGCTAACGCGTTCTACGCCGACACCGTCTCTCCAAACAGAGCGTGCCACCGCCCACGCCCGCGTAACCACCGTTCTCTCCGCAGAGGACGGGCGGTCAACTTCGCTCCCGCACACCCGTCACGTCCACCCTCTCTAGCGGCAACCCAAGCCTAGGTCCGTTCCTCGGTGTGAAGCCCTTGGGTCAGGCAGCCGCCCGCGCGATACAAAGTGACACTATACGTGCAACACTTAGTTACCCACACACAACATTACACACGTATGAACACACACACGTGCACACCACACAGGTACATAGGTTCTGTAAGGGACCTTTTTTTTCTTTTTTTGCGCTAGTTAGACTAATGCGCTAGTTAGTGTAGAAAAACCATTCCGATTAACAAATACACATACGCATGGTCCACTCCTTCCTCCCAGGAGGAGGGGAACGTGCATATGAGTATATATTAGTTAGCTCGAATTCTCCTAAGATTAGGGAATTAGTTAGATCGCGACTTTTTCGCATTCGCGACGACCGCCCGAGCCGAGGTTCGGCCACTCTGGCACCCTCGTGCGGGTCGTCACAAGCTTTCGCGGCTGAGTGCCCTAAGCGCTCGCCCCCAAGTCCGGTGAAGCTGTAAAAGCCGCAGCGGCTCTGTTTGACGATAGGGACCCTAAGGCTAACAGTGTAGTCAGTCACACTATTTTTTTACACCAGCTTCATTGCAACATGACATTGCATATTTTGTCAATTAAATTTTGCATATTATGTTTTTTATATGTTATTTTTTGCTTTTATTTTAATTTTATACCGATAATTAAGCAAAAATAACATTTTGATTATAAGGATACATGTTTTCTTAAATCCATTAAACAAAAAATAATAATAACAAAAATATTAAATTTATTTAAAATCTCAATTTTGTGTTTATATTACGAGAATTTCAACATCACATTAAAAAAAAAAATCATAACTTTAAAACTACTAGGCCTAGGACAATAAATTATAGTGTTATCATGTCACCCTCTATCACCATCATAGCATTGGTCCATTCCTTTACGGGGCAGCCTTTATAACTAATACCTAAATTCGTCGCGTAAAAGCTATACCGAAGGGAAGTACCATTGGGTTGCTAGCAGAAGCTAGTAACTAGTTCATTGGCCACTGTAAGCTAAACACGTCTCTGATAGTGCGAAGACTTTTGAAGAATTCTCTCATACCTTATCGGTACGTACGCCGTTGTTCGTCTACCATCTAATTAAAAAGTAAAGGTGTAAGGAAACTAAAATCCATTTACGCATAGTTATATCATGTCAATTGGGCTACTTCCAGAGAGTAGGCAGCATATACCTGGGATTTGGATTATAATGTATCTAGATACGTCTCGCGATAAAACTTTCTTTAATATTGGATTGTACATGACATAACTACCTACATAAAATACTTGTCGGTAATATTCGGCTCTTATCATAATACACCCACTCTAGTGTAGCTGTCCTCGCGTTGCATACTTGCCTTCAGGCTGCTGATCCGATACCGTACCGTATCCGGTACCGATATTGTTATATAGGTACAATGCCGTAACTTTGCCGTTCTACGATAAAATAAATATAAACGCGATGTATATAAATATAAAAACAATATTTTAATCAGATTTAATTTATAACTTCATCATATATTGGCACCCGGGATATATTTTTGGAGTTATTTCTTACTTACTTACATAAACACATTTTCTATAATCATATGATGTAGCAAACAGGCCCGCAGTCCATCTTACGTTAAGTGGTCAGTTCAGCCGACACCTATGTAAAATCTCAAAGAACTACAGTCCTGAAGTCAGTCATAATTGGTTGCTAAATCCTGAGGAATCAGATGGAACGTCTCTACGGATATAGGGTCGACAACGCGCAAGGGATGCTTCTGCTATTGCAAGAGTCCATAGGCTACGGTGACCGGTTATCATCAGGTGGACCGCATGAATGTTCGCCACTATCGTGGTACATCAAAAAGAGGTGTGCCGGTGATACTTCTGCACTCGTACCTTGCCTACTACCATACGTTGGTTGACGTTTATAATTCCTACTTAGCTCCTTATAAGTCATAGTGTGAAGTTATAATCAGGGATGTAACGATATCGATACGATATATCGCGATCGCCGGTTATTTATCAACTGATATCTAACAATTTGAAAATTGCGCGATGCGACGCTGCGGTTGCCCTTTCGTAGCAGCCAGGAAAACGCACGTAGTATTTGCGGCGACATTGTCGTCTTTATTTATTATTAATCTATTATTTTGCGCCTTAATTTATTATTAAATTTGATTTAACATTCTTTTCAATAATAATCCTTTTGAAGCTGGGTTTCTGTTAGATATCAAATACCTACTTCTCATTAAAAAAGGATTATTTCCAGTTTTCTTCATAATAGAGACATTACCTTTGCGCTCCGCCAGTAAGGAAAAATGTGTAGGAGCTTACATATTTCATAATTTATTTATTACGGAAATTTCGATATCGGTATCGCCAATCATACACTACTATAATCGCTATCGTATCAGCAACGTGATGTATCGTTACATCCTTAGTTATAGTATAGTTGTTTAGAAATTTCTCTACTTGGGCAGTCAGACTGGTGAATATCTCCACACTACAGAAGATCGCAGCCAAATAACCTAGTGTTGTGTTCCTGTGGTAAATAGGGCTCCTAGTGCTCTTTGGGGTAAGGGATTAAGGGTCAGCAACGCGATAGTGATACTTATGGTATTACGAGCGTCCATAGGTTATGGTAGCCGTTTACCTCCAGGCGGGCCGTACGATTGTTTGCCACCTTTGTTGTATAAAAAAAATCATAAAATTAGTTTAATAAATCAAACTTCATTCAATTAAACCAATATTTGATTCACTCTCACCGTTTAATTTTAAACATTATTACAATTCATTAAAATCTTGTAACGTATAGTGTTAATTGATAAAATATCTCGACAATAACAAACGAGGCTAAACTAGTCGAGTGACATTTCAGCGTCGTCATCCTTCTCATCGTTTTTAGAATCTTTGGGTTTTTCATCCTTCTTGTTGTCCTCTCCTTCCTTGGGCTTGCCGCCGTCAGTCGCGCTGGATGTACCTTCTAGCGCTTTAAAGAACGCCTGCATATCACCAGTGTTCGCAGCCGCCGCCACTTCAGGTGGAAGCTTGAACTGCGACATCACCTGACCCATTTGGCCAGAAGATAATGCAGATGAAAATTGATTTGCTGCCTGTAAAAGAACAATGTATTACAAATCATTGAGATATCCTTTTAATTCTACATACATTGGTACTATACTAATGATCATTACCGCGAACATGCGACAGAATATATGTTAATAATTAAGTATGCATAAATACATGTTACCTCACATTTTCATAAGTGCTATTGTATTTATGCTTATTTCAATTTATCTTCATAAATAATTGAGGATGATGTACATTGTACATAATATATTTCCACGATACTAGTTATATTATAACTATTTCCATAATTCATAAACAAAAATTGATTTTGTTTTGTTTTTTGATAATAATTATAAAACATTATTTCTTTAATATATGAATAACTAATTATAGTAGAAAATGGTATACGAGATCAAAAATGAAAACAAAGAAATGTCACTGTTAAAGTGTAGTTTCAGGGGGTAGTGAACATTTTCTTAGACAGTCTAATTATTAACTTAATTCCAATGCTTAATGAATATATATTTTTTTTTACTAAAAAGTTATTTTTTTTCGTTATTTGTTAATCCTATAAACTTAAATTGTTATCGAACATAAAATATTTATATATTTAGAAATGTTTACCCTGTCTGAATCGATTTTACGTTTTTAAAATCAATTTTCTCAAGATATTTTCATTTAATATTACTAATATAAAACAAAATAAATATTAGAGTTTTTAATGAATCATTTATTTTATTGATTCTTTAGTTAAGCCTGTTTGGAGCTCAAGCCTAATTACCAGTAACTTAAAAAGCCCGAACTTTTTTTTCGTTTGTTTGTTTGTAATGGAAAACTCAAAAACTACTGGACCGATTCTAAAAATTCTTTCACCAATATAAAGCTACAGTATCAGCGACTAACATAGGCTAAATTATAATTTGAAAATATAATTTATTCTTCATAAAAATGACGATAGTTTTACACAAAGTATAAAAAATTGCCCACACGAGTGCGTTGGCGATGTTTGTCGTATAAAATTAACACGGGTGAAACCGTGGGGCACTTTTATTTATATTATAACAATTATATTTTATTTTTGGATCGTATTTTAAGCCACTTTAAATCTGAATACTGTGTGCTTACATTTCGTTTTACTTGTTTAATTTATGCGTATAACTTTAATACGTTATTTTAGTAATATTAGAAACCGCACATAAATGAGTTTGTTCTTTGTTTTGACAACATCTTGTTAACATTATTGATCTCGAATTCCCGTACTATAGAGGTGCCTACAGGCTATTCTATCAGCAAAAAAGAATCTATAGTAATGGAAAAATTATAAAAGGAAAATATTAACATCATCTAATTTTATTACTTTATTCCCCTTGTAGAATTTTACACGTCTTTTAGTATTTTATATATAATATAGAGGTTATGGTACGAACCATACCTCTTATTCTACAATATGCCTACATACGAATGTAATTTGGCCTTTCCTTCAATATACACTGTATGAAAAATTATGCAAAAGCAAAATCAAACCAAGCCAAAAAATATTAATATTTCTTTATTACGGATATAATCCGCATATGATGTGAGTATTGTTAGTACCTATACTAATTTATTACATGCACGCCCTCACGTAGATACAACTCTGGCCAGTGGTGGATAATATGTCCCATCTACTTTTTAAGCTAACAAATACCGTAACATATCTACTGTATACCGTAACATTGAGGCTGACCGCTTACAGATGATGGCATAATGGCAACTTTAGGTTCAGCAAAAATATCAGCTGAATCGACTCAATTACAATATTAATTAATATACTCACAGAACACTTTAATCCTTCTGCGTGTACCTAACTCACAGACTATACGTGTAAAATGACTGAAAATATGTTTTAAAAAGGGATATTTTTATGTCCCTCATACACGCCAATACCCAGACAAGCGCATCATTGCATTGGGCATTGGGTGCTCAGCAGATGACCAATGAAACTATTAGTAGTCTCATATTTTAATGCCTTAAATAACGATATTTTGACACAATCCCAATACTACTGACAGATGACTAATAATTTTATAAGAAAAATAATTGATGGGCTAAGGAGTCTTAGGTGCTTATCTTATTAAACCTAAGGCACTGTTCAGCTCACCAATCAGCTGATCAACATGTAAGTTAACAGACTGAATGAAATAAATCCTTCCTGCCTCACACCACAGTTCAACTCGTACGACACTTTTGGATGTCTGCCTCGCCGAAGGTAGTTTATTTTGGTTTATAAGGGATTTATTCCCTTAGGTTGTCAGCATTATCGGACAAAAAAAATCACGACTGTATTATTTAAGTGACAAGTAAAATACTTTTGACCAAATAAGCTTAAAAAGATACCTATGCATATCGAGAATTCTGCCTTGAGGCACAAGATTGCGTGCACACTATGATTAGGCAATCCAGACTTAAATCCAAAATGCAGCTGCACTATGTCTGCCTAACTGCTTTCCAAGCAGACTGTCCAGCCCTTCTCTGACAACCGTTGAGTGAGACTAGTGAGATTCGTTTATAATTATTTTTACAAGTTGTTAATAAGGGAATTACCACATTAGTCATAAGGCCTATCAGCATGTATAAGCAACTTAAGTACTCTGGGCAGATTATAAGTAATTCCCTATTTTTATTATAACTATAGAATTATCTATGTAAGAGAAACATCTATCCCGCAATTTAGTTTAATTAGATATTTTGATCTATTTCAGTTATATCGACATAACAGACGTTGCGGGCGTCGTGTCGTAAGGAAAACAGCGTGCTCATAAGTGACTCATACTGGAGGAATGCGAAATGGAAGAGAGCGCGAGAACGTGCAAGAGCGAGCGAACACCGCATTATTTCCCGGCAGCGGGCGCAACGCAACGCGCAACCCACAAGCGGGTGCGCTATACGTAAGGGTTCACCTGAGCGAACTGCGGTGAGAGCAGGGTGGTCCTTACATCGTCCTGGGTGGCGCCAGCCGGAGCCGTCGGCAACAGAGGCGTGAGACGCGCGGCGTTCTCTGACGCCGTCGCGGTCGCCAACACCTCGCTCGAGGACAACGCGCCCGCCAGGTCGACGCGTGCTGCTCTAGCGTCCCTCGTACTACCGCCCGCACTTGATCCCGCGTCACTATCCGGCGGTGCGTTGCCTAAATCCGAGAAGTAGCGTTGCAGATCCGATAAGAAAATCTGCCCACCTGAAAAATATACTTGTTACCCGATGTCGACTTTCTTGAAGTGAAAACTTCTTTAAGACCATTGTGACTTGAAATTCGATGAAACGAAAAAGAGACTATTTTAATGTTTTCTGAAGGTTACCCTCCTACCGCGTGTGAACTACACACATGTTATTTTTCGTATTGTACTACGATAAAGTACAATCTAAAAATAACAACGAGATCGGCTATCCGTTGTCGTCGGTCGTCGCATTAATCCGGCCTGTAAGCAGCTGGACATACACTAAATGAAAGCCAAAAGAGAGTCATTGTGACGGGTTTATCAACATATTGAAGCAATGATGGCTCAGTTGGCAGCGTATATGTACTCCACGTCGATCGACGTGAGTTCGAATCCCTGCAATGATCCTGAGCTTTCGCTGAAGGAAAACATCATGATGAAACCATATCATGGTGGTAGGGCTTTTTCTAATGCCTGTCTTTCTGGCTACCACCTTTAAGTTGAAAATCTGTCACCAAACACCAATAGTTGTGTTCCGGCAGCTGCACTTGAGGGCCAGCTTTCCACTAGGCATAGTGTGCTACCATCCTGGGCCACACCATCATTTAAGATCAGGTGAGATGGTGGCCACAACGCTAAAACTATAACGATAAAAAAACATTGCATGTTGGTCACGACCCAATTGGGTATATAATTACAGATCCATACTAGCCCTCTTGATTATAGTGATATTGGTATACTGGCTGGTACCCGAGACTTCGTCTGCGTATTATTGGATATCACTATCTGTGTGCCAAATTTCATCTCAATCCGTTCAGCTGTTTTTGCGTGATTGAGTAACAAACATAGAAACTTTCCATTTATTATATTTGAAGGATAACACTGGTTAAGCTATGACTTTTACCGAAATAAAAAGGCCATAGACTATTTGTGTGCCAAATTTAATCTAAATCCGTTTCGCTGTTTTTGCGTGATTGAGTAACAAACATAGAAACTTTCCATTTATTATATTTGAAGGATAACACTGGTTAAGCTATGACTTTTACCGAAATAAAAAGGCCATAGACTATTTGTGTGCCAAATTTCATCTCAATCCGTTCAGCTGTTTTTGCGTGATTGAGTAACAAACATAGAAACTTTCCATTTATTATATTTGAAGGATAACACTGGTTAAGCTATGACTTTTACCGAAATAAAAAGGCCATAGACTATTTGTGTGCCAAATTTAATCTAAATCCGTTTCGCTGTTTTTGCGTGATTGAGTAACAAACATAGAAACTTTCCATTTATTATATTTGAAGGATAACACTGGTTAAGCTATGACTTTTACCGAAATAAAAAGGCCATAGACTATTTGTGTGCCAAATTTAATCTAAATCCGTTTCGCTGTTTTTGCGTGATTGAGTAACAAACATAGAAACTTTCCATTTATTATATTTGAAGGATAACACTGGTTAAGCTATGACTTTTACCGAAATAAAAAGGCCATAGACTATTTGTGTGCCAAATTTAATCTAAATCCGTTTCGCTGTTTTTGCGTGATTGAGTAACAAACATAGAAACTTTCCATTTATTATATTTGAAGGATAACACTGGTTAAGCTATGACTTTTACCGAAATAAAAAGGCCATAGACTATTTGTGTGCCAAATTTAATCTAAATCCGTTTCGCTGTTTTTGCGTGATTGAGTAACAAACATAGAAACTTTCCATTTATTATATTTGAAGGATAACACTGGTTAAGCTATGACTTTTACCGAAATAAAAAGGCCATAGACTATTTGTGTGCCAAATTTAATCTAAATCCGTTTCGCTGTTTTTGCGTGATTGAGTAACAAACATAGAAACTTTCCATTTATTATATTTGAAGGATAACACTGGTTAAGCTATGACTTTTACCGAAATAAAAAGGCCATAGACTATTTGTGTGCCAAATTTCATCTCAATCCGTTCAGCTGTTTTTGCGTGATTGAGTAACAAACATAGAAACTTTCCATTTATTATATTTGAAGGATAACACTGGTTAAGCTATGACTTTTACCGAAATAAAAAGGCCATAGACTATTTGTGTGCCAAATTTAATCTAAATCCGTTTCGCTGTTTTTGCGTGATTGAGTAACAAACATAGAAACTTTCCATTTATTATATTTGAAGGATAACACTGGTTAAGCTATGACTTTTACCGAAATAAAAAGGCCATAGACTATTCTTGTGCCAAATTTCATCTAAATCCGTTTCTATGTTTTTGCGTGATTGTAGTATAACACTGGTTAATCTATGACTTTTACCGGGATAAAAAATACCCTATATGTTATTCCACGTCATATACTATCTATGTGCCAAATTTAATTGAGATCTGTTCAGCCGTTATTGCGTGATTGAGTAACAAACATCCAAACGTACACACTTTCACATTTATTATATTAGTAAGATATGGTGGTAAGATCCAGTCGGACACAACTATCGTGTCCTACCACTCATCAGATAAATGCTTTAATTATAGGCAAATAAATAAATGGTATTAGCATGGTTTTAACATTTATCATATTACTAGCTGACCTACGCAACTTCGTCTGCGCCATATAAGAGAGAGAGAGACAGAAAGGGTTAGAGAGAGTGGGTCGTAAGTGCTAAATTATAGGTACCGCCCGCCTCCCACATTATTCTGCTTAATAAAAATGCGCTCGCGATACTTGATTATTATTTTGCTACAGAGTTATTTTAAAACTGTGATATCTCCTAAGATATTCACTTAAATCAATTCTGTAACGGGTAATTTTGTTCAAAATTAAATACTTATGATGAATACCGTATTTATTTTGATAAGAATTAATATCATGTATATAAAAACACCTTCGAAATATTATTCATTATTTTAGAACAAATTTTATTAAGATAAAAAAGGTTATATTGAGTAAACCTTAAAAGATAGCCATATGCTGTCGCCGACTTTTTTTTTTACAATTTTTTAAGAGAAACAATTTTGTCACACACAATTGTTACGTAACTTTAACCATTCACGCAGCGCACGCAATGGAAGCTCTCAAAAGGAATAAATTTCCCCCGTTTTTGCAACATTTTTCATTGATGTTCCGCTCCTATTGGTCGTAGCTTTTATGTTTTATAGCTTAGAGCCTTCCTCGGTAAATGGGCTATCCAACACTAAAACATTTTTTCTATTCGCGCCAGTAGTTGCCTGAGATTAGCACGTTTAACCAACTAAACAAACAAAATCTTCAGCTTTATAATATTAGTAGACATGTTCATTAATTCATTCATGTAATATTATGTAGTATGTTGTTACTCTATTCGATTTTGTTTGGCAAATTGGCTTAATTTATGGCACTATGAGCATGTGATAATAATGAAAGTCCTGTAAAGAAAATGAATATTTGGTGATGACAACACATTGAATAAATTACAAAGCATATAGACAAAATCCAGAGAATAAACATTGTTATTATCTGACCTTTAAACTTAAGTTATCTGAATATGATTGTGTGATGTTATAGAGAGCTCAAAATATAAGAATATAGATAAGCTATGTTTTCAATGAGATATAGTTACTTATTTAATATGTATGTTATTATTATAATTATATGTTTATTATTATAAACATATTTTTTTGGAATTTTTAAAAAGTACACCTCGCCCCAATGTTTGTTATCCCTGTGAACATAGGCAGGCGCGTTAGGCTGCACAAAACACAAATTGGGGTACAATCATTATAGATACTTTATTAAATTATATTTATTAACAATTATAACATAATTATAATGATCATCTAAAAACAAGATAACAACATGGCTTTGTAAGTATTCCATAACGATTGTAAAATACGCCAGTTTTGTATAATAGCCTCTAATAGGAAAGCGATATGATCTGATGTTTGTCTAGTGACTTTAAACCTTCTATAATCAACCTGCGGCCTTTATGAGCCCAGTCTTATGATCGACCCACCAATCATACATAAAAAATTAACAAGCCTCAATATTGGAGTAGCTAGTGAATTTTCCTAGGAGGGAGCAACCAGCCAGCTGATCAGCCGCTATAAGTCAAATACATTTTTTATATTTCAAACTAGCTGTGCCCGCGAATTCGTTCACTTGGACTACAGAATGTTGTTGATCGGGCATACGCGTGAATCGTGCCACTCCCTCTCCCGGTTATATGCTTATTGTGGGTGATACTTAGTACACACGTTTGGTCTGAGGATGGAGTTACCAGTAAATTCTATGTAGCTGTAGGCTTGCACCAAGGATCAGCTTTAAGCCCATATTTGTTTCTACTTGCTATGGATGCACTAACAGCAGACATACAGGAGGAGGCACCTTGGTGTATGCTATTCGCAGATGATATTGTTCTTGTTGGAGAAAATGCTACTGAGGTCCAGAATAGGCTAGGAAAATGGCGAGAAAAACTTGAGAACGTTGGACTGAAAATTAGTAGAACAAAAACTGAGCATTTGTTCTGCAACTTCGGTGGTCCATCGAGTTTTTCTCATATAGCTTTAAACAGTGTATCCCTACCAGTCTGCTCCAATTTTCGGTAACTCGGTTCCATTCATCCAAAACAACGGTGACATTGACCAGGACGTGAAGAATAGGATAAATGCTGGGTGGTGGAAATGGCGACAGGTCTCGGGGATAACATGTGATCCTCGAATGCCACTGAAGCTTAAGGGAAAAGTGTATAAAACCATTATAAGACCTGTCTTGACGTATGGATCTGAGTGCTGGGCAACAAAAGAATTGGATGAAAGAAGATTACACGTGACAGAGATGCAAATGTTAAGATGTATGTGTTGAGTAACTAGAATGGATAAGATCAGGAATGATTTTATTAGAGGAAGTCTTATTATAGCACCAGTCACAGAGAAGTTGAGGGGTTTATAGGCTAGCATGGTACGGGCATATCATGAGGAGGGATGAAAGTTATATAACTAAAAGAATGTTAAGTATAAGGTGGATGGATACAAGAATATTGGAAGACCAAAGAAGGTATGGATGGATTGTGTGAAGAATGATTCATCATGTCCAGTTTTTTATTTTATTTCGAGTAACCATATTTCTTTTGTCTAAAATAAAAGTATCTACCAGTGAACGTCCCATCAAAATCGGTCCAAACATTTCGAAGATTACCCGGAACAAACAGACATATTTATAAAAATTTTAAAAAGGGGTTTTTGTTATATGTATTGTATATATTTTCATATGCATTAAGTGAAAAGCTGTTATTTTGACATTACAACAGACACTTCAATTTTATTAATTGTATAGATAGATAAAAACGCTATATTCCTTCAATATTGTCGATTTTTCTAGGGTGCGCAATGAGTTTTGTAGGTTACCCTGCCCCCAAATACGCCAATGAGCCTCAAGCATTACTCACAAGTAATCAAAAGTTCGTGGGTGAAATCTGTCAATTTGTGGGTCATTCGTTCACATGACACATAATCATATATCTACGACGTAAATGATTCGAACTTAATACAAACGTTTTTTTTTTAACAATAAATGTAGTCCACAAGACATTAGATAACGATATTTTAACAGAAATGTATTGCTGTCGCGCCATGTCTGAACAACCGAATAGAGTGTGGGAGCGACAACTGAAGCTTTTATTGATTATATCTATGTAAAATAATAAACAAATTCACATTTAAACCAAAAATACTTTATTCCAGTGGTGGAGTGCCATAGGGAGTAAGTAGGGGAGATACAAGCCGCACTTGTTATCTCCAGAAAGTAAGTGATTTTAGTTTTAGAATAGAAAAGAGTAGATGTATAATATGTACTTTAGTGAGTCTCAGATTGTATGTCATTTGTGTTTCAGTTGTGTGCTTGATTAACACATTTATTAGTCGTATTCCCGTTTCCTTTTCCCAAACCGAAGCAATATATTTTTTTTTTTTTCAAGAATACAAAATATATAAAGTACTTTGGATATATCTATAGGTATAATGTTTTACTTATCTTATTATATTAAATGAGCAATTCTTGTTTATATATACAACATGTAATTGGTTACTCGCAAACGGTTCCAACGATTTCGATGAATCTTTGCATTTACATTTAAGTAATGATTTACATTTCTAGTTTACCTAGATAAGTGTTTTTCTTTTTTTGTTTATAAGACACCGAGCATGGCTTGGTCACCCAGATATTAAAATTCGTCAAACTTGTTTGCTGAATGTCTGATAACAATGGTATAACTGTGAATTTAAGTAATTTTGGAAGACTCCTAGTTCTTATTACAATAAAAAAAGAAATAAAAAAATCATGTACATGGCAATGGTGGATATCGATCTCCAGAATTCGTCTCTCGTGAAGAGGACTGCAGACTTTATTTTAGCAGTATCTCGCTTTGATTTCCTCGTCTTTTTAATTCGTCGTATTCATTATGTTTAGCTTCTAGGTGATTTCCTTTGCGCGAGTATTTTTATCACACAACTAGCATTTCACATTTTCAGTGTCATAAATTTGTGAAATAAGTGCAAACTCAGCTAAGATATGCATTAAGTCATGTTTTTATATCACTTTGTCACTTTTCAATATCAGTTAAATTTGACAAACACAATAATATTAAAATAACCTGAAATCAAAATAAATATTTTCGAATAAACTTTATGTGACTAACTACTTTCATTCGACCTGTATCAATTTGGCTATGTTCGGTTCAAACATGGCCGTCATGAAATGTAAACACATTTCTTTTACATTTTGTATGCGCTTTATTTGAAAGTTACCATTCGCATTTGCGAATATTGGAGATAAATATTCGCATTCACGAACCATGTTTGGACTTAATTGATCAGTTAATGTTCAAACATTTTAGATCCATACAAGATTATCAATGTTTCAACAAACATTCTCGTTTTTTAAATTTCATATATATGGCCACGATAATAATATGTATAACAAAATTGTGTAATGCCTTTTAAAATTTTATTGATATTTTATTATTATTCCTTAACGAACATAAAAAAGGAAAGCGTTATTTAAATTCTTTGGTAGTTTTTCAAAAAACTCATAAAATGAAAACCATAAAATTCAATGGTTAATATTTTTAGGCAACCTCAATATATTCTGGACTCTTGATATGTTTTAATATTATCAATTTTAATAAATGCATGGTGGTGCTAAGCGCGCAGTACCTTTAGATTGCGCTGCCGCTGATTCTGCAGTATTAGGCGGAGTGATGGTAGGTGCTGCTGCGGCTGCAGCTGTGGCTGCCGGAGCCGGGGCTGGGGTCGCAGCGGGTGCCGCTGCCGGAGTCGGTGTCGGAGCGGCAGCGTCACGACCGCGAACCGGAGTACGAGCTGCACTACTTCCTCGTGATCCGGCGTTTCCTGCCGATGGACGGCTGCTGCTGTTTGCGCTGCTGCCACTGTTATTTCTGTGGCAAATGAAATCCCTTTTTCTATTTTTTCCTGTTTTTTACCCGATTGCGAAAAAAGAGGGTTATGATTTCGAGTGTATGTATGTCTATTTCTTTGGCACGCTCTGTAGCCTAAACGGCCTCATGGATTTTAGCATATGAGGTGTCGTAAGATTCTCTTAATTGTAGAAGTGACATAGGCTAAATAATATTGATGTATATTTTCGGATTATTTTTAGTACTAGTTTTGTTAAAGATTTTATTTGCTTGCATTACAACTAGTGCTTGCATTCAAATAATAAACTTTTTCGAATATTCGATAAATATTAGGTCCTTACATATGAAATTGGCGTTTTGTACGGGAGGAATATAAAGTCATTTTTTTTTTGTAAAATATATTTAATTAATCAAAGTATGCACCGTTGTTATCTATGCACTTTTTCCATCTCATACGTAGTTCATTGATCCCTTTACTAAAAAAAAACCATGGGGGCGAGAATCAATAAACTCTTTGAAGGCGGATTGGACTGCCGCACCAGAGTTGAACTTTTTTCCTTGTAAGAAGTTGTCCAAATTCCGGAAAAAATGGTAATTTGTTAGAGCAAGTTCCAGGGAGTATGGTGGATGTCGTAGACATTCCAATTGTAGCTCATCTAACTTAGTGGTTGATTGTTGTGCAGTGTGTGGTCTTAAGTTGTCGTGAAGCAGCAGTGGCCTAGAGCGATTGATCAATCTCAGTTGTTTAGCAGCTAGTTCTTCCTTCATGGTTTTCAGTTGCTGACAATAGATATCTGCCGTAATCGTTTGGTCAGATTTTAGAAAGCTGTAGTGAACGACACCGGCGCTAGTCCACCAAACTCTCACAAGTAACTTTTTCTGAGTCAATTTTCGTTTAGGGCAGGATTTGGCTGGGTCTCCAGGGTTCAGCCATTGAGACGAGCGCTTCCGATTATCATACAGTATCCACTTCTCATCACAAGTAATGATTCGATTTAAAATCCCCTCATTATTGTGTCGGTTGAGCAAAGTAACACAGCAGTCGACGCGTGTTTGCAAGTTCGATTCACTCAATTCATGAGGTACCCATCATTCAAGTTTTTATACTTTCCCAATTTGCTTCAAGTGGATTAATACAGTTTTATCACTTACCCCGAAGCCTGCAGCTATCTCTGAAGTGCTTTGTGATGGATCCGCTTCCACAATAGCCATTAATTCTTCATTTTCCACTTAGGTCTCCAGCCGTCCACCAAAAACGTACCGTGTTTTCTTTTGCGACAACAGCGCCGTAGACATCATTAATCCTTCGAGCTGTTTCTGCAGCACTGGTGCCACGGTAGAAATCGTACTCGTAAATATACCGATATTTCATGTTTTCCACGAAGCGGTAATAAGCGACGCCAAAGAAAAAAATAATGAGGAAAAAACAAATGAATGACTGTTTTCAAAACTCTAATGTACCAGCTAAATGAATTTATAAATTTGAATTTGGAATTCTTAACCAAGGAGGAGATATTCAGATCAAAGTGATCAGTACGGCAAAACGCTAATTTCATATGTAAGGACCTAATATTTAGAACTGTGATGTACACAAAATATCACAGCTCGAAAGATCACTGCTATACGTTCAAATCATGTCTTCGACTTAAGTTCGAATTACTCCACTAAAATTGTCAAATCGACTTATTACTGTTTTGCGATTATTTCGAAAAAGTCAAATAATTTGTAGTTTTTCAAATATTCTATTCAATTTTAAATAATTTATTAGTTTTCCATTAATTTTTTTATTTACAACTAGCTGTGCCCGTGGCTTCGCTCACGTGGACTATAGAATGCCCGCGCGAATCTTGCTCCCCCGCTCCCAACTATTTTAAAGACAAAAATGCTTATTGTGGGTGTTCCTAGAAGATAGATATATACTCTCCCGAACTTTTTTGTAGGTTTTTTTAATGTCTATGATTATGTAGTACATTAATTTGCTATATCTCTCATGGTTTACTCAGCATAAGCTATTTAAGCGCCCGAATTGATTCACCATGACCAGTTTATTTTTATTTGTGTAGAGCCCTAATTCTTTATCTAAAATAAAAGTAGCCTAAGTTACTCCCTATATCATCAGCTATCTATCAGTGAAAATCCCGTCAAAATCGGTCCAAGCGTTTCGGAGATTACCCGGAACAAACAGACAGACAGACAAAAAAAAAAAAAATGGGTTTTTTGTTATAGCTATTCATATTATTTAGTAAAAAACTGTTAATATGACATTACAAACAGACACTTCAATGTATTAATTGTATAGATATTTGAATCGATTATTCGGGATTTATATTTTATAATCGAGACTTAAAACGAATCGTGCTTGGAGAATTCTTCAATTCTAATTTCGAACTGAATAGTAATATTCGACTTCAATGCTTTTCGCACACCCCTAAATATTTTTTCTATTTGTGATTCCTTGTGAAAACCAATAAAAATGGATATGATAACTTTTACAATGGTGTTTACTAACATTCGTGGACTCCACTATAACCTAAATGCAATCCAGCAACATCTTGAGACTGTTCAACCTGCAATGCTCTTCTTAATGAAGACTCAGATTCGCTGTCCAGCTAATACATCTTACTTACACTACCCCAGCTACCTGTTTGAAGAAACATTCAAGCAAATGCCGGAGTATGCATGTTATCTCTGTTTGCGTTGTAAGGAGGATCCTTTCTTTGAGTACACGTGGACCTGAATACTCTTCGCCGTATATACTTGTGGCTCTACAGATCCCATAAGCAAACCATGTGTATAATAGTCTATAGTCACATCAACATTCTCAAATTTTCGGACTACCATAATCTGTATTTTATATTCATATCAATATAATAACTACATAGACTTTTCACCAACCAGCATCAATGCATAATATGTATCAATGATATATTTAAGTCAGAGTGATGGAATAAAATATTTGTTACCCCATGGTCCCAAGAAGAGATGAAAGTCCTCCAATTTGACCAACTCCTCCAAATAATTGCATTAACTGTTGCTGGGACATGTTGTTAAGCAAATTCTGTAATTCTCCATCTTGTGCTCCACTACTTCCACCCCCTCGAGTGCCTGACGTCGGAGGATTGTTTAAAGCCTCATTGATGCGACGGCAATACTCATCATCTTTCTCAGACTTGGGCTCCTATAAAATTTTAATACTTAAAACAATTTTGAAAAGTATGAACATTTAAGTATTTTTAACCCACCACTTAAATACTTGGTATAAAATCTCATTATGTTATATTGATAGTGGAAAAGCAATAGACTAAAATGTAAAGTTTGTCCTCCATCTAGTAAGGCAATAGTAGAGGAATAAGTAGCACTTGTTTCAACAAATTTGTCAGCATAGCAGCAAAGCGTCATAAAACATCATTGCAAATTTAACTTTTAAATAGAGTCATTGTCTTGAATATAGAGATGAACTTAGAAATGAACTAGAGCTCATAATTAATAGTGTGGGATCCGGCTGCAAGTTAAGCTTAGCTTAGCTTACATCCATGTAATAATCAAAATCTAATTTTTATATATATGTAATTATAAGTGGTGGAATACATTTTTGCTGGGATTGCATATCAGAATGCGTCTACTAGTATTTTTAATTAAAATAATATTAATCGATATTTTCGTAAAAATCCATTTATGTACTTGTTTTTAAAATTAATTAAATACCATTCAAAGCAAGAACTTGAAAAGATATCATTGCAGTAAGTAGCGGCGCACTTGGCCGCAACCTCTCTGCAGCCAGGTGTAAACACGTAATACTTTGTAACAGTTAATACGTTCATTAAGTATATATATATATATATATATATATATGTACATTATTTATATAACAAATTAAGACTAATTTTTTCTGTGCATGATGAAATACGGCTGCCTATGAAAAAGTGACCGCAAATAGGAGTAACTAGCTGTTAAAGATAGATTAGAGTGAAAGAGAGTTAGCACGCTACATCCTTCGTTAGACAAGGATGGCAATTGCCAGCTGTCTGCGGTTTTAAAGCCATTGCGTATGCGTCGGCAGCTAGTGTTCTCAACTAAATCTCTACATTCTTAAAGTAACCACGCTGTTTTGGAGCTTGTAATACACAACATTGATTTAATTAACTGAACTCATTACTACGGTTGTTAAAGTAAAGCATATTTTTTTAAATGAAGTGGTTTTTTTATCATATAAATAATGTGCTTAACTTTTAAAATGATTTCAGTTGAGTATTCTCAAAGCATATACTGTTCAAATACCATAAGGTGAGATTAACGGGAGGGGAAGGTTTTATTTAGTTACCTACTGTTTTTCATACATGAAATATACCACGCGGGCGAAATCGCGGGCACAGCTAGTATAGTAATAAATGATAAAAACTTTCATTAGTAGTAAGTAATAAAGTAATGTACTGCTATTCTCCACACTGAAAAGTATTAAAAGAAATCGATTTTTGCTGACATAAAGTGAGCCAATTTTGAATGAATTACTTATTCAAATCCTCCTCTTTAATCATGTCCTCAATTAATGGATGTCGTTCCATTCAAACTGATCTTGTAACTTACGAATTCTGTACGAAAACAGGTATGATCAGTGCATACATATTTATTTACTGAATGGAATGAACTGCTGAACTGTTTAGGTGAAGGAGTTCACTTCACTGAATGAGTTTCCAAGAACTGCTTCATCAAGATGAATTAATTTGCCCAAGACTACTAGTTACCCCTATTTGCGGCCACATTTACATAGGCAGCCGTATTCCGTAATGCATAGAAAAAAAATAGTTTTAATTTGATATATAAATAATGTATAAACATATAACTGTTACAAAGTATTACCTGTTTACACCTGGCATCAGAGAGGTTGCGGCCAAGTGTGCTACTGCAATTATACCTTTTCAAGTTGTTTATATATATTGCTGTGAAATGGTAAAAAATTCATTTTAAAAACAAATGATTTTTTAAAAAAATATCAGTTAAAATTATTTCAATTATAAATACTAGAGGCCATATTTTAATAGGCACCCTAGCAAAATGTATTCCCCCCATTTATAATTTTATATATAAAAATTAGATTTTGATTGAAAATCACATGAATGTTGCAATCTTGCAGCCAGATCTTAAGACTATAAGTTAGATTTACATCGTTTTAATAATAAGCTTGAAACCTTACATATTATGACTACTGATTCTAATAAGTGGTATTTCATATTAAGACATTTCTAAATATATAATATATGGTAACATAAAGATGTTTACTACAATTAATGGATATATGGGTCAATTAACTAATCGCCCACACCTGGAAAGATTTTTGCTTTTTGTTTATTCTAATCAAAGGCAATATAAGCACCTTCACTCTTGTGTGAACAAAAGTAAATGTAATAAAAATGGGGACATTTTGTAAGGAACACAAATAATATTATCTTTTTTCTGTTTTTCTTATTGCTATTCTAGTATAATATGATGCTGTCTTGTTCTATAATAAAAATAAACCACAAGTGAAAAATCAAAGTTCATTTATAATAAAAGTTCACTAATTAATGTGGTCTTTGGAAAGGAATAATTTGAATGAAATTGATATTTTGTATTCTAAATTACCATGAAATTTCATAGATACAATAGATTTGAAGAATGTAATTGTATCTCTTTGTACCTAATAATTTTAGGTATAACTGTGATATTAATTTTATCAATAAGGACATTAGTATAATTATATTTATAACATATCAGGTACAGCAACATGTACGTAAAATAGCTGATTGATCAAATTAATAAGCCACATTATATAGACAGGACTAAAGGAGCAGTTTGTAAAAATATATGCTGAACTATGCCAATACTACATCAGAATTATGCTAATTTAAGTCAGTGAATATTAATCATATCCTTCACACAGCCAAAATTCTATTAACAGAAGTCAAAATTATCATTGGTTATCTGCTTTCTACTATGATAAAATAAAATCCAAGTGTAAAAATACATAATTATAATTGAATGAAGCCTAAATAAGGCCTTTAACTATAAGCTATCATCATATATCAAAAATAGTGTATGAGTTGCATACAATTTTATCCCTTGTAATATTGATATTAAAATTATATATTTGATGAAACAGGCCATTATGGATGCAAAGCAAAACTCTCCAAATTAAATGGTAAATTAACTCTAGCTTTAAGTGTTAGTCACCAAAATCAAGTGATTGATTCCAGTTTTCATATGAACCTACAATGTAATATTCATTTAATAATGTATGATAATAGCTCATTCAGGTAGATATGGAAGATAGTTTTCTGAAAAAATATTAAGTCCTTACATATGAAATTAGCGTTTTATATGTAAAAGTAAAATGAATAAAATATTATGAAATTATACATTTAATCAATCAAAGTATGTACCATTATTATCTATGCACTATCGCCATTTTAAAGGTAGTTCATTGATTCCATTGCTGAAAAGATTGTGGCATCAAGAATCAATAAAATCTTTGAAGGCAGTTTGGACAACCTCATCGGAATTGAATTTATTTTCCTTGCAAAAAATTGTCCAAATTCTGAATGAAGTGGTAATCTGTTGGAGCAATGTCCAGGAAATATGGTGGGTTTCGGAGACATTCCAACCACAGTTCCTCTAATTTAGCGACCATCAGTCGTAAAGTAATTGGGTCTAGCGTTGTTCTGGAGCTTGAGATATTGACCAGTCTCAGTTGTTTAACAGCTAGCTTTTCCATCATGGTTTCCAATTGTTGACAATACAGATCTGCCAATATCGTCTGGACAGATCTTACGAAGCTATAGTATATGACACCAGCACTGGTCCACCAAACACTCATCAGTACCTTTTTCTGAGACGACTTTCGCTTGGGACAGGAATTGGCCCATTCTCTTGGGTTCAACCACTGTGATGAGCATTTCCGATTGTCGTAATGGATCCATTTTTCACCACAAGTAACAATACAACTCAAAATTCCCTTGTTATTGTGACTGTTGAACATAGTAA
Organism: Saturnia japonica; assembly: GCA_033032175.1. Lineage (NCBI taxonomy): Eukaryota > Metazoa > Arthropoda > Insecta > Lepidoptera > Saturniidae > Saturnia > Saturnia japonica. Next base: position 5,783,690 of record CM065311.1, on the reverse strand, counting down.
TGTAATGCAGAACTCAATAGGTGTTTGTTGGTGTGCTTCAGTCAATTCATGTGGTACCCATTTCTTGAGCTTTTTCACTTTTCCTGTTTGTTTCAAGTGAATAATTATTTTTTATCACTCACACCGAAGCCTGCCACTAACTCTGATGTGGTTTGCAAATGATCCACTTAAACGATCATCTTTGATTCTTCATTTTCAACTAGGGTCTCCGGTCGTCCACAGGGTTTGTTTCGTAGGTCAAAATTTCCAGAATGAAAACATGAACAAAAACATACCGTGTATTCTTTTACAGTAGCTTTCCCATACACATCATTAATCCTTCGAGCTGATGCCATAATGGAACTTATATTCGTAAATAAGGCGATATTTAAAATTTTCTATTTTGTGAAAAGAATGATGTCAAAGAAAAATAAAATGGTGCGAAAACAAATGAATCACTAAATTCGAAACACAAATACACAAGCCTAAATTTTGAATTTCTAACAAGACGCCAGATATTTGAGATCAAAGTGACCAGTTCAACAAAATGCCAAGTTCATATGTAAGGACCTAATACCAACTATGCTGGTACTTTAAAGTACATTTTAGAATCTGAAATAAAATTCGTCAGGATTATAAAATGTGAATACCTGCATCCAAAAGAAGAATTTCTTAGATAAGGACTTGAATTTAAGAACATAGACACGACCTGTAGTACATTCATTCACACGTACAAATTCACAGTCGTCAGGAAATATCAGTAAATCATCCTCTACTTCACCAGTAGTGCGGTCTTTCCAACAGAAATGCATTAAGGAATCTTCCCCTTGATACACATACAGAAGACCCTTTCTTTTGTCAGGATGCACCATGCGACCTTTAAGGGTCATGCGGCCTGCACGAAACTCCACTAAATGCTTGTTACCTCCTGAGCTGCCACCAAGGCCCGAGGTGTTCCCAAATAAGGCTGTCGCTGACATGTTTCTGAAAAATCAAGACAGTCAAGAATTGTTTTTTTCTAATATACTATATATTTTAAGAATTAAATTACTGTAGTTAAGATTATTCACAAAGGCCTCAAAAGTTTTGTTTTAATTCGCTTTTTAATAGGTATTTTTTTTTTCACAGGAATTACTTTGCTCTTTACAAGAAACAGAAATAAATAATCAGAATGACTCGATACTTCCACAGGTGTAAGTTTATAATCTATTCTCTATGATCAAAATGTGATCAGCAGCATGATACGCAAATCGCAAATTACAAATAGGGATGAATCGATACGATACGAGAATACATTCATACGAGTACGAGTTGTACATAGTCAATACTTTTCTTGAGATATCATGTACTTTTGGAATCAATACTTTTATGGCGACTTATCGCAACAAATAGTTTTTAGTTCAGCCACAATCTATTTTTGATTAACAGACTGGCTGATAATTTGGTCTATGTAAATATTATCACTACGTCTTTCACTGACTACTACAAAAGTACTCTGTGCTCATATTTGTCAGAGAATTGTGTCTATGGGATTATTTAAAAGAAGTAAACATGTGTCATAGCAACGAGTTAATAGTTTTCTGAAGTAATCAAAAATACGTGGAAAATGAAATAACTGAAAATAATGTAGAGACGCCGCGCGCTAGCAACAGTAATCAAGCTCTATAGCCCAGGAGCTATATAAGCAGACAACGAGGGACTTGAAGAATCAAGTTCGGTGAAGATGTAAAAGCCGCAGCGGCTTCAAGGACCCAAAGGCTAACGTATAGACAGATCTAAAAAAAAAAAAGGCTTGAAGGATAATTCTTGCTGGAGCCGCATCGCAACGTGAATATCGTTAATATTGGATCAAGATTGTTCGAGGAAACCCACTAAGTCGGAACCCGATGAGAAGATCATTCTGGATAGAGCTTGTCAGATTATGAGGATGATCAAGACTAGTTACCAGGTCACTTACTGACAGCGATAACATTAGACATGCGAGACTTGGGGTGGCTATTAAGGGGAGGTTGGAGGCCACTGGGGGCAACCCCAAAAAAACCGCCATACATCATTCTTATATTCGGACCGTGTACATACAGTACTTGCACTTCACACTGATTACGCCCACAAGATTTGTAATTCCGTAAAGATGATATCAAGTAAAATTCTGGAGTCTCCGATAGTCTATCTTATGTCTCTCTCTATGACATATTTATTAAAATCAAGCAAGAGTTACAAAATATTAATACAGCAATCATTCAAGTGTCGTGCTACATTTTCATTCAATATAGGATCATCCAAACGATCCTTTATTTAGTATCCGATTTCCGAGTAGGTATGGGAGAAAAGTACACACCACATCGTACCACATCGCAATTTAACAAAATAACAAATTTTCGATTCTTTGTATATGCAGTAGCATCTTTGTACTCATTTTGCATGCTATGTACACACTAGACATGGGCGTTATTAACTATTTCTGGCAACGGCTATCTAGCCGATATTTGGTTCCAACACCAGTATTGATAACCGTTGCCGAATATGTGTGTTGCTGAAAGTGGGTTTTCAACTAACTAATAAGCGCATCGTTTTTTTTGTAGTCGATATTTAAAATATGGTAGTTGCCGTATCAATACTGTCTGTCTAATTTAGTTACTACTTTAGTACTTACTCGTATTACTCGATGTTATTCGACATGAAAGAGCACGGATAAGAATGATTCTCTTTCCCTTCAACGATTTCTCTTCATGCTTTTCTAGGTTTAGGACTAGCACAATTTTTTGCTATAGAAAAAATTATGTTGCATTTAAAAATCGCCATATATACAAATGATTTTATATACAGGGCTGGCTAATAACTTATCTAACTAATTTACCTAACCTAACAAAATATTTACATATTTTACTTTTTTTTATTATTTACATACTTATATTTCGAACCTCTTCGCATTTAGATTCGCATTTAAAAAGGCAAGCTGTTCCACTTTGTGAGTTTTTAAATTGCACCTTCTTTGACTAATTAACATTCCTATTTTTGAAAAAAGATACTCAAACGAAACAGACGTTGCGACTAAGCGACTATGTTGCATTTTATTTGATAAATCTCGGATAAATGCGGGTAAATGACTTTGTGATCTCACCACCATTAAGACGGATTGTTCCATTGAACCACTGGATTTTTTCTTGGTAGCATTTCATCGTCCAAATACATTTGAAGTTCCCGAATGGCTATCGCAGTGGCAATTCCTTGAAATTTTTTCCTTTTTAATATCTCATCGAACTTTCCCCAAGCGCTAACATCTTTTTTTTCTAAAGTATTTGCTACTTCTTTGGGTAGACTGGATTCTTTATCGCGGTCTATCAGACTAGTAATCAGGTTATAGGTGTGTATTTTAATATCTAAAAAGCGTTATCATTTTGGGTAAACCATAATTTTTGAACCGAGGGTCAAGTAAAATGCATAGTGCAAAAGTTTTGCTGAATTCAATTCCGGGAAATCTTTCAGTAAGGCCGTTTTTTAATGATACTAGAATTTTTTACGACAGGATGAAAATGATTATAATCCGTCTTTTGCAAAAAGTCTTCGCAAATAGCTTTTAGACAGTTTGTCATAACTATTACTAAACTGCCGGTCAGATATTGGTCGCCAGATAATGAAGAAGTCACCTCTTCAAAAGGTTTGAATATTACACACAGCTGATTCGCTGTTTACCATTCGTTTGTAGAAATTAAAGGGCAGTCTTTGTCTATCATCGCCATGCAATGTTTTACAACTTCTTTCAGCAGGCAAAATCTTCGTAACATGAAAAATGTGGAGTTCCGGCGAGTTGGAACTTGTTGTATTAAGCGTTTTGGTTCTCGGCTGTCTGCCATGTTCCGAATTTGATAGCTGAGAAGCATATCTAAGGCAGACGTACTTCGCTTAAAATGTGCTACAATTTTTTTAATATGTTCAATTGTAATACATCCACAGGATATAACGCATGTATGACTATTAGGCTTAGAGTATGAGCATAGCACCCATATCTTTTCCAATTCAAATCTTCAATAGCTTTTTCTATATTTCTAGCATTGTCTGATATTGCAAAAATTACTTTTGAGGTTAAATTGTAGTCGTCCGTTACTCTTTTTAATTCTTGCAAAAAATTAGCGCTAGTATGACGTAATTTCATATTTTTGCACTCAAGTAATAGTTGCCGAGGCTAAAAATCTTTATTAATATAGTGCGCTGTTACTGCTATATAGCTTTCGATTTGAGAAGATGTCCAACACTCTGTTGTTATGCAAACGGAGCGTATGTCATGGGCAACAGTTTCTTTAACTTCAGCTAAACATTTTTCATAGAGAGCCGGTATCATGACAGCCGAAATAGCTTTTCTACCAGGCAGAGTGTATTCTGGTATATTTTTGGCAAAATTTTTGAAGCGTTTATCCTTTACTATACTTAACGGCTGATAGTCATCTATAAATAACTGTAATAAATCTCGGTCAATGCGCTTTAGTTCTTCTAGGGTGATTTATTTCGTAAGGTAAAGTTGTATGGTTCTTTGACGTTTCCGGGAAAGTTCTAAATCACGACTAACTGAACTAGCGTTGACTGTCGCCGCACTAGAAAGCGTGGTGGCAGCTGCTCTCACTATCTTTGATTGTTGAGGCAGGTCATCCTCATTATTTGAAGAAAGTTGTCTATCGTCAGTTCGTTGTGCCAAAAAAATTGACGCATGCGTATTTTTAAATGAGAATTCAAATTCCCTGTCGATGTTTTGTATGACAACGTTTGCAATATTTACAAATAGCGAAAATATTGTCCTTTTTCTCAAAATGAGTCCACACTGTACCCTTTCTGACAGACATTTTTACATGTACTATATAATATACTTAATTTACCTACTATTGCTTAAAATTAGTTAATCATCAATATCACAATCGATGTCACGTCCACCGTTCCACCCCGATCAAAGTATAAAACTAAACGAAAAACAAAACACTTTATGAAACACACCGCTCAAACTAAACAAACTACAACACCCTCTATGAATATCGCTACTCAGCAGTCTGTATTCTAGAGAAGCCAGACGCAACGTTGCAGTAAGCTGATCCTGTAAGGCGCGTCTGGTGTTTGCTTCGGAGTTTTAAGAATATTTTTAAGTTAGTCTTAAGACATTTATGGTCACGAATAAACGCTTCTCAAAAAATTAAAATCTTTTTTTAAAGTCCTCCGCTCGCGCACGGCTTGACTAGCTATGACCATGACGCAAACTGCGCGCGTATGTTTCACAACAAAAAAAAACAATTCTATATGATATAAATATTGGAAACTTCGTAAAGTGATTACGACCACGATAAATTTCGAAAGTCAAACTATAATGAACAATATTTGTCGAAATGCGTTAGCGACCAGAAATCAGCGTCAATTATAATTTGATCTATACAAGCTTATTACAGTTAAGTCTTAGTTTAAGCACAATAAAAATAAGGTCGTCTTTGGTTTACATAAATATTCGCGAAATTTTGCTGGTTAATAAGCTGATTGCCAATATTCGCTTCTTCTCTGTTTTACACGTAAGGAATCGCTTGGAAAGAGAGACAAGGCATAATTATTTTGGTTATCATTTGTAGTAAAGAAATAAACATAAGCCGGTTAGCGCCACCTATCGTACAAATGTTACATTCACACTGGCATAGATACTCCTTGTTCTTGTTTGCTCGCGTTGCGTATAATAAAGTGTTACTGTTGGATTTTAATATACTTAACTATAAAACTAAAGCTTCTAGCTCTGCTGTTTTATTTCTACAGGTTATGGGCCCAGCACGCTTCCACTGCGCCACTCTGCTCACTCTGATTTGTGGTCGTGTGTGAATCCTGACAAACAGGAACCCATTGACGCTACCAAGGATGTAAAGGCCAAAAGCAAGATTATTCTCCTGGTTGACCCAAATAATTACCACCACATAGAACAAGCTGTGAGTGCCCGGGATGTGTGGGTCAAACTTAAGTCTGCGTTCGAAGACTCCGGATTGAGCAGGAAAGTAGCTTTATTACGTGATCTTATTAATACAAACCTAGATAGTTGTACCGATATTGAGGATTATGTAAATAAACTAGTAACTACCGCTCATAAGCTGAGAAATATAAGCTTCAAAATTGACGATGAATGGTTGGGTACTTTAATGTTAGCAGGTTTGCCAGATCAGTACAAACCAATGATAATGGGAATAGAAAGCTCTGGTGTTGTAATAAGTGCAGATTTTATCAAAACTAAGTTGCTACAAGAAGTGAAAAAGGAATCTGATACTACTGCATTGTACACAAAGCATAGATACCCAATAAAGAAAAATTATAGTTCCCAGAATAATCAAAATAAACCCCGTGGTCCCCGTTGCTACAATTGTAATAGATATGGGCATCTGAGTAAGAACTGTTTTGCCAACAAAAAGGAAAGTTCTAGTACTAATAAAAATTATGCTGCAGTTTTTTCAGCTTGCACAGCAATGGACGATTATAATTGGTACGTGGATTCTGGTGCATCCATGCACATGACAAGAAGATCTGATTGGTTATATGAAACAAAGACACCTCCGATACAAAGTATAAAGGTGGCCAATAATTCTTCAGTTACCGTACAGAAGATGGGAAATTTGGATCTCAATCTCTGCTGTAGTGATGGTAAAGTAAACCAAATCCAGGTAAGAGACATTTTGTTTATACCAGAACTGAGTACTAACTTATTGTCAGTTAGCCAGTTAGTTAAAAATGGATGTCAAGTTAATTTCCATAGTTGTGGCTGCAATATTTACAACAAAGAAAAAAGATTAGTAGCAACGGCGAGACTAACCAACAACATGTATAAATTGAATACTGTAGGAGGAGGCGCATTTCTTACTGCCACTGATAGCATTGAGAGTTTAGATGTATGGCACCGTAGAATGGGACACCTCAATTATGTTGATGTAAAAAAGTTAGAAACTTGTACTGAAGGGATGAAAATTACAAAAAATGATAGTAAATCATGTATTCCATGTATACAAGGGAAACAAACTAGATTACCATTTAAAAATGAAGGATCAAGAGCAACATCACTTCTTGAGGTTATTCACTCAGACCTCTGTGGCCCCATGGAATCTCCATCAATGGGAGGGGCAAAATATTTTATAACATTTATTGATGATCTTTCTAGAAAAGTGTTTGTATACTTTTTAAAGGACAAATCAAATATAACTTCAGTTTTCCATAACTTCAAATGTGAAGTGGAAAATGAGTTGAATCAAAAGATAAAAATTATCCGGACAGATAATGGCACTGAATATTGTAATAAAGTTTTTTCGAAATATCTTTCAGACTCCGGCATCAAGCATCAAACTACGACGCCTTACACACCTGTTTTATTTCTACAGGTTATGGGCCCATAACCTGTAGAAATAAAACAGCAGAGCTAGAAGCTTTAGTTTTATAGTTAAGTATATTAAAATCCAACAGTAACTTTGTAAGTGGATCTATTGGTGTCTTGACAGGTTTACAGTCTGACATACCATATTTCTGTAGTACTTCCTGTATGTATTTCTTTTGGTTAATATACATAATACCATTTTTCCTGTCTCTCGTTACATGAAGTCCAATACAGTATTTTAATTCTCCCATGTCTTTCATGCAGAACTTCTCACATAACTTTTGTTTTACATGGTTTTTTGTATATTTTGAATTTGTGAATAAAATCAAATCGTCAACATAAATTGCTAAAAATAAAATATCTTTCTCACTGGATATTTTATAATAAATACATGGGTCCATACTTGAACGATTCAGACCTATTTCTCTGAGTGTAACATCTAGTTTTTTATTCCAATTACGGCTGGCTTGTTTCAGTCCATATAACGATTTTTTTAATAGACAGACATCTGTGTCATTGCCATTTTCATACATAGGTGCCTGTACCATATATAACTCTTCTTCAACGTCGCCTTGTAAGAATGCTGAAACAGCGTCCATTTGATCTATGTCCATGTCATATTTCGTAGCTAGTGCCAGTAGGTAACGGAGCGAGGTGTATCTTATAACAGGTGAGTAAACTTCATCATAGTCAATACCTTTTTTCTGAGCACATCCTTTCACAACTAACCGTGCTTTGTACTTGACTATGGTTCCATTCTCATCTTTCTTAGTCTTGTACACCCATTTACACGGTATTGCTTTCTTACCAGGTGGCAGTTTAGCTAATATCCAAGTTTTATTTTCAATTAATGACTTATATTCTACTTCCATGGCTTGTAACCATTGCTGTGAATTTGTGCAAGATAAAGCTTCTTCTAAACTCATCGGATCATTGCATATAGCCAGATTTGCATAACATAACTTGTCATCAGATTTCTTTGTCATTTTGTGTTTTTGTACACGCTTCTGGTTCTGTGGTCTTAGTGTAACATTGGAAAAATCATGTTCAAATGAACTGTTATCGGCTATCTCTCCACTGCTAGGTATATAAATAGAGTCATTTGCATCTGAAAAAGATAAAGATAAACTACTTTCTGAAGTAGGATTTTCAGAGTCTTGGTTAAGTGTCTGATCATATGTTTTGTTTTCCAAACTAGATTCATCCGGAGTTGGTACTTCTAATTCTGTACTCTGTGTACTTACACCCAACGTTAATGAAACTGGTTCTATGTTTGGTTTTGTCATAGTAAGTGTTGATTTTAAGTTTTCTTGACTTTCTTCTATAAATATAACATCTCTACTCTTCAAAATTATTCTTTTTTTTATGTCTAATAATCTGTATCCTTTTGTATTTTCACAATAGCCAACAAACCTCATTTCAGTAGATTTTGAGTCCCATTTTTGTCTCTGTTGTTTCGGTACATGAACCATGGCTTTACATCCAAATATTTTCATGTGACAAATATTAGGTTTTGTTCTTGACCACTTTTCTTCTGGTGTTGTAATAAGTGCAGATTTTATCAAAACTAAGTTGCTACAAGAAGTGAAAAAGGAATCTGATACTACTGCATTGTACACAAAGCATAGATACCCAATAAAGAAAAATTATAGTTCCCAGAATAATCAAAATAAACCCCGTGGTCCCCGTTGCTACAATTGTAATAGATATGGGCATCTGAGTAAGAACTGTTTTGCCAACAAAAAGGAAAGTTCTAGTACTAATAAAAATTATGCTGCAGTTTTTTCAGCTTGCACAGCAATGGACGATTATAATTGGTACGTGGATTCTGGTGCATCCATGCACATGACAAGAAGATCTGATTGGTTATATGAAACAAAGACACCTCCGATACAAAGTATAAAGGTGGCCAATAATTCTTCAGTTACCGTACAGAAGATGGGAAATTTGGATCTCAATCTCTGCTGTAGTGATGGTAAAGTAAACCAAATCCAGGTAAGAGACATTTTGTTTATACCAGAACTGAGTACTAACTTATTGTCAGTTAGCCAGTTAGTTAAAAATGGATGTCAAGTTAATTTCCATAGTTGTGGCTGCAATATTTACAACAAAGAAAAAAGATTAGTAGCAACGGCGAGACTAACCAACAACATGTATAAATTGAATACTGTAGGAGGAGGCGCATTTCTTACTGCCACTGATAGCATTGAGAGTTTAGATGTATGGCACCGTAGAATGGGACACCTCAATTATGTTGATGTAAAAAAGTTAGAAACTTGTACTGAAGGGATGAAAATTACAAAAAATGATAGTAAATCATGTATTCCATGTATACAAGGGAAACAAACTAGATTACCATTTAAAAATGAAGGATCAAGAGCAACATCACTTCTTGAGGTTATTCACTCAGACCTCTGTGGCCCCATGGAATCTCCATCAATGGGAGGGGCAAAATATTTTATAACATTTATTGATGATCTTTCTAGAAAAGTGTTTGTATACTTTTTAAAGGACAAATCAAATATAACTTCAGTTTTCCATAACTTCAAATGTGAAGTGGAAAATGAGTTGAATCAAAAGATAAAAATTATCCGGACAGATAATGGCACTGAATATTGTAATAAAGTTTTTTCGAAATATCTTTCAGACTCCGGCATCAAGCATCAAACTACGACGCCTTACACACCTGAACAGAACGGTTTGAGTGAGAGAAAGAACCGATCTCTAGTAGAACGCGCCAAGTGCATGCTCAGTGATGCAAAATTACCAAAAACCTGTTGGGCCGAGGCTGTGTCAACAGCGGCCTACATTATAAATAGATCCCCATCTCGAGTTCTTAATGACATAACACCATTTTATCCGGCAGAACATATGTAAAAAGGAGATTGAGGTACAATATGTCAACACTGGAGAGATGGTTGCTGACGTCCTCACCAAAGCGACTCCACAGATCAAGCTAGACTACTTCTCTAGAAAAATGGGCTTATGTTTAAGGGAGGATGTAGTAAAGAAATAAACATAAGCCGGTTAGCGCCACCTATCGTACAAATGTTACATTCACACTGGCATAGATACTCCTTGTTCTTGTTTGCTCGCGTTGCGTATAATAAAGTGTTACTGTTGGATTTTAATATACTTAACTATAAAACTAAAGCTTCTAGCTCTGCTGTTTTATTTCTACATCATTGATATTAGTTTTCGTTCGGTAGTTCGGTTATCAATGTAGCGAAACGAGAATCACTGCCAACTATTGTGTTATAGTAGGTTAGTTGGCAACGTTGCGTCATCTTTAGTTATTTGTACCCATGATACCTAGATAGCTGATAGCCGCTCCTAGTTATGTTAATACCGATACGGTACGTTAGAGGCATGGCAACCGTTTTCAGTTACGTTTCGCCATAGCGGACACATGGCTAATACACACAAGATTTAACGTTTGAACAATCTATGAATGAAGGAAGAAATTTACCTATCATTTTTGTAGTACAGTATAGGACGTTATTACATCATGTCACATTTGTACATTAAAATAATTGAAACTATTGTAAGCTATAGAAACAGGCGAAAAAGTTTTATATATCGTTTGCACATTAATTGTGCATTAAAAAAGGTTGTTTTCAAATACTTGGGCAACGGTCACTGTTCCAGGAAACTATTAAATGGAAAATAATTGTTTTTGAAGAACACTTCTGAATCAAATTTTCTATTAAGTACAATTATGTTAGAACTGTTGTATTTACTTGTCTTTAATCCACAGAAAAATAACGATATGAGTAAGTACCGTGCTTTTAATTGATTCTGAGAAGGTACCGAAAAAGCTGCGGCATCGACAAGAAGAGTAGAATCTTACCTAATATTAAAGTCACCAGATTAAAGGAGTGGTTTTCAAAGCTCCGAGGGAAATTCAGGAAGAAAAATATATAGGAGCACCTATTTACTGGGTAAAAAAGAGGCAAAAGGAGTTAGGTTTTTTTTTAATAAAAAAATGGGTGCGTGTACTTAAGTACGCGCGTGAGAAGTTATGCTTCTTTGGCATCATTAAAAAATAGTTTTTAATTGCATGCAAATAATTAATTACAATAAAATAATAGAAGGATTGGAAAAGGATAATCAACAAAGTTCATTTTAAATTTGAAAAATTAAATAAATAAATATTTATTTTCTTACATTAAGTCTTAAATTGTCTTATTATTCGAATAGTATTTTTAATTAATGATGTCCACTTCCATAGTATCTTCCGGTAATGTCTGAATCGGAACTTATATAATTAATATATATATATATATATATAATTATTAAAAACCAAATTTAGAGAATAATAAATATATAAGACATAATTTGTACTAAATATTATAAGATTCTTAATTTTAAATGTTTATTATTGATTATTTAATATTTAAAAAATAAATTTAATAATAAATTCAAAAATTGAATTTAAGGTTGGTCATTTTTTAAATATTTTTATTGATTTCTTAATTTAATATTCACTTTTCATTTTTATCAAAAAAAATTCATTAAATGTATTTAGTTAATTTTATAAATATTTATTATTTATTCAATTTAATAGCAAATATTAAAAATTTATATTATAATTTGATGTTCAATTTTAATTTTTATCACAAACTTTTTATTAAATGTTTTATTAAATTTATTTCTTTATTTTGTAAATATTAAATAACCAATAATAAGTATTTAACATTAATAATTTAATAATATTTAGTGTTTATTATATTAAATAAAAGTATTTTAATTTATATCAATAAATAATACATACGGATAGTTAACCTCAATTATATTGGAGCACTTGAAAAAGTATATAAGCACAATTTTTTTCACTAATATTCACAAACAGTAAGTAATATCAATCAAAATATTCAATTTAAATCACTACTGAATATATATTATTAGCACATATATAATTCGCACTTGTATGAAACTAAAACACGTGTTGGGAATGTATAAACTAGAAACATGTTGATAAATATTATAAATATGAAAACAGTGATCAGAAGTGACGAGCGTACCAACATGCGCGACTAATATCAAGGTTCAATTTCTATTTTGTTGGTAGCTTTTTTTTCGAGACTTAATGAGCGGTTAAGCAGACAACTTCATACTGTTAATTTTGTGTCACAGATGCGTGCGCATCTTAAAATTTCACTCTCATCATTTTTTCATAACGCGCCTAAAGAAGTATAACTTCAATAAAGCATGTAGTAACAGAGAATATTTTAAACGAGCAGGCTATGTGTTTATGTTTTCTTGATCTTATGATATCTTATGATATCTTGAGTTTATGTGATCTTACTATTTCTAAGGTAATATAATAACAACTAGCTGTGCCCCACGATTTCACCTGATTTAATTTTATTCGACAAACACCGCGCTGCCAACGACGCACCCATTTAGTCTATCATAATTGTTCTTCCCGCAAGTAAAAATTATATTAATTTTTCATTATCTCCTAAACTATGTGTCCAAATAGCATACACTACAAAGCAAAATTTTACTTCATAAAATTGTCTATAAAATGAAGTAACTTTTATTTCTAAGGATTAATATGCTATTTCTAAAAATAATGCTTATAAATCAATTTTTAATTTTCAACAAGTCTTTGTCACAAAATACCTTATTGTGGCTTATTTATAAGAGATAGGCATATGTTATCGACGATTTTTTTTAAAGATACTAAGAGACAATATTATTGTAGAACATTATACTTCTGTATCATTAACGATTACGCCAGCGCACGCGGTTAAAAAAGTTCGGAAAGGCCTCAACTTACGACTTACGTAACAAAAATCAATATTTAAGCATATCTGAGAGTTGTAGCTGAATCATAAATAAATATTTTAATATCCCTCGAAAGTCTGGCTATCATATAAAAAAAGAATTTTTCTAATCCGACTCGTAGTTACAGAACTTAGCGTGTTTAAACAAACAAACAAACAAAAAATCCACTTATTATATTAGTATAGATAATGTAGTAAATACAAAATATAGGTGTCCCAAGAAATAGTGACAAGCGGAAGTCCAGAGCTAGAGCATCCTATGGCTACCCGAATTACTGCTATATAATATGTTCTGTGAATTTTTCATAGTTATCCAGTTGTTCAAGATAATCATGACGAGCAAAACACGAAATTTGTGCTGGGCCCTAAAGAAAACAAACTGTGTACGAGTCTTGAATAACCAATAGTGATGCTGTGAAATACAACACACTGTGCCTTTTCATAATGCCACAAGCTTACCAAGACTCGGCGCGGCAGTTTTCTATCCACGAATCGCGTAGACGTAGATCTGTAAAGTGGTGTATGTATAGTGATCTGTGGTGTAAGTAGGTGTGTAGGTATAACCAGGAGGGCTGGCGCTCCTTACTCGTCACTCACAACGGTAACAACAGTTTAACAAACAATCACGGTATAGCAAATCCAAAATCACGCATCACACAGATTTACATTCTTCTACATATACAGTAAAATCAATATCAGCGTTACGTAGATAACTGTCTAAAGGAATCTACAAGAAACACTCAAAATTTCAAAAAAGGGTTTTATGAAAACCCATGCTTCGCTGTAGATTTGAAACCCTAAATATGAAATTATTGAGCGAACGCCGACCGTAAAAAATTTTAGTTCTACCTACCTTTTATAAGGAAAATTATTAACAAATGCAAAGGCATGTCTTCACCTGTCAATATTTAATTATTAAATTTCCAACACCAGTTATTAACTTTTTCGTATTTTTATTTCGATCGTTGATTTGGTCACAGAGGTGTGAATTATTAAGATATATGCTTTGTGGCGAAAATAACAGCGCGTGGCTATGTCGTGCGGGTGTATACCTTACTTAATTGTTATTTATCTCTGCCTTACACCTTGAACTGCCTCGTTAGCCTAGTGGTCGTTTGCGCGACTGCTGTAAGCGAGGTCCTGGGTTCCTATGAAATTCTCAGTAGCAGCTCGGAGTTTGGTTTCGTGCCCGATTAATGGCAATAGGCTTGCCCCCTATTACATGGGACCTAAAAACATACTCGGTGAATTGTGGGTGTACATTAGTGCACTTCTTCCTAACCCTTCGGTGAATACAGGCGTGATGGTATGTTACATCTTCCCGTATTAGTGCATTATCTATGCTCACACCGACAGAACATTTAGAAAAGAATGAACCGAATGACGAACAGAATGCGAGCTCTGCGGCAAATCGCGATCGCTCGGTCACAAGCACCACTCACAGAGTACTTTTGTATATAGGAGGTGCCAGCATAGATTACGTCAGTTACCGAGTACATAATACATACTACGCCAGTCCGCTGCCCAGTCATATAAACCCTGTCGTACACTTGCAGTATTTTTATACGTAGCCAAGGCCTTTGATAAGGTCTGCCACGAAGGATTAGTCTATAAGCTATACTGTCGCGAAATCCCCGATAGATTAATTAAAATGATCCGCGATTACCTCACAGTACGCACCTTCCGCTGCAGAGTGGAAGGTGAACTATCCATACCCCATCCCATATGCTCAGGCGTCCCCCAAGGTTCCATCCTGGCTCCTAACCTTTTCAATCTGTACGTCGGTGACATATCTAAACTTCCCAAGAAAGTCGATGTAGGGCTATACGCTGACGATACAATCATATACCTACTCCTCTCAAAGGCTAAGAACCAATCTCAAAAGTAGAATCCAAAGAGCCGTGACCACTCTCGGAAAGTGGGTTAACGACTGGCGAATAGCCATCAACCCCTCGAAGAGCGCAGCGGTGCTCTTCAACAAAACTTCCTCAAAGATACCGAAGAGCCTTAAGCGTTATCCCCTTGAATACTTCCTTCGGTAATCCGATTCCCTGGGTAAATGAGACCAAATATCTAGGTGTAACCCTAGATAGTAGAGTCTCCTTTATACGTCACGTCACTCTAGTTAGGAAAAGGACCTCCTGGACCCTGGCCCGGTTGCATCCTCTGTTATGTTCTGTAAGTAAAATGTCCACGAGACACAAGCTTACGCTCTACAAGATGTGTATCCGTCTGATAATGACATATAGTTGCGTTGCGTTCGCACATATGTCAAGATACAACTGGAAACGGTTACAAGCCATCCAGAATAGGTTTCTTCAGCGCCTTACCGGGGCCCTTCAGTATGTTCGTATGGAAAGTTTCCATAGAGATATGGACCTTCCTTCGATACATGCCTACGCCAGACACTTTTCTCGTTCTTACTTCGACACCGCGTCGAATCACGCGAATCTGGTAATCAAAGCGGCAGCTGCCTACGTACCGGTCCTCAATGCCTGCCGGCGTAAACGCCGGCCACATAATATTTTTACCGACCCGCTCGACAAAATTGAAAAAGCAAACGCGTTCTATTCCACCGTCTCTCTAAATAGAGCATGCCAGCGCCCACGCCCGCGTAACCACCGTTCTCTCCGCAGAGGACGGGCGGTCATCTTCGCTCCCACACACCCGCCACGTCCACCTTCTCTAGCGGCAACCCAAGCCTAGGTCCATTCCTCGGTGTGAAGCCTTTGGGTCAGGCAGCCGCCCGCGCGATACAAGTGACACTATACGTGCTACACTTAGCTACCCACATACAAGGGTTCTGTAAGGGACCTTTTTTTTTCTTTTTTTACGCTAGTTAGTATAGAAAAACATTCCGATCACTAAATACACATACGCATGTTTCCCTCCTTCCTCCCAGGAGGAGGGGAACATGCACATGAGTATATGTTAGTTAGCTCGAATTCGTAGGAGTAGGGAATTAGCTAAATCGCGACCTATTCGCATTCGCCACGACCGCCCGAGCCAAGGTTCGGCTACTCTGGCACCCTCGTGCGAGTCGTCGAAAACTTTCGCTGCTGCGTGCCCTAAGCGCTTGCCCCCATGTTCGGTGAAGCTGTAAAAGCCGCAGCGGTTTCAGGGCCCCTAAGGCTAACAATATAGTCAGATAAAAAAAAACGCAAGTTTGTGTTTTAATAAAACGACATTTTACTTTCATCTGGCGCCTAATTTATTCTCTACTCAAAAATTGTAGACCCTGGACTGGGCTACAGCCTGTTTTTTTTTTGGAATAAGGGGGCATTCAAGTGTTACGTTAAGCAATTTTGGAGCTTCCCTCCCCCATGTAACGAACCGTATCATTTTCCCCTCCTTAAACGTTACGTAATACCCAAGATAGCAAGTCAGCATGAGAGCTTTTATAGATGAAGAACAGCTGATGATGCAAATCTCCCTGGTTTGAGGACATTACAGTATAAACTCACTTTAAACAACACTGACTACAGCCATACAGTAGAGGGATCCCTGTAAAACAAATGGAAAAGGTTGCCAAACTTGGAGAAAAAATAAAAATGACGTACAATACAACGAGGGATTTCCCGTAAAACGTAAATGAAAAGGGTTGCGATCTTAAGAAATTTTGATTGTCTAGTTTTTTACTTAAATTAAAAAAAAGAACATTGTTACGTAACGCGTTGTTCGAACACCCCTATCGCCCTTGTAATGCATTGTAACTTTTTTTGCGTTAAATTGCTTTACGTAATTAAAACGGGCGCAACGAAGCCTAATAGCGCAACGGTATGCTTCTACCAATAATGAGCTACGCGCAACGATAACAGTAGTGCTATTCTGTAAAATACCAACTCGATATTAAGACTCACTCATGTTACTTAATGTTAAAAGTTACCAGATATAGCTACAAAATGGCCAACTTAGCAACACTGAAAACCAATCGTTTCTTCCAGAGATAATTAACAATGTCTCTTCCTTAATTACAAACATAGACCAATAGCCAGAGGAGTTACAAAGATTAGCTAAGTCAGGGTTGGTGGGTTACATTTTTGAATTTTCCTCGTATTCACATTTTCTTTTCCCCAAAATGAATTGTTTTGCAACTATTCCCCCTTTTTTTAAAATCGGTTATTTATAAATGTGTATATAAGAAAATGGCATTAAAAATGTTAATTATGTTTATCATTTAGTCACATAAATATTGTTCGATTAGTTATGTTAATTAATGATATATTGTATTTGAATTCTAATAAAATATATTATTTATGGTTTACGTGTTTGTTTTGGTTACTAAATGACTGAGAATTAGGAGTGAGACGTATTTATCGGAACAGGTTATGATAGAAAGAGTAGCATAATGTAACGAACTGTTATTTGGAACAGGTTATTGGAATTACTAAATCTCTGGAACAGAATAGGTAATTTACCGATATAGCTCACCTCTACTGCATAGAGATAAGTAGTAAGATAATAATGGATCAGATAGTTCCAGATACGATATCCTTTAATGCAGGTAGGGCAACCTTTGACATGTTGAGGGCCAAACTTTAGTGTGCAAATACGTTCGCGGGCCGCGTTTAAAAGTACTTAGTGCATTTTAAAGTAGTGATAATATTTTTGTGATAGATATTAGACATGAAATAATACTACAATGTTATTATAGTACAATTTATTAAAATAACAAAATGAAATTACAAAAAATGGTACATTATAATTAAATCGTTAAATTTGCAATTGTTACAAACTACGAAAGTTAAATACACCGAAATCAATGAGACACTTGAGCTTGAATTTGGGAAACTAATCCATCGATATTTGGATTAATTTCACTGATACAAAGACGTAACATTTTTCCAAATTATCGTCAGTCAGTCTTGTACGATGTGTTGGTTTTACACTTTCATCAATGAAAAGAACTGTTGGCATTTATAAATACTGCCAAATGCACAAATCAATCTTCTTGCTAATTTTCTAAGCTGCGGAAAATTGTTTTCTTGTAGGTATTTTTTTGTAGAAATCGCACAACTCTACGTCTTCAAATTTTGATTTTAGGAGTGAGTTTTCTTGAATCTCGATCAACTCCATTTGTAAGTGTATTGGATCATTTTGTACATTACATTTTGTAGGAGTAGCAAATAAACTGAAAAAGTCTTCCATGTTTTTGAAGTCGCTAAATCTGTTCGAAAATTGTTCCGACAGTAACTTGAGTTCTTCAGCATAGTGAGCATAAGTAATATTTTCATATGCAGAGAGCGTGTTGAAATGTTAACTGTTACCAGACAGCATCCGTGACTCCCACAAGCGTAGTTTAATCTGAAACGCTTTCAAATGGCTTTACAAATAATTTACTAGCTGTCCTTATTTTGAAGTTTCAAATTGAAATCATTCAAATAGCCTGTAAAATCGACCAGAAATGCTAAGTCAAATATCCATTTTGGGTCACTTAATTTAGATAGCAGTTTATCTTTTATTTTTATAAAGTCTGCTATCTCATTTTTAAGCTCGTAAAACCGTTTCAACATTTTTCCTTTGCTCAGCCATCTAACTTCACAATAATATGTTACGTAGTTATATTTAGCTGATATGACATCCAAAAACGCCTTGAACTGACGATGGTTAAGCCCTCGGGACCGAATAAAGTTGATGGTTTTTACTACCACATTCACAACATTCTGGAGTCGAATGGACTTAGAACACATGTTCTGTGGGTGGATAATGCAATGAAGGAATATCAAATCATCTTTTTGCACATTTAATTCTGTTGCTTTTTCATTCAAAATTCCGATGAAACCTTTACGTAAGCCGACCATAGAAGGTGCACCATCAGTGCATACTCTAATAAATTTTCACCATGGCAAGCCAAAACTAATGAATACCTTTTGAACTTCAATAAAAATATCCTCTCCTATAGTGGTTCTTTTTAGCGGCTGTAAAGCAAGCAATTCCTCAGTAACAGTGAACTCCTAATGAACACCTCGAATAAATATAGTTAGTTGAGCGGTGTCAGACAAATCGCTGCTCTCGTCTAATGCTATAGAAAATGATTCAAAACCAGCTATACGGTCAGTCAATGTTGTTTTTATATCATTAGCCATCATTTCTATACCTCGAATAACAGTTCGTCTTGACAAAGGTTTTAATGCCTTTGCCAATTTTGAGCTAACTATAAAACTAGCTTTCACAACATTATCAAGTTGTGTTCTTTGTTTATGAAACATTTGTTGCAGTTTTTCAAAATTTGCGGTAAGCTTCTGGAATTTGTCTGTTCTTAATTGTCCTGTCAGTGAGTGCTTAGTTGAGTAATGCCTCTTTATATTGAATTCTTTCATTAATGAAATGGATTCGTTACACAGCAAACAAATAGGCTTACCATTGTGCAAGATAAAAAAGAATCCTGCAGTCCATTTTTCTTGAAATTGGCGACTCTCTGTATCTACTTTTCGTTTCTTTCCACCAGACATCATTTTTGTTTACTTTTCGTTAAATAAACTTAATAAAGAACTATAGTTAGTAATCACTCAAAATGCACACAAAGTCACAAAGCAAGTTGATGGCTTGAGCAGTTCGCTAGGATATCGCTTGTCCAAGCTATCACCTCGGTAGCTCAAATAGAACTGAACTAACGTTCGGGGCATCCACCCGCTTATATAGGCAAAATGAAGGAATAATCTGGAATAAGCTAGTTTATAATAATTGAGAAGCAATAATTCTTTTGATGTGTCGCCCGTGAGAAGGCAAACCTCAAAGAATTTGATCGAGCAAGCCGAGTGGCGGCGATTATCAAAGAGTGAGGTGGTAAACATCAAAGGATTTGATGCGGTACGTGGGAGCGTGCATTGACTGCCCTGCCGTGTGATCGCCCGTATGTAAAGAAAGGCGCGTGGGGTTGAATATGATTTTTGTATTTCTCTAGATAATTAGGTCAAATGTTAAGCACCTTTTTAAAATTAATTTAGAACGAGAATCGAGTACTGAGTATCCTCTATCAATATTGCGAGTATTTTACCAGTCACCAAGTATAACTGTATGCTCATAATTATAATAAAACTGTGTGATCTTAATCATAATAATAAACATATTTATCTGAATATTGTTATTAATAATTCGTTTAAAGCTTCACATTTTTCCATTATAATATCACTCAAAATGCGAGGTGCGCTAAAGGATTAAAAGTTTAAATCTTTTAAGTCGGCTCCGCTTGCTAGAAATCTCAGAGTTTTCGATAGCCTTTACGAAACTGGAATAACTTTTCGCATGACGGTATGGTTTTTCTTTATTATAAGGCCAACTATAGCTAGCAAGTCTTTAAAGTTGTATTGTCCATTCTAAGAAAATTTCTATGGTCATCTGTGTAAAGAATATTTCCTTCAGCAAATTTTTTTAGTGCATTTATCTTTTAATTTTAACCATTTTCTTGATGGTAGTCTTTTTATACACATTGCTAAAGTTAATACAATAAATGCTTTATCTACGTTGCTCATATTGTCGATTCTCGGTGAAAACTGCTTTGAAACTAACTCATGATTGACAAACTTTATAAATACGTGTGCACTGAAAGTGTACAAACAAGAGGTAAAGTTTGACAAATAAATCGTTCGTTTACAGGCCCCTTTTAAATACGAAACCAAATTTGCTTTAAAATGTATAGATATTGGTATGAATTCGATACTTCAAAATTAATATTGAATATCGATTTCTTGCTTTTATAAATAAATAATTTTTTTTAAAGTATTTAGAATATCGATAATTTTACGCATCCCTACGAACTTTGAAGAGTGACGTGACGTGTTTTGTAGTTTTATCGTTTTACGGAAATTTTCTTCACAAATTTTCTTTCATCGTACAGGGACCACAGGGTTTTGTTACTGTCCAGAATATCTATATAGTTTGCAAATACGTTACTGATTTGTGCTAACTTAGCGCACTATTATATTTTCTTCAATAAAGATGAGCGGTGTTCACACAGGTAAGTAAAATTGTAATTGTTGGAGTGTTGTTTCTATGTATTAGGTATTTTAATTATTTTTAAAATTTTCTGTATCCCATTTAAAACACTGTAATTTTATATTAATATAATACTTGCTTAAATTTACATGTTTATAAGTCGCCATATTCCTGTTTGATGTCTTATCGGCTATGTAATGAGTTATAAAAATGTTATGATTGTTATTTTCATTGACAATCAAATATCATTATATTGTAAACAAATTATCGCAAAAAAAAAGGTTTTCTGCCTAAATACTACATAGTAATCACATTGAATGTTTGCTTAAACAATGCATTGTGTATTTAATAAATTATAATGATCAGGAATATCACGACCGTTCAATAGGTACTATGCAAAATACAAGGCTGATTTTTATTTCTCAGTGACTAGGTCTGTGAAAAAGTTTTGTGTTCAATATGAACAGGATGTTACTAGTCAATATCAAATTCTCAATATAAAAATGATCTGTTTAATTTAATTTATTGGTAGATATGCTGCAATTTGTAAACTTAAAATTCTTGATAATGTTATTATAATTTTTACTTAGATACTATTCAGGGAATGATAAAATACTATCTTTTTGTTAATGTGTTCAGATTTCAAGAGTAGTAATTTTGAATTGATTAAACTTTACAATAAAACATATTTTGTATCTTGTATAGTAATTATGCAGCTTTTCGAGGTTAGTAAGGAAAACAATAGCTAATGGTAGATAAAAAAATATTTCATCTTTTTATTAATTACATCATAATTTTATTTTCTAAATATAATAAAACATTATGTGTAGTAGATTAGCAATGAGATGTTTGAAATGGGTATTTTACATGATTGACAGTGTCATACTTGAACAAACACAGCACAGTGCATGGCCGGGATACTATATTGAAATTTCTATGAACCTAATTATCATTTGGAACAGTTACATCTTGAGGTAGTTTAAAAAGTCTATGAATATACTAGTTTTCTATTAAAATGTGTATACTCTCATTTTAAATTATCTTTCATTGCTGTATACAGGGTGAGATAAGGGTTATGTCCGGGTAACAATATAATTTGTCACCCCCTATAGCCTATAGACATATGCGATAACAGAAATTCTACATTTCTTAGATAAATTACATGCTTGCCAACATTAAAATAGAGAAATGCATAAAAACGTAGTAATAATTTAATTACATTTCACTGAAATTTTTTGAATAGACTTGGGCAGTTTCAAAATGATAGAGAATAGACAAATACATAACTTTAGCACAATTTGCATATTTTTTTATATTCTGCCACCCCTAGTAAGGTAGTTTGCCATCTAGGTGCTGTGTTTAGAACCCCTGCACAGCTTGACTTGTGACTTTCTGTAAGCTAACCTTTAATACCTACTTCACTGTAATGAGGGTGGCCTTTCTTTATTACTGTTTTATTCATTATAAAACATAACTTAAAAAAGTTAATACATACCTATTGTTATTTTTTGCTATTAGATCCTTCAAACTGAGTTGTGCTTCAAAGCATGCAACTATGTTTATAGTTACAACTAGCTGAGCTCGCTGCTGTGCTCGCATGTAGTACAGAAGGATGTTGATTGGGCCCATGTGTTTATTGTGGTGCTATCCCTGCTCTCAGTTATTTTAAATATGGAAATACCTATTGTGGATGATCTTTAGTAGATAGGCATAAGTGCTCTTGCTGCCTTTTTGTAGGTCTTTTTAATGACTATAATTATGTAGTACATTAATTTCATATATCTGTTATGGTTTACTCAGCATAAGCTGTTTTAGTGCCCGAATTGATTCACCATGACCAGCTTTTTTTATTTGTGAGGAAACCAAATTTTTTTTCTTTAAAATAGAAATAGTTTAAGTTACTCCTTATAACATCAGCTATCTGCCAGTGAAAGTTCCGTCAATATCGGTGCAACCATTTCAGAGATTACCAGGAACAAACAGACAGACAATTTTTTATTTTATTGTTATAGGTTTTTTATTGTTATATGTATATACATTCATATGCATTTAGTAAAAAGCTGTTATTTTTACATTACAAACAGGCACTTCAATTTTATTAATTGTATAGATACATGGATGGATTGATGTGGAAGTTTTTGAGATAAAGAACATTTTGTTATGTTAGAATAACAAAAAAAGAGTGATAAAAACCAACTTAAATGAAAATGTTTTGTCAAAGGATTTTTTGTAAAAAGATAAAAAAGAAAAATCAGAATGTAATTCAGAAAGAGCTATAATAATTTTAAGATACTTTATACATCTATTGTATATGAGATTATTAGTACAAAAAATTCAGACAAAATTAATATAAATATGCACATTAAGAATTTCTGAAGGTAATGGCTTGTTTGTCAGCAACTGTTGCAATCTTTGACTAACAGTTGACTAACTCAATGATCACTGTTTCTCTATGATTCTACTTAGCATGACAAGTGTTTGAGTTATTTTAATGGGTCAGTGTAAAAAATCATGATTCATTCATGTTTGTGATTCATTATATTTATGATAACAGCAATATTGGATGATTATCAGTCTCATGTCCCATAGTTTTATCTATAACTAGATTAGTAACCAACAATTGACTTGAAAGAGTTTGTATCTTATCAATGGTCCATATTGATCCAGTATTTATAGGTATTTTTAATGTATTGAATAAAACAGTTTTTTTATAGGTAATTTAGGGTGGTTAACAGGTTTCATATGAAGTGTACAAAAATAAATATTATGATAATTATGTACTTTTCTTTATTATTTACTAACAACATTGTAGTTTAGCAAAGAAATAAAATCAAATGAAAATCTATGACTTTACCAGTTTTATTTAATTGTCCTTCCAACTTGTACATAAAAACATTTTTACATACATTGTCATCTTAGTTTGTGATCCTCCAAGGTAAATCGTATGAATAAAAAAACCCTTAGATCTGAAGCAGTATAGGGAAAAAATTTGGGAAGACAATTTCAGCAATTTGCTAGCAAACTTAGCATTGTTTATACTGTGGTAGCCAAATATTGACAGATGTTAAACATTCAGACCTAATAAAGTAGTCTGACGATTGAAAAATCGGCCCTTATATGTAAGTTGGTGAGGAGTTGAGTATCCTGCAGATTCCAGATGATTCAGCGTCATCAAGTCAAGGTTACTGTGTTTTTGCAATATCATTGAAGTAATAGGGATACCACATTTCGTATCAGACAGACCTGTGGATTTTGTTCACATCCCTTCATCAACTAGAAAAGAGCTGATGATCTGCAAACGGATGAAGAGATTTTTATTAATCATATCTAAGAACACACAATCAAGAAAACATTCAAACAAAAAAAAAGACAAAGCCCTCATGAGGGACTCCCAACAGAAGTAAAAACTTAAAATAATTTTTTGTTTAATTTTTAGGTTATATTCTACAAAGACTCAACGGAGTAACCATAAACGATCGTTAAAACGTCACGTGAGCATGTCAATGACGACTTACATGAATTTACTCCCTATAGAAGTTTTCACTTTACAAAACAAAATCAAAATTGGGTTATTCGTTTGGGAGCTACAATGCCACAGACAGATGTTAAATTTATAACTTAAAATCTGTTTTTACGTCGGGGATTCAAAATTTTTACGGTAAATTCATTACAGAAAAACCTGGAACAAAAATCTAATTCTTTTTAAATAATGTAATAATAATATAGAAAGTCTGTGTCTCTCTGCTGGGCACCCTCTTGCTGAGGGGAGGCACGGGCTTAATCAATACGTCGGCCTACGAAGTAATGGTGATTTTACACGCTGAAAAATTGATTGATATGTATTTTCCTATTGTATAGGAAATAGACTCTTTATGACACGCTATCTTTTCAAACGCTAGCAGGGCTTAAAAATTGTTCTATTCCATCATATATAGGAGGAACCTACATGAGGAAGACAGAGAGGCATGATTAACACTTAACAGGAGGAAGTTTCACGTGTTAGAAAATACGTGTCGATTATAAGGCACCACCTCCACGAGCGAGTTTATCGCCACGAGTCCGTCCTACCATCATCGGGTGATCACCACGAGACGATAATTCTTCCGCCTGCATGTCGTCGTGACTCATGACAGTCATGACGGCTCGCCGCGTTACCGCAACGATTCTTCGCGAGTCGTAACTGATTGCCGCATGTCCCCAACAAGCTGTTTTGATAAAGAGCGAAACCAAAAGTGGCAATAGTTTAGTGGGGCAAGAGTGCCTCACGTTTTGCGTCGAGTGCGCGTTTTCCTCGACGCATCGCCGCGATAATATCGCCATGTGGACACACGTTCATCGAGTTGTTATAGAATGAAATGGCACTACAACAATATCGCCGCGATAAACTCGTTCGTGGGGCTGGCGCCTAAGAGCTAGACGCTAGAACCGAATTATTACCCAGGGTCAATCAATATCTCAAATCAGTGCGCCCTTTCGCCATCGAAATTTTTTTAATTCCCCTTTAACTTGCTTAAAGTTAAAGTTGAAATATTGTTAATACGGTTTCATTTATCTAAATTCATAGTTGTTTAAGTTATACTTTGTTCAGTAAATGAAACCCTTTTTAAAACGGATGTCTATTGAGATGGATATTTAGTCACTACCGTAGTATATTCAATTTATGTCTATTGTAGTATGTATGCACTACGGTTATAATAATCCCAAACAACACAAATATGGATTTTGAACGACAATTTTTTTTATTGTCTCTTAAAACAAAAACAATTCCAGGGATCAACTACTTTATTTTATTTTACATAATAATATATGACTGGGAAAGAACGTAATATTACGTGAAAATGGATAGATCAAATTGACAAACATTTAGGTGTTGAGCATATTGTTGTAGAGGGCACCAAACTTTGGAACTACGTGAGATAACCGATGAGTCATACTAAGCTGAACTTGTGTCGTGCAATCTGAACATTTTTTGTTTTATTTCATCAAGTAACTAAATGGCGCAACGTTTCTTCTGATCGAAGCAAGACTCACACCACCCGCTCGCTCGCCTCGGGCACTGTCAATAAACTTTAGTCGTACAAGGTGAGCTCGATCCATACTTTTGTTATTTTGCCTGCCGTTTAACTTGTCGTGTAGACAAAAACTTGTTAGGTTCACTTAGCATGATCTATAATATAAATTATCATATATATTTTTAAAAGGTGTTGCATTAGATTTATTTAATAATCGGCAATCAGCGTAAACGGAGGTCAGTACAAGTATTTAAATTTACAAACACCGCAGTCAGTGGCTCACCCACTCACCGTCCGTGGTGAAAGTGAGTAACACAAGCTCGGGCAACGGCGCGCGACGGGCCGAGGACTGGCTTGCTGGCTCAGCTTGACGCGACGCAACGTGGCGGAAGACACTGACATCATTTCGCGCCGGTTGTGCACGCATTCGTCTCTCTACAGCTGAAAGTAGTCAAAGCGAAAAATGTATATAATGTGTATAAAATGACAGTTACCACTTATTTACTATGTATCGTTATGTTTGTATGAAATGTTTTGTTTTCAACAAAGCCTCGTTGTGAACGTCGTTGTTCTGTGATATAAAAACAATTCGCTGGAATCATTCGGTGACTGTGATTCAAAATATGTTCGATTGCCGCGGAAGTCTAGGCAGATAGTGTGCGGGAATGGCGAATGATGAAACGGCTAATCATGGCGTGGAGCCAACAAGCTTGGAGTACATGGAAGATCCATACTTTATACCTCCGGATGACGATTCGACTCCAAGTTTTGATGTGGCTATAGACGAGTTGGATGAACTGGACGACATGCAAACTTGGACTCAGGAAGACCCCGATGCTGATTGGCGCACTTTACCTGATCTTGCAGACTCTGCTTTATGTATAGAAACAGAGTTTTACATGGACAATAGGCGACATCGTTTACGAATATTTAGAAAAAAAATACGAGAAGTTCGAGTCACATTCCAGGATTTATCTAAGCCATATCTTGCCAAAATGTCCAGTCACACGAACTATAAAAAGTTTTTAGGTATTACGGTTGGAGGTAATTTTTAGACATTACAAAGATATTAATTAATAAGATATTTACTACTTAAATTTATTTCAATTATTTTATTACATATATTATATTTAGTAGGCAGATATCTATAATGTGTATCAGAATGTATCCATTTAAATACACAAAAGTCGAGACTATCTAATCACTTATGAATATTAAAATTAACCTGTTATTGTTGATCAATTATTAAATTCAAAGTCATAAATGGTGACCTTGATTTTTTTCTGATAAAATAAATCTATACATACCATATAATCATTTAAGCGGATACCCTTGTAAATATGATGTGGAAAAGCACTTAGTATACTTATTTTAGTAAATAAATAATAGTAATAATAAGTTATATTTGTATTACTTAATTTATTTCAGCTGAAGAAGCAATGGCGGGTGCTGGTGCTGCAGGTGATATGAATCCTCCCGACGAGCTCGCTGGGTTGACGCCTGAGCAAGTGGAACAGCTTCGTGCTGAATGGAGCCAGGAACTTGCCCGCGTCGAGGACGAAATAGCTACTTTGCGTACAGTTTTGCAAAGCAAGGTAAAGAATTTTATTAATATAAAATGTCCGTATGAATTTATAGAATACATTTGTTAGTCCTTATACAGGATGGGCCAGAAAGGCGTACGATTTTAAAAACACTCTTGCGTTTGAACCTCATGAGCGGGGGCTGCGCGGGTGGTAGGGATGAGAAGCTCGGTTCTCGGAAATTTAGTCGCGATGGATCGCTTTACCGGAGCGCAGCGTGCATTCTGCGTTAAACATTATTATAGAAATGGAGGTTCGTGCGCAATTGTTCGAAGTTTATTTCGGCGTGAGTTTGGATTACATGACGTAAATCAGTGCCCGAAGGAAAGTGTGATTCGATCGTGGGTCAGAAAGTTCGAAGATACTGGTTCGACTCTCAAACAGAAGCCTGCGGGACGCCCAAGGTCAACAAGACCGGAAGACATAATTGAACAATTTAGAGCTTCAGTTCAACGTAATCCTGGTCTATTGATTCGCAAGCAATCAGCTGAACTTATGATGTCCAGAACATCTTTGCGTCGCATTTTGTTGAAAGATTTGAATTTGCACCCATATAAAATTCAACTTGTGCAGGAATTACTGCCAAATGACCCTATTTTACGACGAGCTTTTGTTGAAACAATGTTGGAACGCTTTCAGAGTTTTAACAGTATTCTGTTCTCCGACGAAGCCCTTTTTCACTTAAATGGGCATGTCAATAAACAGAATTGCAGTTACTGGGCTGCAGAGAACCCTCATGCAAAACATCATTTTTTCTTTCCGCAACTGCAACAATTTGAAGCCTATAATCGTGCGACGTGGTATCAACAAGATGCGCACCATCTAATGCTTCGTTAGCGGCCGTAAACAAGAAAAGAGTGCTGGGAAACTGATATCGCGCCGAGGTGACATTGCATGGCCGACTAGAAGTCCGGATCTAACGCCATCGGACTTTTTCATGTGGAGATACCTGAAAAGTAGAGTCTACTCCAATAATAACCCAGCCACGATTAACCAGTTGAATATCCGAGAAGACATGGCAGCTATTCCTCGCGTAATGTGTCAGCGAGTTTTTACCAATTTGAGGTTCAGATTCGTGGAATGTTTGCAGCGGGATGGTGCACACCAGAAAGATACAATTTTTAAGAAATAAATTTCCCAGATGTCTATTTTAATTGAAATAAAGATGTGTATGTGTATTGTATTTAGATTTTTTTTATTAGGTATTTTTTTAAATTCGCAAATCTTTCGGGCCCACCCTATAGAACATGGATCAGATTTACGCAGACAATTCATTAATTTGACAAGCATAAAATACAACAGAAACTGGGTACATCTCATTACCAATATCAGAGCACATTATAAGCAAAAAATAAGGATCTTGAATGAGCAATAAAGGGGCGTTCAAGTATTACGTAAAGCAATTTTTGAATCTCCCACCTCCCTGTAACGCGCCGTAACATTTTTCTGTAAAACTGCTCATGATGCAAATCTCAATGTTTTGAGGTCATTACAGTATGAATTTACTTTAACAACACTGACTACAGCAATGTGCTTCTGCGTACACACTAACGAATACTAACAATGAAAATAAAATTCGTTGCCAACTTAGGAGAACAATATAAAAATGACGTACAATACAATCGAGGGATTCCCTGTAAAACATAAACGAAAAGGGTTGCGAACATGGAAGTTTTAATTGCCTAGTTTTTTTTATTTAAATAAAAAAGAACAATGTTACGTAACGCGTTATTCGAACTACCTCAAGCCCAACCCCCCGCCCTTGTAACGCATCGTAATGTTTTACATAACCACCCCCTCCCTTTAAATTGCATTACGTAATTCTTGAACAACCCCTAACCTAGTGTTGTGTTCCTGCAGTGTGTGTAGGGTTTCCAGAGCTTGGGGAAAAGGGGGTTTAAAGAGAGGTAGCACACAAAGAATTTTTTTTTGAAGATTTCTTTCTATTTGGGGCAGTTTGTCTGGTGGAATACCTACTTCCACTCTACAGAAGATCGCACCCAAAAAACTTAGTGTAGGGTTTTTGGGGCAGGGGGTTTTAAGTCGGCAACGCGCTAGTGATATCTATGGTATTACAAGCGTCCATAGGCTACGATAAACGCTTACCATCAGGTGGGTCGTATGTTTGTTTGCCAAATTGTTCTTTAAAAAAAATGGCTGTACGGATTGTAATAAAATTTTGTAATAATAATTAATTATGTCGTCGAATAGGACAGGATACTCATTCGTTTATTATCGCCCTGCGAAACGGGCGGGCAACATTGCTGGCGATAACTTGTATTAATATAGATTTACACTGTTTATAGGTTCTATTGACTATTTTATAATTTATTAACACGTAAAAAACTTAGGCACAAGCTAAGATGTGGATCAGTATAGCAAATTATTTATATATTACAGATTCGTCAAAGTTCCGAGTTAAAAAGAAAACTTGGCATTACAGTGTGGAAAGAAATCACCGAAGACGTTAATCAGGGTTTGAAAAATGTGAAAGAAAGCCAAGTGTAAGTAAATTTTGTATTATATCGATAATATAGTGTATCTCAAACTCTAAATATTTTCTCGAGGGTTAGAACATGTTTTTACAAAATTCTTTTTTTTTAATTATTATTATTATTTAATATTGTGTAGTGGTGTGGCCGAGGTGTATACGCTTTATACATAGACATTAGTCGCGTTAAATAAAGCAATTAAAGGTGGCGTGATTATTAAATAGGTTTTGATTTCACTTTTGGTTTCTTACACAACAGCTATCAGTCGATAGAAACTCGCGTGGCTGCGCTTACACAGGCTGTCACTGAAGCACCGATGTAAGTATTGTTGAGGAAATTTGCTTTTATTTTCAAATACGGAAAGCTTTCCGGTGATATTATTTTAATATAATATAATTAACAATCTTACGATGCTTTTATGAAAATGCTTTTTTAGTTGCTTACCACGGGGGTGTGCGTGAACTTTCGTAAGTTCGAATTATTTATAAGTTTTTCGCACTATTCGAAAATTTCAAATTATCTACAACTTAGAATAATTCAATTAAATTATTCTAAAATTTTAATTATTCGATATAAGTTTCACATAGTTCAAAAATTACAAATTAATATTGAATGTGATTCCAATGCTATTTGCACACACACCCCGTTGCTTACCTTCGTATGCTTGTAATTAATTTATTGATTTGTTACTTATTTTTTTGGATTCGTTCTAACCCGACGGAAAGTATATCGTCGGTACATTATTTTTAATTTTGTGTGAAGTATTTACTAATCCTTATAAACACCAGGGACATACAAGTTATATAAATTGAGTCTAGCTAGCTATATGCTTTAAAGTTGTAATATAAATTTCTTCTGGAGGTTAGACATAATAGTTTTTAGTATATTATAAAATCATACAGAATGGCCGTAATATGTCGGTCGTTCAATGTAGTACGTGCGTAGTGCTCAATTGTAGTAAATAAATTGTATAATATATTTTATAAAATGTAATTTTCTTCTATAATGTATGTAAAAACTTCATTAATTATGTTTTTAAAAAATACCAAAGTTCCGGAGAGTCGTATATTCAGGGCATCCAGATATTTTGGTCGTACTGTACTTTATCGAAAAATTGTCATATATACGTATATTTTTAACAATCCTCTAATTGCTGTGATCTCTTTTGTTTCATAAAATTGATAGATACCAAAAAACTGAATCTGTGATAAAATCAACGGCGGAAAAGACGACATCTATCTTGGGCGGCATCACTGCGGGCGTCTCGCATAAACTGGGTCAGATGCGAAACTCCGATTCTTTTCGATCTATTGAAGAACGTGTCGGCACCGCATATGAAAATGTTAAGGTAAAGAAGTTTCTGAATCATATTACAATAAAAAATATTTGAAGGTGCGGGGCGGGTAGTGTGCGGATGAATATGAGCTGTACAATATTACGCCCTGTTCCATAAAGAGGACACAAGCAGTAATGAAAAATGTAAATTTTAAAAATTTCATCGGAATCGCTTTTATTAGAAATTAAAACAGTCCCTTTTTAGTCGAGATAAATTACTTTGTTTCCGTGGAACATTAAAATCGTTTTCAAGAGAACAAAGTTACGGCTATCAGCTAGTGGGTGCGTAATATACGTTTAATAAATATTAAAGTTTTTGATGATTAAAGAACGAAAGGAAATTAATTGATTAATTGGCAATTTTATTAATAGACTAGCTGTGCCCATGGCTTCGCTCACGTGGACTACAGAATGCCCGCGCGAATCTTGCTCTCCGCTCATGGCTATTTTAAACATAAAAATGCTTATTGTGGGTGTTCCTTAGAAGATAGTTGTATACTCTCCCGGACTTTTTTGTAGGTATTTTTAATGCCTATAATTATGTAGTACATTAATTTGCTATATCTCTTATGGCTTACTCAGCATAAGTTATTTTAGCGCCCGATTTGATTCACCATGACCCGTTTTTTTTAATTGTGCGGAACCCTAATTCTTTTTCTAAAATAACAGTATTAGTAGCCTAAGTTACTCTCTGTATCATCAGCTCAGTAAAAGTGAAGTACAGTGGAAGTGTCTGTTTGTATGTCAAAATATGTAATATGTAAATATGTAACGTATATACGACACTTATAACAAAAAGCCCATTTTTAAAATTTTTGTCTGTTTGTTCCGGGTAATCTCCAAAACGATTGGACCGATTTTGATGGGATTTTCACTGGTAGATAGCTCATTTTATAGGGAATAACTTAAGCTAATTTTATATTAGAAAAATAATTAGAGTTACGCACAAATTAAAAAAAAACTGGTCATGGTGAATCAATGCTTTAATGGCTTACGCTGGGTAAACCATAAGAGATATAGCAAATTAATGTACAAAGTAATTGTAGATATTAAAAAGACCTGCAAAAAAGTAAGCAAGATTATACGTCTATCGTTTAATGAGCATTTTTGTCTTTAAAATAGCCGGGAGCAAGATTCGCGCGGGCTTTCTGTAGTTCACGTGAGCGAAGCCACGGGCACAGCTATGGTAAGCACAGTACAAATCAAAATCATCCGTGAACACCGAGAGTCCACCACCAGACCACTAGTCGCCGCACTCATGTCGGTCGGTATAAATACAAACTGCATATTCCACTGGGTGATACCGAAACGCGACGCACATAAACGAATCACTCTTCTTCTTTGCTATAATAGCAAAAAATGTAACTAAATAAGTAAGAAATATTACATATATTTCTTTAAAATTAAATCCTGGTTTTACGACTGTCGATTCTATTTTAGAGCTAAATATAATTGATAATACGATTATGCTTTATATCAATTGAGAGGTGAGTCAGCTGTGGAAATAAAAAAAAAAACTTCTTCTTTTTCTTTTGGCACCGCATAAATCACTTGCCAGTGTCAATGTTTTTAAGCCTTCATAGTAGTAGTTATTTTATTCAAAGTGGCGTCTTAACAAGATGGTGGCTCACTTGTTAGAACAACCTAGGGAGTTTTTGCGGGATATAGAAATGCATGCTTTCAGTCCATATTTACAATCCATTTCATTTCAGCACAATAACCAAACTATATCACGCAAAACACCACCAATATTACAAAATATAGGGTCAAAAACCTAAGTTAATGAATTAGAAACAAAGACCTCAACATGTCATTTCATGATCCCGCCAAAAACTCCCAAAAATAAACTATAACAACGATCGTGATCGGATTCTAGAACACTTGACTTATCGAATGCCTGACACCAAACAAGATTAAATCTAGTTAATATTTTTCGGATTAGACGGATTGTGCGGCTGTAACAAAGTCTTTATTCAATTTATGAAAACACTACTGCCGTTGTGTTTGGATTGTGCTGTGCTTTTACCATCAGGGACAGCACCGTCAATGTGCTAAGCTATTATAAAAAAAAATTGTTATTCAGCAGAGGGTGCACCACGCGGGGCAGGTGTTATTGGTTTCTTTGTCTCGAAGTATTTTTATTTAACGGTAATGTGTGTTTAAACACAATTATGCACATAATATTTTGTAATCATCACAGTTTAAAAAATGGTGGTTCTCTTGCTAAAACGCTCCGCGGAGTTTTTGTTAGTACATAATAAAATTTATATTAATATCGCAAAACATTACATGATATATCGCCAAATAACGCAAGTTTATGAATTAACCTTAAAACAATAAGTCAAGATCCGGCCAAAATTTTGACTCAAAATTAAGATGTTATTTGACTTCCTTACAACCTTACCTTTGTTTTAAATAAACAAAATACCATTTCAGGGTAAGGTTGCATCCAGGTCGAATTCAACACAGAGCTTCGATGAGGCGCTGCGCGATGCGAGCCGTGCGGCTAGCGGAGCAACATCGCCTACTATCCCAGAAAACAAACCTTTGCCTTAAACACACCAGTATTGTCGCACTGCGCATGCGCCGACAGCGCGCCGCCTTCTCTATTATATAGGTACTCTCGTTTATCGTATTCTCTATGGATGTAAGGTGACATTAAGACCAAGTTTACAGGGGAATTATTCATCGGAATAGTACTTCTATTTTGCTAGCTAGTATGAACATGATAATTTGTTATGCAGAAAGTTTCCTCGTATTACGCCTTTAATATTAAGTATTCTCAAAAAAATAAAAAAAATTAAAATATTAGTAATAATACTTGTTTTTATGTTATTATATTAATATGTATGGACTATTTCTGATAAAATGTCTAGCTTCTGTCCAATAGACAATATACGAAGACTTGTAAACCTCATTTTAATAATGTTAAAATGAGGCATTTTCAATAATGTACTTATGTGCTTAGACTAGATGGACAAAAATAATTGTTTATGATTGCATCATTAATAAATCAGAAAGACTACTGTTAATTATAACTGGACTCTTTTGATGTAAATTGATACAAACCTTACCAATATTTCGATCTTTTTGGCAATGGAAAAGGTATTTGATATAAAGTCCCATTAAGACATGGAGCTTATGAACTCTTGTAGTGACTTAGAAAGGAGACCTTGGCATTGGAATGCCGAGCAGTATTTAGGATTGTCATGTTTGTTATAATTCTATAATAAGGTCTATTTTACCTTTTTATGATAATAATGTAATTTTGAATGCGTCATTTATCTCCATAACTTGGCAACTAATCCTCTTTATTGAAGACCATTACTGTTAACGTCGATTGAATAAGAGTATTTAATGAGGATTCAGTATTCTAACAAAATGGTGGCTCCCTTGTTTAAAATGCTTTAATATCGTAAGCATTCACATAAAAGTAAAAGCTCCTTAAGTACGGTTGTGACATATTACGCGGTTTCAGTATTAGCAAATTTAAAATATGTAACAGTGAGAATGGATTCGTGCCCGAAATGTCTTTATTCGCGGATACAAAACTACCAACACGTTACCAATGTACCACTTAAATTAAACAAGTAGGCATCCAAATACGTATAAAGAAACATATATTGTACAGCAGCTAAACCAAAAGTTCTTTGGCAAAGCTGCTCGCGCCGATCGTGTCCACTAACGTGTTTTAGCCACAGCTGAAACTATATAAAAATAAAAAGTCCTTTTAAAAGCTGCAAGACGAAAAAATGACTAAGTTCCTTGCTTAATCTAGGAAATAATAATTAATAATACTATTTACTTCTCATTACATAGCTCTTTTATTTTTACAACTTTTTGTTCTCTATTTTCTTCGCTTTGAATTTGAACGCATCCGCTATATTACCATACAAAGTACGATACCGTATTTACGATTTCTGTATTAGTGGGATCATTATGGAACGTATCCTCCGCCTATAAGGAGCTTTTATTTCACAGCATACGCAAAGGAAGCATCGTATCATATTGTTTCGAAATCAGCGAACATGTAGCAATTTTTATAAAGAATGCTAAGGAACTTTGATATGATGTATCTATTACAGACAAACGGATGGTTATAATTTTAAGCCAAAGTTTATTATCCTTGACATTACGTCTATTGAGAAGTAATAAGGTGTTGATCTAAGGGGAGTCATGACTAAACATAATTTAATTTATTCTAAAAAATTCTGTCATTTTATAATATTTGATGTTGTATCTTCGAGAAACTTTGATCTATGGCTCCTTCCAAAGTAAACTCTAGATCCGCAGTTGGTAATAATGCGTAGATAATAAACGATCAGTAAAAACGGCTATCGACCGACAGTTACGTTTTAACGCGTGTGAGGGCTGTCAGTGAACATGCCAAGTTTATTCGCATAAGCAGTTTATACGCAATGTTATAAGGATACTCATTTGCGCTTCCTCCCTTTATTTGTTCACTGGCACGAATGTGTGAGACTACGCAAAGGTTCGAGATTCGATACAGCTCGAAAAAAGCGCGTTATACTTTCCAAATTTTGCATATTCATTTACGAACGTCATCATATACTCATAGGTTTGCATATTCTTCCGAATATGGTAGACCGGCCTTATAGTGAAGTGGCAGACAGTTGGCAAATAATTTTTAATAAAAAAAGACTGCAAAAAAAATCGCTTGATATGTAATAAAATTTTATAATGCATTCCGAATAATTTGATTCAGTTTTGCATGTATTTTGTATTATGCTAATTTTTCCTAAAGAAAACAATTTTAAAGGATTTGTGGGAGTAAAATTATTATAAAAATGTTATTGAAAATCAGTAAATTTTTATAAAAGGTAAAATCACTTTATAGTCACCATTGAAATGTATTTGTAAATGGATTGCATGACACATGTTGCAGATGCTGGTTAGGTCCATTGTATCAAAAATATTTTTATAAGATGCTTAGCTTTCCTTTTACTTAAAGGATATTTTCACTATTTACAATGTGTAGTAAATAAAGTTTATGTATTAATTTGTGTTTGTTTAATTTAATTATATTTTAGCCCCATCAAGCAAAATTGTAATAAACAATTCAATGCAAGTGTCGCCGAAAGACTGAGTTTTAAATTGTACATTCTTTTTGTGTCTTACAAGTTATTTTAATGCCCTTGACATTAGTTTGAAAATAAAAATTTACCTAAACAACAAAGACACCCACTAAGATTCACAATCGCCCGGCAGCAAGCTATCCACGATTTTTTAAAGAATCTTTGTTAGGGCAACAATTTGTGAGCGTCAAAATTGTCATATTCCCGATTGATACTCGAGTCATCTTGCGTATAAGTGAATCATATTTTCATTGAATTTGTTTAAAATAATGCCGAAAACAATCAAAAGCTCGACGAGGAAGTTTCTATTTACTCTTATTGATAAATATAAGGACGTGGCTAGTGATTTAAATCAGAAATCTGCCGAAAAAATACGAAGACTGGATTCAATCGTGTCACTTTTAGGTCAGTTATACCTGTATTTGTATAAAAACATCTTGATAAATTAGAATAATTCCAACAATCTCGCAATATTGGGAACTCATGAAATGACTGGTTTTGTGGTATTTATTTACAGAGACTATCAATAACGAGGAGACTACTCAAAGTGGTGGAAATTGTGAAAGTACTGAAAACTCTCGAAGAAAATGGAAGGTCGACTTGTGAAACACATTATTTAGAAAAGATATCTTCATTAACAGGCATTAGACATTAAATATTTGAAGAGTAAATAAGAGAGAGTACTGTCTCTTTGTATTAACATTAAGGTTTTTGATTTAATAAACACTCTCGTTTTCTTTACTTGAAAGTTTTAGGTGGTGTTAATAAATAAGACACTAAGAAGAATAAAAAGGTGTTACAAATTAAGGACAGTGGAATACCCCAGGAAAAAAGAGACCACATTCAGCAACAGTGTCCAATTTAGACAATTTTGATATTTCAGCTATAAGAAACAAAACAAATGAATTTTACTGTGTAAAAAAAACAAGTCCCAACACTGAGAAGCCTGCACAGTGAGCTGAAGGAAGCAATCGGATTTAAGGGATGCCATGAAACACTTAGGAAAATATTGCACAATAATAGAAAATGAGTGGACTTTACTCATAGAAAAACATGATATTGCTGTATGGAGACACAGATACTTGAGAATAATACATGATTAAAGACTAAAAGGTAAACAGATCATTTACCTTGATGAAACATACATACATCAGAATTATAAAGTAAAAAAATCATGGCAAGAGCCTTCAACAAGTGGTGTCACTAGTAATAATTTATCACAAGGAAAAAGGCATATCATTG
Organism: Saturnia japonica; assembly: GCA_033032175.1. NCBI lineage: Eukaryota > Metazoa > Arthropoda > Insecta > Lepidoptera > Saturniidae > Saturnia > Saturnia japonica. The sequence continues at coordinate 5,745,855 of CM065311.1, read as the reverse complement.
TGTATGAAGGATCGGAGGAAGGGTTTGTGCCAGGTGCATTGTTGGTATTCAGTACAAAATCCAAATCAGCTGACTACCGTGAAGACATGAATTCTACCAACAACATGAAATGCTGATACCGAATCTAACTAAGCTTAGTGTACTTATTAAGGACAACACAAGTTACCATGTAAAACAAGTGGATAAACTGCCTATTATGTCTATACTAAAGCTAAAATCCTGATAGGGCTTCAAGAGCACAATATTTATTTTGAAGAATATCATACCAAAGCTGAATTAATGTGTATAGTGAAAGATAATAAAACTGCACCTGTGTATGAAGCAGAAGAACTTTTAAGAAAGAACAATCATGTGCACAATCACGAAATTTTATTGCTGCCTCCTTACCATTGTAACCTCAATCCGATTGAGATTGTATGGAGTCAGGTGAAGAGAAAAGTAGCAAGCAAAAATATAGGAATACCAGGGTCTGAGATGTCAAATTTAATAAAAGAATGTTTTCAAACTGTAACTCTCAATGATTGGAAAAAATACACTGACCACAATCAAAATATTGAAAATCAGTACAAATTAAGGGATGGTATTGTTGTAAACGAAGTTGAAAGATTTATAATAAATGTCGGGGACAATAGCAGCAAAGAAAGCGATGACGCTGATTCAATATTGTCAGGTGTAAGAGTACTTGGAATCGGATTTAGAGTATGACTCATAATTTCAATGTTGTCGTTTTTCTAATTAAGTGCCATTTGTTTCTATTCTAGTTTATAAATAAACATATAGTAAATGCTTTTTGGTTTTATTTAACCTTTACTATCTTCGAGGCAAAATTTTGTAAATGATGTATTATTTTCTGTTAAATATTTAATAAGTATAAATCTATAATGATATTTTATGTACGAAACCAGAGACTACAGTAAAACAAGACGAAACTGAAAAAAAAAGCTTTACTATCCCTTAAAAATATAGTATCAAACTACGTTATGCTGAATTTATTTAGTGTTAACAGCTTCAGACTTTAAAATTTCCGCCGTTTTCTTGGGACAGCTTTCGATGGCCAGAGTCTATCGTACCATCGACGTAAAATTTATCGTATTTGGACCAGAATTTCTTACCTACCGATTATTATTATTTTAGTTCGACGGGTGTGAACGTACCTTAGGAATTCTTTGAATTTTCAAATTATCGTACGATAGTCACGTGCTAATAATCAACTTATCGTACAAAGGCATGTTGTACATGTACGATAATTATCGTACGCTTGTGTACCCAATATCACCACACTTTCAAAAAGAAACAAGTATCAAGGACAGAACGTTTAATTACATAATAGTATATCCAATAGGCTGATTGAGCACTACTATACAACAACATCGCGGCCTATTTTATCATTAGGTTCCAGTGAATTACCCTGCACGAAGAAATTTGGAATATATTATTATCTATTATACACATCAAAACCTTACTCGGTGTGGAGTCTACACATTAAAGCAATTCATGTGCAATAAAGAATTATAAACAAAAAGTTTTACATACACACAAAGCTTTGTATGGTCCGATTTAAAATAATAATAAAAATATATGAACGCAAATTCATCAATTACATTTAAAAAAAAAAAATATAAAACGGGGCAAAGTAACATATTTTTTATATCTAAACTATGAAATTGTCTTATTATACGATGTATTATAAGTATTTTATATTTATTTACTTACAGTAGTAAATAATTATAATTATACTTAAATATTCTTACAAAAAATATTTACTTCGGCTAAACCTCGTCTACTTATGTAAACTGATATTAAATATCAGAAAACGAGAAAATAGTCAATAGAATTAAACGAAAAATAACTTAGAACTAAAGGCGGTATAACAACCTAATATTTTTGGCCTCAGGGGGACTGCCGCGTATCGTTACACTGATGATATATTATAAATACTAAAAGACTAATATGTTTCTAATTATTGCGTTACTTATTTCTACGTAAATTATTTCTTCAAGGCAATAGAAATTAAATCATATTATGGAATTCCTAGTTAAATTTTTGATATAAAATGTAACATTGACTTTTTCTCGTTAAAAATAAGTTTCATTATAATTATATCATTAATTTCATTTATATTTGTGCTAAAGTAATACTAATATAACAAACAATGATCATGAAATAAGCGTCAGCATAATAAAAATGTATGTAACTTTAAAACAAGTTTGGGAGTGATTGCCACATAACGTATTATAGGAAGACTAAAAAAAACAATAATATGAGATGTTATACGTACTAATGACTTTTTAAATATATCGGAACCACAGGCCTAAAATATAAAAAAAGTGAAACTACTGCGAGTATTGCAGCAAACTGAATGAGATCTGTCTCGATACATGGAGAATTGCTTATGTATCTTTTCAATTATCCGTGGTACTATCTATAAAAAGAGTAACAACTATCGAACACGTCTTTGTGGATCTCCAAGAAAAAGAACAAGTCTTTTTAACTATTCATTGAAATATTTTATACATAATCTAGAGTCCCTTTCTAAATGAAAAAAATAACATATATCAAATTAATTAAATGAAATTATTAGTTTTATATTCAAACGAACAAGAGACTGGAGTTATATATTTGTAATGTATTTATATAAATCACAAAAGTCTTTACTTTTATCTTGGGTATGAGTTTCATTATGAGCTTTAATGACAGTTAACTAAAAATATACATCTCTTACTTATTCGACATTACCTTAAGTATTGTGTAATTTATAAACAAATGTGTTCAAAGTCATTTGTCCCGACGTGTAAAATTCTATGCATGTTTTACAAAACTGTTTAAAGAAATACAAGAACTATAGATAAACATCATTTTACAGAACAGAAAAATATTGTTATGTTTTTATACTGAAACCAGTTAATTCCATTTTTGAGAAATTAGCATGATCTTAAAAAATTTCATATCGAATACAAAATAATAATAATTGTATACTCTAAAGGCCTCCTAATACTTATTTAACATTAGATAGAAAGAAAAGGATAATTAAACTTCATATAAAATAATTCATTATGATCATTAGTTATTAATATACAGCAAATACAAATTAGTTAAATGAACAAAACCCAAAAATAAATTACATCACAATACCAGAAATCTGTCAAAAGTTTAAGTCAATATAAAAATAGAAGTTACATTAGAATATTGTCACTTAACTTTTATTTATGAAAGGGCTGCTAATAGACATGTTATTTATGACTGGCAAAAATGTTAAAATTGCATTAGTTACTTATTACATGGAAACTAATTAATTAATTAAACTGTGGATTAAGCCAAAATTGAAATTAATCGCAATGCCCACTATTCTTAAATTTGACTTACAACGTATTCTTGGTATTATTTGGATTGCTCCTCGGAGACATATGCGTGGGTCTAGATTTATCAGTAATTTATTGCCAACGTGAAACTATTTTTGAGAATGTCAAGAAAGCGAATTTGACAATTGTTGCTTTTGTATGGTACTAAGCAATACTAAATTATTATAGTTCCCGTCACGAGTCGAGAGCTATTTCAAATACGTTCTAATGTGTTGTTCGACACCTACAAGGCACTTATGCAGCATAACATTAAAAAAAACCATTATCGTTCTCCTCTAAATATATAATTGATGGAAACTTGTCTCTCTTCTCAAGGATACATAATTATTACTAGTAATGAAACTATTACAATTAATCGTAGGTGATTATCGACATTTCACGATAAATCGTAATCGTCGATTATCATTGAGATTATTTATAACATTTGGTTTCAAAGGGATTTATTTCTATTGCTAATGTAACATGCAAATTCGCACAAACAATGTAAATTTTTTTACAAATGCTATTTCGCCCGGCTTGATGTTTTAAAGATTACCCCGCTCAGTCATTCACTCGATTTTAATGAATGAAAAAGGGTTCTTTTTCTGAATCTTAACTTTGATTAAATTGTTCAGCAAACATTATTGAATTTGTAAATATTATGCTCTTTTATAGATAATCAAAATCGACGATTATTATGCACAATAATCGTAATCGCTTAAGTGATAATCGTTTCATAGCTGATTATTACACTGACAAGTTTTCAGTTATCCAAAAATATAAATATGCCAAAGTGTGGACGATGCGTGAGTAACCATTTGAAATGGAAATCACTGACATTAACCGATAATGCGAAGGTATGAGAGACAACTTACTCCGCGATTCCTTTAATACCCCTTGAATGCTAAGCGGGTTTGCACTGTGCTCACGATTCGTGGCGGAAATTACATCTATAGCGGAAGTATATATTTCAATTTGGCCCACATAATCTTTATTGTAATAAAAATATAAAATTGTAGAAAGCCAATGTTAATCGTGGATCAAATATCTAACTATCTTTCATGAAATAATAGAACGTCCTCGGCGTTTTGATATGTGAAATATCTTACAAAATATATGGTCTCTTTGTATAATCACCCTGGCAACATTGAAAACAACTGCTGGCCTTATTGCGTTTCATCTATAACACTTATATTTTAATGGGAAACGTCTTGTTTAATTCCTTATTATAAAATTCATAGTTATAAAATTACACATTATGAAGACCGTACAGATTTTAAAATGCACTTATAAACTAATAATGAAATATCCCTTGTTTAGATCTATAATTACATTAAAATAACTTATTATAAAATATATCTTTTATTTAATTATATTGATGTTTTGTGTCTACAAACTTCACATGTTGCTATTTGCCAAGATGGGCAGAACTCCACTAATCCGTTAATTAATTAAGTTAACAAAATTGCATATACTTAAATTTTAAGTTAAACTAAAAAATCATTAACATTTGTCCTAATTTCCTTTAAATTTAGTCTTATTTCATTGGTTGTTGAAGTGATTTTGTTTGCTTGAATTGTGCGCCACGCCCGTTTTGTAGGTTCGTCGATTTTTTTTATTTTTTTTTTTGATCTGATTGCACTGTTAGCCTTAGCGGCCCTGAAGCCGTGCGGCTTTTACAGCTTCACCGGACTTGGGAGCGTCGAATTAATGCGAGAGTGATGCGTATATCTATGTAGGACATGGCGTGAGTGTGAACGCTAGATTTGTGTTGCGTCCATTCTTTAAAACTAACAGTACCAGCGTCGCGGTGTTTCAAATTCGATCGGCGATTAAATGTAATATTAGTATAATTATTAACAGATAATTTTCTTAAAAAGTATCGCTTTAGCAATTATTGAAATATCGAAATTAACTTTTTAAGTAACGAATTAACGAAGTTATCTTTTGGGTTAATTTCTTTCCTATGAATATTTGGTAGTAAAAAAAACAATGCCCCATAGGACATTTAAACCAAAAGCAACCAATATTCCTTATAAAGCCCACTGACAAACAGCCAAATCTTATTACGTCAAATACATATATTTATCGTAAACTTTTAATATAACTATTAATATTATTGAATAATTTGCTGAGGCACTAATTCATCATGAAGATGTTAAGTTGAAGGCAACATATCTACATATTATAACTTGAAGATGCCATTACCACAACAAAATAGTAAACTATTTATTATTGCTAACGTTAAGGCTACTTACTATACACTATGCCGGCGGGCTTGCCACAAAAACCGAACCGCCGCGCGGCGCCGCCCGCAACTGCATCTGGCACTACTGTAATGACGTTGCGGATTTTTACGGCATACCCACCGGCATAGTGTTAAAATTGTACGGAACAAAGCAAACAATCGTAAAATGTGTACAATTCTATATGATGCATAAATAACATATAGATTCTATGACCAGATAACCAATTTTTTCCGACTCTTTTTGCATTCCTCAATTAGGCACGGATCTTCCCATATCAAAAAAATATGCGTATCACAATCCAACATATTGTAGTAGATATTATATCGATACCCAATATTAATAACATCGTAACTCATGTACCTAAAAATGGTTTTCAGAAGAGCCGTTGTAAAAAAAAATGTGTTTTTGTTTTTGCCATCATGATTAGTAACAATATATCGGACATATCAAAGAAAAAAATTCCAAACCACAACGGATTATTTTAGTCCGGAAAACCCGTGATATCAGTAAAATTAGCTTGAGACTTTAGACTGTCATGTTATCAAACGTAATTTCTCTATGTTTATAATGAAATATACGATATAAACGAGCATACATATGTATAAAAAAATTGCGTGTGCAACACCGTACACGTAATAGAAGTGAATTCTTAAAACGAGAGACGCGGATATCCTAAACAGTGTATTAGATATACAATGTATAGCATCTTTAACCTTTTCTTTATAATAAATCTTTCTTCACTCTCTTGTAACGAAATGTGCCTAAGCATGACGCGTCTTTGTAATTTCACTCTACATTCTTGCCCAATCATTGAATCGCCGCCTAAAAAGATTCAATTAAAAAAGAGTAGCTCTGTTATACACTGGAAAAGTTAGTTAAGCCAAATAACAGCGTAAATAAATTAAGCCTTTAAAATGTAAGAATCATTAGTCACATAAAGCTAAAATAAAAATATAGATATAATATATACTCATGCCCATTTTACACCTCACACACACAGGAGACAGATAGGCCTTGTGGCGCAGTGGTAGTAAAGTCTATTATTGAGCCGAGAGGTCGCGGGTTCGATCCCCGCCCATGACTGACTCTTGTGTGATGAGCATAATTGTCAGTTGTGTGTCTGGGTGTTTAATATATATATATATATATGTGTGTATCAGCTATTTAGTTACCATAATACAAGTTTTGCTTAGTTTGGAATTAAATGGCCGTGTGTGAAATTGTGTCCTCATATATATATATATATATATATATATATATATATATATTTATTAGATGATTCACCGATTATTAGGAAATTGGGTATTTTTGTGTTATTTATAATACAAGCATTATGTATCAAATTCATATAAACAAGCTGGGCCGGCAGACGTTGTTCTGCCCTTTCCGGTAGTTAATGGCTCGAAAATAGCGCCACCTATCGGATCATAGCATATCTATAAACAAGTCGATAAAACAATATATTAAGTAAATATAAGCTCAATCGAATCGAATCTTCTTAAGTCGTTCCGATTTTTAAATATGTACATTATATGACATGACACATAAAACGTAATGATAAAGTTAGTGATAGTGACACTATAGCTTCGTTTTTTAAGTAAAGAATACTTAGTTTTTCTATTTGACTTGTTTTATACATGTCATAAATAATTAAACTAATAAAATCCATAGGTGAAACTTTAGGAAAAGTATGATACCGTTGACTGTTTGCGAGATAAAAAATTATTTATTTCAATTATCATTATAGAGAAGAGCTCGAAGTTGTTTAGGCGATAAGCTGCGTTAGCATTGCTGCCACTAACTAGAACTGCCCTCAACAATGGCTCTCAAGCAAAACCGTAGCCAGAATAAACCTCGTGAAGTACATATTTCAGATGATTACGAAGAGTTCCCAAAGTGTTTCCCACTAAGGTGGGCTATCTCACAGCTATAGCTTCTCAAATAAAGGTCACAACTGCAGTACCGCAGCTAAACATTCTTGTCCGAGTAGTCCTACTGAGTTGAGTTCAAGTAAAAGGAACATACTTGAATGTGGCCATTCTGTCATTGGGTTCATGTTAATTTCGAGGAAATGTCTAAACCGACTGAGACTGAGCCAAGGTAGGGATATAAAACATTAGAAAAACATCGATATCAACATCGCTAAACTAACAAAAATATCGAAATTTTGGTGCTAAACAAGTGGGCTTTGTGGGCGACTATTTTTTGGGCGTTAAATCTAAAGTTGACAACGTTTTTTTACTAAAACTTGTGGTTTATTTTGCTTATTACGGATTATTACGATGTTTGACGCTAAGCCGAGGTACCCAACGAAGTATAGGTACGAGCCTATGCGAGTGCAGCCTCTAAAGATTGTATTGGTTAGAATTAACAAGAAGTGGGGAAAAAACATGACCGACGCAAATACTAAATTAATCATTGAACAAAAATATTATTTAGTACAAAAATGATTATTATAGTATATCGGTGGTAAAAATTAAGAAAGTTCACATAGAAATTTGTGAAATGATGTTCTGACCTCAAATTTTATTAGCGAAGTAAAATCAAAAAATAGGTAGGTACAGAAAGCCAGCTCCATACAACAAGCGATAACGGCGCATGCAAACACAAATTCGTACATACGTGGATCTCAGTTCAAGTCGATCGAACACATTCGAGAGCGTCCGTGCTCACCCGATACACGTAATTATTGTTTTGTGTGTAATACTAGGTTCTGAATTGACAATGAATAAACTATCTTATTTTCGTTGTGTATTTGCTTGTAGAAATACTACATTAAATCGAAATAAATTAACGTTTTTTAGTAATCAATTTATAGATTTTTAGTTATTAGAAATAAAGCGAAATCTACTAAAAAAACTCGGCTGGTTAAGCAATCTATTTTATGGTAGTAGTGAGGCTTCATAATTATGAGTTTGTTATATTTTCAAAAAGTTTGTCATGGAAGTATCTCGTCAAAACGTAGGTACAGTCAGGGCCATAAATGTTACATTCGAGTTTTACTTTTACTTATGTTCAAAAAATGAGTGGATAAGGCTGTCTATTTCTAGCTGAATTAAAAAGTCTTCTTAGCTTAAATTCGCTGCGCTAATAATGAAATAAAATCATTGCAATTATATTTCATAGTAGTGGAACCCTAGTTGGGCTTTCCGTATTAATTATATTATCTTTATAATCCCGAAGTTCATTTTACTACGCACGGGGCGGACTTTTCAATAAAGATAACTTTATGTGACTTTTAAATTTTAACAGGTTTTCCATGCATTATTCTTCAAATACAAGTTATCTAACTATAGAAAAATCGCCCCACGATGAACTTACAATATAAAAACTAAACATAAAAAATAGAATTCAAAATTTGTTATATAAGAGAAAAAAAATTAACTTTATTATATGTGTCAATGTTATTTAAAAAAAGTTAAAAGTTAGTAAAATACGAAGCGTAAGTTTTCTAGCTAGATATAAATGCTACCTATACATATCTATATCAATATAAAATTATTTACTAGTTAAAAACAGACAAAAACCGAAAACGTCCTCATGAATTATCACCGATATTGCTTTGTATACTTAGGGAATTTTTTATTTTAGTTTTAATATGGGTATTCTATTGCTTCGAGCCATGGGCGTAACCGTTTTTGCCGTACCGTACATCTTTTTTCTACACTAAACTTGGCAATATGAGTTTACAGCACCTGATGGCGAGTACGATCCATCGACAATCGTCGCTGTAATGTTGACCTGCTGAAATGCATCTTCACGCCTCGTTTGATGGACCCAACATCTTAGCAAAGAGCGTAATCGTTAACTAGAAGACTGCTTCACATCCGTACGATTACCACGCGCTTGACAACAACTTGCTGGGGGGGGGGGGGGGGGGGGGGGGGTGAAGAGGGGAAAGCTGAGCCAGGTGGCTACGCCCATGCTTTGAACCTCCTTTATAGTATTACAATTACATAATATACAAAACTCTCGTTTAACTAAGTAGCAAGATAATACCTATCATATAGTGTTTATTAAACATAGATTGAACTATCGAACAATCTATATTTGGGCTTAAATTAACGATAGTACAAATATGCTATAATTGAAAAGGGAGGTACATAATTTGTGTGAGTGCAAGAGATCACGCGAATGGCTTAGTTTTCGCCTCGGTCTCCTAGACGTTAAATACGGCAATATGAAACAATCGATATGTTTTTTTTTTACAAACCTATCGATACTACTTGTCGGTTTTTTATACAATCCATGTTTAATGAACACTACTATCAAAGCAAAATTTTGTGGGAGCCAATAGTAATATCTTGTGTTACCAAATATTTTGTGTAGGAATATTAGAATATGCGAACCGGAGTGGTCGCCGTTAGAAGTCAACATTGAATTAGTTTATTAACACAACACACATCACTTTGTTCATAAAGTTCCACCCAATAAGTACTTAAGTTTAAGATTTACGTGTACAAATATACCCGTTTAATAATCATGGTGTGTGAAACAATGATTCATTATATAAAATTCATTCGCTCTATTTCGGGCAACATTTACCATTCTATATTACTATGATTCAGGATATGACATCACTATAAATGACAATATTTTGGTGTTTCGTTACACTTAAGGCTTCTATAATTTTGCAATGTGATTTTATATGTTAATATAAATTGTATCATAAAGCTTAAACCGTTTATGAATATACTGTAGCATGAAAATAAAATCTTAAATTTCTAATAGCAGAGTTCAGTTGCTTAACCCATTTTTAGGATAATTTTAAGAATACTTATAAACTAGTTTTGTTTGTGTTGCTGAGACACTTTCATAATGTCTTTCACTAATGGTTTAATTCCAGTCACATTAAACTATACCTTGTTCATCGTAAGAAGGCTTGCATGACATATCCACAGAACGTTTATTATTAAGTAGTGCAAATTATGACATAACCTAAAAACATGCATTTCGACTATAAATTATCAAAAACATTTTGTACAACAAAATCCTAAACAACTTCCTTCATACAATGATTTTTATGAGTTTTCGTATTTTTTATTACTACGTGCAGTGTTACTTTCTATATCACATAAAACTAGAGTAAACCAAAATAATAAAACCAAGGAATCGAAAATAAATCAAATTTATCGAACGCCGTTCTACATTTCATTTATTAGTGTCTTTTTTAATTTCTAATAAAAATGTATATTTACATATTTCTTACTTTTTACTGTGGCAACACGAAAAAGTGAATACTGACTGTAAGAATTAATCATATTATTTGGCGTCGAGCATTCAATAATAATAATTGAATGTCAATGTAAATTATTACAGTAGGATCTCAATTGTTGCTATTGTTTATTTTTTTTATTTCATTTCCTCAGCTTACACACATCTCAATTGATATAAATCATAATCGTATTGTCGATTATATTTAGCTGTAAAATGAATCGATAATCGAAATATCAACTTACAATTTGAGTTATGATACATTTCTAAAATAAATATTTGACGTGTCATGCAAGCCTTCTAAGGATGATTCAAGTATAAGTAATTACTTTTTTTGATTTTTTTTTTTAAATAAGTGATACCCTGAGCCGCCCAAGAAGCTGCTCCGGCCTTTACAGTACCAACTTGACCACTCAGAAGTTTTCAATTTAAGAAGAAACATTTAATCCTCTGAGAGAGTAAATGAAAAGTAAAAGTATTTTACATTGTATATATATTATTAATAATTAATACATCACGGTCTGAATCCAATTGGGACACAATAATAGCTTGATTTTCAATTAAAAAAAAAATTCATCTTTGGAGCTTTTCTTTACAAATACGATACATCATATGGCCAGGTATTTGAGGCGGATCGTTTCATACGATAAATAAAGGAGTATTTACAACGTCATGTTTTATACTATATAGTATATTTAAAAAATATATAGGACGTTAAAAGCGTGCTGTCAAATAAGTCATAACGGTTCGATTTCACACATTCATGATTTTCTAATTCACCCAGTTCTATATTTATTCGTTTATATGTAATAAACAAAATAGATATCTTACTTTGACATGTCAACTATTTTACGCTTTAACGAAAATTAAGAGTGCAAACTAAATAGTTAGGTGGAACACATACCATTGGTAAGTGAATGGACACAATACGGCAGGTGACGTCTAAACATGCATTATCTACAAATAGTAACAAATAACATTGTTTTATACATTCACCACCTTCTTCCGTTCAAAATATTTAAAGATCAACAACAGATTGCATTGGCTATTTCGTACAAAATATTCAACGTAACTCGCGCACGCGCAAACACTACCTTGTGTACACATCATGCACAAATTCATTTAACCTCGATCGATTCATGAAACCACTCACTGCTGATGTAGCGTTGGACGTTTATGCGAAGTACATGACTTTCTTGGTGACAGCGTGGACTGTGATAGCTCTTGCCATCGCGCCGGGCGTCCGGTCCTCGCTGCAGGCTGACTGGTGGCTGCCCTCGCCGGAGTCGTGCTCCTTCTCGACGAGGTGGTACCTCGCGCGGAACGCGACGAGGTGCGCGTAGTATGCGGGCGCCGGTATCGATACAGACCGAGTGCACCTCACGTACGTGTGGCACAGCTGGTACGTGAGACACTGCAGTTCATCGGATCCAAAATGGTTGTCGTCCCAGAGCACGTGATAGTGGGACGGCCTCGATGTACCCTGTAATAAAGAAATTAATAGCAAAATAAAAACTTTACATCTACTATACAGCTGATTTAAGACGGTAAAACTCCAAACCTCTTGCAGAGTTCCAGTGCATTTGCTAGAAAACACCTAAAATATCTTAAAACATATGCTAAAACAATTAAAAAAAAACTTGCCACAGAGATCAAAGAAAGTTACAAATTGTTTTAAATAATTGAAACACGAACGTTCCTGCAGCTATAATTAAAAGAACTGCTACAGAACTTGGCACGAATTAAATTTTAGTTCTTTTATCGGTGATAACGACTACCTTGAACGTTGTTCTACCGAATTTGGACCCTTTTTCACATTAATATTTTAGTTAGGATAGCATTTTGAAAAACTGCACAACACCATCTATTGCTATGTTGTATTGTATCTATTGTAGTGTTTGGTAGACGTATGAAAGTTATGGTTACCTCTGCAGTGCCTTTTTGTAACACATTCATGAAGAAAATCGACAAAATATCCATTTCACATTTAACATCAATTGAAATGTTTTGCTCAGAAACTAAATTGTGAAACAATACACTTAGTTTTTAAAAGTTTTATATTAAGTATGAATTGTTTTTTGTATACATATGAAATTGGCGTTTTGTTGAACTGGCCACTTTGATCTCAAATAAATGGCATTTGGTTAGGAACTCCAAATTCAAATTTATTTCAAATTTAGGCTTGTGTATTTGTGTTTCGAATTTAGTGATTCATTTGTTTTCGCACCATTTAATTTTCCTTTGACATCGTTCTCTTCACAAAATGGGAAACTTAAAATATCGTTTTGTTTACGAATATGAGTTTCACCGTTGCATCAGCGCTGCAGAAACAACTCGAAGGAATAATGATGTGTATGGGGAAGCTACTGTAAAAGAAAGCTCGGAACGTTTTGGAAATTTTGACCTACGAAAACAAACCCCGTGGACGGCCGGAGACCCTAGTTGATAATAAAGAATTAAAGGTGATTCATGGCAAACCACGTCAAAGTTAGCGGCAGGCTTCGGTGTGAGTGATAAAACAATTTTAATAAGCACACACACAAACACGCATTGAGTGCTGCGTTTTATTACTCAACCGTCACAATAACGAGGGAATTTTGAATTGTATATTGTTACTTGTGACGAAAAATGGATTGTCGTACAATTGGAAACGATCATCATAGTGGTTGAACCCAGGAGAACCGGCCACATCCAATCCCAAGCGAAAGTTGACTCAGAAAAGGGTACTAGTGAGTATTTGATTGACTAGTGCTGGTGTCATACACTAGAGCTTCCTAAGATCTGGCCAGACGATAACGGCAAGACTGTATTATTAACAATTTCAAACCATGATGGAAGAGCTAGCCGTTAAACAATTGAGACTGGTTAATCTATCTAACCCACTGCTGTTTCAGGAGAACGCTAGACCCCATATTTCACGACAAACGGTCACTAAATAAGAGGAACTGCGGTTGGAATGTCTCCGACAACCACCATACTCCCCGGACCTTGTCCCAACAGATTACCACTTTTTTCGGAATTTGGACAATTTCTTGCAAGGAAAAAATTTCAATTCCGATGAGGCTGTCCGCGTCCAGTTATCCTCAAAGGCGAAGTTACTCGGTGTTTTTATAGTATTGTGATTACGTTTCAGTTTTATCATTATTTATTATTAGTCTAAGTAGTAAAATATTGCATTCTTTTAATGCAAATTCTGGATTATCAGTATAATATGTTCAGCCAGAACATCTTATGATAAGTGACTACCAAATAACTCGGCTAAATACTGTACTGTAATATATGACAATAATTGTTTCTTTTTATAGTAGCCCGGAAATGTGACGGCAACATTGTTCGATTGTATATACAGTACCTACACAAAAACAACCGCGAGTTAGTATCTTAAATGAGTTTTCTTGGGTATTCTTAAAAGTCTTTTAATTCATTTTGTAATGATTTGGATTACAATTTATTTCAATTAAATTCAATTCAAATGATTATTAATAGAAAGCGGACAGGATTTTCCTCAGTATTTCATTGCTCTCAAAAAGTTTCGTTCACAGGAAACTAAAGCAATACTGCCATGTGAGACTTTTTATTGAACGATACAATAAGAATAAGTTTACGCGCCCAAGAAACCTATAGGGATGACGTATTCAATTCACAGCGAATTGCTAACTATCAATCGATCAAAAGTAGTGAATTTGAGAGAAAGCTTACCGCGAGTACCGCGCTGTGTCTTAGGAATCCAAACAATATACAAAGCAAGAAATACGACTAAATCGCCGATCTTGAAAGTCAGTACACCTACACATCTTTTTTCTGCTATTTTTCTAACATGTAATTTCACGCGGATGAAGTTGCAGGCGTAACTAGTAGTATATAAATGATTACTTAATGCGTATTTATTAAGCGACATGAAATCACCGATATGTGTATCAATATCGACATCAAGACCGAGTCAGTAGGTACATGGTGCAGCACTATTATACGCACACTAAAGTGTTTTGATTTTTAGCTCGCCCAAATCTAACCATTGCCGATCTAAGTTTAAATTAAATCTATGGTATATAGACACAACTTTTGTAAAACTTTATGCTGTATTTATTTCTTTATATGATATGTTCTTAATACACCCCTGATTTTCTCTCTGGAACATTTCCATGTAAGGGTTGCTGTTAGTTGCTATTATATATTTTGAAATATTTAAATAGATCAGTAATTACCGGTGTAGAATAATTTTTTAATAAATAATGGCAAGATTTGTACTAACTTGAATTCCTTGATGACTGCATAGATAGAAGTCAAACTCGGTGGGATGTGTTATGCCAAGGTCAACGGTGGTACCAGCCGGTATGTTGCCCGATTTACCAGACTGTTCTTTTTTATCAGCACAGAAAAGACGTGTATGGTGCCGTTTCTGAACCACGATGAACGTAATACCGGGCTTGTATTCAGCTTCCAACTAAAGAGAAAAAAAAGTTAGAATGTGTACGTACATACATTTATTGTAAATACCTAATCTTAAGATTTATAAAGCAGTAATGAACCACATCGACACCATCTAGGAATATTTTGTATAAAGTAAAAACTCAAAAAATACTGGTTGGTTTTAAAAGCTTATTTTGTAGCTCTCTTTGGATGATTCTGAATTTGAAAAAATAAATGAAAAACAAAACATTTGCGCGGCATAACTTAAGCGAAGTTCGAAGGTATTAATTTGTCTGTTGTTTGAATACAAATTCATTAGCCGCATCGTACGATACCGCGATCGTTGCGATTGGCGAATTGAACGGCAGGTACATCGTTCGGCTCACTCCGCCCCATAGCTTCGTCCACGGCTCGTACTCGCACGTAGGCCAGTCTGCTTCGTGCTTTGGCCGTGAACTTGCGTTTGTTTGTTTTTGTACGCGCTACGTCAATCCGGACGTTCGGCTAGTGCTGAGATATATGTGATTTACGGTGGTTGAAGTTCTTGCATTGTATAACTTTGAGTTGTTGTCCCAGGAGGGTTTTGATGAACAGATTACTTGCGTGATAGTGTCCTGTGGAATGTGAGGCCACACACACACACACTTACAGTTCACTCTACACACACATACTTCACAATCTGCAGTCCAGGTCGACGGGCAAGGTCAAGGTCACCGCCCGCTCCTGACGAGCTGAGTCTCTTTTGTTTGTTATTAGAATAATTACTGTGTATCGCAGCAATAGCTTCGAGAGGGATTGATATTGAATTAAGGGCCCAGCACATATTACGCGAACATTCTCGAACACCTACCATAGCTTTTGGTAATTTTTGGTGTCAAATTAAAGTTTTAAAACAAGTTAAGAGCTGTTAATTTCGAATTTATGCCACTATATGTATCATGCAGTGGCGCCATTTAACAAGAGAGGAAATGTTAAGGGCAGTAGGCATGCTCCAAGCTGGGGCAACTCAACGGAGTATTGTTGAGGAGATTGGAACAAAACAAAACGTGATATCAAGGTTATGGTTACGTTATCGTGCTACTGTTGAAGTGGCTGAAAGACACCCAGGCGGGAAGCACATAACCACCCAACTACAAGACCGATTTTTGCAAGTTGCCGCTAGAAGACAACCAAATGTTACGGCCATGCAGTTGGTTCAAAGGCTCCAGTTAGAGCGCCAGTTGCTTGTGAGTAACCAAACTGTGAGGAGAAGACTGCATGAAGCTAACTTTCATGCTCGTACACCGCTTCGTACTCCAGCACTACGCCGAGGAAATCAGGGATAAATATTACAGTGAGCTCGTGAACATTTGCTCTGGGAGGACAACCAGTGGTCTGTAGTGCTGTTTATCAATGAGTCCCAATTCGGTTTCCATACAGATGCACAAAGAGTACGCGTATGGCCAGTTTCTGGTTGTGAAAGCCGTCTGCAACACCCTCAGGAAGTCTATCCATACCACGGCGGGACAATTATTATGCTCCAAAGAATTTTCCTGCAGACATTGCGACTGAAGAGCAATTTTTTTGGCATCTTAGCAAGACCTGAGGCAATATCCTGCAGCAAGACTGATAATAACCTGAATCAAAACATGAAAAAACGTTGCAGGACCGTTGTTAACATCATGGGTGGGTTTACTGACTATTGATTTTTCACAGGATTGCAAAAAACGGAATAATTTCGCTTTATTTTTCACTTTTTCATGAAAAGCACATTCGTCGTTAGTTTTACCATTATTTGAATTTTCGTGTTAATTAAAAAAAAAATTAAATTTACGCAAAATAAATTTTGAGGAAATTGAGAAAATCCGAAATATTCCTAGACAGTGTTGATTAGACACATACTCTTACATAATCTTATAGCTTATTAGTAGTAGAGGAATAACGTACACTTCCTTGCATAAAAGCTCATCAAAACCGGTTGAGAATTAACAAAAAAAATTTTTATGAATTGTTAATGTATTGTCGACGATTCTAATAGCCCAGGGTTTCTCAACCTTTTTATATAGTTTCAACAAAATGTTTCTAAATTTATTTATATAACTAAGCTGACCAACAAAATTACGGCCCGCCTGATTGTAAGCGGCCACCGTAACACCATAGGTATCAGTAGCACGTTTTCGAGTTTGAACTCCCTTCCCCAAAGGGTTCTAGAAACCCTACTCACCGCAGGAAGCACAAGACAAGACAAGCTGCGATCTTCTGTAGGGTGGAGGTATTCCATAAGTTTTTGTGAATAAACAATTTGGCCTTGTAATTTTTAATAAACCAACCTTAATACAAGCTTCTCTGACGGCAGTGAGTTCGTGCTGAAGAACATGTATAAACTGCCCCTCGGAGATACCGTCCCGGTACATGATAATGCGATGCGGCTTGAACCCACCGGTGCTCTTATAGAACATAATCAATAACTCTTGGACCATACTGCTCATTTCGTGAACTATTTCTTGTCTGTAAGAATATAATTAAAGAACTTTTTTTTTAACAATTTTCTAATTTGAGTTAACTGTAGTAGAAATATGTATTTAACGACTAACACTGCAAGCTATTTAAGGTATGATCATTCTGTACTTAGGATTATTGTATTGTTACTTTCTATATAAACAATTCAATATACTCAAAATATCTGGAAAAGTCTAGAATCCACTATAAACATCGAGTATGTATTCATAGGTAACAAAACACGTCACGGAACACGCACACATTGAAACTTTATCAGTCTATTTACGTAAGCAAAAAAAAAAAGACTGAAATTCCCCTTCCCCCTTCTTTTAAATTATATCGGTATGATAAAAGATAGATCAAGCTTACTATAGGAACTTCAACCCGTCGTTTTGTCGTTCTATGAACTTTGTTTGCGACTGAGAACACCTGGATAGTAACTTTGTTCCAGTTTTGTCTTGATGAGTAACTAACAGCATTTTATTACCCAAAAGTATACCAGTATGTTCTTACCTGTGTTGCTGTACGCGGACTGTAGCCGCGTATCGCGACGGGTGCGCGTCCATGGAGCCTACTACAGCTGCTATAGAGGGTTTCTTATTGTCGCCCGCCGGCGGATGCGTCACGTCCACGCCCAAGAATATTACGGGCTCGTTGAACACCTTTACATACGGTATATAAAGTAATACACTATGTTATATGCTACAATTTGATTATAATAAGAGGTAGCTTTTGTCTAGACAGCGGTCTGGCCGGGATACACCCAGATAAGGTGCTGGATTAGTTACAGATTTTCTATCTAATAATGCTGAAGTAGCGAAAAGAACAGTTAAAAAATGTTTTACTATTCCACAAACAGATTAAATATCGCGTTCTCTCTTTTGTATGCAAGTAAAAGGGTCAGACAACTGCGTTTCGAGGTCAGAAGGCGTAAACTATTGCCAAAAATTTATAAATGCGTTAATATGACTTACTTTATTAGGAGCAATACTTACCTACTTTTTAAAATGCTATGTATAAAATCATACAATTTTTATTTATATAAATAAAAACATAGTTTACCTTTGGACGAAGGGAAGGAACGAGTATGGAGTTGATGCCTCCAAGTTTGACGTTAATTTTGAGACATAGATTACTCAGCGTCTGCGGCGATGTTTTGTTAACGTTTTTAGCCTGTACACACTGTGTTGCCATACCGAGAACCGTATCACCGACTCTTTTTACTTCAGCTGTTGAGTTAACACATATATAGACGTGTTTAGCGATCCAAAAGAGGAAAATATATAAAGAGCATAGTCCTAATTATTTAAAATTTTCAAAAATAATGTCATAGTTAACATTCCTTAATTAAATATACCGTAAACACATTGACGTATTATGTACTACGTACTAGAGACGACATCTCACAACAAGAGAAACACAAGTAAAGGGGTAACATTTCATCAGTAAGTTCAATGTATTAATGCGCGCGTCCCGCGCCCCGCGCCCCTCGGTATCAAGTGGAGCACAATTTTTGTTCGTAACAGCTGCTCTGGTATGTAGTACATAATACCTCAATGCGTTAACGTGCCTTTTTATTTTCAATCAAAATTCTTATTCTACTTTCATATACTTGTACTCCCATACACTTATGAATAAAAATAATATTGTGTATGTAAGTAATGTGTGAGTTTAAGTTAGTACTCAATAAGGCTGTGTACCAGCATTAAAATTATTCCCATTATTCTGTATTAAATTAAATAAAAACATAGGAAAAAGATATTATAAGAATAATAGCTGGTACCCGCGACTTCGTCTGCGTATTATTGGATAGTCATAGACTATCTGTGTGCCAAATTTCATTGAGATCTGTTCAGCCGTTTTAACGTGATTGAGTACCAAACATCCAAATATACACACTTTCACATTTATTATATTAGTAGGATACAGCTTTATCTTTAGCTTATCTGTGTAGCACTCTGACTATCCATAATAAAAAGTTTAATTAAGGGTAAAAATAACTTGAGAGATTTTTTTCTTGGAAAAGGTTATCTCAAAGCCACGATGATTTTCTATGAAATGTATGGAAAACTTTTTTTGGCGATTTCTGATATTTTTAGTACCTACTCTAACCTCAGTTGGTCCCATAGAGTTTATTGAACCTTATAAGAAACAAGATCAATTGACATGAAAAAAGTTTTTGTGTAAATTGCCCATTTTCTTGCTAACTTTACTGACCACTTAAAAAAAACTAAAAATGTCGGTCAAAATGTCTCAAAAAGTTAAAGACAGCCTCTTCAAAAAGTTTTCGTGTAGCTACAAAGGTTAAGGTACCTAACCTTACTGCCCCATCTTAAAAATCCACCCTGTATACCTACCATAAAGAAGTGTTTTTCCTGGCAACACAAAAAAACACCAATTGCAGTTGCACAAATTTAGATTTAAGATACATAATTGAAGATTATTTCCACTTTATTCTTAACTTTGTAAAAAAAAGTCATTGATCTAAAAAAAACCTACCATAAACAGGTGTTTTTCCTGGCAACACAACAACAACCAGTTGCAGCTGCACGAACGTAGATTTCAGGTATTTGAACATAGGTTCCACTTGGTCCGGACCGGTCGCGTACTTGCAGAAACAGGGTTGGCCGATAATCGGCATGCCAGCGTCGTTTGATATCTTTTGCAGTTGTTGTGTGAAATTTCTGAAGATTCAATGATAATATAGGAATTTCATCTACATTTGTGTGGAATGCAGGAGGTCGAATACTGCTAAATACTAACAAAGCCAATAAATTTTCAAACACATAAATTTCGCAGTTAGTTCCAGGTGGTCAAATAACATATTGTTCGCTTTATATTTTGTGGGTAAAGATCTTATACATTGTAAGTCGAACGTTTACCAAAGGCAGTCCAGAATAACATTATAATAAACCACAAAGCAGATGTAGTCGTCCCGAGATCAAAATAACATGAATGTCATAACCCGTTTAGGGAGTAACATAAATTTAGGTTTTTTTTTTCTAGGGTTCATAAAATGTGCAGAGCACGACTTACGACATGAAAAAAATCGAGGCAAGGAAATTCAAGGGTTTACCACTATTATTGGAATGTAAAAAGCATAAAAACACATTTTACAAAACATGACAATGGGAGTTTCAAACACATTTTACAAAAAATGACGACAGCAGTTCCAACCACATTTAACTTTCATTTTTGTATCACTAGTACGAGACTTTAGAAGCACCTGAAATAAAAATCTCACCCACCTTAAAATCCGTAAATATTTTACTATGTGGCTATATTTATATTTGATATAATTGATGGAGTCAGGGGAAATGTGAGTAGGCCATCTTGGCAACATTTCTTGGTAATTACTTTTTAGCACGGTGTATATAGAATTAGTGATTACACTATATCTTACTTGAGCGCATCTTCGCGAACTGTACGTTGAGGCGCAAAACAGGCAATTGCCCAAACGCGGATTTCGACCCCCATAAAAAACTGTTTCCCGCGCATGTCCCAGACACCTTGATTCGGCAACGCCTGCTAAAGGAAACAATCCCAAATTAACTGAAGATCAAAAACATCAATGCGAAAATGTATCATACAGATTCATAATAATTTACATAATAATATTGTTTTATACAGCATACACCTGGACTTTTATACTTATCTCGAGTTCCTTATAAATCACCTTTTTTTGTGTTATTATTGTTATTGGGATCCAAAGTAATTTGGTTTATAAGGAATTATTCATAATTTGGAATAGTTGCAAATTACAAAGTGGAATCTTAATATTATATATATATTGGTAAATAAGTAAATTATTTGCACTCCAGCCTTTATAGAGTGCAGATTTGGATTTACGAATTTTCAATGGCAAAAATTTGACATTGAAGCACTTTCCTCAACATTTGAGATTTTAAACAAATTTGGCAACCCCTTATACTGCTTCGTTTCATTTCCTAGATCCAGAACTGAGAGAGTATAAAGTTTTCCACAGTTAATAGCTGTTGTAAGTAAAAAGAAAAAATATATCTAAAATAATATATGCCTTTTGTTACTAACAAAAAAAACTGATCACTAGCGGTGGGTGATTATTAGATATACTAATGTAAGCATTCGATTATGAAGACATATCGATTATAACCATTAGTAATTACTAACATTAGCTACTAATCGTTTTTCAAGATTATGAATGATCATTTATCATCGAAATATCTTGATTATGTAAGTCATTCATCATCATTCAATCGCCCACCTCTACTGAACACTGCATATGCATCACAGTAACAAAAAAATATATATATATCATAACGGGTGCGGTTGGGGGACGCCCGTAAGGAATGCTCATTGATGTAAATTTTATATATTAAATATATCACACAAAGTAACAGATAAACCATTGAATTACTGAACGCGAGAATTTTTCACGAAACCATCCCAAGGGGCCCACTCGAAATGCGAATACCAGAGTTTAAAAAAATGGCTTTGTATGAATTTGTAAATTTAGGAAAGGATAGCTTCTGAATTTGTTACTTTTATTTAAACACACCTCACAAAATTTGTAGGCGGTAATATAAAACAAATATTTGCCAAACCTAAACATACCAGATTATATAATTTTAGTCCATTTCATCGAAAGGAGTCAATTGTGTAAACAAACCTACGACTGAGCAATTTCTCCTCTACGACTCAATAAATTTGAAATCACTTTAGAACTATGTATTAAGCATTTTTAAACATTGTAAAAACACTTACACATAACATACTTATTATTTTCATTAAATATATCGATTTCTCGACATTAAACAACAAATAAAAGCGATATAACTCATTGCAAAACATCGATTTACAATAATTTAGACCTAAAAATAATTTTAAATTAAAATGTTTCATAATATTGGAAAAAATTATTTGGTTGATAGATATTTAAAAACAAGACAAAAAAAATTTAAGAGAAGACTTTTACACTTTGAGAAAAATTTAACAGAAAATACCTGTAACAGACATTGTTACGTTTTTTACGTTGGTTATTCGCAACATTTGTGATTAAAATCCTAGTTTTTTTATGTAATAACTTATCTCGTAGTAACATAGTTATATAGAACCAACATATATTTGAGATTGATTAATAAATTAAGTTTTAGTTAGGAATGGTTTATGAAAATTTATATGGTCATTCATAGCATTTTAATAGTTCATGTATTGCCTTTTATATGTTAAATAAACAGTGAAAAAATAGAGGAATAGCCAGATTTAGAAAGCAATGTCACGTGAGTATGTATGCACAATTATATAAAATAAACCCGATCGTAAGTAAGGTAATGTATTAGGAATAAAATTAAATAAGACACATTAGGAATAAATATAAAACATTGAACTTCTAATAATTGTAATAGTCAAACTGCTAGTTATTAGTATTGAGTATAGCGGGTGTCACTTCGAGCTTACCAAAGAGTCTTAACAAGTATACAAGCGACAGGCAGAGAACTTTAAGATCTGTCTGTATATAGTTACGAATATTGGTACTACGAGAATAAGAAAATATTATTATAATATAAGAATCGATTTACAACCCTTTCTGTTATTTATTCACAATATTCACTAAACGCGATATCTATACTAATATAATAAACGGAAAAGTTTTTTTTTGTTTAAACTCGCTAAACTCTGGAACTACCAGTCGGATTCCAAAAATTCTTTTTCATATGGTAGCCAGGCTCACGTGGAATAGTATAGGATATATAACATTAGACTACAACTCCCCCCACTTAGCCTTAAAAATTGATTTTTGTTACGTAAGTCAGAAGTTGAAGCCTTCGCAACTCCTTTATCCGCGTGCGCCGGCTTAATGGTTAATGTTACGTAAATACAATATTCTACAAAAATATTGGCTATTAGTATATCAAAAAAAATTTGAGTGATAGCATATACCTATCTATCTCTTATATATAAGCCACAATAACTTATTATATACGTACCAATGTTTCTACACATAGTTCAAGTGATAATATCTGAAATAAAAACTTTTGCAGCGACTTACAACAATTTGGATTTTTTTCTATTTTCGAAAAAATACAAATGAAATTACAAAAAATCTAAAGACGTATCCGGACATCGAGAAGCATACATCACGAATAATATGTAACTAGGTCACTACGCATGTCTTACATTGTCTTAGGCAGTACTGCTTAGTGACCGCATTCGCACAGACCTCTTTGATTAGTAAGAGTTGGACACTCCATATGGGCGATTTGTACTGTACTGTTTTTAAGTGCAACTTCTTTAGGCACGGAGAGGAAAAAAAATTATAATGTGACATTACATCAACCGTTACGTTACGGATGACAAGTAATGAGCTAAAATGGTAGTTTGAAATAATAAAAAAAAATTCCAAGAAGTCATGAGGACTGCAGACAGAAGTAAAAACTTAAAACTATAAACATTTTTTCTAAACTTCAAATGATAGAATTAATAATAATAATAAATGTAAAGATTATTAATATCATACTATTTCCATTTCTTTATTTTCTCGATGACAGTTCTAATTTGATAGTTGTAGTGTTGTGACCAAATAAGTAATGATATCGATCTGAATGAATATCGATATGAAATAAGTTGTGACGATTCATCAGATTTTGATTAAAATAAATAAATAAAAATTACCTACCTGTCGTTATAATTATTTCGTTTCATTGTCGAGTACCTCTATACCTACTTATTTTACAACAGCTTGGAAAATTTTGAAGAAGTTGGCATTATCAATAAAGAATTAATACGTGTAACATCTTGTAATGAAATATAATATTAGTTAATAAATTTGTACAAAAGTATCCGACAGTAGTTTAGTTTATTACATTTTGTAAAAAAATATCGGGTCTGTTATCGTGTTACGTTTATCGATATAGCTCCATCCCTATCAGTTTCTCCGACTCCGTCATATTTTTATAAAATAATGCATACATAATGTAAAAAAGACGCTCGTTCAAGTTTTCACAGGAGCTGTCATCGAGAAAATAAAGAAATGGAAATGGTATAATAATAGAATTAAGAAAATACAAATATAATTTGAAATAAGAAATACTAACTTTGTAAAATATAATTGTATAACATATAAAATATTTCTTGTTAATCATTAACACGTCACGTGACCATGTCGATAACGACTTACATGAATTTACTCCCTATCCAAACCAGAATAGAAGTTATCACTTCAAAATTTAGCTGCAAAGTAACTAAGTGACGGCTTTTCATTACAATCCAAAAACAATGATAACTAATGACGGTCGCTCTTGTCATACCGGCCTACAATTCTCTCGGATATTCACTGTCTGATCCCAGAGCGCGACAAACCAAAGAGTTTATCACGATGTGGTCCTGACCAAGATCCCTCGCTTGTTTACTGGATATAATATACAGGCTGATCCCGGAACTCGACACACTCGTGCCACATTTGCGGGTGTAACATTTTTTCTATGGTTATTGCGACCAATTCAGCCACAATTATCGTATCCTATGTCCGATTGTGCAATAAAGTTTGTGTGTGTGTGTGTGTCAGCTCCTACGCACGACTGAAGTTTACTCCTTACGTACGATTGTCTTTGTATATGAAATAGGCAAAGAGATGACTGATTGATTGACTGACCAAGTAATTAATTGATTGAGTGTTTGATGATTTATCTAAAAGCAAGAAGATGTATGTATACACATACAAGATTTCAAAGTGAAAGGTGCGCAAGGTACGTTGCGCAGAAAAAATGTAACGCTTTTATAAATTTCACTCATAAAACATCTATATGCCTTATATGAAAGCTGATTCTTAAGGGGTAAAATCTAATAAATATTAATTTCATAGCGTACAATGTGAATATGAACGAAAAATTAAACAACTCGCCCATCATAATATCTAAATAAATCGAATTTATATTTCTTTAGCGATCTTTGCCTCGCGATGTCTGGATACGCTTTGACATATATAATAACAAAATCCAAACGATAGTAAATCACGACAAGTCAGTAGAAAGGAACTTATTACCTGTCCGCCCAAAGAAGATACCCGCCCGCCGTACTGTAGCTTCGGTGGAGGTAGAACCCTTCCTCTTACTTCCATCATGTTATTCGATATTGTCAGCCCAAATTCTTTCACGTATAAATCAGTGTTGAAGTTTGCACGTCGCACTAAATTATTGATTTCTCTTTCCCTATTAAAGAGATTTAAAAAAATATATTTGTAGGTTTAGCATTTGGCCTCAATTTCACCTGTTGTTAAGTGACGATGTACCCTAAGCTGGTAAAACGGTAAGTGTAATAAGGCGACTGGCTCTCAGGTGCCTATAGATGCTTGAGGACAGATTTTCAACTTAAGGGTGGTAGATAGCCAGGCGGGCATTAGAAAATGCCCTACCACCATAATATGGCTTTATCACAATGTTTTCCTTCATCAAAAGCTAAGTGCTCGTCGCGGCGGATGGGGCTTGCGAGTGGCTACAGTGCGTGCCGAGCTGTTCTAGCGTTTATACGTATTTCAGGTGTTACAAACCATGGATGAGGATTTGTTATTTTTACTAGACAGTTTAATCCTCAAACGGGAAATGTAGAATACAAGAGATGGTGTGCACAAAATTAAAATTTGTACTTTTATATTTCAGTATTTATCGCCATTAGACGCGCTTGGGCCGTGCGACAAGAACGAAATTATTTGTTACACCCGTCAACCGCGCATTGTGTCGCTCGCTACATAGGCCCGTAGTGTGGCCGCAACGGGCGGATAGGAACGTTTGAAAACAACGCGCGCTATCTCGCTCAAGTCCGTCGCGCTAGGCTCCCGCCATAGTCACTACAATATGGACGCAAACGGCGGTTTCATATGTTTGATAATTCGCGACCGTCGTCGCAATCGCTCTAGGCCTGCACTGTGGACCACGCCTAAGGCTCATTGTAGGGATTCGAATCTACTGCGTTCGACATGGTGTATGTAAATGCTGCTACCACTAAGCAATAGCTGCTTCAAATACGAGTAAAGAATCTTAAAAATACAAATTCTGTACTGATATAAGCCCAATGAAATTTTTAATAATCTCCTATTAATATTTTATAACTTTCTGATTAATAATAACAAAAGATCAATAAGTAATCAAAATAATAGATGTTTTTGGTTATTGTAGAATCAACTTCTTAACATTACATTTACCAATTATCTGTCTATATTATATACAACAATATATTATTATATATGCTTTTTAAATTAACACAGTACAATACATTTTAAAACAAAATATATAAGAGAGATAAGTGGAGTTCTTTCTGCCTACTCTCATAGGCATACGGCGTAATGATAGATAAATAAGTATTATTATCCTCATCTAGATAGACATCTTTAGAAATGGTAAGGTTTTTTAAAGTTTACGGGAAAGTGACGAAATTGTGCCAAATGGCAAGCACAGTACAATGAAACACCAATGATTACCGACTGACTGTTAACTGACGACGATTACAATCTGTCAATGGTTGGTAGTGTCATGCCGGCTTGCAAGCCTTTCGTCAGCTGGATATACACTGACTGATCCCAAAACGCGACAAACTAAAAGATAGTCACTGGGATGGGTTTATCACTATGCACACGTTGGTTGCGATTGCGAACCAGTCGAATACAGACTCCTACCACTTTGCAAGTTATGTTATGTCAGTGATCAGACTTATTATATACTTGACTTTTTAAATCAAGCTTTTATTAAATATTTCAATCATTTTAAAAGCTCGTAACGCGCAAGAAAGTTATTTCGTTTAAATTCGCCTTTATCTTATTAAATAAAAAAGTTGTTTAAAAAAATATTTTTTTCCTATTTTTCTTAGGTAAACTTTTCATTTGATACCCATATCATGGGGTTGCATAAGAAATAACTGGTCTGCACCTTTGGCAATCCGCCATATTGGATTTAGAATGACGTCACTTAACCTAAACTAACAATGCATTGTTCGTTCAAACTAAATATGTATGTAAAATTTCAGTTCAATCGGATGAGGATTACTGTATTAAAATTCAATTGCAAGATTTGACCCATACTAACAAGGTAAGTTAAATAAAAGCTTGTATATTATTATGATCATGTGCATACCTGTCAGGAGCTGAACGAGCTGTGGCTTTGATCATCGTTGATGTCTGCATGTCTGTTAACTTCTTGATACACCTCTGCCCAGGTACAATGTTACACACCTCAAGCGGTAGATATGTATGCTTGTGCTCTTGACCGACTTGCAAGCATGGCAAATGTGGATACCTTAGTTTCATTTTATATTTGTCCAAAAAGTATTTCGCAACAGTACATTCAACCGTTTGTCCATTTTCAAGTTGTAAGGGAAATCTGCAACAAAATAAATAATTAGTAACACATTTGTGTTAACTAACGATATTATGTCTCTTATCTGAAAAATGAACTTAATTTTAAATAATGTTGATAATACGTAAATGAATAATATTTTAATATTAATGTTATAAAAGCTCAAGAGATAATTTTTTTTGTTTGTTTGTTTGAACACGTTAAACTCTAGAACTACCAGTCAAATTCTATATGCTATTATTACCTGACTCTGCAGACATTGTTCTGCCATTTCCAAGAGTCAATAACTCGAGCACAGCGTCACCTATTCCGATTTTTTTTTCTGGACATTAATGAACAAAACATAAAAGGAATTATGTTAATTCATCGTTCGAATCGTGAGTTATGGTATTAATTCATAAAAAATATAATAGAAAGAAAAAAACAATTCCAGTTTATCCTATCATTCGAGTAACTTTTAAAAATTGCCTTCCTTAAAAACTTTATTTTGACTGTTACTAGCATAAAAAATTGAATTAGCCAAACCATTCCAGCCATTCTCAAGTGATATGCTTACCAAAGAACAGTGTTTCATTTTTATTTATACAGTAGATTGACTTATACAGGAAGGTTGAGGAAAGGAGGAAGGAAGTCTGTATAACTTTACATTGCGACACTAAGAAGCGGAACGTCAAGTAACCTCACAATCTGCAGGCAAGTACAGGAAGTGAAAAAACAACAGGCTATAAGGGTGCGTTGCTGCTAATGGCGTCACGCAGTGAAGAGTTAAATTTTATATGTGTGAAACCGTGGGGCACAACAAATATTGTAACATACACTGATTATTGTTATTAGATATTAAGTCACCGCTGAACATGTTTTGTCCTTCATTTGGTAGCTACAACAAATATTACCTACTAACCCAAAAGTTCACTAAAGTCATATCAGCCATATCATATGAGACTCGCCTTTTCATGTATCGTTCTAATTAATTTTTGCAAGATATGGTTTTCAAGTACATATCAATGGCTATAAATTTCACATGGACCGGTTCTAAGATGCGTAATGGTAAACTAGTTTTCGCCCATTACTTTATATCATAAAACAGAGTCCTGAACGCTAATAAAATGGAATGTAATTCGGTTTTACAGCGCAGGCTGGCGGGGCAGTTCAAACCTCTTGTCTTCAGGTATATAATATAATGGAATTTAGAATTTTCCTATGAATGGTTAAGGAATTTAGTGAATAAGTTATTTTACTTAAAAGCTGATGATATATGTATTGAGTTTTCCCTTTTATCTGAAACCATATTTGTGGTAATTGTTAATTTCTCTTTAATGCACAAGTTGTGAAACATGGGTCTCATTTGGAAATGGGAAATTCGAGGATATTAAAACAATGAAAGGAATCATAGACGACAATTTTTTTTTTTCAATAGAGTTAAATATTTTTAAGACTTGGAGAAAAACATCAAGATGTTTCCATTGTTTCGGAAGAATTTACATCATCCAATTTAAAACTTAAACTACAAAATATAGCTTATAATCAGCCTAAACGTAGCTTTCTATCAATTAAAGATTTTTTTAAAAATCAAATTAGTTATTAGTTAAATTTTACCTCTTTATAATGTTAGTGTAAATATACAACTTGGCGCTACAATGGCGAAATTAATTAAACACACGGGTTGGACGAACAGTCAATATTCATGAAAATAAATAAACAATATGTATGTAGTTCGTTGGTGGTAGCAGTGGTAGTAAACGGTACTATTAAGCCGAGAGGTCGAAGGTTCGATCCCCGCCCATGACTAACTTTGTGTGATGATCATATATGTCAGTTGTGTGTGTCTGGGTGTTAAATATCTATATATGTATGTACAAGGTGTCCAGAAAGGGTATCGGGTATTTGTAAGTTCAATGAAACAAAAATTATTTGTATGCAATAAAAAAGTTTATTGTTTATTATTAGCATATGAATTGGAGAATTATTTGGAAAAGATGATGTTATCCAAATGATGACCGTTACGTTGCTGGCACTCTTCTAAACGGAAACGAAGATTGGCGATAACACGTTGACACATAGCTATCGATATTTCTGACCTGATGTTTTGCTTTAACTGGGTTAGATTCGTCGGATTGTTTTGATAAACCTTACTTTTAAGGTATCCCCATGCAAAATAGTCAAGCGGGCTAAGGTCGGGGCTTCTGGGAGGCCAGTTGATGTTACCCCTTCGCGAAATGACTTTATTAGGGAATAATCCGTTAACAACTTCCATTGAGTCATTTGAGGTATGGCAAGTGGCCCCATCTTGCTGGAACCACGTTCTTGAGTTGAAACCTGCAAACTCCTGCAACTCTGGGACCAAAAAATTTCGCAACATATCGCAATAACGGTCACTATTCACATTAATTGCTCGGCCTCGTTGATCTTCATGAAAATAAGGACCAATTATGCCTTTAGCAGACATAGCGGCCCAAACAACGACCTTTGGGCTATGCAGGGGTCGTTCATGCTTTCGTCTCGGATTCTCCACTGCCCAGTACCGACAATTCTGCTTATTAACATGACCATTCAGGTGAAAATTTGCTTCGTCACTGAACAGTATGTTGTTAAAGTTGTTAAATCGCTGCAGCATTTCGTTCGCAAAATTCAGTCGATTAGCATAGTCCGTATCCTTCAATTCTTGAACCAATTGAATTTTATAGGCTTTTAGATGTAAGTCTTTCTTTAAAATCGAATGTAAAGACGATTTTTTGATGTTCAACGCTTGGCTTCGCTTTTGGATGGATAAAGACGGATTTTGACGAACCGACGCCTCAACTTCTTCAATTGTTTCTTCATCGCGAACTGAACGAGGACGACCAGAGTTTTGAATTTTAACTGTCGCACCTGTATTCTCGAACATCCTGATCCATTTCCTAATGCTATCGTCACTTGGCGCGTGGCGTGTACGATATTCCGCACGATAGAGACGTTGAGCAGTCACTATTGAATCACCATTACGATAATACGCTCGTACGCAAAATGCGCGATGCGTCCCCGAGTACTGTTCCATCGTGACTAAAACTCCACAAAATGGCGGACGCCACGAACCCCTCCCCGCACCCTTTAGACGCCACGTTTCGAATATGGCGCGAAAACAAATACCCGATACACTTTCTGGACACCTTGTATATCAGCAGTTTAGTTACCATATTACAAGCTTTGCTAAGTTTGGAATTAAATGGCCGAGTGTAAAAAAAAAAAGTTAGTAAAATGAAATAATAATATTTTCAAACAAATTAAATTATAAGTTAGGTAACTAAATTCACATTACTCTATGGAACCGATTCATTTATTAATTGTTGAAACTTTGGATACTAGTACTTGTTAGTACTTGCGTGAATGTTTCCTTCCGACTTAGTATCATCACCGTTAAATACACTCATCAAAAAAGTCTAAGCAACATGTACTAATTTAAATTTTAGGATGGTTCTTCACATTATAATCGTTGTATTTTATTTTTAAAATAATATCTTTAGGGTTCTATGATGTAAAAATAACAGCTGTTGTCTTTATAAGTTCTTTTAATAACAGAAATGAACAATATTAGAATATACTGTAGAAACTAAGATACATAAGAAACTAAACTTTTTTCTTACAAAATGAAATTTCTAAAGAAAATGTATTTATTGTGAAAGAATAGAACCATTTAATACAAAGTATGGGCTCCTCTGCTATTCAGAACTTGTAGGCAACGATTATTCATTGAATTAATGAGACTGTTTATGTCATTTTGCGGTATTCGCTCCCAATGGAATTGTAGCAAATCCTTCAGCTGTTGGGTTGTTGTCGCTCCGTCCAAGTCCATCAAAACACGTCTCTGGAGCATGTCCCATGCGTGCTCGATGGGGTTGAGATCTGGCGATTGTGCAGGCCAGGGCAATACCCGGATGTTCTCCGTTGCAAAGTATTCACTGGTTCGCCGAGCTGTATGTGAACGCGCATTGTCATGCATTAACCTAAAATCGGAGCCAAAGGTTTGTGCAAATGGGTAGACATAAGGTCTGAGAATATCCTCAATGTAATTTTCAGCATTCATGTTTCCAATTACAAAAACGAGCTCAGTTCGCTTGTTCTTCATAATACCCGCCCATAACATAATTGTTGAGCCGCTGTATGATTGAACTTCCTAAACGCACCTGAGCCTTTCAGTATTTCCGGGCCGACGATACACTCGCACCCTTCTTGTATCAGGCCTAAACCCGAATCGCGACTCATCGGAAAACATAATTTTATCACATTGTTCCTGGGTCCATGTTATGCGTTCTCTACACCATTCATATCGACGAGCGCGATTCCCGTGACGTATCGGTGGGCACCTGATTGGGCGTCGAGTTCGTAGGCTGTACTCATGCAGTCGATTTCGCACAGTTTGAGGTCTTACATCAACACCACTTGAAATTTGTAGCCTCAAACTTATCTCTCGAGCGGTTAACATCGGCTGGCGTCTTGCAGTCAGTTGTATGTACTTGCTTGCTTGCTGAGTGGTTGTACTCCTTTTATGGCCTGGATGCTGTTCAGCGGGTTCTCCTGTATTATTGTAGCGCTGCCAAAGATGACATATAACACTTCTATGAATGCCAAAATGTCGAGATACCTGAGAGTGATTACTTCCCGCTTGCAACATCCCTACAGCTCTTTGCATTTCATCTGCCATCAAATGACGTCGCTTCATGACGTAAAGAATATCTAACAATTCAATTTTGTCGCTAACTTTATTTAAATGGTTGGTAAAATTCTAAAATCAAGACTAAACGTAGCAATTAAAACGCACTTAAATTCAAACAAATTCGCAGTCATTTGAATTTTATGAAAAAACAAAACATAATCATAAAACATATTTTTTTTTTACAACCAGCCAGTATGTCATCAATAACAAAAAAGTTTACTTACCTACGCACTTTGTTTGAGTAAATATTTAGAAATTAATTAATATAAATGGAAAAATTTGTAATATCACGCATGTTGCTTAGACTTTTTTAATGTGTGTAGGTGGTGTGCAAGTCCTTTCAAAAAATAAGTGTGTTAACTGTAAATTTGAGGACTGAATTCAGGAAGGATCTAGGTTACATATCAGTATGCTTTTCTGTAGAAGCTTAGCGGCAGAAATAGGTGTGGCGTAGTGGTGCTCCCGAAGTTGAAACTTGCACTTCTTCTGCTCTTATTAATTGAACACTATAACTATATAATTCAACTTTTATATTGATAAACAAGAGTATAACTTACGATTGCATTTGCGCAGGTCTGCGAGTTACATTACACACTCTGTATTTCCGTTTCATACTCCCACAATGAGTGATTTCGATCTTCAGTCCTTTTATTTCTTTAGTGAACTTCACTCTTTGTGAGTCTGTGAGTGGCTTCCTTTGGTCATTAATGTCCCGTATATCAAGTACTTCACACATAAATTCGATTACCGGTTGAGCTTTGTAAAAGGCTGTTGCTGATACTAAAAATGAAAATATTACTTAAGAAATTACGGGGCGATTATAAGATTACCTATAAAACTTAGTTAAACAAAGTATCTATATCTATTCTATACATATAATAAATACGTAACTGATCGATGTCTGTACATAGAAGATATATGAGAAAAAAACTTTTAACGTGGAGAAACCCATCATGGGTACACACCCGCCCGGGGGGACGAGTGGTTATGTGAGACTTCTACTCACTAAAACTCCACGGTGTACCATCCGCCGCCATACTGGGGCGACGCGGGAACTGCGGTGGCATACAGCCGCGTCGGCCCGGCTAAACCGGGCCCCGGCCTAAGTAGGAGACAGCTCAGTACACCCTAGCCGTCTCCTCCGTCCGCCGAACCTGTGCAATGAAGAGGCGGGCCCCCCGACCCGTCTCCTCTGGTTCGGAAACCGCCTCCTCCTGCCACCCGTTCGTCTTTGGCGGAGATGGCCGCTTAAGGGATCCCCCTCGCGAACCTTTCCGCGGCCTCCTTCTGCAAGATGACGTCCTCACAGAAGGAGGCCATCGCCGTCCATACCCTCCCGCTGCCGAGCATGGCTTTCACCACACTTGGCAGCGAGAGGTCCTCTCCAACAGCTACGACCAGAGTGCGGCGCTGTTCCTCCCACGCAGCACACTCAGAGAGTGTGCTGCGCCGTGTCCTCTACAGCCTCGCACTCATGGCACGTAGTGTTGGGCTCCCTCCTGGCTATCTTGTGCAGGTACCATCCGAAACAACCATGTCCAGACAGTACCTGCACAAGTTTGAAAGTTAGGGAGCCACGCTCCCTGCTATACCACTCTCGGAGGACTGGGAGGATGGCGTCTATGGTATAACGTCCATAGCGCGCATCCGCCAGGTCCTCCTCCCAACGCCGGAGCACCTCTTAATGCGCCCTCTGCCTGATAAGGCTAATCTCTGTGGGAGCCGGAGGCTCCCCACTTTCCTTCCTCGCCGCCGTAAACCGATATACGGCGGCGAGCACTTCCGCCTGCAGCTTCCACGGCGGGGAGCCGGCAAGAACAAAAGCCGCCCCCGCGGTCACCGTCCGGTATCCGCGGACCACCCTTAGCGCCACGACGTGCTGCGCAGCACGCAGGACGCGTTTCTTGTGGGCGCTGAGGGCGGTCACCCAAATCGGTGCCCCGTAGACGGCCATGCTCCTGACGATCCCCGCATTCAAACGGCGGCAGCTCGAGCCTGGCCCTCCCGAATTCGGGAGGAGCCTGCCAAGTGCCGCAGCAGCCCCAACTATACGCGGTCCGAGTCCCTTAAAATGGGACTCGAACCGCCATCTTCCGTCCAAGGTGAGACCCAGATATTTCATCTGGGCCCCAACCCGGACCCTAACCCCTTCTATGTCTAGGACTGCCCCAGGGGGCGGTCCGCACCGAGGCCCATGAAACAACAGGGCCTCGATTTTCTCGAGGGCCACCCTGAGGCCCAACATCCTTATGCGCCTGACCACAAGGGCTACTCCCTCCGTGGCCAGGCGCTCTACTTCCCTCCAGTTCCGCCCCTGGGCCACGACTAGGGTGTCATCCGCGTAGCAAAAGCGGTCCCAATACCAACCCCTGTGGAACCCCACACCTTACTTGGCGTTCGACCATCGACCCCTGGCTGTCCACGTAGGCAACAACCCTATCGTCGAGGTAATCCCAATCCAATCCCAAAAGTAAATCATACTTTTGTTTATCACTATGTGTATGGTGGTCTTGTATGTAGTATCAATCCAGCCTAAGCTGACCCCATTTTAATATTATTTATCATATAGATCTGAGGTAAACTTATATTGGATGGGAAATCTACGAAACTGTCCATTTTTTTTATTTTATGTAAACTTTTATCATCATTTTACAAAGCATAATATACAGTTAACTAAAGTTTCAACCAATTCTGCTGAACAGTTATTTTATAGCATTTTTATCGAACAAATGTTTGACGTGAGTTTTTAAATTGATTATAATCTATTTTATTTATTAAGTGATTGAAGTAAAACAAACACTAAATTTTAAGCGAATCTTACTACAATATATTAGTGAAAACCGTAACCAAATCGGTTAAGCCATTTCTGAGATTAGCGCGCACAAATTTGAAACAACAACAAGAAATTGTCATAATTCCGAAAAAAGTGGAGTTCTATTTGTAGTATTAACATTGTGCTGATCTTTGACACAATCTAGCTTGTCTAAGTTTTTACGAACATACATTAAGATACCAAGCATGTACACATATTGGGAGGGCAAAGTTAAAATACTACATTCCTGGAACTTGTTCTTTGGTGATCCTGTTCCAAGCGAAAGTTGACTGAGAAAAAGGTACAGGTGAGTGTTTGGTGGACCTGTGATGGTGTCATAAACTACAGCTTCCTAAGATCTAGCCAGACGATAACGGCAAATCTGCATTGTCA
This sequence comes from Saturnia japonica, assembly GCA_033032175.1. Classification (NCBI taxonomy): domain Eukaryota; kingdom Metazoa; phylum Arthropoda; class Insecta; order Lepidoptera; family Saturniidae; genus Saturnia; species Saturnia japonica. The sequence goes on along the minus strand of CM065311.1, from coordinate 5,709,949 downwards.
ATAATTGCAAGCCATGACAGACAAGCTAGCCGTTAAGCGACCAAGACTCGTCAATCTCTCTAGCCCACTGCTGTTTCAGGACAACGCTAGACCCCATACTTCACTACTGACGTTCGCTAAATTAGGGGAAATGCGGTTGGAATGTCTCCGACACCCACCATACTCCCAGAACCTTGCTCCAATAGATTACAAATTTTTACCACAATTTCTTACAAGAAAAAAAAAATCAATTCTGATGAGGCTGTCCAAACCGCCTTCAAAGATTTTAGTGATACTCACTCTCAAATTTTTTAAGCAATGAAATCACTGAACTACGTATAAAATGGCGAAAGTGCATAGATAATAATGGTACGTACATACTTCGATTAATTAAATGTATAATTTCATATTTTTTTCGTTTTACTTTTTCCCTATAAAACGCTAATTTCATATCTAAGGACCTATTATTATCTTTTTAAGTAAATAAAATGATTGAGGTTTGCCGTTGAGCGCGCATCACGCAAATACTACTGAATAGATTTTGCTCAATTTTTTTTTTGTTTTACTCCTTAGATACTAGGTCCTTATGTAAAAAAAAAATCACGATAACTTCATAAACAATAATTCTGTAGTTAACGCGCGCGGAGCCGCGGGCGCAGGTAGTATTTAATATATATATATCTTGACTTTGTGCTTATTATTAATTCGCTATGAGCGAAACATCATGGTGAATTAATGACGAATTAACTAAATAATAGTTATTAATAATGGATCAAATTTTCGGTTTCAACCGAAAAACCTATTAACGGTCGCAGTTTCTGTTTCGGCCAAAAATTGTGTACTCATGTAAACTGCGGGACATTAGTCCTTAATGCCATATATTAATATATTCCTGAATTTTAAAATCACTCTATGCTTGTTGCATATATCGGCATTGGTAAATGCATCCCTAGACAGTAAATACAGTGTTCTTAAAAATAGATAACCAAAATCGCTTACATACGGACAGCATATTTATCTGTTTGTAGGTAAGTAATCCTTTAAACAAAAGCTTTATTTCATCCAAGCGAATGAAGATAACTAAAAAAACGAGATTTCCATTTAATTACATAGTTTTGGTTTCAGCTGAAATTAGAAGAGTAACCGTATATTCGGTTATGGCTTCAGTTGAAAAATTGTGTTTGATATGATGAATTTGGTTAAATTATAATAGTATATCTAAACATTTCGAGTACATACCATCAATATTTAGCATCATTTTCCATTGACTAGGTCGAACTGATTGATGGAATCCAAACCATACTTCTCGACCGCCTCCAAGTGGGTGATAATATCCTTCTGGAGATGAGAAAAATGACCGCCCTACTGGAGTGTACATCATTGATGGCAGGTGTCTCATGACTACATCTAGGGCGAGGATAGCGTCATATGGAATCTGTCTTGTACGGCCTTCAAGAGCCTCTTCTAATGCAAATAGGGATACCTAAAAATAGAATCTACTCTATGTATATTTTGAGTTAATGATATATTTGTAGAGTTTTATTTCTATTATATATAAATCCAAACTAGGGATGTAACAATACATAATTTTGCTGATATGATACAGAGACTAGTAAAAGTATTGTTACATCCCTAATTCAAAATTTATATTAATGCAATGTTTGTCTTACTAATTGCTTACAAGGTACTAATGGAGATTTTTGTTTCGAATTAAAAATGTATAATAACCTAAATTCATAAAATATTATGAATGTAATAATTATATTTATTATTCAATTCAATATAATTCATAATTATGTAATTAATATATTTTAAAGTGTCATATTTCTCACACATTACAAAGAAAATGTAATCAGATCGAATACTCGTAAAAACTTACGATTTTACATTGATTGCTTGACGTTTCGACCTGGTTTATCAGGCCGTTGTCACAAGCAGGTACTGTTCGTGTCTGCACACATTATAATATGTGCTTATTAGAGAGTTATTTTGATAAACAACACAGTATTATACAGTGCTAAATGTATTTTCAAACACATATTATAGGTGAATATGTCTATGCAAAATTTATCACAGTTTAGTTTAGTTGTTACAGAATTTTACACAAAATAAATAGCCATGGAATAATTACGATTAATGGACTCCCATTGAAAGATAACAAAGATTGATCAAATTAAAGTAAATTAAGTAGGAAAGTGGATCCTTGCTCAATTTTAAATTATGTAAAGCAGTACTTTAAATAAAGTCTGTAAAAATATTTTTTTCTTACCTGTGCTACCCATTTGATAGTCACTCGGAATACTCTGTCTTTACCTTCACCAGGTAATATAACTTCCAGTTCAACTCTGTCATTACCAATAGGTAATGGGTCCCTTGTGTACAAATTGTTTCTGCCATCAAATACAGGTTTAAGAGCACCAAATATTTTATTGTAACAATGTACCATAGTTTCAACAATTTCTCTATTTACCTTAAACAAATATACAGCAAATCTCAGGTGAAATTCATAATTTTACATATAAAATGAAATATATATTTGTTTATAATGTTTTACGAAAATAGCTTCAATCAACGATTATTATGAAAAATTTCTCTTGAACAAATTATTACTTATTATTTAAGTAATATTGACATACAATATCCATATTTAACAAGAGGAAGGAAGATTTAAGGTTTATAACACAGATAAATGGATTTAAGGAAAATCATTTTATGCTTTTAGTAGTAAAGTTAATGTTTATAATATTGTGCTAGTATGATGTCAAACATTGATTGAACTGTAAATAAAAGGATATTTGATTTTAAACTTATTGCATTTTGAGAATTTTTATATCATGTATACAATTTTATGTATAGTGCAATTCAGCATAATAAGCATTAGATTAAATTGTATACCTATCTATAAACTTGTATAGGTTAAGCCTTTGACCACAATTTGAACTGATGTCAAGTGACAGTGTGGTGGAAAATGTTATGATTAACCCTGGGGACAGATTTTCAATTTCAGGGTGGTAGCTAGCCAAACAAACATTAGAAAATAACTTAACATTATAGTATGATTTCATAACATTTTCTTTTTACCAAAGGCTTTCACCAGGCTTATTGTAAGTTTTGAACCCATGTTGATATTAATAATTATAAATACAAAAATGCTTACTGAGGGTGATCTTTAGAAGATAGATGTATGCTCTCACTGACTATTTTGTAGGTCTTTTAAAGATCTACAATTATGTACTATATTAATTTAATAGCTATATCTCTTATAGTTTACCCAGCATAAGCCATTTAATCACCTCAAAAATTGTTGTTTTTCAGAATTTATTTTTAATTGTATGAAACCTTTATTTTTTTTTCTAAAATAAAAGTAGCTTCAGTTACTCCACATATAACATCAGCTATCTGCCTGTGAAAGTCCTGTCAAAATCGATCCGATTTGGAGATTACCCAGAACAAACAGACAGACAACATTTTTAAAAATTGATCTTTAGTTATAAGTACCATATATCTATTCATATGCATTTAGTAAAAAACTACCTCCTACCCCTCAGCCAAGTTCGCTCCTGGATCTGTTTGGCTTTTCCGGTTTTGAACCTGAGATACTCCCAAAAACTACTCAGTCTGAAATGTGACAAAATCTGATGAATAATCTGTATTGTCACTGGCCACTACACATTAGGATTCTGTGCAAATAAAATAAAAACTGGTCATGGAGCTCAATTCAGGTGGTTAAATGGCTTACTTGAGTAAACCATAAGAGATACATCATATTAATGTACTACATAATTGTAGGTCTTCAAAAGACCTTCTAAAAATATCTCCCATAATAAGCATCTAAGTGCTTAAAATAACAAGGAGTGGGAGGTACCACTATTTGCGGGTGTGCAATTGATGGCATTCTGTTGTCCACACAAGCACAGCCGTGGGCACAGCTAGTTATAAAAAGTTGATTGAAACAAGAAAGGTGTTATTTTTTTTAAATACCATAATAATCATAAATAGATGTTACCTTCAATACTGTGTAACTTATTTAAATTTATTAGGCTATAATTCAGTTGATTCCACATAATTAGAGCATAAGTGTAGAGGACATTGAATTAACTATAATTTTCTAAAACTACCAATATAACTTAATACAACTGATTTCTTATACTATGTAAAAGAAAAAAAAAAAACAAATGGTACAGTGCATTATGTTTGTGGCACCTCCTGTACAATTAGTTCAAGTATGGTTAGACTCTTTACTACTATATGGTATACATATGGTATTGCATTAAACCCTGCAATATGATATGAAAAATTATAATACATTTTTAATTACCTTTCGTGGACATTTATCCGGTTGTATATTGACATCATAATGATGAACAAATCCTCTAGGCATTGATATTTGAAAGTGGTTTGCACGGAGCATTATTGGTCTTCCTTCATGACCAAGGTTGGGTCGACGAGGGCAGGTCAGCACAGGCAAGTCAGGTGGTGGAGGTGCAGCAGGAGATACCAGCGAGACTGCTCCGACACCAGCCACTACTCCTGGTACGGCGGCCCCAGGTGTCGGAGCCGTGGTTGGAGCTCCGGGCGCGGAACCAGGTGTCGCTGGTGCCGCGCCCACGGCTCCTGCAGCAACAACAGCGCCGCCGCTCGTCTCCCCCGCTGGAGCTATATCAAAATTTAGATATCAATCGAATAATCGAACATAAACTTACTCCTTTTGTCACAAAAAACGCATCCTTTCAAATATTATAGGCCACTCATTTATTTAGGACAGTCAAACAATGAGTGATGCTAAGCGAACTCGTGTAGTTGCACTATACTTACGTTGACCAACGGGGTACATTCTGTTGTCTTACACGAATTAACAAAAACTTGAAAATAAGAAAATACGTAAACTCCTCGTGTTGAAATAGCCACAATGAGGACGATTTGATGTCAATTTTAATTTCAGTGGAGTGGTCTATAAATTGACGATTTTGTTTGACATGACATTTGCTCACAGAGTATTTGCTCCACAAGGTACAAAAGTCTAGCGGTAGGCGACTATGAGTTATAATATTGAAATCATTTATTTAAGAAGATAACTCGATATATTTCGATTATAGCAATTAGTAATTACTAATATTAGTAGTTCGATGATAAGTGATCATTGATAATTAAAGTACCATTAGTAATTACTAACATTAGTAGTTAGAAGATGAGTGATCATTCATACTCGAAATACCATTAGTAAATATTAATGCTAAGTTACTAATTTCATAAAATTAGTAATTATTACGATTCTTTTAGCTTTCCACTCTTCATTTTTAATAGGTACCAGTCATCATTCATAATCGCCCACCTCTGGGTAACACATCAAAGGCTCGATTATAAATGATCATTCAAATTCGTATTTCGATTAAAAATTATCTATCACTCATCATCGAAATATTTCATTCATGTAATTCATTCTTAATTGAATATCTCTTTGAAAACATTCAAAATCGCCCACCTCTAGGTACGACCAAACCGGTTTGGTTATTGGTCTATGGACCAAACTGCGTACAGCAGAGATAGCCTACATTGGTCTATGGCCTAAAGTAGAACCAGTGTATTGTCTTTGGTAGAACCATTGACTAAATGTAGAACATTAAATACCTAGGTTTCCTCTAAAGAGGTAGGAATTTCCATTTTTTAAATTTTATTTTTAGATACGCTTCCAAAAAATCCTAGTGAAATTTTCTATCAATTATCTAAATGAATGACAAAGTTATGATACCTCTCGCTCGTTTTTAGAGTCTTCGGTCTGACCGGTCGACAAGCCCATGACCCATGAGCCCATGAGGTTACAAGTCTCGCTTGGCTCGGCCGCCGCGCTTCGATGCTGCGTTCGTTCGGTAGTTAGTAACTTAGTACTTCTCTTTAGCTCAATACGGCGGCAGGTATCGTTGCGGAGTCAACATGGAAACTGTATAAACTAATAGCAATTTATATAATAATAAATACTACGTCTTTCCTTTAGAGCTACCCTCCTGGTGGTTAGCGAGACGCAAGGTGATTAATGTGCCCGGATTTACACATTATTGAGATATTACCCAGTATCATAAGATCATTATCTAATGATAACAAAGCCCAGTGAAGCTGTCAAAGCCTCTAATGGCTCCAGGGCCCTAAGGTTAACAACATTGACATAATTATAAAAATAATAATAAATATACATTAAATTGTTGTCTTTATTAAAATGGTAAACAAAAATTATTATAATGAACAAAAGTTTTATGTGTAATCTTTACAAACGGTTAAAGTTAATAAATAAATTGACACTAATTTTATTCAGAACCTCTCAAAGGATTACTTTTGAATTTTGATTGACAGTATAGTTTTTAAAATGAAACGTGCACCTTGGTAAATGAAAAATATTCTGCAGACGCCCAGCAGTACAATAGGTTATTGGTCGGTCTCGTTCCTCTCCCGTGACCCGCAGACTATAAAGACTGTAGCGCTTACATTGGTCCTATACAAATACAACTGTAACTACACCCAGTAAATATTTATTTATGGTGCCACAGCACACAAAAAACGTGTGTGCAGTTCACACGCGGTAGAAGTGAACCCTGCAGAAAAGTTTAAAATGTCGTCTATTATATTTAAAAAAATCGTAAACCAACGACGATCATAGTTGTGAAAGTCAGGACTTACATTATGTAATCGTATATAATATTATGTCCTTACATATGAAATTGGCGTTTTGTACGGGAGGAATATAAAGTCAATTTTTTTTTTGTAAAATATATCAAAGTATGCAACTTTGTTACCTATGTACTTTTGCCATCTCATAGGTAGTTCATTGATCCCTTTACTAAAAAAACCATGGGGGCGAGAATCAATAAACTCTTTGAAGGTGGTTTGGACTGCCGCATCAGAATTGAATTTTTTTCCTTTTAAGAAGTTGTCCAAATTCCGAAAAAAATGGCAATCTGTTCGAGCAAGGTCCGGGGAGTACGATGGATGTCGCAGACATTCCAATTGTAGCTCATCTAACTTAGTGGTTGTTTATTGTGCAGTGTGTGGTCTTGCTTTGTCGTGAAGCAGCAGTGGCCTAGAGCGATTGACCAAACTTGGTTGTTTAGTAGCTAGTTCTTCCTTCATGGTTTGCTGCCGTAATCGTTTGGCCGGATTTTAGAAAGCTGTAGTAAACGACACCGGCGCTAGTCCACCAAACACTCACAAGTAACTTTTTCTGAGTCAATTTTCGTTTACGGCAAGATTTGGCTGGGTCTCCAGGGTTCAGCCATTGCCGACGAGCGCTTCCGATTATCGTACAGTATCCACTTTTCATCACAAGTAATGATTCGATTTAAAATCCCTTCATTATAGTATCGGTTGAGCAAAGTAAAACAGCAGGTGACGCGTGTTTGCAAGTTCCATTCACTCAATTCATGAGGTACCCATCGTTCAAGTTTTTTTACTTTCCCGATTTGCTTCAAGTAGATTAATACAGTTTTATCACTTACCCCGAAGCCTGCAGCTATCTCTGAAGTGCTTTGTAATGGATCCGCTTCCACAATAGCCTTTAATTCTTCATTTTCCACTTTGGTTTCCGGCCGTCCACGGGGTTGGTTCTGGAGGTCGAAATTTCCAGAACAAAAACGTTGAAACCAAAAACGTACTGTGCTTTCTGTTGCGACACCAGCGCCGTACACATAATCAATCCTTCGAGCTGTTTCTGCAGAACTGGTATCACGGTAGAACTCGTACTCGTAAATATACCGATATTTCATGTTTTCCATTGTGCGGTAATAAGCGACGCCAAAGAAAAAAATAATGAGGAAAAAACAAATGAATGACTGTTTTCAAAACTCAAATGTGCCAGCTAAATGAATTTATAAATTTGAATTTGGAATTCTTAACAAAAGAGGAGATAGATATTTCAGATCAAAGTGGTCAGTACGACAAAGCGCTAATTTCATATGTAAGGACCTAATATATTGTATCTCATTCTCTCGCAGACTAAATCCTATAGATGTATATATGTATCTTTTTAATGTCCCTTTTTCGTGCCATCGCGTTTCAAATCACAACGGTAATAAATAAATATACACTTCAATAAGAGGTGAATAAATGGTGCAAAATTATGAAGAGAAAACAATCTTCATGAGGCCTTCGAAAGCCATTTCGCTTTAAGTACTTCTATGTATCTTTTATGTTTGTTACTGGGTTACCTACTTAGTAGACTCCGTGACCTCTAATAACTCCTAAATATATGTAGGAATTTATTTAGGAGTATTGGTTCCAACGCTCATGAATGGAAGTGAACGCTTGGTGTGGCAGAGAAATCATGAAAGTAAAATAAATTCAATAGAAATTAGAGCGCTAAGAGATATGTTAGGAATGAAATAGAGTGACAGGATAAGAAATAGTGTTATAAGAGAACTTTGTGGTGTGGTGTGGTGAATACTACACAAATAGTACAGGTTCGGAGCGTTTAGTATATCCTGTCACACATACACTGCATACTTCGAGACTTATGACGTCACAGTGTGAAATTCCATCGCAGGTTATTCAAATTCCAAGCCCTATTTGTTCGTGTTTCATTCTAACAAAGTAAGCATCCTGACGCTTGAGCATGTTCCATTTAAACAGTTTGCCTTTGTTTTACGTCATGCTAGTTCGTGGAATACGTACGTAGAAAAACTTTTCTATTTCACAGATAACAGTTGCAAACTGTTACTTTTTATTCTTGTTGTTTTGGCGCCGCAAAAGCACTTGCCAGTGTCAATGTTTTTAAGCCTTCATAACTTATTTAATACCATAAGGGCCATAGACACAAAAAAAAACATTTTTCAATAAACACAGTGAGGTTTTCAGTGTCAATATTTTAAAGTCTTAGTAAAATTTTCCAGCGTCAATGTTTTCGAACTTTCGTAGTATTTTACATTATATAAAAAGTGACATCCAACAAGATGGAGGCCGCCTTGTTAGAACGATCTAGGGAATTTTATGGTATCCCAGAATGCATGCTCTTGGTTCATATTTATAATCCACTTCACTTATGCACAGAAACCAAACTATATCACGAAAAACGCCACCAATATAACATAATATACGGTTAATCCCTAAGTAAATTAATTAAAAATAAAAACCACAACATGTCACTTTAAGATCCCGCCAAAAACTCCCCTAAACTGTTACTTTTAAAGAACTGTTCTTTTAAACTGTACCGATTTATACGCCTCACCCCTATTGTTAAGTGGAGGCATTTTTGTAATTTTTAGGATTTATAGTGTATGTTATTATTTCCAATGCACGTATCTTATGCACAATAGCTAAACTTTATGAATAAAAATCAAAAACGTGACTTTATTATGCCTAATGCTACCTGTTTTACACAATATAGGAACCAACAAAACTTTATGAATAAAAATCAAAAACGTGTTATAAACTTATAAGTTATAGCTTAACTTACTATGTGCCAAATTTCATCCCAATACGATAAGCTATTTTTACGTTACTGAGTACCGAGCAAACATACTTTCTGATGTGAACTTCTTAGTTTAACCATAGACTTATTTATGTAACTGACAAACGTTGTTCACTAGATTTTATCTGTCATGTTTACATTTTAATACGTGCCATTTTAATGTTCAATAAAGCTAAAGTTCTCAGTTATATCGTATTTTTTTATGCATCAATTTATTCAACATTAAAGTTTTCGAAAATAAACATTGCGTCATTGTACGAAGAAGAATCAAAAGTTCCGGCCTCGCCGTCTTCGAGTATATCACGCTATTTACGCCCTGAACGCTTCGATATGGAGCCTGCTACTGCTGCTTCAGACTTCAAATGGACTCATTGGCGGTATTCTTTCGAAAACTTTTTGTCTGAAGAGGCTCCTCATGCAACTGAAATATTTAAATATAAGATTCTCGTAAACCATATATCACCAACTATATTTAATCTCATACGTGAGTGTGGCGAATATAGTACTGCTATAAAAATACTGGATAATAATTACGAGAAAAGGAGAAACATTACTTTGGCCCGCCACCACTTGACCTCTAGAAAACAGCAACTAGGAGAATCAATAGCAGAATATTCGAGAGCCCTTACCTTACTCGCTCATGATTGTCATTTTAAAGCAGTAACAGCCAAAGAACATTAAGATGAAACAATTCGTGGAGCACTCATCGCAGGGCTTAACTCTAAAAAGTTTCGAGAACGACTCCTAGAGAAAAATACAATGACTTTAGAGGACACGCTAAATTTAGCGATTTCCCTCGAAAGTGCAGAAAACACTTCTCGTGTAATAGAGACCAACGCAAGTCCTGCTTCTTTCAATGCTGTTACAGAAGCAGTAACTTCAGAGAAATCACAACTACCAACATTGTCAGCCACTAGCTCACAAAATAACCGTAGAAGAATGTTTCTTTTGTGGAGGAAATATTCATCGAATGATTAAATGCCCTGCTTATAATGTAGATTGTCAACTTTGCTCAAAGAGAGGTCATTTTGCAAAAGTTTGTCGTTCTGTTCAAATCAAAGAACCAAACGTTGCTGCTACTACAGAGAATAACTCTCACAACTCAGGCTTATCATCAGCAATTTCAGCCGCTTCTCCTTCAAGTTTATGTAAGGCAACTATACCTGTTACTGTTAACAATTATCGAGCTGATCCTCTAGTAGATACAGGAAGCTCTATTAGTTTCATCGATAACAAATTGGCAATAACCATAAAACTGAAAAGAAAGCCTTGTAACCAAGCTGTAACTCTTGCTTCTCTAAACCATATCTCATATGTAAATGGACTATGCTATGCCACTATACAAATCAATCACCACGTTTACAAACACCAACCATTGCTTATCGTAGACGATCTCTGTGCAGATATTATTATAGGCCACGACCTTCTCAAGAATCATTCGTCTCTTGAACTCCAGTTTGGTGGTGACAAAGAACCACTGAAAATCTGCAATGTGCTTGAAGCTTCTGTTCCACCAGCGTCAGTTTTTACTAATTTATCGCCTAATATCAAACCAATCGTTATCCGATCTCGACGCCACTCCGAAGAAGATCAGCTTTTTATATCAAATGAAATATCTAACCTTTTAAAAGACAATGTTATTGAGCCAAGTGTGTCACCCTGGAGAGCACAAGTTCTGGTTGCTTTAGGAGGCAGTCACAGGAAACGCCTTGTAATTGACTACTCACAGACCATAAATAAATATACGGAGTTAGATGGCTATCCTTTACCCAGCATCGATTCAATTGCCACTCAAGTCGCCAAATATAACTATTTTAGTCAGATAGACCTCAAGAGTGCTTACCATCAAGTGAAAATCCTTCCCAAAGAAAAAATATATACAGCATTTGAAGCTTCCGGAAATCTTTACAAATTTATTAGAATACCTTTTGGAATAACAAATGGAGTTGCCGCATTTCAAAGAACTCTTCAATTCATCATAAACGCTGAAAAGTTAAAAGGAACCTATGCTTACATTGATGATGTAACGATCTGTGGGAAGGACAGACAAGATCACGAAACTAATTTACGAAGATTCATGGCAGCTGCTGAAAAATATCAACTCACGTTGAATACGCAAAAATGTGCATTTGGAACGGAATCTATCAATCTTCTGGGCTACACTATTCACAAAAACATAATCAAACCGGATAAATCCAGATTGGATCCACTCATAAATCTACCTGTTCCATCAGATACAGCGTCCTTGAAAAGAGCGCTAGGATTGTTTGCTCACTATTCAAAGTGGATCGTCAATTTTTCCGCTAAGATCAGACCGTTAGTGGAAGCATCTTTTCTGCTATCAAAAAATTCAATAAACTGCTTCACGAAACTCAAGTCTGACATCGCAGAATCAGCCCTCGCAGCTATTGATGATAAGCAAGTATTCTCTGTTGAAACTGATGCTTCCGAGTATGCTATTTCTGCAACTCTGTCACAAGAGGGTCGTCCTGTCGCATTCTTTTCACGCTCACTGAATAATTCCGAACGTGGACAGCCCTCCATTGAAAAAGAGGCTAGCGCTATTGTAGAAGCATTGTGAAAATGGCGCCACTATTTAATCGGAAGACATTTTTTACTTGTTACAGATCAGCAATCGGTCTCATTCATGTTTGATCAGCAACATTCAAGCAAAATTAAAAACGAAAAAATAGAAAGATGGCGCTTGGAACTTTCTTGTTATAAATATGACATTATTTATCGCCCAGGAAAACAAAATCAAGCTGCCGATGCACTGTCTAGAATTTGTCTTATAATGGATACTACTTCCAACAAACTCACAGAACTTCATAACTCTTTATGTCATCCAGGCGTCACACGGATGATACACTGGATTAGAGCAAAGAACTTACCTTATTCTGTTGATGAAGTAAAAAGAATGACTGCGGCATGCCCAGTTTGCGCCGAAATAAAACCACGATATGCAAAAAACGAAGGGCAACTCATAAAAGCGACAGCACTTTTCGAACGCCTTAACTTGGATTTTAAAGGACCGCTTCCATCCAATACTTCTAACCGATACATTTTGACCATAATTGACGAGTATAGTCGGTTTCCCTTTGCCTTTGCTTGCAAAGATATGACATCTGAAACTGTGGAAAAATGTCTTCGAGAACTTTTCTCCTTATTCGGAACTCCGGCCTACATACACTCCGATAGAGGTTCATCGTTCTTATCTGATGAATTGAAGAAGTTTTTCACATCTCTAGGTATAGCCTGTAGTCGGACAACTCCTTATAACCCCCGTGGAAATGGCTTAGTAGAACGTCTTAACGGAACATTATGGCGGACTATCCAGCTACATCTCCGCTCTACAAAACGAGATATCGCAGAATGGGAAAAGGCAATACCGATTGCACTTCACTCAATAATATCTCTGTTGTCCACCGGAATAAACGTCACTCCACATGAGAGGATGTTCAACCACCCCCGCCGATCTGGAAACGGCCAATCAATGCCAACTTAGCTACTATCTCCGGGACCTATATATATGAAGAAAAACGTAAGGAACTCAAAATATGACCCAGCTGTTGAAGAAGTAGAGCTTCTACAAAGCAACCCTCATTATTCTTACGTCAGATTACCGGAGGGGCGCGAGACAACCGTCTCTAACAGACGTCTGGCACCAATACCAGTGACTGAAGAGATTCCATCTGATGATGAGTACTTAACTCCAGACTCTGAGAGAACTCAGACCGCTGACGAAGATCCATCTCCTAATGTAATTGATGAGAATATTCAAGTACGCCGTTCGACTAGAGAACTTAGATCTCCTTCATACTGACTACGTTACAACTTAGAAGGGAGGGTGAATGATGTAACTACTTAGTTAAACCATAGACTTATTTATGTATAACTGACAAACGTTGTCACTAGATTTTATCTGTCATGTTTAGATTTTAATACGTGCCATTTTAATGTTGAATAAAGCTAAAGTTCTCAGTTATATCGTATTTATTATGCATCACTTTCGCATTTATAATAATGACAACTTATTCACCGATTGCCAAGTTAGGAAGAAGAAGAAGAAGACAACTTATTTTTTTCTTATCATAATGTGGCGCCTCATTCGCCACTATTTTTGTACTGGCTGTTTCTTATTGTTAATATTAAAAATACTTAGGTGATGACATATGAAATTCAGACGGTTGGTTTCACGTCACGTTATGTACTAAAACCTGTATTATTTTATTACAAAGTAAATGTGCTAAAGTCCTACTGACTAGCATTTGCAAATTTGTCCTACTTACTCTGTGTTCCTAACATCTGACTTGGCTGCATGTTTTTAGATACTTTTGTCTTCCTTTCACGAAGAAAGAGAAAAACCATACCACAAAAAAACGGTGAGTCTGTGATTGCTCCATTTGTCTCTGGTCATTAGATTGTATTTTTTCTGAATTTTGGGGAACTGAAATCCTTGGGGAGAAGTTTGGGGGAATTGAAAATCGAGTAACTATGCGTTATCACATCTGTACAATTCATAAAATTGAAGTGTCTGTTGGTAATGACAAAATAACAGCTTTTTACTAAATGCATATGAAAGTATATACGATACCTATATAAAAAAAACAATTTTTAAAATGTCTGTCTGTTTGTTCCGGGTAATCTCCAAAACGGTTGGACCGATTTTGATGGGATTTTCACTGGTAGATAGCTGATTTTACAGGGAACAAGAGATAATTTTATTTTCGAAAAATAATTAGGGTTACGCAAAAATAAAAAATTAACTGGTCATGGTGAATCAATTCGAGGGCTTTAATGACTTACGCTGGGTAAACCTTATGAGATAAAGCAAATTAATGTATAAAATAATTGAAGATATTAAAACGACCAGCAAAAAAGGAAGTGATTATACGTCTATCGTTTAAGGGGCACCCACAATAAGCATTTTTGTCTTTAAAATAGCCGGGAGTGGGCGAGCAAGTTTCGCGCGGGCATTCTGTAGTGCACGTGAGCGAAGCCACGGTCACAGCTGGTTTGTAATAATTGTAATTACACTTATTAAAAACTAACTACTATAATTGTTTGTAATAATTGTAATAAATGAATGCACTTGTCTTTGCGTTTTATTTTCGGTTTACAAAAAAAACGGGAAAAAAGTTGCTAAGCATATTATTTTGGAGAACATAAAAAAATATGAACATGGGGAAAATTCGGAAACTCGACCTATCAACACAGGAAAGCTCGTAACAGTGTTTTATTGATTTCTGGAATTTCTAGAAATAAACATTATGTCTATACCTTTTAGTGGTACATTACGAAGATCTGGAGGTGTTGTTTCTGCAATAGCTAAACAACTAAAAGCAGTAAACTTAAAAGCTGCAAAAAGAATTACTGTGAAATTCGATCCTTTTGGAGATAACGTTACTCATACAAGGTGAGGAATCTTAAAAATAATTATAATAAAGTTATATCTTCCAAATTCTATATTATTGAAGAATACATACAAATTACTGACGAATAAATGAACCATTTTGTTTAGTCTACAAATGAATACCCTCATACATAATTATCTATGATCATTGAGAACTTGTAGCATAAAGTCTGAATAATTTTGATTTGCACAACAAATATTTTTTCTTTATATATATGTATACAAACGCGTTTGATCTCTACCTCAGATAATTTGTGTATTGGATGACCTGTAAGAATGGATGTTCCTTGTTTTTCAATGGTATTACAGTCATATTTTGTGTCACCATAGTGTCAATATAATTTTATAATTTCTCTCCCTTACTGGGTTTTAAACTATTGTCTCTATTTACTTAAAATGTTATGGTAAGAAGATATAAAGATATCTAGACTAGAACCAACAATACAAATCTACTTGAGATCCATGAATGAATTTGTCTCCGATTATCAATACAATTTCTTATTTGTTTTAATTACAATATAGCCAAGTGTAAAAATATTTTGATTCAAAATACCCTTTACAACAGTCAAACACATTGATTCATAAACTAGATTGATGTCACATTCATGAATAAATGTTGTGAATGTAGAATTAGTTTTAAAGTAAGATAAATTATGGTTCAATATTACTGTTTTAGGAATTTTCTTCATTATATAAGTTCACAAAAAATAAGTCTCACAAATCCTAACTGTTCTTTGAAAACTGATGTTGTGTGTGACCGTAGTGAACCTACAGTTGAGATTACACTGGTGCCTTCTATAGCAGGTGAGTGAGCTTTATTAATACCATCACAACTAAATGCTTGAAATAATTATTATACAAAAAAGAGGAGGTTATGATAATCATACTATATTTTAAAACAAAGTTCTCTGCTGCATTTGTCTGAAGGAAATGAAATAAAAAAACTACAGAACATATTTTCATATGGATTTCATCAATGAACTGAGTGATTCATGAGAAAGGTTAATTTGTATAATTTTAATGAATTGGCTGAAATATGATGATGATTGTTGAAGAAGTTGGACAAAATAATGCTGACTAGGAGCTTTACTGGTATGCACCGTGCAAGCCATTGGAGTTATATGTATTACTCTGCTAACCATGCAAAGCCTGGTTAGGTTCCTAGTTCCAACATAAAATTAATAACAATAAAACATAGCCTATAACCATCATCAGCCTGAATGTAAATTTCTGTAATAGACAGGACTTATAGAATCAGATCAGTAATTCCAGAGATGTATGTACAGGAGTAAATAGTCTGTTTTTTGTTAGCTGGTCTCAGTTTTTATTCTAAATAGGATATAGAGAAGTTAGGTCAGAAAAAAATAATTAAAATTAACTTAGAAAATGCAAAGTTTTCATAAATTGCCAGCAGTAAACAAAATTGTAATGTAATCAAATGTATGAATTTAATTTCAGCATCTTCTAATATTAAGAAAGTCACCGTCAAAAGTGGAAATCTCACTTGTTTAGAAATTTTACAATTATTGAACAAACACATATCATCATTAGCACCAGTTGAAGAACAAGTATCTGTACTACAAACAAAATCTGAGAAAAAGAAAACCAAAAAGAGATAATCTAAAATGGTAAAATCCAAAGGAAACCTTCATGTTGTGGAAGAGATATACAATCAAATACCAGGCTTCAATGATGTGTTCTCTGAAGATACATTTTATGTTTTTGTTGGTTTCTTTATTTTGTCCACCATAATGGTTGCCTTTTTGCTGTCTAGATTTGTTACCATAAAGCCCATAGAATAAACAATTGTTAGTTATTATGAATTAAATTTGGAAAAATATATGAGTTTTTTTTAA
Source organism: Saturnia japonica (assembly GCA_033032175.1). NCBI lineage: Eukaryota > Metazoa > Arthropoda > Insecta > Lepidoptera > Saturniidae > Saturnia > Saturnia japonica. Next base: position 5,693,250 of record CM065311.1, on the reverse strand, counting down.
ATATAATCAAAGTAAAAGTCATGTTGTTATAAATATATTTATTAAAAATGGTTTCATCTCAATGGAGTTACAAATGTTTTAAATTTTATTTTAATTATAATATACCATAACAAAACACTTTTATTTAGAATTCTTGAGCACCCCAGCGAATCTAGAACAAAACAGATAGTCTATTATTTCATGTTTCTAAACAATAAGCTGATTATGTCATTTACTTTATGATTATATTATACAGTCAAAATTTATGTATATTCCCAGAAATGAAATATCAATTGCATTCATACCGGATAATCAGTCATAATAATACATTAGAAAAACATAAATATGGTAGTCATCCAATTAATTCCAAACTGAGGGCAGCTTTTGTGACAAACAATTATCCAATACTAGCTGTGCCTGCGGCGCTCCTTTCGTGTGGACGCGAGAAGAACGCGTAGTGCTTATAAAAATCGTAGTTTCTTAAAACTTTAATAACTTTTTATATAATTAAGTTATCATTATTTTTTTTTTAGATAGGTACCAAGTACCTGACAAGTAAATAAAAAAAAAATGATCAAAATTCATCCAGTAATTTTTGCATGATGCTATAAATATATTATTTTATTTATATAGATAGAATGTATAAATATTATACACAGTCCCAATTTATAACATAATTATTATATACTAAACACAAAATTGTTTTGTGTGACAGCACTTTGACTGATGGTAAACAAAGTATAATCAAAAACAACAGAGATCACTGAGACATTGAGGGTTGCCATTGTCATGTGACAGGTTTATCACCATCCACCGCCATGTCGAGTACAGATCCCTTTCTTGATTATGGGTTATATACCGAATTATCCCAGAACGCGACTAAGCATGCCGCAATGGCGGGTGTTACACCTGGTGTATTGGGACCGTGATCCAATTGGATACATTTGTCGTGCCCTACATAACTATGTGCTAGTACAAACACAGTACCACACTGTATGTATGATGTATATCTAATTTATATGTTCTACACAATTAATAAAATTGAAGTGTTCCTTTGTAATATCAAAACAACTTTTTACTAAATGCATATGAAAGTATATATTATACTAAAAACAAAAACCAATTTTTAAAATTATTGTATGTCTGATTGTTCCGGATAATGACGGGACTTTCACTGGCAGATAGCTAACATTCTATGGAGTAACTTGGGTTACATTGATTATAAAAATTTATTTGGCAAAAAAGCCCTTAAATGGCTTACGCCGAGTAAACCATAAGAGATATATCAAATTTAGATGCTACATAATTGTAGATCTTAAAACAACCTACAAAAAGGTCTGCAAGAGCCTATGATAGATAAACTATGTCTATCTTAAATGGGTCACTCAAAATAAGCATTTTTGTTTTTTTAAATACCCGGGAGCGGAGAGAGCACGATTTGCGTATATCCCGATCGATAGCATTCTGTAGTCCACACGGGCACAGATATTTAATTAATAAGACATAACTTACATCTTGGTTACGCGCTTTATGTTTGCGTTCTACAAGTGACGACAGAGCTTCAGAGCGTACAGCTAGTGAGTCAATCCTTTCAACCAGCTGTTGGTAGGGTGACAACGGCTGGGCACCCATCACTACATGACCCAATTTCGAATCAATCTTTGCATCTAGGCGAGCGTTACGGATTAGGTTCACAATCCAACATTCTGCTTCATCTGGCTGCATGTTTAAGTTCTCGGCTAACATTCTAAGGAAAATTATAAGAATATTCAAAAGTGCTAAACATGAGCCTGTTCTCATTTTGATTAGAGTGTAGATAAATGATATTCATGTAGTCCCTCAAATACAAATTAAATACATTTATATAACAACTAATAATGAGAAATATAGTGTAGAAGAATATAAAGACAACTAGTGTGTTTCTGAGATATCATCATTGCTTATGTAATGTAATATTTAAAATATTGCTATAACAAAACCTTTAATTACTGTAAAAATATATTAAAATGAGAAAGGGTTAAAATTAATACAAAATAAAATGACAGATGTGAATGAGGTCCCGTTTGATATCACAGATTTTATTTTTTTGTTAATAGAGTCGTACCTATCGAATTCGATTTGTGTAAGTATAACCCACATTGGCAGTCATTGCACTAATCGTTGACGCACGATTAGAGCCTTTCAAGGTCGAATAAAATGTACAATACAATCAAAATTTATTAATACTTTTCTATATTTTGGATCTTCATGAGGTTACAGATCATTGTTGGATACTTACCCAATACTAATAACTTGATGAATACGGCAAAATGTCTCGAATATCATCAGACGTGCGTTTTCAACGAATTCTTCCAAGCAAGCGATTAAGAAGAAGTCTGTCAGAAGCACAGCCTGGCACTGATTCAGTTTCCTACGAGCCGCCTCAAAGTCGAAGTTCACATAAAGGTGCTCAATAAACTCTGTGATAGGATCCCTGGGAAAGCATAAGACACTTTAAAACTCCATACATGCTCAATTATCATTGTTTATGTGATTAAATTCCTATAATATGATTTATTATATGAAAAAACTCATAACATCTAAAACAATTTCCAATAGTCTCTTTGCATACCGAATTTCAAAAAGTTATCAATATTAGACAGATAAATGTAAAAAGACAGTCTTTAGTTGATAATAGGACGCAGATAATTACAAATCTATTTATATGAAATGATAGAAGTTTTCCGTTGTGCGCGCATCACGCAAAAGCTACTGGATAGATTTTGATCAATATTTTTTTTTTTTTAATTTTTACATACGTGAGCCTTATCTAAAAACAAATATCACGATATCTTCATAAACAATAATTATGTTGTTAACATGTGCGCGCTGCGGACACAGCTAGAAAATAAAATAATATTGTTGAGAGGCACAGATTTAAGGAAAGGGAAGGAAAGATAAATGGTAAAATTACCTGTACGTATAAGCTTCTTGCTGGATAACTTTTACGAGGTCCTTCAGTGCGTTTCTACGCGACCTATTTATGATGACAGCCGTGGCTAAGTAGCGAAGAATGTGAGGGCACATTGTCTGAATGGCGTTCAAGTACCTACAATCAAATATAAATTAAGAGCAAACTCAGTATATTGATTAAAAACAATTCTAGTAGGTAATGTAATTACATAACAGTCTTTAAGGCGTTCCTAAAAAATGGTTTTAGAAATTTTAATTCATTTATTTAGTGACTTTCTACTAAAGGGGACTTTCCACTAACAACAATTAGAAAAACTACAAATATTAAATTTTTCAGTTTTTCTAGTTACCAATTAACTTTGCCTCAAAATAAGATTTTTCAAATTACAAATATTAATAACACAATAATAAATCCACAAATATTAACACACCCCGAATTAACTTGGCATGCAAAACTCAACAAAAAGGTACCGCTCATTGCGCAATTTCGCGTGATCATTTTAACCATTAACTTTTTGTGTTTATATAAGTTTTTGGCCATTAAAAAAAAAGAAGTGTATCTACGTATATACACGCGTTACAATTTGCATTTATTTGAATCATATATGTAGTATAATAGATTTTAATACTCACACTCGATGTTATTTGACGCATAACATCGAGTTCATAGCTACAGAAGTAAAACTTTACAAAAAAAAAAAAGTTTGGAATTTGAGAAATACATCAACAAAATTTTGAAGAAATGTATACTTACAAAGGCTTGTACAAGAACATCTCAATGATCAAATCACGGCCCTTTACGTGATTGAAGAACACGAAAAGCGACCAGTGTACGAGCCAAGTACGTTGTTGCAGTGCCTGCATGTTACTAGCGGTGGCACCACCTCCACCATTGTCGATGAATTCCCTCAGCTTCGTTAAATCGTCTAGCGCACCATCCCAATTTTGTACTAAAATTTCACTAGCTAACTTACCCCAAAGAACAGGCAGGTAATCCTAAAAAAAATTCTATATTAGTATAATATACTAGCGGTGTGCCCGCGACTCTGCACGCGTTTACTACGCAGTAATTATTATTTACATCCCGTAATTTTATTTTTACTGATATTGTTGACAATTCATATGCCGAATCAATTAAGAAATACCATGTATTTTCTTAAAGCCTCTCAATTATGATAAAATGTATGCTTTCCCTCTACATAATTCGATCAGAATCGGTTGAGAATTTATGAATATTAAATTCTTGAAGTTCTTTTTTTTACGATTTCTAGAAGTAATATTAACAAATATTATAATTATGTAATTACATAAGCTTCCCATGGACAATATTTTATCAAAATCGGTTTAGAATTAACGGAAATATTTTTTTTGATATTTTTTATTACGATTTCTAAAAATAATATGACATTTCTTATACCCTATCAATTGTCCGAGGGCATAAGCATCCCGGCAATTTCATAAGTATCAGTCGATTCGTTTTTGAGAAAAATCTGGACATACAAACAGACAGATAAATAAAAAAGTATTTAATCGCGTAATCGTGATTAGTATTGTTCATATAGTAGGTATGCCTATCGGGAAATTTTCAAAAAAAATTAACTGTACAGACTGAGCTACATGTTTATTAATATAGATTATAGACAGACAGCCATATATACATAAATTATGTATATAAAATAATACCTCAGATTAAATCGTAATTATAGAAAGCTGAAATATGATTTGGCTAATAGATTCCTTTTATGATTTAGGAATGAAATTATTTTTTGAAAACTTTTAAGAAGATAAAAGGAATGTAAATCGGTTATTTAGAATGTTGTAAGCGTTAAAGTTAGAAGCCTAGAAATCTGTTTTTTTGAAAGTTTATTTGAGAATCCGTCAGTTTTAAATTCTTTGTTACACAAAGAAAATGTATTATGCATTTCAGCATTTTGGAAAAAAGGACGAATGTTTTTAGAACCTCAATTACAACTGAGGAAACTAGTTTCTGGATAATCCTCTAAGGTGATTCAAAATATTGTAGTCATTTCGAAAAATATTTGGTTCTCCTTTAATAAATAAATATAATATATAAATCATTTGTATAACCCCTAACATAAATTTACCCCCAAAAGTATATTTAAATTTTTTTGAGTATGTAAGGAATCTTATACGTTAAGCATATACTTTTTTCTTTCTTAGCTACTATAAGTTAAATAAGATCTATCAGATAAAACACGCAACGTAGACGGAACTTCTAATGCAACTAGTTCTAAATGAATACTAATTATTATTAGACTTTCAATAAAGTATGCTCTCAAATGAACAATACTTCTAATAAATATTATATAACTTTTTTGTAAATAATCTACTGTCGTACAAATAGAATCAACCTACTTTGAAGAGAGGTCGAATAATGTGTTAAAAATTTTGCTCTTCATAAATGACATATTCATAAAAATGTCAACAACGAACTTAACAATTCATAAAATATATGATGATAAAACTGATTTTAAATCTTTAACCATAAAGATTGAAGATGGAGAACATTCGTCTGAAACTAAATTTGGTGAGTGGATTGAAGGAAAAACGATTGAAAAGAAGAATGATAATGAAAAGTCCTCACGTTTGGTTGTAAAAATTGTTACAGCCAATGAATTAGATGATTTCAATTTAGAATCCTGTGCCAGAACTATCGATGAAGTAGATAAATATTTAGCTATAAATTCCAAATTACAAGCAATAAATATGTTTAACGTCGAAGACTATAAAAGTACTACTAATCAATCATCATTTCCGAATGTCTCCATTGATGCCAATGAAGAGTCGTTACAGAAGTACTATGATCTCAACAATAAAGAAAGTAATTTAACTACAAACCCTCTTGAACACAGTCTTGAAAAAATCAAAGAGAATAATGCTCGCATTATGGAAAACATACATATGCTAAATAGAACATTAAATTACACGAAAAAGAAAGAGATTCTAAATTTAATGTGTCCGAAACCAATGCGAACATATCCGTGTAACAACTGTGGTAAATTTTTCGTTTATGAAACTGGTCTAAAGAGGCACCAGTTGATGCGGCACACTTTATCCGATATACAACCAAGGTGGCAAATAGTTTGGACATGCGTACAGTGTTTTCAAGTTTGGCCCCGTCAAGATCAAGCATTGAAACATTCAAGTGTATGCTGTCAATCGGATAATTTAGAGTACATTCGAGAAATTAAAACATCGTTACTGTTACAATGCGAGTTCTGTGAAAAAGTTTTTACGAGTATACCTAGACTTCTAAAGCACTTAAAATTACATACCACGTCTAGCAACTACCAGTGCAATGTATGTGAGACAGCATTTTCATCTTACAAATTAGCTGAACAACATTGGTCAGGATGCCCGTGGCAAAAAGTCTATTATAGCTTCACATTACCCAAAATGTTATTATGCAATGTATGTGATCGCAAATTTAGAAACTATGACCAGTTATATAATCATAGGTAAATATATATCTGAAAAAATGCTTTTTTATACATTTTAAATGGCCCAGAGATTGGATAATATTCAGATTAGACTCAGAAACTTAGGTACGTGGTAGATAAAAAGGGCATCATTTTTTAATTATGACATTTTCTTAAATTTTAAGTCCATGACTATATAGCACTAGATCTTTTACGAATAAATAATGTGTTTGTCATTGTGTTATAGATATAAAGTCGGTCATTTTATGCTGAAGGCTCATTTTAGTCAAGGGAGCAATATTCTAATTGATTCACTGGTCTATCAATGTGAAATTTGTGGACAATATAAGCCATCTGTGTCACAACTGAAAATACACAGAAATCAAATACATACACGTGATGATGTTGCTATACAAAGGAGATTCGTAAGTATTTACTTAATTGGTAAACATATAGTATTGACCGATTATCTCAGGTTTCTTTAAGTAACATTTAAAAGTACCTTCCTTTTTCTACAATCTCTCGACTTAGACGTAGTTTAAACCAATATGAACCATGATTTTCACATAAATTGTCTTCCGCTTATGTAAATAGTAATTATTAATAGATTTATTGCTCACAGGATAATATCAGTTATGAGTACCGCTTGTCAGCTGATAACGAGTTTTCTGATCATTAAACAAAGGTTAAAAATGTTAGTAAATTTAAATAATAAAGTATAACAAATATACATAAGTATTTTATTTAAATTATATTTAGTCAAGTTAGATTATGTTAAAATTTAGATCTGTTAACATGTAGCGCAATCGAGCTACAAGCCAGCCATATATTACTGTTAATCATAATTACAACATCCTGACATGTTAAGGCGGCTTCCCACGGTAAGGTGCATCTTGAAAAAAGGCTAGTCCGTTGTAACGCAGACGCGTCTGCAGCGACTCGGTAACTTAGCCAATGATTATGCTATTCGATGATTAGTGCTTTTTGTATGTGACAATAATTAGTGTTTGTAGGTATACTCGTATTTTTGGTCTGTGCTGAATTATAGTGTACCTACATTATAATGTGTAGTGTACAGTAATACCCCGCTTTACGCGAGGGATACGTTCCGAAAAAAATCGCGTTAACTGAAATTCGCGTATATCGAGGTTTATGATTAAACATAGTCAAAATTTAATACAAAAAAATACAAATCATTTTAATCAATCACTTTAATTTTCTAAGGACACTTTATGCAATACATACTCTTATTTTTTACGGAAAAATACAACTATTGTCTTTTGGGTAGCGTTTTGTTTATGTTCTTGTAAAATACGTTCATAACACCCAACACTGTTTTTAATTGTTTGACACACGGTCATCGTTATTGTCTATACTCTTCAATATGTCCAAACCTGAATAAAGTTTTGAAAGTGCATTTTGCATTTCCCCTGAAGATAAAACTTTCTCTTCTACTTGTTCTTCCTCATCGTAGATAGGATTATTCTGTAACTCGATCAGATCTTCATTGCTGATAGGATCGTCGTGCGTTGCTACAAGTTCTACGAGATCTTCTACCGTGATATCTTCAAGTTCAGACCCCTCAATCATTGCAGCAATGTCTTCAAGCACTTGTCTCTGCATCTGGACAATTCTTCTAGGTGCTTCCACTACATCTGGCCAAAGATTACGCCACACTCCATTCATACAACTCATTTTAACTTCCTTCCAAGCCTCTTCTATGTTGTGAATAGACTTCATAATGTTGTATGACTTCCACCCCTCTCGCATAGACTGTCTTCCTTACCCGTCAGTTTCATGAATTAGTTGGCTAAAAGTGCGACGATGGTAATAAGCTTTGAAGTTTGCTATTGCTCCCTGGTCCATAGGTTGTAATATTGACGTAGTGTTTGGTGGAAGGAACTTTACATACACTTTTAAGTCTCTGGGCGTATCAAGTGAGGTTGGATGTCCTGGGGCATTATCTAAGAGTAATATAACGTTAGATTCAAGCCCATTTCTGTCACAGTATGATTTGACTGATGGGTAAAAACTATTAGAATACCATTCTTGAAAAAATTCCCGTGTAACCCACGCCTTCCTGTTTTATCGCCACACAACTGGTTGACTTGTCTTGTCTGTGCCTCGCATTGCACCGGATGTTTCTGAATGGTACACTAGTAAAGGTTTCAGTTTGAAATCACCAGTGGCATTACCACCCAGCAGAAGTGTTAGTCGATCTTTCGCAGCTTTGAAACCACTGGCTTGACGTTCTTCCTTACAAATGAAAGTTCGAGATGGCATTTTTTTCCAGTAAAGTGCGGTCTCATCAACATTGAAGATGAGACAAGCAGGAATTTTCTCTCGTCTAATGAACTCTTGAAACTTGTCTGGAAACTTAGCTGCAGCTTGAATGTCCGCGCTGGCCGCCTCGCCTGTTATGTGGATATTGTGAAGATTAGAACGCTGCTTGAACCGATGGAACCAGCCTCTGCTGGCAGCAAAAGTCGGAGTGGCACTCCCTTCTCCTTTTGTTTTCAGCATTTCATATAAAGATTTTGCTTTTGTGCATATGAGATCTTGACATAGTGGTGTTTTCTTCTTATTCAAATCTTCGATCCAGACTGACAGTAATTTCTCCATTCTTTCTAAGGTAGATGATCTCGAACGAGAAAGTTTTGTTGCACTTATAGGTGTTGAACTTTCGCTGGAGTTTTTAATTTTTCCCGTTTTTTATAAATCGTTTTCACAGTCGATTCTGAGAGTCCAAAATCTCTCCCAACAATTGTTGCTTTGCCTCCATTTTCCATTCTTCTTAACACTTTCATCTTCAATTCCAAAGTGACGCTTTTACGCTCTTTTTTCTTTACAGGCGGCATTTTTAACGTAGGGTTAAATTATGTATGTATCTCCAATAAATGTTAAAACAAAACTGTCAGCCGACCGAACTAACATTACGGAACAAATGAACACACGAAACGAACGAGGAAATCCCCATAGAACAAAGGCGAAGGACAGGGAATTCCCAATTCTTCAAAGAGAATATTCAGAGAAAGCGGGGATCCCGCGACCATAGAGAAGTTAATGACTACATTATGTTTAAACGCACTCTTTCGCGTAATGCGAGGCATTTGAGCGCGAAATTTGAAATTCGCGTTATAGTGAAACCGCGCGTAACGGAGTCGCGCTAAGCGGGGTATTACTGTATACCTGAGAAAAATATCTAAAATGTTAGAAGTGGAATACCCAAAAAAACAGCAGTTGTTATGTACAATTTGCTGCGTTGTAGGATATTGGTCTGACTGTATATAGACCACCATACACAAGGTATAATACCCGGTCCAGTACCATGCTTAGACCTGTCATGTTTCGGGATTAGCTAGTGTACCTATATCTTGTAATCAAGTAAGGTGGTAGGAGTTGCGACCACCATAGATAAAGTGTAAACCCACCACTGTGATTTTCTTTTGGTTAGACGCGTTACGGGACCGACCGGTGTAAATCCAGAATCCAGAAATCAAGCGGGTTGTTAAAGGTTTACCCATTACTGTGACACAAGATATTGACTGGGTGATCCCGAAACGCGACAAACCAAAAGAAAATCATAGATGGGTTTATTACAATGTGTATGGTTGTCGGGATTCCTACCACCCGCCCCGCTATATTACTACATGTACATCGCCTGATCCTAGAACGTGACAAACCAAAAAAAAAAAATCAGTAATGAGTATCACTATGTGAACGCTGATCGCGATCCCCACCATCCCGTTTTATTACTGTATATTAGGAGTGAGGAATAACAGGTAAAATAAGATACCTGTTACTCCTGTTCCTGTAACCTGTTTCAAAATAACAACCTGTTACGCCTTAATAGGAATATATTATGTAGTAACACTTGTAACCATAGATTAATACAAGTATAGATCGGCAACTAGAAATTGTATGCACTATCGGTCTAACGTATATTTATAACGTACGATCCGCCCCAGCTTCGCACGGGTAGAATTTACAAAGTGGTGTATTTTATGTTTAAAAAAGCTTGATTTAGAGTTTATCGCTTTATTATTGATAGATCATAACTTCATAACTGCCTCTAGCCCATCGGTCCTAAACGCGAATGCTATGCTCGATTCTCAGGTCGAGCAAAGTGTTATGGGGTTTTTCTATGAAATTATCAGTAGAAGCTTGGAGTTACGCTTTGTCTCAGATTAACGGCAATAGGCTCGCCCCCTACTACTAAAACATACCCGGCGAACTGTGGCTTTATGATTTTGATGTGTCCATAAGGTTTAGCCAGCGAAAGCCATGTAAGCGCCCGAAAATAATTTTTTGACGACTCGATTACAAATAATCTAATTTTCTCTACTATACACAAAATTAATTGGAATCTATTATATAAATAAACCTTCCGTAAAAATTACATGCAGTGAAAACCGCATTAAAATCCGTTTCGTAGATTAAAAGATCTAAGCGTACATAGGGACAGACGGCGGAAAGCGACTTTACTTTATACTACGTATTGATTGTTGATGAAATGACATAAATTCTTAATATAATAGGTGTCATTACAATAATCGAATACTGTTAAGCTACTCAATAATAAAAAAGTATGGTATTTCAATTAGAATCTTAACGAGTTTAGACAATAGTCCACATAGTGTATATCATTATACAGGATTATTGGTAATTCGCCGTATTCCCGTTAGAAGGTGATAGGGGTGATTATTTGCGACAATTTTAGTTCAATTTGCGATTATGCAAAAGTGAGCAATTTTTGAGTTACCATGTTTTTTAGCTTTTTTTCAAAATAAGTCAAAATTAAATACTGGTTCTTTATCAATATTAAAACAAAAATTATTGGTACAAATTTAAAAATGCGAGATGAAAAAAGATATTATTTCAATATTTTATTGACATTTTTTTCCAATAAATTGCCTTAAAAATAAGCGTTACGAAACTTGGCTTGCAGATTATTTTAAAAACATGACCGTTTTCTTAGATCTCCAGCAATGCATGACAACTAGGAACTTATTTCAATGATACTGAAAAAAATTGATCACAAAAGAAGCAGGCGGAAATTCGTATTCGAAGTATAAACCTAAGGTCGTTCTTTAAAATTTCCATAAAATTAATTGATAACTATACCCAATGTAAATAAACCATAAAATACAAATTTAAAATAAAATTTAGAAGCAATAACAGTTTAGTAGTAATAACAAGTAACAATTAAGACATTTTGTAATTTAGCCTAATTAAAGTACTTGCTCGAAATGACTTCTCCTATTCATAAAGTCGTAAAGTCTCATTATTTTTGTGAATTGTGACTATACAGATATAGTATATATACAGACGTGTGCAATACTTCCTAAATAAGAAGCATAACTTAATTATTTTTTAAATGAAACTTCATATGCGGCTATTCGATATTTAAGTAATTTCCGTGGAAAATCAAAGGCATTATCACGTGACGACCCGCCAACTCAAAATAGTATTATATACAAAATATAATAGCACAGATTAATTGAAATAACAAAAAAAAAAGATCAAGAATTACCTTATCAGTTGGAGACATAACTAGCTGACAAAAGTAAAGGTATGACGCAGATTCCACATAGTTACCACATTCATAGCGGTATTTAGCCAAACGATACATGCTGTCAATCATCTCAATTTTGAACTGAAAAAAGTTACGGTATATGATGATTTAATAAAGGTTTAGTAAAATGTTATGGTGGTAGTGATGATATAGGGTATTTATGGTACGAAAGTACTAATCCCTGCAATGTGCTTAAGCTTTCGGTGAAGGAAAACCATCGTGATAAAATCATAGCATGGTTGTTGTAACTGCCTCGTTAGCCTAGTGGTCGTAAGCGCGACTGCTATGATCGAGGTCCTGGGTTCGATTTCCAGGTCGAGCAAAATGTTATTCGGTTTTTTAATGAAAAATTCTCAGTAGCAGCTTGGAGTTTGGCTTTGTGCCCGATTAATGGCAATAGGCTCGCCCCCTATTACATGGGACCTAAAAAACATACTCGGCGAACTGTGGGTGTTCATTAAATGTACACCTCTGCCTAACCCTTCGGGGATACAGGCGTGATGGTATGTTATATTGTAGGGCATTTCTCAATGCTGCTTGGCTAGCTACGATCCACAAGTTGAAAATCTGTCGCCAAGCACCCATAGGCGTGTTCCGGCAGCTATATATAAAGAACAATATTCCATGCCTTAGCTCGATGTGCATTATTTACAGCCAGTCCTCCCCCATGCACAATTCGTGAGTTACCAGTACATAATCCAGAGGTGAAGTGCAGGTCAAAAAATGGTATCATAGAGTTGCATTTTAACTATACAATATATATACACGTATACTGTATAGGATACATAACTAGAAATAGACATTTAAAATATAAATCAAAAAGTAATTTTGAATATAGAAACAATACCAAGTCCGATCAATTAAATCTTTTTTTTTTTACTTTACAAGTATTACTAATCACTTTTTTTAGTGAAAGCGCATGATTATATATTATGTAGTAAGTATACACAATTAATAATGATGCATAGTGCAAAAATAATATAAACATTGTACCTCATATTCTTTGTTTGTTGTTAGGTGATTTATAAGTGTTTTAGGATCTCTCATTGTCTCAACTGTCTTCATAACATCATCTCTTTGCATAAGCCTTAACACTGGCTCAACAGCATCCTGGAGTTCTTGAAGCTCTGACAGTACTACACCCCTGCGCGATTTGATTTCCTGTTATATAAAATAATATGTTTTTCAAGAGAAAAGTTTTTTTTTAAACTATATGACACTATTTGAATGTAAGCACATATTTTTTAATTTTGCTTTGGCCCTTTGACTACCGTGGTTATGGAAGAACTATTGAATTAAGTAATTAGTTTGTACAACACATTCAGTTACTTTTTAATAGTCTCATTTCCCCATTGGTGTAGCTAGTGAATTTTCCTATTAGCCAATTATTTTTTCTTAAGATGAAATGAATAAAACTGGTATATTTCTTCAATACTGACGATTTTTCTACATTAGGTAATGAGTTTAGTAGGTTGGGCATTGCCTCTCCTGCCCCTCCTTGATTGCGCCCATGATTCTTCCAGAACTTATCATTCCAGATGTTATTTTTATATTATTTTACAGAAAAGTAATATATCTCAGGAAATTTATACAGCCTCAAATGAGGTAATGAATGATTCTAATGAGGTAGGTATAGAAAATTATTACTACTTTTTTTAAATCTTATATTAAACAACATGCAGATTTCTATGATTCATAATTAGTCACTATAAGAATCTCAAATTTCAGATTTCACTAGTACCTACTACTTCTATAAAAAAAAATTATACAGCAATACATACCTCTGGTGTATCCTCATCAGGATAAAGCATTCTTCTTATGTCAATAACATAATCAATCATGTTAGTCTTGCTCAGTATCTCCAATTTCGCTTGTAACAGCTCTGACTGGTCATAAGTCTATATATAATATTTAATTTATATTAAAAGTAACACATTTATTAAATAAATAATCAAAGTTCTAAAACGTTATTATAAAAATGACACCACAAAATTTTTTTGTCTCTTTGTTCTATATTAAAGCAACGCAAATAGAATTCAGAAAATTGTTACAATCTTTGAATATGTAAAAGTGTTTACGTCGTACTTCAAATCATTCCCAATGCATATACTAGTCTTTTTTTATTCTATAGGTTTAGCATTTGGTCACAAACTCGCCCGATGTTAAGTGACGATGTGGCCCAAGATGGTGACACACTAAACCTAGTTTAAGGGGCCCCTCAAGTACAGCTGCCAGAACATATTATGTATATCTATAGATAACTATATAACCTACAGATATTGGCTACAGATTTTTAACTTGAGTGTAGTAGACAACAATTAGAAAATAACCTACCACCATGTTATGGTTTCATCACGATGTTTTCCTTCACCGAAAGCTCAGGCTCATTGTATAAATTCCAATTCACATTGATTGACGCGGTATCCATACACGCTTCCACTAAGAAGCTATCATTACAATGTGTATAGAATTAGTTGTTTTTCACAATTTGTTTAACACTTTTTTCAAAAAGCCATGAAGTTCTGATTACAAAAAATATGAACATGCACTCAAAAGGCCTGTTCCACGTATATTAAATATATAAAAATATAAAAAAGTGTAAGTTGGTATTATAATAGGTTGTTAATATGAAATTAGCATTTTTTATGGAAAAAGTAAAACGAAAAAAATTATTATGGAATTATACATTTAATCAATCGAAGTATCTAACCATTATTATCTATGCACTTTCGCCATTTATATATGTAGTTCATTGATTCTATTGCAGAAAAATTGTAGGAGAGAGTATCAATAAAATCTTTGAAGGCGGTTTGGGGAGCCTCATCAGAATTAAATTTTTTTTCCTTGCAAGAAATTGTCATAATTCCGAATAAAGTGGAATTCTATTTGTAGTATTAACATTGTGCTGATCTTTGACACAATCTAGCTTGTCTAAGTTTTTACGAACATACATTAAGATATCAAGCATGTACATATTGGGAGGGCAAAGTTAAAATACTACATTCCTGGAACTTGTTCTTTAGTGATCCTGTCCCAAGCTACATGTATTGGGAGGGCAAAGTTAAAATACTACATTCCTGGAACTTGTTCTTTAGTGATCCTGTTCCAAGCGAAAGTTGACTGAGAAAAAGGTACAAGTGAGTGTTTGGTGGACCTGTGCTGGTGTCATAAACTACAGCTTCCTAAGATCTAGCCAGACGATAACGGCAAATCTGCATTGTTAATAATTGCAAGCCATGATGGACAAGCTAGCTGTTAAGCAACCGAGACTGGTCAATCTCTCTAGCCCACTGCTGTTTCAGGACAACGCTAGACCCCATACTTCACGACTGACGGTCACTAAATTAGAGGAACTGCGGTTGCAATAAAAGAGGAAAGAATAAAGGAAAAAGGTTACAATAAAATAAATTATGCAGTGGAATGTATGCCTCATTTATTAAGCTTTTTTCCGTATTTTTAGAGCTTAAAAAAAATTAGGGATGAAAAATGCATTTTAAGTTTTGAAACTTTAATTTTACAAACTTTATACTCTTTAAATTTTTTTCTTTTTTTTCTAGAAACAACTCATAGTCCTTCCTACAAAATCCTTGCTAATGTTCATAATGGGCGTAGAAGTGATTTTAGGAGCTAGAGGTTATCTTATTTTGTTAATTAATTGTATATTAGTTTGATGTACATAAAACTACAATAAGACAAGATAATTATTTAATGATAACCTATATAAAGGTTTATTTACATTTTATTACAATAAGGAAGTTTCCATTTATAAAATTTTCTTCTTAGACTACCGGTGAATACCCGCGGCTCGGCTCGCGTTTGTTACTACGCAATAGTTATTTACATCCCGTAATTTTATTTTTATTCTTATTGTTGACAATTCATATGACGTATTAATTGAGGAATTGCATGTATTTCCCGTGTACAATTTTCATCAAAATTCGTTGAATATTTTTTAATTGTATGATTTCCAATGTATAAATGACGATTCTTATAGCTTCTCAATATTATTATGATATGATATTTGCTTCCCGTCCACAAAATTTGATTAGAATCGGTTGAGATTTAATAAAATAAAAAATGTTTCCAGAAGTAATATAGACAACTAGCTGATACCCGCGACTGATATATTTTGTTTCGCATTTTTTTCTGAACGGCCATAAGTTCTGCTATAAGCCATTTCAAGGTTATCCATTCATTACCTGACATCCTGTATATGTTTAAAATGATATAATGTGCTCAGTACTATACAAACACAACACATCTGAAATTTATTTATTTATTGTCACATCAACTACACATTCACAGAATATTACAATACCAAATACATCACAAGTTAAGGACTGTGTGAAGTATCTTTACAGATATGCACATCTTATTAAACTATGCCACAGCACAACTTCAACAAAAACAAAATATAAATATGAAGAAAGCTACAAATCAAATTAAATAGGGAATGATTCATTTCATTTTGAGTGAAAATTCCAGAAAGAGCAATTAAAGACTTCAATATCAACATTATTTTTATTAACATTGCTATACAATTCCTCAAGGCGATTTGTTCCGGCCACCGGCTAAACCTACCGATGTCCGGATGGGTAAAATATTCCCAGATCAGACGCCTGGCGTTTTGAGTGCACTGTTAATGCGTGGTTGCGGATTCACCTACCCCAGCAAGAATGTAGCAGTAAAGCCCACTCACCTGGAGGTTTTCAGCGCTGCACCGAGTCGGTAGTCACGTAGCTGGCCGGCGACTCCCTTCCACTCGCAACTCACACCCGAAAACGTTTGTCCCGACGCTTCTCCAGTATATAATTTTTTACACCTTGATTTATCACGCAATTAACCTTAATAATAATTAAAGGCAGTTTTTTCTTATAACACCACAAACAAATATGGCGGCAGCGGTAACTCGACTGCACGACGACTCATAGTGTTCAAACCGCGGTGCGCGTCGCCGGGGTTCTCACGCGCACGCATACCGACGACTGGATGCGAGTCATTTGAGCGAGCTCATAGCCAACCCCTACCAGGATAGGAAACCCTGACAACCACGCATTATTTGGCCCAAACATAGCCCCCGGCTTGAAAGGGATTCCTTTCAATAGAGTATAAAAATAAAGTACCAATGACACATGAGCTAGAAAAGCCTATCATGTCATAAATTCTCATAACATGAGGAAGTTTAGAAGTTAAAATTAATAAAATAATGTAATAATAACTAAATAAAGAAATGGGAATAAAATTATAAATTAATCTACCTAAACTACATAAATAAGTATCTGTTTTCAATCCAGCATACATCTTAACTTATTGAGACGGCAGTGGACATAAACGAACCACTGCACGCTTAAGCATTCCTCCCTTAGTCTTAACAAGAACGACTCGTGTTCGACGATCAGATCCAGGATATGTTTCCTGGATAATGCCCAATGGCCAATGTAATGGAGCGGTATTATTTTTCATGATCAAAACCACGGTGCCTTTCTTTATTGGGTTACTGTCTGTCAACCATTTTTGCCGAGCTTGTAGAGTATTTAGATACTCCTCACTCCATCTACTCCAGTAAGACTGTACGAGCTTGTCAATTAATAAGAACCGCGAACGTAGCTTATCAATATTGTCCGTAATTGGTACGGATGGAAGCGAACCCAACGGTACGGTGTGTAAAAAGTGCGCCGGGGTCAATGCTACAGGTTCCGACGGGTCAGAACTTAACGCCTGTCCTAATGGCCTAGAATTTAATACGGCTTCAATCTGAATCAGTACGGTTAAAAGCTCCTCATAAGTGAGTATCTGAACTCCAATCACACGAAACAAATGAGTCTTAAACGATTTTACTGTGGCTTCCCATCCACCACCAAAATGCGGGGCATTAGGCGGAATCATTTGCCATTGAATTCTTTGAATAGACAACTCAGTATCCCATTGTTTAGTATGTGATTGAGTTCGCAAAAAGGTATAAATCTCATTCAAATATGCCCGAGCACCAACGAAATTCGTACCGTTATCAGAAAACAGTTTATCTACAGGTCCACGTCGACCTAGAAACCTCTTTAACGCGTTAAGAAAAGCCTCCGTGCTCAAATCTGGGACTAATTCTACATGTACGGCCCTAGTAGTTAGACATACAAAAACACAGATGTAAGCTTTTTGGCTTCTAACACCTCGTTTACGGGTTAAAGTAATATTTATGGGACCGCAATAATCAAGTCCGGTGTGAGAAAACGGTTTTGAAACTTGCAACCTACACGCAGGCAGATCAGCCATCACCGGAGGAGTGCAATTTCTAGGGCGAGCCCTAAAGCAAATATTACATAAATGAACACGAGATCGAACGATATTTCGCCCCGCTAAAATCCAAAAACGGTGTCTTAAAATGGACAAAAGCAGATGCGGACCAGCATGACAGTGTTTGCGGTGAGTATAATCAATAATAAGGTTAACTACGTGATCTTTCCGCGGCAATACAATCGGATGCTTATGATCAAAAGTAAGGTCTGCATTTTCTAACCTACCCCCTACCCGCAAAACTCCATCTACCAGAAACGGTCTCAATTTCTGAAGGGACTTGGAATACAATTTACCAGCCCGAATAGCACTTATCGTGTCAGCAAAATGTACAGTTTGCAGTACACTAATGACCGCTACTTCAGCTTGATCCAAGTCTTCTGTATTAGGAATACCCTTCGAATTCAATTTCCTCACAAATCTGAGCACGTATACGACGATACGAAGCAACTTGGGCCAAGATGATACCCTTTGTGACAACGTATAAAGCAACGGTTCTGGTAGCACGACTGCCGTCATAGACACGGTTTTAGCTTCCAGAACGGCTACATCAGTGTCCTTCTTAAAAGGTTCAATAGGCCATTTAGACGACTCCTTCTGTATCCAAGGAGGGCCATTGAACCACAACTGGTGTTCAAGAAGTTGAGTTGGGGTGAGACCACGTGACAGACAATCACTTGGATTATCCTTCCCAGGTATATGAAAAAAATGGGATGGTGACAAATTATCATGTATTTTAGCTATACGATTCGCCACAAAAGTTTTCCATCTATGTGGACTTGAATGGATCCAGTGCAACGCAACCGTGGAATCCGTGAAAGCAAAAATGCGATTTATTTCACAACGATCGACATAACTGTTTAAAACCACTCTTACCAACTTTGACATCAACAAAGCAGCACACAACTCAAGACGAGCTATAGATACAGTCTTGAGAGGTGCCACACGCGACTTTGCGCACAATAGATTTACACTGATCTTATTGGAGATCTGGCAATGCATGTATACTGCAGCACCATACGCCTTCTCGCTGGCATCCGAAAAGGCAAGAAGAGTGACAACACCGTTCTTCACAACACCAATGTGTCGCGGTATAGATAATTTCATCAACAACTGCAACTCCGTCTTAAATCTAGTCCAGTTATTAACGATGTTACTTGGAGGTGGCTCGTCCCAATCTATCTTTAATGCCCAAAGATCACGAAGAAGTAATTTGGCATACAGAATCACTGGAGCTGCTAACCCTAGAACATCCCACAACCTGGCTACTGCGGACAAAATGGTTCGCTTCGTACATACTTCAGCGCAAGGAGCCACTTCGAAAGAAAACCTATCATAACGCGGTTCCCATTTTACTCCTAAAATCTTCTGGCCGCCATCATCAAAACTGTGCACGTGAGGGTGCAGCTGTGTTTCTGGAATCTGGCTGATTAATCCAGGCGAATTACTCGACCACTTCATGAGGTCAAAGCCCCCGGCTTTGAACATTCCAATCAGCTGAAGTGCCATCTCCGTTGCAGCAGTCACCGACTCTTCACTGGAAATGACGTCATCCATATAAAGGCCATTTTTAATGACCTGTGCCGCGAGAGGAAAGTTAATCTTTTCATCTTCGCAAAGTTGGTGAATCGTCCGCAACGCTAAAAAGGGACTAGACGTCAGACCAAAACAAACTCTGTTAAACTGAAAAATCTGTAATTGATCATTGGGATTAAACCGATACAACACTTGCAAATATTTACAGAATTGAGAATGCACCCTTAATTGCAGGTACATTTGTCGAACATCCGCACAGAATGCCACTGAAAATAAACGGAAATTCAATAAGAGGGTAAAAATATCACCCTGTAAATTAGGACCGGCATGAAGCATATCATTTAATGACCGTCCTTTATCAGTTTGGGCACTAGCATCTAACACGATTCTAAGTTTAGTTGTAACTTTATCATCACGAACGATGCAATGGTGGGGAATAACATACCCGGCATCCTCACTGAACTCATCATACTTTGAAATCGGAAACAAATATCCAGTCTCCAAATATTCCTTAATCACATCATCATACGCTTTTCGTAATGGCGGAGACGCTTGCAGTTTTCGCTCCAGCGCAAAGAACCGCTTCTGTGCGATATTTAAAAAACTACCTAACTCAGTAGGATTTACTTTAAAAGGTAGGGCTACCGTGTAGCTACCTGATGCATCACGGGTTGTGGTAGACTTATAGATGTCTTCACACTCCTGCTCTTCTTTACTAAGACTGGCGGACGTAGAGGATGGAACCTCCTCTAGCTGCCAGAACTTAGATACCGCATCATGCATCTGCAACTTGGCAAATGTGCAATACGTTGCCGTACGCGACGATTTACTGACTGTAAGAGTTGGAACCTTTCCCATGATGATGAATCCAAGACTAGTCTGAATAGCATCTGGCATCCCCGATGGTCCATGAACTCTGCCAGTAAGTAATAGCTGAGGAAACAGTTGCGCGCCGATCAGCATTTCCACTTCACCCGGAACGTGAAATGCATTATCCGCAAGCGGAACGCTCGACAAATAAGACAGCATTGACGTGTCAACCCTAGAAGTGGGCAACTCATTAGTGATACTATCCACTACCAAAGGGCGTATGCGAAAAGCTACCCTGGTATCGAAGCGCGATGTAAATTCCAGTTCAGTAACACCTTGGACACGATTTACTCCACCGCCAAAACCGTGCACTGTAACGGGAAATTCAGGCTGGTGCAATGACAGTGACAATCGCTCACAGCTCCGTGACGTTATAAAGTGGTTTTGAGATCCACTATCTATCAAACAACGGACGATATGAGATACGCCTTGGGGATCCACTACTCGAACCCTCGCTGTAGCTAGTAGCACGGTAAAAGAACGAGCATCACGTGAAGAGTCGTGTGCCTTAGCACTATGCATCGAAAACAACGAAACCCCCGCATTGGACACATTATCCATTCCCACAGCGCCAACAGCTCGCGTCACCAAATCAACACCGTGTTTATCCGAACGAGAATCACTAGACACCATTAACGACGTACTCGACTGCGCACTCGGAAAATGTAACAACGTATGATGTGACCTTGACTGACATGAACCACAACTATTCTTCGAATTGCATGCCGGCGAACGATGACGAACGCTCAAGCATGTAACGCATCCGTTATTCTTCTTAACGATATTGTAACGTTCCTTAGATGAAAGCTTCAGAAACTCCGTACATTTCGAAAAATAGTCGTGACTCGCCACTTTACACATAGGGCATAATGCACCATCAGAAGCAGTCACTAAAGACTTAATAGGTTTTCCCGGCACCGGCACTGGTTTGAAAGTCATTGGTACTCGAGCATTATTCGATCTAAATGAATATTTCTCACCCGCATTGAACCCCAAACCCGTCCGTTCCCAAATCTTAGCTTGTTCTTTAACAAACTTTACGAAGCTCCTATATAAAGGCACTTTCGTGTCACGCTCCGAATTTTCAAATAATCGAGCGGTTTCACTATCAACCTTATTCAACGCAAGGTATAAGTATATAAAGTCTAATTTATCTTCAATATTTAATCTCTCAAACGCCGTCACTGACACTGAAAATCTATCAATAAATGTATTCAAACCGTCCACAGAAGGCGTCTGCATTTTCTTTAAATTAAAAATCTCATTTAAATAAGCAGTGGCTAACGAACGCACATCTTGGTACCTATCAACTAGAGTAGTATAAATTAACTCATAGTTTTCACCCGTAGGTGATAAACCCGCAATGGATTCGAGGGCCTTACCCGTCAGCTGACCGCATAAGTAGTAAACCTTTTCCGCATAACTTAACTGTATATTATTATGTATTGTGTTATTAAAACATTCAATAAACATCGGCCAAGCCTTCAAATTTCCGTCAAACTTTGGTAATTCTATTGATGGTAATTTTATTTTAGGTGATTTTACTGTGTCATGAACGCGAGTAACTTTCTTAGATTTTAATGAATTTATTTTATCTTGTAATCGAGTATACAGATCCTCAAATGCTTCCCCTTTTTTAAAACTAGGTTCATACTGTGCATCTAGTTCCATCCGTACCATATTCCACTCTTCTAACTTATCCATAAATTCCGATCTAAGCGTGGGTAAATTAAAAGTCGACACTAAAAAAGAAGCTTCTTCGGTTTCCGTTTTCATCGCTAAAGAACAGTCATACATACTCTGTATTTGTGCAAAATAAGATTGTAAAACAGTCTCACTATATTTAATTTTTAATTTTAATTTTCTCTCTTCTGCCATCTTTACTTTTAATAAATAAAACCTTTGTAATTAGTATTATAAATAAAATAAGTATTTAAGCAAGTATGCGCAACTTTTAAACATACGTATTCGCGTTTAAATTAAATGAATGAACAATAATATTCACCAAACACCACACAATACCGTCAGGGGGCGCGCGAGTTTAATTACCGAACAAACAAGAAACGAACGTGACGTCACAACTGCCAACTTCAAGACGTACGTTATACACAAATCCTAAATTCACACACAATGGAAAAAATGGTGGACAGATTTAACAACAAGAATAATTAATAATTCGAAGGTAGAAGTGTAAAACACTTGTACACTTGTTTTGTTATTAAATACTAATTACCTTATTGTGTGAACTCGTCAATCATTTAAAACTATTCAACACAACAAATAAACTTTTATAACTTTGTGTACTACAATTTTCTGCTACACAAAAACAAAACACTATAAATATGTAGTAGTTTTTAATATAGGGTATACTTTTAATTTTAATATTGTGTAAAAACAAATCTCGTCATACAAAATTAACCTACTGAGGTACCTATTTGCCCACGAAATGGCTTAGTTATTATCCCGTTATATTGTTCAAATACCAAATAAAATATACTGGATTGAAACAAATGAACAAAATTGAAACATTACATTCGATAGGTATTTTAGGTAACCTACTTAGGCATCTCTTGAATACTAGGAAAACTTGTTTACAACAATAAATATTCTAATGTGGACTGTAATATATAGTAAATAATAGGTCAATCGGATAAAATATCCGGTCGAAGTGATCAAACAATATGTTCCGGCCACCGGCTAAACCTACCGATGTCCGGATGGGTAAAATATTCCCAGATCAGACGCCTGGCGTTTTGAGTGCACTGTTAATGCGTGGTTGCGGATTCACCTACCCCAGCAAGAATGTAGCAGTAAAGCCCACTCACCTGGAGGTTTTCAGCGCTGCACCGAGTCGGTAGTCACGTAGCTGGCCGGCGACTCCCTTCCACTCGCAACTCACACCCGAAAACGTTTGTCCCGACGCTTCTCCAGTATATAATTTTTTACACCTTGATTTATCACGCAATTAACCTTAATAATAATTAAAGGCAGTTTTTTCTTATAACACCACAAACAAATATGGCGGCAGCGGTAACTCGACTGCACGACGACTCATAGTGTTCAAACCGCGGTGCGCGTCGCCGGGGTTCTCACGCGCACGCATACCGACGACTGGATGCGAGTCATTTGAGCGAGCTCATAGCCAACCCCTACCAGGATAGGAAACCCTGACAACCACGCATTATTTGGCCCAAACACGATTCAAAGGTGAACAGATATTCGTTCTGAAATGTGTTATAGAAAAGGTTCTTTGAATAGGAAATCTTGGTATCTTCCTAGGAACATTTAGATTTAAGTCTTGTAAATACATCAGGGACTAAAATAACTCCGTTAACAAGCTTATGTAAAAGAATAAGGTTGACGATCTTACTTACGTCTATTTTGCAGTGACATAATATAAAAGTGCTTTAAAAGAGTTTTAAAATGTGCTTTAAAAGAGTTTTAAAATCAGCGCTGTAAGGGCAAATCTGATCTTTGCGAGCCAGCAATTTTGTAAAATTGGGTTGAATGGGCTCTAAGAGATCAATATGGATATTATAGTGAGGGTTCCAAATTCTAAAATGCTCCTAACCAGGGTATTGTTTTTATGTCACAGAATTCATTACACATGCCCTTAACATAACCACACATTTTCCCCCTTAGATATTGTAATACTTATATGATCAGTAAATTGTAACTTGAATACCTTCAGTAGTTAAAATGAAATCATGGTAACTTCTAGCTTGGTATTGGCATTGAAGAAAAAATCTGTTTTCATTAAAATCCTCTTCCCAGTATATTTTTTATCTGGATTGTCGACATGCCTAAGTATAACATAACCAAAAATTACTAAAATCGGAAACATCAAAATTTTTTACCTGTCCGCTTCACATGGAATGCCCTATATTAATTATCTGATTATTTTAAATATATGGTAACACTACAACAATAAATGTGGCAACATTATTTTGAATGGAGTGTTATCATGAATTATTTACATCAGGGCTGTCTAAATTAGATGATGTTGGGCCAATGCAAATCATTAAATAGATTGTAGGGCCGCAGAAACAAATACATTTTAATTTACTGATAAACAAAAATATTGGGATATCATTATTATATTAAAAATTATTAGTTCTTCATTAATTTATCCTTTACAATTCAATTAATAGCAACAATAACATAAAAAATAATTTTATAGAACAATTTTTTTTAATTTTTGGAAGATCAAAACATGTCCGGCCCGCACAAATATAAATCATGGGCCATGCTTCCATGCTATCCAGCCCTCATTTACATAATCGAGACATTATGTTAATTAGTAATTACTATTATTAGTGACTACTAATTTTCATAATCGAATATAACATTACTAATTAGTATTACTTATTCTCTTTCAGTTGTAAACAAAGTTTTTGACGTGACAACGTCTTATAAATTGGTTTGCCGGGTGACACTTCAAGAAACTGCGTTACGCTCCGCTCACGTTATGCGCTCACAATGAGAGCGAGTGAGAGGCACGCGTCCCTTCCACTCGGGCATGGTTAGCCCGCCTAAGAGCGAGAGAGACAGACATAAAGTCGTTGTCAAGTAAAACTTTCGCCCGTATACCGACTTTACAGGCAACCAATTTTTTTATAAGAACATGTATACCGACAAGCTAAAAAAAGGTCTTCCCTAGTCCAAATGCCAACACCAAGTTTAAAGTTAGTTACTGATCCTAACAAATTAGTAATGACTAATGGTTTTAATCGAGACATCTCAAGAAATACTCATAATCAAATGATTGCATTAGTATATCTCACTACCACTAATTATTATGTTTTAAGTTTGATAATACATTATTCCTAACCAAATACAAATTTATATTAGTGATTAACAAAAGTGGCATTCATTTTGAATAAGGTAAAAAATGAACTGGTTTAGGTGAATCTCCTTGCAAAAAAGAGTCCTATAAAGAGAAAGTCATCTACAAATACCTTACCTATAAAATAAAAATTAAGGAAAACATTTTCAGTGTACCAAGAACTATGTATACCATATTTACTTGGTACAAAATACAATTTTTTAAATTCTGAAATCACTAAAAGATCTTGTGTTGGCATGATTATTAGATCCATGTCTTCTCTCTGAGAAGACCAATGTCCAGCAATGGGACATTTATAAACTAATATCATTAAAGAATCTATAAATTAAAAATTACAAGAAAATAATCACTAAAGTGAGTTTATAACCTACCTCTTTCGCTGCTAAGAATTCCAACAAGGGAAACACAAGGTGTCGGTCAAGATATTGACCAATTTTAAATGTTAAATCAAATTTAGAGTAACTCATCTTGATTTTTCAACTTCTTTGCTAATGTTCATAACCCACGTTAAAAATATGGAAAAGAAATTATCCACAACTACAAATCCACCGAACACGAGCCACAGATGACAGAGCAGTGTAGCCAAGTCAAGGAAACAAGAAATAGCCAAACACTTTTATAAAGGTGCCAGAATGACAAAAATTTCATACCCTAAAAAATAGCTACAAGTGGCCAAAGAATTAGGTTAAAAACAAATACAAGTTCTTATCATAAAAAACGTTTTAGTTAAACATTATAGGTTCATTCCATATAATACTCTTTGGACGTTGATGGTTCTGGTTCTTTAGGAACAAGGAAAAAATATTTTTCTTGCTTCCTGATTTGATCTAACACTTCCACGGGTACTAGGTTAAAAACACACGTCTGCTTTTAAAAAATAATCTGTTATTCTTATTAATAAACAATTTAGTGTGCCTAACTCATCTTATTTCTCCACAATCGCCACAATCATCATGATAAAAAATAATATTTGTACCTCAGCAATTGAGGATGGCAG
This sequence comes from Saturnia japonica, assembly GCA_033032175.1. Taxonomy (NCBI): domain Eukaryota; kingdom Metazoa; phylum Arthropoda; class Insecta; order Lepidoptera; family Saturniidae; genus Saturnia; species Saturnia japonica. Next base: position 5,666,767 of record CM065311.1, on the reverse strand, counting down.
AAAAAGAGCCATCCAAGCCAAATCACTCAATTAATGAAATACTGATTCAGCGCTCGCATTGTAAATGAGTGAAAACAAGTGTTAGTAACTTATTATTATTATATAGAAAAACAAAATTTTACGTATTATTACAAAAGTCGCTAAATTTGTGGCTAAAATATTTAGCCAATAATATTTGATATTTTTGCTTACAAAATCTTAAATGTTGCCAGATGTAGCTATAAAATGCCTAACTTGGCAACACTGTGACAGAGTGACAGACTGCTAGCCGCTAGGGATGTAAAAAAAATCTATTTAAAATAAAACAATTGATATTTAATAAATAAAAATGGAATGGTTTTTTATCGATTTTTTTTAGATATAATTTTTTTTTTGGGAAATCTATATTTTCCATATCAATTTACTTTGATGGCTCTAACGGTTATTTGTCTATGACCCTAACCATAGAACGCTAATGTCATTTTTTTGTGACAGTAGCTACGATGCAATCACCTGGCAATCACCCTTCTTCTTCTTACTAACTTGCCAACTAGTCCTTTATAATTAAATCAATTACTGCCATCATCAAGAGAATAGAGTGTCCTGTCTTAGAACGAATTTAGTATTCTAACAAGATGGTGGCTCCCTTATTAGAACTTTCTAGGGAGTTTTTGTGGAGCTTGAAAATGCATGCTTCCAGTTTATATTAATAATCCACTTCACTGACGCTATATCATTTATCAAGCTATATCATGCAAAACGTCACAAATATTACATAACATAGGTTCAAAAACTTAATGAAATAAAAATTAAAACCACAACATGTGTTTTATAGATCCCACCAAAACGCCAATCGCCTTTAAATATCACCCTTTAATAATGTGTTCCTTTTTAATTTCATGTTTTATTTTTGTGTCCAAAAGGATAGTAATACAAGTAATGAAACGCACCGACCGCGCAAATGGAACTATTTATGCAGTGTATAATAATCACTAGCTGTGCCCCACGGTTTCACCCGTGTTAATTTTATACGACAAACACCGCAACACCAACGCACCCTTATAGCCTATTATAATTGTTCCTCCCGCAAGTGCAAATTAATTTAATTTTTCATTATCTCCTAAACGATTAACATGCTATAAAGGGCCAAGCTTATCTTCATAACATTGCCTTTATGATGAAGTAACTTTTGTTGGTAAGTATTAACATGCCATGCGGGCCATGCCTAAAAATAATGATAAAAAATCAACTTATAATGGTCAACAAAAAGAATATATTCGCAAAATGCCTTATTGTAGCTTCTGTATAAGGGATAGGCATATTATACCATCGCGGATTTTTTTTTAGTTATACTAATAACCAATATTTTTGTGGTATATTATATTTACGTATCATTAACTATTACGCCAGCATACGCGGATATATCACTTTGGGAGAGCTTCCACTACCAACTTACTGAACAAACATCAATATTTAAGGCAACGGAGAGTTATAGTCACCCCCGTCCGATTCCAGTCCTAAAGGCACTCAGTGTTTGTGGCGATACAAGTCAGCTGATTGGAAAGGGATGCGAACGTTCTTTGCAATTTTTCCTTGGCACGCCATTTGCTTATCTTCTGAAGATCCTACCGTTTGGCCTGTGACGGATGTCCTGCATCAAGGTATGGAATACTAAGTTCCATTCTCTGACGTTTCTTTGTCAGGTGAAACTCGGCCATGGTTCGGAGTTCAGTGCGAACACGCTGAAACACAGAAGCCTGTGGCATACCGGGCTAGGGTCGATGCTCGAGACCGCAAAGCTAAGGACTTGCACTTAAAAAAGAGAGCCTTTAAGAAGAACCAAGGCTTGCGAAATGACTCTACGGCAAGCTATATCTGTCCACATAAGCCAAATCGGGAGAAACTGGCTTCGTACCCAGCGGGTCGTACAGCGTTTTGGTCCATGGCTAATCGATTCTTCTTTTGCCCCTCACTTCCTCCACTACTGAGACCCGACCGGTGTTTTTGGCTCGCTCTTCTGAGGAGAAAGCGAACTTGTTTGCTTTTTTTCTGAATCCTCGCGTTTGAGTACTGATGGTGAAATGTCTCCTAGTTTACCAGTTTGCGAGACGCTTATGTCTGAAATTCAGATTCGTCAGACTACTGCATAGCCTGAACGTGAATAAAGCCAGTGGCCCGGATGGGATTACAGCCATTGTTCTGAAAACTATTGCCCCTCAGCTTCCTCCAATTTTGACTCACCTATTCCATCTCTCTCGGGATACTGGGCAAGTGACTAAATCCTGGGAGCAAGCTAACGTGCAACCAGTGCCTAAAAAGGTAGTCGTACTGAACTGGCCAACTATAGGCCCATTTCGGTTACGTCCATACTCTGCAAGAGTTTAGAACTTATACTGAATGGCAGGCTCCTGGCATGCCTTTAAACGAATGACCTCTTAAGTGACCAGAAATACGTATTTCGTCATAATCGTTCTCCTGGAGACCTTCTAGCGTATGCCACTCACATCTGGAGCGAGGTTATCGAGTATCATGGGAAGCGCTTGCCGTTTCGCTTAATTTCTCGAAAAAAGCCTTCGACAGATATTGGCATGATAAGCTCTTAAGTAAACTTCCTTCATACAGTTTACCCATCAGGTCTTATAATTCGATGGAGCCGGCTGCACGCACGAAAAAACATGACTCATGCGGCGTTACCTCGCTCTGAGGCGTTCCATTTAAGGCTTGAAGTGCAAGCGAGAGCGCGGAACGAGCGACAAAGGGTCAAAATCGGCCTCCGCGTTTGGCAGCGTTCGACATCTGTCTCTCTCCTAGTTGAGTGAGCGATGCGTCCGCGTGGACAGCTGCTATACAATAATACATTTACATGTTTTCGTCAAGTATGAAGTGCAGTGAAACGTGAATTTGGTGTCAATTGTTTATAGCAACGACAATTGCGGCGATAAAGGTAATGATTCTTTCGATATTAAATATATGTTCAGTGATATATTGTCGAATATTCGTGCTTTCATCATTAAAATAAATAGCATCGGTCCGCTAGTGCAGCGATTGTAGGTTATGCTATAATTGACAAAACTATAACAATAAGTTAACAGAACTATTTGTATTTAAGCGTACAAATAAATGTAACTTGATCAATTCAATTGTCATTTCCATTTACCTCCTTCTCTATATCCATACAAAATATCTATCAAACAAATAAAATTAAAATTTTCATTGAAAAATAATACCATTCCAATAGTATCAGACATATGTCACTCACATCTTGAGTTTTTTACTTACAATTGTACTTAAAAATAAATATATTTTGGTGTCTAAGATAAACTGAAATTACATAAAAAGTGCGCGAACGTAAACTTAATACGAGGTTTAATACGTTGATAGTGTTATCTAGTGCGATTCAGTGCTATACACATGAAACGAGAAAATACCTATGGAACAATATTAGCAAGGAATCGCAAGTTAGTGTATGTTTATTTATCTTCGTCGTTTAGAAAATACGATATTAAAGCACTACGTACACTGGTACAATGGTTCAATGTTCAGTATGTAACAACAACATAATAGTTAACCAAAAGCGCATTAAATGCACAAACTGTAACTGCAATAATTCCTATCACCAAGATTGTGTGAAATAAGGCGAATCAACAATATTACGCTCTAAGTGGATATGTCCAACTTGCATTTCTGCTCAACCTAAAGGTGGGAATAATAGCAATACACCCATTCATAGCAGGAGTCAGGTTGACCTTACGGCTGATACTGGCTCACTCACAATTTCTCCTCCATCATCAATATGCTCACAAGATGCTATCTTACAAGAGATACGCAAACTGCATATGGATATGAATGATAAATTTAAAAGTCAGCAAGTAAGTTTGGACAAATTTAACTCTACTTTGATCAAAGTGCAGCAGGATATAAGAGAATTAAACTCCAACTTTTCCACAATGCGTGAAGAACTTGATGAAATTACCAAATCCGTGGATTTTTTTTCCAATTTTACTGATGATCAAGTAAAAATAAACAAGGAAAATAGTGACTCATTATCAACACTGACAGCTGAAAATACTCGAATAATTGTTCAAGTAAATAATATGAATGCTAAACTCAACGAAATGGAACAACAAGCAAGAGATCATAATGTAGAAATTCAATGTGTTCCGGAACATAAATCCGAAAATCTACTTAGCATTATTCACCAGCTTACACGAACAATTTCGTGCAACTTACCCAACACGGATATTGTTAATTTTCATAGAGTTGCTAAGCAAAACGAAGAATCCAAACGTCCTCGGAATATAGTGCTTAAACTATCTACGCCACGTTCTCGTGACCATCTACTGGGAGCAGTTCGAGACTTCAATAAAAAACACGAAACTGATAAGCTCAACTCTACCCACTTAGGCATTTCTGGTGAGAAGATGCAAATATATATCACTGAGCACCTATCTCCTGCGAACAAGAAATTGCATGCTGATACTAGACATGTCGCAAAATCTAAAGGCTACCAATTCGTATGGGTTCGAAACGGGCGTATTTTTGTGCGAAAGGATATAAAATCACCTCCAATAACGATAAAAAATAATGATGTTTTAAGTTCTCTGTAATTGTGCTCTTATTCTAATATTAAGCATGTTGACTATATTGATCATTTATTAAATTCTCTCTAAAAATATATTATCAAAATGTAAGAGGACTTAGAACAAAAACTGAAGATTTTTATATTACTGTGCTAAGTAACAATTTCGATGTAATTATAATAACTGAAACGTGGCTCAATAGTGGTGTATATGATCGCGAGATTATCGATCAGCGTTATAACGTATTCAGACGTGATAGATCCTCTACTTCTTCTGCTTCTGTCAAAAATGATGGAGGGGGAGTAATGATTGCTGTACAAAAGAGATACGAGGTACTAAGAAAATCTAAATGGGAATCATCATGTGAGGATATTTGGCTTTCTGTAAAAGTCGGCAACGGCTTTTACGTTGATATTTGTGCAATATACGTTCCATCTCCAATAAGATACGAATACATTGACACTTACCTCAAAAACACCACTGAAATAATTCAAAACAAGATTTCTACATCTTCTACAGCTTTATTAGTAGGTGATTTCAATCTTTCTAATCTAAAATGGCAACACGATTCTTACAGTTTATCTGCACTATCGACTTCTAGTAATATTGAAAATCTTTTTATTGATACCCTTGCTTTTAATAATTTATATCAGTGTAATTATGTCACAAATGAAAATCAACGTATTTTAGACTTGGTACTTTGTAATCACCCGACTAATGTCACTATATCTAAAGTTACAAATCCTGTCTTACCCTTGGATTTACATCATCCAAGCATCGAAATTGAATTAAATAAGCCGCACAGTTCTCCACTTAAGCAAAAAAAATTACCAATTTATAACTTTAATAGGTGCAACTATGATGCTGTGAATAGTGAGCTACAAGACATAGATTGGTCATTTATCTGGAAGGATGTTTATGATATCGATGTAATGCTGGAAATATTTTACAATACAATTATGCAAATATTTCTGAGACATACTCCTATGCGAAAAATAAAAGATGAAAAATATCCCGTGTGGTTTAGTTCCTCCCTTATCAAAGCTCTTAAAGAGAAAAACAAATACCATTCCAGATACATCAAGTATAGTAACCCACTGGATAAAGCAACATTCAATATTTTACGGCGGCGTTGCGATGAGATGATTAAGCATTGTTATAATAATTTTAAAGAACAGGCAGCTTCTCATTTACGACGTTGTCCTAAATATTTTTGGAAATTTGTCAAAGACCAAACAAATAATAGTGATGGCATACCTAATAAAATGCACTTTGGGGATGTGGTGGCTGCGGATGGGCAGACTATTGCAGAACTTTTTAGCAAATACTTTCAAACTATTTATAGTACGAATCAATCTAACACACAGTTCTCCACTAGTTTAGATACTAATCGTCATACTAATTTCAATGATGTGCCTATTAGTAACTGTGATATTACTGAGCAAGAAGTTCTGAGATCGCTACAATCACTAGATTGCAACAAGGGCCCGGGGCCTGACCTGCTACCCCCAATTTTGCTTAGAAAATGTGCCGAAAATTTATTTAAGCCACTAACACAGCTGTATACACAATCTCTAAACACTGGTAAATTCCCGGCGACCTGGAAACTTGCACATATAACACCAATTCACAAGTCAGGGGCACTGGATGATGTGACAAATTATAGACCAATATCCATTTTATCCATTTGTGGAAAAATTTTCGAATCATTGGTATATAAGAAGATACTACCCCATATTCAGAACCGCATCAATTCCAATCAACATGGTTTCCTACCACGGAAATCAACTGCTACGAATTTGCTAGAATATGTATCTGATATATCTGAAGCTCTTGATGATAACCAAGAAGTGCATGCAATTTATACAGATTTCCGAAAAGCATTTGACTTAGTAAATCACAATTTGCTTTTAAATAAACTTGCGTATATGGGTATACATGGTTCCTTATTAAGATGGTGTGAATCGTATCTGGGTAAACGCTCCCAATTGGTAGCAATTCATGGCCACAAATCTATGGTGTCTGAGATTCCGTCTGGAGTTCCTCAAGGTTCCCATTTGGGTCCGCTTTTTTTCCTAATATTTATAAATGATCTTTGCGATTCCATTCAGTGTAAATTCAAAATGTATGCTGATGATTTAAAATTATATCGCATTGTTAGTAGTACTTTAGACGTACAATGTCTACAATCTGACATTGACAATGTTAAGAAATGGTGTAGTTTTAATGGCATGTCGCTTAATCCAGATAAGTGTTTTCATATAAAGTTTACAAGAAAGAAAAAGCCTCATATCGGTGATTATATGATCGACTCTATTAAATTATAGGAAGTAACAACTATTCGAGACTTGGGCATCATTGTAGATGGATCTTTGAGCTTTCGATATCACATCGATAACATAATCCAAAAATCATCCAAATTATCTGGGTTTATTAGTCGTCAGATGAAAATATTTAAAGAACCCAGCCTAACGATAATAATTTACAATACTATTCTACGCGGAATTTTAGAATACAATAGTCCTGTTTGGAATCCCTGCTACCAAGTACATTCTGACAGAATTGAACGAGTACAAAAGCGTTTCATGTACCTCTTGGCATATTCTGATTACAAATGTAAAATATTGAAAACTTATGAAGAACGCCTTTCTTATTACAGAGTTATGTCGCTTTGTACTCGTAGGAGGAACTCGGACATCGTGTGTCTTTTTAAATTGCTACATGGAATCACCGACTCCCCCTACATTCTTGAACGTTTGAATTTTGCGATTCCACGTTTGGGCAGTCGTTTGCATAACAGAAAAACTTTTTACCTGCCTCATTGCAGAACAAATATTGCTCAACATTCTCCAATATATCGTATGTCCTCTTTCTGTAACGCTGTTCGCACAGAGATTGATATATTTTCAGGTTCTATTTCCTCTATTAAAAATATTCTTAAAATACTTAAATAATGTAATTTCTATGATTTTAGTTTACTTAGTTTTTGTACCGCCTAATGTGTTTTTTTTTTTTTTTTTTTTTCTCTATAACTTATGTGCATGCTGTATCCACATTTAGAAGAGTACAATCATTGCATGATTTTAAAATATTGCACATTTCTAATTATATACATAGGTTGTAGTCAGTTTTGTGGACCAATAAATAAATAAATAAATAAATAAATAGTATTTTCTTATGACGTTGTCAGGTTCAACTATCGTCAGTAAACTGACTTTACAGACAACCGATTTTTTTGAGAGAAAGATTGATTCGAGTGATCCCTCATAGCTGCTGCTCCGATCTATTGGCTATCAAAGCAGGGATACCACATATTTATGACCAAAGTCGAAACATGTTATAATTATCTATGTTTATATATTAGTGTCTGTGGTAAATCGGATGACATAGTAGTCAACCATAGACCAATAACCAGAGGATAGACGACCATCTTAGAACAATCGTTTTGTTTCGTTAGCGAGGTGATTTACACATATTCACAGACGATACACATACACAACTTTCTATAGATACCAATTTATACATTTCATTCATGATTGATATCTCCATCGCATTTACTCTTGAAGTGGCCTAATGAGCCGTCCGCTACCTCTCTCTTTCCCTCATTATATTTGTATATATGGTACTTGTCAAATTACGTTAGTGATGGAATCATACATTTAAATCGGTACTTTACGGTAAATAAGTAAACTAGTGATGTACTTTCATGTCAATCGGTATTTTACTAAACAAATTACCGGTTTTTATCGATATTTTTGCGACGGCAACCATTTTACCAGATTTATCAAACTGAATCTTAAAATAAAAGAAACGTAAGGATTACATAATATTTATTCTTAATGGGATTTACAAATATTAACATGCCATAAAACTTTCCCTTCATACTTCACGGGCTTAGGACCGGCTTTATGCATTGTTTTAAAACCTCAGACCTAGGAATTTCGGCAGGATCTTGAAGTGTTGTGGTGGTTTTTATTTTAATTCATACCTTATGTTGGCTCTATATTGTGTAATTTTGGCGACATTTTACGTGATGTAGTTTGGTTATTTTGCACAAGTGGATTATAAATACCTAACTGGGAACATGCATTTTAAGTTCACATAAAACTCCCTGTAAAATTTTAAAAATGGAGCCTCGATCTTGTTGAAGCTATGTTTGAATATTGCAAGATAGATAATTACATTTGGGTAAATACTTATTGTTTAACATTGACTTTGGCTGAAATGTATAATAACAGTACGAACAGTTGCCATTCAATAAAAGAAAGACGGAGCGCATGGAACTAAAAGTGAAACCAGAAAAAAGGAAATACAAAATGGAACATTATTACAATTAAATGATCATAAGAATTAAAATATTACCATAAAACAATAGTTATTAAAAGTATATAAAATAAGTTTCTTAATATGACTCATGAATGTAGACAAAAACTACAGAAATAACAGAATTAATCATCAATATAAAAATCAATCGCTCACAACGTATTTCTCAATATTATTACAGACAGGGAAAACAAATTTATATTACAATTAATTAATTAAGATCATAAGAATAAAAACATTACAAAATATTAACATAAAACAAAAGTTATTAAAAGTATACTTATAAAATAATTTTCTTAATATGAATCATGAGTTGTTAAAAAATACACCAGACAAATTTGCATGCTTCATAAAATATTTGTATGAATAATTAGTAAATATTACACATAATGCCTAATTAAGTAATTAGAAACAAAGAAAATATGCTAGATTATGACATGATTACATACTAGAATTACATAATTATTATTTACCTTAAAAATCATAACAATACATGTGAGTATATTCATGCATCTTTTAAATTTTATTTTATAATTGATTCTGATTTAATCAATCAATGTTATATTATGTACATTAGATAACTAAGAACATTACCTAATAATAACAATGCATTATTAATAATATATTACAACTAGTAGTAGTACTATATTTTAAAAACAATGTAAACAAAATTTGCATACTCGTTAGAATTAACTATGAGGCATACTGTAGGAATTCTGTTAGTAATTGCATAGTGATATATTTTGCAAAGGCATAGTAGATATAGGTATCTAGATCCAGTAATAATATATCTATACATAATATTAGTTAATAGAGGAATTAAAATAAAGACAATTTTAGTTGCAGAAACTATGATAATAATAAGTAGTACCAATACAGTTAAATATGATTATGTAGTACTACGCCTTCTAACTGATCTGTAACTAAATCCTTTTGTAGCTTTAGTATGGATTAAACTTTCCATTTCTACATCTTTAGATCTGGAATCAATATTATGCATTCGTCTGTTAAAATTAATGCCACCATTGTTTTACTTGCATTCTAATAAATAACAAATAACCAAAAAGCTTTGAGAAAAGTTTCTTTGTGCATCTCACAATTGTACAATGTAGTATCAATTTTTTGTTCCAGTGAACATTCTCAGGGGGAATAAAATTCTCTATGAATTCAGTGTCGTCAGTTTGAAAATTATCAATGTATGATCCATATTTTTATTGGTTTACTGAATTTTGAAGGGTACCTAACATTTTGTCATCATTAGCACAATTTGTAAATAATGACTTACCAGTAGTGATGTTATTAATTAATAAAGTTTTATAAGTCGAGACAAAGTGAGTACAATCTGGGTTGGTATTGAAATTACCATGTGCTCTTATTAGACCAAAAAATTTTTCTAATGGATATTGGTTTAGTTGTCTGAGACTTAAAAATTTTACACCCTCAATAGAGCGTAAATCAGACCACAGATGTTTCATAGTTTTAATATTATGCATAAAATGCTTCAGTGACAAAGGCTTGCTTTCCCTTTCAACGGAAGAATCAAACCGCATTGAATTTAGTTTCTTCACAGCATTATTCCAGAAATCTATGTGTTCAGAATTTAAAGATAGAGCATGTTGCAATTTATAACCAGAGTGACCAAAACGATTTAAACTATCAAACAAATCATTTATAAATAAAAGTATTTCTACTGTGAAAAGATCATTATCAATATCCACATTCGGAATAGAATATTCATGCTCCTGTAGAAAAAGCAGGGACTTCATATAAACTTCAAGCGATGTAGCCACTTGTCTGCTGAATACTAGAGCAGCTAGTTTGACCTGGAAATATACAATAAAGTAATTTTATTTATAAAATAAAAAAATAATGCGGGGCAAAGCTAGTATCCATAATATACAGACGAAGTCGCGGGTACCAGCTAGTAAATATATATTCAGTAGTATTGGAGATGAAAATGACTAAAATATGTTGAGATCTCTTTAGTATGGGCAATCATACATCACTTTTGTCAAGCAAAGTGGTCATTTTATAAACTTCACATGCGACTGGGATTTTAATAATTTTACTTACATAGGTACATAGTGTATATAAATGATTTCACGCCTATACAGGTTGATTTTTGAGATGGGTCAGTGAGAATTTTACTTACCTTCATTTTATCATATGATGTAGGTTTAACATGTTTGTCGGTGAGTTTAGTGCTTCTTGCTCGTCCACCATTTCCATCTACTTTATAAAGAATTTCAATGTACTCCCACTTAGCACGCCGATTACCGATGAGAAGATCTTTCTTCTAAAAATTATTGCGAAAACATTTTAGTAAATGAGGTACATCATAGATGTGATATAGCCGGTTACTATTAATGTTATAGGAAACATTATTATCATTGTAGCCTTCACTGCGTACAAGTTCTCTATTTGAGTCCGATATTATTAGCTGCAACATTGGCAGAGCTTTGATCACTAACTGTGGCTCTAACTATGAATCCAGCTTTAAAAATTGCAAATACTACCTCCTTGATAATATTCTTTAAAACAAATGTTTTTACTCCATCTCGAGCTAATTAACAATTCCACAAATTAACAAATATAAAATGTTTAATAATGTTAATTATGAACAACGAACAATGGCGGCTCAATTTGTTTTGTCAATTTTGACAATTCCAATGAAAATGGCGGCCACAGACCAATATGGCGGAAGAATATCAATGAGTATGCCTTTGTGTGAGTATTTCTTTGTGTGAAAGAGAAACGTAGCGGGTACGCTTATGGATTTTTTCCATGTTGAGTGAAATAGATGCGCGAGCTTTTCGTGTTAAAATATATAGGCGAGTTGACAGAGCCTGGTAGTCAACTGACAGATGTGGTTGTACTCAGAACGTGCTTTCTATATAAGTGCATAATAAAAAGAAAATCTATAATTTTCTCATTTATTTTATGTTCCCAAATTTACCAGCAACCTTAGTGTGGAACACTACAAGGGATGGTACTTTCTGCGAAGCTATTCCTGCTTCATATCAACGATATGCGTGAGTCTGGTACTTTTGGGTATGAAGACGATATTACATTTGTTAAAGGTTACAGATCTATAGCACGTACCAGTGGAATGCAAGAATAGTCTCTCAGGGATGCCATGATCAAACGCTTGAACTTGTCCTTAAATACATTCTCAACCCTCAATTTTGGTTGCTTAATTAAGTATAAAGATTATTTGGCTGCCAAAAAGCTAAGTATCCTTGCAAAGGTGAGACGGTACTTTATGTTGGGTCAGCCACTTGATCTATATCAAGCACAAGTCCAATCGTGCATGGAGTACTGCTCTTATCTTTGGGATGGATCGGCCAAGTAACAACGTGAAGCATAGGAGGCAATCAAGAGGCGTCTCTACATTATTTTCATTTAATTTATTTTCCACGTATTTTTGAGTACTTCAGAAAACTATTATCTATCTATCTATACTATAATATAATAAAGTGGAAAAGTTTTTTGTTTGTTTGTTTAAACACGCTAATCTCTTGAAGTAGCAGTCGGATTCGAAAAATTCTTTTTGTGTATGATATTCGGAGTTTTCGGCGGGATCTTGAAGTGATATGTTGTGGTTTTTATTTTTAGTTCATTAACTTAGGATTTCGGCCCTATAATACGTAATACGTAAGTACATGTTTTGCGTGATATAGCTTGGTTACTGTGCATTAGTTAAGTAGTTTATAAGTATAAACTGGAAGCATACATTTTGAGATACCACAAAAAGTCCCTAGAAAGTTTTAACAAGGGAGCTACCGTCTTATTGGGATATTGAATTCTTTCTAAGGCAGAACTGAGGACACTATATTCACTTGATATTAGCAATAATGGTTTTTAATAAAAAGGACTAGTTGGCAAGATACAAAGAAGCAGGGTGATTGAATACATACTTTCACAAAGAAAATGACGTTAGGGTCATCAATGAAAAAACACCGGTGAAAAAATTTTGATTTACAATTATAATTTTTTTTAACTAAAACACCTATCTATTAAATATATTTTTAATATTTTTATTTGATTAATAATGGATAATTTACATCACTAATGTCAGTTGTATGTCACGAGCCCACGGCAGTGTGACCGTTTTTAGTACTTTAAATACTAAATTGGTATAATTGGGAGTCTGTGAAATTTATTTAATTTCATTTTAGTATAAAACCTAATGTTGTTATTTGTTGGTACAATTTAACATTATAACAGAATATTTTTGGTCTTTTTTGGATTACTATCCTAAAAGAGCCCCTATTTTCCGAATTAAAATTTATTGGCCCCCAAATAGCTATTAATGAAAGCTTTTCATCTTTGATAAATGTTTTAGACAAGTTTCCGAACATAGATAATACTACCAGAGATAAAAATACTACCAAACGATATTGAAGAAGGTTATCGTTAAATGAAGTACGGTCAAGAAGTACAAAATCTTTTGTGCGATGGTAGTAATACAGATTATAATGTAGAGCAGTTTTGGGCCAACAGCAGTTTTGACCTATGTAGAGCAATACTTTTGATACGAATGAGGACCCAAATTATAAAAATATCACTAATTTTATAGTGCTTCATGTGTTCCCATTTCCAATGTAAATGTGAAATAATTTTTTGGAAGTTATTATCATTATAACTAAATACATAGCAAAGAACATTCCTTGCATATTAGAAGTTGAGCAAGCTTTGACTGATGGTTGTACTCATTTTGGCTCCTCACCAGATATGATTTATATCATAATAAAATTAGTAATATTATTACTAATTAGTATAGTAAATATATAAATAATAAATAGCTTTGATTTAGAATAAACAGTTTCAACATTACAATATTTTTATTTTATAACACTAAAAAGTAGGTATAACACTGTCGTAACTGCTGGACTACTGAAGTGACGAAATAAGTCTTTTATAGTATATAGTACACTAAACTTTGTCTTTAAAAATAATTATTAATATAATAACCCTAACATGTTAGTTGATTTTTATTAGAATTATATTTTTCATTTAGTATATTTTAGTACTGGCCAGACATTTTGTTTGTATATTACATAATTTTGAAACGGTCACACCGGCCCACGGCGCCATTTTTGTTCTATGATGTGTGCCAACTTTGGCGGATACATAATTACATTTTATGCTGTCTACAAACTGATTTGAAATGCAATAAAAATTTGCTAAATGTTTTGGTTTATCCACAATACGGTTTTGCAGTTAAGCTTATTTCCCATTTTTGGTTTATTTACCGCGCTTTAAAGCTGTGTGGTTCACCACATTAGTGATTTTCAAAATGGCGTCTACATCGTTGTTGAAATAGAATGCGTCATATAGAGACGCGGTGTATGTTAGACTTGAATGGCTAAAAATAGAGAACTTTTATGTGGACGGTTGCATAAATTGCAATGAAAAATGTCAAATACAGTGATAACTAATTATACGGATTTGAATGGACCTTCGACGAAATCTGATAGTTCTGTTGTTGTTATTGTAAACAAGGATGGGTCCCTTTCGGTTGACCAAAATTTACTCGGAACTTTGATGGGTAAGTTTTCTGTACATACATTACAAAAAGTTATCCTTACTTAGGTTAAATTGAGTGTTAAAATATTAATTTTATCGATATATCTACAGATTTCTTTTAAAATCTGTGGAAATATCATTAATCATAAGTGAATATTTTTTAGTGTCTGTTTTATTCATCAATATTAATATTTAGCATAAGGTAGGTAACTAAATCGACAAATCAGGATATTTTCTACAATATGCTCGGTTGTAGAATATGAAAAAATACTCCTAAGAAGTTTTGGCGCCAATTTTAGATTTTTCTGATTTGAGTAACATTATGCTTGGGAAATTGGAGGTTACGCACACATAAAGTTATAATAATAAGTCATAATAAAAAATATGACGTATATTCATGTAAAGGTTTTTGTTGTAGTGCTTGTAGTATGCCATACTTGACCAAGAGAAACCATTTATGATACCATAAACAATATGCTTGGGAAATTGGAGGTTACGCACACATAAAGTTATAATAATAAGTCATAATAAAAAATATGACGTATATTCATGTAAAGGTTTTTGTTGTAGTGCTTATAGTATGCCATACTTGACCAAGAGAAACCATTTATGATACCATAAACAAAAAGTCATACATATTTAATAGTACCTTTTATGTTATTCTTTTAGGTACAGATGGTACTCAAGGTGCTATAAGTGTAGTTCGTGTTGGACATGAAGGAAAACCAGATGATGCAACAGATTCTGAAACTGAGGATGATAAAATACATCATGTCACTTTATCAGTGGACAGTTATTATGATGAACCTAACAGTATCATCAAATATGGTACAAGCATGGTTATAGTTTACCTACTTATAGTATATGCTAATATTATGTTTTTAAATTGTAAATCCTCTTGATCCATTAATAATTATAAATAGAGATAAGGCAAAATTTCATAAAGTATATTGAATGATAAAGTTATCTAGATGAAATTGAAAAAATAAGGTTTTGTAGGAAAAATATAATTTCAATTTATTCTGTAAATAAATCCAATCTATACAATATAATTTTCTATAGAGGTGACGAGTTTCAAGTTATCCAGATGAAAACTATGGATAGATGTTCTCAAAATCTATCCTCAATTACCCAAAGTATTTTTAACAAAAAATTTAAAAAAAGTTTGATTAAAATAGTTATCCTATATATTACAAAGAAATTATGTTTCACTTAAATTCAAAAAGTACAATAATTTTACTTGTCTCAGTACAATCACTTCTTATGATTAATGTGGTACATTTTTCAGTATAAGTTTATATCTTCAAATTCGTGCTGATACTTTATACAAACTGAAATAGAATGTATGATTGTTGTTACATCTTCCTTGTGCTTATTTATTTTAAAAAATCGTAAGAAAAATCTTACAAATGTTCATGAGTCATGTAAATAAATTGAGATTTAATTTACCAATTATTTTTTTATCTATTAATTTTATTATACATATAAAAAGAATTTATTCATTTATGATTCAAATGTCATATTCACTTTGATTGTTTATCTTTGATGACTTATGTCAAAAATTATGCATTTTGTTAGTTGAAATATATTTTCGTTTATAAAATCAATTATCTTGAATTTTAGATAAATGTTATTTAATCCAAAAGTATACAAACATAATATAAGGAATAGAAGTTATCATAGTTTTTAAAGCTTCTTTGGATAAATAAAATAATAGAGTTTTGCCGAGTTTTTGTGTATCATGCAAAAACTACTGGATAGATTTTAATAATAATTTTTTTGTTTTACTATTTTGAGACTTGATCCTTACCTAAAAAAATTGGATATCTTCATAAACAATAATTATTTAGTTAACACATGCAGAGCGCTATAGCTATTAGTTATATAAATAAGTTTATGCCATAAAAAAACTGAATTTAAAATACCATTTTCAATTTTTTTCAATATTTCATACAGATAGAAATATTTTTAACATTAAACTCTTTATGAGTGAATGTCTATTTTACTAACAAATAATATATTGGAAAATCACAAACATTGATTCAAATATTTATTTATTTTAACCATTAATACTTCCAGATAGTGGTGCAGAAATGTTACAATCTTTGAGGATAGAAACAAGAGAAAATAGTCTTGTTGGATTCCAGAATGACCACTGTTACACACCACTTACATCTCCAAGCCAAGAGTTACCAAAAAGAAGCGACAGCATGATTCCATATGAAGAATCAGTCATTGAGATTATGCAGACACCACCACCTCCTCCTCCCAGATCTATGTCCAACTCGAAAAAAATTACAATATTGGAACAACAAATTATTACTAAAGGCAAAAAAATTGTTATTAATTCAACGGAATCTCCTGTTATACTGAAAGGTAATGATGTTTTGAATAAACCATTGTCAGTGAGCAAAAAATCTAAAGACTCTAAGAGCATAGATAAAGTTGAAGCACATTTAAAACCAGATGACAATGTTGAATCATCATCAGTAAGTTCATCTGGTGAAAGCATGCCAGATAGAGACTCGGATTCAGACTACAGAGAAACAAAAGATAGAACCGGTTCAATAAGACTAAGAAAAACTAAATTGAAACCTCGTATTTTGAAAGGCACACAATCTACCAAAATTTCTAAATTAGATGTGAAGACAATACCAAGATTGAAAGCCAACAAGAATATTCTAAAAAAGGAAAATAAAGAAAAGGTTGCACACCAAAAATCACATCCAGAACATAAAGATGGTGATGTTGATCTGGAGAGTTTACTTCCAATAAATAAAATATCTACTGTCCATGAGGTTACACCAAAAGAAATTAGCAAGGTAGTACTAAAACAGACTCCAAAACCTATAAAAAAAGAGAAAAAGACTCCAGCTCATGTAACAGCTTTATTATCTGATATGACATCATTGTTTTCAACCCCAGATGTAATCAGAAGAGTATCAACTGAAACTAAAATACCAATTAAAGAAGCCTTACTTGGTGATAAGAAACCTGTAGGTACTCCTAGATTAGAAGTGAAGGAAGAAAAAATGATTGATGCAAAGCCTATTGAAAATATAGACAAAGTTAAAATTGTAACAGTACCTAAAGCTGTTAACAAACCAAAAGAAAAGGTAGTAACTGAAACTGACAAGATCACTAAGCCTTATGATTCTATTCCACAGCTTGATGAAGTAAGCTTAGCTCAAATATTGCAAGACACCCGAAGTGCTCCTTCAAACACAGCTAAAGTTCTGCCATCTGTCTCCCCAGGCAATGCAATAAACAGTCCAGGGCTAGCGGGGCCATTATCTCCAACTTTAGATTTGTTAGGAGGCTTACAACCTGAAGAGGAAGGGCTTACTGAAGATTTGTTAATGCATGTTGCCCAACTGGTGGAGAGTTCAGAAAATTTACAAGAAGTAATTGATAAGCAAGTACTGGGTAAAGTGGATTCAACTGCAAAAACTGCTGCTCAGCTATCATTCCAACAGGCTCATGGTACCAATCTATATGCGCAAACTCTTTCAAAAAATGTACAAAAGAATATACCTCAACGTAAGGACCCTATTGAAATAGTGAGAAGAGATGGACGTGTAATAAAACTGCCTCCCATTGAGGCACCAGCAACTAGGTCATCTAAGCGAAAAAGCCAGGTAAATGAAACACCAATTACAACAACTGATGTAGGACCCATACAGCTCAATGTAGTTCATACACCACTACAAATGACTCCAGAACCTCAAGTGCCTGTTGTATCAAAACAATATGTTAATAAGAAATTGACAAACAAAAAGCAAGAAACTTTGCTAGACACTAGTATTGTGGAAAAGATATCAGCAGAATCACAGGAGAGTTGGAATTCAGAAGATGATCCCAACAGGTAACATATTTTAATTGAACTGGTTTTAATATCATTCAAATTTTGGTTAAAATAGGTTTAGCAAGTATCCTTGAGTTATTCAGAGTTAAAGTTATTAAAACATTAAACAGAAATATAACCCAGTGCATTTTTTTAGATTATGGTGTATTTGCAAACAGCCTCACAACAATCGGTTTATGATATGCTGTGATAGTTGTGAAGACTGGTTCCATGGAAAATGTGTCAACATAACAAAAGCCATGGGTCAACAAATGGAAGAACAGGGTATCGAATGGAGATGCCCAAATTGTATCAAAAAAGCGAAGGCTACACCAAAAACCTCTAATAAAGTAAGTACTACTTTTACTTGGTTAGATTTTGTTTGAAAAATTGTTATAGCAATGTTTATGTATATTTTTCATAATTATCATCATCATCATTTTATTTTCTCAAACTTTTATCTCAAAATGATGTATATTTTTTATATGTATTTCTACATTTTTCTTAATGATATGAATGCTTCATCAAATATCTAAGAAAGTTGTTACCTTTTATTTCTGTAAACGTAATAAATAGAAGAATGTTAATGAGAAGAAATGCCAAGTCCGGTGAAGCTATAAAAGCCGCAGCGGCTTCAGGGCCCCTAAGGCTAATAGTGTAGTCAGATCTAAAAAAAAATATTAGAAGAAATGTATTATTTAAGACATTTTCCTAGCAGGGATCACCTTACGTTTACAGTGAAAAGTATTGACTGACTTATGAGTTAGAATGTATAAAAATATAGATTAATTTTGATTGTTTAATTTTAAGGTACCAGCGTCACAGAAAAAAAATGAAACAGAAGTAATAGCAAATGAAATAAAGTCTCTACCTGCCAAAGAATTAACATCAAAAACAAATTGTATTGTATGCAAGAAGCCTGCTCGTGCTAGTAGTATATATTGCAGTGACTCTTGCATATTGAAACATGCTCAAGACTCACTAGGAGGGAACCAGAACACAAACAGCAAAGATGAAAATGAGTCTGGTAAATCACAGGAGAAACACAAGTCTGAATCTAGAGTAAGTATTTTGTTAAAATATAGTAATTTCTTATTAACCCATTTATTCCCAAATGAAAAGAATTCATATTTATATTATAACTATAGTTTATTTATTGAGTACTTAGGTCTATATTAAATATTAATTGGAGACAAAATATTTAAAAAAAGTTTCTATGGTGCCTTATGCACTGCCATATTATTCTTGTATGGCACATTATGTATATGTACTGGAAAAATTACAGTCAACTAAATCTTTTGATAAATCAACAAAGATGAGATGTATATTATTTATGTTATCAGTGTAAATGAGTTAAATTAATATTGTAAGCCGAAACACCTTAATACATTTAGCATACTTCAATGATTTTGAGAAGTTCCATGGTGTACTTTCGGAGTCAAAGATTCAATGCCATTGAAATTAAAATGGGACCATCCTTGAGGTATGCCATTTTCAACGAAAAAAGAATCATCAAAATCGGTTCATGAACAAGAAGTTATGCCTGAACATCCATAAAAAATTGAGAACATCCTCCTTTTTTAATAATAATCCTCCTTTCATAAAATTGCATATAAAATATCAAAAAAGATTCAGTAATTTAATAGTGATAAACCCTGTAAAGGTTCCATTTTGGATGCATCATCACTACCTCATTTATTTCTGCTGCAAAGCAACAATATTCACAGTTTTGTGTTCCAGTTTAAAAGTTTTGACTCGCACAATAAGTTCTGAGTCAAGTCTTCAAGAGTACCTTTTATACCCCAGTTCATCAAAATACCTTGAAACTAGTCCTGTTTTTGTCGACTTAACATTGTATGGACCACTTGCTTGAATGCTACTTCTTTCCCATAAAATAAAAGTATTAGTGTTTAAGAAGAGGTTAATGGTATTTGAGAAATTACTTTTAGATGATTATAGTTTTTGCTCACCTGGCTGGCTAGTGACCACTTTCAAGTTGTAAGTTTGTTGCCAAACACTCTTAGGTGTGTACCAGCATCTGCATCTGCGAGCCAATCTCCTCTCTACGTTTGGCATGGTACCATCTTTTTTATGAAAGAAAGGTGGCAAACAAGCATACGGCCTGCCTGGTAGTAAACAGCTACCGTAGCCTATGGACGCTTGTATATATATGTATCACTAGCGCGTTGCCGACCTTGAATCTCCTTATCCCAAGGTAAACTATAACCCTATTCACTGCAGGAACAAGACAAGGTTATTTGGCTACAATCTTTTGTAGGGTAAAGGTTGAGATGTGGCAGGTTTGGTGTGTCAAAATAATGAGACGAGTTTACTAGATGGTTACCTTTTAATAACTGAATACAGTACATGACTTACGTATACATAGTACATATGATACGTTTGTTAAGCGCAACATCAGTAAACTACAAGGTATTCCACCAGTCGGACTGCCTCAAGTAGAAAGAAATCTCCAAAGAAATTAGGCAACTTCGTCATTTAACATCAGGTCAAACACTAAACCTGTAAAGATTGAAAAAATATAATATTATTCATGTAAAAAATACTCAAATGAAAGAATAAACATCTCTAATCCCTTGTTCAATGTACATATATAGTAAGTATTGTGTATATAATATAAATATTTGATTATGTATATTAAAAATTATTAGGTAATTGTTTATGAGAGGAAATCTGGTAGATTATTAGCTGGACCTAATGCTCCGACAGCAGAAAATTTGAAAGCATGGCTTCAGAGGAACCCAACATTTGAAGTTGTTCGTCCTGGAACTCTAAGCACGATAAAACCTAATAATACATCCAAAAAAAAAACTTCAAACGAGCCTAATAGAATCCAAACAACAATAAACTTTGAAAGAATACCCAGAAAATCTTTAGATCAAATGACACCAAGTAAATCACATGTGGAAATAAAAGAAAAAATAAATAAATCCTTACCATCTCCTAAAGAAGAGGTTAAAACAGTGCCTCAACCTAAAACAGCTGTTGTGTCAAAGTTCCATCAAATTCAATTACCAGACACACCAAAAGCTAGTACATCAACTGCAAAACCGGTGATTGAACCACGTAAAATTGTTCGGAGTATTTCAAGCAGATCCCAGTCAACAAGTGAAAAGGTAAGAAAAATATTTACAGTAAGTTTTAATTTTACAGTTAGATGTCTGTATTAAAAAAAAGTTGACCATCACGGGACGTTCGGCAAATGTGAAACATCTTAGTAAATATTTTAAAAAATTGTGTGAACAGAACAAGATGCAACATCTAAACGCGTCTAATAAGCCTTTGACGCCCAAGATCTTTCATGTCTGGACGAAAAACGATAATGTGTAGCAAACCAATTGCTAATATCACCTGCCTTCCCGTACTTGTTAGATCAGTGTGTTAGTCCAAAATGTTCTATGGATATAAATAAATTAAAAAATGGAATTTGACCATTGTAAGTATATATTTATTAAACGATGTTTTTTTTTCGTAAATTATTTTTTATTTATACGATTTGAACTTTTGGCAATCAATTTATACAATTTGCGAATGTCACTTGGATACATTGATATAAAAAACCATCAATGCTTGGATATAATATTTTTGTAATCTTCAAAGTTCAAACAATGTTCTAGCAAAATACTGGCGGCACCCATGCCATAAAATTTCCAGTGAGTTAGTGTGGCTCATGTTCCTTGTAATGATTTTAAATCACTTCATTACAATAGCTAAATAAACTACTTACGCCAAAATGCTACCAGTATTGCAAAATGTAGGGTCTAAATAGTTTTATGAATTAAAATAAAAACCACTAAATGACAAATACATGATCCCGCCAAAAACTCGTAAGAAGTCTTGATTAGAGGTGGGCGATTATGAATGATAACTATCATAATCGGTCATTCTATAATAATAACGTATACCGAGGAGCGGAGAAAAAGCTCGTTCGGTCGTAATAGTTAGTAATGCTATCAAATTAGTAACCACTAATATTAGTAATTAATAATGGTTATAATTGAGTTATCTCGAGATATATTCATAATCGAATGGTTGCATCAGTCATAATCGCCCATCGCTAGTCTTGATTACTCTTTATAAAATTACTAACTGACCGCGGCTCCGCTCGCGTGGGATACAGATTTGTTATTTATGAAGATATTGTTTCTTTTTTTAAATCCAAATATCAAAGTAGTAAAATAAAAATAAATTGATTACAATCTATCCAGTAGTTTTTACGTAATGCACGCACAACGGTAAAAACCTCAAACATTTTATTCATATAAATTTATGTAGCTCTACAAATTCGAATTGTACAAAAATATTTAAGCCCTTGTTTTAATTCTATTAATATTTATTTTTAACGTCTGTTACGTCATACTTATAAGGTAGGTTATTTTTCCATACCGTTTTGGTATACGAATCATGTTCGAAGACGACGGAAGCGCGAGATACGCACATGACTGGTTAGATCATAGTACGGAAAATTACAACTCGCACTTGAATACCGTAGAGACGTTACGATAACAGGCGGTTTACTATCAACCGGCGTTATTGTTACAACTGAAGTAACCAGTGAAGTTCATTCATACAATTAAATGGTTTCTCTGTGGAATTTTTTTGGTACGATGTTATATATTGCTTTTGTGATAGTGTTAAACGCGTGGCATCCGAAATTTTATAACAACTGGTTTTACAAATTAATTATTTTTTGTTTTTGAATTTGATTTTAAGATTTGCCTTTTTATTTATTGAATATTCTTTTTCCTTAATTATCGATTGATGAGTACGATTAATTTAACCGATTCATATATTATTATTTAAATTTTAATAGCGCACGTATGTTAAATTATTAGAGCCATAGTTGTAATATGTTCATTGACCTTGATATGTGTTTGCGTTATGATTATAATAGATTTGGTATATTACACGAGAATTGTTTTACAGTCGCCTGTGACAACACCGCCGATATCGCGCAGGAAAGAATTATTAGAAAATAAAATCAGAATGAATTCGGACGAATCTATCAGAGATAACGTGAAAAAATCATTACAAGAACAAATGATCATCAGAATGGCAGAAACGAAAGGGTCTAAACTCACGGATGAGGAGATTAAACGATTTGCCGTCGACACTGAAGCAGAGATGCACGATTTATTTCGGGACGTGGGCATGAAGTATAAAGCGAAATATAGATCACTAATATTTAATATTAAAGACAGGAAAAATCTGAGTTTGTGGGAAAAAATTTGTGACAAGTCATTAACACCCAAACAATTGGTAAGTTTAAAGTAAACAACAGTATTTTTTAAAGTAAATCTTGAGATTATATTTATTTATTTACGAGAAAAATACGACGGATAGTTCAGAGACTAATGTTGATTTTAAAATAACTTTTCCATATTCAGGTAAGACTTTCGCCAGAAGAACTTGCAAGTCAAGAACTGGCGCAGTGGAGAGATAAAGAAGCTAAGTACCAATTGGAATTGATAAAGAAATCTGAATTGGACTTACTGGCTGCAAGCAAGACATATGTGCTAAAAACACATAAAGGAGAAGAGGTATTTTTTAATATCTTGCGCTTTATTATTCCTGATATCATAACTATACATGGAATTAGAGAAGGGACTTCTATCATATTATAACCTTTGGGATTTCATCAGTTTGCGTGCAACGTTTTTTGCACTTTCAACCTCTTATTTATTGTAATATTATTGCTACGAAATATACATACTATTAAGAAAAGAATTAGCATGGAGAGCTTTTTTGGTTTTGAAGTCGTTTGTAACTACCGAAAAAAAGTCACGACGCATTTGTTCATCAACTTCGAAGGTTATATATGTCCTAAAATACCAAAATGTTTAAAAATAATAACATTGGTTTTTTTTCTTAGGTTATGGAAACCAAAGAATCGGTGTCAACAGAATTAGATCCAAATGTGCCGGTCGAGGATGTGGTGTCCGTATTGAATGATACCATTAATGAGGAACCACCACAGGAAAAAACTCCTTCGCCAGTCGCGTAAGTGAATTTAAACAATATATGAAATTAAAATGGTAATTTTTATGCTAGTAAGTAATTATTTCAATGTTTTCTATAGAAAATTGAATAAAACTGAGAAAAAACGAAATAGTAGTAAGAAAAGGGAAAGAGAAAGCAGTGATTCTAGGCAGTCGAAAAGGAGCAAACGAGACTCTGAAAAGAAATCAAGAAAAAGAAAATCAGGATCTCACGAAAAGGAATCTAAAGAAGTACAGAGAAGATCAACACGAAGGTCAGATAGGAAATCTAGTAGGTCAAGATCAATTTCAAGAGATAGAGCAAAATTAGACACAAAGGATAGTAGATCTGACGTCAGTGACAGGTCACGACATCGATCGAAATCGAAAGATAAATCAACGCGTCGATCTCGCGTTAATTCTAGATCTAATTCAAAGGTTCGAGACAGGTCTAAATCTCATGAACGAACGAGACAAAGGTCCCAATCTGGAGAAAGCTCAAAACAACGGCGTAGTTCTAGATCTAAGTGCAATTCTGCAAGTACAGATGAAAAATTTAAGCAACGATCTAGATCACAAGAAAACACTTATGATAAAAGTAAAAATGAGTATGTATCTAAAAGGTATTAATAAAAAAAAAAACATGTCATGAATTGTTCATGAAAGATTTACTTTTTAGTTCCACAGATTCAGATTCCGTCGAAAGACCAAAGTCAGCAATGTTAAAAGAAGTTCATCCCGAATATGATCCTCATGAGCCTATGATAACTTCAGCATTTTCTGAAGAAGATTTGAGAAAGTCTAAAGAAGAAGAGTATGAACAGACGTATGAGAATGACATCAAAGATATTGGTACTGAGTATGATCCGTTAAAATCATTTGCTCTTAGCACAGGTGTCACCATGCCAAGTTCTGTCTATACAGGGAAAAAGGATCATCTTTCAGGTTATTAATATAGTATAAATATGAATCGTGTGAGAATATGTCAGATAGATTATAATGATTTTAAAATTTATTTTGTTTTAGCTGAAGCTGAAAGTGATCAAGAGCCAAGTAGTACAGTTGAGAATGCAGCAGCTACTGTTTGGAATGGCTGCATAAATATGGTCGATGTAGCTAGATTCTATGTCGCCGCTCATGAAGTATGATAATGTTTTCAATAATAAATTAGAATTCAAATTTTAGACACCTACGATAAATAATATAATAAATAATACATCGTCGTTGCAGGTATCTGGAAGTGCCGTTGACTTGGAAGAGGATCTTACAACAGAGTTAGATATAGTAGGCAGGATTAATCCTGACACAGTCTGGGACTATATTGGTAAAACGAAGAAAGCTAGTAATAAAGATATCGTTATTTTAAGGCTCCAAGCCGCAAATGATGAAGAAAAAATGCAATATATAGCCTTGTATAGTTACCTTAGTAGTCGTAATAGGTTTGTATATTTAACAACAAACTTTCATAAAATTAAATGTTTTAATAATAATTTTAAGTGTTTTCTAATTTCGTTATAATAAGTACCTACATTGAAATCAAATTCGCCAATTTCTTTTAGATTAGGCGTCGTGAAAGTGTCGAGTACGACAACCGTAAAAGATTTCTACATCGTACCGTTGCCGGCCAATACTAATTTACCGCCGGTTCTGCTTCCACTTGATGGTCCAGGCATCGGAGAAGTCAAAACTCATCTACTCCTTGGGATAGTCATTCGGCAGAGAAAGAAACGTTTGGCCCCTCACATTCCTAAAGATGTAATACCAGCAAAGGTCAGTTTATCGGAGGAAATAAAAATATGACAATAAATACATATACTTTGTTGTTGTTCAATTATTTACTATACGTGCCTTTTTCACCATCTTCAAGTGACCTATCAACCAGTTAAAGTTATTGGCATTGATCTGAATAGGAAGAGTATATTTACCTAAACTTCTAGGAAGGAAGTAATATAGAGTGGTACTACATCTGTAAAATCCCAGAATAATAATGACGTTTACGTATCTGGATTAAAGATATTACAAATTATTTATTATACTTTGAATAAATTTAAAAAAAAAATATTTCATAGAATGTTATTGCGTTTTTGTGGTTCTATAGGTACTAAAATTGTTTTTTTTTCATCTATGGTCATTCACTGGTCACTAGGAGCAAATTTTAAATTGCTGAGTAATATTAACTGATATAAACTCTAACTTATTTCCTTGTTAGCAAATTAATAGAAAAACGATTTGAGCTTATCAATAAATATTATAAATTAATAGTTAAAAATTAATTTTTGTGACCTAATTGAACAATATGAATAAAAATAGACAATATTTGTAAAAAAAAACATTGATTTTTTCCTAATCCACAAATATCTAAAAATATTATAACCCAATAGATATTTCAATGAAATAATGTGGTATTTTAATTGAAATTTAAAACGATAGTTGTCTACGGTAACGAGTTTAGTTACCATAATTATAATCTAAAAAAACATAGTTGCAACATAACTTCCAAAGCTATTTGATAGTGTTCCAATCTAGAGTAAAAAATGTATATCATTGACTTTATTTTAAGAATTAGTTTTGGTATTGAGGTAATACCAAGTTTGTTTACGTTAGGTGGCACGCGAGTCTCAAAAGCGATCATACACACCGCCTATGCTGAGTAAAGGGTCGTACACACCGCCCTCGTCTCCCAAGCGTCGTGCTCTGCCACTTCCACAATATTCATCAACTGCGCTCTCTAATACTGTAAAGGACAAAATTGCTGCTTCCTTAGGTATATTATTTATTAATAATGCTTTTATGTATTACATTTTGCAATATTATTTATTAAAAGTTGTTGCTATTTTAATATTAATGTATTTGTTTATTTTAAATTATCAATAATGTATTTAAATAAGATGATTGAGGTTTACTGTTGGTCGCGCATCACTCAAAAACTACTGGATAGATCTTGGTAATATTTTTTGTTTTACTCCTTATAAAAAAAAAGTGCACAATATTTTCATTCAATAGTTATTAAATTTTTAAGCAACGACGATTATAAGCATTACGCTTTCTTCGAACGCCCTCGCAAGTAAAGCCGCGGGCACAACTAGTCTATATAAATAAAATGATAGAAGTTTGCCATTGTGCAGGGATCACGCAATGACTACTTGATAGATTTAGATCAATTTTTTTTGTTTTATTCCTTACATACTTACCTGGTCCTTATCTTAAAAAAAAACCTTACAACACTTTTATTCAATAAAAAAGTTATTAAAGTATTAAATAACTATGAATTTTATAAGCGCTATGTTTTCAGCTATGTGATTTCTTGCTGTGGTGTTAATAAAATATACACCGCAGACTAAGTCGCGGGTATCAGCTAGTTGTAAATATAATAATGTGTAAGAAGTTATTTCTACTGTTAATTCGCTTCCAAATATAATGTTTTCTTATTTAAATAGCGTGCGCTGGTAATGACGAAGCATACAGCCCAGATTCCTCCAGCAGTAATGGTAGTGTGTCTTTGCCATCTCAATCAACCGGTACTGCAAATACCTTGCGATTCAAAATGGAGGAATTAAACAGACAAATTGAAGAGCAAAAACAACAAATCTTCAAGATGGCACAAGCAAATAACTCTGGTGGCGAGGTAATTATAATTTATATTTTTTAATTACTATGTTTTAATCATTCTTCTATTTTTATAACTAAGTAAATAATTTCTTCCTTTTATTCATTTATAAAATACCGGATTTCCTATTTCTACAATTATAATAGTTCAAAATATTAGTAGATTATTTGTCAGTATGAAAAATATCATATTTATAGATATCGCATACATAGATTATAGGAAAATTAAACTGTTAAATTATAGGATATAGGTCAGACCACAGCATCCATCCTCTATACTTTGATATTGATAACGCATATTCTTTCCTAGGGTAATTATCACACCCTGTCAGTATTGTCCACAGAGTACTTTTGTCATAGAGTAGAGTAATATATAGGGAACAGAGAACCAACTCATGCATTTTTAATGCCAACATGTCGAATGTAGCTCAATCTGTTAATCTTGTTCCGAAACTATTTATAAATACGTACGCATAGCTAGCTAGTTATTTGCGTAAATTAATAAGGAAATAAATCTAAAGAACATGATGAAAGGCACAGAATTATTTATTGTTTTATTATGTTAATTTTTAATATCGTATAGCTTAACATATTTTTCAATTCAACATCGGCATCATAATTAAATTTCAAATAAAATTCGATTGATTCAATTATAACATTTATAACCCACAAATTAATTATACTAGTATACAACTTTAATGCACCAACTATAAATAATAACATTAACTGATATATCTTGAAATAGTCTTATTAAAGCATTTTTTGTTTATCACAATTAAAAGTAACAAATATTTCGATACCACTCACAAAATTTTTTATTGACAATGGCAGGTGGCAGCTAACATTGACTAGGGATGGATCGTGTAAATACACGTACATACTAAATACTTTTATTTCGATACCAAGTATTTTGGCATCAATACATTGTGACCGAGAATCGATTAAGAATCGGTAAAAAGTACTTGGATCGGTACTCGCTCATAGCAGATTTGAATTTCACATTAATTGTGAATAATTTTCAATTCTTGAAGGATTTTATATTATGCAGTGAAAGCACGATTGGAAGTCTTAACAACCTCTGGTTTTAATTAAAAGTTTACATTACAGTATGTGAAGTCATATTGCATTTTAATTGAACCTATTAGAAAGATGGGAATAGGATGGAAAATATTAAAATCATTTCCCCACGATGTAGAAATAGGCGCCAGTGTTCTATACATAGCTAACACCTTTGTACTTATTAAGGGGTTGTTTTTAAATGCTACCAAAAAGGTCACTTCTGGAAATTATTTGTAGAGAAAATATTTTTTAAATAATTGTTTTTGAAAATCACTACATACTAAATCAGATTTGTTTAAAAAAAGTACAATTATGTAAGTAATGTTGTTCTTGTTTCTAAACCCTAGAAAAAAAAAATCTGTAGAAGTAAGTATAGTGGTAAATGGTCTTGAAAAGTACAGTGTAAACTCTTTATAACGAAACTCAAGGGACTGAGCATTTTTTGTCGTTGTAGAGAGTTATCGTTATATGGAGTGAACAAAAAAACAACCAAATTAACAAGAATTTTTAATATGTATGTCTTAGATAATAAATGCTTATAAATTATTGTTTACACATATAGTCTGATAACTTTGTCTGACGTTTTTTGCTATGCCAGTACTTGTTTTGTATTATTTTCTGTATTCTATTCATATCTTCTTCTATCAAACTTTTTCGTCAACACTAATCGCTTTCCGTTTACTGGCTATGTTAACAGTTTCAAAGTAGGTTTACGACTGATAATACGATAGGTAGGTACCCAGTATGCTTGGTCGAAGACCATCACTTCCGAGAAAACAATGCGTCATACTGCACGTGTTCAAGGCAATTAAGGATAACAAAAGCTAGACCGACCTCGGATGTTTCGGAGTTTCAGAGTCTTTTGTTACCTGATAATAAACAATAATACCGATAATAAAAATTTACTGTCTAAAAATATGAACACATTTCTTCGTAATAGAGAATGGCGTATCGCTATGAAGAGTGTTTCAATATGTGGGTTTTAACGCAAACCAACCAAGTCGGGCTCACTTCAACGTTATAGGGAGTTTATCGTTATAAAGAGTTTACACTGTAATTGTTTTTTGAAGCAGCCTGGAAATCAGAATTTTCTTAAACATAAAATGTATGAGAAAGTATTGTAAGTTTTACCTGTCTTTAATTCTTAGAAAAAATAAAAGTATCGATTCTTTCCCACTGCTACGGTATCAGTTAAAAGTATTATACCTAACATCGACAGTATAATCGATTCCGTTGTGCCATCTTGTGAGTAAAATAATAAATATTTGATGCAATAATTAGGAATACAACTATGAGATGGCGAGATCAAAAAAATTATCTAAACGAAGTAGTAACTTTCCTCCCCTGACTTTTGTTTAAAGGAGAATAGAGATGTCACTCGACGAATTCACGGTAGAAGCGCTAACTTGCGGATCTTTCTTGCATCTTTCTAACATATATATGTGTATATATATATAGTATATATGCTTTCTCTCTTAAATTAGTGCTTTCAAGCCCTTGAAAAACCCGCCATTTTGTAAATCTGTTGTTGACTTCAAATTTAATTCGTTTAGATTTTTTTTATTAAATATGAATGATTAAAATTATTCATAATGAAGTATAGTTATTATTAAAAACTCTGAATTTAATAAAGAATTAATTGTTTTTACTTACAAAGGAAATCATAGAGAATGGTACAATTTTGAAACTGACAATAAAGTAAAAAAAAAAATGTGTACAGCGACACCTATAGGAAGTCTCTGGGCTCATTAAAATGGTATTCCGATTAAATTAAATGTATTGATAGAAACGAAAGAAACAAGCGACAACACAAATCGCAGTGTATTGGAGGGAGCTAGCTGTCTAAGCACAGTGAACTTAAATTGGTTGTGTTATTGAATGCTCTTCTTGGACTAACTGATAACACTATGGTATTGTCTATCGTTCGCTCTTTGCCAACAGTTTCAATACGTATCTCAAGAAATAAAAAATCTCGACAGTCAACATTTTTTTTTGCAATTTTAAGTAGACGAGTCTGTGTGAAAAGAGAATCATCATGGGATTTGAGGGCGCGCAAGTGCTTATTAATTATCGCCTTTGTAGCGATGACAACACCGTGATATTACAGTACTACTGTACAATATTTTGATACTTTTACTTAGCAAGCTAAATTCCTTTCCTAATCCTAAATACCACACCTGGCATTTTTCTTGTTAGGCATAACGACTTTTAGAAAGTTAGTTCGCTTTAGCTCCACGACTGATCTCTTTTCGTACAGTCTCTAGCTGAAACAGTTACAGCGACGGAGACACCCTTTTTTATGGCTGCTTGTTTTAGTTGATAATTAAAGAGAAAATAAGTAGTAGGCTTACTTTAATAGTTTCTCCGTCTACGTTATTTTGTAACACGTGACGTCACTGAATCTAGTTTTGCATTCTAAATCTCTTCTCAATCTTGCAGTTTGGCGGCTTATTTAAATTGAGAATTTTTGATACGTAAAATAATTAAAAATATTTTTTATGAACTGCACAAATACTACTAAATAATCTAAGAAATATTGGAATATTTAATTTTGTTTTTATTACAGGATGAAGCATATTCTCCTTCACGACCTATGACACCGTCGCCGCCAGTCGTTCCATTAGCCGACATCGCTCTTCCATCAAATTTACAAGAAATTCTCGCCACAATCAAACAACGCTCTGAAACCGTAACGGGAGATGTTGACATGCGCACCATGCCTTTACCGTAACAGACTTATTAATTCGGAATAAATTGTATATAAAAACACTTTAATATATAAGGTCGATATTTGCAGTGCAGAAGGTACTTGTCCTAGTATATTTTGATTTTTATTTGCCAGAAGGCATCTAATGATTTTGTTTACCTTTGTGTACATTTAGGATATTAAATGTTTTTTTTTTTAATCACAGATTTATATAGACAAAAACTGTATAAAGTATGCAGTATAATCAAATATAATTTTATATGTGCAATATGAAAGTGAAATTTTTCCTTACTAATTTCTAGATATTGTATGTATGGTTAAATGTATTGGGTAAAATGAGTTTTTTATCAGATTAAATACTTGAATTGGACTGTGTACAAAAGTAGATATATGTTTTAATCCTTTTTTTTTATTGTAAGGACTTAAATAAGACAAATAAAAACATGTTTGAAATGTATTATTTTTTATTACATATCACATTCATCATCATAAAGTGATCTTCTGGAGTTTACTTTTTTCCCTCTCAATGAATATATTGAGTCGCGTCTTAAGTTATTCTTTTGGAAGTTCTTAAAAATGTCATCTTTTAACATTGGACTATTTTTTAATCTTTTCTGCATTGCTAGTATTTTGGTTTGCATTAATTTTCTCCTTGGAATATGTTGTAAAGCAAACTCCCAGTCTTGTGTCAATTTTAAGTCTAACAAGATAGGAACCATGTGGTTTATATTCAAATTCTTTTTAGATCCTGGTGCCCATTCCAGATACCTATCGAGAGGTAATTTAGCCATTTTGATTTTATCTCGCTTGGCTTTTGCTAACGAGAGGGGTTCATTATTGACCTGAAATCAGTAACAATAATCATTATTATAAATGCTTAGGTAAGGCGAGGTAGTTGGATATTTGTAGCAGGATGGACCAACCACCAGTCCTAGTGACTGACTCAATGTTTATACAGATACCTAGTAATGCCGATTAAAGGCGTCATACAGATACAACATCATATAGATTCAAAGGCCGCAATTTTCTTGTCTTTTTTAATTTCCAACAACATAATATGAAACAAAACTATTCTATTTCTTCTTTAATGTACGTTGGTTGTTGACTTAATTTAACTTTAATACAATCTATGAAACATCAACATATTATGTCATAATAACTTTCTAAATATTGACACAATTTAATGGAACACGCCTTCCAAATCATAATAATGAAATCCATAGAATAAGTTTTTTTAGTGTAAATTCTATTAAAAAATCATAAGTGCTAGGTAGGTACCAAAAATAAGTAAGTCTATCGACTTACTCATTTATTCACCATATAAATTAGGCAAGCCAGATTGAATCTGACTCATCAACCTATTCATCCCTTGTATACAAATATCACCTACATAATGTTAAATGATCTTTAAAACTGACCTTGTCAACCATACATCCAATGATATACACAGAATCATTATCAAATTGTGTTAATTCTTCATGACAATGAGGTGTAAGATAAACCAGTTTATCTTTTGGAAACATGTCTAAATAACTTTCAGTATGAATATTCATTGGGAACCATGGTTCTTCTAGTGATGGAATATTTTTCCGTAATTGCTTCATGAATTCACCGTTTAAATTAACATTACATAAATGTATATTGAATGGTTCCTTATGGATTCTGTTATCACCAAAAACAAAAGTCATCTGTTTTGCCGCATTTACGGTTTCTCTCCAGATCATGTGTTCTTCATATGAACAGTCCATTACGATAGACTGGCCATCCACCATAGCTTGTAAAGCTCTTAAACAAATAAATTGATTCATGAAAAAAGATGAGGACATACTGCTAAAATATGAAACTTCTTAAATTTTTAGGCTCCGTAGGTCCTCAAAAGGAAAAAGAACCCTTATAGGATCATTCGTTGTCCGTCTGTCTGTCTGTCAGTCACGACCCTTTTTCTCAAAAGTGCGTGCAGGTAACAAGTTAAAATTATTATCAAAAACTCAAGTCTGCAATCCCTTGAAGCTGTGAAAAAATCAACTTCTAAGTCAACGCAATCAAAAGATATGGGTTTATGTTCCATATTTTAGCAATTTTAAAGGGGATAAAAACCTATAAGTTACTTCCAGTTGACTGAGAATCATGAAATTTGTCAAGGAAACTGCGTCTTGTGGCACAAGTAAAGGAAAAAATTCGAGAAGTGTAAATTTGTAGTAATATCATTAAAAATAAAATAATCTTCTTATTTGCAGTTGGTAAACTGACTGCGGCATATGCCAATTTATGGGAACAACAATTTTTTAACGGCAAAGTTTGTCCAGTTTATCCTTTTGTAACAAAAACATAATTATAAAACAGCTCCACCTGTCGTATACAAGTGGTATCATTATTAGTATCATCGATACAATATGCCTGCTCTTCTCGTTCGTACAATTTGACAAAAAGGAACATATGATTTGTTTTGTAAATAAACTAAAGAACAAGCCAACAACTACGCTGAACGTCGGTTCTCCCGAACGTGGTCCCTTTTATGTTTTTGTTTGTATACAATTTGTATTGAAAACCCCGTCGGATCCGTGAAGGTATCATTAGGTATCGAGATTATATTCTGTTTATGTTATCTATCTCAGATTATAAGTAAAAAAATTACCCCTAATAAAATGTAAAAAAAAGATGTTAAATGAGGAAACTTACGTGGCAATACAGGCGGCGCAGCGCAGGGTATCGCCATATGATGAAACGTACCGCTGCGCCGCGCCGCGCCGTGACTGGCGACGATATTATCACGTTTTAAAAATGTGCTAAATTTTAGGGAAGCTAAAACTAAGGGCGACTTACGCAACATTTCATTTAACTCACTCCTAAACACAATTAGTTAATTACAGTTATTTTATCGTTAATTATAGTTAGTTTATCGTAAACGCATTTAGGGTCATCTTGCACGAGACATACAGTTCGCTGATTTAGTTAAACATAATTAGCGAGTCGGTAAAGCATTCTCTGCGTTCCGTTTCACATTTTGACTAGTTTCATAACCCAAACAGCGCGATGACTTATAAACATATGCTTAAAGTATACATAATGAAACGTGCATAGTTGGATGTCATTGTTTGTTGTCTGTTAAAATCAACTCAATAACATGAAAATAGTCCAATTATCCTAAATTAGATACGAGTGAGAAATGTGGTAAAAGTGTTAATACCACGCTGACCCTTATGATGTCTCTGTTCTCCTATATTCCCATAACTTTTATATATAATTTGTATTTTTAAATAGTAAGGAGTCACTTAAACGTGTTTAGCGGAGCTAAATAGCCACTTTTGTTATTTAACTTTGACAGTTCGTTAAACATATTTTTCAACTAATTTTTCTTTGTGCAAGACGCTAATTTGGTTTAACCACTTTGTATGCGTTTAGTCTTATTTTAATCATGTTTGAACATGTTACGCAAGTCGCCCTTAAATATGTTAATTTTAAATCGCAATAACATTTTTAATTTCATAATAAATAAAATTTTGGTATTTTTGGTAATTTATTTTTATTTTATATTTATTTGGTAACGTACACTTTTCGGATTCGACGGGGTTTTCAATACATATTGTATAATCATTCTGAAAAACAACACAACGCCATCTATTGATGAGTAGTTAAACATTACTTATTTATCGACAGCGTTTTCGTCCTCACGCCGATAGACAGCGTTGTGCCAAATAATAAGCATCAAATACAGAACATAATAATAATAATTTATTGGTGACAATAGCATTTAACTTAAAAATTAAATTAAAATACATTTAATATGGTAGACAATTCTTAAGCTTTTATTACCACTCAAGCGTCCGGCCCGCGCGACTGTTTATACTGGCATGTGATATTATTTAAAAAGCTCAAAATAAATAAATTGCCAAGTCCGGTGAAGCTGTAAAAGCCGCAGCGGCTTTAGGGCCCCTAGGCTAACAGTGTAGTCAGTTCAAAAAAAAAAAAAAAAAAAAAAAAAAAAAAAAAAAAAAAAAACCGAGTGATAAGTTCGTATTGTTTCGTTATAATAGTATGTATTTAGATTTTGTTCGATTATTAAAGAAATAAAGTTGTGAAGTAAAACTGTGAGGATAGATTAAAAGTGTTTTTAATAAAACCATATTTTAAAACGGTTGTTTAACTACCTCATTACTCCAGTGGTCTTAAGTGCGTCTATTATGCTATAGGTCCTGGGTTCGAATCCCCGGGTCGAGCAAAGTGTATACAGGTTTTTATAAAACCGATTAGTAGGATATAACCGACTTCGACAAAAGACGGGAGGTTAGATACTCAATTCGAATGATGTTTTTTTATGGATGTTCAGCTATCTATACCTTCTTTATTTATGAACTAATTTGGATGATTCTTTTTCTGTTGGATAGGGGATACCTTAAGGGTGGTCCCATTTTAATTTCATTGGATTGGACCTTCAACTTCGAAGATACACGAAGGATCTCTTCAAAATAATTGCAGTTGCTTTTCTTTCTTGTTAAAAATCGTATTGTTCTATGAAATTCTCAGTGGCAGCTCGGAATTTGGTGTGCATGATTAATGGTAATTAGCTCGCCCCCTTTTACATGGGACCTAAAAACATACCCAGTGTAACAAACTGTGGTGTGTACATTAGTACACCTTTGCCTAATAGTTCCGGGAAGATTTAAATTTAATACAATTGATTAATAATTTTATTACGACATTTGGTTGAATTTACAATAAAATGTTTATTCGATTAAAATTGTATTTTTCGAAGATTTTTGATTTTTTTGCTTTGGATGCTTGGTATATTGATGATGTACCTTGATGCCATATTTCAAGTTTTGTGACCTAGAAGTGGTCTAAGTTTTTGATGAGTGAGTAAGTCAGTAAGTGATAAAAATGCTACTTTGCAACCTTAATAAATCAACAACTATGGTTTGTTATTGAAATTAGGGATTCTGGGTGTTAAAGGGTTGCTTATTAAACATTAAACATTTGTAGATCTAACAGCTTTTTCTGAATAATTCGAATATTCGAATAATATATATTATAGAAAAAAATTATGTTTTACTAATATGTCTTTATCTGCTAGTGTCTTAATAAAAAAAAGTGTGGCTCTGGAACTCTGTCACGAACGGAAGAGGAGCGAATTAAGTTGTACTGTTCTTCAGAACACTTGCCATGATACAAACGGTAGAACACGCTTAGTGAAGGCACATCCCTGCACAGTTGAAGCGGCTCGATGAACTAATGAATGCGGACTGTCGTCTCTACAGTCTGTCAAGGATAACGAGGAAATATTTTGCGGATCCGTTTTTTAGGAAGGTGCGAATAGTTTATACTAGATCGAACTTGTGCCTTGTAAAGCAGATACCAGAAACAAGCGTGAATAACCGTCGTACCCTATTCAAGATTCCGAGATGTGGCGGAGATGACACTCTCGCTGTACGCCCCGGAGTTAAGTTCGCTGCGAATATGCATACCCCGGATATTGAGGATGTCACATATTGCTAACGAGACGTTTTTAAGAGTGGAAAGGGGAAGAAACGAGGATCCTTTCGAAGAAAATGCGCACACCAAAGCTTTCTTGGAATTAAACTCAACCGAGTCACTAGTTCCCCATGTAGATATGCAATACAAGAATTGGTTAAGCTCAATGTGAACTTCCTTCGGTTTCTTTTCTGTCTTTTCCCAACCACAAGCGGACTTACTGTAATGCCACCCATGAAGAGTGCTGTCATCTGCATAGCAATATATGTGACATAAAAGCAATTTATTATTGATATGCCGAAAAAACAATGTGGACCAAAGTACAGAGCCTTACGGAACTCCACCATTTACTGACAAGAGCTGCTAATAACATCCATCAACAACTCACAAATTTTGCACTTATGTAGAAAACCAAAGGTCCATGTGCAGTGCACATTGTGCACAAGTATTTGGAAAGTCCATACATCGGAAGTTTGGGGAGAAGTCCAGCATGCCAGACCCTATCCAATAGCTTTGGCTATATTGGAAATATCCGTCAAGGACTTGCCATGCTTGTCAACACCCACCGCTCTCCCCAGTGGTGCAACACTTACATTAGAAAATCAGCTGTCTGTTGATTCTGCAAAAGCCATATTTACGACCATTAATCAAAGAGTGATCCTCCAAATAGTGGGCAAGCTGAGTGTTTATGATCCACTCCATGCTGAAGTCACAGCAATTGGGTGATATGTGTTAGGATTTGACTGGTCCCCTTTCTTAGGAATTGGTTGCACATTAGCCTCTCTCCAAGCCCGATGCACGACAACATAGAAGTAGGATAGCTGGTATAGGCCTGTTAATACTGAAAACGACTCAGCTAAACATTTTTTGAACTACTGAGGGGATGCTGTCCTAACCCTAGCGTTTCGAATTCCACCATACTTGGTGGTGTATGTTAAAATCCTACAAGAATATGAACTCTGCAGTAGAAAACTGCTCCTGCGTTTCGGCTGTCACCCTGTTGATGTAACCGAACAGCCGGCTTGCCTCTTAATCCCCGTTAAGAGATTGGTAGGGCCCCAGATAACTTAGTAAAAAACAAACATTTTATGATCCCTACTTGTTCTGGTGCTATTTATATTAGTGATTTATAAGTACCTAGGTAAAAATAATGGTTTTTAAGTAAAAAAAATAATGATTCATTAGCATACTATTTTATGAATATCTTACAGAATTTTACAAAAGTACAATGACTATAACAAATAAGTTACCTGTAGTTATCAAAATTATTTATAGACTGATCACGAATTCTGGTGAACAAGGATTGATGCTGTATTCCATATAAAAGATCATCAGGATACTCTCGTGTATCCAACATCTTCTGTGCTTCAAAGTCTTTTTTCCTAGCATCTTTTCTGATCTAAAAATTATTTATTTATTAACAGTTAATACAAAGTCCTGGAATGTGTCCTCTATTCTTAAGCACTTATTCAATAAAATGGTTTTCAATACTTCATTACATATTGTAAAATGCAACTTGTTAAGCTTACATCAGATTCAGCACTTATTTAATTGCTCACAACTGATTTCAAGTTAGGATTTAGAGATTTTGGTCACAATAACATCATGCAATAAGTTAATAAATTAATGTGTTACCTTTTCATTTTCCCTTTTTTTCTCATTTTTCCAAAGATACAGTAGATAATTGGTTCTTTGGTTTCTACTATTTAATTGTACTAAATGTTCCCATTGGTCTATTGTAAGTGAGTCAGGAGCATACCTTCCATCTTGACGCATTACCTCAACTTCTAACATATATATTCTTAATTTCTTTTCAAGTTGTGCATCATCTTTACATATTTTGTGAATTATTACCTCTATAAGTAAAAAATAATAATAATATGTAACAATTAAAAATTCTCTGTAAACAAATTAGGATAGAACATTCCAATGAGAAAATAGTTTTCTAAAACTATTTTCATTTGGATCAACATTCAAAAATAACTAATAAACTCCGATAAAATTCATTGACAAAAAAGCCTCTAGTTTCTTTTCTAGCTTGCACAAATTTATTTTCTGTTGGTACCAAAAATTTTTGAGAATGTTTATATAGTTTTGTGTTAGGCCTGTATAGGCCATTTTGAAATGAAATGTAAGAAAAAGAACCTAATTCATCATTTTCTTGAGTCGAGAAAAGTCGCGGTCGATTTACATATTGTTTCATTGATATTACTTGCTGTACAGTCACTATTTTCCTTTGTGATTGGCGAAAACGTGACAATAAACATTTAAAAGGGTACATAATTTTAGTATACTATTAAATGGGAATAATATTGATGTCGTCCTTGATTACAAAATCCGAAATAGAATTTATGAAATCACAACCAAAGATTAAAAGTATGGAAACAGCAGTATGTTTATTGTAAGGATGTGAAATAAAAATCGCATTAAAAAAAATCGATTAATAAACTATAATTATTTTTAAAATACAATTTTTTAATTGATTTTTTTATTTAAAAAAATCGATTATTAAATAATCAATTTTTATACTGTCAATTATTTTTTTGATGAATCTAATGTAATTTTTTTGGGAAAGTAGGTATTTAATAACTCTTCTGTACTTTTAAAACAGCGTTAAATTTACTAAAACTGCTATTTCTAAATTCTTTGCCCACAGAAATGTGGTAATTTGTTTTTAAATATTTGTATACTTAATTGTTGTTGATTTTATTACTGTGATAAATATTGATTATTTGATTAATAAAGTGATGATTTTGAATATTTCAGGCGTATAATTCAATTTCATAAGAATTTATGAAAAAAAAAATTATTTTTTAATTGATTATATTCCTTTATAAAATAATCAATTTAAAAAAAAATTTCACATCCCTAGTTTATTGTACTCTGTGGCCAGGGTCTCCAGATCACATTTTCGAAATTTCCCAATGGTGGCCAAAAAATTTCCCCAAAATGATACTATTTCACAACTTTTCCTCAAAAAATTTAAACCTGCCTATTCCCATAAATTTTTGTTTATTTTTAGTATAAGCAGCTTTAAGAGGCGGGGATACGTGTTTAGAACCATAAAAGTACCATATTACATAAGAAAAAATTCCACAACTTTTTTCAATTTGTAAATAAAAACGTATTCTGGCCAGATAAACAAAAAATATGGCTTTATGGGAATCACATTTGCTTTCTTCGTGCGTTTTTCTCATTTGTATTGATTTTCTAACAGTAGGTATAGTTACTTTAGAAACAGGTAACACAGCTATATAGCGGCTTAGTAAATAACAAAATTATAACTACAGAATTATAGAAACATATTCAAAAAATTAAAAATTTATTTATTATACACTAGATTTTCTAACATTTACACAGTGACTTCCAAACATGCAATGTAGGTAACATTTGTTTTTACCCGACCGCGAAAATGAAAGGTTATGTTTTTCCAGCGTATGTATGTATGTATGTCTATTTCTTTGGAAAGCTCTATAGCCTAAACGGCTTGAGGGGTTTTAACATATAGTGTCGTTAGATGTCTTAATTGTGGGAATGACATAGACTGTTATCGTAAATTCGGAAAAGCTTAATTCCCATGGTAATGTCGAGTGTGAAAAACGTAAAAAGTTCTTATTTATACTTGCTTATTCGCACGTTGCAGTAACGCCAGCCGACTATTGCCATTATTAACAATAATAATGGATAGATGACATTAGAATAATAGTGTCTTCAAAAATTTGTTGTACATTGCGAAGAAATAATGCATTACATTGCTCGTTGAAGTAATAATTTTCCAGCTTTGAACCAGGAACGCTAAAAGAAAGGGGATTTGAAGAAAAAGAGAGAAAGTACATTATCCAATAGAGACAGTAAAGTCAATTTTTCGAGTTACTAGTTATAAAAAAAACAGTAAATATTTTCTAAAACGAGTACGTGAAGTTTGAATTAAAATATCAGAGATGCCATTAGCAGAGGCAGGGTTTACAACCGTACGTGTACATATCGTACATTTACGACAATTGCATGCCCTCGTACAATAGAAAATTATAAGAAAATATGATAATTTTAATAATATAAAAATACAAATAATAGTTCCTCTGGAGCAGAAATTGGTGAAGTACGGTAGTTTTGGTCCAATACAGGGAAATACGATAATTCCGATGTTGATGGTACGATAATTGCCACGCTTTAGGTTGTGAACCCTGAGTAGAAATAGTAGTTAGTAGTACGGCTATGCGGATAAAGTTCTTCCCGAAAATTCCCCGGTGCCAAAATTTTCTTCCGCAAATATCTCCCCATAATTTTCGTTTCACCTATTTTTCCCAACGACATTATTTTTCCTCAAAATTAAGAAAATATACCCCAATATGGAGACCCTGGCAACAGGCATAATTTTCAACTTTTTTCTTCTTCTTAACTTGGCAGCCGGTCCTCTTTAATGAAGACCATTACTGCCATTATCGAGTGATTTATAGTGTCATGTGTTATTACAATACAGTATCCTAACGAGATGGTGGTTCTCTTGCTCAGAATACAGAAAAAACCAGAAACCGCGAACGCACATAAAACTGAAGATACAAAAACCACTCTTAAATAGAGTGGTTTGACGTTGTTGCGATTAGTCACTCCTTTGTAAGTAGCGCGTCGTGACGTATTGTACAAGTGCCAATTTTAATTTTAAAATGCCGTCTTGTGTTGTTCCTACATGTAAAAATGCTGCAGGGATTATAAAAAAACAGGATGGGGTCACATTTCATCTGTAAGTAGCGCATTCTAAAGTATATTTATTTAATCTTTTAATTTATTTTACATTTAGAAAATGTCGCGTCCATTTTTTAAGTGTTGCCATTTTATTTTCATCGAATATTTTACCGATTTATTTTTTTAATACTCGTGTAGAATACTTACTATTTTTGTGTATTTAGAACCTTTGTAATTTTAGTTTCCCTGCTGATGAAAATAGAAAATCGGACTGGATGAAAGTCATACAAAGAGCACGGCTAGATGAGTTTTGGAAACCATCAAGCCGGAGCGTACTTTGCTCAATTCACTTTGAAGCGCAATATTTTTATGATACAAAAGGTGGTTTGAAAAGACTGAAGAAAGCAGCTAATCCAAGTAAGGTAGATATAGTCATAATAATTACTATATTTATGTTGTATCCCTCCTGGTGAAAATGTTTGTCATGTATTTTGAAGTAAGGTTTTGGTCCACATTTAAATATATGCTCACGCCTGTAATCCCCGAAGGAGTATGCAAAGGTGTAACAAGTATGCCCACTTTTCGTCGAGCTTATCCGTCCCTCATCGTGATAAGGGGCGAGCCTAAACCGGGCGCAAATTTCAGATTCCGGGCTAATAAAACTTCGGTGAATTAAATTTATGAATAATCTAATACTAACGTTCTATTTCAGTATTTGGCCTTGACACCAGAATTTTTCGAGTTACACATAGAAACGTGTAAACCTTCGACATCGGACAATGTGCGTACCCACCTATGATAATAATGTTTAATTTTTTTAATAATATTGAAAGGCAAACAAGGCATTTAATCGATATACTTGGTTACAAGTAAACTAATGTAGTAAATAAACACTAGTAGTAACAGTAATAAATGTAAAATAAACTAAGTAAGGCCCATGGACATTTGCAAGCTCAGGCACAAAGTGCTATTACTGATGCGTTTCCATCCGTGAGGACTGAAATGTCATGCCTTGTACGGCAGAAATATTCTGTATTTAATTAAAGTTTTTGTTAATCTATTATATGATAAAACAACATACAACTTAAGGTTTTTATTTCAGGTTACACAACCACAATCTCCTGCGCGATCGAACTCGGAGATCGGTGATGTCAATATTTCTGATTTGGAATCTGTGTTTGATACGTCGAGAAAGGTCAAACTTAAATCTCAATTACGACGAAAACAATTATTTTGTGAACAACATGTTCGACGAATGAAAACATTACAACAAAAATACAACAGACTTGCCAAG
This sequence comes from Saturnia japonica, assembly GCA_033032175.1. Taxonomy (NCBI): domain Eukaryota; kingdom Metazoa; phylum Arthropoda; class Insecta; order Lepidoptera; family Saturniidae; genus Saturnia; species Saturnia japonica. The sequence goes on along the minus strand of CM065311.1, from coordinate 5,623,698 downwards.
AAGTACGAATCTTTAAAAAGTATATTAAAAAAAAATTAAACTTAATAAAATCTTAACTTACGTTATTGAAGCCGTATTCTATTTATAGTATCCATGTAAATAAATAAATATTTTTTAATAAATATCTTTTCTTTAGTGTTATAAGACTACCCCAAAAAGTGGGAAACCGCTTCCGAGCTAGCAACATTATGGGAAGTGGGGAAGTGCGGGACGTACGTATTGTTTTTGGACACAGTGCAGCGTATGTAATTATTCTTGAACGCGGCTTCTGGTTTTTTCTGTATTCGGAGTTCTCTTGTTAGAACTTTCTAGGGAATTTTTGTGGGACCTCAGAATGAATGCATTCAGCTTATACATATTTATAATCCACTTCACTTAAGCACAAAAACCAAACTATATCACGCAAAACGCCACCAATATTACATAATATAGGGTGAACAACTTAAGCTAATTAATTAAAAATAAAAACCACAACATGTCACTTCAAGATCCCGACAAATACTCATTTTCAACTTTGACAGATGTTTTATTACCACTGCACAGAATAATAAATATAATGGCCAGAACTGCAAATTACTGTAGCTCTGAAAAGATTAATTTCTACTCCAATTTTTTTTCTATCTGACTATACTGTTAGCCTTATGAGCCCTGAAGCCTCAGACGACTTTTACAGCTTCACCGTGACTTGGATAATTTCTACTCTTTATGGTCGTACTATATTATATTATGCATAGATTAATGATTGGTTTCCACGTCGCTTCAATAATACACCAACAGAAAATCAATAATTATTCTGTACTTATATCATTAATATGTTTATTAAAAAAAAAATTAAGTACAAAGGAGTTAAGTTTATAGTGCAAATTTATAGGTAATTTACAACTTTTAATAAAGAAAAATAGGTATATTGAAATTTTAAAACTAATTCTGAATCGTATTTTTGAAAGATAATGAAAACGAAGCGTTAGGGTAAATCGGGGGTAACTTTATTAATCAATACCTGTAGCATTCAGATCGAAAATAAACCTACAGATTGATGATTTCACCTCAATACAATGTCATCAAAGTATGAAATTTTCATCAACAAATATCTGTTGAACGGGGACGCCCAGAGTCAAGGTGAAAGGTCCTAAGGGTTCATTACCACCCCAGTAACGATATGTATAAGTTTCAGCTTTACAACTCAAAACACAAAAAAGTTATGACGAAAATAAAATCCATTTTCATACATTTGAAATTTACAAGTCCATATTATATGGTGTAGAAGTTAAAAATAAAGCTAGAAATTGCTAAATTATACAATAATATGACTGTTTTGACGAAACTGTATACTTAAAACTATGAAATAACATATTAAATTTTTCTAAAATCCTATGAAAGGGAGGCTCCGATTTCAGTCCAATGTGCGCCGCTTCGTTATTTCCATTACACCTACACATGGATAATTAATTTGTGTATAATGTAAGTTATGGTCTTACTATTATATTCAATTTGATGAAGACTGTGGCTGGATTTTTTAAATAAACGCGCCAGGTTCATGCTTATAACATTGAAATATACAAAACCAGAGTTACGTAAAGTATATATATATATACATCGAAAATGATACAATTTCAATTTTCTAAACTTGTATGTATATTGATAAAAAAAAAACAATATTTATAATAATCAATATTTTTAGTACGTCCCTATTTTAAGTTCACGTCTATTACTTTACTTTACTCTGTGAGTTCAAGAGCCAAGGCCTGTCATCTGCTACTACGATTATTTAACTTTGCACACATGCTCACTAATGAATCCGTGCGTTGCTATTATGAGAGTGTTGCTAAAGTAAAACATACAATGGCCGAGGCAACACTGCAACAACCGATAATAGCGGTGAATATGGCCGCCAGGCGCCATGCCATTACCTCCTATAAACAAATGTACTCTTTGGCCATTACTGTCACTGTCATTGAGTTAAATTGTGTTGAACTGTTTTCCACGTTTACTTATAATAATTTTGACTGCATTTAAGCTTTCGAAGTGAATTTTGTGTTTTGTAGCTTGCCTTTATTTATTTACGAAAGGACGTTTTGTGCTTATTTACGAAAGGACGTTTTGTGTATAATTACGAAAGGACGTATTTTAGTTTAGGTTTTCTGTTTGTAGTTTAATTTTTGTGAAGTTTGTTTATAATTATGTCCGTTAATAACCATAGAAAATGTGCCAAGTGCGGTAGAACGCGTGCTGAAGACATGACGGTGACATACCATAGGTTTCCGAATCCAGGAATAAATAATATCACCAGGTTAGTTAAAAAAAAATTACTTGTTGAATTTATGACCCTGATGCGATTATCAGGAAAAATACTATATTTAAATCCATTAAGTCGACAAATTAATGTAATGTTGTTTTGTATAAGCCATTTTCATGTCAGTGGCTTTTGAATATCAATAATTTTGTTAGTAGACCAATCTAGTTTGATACTTGATAAAAACATTTTCAGGGCTCGAGTTTGGGCTAAATATTGTTGGCCAAATGAAGACTGAACTTCCGCAGAATTATTACGTTCAATACATATTAAGAATAAAGTGTTGTGTGGAAGACACTTTAATTCAAATCAGTTTAATGACAATATGAGACAAAAACTGAGTAAATTTGCTGTTCCTGAGTCAACGATAGTGAAAGAATTACTAAATGAAAGGGAAATTATCCAGGTATAATATACTTACAGATTATTCTAAATAGTTTACATGTTAAATTACAATAAAATATAATCCACAATCGAATCTGAATGTCCCTGAGGTTACATTGCAGACTACATATATACAGAATGCACAAGTGTGAAATTATGTAATTAATTTGTTGTCATGATTACTTACAGAATGTAAAACAGTCCTGTATTGCAGCAGCACAGCCAAAGTTAAGAGTGCCACTGTCACAAATTCAAAATGTTGTGGTGGAGCCATGTACAAGTGCAGTATCATCAACACAAAAAACATTAGCAGAAGTCCCAACAACAAGTGAATTCATTAACAGTATGCAGGTAATGCATTTTAGATATTGTTTTAGTTATATATCTAAACATCTATTATGAGATATCATTAAAAAATATAAAAAATTGGAACCTTGCGGAACTTCTCATAATGCATAAAAATGACTAGAAGTGTACCTATGCACTACGACCCTTTGAATCAGATGCTTTAAATAACATTGTAACCACTTTACTTGCTATTCTATTGAATGACATATTAAAGTGGTTACAATGGTCAATTAAATGGTGACATACTTGTCATTCATATAATTTAGTAGGTTTGTGACAGTAGACATTTTGTTTTTATTGAACCCATGATGACTGTGATTTATAATATTTTAGACTATAATGAGTATGATGCTAGTGGTGACAGTATAATGCTCGCAAATATTTTGGAAAACATATTTAATATTGGTACTGTTTGATAATTTTGTATAGTATTTTTTTCACTTGTTTTAAAATAGGGAACAAATTATTTTTTACCATAAAGCAGAAAAAATTGCTGTTTGAATAGGTATTTCAAGTATAATTTTTAAAGGCATAGTGAAAAATATTTAGGCTCGTTTAAATAAATAGTGAAGGAATGTCTGGTCTCACTCCTTTGCTGGCATCAAGCATCTTTATCACTTTTAGGATGAGGCCTTCGCTTATTGTAATATTGCCTAATGAATTTTGAAGGAAAATGCATATCTTATGCCCGGTTTCTGATGTACTTTTATCTTTTCCATGGCGCTGCGCTATCAGTTCAATAACTCATCAAACTGCGTTTAAGAACATACCATTGTACGAAAAACTCAGTTCAAATTGCTTAACTAAAAAACATTTAAAACAAACATGAACATTTAAAACATTACATTAAGTTTGTCAATCATTAAAACAGGTTGAAAAAATAAAATTTTTAATTGAGTTTGTGTAAAGACAAGGGCGATTATTGATGAGTACATTGACTCACCTACGGGAAAACAAGTTAAAATTTCAATGTGTATGTTTGTGTGAATTTTGACGTCGTGGCTGTACTTTAACAATAATGCTTAACAAAATATTTAATTTTAATAAAAATATATGGGGACACAATTACAAACACGGAGATTTAATTCCAAACTAAGCAAAGCTTGTATTATGATAACTAAACAGCTGATATACAATACATATATAGATATTTAATACCCAGACATACAACTGACATTTATGCTCATCACACAAATGTCAATCATATGCCGGGATCAAACCCGCGACCTCTCGGGCTCAATATTAGAACATTCTACCACTGCGCCACGAGGCCTGTCACCAACCATTAACTGGACCTGGGACGTTTTTTTAAATCTTCTTATTAAGCTCTTAATACTCAAAGTGATTTATAAAGTGACTAGCGACCCGTCCCAGATTCGCTCGGGTACAATTTACAAATTGATATATTTTACGTTTAATAAAGGCTGATTTATTGTTTATCGCTTTAACTATGACAGTTCATAACTTAATAACTGACTCATCAGCCTACTGCTCATAAACGCAACAGCTATGTTCGTGGTCCTAGGTTCCATTCTCAGGTCGAGCAAAGTGCTATTATGGTTTTCTATGAAATTTTCAGTAGTACCTATAACATTCCCGGCGAACTGTGTGTGTCAACTCTGCGTAACACTTCAGGGATACTGGCATGATGCTATGTCATGTAACTTCATAGTTACGAATAGTGCGCTTAGCTCGTGTCGCGCAATTTATTATAAGTTTTTTTGTTAGGATTTCTTTGTTCGTGAATAGTTTTGAATTCTTGATATCGTTTATGGTATTCATTTAAATGAAAAACTGTAAAAGATAATCTTAATCTACATTAAATGCCCAAGTTACAAACTTATCTGTGTAAATATTAATACTGAATAGGAGAAAATTTAATATTTTGTAATTACAGAATGCACCAGTAATTGAAAAAAACGTGGCAACCTGTAACAAGTTAAATTTGACGAAGAAACCAACTAAAATCTTAGCCTCCTTAGGTGTCACAAAAGTAAGCGAAATGACACCTAGAGAAATGAAGTTGTACAAAATATGTAGAAGTAAGATGCGTGAGATAATACGACTACGAAACAAAATTAAGTGTAAGAAAGGAAATTTGAAGCGAGTTTTTGAATATAAACATGTTCAAGGATTGTGTGATTTAAATATCAGCAATTCTTTTATAACTTTATTACAAAGCCAGCTACAAAATTGCCCTAAGAAACCAAAAGGAAGAAGATATACTCTTAATGCAAAGATTCAGGCTTTGGTTATTTATAAAAAGTCCCCAGCCTGTTACAGGTTACTGAGGAGAGTGTTCGCATTGCCTTGTCAAACAAGTTTAAATCAACTCCTTAATAGAGTGCCACTTAAACCAGGCATAAATGAACACATTTTTACCTCATTAAAAAAAATGAGCAGAAATCAAGAGAAAGAAGAAAATATTTGCATATTATCTTTCGACGAAATGTCTATAAGAAAACATTTGTTTTACAACCAAAAGCTGGATGAAATACAAGGATTCCAAGACCATGGCAACCATGGTAGGACAGAAGACATTGCCTCTAAGGCACTGGTATTTATGCTCACTGGATTAAGAAAAATGTGAAAACAGCCCATCGCATTTTATTTTTCCCATACAATAAAGACAGACAGGATGACAATCATATTAAAAGAGGTAAAATATAATATGCTTTATTTTGTAACTTTTATTAACTATCACTGAAAAAGAAAATATATGTGACATTGTATAACTATTGTTTTATTCTTTTCAGATACTTACACAGTGCATTGCAGCAAATATGAATGTGGTTGCTACTGTATGTGATTTGTCCACTGTTAATGTGAAAGCATTGAAAACATTAGGTGCAACATCAACTACACCATTTTTTAATCTATGTGGAAAGGAAATTGTGACTGTATTAGATCCTCCACACCTTTTAAAGTGCACTAGAAATCTACTTATGAAGCATGATATTGAAATCACCTCAGATTTTCAGTGCAATGAGAAGCCTGTAAAAGGTAAACAAAATACTTGACTGTTGTATTATTTGACTGACAGTTTTCACATACAATAAGCGTTTTTGTACCACATGCGTAACTATATTCACTTTGCGTTCGGGCTCTGTTGCATATACTCATTTAAATATCATATTAATTATAAAAATTGTACAAATTTTTATCTTTGCAAATAATAACATTAGTTAATCAACAGCAATTTACTTTTCTTTAGGCACAGTGAAATGGAGTCACATTGAAGCATTTTACAAACTGGATAAAATCAATCCCAATTTGGTTTATGCTCCTCAGCTGACAGATAATCATTTTCATCCGAATTGCCAGCAGCAAATGAGAGTGAAGCTAGCGGCACAAGTATTTAGCCATTCTGTTACAAGTGGGATGTTAATGAAAATTGCTCAAAGTAAGTGAATTTATATATATACATTAGCAAATAAGTACGTAGGGTGTCACAGACTCGGTTAAGCTAATTATTTTCGGAAAGTGAAGCATTGGTCGCTCAACAGGGTGATGGGTCGAGGCTGTATCTGATTAATACAGGACCAAGGCATAAGGCATATCAGAGAGAGTTAATTAATTCTGTCCATGTCTCACTCTCAATATCTTCACGCTCGCTAATTAAGGATGCGGCGTTACCTCTAAGCCTGCTAGTGATGACTTAAAATACATATTGGTTATGTGCAATGGATCTATCATAACACGAATTGACATATTCGTACTATAAAATACAGAAATAATTTTTTGCTCTGTTCTCGTCTTTTGATTGAAAATTGTCTTGGTGATAAAGTAAATTTTGTTTATAAGGATTAATATGCTATGCCTAAAAATGCTCATGCTCATAAATCAATTTTTAATCACCAATAACAAAAAAATCGCAAAATTCCTTATTGTGGCTTACGTATAAGAGATAGGTAGACTTTTTTTAGATATGCTAAGGACGAGTATGTTTGTAAAACATTGTATTTATGTATAATTAACCAATACGCCAGCGCACGCGGATAAAGCAGTTGGGGAACACTTCCACTTCCGACTTACTTAACAAAAAATAATATTTAAGGCTAGCTGAGAGGTTTATTGGTCCGCATGGATTTCGCTATTATACACTAAGAGATTTTTCCAATCCGGCTAGTAGATCCCGAGATTAGCTAGTGAAACTCGGACAGCATAACTATCTTCAACATAACACTACAATTTTGTTTACATTGTTTGTTTCTTTTTTCAGATGAACTCACACCTGATGCCCATGCGACAGCAACTTTCGTCCAGAAATTTGACGAGCTGTTTGATGTTGTCAATGCAGACAGCCTAGACTTGAGAAGAGGAAAAAAATATTCTACGAATTTAACCAAAAAGTCTCCTCATTTAGCACTATTTAGAGATATGAGAAGATTCATATCGAATATGAAATATATAGGAAGCAAAACAAATCCTCCTTCTCAAGAAGGATGGATTCACACGTTAAATGCGATGGAGAGACTGTGGAAAAATTTGCAGGCTATAGGTATTAAGAGTCTTTCAACACGTCGATTGAACCAGGATCCTTTGGAAAATTGTTTTGGCTGCATAAGATATAGCTGTGGATCGAATAATAATCCAACGATTAATCAATTTTTAGCGGGTATTAAAACTGCCATAATTTCAAATTTAAAACATTCAGGCCAAAAAAGAAATTGTGAAGATGACACATCAATTATTTCATATAATTTGTCAAATTTTTTAACAGAAAACATCTCTTCAAGTTTTAATAAGCGAGTACCAACCTTTGAATTTGATGAAAATGAATCGATAGAAAGTTTGTTACTTGATGCGGTTGAAGCAGTAGAGCAGGGGACATCCGAAAGTCAAGCTTGTGGATATGTGTGTGGATTTATATTTAAAAAATTAAGGCACAATAACTGTCTGGATTGCCGAAAGGCATTTTTGACAGATACACATGAAATCATATACATGTTCACTAGTTTTAAAGAATATGACCCTGCTCAGAATTCATTAAATTATGTAAATAAAGATATGGTGTCATGTGTAGAAGTTATGGCAAATATAATAAATAATTACTTAAAAATAAATGCTCATAAGAGAGAAGTAAAAAGTAATATTTTTAAGGCATTAGAATGTGTAGATTTCAGTTTTTTAAATAATTGTATTGATCATTTAGTATTAAATGTAAATCATTTGAAAATAAGCACATTTTTTATAATAATTAAAAGATATTGTGTTTTGTTTAATAGAGATATGGACTACGAGGAGAAAAAGAAAGCTCTTGAGCGAAAAATGAGAATTATAAAAAATAAATGATTAAACAATATTCCTTGTTTCATTTACTTTCATAATTTAAAAAATAATGTACTACAAGAATATGAAGCAGAATCCTTAATAATATGGAGTAATATTTACATTATTTAATTTTAAAATAATTTCCATATTATTAAGAATTGTGCTTCATGTTTTTCTAGTAAATTGCTTAGTGCAACTTATTTTGACCATTCCCGCGTACTTTGTTTAATTGCTATTCTGCAACGGCGCTAGTGTCATGTAGGTGTGTTAGCTACGGTTGCATTTTTTTACTATAGAGACGCATTTCTTCTCTCGTAAAAGAGTATTATATTCCTTGTTCAAGAGACTGAAGAGCATAGACCAACTGAAGAGTTAAAATAACTTTACGTTCTTTATCTTTACGAACATTAGAACATTTACAAAATAACAATGACGATAGCGAACAGTATCTTGCGTCGTACTCTAATAAACGGCACTCTTTATTCTGCTGCTGCTCTACGCTTTGCTTCTACTCAATCAGAAAAGAAGGTTTTTTTTGATGTTACCGCTGACGGGGAGTCTCTCGGTCGAATTGTTATGCAGCTAAATACAGCCGAAGTTCCTAAAACAGCCGAGAATTTTAGAGCCCTTTGTACTGGCGAAAAAGGATTTGGCTACAAGGGTTCATCATTCCACAGAATTATTCCAAATTTTATGTGTCAAGGTGGCGACTTTACCAATCATAATGGTACCGGTGGTAAATCTATTTATGGCCGTACATTTCAGGATGAAAATTTCAAGCTAAAGCACACAGGTGCTGGAATTTTGTCCATGGCAAATGCTGGACCCAACACAAATGGTTCTCAGTTTTTCATTACGACTAGTCCCACGCCATGGCTTGACAGAAAACACGTGGTGTTTGGTTCTGTGATAGAAGGAATGGATATTGTACGTAAAATGGAAGACCTTGGTTCCAAGGGTGGAAAGCCCTCTAAAAAGGTTGTTATTGCAGAGTGTGGTGAGTTAGATTGAAATTTGTTAGAAATGTTATTTTAATGTAAATGAATAATCATGTATACTTTTTAAAGTTTGTAAATAGAAATTTTAGTTGAGTAGTTTGTTTCATTAATAACCCTTTAGATCAGATTCATGTTAAATATACTGTTGTCACAGTTAATGCATTCGGGGGCGTCCATTAATTACCTGAGGTTTTCAGGGGGGGTTGAGCTGAATCTCACCTTGTTGTGCCCTGCTGTCTCACCTTGGAAAATTGAGAAAAATTCAAGTAAAACATGTTTTTTGACTAAAATATGGCAAAATCTGACAGTAATATTTATAATTGTTATCCAAATGCAGCAAAGCAGAACAGTAGAGCCCTTTGATTGTTTAGGTGGCACCAGCCAGCTACATGAGTGACTCCAGAAACATTGCAGTGTATGAGAAGAGTAACAGCAATGCTTGACAGGTTGCAACCTGCTTTGCTTATGCCCATAAACATTTTGTTATATAACAACTGATTCAACATGAGTTATCATGATTATTATAATGTATATGTTAAAAGACATGTCTACAAGACGAGAAAGTGCCACCAGGAAGAAGTAATAAAGTTATGGAACCCAGTGAAACAGATTCCTGAAAAAAGATGACTTGGTGTAGCATGTTTAGCATGAGATCGGAACGCTCCTGAGAGAAGGGGCAGAGAGAAGTCATATTGGCAGATTATCATAAGAAGAGCTACTGAACTTCTGTGTGCAAGCGACAACAGTTTAGAGTCTATACTAATATTATAAAGCTAAAGAGTTTATTTGTTTGGTTTGGTCACAAGCTAATCTTAAGAAGTACTTGTTGGAATGGAATAATTATTTTAGTGTTGGATAGCTTGTTTATTGAGGAAGGCTATATAACATCACGCTATGACCAATAGCAGCGGAGCATCAATAAAAATGTTGCAAAAATGGGCAAGATTTATTCCTTTTGAAAGTTTCAATTGCATGCGCTGCTTAAATGGTTAAAGTTACACAACAATGATGTGTGACGGAATTATTTCTCTTAAAAAGTTCTAAAAAGAAATCCGCTATAGCATATGCATATCTTTTAAGGATGACACAATATAACTTTTTTTATTGTAAAAAAAAATGTTCTAAAATAATGCATTATTTGCGAAGGTGTTTTTATAAACATGGTATTAACGTTATTCAACACAAGTATTTAATTTTGGACAAAATTGCCCTATACATCATTTGAATTTCATGAATATCTTATGAGATATCACAGTTTTAAAATTACTCCACAGCAAAATAATAATCAAGTACCGCGTGTGCATTCTAGTGGAATGATGTGGCAGGCGGGCGGCACCTATAAATTTTATTGTAGGTGCCTACGACAATTTTATTGTTATTTGTTTCTGCCTACGTCCCACTCTTAGAAGTGATGCAGAAGAAGTTGCGCATGTCAGCTAGTCTATACAATTAATAAAATTGAAGTGTCTGTTTGTATGTCGAAATAAAAGCCTATTTTTAAATTTTTTATCTGTCTGTCTGTATGTTTAGTTCCGGGTAATCTCCGAAATGGTTGGACAGATTTTGACAGGACTTTCACTGATAGATAGCTGATAATATAGGGAGTAACTTAGGCTACTTTTATTTTATAAAAAGAATTAGGGTTCCGCACAAATAAAAAAACTGTTCATGGTGAATCGATTACGGCGAAAAAATGGCTTATGCTGTGTAAACCATAAGAGATATAGCAAATTAAAGTACTTCATAATTATAGGCATAAAAAAGCCCGGGAGAGTATACATCTATCTTCTAAGGAACACCCACAATAAGCATTTTTGTCTTTAAAATAGCCAGGAGAGGGGGAGCAAGATTCGCGCAGGCATTCTGTAGTCCACGTGAGCGAAGTCACGGGCACGGCTAGTTTTAAATAATTAAATTTGTGTTGTTTAAATAACTCCCAACACATTTACACTGAAATTACAAATTTTGAAAAATCTCACGTGAGATATGGTTTCGGGGATGGAGGGATTAGAAAATTGTCAAAAAATGTCTCACGTAATTTATGGATGCCTTCTTAAATAATCAGAGTTGTATATGATATTCCTATTTATAACATACATGTTAGTTTTGTTATCAGACATGGGTAACTCGGCATAATTCTTTGCGCCAACTAAATAATTCAAGCGCAGGTTACGGCGCGGCGCGGCGGCCCGCGCCGTCGAGGTGCAGCAAAATGGTACGCGCCAAGTGAGTCGCTAAACGCGCGCTACCCGCTGTCTCCTAACGCCGCGCAGGCAGCGAGCGCACTTTGACTGGCAACACATTTGGAATAAGTGTGTTGACTCAACCAGTTCAGTGAACACGTTGGCGCAATTTTTGTAGTGTTACCCGTGTCTATTTGGTATAGTTTAACTGCTTTTACCTACTGTTATTGTATAGTTTTATGTATTTAATACCATTTAAAAGGTTAATCAATTATGCTACATTAGTTTATTTTAATAAAAATAAAAGTTATACTTATTCTTAACATGTTAATATAGTATTTAGACCTTTTGGTGTTTTTAAATCTTAGTTCCATGTTTATATTTGAATTTAGCCACTTTTCAGTAATGATGTTTTTTTGTATAGACACCATCAAAACAAATATGTATCTATTAACATATTTCAGAACTTCTTATTTTCTATTTTGATTTGATTTTCATTGACTCCCAGCAACACTGGCCCACAATTAATAAACAAAATTTCAATCATACAGGTGACTGGTGTGAAGAAGTTTTCATAAAGAAAGTTAACCAATGAAAGTTTTATTTAATATAATATTAATGGTTTTATTCATGGTGGTTCATTAAATAAAACTTGTTTGTTTAAAATATGTATGCAATTTTTATTAAACACTAAATGCAACAAATTAGTTTTAGGAAGTTGCTATTTTCAAACTTGTGTGATTGACATAACAACTTTTCTATTACATACATCTAAGTAAGTCTTAAGACCTATCATAGTAATAAGGCATTTTTAGATAAAATACTCTTTCATATGAAACTATTAATCTCTCTTAACAAATATGTGACAAAAATTTACAAAGACAAATATATTTTTTTTATATATCTTTAATTAATAATTGTATTGCTTTAAAATAGGTGCTCCATATACATACATACATATACTAAAATAATATTCACATTAGTAATAATTGAGTTTTCATTCAAAAGAGCAGCCCAAAAATTGACACTTTATAGTATAGACTTTTTCAAAAAAGAATCTGGTTGAACATTTGTCATGTTACTACTATTGACTTTTTACATATTATGGATTTTATAGGCTTTCACTTATCTTTGCGCGCAGCCATAGGGCACACATAGGTGTGCGGCGACGGCGTGAGACAGTGCGTGCAGTTTTTATTTGTATGACAGTGACGCGGCAATTATCTTCCGATCAACGTGATTTTATCGCTTTGTTCTACAGGTACTTGGTAATAAAAATGTACACTGAGAAAATTTTTCACTTAAGCAGTAGTTGTGCTTTATAATGCGTCGTATCACAATGATCAAAATATTTAAATGCTAAATTTTAATTTTAAAAAGATACGATATTCAGCAATAGGTAACTAATAATTATCAGAAATATGGTAAAAAAATTCTTCATCTACCACTACTATATCATCCTAAACCCTATACAAAATATTTGGGGAAATAAATATATATATGTATATTGCTTTACATAACATTGAACAGAATGTGTAGGAAATAATTAAATTAATATAAAGTTCATTAATATGTTCAATAAACATACATTTACCTAATTGAGTTGTTGATTTATTTTAAATTTGAACAAATAAGATATAAAATCTTTCGACATAACACACGGTGCACTTAAATCGGTTTTTGTTTTGAAGTATACGTACTCAGTCAAGGCGTACTATTGTTACATAGCGATAAATAAATAAACAAAAAATAAAAAAAATGTAAACCTTAAAATAATAAAATACGGTTGTTTGGTAATGTAGTGAATTTCTTACGCTTACTGCAACCTTTCAAAAGCGTAGGTATATTCACGACTAACCGCTAGGTATGTACGGTAGGACCGTGCCCCGCACCCCGCAGCGCGAGGTGAAGGTCGCTGACCTTACGTTGTCCTACTATGTACTTTTTCTGTACTATGGTACCTAGATTTCTGTTATTATTACCAATTGCAACAATTCAACTTTACATACTTTATTTACACAGTTATTTTATTTACACTACCTGTACTGAAGCAATTGTTTAAAATGTTGTCCGTTCATTTCAATACAAAATTGAGCTCGTTTCTGCAAATTCTCTTTAAGTTTCCCTAAAGTAACGGGTGTCCACCGGGAAGGTATACTACTTTGTTTTGCCGCCATTTTGGTAAACATTAGTCTTGACAGTTCATATTTGGCAGTCGTGAAGTAGGCACGTGGCAAATTTATTATGGAAAAATATTCGATAAACCAACGTGTTTTAGTCGTTAAAACATTTAATCAAAATCAATCATCGATTACTGTGACGATGAGAACGTTAGGTGAAATTTTTGGGAGAAACAACGCGCCAACAAAACGCACTATTTTTCGTGTAGTGAATGATTTCGAAGAAAGAGGGTCTGTAGGTGATAGGCCCAAGCATGGACCACAACGTACTGCAAGATCGGCTGAAAACATTACTGCTGCTCAAGAAAGTGTTCAAAACAATCCATCAACCTCAATTCGACGCCGTGCTCAGGAGCTTGGTCTTCAAAGAACAACTTTGGCCACTTTTTTGCTTAAGGATTTGCATTTGTTTCCATTTAAAATTCAGTTGACACAAGAGCTTCTTCCACAAGACCATTTACGCCGCCGTACATATGCCAATAGGATGTTACAGCTCGCCCATGACAACCCCGATATTCATGAAAAAATCATAATGAGTGACGAGGCACATTTTCATTTGAATGGATATGTGAATAAACAGAATAGTCGGTTCTGGGCAATGGAAAACCCACAAATTATTCATCAGTCACCTTTGCATCCATTAGAAGTGACAGTCTGGTGTGCAATTTGGTCAGGAGGAATCACTGGACCTTACTTCTTTGAAAATGAAAACGGCGTAACGGAAACTGTGAATGGGGAGCGAGCGATATCGTGATATGATTGAAAACTTTAACGCCACGACTGCATGCTTTGAGCTTGATTACCATGCGGTATCAACAAGACGGTGCCACATCGCATACAGCCAGGATTACTGCGAGACCTCTTTCCACAACAAGTTATTTCAAGAAATGGTCATGTTGATTGGCCTCCACGGTCGCTTGATTTGACTGCTCCGGACTTCTTTTTGTGGGATATCTGAAAAGCAAGGTTTATGCAAACAAACCAGAAACGCTTGAGCAACTCAAACAAAATATTCGTGATGAAATTAATGAAATACCGCGTGAAATGTGTGAGAATGTAATGAAAAATGTGCTCAAAAGGGCTCGCATTTGTGAGGCTAACAGAGGCGGACATTTATCTGATATTGTATTCCACACATAATTGCCGACATTAAATAAAACATTTATCAATATAAGATCCATTCTCTTTCATTTAATCAAAAATTATAAACAAACAAAGTAGTATACCTTCCTGGCGGACATCCTGTATTTGTGTCTTGTTTGCAAGAACCCCCTGCCCCCCCCCCGGAAATCGTGTGCGATAGATTGGAAGGTGAAATAACCCCTTTAGCTAGCGGGCTAGCGAGTCTTATTAAATCGCCGTCATGTGTTATACGTCATGCCTATGCTACAGTACTTAATTATTTCAAATTCGATTTAATTTATAATAACTAATTTTAATATTTTAACTTTTTTTTAACTTATCAAATTTAATATTAAATGTTTATATGTTTTATATGATTATAGACTATGGACTGAGTACGTATAACCCGAAAAATAAACCGATTCTATTCCACGGTGTTTATGTAAAATAACAAACAGAATACTCTTGCGTACTTGACTGTATCTCTTGACACGCACACGTAGTCATTGTATCTATAAACGTTTTATGCACACATGGGGCCGCGCGCACAGATGAGTTGAACTGTCTATAATAAAATTTCAGAAATTTTCCTATTATCATGGGATAAGAAGAAAATATAAAAAATATGTTTATAAAACAACATTGTTCTCAGGAAAATCAACCAACATATAACACTCCTGTCACAAGTCATCTTGAGATCATGATGAATAATAATGTTCAACAAGATATTTACTAAAGAATTTACTACAAACTTGCGTTTAACTTTGTGCAATGTCACTAGAATATATTAATTCAGCAACTTAATAGGAATGTTAATACCATAAAAATACTTTAAGTGATTGAGTCAGTAGTGATAGCAAAATTAACTTGTTATAAGTTGAGATTGTAGTTCTGTAAGAAACTATTATTGTAAATAATAGTGTAATAAAAAATTTGTTTCTACAAACAGCACACTGAACTTTGTTCACACCTAACTTTTGGTGTGATAGTGATGAAAAAGCACCCTTAGTAAAAGTTGTTGAAAGAAGAAAGACAGACGAATTTATGGAAGGAAAATGGATGAGCATGGAGACATTGACAGCTGTACAGCAGGTAAAAAATGTAATCTTCAGCCATAAAGTGAATTAGCATTATTTTACCAAATTTCATGTAATTTCAAATGCATGTTTCCATTTATGTAGCCATATAAATCACGAGATAACACATTATATGTATTTTAATGCATAAATTAAATACCCAATAGATAATACAATACAAATTTAAAAAAAAACACTGGACTGAAAATTTCGTGTTTTTGACGTGTCAACATTTTCCTGCCAGCATGGAAATAAAACCAAAAATCATCAATTCATACAGTATACATCCTGTGGCCGTTTATTGAAGTATTATATTGTCGTTCATTGGCACTTGGCTATGTCTGTACCTACTTTTATTAACTTTAAAAGAGAAACGGTGCAAGATCTAAGAACCATTTACATATTTCGTGATGTTTATGAAGTTGTATATTTTGTACCTAACAAAAAGAAGTTCAAATTTAACTCTTTGACAATACCATGATATTACACACGGCTTACACATTGTTTTTGTTTTGCTAAATATTAATACAAACTATGAATAACTTGTTTGTCATAAAACACAATTTGTTGCAATAAATTAAAACAATACATTATGCAATATTATTCCCAGTATAGGCATTAGTTTACTGAAAAATTATTGGTGCTGTTGCCAATACTAAAAAAAATACTTTTTGCTTTTGAAAAATGTAGTTTGAATTTTTGTTCTTATAAATTTTATTGTTTTCCAAATATTTATAAAACTACTTACAACCAATACTAGAAAAAAAAAAATTATATGAGGTTCTAATGTTATAAACTTAGTAATATTATACGACCTGATAAAAGATGTGTAATAATAAAATAAATCAAAATAATTGACTAACATAATATCTAAAATACATCTTAATGTGGCTGTAATATTTGTAGGGGCAGCACTAAACTCAATCCCACATGTAAATATATGACATATAAATTATTTTGCCTTGTAGGGTTTAAAATCTACTATACTTGGTTCATCCTAAGGCTTGCATGACATGTCAAATGTTTATTTTAGAGATGTATGTAGAATTACTCAAATTGGAAGTTGATTTTATCGATTCTCTTTTAAAGCTAAATATAATCGATAAAACGATTATGCTTTCAATCAATTGAGGTGTAAAATCAAATGTACGATATTCAATGAATTATAGATTCATATGATTAATAATTATAGATTCATATGATTAATAATTATAGATTCATATGATTAATTTTCGATTCCTTGGTTTTATTATGTTTATCTACTTTAGTTTTAAGTAACATTAAAAGTAACGTTGCATCTATATGAATAAAAATTAGGAAAATTTACAAAAATCGTTGTGTGGAGGAAGCTAAATAGGAATTTGTTGTGCAAAACGTTTTTATAATAATTCATGTTCGAAATGCATGTTTTTAGATTATGTCGTAACTTGTACGACATAAAAATTTACGTGATGTGGTTGTGTCATGCAAGTTACGTCTTTGTTTTATAATATATACTATACCTTGTATATAATATATATACAAGGCACAGATTTCATAAAATCCATTGTTAAATACCACTTGGGAGAATTTATTTCATTGTGCCCCACTTAACCTGAGTAATGTGATGTTGTTCTAGTATTACAAAATTCATTACTAGATATTAGTAACACATAGGAGAATAGGAGAGAGCACTGGCACAAACGCATCTCAACAAAATTTTACAGAATGTGCTAAAGTGCTAAAAGGTGTACATAATATATTTCTATCTGAGATTTTATCTTTTGTTTCTATTGAATTTCCTTGTGTTTTTTATTTCCACATAGTGCTCTAATGTTTTACAATATTCACGAAGGTAATTTAAGTACAATTTTATTGTTATACTTATTTTGCTGAAAAAATATAATTTACGAGTAGACTTTCTAACTACATAGATATTTTCTAAATTAATTATAACTATTAACAGAGTAGAGCTAGCTTTTCACTGTGGGATCTAATATTATTATATACTATCGTTAGCGTCATAGTTGAGTTATGTATACATTTTTCAACGCATCTTTTACACCCTTAGGTACTGATTTGAAAAAACTATGAAACACATCTTTTTTTATTTTCTAACTGAATTACTAAATACCAATTTTCATATATCTATCTACAAAAATGATGGATTTTCATACAAGCTTTCATCCCCCTTTTCACCACCTTAGAGGATGAATTTCCAAAACCCTTCCTTAGTGCTCGCCTACAGATTAAAAGGAACCCGCATGAAAATTGTCATAGTTCTAGCCTCAGTACTTTGGGCTGTGCGTTGATATGTAGGTCAGTTAGTCTGTTGTCCTTTTATATATTACATAATACAATAATATATAATATTATATAAATATATATAATATGCATTCCGAGATACAAAATTTATATTATTCCTCTTGTACTGTGGAGTACAAATGTTTGACGCCTCAGCGTCTATATATGATTTTTACATAAAAGTTACGCGTAAATTGCATTCCGTATAATCTTCATCTTAAGGCTAGCGTCCACTAGCCGGATCGAGGCGGCCGCATCGCAACGCAAAAATCCGCCTGCCTATATTTTATACGAATGATGGTACACTAGCCGACGGATTAGGACGGGCCGAGCCGCAACGCAGTGTACGATGTTTCATACAAAACATAGGCAGGCCAATTTTTGCGATGAGATGCGGCTCGCCTCGATCCGCCTAGTGGATACCAGCCTTTATGAAGTATCAAACGAATCTACTTAGCAACAAAATATTCATTTTTAGTTTGACCAACACGTCTCATGATACTTTGTAAATTACCTGGTCAAAAAAATATATCTCATAGAGTGAAGGTTAATTGTAGGATGTAATTTATAGCACGGAATATAATGTAATGTAGTTTTCTAATTCTTGTATATTATATGACATTGGTATCACAGAATTTGTATATAATGTTTTACATTCCAAGTTTACCTAGATAGGTTTTTGCAAATCATCGAGCAAAGTTTGGTCGCCCTGATATTATATTCCACAGGTGAAAAGCTAGCTTAAGGTGGTTATTGAACTAAACTTTTTTTTTAAATTTCAATTTACTTTTTTTCAAGTTGTTGACCAAGACTAATAATTGATAGATGTATATAACTACGCATTCACTCCAACAGTTAATTGTATAGCTAGTTGCGTGAAGCAACAAATTTTATCTCTTAATTCGCGAAAGCGATTCAACTACAATTAGGATATGATTTGAAATCACTCATTCATTTATTTACCTAACGAATTAGAGTTAAAGAAAATAAACTACGTAATTTAATTAAATTTCACTATAGCGTCATCTCACCTGATCGTTCATCTTTAAAAGTGATCAATCACTAAAAATTCGTTCGGCTGTTATCTACCGATATTAGAGATTCATATAACAGATGCGCGCGTGTTAGCGACGTAGCCGAGAGCGCTCGTTCACACGCGCGGGTCCAGTCGGGAAGTCGCCAGGTGATCCACACTTCGACCCTTTTGCAACTGGAGACTGAGCTCATTTGGCTCCATCGTTATGTGATGCGAGGAGGTGCGTTTGTGTTTGCTCTCTCTGTCGGGAGGCTTCAGGTCCTTCGATCCGGTGCGACGATGACGAAGTACTCCATGTCCGTCGATGAGACGTTTGCTCTCCTCGTCAGTGCATCGCGCAAGTGGTAAAACTGTCAAATCGAGGCTCTCCATACTGCGGAGCGCGAGTTGTCGTAGCTGGTCGAGACTGAGATCACGTGAATTAGATCGCGAGTGGACTTTGAAGTCTCTCGAGTCGGTGCGCGAGTGCGAAGGGAAGTCTCGTGAAACAGAGCGCGGGAAGGCGTCACGGCGTGAGTCGCGGGAGTCTCGCGAGTTGCTACGGACGGCGCGCGCTCGCTCCGGTTCCTCGAGCGAGTGTTGTCGTGCGCGCGGCTCCAGTTGAATCGTTTTCGAGTCGTTGCGCAAGTGACGAGACGCGACCAGGACACGCGAGTGCGGTCCACGCGTTGACTCTTGCGAGTACTGCGAGTCCGTGCGTTGCAACCGACACCGGGACTCGCCTGTACATTCAGCCGATACAGCGTTCGCCTCCATTGGAGTAGTGGTCGCGGAGCTGAGACCCGATGTTACCCCTGATCGGAAACCGCTCGCGTTGTCCGCTGACGGTAGTTCCTCGAATACTAATACGAAAACAAGACATAAGTAATTAGTTGCATATAAAATAATAGCTTTCATGCATTTAGATCGTTTATTATGCTCACGTTTATCGAGACTGATGATGGACCCTGCGATATCTTTATGAGGGTCGAGCGGCGGAGTAGTCTCTAGATGTTTACGTCTTGTCACCAACCACCAATCCGCTAGGAATATGCCTAGGGCGACGATCTTAATGCCACCGCATAAACCCACGTACCTACAGCAGTTAAAAAAAAAAGAAAAAGTAAATTAAGAATAGTAATCATATAAGCTGTTGAAAAGTTTTAATAAGGATTGAAAATATACAAGTATTATATTATATATATTACCTGTATCTAAACTGTTCAATGTCGTAGAGTAAACATCGGCCGCCCTTCTCGCCGCTACAAGACTGTTTCCAAAGGAGGCAGGTGGAATCAATTAGATTCCCGAACACGATCGGAGCAGGGATGTATCCGAATAAGCGGAATATCACAAACTGCATGCCCAGTGCGAACGAACGCTCCTCTTCACTTACTGATCTGTTATAAACATTTGTTATCAATTTATAAAACTGCCAAAAGTACTTAGAGGATAAATAAAAATGCAATAGGGGATCCTACCATTTTTTTAAAGTGGTTTATTTTAATCTATTAATAATAATAAGTCACTGGAATTTTTATTTCAATTTTATGAAATCAATTAGTGCTCTAAAATTGCATTCCAATTTTACATTTTAAATATCCGCGCGAAAACGCTAGCCGCCATACTCCTTGGTTTCTGACGTCATTATATAGACAACAATCATGCTCTTATAACAAACTATATTACAGTTATTTACCGACGCGTGGAGATAATTAAAATAAATAAAACAGGTTTTCAATATTTTATTACCAGTAAAAAAAAGAGATCATACCATTATTATAATATGGAATTATGAAGACTTAAAACATTTCCGACAAATTCATATCATTTTATAAGAATTGTTGTATTGTTTACGTAAAATATGACCTACTTTATTATGGTTTTGTGTTTTGAGTGAGATATTTTCATTTTTCCGTTGTGGTGGTATAATTGGTTAGGTTAGGTTTAGTAATAAATAATTATCAATGGAAAATTCATATACAAGTCGTAGACAGACTTAAGTAACCTCTAAATTGTATTTTTTTTTTCAAAAAGTATTAAAAATTTGTTTCCGCACTTTTTCCTTCACAGGGTGATGTACCTCTCACCCTCGCCATCATTTTACGTCATCAAAATCAGCAACAAGTAATCTAAAGTCGCACCCCTAATACGAATTATTTCAGACTTCAATTTGCAACCATACCTGAGCACAATCATGAGTAAGGGCATTTGTGTGACAGCAACAACGAAAGTCATGAAGAAGAGTAGCACGAGGAAGGGGAAGATGGTGGTGCAGGGCGGGTTGCAGGCGCCGGCCGTCGCGACCGGTATCACCGTCACCTCGCTATACTCGCTGGCTGCTCCCGCGCGCAGTGCCGCCACAGAGGCGCCGCCCACTACGGCCGCGACGCTTCCGCTGCCGCCCTGCGCCACGGTGCTCTCGTGCACGCCTTCAACCAGAACAAAGCACACACATTAACTCTTAAATGAACAAGAATATGTATTTTTGCCGAGAAAAAAATGTGTTAGGGAAAAGAAAACCCACTTGTATCGTTTTCGATAATCATTTAAGGGTTAAAGTATTTTGAATTGGAAATTGGTTGTTTGTTTGCGCTTTTTATTTGATGGTAACTGTGTACATCCAAAATTCTTCAACGCCATTTCAAAAGTATATTCCTCTGACCATTCCCGTCATCTCCAAACAGCTCTAATAGACAGCGGCTCCCTAGTTAAAACTGTCAAGGTGGTTTTTTTGGTAACTCAAAATGCATGTTTGAAGTTGTAATTTATAATCCATGTCACCTGTGCACAAATAACCAAAGTGCTTCACGTAAAATGCAGCCAAAATTATAAGAGGGCCAAATAACACAAGTTTATAGATTAAAATAAAACCACCACATGACAGATCAAGGTCCCGCCAAAACTCCCGTTTGACGTTTACAGCACAGCCTTCTAGTTTGTAACTGTAGATAAGTAACAAAATGTTTGTTTACTAAGATTTAAATGGTTCGCTTTCATACTAGACATTAACAAAATTGTCATCCCATTTTTAAAAATCCTCAAAAACAATAAAAGTTCTTTTAGGAAATAGTGTTAGGTTCTATATTAAGTTTCCAAAGCATATTACTGATTTGCCAGACAACAAGTTCAAGGACCATGTCAAGCCGGTTAAACTGAAAAAAGTTACCTATTTTATAAGTTGGATCTTTTATAATCCCTCTCTGTATGTACATCTACTAGAAATAATGTAATTATGATAACTGTTAACATTATTTACACTGTAAAAAATATAGATAAGTTTCTTGCCGGTTCTTCTCAATGACAGATGTTTTTCGAACTGGTAGTACTACTACCTTCTTAAGGCCTAAATTTAATAAAGTATTTATAATTCATCTACGAGTAAATATTTTATAAACTTACAGGCACAATTGGTGAAATTAGACCGAGAGGAGAAAGCGGCACAGCCCGCATGACAAGGCGAGAAGTAAGTCAGTCCATTGTTCCCACAGACAGGTTCCATGTCCGTCTCAGTGCATAAACAGTTGAAATTGCATGCCGCCGTCAAATTTACTTTGAACGGTTCCAAGTTACTAAAAAAATGCAGATACTTATTTTTGTCCGTTTTTAATTTATTGTTGGCAGACGGAGAAGGACAATTACCAGCATGTCATCTTTATATCGAAGAATTGTGTGTTGCCTGTATATTTTCTCAGGAAGAGGCTTATTTTTTGCTCAGTATAGTACAATTAGAAACGATTGTATCACTGTACGTAAAACATTAAAAAATCGATTTCAAATGGTACAAGCAAGCGATAATTTTTTATGAAATAACATTATGATAGCAATAAACTTTTTACATGACATGTTATCGGTATCAAATAAATTTTTACCAAAGGATAAAAACTTTAGTATTAATTGGTACATACAACATATGTATTAAGTATATACTCTAAAATATTGTTTTTTATTTACATGACCAGGACCTAGACAAAAATATGTTAACGACAAAAAATAGATTAAAGATGTTATACTACAAACAAAAAAAAAAGAAACAAATTGCTTTTATCCTAATACAATTTTCAACTATCAAACCACAAAATATCAAACCAAATTTTAATTCATACTTCATTATGAAAGTACTTTAAGGCTTATTAATTTATCAGGTATAATCGGCAATCAGTACTTACTGATTACATATTAATAAATATAAACAAGTTTAAAGGAAATATCTTTACTTATCTATTTGTTCTTATTGTTTTAAAAACAAGCTAAGTATTAAATTGTAAGTATTTTATACATTTACACAAGGTACCTGTTGTTGGTATACGGTATAGTTGTGCCAGCCATCTTGATATTGTCACAGCCAAGAAAGAAAAGCAAAGCGTAACAAGACAAGCAGATGGTGTTCGAGATGAGAACGAACTGGACGGCGCCTTTTGGCCGTAGCTCAAGCCGCTTCAACAGGCACCCACCCATGAAAATACCGATGCAGGCTCCCGGTATAGCGATCGATCCTGTAACAAATAGTTACCTACCATAAAGCGACATTGAACTCACCCTCAACCATCCAAGAGGGGTAGGGCACACGAGAATTTTTTTTGGAGATTTCTTGAGCAGTCCGACTAATGGAATACCTCCCACCCTACAGTAGATCGCAGCCAAATAACCATGTTTTGTGTTTCTGCGGTAAATAGGGTTCAAAGAGAGGTAGGGCACAGAGAAATTTCTCTCTACTTAAGGCAACCCGTCTGGTAAAATATCGTCACCCTAAAGAAGATTGCGGTTAAATAACCTTGTGTTGTGTGGAGTGTTGTGAAGAGGTCTTTTGGGTAGGGGGGTTCAAGGTCGGCAACACGCTAGCCGTCCTTTTGGCTACGGTAGCCGCGTACCATCAGGCAGGCTGTATGCTTGTTTGCCACCTTGTGCCACTCTGTAGGTAGTATAAAAAATAAACTAGATAGTTGCGAATACTAAATTACTATGCGGTATCCGGTCGGATATTAAAAACAAGGCCGGATACCGGATATCAGTTTCATCTCTAGTATATACCGATTAGGGATAGTATGAATATGAGATTTCGGATCTGAATATGGTTATCTTGAGAGTATTCAATCGGTTTCGGTTACAGATATTAAATTTTTTCGGATATCCGACAGTTTCGGATAATTCAATTATGGATATTACATTTTTCAATTTTTTTTATAAAGAACTAAAGTAGGTACTATTATTTGAACATTTGTAGGTGAACAATATTAACTTTATTTTAGACTAGCGGTGTGCCCGCGGATCCGCACGCGTTTGTTACTACGGAATAGTTATTTACATCCCGTGATTTTATTTCTACTCATATTGTTGACAATTCTTATGCCGTATCAATTGAGGAATGGAATGAGTGTCCTGTGTACAATTTTCATCAAAATCGATTGAAAATTATTTTTCTAATTTACAATTTCTAATGCATTATTAACGATCTTATATCCTCTCAATTATAGTATGATGAATGCTTGCCGTCTACAAAATTTGATCAGAATCGGAAAATAATTAATGTAATTTTAAATTTTTGGAACTTCTTTATTTTTACTATTACTAAAAGTGTTATTGAAAATTCTCCTTATCATTCGTGGAATGACTTATACTTCCTGTGTACAAAATTTCATCAAAATCCGTCAAGAATAAAGAAAATAGTTTTTTTTTTACGATTTCTAAAAGTAATATTGATATTTCTTATACCCTGTCAATTGAACAATCGGTCAAGCTGTTTTTGAGTTATATCCGGACATATAGAGAGACAGACCGACAACATTTTTTTTATTGCCATACATATTCGTGATCTGTATCATTCACATAGTGTGCCTATCGGCAAATTTTGGAAAAATATTAAAAATAATGAAAGGCCTACAGATTAATTAGTATAGATAATTATTAGCTCCTTACATATGAAATTGGCGTTTTGTACGGCAGGAATATAAAGTTAATTGTTTTTTGTAAAATATATTTAATTAATCAGAGTATGCACCGTTGTTATCTATGCACTTTTGCCATCTCATAGGTAGTTCATTGATCCCTTTACTAAAAAAACCATGGGGGCGAGAATCAATAAACTCTTTGAAGGCGGTTTGGACTGCCGCATCGGAGTTGAAATTTTTTCCTTGCAAGAAGTTGTCCAAATTCCGGAAAAAATGGTATTCTGTTGGAGCAAGGTCCGGGGAGCACGGTGGATGTCGCAGAAATTCCAATTGTAGCTCATCTAACTTAGTGGTTGTTTGTTGTGCAGTGTGTGGTCTTGCGTTGTCGTGAAGCAGCAGTGGCCCACAGCGATTGACCAATCTCGGTTGTTTAGCAGCTAGTTCTTCCTTCATGGTTTGTAGTTGCTGACAATAGATATCTGCCGTAATCGTTTAGCCAGATTTTAGAAAGCTGTAGGGAACGACACCGGCGCTAGTCCACCAAACACTCACAAGTAACTTTTTCTGAGTCAATTTTCGTTTAGGGCAGGTTTTGGCTGGGTCTCCAGGGTTCAGCCATTGTGACGAGCGCTTCCGATTATCGTACAGTATTCACTTTTCATCACATCTAATGATTCGAATTAAAAACCCTTCATTATTGTGTCTGTTGAGCAAAGTAACACAGCAGTTGATGCGTGTTTGCAAGTTCGATTTACTCAATTCATGAGGTACCCATCGTTCAAAGTTTTTTTACTTTCCCGATTTGCTTCAAGTGAATTAATACAGTTTTATGACTTACCCCGAAACCTGCAGCTATCTCTGAAGTGTTTTGTGATGGATCCGCTTCCACAATAGCCTTTAATTCATTTTCCACTTTGGTCTCCGGCCGTCCACGGGGTTGGTTCTGAAGGTCGAAATTTCCAGAACGAGAACGTTGAAACCAAAAACGTACCGTGCTTTCTTTTGCGACACCAGCGCCGTACACATCATTAATCCTTTGAGCTGTTTCTGCAGCACTGGTGCCACGGTAGAACTCGTACTCGTAAATATACCGATATTTCATATTTTCCATTGAGCGGTAATAAGCGACGCCAAAGAAAAAAATAACGAGGAAAAAACAAATGAATGACTGTTTTAAAAACTCAAATTTACCATAAATGAATTTATAAATTTGAATTTGGAATTTTTAACCAAAGAGGAGATATTTCAGATCAAAGTGGCCAGTACGATAAAACGCTAATTTCATATGTAAGGACGTAAATATTAGGAACAATTTAAGTAATTTCTGGTATTTAACAATGTCTAATTCGATTTTGTCTCTATCCAATATTATTCGAAGCATTTGTGCCGGTTAGGGTTACGGTTTCGGATATCCGATAGTTACGGTTACGAAGTTCCATAACATACCTGTAGATACTGATGGATTCGTGTATTTTATTTGCCATATCACAAATATACAAACCTCATTTTGGTTGAAACAGTAGCGAACTTTATAATTGATTTTAGACGTTATAAAGCAGATATTTTTTCTATATAAAAAAGAAAATTGAGGTATTTCAGAGTAAAGTATATAGTATTTTTTTACCAGTAAACACGCTTGCTTGACTTTTGCCAAGACTGAACTGCGTCTCTAGGTATTTAGGCAGGAACACCACGAAGCCTGATACGATCATAAGCTCCATGCATGCGCCGAGACACGTCACTACATAAACGGGGTTCTTCAACAGTCGCCACATTGACACTGGTATATCTAGAATAAAAAAAATCATAATATGTGTAATATTTAAACGTGATTGAAGTGAAACTTCTTTGAACTTGAACACTGTCCATTTTAGTTCATTACGTATCGTCCGTAACGTCACGTGAAGTGACACAAATTTTTCCTTACCGTGACCGAAGAAGTTTCACTTTAATAATAATTTTGTAAACAAAGACAAATTATATAAAGATCTGGTTACGTTCACGCTCTGAAATCATTGAAGATCTAGAATATTTTGAGATGAATTTTTTTATTATATAATGTTGAGTCTTAACACATTCGCCTCATCTACAGTTTTCATAGAGGTCATATGCCATCAGCCATGCGACCATATATTGATGCACATCAGCGCTCACCTTGACTGCCCGCGATACCCTCCCTGCCAAGTCAGATTTGGTAATATATATATATATATGTGTGTGTGTATATTATAATATAACACTCGTAAATACATATATGTGTATTAATATGGTAGTTTTACCAAACACAGTATCCTTGAAGGTGAAGAGCTGAAGTTAAAGCCTCGGACGCTACTCGTAGCGTGAATACACGTGATCATTGATCACGTGATTGACTGTTTAAATTGTCTTGTATCTTCTAACTGTATTATAATATTCATACAGCTAAAGTAGGTACTGATGGGTACAATCCAGAGTTAGAGGTAAAAAAATTCACCGTCCCGAGATTGATCCGACCTTTAATTTTAAGCATCTCCCTTAGGAAACTTTTCTACTTTGCAATAATTTGGAAGTGAATCAACAACTAATGTCTTTACTTTTACTGATACTGTATTTTAAAAGAAATCACCTAAAGACAAGCACTACTTATATTTAATGAATGTTTATTATATAACTAAGGCCGTAAGTAAATAGTTTACACTTCCATTATACCTTTAATATCCTTTCCATATCCTGTATCTTTGATATCTGTTTGCAGTTTGGGTGGTGGTTTCGAGGAGGATGCACCGAGAGCTGCAGCAGCCTTCTCCACTAATCTGATTTTCTCCTTCTCTCTTATCAAGACTTTAGGGAAGGAGAAAAACGGGATAGCAACCAATATAAGTAGGAATCCACAGAGCAAGAAGCCACCCCACCACATGCCTACCCATCGATGATCACCAGTGTCTAAAACGTATAATAAAGAAAGATCTTATTATATAAATACCAGATAGTACATTTTTTGTTATATTTTTAAATATAATATTAAGTTTATACATTAAAAAAACAAATTGTTATCTTATCGCCACTGTACTGTCCTGAATAAGTTCTGCTATGTGATGGAAAAACATATTTCGCCTAATTGTGAAAATGCTTTACAGATGAAAATATGTATCACGTATTGATGATATGTGTCCGGAACAAACCAGAGAGGGAAAGTCTTGTAGGCCTTGGTTTCAATATGTGTTATCAGGGTCTCTTCCATTGTATATAATCGATCGCCCTGAAAGTGTTTATGATATTCGCCTTTTCTATCTATATAATTAATAAAATTGAAGTGTCTATTTGTAATGTCAAAATAACAGTTTTTTTACTAAATGCATATCAAAGTACAAGGTGTCCAGAAAGGTTATCGGGTATTTGTATGCAATAAAAAAGTTTATTGTTTATTATTAGCATATGAATTGGAGAATTATTTGGAAAAGATGATGTTATCCAAATGATGACCGTTACGTTGCTGGCATTCTTCTAAACGGAAACGAAGATTGGCGATAACACGTTGACACATAGCTATCGATATTGCTGCCATTTCTGACCTGATGTTTTGCTTTAACTGGGTTAGATTCGTCGGATTGTTTTGATAAACCTTACTTTTAAGGTATCCCCATGCAAAATAGTCAAGCGGGCTAAGGTCGGGGCTTCTGGGAGGCCAGTTGATGTTATCCCTTCGCGAAATGACTTTATTAGGGAATAATTCGTTAACAACTTCCATTGAGTCATTTGAGGTATGGCAAGTGGCCCCATCTTGCTGGAACTACGTTCTTGAGTTGAAACCTGCAAACTCCTGCAACTCTGGGACCAAAAAATTTCGCAACATATCGCAATAACGGTCACTATTCACATTAATTGCTCGGCCTCGTTGATCTTCATGAAAATAAGGACCAATTATGCCTTTAGCAGACATAGCGGCCCAAACAACGACCTTTGGGCTATGCAGGGGTCGTTCATGCTTTCGTCTCGGATTCTCCACTGCCCAGTACCGACAATTCTGCTTATTAACATGACCATTCAGGTGAAAATTTGCTTCGTCATTGAACAGTATATTGTTAAAGTTGTTAAATCGCTGCAGCATTTCGTTCGCAAAATTCAGTCGATTAGCATAGTCCGTATCCTTCAATTCTTGAACCAATTGAATTTTATAGGCTTTTAGATGTAAGTCTTTCTTTAAAATCGAATGTAAAGATGATTTTTTGATGTTCAACGCTTGGCTTCGCTTTCGGATGGATAAAGACGGATTTTGACGAACCGACGCCTCAACTTCTTCAATTGTTTCTTCATCGCGAACTGAACGAGGACGACCAGAGTTTTGAATTTTAACTGTCGCACCTGTATTCTCGAACATCCTGATCCATTTCCTAATGCTATCGTCACTTGGCGCGTGGCGTGTACGATATTCCGCACGATAGAGACGTTGAGCAGTCACTATTGAATCACCATTACGATAATACGCTCGTACGCAAAATGCGCGATGCGTCCCCGAGTACTGTTCCATCGTGACTAAAACTCCACAAAATGGCGGACGCCACGAACCCCTCCCCGCACCCTTTAGACGCCCCGTTTCGAATATGGCGCGAAAACAAATACCCGATACCCTTTCTGGACACCTTGTATATACAATACCTATAACAAAAAGCCCATGTTTAAAATTTTTGTCTATCTGTCTGTTTGTTTGTTCCGGGTAATCTCCGAAACGGTTGGTCCTATTTTGACGGGGCTTTCACTGATAGATAGCTGATGATATAGGTGATAATAGCTTGGGCTACTTTTATTTTAGAAAAAGAATTAGGGTTTCGCACAAATAAAAAAAACTGGTCATGGTGAATCAATTCGGGCACTTAAATGGCTTATGTTGAGTAAACCATAAAAATATAGCAAATTAATGTACTACATAATTATAGGCATTAAAAAGACCTACAAAAAAGTCCGGGAGAGTATATATCTATCTTCTAAGGAATATCCACAATAAGCATTTTTGTCTTAAAAAATAGCCGGGAGCGGGGGAGCAAGATTCGCGCGGGTATTCTGTAGTCCACGTGAGCAAAAGCTACAGGCACAGCTAGTTTTAAATAAAATCTTTATAGTATTTGTTTGTACAAAGTAAGGAATAAAGGCCAAAAATATGTAGAAAGACAAAATAACTTATACATTAAGATTATAAAAAGCCTTGACTCACCTATAGATATAATAGTACCCGAGAAGGAATCCATGTGGAAAGATAAAAGATATGCGCCGAGTAAAAACCCGAGAACGGGTCCGAACGCTGCCATACTGTACATGCACCCTGTGGATGAGGAAATATTGTGATGTGATGCTATTACTGAAATCGAAAGTTTATAAGCAAGACTTCAAACGTTAAAAGATGCAACTGCTACTAACTATTCGCTTAATGTCCTCATGTGGTACTATTATTATCAGAATCCTCGAGTGGGATTGCAGACTGATCATCGGCTGCAGTGCTAATTTAAAATTAGATGGACTACACACTCGACTGATAATAACATAGTTTGTCCAACTTACTAACAAGTATATACGGTGTTGTCAATATTTGGTTGTAATTTTATAATTTATAAATTAAAAAACAGTGAATTTATTCTCTTCGTTGACTGTAATTTTAAGCAGCGCTATTGGTATAAAAACAATCTGAAAAAGTCAAACGGTTCGTTTTCATTTTTCAAGAACAGAAGAGAAGTGTGTGCATGATAATATTTTACGGTATAAAAATATCACTGAAAGGAAATGCGACGGAAGGGTCTCAACTGAAGACTTTTTGAGAGACACTTGACTGGGTCGGGCTGTACGAGTCTTAACATATAAGGGTCTTATTAAGACCACTTTTCCCGACAACCGAGTTTTAAAACACTGTGTACATTTGATATATATATTTTTTTCTTATTATAATTTTTATCCTAAATGATTTTCTACAGATCAATCTAGGTATGTACATCATGTTATCTATCGTTATAATAATATATATGTAGATCCTCAGAAAATCTGTGAAATGAGGACAGGTATAATATGCTATAATTATTTGTAATTTTGTATTTTAATTTTAATTGTTTAATAATTTAGCACGCCACAAATGGCACAATATGATGTAACTATTTTCAGACCATATTCAGACGAATATAGATATTGTATTGTATTTTTAAAAACATTGAGTTTAGATACATGAGATAAGAAATAATGACAAAAAGAGCAATAAATAAAACCCTGGTCGCTCATGTCATTGGATGTAAGATGTAAACGACTATGGCACGTTACCGAATTAGGAATACAAACGGGCATGTTCGTTCACCTATTGAAATAAGTCCGTCACCAAAATTTTTTTGTTGATCTCTTTAGCGGAAGTGAGGAACAGAGAGTAAAGTTCCTCATCCGCCATAGAAAAGGGAG
Organism: Saturnia japonica; assembly: GCA_033032175.1. Lineage (NCBI taxonomy): Eukaryota > Metazoa > Arthropoda > Insecta > Lepidoptera > Saturniidae > Saturnia > Saturnia japonica. The sequence continues at coordinate 5,592,246 of CM065311.1, read as the reverse complement.
GATCCTCCGGTCAGACGGGTGCTATGTCTGGCGGGCAGCTGCCCCGACTGTTGTAGTCGGGTTCTTGTATATATACTCAACGATAGAGTTAATTTCTATAGCGCAATGTAGGATAGTAGGATGCGTCCTATGTGGCTCGATAGATGTCGCTATGTGTCGCTACAATCTCTATCATTCGTTTTGGATATAAAAGAAAGTACCTAATATTGGAATCAAAATTATTCCTTTTACTGTAAGTCCCAATTTGTCAGGGTCAGTGTTCTTCGAATTAACGTTGAGTAAAACCTGCAGAAAGGCGGCGCGCGGCGCGGAGGGTCGGGTCAAGGGCGCGAACTCACGAAATTTCGTACAGGTAGGGATGAGAGATTAGAAAAACATCGATGTCAATATCAGTGTCTTGGTGGTACCAAAAAGAGGACAACCTGTTTCTTTTTTTAATTATTTTGATGTTACATCTAGTATTTACCATATTTTTTTTAAGGAAACCTTGTTTCATTTTATATTATTTCTTACGTACGGACTCTCGAACCCTATATTCGTAATATCGATATTTTGAAAACATTGATGATCATCGACCATCCCTACGTACAGTTAGATCTTTTATCGGATCCATGTCGTGCCAGTTAGAAGGTGATATTTCAATTTTAAATACGATAATTTTATACTGTTGCAAAACACGATTTCATGCTAAAGTACCTATTATATATTTTCACGGTGGATATGCACGATGCAGTTTTTATTTGTCTTGGCTGACATTTTTGTGCACTATGCAGTTATTATCTCTTAGTCATACATCAAGATACTTACTTTTATATCATAATGTTGGACTAATAATAATATCTCGGATAAAATAAAAACGATTGGACGTGTAAAGTTTATACTTTAGGCTCATTGACGGGTTTATCACTCTTGATAGATAGGTAATAATATCATTATTACTGTATCTTTTATTGTTTAATAATACAGTCTAGTGAAAGGACTTATTTTACAAATTTTAAAATCGTTTCCATTTAACTTAGGTCAAAAGTTGTGGTGGTCGAGTAGTTTGATCGGTGGATTATCGATTTGATGTCTGCACGTTCAAGCCACGGCTTGTAGTAAAACATTTTTTCAGAGTTCGCGTACTTTACTGAATGGACTTGTTAACTCTCGACTAACGGTGAGTGAAGAACATTGTGACGCACTCCGAACGCTTGTGAATTTTTCTTGTAATACTGTAGGTAAAATGTGTAAGTGTGCATTTCTTGGAGTTTGAAATTTGGGAATAGGCCTTTGCCTAGCAGTGGGACATTTACAGGTTAGTATTTATAACCTAAATATTATAATTTGAGAACATTAAAAACAAAATTTCTTTAAAGGTAACATTAAATTTCACCAGCGCGACGCGACAGTGTTTCGTGTGCTGTTTTGTCTTAACACGTCATACGTCCACCTGTGTGTATTATACCGATGACTCGGACAGCGCGATTGGCGGATTTGTAAAGCGGGAGACGCGAAGGGAGTGACTGAGTTAACCATCCTAAATTACAACATGAGGATGGCTAATATGAGCCGTGACTTGCGACGTTGTCGATGCATTCTCGGAATTAAAGAAAAAGAAACAACCACAGCCCTTCGCAGCTGAAGATAACGACTATCTCAATGGAAACACCTATCGGGAACTCACTTGGTGTAAGCAGGGACAAGGTAAAAGGCATAAGTCAATAAGTTGTGTTATATTTAATATTATATCTATCTCGGTAAAGTGAGCGAATCAAGAGTGCGAAGCAAAATAAATAAATAATAATAATAAACATTACATTTCGTTCTATCGTTATAACTTATAACCGAATCAGCAAATGGATTTCAAAAAATTATACCTATTTATTCATAGAGCACTTGATTATGAAAAAGTAAACGATATTTCACGTCCAGCAATTTCCAGACAATGCATTACATGTTCAGAGTTCAATGAACTTAAATACGAATTCATTTATTTGATGGATCCTGCAGTTTTATGACTTCATAAATAACCCAGCTGTCCTGTGGATAATCCGGTATTTCGTGCAATGAGGTCGAATGACAATATAGTAATACATAAAACGTATGCGATTCGCTGAGTATCGACTAACGAAATCTTATATGTTAATATATAAACAGGGTTATTGGTAATACAACGTATTCCCGTTAGGAGGTGATAGGGGTGACTTTTTGCGATAATTTTATCCCCCGTATGTAGTTAAAAATGCAAAAATAATAGCCGTAACAAAACAATATCGGCGTATTCTTCATTTGTGTAATTTTGAAACATACGCTGTTCATTTTGATCAAGCTCTTCCATATTTCAATTCAAATTAAAAATGAAACTAAACTCAGTATTTACTTCAAAAAACACGGCGCCAATTTGTAAAACACACGCGTGAAAAGTTTTTGAAAAAAGAACTCTTTGATAAAAAAATTTTTCATCTGCCAGTTTGCTTTGTGCATTGGCTTAGGTTAAACACGCATTAAACCTATTTGCAAGATATTCACACAGCGATTTTAAGTTTAGTTCGAATACTAATTTCCACCTCCTTCCTTTGTAATCATTTTTTTTTCTTTTTCTTTGAAATAAGTTCCTAGTTGTTATGCATTGATGGAGGGCTAAGAAAACGGTTATGTTTTTAAAATAATCTGCAAGCCAAGTTTCATAACTTTTTTTTTGTTTTTAAGGCATTTCAGTGGAAAAACTCAAAAAAATATTGAAGTAATATAGTTTTTCGTCTCGCATTTTAAAATTGGGACCGATAGTTGTTGTTTTAATATTGATAAATAACCAATGTTTAATCGTTTTATAAATCAGAAGAAAAGTTGAGATTTAAATTGATACTTTTTTTTAAATAATTTTCGATGTTATATTTTAGACTTATTTAAAAAAAAAAGCAAAAAAAAAAAACTGAAAAATGGTTCACTTTTGCATAATGCATATGGCGGTTAAAATTATCGCAAATAGTCACCTCTATCACCTCCTAACGGGAATACGTCGAATTACCAATAATCTTGTATATTGGAAATATTAGAAAAATCAAGATGATTAGCAATTTGCAATAAATGGCTACTTTGTAAAAACAATAATTTAAAAAATTGTGTACATTAAATATAATGAAATATTTCTGCCAGAGCGAATGTAATACGAAATTTATTCGTTGTAAATCATAGAATGGCAATATATTTTACGTCTAGTCCTATAAAGTTCATTGACTCGAGTACTGTCTGCGTATTTTGTCTGAGACAAGTTACGGCTGACGTACCAGTTGCAAGCATAACAATAAAGATGCGTAAGATGTGTACCTATTGCGGATGTGGACATAACAACGTAATTGGATATAAAAGATATTAAAGAAGATAATTTTTAACAAAAAAAAAACAACTTTAATGAGTTTGAAGGGTTCCCTTGTGTGTCTTCGAAGTTGAAGGTTCAATACCAATGAAATTAAAATAGGACCACTCTTGAGGTATCCCTTATCCAACAAAAAAAGAACCATCCAAATCGGTTCATAAAACTCCGTCTTTTGTTGAAGTCGGTTAAAAAGTATTGTCACATCGACTCGCGACCACATATTATATAATATAATATAAGTATATATCATCATATTATGATTTCGAATAATAGCTGCCTTTTCTTTCTTTATTAAAAATAATTTATTAACTCCTTAATAAATCCGTAAACTATTAGGAGTATATAAAATACTACACATATCTTTAAAAAAAAAAAAATGATGTTTTGCTGGATTTGGCTATGTTTTTTGTTTTCAAATGTTAATTAGTCTGAATTAAGTTTTTAGATGAAGAAAGATTTGAAAAGTTGATTTTATCTATTAGATTTCTTTACGAACCCAAGACCATAAGTCACGATTGGGTTCATGTTTTTATATGCAATTCTTATTTTGGTCATTAGGGCTCTCATTTCTCATTATGGTCCAGGATAATTAAATCGGGATAGGTAGCGCTACGGTGGAGCTATTGACTATTGAAAAGAGCACAACAACGTATGGCCAGGTCAGCTAGATTTTGAATAAAATTAACCTAAAAGATTTTGTTTATACAGAATAAATAGTACAACTTATTTTAAAATGTGAGTGTCTCTTTGTACGCACAATACGACTAAATTACCAATTAATCATTATTTAGGTTTGTAAGAACATCGATGATAGCTAGGGATAAAAATATTACAGAGTGTTGTAACAAATAAATCAAAACGAATTCGTAGTGTTTTTTATCGAAATTGATCTTTCCAATAAATTATTCCTACGCCGACAGAACAATGTTATCGCCGTTTTAGAAAAATATCTTCGGCCAGAAAAACGCAGAAAACGTGTCTAATTTTCTTCTAGGGTTTGAAACTTTTTGCGTTATGCTCATTCTAACTAAGATATTATTATCGTTTAAAATTATTCCAAAGTTTAAAAAAGAAAAACAATACACAAATTTGTTAATACTAGTTTGTAAGTTTAAATAAAACACAAAGAACTGAAAAAAAAAAACATGAAAAGTTCATCACAGAGTTGGAGGAACCTAGAAGATAAGCAAACGGTACATGCAACTCACCAATATACATGCTGGAGGACTCCGGGCGTACATGATCGTCCACGTATGTCGTGCCAAGGGTTAATAAAGGTGACCCGCCGCACCCCAACAGCAGTTGCGCCACTATGAACACCATCACCGGCATGAATGTGCTCGGAGTACTCTGCCATAACAAAACTAACCTTTATATCTAGAGATAGATCGTGATTAGTGGCCGTTTTCAATAACATATCTGAGTTTACTATTCCCGATTAGTACATATTTGTAATAAGCACTATCTATAATTTAAAACAGATAATAATCCTCTAATCTATTCAAGCTATAGGATATGAATATATATTATGTAGATACGCAAAACTATCCATTGAAAGATTATTGAAAAAAAGCAAGGACAAAAGGTTATATTTGTCTATCTTTAGTAACAACAAAGAACGGATAGAGATAGGTTATTAAAAACGGCCGTTAATCTAGAAGCTAACAAGATAGATAATCTAGATCTGTCTTGTTAGCTTGTTTATTTTAGTTGACACATTGTTTGATTTATTGATGATAATAAAATATGACTGACTAGTAAAAGATTTCAATATTCAAAGAGAGGTAGGTCACAGATAAATTTTGAGGGAGATTTCCCTCTACTTGGGGCAGTCCTAGAAAAGACCCCAGCCAAGTAACCTTGTGTTGTGTTTCTGCGGTGAGTAGGGTTTCGAGAGCTCCTTGGGTAAGGGTTGTTCAAGGTTGGCAAAGCGCTAGTAATACGATATTACAAGCGTCTATAGACTATGGTTGCCGCTTACCATCAGGCAGCCGTATATTTGTTTGCCGCTTTAGTTGTAAAAAAAATGTCTTACTCAGTATACATAATATAACTCTGTAAAATCAATTCTCTCTTTAAATTATTTTGTCTTAGACCAAACAAAATTGTGCGAGCCATATAGATCATAGGTCTTTTGCAAATTTATCGATGACCTTTTTTTTATTGTGCCGTTGGAAGTAATAAGTATCGAGCAATAAACGTTTGGTTGGCTCTAATGGGAATGAAAATCGATAAACACTGCGACTTTTGTTCGACAAAATCAAATGCAATTTGCAAGTGGTAGCCCAATTAATAAACTTAATGTTAGATTCAATTTATCAGGTCCAATTATCTAAATAAATTTTCTTTCTTACGTAATTCGTAATCACGTAAATGAAAATACGTAAGTTCTAACTTCAACAACAATGTATGTATATTTTACCTTTATACAATTGTCCGGTCTTAAATTACTGGGCGGTAGGCCTTGGGACAAGCGTCCCAAGCCCATATCTTGATCCAATGCTCGTGGCAACCGGCATATGTTTTCATCGGATTTATTGTTCATCAATGTTTCGCTGTTCACCTCCGCAATAAAATGCGGAACGACGAACACTAACGACCCGATACCCATAATCACAGCACCTAAAATAAATCAGTCGTAAATAGTTACGTCGAAATGTGTCATACGATTTACAACATTAAAGAGCCCGAAATCTGTTTGCACTTTGTGATTTTTTTAATGTTTTCAGCAAACTTTATTGTAGCCTCGATATAATCATTTTACAGAAATATATTTTTATCTGTACTGTAACTTCAACCAAAGAAATTTTGATCAGATTTTTATTGGATTTAGATTAAACTGTACCTGTGATACCAGAAGTTACAGTCTATATATAAGCAAAAGAACAAATTTTTAGCAAATTTGATTAAAATAGTGACGACAGATAGTGAAGGACAAGTATTTTTTACGTGCACGTAGAATAAAAATGTGTGGGATTATATTCCAGAGGATATTCGGTTTACGTTACATAGACAAAGCTGTACAAAGTAGTGCGTGTTCAAATAATAACATATATCTCTGAGTTTTTGAACTTATTTGAGGTCACGTTCTCAGCGGAAGGAAAATACGAGTGATGAAAGCCACACGTTCATTATAACAAATATAATATGTGTGGTTATTGTGAGAACGACATCAATGTTACTAAATACAAACGCAATGCAGATACAATACAACAGTTGGCAGTGTTGGCAACTATGTTCTCATTGCTTACTCATAGTTTATAATTCTTGTAACTAGCAACAAAAGTGATAAATAAATAAAATGATTAGATATAACAAATAATTTATGCAATCAAATGATTGGAAATGAGCAGAATTGTATGAAAGTAATCTTACCAACTGCAATCCAAACAGGAATGTGTCTTCTGCTGCCAAGGTACGAGACGAAAATCACCGTAATGACATTTCCTATCTCATAACTACTAGCTATCAGCCCCGAGAGACTCGATGGTATTTCGAAACGTTTCTCGATTGTTGTGATCACGGAATTTATATAACCTGAGCTCAACGCCTGTTGCAGTGTTACCAGGAAAGAAAGGAAAAATACGAATACCTGTAAAGAATGCTTTCGTTAGTCTCAGTCGAAAATCAAACATGTTAAGTGTTACGTTAGTAATGTAAATTTGATCTTACTTTAATACTAGAAAAGCTCTGGATGAAAAGCGGTCTCCACGATAAGATACCGCAATCTCTTGAGTCATGAGGAATGTCTAATATTTCTGGAAACAGTTGTCGAGGTTTTTCTCTTTCTCGCTCGCGATCTCTGTACATAAAACATATACATTTATGGTAAGTCCGTTATTATTTCTTTATTTCTTTAATTGAATATATACCGTACCTGTCGCATATACCAGCCGACGGGTTTCGGCTGTGGCATTTTATAGATTCTCGTGGTGGATGTGATGGAAGTGGCGCACTCGGACCAGCGGCATCGTCGCCGCCGCCATCTGCACACGCTGACTCGGCATAGAGTCCAGTCATTGCGTACATTGACTCTTGCCTCCTGATAATAAAAAAAAAATTACATTATAAAAGTCTGTGACAATGTTTATTGGTTTTCATTGAATAAATAGAGAAAATGAACAAAAAAAAAATTTATAAACTATGACTACTAATTCGTTTAAATAGTAAATATTTTAGTTACACGTACATTTTTACATATTACATAATACGTTCAGTTACATTATAAGTAAATATAAATCACTTTCTATCTTTATACTCATTAAATGTATTAAATTAATTACTTACTAAATTTATTTAATAGAAATACTATTTACATTAATTATAATAATTAATGAAAAATGATAAGGATTAAAAATACCTATGCACTGTAAATTTTTTGTATCGTATCATTATCTATCTCATACGAATTTCAACGATTTATTATTTTGTGTAAATAAGTATGTGATTAAAGAGATGAAATGATTTCTATTTGTAAGTTTTACAAGTATTTCATTATCAAGATAATCAGGAGGATTTACTTGTCAACAAAATATGAATGAGTAATTTGTTTTGTTTGTCGCAACGTTATTATTGAACTTTGACTTTATCTCTGCACGGGTACCAGTTAACAATGGAAAGTAAATACAAAAAAGTGGGAATCTACAAAATAATCGCAATGTCTGTAAGAAAACTTTGATTGGTTACTTAGACATAGTTACATGTTTATTAAGCCTTTATGGCTAATACTGACATAGGTACATTCAAAGTATGTTTTTTTTGCATCGGCGAGATGACAAAAGGAAACGACTTAAAAGGTGGATAGTTGATAATATGAAGAAAGTTGAAACGTGACACTAACAATGTAAATGGGAAACCTGATGATGTGCTAGAAATAAGTTTAAGTAACTGATGTAAAAGTAAGAAACATGTATATAGCATTAGATTAAATGTAGCAATGATAAATTATTTGGCTAGTAATTTAATTATTTACATGATGTAGCAGTCAAGGTTTCAGACTAAATACAGACGCGAGACCTATTTTTGTAAAGATCAATTATTAAGTGTGGAGTTATTCGGCCCTCTAATTACGTACTTCGCAAAAAATCGCAAGCAGATATCGCTAAAAATTAACTTCAAAATAGCAAAATCGTTTTATGTAACAGGCATAATGTACCAAAAGTAATCTGAATATGCCATTATGAAGCTTTTAAATAGCGATTTCTGATATCACTTTGCTCTTGTGAAATACGTAATAAAGAAGGCTGGTCCTGAACTTAATTTATTAAGGTTTAACTTATCTTACATATCTGCCAAAAATATAGAACAACCACCAATATCGTTAAAGGATTAATTACGTAGTATCCTTTTCCTCCCAAATCCCATTCCCGTGTAGTGAATTGTAACAATAACTGAGAACAATATAAATAAGTATGAATGTTAGAGTACCTTTCTAATATAAGTTGATGATGTTCCCGAAGTTTTTCCGGCATGATATTGAAGTTACACCACATTAGCAACTGGTAAATGAACCATTGAATTATAGCGTTTAAAACATTTTTATTTTATTTTAAATACATTGTAATTAAATATTCTTGAAAAGAAAACAATTTTTGGCAACAGATACGTGCGTCGTGCGCTTGAAGTATAGGTACTTCACATACAGATGACTAACCAACAATATTGTATAGCGTATTATTTTGTATTAAAGAGCCCGAAATCTGTTTGCACTTTGTGATTTTTTTAATGTTTTCAGCAAACTTTATTGTAGCCTCGATATAATCATTTTACAGAAATATATTTTTATCTGTACTGTAACTTCAACCAAAGAAATTTTGATCAGATTTTTATTGGATTTAGATTAAACTGTACCTGTGATACCAGAAGTTACAGTCTATATATAAGCAAAAGAACAAATTTTTAGCAAATTTGATTAAAATAGTGACGACAGATAGTGAAGGACAAGTATTTTTTACGTGCACGTAGAATAAAAATGTGTGGGATTATATTCCAGAGGATATTCGGTTTACGTTACATAGACAAAGCTGTACAAAGTAGTGCGTGTTCAAATAATAACATATATCTCTGAGTTTTTGAACTTATTTGAGGTCACGTTCTCAGCGGAAGGAAAATACGAGTGATGAAAGCCACACGTTCATTATAACAAATATAATATCTGTGGTTATTGTGAGAACGACATCAATGTTACTAAATACAAACGCAATGCAGATACAATACAACAGTTGGCAGTGTTGGCAACTATGTTCTCATTGCTTACTCATAGTTTATAATTATTGTAACTAGCAACAAAAGTGATAAATAAATAAAATGATTAGATATAACAAATAATTTATGCAATCAAATGATTGGAAATGAGCAGAATTGTATGAAAGTAATCTTACCAACTGCAATCCAAACAGGAATGTGTCTTCTGCTGCCAAGGTACGAGACGAAAATCACCGTAATGACATTTCCTATCTCATAACTACTAGCTATCAGCCCCGAGAGACTCGATGGTATTTCGAAACGTTTCTCGATTGTTGTGATCACGGAATTTATATAACCTGAGCTCAACGCCTGTTGCAGTGTTACCAGGAAAGAAAGGAAAAATACGAATACCTGTAAAGAATGCTTTCGTTAGTCTCAGTCGAAAATCAAACATGTTAAATGTTACGTTAGTAATGTAAATTTGATCTTACTTTAATACTAGAAAAGCTCTGGATGAAAAGCGGTCTCCACGATAAGATACCGCAATCTCTTGAGTCATGAGGAATGTCTAATATTTCTGGAAACAGTTGTCGAGGTTTTTCTCTTTCTCGCTCGCGATCTCTGTACATAAAACATATACATTTATGGTAAGTCCGTTATTATTTCTTTTTTTCTTTAATTGAATATATACCGTACCTGTCGCATATACCAGCCGACGGGTTTCGGCTGTGGCATTTTATAGATTCTCGTGGTGGATGTGATGGAAGTGGCGCACTCGGACCAGCGGCATCGTCGCCGCCGCCATCTGCACACGCTGACTCGGCATAGAGTCCAGTCATTGCGTACATTGACTCTTGCCTCCTGATAATAAAAAAAAAATTACATTATAAAAGTCTGTGACAATGTTTATTGGTTTTCATTGAATAAATAGAGAAAATGAACAAAAAAAAAAATTATAAACTATGACTACTAATTCGTTTAAATAGTAAATATTTTAGTTACACATACATTTTTACATATTACATAATACGTTCAGTTACATTATAAGTAAATATAAATCACTTTCTATCTTTATACTCATTAAATGTATTAAATTAATTACTTACTAAATTAATTTAATAGAAATACTATTTACATTAATTATAATAATTAATGAAAAATGATAAGGATTAAAAATACCTATGCACTGTAAATTTTTTGTATCGTATCATTATCTATCTCATACGAATTTCAACGATTTATTATTTTGTGTAAATAAGTATTTGATTAAAGAGATGAAATGGTTTCTATTTGTAAGTTTTACAAGTATTTCATTATCAAGATAATCAGGAGGATTTACTTGTCAACAAAATATGAATGAGTAATTTGTTTTGTTTGTCGCAACGTTATTATTGAACTTTGACTTTATCTCTGCACGGGTACCAGTTAACAATGGAAAGTAAATACAAAAAAGTGGGAATCTACAAAATAACCGCAATGTCTGTAAGAAAACTTTGATTGGTTACTTAGACATAGTTACATGTTTATTAAGCCTTTATGGCTAATACTGACATAGGTACATTCAAAGTATGTTTTTTTTTTGCATCGGCGAGATGACAAAAGGAAACGACTTAAAAGGTGGATAGTTGATAATATGAAGAAAGTTGAAACGTGACACTAACAATCTAAATGGGAAACCTGATGATATGCTAGAAATAAGTTTAAGTAACTGATGTAAAAGTAAGAAACATGTATATAGCATTAGATTAAATGTAGCAATGATAAATTATTTGGCTAGTAATTTAATTATTTACATGATGTAGCAGTCAAGGTTTCAGACTAAATACAGACGCGAGACCTATTTTTGTTAAGATCAATTATTAAGTGTGGAGTTAATCGGCCTTCTAATTACGTACTTCGCAAAAAATCGCAAGCAGATATCGCTAAAAATTAACTTCAAAATAGCAAAATCGTTTTATGTAACAGGCATAATGTACCAAAAGTAATCTGAATATGCCATTATGAAGCTTTTAAATAGCGATTTCTGATATCACTTTGCTCTTGTGCAATACGTAATAAAGAAGGCTGGTCCTGAACTTAATTTATTAAGGTTTAACTTATCTTACATATCTGCCAAAAATATAGAACAACCACCAATATCGTTAAAGGATTAATTACGTAGTATCCTTTTCCTCCCAAATCCCATTCCCGTGTAGTGAATTGTAACAATAACTGAGAACAATATAAATAAGTATGAATGTTAGAGTACCTTTCTAATATAAGTTGATGATGTTCCCGAAGTTTTTCCGGCATGATATTGAAGTTACACCACATTAGCAACTGGTAAATGAACCATTGATTATAGCGTTTAAAACATTTTTATTTTATTTTAAATACATTGTAATTAAATATTCTTGAAAAGAAAACAATTTTTGGCAACAGATACGTGCGTCGTGCGCTTGAAGTATAGGTACTTCACATACAGATGACTAACCAACAATATTGTATAGCGTATTATTTTGTACTAAAATGGGCCAGGTGTTGCTAAACCGGTGTTATCTCCGATACGGAGGTACGCTTATCAAGATTTTCAGAAAGTATAGATTAGGTAAATATGCTACATTTTGTATACCCCAAACATATGACGCTCCAGACATGACTCACAGACAACGTAAACAAACGTATTGAAAGATAAAATAAATACAGAAACACGTGGGCTTTATGCTGCAGGAGGTAACGTGTATTTTAAAAATACCATTGATCGATCAGTAGTATGTATCAGTAATTGGGATTGAATTTAGTATCTTTAAATATTTAACAAGAAATCATAACATTTATCAAATGCTGCAATTGAATTAAATATAAAGAGCTTATTTCTTGAAAAATACATTGTATTTTACGTATATGAAATACGTTATTTAGTATTTATTAGTTTTAGTATAATAGTTAGTGCCGGATATCCGTATCTGCGGATATTTGAGGATGAAAAAAGATTCGTATTCGTATTTTTTCGCAAATCTTGAACGGCCTTTGTTGAAATATTGAGTTCGTCTACAAAAATCATTCTCTTTGAGATATTATATTTTAAATGTTTTAAATTTGTTTTGTTCTGAAAGTAAAAGTTTTCTTTTTAAGTAGCATTTGGTGAACACATTTTTACCCTTGAAAAAGGTTTTAATTTATTATTTCGGAGAAAGATAGTTTAAAGCACCCGAACTACGATTCATAAAAACTAGGTAGAATTCGAGTATTGTATAGACTGCATAAACACCAAATGTTACACGATGTAAAAAGCACAACTGTAGAAATATAGTTGTCCCGGACGTATTGGAGTCAGCTGCGCACGTAGATCTCGCGATCGACTCCCTAGTCGACCACCTCCAAGTCGGCATCGCGCACTCCAGAGAGCGGTTAAAGCCCGTATAACCGAGTTCAGAAGTCACAGATGGGACACCTTAGTCGAAGGGCTAAGGCCGTCACATCTGACTTACTGGAAAGTAGCCCACGCTCTTAAAATAGATCCCCACCCTCGCATGCCCTCCTCGAAAGGGGTCCCGGTACTACACCCGCGTTCGATACCATCGACAAGGCGGAGTGCCTTGCCGCTTGTTTGGAGAGCCAGGCTCCCCGAACAGCGTCAACGCAAATACCGACCGAGTCAGAGATATCGAAGCCCGCGTGGGGGAGCTGAATAAGCTCCCCGCATCAGAATCCCTGTCCCCAGTCACTTCTGAGGTCTGTGCCATACTCAAAAGCCTTAAGCTTAAAAAGTCACCAGGTCCCGACGGGATCAGGAACGAAGTACTCAAACTTCTTCCCGATCACCTCATAGCTCTATTGGTCTGCATCTTCAATGTAGCCATAGCCAACTGCCATTTTCCAGCCGTCTGGAAAACGGTCATTGTCATAGGTATTCACAAGCCCGGCAAGAGCGCGTCGCTTCCCGACAGCTACCGCCCTATCAGTCTTCTCAATACCCTAGGTAAAATCTATGAGCGGCTCCTTCTGAACTATCTCAAGTCCGTAATAGAGGAGAAAAACCTCTATCCGCCTGAGCAATTCGGTTTTCGTGCTAGACATTCTTGCACTCATCAAGTGCACCGCCTCACGGAGCACATTTTGTTTAACTTTTCCGAGTTATATAAACCCCGTCGTACACTGGCAGTCTTTTTCGACGTAGCCAAGGCCTTTGATAAGGTCTGGCACGAAGGATTAGTCTATAAGCTGTACTCCCGCGAAGTCCCCGATAGATTAGTTAAAATCATCCGCGATTACCTCAAAGACCGCACCTTTCGCTACAGAGTGGAAGGTGAACTATCCACACCCCACCCCATACGCTCAGGCGTCACCCAAGGTTCCATCCTGGCTCCTAGCCTCTTCAATCTGTACGTCAGTGACCTACCAAAACTTCCCACGAAAGTTGAGGTAGGGTTATACGCTGACGATACAGTCATATACTCCTCTCAAAGGCAAAAGATCAACCTCAAATGTAGAATCCAAAGAGCCGTGACCACTCTCGGGGAGTGGTTTAACGACTGGCGAATAGCCTTCAACCCCACGAAGAGCGCAGCGGTGCTCTTCGACCAAACCGCCTCACAGATACCCAAAAAACTCAAGGATCATCCTCTTGAACTCTTCGGTAATCCGATCCCCTGGGTAAAGGAGACCAAATATGTAGGTGTAACCCTAGATAGTAGACTCTTCTTTATACGCCACATCACTCTGGTTAGGAAAAGGGCCGCCTGGACCCTCGCCCGATTGCATCCTCTGTTATGTGCTGCAAGCAAAATGTCTACGAGACACAAGCTTACGCTCTACAAGATGTGTATCCGACCGATTATGACATATAGCTGCGTTGTGTTCGCACATATGCCAAGATATAATTGGGATCGTTTACAACCATCCAGAATAGGTTTCTTCACCGCCTTACCGGCGCCCCTTGGTATGTTCGTATGGAAGATCTCCATAGAGATATGGACCTTCCTTCGATACATGCCTATGCCAAACACCTTTCTCGCTCTTATTTCGACACCGCGTCGAACCACGCGAATTCCTTAATTAAAGCGGCAGCTTCATATGTTCCCGACCCCTATGCCTGCCGGGATAAACGCCGGCCGCGTATTATCTTCACTGACCCGCTCGACCAAATCGAAACAGCAAACGCGTTCTATTCCACCGCCTCTCCAAATAGAGCGTGCCACCGCCCACGCCCGCGTAACCACCGTTCTCTCCGCAGAGGACGGGCGGTCAACTTCGCTCCCGCACACCCGTCACGTCCACCCTCTCTAGCGGCAACCCAAGCCTAGGTCCGTTCCTCGGTGTGAAGCCCTTGGGTCAGGCAGCCGCCCGCGCGATACAAGTGACACTATACGTGCAACACTTAGCTACCCACATACAACATTACACACGTATGTACACATACACGTGCACACCACACAGGTACATAGGTTCTGTAAGGGACCTTTTTTTTTCTTTTATTGCGCTAGTTAGTGTAGAAAAACCATTCAGATTACTAAATACACATACGCATGGTCCCCTCCTTCCTCCCAGGAGGAAGGGAACGTGCATATGAGTATATGTTAGTTAGTTCGAATTCTCTTAGGATTAGGGAATTAGATAGATCGCGACCTTTTCGCATTCGCGACGACCGCCCGAGCCGAGATTCGGCCACTCTGACACCCTCGTGTGGGTCGTCACAAACTTTCGCGGCTGAGTGCCCTAAGCGCTCGCCCCCCAGTCCGGTGAAGCTGTAAAAGCCGCAGCGGCTCTGTTTTTGGATAGGGCCCCTAAGGCTAACAGTGTAGTCAGTTCAAAAAAAAAAAAAAATTGTTGTAAGCAGTTAGTTCTCTCTGATCCTTGATGGTGTTAAGACACACTTCCGAAAACTCTATTTCAATAAATAAAAATCTTCCAATGAATAAAATCTTCAATCATTATAAAGAATACACTGTCACATATCCACAATCCCAACAGTCTTTGAATTGAGTTTAGTTGTATAATTAAAAAATAAAATTATACTATACCATACTTGTATTTAAAATTAAATTCACCCACAAAACTGGCGCGGTACTAGACGCTGTCCTTTGTCACACTAAAATATATTCAGATCGCGCGCACAGTGAGAGATTAAAGATGTCTCTTAATTTCACTTACACAAAAGGGTTCGCTATTGGTCCAAGGTCAAACGCGCCTACTGCGAAGTGCGAACAAACGAAATACGAAAATTGAGGTCCGAATCCACTGATTTACATTTTTAAGGATCCGGCACATCACTGGTTAGTATGCAGCGATGCAGCGAATAATAGCACATCCAGAGAATATTATCTGACACAACTATGTAAATAATTTTACCAATAGAACAATAAACGTACATAGGCGTGAAAATACTGATGATTTTGTATTTATAGGAAAAAAAGCCTACCGAGACCAAAAAAGAACACAATATGGCATAAAGAAAATTCTAATCAATGATCTACATATATGTTAATACTAGCTGCGCCCGCGGCTTCGCTAACGTGGACTACAGAATGCCAGCGCGAATCATGGTCATCATGCATCATGCATATTATAAAGACAAAAATGCTTATTGTGAGTGTTTCTTAGAAGATATACGTATACTTTCGCTGACTTTTTTGTAGATACATATTTAATATTATTAATTATTATAATAATTAGTTGATATTTTTAATACTCAGCGTAAGCCATTCAAACGCCCGAATTGATTCACAATGACCAGTTTTTTTTATTTGTGCGGAACCCTAATTCTTTTTCTAAAATAAAAGTATCGTAAGTTACTCTACTCGCTATAAAATCAACTATCTACCAGTGAAAGTCCCGTCAAAATGTGTCCAACCGTTTCGTAGATTACCCAGAACAAACAGACAGACAGACAGACAAAAATTTTAAAAATGGGTTTCGTAATAGGTATCGTATATACTTTCATATCCATTTAGTAAAAAGCTGTTATTTTGACATTACAAACAGACACTTCAACTTTATTAATTGTATAGTTTAAAGTAAAAAGCCCTATTTATTATTAAACTTTATATTGACATTGTATCAATATTGACACTACTATATCAGGGACCTTAATCATTTGTCAAGGTGAATGGAATGAGTCTTTATTGTTTATCAGTAATTGAAATAGACACGTGAGATAGGTTAGTTTGAAGCTTATTTATTATGTTATCGATTCCGTCGTATTAGCTATTTGCTCCGCCCACAGTTTCGACCAGTATTAAATTTTTTCGACATACTTTCCACCGCGCCACGCCACCTACTGGTTTCTCCTGTGTAACCTATCGTTGTTCTCACCGAACTTGCCTACAGCTTGGGTGGTCGGTCATTCCTAGTCTACACACGGATACTTCCATATTGGTAATACGGAGGATCTACCGGCGTACAATATAACGATCGTTTGTAATAAATGAGAGTGCCGCCCCCGCGGCCGGCCCGGTCATTTCTTACAATATTGTAGTTCGCGATTTTCGGATCACGTTTAGCACGCTTTAAGAGCGTCTCCTGCACTAAAAGAACATCTACTTGGTGATCTTTAAGAAAGGTCGCGACGAGATCACGCTGCGGTAGTAGGCTTCGCGCGTTAAAAAAAGAAAGATTTAACGCTTTCGGCTTAAACTTTGCCATTGAAAGGCCCTAAGTTATTATTACACGCCTCACGGTCGAGACGTTGTAGTGTCTCTGAGAGGCGGGGGAACGCGCAAGCGGTCTTGATGAGACCGAAGCGCTCCAGATGGTCATTGTAGTCAATGAGCTCGCGGATATCGTGCTCGCGAAGGAGCAGTATCATTAAGTCGTTACTATTAACGACAACGTTAGCGGGCGCGCGGGGCGCGGGAATATCCATAGCCATAAGGGGCTGTGGATTGGGGCGACGGGGGCCCCATGCGTTCTGCGATGAACGCACGGGTTGCGGTTGCACCGCGCGGGGTGCGGAGAGGCTGGCGGCGGCCGGGGACTGGCGCGGGACCGGCAGCGCGGGAAATTCCCCTGACGCCAGCGGGGGTTGCGCTTTGATGGCTGAGGCGGGGGGCGCCGCTCGGGGGGCCGCCTGCCTCTGCGTGCGTGGCCGCGTGGTGCGCGGGGCCTTGGGGCAACCACGATAATTCGCGGGATGCCCCTCCTCCCCGCATAACACGCAGCTCGGGGGGACGACGGAGTCACGCTCGCGCGTGCACTCCCGTGTGGGGTGGTCCTCTCGGCACTTTACGCACCGCGGACGAGAATGACAGTTACGAGCAGCGTGCCCGTACAGCTGGCAGTTGTGGCACTGCGCAGGCTGGTGGTTTTTGTATGGGGGCTCCACGTTAATCCCGGAGAGCCCGCACACCGTCTCTAGCTGGAAGATGGCCTTTCCCTCGGGGGAAAGGTCCAATATGGCCACTACCATTTGTAGTGGCCGCTTATCTTTACTGTACATCCGGTGTACTTCCCGGATGGGATAACTTTGCTCCTTGAGCGAGGAGCACACCTCCGACGGGTCGAGCTCCACCGGAATGCGGCGGATGACCACTCGGAGGACGCGCTCCTCCGCGAGAGAATAGGTGTAGAATTGCAGACCTTTCTGCCGGAGGAGGGTGGTGAGTTTGCGGTGAGTTTCCGAAGAACTCACCGAAATGGAAATCCCGTTGACTATATTCCTAGCCTTGTGATACTCGAGTTTGAGTCTGCGCATTTCATTGCAGACTCCCATCCAGGCCGCCTTGTCCCGGATTATGATTGGAGGTGGGGCACGCTCTTTTTTCCCGCCGGCGGGCGCGGGGAGCTGGGAGGACGCGGGGGCGGCGGCGCCCCTGATTGTTGCCTTAGCTATTACCTTAGGCGCCGGTTGAGCAGTCGGACTGCTACGCGCCGTTCGCTTACGCGACGCCACGACGGTGAAGCCGTCGTTCTCGGTATCCATCTCCGGAGATGGATCCGAACTCGCGGGCGAGTCTTGTTCGACCGGAAGGGCCGAAAACGAATTTTTCGTCTTTAACGCGGTTTCCGTGGATCGCGCGGGACGGACGTACGGGCTATTTTTGGTAACCCTAGATTGTGACCGCGAATTACGCGGCCCTCGCCTGACGGAGGCGGGGCTTGACCCGCGCGATTGGCTAGTCGGGACAGGGGGCGTGGCCGTAGACGTGGCCACGGCCCCGGATGACGCGGCGGACGGACGCGCAGCGCTGCGCGTGAGACGTTTGGGCGCGGCGCCGACTGGCGCGGCGCCAGTCGGTATAACGGTCGCGGCCGTGACGTCATCGGCCGCCTTGCTACCTGAAGCGGCCGCCTCGCTACCTGAAACGGCCTCATGACGGGTCGCGGTCGCAGCGGTGCGACGCACGTAGGCGTTCTCAGGTAGATTACGGTATTCCTCGTCTAGAGAGGGACACCGTAATACGACGAAATTTTGATAGCGCTGGTATTGAAATTCCAGCGCTTTCATCCTGGCTTGCAACTTGCCTATGCAAGTGCCGGTCGAATTATTTCCATACGCGAAAGGAGAAATGGGAATTTTTTTTTATTTTAAATTAAAGCCTACCCTTTGCGGGGTCAATTATGATAAAATATTTCTATCAATATTAAATACAAGGATTAAACAAACCCATTTGAATGCGCAAATTGGAAATGGTTTTTGCTATAGTAGAGGGTAAGCATATCGAAATATGAAAGATGGTCCGCGCGCTTGGAAACTGCTTCGAAGGACGTCGTTCAGTCTTCAATATGTAAATGAAGATACGGCATTATGTAATGTTCACCCTGTTACCTATTAACCTCAATTTGAAATTTGCGTTCAGAATTCTGCTACAATCTGGTTACATTCGAGAATCAGTCCCCTTGATAGGATTAGTGTGCACAGTCACTTAATATCAGGTGAGATTGCAGAAAAAATATATTGATGTATCTATCTATAACAATAAAATAATAGAGGTTTGCAGTTGTGCGCGCATCATGCAAAAACTACTGGATAGGTTTTGATTTTCTTTTTTTTTTAGACATAACAACATATTTGGTCTATATTTAAAACAAAAATTATCACGATGTCTACATTCACTACAAAGTAATTAAACTTTGAAGAAACTACAATTTTCATAAGCACTACGCGTTCAGCGCGATGGGTTTTCTTGTCCTCCTGGTATTAGTATAATAAACTATATATTTATGTATTTCATTATGTACACTACAGCGTGTTAGTGTATCTAGATTATATGCTTCAACGAAAAATTATTTACCCAATCTTAACATTAAAATTAAAAAACAAAAATCCAAAAAAATATTATTTGTGTTAATTCTTGACCGATTTTGATGAAATTTTGTTTGCGGGAAGTATAAGTAATTACATAATTGATGGGGCACTATAACAATTCTCAATGTTACTTCTAGAAATCGTATAAAAAGAAGTTTAAAAAATTCTATTTTCATCAATTCACAACCGATTCTGATCAATGTTTGTAGACGGCAAGCGTATGCCATCAATAAATATGAGGCTATTAGAAATGTCAATGTCATTAGAACTAGTAGAATAGATTAATCATTTATTAATATGTACATGCCATTCCTTAATTCATACAGCATACGAATTGACAACAATATGAGTAAAAATAAAATTATGGGGCTGCGTAGTAAAAAACGCGCGCCGAGCCGCGGGCACGCCGCTAGCAAATTTATATGACTGAAGAAGAATACGGTAAAACAGATAGTGGCTATCTTACAAAGTTCGTCAATTACACTTATACGGAAATTATAAAATAAATGTCAATTATTCTGGTAACATATAGTATAAATATAACCTATTTATTAACTGCTTACTTATCTTTAAATTCGCCCGCCTACTTTGTTTCTCTTATCAAGAGCTGACTTTACGCACAAATTACTAATGATGCAGGAATAACCCGAATTTATAACTGTATATAATGTATAATGATATTATAATAAATATCATATAATATTTTATTCAATATACAATAATTCTTTGATTAATTGCGAAACGACCGAGATTAATAGAGTTTGCATTAAGATATCAAATTAAAAGTTATATTTTTGTAAGATACTAAAATTTCTTCGAAAAAGCACACTCCTTTGAAAAGGTACCAGGTATTTATAATAAGCGGACTACGCTATTTTGTCTACCTGTCGTGAGAAAGACGCTTTCGTTCCCATACAAATTACAATCACAAAAAAATACCACAATGATAGTCGTGTCAGATATTTATTTACATTCATTTTAAAAACACGTGTGTATTTGTAAGAATGCCTCTTTAGTGAAATGAAATGCTCAAGCGTTGGTTTGTAAATAATATGTAATATTTGAGACTAAAGATTCTGTGAAATTAAAAAGTCTCCATAAAACAATTTTAACTTTTAAACTAGTTGTGTATGTGTCAACGGATAATTGTACGAATCGTTAGTTAAAAAACAATTTTCAGATTCTAAACAGTCGGTAGATTGTGAACGGTCACTAATAATTTTGAACCTTTGACGTTGTTAACCTTATATATCTAATCTAATACTATTAATTGAGCAATTCATGTATACATATATTTATGTACACAAATTA
Source organism: Saturnia japonica (assembly GCA_033032175.1). NCBI lineage: Eukaryota > Metazoa > Arthropoda > Insecta > Lepidoptera > Saturniidae > Saturnia > Saturnia japonica. Next base: position 5,571,166 of record CM065311.1, on the reverse strand, counting down.
TATATAATTGGTTTCTCGGAAACTGCTGCAACGATTTGGATGAAATTTTGTATTTAGATATTGTTTTACATTCCAAGTTAACCTACACCCATCACAAAATAATAGGTCACTTTTGACAGCTATCGACGTGACGTAACTAGGGGTGTACCAATGAGAATTGTTCAACGAGTCGGTCAAGTGAACGTTGCAGCTGTGAGCCAGTGTTGAAGAGAACCGAAATTGTAAATTCCACGATGTTCTTAACAATTGGAGTTATCCACAACGACTAGATGACAAATTTTGCGTAAAGATTTGGCTTTGAAGTCTTACAAGGTGCAACTGGTGCAAGAATTGAAGTCGGCCGACCATTCACATCGCCGTAAATTCGCTGAATTCATTCAAGAAGAACCCGCTGGTTTTTCTGAAAATCCTAGAGCGATTGTTGAGAAGCCCTTGCATGCTCAACGTGTCACTGTTTGGTGCGTTCTGTCTTATGTGGTCTGGAGGCGTGACTGGGTTTTGACTGGGGTTTGACTTTTAAATTCGCTTGGAAATGTGGTTACGGTCAATGGATTACGCTTTAGAGAGATGTTAACGACTCAATTTTGGCCTATTATATATGATATGGATATTACTGACACGTGGGTTCATCAGGATGGTGCCACAAGTCACACAGCCACTGAACCAATTAATTTACTATAAACCAAATTTCTCGATCGCAAAATTTAACGATATTCAGCTGTTATGTGGTCGGCCCAGTCATGTGATTTAACACCGCTGGATTATTTCTCGTGGGGTTATGTTAAATACAGAGTCTATACGGAGCCAATCGAATCGATTGCAGCCTTAAAATTCAAAATCAGTGACGTCATTAAAGAAGTATATCAGCCATTTTGCGAAAAAGTGATTGAAAATTTTAATGAAGAATCGACATCTGTAAGCGTGGTCGCGGTGGATATTTATCTGATATCATTTTTCATTTATAATTGCCAAACCTTACTCTCTCTAATACAATAAAAAATTGAATCATTTTCATTTCAATTCATTGTTTTATTTTGTTCTAAAAAACAATAAAAAACAAAGCTCTTGTTGAAATACCCGTTATACCTAACTTTTACATTCTGTAGTCCACGCGAGTGGAGCCACAGATATAACTAGTTATATATTAAATAAAATATGTTTGTGTGTTCGTTGCGTTTGTGCATCAGATTGAGTATTCAAACTTTGTACAGTTGTTATCATTTTCGTGGAATTTTCTGACATAGTACCATCAACGTTACAATAAATAGGTCGTGAACAAGTTGTTTCAACTAACGATTATTTTATGTAGTTTTTAAATGTTTTTAATGTTGTTTTCATGCGAACAATGTCGCGGTCACCGGCTATTATAGTATTTTATAAATAAGGATTATGATGATGATTATGGAAAATTCGGTTCTGTCGGACTCAAGTCACGGATAATAAGAGGGTTGCTTTATAGACTCTATAGATAAAAAGATAAATTCAGGCAAAAGGTATTCAAATCTTAAAGTAAAAAAGAAATGGCAATTAAGGGTAAAATTATATACACAATGACACACACACACACAAACACATACAAACAATTACGCAAAGCCAAACCACACAATGTCAAATATTCTAGTTACTTACAAAAATAAAGTTTGTTAATGGCTGTGAGATTAGTTATATTAATGGATCATTGTTCCTTTGTCATTGCAGTCTAGTCTGACTGCACATGTACTCGTACGAATATTATAAAGCCTACAGTGTTTTTGTATAGAAGCTTGGCAAATTGACAGTACTGTCCCTGATGGTAAGCATACTACAATCCAAATACAACGGCGACAATCGAAAGATTGAAATCCATCGACAGTCGCTGCAATCATGCCGACCGCATAAATCTTTTCACGTTGCTTTGAAGTACCCGATGTCGTAAGAAGGACGCAAACATATTGGTCTGATTGACCGGGAGATGGTTCAACAGTTCCATTTATTTTATGTACGTATAGAATAGAGAAACCGTAGTTGTGTTGTACTAAGCGCTCTTACATAGATACGTTCTCTTGAATTACATCGGTAATAACAATTATGTTCATTACTATACATATCAACTGCAACGTGTCCCTACACCTCGAATTCCATTGGTTTGAGATTATTGCTTAATTAAACTGTAAGTAATATTAATTGTATTCAGTATAACAATAGAAGGTAAAACATATTATATATAAATGATGTTGTTATGAAATATTACACTTTAATTATAATAGTTATATGGTTTATACGCTGGAATTACCTTTATCTATATACAGTTAATAAAATTGAAGTATCTGTACACAATACCTAACAAAAAAACCTAAACCTAAACTAACTAACCTAAACTGTGTGTTTGTTCCGAGTAATCTTCGAAAAGGTTGGACCGATTTTGACGGCACTTTCACTGGTCGATAGCTTATGTCCTATGGAGTAATTTAGGCTACTTTTATTTTAGAAAAGGGATTAGGTATCCGCGCAAATAAAAAAAATGCCCATGGTGAATCAATTCGGGCGCTTAAATGGCTTATGCTGAGTAAACCATAAGAGATATAGCAAATTAATGTACTACATAATTATAGCCATTAAAAATTCCTACAAAAAGTCCGGGAGTGTATATATCTATCTTCTAAGGAACACCCACAATAAGCATTTTTATCTTTAAAATAGCCGGGAGGCGGGGGAGCAAGATTCACGCGGGCATTCTGTAGTCCACGTGAGTGAAGTCACGGGCACAACTAGTTATTAACGTTATAAAGCTCAACAGATTGTTTGTTTGTTTGAACGCACTAATTACTGGAACGACCAGTCAGCTTTGAAAAAATATTTTTAAATGTTATATAGCCTATTTATTGAGGAACGTTTATAGGCCATGTAACTTCAAGCTACGACTCTAATGAGTTAAGCCGTAACCATGATGTAAAGCAATCTGGCAATTGGTACGGGAAGTGATAACAATAATATGTTACACGAGTGCGTTGGAAGTGGCGCAGTGGAGAGTTGGTCGAATAAATTTAACGCGGTTGATACCGTGGAATATAGCTAGGTACAACTATTTTGTCAATAAAATGCACGTAATGCATACTTTACTCATAGAGAGTCCAGTTATTTAACTTCCTGAAATAATGAATAAATAATAAAGTATATTGGCGACTAGCTTATTTATTACACAAAGAACTTAGCAACGACCTTACTTTTTTGAAATGTTAGATCTTATTAGACACAAGTTTGTCGGCCATATCTGAACAAGGGCATTTGGATAGAAAATTTTAAATTATAGTATGCCATTCACATTTTTCAATAATAGTAGTGATCAGCGCTTTTAATTTACGGCTTTTGTTTTTGAATTCGTTCGCATGAACAGAATAATTCACACAGATGCGCATACATTTATTAAAACATTTTCCGTTGAGATCGAAGAACTGTTTAAATAAAAAAGTCCTCGACTACCGTACATCGATTTTTTTTTTTTTTTTAAACAAATAACATTCCAATATTTAGTCGACCTACAATTGTTGCTGGATGGACAATTTTGTCCGACTCGGTCACAACCACCAAGCACTTTGCACATGTTAATAACGAAAAGTTAAATTAAATTAAAAAAAAAACACATAATGACTCTTTGTCGGTTTATCGAGTTTTATGATCAGCAAATATATATACCGTTGCCGAGAGGTTTGCAGGCCGTCATAATGTTGGCGTCCGTCGATGGATTGCTGATCTTTGGTGTCGCCGTTGTGTTTAGATTGTAGTATTGTGTGTATTATCAGGCACAATGATGTCACATTGCCGGGCTAATATAAAATATATTATGTTATTCAAAATTAACGTACAAAAATAATGGTTGTTATAAAGACACATAAGATCAAAATACTTACAGTGGTCGGTGTTTGCAGGGAAAAGTTGATGATCGAGACTAAGTTATCTAAACTAGCTCAAGGTTAGACGTTAGACCGTGGCCGTGGAGAAGTCATCAGTATTCAGTCCATAAGTACATTTTAAATAAAGTGTCATGATTTCTTAGCTATTTACCTATTACTGTTAATGTTATGCTATAATAAAACTTATAAAATTGTACGTCAGGTACTAAACCTATCGGCAAACATAGCCAATTTAACCTTAACGATTAAATTATGAATTTCTCATATTATAACCGCCGTTACGAGTTTTTGGCAGGATCTTGAAGTCTCGTGTGGTGGCATTTTATGCGATGCAGTTTGGATATTATGCGCAAGTGAATTGTAAATAATACCTAGGTACATGCATTTTTTTAAGTAGTCACAAAAACTCTCTGGATTGTCAAAACTATAGGGAGCCGCCACCTTGTTAGAATTATATTTGAAGATTATAAAAATAACTGTCTCAGAATTGTGGAGAAAGATAGTTGCTATTAAATTAAAATATGAAGAAAAATCGCCATTAACACTTTGCAATGTAAATAATTTTTTGCGAGGAGTCAGACCGTAATGTTATTTTTGGCAATTGTTGTATTACATTCATCTAAAACGAGAGACGAGACATACAGTGACTAGGTTTTACGAGGATCGTTTCAACAGTGGTATGCTTCAAACAGAACGTATAATGGCAGTTTATACGTTCAGTTTTATGCATTGTACATAAATGCCTAACAAGTCTAGTTGTAATATTCGTAAAAAATTTATCGATGTCTTCTACATCAAAATCCAGATTTTATGACATGTAACGTATTAATGATTTCTCACGAATTCTATATACTATGTATCCTTTTATACACATGATTTGTTGACATTATCGATCATGATAACAATTATCGGACAAAGGAAAATAACTAGATTTTGTCCTCAATAGACATGTTCTTTATAAAAAGGTTGTTTTCAATAAGTTTTTGTAATACACATCTGCGAACCACGTAGATCTATATGACTCGATAAAACAGTCGATAAATTGATGAACTATTGATTTTTTCTTAGTATCGTAGTTCCAAGCCTAGTGATGCTGTAAAAGCCTTCTTAGGTTTCAGGGCCATATGGCCATAGTTCGAAAAAAAAAAGAAAACTGAACGACGGAGGCGAAAAAAAGGTAATTCGCGTGATCTCTGGATATTTGTTGCAACCAAACAAATTGTATACCTTCCTTTTAAAATATAGCAAAGTACTATCGATAAGGCGACAAATAATTGTTAGGTTGACAAATGATTGTTCGATAGTGCAAATGACTATCGATTATTTGATAGACAATCAGTCTTTAATTAATACTACCTACTAGTTAGTTATCAGCAAAGAAATCACTCCGTTTGTATTATTAAAGTGGTCGTACTCCGTGTACACGTTAGTTGTTTTTATATTAGATCCTTTTAAAGTTTTTTAAATCTTTGTCGATGAATTATGGAATATACCATACCTGTGACCCTTTCTGTGTGCGGGGCGGCGTTGGTGCCGCCCGTATTTTGCAGCCTTTCGCCCTCTGTCATCTTGTTGAAGTAATGCGAATCTCACCGCGTGTCCATACCAGTCACCACGACACCACTCCACCTGCGGGAATATACGAAAATTCCATTTTAAACATATAAATTCATAAATTGAACCAAAAAAGTAGGGCTTGAAATGGAATTTTCCGAGTTACTCAAAAATATAAAAACTTCTCGTTTTATGTTAAAATAATGATATTATTGTTAGATTTTGTAAAACATCCAAGAATCATCTGTGTTGCATAAAAATAATACCGTGGAATGCAGAGACGCAAGACAAGGCGAAACAAGTTGTGAATGGGTTATAATTCGTTTCGCTGTGTCATAATAAGCTTATGTATCCTACATATTTAGCATAAACGATTTGTGTTCATTCTGTTTCTGTCAGTCAAGTGCGTTGGTAACATTTTCATTTTCTAATAAAAAAATCTGTTCAAAATAAGAGCAACTACTTAAATACTGAAATTTATCATATTCAAATCGTTTATTAAAGAATTACGCAAAAAAAAAAAAAAAAATAACAGGGAACGACACAGAAGTTATATACTTATTACGTAATACATATATTATGCACATATTATATAATATGCACAGTGGGCAAAATAAAATCAGAAAGATTTATTGGCGTCGAACTTACTTTTTTTTATCATTTATCCAATTTATGACGTACCTATAATAAAAGTTAATATAACTTATAAATATTACTATATGAAATAAGTAGATCTGGAAATAAATTTCAGTGATATTTTAGGAAACAAAACATTGAGGTGTGTCACAATAGAGTTGACACCTCAAGGTCACACTGACGCAAACGCCAACGCAGTATTATTAAAACCCCACTAATGGTAAGTCGCTCAAAGGAAGGGAGGGAGGGCCGAGTATATATTTTATGGGAGGGCTATTATAAAAAATTATATCTATGAACTTCACGATGTATTTTTATGTATATTTTTATTTTTCATACTATTTTATTAATTACATTATAGCTTCAATGCAATCTTTCAAGTTAGAAATAATTAAGACCTAGCTTTGTTTTATATACCATGGTTCTATACAATGTGGAAGAACTTAAGTGCTATAAATACATTATTAAAACAAACGATTTATTCAAAAGTAGTACATTTTAGAAAATTGGCTAAAATTTTTAAAGAATATTGGATTTACGTAATAAATGTGTATTAGAATTTTTGAATATGGATAATATTGAAGGTTTTTTTAATTCATAAATTTAAGAGGGTCAGCCTAATATTAAAGGTTGTACAGTACATGTATTAAACATTTTTGGACACGTTTCATTTACTTTTTTATATTAGTATTTTTCAGCAAATCATACGTAATAAGTAATAAAGTGCACGCCCAAATTGTATAATTATAACTTTTTATCAGGATGTGACGTGGTTTATATCAATAAATTTTCGATGTCTCGATATATTAAGGAACTAATCTAATGCTAATATTTATCGTATCTACCCTCTTTTTGTAGTGTCTATTCCGTTCTATTTCATATTATGGCGGCATTGAAACGTAGACACGCACCGCAAGAAGCAATTTTATTGATACTTAACTAATTTGCTGTCGTCATCATGCATGGAATTTGGACTGTAATTTACTTTATTATGTACTTATAATAAACTTTATAAATTATGTTACAACTTAAAAACTTACGATTTTTATTTTTCCCTGAATTCAAATTTGGAACATGTTTATTATAAACTTCGATTGATTCTAAGCCATTTCACCTTTTTTTTAAGGTTAATATTGAATTACAATAAGAAATGATAAGATTTAAGAATGGCTGTCTGTTCATGGCTAATTTTAAGGATATCAGGCGGTCATTTTTAACCTTTCCACTTGGATGATCCTTTATTTGAGATGGGTGTCTAATGCTTTGGCTACCCCATTTCTTGTGTTACAAGTGCCATAATATATAAGTTAGTAGCCTTAACCTATATCCTTCACTTGGAACCCTTCCACTTAGTCTCTTGTATGCAGCAGGCATCAAGAGTCTTGCTAAGTTCTTGGCATCTACCATTTAGAGAACTTAGATTCCACGTAGCAAGTCTGATGGTCTGTCTGTTGGTTAGTAAATGCTTATTCTTCTCGTTTTGTTCGTCGCTTTGTGGGTACGCCCTAGTATTCTCTTCACTTTTTTGCACATTAACGTCGCTTAAGGGAGACATGCCCTAACATAAGCCTTGTTTCTTTTTGTCGTATTTTTTGGTTATTGGGTTTTACGGCGGGTAGCCACCTGACGCCAAGACTGTCGGTCTCAGGGCGTGAGTGCTGCCGTTGGTCCTGACGGACTCATTAGCCACTATCTCTCCCGAATGCTCCAGCCCAAAAATCCAGCACTGGGGTTTGTTAACGAAGTATCCTTCTCCGGCCTGTTGGTCAGCGGAAGCTATTTTATTTTGCTTCTACCCTCCTAGTGGTCAAGGCGAGAGCGTTCCACTATCCGCCACCTGTGGACGCGTTCTATAGGGGTGAGGCTCCCCCGAGAACGTGTTGTGAAGTCTCTCAGTAATAAAAATGTATCGTGGAATTTCAAGAAGACTATGCATCTGTTCACAAGACATGAACTACCCAAGCTTGGCTTGAAGCCAATGTTCTAGACTATATAAGGTCCTCGTGTCGCTCTGATGTGAACCCCTCGGAACACAAATTATGGGCAGTTATAGAGGACATGATCTGCTCTAAACGACACGTTCACATTGAGTCTCGGAAAGAGAAAGAGAAAGCAGTAGCTAAATCTTCCATGGAAGAAGTACGTAAATCCATAGATACATGGTCAGACAGATTACCGGCCTGCACCATAGCCAAAGGTAGCCATTTCGAGTATAATTTTTGGTTATTGCCAAGACTTCAATAAATATGTACATATAAGTTTTATTAAGATTACATTACTTCATACAAAAATAAATGCATTTATATTTGTTACAGAATTATTCGTTTCGAAATCGCTCAGAAGAATTTGGAAATAGTTATTGATGATGAAAATGTGCTCCGGAAAATTATTAACGGTGATTATGACCACGAAACGAAACAAAAATTCTCACAATAGAAGCTTCCATCTGAGTCACGACCGAAGAAAGTACATCAAAGTCGGAGCAACGTCAAGTCCATGTTAATTGTTCTCTTCGATTTTGAAAGTGTCTTGCATTACGATGTTGCACCGAGAGGTCAGACAACCAAGAAATAATTTTTCCGCGAAGTTCTGAAAAGATTGCGTGACGCGGTGAGAAAGAAACGGCCGCGTTTTTGGGCGAGCAGCGACTTACTTCACCACCATGATAACGCGCCAGCGCATTCATCGAACTTCGTGCAACTGTTTTTAGCGAAACACAATATTAAAAAACTCTGTTAGCCTCCGTACAGTCGCGACATACACTCCTGCAACTTTTGGCTATTCTCAAAATTAAAAATGCCGCACAAAGGACACCGGTTTGACGACAAAGAGACGGTTAAAACAAACGTGACGCGTGCAGTCATGGCTATTTCGAAAACCGATTACTAGAACTGCATCAGTATATGGAAGTGTCTTGTTCAGTCGAAGGATGCCTTGAGTCGGATGACGAAAAATAATGTCAGTGCAAAGTTACAGGTTGGGACACAGTAGTATGTTAGCCACGCTGCAAATAAAAAAAAAAGTGTGCGTCTCGGGACGCTCGACAAAAATGATAACTTAAACTAATCAAAAAGAAAAAAAAGAAAAACCAAACGAAAGAGAGATAGGGAAGCCGGCGAGGATTCGAACCTAGTAGTCACGCTTACGATCGCTAGGCTACGAGCGTTTTGTTAGAATTGACTGAAACTATGCTACTATTAATGGCGCCGTAACGCGTTAAGTTACAAAGCGGGTTTACCCTCCCATAAGAAGTTATCAATTCAAAATACATGACAATAATTACAATTATTAAAACTGTTTAATCTATTTTAATCTTATAAAGCTAAAGAGATTGTTTGTTTGAAGTCGCTAATCTCTGCAAATACTCGTCAGACTTTTTACATTGTATAATAGCCTATTTATTGAGGAAGCTTATAGCCTTATGGGCTATATAACTTCACGCTACAACTCTAAGGAGCGAAGCAGTAACCATGAACATCAAGCAATCTGGAAAGCTGTAGGCTACTAGTAGGTAAGAACGGGAAGTGATAACAATGACTGGCTACAACGGCTGCGTTGTAGCCGGCGCGGCGCGAGGCGGGCGGAGAGTTATTTAACACGGGTGAACCGCGAGGCACAGCTAGTATACCTAAAATAGATTTTTCAAATCTTTGTTGAAAATACTATAGTTACCTAAAAATAAATTTTATTAATGTAAATAGCTGGGCCCGTGACTTCGCTCACGTGGACTACAGAATACCATTGATCGGCCACAAGCACGAATCTTGCTCCCCTGCTCCCGGTTATTTTAAAGATTGTGGGTGCCATGTTCCTTAGAAGATAGACATATTATGCTCTTGCTGCCTTTTTGTAGGTCTTTTTAATGACTATAATTATGTCGTACATTAATTTCATATATCTGTTATGATTTACTCAGCGTCAGTCACTTAAACGCCCGAATTGATTCATCATGAACAGTTTTTTTTTATTTGCGCGGAACCCTAGTTATTTTTCTAAAATTAAAATAGCTTAAGTTACTCCTTATAACATCAGCTATACCAGTGAAAGTCCCGTCAAAATCGGTCTAACCGTTTCGGACATTACCCGGAACAGGCAGACAGACAATATAAGCATTTATTAAAAAGCTGTTATTTTGACATTACTAGTAGGCACTACAATTTTATTAGTTGTATAGATTGTAAAGAAATTGTTTTGTGATAAGTGTTTGGCACGAACAGAGTTATAAGTTATTTTTATGCGAGAATCCAATGCTTACAGCTTACAGCACACATCTGGCTAAGCAGACAAAATTATTAATTTAGAAATGGTGAAACCACTGTGAGGTTGTCGGTTATTATTGGTATGCTTTTTTAATGAGTTTAACCCCCAACGTTGTTTATTTCATGTTTCATTTGTATAATATGTGTTTATTACCAAATAAAAGTTACAATATTATCAATCTATGAAAAAGGTTTTTAAGAATGAAATAAGAAATTTTATTAGGACCTTATTAAATACATTATAGATATATTTAAAAGGACATTAATTAAATGTGATAAAGAATATTTTCCTTTTTCTGGCGGAATAAATCTGACAAGACGTAGCTGGGTTGCCAAACTAACTTGCATAAAATTTCATAATTATTGAAAATTAGCATATAGGTAGCCTAATTTTTAAGACGAAGAAAAGAGGAAGTCGAGTACACTGCACTTGTGATTTATTTTAAAGTAGGACTACCACACAAATGTAAACTTTAAAATGTTGACCCAGAAAAGTATGCATTTTTGATTTGACAACGTATTCAGGCTTTGTACGGTAATAATAATAACACTAGAAATATAATGATCAGAATGATTGCGCTTTATTATTGTAATCCGCAGCCCAGGGCCGGTCATTGTGGAGATGAGATCTTAAGAGGAGACCTATGTCTAGCAGTGACTGTCTTTCGGCTGACTGTATGGATGGATGAGATTAGCATTATTAGCTGATGTGTCCTACCTCTAGCCACTGTCGAAATACGTGTTATAATAACAAAATGAATAGTAATGAAACAGATAATAAATAAGCTTAAAATCTAGATGTATAATATATGCTGTCACCATAAAGAGGTGGTTTGGATATTTGTAGGAGGTAATCTTTGAAACTACTGATCCAATTCTAAAAATTCTTTACGTAATAAAACGCTACGTTCAGGTTTGATGATCATAGCCATAAGGCACATATTTTTATAAGATTTTTATCTATTTAACGAAAACGAAGTCGCGGGTGTTTGCTAGTCTTTATAAAAACCGCAAATAAATATAAAGCTTGATAGTTGTTATCCTTAGCTGTTAATTATACATATGCCCTTTGCTGCAATAATTAATAAACATATATATCTATATTTTGTTTACCAAAATTGAATAACATGAATATAGTTTCCTTTCAAACGATACTGTATCAATTGAACGTGAAAGTGAAATTTTACTTCGTTCGATAGTGTTCATTAAGGGTGTGCTAATTCGATTTTACGAACTATTCTTGACCGAATCGAATCGCATAAATGATTACATTTGAAAATTGAGTAAAATATACGAAAGATTAGAATAATTTGAAATATGTGAATAATTCAAAAAAAATCAATTACATAATTTGGGCAAACCGGTGCTACTGAGTTGTATACATTGATGTATTTAGTTTTTATAATAACCGCTAATTAAAAAAAAAATGATCTACATAATAATTTTTTCAACTATATTAGTTTTAAAGCCAAACACACGCTTGCCAAACTACGGTAAACAGTAACAAACTCAAAACCCCGACACGTCCACCATTTCTTACGGCAACTCAAGCCTAAGTCCGTTCCTTCGGTGTGGAGCCCTTGAGTCTAGCAGCGGTTCGCGCGAAACAGTGATACTGCAGTTGCATTCATTAGCAACCAACGGACACCATTACACTGCACCCCACATTCATGCACACAACACAGGTACATTGGTTCTGTAAGGCAACTTTTTAAAATTGTTTTTTTATTGGTTAGACAAAACTTTACATATCAATAAATGGTAAATACATTTTAGTAATGCGACTCGACTAGGATTTTGACTCCAGTCACTCGAGTAAACTACATGCACTACTTACAACTCGAGTAAGAATTTATCACTCGTGCTGAGTATCGATTATAAATTTTTAAATACCTTTATTAAATTAGTAATATAGGGTAATATGAAATAAAATACAAAATATGATTTACCTTATTTATCCCATTAATCAAAAAAGAAAAATAAAATATCTTCTTACGACTAATTAAGTTGCCAAATAAAAATGACTTTAAATTGCAAAAGAAGTTATCAGTTTTATCACTTTTGATGCTATACACAAGGTACTATATTAACAAAAATTTAACTTTTAATCACAATTTTATTTAACAATAACCAAATTATAAAACGACGCACGTGAATTCAACTAATGTTTGTTTACATTCAAAATGCAAGTTTGATCTTGTAAAGTTTCTATGTAAACTAGTGACGTAATGACATCTTACATCGTAGCGCTTACCGAATTACTCGGTGCGCCAAGTATACTCGCTTAGTCGAGTGCAAACGAACTCGAATCAAATTTATTTTCACTCGAATACGAGTTTAAGAAATTCACTCGAATCACTCGAGTAAAAAACGGCTCGAGTCGCTTCACTAATGCATATACAAATGCATATGTAAATTTTATGATAGGCATACTACTACATAAAGGTCACTAATCACGAATATTTCATGAAAAAAAATGTTGTCTGTCTTGTTGTTTGTTTATCCGGATTAAACTCGAAAAAACGGCTAGACCGATCCTTATGAAATTTTGTACACGGGATGCTTATTTCATTGGTCAATTGTAATGGCATAAAAAATTTCAAAATTACTTTTAGAAATAGTGATAAAAAAAAATCTTTAATTCTTGACCTACTTTGATGAAACTTCGTACACGGGAAGTATAAGTAATTAAATAATTTATGGGCTATAACAATTGTCAATATTACTTATAGAAATCGTAAAAAAGAGAAGTTCAAAAAATTTTATTTTCATAAATTCTCAACAGATTATGATCAAATTTTGTAGACGGGAAGCCATACATCATACCATATTTGAGATGCTATATGAATCGTCAATAATAGAAAGAAGAAAGAAAATACATTTATTTGTTACACACACAAAATAAAAGAAAATTACAAAAAAAATAGTAGAAAGAAAAAAAAGAAAACTTAATAACTAATAGAATACATGTGTGTGTAGCAAATGGGCCTCGAGTCAGCATATATACTGGAAGGGGGTTGAGTCCTCGAGCGCTGATTTTCACTCAATGTCCAGAGAGTTGTTTTAAGCTGTGTTTAAAATAAATAAATACTATGTATGAAGTGTTTTATATCTACTAGTATAAGTTAAATATATAAAGTATAAGTTAATAATAATAAATATTTAAAGTAATAATAATAATAATTGTAGCTGATATAATATAAAATAATAAAGAAATAAATATCAGGCTAACGTATTTGCTCCAAAAGAAGATAAGCTTTAAACTTGGAATTGAAGGTGAAAAAGGACGCGGCATTTTGAATTGGCGGGGGTACATTATTCCAACATTTTGTAGCCTGATATCTAAAGCTGTCACGAAAAGCAGACGTTCTATGACCAGGAACACTTAAACGGCATAATAGAGAAGAACGAGTTCTAAAATACCGCTGTTGACACATCCATTCAAGCTTATTATATAAGTAGCTTGGTTAGTGCGATTTTACAACACCAAATAACAGCTTAGCAAAATACAATTTATATCGAGATTCCATTTTTAAGATACGCGTATCATTTAATGCATCAGAAATCGTAGAATAAAATGATAATTTTCAACAGATTTTTATGACAATTGTACACTGGAAATACATGCCATACATTCCTCAATTGATACGGCACAAGAATTGTCAACAAAATGACAAAAAATAAAATTACGGGATGTAACCTAACTACTGCGTAAGTAATGAAGCGCGTGCGGAGCCGCGGGCACTCCGCTAGTTTATGTACAAGTTAGTTTAGCTCGAATTCTACGGATAGGGAATTATTGGTCAGATCGTGATGCTGTTGCATATCCGGCAACAGCTCAAGCCGAGGTTCGGCCACTTTAGGATTCTTGAGTATGTTGCCACACTTTCGCGGCTGAGTATCATCGGCGCTCGCCCCCAAGCCCGGTAAAGCTGTAAAAGCCATCTGAGGCTGGAGTTTTATTGAACCTACAAAGGTTCTCTACCATCATACACGGTTACTTATGTGTCCTACTTTTCTAAAAGTAGGTGAAACTAGATAGTAGGTAAGGTGAAGAAGACAATAGTAATGTCACACATTAGTTAATGAGTACTACGAAAATAACGGTAATGAGTTTGTAATAATACGAATCGAGCTCTCACGGCTCATGTGACGCAAGTAAACTGTTCATTTTACGGCAATGTAAGCTCAAAATGGGTACAAAAGGTTTACAACATATAGTTTAACTATACAGTATTTGATTACATAAGATTTTAATAAAACTTCAAACTTTATAATTTCAAAAACGAATAATTTTACATAATAAATGTCATACATATATTTATCTATGTTACATGTATCTAGGCTACTTAGATACTATTATGTAGGTAAATAAATACGGAACAAGTTGCAAAATCAGTAACTGGAGCTGTCAAGAAAGATATGGAATCAATGCACGTGTAAATTAATGTTACGTAACGAAATACAATTAATTTGATTTCAATTTATTTAACATTTCTGAGATATGAATATAAATTAATTTCTCTACAATGGGTTGGGTAACAACTAACAATTATGCTTTTTAATCATTATAGGTCGCATTGACGTTAGCGTCAGTCTATAACTATGATATGAACTTTTTTTAAGTACTATAAGATGCTTGCTTTGTTATACAATAAAAAGAAAACGACGAAATAGGTAATGGAGATAATGTTATAGAAATATGCTTTATATTATTACGTAGAACGATATATATTATTATAATATATTTATATTATATATATTTATATTATATTATAGTATATAATATATTTATATTATTATAATACGAGTAATATATTAACTTTAAAACAAACCATAAGTGTATACACGACATATTTTATTACGTCATTTATCTTATGGTGTATGTTTGAAACTGGTTTCATGTTGTAATCTAAAACTACCTAACGGTATATACTATCGAGCATGCAAACAGTGCTGTTAAAAGTTCTTTAATTATTTTTTTACAAATAAATTTATTCTGTCGAAACTCAAATGTTGATTCTCGTTTTCTTTTTTAATCGAACTGTGGAATATTTTTGAATAAAGTTTTAACCAATGGAGCAGCATTGAAAGAATCGACAAAACATACCGAATTAGCGTGGGCGCATGCCTGCAATGTTATGCAACAATTTTGCGGAATGGGATGAATGCCAAAATCTCACTCCGCGCTTACCACTACCACATGTATAGGGAAGTTGCTTTATTGCAGGAATCAGAACGCAATATATTATGTTATCAATATCATACTGTAAGGAATTTGTTTGTCAAGTAATTTTTTTACTAACATCTGTGTCGAAAAATTAATATTTTTGAAAATTCGATTCTGAAAATGTAAATGTATAAATATATAAACGGACTAAAAAGTATTGCAGTTACCGTGAACGGTATGATGTTAATGTACTCGAATAACATCTTTTATAGTGCAACGGTACATGTGCAATTATAGTTCATTACTTTAAAGGGGAATGTAGGTATGTTTGGCCAAGACGAGAAAAAAATAAATAAATAAGTACTTATGTTTCCGAATTTAATTATGTAATTCTTAGTGATTTTATGTGAATTGTTAGGTAAAAAAATATGTTACGTGTAATAATACTTACTAGTTAGCAGTCGCAGCATTCGGGCAGCGACTTTATGATCATAGACTATTTATCTATTTGACATTTTCAGTATGAATATAAGCAATGAATATTATATCACTATCTGTCACTTTTCACAATGTCAATGTTTTGACGGTCTTGGTTCGATGTCATTGGTCGGGGTTAGTATCCGCAGTATTATTTAATTTAATGTATTTGTAAGACATATAATATACATACTTTAGCTTTCTGCACTCTTTCTCCATATAAGCTTTAAGTATGACAGATTTGCGAAGAATTCTGCCAAGTATGTAAAATGCGTGCAATATGCTTAAAAAAGAGTCCGAAGTTTTCTCTTCACGTATTAATATAATATATAAATAATACGCATCCGATTTTATTTTTTATTTACAGTTGTTAATTATTAATAACTGTTACTAAGTTTATATCTTTACAACTGTATGTTACTGAATTACTATAAATAAGAGACTATGGAAAATGTAACATAGTATAATAGTTACTAATAATAGCTAAGTAGCAAATCGCTGGCTCTAATAAATAAATTATGTGATCATATTTAATAAAAATTTTTTATAAACTTGTAACTGGTGAATTTATTAATACAGATACATTTTGTGATATAAATACGTGGAAGTTTGTCTCCAAGAATATGACTCAGCTGAAATAACGTTTTTCTGCATCATTATGTTTATCGACATACACCGTAATAACAACATTATCAATGCAAACCAACGTTACACAACTGTATTAAAATCGAACAAGTCATATTAAAAAATACGTTTCTTTATTCGCTTATTGCAATTAACGAATGATCAATGGATGAAGTTCTATATCGTCCCATAGGATATCCTACGTACAGATTACGTACGAAGTATTATTATATGAAATTAGATTAAGAAACTATTTTGGGGCAGTTACATGGTGGTAGGGGATTTCCTAATATCCACTTGGTTAGCTACCCACCTTCAAGTGAAAAATCTGTCGATACCTACAGGTGTCTTCCGGTAGGTGCACTTAAGATCCAGTCCCCTCAATAGGTTTAGCGTGTCACCATATTGGGTCACTTCGTCACTAAACATCAAATAAGATTGTGGTCAAGCGCCAAACATATAAAACTAATAACATATTAATATCAAACGAATGATTAAAACCAAATGAATATACATATTTTTTACTTAATACCAATAAAAATATTACTTAAAAGCATTATACATATAGTTACCAGTTATTGTACATTATCAGATGACCAGAAGTTGAATGGTACTCACTACTATCACTATTACTCAATTTATCATTCACCGAAGTACTTACGTAGTGTATGTATTACTGAATCAAATTTTGCCAAGTTATAAAACAGCAAGCTCTGTTGCAATATCCATGTTAGTGTAACACGATACAAGACTCCCCCCCGTCTTTAATACAAATCAAAACACGGACAGGAGAACGATCTCATGACCTTGAGATAGCTTTGCTGGTTTACTTTCTATTGATCGATGACGGCTTGATTTCGAGTTTAATGTTTTATTTTTGTATGCGTGGAAAATATTTTTTGTAAGGTTTTAGTTCGTTTTCAGAAGTATATGGGAGTTGCAAGAATACGGAGATATTGTACTTATTACATTTTTCCTGCCTAACCCACTCGTGACGCGGTGTAAAAATAAATGGAAAATGACGTTGACAAAAGGACCAGTATTTAAAAACTCAACAATTATTAATTCTTAATAACTACAAAAACAATTTTAATCGAAGTGATTAAATTAGTAGGTAGAGGGTGCCCGGAGTACTGGAACGCTATATAAAACAAAAAACAAAAGAAAAACAATGAATAGTTTTAACCCAGTTTTAATTTCGAGTTATCAGATACGGCCTCATTCACGTTTATTGAGTATTGTACTTTGTAGTTGGAACAAATAGGTCATCATAATAAACCATTTAGGAATGTACTTGCCCGTTGTATGCAACTTTTATAGTGCACATGTATTTCAATAACATTATTTAGATAACATATCTTTAAAAAAAATTGATTGCACTTTGACTGAATATTATATAATTATTTTCTAGTTTATTTTTGACGCAGCTGTATATACAGGAAATATGTAATTCGAATTACCACATTTCTTTTAAATATAATGAATGAATGTTGCTATTATCTTATCTATGTATAAAACATGAATCTCGGACAAACTCATCAATGCAAAATTGTAACTACTGATGTTATTTGGCCGGATTTATGTTTGTCGTGCTATGATGTTGTCTGATGTGATGGCTAGCTAGTTTTTACCATCATAAATCATGCTGTGACGGATACATCATAACACACTACACAGCACTTGTGCGTGTACACTTGTCTGATCTAATGTAATTGTAAGAAAAGACTGTGACGCCGAGCGGCGGTTTTATCGACAAGGCAACATTAAAGCAAAAAATAAATGTTTATATTATAATGTCCAAAAGATATAGAGATTTGTTTCATACCTCCGTTATAAATCAAGCTTTTTATTTTTACAAGTCGATTTTAAACGATAGAGGTTTGTCGTTGTGCGTGCATCACGCAAAAACTACTGGATAGTTGTTGATAAAAAAACTTGTTTTACTCCATAGATATTTAGTTCTCTTCTAAAAAAAAATCATAAAATAATAATTCAGTAGTTAATGCGTCCGAGGCCGCGGACACTACTAGTTGTATAATAAATCAAATGTATCACAAAGAATTTCAAATAACTATAATCGAATACTATTAAGTAAGCAATTCGTGTATACAGTCTGTTTCAGCGAAACTTTCGAGAAGTGTAAACAAACAAGTCACATGACAAATTCCATAAATAAATATAATAATGATGGCCTTATAGTTCAGGGTTGCCAACTCTTATGTCAATATATCTCGAAAAGCCAAATCTGTTACCCCTAAAAAAAAAACATTCGAATTTTGGGACAAAAAAACTTCTTAAAAACTACATTAAACGTAATAATAAATTTAAAAAACATAAACACAACATTAATATAAGGTAAAGTAAGGCAAATAATACGAGTTATGGACACGAAACTATCCTAAATCATTCCCAACTATATTTATTATTCAGTCACGACTATCTATAAAACTACGTTATACTGTTACGATAACAAAACGCAAAATAATTATCTGTGGAACATTTTTTCGAACATACAAATAACAATACATTCATAAAGTTTAAAGTTTTTATTGGTATTAAGTAGAAAGTGGTAGTGGTATTATTTTAATGCTTCATGGACTTTAAGTACCATATTAAGGCTGGCGTCCACTAGGCGGATCGGGTTGCAACGCATTGTTCTATGTTTTATACAAATTAAAGGCAAGCGGTTAGCGGAGTATTGCGTTACAATGCGGCCCGCCCCGATCCTCCTAGTGGACGCCACCCTTTAAAACACATTTTTGAAAGACTGAGTACAATAAAAATATAGAATAATATTCAGTACCGGATATTACAATAAAAGCATCAAAACTATTATCTACTATATAATTAATTGATTATAATTATAGTTCGTTGATATTAATATATTTTCACATACAACTTTTAACAAATACTTACTCATAATTCTACTTTCATTATTTATTATCAGTCACGCATCGTATTCTCGTCAGGTAAGTATCACGTGTGCTGTTTAGTATGTTATTGACGTGTGGTCGTCCGACCATGTTCTGCTAAGTCCGTGTACAGTAGGGAGGAACGACATTAGAAAAAAATCGATGTTAGATAAATATAGAATTTAAAAAAAATGGTGTTTTGGTGCTACCCAAGTGGGCGAACTTTTGAAGTTAAAATTTCTTAAGTACCGATGTGATTAAAGGAAAAAGCGTCACTAAAAAGAGACAAACACATACATCTATAGAATTTAGCCTACGTCAGAATACATTTACATTAAACACGATTAGTGCAAGTCATGATTTTCATAACTATAATTGTCGTCAAATTGGCCTAGCGGTGTGAGACGACCGGACTTGTACGCACTTTTATATGTACAGTAACAATCGAATAGTTCGAGTGTTTTAGGATTTTTAAAAAGAGATTTTACTGAAGATATTTTTATGTTTTATGAAATTAACTTGTACCGCGTGTGAACGGAACAGGTTTTTATTGTATGCTATCTGTAGGATTTCGAGGGAAACGTGTGTTTATGTTTATATTTTACGTACGTATAGTCCTCGAAGTCCATTTACAAGATACAAATGAGGAAACATCGATGTTCAATGGTTTTCTTTATAATATCGATGAATATTGTACATCCCTAGTGTGAAGTACCGGCTAGCACGGCGCAGTGGCCGCATTTCCAAGGGAAAGGCTCCAAGGCCGCGAGTGTAGGCGTTGCCATCATCGCGTCGATCTAAATGTCACTAGTCAACTTCTAGCAAAGCACTTATTGTATCTACAAAACTATTTTAATCCGGAATTCTGTAATTATTCATTAGCAAATATAATTGGCATTACTTGCTAATTTATTGTTCATTATTATATCGATGTTAATAATATTGTGATTTATAATGAATTGAGTAAAGGCCATCAGTTACTGATTGAAATTAGTACGTATGAGATCATGATTTCGAAGCTTAGTAAATTATGGCATTACTTATAGTCAATAAATATTAAATATTAAGTCCTTACATATGAAATCGGCGTTTTGTTGAACTGACCACTTTGATCTCAAATATTTGGCGTTTGGTAAGGAATTCCAAATGCAAATTTATTTCAAATTTCGGCTTGTGTATTTGTGTTTCGAATTTAGTGATTCATTGGTTTTCGCACCATTTGATTTTTCTTTAACATCGTTCTTTTCACAAATGGAAAACTTTAAATATCGCGTTAATTAATAATATGAGTTCCAACGTGGCATCAGCGCTGCAGAAATAGCTCGGAGGATTAATTATGTGTATGGGGAAGCTACTGTAAAAGAAAGTACGGTACGTTTTTGGTTCCAACGTTTTAGTTTTGGAAATTTTGACCAACAAAAAAACCCTGTGGACGACCGGTGACCCTAGTTGATAATGAAGAATTAAAGGTAATCGTGGAAGCGGATCTATTGCAAAGCACGCCAGAGTATAGTGACAGGCTTCGATGTGAATGATAAAACAATTTTCATTCACTGGAAACAAATTGGAAAAGTGAAAAGCTCGAGAAATGGGTACCGCATAAATTGACTAATAAAGCACACTAATAACAAAAAATATTCTACTAATATAATAAATGTGAAAGTGTGTATGTTTGGATGTTTGTATGTTTCTTACTCAATCACGCGAAAACGGCTGAACGGTTTTGGATGAAATTTAGCACACAGATAATCTATAACCTGGAATAATACATAGGGTACTTTTTATCCCGGTAAAATCATAGCTTAACCACTGTTATCCTACAAATATAATACCCATATATGTTTGTCATGTTCCGAGATCAACCTGCGTATATACAATAATACGCAGACGAAGTTGCGGGTACCAGTTAGTTTGTAATATTTAAATAAATTGATTGATATATAAAAGTGTATACGATAAAGAACGTCATGTAACAATACGATTACATAACAAAGAAACAAGGCTCAATCGAGAAATCTATATACGCAAGAATGATTTCCGTATAACACTGATATTATTATGGTCTTTGTTGTCCATAATATTATATACATGTATTACCATTTAACTATATGTGATAGGGCATCAAGACAGATATGTTAGTGACACAGGAGGTTGAATGTAGTGGCAATGAACGTTCGAATTTAGGACCGGTTTCGTCCAGACCCAGACAAACGTTTATGTTGAATGATGACTCACTAGTACCTCCGTTGGTAAGTCTGCATTATTTTTCTGGAACGAGAATACTAACAATACAAAATTGTAGTGGACTTTTAATGGAATTTATAACGAGTGCATTATATGTTTCTTTTTACCAACTCACTATATTGATAGCCTTAAGGGTCCTGGATATAACTCCGTAAACCCTATCCGTAAAATTCGATCTAACTAACTATACATTTTATACGTGTTCCTGTCTTCTGGGAGGAAGGAAGAAACATGCGTATATGCATTTAGTAGTCTGGCAACTTGGTCTAAGTTTAACTAACTAAAAAAGAAATCCATACAGAACCTATGTACCTGTGTGGTGTGCACGTATGCGGTGGTGCAGTGTAATGATGTCTGTTTGTAGCTAGTGATTGCAAGTGCAGTGTCACTGTATAGCGCGAGGGGCTGTTTAGCTCAAGGACTCCATGGCGGAGGAACGTACCTAGGCTTGAGTTGCCGCTTGAGAGGTGGTCGTGGCGGGTGTGCGGGAGCGAAGTTTACCGTCCGTCCCCTCCGGAAGGAACGGTGGTTTCGCAGGCGTGGGCGCAAGCAGGCATGATTTGAAGAACCGGATGGGTATGACGCGTTAGCTACTGTGATTTCGGCATCGGGGTCGGTAAGAATTTTCCGCAGCTTACGTTTTGCCTTAGGAGCGTCTGAGACTGCTGTGTAAGTTGCGGCGGATGCCACTAAGGGGTTCAGATGGTTTGACGCCCTGTCGAAATAGCTCCTTGCGAGAGTTTTGATATAAGATTCGATCGAAGAAAATTCCATTCTCTTATAGGGGTTGAGAGCTATGCGCCATTCACGGAACCATCTGCGGAGTTGAGTTACGGCGCGTTGGACGCGCTATCTGAGGTGAGTTCTGTGCCTGTGTGAACAAATAAAAAAGAGGTCCCTTACAGAACTTATATACCTGTGTGGTGTGCACGTAAAAACTCACTTCTAGAAACAATTTAAACAAGACTTAATAAACATTATTTATTATTATTATTGATGATTAATAAGGCAAATTTTATTTGGCATTTAATTACTAACTTTATGAGCTTTTAAAAGTTTTAGAAATTCATTTCAAATTCGAGAATCCCCGGCATTATTATTATTCGAGAATTCTCGAGACTTGAGAAAAAAACTAAGCCAAGAAATCTGAAACCCTACCTACCTACTTCTGTTTATAATTAATCATAATAAATAAATATAGTGCAAAAAGCAGTGCCACCTAAGTGAAAACAGAACCAAGTATGAAACGATTGCCGCGGCTCTCTTAACCTTGGTTCCACACGTACGTGCCAACGATGGTGCCATCGTATGGATCCGGCCTTAAGGTAACGTCTCGAGTCTCGATTTACTTACAAACAGTTGTCCTTTGGTCACCAAGTATTGAAGAAAATCGTATTTTAGAAGATCATTGCTTTGGACGGCCAATGCATTATTGCACCACTCCGGACCGCTCACCGCCACCTCGATTCGCCGGCATCCTTTATACGAGTGTCACGAGACGAACATACGGCGAAGCTGTAAAAAGCGGTGCGAGGCTTCAGGGCTCTTATGGCTAAGAGTATAGTCAGTTCTAAAAAAAGGAACATACGGCATAACAAATACACCCCTGCAAACCGGAAGCAGCCAATCGCTCCCTTTTAGCGGTAGTGGCGCATCCCCAACATTTATTATACACAATTAATGTTTGGATATTGGAGTTTCTCTGAATCTACTGATCCAATTCATAAAATCATTTTACCGACAGAAAGCTACGTTCAAAATGATGATTGTGGGCTATGTTTTACAGATATAAGGTTTTATAAAGTAGCTAACGCATATGAAGCCGCGAGCGGTTGCTAGGATGGTATAAATATAATTAACAATATCCTTTATATATAATTTTTATTGTCCGTATTCTCATAGAAGTGAAACATATTAAGCATCCCATTTGAATGTAGGCACTGAGTGAGAGTACTACATAATTGGCAATAGCCAATGTAAAAATAAAATAACTTGCTGTATTTTACGTATAATATAAACACAATAGTTTGATAATGCGACAAATAAGAAGTCAAAAGCAAACAGTAATTTTAAAGTTGTTATGTAATAAATTATAATTTTCCGAAGCATTATCTACTATCATATCGTTGAGTGCTCGGTTTGTTTGCACATCTCTACACAGTTAATGCAACATATGAGGTAAAACCTGCCAGAGGATAAAATACCCAATCCTACTTATCTAATATACATTATAAATAAAGCTTTGGGTATTTTCATATCTATATATTAATACGTAAAGCAAAAGCTTTCTACCCCTTTTCAAGCGTATTGTGAGCACGGAAGACTGTGAGACTTGGCATGGTTAAAGTTTATATGAAGGAGTGCAGAAAGCTAAAATTTATTTATGATAAGTATCTGTTACTAATATATTAAATAAAATAAATTAATACTGCGAATCCTAACCCGACCAGTGCCATTGAACGTAGACCTCACAAAATATTGACATTGTCACTCAACGAAAAGTGACAGCAAGTGATGTACATAATACTCATTGTTTAGGTTCATGAATACTGCAAATGTGAAACAGAAAATAGTCTATGATCAAAAAGTAGCTGGTCGAATTTCGACTTTAGGGCGATCGATAGTTATAATAATTCTTCATAGGTACTGTTATTTGATCAAGCTTTCTATATATGCATTTTAATTTAAAATGTATGTAGATATTTTTTAAATAGTATCACTGCAATATGACGGCACTGTACTGGATGGTAAGGATCACCAAGTTATGAGCAATCCATCTACCGTCGTTGCTGTCATGTCAACATGCAAGTCTCTCGGAAGCTAAGGTATGTACTAGTTTATCTCGAATCGCGACAAACCAAACGAGAGTATCTGTGAAGGATTTATCAGCATGTGCATTTTGGTCTCAACCAAGTCGCATACAGATATACCAGACCGGCTGATCCCGGAATGCTACACATCTAAACGTGCCATTGTAGTGGATACACCTAGTTTATGATTGTTTCGCTCCTGTCAGACAAAATTATTATCATCTCCTACCACCCAGCAAGCAAATAATATACAGTCGAATAATGTCAAAGTTTATACGAATGACGTGATATATTCCATTGATCGGTGAAATAAGTCTTTATTATTCAGACATTTCTATTGCACACAAGTGTTGATAAAATGAAATGTACTAAATTCAACTCCACGATTGGTATTCAATTAAAACACGTTTGTAACGAATTCAGTTTTAATAAGCTTGTCGAGTACGGTTTAAATTGAGTTACTGCACAGCAGAGACCATGGAAATAAATTACATTAAGATACTGTATCTTTATTTGAATATTTATTTTGTATTATCAATCAATTCAAAACAAAGATAATATTATGATAGTAGTAATAGATATAATGGTAACATTATGCCTACACTTATATTGGACGTCGTTCCTCTTACGAGCTACACATAAAAATAAAATTATTGTTTATCTTTATTACCTCCTAACCTTCACCGTAATGTTTCTCCCACGAAGGATATTGTGAACATTCCAAAATTTGTGGCAAATTATCAAAATAAGTTTCGTTTAAAACAATAATCATTAATAATTAAATATTATATTTTTAATAGTAGTATTAGTTTGCATTTAAGTCTACTTTAAGAAGTATGCAGAATACATACTGTATATATAAGATATAAGTAGAAATGAAATGCTCGTTGGCTATTTTTTAGTTTAAAAAGTTCATATTAGTATGAATAAGTTTTTATGAAAAGAAAAAACATTTTCAAATTCGGGATAATCTCAACGTTATTTTTCTATCCGATTTTGTATGAACTTAAAACAATAACTCACGCTTCGAACGATGGATACGCGTAATTATTAATTTGTTTTGTTCGTTATGATCCTAAAGAAGGTTTCAGGAAAAATTCGGGATAGGCGGCGGTGTAACGTCAAGTGGTGGTCGAGTTATTGACTATTGAAAAGGGCAGAACAGCGTCTGCGTGGTTTAAACCTTATTAAAGCTAAATAATTGCTAGGTCTTTAATAACAGTACAATTTTTAAGAAAAATAAAAGTAACTTCAATATTTTGAGGAATTCCCTGGTGTGTCTTAGAAGTGGAAGGTCCAATGCAAATTAAATTAAAATTTGACCATTCTTGAGGTACAACAAAAAAATAAACATCCAAATCGGATTATAAACAAAGAAGTTATGGTTGAACATTTATAAAAATATATATACATTCGAATTGAGAACCACCTTTTTTTTAAGTCGGTTAAAAAATAATAAGCGTTCTATGTAGCCATGAAAAAAAAGCTATTGCAAAATATAAGATTTGATTGAAAGATTCAATAGTGCGAATAATATTGATACAATTATGTATTGTACTTCATAAAGAACTGTTTAGAACAATGCATGTATTTTTTTTATCTTTATAGGTTTAGCGTTGTGACTACAATTTCATGTGATCTTAAGTGACGATGTCGCCCAAGATGGTATCACGCTAAGTCCAGTGGAAGACTGGCTCTCAAGTGCAGCTGCCGGAACACACCTGTTGCTGTTTGGCGATATATTTTCAACTTTAGGCTAGTAGCTATCCAGGCGGGCATTAGTAGAAGCCCTACCACCATGCTACAGTTTCATTACGATGTTTTTCTTCACCGAAAGCTCAGGTTCATTGCAGGGTTTCGTAATGACGTCGATCGACGCGGAGTCCGTACATGCTACGAACTGAGCAATCATTGCTTAATATACCCTGATCGTGCCTCTCATTTATCATACAACAAACAGAAACGATTTATTCTAAACATTTAGCTAACGTCACATTTTATAATTTTATCATATTATTTTTGTGCTGTTTGATGTATATAAATTATCTAAGTACCATCTTGAAATTATCAGAGATCATTGTCTTTTTCATTCATATGCAAAATAATAAAATCGAGTAGTTTTACTTCTCAAGAATTTATCACAATTTAACTGTGAAATAAGCCATAAACTAACGAAAGAACAAACTATGTCTATACTTTTTCAAATCTTTTTTTTTATAATACCTCATTTTTCATAATAAACAACACGATATCACGGGCGGCTAACTTCGCTCCCGCACACCCACCGCCGCGACCTCCCTCTTTCGCGGTAACTCAAGCCTAGGTCCGTTCCTCGGCGTGAAACCCTTGAGTTTGGCAGACGCCCGCGCGATATAAGTGTCACTGCACTCGCAACCACTTAGCTACCTACACACATCATTACACACAATATGGTCATACAATCGTGCACACCACACAGCACATAGGTTATACCAAACACAAAAGGTAAGGCCGCGAGTGACAAAATGTTCCATGAATGATGATTTTACCATTGCTAAAGTTTATACATATATGTATAATGATATAAACATCTGATGATATGAATAAAAGTTTGCCCTGGTTAGGCCACGAGCCGTGACCCACATGACATCCGTTCTGAGGATTACTATGCTAATTCAGCTTTCACTTTTTAAGAATTCGTTCGTTTCAAATTATTATAAAAGTATTTTTGTGAAGAGTCTACATTTTTCAAAGATTAACGTATCAGAATAAAGAACAGTAACGTGTAACGTTTAATTCGGGTTAAATATATATAACTAGTCATTTTTTAGAACTGCGGCTTTTACAGCTTCACCGAACTTGGGGGCGTGCGCTTTTAAGGCACTCAGCCGCGAAAAACTAGTCATTTTTTTATACTAGCGATTGCTCTAAGGTCGACATTCGACCAGCGACTTGTTGATCATGGACTATTTCCTGTTTGACTTTTACAGTATTTATTATCTACATCACTTGCTGTCACTTTTCGTTGAGTGACAATGTCAATATTTTGTGGGTCTAAGTTCAATGGCAATGGTCGTGTTAGGATTCGCAGTATTAATTTATTTAATTTAATATATTAGTAACAGATAAATTTTAGCTTTCTGCACACCTTTTCCATATAAACTTTAACCATGCCAAATCTGTCTTCCGAGCACGCAATACGCTTAAAAAGGGGTAGAAAGCTTTTGCTTCACGTATTAATATTGTATAGATGTATATAAAAATTAGTAAATTTTTCTCAAAACGAATGCTAAAGCATATAATATTTTTTTGTGAAAATCAACTTCTTGTTTGAGAAACATTGTTTACATCGGATAATTGTATTCACACGAGATCGTTTAATATGTGGGAAATGTATTAAGATTTGCATAATAGTGTATGGATAATAAATAACATATTGAAATATATCTAGTGCAAGAGGTGATCGACCTGATCGTGGGTCGTCGTCGCGTACGTTCTTCTATCTCGAACTACATTAATTCATCGTCTTATTGCGCAATTTGCTAAATGAACCTTTTCAGACGTACCTAAATCTATGAAGTCGTATAGATGCTCGTTGCGATTTTACTGCAAGTCTAATAATACCTACATACGCGTAATATCTTTTGCCTTCTAAGGTGACGAATATATGATTCTAGAAGAATAAAATTAATTTATGAGCGTAGTTATTTGTCGGTTAATGTCAACTTTAATACTTACCACCTTAAGGTTGCAATGAGAACGTCAAGGTACAATTTGCCCAATGTACATAAATAAAATAATAGAGGTTTGCCGTTGTGTGCGTATCACGCAAAAACTACTAGATAAATTTTTTTTTTTTTTTTTTTGTTCTACACCTTAGTAGATATTTGGTTCTTAACTAAACGAAAATATTACGATATCTTCATAAACGATAATTATGTAGTTAACGCGTGGGGTTCCGCGGACGCAGCTAATCTTCTTCTTCTTATATATAAAAAAATCGATGTTTGTATGTATGCTCCCTATGGACTCCCAAAACGGCTGGAACGATTTTGATAAAGTTTTCAGACATTTTATTAGCCCAGCGGGTGATCCTGTATGTAAAGTTTGGTAGCGATCGGATTAATATTCCCTATGGACTTTTAAAACGGCACAGCAACGTGTGGCCGTGTTTGCTAGTTACTTAATAAAAAAACATTATTGTTATTGAAAAAGTAAACAATAGGGTAATAATCAAGTTAAAACGCATGAAATCGAATAGAAATTGCATAAATAGCACACCGCTACCGTATTATTCCGGGGAAAGTAACCGTTACACGCCGGTTCATTTTTCTTAACGCACAAACTACTTGAACTTTTGTTTTTTGTTATTGAACAATAAAACTAGATGAAGTCAACCGATAATATAAATAGATTAAATGTATAAACGTATGAATGTATGTATGACTAAACGTTTTAATTTCGCTTATAAGAGGTATTTCAAATAATACAGTTAGGACGACTTGCACGAAAAAAAAAAAATCAGTTTCAGCTTAAGTTCAATTTAGTTGTGTCAAAATGAATGCAAGTTCTGTCAATCTTTAATCTGATTTAAATTTCATTTAAGGTTTTCGTGCAAGCCACCCTTAGAAAGGCAAAAGTTAATACATATACTAAATTATTGTTTATTACTCTATCGACCGCATTCAAAATTTCATTTCATTCTTGGCAGACCGTAATTTCCATGCTTGTTTACTTATTCTACTAGGTACTTTAGGTTTTTGTTGTTGCTACCATAAGAAAGCAGATGTTAATTAAAATTGAGCGTGTAATCTTTATGAGATTTTACAAAATATTTCCAGTTAAAGGTGCGACCGCACTAGAGCGGCGCTGCGCGTCGCTGCATGGTGCGGCACATTGCGTCAAAATATAATGTGTATGGTGAGTGTCGCACCAGAGCGGCGCTGCATTGCGTGTCGCTGCGCGTCGAGGCATAATTACCTCCCAAAGAATATTTTGACGCGCAGCGACGAGATGCGCAGTGCAGCACCGCTTTGGTGCGGCATAGCAGGCGGCGCGGCGCGTCGCTCCTGTCATCTTCTAAAAACCCTGTTGTCGAAAAAGTACAAAGCTTTCTTCCCGCTCACGCCGGTATCAAGACAAAAGTGAAGAGCGTGAATGTCGTATTTACTTAAAAAATATAATTGATAGTAAACAACAAAATGTGACTGATCCTCATTTGATTACTGTGTATTAAAAATATATACACTATTGATATGCCTATTTCTATTGCCATTTCCGCCCATATATTGTCTTTCCTTGCCTGGTTCATGTAGTGTTCGTGTTGGAGATCGAACAGCTCTCGATATGTACTAACAGTATTAAGTAGTAAATTTTTCTTCGTCAACTTCCATTTTTGTAAATATGCGTGCTTTTCCGCCAAAAGCAGTATGCAAAGTGACGCAACGCGCCGCGCCGCACCGCTTGCCATGTCGCATCAGAGCGGCTCTGCACTGAGTCTCTCACAGTGTTAAAGGAGAATGCCCACTGTTCATAGATATTTTGGCAATAGATGAACACGTCATGTAAAAATGTATGGGCGTAATAATAAACAATTTTTCTATTTAATTGGCTAAGGAGTTGGTTTAGAAAAAAGTTGGGGTTTTTATGATAAATCAGTTTTTATTTATTATAAAGTAAATATCTACCACTATTTACATTACAAAAGTTAAATAAACTATATTACGATTATATTTTCATGTTTAATTAGTTTATTAATGAAAGAAGATCTTTAATGATATCAAAATCTCTAAGGGACAGAGAGAGTACAGAGTGTTACACCCCCCCGGAAATGTTCTGTGTTGTTAACACGACAACAAAGACTAGGTTAGTTAGACTGAGAGGATATTACACGACATCGCGAGTGGCAGCGCCTTTCTGGTATGTTCCTACCTTTAATCTGAAGGTTTGGCTGAAAAACAGCGTCGTCTGGTGATTTTTCCTCGCGGGCGATAAAAAGCAGATGCCAAATCTTTTTGTCGCATTGTCTATTTTTTTTTGTTTTGAAAACTTTATGTTTTATTTGATTTTTTATAATATCATGTTCGTTTGTGTATCTTTGTGACAATAAATAATTTTTCTTTCCTTCTTTGAAAAAAATACACAAGAATAAATTTGTGTTATGTTTATTAACATCAAAATTAATGTCCAATATCATACGTTGATCACAATACAAAAACTCGGACATACTTTTAGTACGCAGAGTTAGATAGAAATATGTTTGTTAGGTACATGAATGGGTAGGTTCCTTACTGGAAATGAGCTCGATTAGAATGCAAGTCGTGAACCAATGTTTTGTTGTACTTTCTACGCCAAGAAATAGAATGAAAACGGTTTAGTATTGTCAACCTTATACTATTACAACGAAAATGTATTTTGTGTAGAAAATAATTTATTTTTTCTATTTAAACATTATTTCTTATTATTTGACAATTGAAAAAGAAAAAGAATACGTCATGTTCTTAGTTAGATCCAAATAACTTCAAGCATTTTGTGTTAGTATTTTTTGTTGAATAAAATTTGAGGACTTGTTAAATTGAAGTTATTTTCAAAACGTAAGAATTGGGAAGTTGCTAAAATTATCATGATTTCGAGTTTAATTTATCAAGAATACTCCGCTTTAAGCCATTAAAAGTTCGATTAAATGATGTTTATTATCAACTACTTTATCTATACCTAGGGATACATGGAATTAATTAAAATTATACAGATAACGCATGAATAGAATGCATTGTATATTCCGTATATTGGAATAAAACTACCTCTTGTCATTTTGGTAGAATTTCATTTAATTGTTTCAGTTGCCACAGTATACTCAGACAACAAAACGGACATTTTGTTAGGAGATAGCCAAACGAGTCTATTTTTGCCAAATCTCATAATTTTAATTTTCGAAATACCTTGTCGTATGTCGTCATATTGCGCAGCTGTTTAAGCTAAAACGGAATCGATTTTACTAACAAGAATCCAGTGTTTAAGATAGTTATTGATTTCAGACACACCAGAAAAGACAATGGTCGATGGTCGTAAAAATGAAAGAAAAAGTAAATATTATCTTGTCCAGGGTATGCCGCTATGTTGGACAATTATATTATACATACAATACATTACTTTGATATGAAGTATTTTTGCCAGATCTTTTAATTGGTTTCTCAGAATCTTATATTCATTTGAAGCTGCAATGTCCCACTATAAAAATTAACAAATTATTCATAAATTTATTTACATGCTTACGGTTCCGTAAAGTTCCGTAAATTATAATTATAAATTTGTCACCTCCAAAATTTGAATAGAGGAAATATTTAATAACTATTGTTCAATACATTCCTACAACGATCACCTTTACTTTGTGCTTTGGTAAAATAATTATACAAATTAATAAATCAAAGTGGTTAAAATTAGTATAGGGTTCATCACAGAAAACGATAAAGCCACAGACATCAAGGTCAATTCACCGTTTTTTATTTCACCACACCCTGTGTCGAAAATCGTTGCCTTCCATGATCATTATTATTAACGTGTCCAAATACCAAATATACAATAGCACAAAATTATTTTACACTAGCTATGCCTGCGATTTCGTCTGCGTGGTATTTTGTGTGCAGCGACGGCGGACGCGCGCGGGGAAGAGGAACGTGCGTGTAGGACTGAACGCTGCTTAGTTTATTTTATTTGCGTGGAGCTTTATTCCTTTTTAAAAAATAAAAGTCAGCTTAAGTTATTTATTATAATATCAACTATCTGCCAGTAAAAATCCTGTCAAAATCAGTCCAACCGATTCTGAGATTAGCCGGAACAAGCAGATAAAAATTAGAAAAATTTATTTTTATTTTGTTATAAATACTGTATATACTTTTATATGCATTTAGTAAAATGCTTGACAATACTTCAAGTTTCTTATTTGTATATAGATATAAAAACATAAGAAATGAAGAATACTTATTCTGTTACTATTTATATATTTCAGCAGGTACTTATTATTTGTAGAGTTGTGCCGATTATGACTTTGGCCGACTAATCGGCAAAGCCGATTACAGTTTCAGGGATTTCCGTGACGATTCGTTTACAGCTGCTTCGCGCGCAAGTTGCAACTGCAGCCTGCGAGTGTGTCGGAACTTGTATTGTTTACTTCACCATGTTTCTTGATTTTTGCTTTTTTACGGATCAGAGAGGTGTTTATATGTAATTTTTTTTTTGTGTAAAGGTTATTCTGTTATTATTTGTTAAAGTGAAAGAGTTCAATTAAAATTTAATCATGTTAAAAAGAAAGTGTTGTGTATGGATTTTTTTGAACAATTGGACAATGATTACCGTAAAGTCAAGTGTCACCAATGTCAAATGATAATTTCTCTTAGTGGGCAGGAAAAATCAGCAAATACTACAAGTATGAACCATCATATTAAATACCGACATCCAACCCTGATACCTCAGTTAGGTTCTGCGATCAAATGCTCGACCACAGACGATTCTTCCCAGTCGTAAAACTAAGCAAAACTACCTAAAACAGAGCCTACACCATCAACTTCAGTGTCATCAGAGGTCAGTTTATGTCAGAAAATCCAACGAAATATTGAAGATAGTTTTGAAGTATTATGGTCACGTGAAGACTCAAGATCAAGAGACATCAATATTGCAATAGGTGAGATGATTACACTTGACAACCAGCCGTTGTCAATTATTGAAAATACTAGCTTTAGAAACTTGATGAGAAAAGTTAAACCAAAATATAACATACGGACAGAAACACACACCGCCAATAATATAAAAATTGTTTTGAAGAAATTCCAACTTTATGGGATATATATACGATTAAAATTTACGTCGTTGTACGAGATAACGGCAGAAATGTGAGGAAAGCAATAGAAAATTAAACAAGTAATTTTAGAAACTGATTACCAAAGGAAAGGTTGCTTTGCTTTACATTTCAAAATGTGTAAGACTGATTATAAAATAAAAATATTAATAAACAATCAAGGTTTATATTTAATTTAATTTCCCCTACATACATTTTGTTGAGAAATACATACAAAGTAAAAAGCCGGATAGTCGGCGCTTTTTGCCAAATACTCGCCAACTAGTCGTCGACTACGATAGTTGCCGTATAGTCGGCTTTACCGACTAGTCGGCACATCTCTAATTATTTGTCTTTATCATTGAGTGTGTTACATATGAAAGTACGTAAGTTTATATACTAATTATGAGCATAATAAGTATTATCAAGAATTGTTCATATTTTCAAAAACGACTGGATCCACCTTCATCATTTAATTAATTACGGTTTCATAATACTAAAATAATAAATGTCTGCGTGTAATTATTGACTTTCTACGATTTTTTTTTCATTACATACTCTTCATTACTCTTATTTAAAAAAAACTTTTGCCATTTGCGAAAAAAAAATATAACTTTTACAATCTGAAATTTAAAGACCTTAAAATGAATAAAATGTAACACTAATTTTTCGTCGATCTTCGTAACTTCATTTTCATTAGTTAATGGGAAAAGTCATTTAAACGTAACACGACCTTGCGTATTGTGACAGCGGTTTTGTGTGTATAGAACAGGCCCGGTAAATGATGGGGCGTAGCGGTAACGACCTTCCAAGGTCGTGAGTTTCTTTCACGGCTACATTTCACCTCCTTACGGTATTTAAAAAAATATTATTACAAAAGCAATTTTTGGCAATATTATATAGAAAATACGCGCGCAACATGACCTTGTCAACCTACGACACACACTCAAAACAGTTGCCACCGTTTTGCGCAGTCTATTAATTTGCTCTTCCAACAAAAAAGCCATTCCATCAATCCATGTTGGAATTAGCATAAATGTATGGTATAATGTAAGGCTACTTTTTAGCATTTTGCTAGTCTTATATACGTGTATAAATCTTGATAATGTACTGAATTTTAAATTTATGTTACAATTATTTCAAATGTTTCATCGATGATCGTTCATCGTGCCATGGGAGTATCATATCATTTTTATCGTGACTCGGCAAAATGGTTCTGTTTTAGAAGACGATAACTACGGTACAATCTAAATTGTGATGACGACGCGAGGCTTGGAAGTCTCTACGGACATACTGGCGTCCAAATACCACGGATATTGTCATTCAGTACTGGATATATCATACTACCCAAAATTCAACTTGTCGCAGCGATCTATTGCGAGGGTTTTTGTTTATTATATGCGCACCTGATGTTGCCTAAGATGGGAACATGCTAAGCCTAAAGGGAGATTGGCTCTCAAGTGCAGCTGCCGAAATACAGCTATGCTTTGGCGATTAATATCCAATTTGAGGCACAACGAGTATTATAACCACGCATGCATGCATGGGAAGTGCAATGTAATCACCACACGTCTGTATTCAATAGGCGATACAAGAATCCGCCATTACAACTTAACACACATTTGCCTTCCAACTTGCGAAATCTCTAACTCACATAGTGAATAGTGCCTAATAAATAATATGATGAAGTTAATGTCGATTTTTCTCTCATTTAAGTTTGTCTCGTTCGTTTACAAAATTCATATTTAACTCGAGCAAAAATAATTCATACCACAACTCAGGAAGTGGGTCTCGTCGGTTAAGCAATATAACGAAATTGCATATAAATGATTTACAATTCGAGACGTTTGATTACTATTAACATTTTCCTCATGTTGACATCTATAAAATGAACAATGTGATTTGCTATTCAATGACAGTCAGACCTATAAACAGATAACAGATATGAGCGTGTTGTGACGTTGCGTCCTTATTGTATTGTTCCAAGAAGACATAGAAATTGGAATCGGCTATAGAAATTAAAATAATTCAATTACTAAAAATAAATTACAGTATCTTTATAATTAATGCGAATACTTAGTTGTATATGCTGCTAATTAATTGTACATATACCTATAAATAATTACATAATACCTATTACAATTAACTTCAGCCCATAAGGTAAAGTCGAACGGCGCGTTTAGACTTAGGTAACTGGGATAGTGCAAGGT
Source organism: Saturnia japonica (assembly GCA_033032175.1). NCBI lineage: Eukaryota > Metazoa > Arthropoda > Insecta > Lepidoptera > Saturniidae > Saturnia > Saturnia japonica. Next base: position 5,535,571 of record CM065311.1, on the reverse strand, counting down.
TTGAAAAATACATATATTAGCACATGTGCAATTGCTATTTTTTTACATTGCATAAATACTGTATTTGAACTTTGAAATACATAATATGCATTTAGTGTCATTCTAGATAAGAAATGTAATTTTTGGTTCATCACAAGATAAATTTATTTACTAATTTCATATGATGAAAGGTTGCTTGTTTTAAAAAATTGCTTATAGAATTTAAAAATATTAAATTAAAAGAGTGAGTAAAAATATATTTCATGGATATTTTAAATAAGTTATCTTGTGAGTTATCTTAATAAGTTAATCATTCATAAGTTATTTGAAATATAACAAATGAGTCTCCTAGTTTATCCTGCATGCGTACTGTAAGGTTATTTTTGTCATAATGCAATACCTATTCTTTGTCTTCAACAAAAGAAGTTGAACCAATCTAGATACACTAACAATGATATCTATATTGGGTGTTTATGCAGTTCACGACTGGAATGGCCTTGTATATCTCACTTTCATATACAGTGAATACTGGTATATTTATGAAAAACCTTGTATGAAATGTCAAATGAAAACGGATATCTATACCTTAACATTATAAAACTCATAAAAGATGTTTGTTTGTTTGAACGTGTTAATCTCTGTAACTGCCAGACAGAATTGAAAAATTCTTTTTGCATTTTATAGCAACTAATCTAAGGGGCTTAGCAGTAACAATGAACGTCAAGCAATCTGGCAAGCTGTAGCCAAGTACTGGAAGTGAGTATAACGATAGATTACATACACATTTACACTGGTACGTTGGCGGCAGCATAGTAGCGAGTTAGTCGAATAAATTCAACACGGCAGAAATCGTTGGGCACACCTATTTATTACTCACATTGAAGTATAATATTACTAATAATGTGCTTAAAAAATTTACAATTGAAATCGAATATATTCAAAATTAAATTTGAAGAATTTATTTGAGAGGCTGAAAACACAAAGGTCATTCGTACGGGAGTTCCTCGTGATCTGTTTATTAGTTCTTTGTATTTCTATAGGCCAAGGAGCTAAAAAACTTTGCTCTGGAATTTTTTGATAATTCTAGTTACCAGAAATTAATATGGTTTTCATTTATCACATGTGAAATATCAGCGATGAAAAAAGTAATTTCACGGCTATACAATTACATTATATTAAAATAGCTATAATTTCCATGCCTAATAAAATAACAACTTTAAATCGATATAATAATAATTATTCAATATACTCATGAATATATATTGATTTGAAGCAATGATGATTCAATGGTATGTACGGACACTACGGAAACCCCATCTGTCGACGTGGGTTTGAATCCCTACAATGAGCCTTGAGCTTTCGGCGAAAGAAAACATCGTGATGAAATCAGTAATATGGTGGAAGAGCATTTTCTAATGTCACTCCCAATTTAAAAATCTGTAGCCAAGCAACTATAGGCGTTTTCCGGTCCCTCCTAGGAGTTGCACTTGAAAACCAGTCCCTTGTTTAGTGTGTTAGCATCTTGATTCAAATCGTCACTTAACATCAGGTGAGATTGTGACTAAACACTAAACTTGTAAAAGTATAATAAGCAAATCTAAATAATGTTTAGAATCCTAATAAACGAAATCGAAGTAATATTCGTAGGTATATAATATACAAGTCGTTCAAAGTTTTATGAAAATACTGATTTACTTCTCAGTGTTATGATATTTTTAAAACTGATATTTGACTAGATTGTAAATAAAAAGTAAGTTAAAAATATATCGTAGGTAACTACAAAGTACGTACATATATAAGACAGTGCGCAAACAGATCTTGCGTAACGAAGTGTGTTGCGTCAGGCTTACAGTTTCGTACGAAATCGAGCTCTTAAAAGTAAGTAAGAAAAAAATCCTTATAACATGTTGATTTACTAATATTAGTTCAAAGCCATTATATGTATTATCAACAAAAAATAATTTTATTATCGTAAAAACCTTTTCTTTTGGATGAATTCCATAATATACCAAAAATTATAACATAATTTTGAGTTTTTTATGTTGTTATTAAATTATAAAATTAGTATCAGCAAAAATTCATTTTATTATTGTTAAAAAATTTTCAATTTTGATTGATTTTAGAATGTAGTATCAATATTAAGGTGATTTTAAGTTATTTGTTTGCTTATTAAATTTAAATACCTAATAATAGTATCAACAAAGGCGCATTTTACTATCGTTAATTAAAAGACTTTCCGCTGGATCAATTGTTAGAATGTAGAAACAATATTAACGTCAGTTTCAGTTGTCTTGTTATTTAATTAAGACGAGTATAAGGGCTCAACTGGTACATCCTGATAGTAAGGAGAGCAATAACATTATCTAATTGTGAGCGAATGAGTGTATTAGCACAAATTAGAGTCGATCACTTAGGTCAAGATTATGTAGGTACCGTGTACTACGCATATGTTAATACGACTATAATTGCTAGTGACATTGTCTCAATACGTGTGTTTTATTGTCTGTATCGTGGTGAGTGTTCTGAGGAGTTGTTTGACTTTATCCTATTACTCCTCTTCCAATAAAGAATCAAGCGGGCTGGTATTCGAAATCATATTATCTACACAGTAGAATTCATCACGGGAACAAAGACGTTTGCAAATTCTTGTTTCCGGTACTTTTAAGTTGTGGAACCGACGCGACGCCAAGCTAACATGTTTCCTCCCTCCTAAGATATAGTAGGGCCTTCAAATGAGGGATGAAAAGACGTTTCTGTAGGCCGTCATGACGGTGACGACTGGTGATAGAATTTATCACTAATGATAATCGTTTTTTCTGGACAGCAACGTACTCCCAATCAATTACCAAGCTAGTATAAATGAAATAGTAATTTATATAATGGATGGCCGATTATAAAAACCAGTACACTGAATTACAGATAACTAACAACAATCTTAGAGTGATCATTATTCGGACAATAATTCTACACCGTGAGTTAATGATTGTCTATTAAAACTAGAATTCTGTTTCGACCTTTAAATGCAAGGGCGCAGGCTTATGAAATAATGTACATGTCTGAGATTGCTTACGATTATTTTCTTGTTCTGTTTTTGTATTTGGAAACGAAATACTTTTGTTTGTGGACTATTCATAAAACTAATTACAGAGCAACAGAGTCATTTTTATTTCACTAGGTGCATCATACGCGTATTTTAAGAAAACTAGTTGTAGTAAAATAACATCAAAATAAAATATCAAACAACACGAAATAGAGAAAAAAAATTTAACATCACTATTCAAAGACTTGAGAACTAATAATTCGATTATGTTACTTGCAATTATATTTTCATTTCTGAATACACGGTAATCGAGTGGCAACTAGGAGGATATGTTATTGTACAAAGATGTTCTATTTATATCCCTTTGAAGCGATTTTGCGTTTGCTTTCTGAAGTGTACATTCGAATAGATCGGGTACAAGTAGTCCAAGTAGATCAGATCCGCGCGTTGTCTAAGAGGTATTCTTTCTGTGCTGCCAGTTCAGAGCAGTTGAACGATACGGAAATGCATACTAACCTAGTACTGGCTTTCGTCTGTACACTACAAAATACAATGCAATGTACTCTGAATAGGGTACTCATTTTGAATATTTATAATTAAATATAGGTATATTCACACATTGTTTGCTTTCAGAATAAATTTTCTACTTTAAAAAGTGAATGTTGAGTAAGCTTGAGTTCAAATATTTTAACATTGATTCATTGACTGTGACAACAATTTTTATAACCAATGTTATTAAATTTCTTACGCCAATACAACTTCCAACAATGGTACATTGTTTTTATTTATTGCTACATCAGAGACAAAGGGAAATACCAATATAATGATAAATTTCAACTTCATTGATCCAATGATACATCAAAAAATCATAATATACATGAGTAAAAACAAAGAGGGAATGATGCATAGAATGAATTAAATTGCTTTCAAAGACAATAAATGAGTAGCAGTGTACAAGTTTGATACAAACCTAAGACAAGAAATTAGATAACCCACTCCCGTGTGAGCCATTTAAGTATCCCAAAATAGTCACTTTTCCGAATTGATATTTATTTGCACAGAACCCTAATTCTTTTTCTAAATGAAAATTTACTTATGCTAAGTTACTCCTTTTCTGAAAGAAAGTCCTGTCAAAATGGGTCCAACCATTTCAGAGATTACCCAGAATACACAAACAGACAACAGTTTTAAAAATGGGTTTTTTGTTACATCTGTTTTATTATTTGTATAGATTTAGAAATAGAGAGAAATAATATCAAGTGAAATACTTGCAAACCAATCTAAGTAAATGTTGATTCTTATCTTAACAATGAAATAGTTTGAATAAGACACACATAATTATTTTATGGAAGTACACACATAATTATAATTATTTATATTTTTTAAAAACTAAAGTATATTGTGAATAGTAGTAGTAAGTGAATAGTATAAAAATAAATAGTAAATAAATAAAATTACACATTACCGCATAATTATTTCATAATTCTCATGTTTAATTATAATTTCATTATATATAGCATAAAAAACACTCTGTTTAATGTTTTAATCAAGTACAGGTCACATAATATTTGGTCAAAGTTTGTTGTAAACTAAGAAACTCATTTATATGTTGAGAAGCTTGGGAGATTTATTTGCAAATTCTATTCACTAAAACCCCCATGCTATTTATTCCTTTTGCACCCAGGCAGAAATCACATATGCATGGTGTGCCTTTACACAAAAGGGTTCCACCCCAGTCTGAGTTAGTTGGCTACTCTCCAGCAAACATTGTTGTTTACAGCAGAGCTTCCAGCACTTACGGGTGAAACCTAGGCTTAGAGACTGGGTTAGGGTGAAGTTTACCGCACACCATGCAGTAAGGGCTTTAGCAGTTCTCCGTGACTCCAGTAGGTTCTCCCGAGCTAAGGCTTTATTAAAACTATGGCTAGGAGGAGTATAATGACCACTCTAAAACCTCTGTATAGCTCCACCTCCACCTACCCCTGGTGTGATAGCCGTCTTGTTGCAACACATACATTATGGAGCTATGCAATCTTAGTGCCCCTCCAGTAACAACACAATGGTCTTGTTTAACTAAACACATGGTAGTAACCATACTGTGTTTATATTTGAGTTGTGAAATAGACAAAGGACCAGAAAAAACCCATTCATTGTTGACCTAAAACAAATTGTGTGGCCAGACCCATAGTATTTTCAATACCTAGCTCGTAAAAAAACCTTAAAAAATACATTTTGAACTTAACCCTGTGACTGCATTTTCTAAGTAACCTACATTAGGTAATTGATTTTAGCTAGAAAAAAATTAATATGGAAAACAATTATTAACTCTCAGTAAATGCAGTTACAGGGTTAAGTTCAAAATATATTTTAAAGGTCTTTAAAAAGACCTTAATTAACGTCAATTATTTAATTATTTAAGGGAACAATGTTAGGTCTGGCTGCGCAAGTTTTTTTGGAGTAGAATGCATGATGTCCGTTTCGTAAACATGATGAAGAATAAATATTCTCAGTTGAAGTGAGGCAGATTACAAATACCTTTTGCCACATATATAAATGATTAACATTTTTTTTTTTTAATGTATTTCTTTAGGTGACACTATTGTAAAGTTGCAACACGCAAGGTAAAGTGAAAAAATAATTTTATATTTTTGTAACTTTTATAAAAAAAATCAATGGCATAAGGAACAAAAATCCGTGTGTTAGCAAAATAAGATAGAAGAATTCGTCTAACTCACGTTTTGCAATATGTAGAATATTCTATCTGGCAAAATGTACACGGGTTATGATGGTCTTCCAATGATTGTCTTTTGCAGTAGTAATCAGCTGTATACACACACTTGTGATCACACTTCGTGTAAATGACTTCTATTGGTAATTGGAAATAGCACTGTACTTATATTATGCCGAATAAAACAATAAATGTCCACTGATTAGAAAAATTCATCAATAAAATAAATTGCTCTAAATATATCGACACAACACAGCGCACAACGCACTCACTCACGAAATCGAACACGAATGTAATGTTGCCAAGTGACTTAGACGTTCTCCCAAAAAAGTCAAAATAACAAACTTTTTCAAATATAAAACACCGTATTTATATACCAATAAAATATATCGATGTTTAATGATATCGCTGTATAATTAAGGCAAAAATTGGACCAATATTTTAATAATATATTTAGTTCAATGATGTTAAGTGTTAATATATACTTCGGGTAAGCGCTCAAAGATGTCCGAACTAAAACCAGTACAAAATACAAAGTGAGTAAGTCTCTGTCAAATTATAAATCTTCAATCCACGTATTCTTTGTCCTAGTTTCACAGGCTACGTCGCTGATCATCATGCTACATAAAATTGAACCGTGAGTTTGAAAGACATAATATATTTTACATTATATGGTATGGAAGAATTGATTCGTTATATTTCGTTATATTTATTTATATTATATTTAGTTTTAATTGACAGCTCTGGGATGTCTTTTTTACTGTAGTTCTATATCGAGGATATTATCTATATTAATAAATCTGTAGTTATGTCTGTACATGTAATATTTCTTCCAAATTTTCCAATGGACATACTAGATAAAGGACACTAATCACGAATATGTGATGCAACAAAATGTTGACTATCAGTTTGTATGGCCGGATTTAACTCTAAAATGGCTTGACCGATTTTCATGAAATTTTGTAGAAGGAAAGCTTATGTCTTTGTTCCATTGATAAGCTATAAGATTTTTCAATATTACTTTGAAAAATCGCAAATAAACCTTTCCAAAAACCATATTTTCGTTAAATCTTAATCGATATTGATTAAATTTTGTACACGGGAAATATAAATTATTCCATAATTGTTGAACTACAAGAATTGTTAATAATACTTTTAGAGATAAAAAAAATAACAATAATAAAATTGTATTAATTTTCTACCGATTTTGATGAAATTATCTACACGGGAAGCATATCTCATTTCATAATTGATAGGCTGTTAGAATTGTCAAGAATATATTTTTTATGATAAAAATCAATTTTTTAAATTATTCTTATCCCATTTTCGCGAAATGTTGTACACGGAAAGTATAAGTCATTCTATTTATTAGGTTATAAGAATTATCAGTACTGCTTTTGGAAATACAAAAAAAGAATAATTTTTAACCGGTTTTGATGAAAACTGAAACGAAGACTGTATAGGCATTTAATAGGTAAGCGCGAAGCATCGTCGATCTCATCTTTACTTACCAACAGGTAAGATCGAGGCCAAGCACATACCTGTATTATAAAAAAAAACACACACACACACACAACACTGGAAATACATGACTTACCTCAATTGATAGACTATATGAATTGTAAATAAAATTATAGGGTGTAAATAACTACTGTGTAATAACAAACGCGTGCGGATTCGCGAGCATACCGCTAGTTTATATATAAATTCATTAATTATTATATGGCATAAAAATTCAATCATATAATAACTTATTAATTATGGAAAAGAATATATAACGCGTTACTACCTAGGTAAACTAGATGATGTTAATAAGTGTAAAGCCTAAGAAAGAGGAAAGTCTTCCTCTGGCAACATATTTTAAATATTTCCCTGATTCGTTTTACAGCAGTCTATCGATATGAAGTTGGTAGCGGGTTAGCCAAAACATTTGTTAAAACAGCTGTTTATTGTTTGCGATAGCAACGCCATCTTTTATTTACTTTTAGGAATATGAATTGGTGTAATAGTTAAAAGTTATTGGTAATGTTTCAAAGATGTCCACGAACATAGTTTTAGCGCTTTTCACTGTCATCCTGATGTAGTGTTAAATTTTTAGCTTAGATGTCGCCGTGTTGAATTTTATTATTCTTATATTAGTAAGATTTTTATACCTGATTCCAGTATGGTTGTCTTAGGACATTGAGGTATTATCGTATTATCTGTTACGTTTTTAGGACCGATTATTCAATCAATAAATAAATTTAATGGAGGAACAATTTTTAAATTTTGACAAATCTTCCATACATTGTTCGTTAAAACGTCAGAATTATTCCTCAAGTAAAGTTATTTGACGATTGCAAAATTGGCTTTAACTAAAATTCAATAAAACAAATTTCGAAAGCAACCTTTACAAGGTTTAAAATTCATTAAAACAAATTTCAAAATTACCTTTACGTAAAAAGGGCCCCTCCGGGATTTGAACCCGGGACCTCCTGCACCCAAAGCAGGAATCATACCCCTAGACCAAGAGGCCACATAAAGAGCATTGTTTAAATAGTGCATTATACTCTTAATGTAAGAAAACAGTCTTTATATCGTTGAAGATCATTTAACCACGTTCTAGACTCTAGAATATATAAATCTGTATAAATAAAATTAAATGTATTTCGTTGGTAAGTAGATCACTTAATTTAGAAGCATCATAAAAATAATTTACTGATTTGGTATTTGGATTTGGTATTATAGTAACTTTTGCACTGGAAAAAAAAACTATTCATCAAAATGTTGGAAAAAAAAATTAGAGACTTCAGGGAATATACACATACTTACATCGCCAACAGGGCCGTTGCTAGACTATAGCAAGTCGCCCGCGCGGCCTGAGGACAACGGGACAGACTGTCTGAAAGCTGGACGTATTGGTCACATTATATCTATATTAATAAATCTGTAGTTCTATTTGTACATGTTTTTTTGTTACCCGATAGACATACTATATGAAAGACAATGATTACGAACAAGCCATTAATATTTTTATGTAAAGTAAGTATGTCCGGATTTAACTCTAAAACGGCTTGACCGATTCTCATGAAGTTTTGTACACGAGAAGCTTATATTCTTGGTCAATTGATAGAATATAAGAAATTTTAATATTGCTTTTAGAAATCGTAAAAAAAATCAAAAAATATTTTCATTAATTCATAACCAATTTTGATGAAATTTTGTACACGGGTTGTATTAATTATATCATAATGGATAGGCTATAAAAATTGACAATATATTTAAAATTCGTAAAAAAAAATCTAGAAATTAAATTTTCATCAATTTTCAACTGATTCTGATTAAATTTTGTAGACGTGTAGTAAACGTCGTTCCATAATTGATAGTCTATGAGAATCGTCAATACAATTTAAGGATTCGTTAAAAAAAAATCGCCTCCAATTTGGATGAAATTTTGTACATGGGAACTAAACAAAATCACGAAATGTAAAAAATTACTGCGTAACAAACACGTGCGGAGCCGCGGGTGCACCACTAGTATACTCATAAAAGTAAAACTGACTGTAAAGTCCGATTTATTGGACTAGTAGAATATAGTAGGATAGTCTGCCTATTTCTATTTTTGGTATCCCAGATTCATCCATTTTGTGGCAATTTAAAATGCATGTTCCTAGTTTTTATTTATTTAATAATAGAAGTGTCACTTGTACACATAACTAAACTACATCACGTAAAATGCCACCAAAATTACATAATATAGGCGAAACAACGTACACCTATGAATTAAAATAAAACCACTACATGACAGATCAAGAACTTGCCTGATTTTGTTCTTGACAGTTTGTGTTAAATAAGACAAGATTACTGATTGAAGATTACGTTAGTGATACTTTGAGTTACTGTTCTTTGCTACGCACGTGTTAATTTGTACAACGAGGACGTAGCTAAAGGTTTATTTGCATTCCTCGTTTCGACAACATGTACTACGTTTGCGAATACGCTAACAGTAATAGCCTTATATCATTTCGGACACGTAATTTGACGTAATTACAAATTACATGATCAATGCGCATCGCATGAAACAGTGGACCAACAAGGAAGCGCGTCGATGCCGACTCAAACGTTACATATGCTAATAAATCAATCAGCCGAATCTATTGTGTAATAGTCTTTTTATTATTTAATTCTATGGCCTATTTTATACTAATGTGTACTGAAACAGGTTTTTAGCGAAGTGTTTGGTAATAGGTATACGTGTCATGTTTGTTTAACGATGTGTGTAGATTTGTTTTTTCTGCTATAGGTTTTTAATTATAAGTCCTCTAAACCCAACGTGGCATCGGAATAAATTTCAATTTAAATATTGTAATATATATTCCGTATTATAATACACATTGTATATGAATTTCAAATTTTAGATATCTTGCAAAACATCTTTGTCGACAAGAAAAACCGGTCAAAAGTCAGCTGGGATATGGTTATTGTGCGGGAATTTTTTCTTGTATTTTATAATATGAAAATGGTGGCCTTTGATACATTATAGTAAACAATAGTGTCAAAGTTGCTTACGCACAGAAAGGAGACATGTCCATAAAATATGATGACAGTAGGAAATAATAATTCAGATAAATGTATGATTTAAGGTCAAACGGCTTGTGATGTTAAGTATAATTGTTATATGTTTGAGCTTTTAAAGGTTTGCAGTACAGTTAGGTAAATCAAGATTGTAGATTGACCTCCTTTGTATCCTCTAAAACTAGATCCCGAGATTACGTATCGAGTTTAACTTTTTGTAACTATTTTATAAGTGTAGTGTCGTGTAGGACGCTGAATCGTATTAATTTTTCAAATATTATTTAACATTACTATTAGATTCACACGCCAGGTCGACTTGAAGCTTTATACCTACTCAGTAAAATGACTTGCACTGAAACTTATAGTAAATAGTGAGTAGAATGCAATTCAAGAATAACCGTGGCCGTCCAAGAGCGGAAACCGTTTAGGAGCTTGATGTAAATTTATTGATCTGGAAACGTTACATGAAGTAGTGATCCATTGCGACTTGCAATGCTGTAAGTGAGTATAATAATATCAAATATATTAATACAATATGTTATTCTAAACTGTGTTTCTATTTGGAAGTGTTTCTTTTTTGTAATATTGCAAATTATATAGAACAAAGTAGGTAATCTATAAAATTAAATTTTACCTTTGGATGTATTATGACTTATGACACTTATGATCAAAGTCATAAGATTTAAGGAATGAACGTATGTGTGACACACAACAAATGACATAAATGTAGATACCGTTTGTCGCATAAATTAATATTCTAATGCATATCATAATTTAAACCTTCAAATAATGACTTAGAATTTCACAATAAATAAACATGGTGAGCCTTTGCGGTTCATTTACATCTATGGGTGCGTCTTTAATTTTTATTACGAAATTGTACCTCGGCTGCTTACACTCGGTCGGTCCTCAGAGCGTTAAGCAAATAACGGAAGGTCATATTATTTCATAACATAAATAATATGTTATGAAATAATGTTTTGTCCACTTATAAATTTCAGAAAGATTAATAATACGATCAAGGTCTTCTATTTAAAATAGAACTTTTGTAAATGTAAAAATAACATAGTGATATTTTAAATAGAAACTTGGTACCTACCATAAATAATTTAATATGAAAAGCTATGTAAATTTTTTTTTATCAACATTAGTTGATATACATTATAAATAGCAACCACTCGAGACTTTGTTATGGTTCATTACATCATGAAACATATCAAGAATATCTTATTCTTATTTCTTAGTTATTTCTTAATAACTCATATCCCTCAGTCTAAAAGCAAGCTATATTTCAGCTAAATTAAATAAAGCAAGCTAAATTTTTAAAATCAGATCAGTAGTTCCCAAGGATGTGTTATAATAAATAGTATCAAGTAGTATTAAGTAGTTCCAGAAGATATCTTCTACAACAAATCTATTTCCAAAATTTACTTCTTTATAATAAATAAGTAGGTACCTACTAATAGTTAATAAATAAATAAATAGAGATATTGTATTGTTCTCTGGTTCGTGAATCTATTGTAAATTCTATAGACTTAGTTAAGCAGAGAGTTTTTCCGTAAGTAGATTTTTACAATACAATTTTATGTTTCTGTTGATGGCTGAGTTTCTTTATTTTTCTGTATATCAATTTTTTCTTGTGAAAACTGGTTTTTTCTCTTCTTAATCTTTACGATTATTTTTATTATTGTTTGTTTTAGCTGTTTAAATCAACAACAACAACATATTAAAGTGTCTGTTTGTAATGTGAAACAAACAGCTTTTTATTGACTACGAAAGTTTATACGGTATTAATAACAAAAAAACAATTTTTAAAATATTTGTCTGTCTGCCTTTCTCCGAAACGGTTGGACCGATTTTGATAGGATTTTAACTAGTAGATAGCTGATGTTATAAGAAATAAGGACAACAAATTTAAGGACCATATCAAGCGGGCTTTACTGTCAAAAGGTTAATGTAGGGTGGATCATTATGTGAATGATAGTGATGTCTGGAAGTAACTCCTTCTCTGTGTACCCACTAAATTATTATAATTGTAACTGTTATATTAACATTTGTACAGTTGACAAAAGAAAAGAAGGTAAACCCGATCGAGTTTCTTACCGGTTCTTCTCGATGTCTGGGACGTTTTCCGAACCGACAGTAGTTTCATCGTTCCGTTCATAAGTGCCTTCTTAGGGCCTAAATTGAATAAAGATTATTTAGATTTTTGATTTTGAATAACTAAGTCTATTTTTATTTTATAAGCAAATTAGGGTACCACGAAACAAGCTTACTAGATCTTAAAAAGACCTACAAAAATCTTAGCAAGAGTATAAAAAATAAGTCTATCTTCTAAAGATTACCCACAATAAACATTTTTGTCTTTAAAATAACTGGAGAGAGAAAGAGTACCACGCTTCGCGCGTATGCCCGAACGAAGGGCATTCTATAGATTCGCGGGCACAGCTAGTAATATAATATACTGAAAATTATTTTACCTCGTATAATGTACCTATATTGTAACATGTATTTTCGTAGTCATAACAAAATATCGTTGATAAAAATTATTAATTTGAATTCATGATGATGATACTTGCACGGAATTCTTATGAGGAAGCTTGAAGGAGTTCATACTAAAATTTTAGTAATACAGTGTAAACTCTTTATAACGATACTCAAGGGACTGAGCATTTTTTATCGTTATAGAGAGTTATCGTTATATGGAGTGGAGTTTCAATATGTGGGTTTAACGAAAAACCAAGTTGGCTCACTTCAACGTTATAAGATTTATCGTTATAAAGGATAACGTTATAAAGAGTTTACACTGTATATGAATGCTTTGGTTGTAGTCAAGGTGACAAAAAGAGTGTAATCGTTCTAAACGGGATGTGTGCTGTTGTAATATTATTTTAATTTGAAAATACCAAGAATAATACATAGATGTTTTATAAGATTATAAGCAGATTGTAAGCATCTTATATTGAGTTTCATTTTAAACTGTATGCGGGAATAAATTACCGTAAGCAGGACTATTTTTAGCACCCCCTCAATAATTGGAAGTTTCGTTTTTCATTCAAAATATTTATTGTTCTTGGAACTGCATTATTGAATAAGTCGTGAAATCGTGTTTTTTTTTTGTGACAAAATGTAGCTTATGTCCTTCTCCAAGGTCCAATCTTACTTTGTACCAAAATTCATCAAAATTGGTTTTATGGGTTCTTCTTACAAAACTTAGCCTCCTATTTCACCCTTGAAAGTTTTATTATAACAACACAAGGTAGCCTATGTCCTTTCTCAAGAACCTATCTATCTCTGTACTAAAATTCATCAACATTGGTTCAGTGGTTTAGGCGTGAACACGTAACAGACAAACTGACAGAGTTATTTTCGCATTTATAATATTAGTAAGGACTGTAGTGCCAATAATTTTTTTATACTGAGTTATAGAGTCAATGATTGTACCGTAATTACTAAGAACAAACAGACAGACAGACATAATAAAAAAAATGTGTTTTATTATGAGTACCGTATATACTTTCATATGAGTTTTTTATATGAGTTTAGTTAAAAACTGTTATTTTGACATTACAAACAGATTATACTATTTTTTTGATATTCGTGATCAACGAAACTGATATTTAGATCTATTAATTTATTTTTGAACTACCCGTGTGCCTGATGTTCTTGCTCATCGATAGAATCTTATGAACTTTAACACCCCATAAGTTATAAATGCAATATTTAATTTCAAAAATATCAAATTAAAAAAGATATTTACTATCCATTGTTTTCAGTACTTTCAAGCATTACATTGAACATTCTTGTTTCTTGATCATCACTTTTTATATATTTATATAAAGATCCACGTAGATTTACTTGTACATGCTTTCTTTTGATAGCTCGTTTCCTTTTTGAACTACCTGACTCAAATTTTCTAGCCGCATGCATCACGATCATTGAACTCATTTCGTAAATCTTGTTTTGTTTCGCACAAATAGTTAGTAATAATTTTTAAGTAGGTGTCACACAGTTTTTTTACACTTTATCAGCTTACTCAATACCTCATCATCATTTCAGCCGCAGGACGTCCACTGCTGAACATAGGCGTCCCCCATAGATCTCCAGAGCAATCGATCTTGTGCGGCCTGCACCCAACGGCTCCCAGCGACTTTCCATCTAGTGGGGGGCCGTCCTACGCTGCGCTTTCCTGTGCGTGGTCTCCACTCGAGAACCTTTCTGTCCCAACGGCCGTCAGTTCTCCGAACTATGTGCCCCGCTCACTGCCACTTCAACTTGCTAATCCTTTTGGCTATGTCGGTTACCTTAGTTTGTCTACGGATCTCCTCTTTTCAGATTCGATCTCGTAGAGAAACACCAAGCATAGCCCTCTCCATAGCTCGCTGAGCGACCTTGAGCTTTCTTATGAGGCCCACAGTGAGCGACCACGTCTCTGTACCGTATGTCATCACTGGCAACACACACTAGTCAAAGACTTTCGTCTTGAGGCACTGAGGTATTTTGGACGAGAAGACGTCGCGCAGTTTCCCGAACGCTGCCCAGCCGAGTTGGATTCGTCGACTGACCTCTTTTTCAAAGTTGGACCTACCTAACTGGACTGTTTGTCCCAGGTAAACATATTCTTCAACAACTTCTAGACAAGAGTTCCCAACTGATACTGGGGTGCGCACCACATGGACATTCGACATGAATTTCGTTTTGTCCATGTTCATTTTAAGGCCCACCTGTTGAGAAACTTTGTCGAGGCCATCGAGCATTGTGCCAAGATCTTCCAGCGATTCTGCCATGACTACGATGTCGTCAGCAAATCGAAGGTGAGTGATGTACTCGCCATTGACATTGATGCCGAGTCCTTGCCATTCCAGGAGCTTGAAGGCGTCCTCTAGAGCGGCGGTAAACAGTTTCGGAGATATTACGTCTCCCTGTCTAACGCCTCTTCTCAAAGGAATTGCCTTCGTGCACTGCTCCTGTACTCGGACCGACATGGTGGCGTTGTTGTACAAGCACTTCAACACTTCGATATATCGATAGTCAATACGGCACCACTGGAGAGGCTGCAACACTGCCCAGGTTTCGACCGAAAAAAATATACTTAAAAAATTTGTATTTTTTGACGCGAGGCTCCTGCAAAAGCGAGATCCCGGGCGATTGCCCTGTTCGCCACCCCCTAAGGCCGCCACTGACTATATATACTATTGATATACTGCTATTATATGTTTGATCTATTGATTCGATGCTAAACACTCTTTCAATAATAAGGAGCTTCATTATCCCTGAGTGGTATAAGCTACTAGCGTTTCACCCGCGGCTTCACACGCGTCATAGTTGCGTTGTCCCATTATTATATTTCTTTAAACCTCATCTGTACTGCCTTTGGCTAATAGATTTTGCTATTTGTACCTACTACACAAACTCTCATCTCATCTTTACACTCTTAGGTAGTGACTTTGAAAAAATTATGAAAAACATCTTTTTTACTTTCTAACCGAATAGCTAAATACTAATTTTCTGATATGTATCTTAAAAAATGTCGGATTTTCGTACAAACTTTCACCACCTTTTTCACCACCTTAGGTTGAATTTCCAAAGATCCTTTCTTAGTGATTATCTACAATGTAAAAGGAACCCGCATGCAAATTTTCACGGTCCTAGCTCCAATAGTTTGGGCTGTACGGTGATCAATCAGTCAGACAGACAGGACAAGTAATAATCTATGTATAGATATTCCATTGTTATTATTTTTTTTATTCTAATTAACGCGTACGAAGTCGCGGCTCAAGCTAGTTACGTATAAACTGCCAAGAATCTGACCTTAGCCTATTAATCTGTACATCTAGTATTGTCCTTATTAGTGTCAACTTCTCTATTGTTCCCTTTTGTTGTTGACTCTATTTTATTATGTTAGTGTTTATATTCATTTATTTCTTTTGCAGTATAGGTAATAAGTTTTCTTTCTAAATAGAAATAATAATTCATTCTAATACATATATTCTATGGCTGTCTGCTGTGAATATTAATAGAGGTAGAAAGCTTTTAGTGATGAATTACATAGTTATATTAGAATGAGTCAATACATGTGACACAATAGTCAATGTAGGTATACAGTTTTAATATATGTTGACGAGCACACGTAAAATGAAATTCTCTAGAGTCTTTAGGGTTGCGCAAAGTTAGTCACCACAAAATTAACAAATCTGCTCGTCTGCAACCAATTAAATGGTGAAATACTTTTTTAGTATTAAATGTATACGTATTAGTTCTATTTATATCAGTTATTTTAAGGTATAAATAATAGTAATAGAAGCTTGTAAATGTCTCAGTGCTGGACAAAGACCTCTTCCAGGGAGCACATAGACTTAATAACAATGCCAGACCACGACATATTCGCGATTCCAAATGTTTCTATACATTTTCATTACATTTCTAATTCATAATATTTTTCTCAAGGCGTTCAAGTTTCCTCGTGATTCTTTTCTTCTCCGTCAGTGGGCGATGTTATTAATTAAATTAAAATTCGTTTTTAATTTAATTGTGCGTAAATTCGTTGTAAAACTGCGGATATTTTAGTATGGACTATATATTTTAAAATATAGAATAATAATTATATATTTATAATCATAGGTTGGTCATTGACCACGAATACGCCTTAATCGTTTAACGGCGTTCCGGTCAAAGATGTTAACACGCCATTTCTAGAGAAAGGAATGGTTTACTAGTGGAGTTCCGAAACACAATACTAGCTATTAGATGACAGATTTCTAACTAGATGGCGGCAAGTAATCAGGCGAGCAGCATAAAATATCTTACCGTTATTCTGTTGTTGCTTCACGACATTACATACAATGAGGGGCTTCTGGTGAACAGGTAATGGCGGTATCACCGTAACCGGCTATATCGAACTTCTTGAGACAGAAATCAATTAAAAGGTTTTAGAGCTCAACACCTAATATAAACTAACAGTAAAAACAATGGGAAACTACCAGTGAAATTTATTCTCTAATAATTATTGGTAGGTGTGATAAACACTGGATAATTAAAGGGGCAAAGAAGTTCATTGGCAACCTTGTATAACTGCATGGTTTTTTTTAATATTATTTACGACTAGCTGTGCCCGTGGAAGATAGATGATAGTTAGAAGATAAATGTATACTATCCCGGACTTTTTTGTAGATCTTTTCAATGGCTATAACTATGTAGTACATTAATTTGTTATATCTCTTATGGTTTACTCAGCATAAGCCATTTAAGCGCCCGAATTGATTCACCATGACCAGTTTTTATTTTTATTTTACCCTAACCCTAATTTTTTTTCTAAAATAAAAGTAGCCTAAGTTACTTCCTATTAATTCAGCTATCTGCCAGTGAAAATCCTTTCAAAATCGGTCCAACCGTTTCGGAGATTACCCGGATCAAACAGACAGAAAGACAGACAAAATTTTTAAAAATGGACTTTCTGTTATAGGTATCGTATATACTTTTATATGCATTTAGTAAAAAACTGTTATTTTGTCATTACAAACAGACACTTCAATTTTATTAATTGTATAGATGGTAGGTGGCTACCGTATTTTATAGACACTGGTAATACCAAAGGTATTATACTAGCGCAATGCCGACCTTGAACCTCCTTCCCCAAGGAGCTCTGGAAACTCTACTCGCCGTAGGAACACAACACAAGGTTATTTAGCTTCTATTTTCTGTAAGGTGGAGGTGTTCTATCAGTTGGAATGCCCCAAATAGAGAGAAATCTCAAAAGAAATTTCTCAGTGTCTCATCTCTCTTTCTGGAAATATCGAAACGGACAAAAATACCTTTTTTTTTAAGGAAACATGATAAAATATGACTGGCCTCGTGGCGCAGTGGTAGTAAACGCTACTATTGAGACGAGAGGCCGCCGGTTCGATCCCCGCCCATGACTGACTTTGTGTGATGAGCATAATTGTTAGTTGTGTGTGTCTGGGTGTTAATATCTATATATGTATGTATATCAGCTATTTAGTTACCATATTACAAGATTTGCTAAGTTTGGAATTTATATGTCCTCATATATATTTTTATATGTCCTGTCCTCATATAATATTAGAGATAATTAAACAGATAGAGCGGATTGAATTGAAAATTTAATTTTTTAAACTATTGATTAACCATCAAGAATACAAAGCATTGACAAATTTACTTACGACGTTTCGACAAGAATTTCTTCATATTTCGTTATTAACAAGAGTTTGATAGTAAACAAACAGCACCTAAAGCGTGTACAGTGAATTGATAAATAATCAATATGAATGATTATCATGAACAAGGACTGTAATTAGTAGTGTTGTTAGCCGTGTTCCTGCATTTTCCTTGAACTGTCGATGCTGCATGGAGTGCCGTGCGTGTCCAGTCGCCCGCGCCCTCCCCTGAAGTCTTCGGTGTTGCATTCTATAAAAGAATTCGACACACTACAATGTCACCTGTGTTTAAGTGATTGCAGTAGTGTTGTGTTGTGTTGTGTGAACGTATCGAACTGGCCAAGGTACATACATATTTATTACATAAGTATTTTCAATTTACACATTTTATGTAGATATAAGGCGTAACTTTCGTTATTTTGGCAAGTTACATTTTTATCACTTTTGAGGTGTTAATTGTTCTAGTTTTTTTTTACAGTGGTACTTTTAATACGGTTTGAGAAACAGTTTTTTTGTAATTACATTAATTAATAGATTTGCATATAGTTTAATAATCGGGATACATTCATTAAAAATAATATTGAAGTGTTTATATATTTTTCGATTATTTTGGAATGAAGAAAATAACCTTTACCTTTACTTTACTCAATTTGTGCAGATATTAAATTCTTATTTAGTCAGGTACTTTTGTGCAATGCGGCGAGGCAAACGATTTTCTCTGACACCAGTAGCGAGCAGCGACCGTGATCGCAACGGAGATGGTTAGGAAATGTTCAATGAAAACCAAATAGAAATGTCACAATTTCTGTCGGAACGCTTCTTAGTAAAAATGAGATATTTATTTTTACTGATATTGTTATATCGATCATTTCTTTAGGGCATTCAAAAGGAATGCGAAATCTAAATTATCAACTATAGAAATTGACATTTTAATATATTTTTAATATAATCAGTGAATTATTAAAATTCTTATTTATATAGTAAGTACGTCTGGAAATAATGGAAATATTATAAGCATTGTTGATGTTTATTTATTCAATCCGAACTATAAACAAGCTAAACAAATATTATTAGCTACAGTGTGATTGAATCACGGCGATTTTAGTACTTTAAGTCCAACGCCCTGATTCACAAGTATTATTGTAAAATATCTTGATTATCAATGTAATTAATCAATAGATTCACCCGAGCCTGATTCATCCCGATTTCAGTTTGTAATTCACTCGCAAATTTTGCGCTTAAAGTTGAAACATTAAGTTATTGAAAATATAATACGGACAAAGAAATATTGTTAGCTTTGGAAAATTTAGATACAATCTGTAATCATTTTGTGAATAATGTCTATATCATATTAAAAAAATGTTTCATATACTCATGGTCAATGAATAAAGGCTTTATCTTTACATCTATGTATTTGTTTCATATAGTGTGAAAATACTTCAATGTTATTGATAAATAAATTCGCTAAACTCTTTTAAAAACATAATCACGGTCACTAACTGCACACTTCCTTTTATAATCAAATACGGTATAAGGAACTTGTTCATTGTGAAAATATCAGTATATTAATATTATAATATATTAAAATATTAGAATTATCTAGGTTTATTGTAATTACCTATATAGTACATTAACATACTTCGATCATAGATTTAAAATATTAAGTCTAATATTGGGATATTTTTAATAGGTCCAGTAGTTTTTATTATCTTAACAAAAGGGGAATCACCAGAGTATTGATCCGATTATAGGATTTCATCTTGGCTCTAATAAAATATTAAGAATTATTTTCATCTGGTATTGCTTTTAGAAACTAGAAAAGTTTGTTTATTAAATTACATGCTGTTTTTTGTTATCATATATATTTTTGGAATTGATACCTAGCCTTTTTAATTTGGAAAAGATAGTGGTGGGGTATAAACGGCACTATAAGCTACTTTTTTATATAGCTGGACGGCAAAGTGACAGCGCTGCACCAGATGGTAAATACAATCTTAAAACAACGGCAACCACCGAGAGCCATCATCGACGGAAGTCGCTATCAATTGCTGCGTTTGCAAGCCTCTTCGCAGCTATAATATACACTGGCTGATCCCTGAATATATCAAACCAAAAGAGTTACTGTGATGAGTTTATCAATATGCACATGCTGTCGTCCAATTACTAAAATACGGTTAAGTGCAATTGCTCGATTTTGGGTTTCATACACAGCGCGAAAGTGTTTTTTTATCTCTATCGACCAATCTATTTCACGATATTTTTATATTATTAGCAGAGAAATTATTACTAAGATGAGAAACAATCCTCAGTCTTTTTATAATCTAGAAAATTAATTCGCCACCTTTTTGCCCATAACTCAAAAATTGTTTTTTTTCTTCACTTAACGGCCTCTTAGTGATTGGACGGCAGCATGGTGGCTGCGATGCAGACGAGTGTAGATCCCTGCCACCCCGTTTGGTTACTGGATATAAACTGGTTGATTCCTGAACGCGACATACCCGAGCGTATCACTGAGTCGGATATTAAACTTGGTGTTCCAGTCGGACAGAATTATTGTATCCTTATTTACTTATCAGCTTAGTAGCTTATTGGCAAGTCTTCATTTTTGAGAATTTTATTTTTTCTCCTCACAATATTTGTTGTTGACCATTATACTTGTGTACTGAACTAGTGTTGTCGATTTACGTTATGCTGCGTCCATATTAAAAATCAACGTAAATATAATTATTTGTACGATATATTTCCAGAAATCATAACAATGCAGACGTCAACTATCATCGTGCTCGCTTGCCTCATTGCTGTGGCAGTGGCGAGTATACATGAACAGTATCAGAACCCAGCAGTGGAGCCCGTTCAAGAATCCATATATTATGATACACCAGTCCATGACAGGAGTCCGAGAACGAAAAGGGGATTGCTATTATTGAAAAAGAAGTTACTCCTTGGTAATGTCTTGATTTTTATTTCTGGATGTTTTTTAGTAAACAATTGGTATTTAGTCAATTGTCCTAATAACTTGTTATAAATAGAAAGCAAATTTGCTTTAATTTTTAGCAACTTGCTTTTATAAATATGTTCATAAAAGACAATAAATACATTTTATAACCGTTGTCTTCTGTTTGTCTTAAATATTGGCGAAAAATACAAAAAACTTTAATCTTAAAACACAAATACAACGTCAACGTCATACTGCAAGATCAAGTAGAGCTTATCATAATTAAAATTATGAAAATTATAGTAATATGTTTTTTTATACATCAAAGGTGGCAAACAAGCAGACAGGTATCCTGATGGTAATCGGCTACCGTAGTCTTTGGACACTTGTAAGGTATATAGCGCATTGTCAACCTTGTACCCGTCCCAACAACCTCCGGAAACTCTACTCACAACTGGAATACAACACAAGATTATTTGGCTGCGGTCTTATGTAGGACGGAGGTATTTCATCAATTGGATTGCTCTAAGTAGAGAGAAATCTCCAAGGACCAAGGATCTCTGTGACCTAATTATCTTTCTTCTCTCTTTACAATTATAGTACCTAGATATGATGAAAACTTGATCAATTAGTGATATATTACGTAAATAGTATTTTTGGTGTATAAAGATCGTTATTACTGTCATTTCAAATATTCGCGGTTTTAGAACAAAGAATACCGAATACGTGTTCAAATTCCATCTGTTTATACAAATATTTGGTTTTTACGTATCACCAAGGTAATAGAAGTGACTAAAGATTATTTAAAACTAGCAGCGCCCCACGGTTTCACCCGTGTTAATTTTATTCGACCAACTCTTCACCGTGTTGCCGCCATGTCGTCAACGCAGCCGATCATTGTTCTCACTTCCCGTAGTTGCCTAGATCTTGCCAAATTGCTTGATGTTAATGGATACTGCTTCGCTCCTATGTGTCGTACCGTGAAGATGTATAGCCTATAAAATGTAAAAAATATTTTTCAAATGTAACTGGTAGTTGCAGAGTTTAGTGCGTTCAATTAGAGAATCATTTGAGCTTTATAATATTAAGGCTCATAAGGGTCATACCTATTAAGCAATATTCATGATCAAATGACGTGTATTCATAATTAGGTCGTAGTACTTGAATAATTCTTAATTATTGCTAAATGTTACTTTCATTGCGCATTATTTGCTGTGTCATCGAGGAATTATTGTTATGTAGTTTGCAATGTGTGTGTGGAAATGTTTATTTTATGCGTTGAATGTCCCAATATGGGATGCTGGTCAGAATACAAAGTGCTGAGTATACGTGGGAACTTACTGCGTAGGTATTTTGGTCATGGTCACATTGAAATTTACTGTGTGTAAAATTTATTTTTGATATAATTTATTCCACTGAAAACGGTATTGTATAATTCACTTTGTCATGTCTGATAAGAGACAATTAAAATGGCATGATTCAATGAATATCATCTTAATTCATTCCTTTTGGCTTATTAAAAGTATACAGACGTTAATTCTGCCCCCCACTGATAACTTTTATGGTTAAATAATGATTGTATTAATTCATTAAATTGTTTCGTGATCAAAACACAGATATACGTTAAAGAATAGTACAGACAGTAATGATGCTTTTTAAAAGTTAATTCATCAGTAGTTTTTAAATAAAAATCATTAGTAATGCACACTTGTCATCATAGTTCATTGGATTGCGTAAATCCATCATCGCTAGCTAATATTGACTTATTACTAATATTTGACTAAAACATTGCGCCAAAGTATGAATCGTCGATTTTATGTATATGTATAATTATATACTCATATAATATATTATGATTGTAGGTTTCGGATCACTCAAGTTCACTTGTAGATAAACGAAGGTTTTTAATTTATTGATGGTGGTGGTCTGGTCAATTTTGCAGATGTCGAATAAAAGAATTAAACTCACTTTATTGCAACAAGAAAACAAAACAAAATATTACACTGCTATATTACGGTGTTAAGAAAGACTGTGGTTGAGAAAATGCACTCGCACATGAGACGTTCAAACTCTATAGGTTCCAGTGTACATGCATATTTGTTATTTCAGAATAGAAAAATTTAAATCTAAATTTATCTAAAAATAAAAACTAGTCTAATAAATAATTATATCTGTTTTTAGGTGCTCTTGGACTGAAGGCGGCTAAAGTCGGAGCGGTGGGCGCTGGAGTGGTAGGAGCACTTGCTCTCAAGAGCAAAGCTATGTGAGTATTCGCCTCAGATGCCACTGATAAATACAAATATGGATATTGACAGTCTCTACATATTAGTGTGCGACAGATTAAGCTGGTTCGGCATGCATTATTCTTCCCTTTCCAGTCAGGCACAATGCGGCCTAACCCGAATTTTTTGAAGAAATTTCTTCATCGCCATTACAAATGAAACTATTCAAAATATCTATAATAAATAAAATAAGTAAAAATAAATAGCATATCTATCGTTCGAATTGTGAGTCTTGAGTTCCTAAAAGATTTAATTTTCCGAGATTAAAAAAAATACTTTCCATAAAAACCTCATTTACATATTTTTTTTACATTAAAAAAAAAAAGAGTTAGCCAAATCTTTTCCGCTGTTTTCAAGTGATGCGTTTAACAAACAACATCATTTTATTTTTATTTATTCCCCACTTCATAATTTTATTATATTATATTAAGACAAGTATTTTCTGTTCAAGAAAGCAGTCACAATAACAATTTATAATTTCATTAACCATCTCGCTTATTTTGTGACTAAAAGTGGGAACTTTTACTATTTAGATTTTAGATGTTAGGTACATTAAATCATTACATGCATTATAATAATTGTTATACTAAGATCTAGATAAAGGCTCTTTACTCGCATAAAGTGTTCGTAAACATTGTTTTATATTATTTTATAAATGAAGGTAGTATCTTCACATATTATTAATATAATATTGTTCATTTCAAGTATCAAAATTGTTCATTTAATCACCTGAAACAATGTGATTAATAAATAAATAACATAAAAAGAATTTAGAATACATTTCAAGCGCAATTTATTACCAATGCGGGGAATTTAAACAGATTTTACTGGTTTTAATCAACTGAATTTTTAAATCAAAATTTTGTTTCACGTAGAATATTCAATTTATCTGTTTACGTATTTAATCGTATCACAGCTCCAGAATGAAGTTTTATGTTTTGGATATTTATTCACGTATTCAGAGATATTGTTTTAAAGAGCCAACCAATATCATGTAAACTACATATTTTCCTTGGTGCTATTCATTTCATGTGTACATTATGCAGTCGTTTGAAACTGCTTGGAGTACTCGGATGATTATACATACAGTATTGAATTCGAATAGCTGTTGTGTAAGTGTAAACAATAACATAAATCCAGTGGTTTTCTGCACCAAATAATTGGCCGAAAAGAAAATATAAGCAGTAATTTTTTATTTTAGTAATTAAAACGTTTAAAAATAATTTCATTTCAATTTCATTTATGTCTTTCTACTTCTACTAACTAAAAACTTCTTATACTATTACAGTCATTATCATCATCCTCCGACATACGTTAAAATCCATAGGTGAGTCCGTTGGTTTGAGTAAAAATTTATCACCTTTTAGAAAAAAAAATTTTGCTGTGCACCACGGAATATTGAATGCTCAATTATTTTATAGTAACATGTTTATATTTGCGGCATGTAAATAGTTATTTAATTACACTAGGGGTTAATGGCATACACCTACCATCGCACACATGGCTAGTAATAATGCTTCTACGGTTATGGTTACCTATAATATGGCTACTAATTTGTCATTACTTGGTAGGAAAGGACCTTGATGGTTATTTGTGACTGGATTGCGATATCATATTTAATGGAATCAGACGGTGAATATCCACAAATCAAGCGGAGTGGTAGGGTGTTTTTACCAGACTGAGTCCTAATCACCATGTATATGGCGATAAACCCATCGTAGTGACTTTTATTTGGTTTGTCGAGAGACTTGCAGGTTGGCATGACTGTGACACCATGCCGATATATTAAGGCTTGCGTTCGTTGACGGCGAATAGGGTCGGGGTAGGTCGCAATGCATTTGTGGATCGTTTGCCAGGCTTATTTTTGACGGCGGTACGTTGCGACCCGCACCGCCCCGATCCGTCAGCTAGTGGACGATGTTTCATACAAAACATAGGCAGGCGGATTTTTGGGTTGCGATGCGGTTCGCCCCCTATCCGCCTAGTGGACGCCTGCCTTTACTGTTCTAGCGGTGGTCGCCGTTGTTTTTGGATTGCACTATACTTACTATCAGGCATAGTGCCGTCACTTAGCTGTGATACTTTACAAAAAAATTAGGCCCTAGGTCTGTACAAATTTTGTAGTCACATTTTGTCCATTTTATTCAACAAAAATAGATATACTTCCTGTCGTAACTTTAATTGTAATATTGCAGTTACCCCTCTTCCACCATCATACATAAAAACAAATGGGTGATTTGAAAATTTGAAAATTTAAAAAAAAAAAATTTTCTAAAATTTTCCCGACCTTATTCCTCCTGGGTTGCAAAACTCATTAATTATTTCGGCTCAGTTACCCAAAAAGAGGTTTGGGTTGGTTGGTTGGTTGGTTTGGTTTCTTGCCAATTGTAGGCTTGATGCTGTCGCAAATCCGCCTTTACTGTGTCACGCCAGCTATGCTTGGGCTGACGACTGGACGACGATTATTAAGCCGTTCCAAGTAAGCTCTTTTGCATTAAGCATTCTCTCAGATCCTTCAAGTACCATCGTCTCTATTGCATTAAATGTATATTAATAAGTTCTGGTTTACTTTGTAAATGGCAACATAAGATGATTTAAGATTTGCTTTTGTTTACACTATTTTTACTCGCACATTTGGTGATTTGTGGTTTCCCAAGCACATAGTTTTTTAAATCGCTTGATTAATTTTTAATTATTTAATAATTTTAATAAATTAAGCATAATTATAAGCAAGCAATGACAGTGTTCGTTCCTCACGTCTATTGACTTGGTTTCGAATCCTACAACGACTTTTCAATGAAGGAAAACATCGTAATGAAATCGTAGCATGGTGTCAGGGCATCTTCTAATGATCTGCTAACTAGCTTGGTAAGTGCTTGATGATAGGTTTTCAACTTTAAAAAGGTATCCTAAATTAAACATCTGTCGCCAAACACGGGCAACTACATATGAAAGCTAGTTTCTCTAAGCGTTTTTTCCTACTTCAGCCACATCGTCATTTAACATCACGTGACATTGTGGTTAAACGATAGACTTATAAAGAATAAAACAGAATATACTTATGATATGATTCTTAAACATATTTATTATATAACATACAGTTTTATCAGTAAAACTGTGCGTACTTATTATATTAACAAAATTATTTGTTAGTACAGGAATGATTATTATATTTGAATATTTTTTTATACAATTATGATGGCAGACAAGCATACGGTCCACCTGATGTAGGTATAACTAACATACACGTTGCCGACATTGAACCTCCTCACCCCAAGGAGCCCTGGAAACCCCACTCACTGCAGGAACACAACATAAGGTTATTTGACTGCGATCTCCTGTAGGGAGGAGGTATGCCACCAGTCGGACAGCCCCAAGTAGAGAGAAATCTCCAAAGAAATTTTTCTGTGCCCTACCATTCCTATTCTGCTTATATTTTAACTTTATGAAATACATCAGGTTCATCTTTCTTAATTTACTGTTCGAATAGGTATTGCTATTGACCACCATAGTAGCAACCAAAGTTGAACCTTCCATAAACTCGACCACATTCCAATTCAAAAGAGTGTACATACAAAGTGTACCTACGTGTTTGCGTACCTCTGTGAGTCGACTATTGGAATAAGTCCCAGATCCAAGCAAATTGTATAAATCTTCACTTCTCCATTGTCGGTGTTGTGTATTATTAAATGTGAAATAATAATAATAAATGTAATTGTATCATTTTCAGCTGGTAAGCAGTTGGCATTGAAAGATTTCTAAGGGCAAGTCATGTGTGTGTACCGAAGAATAATAGTTAAGTTTATTTTAATCTAGTATATAAATACAAGAGATATTGTCAGAAAAAAAAAACAACAACATCGAAATATACTTAGCTGAAACACAATTACAATCAAATCAAATTCGTATCATATTGATATCATTTCTCACTGTTTCGTTTTAAAATGCGGAACAGATATGTAGAAATATAAGAATATTTTAGATGATTGCAGGCTTTAAATTTTATAATTCAATAATATTTTTTTCATGTAAGTTTATATGATTTTTATGCATGATAAAAATTCATACAAAATAGTTTACCCTGTAATAGTGACTCACACAGTAGTATGATGTCCTTAATTTTTGTTTGAACTTACAAATGTCTCTAAATAATCAAATACTCTAATAGTTAAAGTGCCATATGATTGAACATTCAAGTCACATAATTCAAGTAAAAAGATTCAAGAAATATATTTTCTTGTATTTTAATGCAACATGGCAAAAGGATAGTATAACATGTTGGATAATTATTATAACTTATCATTATAACATTATTACAGCTTGTTTAAAACTCATAACTTCTCCAGTTTTGAAAACTTTAAAATATGGGTAGTTTAAAAAGGTAGGTAGGCGTCATTACAATATACAGCACCGCAAAAACTTATCTAATTTATTATATTGTAGCGGATTATTTTTTTTTTAACTCAATACATACAACTGATTGAAAATCTCCGAAATCTTGCGCACCTGGCATGAAGAATATGTACTTTTGCAGAAAGTATTTTTAATCGTAAAAAGGCCTGTAATGCCTTTACATCCGTTTTATCGTGTTTCCAAATAATAGAATTTCTCCTAAAGTAATATCGAGGTGTCAAATGTTCTGAATAGTTTAAAAAGACATCATTTCATCTTTGACGAAAAATGAAAAAGAACTTTCTCTTAACTTATCCATATTTTTCCGCCAGATATAAAAATATTCTAAAGTATAATTTACTTAATCGTGGACACGAAATTTAATTCGGCCCGAAACCATTCAACCCGAATACTTGTTTCCTAAATCAAGTAATTACTGTAGAAAACTGTACATTTGTTTAGATAATAAAGTTTCATTTGTATGAAATTTATTTAAATTTATAATGTGTTGAAAAAATTCTAGATTAATAAAAATGTATGTATAAAACTTATATACATATGCTTTTGTACCTATTTAAGTAACTTTGAAAAGTTTTAAATTACGTTTGAAACATTGGAGTATTTTGATTATTTATCGTAATCGTTCCTCCAATTAACTTTCAATTATGAAACAGTATTCACTGTGCGGCTGGTTCGATATGTTACAAATTCTACATGTGCCAATATCATAATAATCATACTTGATGGATTAATTCCATATGAATAGTTCGCTAAGCATATTTAGTTCATTTGCAAAGGGTTTAATCAGAGAGACCGATATTAATATTGGAATTCTACTTAAAATTCGGTATATTTTGATTTCGTCACTATATATTGTTTTGTTTATATTATATACATATACAGGGTGGATTTTTTAAGATTAAGCATTACGGTAGGTTTTTTTCGTAGAGTTTTTAGTGTACAGTCAGCAAGACAAAGGGCAATTTACAGATAAATATTTTTTCATGCAAATCGATTCTGTTTCTTAAGGATAAACTGAGGTTACGACTATTAAGAATGTCAGAAATCGCAAAGAACTTTTCCTCAGTGTTTCGTAGGATATCATCGTGGCTTCGATAAATAATCAATTGCAAGAAAAGAGACTTGCAAAATAAAGTTTTTTGCGATTTCTGACATTTTTAGTACTCTGATCTCAATTGTCACCATAGTGTTTATTAATCCTTATAAAAACAGGATCGATCGGCATGAAAAAAAGTTAATAGTAAATTGCCCATTACTTACCGACTGTAAAATTAAAAAAATACCTGTTAATGCAGATCAACATTTCTCAAAAAGTTAACGACAGTCTTCTCAGAAAGTTTTCTTGTAGCTACAACGGTTAAGGTACTCTACCCTTACTGCCCCATCCATCTATAATTCCAGCCTGTATATCACTATCTGGCCCAGCAGACGTTGTTCTGCCCTTTCCGGTAAAAAGGGCACAGCTCGCACTTTTCTCGACCACAGCGCCACAAATCGGGTTCAGATTGTATTGTATTGTATTGTGGTTATAAATAATTTTGTCTGTAAATACAGAATTATTTAATATAGACTAGCGCCACCTTGGTATAAACCATCGTCCCGATAAAACAAATGTATTATGTGCTCAATCGGCTTTAAAAATCTGTGAGTGTGTACAAACAGAAATGGTATTCATAGGATTTGTGAAATTTAAACTTTTTTAATCGACTTCAAGAATAGGAGGAGGTTCCCAATTCGAATGTATAAATATTTTTTGAATGGATGTTCAGCCATATGTTCTTTGTTTATGAACGGATTTGGATGATTATTTTTGTTGGAATTTTAATTTAATTTTAATTTCAATTTCATTGGCATTGGACCATGAACTTCGAAGATACACCAGAAAAACTCCTCAAATCCATTGAAGTCGGTTTTCTTTGTTTGTTTAAAAATGTCTTGTATTCAATGATATTATAAGTATGATGTCATTGTATTTTATTAATCATATTATTGTATTATAAATTTATAACGCCTTCAATATAAAAGGAAAAGTGACTGACTGACTGATCTATTAACTGAATCCACTGAACGGATTGGACTGAAATGAATAGTTATTATGAAGTACGCAATCGTTAAGAACGGATTTTTGAAAATTCAACTCTTAAAGGGGTGTATCGGGGATTCAAATTTCTATGGAGAGATCATATCCAATACAAGTTAAACTGGAATACAACTAGTAATACATATTGAACATTTAAATACTTTTTTCACTGTCAACTGATATGAAATGGACATTTTTCATTTTAATTGGACAATCAACCTTGACGGTTTTTGATTATAATATTTACAGTTTGTATATTTTTGACTGTTGATTAAATGTTTTAATCATTACAATGTTGTATTTTTTATCTTTAACAACCTTTTATCTTTAATAATAATCTACATTTTATGCGATGAAAAGGCGACTTGAGATGGTTAATTGAGTCCTGCTTTTGTTAAACTTTAATATTTCTGTGTTGCTTTACAAGAAGAAACATTATTTTTTTATCTGTGATAGTTAAAACGGGTTAATCTATGGGTTTACCAACCTTAAGGTTGGGATGTTTTTAGTACATTATTATAAAATACTATTTCATAGCTACAACCATTGATATTAAGTACTTGACCGAATGATTGGAGTAATCACTTTATTCCATTGAAGTTTATTCTCGGAAACTTACCTTTAACAGAACTAATTTCAATAAAACTTTTGTATTACCTACGCAACCCGAGATTGACTTTTGAACTTGTATAACCCTTTGGGATACAGTTGGAACAACCTATATTAGGTCATTTGAATGACTTTATTTAAATGAAGATTTTTATTCCATGCGTACTATACTATACTATAATATAATATAATAAAGTAGAAGAGTCTTTTTATTTGTTTGTTTGTTTAAACACGCTAATCTCTGGAACTACCAGTCGGATTCAAAAAATTCTTTTTGTATATGATAGCCAGATTCAAGAAAAATAGTATGGACTATAATTCTCAGCTGGCCTTAAATATTGATTTTTGTTACGTAAGTCTGAAATCAAGACCCTCCCGAACTGCATTATCCGCGTGCGCTGGCGTAATCGTTAATGATATGGAAATACAATGTTATACAAAAATATTGGGTCCTTAGTGTATCTAAAAAAAGCTAGGGATAATATATAAAACCACAATAAGGTATTTATGACAAATATTTGTTGAATATTAAAAAGTGATATATAAGTATTATTTTTAGTCATGGCATATTAATCTTTACGAACAAAAGTTACTTCATCATAAAGATTGTTATTTGAATACAGTTTAGGAGATACTAAAAATAAAAATAATTTGTATTTGCAGGAATTACAGTTATTAAATGATAGACTGACTATGTAGTGTGGGTGCGTTGGTGGTGCGGTGTTTTCGGATAAAATTAATATGGGTGAAACCGTGGGTTACGTGGCTAGTACGATATAAACATGACTATCAATCTTGACAAGACTATATCGTCTACACAAGGCGTTTTAAACACAAGATGTGATTGAAATTGCACGATTTTTCTTTCGATTTACTAATATATTATATTTTTTCGAACGGTGGCTAGGTATTATAATCATGGTCAGAAGAAATTTCGATAGTTTTTGAAATTTTTGTCTGTCTTTCTGTCGGTATTATTATTCTAAACGAAGGCTGTGCAGGCATATGCAATCCTGTATCACTACGACCAATGTGATCTATTGTGATCGCTCCACACTGCTAAGGCTTCCCATCAAGCCCTATAGCTTTAATGTACTGCAGGACTTTTTTGGCAGAGATCAACTGCACCTCTTCTGGGAGCAGCACATGCTTACCCAGAGTCCCATTACGTTTAGGTATTAGTGGGTTCACAATCACACAAAGGGGTGCTTTCGAGGTCTGTCGGTATGTATAAACGCCAATCAGTCAACAACTACTGGACTGAATTTAATGAAATGTGGTATGATTGTAGTATATAGTCTGAAGGTACATTTAGGATGCATTTTGACACGTATGGATATTTGTATGATCTATAAATTGTGTTTAGTTTATGTACATTTAAAAAGAAATGTATGTGTATGTAAGTCTGTAATAGCTATATTTAAAATATTTACTGAAATAAAATGAAAAGATACCACATTATTTTATGTTTATATAATTTCCAGTAAAATCAATTAATGGAATGGTTATTTTTATTTTCCAACAGTACTCATAGATGGCGCTGTACGGCTTGGTTTAAATTATCATGAAATTGGTTTGATATTTATTATTACTGTTTTAAAATATTTGTAGATAAATTTTTATGTTATTTTTAAATGTTTAAATAAGTAAGAATGTCTATTCTATCTAAATTTGTACGATACATACCGTTGTTTGGTGTTTGTGCGCAATTAAGATTTTTATTATTGACCTGAGAATTGAAACTAGGTCCTCGAGCATAGCAGTCACGTTAAAGACCACTAGGCTAATGAGGCAGTTATGAACCGTCAATATTAAAGCGATAATCTCTAAATCAGGCTTTTTTAAACATAAAATACACCACTAAGTAAATTGTACTCGTGCGAACTGGGACGGGTCGCTAGTTTATCATAAATTCTTTAAGGAGTAACATTTATAATAATGTTTTTTTTTTTTAATTTATTTATTAAAACTTAAATTTACAACTTAAATTTTAACAATGGCCCCAAACTAGGCATGCCTGTGTCTTGGGAACCTTACATACGAGTTACCATTTTATACTTACTCATAATAACATCTGAAATCATTACATTACACATTACTTATTCATTATACTACATATTATACCGTTATATAGTATGCAATACAGACACATATTTTATACTACATAAACATAATTATATACAACATACATATTATCATAAATAAAATAACACACAATATAAATGCAACAGCCAAAACCATCATGGAAAATTACTTACAGTTTTAGTAATCAGAGAAGAAGTAAAATGTAAAATTATTTTTGAATTGTAAGTACATCCTCAGTTGTGTTATATGTCAGGGTACTTAGCCAGCCAATAATTTTCCTTCTTGCTTCGTAAAGCAAACAGTCTCCAATTGAACATAGCTTCTGTACTTTATTGTAAATATAGGGGCCAATGAACGGGCCAAACCTTTGCGCAAAGGCCGTGCCCACCAAGGGAGCTCTCACACGGAATACACCACGTCCTGACATTTCACTGTATTCCGGTAAGACGGCTACCTTTCTATGTTCTCTAAGAGCAACTTGCAGTATAAACAATTGTCTCACACTAAGAAATCGGCTTTCTTTGTACAACTCTGTGGTTGGGTATCCATAAGGCTTCCGCAGCATGACTTTGATTACTGAGCGCTGGGCTCTTTCGACTACTATCATATTAGTTTTAGCAGCACTGCCCCAACTTGTGATGCAGTATAAAATCAAAGATTGACAAAGAGCAAAGTATATGGTTTTTAGGGTGGCAAGGCATGCTACAGAGCATAATTGCCTCATAACACGCACCACTCTTCTCAACCGCCGAGCCAGTACTTCTATATGATTCTTGAATGAAAGACGCTGGTCTATTTGAACACCTAGGTACTTTATAAGTGTATTTCTGCTTAATTTGTCACAATCACAAAAATCATTAAGTCTAGCACATGTGTGTATTCTGATGTCAGGTAGTGTAGGTGGTGCTGAAGCGAATGTCTTATGAAAATTTATGTAAGTTGTTTTTTTTGTATTAAGTGTAAGAAGATTACGCTGCAACCAGAAATATATCCTAGTCATGCCAATTTCTGTATACCTCTGAACTTCATTCCAAGATGTACCGTGAAAGATTATCGCAGTATCATCTGCGTAACAAAATATCTCAGCATTCATGATTTGAAGCTCATGGATGTCATTTAAATAAATAATAAATAATGTTGGTCCAAGTACACTACCCTGTGGCACCCCAAACGAAACACTCTGTAAGTCACTTGTAAGTTGTCCAATTTTAATACACTGCCTTCGTCCAGTAAGGTATGTTGCGAACCATTGCAAAGGGATGCCTCTTATTCCCATACACTCAAGTTTTCTTATCAATATAGGAATAGACACAGTATCAAAGGCCTTTGCCAGATCAAGAAATACACCGTTACAACACAGTCTCTTGTCTAGCTTCTTCGCTACAGTTGATGTTAGCAATAACACCGCGTCCTCCGTTGATTTACCCCGTCGAAAACCGAACTGTCTGTCAGATATTAATTTAAATTTTTCGATATATTGTATTAGTTGATAATTCACTATTTTTTCAAGTAATTTTGAAAATATCCCAAGCAAAGAAATCGGACGATAGTTATCGGGTACATCTTTAGCTCCACCCTTATGTATAGGACAAACAGCCGCTATCTTCCATGTTTCAGGAAATACACCCATAGCCAGACTGATATTAAAGATTATGGTGAGTGGTTGAATAATAGCATTTCGTATAGATTTAACTAAACTGTTAGTGTACCCATCTATCCCTGGTGCTTTACCATTTTGTAGGTTAATAATCAGTTTCTCTACTTCTACGTTGTCAGTTGGTCTCAGGAAGAAAGATTCAGAGGCTGTATTATTGATTTTAACTAAGTTTGTTAAGCTTTTTTCATCTGTATTTATATCATGAAGAATTCTAGTAGCAAGCTTACTTCCAACAGATTAAAATGATCATTGCACATATTTAGTGATTGCTGACTTCCATTGGCATTTTTAAGGTTTAAGAGGTGCACAGGATCTTTGTTAATTTTATTAATACTGCAGATATTTTTAATAGTTACCCAAAGCTTTTTAGGGTTATTTTTATTAGATTCAAGTTCTATATTTTTATATTCATTTTTTAGTTTCCGTAGAATATTATTACAAAATGTTCGATATCTACTGTATATAACTTGTGCAACTGTATTATCAGGATCGCTCCTTGCTCGTAAGTGTAATTTATCTCTATGCCTCATACAGCGTATTAACCCAGGAGTGATTCAAGGTTTAATATTATATTTGGTTTTACTTATTATTATTTTCTTTGTATATTTACTTATAGTATTCCCTAATATTTGCATAAACGTGTTAGTGGCTTCATTTGTGCGCAATTAAGATTTTTATTATTGACCTGAGAATTGAAACTAGGTCCTCGAGCATAGCAGTCACGTTAAAGACCACTAGGCTAATGAGGCAGTTATGAACCGTCAATATTAAAGCGATAATCTCTAAATCAGGCTTTTTTAAACATAAAATACACCACTAAGTAAATTGTACTCGTGCGAACTGGGACGGGTCGCTAGTTTATCATAAATTCTTTAAGGAGTAACATTTATAATAATATATATTTTTTTTAAATTTATTTATTTATTTATTAAAACTTAAATTTACAACTTAAATTTTAACAATGACCCCAAACTAGGCATGCTTGTGTCTTGGAAACCTTACATACGAGTTACCATTTTATACTTACTCATAATAACATCTGAAATCATTACATTACACATTACTTATTCATTATACTACATATTATACCGTTATATAGTATGCAATACAGACACATATTTTATACTACATAAACATAATTATATACAACATACATATTATCATAAATAAAATAACACACAATATAAATGCAACAGCCAAAACCATCATGGAAAATTACTTACAGTTTTAGTAATCAGAGAAGAAGTAAAATGTAAAATTATTTTTGAATTGTAAGTACATCCTCAGTTGTGTTATATGTCAGGGTACTTAGCCAGCCAATAATTTTCCTTCTTGCTTCGTAAAGCAAACAGTCTCCAATTGAACATAGCTTCTGTACTTTATTGTAAATATAGGGGCCAATGAACGGGCCAAACCTTTGCGCAAAGGCCGTGCCCACCAAGGGAGCTCTCACACGGAATACACCACGTCCTGACATTTCACTGTATTCCGGTAAGACGGCTACCTTTCTATGTTCTCTAAGAGCAACTTGCAGTATAAACAATTGTCTCACACTAAGAAATCGGCTTTCTTTGTACAACTCTGTGGTTGGGTATCCATAAGGCTTCCGCAGCATGACTTTGATTACTGAGCGCTGGGCTCTTTCGACTACTATCATATTAGTTTTAGCAGCACTGCCCCAACTTGTGATGCAGTATAAAATCAAAGATTGACAAAGAGCAAAGTATATGGTTTTTAGGGTGGCAAGGCATGCTACAGAGCATAATTGCCTCATAACACGCACCACTCTTCTCAACCGCCGAGCCAGTACTTCTATATGATTCTTGAATGAAAGACGCTGGTCTATTTGAACACCTAGGTACTTTATAAGTGTATTTCTGCTTAATTTGTCACAATCACAAAAATCATTAAGTCTAGCACATGTGTGTATTCTGATGTCAGGTAGTGTAGGTGGTGCTGAAGCGAATGTCTTATGAAAATTTATGTAAGTTGTTTTTTTTGTATTAAGTGTAAGAAGATTACGCTGCAACCAGAAATATATCCTAGTCATGCCAATTTCTGTATACCTCTGAACTTCATTCCAAGATGTACCGTGAAAGATTATCGCAGTATCATCTGCGTAACAAAATATCTCAGCATTCATGATTTGAAGCTCATGGATGTCATTTAAATAAATAATAAATAATGTTGGTCCAAGTACACTACCCTGTGGCACCCCAAACGAAACACTCTGTAAGTCACTTGTAAGTTGTCCAATTTTAATACACTGCCTTCGTCCAGTAAGGTATGTTGCGAACCATTGCAAAGGGATGCCTCTTATTCCCATACACTCAAGTTTTCTTATCAATATAGGAATAGACACAGTATCAAAGGCCTTTGCCAGATCAAGAAATACACCGTTACAACACAGTCTCTTGTCTAGCTTCTTCGCTACAGTTGATGTTAGCAATAACACCGCGTCCTCCGTTGATTTACCCCGTCGAAAACCGAACTGTCTGTCAGATATTAATTTAAATTTTTCGATATATTGTATTAGTTGATAATTCACTATTTTTTCAAGTAATTTTGAAAATATCCCAAGCAAAGAAATCGGACGATAGTTATCGGGTACATCTTTAGCTCCACCCTTATGTATAGGACAAACAGCCGCTATCTTCCATGTTTCAGGAAATACACCCATAGCCAGACTGATATTAAAGATTATGGTGAGTGGTTGAATAATAGCATTTCGTATAGATTTAACTAAACTGTTAGTGTACCCATCTATCCCTGGTGCTTTACCATTTTGTAGGTTAATAATCAGTTTCTCTACTTCTACGTTGTCAGTTGGTCTCAGGAAGAAAGATTCAGAGGCTGTATTATTGATTTTAACTAAGTTTGTTAAGCTTTTTTCATCTGTATTTATATCATGAAGAATTCTAGTAGCAAGCTTACTTCCAACAGATTAAAATGATCATTGCACATATTTAGTGATTGCTGACTTCCATTGGCATTTTTAAGGTTTAAGAGGTGCACAGGATCTTTGTTAATTTTATTAATACTGCAGATATTTTTTAATAGTTACCCAAAGCTTTTTAGGGTTATTTTTATTAGATTCAAGTTCTATATTTTTATATTCATTTTTTAGTTTCCGTAGAATATTATTACAAAATGTTCGATATCTACTGTATATAACTTGTGCAACTGTATTATCAGGATCGCTCCTTGCTCGTAAGTGTAATTTATCTCTATGCCTCATACAGCGTATTAACCCAGGAGTGATCCAAGGTTTAATATTATATTTGGTTTTACTTATTATTATTTTCTTTGTATATTTACTTATAGTATTCCCTAATATTTGCATAAACGTGTTAGTGGCTTCATTTACATTATTAGTATCTAAGATATCCCAATTTATGTCGATAATATCCTTACAAACAGCGTCAGTGTCTATTTTAATTTTTTCCCGTTTTTGATTCTTGGGCTTTGGACCATTTATATTTAATGCGACCATTACAATATCATGATCTGTTACATTAGAATTACATACTGCTCCAATTGATGTAAAATTCGATCTCACATAAATATGATCTAGGCAATTCGCACCTCTAGTTGGATTTGTAATTACTGGTATAAAACCGTATTCAGCCATAAAACATTGATATACCTGACTGTTTGCATTGCTTGAGTAGTTATTACTGTTTTCCATAATATTAATATTAACATCTCCAGTTATTAAAATTGTTTGGTTTTCTGTATAAGTATTTAGTTGTGTTTCTAGCGATAATAAAAAAATATCTACTGCGCAAAATGAGGGTGATCGATAAATACCAAATATAGTAATAAGATTTGGTATTTTAATAACTAAACAGTCTACTTCCGATATACAGGGTTCAATAACGCTAGGCCCCCATTTGTCACTTACATAAACCACAACACCACCATTTTGATTGGTATTTTGTTCAGTATTATATGAAGAATATCCACTTATTTGGGGTATTATAGTTGTATCATTAAGCCAACATTCTGTCAACACAATAACATCATATAGCCCAGTCATATTAGGGCTTTCACCTCGGAATGAAAGATAATAAGCTGCAAATTGGTATGAACCTTTGTTTTGTCATTCTAAATGTTGTCTCAAAAGTCACAATCGTTATCGTGTCCGCGTCTCAAGATATTCAAGGTCAAAGGTCACAAAAATCGGTTTTTCGCGAATATCTGGCTTCCTATCGGTTAAATGAGATTTGCATTTATTATAAAAGTTGTAGGCTATAAAATTCCCTACAACTTTTGTTTAAACTTTTTTTTCATACAACCAACCGTTTTGAAGGTAGAGCGCGAAGAGTGCACATCGTACAGTCATATACGGCCTAATGCAAGGTCAAGCGTGAGTTATGGTTATCAGTACGTTATAAAGTCAATTATTTACTTGGAAATTATAATTATTAAACAATGCCTATTATTTATGTACTAACTATTAATTATTTATATTTAATTTGATTTGACCAATATCCTCGTACTAAAAAGCACATTTTATTTTTACACGCATTCAATGGCTGTGACACGACTTCTGCGCTATTTAAAAAAAGGAAAAAAAACTGTTACTAGAGCATTGGAAAAAATTCCTGATTTAGATAAACTGGTGGAAGTATTTCAACAAGAAAACTGCCCAAAACAAACATTATTAGAAAATGGAGTGCGCATCTTGTTGGCATTATATAATGCTCCAAAATCTGAGGACAACATTGATCATTTCCGCTACACGCAATTCATCAAATTTACAAAACTAAATAAACCTGTACAACTGTCAACACTTCCACCAACAAGTGTAGCAGCTCATCAACACATAAAACGTGTCTACTACCAGATTCAAACGTGGTTAGGGAAGGACTTAGAACCTCAAGAATGGGGCTGGATGCTTGAAAATGAAATCCTGGAGCCCATACGAACGTTATTACCTCCAGCACCAGCCGAACTACTAAACGTAATATTTTGCAATTGCAAAAATGGTTGTGGTTCCCGCTGTGGATGCAGAAAATCAGGGCTACAATGTTCTTTAGCTTGCGGCCAGTGCAACGGACAAGCTTGCCTCAACGCTTCACTGTATCCAAGTAATCCCGATGAAGAAAATACATATGATCCCGATATTCTGGAAGGTTTGGAGATGAACATGACAGATAATGAGGATGATGACAATGAATCGAACATTTTTGAGCGACAAGAAGAAGAAGACGACGAAGAAGAAGAAGATAATTAGCTTCCATTTCCGATTTCATTACAATTAAAATCAACAAAGATACTTTTGATATTTGAACTCACATTTTGACAAATGTATATTATGCCGTATTTAATAATAAATAAAAATATGTGTAAAATATATACTCTTACTATCATTTTAACTTAAAATAAAACTAAAATATATAATCCAGAATTAATAATATTTTATACTTAAATAGTTAAATATGAATAATTATATATAAATAATCAAGTTACTTACTTTAATTAAATATAAATAATTAATAGTTAGTACATAAATAATAGGCATTGTTTAATAATTATAATTTCCAAGTAAATAATTGACTTTATAACGTACTGATAACCATAACTCACGCTTGACCTTGCATTAGGCCGTATATGACTGTACGATGTGCACTCTTCGCGCTCTACCTTCAAAACGGTTGGTTGTATGAAAAAAAAGTTTAAACAAAAGTTGTAGGGAATTTTATAGCCTACAACTTTTATAATAAATGCAAATCTCATTTAACCGATAGGAAGCCAGATATTCGCGAAAAACCGATTTTTGTGACCTTTGACCTTGAATATCTTGAGACGCGGACACGATAACGATTGTGACTTTTGAGACAACATTTAGAATGACAAAACAAAGGTTCATACCAATTTGCAGCTTATTATCTTTCTTTCCGAGGTTGACCCCTTTTTTTACCTAATATGACTGGGCTAATAGTTTATATCTAAACGCTGTAGAGTAACAAAAAAACTATCAAAATTTTTCCTGATACTTCTTATATTTATAGACAATACTTTAAAATCGTAATTTGTATTAAAAATTTCCTTACATTCTTCTGGTTCTTTAAAAGTTTGACATTTTATTTCTATTAAGTCTATTTCATTATTTATGTCATTTATAGCCATTTTTAAAGATAGATTTTATATGTATCAAGTGGTGTGAACATAAGGTTTAAATATACATTTATTATAATAACAAAATGATCATTGTGACTAGTTGCAAAAATATTAGTTAGTAAATAAAGTGTAAATATTATATTACCAGCACATAGTTGCCCTATATATGCATTTATAACATCAAACATATAATAATATTGCAAATACAGTAAGAACATATATATATACATATTACAGCTATCCCTGATAATCTTAATATATAGTATACCTAATATTGAACAAATCTCATTTATCATTTTTAATTTTACATAATCACATAAGAGAACTACAAATTTACTGTCTTTACACATTCTAAAATACTCCATTAAATTGACTTTACCATCGTTTAAATTCCATGGTTGTATATGTATCATTATAGGAAAATATCTAAATGAGCATTGTACTTGCTGAACTAATAAACTCTGTAGACATAATAAAAACATACATATTATCATATAAATATTACAGCTACTTTTAATAATCTTAATATATAGTATACCTAAAATTAAACTAACCTCATTTACCATTTTTAATGTTAGATAATATCTTAAGATTGATATAAATTGATTGCTAATACACTTTTTAACACAGATCACAAAATTTACTTTACTATTAAATATATTCCATGGTTGTAAATGTTTCATTAAAAGAAAATAGTTAAACAAACATAGTACCTGCAGAATCAATAAACATTGTAAACACAATAAGAAAATACATATATACATATTACAGCCATTTCCAACAATCACTATATATAGTATACTCAATAATGAATGAATCCCATTTAATATTTTAAAATTTTTATAACTGCTTATGGGACATACAAAGTGATTGATTATACACATTTTAACACAGATCATAAAATTGACTTTAATATTATTTATATTCCATAGTTGTATTTGTTTTATTATACGAAAGTAGTTAAATGAACATTGTAGTTGCAGAATTTTACAACAATAGTAATGATTATACAAGATACAATATAAGATAAATAATTGTGAGTCATGCTCAAGGTAACACAATATTTTTTTACAAGGACTATTCAAATTATTCCACCCTAACTGTGACATCATTTTTAATTTCAGCATCAAAGATACGCTCCAAATCGCGGTAGGAACTAACACATTGTGCTGCTTTACCCTCCCGTTGCCTGACATATATAATGCCATGTTTGCACCAACAAAACAAATATCCATACTGCTTAGCTTTAGCTCTCGTATCTCGAAATAACATTCTGTTCTCCTTAGTTAGTCTTTCATTGAAAAAGAGCTTAGTTGGTGCACCCGGAATGTCAAGGTCATTACTTGTTAGGTTACGCCGTACTTTAGACGCTTTCAGCAATTGTTCTCTCTTAGCTCGACGAACAAGGCGCAGTACAACAGGACGAGGCATATTATTCCCTGTATTCTGTAGTTTTAATGAGTGCCTGTGTGGACCTACTCTAGATATAAAATCAATATCGTTGTCTTCCAACTTGGCATCTAGTTTACTGGCAATAATCTGTACCATATGTTGTAGGTTTTCACTGCTATTCTCTGGTATTCCAAATATTTCTATGTCATTTTGCAGTTCATTTTGATTTTTAACCTTGATTTCATTCTTGAGTTGTATTATTTCCGCTTTAAGGTTGATGACTTCATTATCTCTTTTTTCCAGATTTTTAATTCGAATATTAACTGTTGCCATAGATGTCATAAATTCATCTAAGCGTTCGTGGCAGAATAAAAGCGACTTTGTTGCTTCTTCTAACTTTACTTTGAATGATTTTATTTCGGAGGTTAGGTACCGAATTTCATTGGTAAACTCCTTTAAGTCAGAATCCAGAAGCTGAGTCTCTGGTTTTCTCCGATAAGTAATATCTTGAGAATCACATCCAGAACCTGCAGTTGCTGGACTGTCATCACCTTCTTTTTTTTCTGCCTCACAACATTTAGGACATCTCCATGTTTTTTTACGAACGACAGGAATAGAAGATGAATCGATACACGATGCACAAAATTGGCTTTTACATGAATGTACAGTGCATTGGATAGTTGTTTGGTCTTTTGCAGTTCTTTTCAAACACCCGGCACACTTCATCATTACAAAGTCCGCGTTATAAGTATGCGGAATGATGTCACCATATAGTTTTGGAAAAAACTCGCTTTATAAATTATAAAACAAGATCTATCAATGAGCCGTCTTCTTCATTAATAATACTTATTTATATAACTACTATTTGTATGGTATAACAAGTTATTGGTTAGGTACATAAAATATACTAGTATTAATTTCTTAGTTTTTAAAATTTGTTTGGGTCGTTCACATTTCTTTTGTACAACTAAGGTGGTAGAAAGGCATACGGCCCTGATGGTTAGCGGCTAGCGTAGCTTATGGAAGCTTGTAGTACCATAGATATCACTAGCGCGTTGCCGATCTTTAACCCCCATGAGCTCTGGAAACTCTAATCACCGCAGGAACACAACACAAGGCTATTTGACTGCGATCTTCTGTTGGGTGGTGGTATTTCACCCCCCAATAGCTGCCGCAGGTACGAGGGCACTCCGAAAATCCGGAGCGCCTCCCGTATAACACCGTGCGGCAGACTGTTGAAGGCGTTGGCGATGTCTATCGACACCGCCAACAACCCACCTTCCCCCGCGGTCGC
Organism: Saturnia japonica; assembly: GCA_033032175.1. Classification (NCBI taxonomy): domain Eukaryota; kingdom Metazoa; phylum Arthropoda; class Insecta; order Lepidoptera; family Saturniidae; genus Saturnia; species Saturnia japonica. The sequence goes on along the minus strand of CM065311.1, from coordinate 5,492,223 downwards.
CTCCGCAGACCACGCCTTCAGGGTGGAGAGGGCGTCCAGCGTCGAACGCCCTCTCCGGAAGTCGAACTGCCGGTCCGAGAGTACCGGCCCAACTTCCTCCATGTGCCGGACGACACGAGATGCCAGAATGCGCTCCAGCATCTTCCCCGTGTCGTCCAGCAGCACAAGGGACCGGTACGATGACGGGCAGTCCGGGGGGCGACCCTCCTTCGCCCGAAGGCAGAGTCGCCCCATCTTCCAGAGCTTCGGGAACTGTCCAACCGACAAACAACGGTTGAACAGCTCCCGAAGCTCTCCCCCATGTGGTCCAGCGCCACACTGAACAGCCGGCCCGGGCACCCTCTAATTCCGGTCTAAATTCATTCTGCAAAACGGAAGTTAGTCTCGCCATCTATACATAGTTTTAAACGGATGATGTTTTGACTTTGTTGAATCGGAAGTTAGTCAACTATGTGTCATCTATACATAGTTTCAATGAACGGAAGTTGTGATGTTTTTTAAGAAATGTTTTGAGTAACCTTAGACTGCTACTTCATAATTAAACAAAGCTTTCAAACATCATACTGGTTAATGAGTGAAGTACCTACATTTTCATATGGGTAGTTGTACATTGACTTACAAAATGATTCAGGTGTTAGTGGAAGCTGATCCTTATCAATCGATTTCAGAATGGTTTGAGATAAGCATATCTATAATAATGACATATTTGCGCCAAATCGGCAATATAAAGAAGTTTGAGAAATTGGTGTCGCATGACTTGAATGACAAGTAGAGAAGAACAGGCGATGGGATTTGCCTTGTGTTCATTAATCTACACATTTGGATGGATGTGTGTGTTTTGTGTTTTCAGTGTTTTGGATCAAATTGTAACGTTTGACGTAAATTAGATTGTTTACAATAAGCGTATGCAAAAAATACAATGATTAAATCCAAAACAGCGGAATAAAATAGTGGAGGCATTAGCATATTTCCATTTTGGGCTACAGCGTCAACGATTAGGGCGGTTTATATGGAAAAAGTAAAACGCAAAAGAAAAAGAAATTATACATTTAATGAATCGAAGTATGTACCAATATTATCTATGCACTTTCGCCATTTTATAGGTAGTTCATAGTTTCTATTGCTGAAAAAATTGTGGGAGCGAGAATAAATTTAGTCTTTGAAGGCAGTTTGGTCAGCCTCCTCGGAATTGAAGTTTTTTGCTTGTAAGAAATTGTCCAATTTCCGAAAAAAGTGGTGTTCTGTTGGAATATGGTCCGGGGAGCATGGTGGATGTCGGAAACATTCCAACTGCAAATCCTCTAATTTAGCGACCATCTGTCGCGAAGTATGGGTCTAGCATTGTCCTGAAGCAGCAGTGGTCTAGAGAGATTGACCAGTCTCGGTTGTTAAATGGCTAGTTTTTCCATCATGGTTTGCAATTGTTGACAATACAGATCTGTCGTTATCGTCTGACCAGATCTTAGGAAGCTGTAGTGTATGAACACTCAACCAGTACCTTTTTCTGAGTCAACTTTCGCTTGGGGCAGGATTTAGCCGGTTCCCCTGGGTTTCTACCATTGTGATGAGCGTTTCCGATTTAAAATTCCTCGTTATTGTGACGGTTATGTGTAAAAGTAATTACATAATTAATGGGATATAAGAAGGGATATAAGAATTGTCAGTATTACTTCATGCAATCAATGCATCTTTGCCAGCGCAGTGGCAGTTTATTGATGCCCTTAAAGAAATCAGCTGGACTCATACTGGTTAATAAGTGAAGTACCCACATTTTCATATGGGTAGTTGTACATAAACATTGAAAAAAAAAAAAGATGAAACAGCTCGTAACGTTAATACCGTGTTTGAAGAGACCACGTTTAACGAACGATGAGTTTTTGGTATTCTCACTTTCGTAGTGGAAACTTTGACTTACAAAATGATCCAAGTGTTAGTGGAAGCTGATTCATAACAATCGATTTCAGAATGGTTTGAGATAGCATATCTATAATAATGACAAATTTGTGCCAAATCGGCAATATAAAGAAGTTTTTGAAATTGGTGTCGCATGAATTGAATGACAAGTAGAGAAGAACAGGCGATGGGATTTGCCTTGTGTTCATTAATCTACACAGTTGGATGGATGTGTGTGTTGTGTTTTGTGTTTTCAGTGTTTTGGATCAAATTGTAACGTTTGACGTAAATTAGATTGTTTACAATAACCGTATGCAAAAAACACAATGATTAAATCCAAAACAGCGGAATAAAATAGTGGAGGCACTAGGTTTAGCATGTTTCCATTTTGGGCTACAGCGTCACTTCAGATCAGGTGAGATTTTGATATAATATTTTAAAACATGCTTTTACAACAAGAATCGACAACCCTGAACTGTATTTCCTCGGTTAAAAGTATCAAAAGATTTTATAAAGTAAAGTAATATGATTATTTCAAATTTCAACCTATTTTGTGCACGGTCATCTTGTTTGGCCGTTTAATATGACAGGTCATTCATCTCTCGCGTGTGTAAATTATTTGTTATGTGATGATAGCAATATTACACGGCGTTGAGACTTTGTTCTTAACGTCATACGTTATATAGCTACATTTATGCTATAATCAGAATGATAAGATAAAATGAAACCATAGTAATTTTAATTAATTAATGACCTCATCCTTTGCATTGCCGTCATAATGTCTGCCACCAATATCAAAGGTTATATTTGATAGGTGATATAATAAAGTTTTTCAGTAAATCTGATTCCTTAAAAAACTTTCGTACTTGACTAATTACGTAAAAACCGTATCTGCACCTTAAAAAGAAGAAAAATGTGCATCTGTCCCTTTTTTGAGAAGGATGGCAGAATTAGATCTAATTTAATTAGATCTTAGTACGATGGGATGCCTGACAGAAAGTAGGCTCCAACAAGTTTTCTTGGATTATAATAGCCAAAGTTCTTCTTAGTGTAATAACAAGGATTAAACTTAGTACTATGATGCAATAAGGGCTCAATAAATAATAATTTTATGATAGCAATAATAATGTTAATTATTCTTTATCGTGTTCCTTTTTTTCTGTTAGGTACCTACCCACATTAGAAGGAAAGCTATACATTTAAATAAACTTACAATAGGGTATTATAATAATTCATTTTACAGCTTACAACCTGAAAGGAGAAACAAAAAATACGATTCTCGCTTCAACGTTTAAAATCATACTTACTATTTATTTTCTGAACAAACATCAACTGCTTAAATATAAATGTTTAATTTTTTTTTGTTTTTGTGTTAATTAAATATTTACAAAAAGTGGGTAAGCAAATAATTTATTAAATTTAATTACCTATCATGGTTTAATATGAAATTTATAACATTTTATTATATTGCTGGTTGATATAACATAATTTCACTATAAAGTTTTGATGAACATATTCTGTGGAATTTCCACTCACAAAGTTTTGAGTTCGCTAACTATGCCCATCGATAATTGTGTTTGTTATACCGTCTAATGAATATCGAACATCTGAAACTACTCGGTCTATTTTAATAATAATATGGTATTAAGGTGGGGCAATGGCATATTATAATGTCGGTTATCGTGTGCGATCATATTGAGACCTATAAAAGACATTGGAACTTTCCGGACATCACATTTGAGACGATTCGTGTTTGTGACAAAGGTGGTTAGACAGGTACGATTATAATAATATAATCTTGTAGATAATTTATTTAAAATATATTATTAATTTAGATTCGAAAATGTATCGTAATCTATTAAGAAAGATATAAGAATTATTACGTAAATGTATTTTTACTGATACCAAAAGTTCTAGACTTTTAATGAATAGAAATCATACAAAATGTATTTTGACCATTTTAAAATGAAACTTCAGGTCGCCATTTATTATCATTATCTTATCCATAATTTACTATGTACCTACTTGTCAGTTTAAATATTAACCTTTGCAAATATTTGTAAACTTTTAAAATATTATACTATATCTAAATAAATATTATTCGTCGTGGACAGGTAAAATGAGAGTGTCTGCAGTTGTCTTCGGATTGCTTGTGGCATGCATGTCTGCTTTGGCAGTTGAGCATGGACCACTCTTAGCCGTCTTGCACCCTGAAACAAGCTCGGATGGAAGACCATCTGTTTACTTGGTAACTCCACAAGGAAACCATAGAGAAAAGAGAAGTCTGTTACTTGGTAAGATTCCCTTATAATCTTAAAACAAACAGGTTATTTTTTTTCTCTTAAGCTTAACTTTTAATTTATTAGCTATATATATATGTTATTACATAGGGCCTAAAACATACCCAGCGAACTGTGGGTGTACATTAGTACACCTCTGCCTAACCTTACGAGGATACAATACAAGACATAACGCTAAAAATAAAGAGAATTTACGAAGAAAATATAGTAGGTTTTAGGTGGTTATTATCATCTTTCAAAAACCTAAATCAATTGAAAAAAAAAAGATTTTTAAGGATGAAAAAAAGTTAATTTCAACTTTTATTAAAGTAAATTGAATGGGTATTTTTTAGGCGAAGTTACAAAATAGAGAGCTGTCATTTTAAATTGGATACCTAATTAGGGATAGTTAAGAGAGTAAAGTGATTTGTTTTCGTTCTGTACTTTTAGTAAGGCTTATCATTGTGACTTTGAAAAGAAAAAATATGTTTAAAAGAAGATTACTTTAATAATATGATTATGACTTTAATTCAAATACAAAGTTTCATTTTTTTTTTATGAATTAAGGACAAACATAATTTTGTTTAAATTTGAGACTTAATAATAACAATATATTTTGTATCTTTATTGAATACATCATTTAGTTAAATGTTTTTATAGAAACATAGCTGTACCCCGCTGTTTCACCCGTGTTAATTTTATTCGACAAACCTCGCCAACGCACCCATGTAGTCAATTTTTTATACTTCGTGTAAAACTATCGACATTATTATGAGAACTAAATTAATTTTTCAAATTATAATATACCCTGGTGAATAAAAAAATTAAATCTTTTCTTTTTATAATATTGGTATACATTTAAAATCACGTTGTTATAATCGTCAAAGCAAAATAAACATGTTTTCAAAGAATGTTCTTTGGAGATCCTTTTTCCAGTTGTAGAAACTAATATACTTATTATGTGTATGTTTGACCTTGATATACGGCTGTGTAAAAATAAACACTCCAACATATACGAATCCACTTCTCGCGGCGCATATTGATTTTATACTTTAAATATTTTTAATTTTAACACTACAATACTAGCTGTGCCCGCGGCTCCGGCCGCGTAGATTACAGGATGCCGTCGATGGGGCACGCGCGAATCTTATTACCCCCGATCCCGATTATTTTAAAGTTAAAAATGCTTATTGTGGATGATCCTTAGAAGATAGATGTATGCTCTTGCTGAATTTATTGTAGGTATTTTCTAGATCTACTATTATGTAGTACATAAATTTGATATATCTCTTATAGTTTACTCAGCTTAGGCCATTTAAGCGCCCGAATTGATTCACCATGACAAGTTTTTTTTGTATTTGCGTGTAACCCCCTAATTATTTTTCTAAAATAAAAGTAACTTAATTTACTCCTTATAACATCAGCTATCTGCCAATGAAAATCTTGTCAAAATCGGTCCAACCGTTCCGCAGATTACCTAGAACAGACAGACAGACAAACAAAAATAAAAATAAATGTTTTTTTGTTATAGTTAGGTACAGTAAATACGTTCATATGTAATTAGTAAAAAGCTGTTATATTATCATTAAAAACAGACACTTCAATTTTATTAATTGTATAGATAGACTATAGGAGATGAGATTGATAAACTCGAACACCATATGACCGATTACCATGAAAGTTGGTGATAGGTCTATGTATTTTTTCATGGAGAAGGTTTTATGCCATCTATGAACGTGATAGGTGGCGCTGTGGTCTACTAAATATTGACCATTAGAATGGGCACAGCAACGTCTGTGGGACCAGGTAGTGCAATACTAACTCAAAAAATTTAGACTTATCTTACATTGTTTCCAATACGTGTATTCAAATTTTACACTCTCGTGAATGTTCAATCGTGTGCGTGTCTTCTACTATACACAGTGTTAATTACAATCACATTCTGTACACATACAGTTGCTATGTGGAATTCCCACCGGATTTCAATTGATATCCAAGCTGTGACGTGCCGTGAAACTGATTCGTGATAATAATATTAGTAAACATCCCTGTGGACCAAAATACTTTCTATCTCTGGACATTAAAGGAGTGTTAGTAAAATTGTGAAAAGTCTCTTTGCGTTACAATCATAGATTAATAAAATAGTCTTGTTTATAATTTATATAATATGTATACTGTGTGTGCTCCACGGTTTCACCCGTGTTAATTTTATCCGACGAACAACGCATCGCCAACGGACCTTTGTAGCCTATCATAATTATTATTGTCACTTCCCGCAAGTACAAATTATTTTAATTTTTCATTATCTCCAAAATATATACTCTATAGAGAACAATTTTACTTCATAAAATTATCTTTATGATGAAGTAACTTTTGTTCGTGAGGATTAATATGCCATGTCTAAAAATAATGCTAACAAAAATCAATATTTGAGGCTAGCTGAGAAATGTAGGCTAATGTTAGATAGCCTATACTAATCCTCATGAGTCTGGCTATCATATACCAAAAGAAAAAAACCTCTAACGCCTTTTTTATATTAGTATAGATAAAAGACTTCAATTAAGAAAATTATATTAAAATAATTTGGGTTTCGTATAACTTAATTTCATAGTATACTTAAAATATATCACAGTATTAGTTATTTATATGTACATAAACGCAATTTATAGAGGGAGATAATGGGAGATTTGCCTGAAATAGTTGTTCGTGTTCACATGTCTCCTTGGCACAGTAAAGCTCCACCCCCTTACTACACTGACACAAACACAAAAAGTATAAATACGGCACAGGTACTCATATTTCTCATGCACACTAAGACATTTGCAGCAACACAAATTAAATAACTAATAGCACACATTCACATAGAAGGTGGCGCATAAGCCTTTAGCCACAGATTGTTAATAAACACATGTATACAACTAGAGATAAAAACTGGTAAACGATATAAAAATGGAAAAATATTATATGCTCTATTTTGTAAGGGTTTCATTTACGGTGAAATCAAACATTTTGTATAAAAATATTTTATTACAACTTCGAATAAATGAACAACAAAATAACAACAATAATACAATAACATGTTTTTTTCATTTTTGTTTAGATTGTTTTATTGTCCAGTAAATTATTTAACAGTTGGCATTTGTACAGTTACGATGTTGCGTTTTGCGTGAAATAATGTAGTCTTAAATCAATGTATCTCTCCATCACAGCTTTTAAACGCATTATTAAATAGTTTTCATAGGTGATTGGTTGAACTAATGAAAATAAATTTTACCAAAAAGATTCATACTAATAAAATGCGGCATGGATTTTACTACGATTTTATCTAAGTATAATAATCAAATAATTGTATTACTATCATCCGGGCTAGGTGTGGACTGTGGACATAGAAAAAATATCGACAGCTACACGTATCACATCAACGTCTCTATTTCATGGACGAATCTATTGTCTTATCGTTACGACCGCTAACATTAATCCATTGCGCCGTTAGTTCAACTTATTCATTAATCAATTTCTACTAACACAGCAATGGTTTCTATTTGTATTGAAAAAAACTGGCTTGATAGTTTATTACGTTTCAACAAACATTAAATGATGTTTTGCTGATTTTTATAGGAAAATCAATATTTTTTTAGTATTTACGTGTGGAATGAGAAGCCATCTTTAACGTAATTCACATTACAACTGGAATTTTTACAAACAAACACTGAACAACGTGGCATTTTGTCAAAAACCAACAGATGTGTACTCGTTCACGGTGTGAATTTGACTACAAACAAAAATCGCCATCAAACCAAGTTTAGGTAGGCCAAATGAATTCGCACTCAATACGCCCCCGAACCATATCTCCCTTGTTTTACTGATCTGAGCATATACTTAATAGTAAACAATGATGATGATTTTAACTTTTTGAGCATACAATTTATTTATTGTTCTTTCACGTATATTTCTAACATGATATAAATAGACGGATAGACTGATAAACCGAGGTACATTATGTAGAGATAATATACATACATATAAAAGACTACAATAATGTACGGTAAGTAATGTAATCATTTCAGAATCCGTTCTATTCCCTACTTATTCGACTTTTTTTACAAATTCGTCTATTTGCACTACATACAAGGAACCTTTTTTGTTCTACAATACCGCTGTTTTTTTTTAATCGTAGCAAGTTAAATTGGTGGCACTATTATTTATTCTAAAATAGGTGCTGGAGCACTTGGTGCTGGTGCTATTGGTGCCGGTATCTTAGGCGCGGGTCTCCTCGGGGCTGGAGTGATAGGCGCTAAGGCCGGTTTCATCGGTGGAGCTTTGGCTGGTGGTGCGCTCGGGAGGAGTTACGGCGGCTACGGTGGTCACTATGGTGGTGGATACGGCGGGTACTATGGACACGGTTACGGTGGATACGGTGGTTACAGGTACGGAATAATTTAATTTTTAACCGACTTAAGAACCGTTTTAGACGATTATTTCTTGGATATTAAGAAGATATCTCAAGGTTGGTCTCATTTTGGTTTAATTTGCATGGAACCTTTGACTTCGAAGATACAGAAGGGAGCAAAATAATTGAAGTTGGTTTGTTGAAGTGTAGATCCGAGTATTTTTTTTTTAATTCTTTGTAGGTTTAGTGTTTGACCACAATCTTACCGAATGTTAAGTAACGATTTGACTCAAGTTGGTAACCTGTGCGTGCCATCTGGTACGAGACTTGGCTCTCAAGTGCAGCTGCTGGAATACCCCTATAAGTGTTTGGCGACAGATTTTCAACTTTAGGGTAGTGGCTAGTCAGGCGGGTATTAGAAAAAGCTTTACCATCCATCATATTATTGTTTCATTACGATCTTTTTCTTCACTGAAAGCTCAGGTTCATTGCAGGGATTGAACTCACGTCAATCGACGCGATGTCTAAGTATTATTATATATTAATTTAGATTCCATGTCACGTAATAAAAAACGTTAACATTGTAAAGTCGTGAATATACGTCTACCTATTTTTGATATTACAATCTGTTCCAGATTCCCATGAAATTTTGGTGGATGTATTTTACGTCTCAGATGAATTCAAAGTATAAAGTAAAAGTCCGAAGACGTAATATACTTTTTATATATACGTAGTAATTTTTATAACATTTAGAACTTTAATGTATAGTAATAAAATTATGATTCATTACAGGAGTTACTACCCGTCGAGGTACTACGTGAGCTCGTGGTGATAAATGATGACGTTGCGTGTTAATTGGACAATCGTTATGATCGTGTTTTTTTTGTGATATATGTTTGATTTTATGATTATCAAGACCCATGGTGTATGAAAGAAATATTAGTATTTTATTAAAATTTTTAATTTTATTGCGTTTACGTTCGATGCAGTTGTTACCTGAAAAATTCCTAAAGTACAAAATATTCAAATTTTTTACGATTATCCGTGTTTTCGATATTAGCTTGCAATATATCATGGGTGCTTTTGGCGTTTATACTACCGATGGTGTGTGATGGAGCGACACTGCCGTCGAAACAGCATTAACGGAGATGGATGGCACCGGTCCATGCCGTCGCCTCTTTAATCTCTACCTACAAAAGAGATAGATATACGACTAATGTTCACACTGTATACCTGCGATCATAAATCCTTCTGTTATCGTGAAACGAATGATTACTACCGACAAAAATATTATTTTATGATCTTACCACTGATTCGGTACGATTTAATCCTTTTTTATGTGTTAGGATGTATTCATACTACATACACTACATGTAGATAGCTTGTCAGACACACAATGGGGGCGCTTTGTATTTCCTTTCGTGAAGGTCATAATAATAATAGACTCACAAAAGCCGTCTATATCGTTCCGAAACAGATCTGTAAATGGGGGCAACAATGACAAAGATTAATTACAGCCCAATAATGACAGAACAATCTTATCTGACGCTATTGATAGAATAGATTATGAGCGTCGTTTGAGCCTAAGCGCTCCTTCACCGGAACACAAACTATAAAGCCTACTGTGAATTAATCATTATTTTGCATTGTGATCTAGCTTCTCAGATATTATTATACTAAAGATGTAACTGTATTATTTAATATTAATATCTTTATGCTGATAAAGTTTTTAGGATTCCGTAGTCAAATATTCTTTAGCATGAAGAAAATGAAACTGCTGTAACGTGTCGTGTCGTGTGTCGTGTCTGTGGTAAACCACTACAGCGTATCGTCCGCGCACTACCTTCACTTTTCACTTTCAAAAATATACTGCCTGTTCCTGTTTTTGTTTTTATAATTTTTTCCCCTAATATTTCTATACCACCAACATCCGTTTAACAGTACGTTTCCGGTCTAAATTCATTCTGCAAAACGGAAGTTAGTCACGCCATCTATACATAGTTTTGAACATCTTATACATATTATCTTATAAATCTATACAATTGATAAAAAAGTGTTTGTTTGTAATGTCAAAATAACAGCTTTTTACTAATTTCATATGAAAGTATATACGATATGACACCTATAAAAAAAAAACCATACCATTACGCCTGTATACCCCGAAGGGTTAGGCAGAGGTGTACTAATTGTACACCCACAATTCGCCGAGTATGTTTTTAGGTCCTATGTCATAGGGGGCGAGCCTATTGCCATTAATCGGGCAATAAACCAAACTCCGAGCTGATACTAGGAATTTCATAGGAAAAACCCAATAACACTTTGCTCAACCTGGGATTCGAACCCAGGATCTCGCTCAGCAGTCGCGCTAACGACCACTAGGCTAACGAGGCAGTTAAACCCAAAACACATTAAAAAAAATTTTGTGTGTCTGTCTGTATGTTCCGAGTAATCTCCGAAACGGTTGGACCGATTTTGACGGGACTTTCACTGATAGATAGGCTGATGTTATTTATTTCATGATATATATTATGCTGATAGGCTACTTTTATTTCACAAAAAGAATTAGGGTGCCGTACTAATAAAAAAAACAGGTATATACAATGTAACTTATCAGTATGTATGTAAAAAGAAATTCTTAAAGTATTTTTTGGTAATATACTATTAATCATAAATGTAGAATATACATCTATGCTATTAAAATATTAGATAAAGATAACATGGATGCTCTCTGGACATTATCTTGATATATTTGGATAATTACGTTATTTATCATTGTATTAATCATTTAAGTTTATCTAAAAGTGTTACTTTTTCGCATATCTATATTAATGAATCTGTAGTTCTGTCTGTACATTTAATATTTATCCAAAACTTCCCTATAGGTATACTATATTTACGATACATAATGATCATGAATATGCCACTAAACATTTTTTTGTGTCCGTCTGTATGTTTGTATGTCCGGAAATAACTTAAAAAAGGCTTGATCGATTCTTATAAAATTTTATATACGGGATGCTTATGCCTTTGGTCAATTGAATAACAGATTTCAATATTACTTTTATAAATCGTAAGGGGAAATTTTCAAAAAAAAAAAAAAAAAATTCTTTAATTCTTCACCAATTTTGATGAAATTTTGTACACGTGAAGTATAAGTAAGTACCTAATTGATGAGATATAAGAATTATCAATATTCGTTCTAGAAATCGTGAAAAAAGAAGTACAAATATTAAATTTTCATCAATTCTCAACCGATTCTGATCAAATTTTGTAGGCGAAAAGCATACATCATACTATAATTGAGAAGCTATAAGAATTGTTGATCTATTAGAAATCGTTGAATAGAATAATATTGTTCAACCGATTTTGATGAAAATTGTACCTACATGGGAATACATGCCACTCCTCGGTTGATACAGCTTAAGAATTGTCAACAATATGAGTACACATAAAATAACCGGATGTAAATAGGTATTTCGCAGTATCAAACGCGTGTGGAGCCGCGGGCACACCGCTAGTCTATAGTATAAGACTACTATAGCAAACTATTACGTTACCTAACTACATCTACATAAATTAAACAAATTTACCTTACAATTTCGCTCCAGGTTATTTTTTGTAATAATTTTATCCATTATAAGTTCATACCACGTTACTTTTATAAAAAATAAGATAGGTTGTATTTATTATTGTAGCGACATCTACATAGCGACATCTATCGAACCACATAAGACGCATCCTACTATCCTACATTGCGCTATAGAAATTAACTCAATCGTTGAGTATATATACAAGAACCCGACTACTACCGTTGGGCAGCTGCCCGCCAGACATAACACCCGTCTGGCCGGAGGGTCCTCCCTTTTCTATAATTCTTCTACATTATTATAATTTATTAATATTTCCAAAAATATTAATTATCTGGTGATTACTAGATTCATGAATTACACAGTTACATGAACTTTTTTGATTCCGGAGAGTTTATCTGTTATAAGTTATAAATTAGGCAATCTGTGAACTAGTGAATGATCAATGTCTTGTTGAATACTATTGAAAATACCGTCCTGAATAGTCAAACATTCGATGAGACAGCTTTAAACGGTAAGCCTATGGTAATATAACTAGCTGTTTTAAATAAGTACTAGGTTATTCGTTCATTTTTATATGAGTAGGTACTAAGTTATGCCCTCACACTTATGCACCATAATTATATCCTTCTTATCTATCATTTATCAGTTATTAACTTAAAATCAAAATCAAAATCCGTGCAAATATTAGCACATTCAATGAAGTTTTATAAATATACGCGTTATACTCTCACTAAATGCAATTTCAACACGGTACAGATTTTGTTATCAGAATGTTGAAACAAAAAAGATAGAAAATCACAGCGTAAAGGAGGAAACTCTGTTGTCAAAAAAGGATAAAGGTTGCTTCTCGCTCACGCCGGTATCAAGATTGTCCACCGTTCTTATACTCTACTTATAAAATACTAGCTGGGCCCGCGGTTTCGCTCACGTGAACTACAGAATGCAGTCGATTAAGCACACGCGTGAATCATAGAAACTTTCCATTTATTATATTTATAAGATAACACTGGTTAAGCTATGACTTTTATCAGGATAAAAAGTACCCTATATGTTATTTCAGGTCATAGACTATCTATGTGCTAAATTTCATTACATCTGTTAAGCGGTTTTTGCGTGATTGAGTAACAAACATCAAAACATACACACTTACACGTTTATTATATTAAGTAGGATCATTGAGCACATTATAGAATACTAGCGATCCGTTCCGGCATAGCACTAGTGCAATTTCCTAATGTGGTGTCGTTTATGTTTAAAAATCATGTTCGATCGATTGAGAGTTTATCGCTTTGGTTTTGAGAACTCATAAAATATTAGGTCTTTACCTATGAAATTGCCGTTTTGTATGAAAAAATTTAAACGATTTTTTTCATTTATTTTTTATTTGTATTAATCGAAGTAATCACCCATGCAATCAATGCATCTTTGCCAGCGCAGTGGCAGTTTGTTAATGCCCTTCTTAAAGGAATCAGCTGGACGGGAGGCAACAAATTCTTCTAAGGCATTTTGTACTGCCTCTCGGGTATTGAATTTTTTTCCCGCCAAAGAGTTATCCAAATTCTGGAAAAAGTAGTAGTCTGTAGGCGCAAGGTCTGGTGAGTAGGGCGGATGACGGAGAACTTCCAACCCCAGTTTTTGCAACTTGGAGACCGTCTGCTGTGCAGTATGAGGTCGCGCGTTGTCGTGCAGGAGCAGCGGAGACGAGCGATTGACCAATGCTGGTTGTAGATGTGCCAGCTTCTCCATCATTGTGTTCAGTTCTTCACAGTACACATCTGCAGTAATGCTCACCCCGTTTGGTAAGAAGCTGCGATGAATCACACCGGCGCTAGACCACCAAACAGTACCATCACTTTTCTAGGGGTAAGTTTTCGTTTAGGGCATTGTTTAGGTGCTGAACTAGGATCCAACCAACTTGCTGAGCGCTTGCGGTTATAAAAAAGAATCCATTTTTCATCGCAGGTAACAATGCGGTTCAAAATTCCTTCATTTGTGTGTCTGTTGAGCAGTGCAAGGCACGTCTCGACGCGTACTTCGCGCTGGCGATCATTGAGTTCGTGGGACACAAATTTGTCAAGCTTTTTTACCATGCCAATTTGACGCAAATGGACCAATATTGTTTTGACGCTAACGTCGAATGCTGCTGCTAATTCAGCCGTAGATTGTGTATCATCAGCTTCCACAATCGCCTTTAATTCGTCATTGTCGACCAAAGTCTTCGGACGACCGCGAGGGTTTTTTTTTTCAGGTCGAAATTCCCAGAACGGAAGCGAACAAACCAATAACAGGTGGTGCGTTGATTTGTAGTGTTAGCTCCGTAAACGTCGTTGATGTTGCGTGCCGCTTGTGCCGCGTTGCTGCCAGGACGGTACTCATATTCCATAATTACTCGAATTTTTAACGTATCCACGATGACAAAAAAGATTGAATGCGATGAAAATGTAACACAAATCAATAAACAAATAACTACTTTTGGAAACCGAATTCCATGTTTTTAAAATAAAATTAATTTGAAATTAGAATTCTTAGCCAAACAAAAAATATTTTGATTTGAAATGGCCAGTACTGCAGAACGGCAATTTCATAGGTAAAGACCTATTATATAATATAAAGAATCCATATTTACGGAAAGTGCGCTTAGCTTTCGACTCGCTATATATATATAGGAAGAAACGCGGGTTGCGACAGTGTGCACCGATCAACTGTTTCGCTGCGAGTGATTTTTTGGTTGCAGATAATTTTAAATCTGTTATATCTTGTACAGTGTATATTTAAATAATACTATGTACAGGGTAATTTTTAATATACAATAAATGACTAAAGTAACATATATTACATTTACATGTGGATATGGATTAATACTACACTCATCAAAAAAGTCTAAGCAACATATACTAATTTAAATTTTAGGATGGTTCTTCACATTATAACGTTGTATTTTATTTTTAACATAATATTTTTAGGGTTCTATGATGTAAAAATAACAGCTGTTGTCTTTATGAGTTCTTTTAATAACAGAAATGTACAATATTACAATATACTGTAGAAACTAAGATACATAAGAAACTAAACTTTTTTCTAACAAAATGAAATTTCTAAAGAAAATGTATTTATTGTGAAAGAATAGAACAATTTAATACAAAGTATGGGCTCCTCTGCTATTCAGAACTTGTCGGCAACGATTATTCATTGAATTAATGAGACTGTTTATGTCATCTTGCGGTATTCGCTCCCAATGGAATTGTAGCAAATCCTTCAGCTGTTGGGTTGTTGTCGCTCCGTCCAAGTCTTTCAAAACACGTCTCTGGAGCATGTCCCATGCGAGCTCGATGGGGTTGAGATCTGGCGATTGTGCGGGCCAGGGCAATACCCGGATGTTCTCCGTTGCAAAGTATTCACTGGTTCGCCGAGCTGTATGTGAACGCGCATTGTCATGCATCAACCTAAAATCGGAGCCAAAGGTTTGTGCAAATGGGTAGACATAAGGTCTGAGAATATCCTCAATGTAATTTTCAGCATTCATGTTTCCATTTACAAAAACGAGCTCAGTTCGCCTGTTCTTCATAATACCCGCCCATAACATAACTGTTGAGCCGCTGTATGGATGAACTTCCTGAACGCACCTGAGCCTTTCAGTATTTCCGGGCCGACGATACACTCGCACCCTTCTTGTATCAGGCTTAAACCCGAATCGCGACTCATCGGAAAACATAATTTTATCCCATTGTTCCTGGGTCCATGTTATGCGTTATTAGTTTTAAATTAGTATTTAAATTTAACACAAATCCTAAAATAAATGGATGCTGTAGTTAAAGAAATATACGAAAAAAAAACTTTGACAGAATTTTTATATATTTTTAGTGATTGTGCGCGTCTTACGGAAACAGGTAGTGCATTCCCAAGACTTGCAGTCTGAACTGCGAAAGACTTGGCAAGAAAATGTGTGGTATTTATCGGTACTTTCAGTGTCACGTTTTCCGATGACCCCAGGCAACGCGTATACGTATCATAAATAAAGGAATCTGAAACGTTTTTTCAGATAACAAGGAGGGAAAAATAGAATTCGGTAAAGCAGAAACGAAAAGTGAGCATTCCGGCGAAGTCTAATTGGCAGCCATTAAGCTTGATACGATATTAGCTTGACATATGCTCTCACTGACATTTATGTAAATCTTTTTAAGATCTATAATTATGTACTACATTAATTAGATATATCTCTTATGGTTTATTCAGTGTAAGCCAATTAAGCGCCCCAAAATTGAACTAAATGAACAATAATATAATAACAATTTTTTTTTCATTTTTTGTTTCCATTGTTTTGTTGATCAGTAAAATGCAAATATTTATTTAACAGTTGGCATTTGTACAATTACGGTGTTAGGTTTTGCGTTAAATAGTCATCAACGTATCTCTCCATCATAGCTTTTAAACGCATTATTAAATAGTTCTTCATATGTTATTGGTTGAACTCATGAAAATAAATTTTACCAAAAAGATTCATACCAATAAATGCGGCATGGATTTTACTACTATTTAATCTAAGTATTAAATAATTGTATTACTATCATCCGGACTAGGTGTGGACTGTGGACATAGAAAAAATATCGACAGCTCACGTATCACATCACATCTCTATTACATGGACGAATCTATTGACTTATCGTTACGACCGCTAACATTCATCCATTGCGCCGTTAGTTCAACTTATTCATTTATCGATTTCTACTAAGACAGCAATGGTTTCTGTTTGTATTGAAAAAAACTGGCATGATAGTTTATCACGTTTCAACAAACATTAAATGAAGTTTTGCTGATTTATATAGGAAAATGAATAATTTTTTAGTATTCACGCGTGGAATGAGACGCCATCTTTAATTCACATTACAACTGGTATTTTTACAAACAAACACTGAAAACAACGTGGCATTTTGTCTAAAACCAACAGATGTGTACTCGTTCACGACGTGAATTTGACTACAAACAAAAATTGGTATCAAGCCCAGTTTAGCCAGATGCGTTCGCACTCAACACGCCTCCGAACTATATCTCCCTTGTTATACTGATCTTTGCATATACCTAATAGTAAAAAACGATGATGATGATAACTTTTTGAGCATAAAATTTATTTATTGTTGTTTCACTTATATTTCTAACATGACATAAATAAACAGATACACTGATAAACCGAGGTACATTATAGAATGTAGAGATAATATATAAACAATATATATGTAAACGACTACAATAATGTACGGTAAGTAATGTAATCATGTCGTGCCTGTGTCGTGTCGTGCCTGTGTCGTGTCGTGCCTATGTCGTGCCTGTGTCGTGTCGTGTCGTGTCTCTGTCGTGTCGCGTCTCTGTCGTGTCAGAATCGTGCTTCGTAAAAGCGTCTTTAACCTTCGTAGTTTTACCTCCTCACCCATATTTGTATGCGAGGTAATGCCACTTCTGAAATTTACCACTACAGCGTATCGTCCGCGCACTACCTTCACTTTTCACTTTCAAAATTATGCTGCCTCTACACTGTTCCTGTTTTTGCTTTTATAATTTTTTCCCTTAATATTTCTATACAACCAACATCCGTTTAACAGTACGTTTCCGGTCTAAATTCATTCTGCAAAACGGAACGCCATCTATACATAGTTTTAAACGGATGATGTTTTGACATTGTTGAATCGGAAGTTAGTCTCGCCATCTTATACATACTATTTTATAAATCTATACAATTGATAAAAAAGTGTTTGTTTGTAATGTCAAAATAACAGCTTTTTACTAATTTCATATGAAAGTATATACGATACGATACCTATAACAAAAAACCATACCATCACGCCTGTATTCCCCGAAGGGTTAGGCAGAGGTGTACTAATTGTACATCCACAATTCGCCGAGAATGTTTTTAGGTCCCATGTCATAGGGGGCGAGCCTATTGCCATTAATCGGGCAAGACACCAAACTCCGAGCTGATACTAGGAATTTCATAGGAAAAACCCAATAACACTTTGCTCCACCTGGGATTCGAACCCAGGAGCTCGCTCAGCAGTCGCGCTAACGACCACTAGGCTAACGAGGCAGTTAAACCCAAAACATATTAAAAAACGAAACGGTTGGACCGATTTTGACGGGACTTTCACTGATAGATAGGCTGATGTTATATGGAGGCTACTTTTATTTCACAAAAAGAATTAGGGTGCCCTACTAATAAAAAAAACAGGTATATACAATGTAACTTTTTGAACACGGTACAGATTTTGTTATCAGAATGTTGAAAGAAAAGAGATAGAAAAAAACAGCGTAATTGCGGAAACTCTGTTGTCAAAAAAGGACATAGGTTTCTTCTCGCTCACGCCGGAATCAAGACAACCATTCTTATAATCTACTTCTTATATCTCACGTGGACTACAGAATGCAGTCGATCGGGCATACGCGCGAAACATAGAAACTTTCCATTTATTATATTTGTAAGATAACACTGGTTAAGTTATGACTTTTATCAGGATAAAAAGTAGCCTATATGTTATTTCAGGTCATAGACTATCTGTATTCTAAATTTCATTCAGATCAGTTCAGCGGTTTTTGCGTGATTGAGTAACAAACATCCAAACATACACACTTTCACATTTATTATATTAAGTAGGATCATTGAGCAAATTATATTAGAATACTAGCGATCTGTTCCGGCTTCGCACTGGTGCAATTTACTAATGTGGTGTCGTTTATGTATAAAAAATCATGTTCGATCGATTCAGAGTTTATTGCTTTGGTATTAAGAATTCATAAAATATATAATATAAAGAATCCATATTTACGAAAAGCACGCTTAGCTTTCGACTAGCTATTTATATATAGGACGAAACGCGAGTTGCGACAGCGTGCATCGGTCAACTGTTTTGCTGCGAGTGATTTTTTGGTTGCAGGTAGTTTTAAATCTGTTATATCTTCTACAGTATATATTGAAATAATACTAAGTACAGGGTAATTTTTAATATACAATAAATGACTAAGGTAACATATATTACATTTATATGTGGATATGGATTAATACTATATTGGAGAAAATAGCTTCGCAAATAACATAATATTTATATTCAATATATAAAAAATAAAAATGATTACTGTGAGTCAACCTAAGAAGATATAAATATGCCATCCCGGACTTTACTCTAGGCTTTCTGAAGAACTACAATTCTTTAGTACATTGTTTTGATGTATCTCATAAGGTTTAGCCAGTGTAAGCCATCCAAACACCCGAAAATTATTTTTGACTTTTTGATTACAAAGCATTGAATTTTCTCTACGATACAAAAACTTAATTGGAATTTATTGTTCATACAAACCTTCCGTAAAATATCAGATACAAGGTGTCCAGAAAGGGTATCGGGTATTTGTAAGTTCAATGAAACAAAAATTATTTGTATGCAATAAAAAAGTTTATTGTTTATTATTAGCATATGAATTGGAGAATTATTTGGAAAAGATGATGTTATCCAAATGATGACCGTTACGTTGCTGGCACTCTTCTAAACGGAAACGAAGATTGGCGATAACACGTTGACACACAGCTATCGATATTGCTGCCATTTCTGACCTGATGTTTTGCTTTAACTGGGTTAGATTCGTCGGATTGTTTTGATAAACCTTACTTTTAAGGTATCCCCATGAAAAATAGTCAAGCGGGCTAAGGTCGGGGCTTCTGGGAGGCCAGTTGATGTTACCCCTTCACGAAATGACTTTATTAGGGAATAATTCGTTAACAACTTCCATTGAGTCATTTGAGGTATGGCAAGTGGCCCCATCTTGCTGGAACCACGTTCTTGAGTTGAAACCTGCAAACTCCTGCAACTCTGGGACCGAAAAATTTCGCAACATATCGCAATAACGGTCACTATTCACATTAATTGCTCGGCCTCGTTGATCTTCATGAAAATAAGGACCAATTATGCCTTTAGCAGACATAGCGGCCCAAACAACGACCTTTGGGCTATGCAGGGGTCGTTCATGCTTTCGTCTCGGATTCTCCACTGCCCAGTACCGACAATTCTGCTTATTAACATGACCTTTCAGGTGAAAATTTGCTTCGTCACTGAACAGTATGTTGTTAAAGTTGTTAAATCGCTGCAGCATTTCGTTCGCAAAATTCAGTCGATTAGCATAGTTCAATTCTTCAATTCTTCAATTCTTGAACCAATCGAATTTTATAGGCTTTTAGATGTAAGTCTTTCTTTAAAATCGAATGTAAAGACGATTTTTTGATGTTCAACGCTTGGCTTCGCTTTCGGATGGATAAAGACGGATTTTGACGAACCGACGCCTCAACTTCTTCAATTGTTTCTTCATCGCGAACTGAACGAGGACGACCAGAGTTTTGAATTTTAACTGTCGCACCTGTATTCTCGAACATCCTGATCCATTTCCTAATGATATCGTCACTTGGCGCGTGGCGTGTACGATATTCCGCACGATAGAGACGTTGAGCAGTCACTATTGAATCACCATTACGATAATACGCTCGTACGCAAAATGCGCGATGCGTCCCCGAGTACTGTTCCATCGTGACTAAAACTCCACAAAATGGCGGACGCCACGAACCCCTCCCCGCACCCTTTAGAAGCCCCGTTTCGAATATGGCGCGAAAACAAATACCCGATACCCTTTCTGGACACCTTGTAGTGACTTTCTTTTATACCATGTATTGATATGTATAAATAATGCAACTAACAGCTGTCATGTTAGATAAACATATCGTTAGACGTCTCCTTCATGTTAGTTGAATATATTTTCATTTTTAAGCTACACTTACTTACTATTAATTTTAAATTCTTTGTATTTGTTTATATTGTAACTATTTGAATGTATTTTTCGTCAATACCGAGAAGCATAGGCTTTATAATGCTGATTGAATAATTAATTTTTATGAAGAATTAACGTAGACATGTTGCTACAAAAACACGCGTTGCTAACAAAATCTTCTTTTAGGGATAATATACAGAAATATAACGATAGAGTGTGGACAAAGTCGGTACGTAATGTACGTCGCGCATCGTCGTTTCCAAAGTGTTATTTGTCAGTGTCCTCGCCGCACCGCATCACCCGGTCACGTTCTACTTGAGTTTTATTTTAAAGACTGTTAGAAATGACAAGTACGTGCTGATGTGAACGATAAAAATGAAATTCAAAAGGTGTATTTTACTATTAGTGAAGATTTTTATTTATTTGAACGGTGAAATTCTAAGGGTTGAAATTACCTACCAAGTACCTATATCATTATCGCGTCCCTATATAGTCTAAACCTTTATTTAAATTGCTTGGTTGTAGATTTTTCTATTAAATATTCCAAGTATAAGTACGTATTTTGTATACTACGATATCTATATTATTAAATCTTTAGTTATGTTTGTACACGTAATTTTTTTTTTTCCCCGTTAGGTATCTGTTTTAAAGCAATACTGATCACAAATATGACATTTTTTTCTGTCTATCTATGTATAATGTCCGGATTACATGAAAAACGGCATGACAGATTTTTATGTAAATTTGTATATGTATTTTTAAAATCCTCAATAAAGTACACCATAAGAATTTCAATAATATAAGTAAATTAAACTTAGGAGATGAAAGCAATTCCTATGTAATAAACTCATGTGGAGCCGCGGATCAATGCTCATATCAAGTATTACTATGAAACTGAACAATGTGCAGGTTTGTTGAGAAATATAAAGAAACATTTAATAATAATGGAATAGATAAATTTTTATAAAGGTTTGCAGTATAACAAAAATCATTGAAGTATGAACGTAAAACAAACTATCATCTTTCATAAATCGAAGAACGATCAACTTTGATTTGATGGATGAGCCAAGTTTCCGCTGTATTGACTTGGTCATCTTCGAGTTACTCGCATAGACAAGATTATCTATTTTAAATATTCCCATGGTAGTCAATAAATATCGAAAATTTTCAACACTAGCTGAAGTAGCGGTTGTGCTCCCGTGGACTACAGACTGCTTTCGATCAGGCACACTCACGAATCGTGTTACCGCCGCGCCGCTCCTTTTTACATTAAAATTATATGATACGTACAAAGGGCGGCATTATTGCTGAAAGCAATCTCGTCCAGGCAACCTTTGAAAAGATATAAACATATCTTTAAAAAAAAAAAATATCTGTTGGCTTGATATAAAATCAGGGGTAGTATGAGTATAATGAGTACAAAATAATAAAAACGGCATAAAATTTAACACAAATCCTAAAATAAATGGATGCTGTAGTTAAACAAATATACGAAAAAAATAATAATCTTTGACAGAATTTTTATATATTTTTAGCGATTGTGCGCGTCTTACGGAAACAGGTAGTGCATTCCCAAGACTTGCAGTCTGAACTGCGAAAGACTTAGCAAGAAAATGTGTGGTATTTATCGGTACTTTCAGTGTCACGTTTTCCGATGACCCCAGGCAACGCGTATGCGTATCATAAATAAAGGAATCTGAAACGTTTTTTCAGATAACAAGGAGGGAAAAATTGAATTCAGTAAAGCAGAAACGAAAAGTGAGCATTCCGGCGAAGTCTAATTGGCAGCCATTAAGCTTGATAGGATATTAGCTTGACATATGCTCTGACTGACATTTATGTAGATCTTTTTAAGATCTATAATTATGTACTACATTAATTTGATATATCTCTTATGGTTTATTCAGTGTAAGCCAATTAAGCGCCCCAAAATTATCATTTTACTAAATTGATTTTTATTTATGCGTAACCCTAATTCTTTATTTAAAATATAAGTAGCCCAAGTTACTTCTTATAACATCTATCTGCCAGTGAAAGCCCCGTCAAAATCAGTCCACCCGTTTGGGAGATTAGCCGGAATAAGAGACAGACAGACAGACAAAAATAATAAAATATGGTTTTTTGTTATAAGTTTCGTATAAACATTGATATGCAACTAGCTGACTCACGCAACTTCGTGTGCATCATGTAAGAGAAAGAGAGAGAGAAAGGGTTAGAGAGAGTAGGGCCATAGGCACTGTATTATCAGGTGCCACCCGCCTCCCACATTATTTTGCATAATAAAAATGCGCTCGCGGTACTTTATCGTTATTTTGTTGCGGAGTTATTTTATAACTGTGTTATCTCCTAAGGTATTCATTTAAATTAATTACTATAAATGTCAATTTTTTTTTCAAAATTAAATGCTTGTGATGAATAACGTATTTATTTCGATAAGGATTAATACCATGTATATAAAAACACCTTCGCAAATAATTCATTATTTTGGAACAAATTTTATTACTATAAAGAAGGTTATATTGAGTAAACCTTGAAAGATATATATGCTATCGCAGACTTTCTTTTTACTTTTTAAGAGAAACAATTCCATCATACTCAATTGTTGCGTAACTTTAACCATTTACGCAACGAATGCAATGGAAGCTCTCAAAAGAAATAAAATTTGCCTATTTTTCCAACATTTTTCATTGATACTCCGCTCCTATTGATCATAGCGTAATGTTATATAGTCTATAGCCTTCCTCGATAAATGGGCTATCCAGTACTGAAACATTTTTCTATTCGAACCTGTAGTTCCTGAGATTAGCGTGTTCAACCAAATAAACAGCTAAAAAAAAAGCTCGTTATAAAGCTTCAGCTTTATAATTTTAGTATAGATTAGTATAAAGCTTTTATTTTGACATTAAAAACAGACACTTCAGTTTTATTAACTGTATAGCTGGAATAGTTCTTTTCTTTGAAACGTATTTTACAATGTATTTTTTATTTATTTTAATTGAAATGCCATTACAGGGTATAAACTTATTTCGTGGTGTAAAGGCTTACTAGGAAAACTTTAAAATAACTAACTT
The DNA here is from genome assembly GCA_033032175.1 of Saturnia japonica. Lineage (NCBI taxonomy): Eukaryota > Metazoa > Arthropoda > Insecta > Lepidoptera > Saturniidae > Saturnia > Saturnia japonica. The sequence continues at coordinate 5,468,207 of CM065311.1, read as the reverse complement.
TACCCAGTATTAATAATACCGTAAAACGCTTGTAAAAAGAAATATATCGAAGATGAATTGCTTGTGCTAAGAAGTTCTGTAGGTAGTAGAGAGTTACACTCATTTTCCTACCCTTAGTCTTATTTTATTATTTACAATTTATATATAATAACTTACGCCAGTTTATTTGGTAAATAAAGTTTAGTAAAACAAGAATTAAAAAAATTGCTGCAACTTTGTGGTAAAATCATTAATAGAATGACGAGTCGATAAAATATTTTTAACCTACTATTGCAAGTATATTATAACAAATTTTTTAAAACATAAAAACAAATGAAATATAGTAATAAATTGTTTAAAATTTATTTGCAGATTTATATTATCTACAAAATTGATAATCATTTCTTTATTACTAAGTGGAATTTTACTTAAAGTATAAAGAGTACCACGGTTTACTGGACCGCTGCCCGCACCCTGTGAAGTTTGCTATATCTCTCTTAAAGGAAGGGCGGAAACTGGAAAGTTTCGCCGGCTTAACTCGTTTATAGAGCCCGCTATCGCACCCCAGAGGCCTAACCTCCTTCTTACAATTTGAAGGTACCTACTAACGGTTATGCATTATTTAACTACTTATAATGGTGTAATTCATATAATGAAGAAGTAGTTTCAAACGTTGTATTTTACTACTGTCTTATCCTTATAATTTTATTACTTCTAAAATAAATATAATACTATTGAACATAGATCTTATATAGTATACTATATGTTATAATGCCGAATTACAATAACACAGGTATTTCTTTGGCATAAAATAATTTTGTACTTCACTTTACCTAATTGGTCCAACGTAGACATGTGATCGCCTACAGAATATTTTAAAGGAAAACTTACAGCAAATTTATTTATCATTATACTATACTAATATATAAATGCGAAAGTAACTATGTCTGTCTGTTACGTTTTCACTCCTAACCGCTGAACCAATTTTTATGAATTTTGTTATAGAGATAAAAAGGACATAGGGTATACTACTTTTTGTAGCGAAAATAAAATTTTAAGGGTAAACAATAGTAGATGAAAGTATGTAAGAGAGAAAGATCAGCTTGCATGACAGCCAGTTTGTTGATTTGAAATAAAAGCGTTGTCAATATTGATTTATTGACAGTGTTATACTTAATAAGAAATGTATTGTATTTCTAATAATTACCTATTAAATGATAGTCCAGTATTGTTTTTAAGATTGGTTAAGTGTTTTTCGACTGTTTAACTACGCGGTACGGCATATTAACTGTTTATTTTATTCCGCTGTCAAACCGCGGCTCGCGGGAGTTTATACATTGTAAGCGATATAAATGATCTGGATTATACAGTTTTGCTACAAGTGAATTATTTCATTGTGTTATTCCACATGTGGTGAAAATAAAACTTGAGTGGAAGTTTGTATGAAGAACCCATACCCATTCATATTTATGCTTTTGGTAAGAAAGGAATAAAAGGGGTTTCACGTTTTTTAAAAAACCTTCCCGTAGGCCGGTACAATAAGGTATGATTTTAATTATTTTTGAAGTTTTATTGGGACGGTTAATGTGTTGGATTCATATATATATATATATATATATTGATAATACAATACAAACAGTAATAATCCCATCTATGTTTTTTTTTTGGTATTATATAAATATAGCTATGTATATTAATAAATTTGTAGTCCTGTCTGTACTTTTAATATTTTTCCAAAAATTTCCGATACGCATTTTATATGAACGATACTCATCACGAATATGCCCTTAAAATTTTTTTGTCCGTCAGTCTGTCTCGTAATCGAAATAATCTTTATTCAGTTTAAGCCCTAAGAAGGCACTTATGAAAGTCTTTTTGTATGTCCGGATTTAACTAAAAAACGGCTTGACCGATTCTTATGAAATTTTGTACACGGGATGCTTTAAATATCATCGGTTAGTTGATAGGGTTTAAGTAATTTTAATATTACTTTTAGGTAACGTAAAAAAAAAATATTTTTGTTAATTCAATTCTGTACACGGGAGTATAACTCATTCTATGAATGATAAGTAAAGAGAATATTCAAAACACTTTCGGGAAACTTAAAAAAATGAATTTTCAAAAAATTTAAATTTAATTAATTCTTAACCGATTTTTATGAAATTTTATACACGGGAAGTCTAACTATTGACATAATTAATGGGCTATAAGAATTTTCAATATTACTTCTAGAATTTAAAAAAAGTAATTCAAAAAACTTTGTAGACGGGAAACATACATCATACTGTAATTGAAAGGCTATAAGAATTGTTAATAATGCATTAGAAATTGTAAATTAGAATAATAGTTTTCAGCCGATTTTGATGAAAATTGTACACAGGAAATACGTGCCACTCCTCAATTGATACGGCATATGAATTGTTAACAATGTGAGTAAAAATAAAGGGATTTAAATAATTATTGCGTAGTAACAAACGCGTGCGGAGCCGCGGTCACACCGCTAGTAAAATATATAGCTTTGACATTGTACATTATAAACTATATTGATTAGGAAGCTATTTAGCCGAGTAAGACTTTTTGTTATTTAAATTATATAAGTTTTATTGTTTATGTATATAATTAGTTATTTACTATACGTAAAAAGCTAAATGGTCAAAATAATCGAGAAAGAAGGCCAATTATAGTATGTTATAAATGTGATATATATTTAAAGTGTTTGTAAAATATTAAACAAAATATATAAAATATAATATATAGTATATTGATTAACAATTTATATAGAAACATTGACTTTCTTACAATATTAAATTGTAGGGCTATACTTATGAGAAAAATTAAGAGAATAAAAATTAATAAGAAAAAAAATTGTATTATGTATATATTGTTAGCTTGATTTAAAAAACATTTGAATTTTTATCACATCCTATTAAATCCGTCGATTTTAAAATTATGACTTTATATTCTGCAATATTGGTTGCCAGTACAGGCACTGGCCAGCTGTTATAGACAGGGCATAAATTTTGTCTCATTATAGGCACACGATACATATACGTTATGCAATAACCTATATTTATTTAATCATATCTGATTTACAATATATTGTATTAGTAAACTGGTAATTGTTTATATCAATTAGAGAAGAACAGAAGAGAAGGTCAAAAATATCATGCGTTCAATTGAATTTTTTTTATTCATTCTTCGCATGAAGAACACCATTTTGTTTGTCATAAAGACACATCTATACCTTAAACTACACCGATGGACATAATATAAAAAAGACGAACGTAGTTCCGAACACCATTAAATAAGAAAAAGAAGATCTATAAATAATTGTATTCGGTTTAAATTGCATACCATTGGCATACTAGTAGGGGGAGGAGTAAACATATTCAATACGGATCCGTTTTAAAAAAAAAGTTACCGTGCTTCGACAATTCATACTTTAATGCAGTGTAGCCATGAAACTAAATCTAAAGATGTCCACCAACATTATCATATACGAAGGCACATATATTTTAAGACATAGTGCAATATAATCATGACAAAAGTGGCTGTGAGAAAAGTATTTTTTTCCTTTCGTACTGACTATATTGTTAGCCATAAGGGCCCTGAAGCCTCGGACAGCTTTTACAGCTTCACCGGGCTTGGAAGAAAAGTATTTTACGTGTGCTGGTGTGCGAAGACCAAATCATATGAGAGTGCTTATTAGATTGTTAGTTACCACGATTTTATAAAATCTTATTATATTAAGTGAGTAATTATTGTATATATATATATATATATATTATATATATATATATATATATATATATATTATATATATGTAATTGATATATCGGAAACAGATTCAACGATTTCGATGAAACTTTGCATTTAGATAAAGTTTTATATTCCAAGTATACCTAGATAGGTGTTTTTTTAAAACACAGAGCGAAGCTCGGTCGCCCAGATATTATAAATAAACATAGTTACTTAAGTACAAACAATTAACTTGAAATACAAGACAATTTTTAACAAAAAAGAAAACCAACTACAATGATTTAAGAATTTCCATTGTGTATCTTCGACTTTGAAGTTCCAATTCCAATAAAATTAAAATGGGACCACCGTTTGAGGTATCACAATCGAAAAAAAAAAAATATCCAAATCTGTTCATAAACAAAGATGTTATTGCTGAAAATCTATAAAAAAAATACATTCGTATCGAGTAACCTCCGGCTTTTTTTTAAATTTGTTAAATGGCATGGGTTAGAGGAGGCTTTTACCCAAAAGGGATCCGTATCACTAACACACTAACAATAAATTTATACATTAAGAATAAAAGTTTTATATAACTAATAATACTAACACTAATTTTTATTTGTAAATTGTCTATTAGATATAGAATAAAGAAGCTTTATTATTATCATTATAAAAGTAAGGAACACATTGGCAAGGTTGCACAGCTTCACGGTACGAATAAGATAATACATAGAGAACTTTTTAGTTCATGCCGAGATGGAGGTTACCGTAAAACTGACTCTGAAGCCCAGCTCGTATGGTTTTGTTGTGGAATGAAGAGGAGGGAATTAAATTGAAGAGCTATATCTGCGAAATATAGTTTCGATGTTAGCAGGTAAGAAAGACCCGCCCGGCATGTATAAACGTTTAATAATTTGAATTTGGTAAGACTATCGGCTGACAGTGAAGAGACCTTTGTAAGAAAACTGAATGCTTAAGATTTGTTCTGTGGGTTTTTCGGCGTTTCAAATCGCCAATACGTCTTGGGCTGTCGCAGTAATTAAGCCTGTGATTTTCCTCAGGAAGACGCCTTTACTCAGCAGCGGAACTTATACAGGTTGATGTTATAAAATGTTATTGTTATGTATACAACATTAAAACTTTTTAAATAAACATTAAAAGTTTAAAAGTAAATTGAAAAGTTACGAATATTTTTTGTGACAACTTTTAGGAGAAGCTGTCAAAAGGAATTTATATCTTGGAGAATCACAAAACAAATTTACAAGTTACTTGAATCAAATCAATCTCGGACCGATAAATATGAAAAGCTTTGATGTTCAATAAATCGTGATGTTTTTTGTTTTAATTTTTCTTGTTGTCAGATATAGCTTTGTAAAATACGGCTTTGTTTAGACAGGTATTTTTTATTAAAAACAATTTGTCTACCATTTTTAACCGTCTTTAAAAAAAGGAGTAGGTTATCAATTCGGTTGTATTTATTTTTATTTTTGTTAGCTCAGAACTCCGTCATTTATAAACAATTTAGAAAATTATTTTTTTGTTGGAAAGGGTGTATTTTTAAGTGAATCCCATTTTCATTTCGAAGATACATCCAAAAAAATTTCAAAATCGAATAGGAAATATATACTGATTGATATATTGGTAGGTTTATGATAATCCAAGGCTAGGTAGGTACCTAACTAAGGACGTTCTGAAGTAACTTGGACTGCGGAGGCACAGCGGAACTCTTTAACAAAAAACAACAATTTACAACAGAGTAGCATATATAATTGAAGTCGATATTGATTTTGTAAATTTTTTTTATAGATATTAACTTTTAAAACCGGATAGATTGAACATAGATGAAACCGCAAATAAAGTTTAACGCAAATATTGAGCTGCCTATTACACAGTAATAGTGCCCAGAAAGGATTTTAAATATATCATATTATTTATTCTGTAATTAATATATTATATATATTAAAAAAGTAATTTATATATACAGGTATATACTTTAACTCATCTTTGCGAGTGGTCTAAAGTGTACGTGAGCTTGGGAGCAAACAGTTTTTATTTGTGTTATCTGTGACCAGTTACCAGCAGGGTTTACGATAACGACATCGTACGCATCGTATCGCACTTGACTATCGTGCTATAATTTGATAATTCTAAGAATTCCTAAATTTCTGGCTGGAAGGCGGAAAAATGGAGCTAATAAAAAAGATCATTCCGAGGCTAAGGTTCACTACACGAGCTAAAAAAAAGTTCTCCGGAGTGATAATAAGTGAGTACGATAGTTTCATTCCAAGTACGATAAATTTTACGTCGCTGGTACGGATAGAGGCCGCTCTTCAGGTTGTGAACCTCTTCTGTGAGACAATGATGCGAAAGACGTCTTCCGATCAACACGTGTTTTTATCGTTTTGTTCTACGGGTACAGTCGGTAAAAAATACCTGATTCGTCATGGAGAATATGTTTCATCTAACCAGAAATTGTGGTTGATAAAGCGTCATACCACAATGATTAAAATATTAAAACATAAATTCTAATTAAAAAAAAAATTCAGTAATGGGTCAACTGAAAAAATAGTCTTCAATAAAGATTTTTCGTCTGCTACCAAGTCATCGTAAACCCTATAGAACATTTTTGGAGAATTAAAAAAGTTTATTGTTATACATAGCATATATAATAGCACTGTATCTATATACGGGTTTCTCATACGTAGGGCCGCGCGTACAAGTGAGTTGAACTGTCTATACAATTAATGTGTTAAGGCATTTGTTTGTAGGAACTTGTTAAATATATTTTGTCACATTAAATTCGTATCTACATTACTAATATAAATAGTGCCTACCTAAGGTACCTTAAATTTGTGAATTTGTTTTTAGGATATAACCTCTGAGACTAGAGATCTGATTCAAAAAATTTTTTTCATTTAAAGAAGTCTGTGTTCGGGATGTTTATAGACCTTATTTTTTAAATTGTATATTAAATGTAGATTAGTAAATGTTTGGCATATATTTCTTTCGTTTATTAAGTATACCATTTCTTTAACAATTGTTTTATATATATTTATTAAAAAAAACGCACCTAGACAATTAGCATTCATGGACCTTTTACACTGTAAGTAAAAAAAAACGCACAGCCTCCTAGCCTTGACAATTAGCATTCATGGACCTTTTACACTGTAAGTGAGCACTAAGGAAGAATTTTTGAAAACTCGACCCCTAAGATGGTGAAAGGGGATCAAAGTATGAGTAAAGTAACTGCGACTTGGTATTTAGTTAAGCAGTTAGAAAGTAAAAAAGGTGGTAACATAAATCAAATATGAAGCGGGCGAAGTCGCGGGAAAAGCGCTAGTGTTGTATAATTGCTAATCAACGATTTATGATAAACTGAATATAGATTGAAAGAGTTCACTGAGAGAGCATTCTGATTGAAAGAATTACAAGATAGTTTTAGAATTAAAAAAAATTTGTTAGGTTTATGTGATGACTGTGATGAGGTTCTACTTAGATATAATTTTTAATATTGAAATCACGTTCCATTGCTTTTTTTTGACGTGATAACGTCTTATAATTCGATGGAGCCGGCTGCACGCACGAAAAAACATGACTCATGAGGCGTTACCTCGCTCTGAGGCGTTCCATTTAAGGCTTGAAGTGCAAGCGAGAGCGCGGAACGAGCGACAAAAAGGCACAATCGGCCTCCGCGTTCGGCAGCGTTCGACATCTGTCTTGCATGGCATTAAAATGATACCATTCCATCAGTGTTTTCTTATGACGTTGTCACGTTCAACTATCGTCATTAACCGACTTTACAGACAACCGATTTTTTTAATAAAGAAATCTACAATACATATATTTTTAGAGATTTATTATTTATTTCAAAATGTTTCACAAACAACGTGTCATTTGTAACAGAAACAATTGTGGAAGTTTTGTTACTGTGACTCTGCACTGCACCAGGTTGCAGGTAATGGGATTAGAGCAATGGACAGCTGCGCTCGAAACCAAAACGGTCGGTCGCGTCGACTATTCCGACACCTTGATGAATATTTAACATCACTTACATTAAGTTCTGTGAAAATAAATTGCAATAACTTTGAACGTTTTATTAATTACATTATTGTGACTCAGTACATGGACAGACTACATGAAATATGGTACCGAGACATGGACGCTTACAGTTTGCATAAAGAGCCATGGAGCGCGCCATGCTCGGCATCAAATTCCAAAGTTAAGTTCAGAAATATCGCGAATCGATGTCGCACTACGGTCCACGACGTTGGAGAGATTATCACAAAACTTAAATAAAAATGGGTGGGATATATTCCAAGGCAGAGTGACAGCGAAAACGTTGACGGATTTATGGCCACGTACGGGTAAATAAGTATGATTGACGATATTTAAAATCGCTGGTCAGACATGGATATGATTAGTCCAGGAGTGAGATGAATGGATTACACAAGAAGAGCCCTTTATCGCCTATGCTGAGCAGTAGGCGAATAAGGGCTGAACTGCTGAAGATGATGATGATGACGACATAGACAGTCAAGCGATATGTTGCGATCTGTGTAATAAATAATGGAAATTATTTAAGGAGAGGCTTGATAATTAAATAAATAATAATAACCTCGATGGTATTAACGTAGATACAAATATTTCTAAGGAAAGATAATCTCGTATTATAATATAAAGGACACAACCTTGAATTCAATAACACAATTTTTATTAAGGTTTAACTTTTAACACTTCTCACGATATACAAACTATAAAATAATCGATCGTCTAAACTTTTTAAGCCTTTGGACCCTTAACCTTGTTTATGTACTGTGATTCTTGTAGCTTTGTTAGCTGTTTCTAGAAATCTAAATTTGGCGATACTGGAAATATTAAAGTAATTAATAATTTTTTTATGCAAAGGTTAAAATATTATTGAGTGATTCTAATTTATGTTATTATTAATATTATTTATTAAACAAATTACATTTATAGTTGAGTATCGGTGCACAACTGGATTTCTATTACTAAAACCCCATGAATAAAAATCTTTAATAGTGACTTTTCGGTGCTTAGTTCTTCAGATATTTATCTACATTAACTTATTTAGTTCTTGAATTGAAAATGGTATTTGAAACACTTAAGATTGATTCAAATACATTGTAATAAACCAGTAAATAAAATTACAACGTATCTTATATTTATTTAATGAGTTATTAGAAATATTACCTACTTGTATGATTTATGTTTTATACTTTTATTTCTATGAAGTATTAGGTTTATTTACTTAATTAATTAACTACCCAAGGCAATTTTCTTGGCGCTTTTATTATACGATAGTTTCAGTATGATTTTCTCAGAGAGGAGCGTTTTGATTAATTAACGAATAATAAGATGTTATTTATTGAAGTAATAATATTGAGGGGTACGAAAAACAATTTATAAATGAGATCTTATTTTTTATAGTAACACGGGAAAGTGACTGCTCTGTACCTGATGGTAAGCAACGGTAACCACCGAGATACCAGAAATACATCGCCAGTCGCTGCTGTCATGCTGGCATGACCGGTTATAGGTACATGCGAAACGCGACAAATCAAACGAAATGACGAGTTTATCACCGTGCGTATAGGTGTTCGTGACCTAGTCGAGTACAGTCACCCTAACATCACCGTTTGGTTACTGGATATACACCGGGTGATATCGGAATGTCGCATGCCTATCAGTGCCGCTACGACGGGTGTTATACTTGTTGTGTGGTGGTCGCGATCCAGACGGACACACTCTCGTGTCCTACCTCCCAGTCTTGATATAATTATAAGTGCTTAAGTACTGCTGGTGATAGAACCCTGATGTAAAGGAGGATTAAGAAGTTATATTTTTTCAATTATTTTATTCTCTTATTCCATATACTTCAAAGAGTTGTTATCAGTTTATCAATACTGATTATAGTAACTTTAGTATAGTAGGTGGGTTTACTATCGCACTGCTCATTGTTTAATTCAGTTCAACTATAACATCAAAATTAAATGCACAGAATACATATTTCGTTATTGGCAGTAACTTTACAAATAATGGCTGGTGTTGTGAGGCACACTGCATGAAATTATTGTTATAAACTGGACATCTAATATGAGTTGTAATCACAGTTGTAATACATTATAAATACGATAAAATAAGTTTAGCAGCGCTTCTAGTGTAATCGTGAACAATGTAGGAAATGAAACTTTGAAGTAAGTATTTAAAACACCAAAATTAGCACTAAAACCCTTTAAAATGTTGTATTACTTAAGTATCAACACAATGCTTATAATTTTTTACTAAATGCATATGAAATCGTATAAGGTACTACTAAAAAGGGACCTATTTAAAAAAACACAAGTTTTTATATTTTTTGTCTGTTTGTTTTATTCCGGGTAATTTCCGATTTCCGAAACGGTTGAATCGATTTTGACGGGACTTTCACTAGCAGATTGCTGATGTTATAAGGAGTAACTTAGGCTACTTTCAGAAAAATAATTAGGGTATCGCGCAAAAAAAATCAATTCAGTAAAACGACGACTTTGTGGCGCTTAAATGGCTTACGCTGAGTAAACCATAAAAGATATAACAAATGAATGTAGTATATAATTGTAGATCTTAAAAATATCTAGAAAAAGTTTAAGAGAGCATATGTCTATATTCTAAAGATCACCCACAATAAGCATGTCTTTAAAATAACCGGTAGTGGGGGTATCACGATACGCGCGTTCGCTTGATCGACGGCATTCTGCGGTCCACTCGAGCGCAGCCGCGGGCACAGCTAGTTAGATAATATTATTAACTTTAATCAAGTAGACGTGTCAGTTACCGAATATACATTTATGTGTGCCAACACAAGTGTTATTAACAACTGTGTGCTTCTGGAAATTAAGCATTTATCGCTGAGATAAACCCTTTGTAGTTTCATGAAGTAATACGAACCTCACTGAATATTCATAGTATGGGCAAGTCATTAAGCCATTACCGTCATATTAATGAGAGCAAATTCACTTCACTGAGTAATTTTCATAGTAGTCTCACAATGCTTAAAGTACTTTTATAAAAGATATTTATACTGTTTCTTTCCTTATAAATGATTACATTGATTTGATTTTAACTTTTCTATAGGTAAGATTGTACTGATACGTCATTTATATAAACCTATATGAATGAGATAGGTATTTAGTATACCAGTAATATATTTGTCTAAACGACTTTTTTGTTTGTGATTTTTTATAAATATTACAACTTTAACTTTCTGCCTACTACGGTAATAAAGAGCATCTGTGACGACTTTATTGTTCATTGGACTCGGAACACACCTCATTAACGTCACGCTATCAGTACACAGGATATAGTTTGGCAGGTTGGATGGTGAAGTTTGCTCCGATGAGCTGAGTAGACGGTAAAAGTTGGCACATCAATATGCAGGGGCGCCTGGCTTCTGGCCAACACAGGACACGCCAATTGAATATTTTGGCAGTTTCAGTTATCTTTAATATATCCGCAATACAAAACTTGATATGAGTTTAATGGTGTGTTCATAACAACATGTCTATTTATTATTATTGCGTCTTACAGTCCTATAAAGCACTCGGGTGTTGTAAGGAATAAATTTATAATATATTTGATATTAAAAAAAACAGTTTTTAAAGTTAGTAATATAGCAATAAATCTAAGGTCAATAACGATATTAGTTACAACAGAATGAATAATAATTTAAATTTATAAACCAGGATTCAAAATTTCATTAAAAATAATAGTGTTCCTGACATAGTAGTAGCGTTTAAGTTGAAGACAGATCAATCAATTAATTTTGTTTTTTGGTGAGCGATTTCAATTTTAATTTTCCACTTTATTACAGCAATTTGTTTTCTTATGATTAAGTGGCATTATTCACAAAGTGAAATAATGATTGCATTCTTCTTAGGCTAAAAGTTCTAGCTTGACCATACAATAAAATTATAGTAAGCCCTAGTGTATTAGTCCGTAATTTCTGTGTTTCCGTATTTCTGTATGGGTTTGTGTGTGTGCATGTGAAGCATTTTATACGTAATGTACTATAATAAAATAAAATAAAAGTTTATTTATTATACATATATCAAAATAGAAGCATTCTAAAAACTATCTAATACAAGATAATTTTTTATAAAAAAGAAAACCAACTTGAATGATTTTGAAGGGTTCCCTCGTGTATTTCCGAAGTTGGAGGTCCAATACCAATGAACATAATATGGGACCACCGTTAAGATTTCCCTTACCCAACAAAAAAATAGTCATCCAAATCGGTTTAAAAACAAAGAAGTATGGCTGAACATCCATAAAAAAAAACCATTCGAGTTGAGTAACTACAGTCCTTTTTTAAATTCGGTTACTAATAACAGATATTATATAATAATATTTAACTTACATTTTAGACCATTACATACACGAATAAGACCATTAAAAAATCATCATCTTTGTCAGCTTGATTCAACCTACTGCTGGATATTATAAGCATGTAAATAAGGAATAATACTTTTTACATATTTTAAAATATGTGTAGTGTATACATACATACGTATCGTATTTTAGTGTATCAATGTCGGAAATGTTAAAGACAATAACAGATCTATCTTCATTCTTCAGATCTGAATTGTGTTTCAGATTTAGTAACAGTATTGTGTAGATAACTTTGTGCTTTGTCATTCGCGTAACACTGGATAACGTCGATTAATTTGGGTTCCTTTGTAGATTGCTTTGAGTTTTCTAATTTTAAATTATTGCGCTTGTGATTTGGATACGCGACGCTATTGTGATGTCAGTGACCGATTATAAAACCATAATAAATGACTTTAAAAATGGTGTTGTGATATTTGCAATTATTTTAAAAATGATATATTTATGAGTATTTGTTATTGCAAGTTGGTATTTTGTTCTACTATTTTGTATGTAGGCAAAGTTATCAAACATCCAGTTATCACATTTTAAAGTAGAATTCTGCAGACAAAATAAAATCACTATTTTCCATTATTTTCATTTATCATGAGGAATTAATAGTGCTAAATGAAAATTTAGCATCTGAACGTTAATTTTATTTAGGTACAGAATACAACACTTAAATGTTATAAATTTTATATTTATATTTTTATATAATTTAGTAAACATTATTAATAGCATAAACATCAAAACAGCTTTAACCATTTAATAGTAACTTTACACTAATTATTATGAAAGGAGATTAATGGAAAGGAATGGATTGGTTGCGAATCGTATAAAAATTATATGATAACTGACGGTAAAAGTAACGCTAGCTAAAAGGTTTGCCATACTGTGCTGTAGCGGGCTATCCGGGTTACAAATAATCCGATTAGAGTGATGGTAAGCTGTGCACCAAAACTAACATTGTTAGTTTAGCTACTGTGATATCTTCATGTATAACGTACATAGTCTGTGGCTATTGGATAAAAAATATTATTCTGCCGTCTGCGTTAGTTGCTTAAGCACAATAATCCGTGGAGGTTCCTTTAAATACTATTTTTGGAAGTGTTTGAAAGTTTCTATAATATATCCAGTATTGTGTAGGTATATCCTATACGTTAGTTTCTCTAGTGCAATAAATTTTGCCAGTATTGGCAAGAGAGGCAAATATGACAATTACTATAGTAATATTATTAGATATAGTTCTTGAAAATTAGAAACGAGAACGTAGTGATGTATAAATATTAGATATGTACCTACAATATTATTTTTTAAAGAATTTAAAAACTATGATTTCAATTATTTCTTTTTATTTCATGCCTAAGTTTAATCAGATAACTAAATATTTGATTAATGGATAGGGCTTGACTAACTTAGTCACGGAATTTTTACCTTTGTATTATAAATAAATTTATTTTCGTATGAAAAGCTGTCAAATGGTGAAATAATTTAATCACATGCTTTCCTTTTCTGAAGAAAATTTTAAAAATATGGATTTCAATTAACATGCATTATTACTGATGTGCCACGAAGCAAAAGTACAAACATGAAAACTGCTTCCAACCGTTTATTACATATATAGCTTACGTTAGATCAGCTATATTACAAGTTTAGTTGTAACTTGACATACACTTTTATTCATCATTGGCTATAATTTAAAAATATAATATGCGATTTCAAATGAAATACATATATTAATACGCTATTCATGAAATTCGATAGTAAGTAGGTACTTTTATTTGAAACTATGTGATATAACGTATTAAAATTTATGTCTTTATTAATGACTGAATGAAAATAGCTATTTAGTTTAAGATTCCTTCTCTGTTTAATCTCGAAGTTATGTTTACACAGAATATGAGCAACGTGAGTTTCCCCATGTTAGAGTCTGACAATTTTATCCCGTGTAACCGGATTTGTAATTAACTTTGTTGGATTGAAATCTAAAATTCAATTAATATTTTAACCTTTGTTCTTCGCTGTGAATTCAAAAGTTGTTAAACATGTAACGGAATATGTATGGACATTGTACATGTTATGACTAGGATTTACTTTAAGTGTGAGCGGTGAATATGTTTACGACCTTACCCGTAAAAGATACACGCAAATGGTTAAAAATATGAACAAGGGGCTTCCAATTAATTACAAAATAAAAAGGAGATATATTTTTTAGTACTACTCCAAGTAAAATCAAAATAGATAAATATTTTCATAGAACTAAATATTTATTTTATGAAACATTAAAACCCAAATGATTTTAGTCATCATTAAAATGTACTATATAATAGCACCGAACAAACGACTTTGTATTTAATAATTGATTCAAAATTTTCTTTGCTACTTCCCCATAAACCCGATTAGCAGTTGTGTTATTCTACAGTAAACAATTGTTATTTTTTTGAATAATTATAAAATAATAATTACAAATTGTTGTGGCAGAAACACTGCTGATCAGTTCCCGGAGTAATAAGCAAATATTTTTTTAAATCAATTATTTACGTTGGATTTCCGCAAAGTAACGACTTCATCAATCAAATAACTTTGTATTAACAGCAAGATAAATAATTTAATATTAAAAAAAAGTAGAATGTGTCTTTTGTGAGATTTAATTCGATTTCAGTGTTCCATTATTAATAGCTAAGTTGGCAGTCATTGTGGTTTACCAGCGATTTGAATAAGCTTTGCCCTAAGCATACTAGAGCCCAAGTCAAAGCCTGCAACAACAAGTCGCAGGGGACTGCGGCTCAAATGTAGATATGGGATTTACATGAGAACACGCAGAACAATGTTTTATTACCCGCTGTATCGTATGTATTGGAGTTTGTATTTCCCAAAGGGCTGAAACATATTTGGGATTGCATGTTGAACGAGATTACGTACTTAGTTCATTCTATATGATAAACGATAAATTATATTTATGTAATGGTATTTTGAATGTTATACTTCTTTTGGCTTGTTTAGCAGAAGGTAAAATTGAGAGCTGCGTGCTCAAAATGACCGAAGTGTCACATGATAAAGTTAGCTTTTATATGATAATAATCAATTTAATTTGATTAAATTAATGTATATCATATGTATTATACACCGGTAAATGTTTTTAACAATAAAAAAAGACAGTAATAGTTATTTATGATGATAATGTGGTAATTTGGTTTTTACAAACGAAATAACGAATGTAAGCCCGAGACCAAGTCGAGCCATTATTTTACAGCAATAGAACTAACAGTTATGCTTGTCACTTAAAGATTGAACCCATGACATTATGCTTGTAGGAGTGATCAAAGAAAATAGAATAATATAAACTTAGCCTTTATTCGATAAAATGATTTGAAACATAGATGGGCAGCGAGACATCAGTATTGATTTGATTTATTTATGGATGGAGAGGTTAAACCAAAACCGTCTGGTACCTCACTTTACTGTGGTTGGTTGTCTAAACTTAGCCACTTGTACGAAACCTAATAGACTGGCTACGTAAAAAAACTTGTTATCGCTAATAAAATAGCTAATTCCTATTGTAAAAGGAGCATTATTGTGTAGCCGAGTTCAGTTGTCTACCAGCGCAGCCTCGTGGCTTAAAGCGACAAATAGATCAAATTTTCATATTCATTTTTATACATATACATGAAAATCGCTTTTATTTATTACTAGCTGTGCCCGCGGCTTCGTTTGCGTGGACGACAGAAGAACGCGTAATACTTATATGAATCGTAGTTTCTTAAAACGTTATTAACTTTTTATTGAATAAAGATTTCGTGATAATATTTTTAAAGGACCAAGTATATTAAAGAGTAGGCCAAAAAAAATGATCAAAAGCAGTCCAGTATTTTTGCGTGATGCGCATACAACTGCAAACCTCAACCATTTTGTTTCTATAGATTAAGGAACATGGCATATTAGTCCTTACAAACAAAAGATACTTCATCATAAAGATAAATTTTGCTTTTTAGAGTGTGCTATTTGGGCACATAGTTTAGGAAATAATGAAATATTAAAATAATTTTTAATAATTATGATAGACTACATGGGTGCATTGCTGCGCGGTGTTCGTCGGATAAAATTAACACGGGTGAAACCGTGGGGCACATCTAGTATAGTTATATAATTGGTTTATCTAAATTGTGAGAAATTGATCCCGAGTGATGAAGTTTTCGTTGACGAAGAATAACTGCAAATCATTCTCGGTAATAACACCTTCACTCAGTTGGTGTTAAGATTTACGATTTTATTCAATCCAACGTCCCGGTAAATTACGAAGAGCCGAGATCCATTAAGTGCTTAAGTGCCTCCCGAGCACAAAATTGGGGATGATAATGGAAATGGGTTCCTTACTATGTTAATATGGGACTTTCCACGGGGCGGACCAATTCACGCGTTGTTTCAAGCAATATGCAAGGCGAAGCGCCGCGCCGCGCCGTGACGTCATCATTTATAATTTAAATTAGACCCCGGTAAATTATATATTATGAAGGTGTACGCGATGAACAAGCGTTCTATATTCATTATGATTATGATTAATGTGACGTAATACTGTGGCTTCATTGCAGTGAAGCGAGTTACACCACATAGGTCCTGTTTTATATTTAAAAATTAAAATTTGTGTTCAGTCTAATTACTATGAAACAGGTCTGTGTTACAATGGACGTGTATTCAGTAGATATGTCATCGGATAATTGTACGAACCGTTAGTTTATAAACAATCGAGTTAGATTGTAAACTATAGGTAGATTTTGAAAGGACACGGTTACATTTTCGTAGGTATAAAAACTGACTGAATCATATAATCATAACGCACGAGCCAAGGGAACGAAGCGAGTGCGCCGCGGTAACGGCTGGCGAGTGCCAGAAACAAATTACCCCGTAAAAATTCACATTTTTCAAGTCCTGATATCATGATTTTGTTTATTTAATAAACATAACCTCCAAAATTTAAAGCTATTAGTTAGTGTCCATTCACAATCTACCGACAGTTTTCAATTTGACTAGATTACTTTAAAACTAACGGTACCTACGTACAATTACAGAGTAACAGATATATCTCACGAGCTTGTAATTTATTGTTATCGTACACCCTGTTCGAATGTGACTCAAATGGAAATAGTCGTCCTCATCCGTAACTTCAGTACAATAAAGAAGTTCCTTTACGCTGGAGCTACAAATGGGCTAAGTTTAAGAAAGCAATCCGCCTTATATGGTCGTTACAGACCACTACGTTGGTAGGCGGCGTGAAAATCATCGGAAAGTTTCCCTTATAGCTTCATTTGAAATAATTCTTTCGGATTTTCTATTTCCATGTAACAAAGTTGCGCGTGTAAAAGTTAATAAATAATTTATTGTGAAATAAAAGTTACTGGCTAAATTTGGTAGAGGGTCACTAGAAACAAAATTAATTACGAAATAGTAGCGGAAACTTTTGGGTTGGCGTTTCTCGTCGTCTGAATAATAGTTGCTAATTGAGTTCCATCCACCTAGCTTAAGCAAGAGGTGGATGGATTACATCTGTGAACATGGCTGTTTACCTTACCGATATTACTAACGAGTCAGCATTTAATCCAACTCAGTATAGCGACACGTAGGTACTGCAGTCAGAAAACAAATAGTACTTAATTGCTAACACGTTAGTTATTGTATCAAGTTGCAGCTTCATTTAATATCGATTCTAAAAGTCTTCTACTAATCTATACAATTAATAAAATTGAAGTGTCTGTTTGTATTTTGAAATATCAGCTTTTTACTAATCGCATAAGAAAGTTTATACGGCACTAACAAAAACACAGTTTTTTTTGTTGTTTATCTGTTTGTTCCGGGTAACCTACGAAACGGTTGAACAAATTTTGACGGGACTTTCACTGGCAGATAGCTGATGTTATAAGGAGTAACTTCAGCTACTTTTATTTTACAAAATGATAATTAGGATTCCGCGCAAATAAAAATCAATTCGGAAAACGGCGACTTGGGGCGCTTAAATGGCTTACGCTGACTAAACCCTAAGAGAAGTAAAAAAAATTATCAAATTAGCTAATCACCAAATATATTAGATGCACGTTCAATGACCTAATTAATAAGAACGAATATAAACTTTGTTCACAGAAAATATTTGTTGCCATTGGATTATATATAAATAGGTAACTTTGGTATGCATCATTTCAGCTATGCTGCGGTAAAAACGAAATTAATTTACCAAATATAATTTTAAGATAAAAATTATTTTATTCGGCATACGCCTTAAAAGTGCAAAATTTCAACATGAACAGTTTAAGTGTGATTCAACCCTTATAGACAGAGATTTGTATCATTATAATAGAGAACTTTCCGTACCTGTTGGTGCGTTAACGGAAAATATTGATTGTTTATTAATATTGTGAGCTTACTCACGAATATACAATATCTTTTGGCGTACAATAGACAGTCGGTATACGTAACATTGAGTGAAACTGATGTATTGACTGCGATGTGAATACCGATCCTTTCCCAGCGATGGTTGTAGTAAAGGATACAACTATTGTCTCGGTGTTAGATGAAGGGTTTCCTTTATGCGTAGTGTTACGTGTGCATACTTTGTAAATATGTTGTCTAGAAACATAGTAATGTAAATCTAGTGTTCGTATTTCCCTTTTTACCTTCAATTCCAAGTTTAAAGCTTATCATCTTCTTTTGGAGTAAATACGTTAGCCTGAGGTTTATTTCTTTATTATTTTATGTTATATCATTAACAATTATTATTATTATTACTTTAAATATTTATTATTATTAGCTTATACTTTATATATTTAACTTATACTAGTAGATATAAAACATTTCATGCATAGTATTTATTTATTTTAAACATAGAGCAAGACAACTCTTTGGGCATTGAAAGAAAATCAGTGCTCGAGGACTCACTCCCTCCAGCATATATGCTGACTAGAGGCCCATTTGCTTCACACACATCTATTTCATTAATTATTAAGTCTTTTTTTTTTTACTATTTTCTTTTGTGTGTGTAACAAATAAATGTCTTTCCTTTCTTTCTTTCTTTGTATATATCACCTTTGAAGCCTAGGTGCAAAGTACTAAAGAAAATCATCCTAATCCTTCACTGGCGTATTTTATATATGAATGTCTCTCGCATAAACAACTCTTCGCACAGAATTGAGTCTTGTTATTTTACAGTGCCTCAATTTTTATCTTTTGCGATCGGTCCTTTTTATCTTAATGCGTCATTCTTGGCGTAATTGTGTCATTTCCGGATGTAATCCCATCTTCGTCATGTCCCTTCTAATTGTTCGCATCCAGGTAGTTGATGGCCTACCACGTGCTCTTTTACGATTTCATACGTCCGTAACGGATCTTGTAAAATGCAAAAGAACATAATAACAAATATCAACAGAAATGTATTGAACAAATTTAATTCCACCATGGTTATATAATAAAGTAATTGTTGTTTTGTGATCTCGTAACCGTCGTGTTTTATCTCTCTGGGATCTCGTTAGCGTCAGCCATCGCATCCATAAGATTAACCGTGATTAGACTCCGGTGCTTTTTCCTCTGGAATTGTTAATACTGATAACTAGTTGATTGGTGCGATAATTAACGAACAAAAGTATCACTTTATGACATAATAATCGCACCAAATTATTACACTTTATATATTTCCTTGAAGTCCACAGATTTGATCTATACAAATTTGCCGCATAACAGGTCTAGGTCCAAGTATCATGTCAAGCAAGTTTTATTATTGAAAGGTTATATTATAGGGTGGATCTTTACTCAGTGATAGTGATGTCAGGATGTAACTCCTTATCTGAATATCCACTAATAATGGTAAATGTAAACAATACACATAGTGTAAAAAAAGTTTTATAGAAACATGTTGAGATTAACCCGATCGAGTTTCTTGCCGGTTCTTCTCGATGACTCGGATATTTTCGAACGGGTGGGTAGTGTATTGACATTTTAAAATGAAATGCGTTCTCTTTATTTGGTGAAATTCTTCCACGCTCTTTGAGTAACAGTAATATTACCTACATATAGGAAACATTTTATAGTAATAAATGTTAACAAAAAATACAATTTAGTACTATAATTTGGTAATCATAAAATGTATTAAAAATACTAACCTGTGTCTTTCACGGGAACTACTTGTCTAATGTGGACTAAATGTGTTGATTTAATTCCTATGGCAAAGCGTAATAACATGTAGTGTAAATCCTTCCTCAGGTTCAGTCCTATATTAATCTAAAAACTACTTTGAAATTGTTCAAGTAATTCGTTTCCATATCAAAACCAGATTATTTTGCAATCATTCTTGTATCGGAGTTTATTTAAAAAAAAAAAACGTTAATAGCACGGAAAACTATAGTAAATACTAAAAACTCTACCTATAAATCTGTGTAAATATAATATGATTATAAAATTGACGTTATAACGATTATAGTATAATAACTTATAAAATTTACATTATCTATTAATAGGCGGTTCCTGGAGAGATGTTGTTTGATTTTTATTATGGATATTATAATAATACTGTAAAATAAACGTACGAGATAGTAAGTAAGTGAGATGGCAGGTAACCATGCGAAAGGACAACGGGGAGTCAAACGTAATTAACATGAAGCTAATGAATATGTAATACATCCCGCGTACCTAATTGCAATATAGGTAGGTAATCTCCTTGAACAAATAATGGTGTCGTTCTCCATAAATTAAAAATTATTACTTTTAAAAGTAAATATTTGATATTATTATTAATTATATTACATTATATTTATTATAAGTATAAAAATATAAGTAGATACATGATATTCGCAATTAATTGCCTTCATTTACTAGATAGTAAGAAATATCGGAATTTTAAAATAATGTGTAAAAAGACTGTGATCGTAAGACGTTCGAAAATGTTCTGTTTAAGTGTGTCCTAGTATTCTTATGAATGTACTTTCGAAATTTGACTGACAGGTCCCAGAATGTTTAAAATTTTCAGAACCAACTCTATAAATAATTAATTATAAGGCATAAGCTAATCGTGGTTACAGTAACTTACGACACATTATTCCAAAGTTAATTTCATCGGTTTTATTCCACTAAAATAAACAGAGAAAGTCAAATTTAGGGAAAATTTTAACTTTGTCTTCTGATAAATGTCAAGAATTTTGTTCCCTTTAGAGAGAAAATAAACAAGTCACTCGTAATTTGCATTAAAAGCTTCCCGGCGGACAAACGAAACGGAGGCGACGATGCCACGTTCACCGAATGCATTTCAGCTTGAAGCGCTTTTGGCATAATGTGTCAAGTTTCAATATTGTACCTACATTTCAAGGGTTCGAATTTTAATATTTTATTGAACTGCATTGTACTATTGTATATTTTCAAATTTTTTATGTTATAAGTGTAGAGGGATCAACTAAAAGAGTTTGGGATATTTCTTACTCTTTTACTAAGAACTAAAAGAGTGAAATACAAAAAATATGAAGTACTAAATAGAAAAGGCTATGCATTTTCTGTCTCTTAAGCTGTAACTCCTTTTTTACATTTCTGGTGCTAAAAGTGTCACACATGTCATAATAGTTACGAAAATGAAGTAGGTAAATTAACATTTTATTTTATGTTAGCCCTAACTGCGGCTACGCTCGCGTGGTGTACAGAATTCAGTCGATCGGGCACACGCCTTATACGTGCTACCCCCACTTCCGGTTATTTTATAGACAGTGGGAGATCCTTTGAAGATAAGACCCATGCTATTGCTGACATCTTTGTAGGTCTTTTTAAAATCTACAATTACGTGGTAAATCAATTTGATATAATTCTCTTATGGTTTCAGCGTAAGTCTCGTAAGTAAATGTGTTTTTTCCGAAATGATGAATTGATGAACCATTCACTGCTTATTTCGTACGTAACATAATGTAACAAAATATATCCTAAAACCTGTCAGATAGTAGTGGTTTTCGTGTAAATAGAACATACACGAACAAAGAGACAGACAGGGAAACGTTCAGTTTTATATTATGTATAGATTTAATATTGAACAGTGTTTTGTACGTGCGTACAATAGTAAACGGAAATTGAAAAAAAGGATAGCACTATCCCTATCTGAAACCAGGTTACACGATCTGTTTGCTAGTCCCTTCTCTGTTTATTGTTAAGAAGTAGAAAACACGCATACAGCCTACCTTGTAGTGATTCTGCGCGGACACTGTAGCCTATAACCTATGTATAAATGAACTAAGGACAGTCATAATGTTTGTTCTCCTGAGGACTGAGTTGGAACACTTTGCGTGCCAGTATGTGCTGCTAACCATACTTTTCGGACCGGAAGACACACGAAAAATGCTGCAAAAATGTGTAGGTAGTGTTTCCGCAATCGAAGCTTGCACAGATTCTACCACTATTAAATGGAATCTCAATTATGAATGAATTCATAAAGGTACTTTATGAATAATATGGAGAAAATGGATAATGGAGAAGTTAGTAAAATTGTACAAGCAAAGTTATTAAAATTTCTCCAAGATAGGATTCGGATATGTATCGGAATACATATACATCATTTCGTTAGACTTAGTAAGTACAGATAGATCGTCTGATTATTGATTAATGCTAGAACGAGACAAATATTTTTTTTACATTTGACTTATATTTTATGGTATTATCGAAAAAAAATTGTTGTGATATTATGAAGGTGATTTGAAATAAAGTTCTTGTTGTCTGACCCACGCTACATCTATGGACCTACGTATCATTAACACCACAACAAATTGTAAGTAAAATGTATTTGTTTACTTATAAACAAACGGTTGTTTTTTTAGGGATAATTTTAGATTTATTTTGTCGATATCATTTTAATTACAAAAAAGGATAATAAAATACATTAAAACAAACTTGGTTACAGATAAAATGACTATAGTTTGTATAATATAATTAATTTCTCCTTTAAATGGTGCCTTTATAGAAGTTATATTGAAACTTTTGCAATCAAGTACTTTATACTTCGTATTTAACAAACAAGTTCTACCTGTTTCGTTCATTATTTTGAATTAATTTGATTGCCTTACAAGAAAAGTTTTTATATTATTGATTATTAAAAACTAATGAAGGCATGTACTAAATGGTTTTTGACAAGTACCACTAGAATTAACTAGTACATAACGCATTGGAGTTTTGTGAGTTTTTAAAATTATCTTATTATTAATTTACAGCTCGCTATATTAATAGGCTATCTGGCCCCGTGGCACGCGTTCACTACGCACTAATTTCTTTGTCTCGTATTTTTATTTTTGCTCATAATTTTATTATTTCTAAAAGTATTATTAAGAATTCTTATAGACAATGAATTAAGGAATCACACAGGCTTAAAATCGGCCAAACGGTTTATGAATTACAACTAGACATACAAAACAGACAAATAAAAAATAAAATCATATTAGTCCATAAATTAAATGTACTGAGAGGACAACAAAATTTATTGATTTATATCAGTTCTCATTTAACAAAATTCTTGTCGATGTTCACGCGATAATGTTTAATAGTTGTACGATGCACGTGTTTTGAAACTTTCTTAGAGAAGGCGTATCGAGAAAAATCTACTCGAAGGTCAGAGATTTATGGCAGCAGTTAACGTTGCGTAACTATTTTCTTTCTATAGCTAGTGGAAACTTATCCCATACGTCGACAGGTTTTCCTTCAAAGGTGAATTTTGCAGTAAATTTATATTAATTTTTATTTTTGTAAATGTTTTGTATGTGTTGTAAATGTTTTTTTATGTTTTATGTGTTGTATCTTTAATATTTTTTGTAATAAAACTTCTTTAGAAAGAACTTGAAAGTAACTTATAATATCTTATTTCGAACGGAAGTAACGTTTTTCCGTGGCGAATTGACATTCACTAAAATCAGTTCCTATTTATTTATATATAATAGATAATTAAAGAAAATAATTTGTTTTAAAACAATTATATTTTTTGTAGAAATAGTAAATTAACTTTTTTTTAATGCTTGTTGTACGTATACCACAAAAATCAAACATGACTATTTATTTTATAGCATAATCGTAATGTTTGTTGCAAGTTCAAAGAAGTTTTACTTCAAACGCGCGTAAAGGTAGACAGACGGAGTGTACTTAATTTTGATATGATATTAAATTACCTTGAAAATACAAAATGTACAAGTCTCAATGAGGACTGGCTTAAAGCCAACAATATACAGAGTACATTGCTTTCTGTACATTTAAAGTTACTGAATCTTTAAATCACTATCTTCAATTTAATGTAAGTTATTGTATAATATTCTTTTAATTATAAATTATATAGATACTATACTTCGTAACCTCATTTGATCTTATACTTTATGTAATAATACACGGTATTAGCCCCCGTTCAGATGTAGCATACATTACAGCGCGTTAACGCGTGATAGAATTTCGAAGGTGTTCAGCTGGCGAGCGCTAACGCACGCAAGCGTCTACGGTTGCCTAACGATCACTATGGAAACGCTCGCTCAACTGAACAGCAAATAGGTATCGTCGTGCACCCAACGAACTGGTGCGTTTACAAACTTTAATTTATTTTTTTTTAGTATAAATGTACAGTGATATGGTATTGACGCGGGGGGAGTTCCGATTTGGTCTTGATCGCGAACGGACGTGTCG
Organism: Saturnia japonica; assembly: GCA_033032175.1. Taxonomy (NCBI): domain Eukaryota; kingdom Metazoa; phylum Arthropoda; class Insecta; order Lepidoptera; family Saturniidae; genus Saturnia; species Saturnia japonica. Next base: position 5,443,406 of record CM065311.1, on the reverse strand, counting down.
CTCCGTTTGTGCTCTCGACCATCACGTGACTTAATTGTTGCGATCTTATATTTGGAATTTATTTCGAATATATTGTTGCAATAACGACGTAAACCAACTGGTGTCTAACGCTCGCGTGGTAAACCGCACTTTTCGGTGCGACTTGCTTGTTTTTTATAAATCCACGGTTTTGTGGTCGCTCACTGGATACCTGACGGTGCTAACTAAAGTGAGCGGGGCGTGACCCGAGCAGCCCGCTGGTTGTCTCCTTCAGAGGCAAACGGCCAGACTCGGACGGGCCTGGGAATCTAGGCCTTTGCGGTTATCGCATAGTCTTGCCCCAGGTGTCTCCTGCCAAACCTTCCGATCCTGCACACTCCATCCCCGGGAACCTGTTTGGGCCTAGCCCGGTTTAATTACCGGTCTGCGTCCTCGGCCCCGGGCTTGTTAGGGCTCCTTAGGGTTGATAGGTCCTTCCTGTGTGTCATTGCACCTTGACCACAGGTCTCTTGCCGACTCCGATAGTCTTTTTAAGTTTTTGGCGCACCCCCCTGCCACTAAGGCAGGGAGGCCTTTAATTTAAAATAAAATAAAAATGTCCCATTGTCCTCCCTCTTCTGCCGTCATGGCAAATAACGTTACCGACCTGGCCACTTGCATAGGCAAGTTGCAAGCCAGGATGAAAGCGCTGGAATTTCAATACCAGCGCTATCAAAATTTCGTCGTATTACGGTGTCCCTCTCTAGACGAGGAATACCGTAATCTACCTGAGAACGCCTGCGTGCGTCGCACCGCTGCGACCGCGACCCGTCATGAGGCCGTTTCAGGTAGCGAGGCGGCCGATGACGTCACGGCCGCGACCGTTATACCGACTGGCGCCGCGCCAGTCGGCGCCGCGCCCAAACGTCTCACGCGCAGCGCTGCGCGTCCGTCCGCCGCGTCATCCGGGGCCGTGGCCACGTCTACGAGTCCGGATCCATCTCCGGAGATGGATACCGAGAACGACGGCTTCACCGTCGTGGCGTCGCGTAAGCGAACGGCGCGTAGCAGTCCGACTGCTCAACCGGCGCCTAAGGTAATAGCTAAGGCAGCAATCAGGGGCGCCGCCGCCCCCGCGTCCTCCCAACTCCCCGCGCCCGCCGGCGGGAAAAAAGAGCGTGCCCCACCTCCAATCATAATCCGGGACAAGGCGGCCTGGATGGGAGTCTGCAATGAGATGCGCAGACTCAAACTCGAGTACCACAAGGCTAGAAATATAGTCAACGGGATCTCTATTTCGGTGAGTTCTTCGGAAACTCACCGTAAACTCACCACCCTCCTCCGGCAGAAAGGTCTGCAATTTTATACGTATTCCCTCGCGGAGGAGCGCGTCCTCCGAGTGGTCATCCGCCGCATTCCGGTGGAGCTCGACCCGTCGGAGGTGTGCTCCTCGCTCAAGGAGCAAAGTTATCCCATCCGGGAAGTACACCGGATGTACAGTAAAGATAAGCGGCCACTACAAATGGTAGTGGCCATATTGGACCTTTCCCCCGAGGGAAAGGCCATCTTTCAGCTAGAGACGGTGTGCGGGCTCTCCGGGATTAACGTGGAGCCCCCATACAAAAACCACCAGCCTGCGCAGTGCCACAACTGCCAGCTGTACGGGCACGCTGCCCGTAACTGTCATTCTCGTCCGCGGTGCGTAAAGTGCCGAGAGGACCACCCCACACGGGAGTGCACGCGCGAGCGTGACTCCGTCGTCCCCCCGAGCTGCGTGTTATGCGGGGAGGAGGGGCATCCCGCGAATTATCGCGGTTGCCCCAAGGCCCCGCGTACCACGCGGCCACGTACACAGAGGCAGGCGGCCCCCCGGGCGGCGCCCCCCGCCTCAGCCATCAAAGCGCAACCCCTGCTGGCGTCAGGGGAATTTCCCGCGCTGCCGGTCCCGCGCCAGCTCCCGGCCGCCGCCGGCCCCTCCGCACCCCGCGTGGTGCAACCGCAACCCGTGCGTTCATCGCAGAACGCATGGGGCCCCCGCCGCCCCAATCCACAGCCCCTTATGGCTATGGATATTCCCGCGCCCCGCGCTCCTGCGCCCCGCGCGCCCGCTAACACTGTCGTCAATAGTAACGACCTAATGATACTGCTCACCCGCGAGCACGATATCCACGAGCTCATCGAATACAACGACCATTTGGAGCGCTTCGGTCTCATCAAGACCGCTTGCGCGTTCCCCCGCCTCGTAGAGACACTACAACGTCTCGATCGCGAGGCGAGTAATAAAAATTAGGGCCTTTCAATGGCTAAGTTTAAACCGAAAGCGTTAAATCTTTCATTTTTTAACGCGCGAAGCCTACTTCCGCAGCGTGATCTCGTCGCGACCTTTCTTAAAGATCACCAAGTAGATGTTCTTTTAGTGCAGGAGACGCTCTTAAAGCGTAGTAAACGTGATCCTAAAATCGCGAACTACAATATTGTAAGAAATGACCGGGCCGGCCGCGGGGGCGGCACTCTCATTTATTACAAACGATCGTTATATTGTACGCCGGTAGATCCTCCGATACTTACCAATATGGAAGTATCCGTGTGTAGACTAGGAATGACCGACCACCCGTCCATAACGTTAGTTTCAGTTTATCTCTCGCCGAGGAAAGTGCCTCTGAGGTCTGACCTAGAAAAGCTACTTTCGCTCGGTGAATCGGTCATTATAGCGGGTGACCTCAATTGTGGACACACTTCGTTTGGCAATTGGAGAGACTCCAGAAATGGTGTTAAACTCGAAGAGCTAACGAACGTGCTAAACTTTGATGTCATAGCGCCACCCACTCCCACCCACTTTCAAGACAACTGTATGCCGACAGTGCTTGATGTAGCTCTCATTAAAGGTATCGCGCTTCGGTTACGACTCATTCGAGTCGTACACGAGCTCGACTCCGACCACCGTCCGGTCATCATGCAGCTAGGTCAACCAGACGACTCTAGCCCTCCTTCGGTCCAAGTGGTAGACTATGCTAAGTTAAAACATTATCTTGCGGACAGGCCGTCCTCGTCCAGTTTAGATAGGATCCCGGACGTATTGGGGTCCGTTGCGGATGTAGATCTCGCGATCGATTCCCTGGTCGACCACCTGCAGGTCGGCATTGGAGAGGCCTCGAGAGAGGTCGAAGAGGCGAGCGATCGCCGCTTCGTACTCCCTGCCGACGTGCGGGCATTGTTGACGGAAAAGAACGCGGCGACTCGTGCGCACGACCACTATCCGACCGAGGAAAACCGCGCACGCTTACGCGCGCTTCAGAGAGCGGTTAGAGCCCGCATATTAGAACTCAGGAGTCACAGATGGGACGCCCTCGTCGAAGGGCTAAGGCCGTCGCATCTGGCTTACTGGAATCTAGCTCGCAGCCTCAAAATAGAGGCTTCTTATCTTATACCCCCCCTCGAGAGGGGTTCCGGTATACCGCTCGCCTTCGATAGCAGCGACAAGGCGGAGTGCCTCGCCACTTGTTTGGAGAGCCAGTGCTCTCCGAACAGTGTCGATGCAAATACCGACCGGGTCGAGGGTATCGATGGATGCGTGCGGGAGCTGGATAAGCTCCCCGCGACAGCCTCCCTGTCCCCAGTCACGTCTGAGGAGGTTCTTTCCATTATAAAAAGCCTTAAGCTCAGAAAAGCACCAGGTCCCGACGGGATCAGGAATGAAGTACTTAGGCTTCTTCCTGATCGCCTCATAGCTCTATTGGTCTGCATCTTCAATGTAGCCATAGTCCACTGCCATTTTCCAGCCGCCTGGAAAAAGGCAATAGTCATAGGTATCCGTAAGCCCGGCAAGAGCGCGTCGCTTCCCGACAGCTATCGCCCGATCAGTCTCCTAAATACGTTAGGGAAAATTTACGAGCGGATCCTTCTGAACCGTCTCAAGCCAATAATAGAGGAGAAAGACCTCTATCCGCCTGAGCAATTCGGTTTCCGTGCTAGATATTCTTGCACTCATCAAGTGCACCGCCTCACGGAGCACGTTGCATTTAATTTTGCTGAACTTTATAAACCCCGCCGTACACTTGCGGTCTTTTTCGACGTGGCCAAGGCCTTTGATAAGGTCTGGCACGAGGGATTGATTTACAAGTTGTACCGCTTTGAAGTCCCCGATAGGCTAATTAAAATAATTCGCGACTATTTAACAGATCGCACCTTCCGCTATAGAGTGGAAGGTGAATTGTCCACGCCCCGTCCAATACGCTCAGGCGTTCCCCAAGGTTCGATCCTGGCTCCTAGCCTATTTAACCTGTACGTCAGTGACCTACCTCGACTCCCGGAGGTCGAGGTAGGGCTATACGCTGACGATACAGTCTTATATGCCTCAGATAGGAATAGATCCCACCTCAGACACAAAGTCCAACGCTCCGTGACCACTCTCGGGAAGTGGTTTAACGAGTGGCGTATAGCCGTTAATCCCTCGAAGAGCGCCGCGATGCTCTTCGATGCGGATTCGTCACAGATACCGTGGAAGCTTAAACCTGTTAAGCTCTACGATAATCCGATTCCGTATGTAAGAGAGACCAAATATCTAGGGGTAACCCTAGATAGTAGGCTCTCTTTTAGACCCCACATCCGTAAGGTTAGGAACAGGGCCGCGTGGGTCCTGGGTCGGTTGCATCCTCTGTTGTGTTCGGTGAGTAAAATGTCCACGCGACATAAGCTCACGCTCTACAAGACGTGTATTCGACCAATTTTGACATACAGTTGCGCCGTGTTCGCACATATGTCCGAGTCGAGTTTCAAACGGTTACAATCGATACAGAATAGGTTCCTCTATCGTCTCACCGGGGCCCCGTGGTATGTTCGAAGCGTAGATCTCCATAGAGATATGGAGCTTCCTTCGATACATGCCTACGTTAAACAGCTCTCCCGTTCGTATTTCGACACCGCGTCGAACCACGCGAATCCGTTAATAAAAACAGCCGCCACTTATGTTCCGGCACCCACGGACATCCGGTGCAAACGCCGGCCGCGCAATATTTTTATTGATCCCGACGATCACATCGAAAATTCGAATAAATATTACACATCCGTCTCTCCAAACAGAGCGTGCCAGCGCCCACGCCCGCGTAACCACCGTTCTCTCCGCAGAGGGCGGGCGGTCAATTTCGCTCCAGCACACCCGTCACGTCCACCCTCTCTAGCGGTAACCCAAGCCTAGGTCCGTTCCTCGGTGTGAAACCCTTGGGTCAGGCAACCGCCCGCGCGATACAAGTGACACTGTACGTGCATCACTTAGCTACCTACATACAACACTACACACGTATGAACATACACACGTGCACACCACACAGGTACATAGGTTCTGTGAGGGACCTTTTTTTTTCTTTTTTTACGCTAGTTAGTTAGCGCTAGTTAGTGTAGAAACATTCTGATTACTGAATACACATACGCACGGTTCCTTCCTTCCTCCCAGGAGGAAGGGAACGTGCGTATGTGTATATTTAGTTAGCTCGAATCGTAGGTGTAGGGATTCGAATAGATCGCGACCTATTTGCGAACGCGACGACCGCCCGAGCCGAGGTCCGGCCACTTTGGCACCCTCGTGCGAGTCGTCCACAAAACTTTCGCGGCTGAGTGCCCTCTGCGCTCGCCCCCAAGTCCGGTGAAGCTGTAAAAGCCGCAGCGGCTTTAGGGCCCCTAAGGCTAACAGTGTAGTCAGTTCCGAAAAAAAAAAAAAAAAAAAAAAAAAAAAAAGTATTGACGCGGCGGCGCGGTGGCGGAGCTCTAGTGCGTGGTGGCTGTGCGGAGATGGAGTGTCCGCACCGCCGTGCCGTCTACACAAGCCCTAAGACTTGTGCTTGCTGACCGAATACTGCGCTCGTGGCCTCTCACGCTCCGTGATATTGCAGACGGACGCGGACCAGCCCGTACCGAAGCACCACGGTAAGTGTTATCTGTGGAAGCGCAGATAAGTCCCGTAACCTTGGTATGCGGTGCATGGCTGTGCGTAGTTGCCGGCCGTGCGAGATAATCCGTAATACAACGGACCGTGGGAAACCACCTTTATATTACATTTCACAGGTCATACATTTAAAATCTGTTATTATTTTATTATTTTTATCCTATAACAGCTGCACCCCATGGTTTCATTCGTTTTAAATTTTTTCGACCAAATCTCCACTGCGCCGCCAACGCACCCGTATAGCACCGTTGTTTTCACTTCCCATACTTGCCTACAGCTTGCCAAATTGCTTGACGTTCATGGTTACTGCTTTACTGCTTAGTGTCCTGGATCTGAACTCGAAGAAAGATCTAGGCTATACATATATCATCACGCTTTTCTGTATAGGCTATGCAATAATATTTTACTATTAAATTAAATAAAAGACAACCTACTTTTAAACTCTTTAAATCCTAAAAAAACATGAAAAACATTTTCACGTGACGAAGTCGCGGCGTCTCGGGATGGGGTCTACAATTTGTCCAATTTGGACTCAACGTGTGTTTTTACCATTGTACTATTTCCATTTCTTTGTATAACCTTGTACGTGTGTAAACGTCATATTTTTATAAAATAATGCATACATAATGTAAAAAAGACGCTCGTTCAAGTTTTCACAGGACCTGTCGTCAAGAAAATAAAGAAATGGAAATGGTATAGAATTAGAAACATTATCATTATTACATTTGATTTGAAATACAAATTATAATTTAATCCACGTTCACTTCAATAATTAACAATGGGAACCCAGTTTGTTTTCGATGTTTTGCTTTGGTAAAGTTGAATTACAAATAGAAAGCAAAATAAGCGTAATTGTGTACAATAATACACGGTAAGAGTGACTGAAGTTTCAGTAGGATATAACTTTTAATTAGCGGACTTTGCATAATATTAATACAGTTTAATAAATGTGTAATAGCGGGATGTTAGTTGGAGTACATCGCGGCTGGATGTGAGCCAGATGCAAAACGTACAATATATGATACGTTGCAAGAAACCTGCAAGCTTTGTCTTCATTTTGTCGCTTTGGTACTTCGACCGCTTAAATTCGTCATTAATTTTACTATCTAACTATGATTGAATGAATAATTTATTGCTCTTTTAGTTTGTACACCGGCGAGATTAATCCTATAAAGCATTTTCTTTCAGCTAACAAGCGGTAACGTGGAAAAAATAGTATTGTCGGTAGTGCAATAGAAAATTAAATTTAAAATAAAACAAAAAAGAGCAATCACAAAAATATAAAACTAGAATAGTAATAAAATTCCAATACAAGAATTTATTAAATAAAACCTTTAGCAAAAAACGGGCACTTTAGATTTTTTTCTCTACTTCAATGAATATTACAAGAAAGAGGTTTTATTAATTTGACGTTTTATTGGAATTTTATTTCAAGCGTCCTGGCATGATTCTTTATGTTCCAAATTTATTTTTTTTTATTTATCATCATCATCATCATTTCAGCCGCAGGACGTCCACTGCTGAACATAGGCCTCCCCCATAGATCTCCAGAGCGACCGATCTTGTGCGGCCTGCACCCAACGGCTCCCAGCGACCTTTATTATGTCGTCTTTCCATCTAGTGGGGGGCCGTCCTACGCTGCGCTTTCCGGTGCGTGGTCTCCACTCGAGAACCTTTCTGCCCCAACGGCCGTCAGTTCTCCGAACTATGTGCCCCGCCCACTGTTACTTCAACTTGCTAATCCTTTTGGCTATGTCGGTTACAATGAATTGAAAATTGTTATAAAAATTTTCAATATATAATTCACCCTAATTTTTTTATTAGCAAAAGAAAAATAATGATTATTGTAAAACTGTTTTACTAATGGCGCGAATTGCTAAAATTTAAAATGTTTTGGATTCTTTCTGCAAGTTAGGCAATGTAATTTTTCTTTTTGAAGTGAAACTTCTTTGCGCGCATGAGGGTAAAATATTTATGGATGAAACGCGTCACGAAGATGTGAAACGATTTGAGAGAGAGAGGGAGAGAGCGATTGAGACCGATTGAGAGAGAGTGAGAAAGGGCGAACATAAACATTTTATCATAATTTTGTAAATTATCCTATACTAAGCAGTTGTTCAGAGTAAGTAATATATTTGTTATCTTTTTGTTAATATACAATTTTTTATATTAATTCGTTTGAAGGTAAGGAAGTTTTAATATTTACAAATAAAATGTGGCATTTTAATTTGCCACTCGTCATTTAAGAATTTAATATACTATTAAAATAAAAATAAAATTATACCATACCATATCATAAATTCTCTTTTCTAAATTTTAATAAAAAAAAAAAAAAAAAAAAAAATATAATATTCACTCTACAGTTAAATAATAATCAAAACACCAACTACAATTTTAGGAACTACAATAGATGCTATTTTTATAAGATATTTAGATAATGTTGAAAGATGAAACTTATATTGCATATTTTACTTATCATAATGCTTTAGTCACAACAATACCAATAGAAATCGCATCAAATAATGTAGATATCGATGAAATAAATTGACATTAAATTTATGATTTGTATTTATTTTCGACACTTTTAATATTTTAATGGCAATTAAATTCACTAAATTCCTAACATATCTTCCTTTTTCCCTCCCTCCGAGTCTTGGAAATTTAAAGCTTTAGATTAGTATAAATATAAACTAGATTTAAAAATAGTTAGCAAAAGAAGTTTCACTTCTGAAATGTGTATTTTGTACGCACGCACTTTTTAAAATTAAATACCACGTTCTGATAGGACTGATAAAGCGTTAGGGGCCGGTAAGATTATAGCCCTACTTAAAGAAAGTTGTTCTCCAACTTAATTATGTTGTTAGTATTGTTAAACCTGTCAAAATTTAAAAATTATCCCTCAAAGTTATCTGTTAATTGAATAATCTGCCCTAAGTAAAAATTACGAACAAAAGAATATCTGTACATATAAAATTAAATTAAAAATGGATGCGTGGACAAAAATATATGACACATAATCTGGAGTGTGACATCTTCACCAAAATAAAACATGAGGTTTAGCAAGCAACTTCATAGTGTAGACATTTTAATACAAAGGACACGCGCATCGTAAAAATTCACCCTCATTTTTTCATTACGCGCCGAAAGAAGTGTAAAATAAAAGTATGCATTCACAACAGATAAAATAAAACAATTTTTGACAAAGAATGAAAATCAAGTTCAATGATTTTGAAGAGTTTTCTTGTGTACCTTCGAAGTTCATGGCCCAATACTAATTAAATAAAATAGAACCATTATTGAGGTATCCCCTTTCCAACTGTTGGAATGGCAATATAATATTAGTTGTATTTAGTTTCTAATTATACAAGGTGTCCAGAAAGGGTATCGGGTATTTGTAAGTTCAATGAAACAAAAATTATTTGTATGCAATAAAAAAGTTTATTGTTTATTATTAGCATATGAATTGGAGAATTATTTGGAAAAGATGTTGTTATCCAAATGATGACCGTTACGTTGCTGGCACTCTTCTAAACGGAAACGAAGATTGGCGATAACACGTTGACACATAGCTATCGATATTGCTGCCATTTCTGACCTGATGTTTTGTTTTAACTGGGTTAGATTCGTCGCATTGTTTTGATAAACCTTACTTTTTAGGTATCCCCATGCAAAATAGTCAAGCGGGCTAAGGTCGGGGCTTCTGGGAGGCCAGTTGATGTTACCCCTTCGCGAAATGACTTTATTAGGGAATAATTCGTTAACAACTTCCATTGAGTCATTTGAGGTATGGCAAGTGGCCCCATCTTGCTGGAACCACGTTCTTGAGTTGAAACCTGCAAACTCCTGCAACTCTGGGACCAAAAAATTTCGCAACATATCGCAATAACGGTCACTATTCACATTAATTGCTCGGCCTCGTTGATCTTCATGAAAATAAGGACCAATTATGCCTTTAGCAGACATAGCGGCCCAAACAACGACCTTTGGGCTATGCAGGGGTCGTTCATGCTTTCGTTTCGGATTCTCCACTGCCCAGTACCGACAATTCTGCTTATTAACATGACCATTCAGGTGAAAATTTGCTTCGTCACTGAACAGTATGTTGTTAAAGTTCTTAAATCACTGCATCATTTCGTTCACAAAATTCAGTCGATTAGCATAGTCCGTATCCTTCAATTCTTGAACCAATTGAATTTTATAGGCTTTTAGATGTAAGTTTTTCTTTAAAATCGAATGTAAAGACGATTTTTTGATGTTCAACGCTTGGCTTCGCTTTCGGATGGATAAAGACGGATTTTGACGAACCGACGCCTCAACTTCTTCAATTGTTTCTTCATCGCGAACTGAACGAGGACGACCAGAGTTTTGAATTTTAACTGTCGCACCTGTATTCTCGAACATCCTGATCCATTTCCTAATGCTATCGTCACTTGGCGCGTGGCGTGTACGATATTCCGCACGATAGAGACGTTGAGCAGTCACTATTGAATCACCATTACGATAATACGCTCGTACGCAAAATGCGCGATGCGTCCCCGAGTATTGTTCCATCGTGACTAAAACTCCACAAAATGGTGGACGCCACAAACCCCTCCTCGCACCCTTTAGACGCCCCGTTTCGAATATGGCGCGAAAACAAATACCCTATACCCTTTCTGGACACCTTGTATGTGTAGCAATACTGTCTTCCGATGTTTCTGTAATATCATGTGCGTTTTGAGCTCTCAAGTAATAAATGTTTTAATGTATAATCCTGCCTGTTTATTAACTTCGCCCAATACCAACAAAATAAGAATCATCTAAATCGGTTCATAAACAAAAAAGTTATGGCTGAACATCCATAAAAATAAATTCGAATTGAGAACCTCCTCCTTTTTTTGATGTAGGTTACAAAGAAGATCTAAAATGTGATACATTATGATAAATACGCGGTTAAAGTGGAAGTGCGTCCTATGAACACCGTTTTAGCCTCGCTTCTCTGTTGGAAAGCTTTTATTAATGCAAATGACGAGTGACTTGTTTATTTTCATCGTATTATTATTTCAAACAGGAACGAAACTCTTGACATTTATCAGACGGTCGAGTTAGAAAATTGATAAAACTAAATTTTCTTTGTTTATGTTAGCAAATTATATAGTACTATAGGCTAACTCTTGCCAGTCATTTTCTATAATTTTAATCGTACCAATAATTTTGGCGATCACACCCTCAGGCAAAAGGCGTTTAAACTGTTCTTTTAGAAGTAGTTGCGTATTGAAAATTACCTCGCATTAGACTGTAGTCCTGTTTTAGGTTGGTTATTATTGTTTTTACAATTTAGAGATGTGCTAAATTTTTTATTAAAAGTACTTAAATACAACATGCAATTACTTTATTTTTCTATTTTAAATGCAAGTACAAACTGGTTTTAAAAAAAAGTATTCAAATACAAAATGCAAAATACGTATTTTTAAAATTTCTTTAATCAAATAAAATAACCTTTAGTTAGTCAATTTTTTTACATATAATTTATTTTGTTGATTTGAACACCAGTAATTACTAGAAAATATAAACTTCACTTAATACTTCAATAATTGTTCAAATATTTAATTTTTCATTACCATCTGTGTAGGTAGCCAGCCTTATTATTATTCACAAGTTGGTAAACAACTATTATTTATAAGGAATAGATTTATGACTATTGGAAATAACGATGTTTATTGACCGAAGTATTGAATAACAGCTATATACGATTTCATTATTTTGTGGGCATCTATATTTAAGTATATATGTTCACAATACAGTATACCTTTAGTGCTTATTAATAAAAATAATTTGGATGAGGTATCCGTAGATTATATATTTTTCAACTACCCCATGATGTTTTTTGCCCCGTAATATTCGTCGTCCTAGTAATTTCAATACATTACATACATATTATTTACATTTTATTGTAATATTTATTGCCCATATTCATTGTAATAATATAAGATTATAATGTTTCCTTTGTTCATGTTTATATAGCTACACTTTCAATTTGTAAGTTGAAAATATAATTTTATAATATCTCTGCAGATCCCATAACGCATTATCTATATTAATAAATCTGTGAGTTTATTATTTTTCAAAATTACAAATAAAAAATAATAATTAGTATAGTAAAGTTACACTCGAAGTATTTAAAAAGACTTTTAACGCTGTTTAGAAAAGTGAAGTCATTAGGTACTCAATAATTATGTACTTCATTTTATCGAAACTAAGTAGCAGTAAAATGTTAATTTTTCTGATATTATTATTTTGCTTCACGAAACACTACTATACTAATTAAGACTTACTATATCTTTTATATATATAAAAGGATAAATGACTGAATGACTGACATATTAATGCAGAGTTCAAACTATTGGGGCTATGAATGTGAAAATTTGCTTACGGATTCGTTTTACACTGTAGATGACTGCTAAGTAAGGATTTTTGGAAATTAAACCATAATAAATTAATTAAAATTAAATTTGTGGTAAAAAGAGGATAAATTTTTGTATGAAAATCTATAACTTTTCATGATAGATCTATGAAAATTGGTATTTAGAAATTCAGTTAGAATGAACCATAAAAACATTTAATGGGACTTAACTCAACTACGACGCGAGCGAAGCCGCGAGAAAAGCGTTAGTTAAAATACATTGGGAAAATATCTAAACAGAGAAAAGCAAATATTGAACTTTTCATTAAATATTAATATGTATATGAATAATGAAATAGGGATGTAGCTTAAATTATAATTATACTTGATACGTATTTATTCAGTGGTTACATTTTCGTTTTACCATTATATTGTATTCTAAGTAGAGTGCTGTTGAAAAACTCTGTTTACTTGTTACGTATAGAACAGTGAAAAGAAAACCGCAGTCCATGCAACATTAATGATATGTAGATGGGTTACTCGACTGGTCACTTTGTACTTACAGAACAAGTGAGGATTGAATATTCTTACTAATCCGTTTCCTTTTTGAGATATATAGAAATGTAAGCAAGCCGGTACATTAATAGTAAAAATAAAAACATATTTACAGGTATTATAATTTACCAAAATAGATAACAGGTACATTATCGTTTTGTTTTGTGAAATTAGTATTATTCAATGTTTTGTCCTAAAAATTATATTGGCTACTATAATATTTAGATTAGTTTCGTAGTCTTGTAGTTTGGAAGTTTTATTATAACCAAACAAAAAATAAATCATAAATTATCATAGTATAAATTTGCCAGTCGGCTTACTATTGAAAGTGATTCGAATTTGACTTTGTTTCTTTACTACTTATGTTTTTGTTATCAAGTGGGTATTTTGTAACCAAGATTTATTTGAAAGGCCAAGAATACTGAATAACTTGCCTTTATATACAAAACATATTTCGTAATCTTAACCATTCAAGTTTTGCTCTGAGGTAATTCTTGGTAAAGAGAAAGAATATTAAATTAAATGTTTATTCAGTTTAATCTTACGTAAACATTTTTCATACATCGTAAGTTCTTAATATTTCCCCCTTAGCCCTTATACAGTGCATGTTTGTACACTACACGTATATATTTACTATATTATATTATGATATGTACAAGTGTAAAGCTATATTTTCGAATATTTAAATAAAGAACCTTCTATGTCTTGTTCGGGGATTTTTTGATAACACTACAGTTAAGTGTTCATTAAACATCGATTGTTTGAAAATCCGATAGTATTCATTGGATTGTAAAAAAAAACTATCAATTAATCTGTTAAGTATCGGTTGGTTCTTTGTACCGTATTAACGATTTATGCGAACAAGCGACCACGGCGAAAAGAGGGGCATTAGCGTGATCTCTGGGGATTTGTTGTAGTTCGATAAATTGTGTAATTTCCTGGTAAAAAATATGGAAAATTTGTACTATCAATAATTTAAGCCTGACCATCGATTGTTCAATTGTACAATTGACTATCGATTAATTGATAGACAATCGTTGTTTAAATTAACACTTCACTATAGTAGTGTCTTTTTTAATGTAGATGATGCATTTTACAGTGGTTTGAAAAGAACTACCTCGTTAGCCTAGTGGTCGTAAGCGCGACTGCTGTGAGCGAGGTTCTGGGTTCAAATCCCAGGTCGAGCAAAGTGTTATTGGGTTTTTCTCAGTAGTAGCTCGGAGTTTGGTTTCGTGCCCGATTAATGGCAATAGGCTCGCCCCCTATTACATGGGACCTAAAAACATACTCGGCGAAATGTGGGTGTACATTAGTACACCTGTGCCTAATCCTTCGGGGAATACAAGCGTGATGGTATGTTTTATGTTGAAAAGATAATAACCATGAACGATTTTCAAAGTTAAAAATATTGCAAGCATTGACGTCTTCTAATCGCAGTTAGGTACCTTTTATATTCTATCTGTGCCAAATCGAGCGTAAGGCATAATATATATTAACATTATTGTTAACATTAATTATATTACTTTAGCTTAGCTTTAGCCCGATTTTAGTCATAATTACTCGTTTTGTTAGATAGATAGACTTTCAATAGACTTCTGTTTATAAGATTTTACTACTTTTTATAGGCATATAACTTGGCACGTTTTATACAACATATTTTTGTTAGGATAAACATTATCGAAGTAGTATTTATATATTCCATTTATATATATTTTATTTTTTTCTGTTTTTCTTAATCAATAATTCTCTTTATACCTAATGAGATATTGGTTTCATAATTATTTATTTAGTTTATTTTCTTAAATTTAAAACCCATTATAAACTATGTATAACATAACTTGCATAAGTAGGAAAAAATCGTGTCCGAAGCACAGGTAGAGTGTTTACGTAAACAGGTGTGAAATGGATCGTTACCCGGCTATATTAACATTATGTTTGTTGTCGAAATATTCGCTCAGCAAAACGGAATATATAATGAGTGGGTTCGATTCAGCTCGCCAGATTTTATATGTATATACGGTTCTGGTTTCCGTTAGCAGTATTATTATGTGGTAGTAAATTCAATTTATTCTTTGTTTACCAAATATATCTTCCGTTGGAATTAAATTAGTTTATTTTGTTATGTAGTTCTGCAAAAGGAAAATGCCTAAAAAAAGGACGTAAGTAGGTTGACTTGGAATATAATCATTTTTTTAGGGACATGGACACTACATCGAATGGTAATCATAGTACAGTACCAAAAACAACGACGATCACCAAGTGATTAGCAATTTATCGCCGGTCTTTGCTATCAAGCCGGTTTGCAAGTTTCTCGACCGCTGGATACATACTTGTTGATCTCGAAATATAAGAAACCAAAAGAGAGCCACTGACGTGTTTATGAATATGTACATATATGGTGGTCGCGAGTCGCGACCTAGTGGAGAACAGATACCCTACCACTCAGCTTGGATAGTGGATGAACACCGGCGGATTCCGGAATGCGACTTGCCTAAGCGTGCACCTATGGTGTTTGTTAGACCTGGTGCTTGGTGATCATAATTCAGTTGGACACAGTTTTCGTATACTACCACTCAGACCAGATTTTAGAAGACATTTAATAATTAGCGAATTCCATAGCATAATCCCCTGTCTCTCTTCAACTTTCAAGTGAATTTTTTATGTATTAGCTCTCACAACATGACTAATGATATCTGATTTACACACACTCAGGGCCTTTTATTAATTTTTATATACTGACTGAAAAATAAATACAGTTAACCTTATATAAATTATAGTTTAGTTGAGGGACAACAGAAACGGCTCAGTACTACCTATATATTTACCAGGTAAATAAGGTTGTAATATTTTGTTGAACATGACTTGGCAACTTCTATTTCCATATAACGATATATTATTCTCTTGTAATAATTCTCATGAAGAGTAAACGTGACTTAAGCAATCAAGCTAAAAGCTCGGTTTGAAAATGTTCGCTTCGCATATTTTCCTCGAGTAAAATGTTTATTTTTACGAACGTATGACAAGTATAAGTGGAATTTGTAAATTTTTATTTATATTAAGGTGTGATGAAAATTTTATGACTATGCCAAACTGAGTCACGTTTATTATACTCACAACTTGATCTATGAATTTGTATTGTACAAAAATAGATAATCAGCTATACTTATCATATTATGAAGATCAAAAGTTAGTTTGTTTGTATGAAAGCGCTAAGATCTGGTACTACGAGTTGAGATTTGAAAAAATCTTTTAGTATTTTATTAGCCTATTTATTGAGGAAGTTGATACTACAAGGTGTCCAGAAAGGGTATCGGGTATTTGTAAGTTCAATGAAACAAAAATTATTTGTATGCAATAAAAAAGTTTATTGTTTATTATTAGCATATGAATTGGAGAATTATTTGGAAAAGATGATGTTATCCAAATGATGACCGTTACGTTGCTGGCACTCTTCTAAACGGAAACGAAGATTGGCGATAACACGTTGACACATAGCTATCGATATTGCTGCCATTTCTGACCTGATGTTTTGCTTTAACTGTGTTAGATTCGTCGGATTGTTTTGATAAACCTTACTTTTAAGGTATCCCCATGCAAAATAGTCAAGCGGGCTAAGGTCGGGGTTTCTGGGAGGCCAGTTGATGTTACCCCTTCGCGAAATGACTTTATTAGGGAATAATTCGTTAACAACTTCCATTGAGTCATTTGAGGTATGGCAAGTGGCCCCATCTTGCTGGAACCACGTTCTTGAGTTGAAACCTGCAAACTCCTGCAACTCTGGGACTAAAAAATTTCGCAACATATCGCAATAACGGTCACTATTCACATTAATTGCTCGGCCTCGTTGATCTTCATGAAAATAAGGACCAATTATGCCTTTAGCAGACATAGCGGCCCAAACAACGACTTTTGGGCTATGCAGGGGTCGTTTATGCTTTCGTCTCGGATTCTCCACTGCCCAGTACCGAAAATTCTGCTTATTAACATGACCATTCAGGTGAAAATTTGCTTCGTCACTGAACAGTATGTTGTTAAAGTTGTTAAATCGCTGCAGCATTTCTTTCGCAAAATTCAGTCGATTAGCATAGTCCGTATCCTTCAATTCTTGAACCAATTGAATTTTATATGCTTTTAGATGTAAGTCTTTCTTTAAAATCGAATGTAAAGACGATTTTTTGATGTTCAACGCTTGGCTTTGCTTTCGGATGGATAAAGACGGATTTTGACGAACCGACGCCTCAACTTCTTCAATTGTTTCTTCATCGCGAACTGAACGAGGACGACCAGAGTTTTGAATTTTAACTGTCGCACCTGTGTTCTCGAACATCCTGATCCATTTCCTAATGCTATCGTCACTTGGCGCGTGGTGTGTACGATATTCCGCACGATAGAGACGTTGAGCAGTCACTATTGAATCACCATTACGATAATACGCTCGTACGCAAAATGCGCGATGTGTCCCCGAGTACTGTTCCATCGTGACTAAAACTCCACAAAATGGCGGACGCCACGAACCCCTCCCCGCACCCTTTAGACGCCCCGTTTCGAATATGGCGCGTAAACAAATACCCGATACCCTTTCTGGACACCTTGTATAACGGGCAAAGCGTAAATAGGTTGACATTTCGATTTCCATTAAATCCAACATTAGTATTTAGGTTGCTTATTTTGTATGGTGAATAAATGAGTAAGTCGATAGATTGACTAAATAGGAAATCATACAAATTTGAAGTTTGAAATGGCAAACCTTTATCAATAGTAAACGCTTTGTATTGATATAACTTCATACTAAGACCCTCGGGAGCGCAGCAGTAATCATGAACGTAAACAATATGGCAAGCTGTAGGAAAGTACGGGAAGTGAAAATAATGTGAAGCTGTACGGGTGTGTTGAAGGGACCAAAGTGGAGAGTTGATCGAATAAATTTAACACGTGAGTGAAACCGTAGGGCGCGGCAGGTAAGAAATATCCCCTTTACCATAAAAATGTTTATCCGAAAAACGAAACATGACAATTAAAATTAAAATAACTATCAAAAATAGCAATTGTTGCGAAAATAAATCAACGAAGAGACGGTAAAGATTCAGATTCAGCAAATCTAAAATGTACAGGAGTTAAAACTCCGCATATAGCTGGCCGAAAGCCAATTCAAGATTGTATTATTTGTGTACTATTAGAGAAACCGATTTTTATTATAAAATTTATAGAAATTAAATCAGTTTACAATGCATTAAAGGCATTTTATAGATGACAAGCAAACGCCTGTAACTTCGTAAGCGTTAATTATATTGTAAAATTGAATAGCAATAAAACAGTCTATAGCCACTTAATAATAAAATATTTTTTCATTATTACTTAAAAGCATCATTTACTAAGGAAAACTTATCTGGGCATAGAGATCAATTGATGAAAAAAAGCAATAGCCTGTTGCTTGTTCTATTTTGAACTCAAAAGATGACGGAAAGTATCAATTATGAACAATCACATACAGACAAAGAAGTCAGCGAGTGACAGTTAGTACATTTAACCTTTTTACATGCATAACTTGGTTATTAGTTGGCGCCTACGTATCCAAGCTACGAAGCCAGCCTAGGCAGTAGTAAATACATCATGTTGTATATATATAAAATATAATAAAGAAGAAAAGTATTTTTGTTTCTTTGTTTGTTTAAACACGATAATCTCTGGAACTGCCAGTCGGATTCGAAAAATTATTTTTGTATATGTTAGCCAGATACACGGGGAATAGTATAGGCCAGGGTTTCTCAAACTATGGGTCGCGACCTCAAAAGGGGTCGCGTAGAAAAATTCTGCGGTCGCGAGAGATTTTAATGTCAAATATTTATTTAAACCATTTTATAACATCACTAGAGTTGGCGGAATACAGTCGACTTGCAGCGTCTAGACACGCGCATTAGTTGAAGGTTTTGAGCTATCTCCACCGACAGCAGTAAACGATCGATGATCGCTATTATTTTACTGTGGCTATACATTGTTAGTGCGTTTGTATGAGTTCGTCAAGAAACTCGCAATCATAAATGGGGTCGTGAATGACAAAAGTTTAAGAAGCCCTGGTATAGGCTATCTATCATTACGATACATTTCTCAGGTAGTCAGTCTTAAATATTTATTTTTGTTAAGCAAATCGGAAGTGGAAGTTGACCTGAACTGCTTTATCCGCGTGCGCTGACGTAATGGTTAATGATATGTAAAAACAATGCTCTACAAAAATATTGATCTTTAGTATTTCTAAAAAAGCCTGTCTCTTATATTATAACAAATAAGCCACAATAAGGTATTTTGTGGTAAACATTCGTTTAAAATTGATTTATGAGCCTTAGTTTTAGGCATGCAATATTAATCCTTACAAATAAAAGTTACTTCATCATAAAGACAATTTTATGAAGTTAAACTTTGTCCTTTGTAGCATGTTATTTGGACACATACTTTAGGAGATAATAAAAATTAAAATAATGTAACACTGAGTGCGATCACTGAACCGGAGTCTATGATTATGATTATGTTCCGGTCATGTAGTGCTGAAAGCTAAACGGGTGCGTTAGCGGCGCCGTATTTGTTTTTAATATATCACTTGATATTTTCTTTAAATAATAACCGTATTTCTTTTCGTCACTTAAGGTTTTTCAGTAAATCGTTGTACAAGGTGAGAGAATTGTTCCATAAAAAAATTTATGCACTTTCCAATATCTAGTTGTTATAGGCAGTGTATAGAATGCTGGCACTCAATGTAATAATCTAAAATGTAAAAATATTTTTTGTAATCTAACAGGTATTTAAGTTAGGTAATTAGTGTGTTCAAACAAACAAAAAACAATCGATTGAACGTTATAATATTATAGCATAAATTAACAGTATAAATTTTAAGACCACAAAAAATTTTATACAAGATATAAGATACTATATTATGTAGGTTAGGAAACATTAAAGAAAAAATATAAGTCAGAAAGTTAGAATATTTACTTAACAAAAAACAAGATGAAAAGAATAGACTTGTTGAGGTATCGGTCAGTATTCCTCTCGCTAGAGAGAAAATACCTGCGTCATGTTAACTGCTGCCATAAATCTCCGCTACTTCCGAGGAGATTTCTACTCGGTGGTACCGCCTTTGCTAAGAAAGTTTTAGTACGCGTGCTTCAGACAGCCGTCCAACATTTTCAAGTGCTCACAAGCGTTTTTACTGTGTTTATTGCTATGCTTTGTTAGGAATAAAAATTATAATAATAATATTAGAACTTATTTCTTCAATATAGTAGGTACTAATATCTTACCTAATACTAATCCCAAATAGTTAATATGTATTCCTAAAAAAAAATATTTGAGACTTAGCTATAAATATTTTATATTGCCTTTTCGCAACTAAAATGGAACGTGAATAAATATAAAATTGTTTTTCTCTTTTTATGTACATTTTCTTTTGCGGGCTCTTTTACAGAAACCAACGAAATTCACATAAGGAACCAAGAACGAATTTTGTTTACTCAATGGCTTATTGGAGGATAAAAATCGCTCTACTTGTATTTAAACAATGTCATTAGTTTTATTCGTATTAATAAATTTTAATTATTAGAAAATAAAGATTTTGAAATACACGTAAGTTACTGTTTGTATTTAGAAATCTCAAAACTAAAGTAGTATTTTAGTGGAATAATACAAGGTACAATAAAAACAATGGTTTAATTAAAATGGCGAACACTATAATTTGCTAATAACATGAACTTATAATTTATCCAGATTAAAGACAGCCAAAAGATATTTTTATTATTTTAATATTAATACATTTTAATAAGATAGTAGTGATAATAGTTTTGAAATCCGTGCAAGTTCATTCAAGTCTGAAATATTATAAAAAAATATATTTAGATATTACAATAATTTAACATTTTTATAATTAAAATTATATTTCACTAATTACATGAATTAATTCAACTACTTATTATAAATATTTCATAGTTGTTTTATTACCAACGAAATTATAATAATATACAAATTGATTTCCCTTTTATTTTTGCTCCTCCTCAGAAGAATATTTTATTAAAAGCTTTTTTATTCAATTCCTTTGCTCCCGCGGATGGCATCCATATGCCAATTTCACGTACATTTTTGTTATGTGAGGAAGTCAAAGGGTAAGTATCGTACAATATGATGTTACACTAATATAACTATGTAAACTTTTTCATATAATTAATATAATATGATATTATATATGATTAAAAACATGATATATTATTCATTTAATATATATCGGAGTAAAGGGCGCCATCTATGATCACAATAACACAACTTCTGTTGTTGTAGTCAAAACATGTTTGTAAAAGTGCTATCATATTCGGTTGGTTCGGAAACACTCGACTATTGTCGGAGAAATCCATATAAATACGACCGCCAGCTGAGGCAGAAACACTCAAGTTCGGTGAAGCTGTAAAAACCGTCAGAGGCTCCAGGGCCCCCTAAGGCTAACAGTATGGTAAGTTAAAAAAAAAATAAGGGGCAGAAACTCATTCACTCTCGAGTCGGTGAACAGTACAGACCTCAGTTGATGGTACTGTCTTCTTGGGCATTACCCTTGATTCAAAATTACAGTGGGGTCCGCATATTAAAACTTTGGAGAGAAGATTAAGTTCTGCTGCATTTGCAGTACGCAAAATTCGCCATTTAATAGATATTGCCACCGCTAGGTTAGTCTACTTAGCTTACTTTCATAGCTTAATGTCTAACGGTATTTCGATGTGGGGTTCAGCAGCTGAGGTAGATACCATATTTATATTACAAAAACGGACAGTTCGAGCAATTTACAATTAGAGACTCCGCGAATCACTAAAGAACAAGTTCCAGGAATTTCGTATTTTAACTTTGCCCTCCCAATACATCTTTGATCAGTACTTGTTTTGTATTATTTTATGTATTCTATTCATATCTAGATATGTGGTGGAATCGCCTTCCTACACATTTATTCGCAATAGAGAATGGCCGTATCGCTATAAAGTGTTTCAATATGTGGGTTTTAACGCAAACCAACCAAGTTGGGCTCACTTCAACGTTATAGGGAGTTTATCGTTATAAAGGATAACGTTATAAAATAAAGAGTTGACACTGTACTAGAAATAAAGATAAATTAGTCGAAACGTGTTTTAAACTTAGTAAGACTAATAAAAGTTTTTTAGGTAATAGTGTTAGGTTCTATAACAAGATCCCGAAGCACATTACTGATTTACCTGACAACAAGTTCAAGGACCATGTCAAGCGGGTTTTACTGTCAAAAGGTTATTATTATAGGGTGGATCATTATGTGAATGATAGTGATGTCTGGAAGTGACTCCCTCTATGCGTATCCACTAAATTATTATTATTGTACCTGTTATATTAACATTTGTACAAGTTGACAAAAGAAAAGGTAAACCCGATCGAGTTTCTTACCGGTTCTTCTCGATGTCTAGGATATTTTCCGAACCGGCAGTAGTGTTTTGACGTTCATAAGTGCCTCCTTAGGGCCTAAATTGAATAAAGATTATTTTGATTGGGAAGTCGTTAACACTACCAAACTCATAAAGAATGCCTTAAAAACAAACCTTCCAGTTTACCTGCTTCGTCATATAGTATATTATATATAAACTAGCAAACCCGAACAAGCGATGCTGTGGCTAAGATTTTTTATTTATTTATTCTATCGTTACCAACCTTTACAGGATCACCCGCTGGGCTAATATGAAAATTTGTCTGAAAATTTAATCAAAATCGCTCCAGCCGTTTTGCAGTCCATAGAACATACATATAAATAGATATTTATATGATATACCTATAAATATATTTATAATATTAACCGCATAATTTAGTACAGTCTACTTTATATGTCGCCTATCGTTTAGTTTAACGGATAACGAAGACATAATAGTGTTCCGTTTATAGTTCGATAATCTTCAGTGTAGAAACGGAGTGAAATTATTTCGACACCATTACCCCCACAGATGCCGCGTAGCACTTTTATGTGTTTGCGTCATTAAATTTAGCCACCATGGAAAACGTAGGTTGTACCCATTGAATCTTTTCCAACAGATAATAACACAATGATATCTTTTTTAGTTAAAAATCATTATCTACCGAGTCGCAGTAGAAATACTATAGTGAGTATTATATCCAATCCAAAAATCGAAAGTTAAAATATAAATTATGTTCATGTCAGGATTCTGATTTAAGATCCGTGACGTGTCATGTTTAGGAACTTTTTCTATTTTGTTTCCAAAGACTTCTATGAAGTAATTGTTTGTTTATGTAAAAACAATACATGTCAATTAATTTTTTTAATTGTGAGTGCATTATGCGTCCAAACAAAGTTATTTTCTATTATAATAAATGCGATTTCACTCAAAAATAAGCTTTAGTGGAGTCACTGTATATTGCATTTTATATGAAGAAATGAAATTATAATTATTATGAATATAGAATTGTTGGTAAATAATTATGATAATACTTATTCGTGCGAAAGTTGCACCTAATCAATTTCGCAAAACACGTCTGGTTCTTGAGACAAAGACGCTCCAAGCAGGTGTTATAGTAGCTATGACATATGTATGTGTTGTACAACCCTTGTGATTTGTGGCGGAGTGACATGCACTCATTCTGACGCGACGCCCCACGTCGCGCCCCGCGGCGCCCTACACCACTCCACAAATCCCCATTGTTTACTTTATCACTATACACATACCTATAATTGTAAGTACTAGTCATTCTATATTAGTAGGTAGCGTTAGATTTTACCGAAAGTTTGAGAGCAAATTTTTTCTGTGTATAATAAAACTTCAGAGAAGCGTAATTCGAAATAAAATTTGTTCATGTCATGCAGTTTCTTGTTAATACAATTTTGCCCTTATTGTCTGAAATAAAACAGACTACATTTCTACTGAAAAATATATAAAACTATTGCTTTCTCTTCGTTCGAAGTCGGCAATACGGTTGGTGTTGTACATTCTTCGAAAAGGGTTAAAAAGCAATGAGACAATTGGAGACTGGTTTTGTAATTATATACGTGTATAGATCTCTTATTATTGGAATCTATTTAATGTTTAACTCTTGTTCGTGTTTGAGATTGTTAGTTATTTTTGACTTGCACAAATTAACATAATTGGTAAAATTATCTATTTTTTCGCTATTTCCAGAATTGAAACGTGTGTTAGATAGCATTCATTTAAATTTTTTCTTAATGAGAAATGAACAACCTTGATAGAAAACAGGTTACTGTATTTATTGAGAGTAAGTATTTATTATAAAGGTCTATCTTTTAAAGTATCAAATAAACTTGTTTTATGAAGAAAATTCTCTTTTGTATATTTCCGTACTAATTTTCTTAATTTAGAACAAAATAATTCGCTGAAAAAGGTTTATGATAAGGTACCACATTCCAAGAAAAATATTTTCGTTTATAGAGATATTTTCTCCATTATGTAAATACAGTATTTACAAATCCTTTAGGAAATATGTAGATCGTAATGTCGTTTTAAAGAAAAAAAAAACAACTAATTATTGAAGGGTACAAAAAAACAATTTGGAAATACAAACACAAATTGGTCGCAGGCAATGATACCTTTTCCTGAGCTGTTAGATGGCGCTACTGCCTATTGTTAGAGGCAAATCCCAGATTTGCATAACACGCTCCGGATCATTGGCTGTGATTGTTTCGATGCCAGTTACAGCCCATGTAATTTGTAGGGATTCCGATGAATAAACGGTATAGATTTATAAATCGTTTTATATTACAGTTGTCTATTATATATTATCTACTGCCAGCTTAGTTATAAAAAGACTACATGCACTCTCCTTTCATCCACCGGTTTCGTAGCCCAGCCACTCTAATCCATACAAAACGACAGGTCTTATAATTGTCTTATTGATTTTCCCCATAAGTTTCAATTTTAGTTTTTATATTGTAAACAAAATATTAACAAAAGAAAGAAGAAAACTGGTAAACCCGATCGAGTTTCTTATCGGATCTTCTCAATGAAATTAATATTTTCCGAACTAGTGGTAGCGTTGTTAATGTTCATAAGTGAGGGCGTAAATTTAATAAAGTATGTATTTTTGATTTGTATACCAAATGGTTTGGGTGCTGGTTTTCTACTTTCGATTGCTGAGTACATTTTTACTTTTTGTGTCTTTTCTCTCATTAAAAATGAATTTATTAAGTAATTATTTGACCCAAATGAATAAAGATTGGAATGAAAATCTGTCCGGTAAGGTACATTACATTTCTATCAACTCTTTGTCGAAAAAATTCTGCGTGAATATTTCGCGTGGAATTTCATTACTACGAGCCTTGCTGGCTTTCAAATAAATAGGCGTTTTATTGGTTTTCTTCTGTTTCCCCTATCCGATATTGTACATCGCCTTGCGATTAAACTATACATGTATTCATTCTGTTGTGTTATCGATGGAAAATTACAATTTTTATTTATTATACTACGTTCAGTATGAATTACTAAATGAAGTAATATTGTATTTTGTATTATAATAAAAAAGATACATGTACTTATGTACGCTCGTTAGAGGGCATATCTAATTCTTACAAAAGTCAGACTAGATATTAAGTAACGCATAATATCGGGTGTGAGTATTTTCATCACAATAAAACAAGAGGTCTAGCAAGCAACTTAGACTTCACTTTTTAGACCACACAACGCGCATTGTAACGCATCTTTTTTTATACAACTAAGGTGGCAAACAAGCATACGGCCCGCCTGATAGTCAGTGAGTACCATAGCCTTTGGACGCTTGTAATGCCATAGGTATGACTAGCACGTTACTGGCCTACTCTAAGGAGCTCTGGAAACCCTAATCACCGAGGAACTCGAAACAAGGTTGTTTGACTACGATCTTCTGTAGCGTAGGATGTCCCAGTTAGAGAGATATATCCTAAAAAATTTCTCAGTACCTTCCTCTCTTAAAAAGTATACTAAAAAAACTGATTTGTTTGAATCTGTGCGTAGTGTAGAATAGATATATTTCCAGACCAAGCGCTTGCTGTAACTATTATTTCAGTTTCGTCACGAGAGTTGAAGTGTTCTAAAGCAATATAAAACTGGACCGCGAAGTTTGTTGTGACTTTTTTTAATGGTGAATAGTTTACAATTATGGCTCAGTGGTAGCGTGTACGGACACCGCGTCGATCGACCTGAGTTGGAATCCTTGCAATGAGCCTCAGCTTTCGGTGAAGGAAAATATCATGTTGAAATCATAGCATGGTGTTAGAGCATTTTCTAACGCCTGTCTGGCTAGCTCAAGTTGAAAATCTGTCGCCAAACATCAATAGGTATCTTCCGGCAGCTGCACTTGAGAGCCAGTCTTCCAAGTAGGCTTAGCGTGCTACTATCTTGGGCCACATCGTCACTTAAGAGCAGGTGAGAACGTGGCCATAACGCTAAATTATAATCAAAAAACTCATAAAAATAAATCGAAAATGAATCACCTATTGGCATCAAACATTTCGTATTAAGAAAACGCCAAACAATGATAGAGGATTCTAATAACAAAGACGGTAAAGTACGAAACATAATTTGCTTTAAAATAACAACACTACCTAAAATATAGTTGTACCTAGAGGTCTATTCATCAGAATATATTATACATAAGTGTAAAATTTGTAATATTAAAAATTAAGCTTTCTTTGCCATTATAATATGGACAACTGCCAGCTTTGTTATTAAACCTACGAATTTACTTGTGATATTTATTGAAATAAACTTGATAAAACTTACTAATTCAGTATATAGCTTACATGTTAAACATTTTTTAAATTATAATACATTGGTAAAGAATGCAAAATAGTGAATTGTCAACAGTAAAGTGAACTAATACAATGTTATTTAGAAAACGAAGATTTTAAATTAACACGGAACCCTAAAATTTTGTCGTCTTGCGTAGAATGAAAATAGTACCCGAGGGTACGTGAGAAGACGGGTGAAAATGAGAAATGCAAATAGGTTGTTGAGCTTACCCCCGCACAGAATAAGCCTATGAATGCTTGACAAATAGTATTACGGCACGATTGCTCTCTCCGCGATATCGTCTCATAATAGATTAATAAACCAGTACCTTACAAATATTTTAAAACGCAGACTACTGGATTTATAAAATGAAATATGCCACATTCACGGATCGGGACTTAATTCCGTCAACATTCAATTTCCTCCCGTGTGAAAAGGTTACGTTTCGCACTATCGTGAATGTCAAAATATCGAGCGGAAATCGAAATGAATTCAATAAAGATTAATAATTTTCGTTGCAAAATCTATCTATACAATTGATAAAATTGAAGTGTCTATTTGTAATGTCAAAATAACAGTTTTTTACTATACTAAATTCAAATAAAAAGTATATACGGTACATAGAACAAACCCATTTTTTTTAATTTTCGTCTGTGTGTCTGTTTGTCCCGAAAAACCTTCGAAACGGTTGGACCAATTTTGACAAGACTTTCACGGGCAGATAGCTGATGTTATTCGTAATCGCTTAGGCTACTTTTATTTAAAAAATAATGAGTGTCCCGCTTGTAAACGACGATTTCGGGCGCTTAAATGACGTGCTCTGAATAAGCCCTGAAATATATATCAAATTAATTTAGTAAATAATTGTAGATATTAAAAATATCTACAAAAAAATCGACGAGAGCATATTATGTCTATCTTCTAAGGATCACCCACAATATGCATTTTTATCTTTAAAATAACCGGGAGGGGGGAGGGGCTAGCACGATAGCGCGAGTGCCCAAACGACGGCATTCTGTACTAAACGCAAGCACAACCGTGGGCATAGCTAGTGAAAAATAAATTTAGTGTTAAACCATTGTGTGTAAATCGATAAATTTAAATATCGTAAGGGAACACTGAAAAAATTATTTCGTAGTACCGACATCTAACGGAAAAACTAACCCGTGCCTATATTCAAAAAGAAGCTATACGCTCAATAACAAATTTATTATTTAAAAGTACATCTTTATACACAACAATTAAGATAAGTTTTATTGCGACATTGAATATAAGAAGGGAAACGAGTCTAGTGCCTCGTTAGTGTCCGGAACCGGCATGATATTCTAGAATAAAACAAAGAGATCGAAACGAACCGTCTTATACTTTCAGGTACAAAGGTGACATACCCCGTTAACTTCAAACTCTTCTTTGTCGTCACGAAACCTTTTTTAGAAAATGTCGAATAAGATTAATTACCATAAAAATTGAAGAAAAGTTGCTAACAAAAAATACATCTAAAAGAGCCATTTCAATCTTATTGTTCTTATGGCTCAATGAGAATTTATTTTAAGTATAGAAAATAGAACAGATCGAAAAGTAAAGGTAGCAAAATATTAAATAACTGAGAGTAAGGGGGTAACTACCACCAAAATTAATTTTATTTCTAAATGGGGCAAGTTGTAAAAAGACTCGACTGCTGGCCTATATTACCTAAAATGTAATATAAGGAAAACATTTATACTGAGTTTTAAATTTACAGTTATGTAATATAATAATTCTTGTAAGTTATATCTAATTTAGAATTTAAATATGAAAAGAACTTTTTGTCGAACCCGCTAATATATAGGTACTGGTCTTACTTATAACTTACAAGTTTGGGCAGCAGTAACTATTAATCAAAAAATATTAATTTTATAGTTCTTCAAATAGTAAAATGAAAACGTGTAACATTCTATACAAAACACTATATAGTAAATAGTTGATCCATTTAACCGGATTGTTTGTGCTCTGACATGTGCAAAACAAATGACAAACATGTAAAAGTGACAAAAATGTTAAAACAAATGTCAATTTTTTGAAATAAGCGTTATGAAATAATAATGAGAGTGAATTTTTATGATACGCCTGCACATTGTAATATATTATAAAGTATGAAGTCGTTTGCTAAATCTCTTATTTTATTGTGATGAAATTAGTCAGACTCGATGTTATGTGTCAAATAACATTGAGTATGACTATTTAAAGGAATAATTTCTATCACGTATAGGTAAACGGATTCTTTTTGCAACCTTTTATTTGACTCACTATGTAATGTGGAACGCTATGTTCTAGGTCGTGAACAATGCCTATAAAAGCTTGTTTAAAAAAAGAGTTATTATAATTGTTTTTTATTAAGTATGTAGTTTGGACAAAGTTGATGAACATAGTTCCGTGACCGTTCGGAATCTTTTTTCGTCTAAAGAAGCGCATTTTACGCTAAATAGATTTGAATACAACCGTAAGTTTGAGAACTAACTGTAAGTGTCGAAGCTATATGGAATAATAGCATCCTGATGATTTAACACTCGGGCGATGTCTGCTCCGGTTTAATTTAACGCCATTTAGTCAGGGCCCGCGAGTGATCATGCTAATTTCCAATTAATAACAGACAGAGTTCTATACGTCATACTTTTAATATATACCATTTTATTCTGATAATAATGCATGTGATTAATCTAAGAAACACAAGTACAAAAATAGTCCTTTGAAAACTTATAATAACAGATTTTTTATGAGCATATATTTATGCATAGTTAAAGTAAAAATCTTGGTGGATATATAATATTGAAGATATGATGAAGACCATTTATATTTCTGGTATCACTTTTTATGTTTATTTTCAGAGGCTTATTGTTTATTTCACTTTTCTTTGATGTTATATCAATTAATGGGAAATATTTATTAGATTTTGTTTGAAAAAAATATATCGTAACCAGAGATCCATCCATAATCTTAACATATTTAGCCATGGTTTTCAGAAGAGTTGTTTGAAAAAGATTATAAACTTCATGATTTTTTTTGGGTATCATGATTCAAAGGTAAGCTCTGTACGGATATTCATTTTTAAAGATTTTTCGACTAAATATTTCTGCTAATTCAATTCACGATAATATTATACATGATTTTTTTTATTTCAGTCCCAATGATAATTGTAGTCTTGAAGTAAAAAAATACCGTAAAATTCAAATAAATTGCTTAACGTGTAGTTGTATTTTATTATAATTAAAGTTACAATGCTATTCATGTATAAACAATGAACATGTAGTTGAAACTTAAAGTGTACCTATTAAAAAATTGTATCCACTGCAAAAACAAAAATCAGGTATAATATAGAATATACCATACCGGTGTTCGTTACAGATGAGCTACTGGCTACTTTCCGCATAGTGAATTTAGTTCATGGCGTAACTGTAGCTTTCAAATAGGTAAGACAAGCGCGCTTCGTGTTTGACTTACTTATTGAAATAACGTACGAGCTTATAGCTCGGCCAACGCAAACCTAATCATCCAAAACAAACATGGGAGTTACGGCCATTTCCAGTCGTTGAGATGTGTTTATTTGCTTTATTTTTGTTTAAGAGTTTGTGGACGTGTCTTTTAATATGGCCTATCCTTTATTATGAGTTATTTCAAGTTCCATATTTTATTTCTATTGATTCGCACATCATTTTATACTGCAATGAAAATTTCTTTACTACTTATAACGTTGATACGTATTCGTCCTTAAGCAATTCACAAGTACTTCACAAGTTACTTAATTAACTTAATTCACAAACACAAGTAGAATCAATAATAAATCCTTAAATGAAATTTACCAATAAATATGGGTATGCAGTTTCACACACGGTCATTTAATACTAAACTAAGCAAAGTTTATATTATGGTAACTAAACAGCTGATATACATACATATATAGATATTTAATACCCAGACACATAACTGACAATTATGCTCATCACATAATCATGGGCGGGGATCGAACCCGCGACCTCTCGGCTTATAAGTTGGGCTTACTACCACAGCGCCACAAGGCCTGTCCAATAAATACAATCTATACTATTAATAAAATTGAAGTGTCTGTTTGTCATGTCAAAATAACAGTTTTTTTACTAAATGCATCTGAAAGTATATACGATACCTGTAACAAAAAACCCATTTTTATTTTTAAAATTTTTGTCTGTTTGTCTCTCTCTCTGTCTGTTTGTTCCGGGTAATCTCCGAAACGGTTGGATCGATTTTGGCGGGACTTTCACTGATAGATAGCTGATGATATAGGGAGTAACTTAGGCTACTTTTATTTTAGAAGAAGAAATAGGGTTTCGCACAAATGAAAAAAAACTTGTGATGGTGAATAAATTCGGGCGCGTAAATGGCTTATCCTGAGTAAACCATAAACGATATAGCAAATTAATGTAGTACATAATCGTAGGCATTAAAAAGACCTACAAAAAAGTCCAGAAGAGTATACATCTATCTTATAAGAAACACCCACAACAAGCATATTTGTTTTTAAAATAGTCGGGAGCGGGGGAGCCAGTTTCGCGCGGGCATTCTGTAGTCCACGTGAGTGAACCCACTGACAGAGCTAGTCATAAATAAAAATGTTTGTAATTCACTTAACTCGTGCACAATACCCAAACTATATCACGCAAAATGCCATCAATATTACATAATATATATTTCCAAATAACCTATGTTTATTCATTAAAATTATAAACTACACATACTACATGACACATCAAGATCCCGCTAAAAATTCTTCTTCTTCGTGTCGGTACAATTCGTGTTTTAAATAGAAATATCGCGTGCCATGGTTAAAAAATTGGTCTGTTAGTGAAGTTGAAGTCAGTACTGAGTATTCAAGTTGCGCTGGACTCTGTTATCGTCACACGCGGAGGTTTCTTTTCATGCAACCCATGAATGTAATAAGAAATAAACAAGCAGTGACAATCAGCGGATATTACGACTGTGATATTTGTACCAGGGCGGTAGCTATTATAGATATTTTTATTTTATCCAGTCTATATTTACCATTCATAATGAAAATTATATTGTTTGTCATATTTAGTCACGAACAGTAATAAAATTGTTTAATAGATTCTGACCATAGTTAGGTGACGAAATCCATGTTTGGTTACTAACGTCTTTAAAGTAATGTATTATATTGTTACACCCGTGGGTATTAAAAATGCCGATGATTGACGTGAAGATTTATTTCAATTTCACACAGTTACGAATTAACCGAACTCGCAACACTGTTATTTATTACACTGTGGTTTCTCTTACTTTTATCGCTTTGTTATTCAAAACTGAACTGCTAAGGTGCCGCGCCTGTGTCGCTTAAATACCTACACTAAACGATAGCAGAAAAATCGTGAATCGTCGTTAACTTTCTTGGCGTTTAGTTTCCATACCTACTCGATGAAGTAATCGAGGCGATAATCACTATACATGTGTGTGTAAAGTGCGTTTTTTACACAAACATGTACCGCTGTTGTTTAACGACGCGAACATTATTTAGAAGTCCTGAGAAGTTTGTAGTTGCTTCCAGATATTTAGGGAACAGGATTTTCTCTATCTTTGTAATCTGGTTGTAACAGGTCGTAACAATATGTTAATAAGGGTTTCAGTATAAGCTGTATGCAGTAATTACATATAATAAAGCTAAATATAACTAAATGTGATAAATTGTATTAAATTTAATATTTGGGTGACCTAGATGTGCTCAGTGTCTTGAAAAAAATTAGAAAGAAAAAAACACTTATCTAGGTAAATTTGGAATGTAAAACATAAGCTAAATACAAATTTTCATCTTCAAGCTCAATTACGTACATTTTTGTTTAAAATATCCTTTTTCAATTACAATTTTAATTAATCAAACGTTACGGTATGTTTTTTTATATCACGACAGTGGCAAACAAGCGTGCGGTCTGTCTGATGGTAAGCGGTCACCGCCGCCTATAGATGCTTGCATACCAGAAGCAACATATTCGAGTTTCCGACCGTTTGAAAACTTGTTCACTGCCCTCTTGGAGAACCCTATAATGTAGTTTAATGGAAAAACTTCAGCAGGGAGCTTAATCCACATCCGAAGCGTTGGCAACAGAAAACTCCTCTGAAACCGGACTGTTCGCGTCCATTTAGGCTCCTAAGTGTGAGGATGAATTCCCTGCCGATGGCGAGCAGTGCGATGGTAGAAAGTAGCCACTGGTATTGCACCATTGGGTGCAGTTTGTATACTAAAGATAACAAGTATGGGTAAAGGCGCAAAATATATCTTCACTCAGGAATGGTAGATAGTACCGCAATAATAGTCTTACGTATGTCACTAAAAGTTGGTAATTCAAAATTAAAAGTGGTACTCACTCCCCCTTAAGTTGCACGTAGTAAGAAAAGAAAGAATCCGAAAATTCACAAAAATCATTGTGTAGAGGAAGTTATTTACAATTTTGTTGTGTAAAATGTTTTTATAACGTTTATTCTATGTCATGTTATTTTTTTTATAGTAATTGATAGTCGAATTGCATGTTTTTAGGTTATGTCATAACTTGTACGACGTAACAATTTACGTTCTGTGGATATGTCATGCAAGCCTTCTTATGATGACCATAGTTTTGTGATTTAAAAAAAAAATCAATGTTCAGTTCAGGCGATACCGTCGACAACAATATAAATGGAATTCACGGGAAAACGGTAAAACTTTTAAGTGGCTGTATGGAAGTTGAGTGTTTACGTTACTGTGGGCGAATGGACACTGCATGCTAATAAAATTGTCATGCTGGCCGTACTACCTGAAACTTTGCGATATTGACTTTGAACGCATATTAATGCTTGCTTCTATCTAAAACAAAAATATTTCCAACAACGTACAACCGTCCAAGTAATTAAAAAAGTTTCATAATTTTACCTTGTTTTATCCTGAGATTCATTAGATATAAAAAATTGCACCATGTTTTCAATTAGTTATTCATATAAGAATAATTATAACACATGATGTTTGAGCAGATATTATTTAATGCCAATTTTTCAATACCGTTACGTACAATAATAATAAACAACATGGAGCTATTTTTTTCAACATTTAAACAAAGTTATGTCAAACTAAAAATAATGTTATTTATTAAAAAACATTTGAAACATAACTTTCGTATAAAATGATAGAATAAGATCATCTATAACTAAAAATATACATAAGAAAAATATTTTATGTGGTGCCATCAACAACTTGAAGATCCAACTCTGAAGATCTTAAATAGATTTCCTGTTGTCCTAAGAAAGGACTGTGACGAATGCCAAAACTCGGAGCCGAAATTGTGCGTTTTGATACCATGAACTAAAATAAATATAAACAGATATTATGTTTATAAACAAAATAATCTGGGCTCTTTATTAGTTAGAAGTCTCAGTGTGGATAGCACGAAAACCTTAAATCATATTTGAATCGTTAGACCTGATTAAAAATTGACAGTTTCATACATTTTGGGCACAACTAAATTTAGTTTAAGCTAAAACTAAATTTATCTTTTTTCCTGCAAGTCATCCTGTTTACCATAAGTCAACAAAGAGCATTACTTGTTGTGAAGAAGAAATTTATTTGATAAAGGAAGCCCCCCCCCATCCAAGTTATGTTTGAAGAGAGTACATTAACTTCATTGATTATTTTATCATAGACTAGTCGTGCCCAATGTTTTATTCATGTTAAACTCATTCGATCAACATTTCCATGCGCTGACGTCAAAAAAACCGTGTAGTCTATCGTTGTTTTCACATCCCGTACTTGCATTAAGCATTTCTGACTACTTGATATTCATGATTACTGCTCTGCTCTTTAGGGTTCAAGCGTGAATTTTTATAGTCTTTAACCATGCTCTATAAATAAGCTATAAAATGCAAAAATAATTGTTAAATCAAAATGGTAGCTCCAGAGATCAGCTCGTTCAAACAAAAAACAATCTTTCGAGTTTTATAATATTAGTCCATAACTCAATAGGAATTAGTTGCTAATAAGCGCTTTGCTCTAGATCTTACAACAAAATCAACGGACAGAGTGTCAGGTGTTTAGGAAATTAAGTACTAATTAGACCACTTCTATATGTTTAAAAACAAATAATTAATGTGTTTTAAAAAAACGCTGACTCAAAATTCTACCCAACGAAGCCTTTAAATTAGGTAAGCTAACGTTGTGTAAGTATTAGTTAATTACACACCTTTTTCTCGCAGTAGGTGTTCGGTGGCGGAGTCTTTGGCGGTTTAAGTCTTTTGAACGGCCTTCCGAAGGAATATGCGGGCTTATTCCTCTTTACATAATCAAACTTGGGTTCGTGTTCACCCGGACCGGGTAAATCTTGCGTCTTTGAGGTTCTCTCCGCGTACCCCAAAGTGTATGCTGGTGGTTTCCTGAAATATAACGATAATAGGTCATTGATTGTATTGGAGGTATATTTTTTGTACAAATTTGAAAATACCATACCATGACGCCTGTATTCCCCGAAGGGTTAGGCAGAGGTGTACTAATGTACACCCACAGTTCGCCGAGTATGTTTTTAGGTCCCATGTAATAGGGGGCGAGCCTATTGTCATTAATCGGGCACAAAGTCAAATTCCGAGCTGCTACTGAGAATTTCAAAGAAAAAACCCAATATCACTTTGCTCGACCTGGGATTCGAACCCAGGACCTCGATCATAGCAGTCGCGCTTACGACCACTAGGCTAACGAGGCAGAACCAAATTTGAAAATGTAGGTCTAATAATACTGCACTTCTTATATATGAAGCATGGTGGTAGAGCTTTTTTTAATGCCTGCCTGGCTAGCTACTACCCTCAAGTTGAAAATCTTTCGCTAAACACCTATGAATGTGTTCCGGCAGCTGCACTTGAGAGCCGGTCCTTCCACTAGGCCTAGCGTGCTTCCATGTTGGACCCCATAGTCACTTAAGATCAGGTGAGATTGTGGCCGAAACGTTAAACCTATAACGATAAAAAAATATTATAGAATTTTCTCACATACGAGTGTAGTTATTAAAATCATAATATATTTTACCATAAAATTAATGATTAAAATATTATTTTAGCCTTCTTTTCCCGCTATTGATGGAAAAAATAACAAGACAAACAATTACAAAATAATGTTTTCGTTAAAAGAAAAAGATTGCAAATCTTTTTTATTAGGAATGTCATTTGTAGATCGAAATTAAAATATCTTTAAGGCGTCATCTTTTAGCAGTCTGTTTAAATAACATGACAGCGGTTAGTCGGATTGGTACCGTAGTTAGTTAGTAATAATAGTTAATGAGTGAAATATTCACATGTGTCAGCTAGTGTAATAAGTCTATGGTTAACTAGAATCCGGCTGCGACTTCATAAGCTTTAAATATAATAATATCTGAGCGATCGAGCTCTGGTCGGTGTCTTATAAACAAAAAAAGAAAAACACCTATCTAAGTAAACTTGGAATATAAAACATTATCTAAATGCAAAATTTCATCAAATTGGTTGGAGTCGTTTTCGAGAAACCAATACATATATATATATATATATATATTTATACAAGAATTGCTCACTTAATGTAATAAGATAAAATTTAATAAGAATAAAAATAGCCTCTATCTGTATATATATTGATTCAATATAGTTGTTTATACACAATTTACTCGTATATAGTTTATGTATATGATATAAATATAGTTGCATATAGATAAAAGCCGATGAACTTTCAGATAAAAGTAAATTATGATACTATTTCTCAAAAATATTTTTCGTGACAACGCCATTTTCCCTTAACTCTTCATAAAAAATAATGATTCAAACAGTATTTTAAAGCTTCCCCGTTCCCCGTTTTTGGAGAATAATTTAAAAACGATTAAAGTGTGAATGAAATTCATATTTTTAATAGAGATAGTTCAAATAACAAGTAGAAGGCGCCCTCTTAACAATCTATTTGATGACAGACTGTTAGATTGTTTATAGTTTATAATATGCGAAGTATTCGCACGGGTCAGGTAATAAAATATAATAGGTTTAATATAATAAAATGCGTGATTAAATAAAATACTTTAGTGAGACATAAAGGGAAGGAACAACTTTTTCAACGTACTTGCATGGAATAGGTGGATTGTACATGTTAGGAGGAGGTGTCCACTGATCCCAAGCTTGATACGTTGGCGGAGCTGGGGCTCGCAAGCTGTAAGCTGGCGGGCGTTTATATCTAACAGAAAATCGTGGCGCATACGCTCCAGGGCCAGGCATTTTCAGCTTTTCGTGAGGCGGCTCTATTTGTGGTGTCACCACACTGTGCGTTATTCTGAACGGACCTAATTAATTAAACAAATTGTTACGTCATATCAAATTAAATATCTGGGCGACCGAACTTCGCTCGCAAGAATTGTTCACTTAATAGTATTAGATAAATTTACCTAAAAGTCAACCTGAAAGTACTTCCTTTACACGTATACAAATTTATTTAAAAAGCTGTACAAACTTTTTAGGTCATTGAGGCCAGATATTAATAACTGACGATATTGCTTAAAAATAATAGCCGGGAATAATACCTGCAATATGTATATTTGATTATAAATATATTACAAATTAAAAATCAAAGTGACCACCGGGATATTAATACCCCATCAACAAGTTTGTCACCAAAATATGTAAGCCAAAGCTTCTAGATAGTATATAAATAGCTATTGCACTCG
Source organism: Saturnia japonica (assembly GCA_033032175.1). Classification (NCBI taxonomy): domain Eukaryota; kingdom Metazoa; phylum Arthropoda; class Insecta; order Lepidoptera; family Saturniidae; genus Saturnia; species Saturnia japonica. Next base: position 5,406,089 of record CM065311.1, on the reverse strand, counting down.
TAATGCGAATCGCTGAACTGTGTCACGATTGAGTGTTTTCAGCATATTACGTATAGTTGTTGAGTATAAATTAACGAGTGTTAGTTATCTTTCTCAAGTTCATAATGGTCATCATGAAAACAAAAGTTGCGTATCTATACTTATTTACAAAATACTAAGGGTAACCTACATACAAATTCAGACAATCTATATTTCAAAGTCTTACAGTGTATTGATTTTCTTATTAATGGGATTACCATTAGTATAAGGGGCACCCTGCAACCTCTCATGATTGTCACTTCAAACCAATTTATTCTAAATCTATGTGGTTATGTATGTTGTGGAGTAAATTACTATTTTAAGGATTTCAATAAAGTAGCGTTACCTTTTTGGTCTAGTCCTCGGACATTGAACATCGGCGCATAAGGTGTAGTGACAGGCTTACTAAAACTAGACTTGGTCATGTGCCCAAAAGTGTAAGCCGGTGACCGTTTAATTTTAGAGTAGCCATTGCCGCCTGTGAATTGATATCATATATTTAAAAATTTTGTGTGCGTCTGTTAGTTATCGTGTAAATTTTGATTGACTTAACCGATTGAGCTAATATTCACATAATATTACGTTTATTTTTTTGAGACAATGGTTCATAGCTATGTTAGGATCCAACAGGTGATGCTGTGGTCCAGCTATTAACTACCGAAAAGGGCAGAACAACATCTTCCGGAATAGCTAATATAATTCTTTTTATAAACATTATTCACGTAAGGTAATTTAATTTTTATTATTTTGGGTACTGCATATTTATGTTTTCATAACGTTAGGCATTTAAAATAACCTGCTGTCACATTGCTGTATCATTAAAGTTAGTTTTTGACTATTCCATAACACTTATAGCAATAAAAAACCATATCCTTTAATTTTTAAATTCGGCACCGTTCGTAACCCGAGACTACCAACTACAGATTGCAAGCCTCTTTTTATTTTGAAGCACTGTCGTCTTCCTTCACGTACCAATCGAAATTAAGTGCAATATTATGATATTACTATCAATAGCCGCCTCGTTTGCCAGCCGAATTGATTTTTTTTTATATACAGTAACACACTAAAGGTGGTACTATGATTGATGATAAGCACAGAACAATCCAAATACAACGACGACCACCAATACATCAGCAATCCAGCGTCAGTCATCACTGTCATTCCGGCCTGCACGCCTCTCGGCACTAGGATATACACGGGCTTATTCTGGAATGCGATATGTCTAAGCGTGCCACTATGGCGGATGTTAGGTATACCCTGGTGAATGATAGTCGCGATCCAGTCGGACTCGGTTGTTGTGCTCTAATCATCCACCAAAAAAGTCGTACCATTTTATACAATTTCATATAAGATTAAATAAAGCTTTATTTGAGTAAGGATAACATGTATAAATTATAAATGAAGAAATACTACGAAACAAGATAGGAATTAAATGAAATATAAAATATTACAACTACAAATAAGAAGGTAAATTGAAAATTTAATAAACCCATGACATACGTAACCTATTTATTGAGACCATTTTAATGAGCCCAAATACGATTTCTCTGCTGTAAGCTGATGAGGTACATATTCCAGATGACGCTGCAGCATCAGGTCAAGGTTTTTCTAATATCATTGAAGTAACAGAATACCAAATCTCAACTCAATCAGACCTATGGAAGGGGCTGACATCTATTTATCAACTAGAAAAGAGCTGATAATCTTCAAACGTCTGGACAGATTTTTCTAAATCATAGCTAAGAACACTTTCGATTAAGTCGCCTTTCGAACAACAAAAAAAAAAAACTACATCAAAATCGGCTTAGCCGTTTATAAGCTACGATACCACAGAGATACACACGATAAACTCTTTTTGCGTCGGAGGTTAAAAATGATTTGTTTTTTGCCACGATAATTAAAGAAACACTTTGGTTTATGAAACCTAAGTTTAGTGTTTTATTTATAACTCAGGATAGCATGAATACTTCGATTGATAAATAAGTTTCCTGGGCTTAACTGGTTTAATAACTGCTTTTAATTAAGAATTTATAAATATCCAATAGAGTCCGGTGCATCACGAAAAGTCAGTACTATCCAAAGAATATTAATTATTTCACAACCGACTAAACCTTTTAGACGATCTGGTGACTCTCATAGACTAATGCAATTTTTTTAGGTAACAGTGGTAGGTTCTGTAAAAGATCTCTAAGAACATTTGATTTGGCAAACAGATTTGGTTCATGTAAAGCAGATTTTACTGTCAAGGCGACTCGTTTTATGGTTATGTTAGACATTATTTAAAAAAATTTAAACGCGTTTTTGATGCAAAAAAAATCGAATGCAAATCTAGTAATAAGATCAAAACTGTTTGGCAAATAATAAATAAAGAAAGATGAAACATTAGGAAAAATGATAATTCACTTAATATAGACTTCAATGGAGTACATATCTCAAACAGTTCAGAGGTAGCAACTGTTTTCCAAGATTATTTTACAAATATACCTTTAGAAGTAACCAAAAATATAATATCATCACCCCATGGTGTCGCATCACTTTTGGAAAAGTTGACCTTCAAATTCTACATTTAATTTTACATCCATTAGTACAGGTGAAATAATAACAGCTTTTAAACAAATAAACTTAAAAAATACTAAAGATATTTGTGGAATGTCAGTAGTAGTAGTTCAATCCTTAATTATCAATATTTTACCATATCTGGCTCATATATTTAATTTATGCAATGCAAACAGGAACTTTCTCTAATATGATGAAACTTAGAAAAATAGTTCCATTATTTAAATTAGGTTATAGAAGTAATCTTGGTAATTATATACCAATTTCTGTAATTCCTTCGATTAATAAGATTTTCGAGAAAATTATGCATAAGCAGTTAGTAGAGTATTTTAATAAACACAAGATATTGGATGGTCGACAGTTTGGATTCACAAAATCGAAATCCACCACTGACGCTGGTGCAACACTACTAAGTCATATATTTGGAGAATGGCAAGAGTCGCAGGATGCAATCGGTGTATTCTGCGATCTCTCAAAAGCCTTCGACTGCGTTGATCACACCACGCTGATACTTAAACTAAAACATTATGATGTTGTGGCTCTTCTCTCGACTTTCTAATCTCTTGTTTAAAGACTGTTGCCTAAATGTAAGTGTAAGTGGGGCAACGTCTTCTGGATCATTGGCAAGAATCGGCGTCTCTCAGAGATCGATTTTGGGATCATTTTTTTTCTCGTTTATATAAACGATCTACCGCTAGTAGTTGAAAACAGCGCTGACATGGTTTTTTTTTGCGGACGACATTTCACTTATATTCAAACTGAAAAGAATAGATTCGGAGCTTAGGCAATTAAACAATATTTTAGTTACAATCTTTGAATGGTTTGCTTTAAATAATTTACTGCTACATGCAAACAAAACCAAATGTATGAGATTTGTCTTGCCCAATGTCCGGCGTGTTGATAGTAGTATCAAGATAGAAGGGAGTTTAGTAGGCTCAGTTGATAGTACTGTTTTCTTAGGTTTTACGCTTGATTCTAAATTACAATGGGTCTGCACATTAAAACCTTGGAGGGAAGATTAAGCTCTGCTGCATTTGCAGTACGTAAGATTCGCCACTTAACAGATATTGCCACTGCTAGATTAGTCTACTTCGGTTACTTCCTAGCTTAATGTCTTACGGTATTTTGCTGTGGGGTTCAACAGCTGAGGTAGATACCATATTTATATTAAATAAAACGGGCAATTCGTGCAATTTAACCTAAAACCTAACCTAAAACCTCGTGAATCTCTAAAAACAAATTTCAGGAATATAATATCTTAACTTTGCCCTCCCAATACATCCTTGATAACTTAATGTATATTCGTAAAAAACTTAGTCAAGCTAGATTTTGTCAAAGATCAGCACAATGTTAAAACTAGAAATAGAGATAAATTAGTCGTACCACGTTTTAGACTAAGTAGGTCCAATAAAAGTTTTATAATAAGATCCCGACGCATATTACTGATTTACCGGACAACAAGTACAAGGACCATGTCAGGCAAGTTTTACTGTCAAAAGGTTATTATTATAGGGTGGATCATTATTTGAATGATAGTGATGTCTGGAAGTGACTCCCTCTATGCGTATCCACTAAATTATTATTGTTGTACCTGTTATATTAACATTTGTACAGTTAAAAGAAAAGGTAAACCCGATCGAGTTTCTTACCGGTTCTTCTCGATGTCTGGGACGTTTTCCGAACCGGCAGTAGTGTTTTGACGTTCATAAGTGCCTTCTTAGGGCCTAAATTGAATAAAGATTATTTTGATTTTGAAAAGATCATTATAGGTTGGATTATTACGTGAATGATATTGTATGAAAATGACCCCCTCTGTGTACGTCCACGAAAATAATATAAAACACTGTTTATAAAGTGAAATAAAAATGATAAAATCGATCGAGTTTCTTCTCAATGAACGAGTCGTTTTTCGTACTGGTGATAGTTTTTTTAAATTCATTAGTGCCTTCAGAGCTTAAGTCGAGTAAAGTATTTTTGATTTCATTTCATGTTTACAATAATTGATAGGTACATAGTAAAAGAGCTTCATTATGTTCACACGACACAATATATAGAAAGCTGCTAACTGTTATTGAATTGTGACTGTTTGTAACAAATGTAATGATACACTTACAAAATATTTGTGGTGTCGTGTACTTATTAGGCCCTGGTGCTTGTATTTCGCCTGATATGGCTCCTTTGCGTTCAGTTGGTTTCGCAGGTATTTGTTTTATAAGCTTTGCCCTGCATTCCCATCCTAGCGGCATTGTAATTATGTATATTCGTTGATAATTAGAAAGTATTGTTTACAAATCTTTATGAAGTGACAAAAATTATTTGAAAATAATTGACAGATTGTGACAATAATAACACAGATTTGAGAAAAGAGAGTAATAACTTTTTGATATAAAACAAAAATTTGCCCAGTGTGACTAGTTTGATAATACCAAATCGAAAACGAAAAAGATAAAACCTTTTTGTGTATAGTGTGAAAAATGAAGAGATAATACACATCCGGTGTCAAGTTATCACTGACAGCTGTGAAACGCGCGCATTGTAGGACACTGTACATATTTTTTGTCGTGTAATCGTAGGTATTACGAAATATGAAACAATATGGACAATGTAAATCAAACTTTCATAATAAACGCAATACCAGTTTCAGATAAATTTGTTTCACATAAAAATCATGGGAGCAAATAAAAACTGGAAATTTCCACGATCCAGGAAATTGAGCTGCACCGGATATCGTCGCACCGGAACGACGTGCGACGGAGAAATGGCTTCCGGTCGAGGTCGGCTCTCTTCATTATTTCCCTGTTCTCTAACATTTAAATTCTCAAATTCTCGTTATTATTGTTTAAAAAAAACTTTTAATTTAAAGGGTTTTTACGTCAGGTAAATGAATACCAGCCTCACCCTAGTTTAATTATCAAAGTTCAAGTAAAAACAAAAATTTAGTATGTAGTAACTTCTATCCTAATATTATCAATATACAGCGGTGTGCCCACGGCTCCGCACGTTTTTGTTACACGGTAATTATTTTGATTCCGTAAGTTTGTTTTTACTCATGTTATTGACAATTTGTATAGCTTATAAATTGAGAAATGGCATATATAAAATTTCATCAAAATCGCTTGAGAACTATTTTTTTATACGATTTTCAAATGTATTATTGACAATTTTTGTAGCCTACCAACTATGGAATGACGTATGTTTCCCGTCCACAATATTTAATCAAAATGTGTGAAGAAATATGAATATTTTAGTTTTTTTTTAGGATTTCAAAAATCGAAAATCTTATAGCCAATCAATTGAGGAATTACATAAGCTTCCCGTGTACGAAGTCACATGCGAATCGGTCTAGCCGTTTTTGAGTTGATTTCGGATATACAAACATATAGACAAACAAAAAATTTTTTTTATGGTAGATTCTTGTTTAATGTTCTTTATATAGGCTATTTATTTATCAGGAAAAAAAACATTTGCAGATGAAACTACAGATTTGTTAATAAAGATTATAATATACCTACCTACTTAAAATACCATAATCGGAAACTTAAAGTTACACAACTACTACTCATTTAATTTTTGACCTATTCCATTAATAAAAGTTGACAATGTTCAATTCTTCCACCCACTTCAACGTTAGGTGAATTAAATTTTCTTAAGAGATGTTCCAATTTATTCAGTGGAACATATCCGGAACGAAATCTCAGAGCAATAATTATGATTTGTGGTTCACTTTCAATTGATCTATACTGAATTCCCTTCACAAGAGAAATAACATCAAAATTTCCATAAGCAACAAAAGTGTGAAATTGAAATATTCCGTTTATAATGATTTAATCAAATTAAAATAATGATCATTTATTTATAACGTTCAATTAATTAAAAAAAAAAAAAAGAAGCCAGTAAAATTAAATTTACGTTATTATCATTAATGGCTGACGTCGTCATGTTGCACTTACGACACATAATGTACGAAGTATAATTTAAATATAAAGTTTGAATTTAAAATAATCTAATAGTAGACCAGACACTGACGTTCCACAGAGACGTGGATCGATTCCAAGGTGTCGATTAAACTAATGTGATGGGCGGCTCCTAACTATCTAACTGAAGTACTCAACGGGAAATATTCTGGATTATTTAAATATGTGTAAATGTTATTCTTGATTTATTTTAATTTTAAAGTTTAATAAGTTCGTAATTCGAATTAATAAATTGTTTTATAAACATTTGTTTATACTTCTTGAAGGCTACATTGTAATACTTCGGTAAAAATAATTATCTAGTCAAATTATTCCATTAGTAATAATTTACAAATGGGCGGATGTGTGAACTATATGTTTAATGAAATGTAACTTCCGTTTTAGTAATTTATATTACTATTATAAAGAGGTCGGTTGTAGAAGGTAATTCTTAAGGTACATTATCTCTGGATTCTGAGTGATATAAGGGTCATACAACTACTTTAGCCACACCATGTTGTCCCTGACATGTTATTATAAATATATACTAATTGATAATATCATAAAAATAATATCACAATTATTGTATCTAAGATTATTAGGCACAACGGGATACTTGATTGAGTTGAAATCTTTTGTGTTTTTGAAATGTCATCATGGTAACTCGGGATACGAAATATCCCTTCCATACAAAATATTTCTGTCTGAAGACCACATTAACTTCTGAACTTCCATTATAAATAAACTTTTACTTGTCTCTTACGGTTAATTTTTCTTATAAAAAACAAGACACAATATAGTTTATCGTGTGCAATACAAAACTTTTATAAAAATGGATTCTTTTGGTACAAAATGCATTCTATATTTACTGAATCTTCAGGAATTTTGTCGGAAAACATATAGATGAGGTTTTTGCCGTAAGTATTTTTTTTTATTGTTCACTGTTTCCGTTTTCCACTGTATTTGTCTTCACCCACACGGACGTGACGCCGCGACGTGCTATTTGATAGGGCATTTGATCAAAAATGTTATCTAACCTTTCCAAAGTGTAGTTACCAATATAAGTTGATTGGCCTATAAACTATTTTTTATTGTTATTGAATTTTATATTGTAATTAACGCGAACGATGCCCCGGGCAGTGGCTACTTGCTAATTAAAAATAATTAAATTTTGTATTAGCGTAACGACTACCAAAATTAATGATAAACACAGCTCAGACAAAATAAAATAGTATTAAGTTGTATTATAAGTAAACATCTATTTGTTATTATTAACCTTCGATTACTTACATTTAATTAAAGTTACATTACAATTTAGTTTACTTTTATAATTTAGTTACATTTAATGCAATAGTTCTATAAAGACTATGAGAATTGAAAAGCACCAGCGGTTCAATTCTTAAATAAGAACAGATCAATATAACATTAAATATTATGCTGTCTCCTTTGCTCATCTTATAATTTATTAATGTTGATAATGAAAAACTAAACATGAAAACTAGGCTATATGCTGAAGCCGCAGAGCATTTATTATTCAAGCCACATGAACTGTGGAACAACCGGTATGAGAGAATTCATAGATTTGACCTGACCGTAAATATGTTGAGATTTCGGCAAATAATTTATATCGACGCATATTATAGTGATCGCTTGGATAACTTTAAACAGGTCTTAGATATTTTGACAAATTAATATCATATGCACGTTTATTTTGTTACGCCCCGCTTGTGAGTAACTAATAATGTCGTGATTGCATACGCTACGAACACTTTATACACATTAGTAATGTCTTTATTTTTCTAATTTCAAAGGATTAATTACATATTTATACAACTCCACTTAGTTAATTTATTACAGCTGTTATCAGTTTATCCATTGTTTAACCTTTATAAATTACCAAAACATACAAAACGAAAAAAAAAACGCGTTACATCGGCGACTCTGGATCCTAACAGAAAACTTTATTGTTTTTGTAGGCAAGAATGAGCAATAATTTTTATTATTTTATTTAACAGTTTTGGCATTTCTTAACAAAACCAATGTCTCAATAATTGCCGAATAAAATATTTAATAAATAGTAATCTTAGATAATCTTACAAACAGAAAACACTAACTTTGAATAAAATATAGCTTTTAATATTCAATATACATTATATAACTAGGCCTTAATGAGTACGTAATATAAAATATTAACAATTTCATTATATTTCTTGTGTCTTTATATCGTAAAAGTACGTATCCACATATGTAACAGTCTCGGCACGTAATTAATGAAATGATGAGGAGCACTATCGGTAAAATATCCCAAGGGCGTAGCTTCGTTGCTTATTGCTAACTACTGTTATAATAAACCATCCATACATATACTAACAAAAATAATATCTTTGTACGTCTGTTTACAACTCACAAGCCGTACAGTGTAATATTTTAGATTTTGTATTCAGCAGGTAGTAAACAATCGGGTATCGATTGTATATTCAGACCTATGTATCGATTTCTATTCGAGCTTGTTTATATGTAGTTATATCTAAGACATAGCTTTTCTAAACAAACAGTACCTATTGATTTATGGTTTCAAATTCATAAAATAAACGCAAGAATAGCCAATTTAAGAAAGGTGTTTACAAATTTTATATACATTTTAAATACCAATTTACAATTTTATCGTATCCGGTGTAAGCAAAGCAAAAAGCAGTTGGAATATTGTTTTCAAATATACTGATTGTAATTGAGATGAATATTTTAGATATGCAAACAAACTTCACTGTAACATTTTGAATAAAAACGACAGTAATTAGCATTTTAGTCATAGCTTAGGTATATTATTTCTAATATCTGGGCGGCAGAGCTGGACTCGGCGTCTTAAAAAAAAAAGAAGATAAACACCTATTTAGGTAGACAAGGAATGCAAAATATTATCTAAATACCAAGTTTCATCCAAATCATTGGAGCCGTTTCCGAGAAATTAATGATATAATATTATATACAAGAATTGCTCACATAATAGTATTAGATAGATTCAGCATTTAGATGATGATACAAAAACCGCAGGAATAAACTAGCGAACATAATAAATAAACTTTGAAGGATCTAGAGAGACGGAAAGTACTTATATAGAGAAAAAGTTTTTCGATTAGAAACGTAACATTGTGATAAGATTGAATAACTCTATCTATTTTGATAGAAAAAAGGCAAATAAAATAATGTTTTAAATTCCTTTTTTAAATTCAGTAATACAAAACAATTATCTACCTTACGGTAGGTAATACTTTACTGGTGTTAGTTGATTTTAAATAAAACGTAATATTGCAAATTAATATCTTGTTCTCATATTTGTGGGTAACTGTAAAAATTTGTAATTTATATCTATAAATAATGATGGTTAAATTACATTATTAACCTTGGCATCGTTTGTTAATCTTAAAATCAATCGACTGTAATTTAGGCACCTAAAATTGATTTTTGGTCAGAATCCTTTTTATATCTAAATTAGTATAATAAATGCAATGAAAACTTGACACGTTAGAAAATTACGAGTAAACCAAATTCATTTTTATTGGATATTTACTCGCAAATTTCATTTTGTAAGTACGTCTCTTACTAAACTAAAACTTACAAAATAGGCATGTTCCTGAGGAAATCTTACGGTTGGGTGACTTTCAAGTAGTTTGCGGCTCACTAAATTTTATTGCATTCCATGTTTTACAATCTGGCTTCTACCTAATAACATACTATGTATTGATATACCTAACATTTGTAATCTTTTTTATAATAATAGATTTTAAACGTTCACTAATGTAGGTATAACCGAGTTAATAAATATCCCTATGTAAAAAGTACAAAGCGCAATGCATGTAAAGGTGACTTGCACCGAAAAAAAAATCAAATACAGTTTTAGCTTAAAGTGAGTTTAGTTGTATTAAAATGTAAGCAACTCTCAATCTTAAATGATTCAAACATTTAATGATTTGGTTCAAGCCGCTCCAGGGCACAACGACAATACCTGATTAATATAATTTTGTACATGTTCAGGAAATTAAATGTAGCTGTAGCCGAAATCGATCAGGTAGACACACGCACTCGTACAGGTACGAATATGAGTCAGAGAAAGTGTGTAAAAATTGATCTCAGTTACGAAAATATACTATAGAACATAAACAAGGAAACAAATTAGATACAGAAATATATCCTGCTTTTAATATATTTATATCTCGCCTGTTTTTTATAAAAGATTTAAATATTGTAAAAAATATCGGCTCAAGATATTATCAAGAGAATGGTGAGGTAAGTTTGAATTAAAGTACATATATAATATATATATATATATGTATATATATAGAGAAGTTGTTGAAGTGCTTGCTCAGGGAAAAAAACTTCGTACATTCAAATTGACTTTTTCTGTTCGGGACTCGGATGTTTTACATTATTTGGGTTTGTGTTGCCGTTGACCCCTTTCAAAAATGTTTGTGAACATTGTGATAAATTTCCGTTGATTTGCTTGATATATACATATATGACTGTGAAGCACTGGTAAATTCACAATTTTTTAATCGTTGTAGATTTAGCATTATGGATACAGTCTCACCTGATCTTGTGACGACGACGATATAGGCCAAGATGGTAACATAGTAAATTTTCTGGAAGACTGGCTTTGAAGTGCAGCCTGTCGGATAACACCTATTGGTACTTGGCGACAGATTTTCAACTTGATGGTAGATGATAGCAAGGCGGGTGGTTAGAAAACCACCATAGCATGGTTTCATCACGATGTTTTCCTTCATCGTAAGCTCAGGATAATTGCAGGGATTCGAACTCACGTCGATCGACGCGCGATGTACGTACATGCTACCACTGAGTCATCGCTGCTTGCGTTACAAATAAATAATATGCTTTAAAAATTGGACAATCACTTTATATAGTTGTTTATTAAAATTAATAAACTAAAATAAAAATCTTGTAAGTTATTACGAATAGAATTTATTTGAATCCTACAAAATACTGTTTTTACAATGAACTGTGTTTAATTATTCCATTCACTAATGATTTAGGTTAGGTCTTTAATATCTGTTCATAAGTTTTCTGATAACCTTAGTATAAATATAATATTATTACAAAATAATTGACATTAGCTGTGTGGTGCCGGCAGAGTAGAATAGTACCACCCCATATCTTCCCGTGGGAATCGTAAAAGGCGATTCAGGGAGTGTGAGATAGTACTAACCCTTTGTAACTTTCTCACCGTGTTACTGTACCATCTGTCCGAGTCCTTCTCCAGTCGTAACGGTCCCCGTTCCACTGGGTCCGGAAGGACAAGGATGAGTATGTGCGCCTGTGTCTTGCGCTTACACTTGTGCGCCTTAATATATCCTGCGCATCTGACTGCTTCCGTTACATGGACTTCGAGTAAAAATTTCTGTGGCGATTGGTAAAGATATTGAGGTCTAGCCTGATGCAAGCTAGACCTTGTCTAATATTTGCACGCAGGCGGTCCCGGGGGTGTGAGTACACGCCGTGGTCGTTTTCGCGCTGCACATTTGGGTTGACAACGCGGGTTCGGCAGCATTCGGGATGACAAAGCAGCCCAGTTTAGGGGGGCAAACTTTCCCAGCTCAGCCGAGGAGGGGGCTAGAAAAGGTGTCCTAAAAAATGCTTGGCAGATGGTAGTAACCATGGCTATCATCGCATTATTCAGTTCGTGATCGAAGTTGCAAAGATAATTTTAATAGAACACCTATTATGACGTTCGGTGCGTGGAACGTGAGAACGTTTCTTGATCGACATGGCAACGCCTGCCCTGAACGTAAGGCCACTATAGTAGCTCGGGAACTTCATCGCTATAACGTGGATGTGGCTGGCTACTTTCAGCGAAACACATCTCCCCGATAAAGGAAAGTTGGTGGAAGTAGGTGGCGGCTACGCTTTCTTTTGGAAAGGTACCGTTGCCCCCGAAACTCGACGATCAGGTGTGGGGTTTGCCGTCAAGAATCACTTAGTGAAGCGTTTAGAGGAGTACCCTGTACATATCTCAGACCTCGTTACCACATTGCGCCTTCACCTGAACAAAGACAACTACCTTAATGTCATCAGTGTTTATACTTCAACGCTAGACAAGTCTGATGACACCAAGGACAAGTTCTATGAGGAAGTGACTAAAGGCCTCGATAGCATAAACGCCAGAGAGCAGGTGTTATTGCTGGGGGATTTCAATGCTAGGGTTGGTAAGAACTATGAGGCTTCGCCTGGAGTTCTAGGTAGACATGGATTTGGCAACATGAACAGCAATGGTCAGTTGCTGCTCAGTATTTGTGCTCAATACGGTCTTGCAATTACGAACACTATGTTTAGACTTGCCGCCAAGTATAAGACAACATGGATGCACCCAAGATCCAATCATTGGCATTTGATTGACTATGCAATCTTGAGGCAAAAAGATTTCAGCCAAGTACAAGTCACCTGCATTATGCGTGGTGTGCACTGTTGGTCTGATCACCGACTTATTGTTACTAAGCTGCGAATCCGCCTCTGTCGCCCACGTAGATCCATTATAAAAAAACTTGCGTCTTTGAACGCAGTTAAGCTAAAAGATCTCGCGGTCAGGGAGAATTACGATGAAGTCCTGTCTGGAAAACTGTTGCCAGCAAATAAGCTAGGTGATATTATTGCTGCCTGGGGAACTTTGTCATCTCATATCATGGAATCAGCTTCAATTGTACAGCGTAAAAAATACCGTCGTAAAGAAGACTGGTTTGATGGAAATGATGGGGTTCTACGGGCATCATTCGACAAATACCGAGATCTCCTGTGACTGTATAAAAGGCGAAGAGGAAGCGTTGCGGTTGTTAAAGCTAGTGACCTCGAATTGCGCAAGCGGTCTCGACATTTGAAGGACAAGTGGTGGCTGGACAAAGTCGAACACATGCAATGGCTCACTGACACAAACCAGCTGGGAGAGTTCTACGGTGAGGTACGTAAGCTGATTGGTACTAATCTAGATGGTAGTCATCTGTTGACGAGCAAGGAGGATGTACTAAAGCGCTGGCCGGAACCCTTCAATACTCTGCTGAACGTGGATCGATCAGTTGATCTGTAAAGTATCGGTTTAATGACTGAGCTCCCTTTTGTCTTTGAGCTGGACGAGTCTCTAACGAGTGACGAGATTGTTACTGCCATCAGACAACAACAAAACAAACGGGCGGTTGGTATCGACCTCATAACGGGAGAGCTAATTAAATACGGTGGAGAGAAATTGCACACGCTGGTGTGGGAACTATTTATTCGCACGTGGGAGGAGTAGGAGCGCGTTCCGGATACCTTTAAAGTATCGCGCATAAGTGCTCTCTACAAGAACAAAGGTGACCGATCTAACTGCCACTCACACCGTAGCATTTCGCTCCTTACAGCAGCCGGAAAGGTCCTTGCTAGAGTTCTCCTAAACCGCCTAAGGAACTTCTTAGAAAAGATTCTGCCAAAAAGCCAGTTTGGCTTCCGTCCAAACCAAGGCACGTGCGAAGCTATATTCTCTGTGCGTCAACTGCCAGAAAAGAGCAGAAAACAAGGTCGTCAGCTGTACCTTTTCTTTGTTGACCTGGAGAAAGCTTTTGACAACGTACCTCGGGAAGCTCCATGGTTAGTGCTGAGTAAGTTCGGGTTCACGGAAAAGTTTGTGAGACTTGCATGACAACATGCAATGCTGCGTTGCCATAGACAGTGAACAGACAGACTTCCTCCCCGTTACCCGTGGGATGAAGCAAAGATGCTTCTTAGCGCCTACTCTATTCGCCTTATACTTTGCGGTGGCAGTTATAGAAGTCTTACAAACTGTTTCTCAAGGAGTGCGCATCCGGTTCCACACAAACAGCAGCCTTTTCAACTTGACTACACTTAGGGCATGCTCTAAAGTTTCATACGCACTGATCACTAAGATCATGTATGCTGATGACCTATGCTTCCTAGCAGCCGGCCTGCAACAGCTGATATCCGCATTCCACCATGCCTGCCGTAAGTTCGGCCTAAAGATTCGTGTTAATAAGACGGAGGTGATGTCCCTGGACATACATGGTCACGAGACACTGGCCATAAAACTTGGTGAGGATGTGTTGAAGCAGTTGAATAAATTTAGCTATCTGGGGAACACTGTAACATCCAAGTCTGACCTTGATGCAGAGATCAATAGCAGGGTGGGTGCCGCAGCTGCGGCATACGGTAAGCTATATTCCAAGGTCTTCTGCTCGCATGACCTGAAGTTGGCCACTAAAATATCTGTTTATATGGCAATCGTGCTGCCAAACCAACCTCTTATATTCCTCTGAGACGTGGTGTGTATACCGTCGCCACATTCGCAATCTGGATCGCTTTCACCTTAAATGCCTTCGTACCATCATGAAGATCAGATGGTCTGATACAGTGTGAAATACCGAAGTTCTGTGACGAGCCAATGTTGGTGGCATTGAGGCCTATTTACAGCGGCGACAGCTTCGGTGGTGCGGTCAAGTATCTCGCATGGTGGAGGAAAGAGTGGCAAAGGGCATCCTCTACTGCGAACTGGAGGAGGGCAAGCGGAATCATGGCGGTCTCCTCCTTCGGTACAAGGATGTTCAAAAGCGACATATGAAGAGATGCAACATAGTGCCTTCTCATTCGGAACGTTTGGCAGCACAGCGGTCAGAATGGCACAGGATGGTGAACAGTCATGTACGTGAGTTCGAGGTTCAGCATAAAGCTGTCCTTGATACCAAACGAGATCAGGTAAAGCTCGCCCACCTGTTGCCATAACATATCATTATATGAACGGCGTATTCACGTGCCCTCAGTGCGCACGGAGTTTCGCCGCGAAGATAGGCTACATAAGCCATCTTCGAGCGCAGCAGCGCCATTTCTCAAACTAGGAGTCGAAGTGGTCGCCATGGCCGATATCGGTTATAACAAACATCAGCACTGAAAAAAAAATCAATATCTTTTATTTGTATATGCTTTATTCAGAAATTCCTTTTTTCAATAGATAGTTTGAAAACGGATAAAATGAAAAACGACAATAAATGTTGGGAGAAATAATAGAACGATCTTTACAGAGCACTCGAAATCCAAGCGACGATAATTCAAAAAGATAATTTATTTTAAGTTAAGAGTTAATTCTTTTATTGTGCCCCGGCCATCCGTACACGTTAAAGAGAGTTAATTAATTAAAACTGGGACAGAAAACTGGCTTTGTTAAAAAGTAAATGAATATCTTCCAGAGAATCAGGTCAGCACTGGAATTTAAGAAAGAATGTATATATACAATAAAACATAATTGAATCTGTTAATTTCCTTTTTGCTTGGAAATTATGTTTACTTTAAAATACGTATCAATATATTTTACTCACAATATAAATATACTTATGAATTGTTCAATGTCTTGAATTTAATTTTTATTAATGCATAGAAGATGTTTCATATCGATGAAACAGTCTATACACATAAAACACAAGTCTTGACCGACTAGAAATCATTACACAAATCACAGAAATAGGAAATTTTGACGCAGACATCATAACTCTTTAAGCTCATCACTGCCCTGCTCACAAGATTTTTAGTACAGAAGCATGGACGCTAACTATGGAAACACATAACCAGGACCGCATAACAAGTCATAGAGCGTACAATGTTAGGTATCACCTTCAGGGTTATGGTTTCAAATATGGATATCTGAGAAAACAAAATAACGTAGGGTAAGGCTAGGGACAAGGTTGGTGGAGGTGATCCCTGACATTATGGTGATCGAGAAAGAGCAAACTAAGCATTAGATGATCAACAGTGAAGTGAATCGAAAAAATTATACAACCTGGTAAGAAAGACCTGAAAACCTTAAAAAAAATATGTGCAGTTAACACGCGGTAAAAGTGAAACTTTCAGAAAACATAAAAATATAACTTCATTAAAATATTTTTTTACAAAATTCAAAATCACCGGGACTTGAACTGTTGACCACTCATACTGTGTGTAGAACAGTGCATACAAGTTTGATCGTCACATCGCTAGACTAATATTCGACGACGCTCATAGTCGTAAAAATGGGGACTTGCATTAACCGTGTATAATTATATCTAATTCTTTCTCTCAGGCTAAATCCTTTATAAGGATGTATTAGTCACGTTTCATATCAAAAATTAATTGAGTCATGAGAGGAAGGAGGCTTATGGCTAGCAGTAGGAAGATAGTTGTTGTAATGACATGAGGTTGAATTAAAGAAGGATTAGTTCAAATTTGCAATTTATTGATGCAATAACATAATGTATCAGATTACAAATTCAAAATACCCGTTCCAACATAACACGTACCTTGAATTTTGAAACCGACTGTCGCCATCGACTGAGAATATTAACAAAAGGATTATCCGGTCCAAAGTTAGTTAGTTCTGCATACTAACGCAAGTATTCCAATTACGTGTTTACATTGTGTCAAGCATTACTAACAGGTTTACGTGTAATAAAATATTTTATGTGTCTGTTTACGTTGACGTTATCGAAGAAAACTAACTAGGGTGAAAAAATAAAATAATTAACCTTAATTGAATAGTTTTACAAGTTGTACAACCTGCATAAAGTTCACTTGCGTAACTATTCCTAGTTTCTATCACAAATAACACTTGCGCATATTCCGATCTGGAGTATGTGGCTGGATATCCAAACTTATATTATAAATGCGAAAGTACCTCTGTCTGTCTGTCTGCTTGTTACGTTTTCATGCCTATGCCGCTGAACTATTTTGATAAATTTTAACAAAGAGATATATTGAACCTTGGACAATTACATAAGCCACCTTTTATCTCGAAAATAAAACTTGGGGAGGGGGACCATTCCCCCTATATAATATATAGGGGATCCGATATAAGGGATGAAATTTTGTATGAAGAATCCGTAATATCTCAAATTCAGGAAATGAAAATTAATATGTATGCTTTTTAAAAAACGCGAAATACTCATTTCATTATAAGACTATACATTGACACAGACATAGTAATAATCCCATCACTGATTTTCTTTTGGTTTGTTGCGTTACGCGATCCACCCATTGTATATCCAATAAAATAATTATTGTACGCTGACAAAGTCAGGGGTTCCAGATATTATATCATATATTCAAGGCTATCTAATTTAGCCCTCAGCAGTGACCGAAATCGAATAAATTTGTTTTAGATTTTCTGCTGTTTACATTTCAGGTTTAACTGTACTTACATTCACACGTATGTTACCAACTATTTAATTTTTATAGTCTGAATAATTGTTTTAGCGATAATGAGAGATTCGTGATTATAATATGGACTTAAGTATTATATAAATGAATTCAAACCATTATCTTAATATAAATAACGAACCTTCGTTAAATTAAACAAGTTATAGACGAAGCAACAGTTCTACTACTCGTATAAACATTTAACATAGATACATATTTTAACCGTCTTTGCAAAGTATATAAATTTCATGTAATAAATAGATTTCAAAAATGGATCGTGTGTATTTTACTATCAACGAGGAAAAATACAGTGGTTAGTGTAAAATTTATATCTGTACAATTTAAATATTATATGCGTTTTTATATGCATTATATAAACTATATTTCCGTCATCAAGCATATTTTTTATATTATAAGAATTCACAAGAATCTCCTTCCATCTGTAGGGTAGGGCTAGTTGGGATACTCACACGCATGACGTAATTTTATTTAGAGCACTAAAACTGGTAATTTTATTAAATTCAGAATGTCCACCGGTATTCACTAGCTGTCAACATTTATTCCGTTTTGATTTATGTAGCTTTTGATTTTGCTTGATTTCGTTCGTTGTTATGATAATTCTATGACTTGAGATTTATTCGGACGACAGAAATTTAAATGGTATTATGTAAATGCACGTAAGGGAGTATTATGTAAGCAAAAAAAAAAGAATATATTAGGACGTCTAAATATGATTTAAATAAGACTAAACACATTCAAAGTGGTAATGGTTAAACAAAATTAGCACCTTGCACAAAGAAAAATTAGTTGCTAAATATGTTTAACAAACTGTTACTATAAATATGTGTTTACGATAAATCCATTTAGGAGGCTAATAGTAATTAACTAATTTTGTTTATAAGTGAATTAAATGAAATTATGCTCAAGCCGCCCTTAGAATACGCTTGAAACCATCCCAAAATAAAATTCAAGTATTATTAAAAAAAATTGCTAGTTAATTTTACGCTACTGATAACTTTAACTATGAGATATGTGTGAAACGTAAATTTTAAACTAATATCATATTGAAAAAAAATACTACAAAGGTAGCAAACAAGCATACGGCGTGCCTGATGGTAAGCGGTTACCGTAGCCTATAGACGCTTGTATTATCATAGTTATTACGTGTCCGACCTTCAGCACCACCTACCCCAAGGAGCTCTAGAAACCCTACTCACCGCCGAAACACAAGGTTATTTTTGGCTGCGATTATTTGTAGGGTGGAGGTATTCCACCAGTCGTGCTGCCCTAGTAGAGAGAAGTCTCCAAAGAAAATTCGTTGCCAACCTATTATTCTAATAACTGCTTCTAATATTTAAAATGACTTACAATATTATTTCTATAAATAAATTATTAAAAAATTACATTTACATTAGTCAATATGGGATAACGTTAACAAAATCTGATGATAGCAGTAAAAATATAGGGTATCTCCGAAAAATGATCTATTCACATTTAACTTGTCTTACAAACAGCCGGTGGCGAATTTGGAATGGATACAACACTTAATGACTATATTCGTCGGCACGCAGACCTTCGTGGTACTAAGTACATGTGTTTGGAAGGCGGTTGTGGTGCCTGTATCGTCAGTGTTCGTACAACTCACCCAGATACACACGAACAAATTACTTTTTCAGTTAACACTGTAAGTTTATAATTCATTTTCTTTGAAAAACGTTATTCTCACATTTTTCTGTTAAAATTTTCGTTGGCTGGAAACATTATATTAGCGGGGTTGCTATGTGTACTTTATAAAAGTAAGTTATTACTCAGTATTAGATGTACATACATACATATTATGTATATAACGTAAAAAAAACATAAATATAACTATTTCTTTACTCAATAATGACATCAACTGACTGTATGACCAGTATTTTTTAAGTGCTATTACATTTCGTTGATGGCTTAATTACTTCAATATCAACGTTGTTATTAACCTTTTCGATCAATGTTCGATGCTCACATCCATTCATCAATTAGAAAATAATTGATAATCTTCAATTTGCTGAACAGGTTTTCTTTAATCATAACAGACTAAGAACAGTCTCGATTAATTTGCGTTTCAAACAAACTAAATGAAAATCGGTTCAGCCATTTGGGAGCAACGATGCTTCAGATAGATACACAGGTACACATACACATGTATGTTAAACTTATAACACTCCCTTGCTTGCGTCGTGGGTAAAATATAAATTAATGGCTTTGGTTACAGTGCATGGTTGCTATAATGTCGTGCGATGGTTGGGACATAACTACCGTAGAAGGTATTGGTAATAGGGAAATCGGATATAATATTATACAAAAGCGGCTAAATCACTATTTTGGGTCTCAATGTGGGTACTGCAGTCCGGGGTTTATAATGAGCATGTACAGGTAATAGAATTAAGTTTTACATACTTAATATCTTTTAATGATTCAAAGAGTACCAAGCACAGGTACGCTCATGTGTAGAATATTGCTGTCACCTATGGGATGGATCAGCCAAATATCAGTAGGCCGCTCTTGACTCCATTGAGCGCCGAGCTTGTTGACTTGTTGGCGATGAAGCAGATGAAGCAGTTGGTTTTGATGATGACGACAAAAATGCTCAGTCTAGAGCATCGACGTAAGGTTGCTTGCCTCTCAGTGTTTTACAGGTCGCACTTTGGAGAGTGTGCACAGGAATTGCACGATTTAATTCCGCCCAATCCGTACCACCATAGGACAACTAGACGCCGTGAGGGTTTCCACCCTTATGTCGTGGAAATTCCCCTGATTCGCACGAAGCGTTATGCTTCGTCGTTCATTATGCGAACGGCAAAGGAATGGAATTCACTCCCGTCGTCTGTTTTCCCATCCACCTATAACTTGGAGTCTTCAAGCGAAGAGTGAATAGGCGTTTAATAAGTAAGCGCGATACATCGTCGGCTTCATCTTTACTTACCATCAGGCAAGATCGAGGCCAAGCGCATACCTGTATGGCATAAAAGAAAAGATTAAATATATTAAAAATAAAAATTCTGAAGTTGTCTATTCCATATTAGTGGATGGTCAAATGTTTGTCATATACAAAATATAAGAAAAGGCATAACTAACAAAAAACGTAGTTAGTTTTAACTAATTTTTAAACAATTTCAAAAAAGATGCAGGATATCAATTCGAGTGTATATTTTTAATGATGTTCAGCCATAACTTCTTTGTTTAAGAAACGATTTGTTAGATTCTTTTTTCGTTGGAAAGGGGATACCTCAAAGGTAGTTCCATTTTAATTTTATTGACATTGGACCTTTACCTTCGAAGTTACACCGATGAACATCTCAAGATAATTGAAGTTGGTTTTCTTTTCGTTAAAAATTATCATGTCAACTTATGATAATTAGTTTGGTATTCATTGAAGAAAAGTTTTATTTTTAACATTTATTCATTGTAGTCTCGTTCACGGTAATAATTGTCATTTAACTGAAGAGGAAATAGAAAAATCATTTGGAAGCAACCTATGCCGGTGTACAGGGTATCGACCAATTTTAGAAGCATTTAAATCATTATCTGTAAAACCAGATGAAAATGTATTGCGAAAAATTAAAGATATTGAAGATATCAGTACTCAAACATGTTCGAAGTTAGGCCGAAATTGTAAAAATGAATGTGACTTTCAAGACTGGTGCTTAGTGAATACCAGTAAATCAAGTAAATCGATATCACCGAAAAGGATATCATTGATAGATGGAACGCTTTGGATAGCAGTTGATAATATCCAATCAATATTTTCAACATTGAATGAAGTTGGTTACGAATCTTATATGTTGCTCGCCGGAAATACAGCAAGAGGTAAATACGTTTCTAAAAATAAAAAAACAAAACAACTTTTGAAAGTAGTTTATTACTTAAAGTATATATATGCTTTATAGGTGTACGACCGATAATTTCTTATCCTAAAGTAATAATAGATATTAGTCATGTGATTGAGCTAACGACGCATTATATAGATGAGAATTTAGTTCTTGGAGCCAATACTACGTTGACGGACACAATGAAGTTATTTGATGAATTATCTAAATGTAATGAAAACTTTTGGTACTTAAAAATCTTATATAAGCATTTGGAACGAGTAGCTCACATTCCTGTCCGAAATGTAAGTATAAAGTACTACTTTGTAAACCGTTAAAATTTGTGTAAATGAATGTATTTGTTTTAATGAGCAATAATAAAAAATCAAGAAGTTTGGATCTGACATATTTGATGATATAATACTTTCTTGATTGTGCGTTTCTTATTGATTTTAGATTGGTACTCTTGCTGGTAATTTGGTACTGAAGAAAAACTACCCAGAATTTCAATCTGACGTATTCATTTTATTTGAATGTGTTGGAGCAACCGTTACAATTGGTAAAAATTATATTTGGCTAATACGTTGAATAATAAGATAACCCTATTAATGTTTGAATATAATATTAAAGATTATTTATTTTTTAGTTGATCATAAACTATATGAAACGGAAATGAGATTAGAAAACTTTCTTAATATCGATCTCAAAGGCAAAATACTCAAGGATATAAGATTACCACCATTTTCAAAGCATTATAAAATGGTTACTTATAAGGTAAAATGGTTTATATAATAGTTTTTGAGAGTAGAGTAAATGTACTAAATTCAATGCTTATTAATTTTCAGATCACGCCAAGAGTACAAAATGCTCATGCAGAAGTCAATTCAGCTTTTCTTTTCAAATTTGACCCTAAGACTCAAAAAATACAGGAAGCATCAATAGTGTATGGTGGAATAAATCCATCTTTTAATCACGCTTATAAGACAGAGAAGTACTTAATTGGATCTTTTATATTTGAGAATCGGACTTTACAACAAGCATTAACAATTTTAGCTAAAGAACTTAAGCCAAATACTAATCCACCCGACCCTTCCCCATTTTTTCGAAAAAAGTTAGCTTTAAGTCTTTTTTACAAAGTAAGATTGTTGATCATAATATTATGAATACTACTTTAACTTTGTAAGTTAAATTTTGATTTTCTTATACAACTTTCTATTTACAGTGCATAATTAAATTATGTCCAGAAAATATTATAAATTCAATTTACAAATCTGGAGGTACTACATCTGTGGAAGATAGACCACCTGTAAGTCGAAGCTACCAAGAATTTGATACAGATAAACAAGATTATCCAATCACAGAACCAATGTTAAAACGAGAGGGTATGATTCAGTGTTCTGGAGAAGCTATATATAGTGATGATATCCCTACAATGCATAATGAAGTTTTTGCTGCATTAGTGCTTTCTACCATAAGTACAGGGGAAGTACTCCATATAGATAGTACAGGAGCTTTGGTAAGTACGAATACTTCATTTATTTAAATGATAAGAATGTTAATAAATATTTTTATTTTTCACTAGGATCTTGATGGAGTAATTGCGGTATTCACCTCAGCCGATATTCCTGGAGTAAATAGTATAGTACGTAGCGATTTTAGATTGTTTTATGAAAACGAAGAATTTCTAGCCAGCGAAAAAATCCTATACTATAATCAACCTGTGGCGATCGTTGTTGCTAAGACACAGACACTGGCCTACCAGGCGACAACATTAGTTAAAGTAAAATATAAAAACACTTCCAAAAAGCCTATTATATTTACCATAGAAGATGCAATTAGAGCACCAAAGGAAGAAAATAGACTAGTTCAGTATCCTGGTATTGTGCCAACTGATAGAGGTTCTAACGTTACGAAAATTGTTAAAGGACAATTTCTTAGTCCTCGTCAATACCATTGCATGATGGAATTACATACATGTGTTTCAAAGACCGTTGATGGAGCGCTAGAAGTACTGTGTTCCACGCAGTTCATGGACCTTACGCAGGCTTCGATTGCACAATTATTAAAAATCCCAGAACATTCGTAAGTTTTACGTTAATAATCATATTATATTATAGATAAACTAAGCGTAGTAGGTAATCTATAAAAGCTCAGTAGATCCTCCTAATACAGATGTAAAAATAGTATAAAGCTGTGCCCATCCTTTTTTTTCTGACTGACTATACCGTTAGCCTTAGGAGCCCTGAACCCTCTGACGGCTTTTACAGCTTCACCGTGACTTGGGGGCGAGCGCTTAAGGCACTCAGCCGCGATTCTGTGCCAAACTGCTAGTGATTGTATGTATTAACAAACCCGCCACTTGAATAACGGCGAAAGGAAGGTGATAAAATCATACGTTTCACAACAAAAACGTGTGTAGTTTTTTGAATAATGACGAGATGTACCTGTGGTCACTTCAAAAATAAAATAAAAATCTTAATCAGATAGTACATATTGTGTATCTCTGCTTATCGTATATACTACTTCCTGGTGATAGTGTAATGATATGATATTATTAATTATTTTTATTGATTTTTATTTTCGTATCATAATGCTAATTTGCCTCGCTTCAGTTCTCCTAGGCATAAGCTTTTTATTCGCATGTAAGTCTCAGAAAATATTAACAATCTATTTTAGGATTTTTTTCTTTAAAACTATTTTCGTTATTCTGTGGATTGAGTCACTGAATCGATATAGTTTTTATTTCTGTTATCATTAAATTACGTAAACTTGACTATGATTTGATTGAAAAAAACTTGATGTAAGCAATAAGGCTTGGCAATTTAAGTACACAGATAAACTATAAATATAAATGATATACTATAAATATAAATAAATGATTGGAAAATTATACGGCATTCTAAATGCTATATAGCCAGTCATTCTTTTCAATGGGCTATCAAGACTGATCACAGTCACTGTTGTTGTATTAAGATTAACCCAATGACTCCTACAAAATAACAAAATGTATAATGTGTTTTTTATTTAATTCTAGTGTTATAGTTAAATGTAGAAGGTGTGGTGGAGGTTTCGGTTGTAAAATTGCTAGACAAAATTTTACAGTATGCGCTACTGCACTTGTTTCAAAATTACTAAATAGGCCTTGTCGTATGAGCATGCGATTAACTGATATTATGCGTGCTACAGGAAAGAGACCGAATACAAGATTAGATTATGAGGTAAGCAAATTTTCTTTAGTATCTTATATATTTAGCATGCAAGTATAATTTCCTTGCAGTATATGACTGTACAGTTAAAATTTAATAAGATGTAATAAACCAGCTTCTTGAACTTTTGAGATGTTAAGTTTTTTTTTCTTAATTTAGGTTGGAGTAGACGAAAAAGGAGAAATTCAATATATGGACGCTGTATTTTATGTAAATGACGGAAGCTCTTCAAATGAAAACGAAAACGCCTACTCAACCGATTCCCTAAAAAACTGCTACAATCCCAGCCGCTGGAAAGTAGATTCATTTGGAACCATAACTGATGCTCCTTGTAATTCTTTTATGCGAGCGCCTGGTAAGTTTTATGAAATTGATAATTTATTGAAACTTAAGGGGAAATTATTGTATTTACTGACTTAGCTTTAAAAAATTTAATGAACGGAAATACACAAACTATTGTTGGGTACCTACGTCGTAGAAAAAGTTGTCATTTGTATGTACACCAGTATGACCACATAAACTCTTAATCTATGTAATTAATAAAATTAAAGTGTCTGTAATGTCACAATAACAGTTTTTTTTACTAAATGCATATGAAAGTATATATGATACCTATAACAATGAGCCCATTTTTTAAATTTTTGTCTGGCCGTCTGTCTTTGTTCCGGGTAATCTCCGAAACGGTTTGACCGATTTTGACGGGACTTTCACTGATAGATAGCTGATGATACAGGGAGTAACATAGACTAATTTTATTTTAGAAAAAAGAATTACAGTTCCGCATATATGAAAAAAACTGGTCATGGTGAATCAATTCGGACGCTTAAATGGCTTATGCTGAGTAAACCATAAGAGATATAGCTAATTAATGTACTACATAATTATAGGCTTTAAAAATACCTACAAAAAAAATGGGAGAATATATATCTGTCTTCTAAGGAACACCCACAATAAGCATTTTTATCTTTAGATAGTCGGGAGCGGGGGAGCAAGATTCGCGTGGGCATTCTGTAGTGTAGGGTACGTGAGCGAAGCCACGGGTACAGCTAGTGGAAAATATAACTACTATTTTAGCTTACATTATGGCTTCTAAGTAAATATGATTCAAGTTAATAAAACTGCAGAAGAGGTGTTAAGTGCGTATGTAGCATAATACAATATTTTTCACAGGTGGATTTGAAGGCATTTCAGCTATAGAACATATCATGGAACACATTGCCGCTGAAGTAGGTAGAGATCCAATATCTGTTCGCATGGTTAATTATCGCAAGGAAGACAATGACTTGCCTGAATTGGTGCCGATGTTTATGGAGAAAATAAACTATACAAAAAGAAAAACAAAAATTAATGAGTTCAATATTCGGAATCGATGGAAAAAAAGAGCAATCATGTTATCGAATATGGCATTCCCTACAGCCTATCTCGGTAATTATGGTGCTTTAGTATCTGTCTATCACGGCGATGGAAGTGTAGTTGTTAATATTGGTGGCATCGAGATTGGTCAAGGAATATTTACAAGAATTGCACAAGTTACATCTAATGAATTTGGTATACCAGTTGACAAGGTTGCTGTACTACCTAGTCAAAACTTTGTAACTCCTAATAATTTTTCTACAGCTTCAAGTATTACAACAGAATGTTGCGCATATGCCGTGATAAGGTCGTGCGATCAAATCAAGGAAAGATTAGCTCCTGTAAGAGCTTCGATGCCGAATGCTAGTTGGGAGGAAATAGTATTCGAAGCTGACCTTAGAGGTATTTTGCTTCAAGCAAATTATCAAACGAGTGAATATGATCCACGAATGATCAATTATTCAATATTTGGTGTAGCTGTTACTGAAGTGGAAGTTGATATTTTAACTGGTGAAAAGTGGATTGTTAGAGCAGATGTATTAGGTGATGGCGGTCGCAGTATAAACCCAGCATTAGATGTTGGTCAGGTGAGTTGAAACCCTAGAGTTACATTTCAGTATAATTATGTTGTTATTATGGGTATAGATATATAAAATATTTTTATTTTGAATGCCATGTTTATTACAAATTGCCATTTGTACTATGTTGATTTATGATTTAAACTATTTTTGGACTTTGACAATTTAATATTTAAATAAGAAGGATATAAATTGTTTTTGTGAAGTTTATCTAAATTACATTGTATGTATTTATAGGTGGAAGGTGCATTCGTGCAATCGTTGTCTGTATGGCTTATGGAAGATACAATTTATAACAAAGATACAGGAGAAATATATACAGATCGTACTTGGAACTACAAAATTATGGGAGCACTGGATATACCACACGACTTCAGAGTTTATTTGAGACGGAGATCGGTGAACCCCGTTGGAATTTATGGATCTAAAAGTAAGAAATCATATATCTTATCTTAAAATAAGGTAATCTAAATATATGTATGCGTGTCCTAATTCTTGTTGTAAATATCAATATTTTATAGAATTGATTTATCAAAATATTTGTTAATAATTAAGAGTTGTTTAAAATATTTTTTAGCACTTTCTGAGCCACCCACTTGCTTGGCACATGTTATTGTTAATTCATTAAGAGCTGCTGTGCAAGCATCAAGAAAAGATACCGGCTATGATACTAAGGGATTTCTAGATATACGTAAGTAACCAGAGAATACTTCACGATTTTGAAACAGTTTAACAGGTTTATTGAT
Source organism: Saturnia japonica (assembly GCA_033032175.1). Taxonomy (NCBI): domain Eukaryota; kingdom Metazoa; phylum Arthropoda; class Insecta; order Lepidoptera; family Saturniidae; genus Saturnia; species Saturnia japonica. The sequence continues at coordinate 5,378,620 of CM065311.1, read as the reverse complement.
AAAAATGATTAAAATTTCTATTAAAACCTTGATAATTTTCAAAATCCTATTTATTTATTCCTTATATTTATTATTCTTTTCATTCTTTTTTAGTTATTTATTTATACTTATTATTTTATATAGTTTAAGTTATATATTATTAATATTATTCTTTAGTTATATAGTTTAATTGTAATCCCACCTGATGTTTAGTTTCGATGTGGTCGAAGATGGTAATAAACTAAACCTACAGGAACTGCCTCCCAAGTTCAGCTCTCGGAATACACTTATAGGTAAACAACGAAAGATTTTCAACTTGAGGGTGGTAGCTATGCAGGTAGGTATTAGGAAGTAACCTACTATCAACATTTATGGTTTCATCGTAGTTATTGTTTCTACTTATGGTTTCATTATGATGTTTTCCTTTACCAACATTTCAGGCTAATTATTGGATTCGAAATTATGTCGATCGACGATGATTGAGCTATCATCAATCATTTATTTCCAGGACATGAAATAATATTAAAGTGGTTATAATATATTATTATATAAAAATACAGTGATAATTGTGAAACCACCAATTCGTTCCTAATTTTAAATAATCATTATTATTTGTATAGTTATTTATTCATTTATATTTATTCGGTTGTAAAAAGAAAGATGAGATCCAAAAATATTTTATATTAAGAATGATGCTTGTTTTAACAGGAAGTCCCAGTCACCAACGAGAGCGTTGTAAAAGCGACCGATGTGAAATTAGAAGAGTTTTTATTAAAATGAATAAATGAATGTATTCTATTATAGAACACATTCACAATTCTATTCATAAGTATATTTTTATTATTATTTTAATATTAATAAAATGTACTATTAATTATTTTTTATCACTTATATGAAAATTATGAAACACAAAGAAGAAAAACTACATTACTGAAAGAAAGGATTATTTACCTAAGATTTTAAATTGTACTATTGTATATTTTAAATTACTGGTTGTATGCATAATACGACTTAAGTGCTTTGATTTCAGGTTCTTATAAATCACCATCATCAAATATCATCTCCCATAATCCTATAACTGACTCTCTGTTTCTTTAGTCCTTTGTATAATAGTAAATTTTTGGAATTTTGGCAATATGTTTTGCCTTCACATTTATCTCGTAATAAATATTAATTTAAATAGAACTCTCGAGATAGTGGCATTAGTGAAAATCAGAATTACGTGTATTTTTTTTATGTGTTTTAAACGCGATAATTTCCGAAACTACGAATCAGATTTAAAGAACTATTTTTTATCTAACATATCGCTCGGGAGCGGAGTAATTACCATAATTATGAAGTGTAGGTCAACATATAGTTTCAGCGGGTAACGCCCTGTCTTGGTGACCGAGGGCGGGTTGGCCGCCCAACGAGAACCGAGCATTACCTGAAGGTATAAACGTTGAAAGGCTCAACTAAATATATTGTTTACGCCGAAGTTAGTGTAAATTTTCTATCAGAAATTTAAAATATTAAAAAATTAAACGCGAGTAAAACCACATTGCATAGCTAGTTCCTAATATAACAAGATTTAAAACATGGTACATACTTTCAATATTCAAAGAAGTAACGTGCAAAATAATGGTGAGACTCTACAAACTTTCGAATATTATTTTATATTTAATCTTCCGGTGATATTGAGTCTTGTGAAAATAATAAAGGTTATTTTTGAGGAAATGATAAGGTTCGATTCCTGATTCACGTATAAGTTTTTTGAAAATCTATGTATACAGTTTTTCTTATCTTTAAAATCGATGTCATTCTCCTATAATACATATTTTTTTATCTCTTATAGCTTCAGAGTTCTCTGACCCATTAAATGTTACATTTGTGTATTAATAATATACGTATAATACACATAATTGTTATATTCAGTCTCAAAGAAAAGAAAACTTCTTATCGTATCTACATATATGAATAACATACTTCTTCAATTATTAGCATTTTAGCCCTATAGTATTTTATTTAATCCTTATTAAGCTCTTATTGTATTGACGGTGAAGAGGCTAATTGTCTAACGTGTAATGTTTAGTATTTCTAGATTCTACCTTTGATAAATATTCTTCATTTACGGTAACAATTTCATAGAAGTGTAATAGTTAATATAGTAACTTAAGAGAGCTAGTAAGAAGCTAGCCACGTATTTGATTAAAGATGACTCCGAGCGAGACAAAGGCGTGAGGTGTCATTTTACATGAAAACGCTGTGGGGTGATGGCTTGGCCAACGAGCCAACGTACCGGAAAATAGCCTGTTCCACCGCGATACTCCCTTCCCTCGACTTCTAATGATGTTTCGTGTTCGCTTATTTTCAAAAAGCTATATTATTACCTTTTGAAATTTCCTGCAATATTTAATATTTATGATTAATTTTTATACTTCAAGCAATCTGGCTATTACAGTAAGAAGACAACAATAGGCAGCATGGGAGTTAGGAGAGTTAATGGAAGAAATTTGACATGGGTGAAGCCGTGCGGCACGGTTAGTTTTTAATATACATATTGTTCTCTTCTAAATATATTATTAAGAGGTGTCGAATAACATCATTAAAGTTGAGACGCCCAAGCCAACCTCACCTGCAAGTGGTGAACCCTGCTGGGTATATAAACGAACGAGGAAATGGCGATAGCGGGGTGGTAGGGTTGTTTTTCCCGACTGGGTCGCGACCTCCATGCAAGTGGTGTAAAGTACGTCATCGTGACTCGCTTTTGCGTGTCCCGTTTCGGGATCAGCCTGTGCATATTCAGATAGTTTAATGCAGGCTGGCGTGATGGCGGTGACCGTCGCGTCGGATAGATTACGATCTCTCGGTAATCACCGTTGTTTTGGATTATACTGTTATACCTGCCCTGCTACTATAAAAAAAAATTGTAAACATAATTCAAATAATAAGTAATGTGTTGCGATGTTTCATTTATATTTTAAACTAGCTGTGCCTGCGACTTCATCCACGTGGCATATTTCTTGAATGGAAAACAGCAACTAAATAAAAACCTCACCTCACCTCAGTCTCACCTTATGGTATTTGACCCGTACCTATAAGCTTTGATAATACCCAACTTAAATAATTTTAAATGTTAACCGATATCACAGTTTTACAATCATACAGATATTGTGACTAGAAAACATAAAGACTAACTGCTATGCTCGAGGTCCTGAAATATTGAAGATAGAAAATTAAACACAAAGCAAATATTCTTTTATTTTTTTAAATTATAATATCAGCATTCACAGATTTTCTAAAAAAGCTTATCTGTACTGGGAATCGAACCAACTAAAAATGCTAAGAACAGACATGGACTATATTATGCGTGATTGATGTACAAACATACCGACAGACAGACAAAAATTTTAAAAACTATCGAAATGTGTTTTGTCCATGATTCTAAACCCCCCCATATTATTTTTTCTCAAATATCTTCAATGTACAGATTTCGACTCTTTATTCTTTTATTATAAGTCTAGATTACAAAGTAATAACAGTTATTTACCATTTTTAACACTTTTACCCGATTTCAAAAAAAGACGGGAGGTCACTCAATTCGAATGTTTTTTTTTAAGTTGTTCAGCCATAACTTCTTTGTTTATGAATCGATTTGGATGATTCTTTCTTTGTTGGATAGGGGACACTTCAAGGGTGGTGGTCCTATTTTAATTTCATTGTTATTGGACCACTAACTTCGAAGATACACAAGGGAACTTTTCAAAATCATTGAAGTTTGTTTTCTATTTGTTAAAAATTGTCTTGTATAATATACTATCTAGATAATATACAGTATATAATAATAATAATAATAGATATATGTTCCACTGCTGATTGCTGGGAAATTATTTTTCCTGAGAGCTAGCACAAGCTTATTATATGGTTAAATCATATTATAGATAAATAAATTATCACTTAATATTTGAAAATAACAAATTTTATTTTAATAAAGAATAAAAGGTTTATCTGTATTGAAATACGATAATGCTAATAAATATTAAATCTGTGTGTTAATCTTTACTATTATTTCTTTGGATAAATAATATCTTTTAGGTATATGATTATAATAAACGCACGTTTCAAGTGTTATTTGCAATTATGTATTTTGTAAGTTGTAAATAAGCAGTGTTGTTGGAGTAATAAATAAATCTTTATTGTGGGTTTGAAAGTCAGTTCATTGATTCCTTTATTGGCACCAAACACAGCTAGCTATCTGTTTCAATTGTACGTGTGCACCTGACTTGAATAATGTCTTGACGTCACTTGCTATCTTCATATTCAGATATAGTAATTAAATACAATAAAATCTTATTGTGATGTGTCCGTAGTAACTGGTATTTAAAATACTTCACCTTTGTTGACATGTTACATCATATTATTAAAAAAATGTTTTGTTTTTAAAGTTTAATTTTGAAAATGTATAAGTAATATAAAAAAAAGAATTACAAGGACTTTTGTTTGACTCCACACTATTTCAAACTTCCCACTCTTTAATATAGCATTTATAGATAGAGGCTTATTTAGCGTACTAGCTATGCCCGCAACTTCGTCTGCGTGGACTTCAGAATTGGGTTTTTAATAAAAAGTACCATTTGCTTTAATCCGGGTGCTAAATAAAAGCTATCTGTGTGCTAAATTTTATCCAAACCTGTTTAACCGTTTTTACGTGATTTAGTAACAAGCAAAAAACTGAACTCACTTTCACATTTATAATATTATCATAGTTAGGACAATAGAGTAATAAATATACATATAGAGAAATCAATGCAATATTATAAGTACAGTTCATTAAAATAAATTTGGCGGTCATGAAATAGACATAACTCATATGCATATACATTATGTGAACTCTAAAATTTAATTATTGATACGTTTCACACCGAAAAGGTTTTCGTCAGTTGTGTGATCTAATCAGGAATGGTAATCAGCCATTCAGATTCTTATATAAAGCTAACCCAACATAGGGTATTCTAATAAAATAATCATAATGAATAAAAAAAAATCTTAAAATGATTGTTTTTTTTTGTTTAATTTTTTTTACTCTGGACTAATAATAATAATTAATAAAAGAGATCCTTCTGTGCACCGCGTAGATTCAATTAAGGCTGTGCACATGATGTTTATTTTTCCCGACATTAAAATAGGGGTGTTATGTAATATATAAGTTTAACGCGTGTGTCTGTCTATGGCATCGTGGCTCACAAACGGCTGAAAAGATTTTAATCTAGGATTTTTTGTTTGAAAACTGACTTAATCGAGAGTGTTCTTAGCTACTATTATTTAAGAAAATCTGTTCAGTCGTTTGAAGATTATAAGCTCTTTTCTAGTTAAAAATAGATGTGAGCATCTTCAACAGGTCTGATTGACTCGATATTTAGTATTCTGTTACTTCAATGAATTAAAAAAAACCTCAACCTGATGCTGCAGCGTCATCTGGAATCTGTAGGATACCTAGCTCCTCACCAACTTACAGGAGAGATATCGTGTTTGGGCTCATTGGAATGGTCTCAATGGGTTACTAGTGTTAGTGGTTTAATAAATTTCCAATTTACCTTTTAAGGTAAAATCCTTTGATATGCGAGAGTTTAACGAGAGCGAAGTAATGTTCTCTCTCTTTCTCAGGGCTCCGAGAGTTCAATACCTTTTGTGTAATTTTATTATAAAAAATGGGTATATTTTCTTTTCATGGTAGGTAATATTTTAAAAACTCTCACACTTACGTGTCTGCCATTACTGTGCCTCACTTTTGTTTTAGCGGAATTCCGTCCGCCTTTTTATACATCCATTATAATGTTGCGAATGTGCGAATACTTTCTAAAGTTTTGTGTTAGTCTATGGTGTGTGAATATATATTAAAAAGTTTAAAAATTAAAGTCTATGGATTTTGCAACATGGCTTTCATTGTGTCTGTCTATTACGAGTTCTTATTAGAAAATACCATAAAACAAGAATATATCAATATATAATTGTAAATTTAAAGAAGTTTTACTTCTATTACGTAGACGATGCTGCAGGTGCAAACTTTTTTATTAATAAAATAACTAAAATAATGTAGAATGTCTTAATACGTTATGTTTCATATTTCATCTTGGATAGGTGTGACACGTGTAATGGGGCAAGCTCATGTGCGTCGTCTCTCGTTGACGACTAACCATAATTCATCCCGGTCCCGGTCGTCTGTAGACAATGCCATGTAGATGGATGCTTTACCTGAAGAGATAGAATACCCTTACAGTGACAATTAAGTGCCGTTCGGTCTTATTACGTTCAGGTCTCACGACCTTTGACGCGGGTCAACGCCCTTTGTACCTATTTTGTGATACTGTATCAGTTTTAATATAACTTTAAAATATTACTCACTGAGATTATTTTTGTAATTTATTTAAATAAATATAATATTCGATTTATATTGGAAATCTTATTTTCGAAACGTAACGTTTGCTCGAATTAAATTTGATCAATAAAGTTTTGCTGAAGATACCTAGTAATATTGTTAATATTTAATAATTCATATTTAAATTACTATAATTATATATGCTATAACAATATATTATTATAGAGAATATAACACTGTGAATATTATCGAATGAATGGGACAGTTTGTTCCTTCACCACTGGACTGAATTAAAAAAAAGCGTGCGCTAATTATTGATTATCCTTGTTTGTGCATAATGTATTTGTAAACTTTATGTCGTTACTATTATAGGGTAATTTTATTATAATAATATCGGGTGTAAGTCTGAAGTAAATAATCATTATTATTGTTTATTATATTTTAGTCTTATGTTTTTTATAGTGAAATGCGCGGTAATGGTTGCATGAAGAAGAGTGTTAGAATCTGCGTAAGCTTTGACCACCGTCTCACCTATTTCTGCCGCAATGCAGATGTTTTATCGCTGCTGCATTTCAGTCCAAAGTAAACGCACTGGCATTCCAACACAGTACTAAAGAATAGCAGCATGTTATAACTGGTTTCAGGGAGTTTTATACGGTATCTCAAATTGTCATGTTTTTGTTTTTTATTCATATAGGATGTGTATCGCGTGACCCTATCGTAACTGTCTAATACAGGTGGAATTTTGCATAATAAAGCTTGGTTATTGTACACAATTGAAGTGGATTGGAAATAATAGTGTGAACCATAAATTCTGAGATGCCACAAAAACTCCCTAGAAGGTTCTAACAAGGAAGCCACCATTTTGTTAGAATACTGAAATTATCGTAGGACTAAGGACCTTCAATAACGAAAATAAGGATCTTCAATAAAGATGGCTAGTTGCCAAATTAGGTAGGAGACGAGAAACTGGCCTCAGAACTGCAATCCTTTTGAGGTTGGTTATATCTACATAGCCATAGGTGTAGTGAATTAAGTGACTTTAACGTAAGATGGACTGTATGACTGTTTATTATTTATAACATGAAGAAAAATTGCTCTTAAAATGTTGAAAAGAATAAGATATATAATATCGCTTATATTATTAAGTAATATTCGCAAGATAAACTTTGAATACTACCGGTCTGATTTGAATTTAAAATATTTTCAGTGAACAATGAAATACCCATCATTTTTCCAGGCAAGGCTTAGTATTCAAGCCTATCCATCACCTCGCTTTTACAATCTCTCACGGATCCATACTCCCTTGTTTATAATCCTATCATGCCGCTTAAATGAATAATAAGTACAAAACTCGAAATTCTAGAAGAATTAAAAAATATGTCAGAGAATCGTGTCTATTGGGATTATTTTAAAAGAAGAAAACATGTGTCTTATCAACGGGATTGTAGTTTTCTGAAGTACTCAAAATATACGTGTAAAATAAAATAAATGAAAAGAAAGTAGAGACCCAGTGCTCTAACAACATGTATGCTATGTGAGTGTGACCCACGCAGGCATATAAGCAGACAACGACAGGCTTGAATGATAATTCTGGCCACAAGGGGCAACGCCAAATAAACAGATATCATTCTCACTTGGTTTGTCGGATCATTCACATCTCTACAGTGCTTGCACTTAACCCTGATTACGCCCACAACATTTGTGATTCCGTAATGAAGATATCAAGGAAAATCCTGTAGTCTCCGATAGTCTACCGTGATGTCACTCTCTTCGACAAACAATGAAATAAACAATAACCATATTACTACTACGTAAAACCATTTCGATGTGGGCTCCAGTTTGTTTTAGAGATAATTAAAGGCCTTTTTAAACAGGGTTAGATAATAGGTCATAAATTATAAAAAGGAGATTTTAATAGTCCAACACTCCAGGGATAATATTCCATAAATCTTGTTAAAGAAAGGGTTACCGTAGAAGTGGGTTCGCTTTTATTTAATGTGTGACCTTCACCTCTCAGGATATAAAAATTCCATAACATTCTGACCTCGTCCATATTTCAATTTTATTTCAACGTTTTTGAAATTTTTAGTAATATTTTTTTCATAAACATTAACTTTTTTACACATTACTTTTAAACATTACGCAAAGTGACGCCGCTGTGCCTGCTGGTAACAGTACAATCCAAAAACAACACCGACCATCGAGAGATAGCCAGTGCATTAACGGCCGCCACTGTTATTTTTCATACTTTATTATTATCAACTAAAAATAATTAAAAAATAAGTAAAAATAATGAATGTGTGTTTGAGATTTATGCATAGCATGTGTATGCTGAAGGAGGCGAGTCCTCCGCTGATTTTCACTTGATACCCAGAGAGTTATGCGTGCGCAACGTTTATGTATGTATACTTAAATGCGTGATGTTCTGTTTAAATGTATGTAGGTATCGTGTAAGAATATTTCTGTATTTTATGAGAGATTAGGGGTCATGCATAAATTACGTCACACGAATTTCATGATTTTTTGACCACTCCCCCGTCCTTGTCACAGCTGGTCACATTTGTGAGACCCCCCCCCCTTACCTAGTGTGATGTCACATATTTTGCAATTTTATAATTAGAAATTAAAACAGCAGTGTTCGGAAATTATTTAAATTATTTTAATTTCCATTTAAATTATTTTTCAATAAAATCGACATCAAATCAAACAAAGGTATAAAAATTAACAAAACATTAAAAAAATCACTTTAATGAAAGATAAAAACTTAATCCATAACTAACATAACTTATTTTTCTTCGAACTATAAATGTAATAAGTTTCAAATAATCGAGTTGTAAAAGTTGTTAAATAAAACATTGCTATGTTCGAGATACAGAGTCCAATTTAATTTTTTCTCTGATTATTTTGACTAGAGGGTTGAGATTTAGTGCAACGGAGGTTTTGGGGGCTTGAATGGAAGGGAACACATTCTTTCGAGTTTGGGAGGTTTTCGACTTAAAGAAGTTCTAATGTACTTAGATATAAAATATTATATTTTGAAAAAATGTGATGTCACAAAATTTGGGACCCCTCTCTCCTCCCCCTACCCTTCCCCTCCTACCCTTGTCACACAATGTCACACTTCGTCGACCCCCTCCCAAACCCTAAACGTGTGACGTAATTTATGGATGGCCCCTTACATGATTTTAAGGTACAGTATCAAAGTATGAAATTTAAGTTCTATGTAATAAGATTATGCTTATTGCTTATTAATATACATATGTATATTACATAATACATACTAATATAATAAATGCGAAAGTAACTCTGTCTTTCTTTTACGTTTTCACGCCTAAACCCCTGAACCAATTTTGATGAATTTCGGTATAGAGATTGATTGGACCTTAGGAAAGACATAGGGCACTTTTTTTAGCGAAAATTAAAGTTTAAGGGTAAAAAATAGGAGATGAAATTATGTAAGAGGTAAATATCAGCTTCCACGACAACCGGTGTTGTAAAAAGTATCGGGAATGGAATATTTCCACTGTTCCTGTCATATTAAAATCTTTTTAATTGAAAACTCCTTGGTTTTAAAAATCGAATACAATTTATTTATTTAAAAAAAGATTCTCGGTCTTGTTTTGACAAACTTGTTTAGTCGTTGAGAAAATGGAATTGACTAGAGAAAATTCAAGAGCGATGATTTATTATGACTTTCGAAGTGGTTTAACACAAAAACAGTGAGTTGACCGGATGATTTCTGCATTTGGTGATGAAGCCCCATCCAAAACCACAATTTATCGCTGGTTTGCTGAATTTCAACGTGGACGTGTCAAGCTCAGTGATGATTCTCGTCAAGGTCGTCCAAAAACTACAGTCACCCAAGAAAACGTTGATGCTGTGCGTAAGCTTATTGAGGAAGATCGACATGTGAAATACCGCGAAATTCAGGCAACTTTAGACATTGGCATGAGTCAAATACAAATAATCTTGCATGAACAATTAGGTGTAAAAAAGTTGTTTTCCCGATGGATACCGCATTCGCTCTGTGAAGAGCAAAAAGCGGCTCGCGTTACTTGGTGCGTCAGAAATCTCGAAAGATTCCACGCAGGATCCTCTAATGCTGTATACAACATCGTATCAGGTGACGAATCCTGGATATATGCGTACGAACCCGAAAAAAAAAACCAGTCACGAGTTTGGGTGTTCGAAAATGAGTTAAAGCCAACAAAAATTATTCGTTCACGGAGTGTTGCAAAAAAATGGTGGCCACGTTTGTCTCCAAAACCGGCCATGTTACGACTATTCCTCTTGAGGGACAAATAACGGTTAATGCAGAACGGTATGCTAGCATTTGTTTGCCACAGGTCGTTTCTGAACTCCGTAAAGAGAACGGCAACCACCGCATCATCCTCCATCACGACAATGCGAGTTCTCACACCGCGCACAGAACAAAAGAGTTTTTAGAGCAAGAAAACATAGAATTATTAGACCATCCGCCGTACAGCCCCAACCTAAGCCCTAATGATTTCTATACTTTCCCTAAAATAAAGAATAAATTGCGTGGACAGAGATTTTCATCACCTGAAGAAGCTGTGGACGCCTACAAAACGGCCATTTTGGAGACCCCAACTTTCGAATGGAATGGTTGCTTCAATGATTGGTTCCATCGTATGGAAAAATGTGTCAAATTTCGCGGAGAATACTTCGAAAAGCAATAAATACATTTTTAAATATTAATGTTGTGTCACTTCCTTGATTCCCGAAATTTTCAGTGCCGCCCTCGTATTGTCATTGTTATACTTTAATAAGAAATGTATTGTATTTGTAATAATTACCTATTAAATGATAGTCCGGCATACTTTTTAAGATTGGCTGAAGTGTTTTTAAACTGTTTAACTATGTACGCTGTATGGCATAATGACTGTTTTATTTTATGACGCTGTCAAACCGCGGCTTGAGGGAGTTTATATATTCGAAGCGATATACCTATTCTAAATTATCTGGATTATACAGTTTTGCTAAAAGTGAATTATTTCATTGCTTTAAATTCCATATGTGGTTAAAATAAAACTTGAGTGAATGTTTGTTCGAATAACTCATTCATATTTATGCCTTTGATAAGAAAGGAATAAAAGAGGTTTCACATTTTTTATAAAACCTTCCCGTAGGCCGGTACAATAGGTACGATTTTAATTATTTTTGATGTTTTATTGGGACGGTTAATATGTTGGATTTACCATACAAACAGTCATAAACCCATCTACGATTTTCTTTTGGTTTGTCATGTTACGAAATCAGCCGGTGCATATGCAGTAATATAGCAGGGTGGTAGGGATTGCGACTATAATACACGTAGTGATAAATTCATCTATAATTTTTTTGTTTTATCTAAATATAGCTATCTATATTAATAAATCTGTAGTCCTGTCTGTACTTTTAATATTTTTTCAAATTTTCCCAATACGCATATTATATGAACGATACTGATAACGAATATGCCTTAAATTTTTTTTGTCCGTCTGTCTGTATTTTTGTATGTCCGGATTAAACTCAAAAATGGCTAGACCGATTCTTATGAAATTTTGTACCCGGGATGCTTATATCATCGGTCAGTTAAAAAAAATGTCAAAAAAAGATATTTTCGTTAATTCAATTATGTACACGGGAAGTATAAGTCATTCCATGAATGATAAGTAATGAGAATTTCATTAGTTCTAAACCGATTTTGATGACATTTTATACACGGAAAGTGTAACTATTTACATAATTAATGGAAATAAGAATTGTCAATATTATTTCTAGAATTAAAAAGAAAGTATTTAAAAAGTTTAATTTTCATCAATTCTCAACCAATTCTGATCAAATTTTGTAGAGGGGAAACATACATCATACTATAATTGAGAGGCTATAAGAATTGTTAATATTGCATTAGAATAATAGTTTTCAACCGATTTTGATGAAAATTGTAAATGGGAAATACATACCACTCATCAATTGATACGGTATAGGAATTGTCAACAATATGAGGAAAAATAAAGGGATTTAAATAATTATTGCGTATTAACAAACGCGTGCGGAGCCGCGGTCATACCGCTAGTAACAAATAATTATAAAAAATCTATGTATAGATTCTGTTTATATTATAACAAAATCTTTCATATCACATACTTGTAACCGTTAACAGTCCATACAGATCTCAATTGTGTACATGCTATAATAAAATACTTAAATAAATACTGTATTAGGTTTTTCTCCTTAATTCAGTATGGATTTTTGATCAAACAAATTTACTGGGATTATGTACGTTCTTATTGGCATATTCATATCAGCAATCACAGTTCATCTCTTCATGTAAACACGACAAAGGTCATTTCCTTGCGCAGCATGTGGTAAATTATGTTTTAGCGAAATAAACTAAACCAGCGGGTGGACCCAAACCAGAACGACGGGTGATTATAGATGTAATGAAAATCGTTATTTGATTAAAGTATTATATCATTAAAGTACAATAATATTAATGATATTGTAATAACACAGGTATACAAAACAAATTGCTTACACTTTACTTATTAAAATAAAAATATAACTTTTTCGTAAACTATCCCATAGGAAATGTAGTATCGAAAAGCAAAGTAAAGTTCACCCTATTTATGATATCTACTGTAAAAATTATTGATAGTTATATGAGAGTCTCTAATCTACTAATATTATGAAGCTCAAAAGATTCTTTTTTGTTTAACGTGCTAATCTTTGAAATTGTCAGTTGAGCTGGAAAAATAATTTTGCATTTTATTGTCTATTTTTTGAGAATGGTTTGTAGACTATATAACATTATTACTGTACCGTAGGAGCCTAGCAATTACCATACAAAATTTAGGTCAGAAAGTACACTAAGTGAGAACAAAGTTATTATTTGCGGGATATGGCGACCCGAGGGCGCACTGGCCGCCCGAAGAGAACCGAAAAAATTAAACTCGTTTCAAATAGCGAGGCACATCTAGTGCTATGCACTAAGAGATGGTTTTTAGTAAATTAATTTTTGAGCTAGTATAATAATATAAGAACCCTATTGGTTTGAAATTGAAAATATCGAAATTCGATATTATAATTAATATGCTAACTACTCTATGAAGTTGGTTTACGTACACGGGGTGCTACCCAAAATTGACAAAATTCGTTGTTTCTTGAACCTTCGAGTACGATGACAAGTGACTCTAGCGATGAAGATAATTATCTAGATTACCCTACGCGCATACCCTACTCACGTAGTATGGACCAGCACATCTAGTAGCGTGCGACGATCGCGTCAAGTGTGTAGTCGACGCGTCATGTCGTGTGCGAAACATAGCGAAATTATATAGCGGCTATTTGTGAGACACCAGTAGGATGTGCGTACATAACGAAATTCGCTTACAAAGCAAAGCCTCATGGCAGAAAGGCCTTGTAGGTAGCCTCTCTAGAAAGTGCACAAATGAAGTGAATTGAAAAAAAAAAAAAACAACAAGGATCATGCATTCTGAGCTGATGATATGTGACATGAGAAGGGGGCCACAATTTTATTAGAATACTATAATCATGACTATAATATATGACTCTTGTAAAACGACATATTATTATCACTTGTTAATGGCAATAATAATCTTAAGAAGTTAGGAAGTAGAATAACAATCTTGAAGAGACCACAACACCACCAATACTGTACTTTATTTAAACCAAAGTAGCTTAAAAAAAAAGTGGTGTAATAGTCTTTATTAATAAAAACAAAGATTTACCCCTACTCCATCCATATAGTGAATATAATATGGAACAGTCCCCCAGTAAAATAAAAATAAATTGGACACATAAATCGTTTATAGGTCGGTGGTAGCAGTCTGCGCTCATGCTCAAAATAGCTACAATCAATAGGAAACAGGGCGTATTATTAAGATAAAATTCTCTCGAATTGGATAAAATTCCCATATTCCGAAGTAAATTTACAGAAAACCAAGTTAATTATTTTCTATAAATACCAAACAGCGATGTTGTGTACAAAGTTAATACTAGCTTATTATTAATCCAGATTCAAATAATTTTGTTTCAATTTATGATTTGCGACTTCCTTCGCGTGGAATTTTGTGTATGACAAACTCTCTTTTAACAGAAAGTCTCTCTTGGCCGTATTGACAATTCCTGTGAATCAAAGGATATCACTCTTTTTTGAGCTATGGAATATTGAAATTTTACCCAAATGCGATATATTTTAAAAGTTAGTTCAATCGCAAAGTTTAATTTAAATCCAAATCGTAACAAAATGAAACAAAATCCCTTTGAGAATACCCAAGTAAAATAATTTTAGATTTTAACCGAAATTATACAGAGATTAGTTGAATATAAAAATTGTAGGTAAAGGAACTTTCAAGAAAATGTTTATTTAGTAATTTTATATTTATTATTCAGTCAGTTAGTATGTCAGTGGATTAGTATAGTTTTAGTGTAATTTAGTTAAAAAATTTGTTAAAGCAAATAAAAACGACATCTTTTTAGCTATCGTAGAATTTTAGTACAAAATAGATAATTGGGCATTTTAATTCGGGATAAACCTAACATAAAAATTATTATTATCCTTGTAATGTCTCAGAACATTTAAAACTACTAAACGTCATCTATAAATCTCCATGAAAAATACAAAATTTGTGTTTAAAATCCAATAGTTTATGCGTATTTGGCCTACAAACTAACAGGCAGACAGACAAAATTTTCAAATACCGTTGAAACGTTTTGTTTCCATGATTCTAAACACCTCCGTAGTATTGTTTCCCAAATATTTTTACTCTACAGATTTCGACTATACTGTTGTATTCATGTGCAATCGTTTCAATTAAAAATAATTTAATAGAATTATTTCCATTAGCGTTTTTTTATTTTTCTCATAATATTTACGTACTTAGGTTATCATAACATGTAATTATAATATTTAGGAAAACAGTATAAAAATCCGTCTAAAGTTCGACTGCGCATAACTGTTTAAAAAGCCTGTATTTCATTTAAAGAAAAAAACCTTTTTTCGTTTCTATGAAGATTTTCTTGTTAAAAAAGAAAAAATATGACTCTTACTATTATTATTATAGAATTGTATATTTATTTCTTTTTAATATTTCAGAATACTTTGTTCATAACGTCATAAATAAAATCACTAGTATCAAATAGTTTAAAATTAATATTAATAGTAACTTTAGCTAGACGTCATCAAAGTAAGTTATTCAAGTTGGGTTATAGTAGTCTCAGGCAGCCGGGTTAGATGTAGAAACTTGTCTTTGACTGGCAAACTCTTTAATCAATTCTGAATCTAGTAACTGATCATAAAACTTGCTCAGAACTGCTGAAGTTTTCTCTTTGTTTATACTTTATAATAAAAAAATCACATCTAAATATAAGTAGTACAAATAGTAATTACATATTACTTATTGGCTATATATTATATTACAATAATTGCAAGAATAAATTAATGTCAATAATTTTATAACAATAATACTCCACTCTCGGATAAAAACGATTATAATATTTGACACCTTTATTTAAATTATTCATGATCATGATTGATCTCTAATCTTTTATTAAACTGTAAAGAACTTATCTTGTCACGTAATTCCGTAGTAAGTACCTACAGATCATTGGAAGCCTTTCAACGAACGAAATTAAACAGCTAAAACAAAAATAATAAAGTTAGGTATAGTTGCTCAACAAAATTACTATTTGATAGTGATTTATTAGCTATAATTTAATCAAAGATAAAATAATGTAACGTTGAAAATAACAGTGATCACCCAAAAACGATTATTCTTGATAGTTGCGATCTGTGAAGTATTCATATATCTTTGATACAAACTCCTTTGTGTTCTTTATGATTATAGTTGTTACTTAGCAACATATTGTTATTAAATATTGGTTGAAAGGTTCTAAAATTACAATTTAAATGAAAACCACTATTACAATATTTAATTTTTTTAAACTCTCAATCATATCTCAATTTAACACAATGATATGCTAAAATAATGTATAATAAAATAATAATGCTAAAATCTATCAACCCGTTTGGGCTACAGAGCGTGTCAAAAAAAATAGACATACATACATACGCTTTAAAAAACATAGCCCTCCTTTTTCGCAGCCGGGTAAAAAGGAAACTAAGATCTCAGTTAATAGGTTGACGTCACTGATACAATCTCAAAGCTGCCATTAAGTTTAATGTTATAGGTTCATGAGATAATCCTGACACTGGTCATGGAGGAGTAAACGACATAAGAAACTATAACGATAAGGGAAACGTACATAAATAATATTTAAATTGTATCTATAGAAATTTCGCGTTGTGGGATCATAACTAAAAATACATGAAAAAGTACTTGCAATTTTTGTCCTCGGAGATAGATGGTTGGACTGTTGATTTCATAATCAATTTAAAAATTAATAGTGGCAATGAAAAATTGAACTTTTACATCAAGAAATAATACGCACGTGTGATATTCTCTTTTAGAGAAGTTCGTACTTGATAATTGTAATCCATTTTAATCGGTAATAGTAAAAAAAAAATAGTGAAATTTGAGATCATAAAAAAATAATTTACGATTTCTTTATTCAAATTGTAATGTATAATTATTATTTAAAGAGCAGAAGAAATTGTTATATTAAATAACTAATATTAAGTTTTTGTCGGAAATACCTAGGTTCGTGTATTATTATAGTATTTACAACTTGCCTGTGAATAAAACATTATATTTTATTCATGACCGTATTATTATACAATGTCGCCACCGCAGCACTTAAGCTTAATCATGGGCTATTAGGGAGATTTTTGAATAAAAGAAGGGAAAAATTATGTATTTTCGTGAAGAGCGTAAGATTATAGTCTAAATATACTTTTGTTTGTTTCATGTCGAGGACAATTACGTGTAGGACCACTGTACAAGTTGGGTTGATTATAATCGTTACTGATGGAGTATAGTTCGCACACGATGGAAAATAAATTGTTTGTTATTGTGATTACTATCCAATATGAACATATCTTTTGATTATTTTTTTATTCCATTTAATATGGAATGTTTTACTTATTCAGTGCCTTATATTTATAACTTTTATGTAATTTCTGATGATCACTAAATATTTAGTAGCAGAGTGGTATTATTTTAGTACAACAAATATAACGAAATCACCTATTGTGAAAATCTATATATAAATAAAATGATTGAGGTTTGCCGTTGTGCGAGCAACACGAAAAAACTACCATAGATTTTCTTATTGTTTTTTGGTTTTACGCCTTAGCCACTTGGTCCTTATTAAAAAATAATTATCACGATACCGTCTTAAACAATAATTCTGTGGTTAACACGTGCGGAGCCGCGGGAACAGCTAGTATTTATATAAAAGTAGTAATAACAATTTTTTTTAACTGCAATTGTGTTTCTAGGTATACATTTTGCACAGAACCATTTCGCGAAGAGTATATTATTATAATTAACTAGTTAATGCAATTAAAGCTAAATACTTTTACAAAGATACATAGAAACGGCGCTATTTTTTTCTTGCATATTGTACCTCCTTAGTTATATGGCATAGTGTTTGAAAGATGTATAACATATTTCGTAGGTATACAATACAGGAAAAAAAAATACTTAGAAAATAATTAGGTATTTAAGTAGATACTTAAGGTACTCAGCTATGATAGGTTACCTATATCATTTTTCTCTTTGCATTATACTACAAATAACATACAATCAATAAACTGTATTCATGAAATTTTCTTCGATGTTTTTCTCTGTTATACTAAACATGTTTTATTCATAACCATAAACTTCAGTATCGTTACATCTGTGATTCATGACAAACACTGGCGCGGCCGATACCTCCATGATAAGCTACACTTATTTGATCTTCAATGACGGGTATAATAATTTATTACGCCACCATAACTGAATACTTCTTCTGTGTAAAGTGTGTATCTAGATAATTTTCTATTAATTTTGTGGATTTTTTTAATACGTCGCGTCTTCGGTGTGATTAATGAGTCCGTACTATTGACAGACTGTTTGTAGTATTGACTAGTGACCATTAATATTGTCTCTTGTTTTTAGTTAACTCGGCTATAGAGGCAAAATTACATTGGTCAACTTCAATGGAACACAGTTTCCCACCGGCCAAATATCCTTCGTTGAAATTTTAACCAAATGACACTGGCGGAATTGCATTATTCACGCATGTCGCCATTTTTCTAAGATATGAAGTGGAGTGTCATTACTGTTGACTCGCACTAAAAATATATTATACTAGTTTTATACCGAGAGACTCACAATATAGACTGCGCACTGTAAAAGGCAGCCGAAGACTGGGGCACGAGGATTCTTACTTGGATTGTTAAATCGCTTACATCTCCAAAAAATATTAGCACTAGCTTATTTCCTCTAGCATCGTTTGATAACTTAACTATGAATGTAAACTAGAGTGAGTATTTCATCCAGAATATCGAAAGAGTAAACTATAAAATTGGTAGAAAATAAAATGAAAATATGCTATATTTTAAAGTAGAAGGCATTAACATGACACATTAACCGATATCGCGACCGGCCCCAGAATTAACGGAGCCGGCATCACTCTGTGCCAATTGGCGAGTTAACGACTATCTGCTTTTCATCCATTACCATACATACACTCATCGGCCGTGCAATATAAATCAGACAATTAATTTATACTCCTCTAAAAAAATTGCCAATTGTGCATGATCTCAATATTAATACCTTGAATTATATATTATAAAATCCAATGCAAGATGGAAATACATATTGAATTTTTAATTTATATGACGGAGCAGGTACGCCGTATGGGCGTATTTTGATACCATGATATAAGCCTTTAGTGCGGTCTTGTACTAGGGTGGCGTATGAACCAGGGCGACACATGAACTAGAGTGGCGCGCGAACTAGAGTGGCACATGAACTAGATGAACGACCCCATTTCAATGGCACATTTTAATAATAAACTGATCACCGTAATCCAAACATACAGCGCATCGGAACTGTACGACGTTCAATAATAATAAAGTGTGTGGTATCACTTTTTTTTTTTAATCTGACTATACTGTTAGCCTTAGGAACCCTGAAGGCGCTGCGGCTTTTATAGCTTCACCGGACTACATCACTTTTTTTTTTTTTTTGAACTGGCTACACTGTTAGCCTGAGGGGCCCTAAAGCCGCTGCGGCTTTTACAGCTTCACCGGACTTGGGGGCGAGCACAGAGGGCACTCAGCCGCGAAAGGACTACATCACGCCGTTCCTCAGTTTATATAGCGCGAGCGCGAACGGAAGTTGTAGGTAACGGTGGATTTAAAACATTTGTTTTTAGACTGCCTTCGAGCGCCGACACGTTATAAACATGTTTTGGCTACAAACAATGTCATTAAGCCGAAGTTGTGTTATTCTGATCACACCTTTACTCCGACACATATATTAAAATTTAAATAATTTTCTTTTTAAATCAGTTATAATAGTTAATTTTAAGCAATACAATCTCTAATTGAAATACATATGTATATTTTATTGTCATTTCCAACGAAACAATCACTACGTACCTTTGCTTCTTGTGCATGAACTAAACTGATCTCCATGGTTATATAATATTATTATATTGGGACATTAAAAAAATAATACGTTTCTCCATTGTGCCGTACTCGATATTGTCATGATATGATTGGCGATACCTAACCACATGATGAAGTTTGAACAATACACCTCTATTTTAACATTATTATATTACATTCAATCATGGATTTTGCATTAAATTGGACTATATCAATAGAGAATATTCATTGGAGGCAAGCAGTCTGAAAACAGATACAGATTTGGTTCTCATATTTCATTGTCTGATGCATTATTCATTTGTTAGTCTGCTAACACTCAGTTCAATATGTAGTGTTCAATATAATATTGATATTATTTCAGCGCGATTTAAAATACTGAACCTGTTATAATCATTGCATTTTTACAGATGATCTATTTATTTACTCTGGGTGAAAATATATAATTTATATTTCAATCTTTATTATACCTAAGAAAACAGGCCTTACAGGCCTCGTGGCACAATGGTAGTAAGCCCTACTATTGCGCTGAGAGGTCGTGGGTTCGATCCCCACTCACTTTTGTACGATGAGCATATTTGTCAGTTGTGTGGCTGGGTGTTAAATATTATGTAAAGCATGTCAGCTGTTTAGTTACCATAATTGCCAAGCTTTGCTAGTTTGGAATTGAATGGCCGTGTGTGAAATTGAGTAAAAAATGTTTTCAAAATTCTTCAAACTATTATGCCTCTGCAATACCTGCGCCTGTCACTAAGCTGCGTCTATATAAGTCGGAATAAACGATGTGCGGAAAGGCATTATTGCCATGCATTCCCAAATATTGGGATTTGTGGAGATAAACGCAAAATGAAAGCTGGATTGCCGGTTTTACACACATTAAAGCAGTTCAGTAAACGCTAATTTCGAGTTATTGGAGTAATTTAGTTATGAGAGTATTTAAACTGTGTCATTGTCGGGATAACATTGGGCGTTTATTTTATTGTAACAAGTAGGTAATCGAAGCTTCGTCTCGCAGGTATGGGAGAGCCATTAGAATGACTCATAAGTTGCAGCTATCCAAAAAATAAACTTATCGTCGGTGATATTGCAATATGTTCTATGTCATAAGACTCGGCCTCAATATATTAATTGTAAAATGTTATATTTCTACTTATTTTCACATTAGATTCAAATTCAGGATTGATTTGTATAAAATTATATGAATTTTACCAAAGTTAAAACTAAGATATCCATGTCGTACATCTAGCGTGCTGTTAAAAAAAGGGTTTGGTCTCTCTCCTCTAAAATCAGTTCATAATGACATAGCCCGTTTTGCAGTATAACCGACATTATAGGGTAAACGAGAAGAAATTTTGAAAATATTTATAACGATTGTGCCGCCACAGCCGGGGTAAGTGTCGGGAGGACAGCACTCAGCCACAATCATTAACTTTTTACCGAGCGCCAGCAGACCGCTAAAAAGTGCCGTACTTATTCCGGTGGCATGGCGCCGCTGATAAATTCTAGCGCGATCGTATCTCGGAA
Organism: Saturnia japonica; assembly: GCA_033032175.1. NCBI lineage: Eukaryota > Metazoa > Arthropoda > Insecta > Lepidoptera > Saturniidae > Saturnia > Saturnia japonica. The sequence goes on along the minus strand of CM065311.1, from coordinate 5,357,174 downwards.
GGCAATTAAGATAAGCGAACACTGTGCTGTCACTGTAGCTCATTGTACGTTTAGCGGACGCAAGCTCGATTTATGCGTCCCGCACACGATTACGTACTGGGTCACACCTACGAGTAAGGGTACTTCGCACACTACATCTAAGATAATAGCGACAAATGTTCGCTATATGAGTATTTGTGGGCATTCTGGATACTTTGGTCAGTTGTTTTAGCAATTTTAGTTAATACACGTAAAGGAAAGGTTAATGGTTCACTCTCATAAATTTTGTAAGTTTTATGGATGCTTTTAAATTGAAGTGCTAAAGCTTTTTATATTAAATACATCGTAAAAAGTGTACAAATTACGAGTGCGTAGTCAGTCTAGGTTCACTCAATAAATAATATTATTTTGCATTGGATTTCTAGAAATGTGAATTGTAAATCATACTTAGAAGTGTACAAATGTTGACCCTAGGTATTGATAATTCTTCGTAGCGGTGTTGAAATGTAGAATTTTGACATACAATATTATTTGTCGTTGTTATACATTTAAGAAAATAGATCTCTCTGTTTAATTTTGTAGAAACCAATCACTTTTAACAACAAAAAAATCTCTGATTTGTTTGTACGATCTTTAGTTATAGGTATATAAAGAAAAATGTGTAGACAGATACCATTTTGTATCCCGAAAGGGTAGTGAGAACGAAGTCCTTTATCTTCCAGAGTTATAAAGACCTTTCACGAAGGGCGCTGCCCGGAAAGCAATAAATTAAAAAAGTATACGACTCCCCATTCTTAACAAATTGTTGGCGAGTATACATAGTCTACACATATATTTTCTACGATGGGTTCTTTTCGTACCCTCTGCTATTGACTCCATAACCTCTTGGCGTAGCATGAAAGAAATGTCAGTGGGGCAATGATGAATGACCCGAATCTCAGTGTAGGATTAATATAATAAATATATAACGTTATTTTTCACGATTCGTGATATTTTATTGTGTTTTTATAGCCCAATAAGTAGCTTGAACATACATTTAGTACGTTTTTATAAACTTTTTTTTGTTGATAGCATCGTGGTTTATAATGATTAACGAAGAATTTTTAGCGGGATCTTGATTTGCCCCAAGTGGAAGACCAAATCTTCAAAAAAAGGTAATGAAATATTTTAAAAATCCATTATTTTCAACTGTGTATCCTGAAAAAGTTATTATTTAATTAAATATTCTCATTTCTTTCCAATTAAGGAAACGTTCCGAAATATAAAATATCTAACGGTAGAGAATATATTACAGAAGTACCGTAAGCTCGACGTGAAATAATAACCCAAAAATTTTGTTCCTGTATATTAATAAAAATTCATCCTTATGAGCAAAATATTAAGATAGGTATTGTACTGTCACTCTTCATGTTAATAACAGTAATTATCTTAGCTACAAAGCTACAAGAGGGCGTGCTAACACATAGCTTCACGTAAATCCATGAGAATGTACCACCCTCAAATACGCGGAAAATATAACTATATTTAAAAAATGTAATCATATGAATTTACATTTGAAAATAAAACAACAGGTATGTGACCGAAATTTTATATCGAGCATACGTTTTAAAACAGAACTTACATATCGATAAAAGAGGCTAAAATAAATTTCGAATAGAATCTATGATTTCTCAATGGAAAAATTGATTTCATTAAACTATTTCTCGTACAAATATTTTTTTTTTTTGTCATACATGATATTCTATTGTTTTGAATTGGAATATGATAATAGATGGACAGATATACAGGTGTAACACTGAGATGTGTCAGTGAGGTGGACTCTTTTATAGTATATATATATATATATATATATATATATATATATATATATATATATATATATACGTTATATATATGTTGATTGAGAAATGATAAGGAAAATTGTATTCATAAATTTTTATATAAATTTATACACGAGACGGGAGTCGAACCTAATCGTTTTTATAAAAAAAGTACCATGGTAGTTTATTACTATAACGTAGGTTGTAAGGAATAGATTTTGCTAGGAAACACTGTGTCTAAAATAAAAATAAAATGCTGATCTTAATTATTTTGTTTTGAAATGTTCACAACAACAGTCATTTTCTTGGATACAATAGTAATCAACACTAGTTATCGGTTTTGTGTGTTTTATAATTTCAAGGTGTGATTTTGTTCTAGAATGGTCTTTATAGCCGCTGGTAGATCTTTAAAGGTATCATGACTGGTTTTGTAAACGTAACCACAAAAAAATTAATCTAGTGTAGTTAAATCTGATGACTTAGTTTGTACTAGGTAATTCATTTTTGTTGGAAGTTATCATCGTTTGGTTATTGTGAGTCAGACTGAACGAAAAACCAAAAAAAATCTTTACCCCTGATCATTCGTAAAATTAATAGAAATCTTCGTTACCATTCGTTCGATACTTTGTTAATTACAAAATACAGTGAACTACTAACTAGTAGTAGTATTTTTGGTACGATATTAGCTTTTAAAATTATCTGCACACAGACTTTTTAGACAGGGTTGTCTAAAAATTTTATGCACGCCTATGTTACCTAACTATTTTTGTGAATCTAACTGTACAATTACGGAACCCTCGGTGCGCGATTCTGATTTGCACTTGGCCGATTTTTTTTATATTATGTTGTTAGGCCGAGTAATGGTAGGTAGATTATAATATTGATGGATTGGTGGCCACGTACAGGTAAACATCGGATACCCACCATCTTGTAGGGTGGGCGATGTTGTTAAAATCACGGGACAGATATGGACGAATTTAACTCTGGACCGGGATGAATGGTGTACAAGAAGAGTGCCTATGCTCAACAGTGGGCGATTATGAGCATGAAATTATGATAAATATTTTATCAGTATATAGTACACAGAGTCGAAATATAGTACAATATTATACATTATAGTACATTTGACAACCCTAAAACAGTATGAGAATAAAATACTTAAACATATTCGCTAACTTTGTAAAGTATAATGTAATATCTCGATATATTATGTTGTGCTTATGTGCTGTTTTCTGAGTTCTTTTATGATATATACGTATTACATGTTTTAACACATTAAATATCTTTCTTTCATTCTTCCTAAAACACATTATGTCGGTTATTTAAAATAATGAAGCAGAGTGCGATTTCATATGATCTAAAAACGCTACCTATTTTTTTTTTATTTCGCACAAAACGTTCAGTGATTTCATTATTTTAAGATTTTTTTCTTTATCATTAATTCCATTTGTATAAATAAATAAAATAAACAAAGTTGCATAATTTTTTTTTAAATTACAACAATATATTCATAGATTTAGTTGAAAATATATCTACTTACATATTTTAAAATATGATAGTACTACAAATAAATCAAAGCGTTATTTAGCTAAAATTTTATATGTAGGTATAAATTGTATGTATCGATGTATCGAAAATAAATTATGTTTAATCACAGTTATGTATATATTGCCTGAAAAATAAATCATGAAATATCAATAACAATAAAAATAAATGAACAATAACAATAGACAATAGTTGATTAATGTAGATGTGATCAGAGCCTTCGATATTAAGTTTGGGAACGTTGCATATTAACAATGTGTGTGTGAACACTTTTAAACATTGCGTGATTCTATTTCATTCATTTCATTTCAACATGTTTTCTGATAATGTTTCTATCCGTTTTTCCAATATCCAACAACATGTTGACCTAAAACTTGTTTAGCTATTGGTAAATAAAATTCCGCCTAAGAAGAGTCGTCGTGAACCAAAGTTATATTACTCTATAAGCCTATCACATCGCAAGCTGTTAGTTACAACTAAGTATGTACTGGCTGGCTGGCAACGTAACGGACCGAAGCCAATATGATGGGTTTTCACCACGTGAATAATGGTCGCGAATCCGCGCCGTCGCGTTGGAAGCAAGAACTTTACAATTAAATTTAAAAAATTAAAACATTACAATCTTTACTTTTTGAGGCATATTTTAAAGTTTTAGAACAATAGTATTTGTAAAAAGAAAAAAATACATAAACGCAAACAAATCAGCGATCCAATATTAGTGTTGTATTAAAACAGTACCTCACGTACAAATTGTGTGAGGTTCAGTGTCACAACGATAATCTTGAAAAGTTTTTGCTGTACATTGTGCGAACGAGGCAAAAAATGTGTTTAACTTTGTAAGGGGGAAAAGTGAAACAAACAAGAGAATAATGGAAAAGTTGACAAGGAAATGCTATAAATATTATTTCTCTTGTTAGTAATCGACGTTGTAAGCGATTTGCCTCGTAACAGTTGTAACGAACGTGATAGATATTAATTTGATAATGTTGAAAACAAAACATATTTTCATTTGATTCCAATTCTGTTTCTTTTCTTTACAAAAGTATATCATGGTTGTTGAATGGTTATTTCATTGGAAAGTTAATTGAGTGACCCTGGTCGGTTTAATTTAAATTTTAAATTAAATAACGATCTATGGCGAAGGATATCACAGAAATCATATAATCGATTTTTTTTTAACAGAATTGCTATAATTAATAATTTTATTTAAACCATTTAGTACAATTATTAAACACAATATGCTAAAATAAAATAATTGCCAACACTACTAAAACGTACGGAATCAAAAAGAATATGCACCTACGTAAATTTTATTCCTTCTCTCGTCCGTTTAGTGTACAACCTACTATCTTGAAATAACTAGTTTGAAAATCTTCTACTGAATCCCATGAATTCAATGAGTGAATCAGGCCGCAAAAACTTTATGAATTTTAACTGAAGAGATTTATCGTGTAATCATTACAAAAATTAGCTCCAACAATAGTTGTCATGTATTATTTAAACCTTTAATAATATCTTAGACACGCAAGTTATCTGCAGAAAAAAAAACCGGTAGTAAAATTGTAAAGCACTTTTCCCGGCTGAATTCCAAACAACGTACAATTTTTTGGCGTTCACGGTTCTTTAATATTGCTATATAACTATGTATATATTATGATTAGATGTAAAAAACGTACTTTAGCTTATTTCGTGAATTTCATTCTGCTAGGTCTAACTTTTCAGGTTTGCTTACCTTGATAGCCAGGGTAGGGCTTGTGAAATCTTTGTCCTCCATGTTCATGACGAATAAAGAAAAAATAATCCATAAATAAATTCAATAGAGATAATTGAATGTAAATCGTTATTAGTAAACATAATGTAACAAAGTAAGATAAATAATATTAAATGTAATGTAAATTCATATTAGTACCAAATAGAGAACGGACTTACGATTCTATCTTGGACTAAGTAAAAAGTAAAAGACGATGCATTTCCTTTAAAATTCGTTCTACGAAACTATATAAATAAAAATGTTAACGTTCGTTTGTTCAAAATCTTAAATATATGAAAGTTCGTCACCTATTATTACTTTGATATTATAATACAAAGTTTCTTCCAATACACTCGGATTTTTTATCTACTTCAAAAAAGGAGGTTCTCAATTCGAATATGTTCAGCCATAACTTCTTTGTTTATGAACCGATTTGGATGATTTTCTTTTGTTGGAAAGGGGATACCTCAACAGTACTGCTATTTTAATTTCAATGGCATTAGACCTTTAACTTCGAAGATACACCAGGAAACTTCTCAAAATTATTGAAGTTGGTTTTCTTTTTTGTTAAAAATTGTGTTGCTATATACTTACATGAAAAAATAAATTTAGTTTACAGTAACGTATACTTGGATAGAGCTAGTATAATATTGTTTATTGTAGGCGATTCGTAGTTAGTAAATCTATATTAATATTATAAAATTAAAAAGTATTTTTTTTATTTGTTTAAACTCATTAATCTTTGGATCTTTCAGTCAGATAAGATTTTTTTTTTTATAGCCAATTTATTAAATAAGGATATAACCTATAAGTTAACGCTACGATCGTAAGGAGCGGAGCAGTAACCAAGGCAAACTGTAGTTAAGTGCGGGAAGTAAGTATAACGATAGGGACTATACGAGTGCATTGGCAGCGCGGTGAGGAGGTGGTTGAATAAATTTAAGACAGCTGAAACCGCGGGACATAATAAGGTATAATCCTATCTTGTCATTAAATTATGATAGTTAATTTTGACTTTCTAAATAGCTATATACGTATAAAAGTACGTAGATAAAAAAAATAACTATTATCGCACACTAAAAACTATAAAACATCTCCTGGCTCTATCACCAGTCCCTCCTTAACAAGCCCAAGCTATTGGATTCCTCAGAACAAATCATGTGAGCCTAAACTCGAGGGGTTTGCTAGTAGCCACTGAAGAGTTCCACTATCCACCTCCTGGATCTACCATCAGATTAGCTCGAAGATACCAATATATAGATTTTTCATTCAAACTACAAATACATACCAAGTTTCATTTCACGACAATCAGAAGTAGGTTAAAATTGACTTCCTAAGATTTGATTACATTATTTGTTAGTTACAAATAACAAGTAAAGTTAATAATAAACGTATGTTTTTAATAAAAGGATAAGTTATTGTCTATTAACGCACAGTTCAAACTACTGCGGCTAGAACCGTGAAAATATGCATACGGGATCCTTGTACACTGTAGGTGAGCACTAAGGAAGGATTTTTAGAAATTCAACCTCTAAGTTGGTGAAAAAGAGGATGAAAGTTTGTATGAAAATCAGTCATTTTTGAAGATAGATCTATGAAAATTGGTATTTATCAATTCAGATAGAATTGGGATACAAAAACATTTAAAGGGATATAACTAAACTATGACGCAAGCGAAGCCGCGCGAAAAACTCAGTATACTATATACGAGTGTATGTACCATTCCATTGTATTAGCACTAGCGCTTAGTACGGCAGAACGTTATCAAATGTGAACTACTAGATACCTTAATAGACACAAGAAATCTTCGCTTGAACCGTTCCCCTGAGTACTCTCTAAAGACCTGAAACGAAAATCGCGCAAACGCTACACCATTGCTAGAATTTATAGCGGTAGTTCGCCAACGCAGCGGCTCTGTTGCAAACGGGTAGCGTCTATGTTAACTTTAACTGCCCTTCCTCCCCCCTGAATATAGTTACATGACCAGAAGGGGGTATACATACGATATAAGCTGGTGCTATTTTAGTAGACAGATCTGCAACCGCAGCAATGTATAAGTTCAGAGACGCGACGCGAATGGCTGATGAACTTTAATTACACCGACGGAACCGACGTGGAAGCAATTGCCTGCCAGGTGTATTAGCATAATAATTTCACAGTGCTGCTGGCAGTTAATTGATGTGAAATTGATAAACTATATAATGTAATATTTTCATAATTTCACTTTGAAATATTATTAATAGTATAATATTATATGTATATGATAATGAAATACTTATACGATACTTTATGAGAAAACCGACAAGCGCCAAATACATGATCAGTATTATAGTCTATAAAACAATAATACCTATTCATATTGTAGACTTTTTATACAACAAAGGTGGCGAACAAGCATACGGCCTGCTTGACAGTAATGATGGTATAAGAGGTATCACTAACGCTTTAACAACCTTGAACCCCTCTTCCTTAAAAAGCCTATTTATCGTATGAACAAAACATAAGAATATTTCGCTGCGATCTTCATTCGGCTGAAAGTGTTTCATCAGTCGAGCTGCTCCAAGTAGATGATAAATAAATAAATGTGATAAATTAAAGATAAATGTGCCCTACCTCTCTTGGAAAAATGTAATGATGTTCTAATAACACGGAATCCTCACTCCGGTTCTCTCGGGATTCCTTCAAGTATTGGCTACGTAGGTTTTACTTGGAGCAATTGAATATTTGCTAGATTTTTCTTGTTTTTAAACTAACTATTATGGATACTTTGCATATCCCTTTTTCTCGCTCCCCTGTAAAACTAGTAGAGAATGCTTTTTAGCATTGAGTACTCCAATTGTACTTTTTGTGCAATAAAGAATATATATAATCCATAGATTTAAATAATCTATGCATCTTTCACTGTAGAAATATCTAAGCCTAAATCTGTTATATCTATGTAGGTAGGTACCTGTATAATAAATATATGTAAATGTATGTATGTAATGTACTTGGTCGATAAATTTTACAACATCTTTCTCGTATTGACTGTCAATACTGCAATTCGCGAATGCACAATGTTTAGTAGGCATGATAATTTATTTTAAAATGCTTTTATTCACTTTATTAATTTGTTTATTTAACGTTACTATCAGTAAAGAAATCAAAACACGTGTAGCCCCACTAGTGCTAAATTACCTATGGTGGATCTTTCTTAAATCTTCAGAGGAAAGAGGCTACTTAAAGAAAAACATATTTTCATACTTTTATAATTATCCCGTGGTTGTTCAATGAAATGAATTTAAAACCATCGGTCACAATGAATATGAAATAAAATTTATTATACTGTATAAACAAAATTAATATGAAGTATTAAACCAAAAATTTATTGCCTTTAATTTCCGTTCAATGACAGGATAGTCATTATTATTGTTACGTAAATTATGACGGGAGTGTTACCTTTAAAAGACATTGTTACGAAATAAATCAACTTGATTTTGATATTTTAACAAATACCGGTAAAATATGGAGAATAATAAAAATCTATGGGTTATTTATTTTTCCGATGAGGTTATCCTAAGGGTTTTGTTATTTTTCAATCAGTACATTTCCGACAACTCCTGATTAATCGATTCGTAGAAATGTGGATAGTATCAGTTTTCGCTTATCGGTTTTAGAAATATAATATCATGATATTATTTAAGAAAAAAGACAATCCAGTGTTCGTGTACATAAAGTTATATATTTCTTGATGTTAAAAACATAGGAATATATTTACCAAAGTTTCGAAATCAATAAGTACTAACTTATAATGCCTGAATTTAAATATGCTTAGACATATAGTTGATTTTTACATTGGTATTAACAGACACAGGCGTTAATTCTCAATTAAAATTATTTCGGTTAGATAATTTATAGTATACATTCTTATGTACAAAAATAAAATTTACTAATAATAATACGCTTGTTATAGATATATTATTCTTTAGCCATGTTTCATTTTTTATGTTAGTGTAAATCAATTCAAATAAAAAATGAGTACAGGCTAAATTTGATTTACTTTCCAAATATCAAAGCCATCGTGTAGCTATTTTGTGAAAGCTGTAAAGAATAATTAATTTTATACGAAAACCAACAGAGAAACCGTTCTCTCGTATTTTTAGACTGTCTGATTGTGTTCCAGGGTAGGTGGGCTCGGATCAATACTGCAAACCCAATCTAACCATTTAGCACGGCGGGTTCGCGCTGAGCCTGAAATAAATGCAATATCGACCTTTGTGTCCTTTGATTTTCTGCATCCACCCGATAAAATAAAACGAAGTAAGAATCAACGTGCCCATCGCTACTATTCGCTCTTTGTCACTAGGGTTTTCAATGCGAGTTAACGGTGAATATTGAACTCACCAAATTTCATTACATAATAGTTTTAATTGGTAATGAATATAGTTTGTTTTACTTGTTGTAGAGCAAAGTGACGGCAGTGTGCCTAATGGCGATCATAGTACTACTGATTCTATTATCTATGGATTCTGACAGACGTATAAATATTATTACTTTTTTGAAATTTTGATTTTAATTTTTGTGGATGTAAGAGTTGAATTTTATTTTATTTTTTATTGTTGGACCTTTTGACTGATATTACTTTTCTAGATGTTTTCAACACCATTGGTTTCTTTTTTTTTCTCGGCTATATTGAGTAAAGGTCACAAATAAAGCATGCGGTTCTTCAAAGGCTAGTGCACTGTTAAATGTTTTTACTTTTAAACTATAATTGTGACTTAATGCATTGGCTACTGGTCATGCATTTAATTTTTAAAAACGGCGTTCAGTGTAAAATCAATCGTCAATTGTCAGTCGCAACTGTCATGCTGGCTTGGTAGCCACTCGGTAGCTGAATATACACTGTCTGACTTCGAAACGCGATAAACTAAATAAGATTTTGTATGACTGGTTTATCTCTATGTGTTTGTGGTGACAACCCAGTCGGGTCCAGGTATCTGGTATATACCACACCGCTTGATTACTGGATATCCACTGGCTGATCTCGGAACGTGCCACGCCTAAGCGTGCTCCTTGGTTTTTATTTTTGACTAAATATTTAATTACAAATTAGTTTAGACAGAAGATTAGGCGAATATCGGATACGGGTTACATACAGGACACCTAGTTCGTAAACGTTGAAAGAATCGAAGAAGATTGCGGGCTATTAAGAAAAAGCGTTTCTAGGTCGTACAACTATTAGAAGACCTTGCACGGTTCTCTCAAACCACGGATCTAATATTGTGTTGAGCGAATGTGTGTGAGACGGAATTAATATTATACTCAGTGTAAGGAAACACGATATCTATAAAGCTTTAATAATCCAAATTCCTCTCGGATCACTCTGGATATCCATAAAACGGCATAGTCTTGATGTTTGTAATAGACCAGGACTGAGTTGGATTATTCATCAGTTATTATCCAGAAACGTATAAAACCTTCACCTATTATTACTTTCTTCACATCTGACATGTAACGTGATAATTTTTTTCTCAATAAAGCAGGACGCCTATAGAATTTTTTTTTTTTTTTATGAACAAATTTTTATTAAAAAACGTGAACATGATAACCTCTTTATACTAAACTAATAATATGTAGGTAAGTAGAATAATTAATGTAATGTCTTACATTTATCGGCAGACAAATCTGTTTTAAAAAATCGGGTCTAGTCTTCAAGTAAGAATACAGCATGCAGGTGATTATATCATTTGTTGGTGTTGGTCTTGATAATCAAAATTGTTTTCAAAAGTACGACAGTTTGCCGTTTTTCACTCGACTATATTTTCTTCATTTGGGAAAAACTCTTTCGACAAGTACATTACTTCCAGACAGATATAAAACGTACTTAATAATTATACTAAAGTTCGTAAAGTTGAGATGGTTAGCACGAAAGACACAATTTAATGTTTTGTTTAAAGATAATCAACCGTCAAAGTCATAACTTATATAAATTATCGTTTGATTTGTTTGCGAAAGCGGGACATTTTTTTTCTCGCTGGAGACAGTGAGACAGACTGCCTAAAAGCGGGACGTATGGTCACGTTAACCATAGTTCATAGGTGATCAATATATAAAGATAAATAAGAGGAAAGAGCGTTGAAATTTATCTGATATATAAACTGATAAATAAATCTGATAAATAGACTCATACACACTATCGTTATCGTTAGGTATAAGTATAAAATGTAATTTATGTACTACTTCATAATTGGCACTTTAGAATTATATTTTAACTATTTTACAATTTTTAAAACGTGCTGTGTAGTTTGTATATCTTTAATAAATAAATAAAAGTTTGGGATTGAAAGTCATAAATTATATAACAACATTTTCTTTGGTAGTTTCTAAAATTTAATATCTTAAACATTAATTAAATTGGATACTTGACGACTTGACGTCTAGACGAAGGCATAGAATAAGAGTTTACTATATTTGTTTAGAAGTAACAAGATTACTTTTTGTCTGAATGGGATTTAATAATAGGTTAATAAAAACAAAATTACAATGTTAAATTAATACATACATAACATACCATCACGCCTGTATTCCCCAAAGGGTTAGGCAGAGGCGTACTAATTGTACACCCACAGTTCGCCGAGAATGTTTTTTAGGTCCCATGTAATAGGGGGCGAGTCTAGTGGCATTAATCGGGCACGAAACCAAACTCCGAGCTGCTACTGAGAATTTCATGGGAAAAAACCCAATAACACTTTGCTCGACCTGGGATTCGAAACCCAGGACCTCGCTCAGCAGTCGCGCTTACGACCACTAGGCTAACGAGGCAGCCGTTAAATTAATTTAACCAACGTAATACACATTCTTTTTTGCACTTGAGAGTACAATTGGAGGACTTAATGCTAAAAACCATACCAGTTTTCCAGGGGAACAAGAGAAAGTTATATTTAAGGCGTGCATAATATTTCCAAAAAAAAAAATTAGTCGATATTCAACTGCTCCAAGTAAAACCTAAGTAGCGAATACTTGAAGGCGTCCCAAGAGTTGGCTAGATTTTATAATAAAAATAAGCTGAGCCGGCTGACGTTGTTCTGTCCTTTCCAGTAATTATTGGCTGAACTATAGCTCTACCTATCAGATCCTAACATATCTATAAATCATCGTCTCGATAAAACAAATATATTATGTGTTTATGAGGTCAATCGGTAAAGTCGTTCAGAAGTTATAGATCAGAGTCATTTGTCATTACGTGAATGATAGTGATGTCTGGAAGTGACTAACTCTCTGTGTATCCACTAAATTAATAATACGATTATTAACAATAAATATTATTTGTACAGTTGGAAAAAAAAGATAATTCCGATCGAGTTTTCTGGGCTCTTCTTAATGACTGGAGAATGTTTTTCGAGCCGGTAGTAGTGTTTTGACGTCCATAAGCGCCTTTTTGGAGCCAAAATGGAATAAAGTAGTTTTTGATATGATTTCGTAACATCATTCATAAACACAAACGAGATTTTTAAATGTATAAGATATAGGAGGAACATACAACTGACACGTGTCTATAGAGTCAGAAATATGTTCTATTTGTTTAGTTTCTGGGTCAACATAGTTATCACGTGTACTTACCAACAATTTGTATTTCGTATCCTTATAAGTGACACCTGACACTGTCGAGAGGTCGCACCCTTAACAAAGTTAACGAAGCCCTATTGATACCTTTGCCTAACTCGATATCGCAGAACGTCAATATACGATGAAAATAAATATTCGGAGAAATAAATTTTGTTTTTCTGTAAAAAAAAAAAATGTTTTTCTTAAGCATTATAATGTTGAGTTTAAGCTTTTTCTACGTATCGATAAGAAAATCCAAGAATAATAGTTACTATATTGTATTTATATACCTATACCATATATGGTTCTTGAGCATTTTGGGTAAAGATAAACAAGCCAAAAGTTATTAAGATAACCTTATAAACACACAATACCACATAGCAGGTAATATATTAGGTCATTACATAATATGAAATTGGTGTTTTGTTCAACTGGCCACTTTGATCGCAAATATCTGGCATTTGGTTAGAAATTCCAAATTCAAATTTAGGCTTGTGTATTTGTGTTCCAACTTTAGTGATTAATTTGTTTTCGCACCATTTTATTTTTCTTTGAGATCGTTCTTTTCACTAAATGGAACACTTAAAATATCGCGTTATAAATTTACGAATATGAATTCCACCGTGGCATTAGCGCTGAAGAAACAGCTCGAAGGATTAATGATGTGTATGGAAAAGCTATTGTAAAAGAAAACACAGTACGTTTTTGATTCCAACGTTTTCATTCTGAAAATTTTGACATACGAAATAAACCCCGTGGACGGCCGGACACATCCATTTATAATGGAGAATTAAAGGTGATCGTAGTTGTGGATCCATCGCAAACCACGTCAGAGTTAGCTGCAGCATTCTGTGTGAGTGATAAAACAATTTTAATTCACTTGAAATAAATTGGAAAACTGGAAAAGCTCGAGAATTAGATACCGCATGAAATGACTGAAGCACACCAACAAACACGCATTGAGAGCTGCGTTACATTACTCAACCGTCACATTAACGGTAGAATTTTGAATCGTATTGCTACTTGTGACGAAAAATGGATCCTTTACGATAATCGGAAATATTTATCACTGTGGTTGAACCCATAAGAACCGGCCAAATCCTGTCCCGAGTGAATATTGAGGCAGAAAAAGGTACTAGTGAGTGTTTGGTGGCCCAGTGCTGGTGTCATACACTACAGCTTCCTAAGATCTGGCCAGATGATAATGGCAAATCTATATTATTAACAATTGTAAACCATGATGGGAAAGCTAGCTGTTAAACAACCGAGACTCGTCAATCTCTCTAGCCCACTGCTGCTTCAGGACAACGCTAGACCCCATACCTCACGACAGACGGTCGCTAAATTAGAGGAACTGTGGTTGGAATGTCTCCGACACCCACCATGCTACCCGGATCATGCTCTAACAGATTACAACTTTTTTTGGAATTTGAACAATTTCTTGCAAGGAAAAAATTTCAATTTCGATGCGGCTGTTCTAACCGCATTCAGATATTTTATAGATTGTCGCTCCCACAATTTTTCAGCAATGGAATCAATGAACTACTTAGAAAACGGTGAAAGTGCATATATAATAATGGTACATACATCGATTGATTAAATGTATAATTTCATAATATGTTTTTCGTTTTACTTTTTCCATATAAATGCTAATTTAATATTTAAGTTATTACCAGTTCCGTGTCAATTTATATTCTCTAAATATGTCAATATTTGTACAGTTCATGGTTAGTCAGTTCGCTTATACGTATGAGCACGCACGTACACATACACATAATAGTAAGTCAGTCGGCCGCCATTATCGTCCCTGACCTCGGCTTTGATAATATTTTTTTACTCCTTAGATACTTGGTACTTATCTAAAAAATAAATTATCACGATATCTTTATAAATAATAATTCTGTAGTTCACGAGAGCGAAGCCATGGCACAGCTAGTTGACAAATAAAATGATCATTAAATTGCTTTTTTTATTATAATTTGTTACATCTCTCTGTGCGCCGCGCCGACTGAAATATGACCGCGAAGGCGAAGTTTATGATGATAAAATCCTTTGATGTACGATAGTTTACCGACAGCGAAGTAATGTTCACCTTCTCTAGGTTTCCCAGTGTTGAAAAAATTTTCTTCTCATGGCAAAATACATACGTATAACTCTATTGGTTTACGTGGCGCACGCCAGTAAAGCTCCTAGTCGGCATGATTTTTCCGACATCTACAACAATCACCTTCCCATTTCAGCCAATTTACACAAAACCTGTTATGAACCTTCCTCACTTAAAACTTCCTCATGAATCATTCCGTCCATTGATGAAAACCGTATTAAAATCCCTTAGGTAGTTTTTGTTGATTATCGCGCTCAGACAGACAGACAGACTGGGCGGGAAACTTTGTTTTATAATATAGTATAATTTTAAACAATCTGTTTATTGCTTTTAGATTTTACATATTGGCCAAGCGATAATTTGGCAGTATAACGTTCCAATACAATACTAGAAATAGAAAGCTTCGCACCACTCAGCTTTCCAAGCTTTATAGGAGTATCGCCACCGAACCGCCGCACAGTTGGCTAAAATCGGACCCTCCCTTTCATAGGATCTTAGAAAAATTAAATATGTTATTTCATAGTTTTAAGTATACAGTTTTGTGAAAACAGTCATATCATTGTATAATTTAGCAATTTATAGCTTTATTTTTAACTTCTACACCATATAATATGGACTAGGTATCATCGGAACTATACGTATATCATAATTTTGTTATAAAATGTTTTTATATATTTGGAATTTATATTTACATCTTCTATTTAGAGGTACTGTTGAAATCGATAAGTTAAAATAAATATAAGATCTCATGTTATTTTACTGCTTTCATTTAGAATCCTAATCTAGCCCCAGAAATAACTGTTTAATCTTTTATGACAAACATCAATATCAACGAAACAAATAAACTAATTACCCTAATTAGCAAAATCAAGATATTTTGGTACAAATGTGGAATAAAAACAATCAAGAATAATAGCAGGTAATAATAATTGGTGTTAATTTAAGTTGATAGTCCAAATTTATGGGTAATGTACAACTTTTAATAAAGAAAAATAGGTATATTGAAATTTTAAAACAAATTCTGAATCGTATTTTTGAAAACGAAGCGGTAGTGTAAATCAGGGGTAACTTTATTAATCGATACCTTAGCATTCAAGTCAAAAATAAACCTACAGATTGATGATTTCACCTCAATACAATGTCATCAAAGTATGAAATTTTCAACAAGATATATCTGTTGAACGGGGAGGTAAAAGGTCCTAAGGGTTCATTCCCACACCAGTAACGATATGTATAAATTTCAGCTTTACAACTCAAAATACAAAAAAGTTATGACAAAAATAAAATCCATTTTCATACATTTGAAATTTACAAGTCCATATTATATGGTGTAGAAGGTAAAAATAAAGCTTGAAATTGCTTAATTATACAATGATATGACTGTTTTGACAAAACTGTATACTTAAAACTATGAAATAACATATTTAATTTTTCTATACCCTATGAAAGGGAGGCTCCGATTTCAGCCCACTGTGCGCCGCGCTGCCGCGATGAACTTGCACCTAGCCGCCGCCGCGCCGTACCGCGAGCGATCGTATGATGTTACATTGTATGCCATAGAGTCAGTTAAGAATCTTCGAAAGAATGATGTTACAATATAATTATAAAATATGTATGTGGTAATTATTATTGTTAGGGTTGGTGGAATTTTAAGAATTAATGTTAAAAATGTATATTGATGTTATAATAGTACGTGTGTAGCTGCTATTAGTAAAGTACAGAGATAACTAAGTCTAACGTCATAAAGTAATGGATCCACTTACTTATAATTAAGTAAATTTTTGTACATAGTTTATAAAACAAAAGGTTTCTAATAGTGAGCAAAATTAATAAGCACGAAAAGCATCGCGTGCAACAAAAAAAGTTGAAATATGACCACTATCTTTATACGAAATTAGATCCTACTTCGTACAAAATAAGATTACAATTTTAATGTACTGTTTATTAATTAATATGAATTATAGATATTATCATCGAGTTACCCCGTACCTACAAGGGGGCATGTAAAGTCATAGACTCACGCAAGTTACTGAAGCTCGTACGGTACTACTTACAAATACCTGGAAAATAAAACCTAATTTATTTTACTCACGTTTGTGATAATTCCAGGGATTTTCATAATAAATAAATAAGTTCATTTGAAGAAAATTACAAGTCGAGCCGTTGAATTCACATCTTGAGTAAGTGAGTAAAGAGTGTTTGCTTCGGTCTTTTTATAAAATACACGAGATTGTTCCAGGCTCTTGTGTTTGTTTTTTCTACAAATAATCATTTATTTCGAACTAGTTCTAGATTTTGTTACTGCTCTGATGAGCCACGTCGAGATAGCAAAATGACACCAAGTATCGTGGTAAATATTTATTTCAGAAAAGTACTTTTTTACTTATGGATAGTTACCTATTTAGTTCGCAATCTCCGAGCACATACGTCTTTTTCTTCTTCTTTTATATACATATAATAGTCGATGTTTGTATTATGTTCTCTAGGGGCTCCAAAACGGCTGGAGCGATTTTGATGACATGTTTTATATTCCTCTAGTTAGTCCAAAATTTAACTAGATAATACTCATAACTCGACACAGCGCCACCTATCCTGATTCTGAAAAAAAAAACGATATTTTCAGTTCTTCTAAAATTTTCAGATAGCTTTTCCAATTTTTCTTTCCATAAAAACGTTATTACTAACATTTAAAATAGTCTAATTGGTCCAACCGTTCTCAAGTTATGCACTGACTAGCAAGAAGTATTTCATTTTTATTTATATCGTAATTATTCATTTGTATTGAAGGATGTTAAATAACTCGACGATGGATAGGCTAATTGACTAAAGTGCTTTAAACAAAATTTACACGTTAGTAAAATAGCCTTTTCACTGTCAAAAAATTGCATTAAAAATCTCTCCAATGTCCTAATCCAGTAACTATTTACTTATTTGATAAAAATACTAAATTTATGAAGAGGATGTTTTAATTTTTTTAAATATTGTATTTATAAAACATACTTTTGATTGCTATAAAACCATCACTTCATTATTTCTTCCACATGGATACAAATCTCGCGTTGCTATGTTCCATCAGAGTGAAATTCAGTCTGAAGATTGTGGTTAGCAATACAAGGGATGTCCAATTCAATATACAGGAATAGCAATCAACCCCTAACTATTCCTGGATAAGATTACAACTCTGTTTACGGTTTGTTATATGTAAATAAAATACAAGCAATATTTGATGGACATTACCTACTAAAGAAGTTTAAACCAAACAATTTCCTATTGCTAAGCTTGGTATATAATAGCCTCATTTAAATCTTTCAAATAAGTAAAATAAATTTAGGTCGTTGAACTTTTGTACGTAACTGTGAACTTTCAAATGACATGATCATAATTTCGTAGTAGTAGAGTAATTGTTAGTTTTTGTCTGGAAAATTTAACTCTAAATACATGTTGATATGTTTGATAGTTACACTTGAGAATACTAAGTACCTTCGATCTTATTGTAGCTTAGCGTAAAATTAGACTGATGTTAAAAACTAGCTTATTACGCAACAAAAAAGTTCTATATTCTAAGATTGCCTAATACATCTATATTAAAACATTATTTTAAGTTAATCTCTCTCTCGTAATTCGAAGTCATCTGCACTAAATTCCAATTATCGAGTCTCAAGCCAGTAGAAACAACATCTGGAAACGAACTCACTTCATTTCTATCGTCCAAACTTGTGGAATAACTTTGAAATTCAATTTGCAGCCGGTGAGTGTTCCAACGCGGCATTGCATTGAACAATCGACTATGCATTGCCAACTTAAACGTTATTGAGGTCACTCAAAATGCTAATTTCGTATGAATCTATGCTTGTAATAACTTGTTGATAGATCTCTGAAACAATAAAATAAAATTTCATCATAATAAACATTTTCGACAGCCGATTTGCAATGTTAATCCGGGCCGTAAATATTTTTTTATGGAAAATAGCATTATCACTATTACAGCTGGGCGGCATAAGCCTCATACTAGTTCCTTGTTTGGGTTTATCGCATTTAACTTCTACCCATATTTCGAGCTATATCGTTAATTCACCTTGCGGCTGGTTTACAAATATCTTTCTTACTTTCTGTTCGTCACCGTTGCCTAAGAATTTTAGTCTACCAACTACACGCTCTTCTCTAAACACTTTTGTGTAATACATCCTCACTCACTTTTGTGAGCTTCCTTGTTTGTGAGCTTGGTGAGTAAAACATTTTTGTAATCAGACGTAAAGTGATAGTATACCAGGAAATGGTACTTTCAGTTTAATCGATACTTTTAAACTTTACCTTATCTTACCTTTCATAGATGTATAAATATACATAACTTACCCATACGTAGGTAGCTATTGCTGTGTTCCAAATTCTGTAAAGGTTCGATTTACCCGTGTACCCAATGGCATGTCCTAACGACAACAAGTCAGGGATCATCCTATCTTTAACCATCTATTTAAATGGTTTAGGGAACGTATTTTCAAAAATTATATCTTAATCGTCATCTATGTTATAAAACAAACACCTGAGCAAAAATGAATGCTTCTAAACCTACCAGTTGAAGTAATACGTTTACCTCTGTAAATCTTTTGAATTTCACGAGTATTAAGTAGCTAAGTATGCATTGAAAAATTATGTTTATAACAAATTCCCAAATAATAATTGCAATAGAAACGTAAATTATATGTATGCATATATTTATGAGTTATACAATCTGGTTATACCAGAGAACAACTGGCGATTAATTGTCGATCTCTTTGTGGACAACGTTTATATAATTAAGGTGGAACACAAGCAAATAGTCCGCTTGATGGTAAGCTATAACCATAACCTATGGACGCTTGTAACATCAAAGGTATCACTAGCGTGTTGCCAACCTTGAACCCCCTCCCAAAAAAGCGCTAAAAGCCCTACTCACCACAGGAACATAGTACAAGGTCGTTTAACTGCGATTTTCTGTAGGTGTAGGTATTTCACAGTTCGGGTCACCCCAAGTTATATAAATAAATTCATCAATTCATAGAGTCCGCTACCCATCCTCGCACCGCGTAAACTCTTCGCACAGTTTTGGTGAAAACCATCACACCGTTTCACAGCGCCGCTACATGTCCTCACACAACTTAGCTAGCTCGCAAGTCTCTGGTGGATACGCAGCTTTAGTATTCTCTTACATTATGTTTACCATAAGGTGCAGTGGTTGTTTCGCTATTAAAAACAAATGGTTAGTTGAAAGAGACACAACTATAACTTTTAATGAAGTTTGTACTTAGTTAGGTATTAATGATAAAAAAGTTATTTTGGTAATTAAGCAAAGTTAATAATGCAAGTGCGGTGTGACTATGAAAAGTTTTTCCATTTAATATTAGTAAACTTTTTCGTGGAGCGTGAGCTCTCTAAGCTAAAAGGAAAATTATTCAGATATAGAATTTTACTAATCTTAGATACTAATGTTATAAATGCGAAAGTAACTCTTGTCTGTCTGTTACGTTTTCACGCCTAAACCGCTAAACCATTTTTTCTGAATGTTATTATAGATATAGATTCTACCTTGGGAAAGGACATAGGCTACTTTTTGTAATGAAAATAAAATTTTAAGGGAGGGAAAATACGGGATAAAAGTTTGTAAGAAGAACTCATCAAAGCAATTTTAAAGAATTTTGGTAAAGAGATATATTACACATTGAAAAAGGACATACGCTACTTTTTACCGCAAAAATAAAATTGTAAGGGATGAAAGTTTGTATGATGAACCCATCAAACCAATTTTCATGGATTTTGGTAGATGGTAGATAGATTGGAACCTTGAGAAGGACATAAGCTACATTTTGTCGTTAAAACTTGAAGAGATCAAAATAGGGGATGAAAAATTGTATAGAAACATATTAAACCAATTTTGATGAATTTTGGTATAGATGTATATTAAAGCTTAGAGAAGGACATAGAGTACTTATGTCACGGCAATAAAACTTGAAGGGGTGAAATAGGGGATGAAAGTTTGTATGAAGAACCCATCATATCTCAAATTAGGAATAGGAAATTCAAAGCATTTGGTAAGAAATAAAATGGGATGCAAATTAATTTTTTATTTTTTTCAAGCCGGTAAAATAAGGATTGATTTTAATTATTTTTATAGTTTCATTGGGGCAGTTAATGTGTTGGACTCATATTGGCATTTAATTACAATACCATACACATAGTGATAAACCTATCAATGATTCCTTTGGTTTGTCGTGTTCCGCAATCAGCCGATGTATATGCAGTAATATAGCGGGTGGTAGAGATTGGGTCCACCATACACAGCGATAAATCCATCTGTGATTTTCTTTTGGTTTGTTGTGTTCAGAGATCTGTCTGTGTATATCCAATAATACGAAAACGAAGTCACAGGTACCAGCTAGTTTTCTATTTTATTTATGTATTATGTTATTTCTATGTTTGATTAGAATTAAACCTTACATTTTAGAATGACATGTTATAATAATTGAAATACATAATAATTCATTCATTCATTTATTACGTGAGAAGTAATTTATATTTAAAACTGCCTCTTTGTTTTATATGTTCGAAAATACTTATTATATTAAGTACTTAAATAGTTTTTGATATCAGAGTATATTTGTTGCTATTAAAAGCTTTCGATGATATTATTTAAATCGTAAATATTTACGTAGAAGCAAGAACCAAGTAACAATCAGTTATTGAGTACGAAGATACTATCTATACCTATAGGCTATTATTTATGCCAAAACCGATACGACCATTCGAAGAAAAAGTAAGTAGTTGGAATTTTACGTGACTTTCTGTCGAAACACTCCATTACAATGGATACCACGTTGTCATGGAATGTTACAAATTTCACATATAAAAGAGGAAACTTTGAGGATGTTCTCTTGTAGACGGCGAACTTTATTTCAAATTCTTGGGCTGTGAGCATAGAAACGACGTAATTTGACACTTCCCACTCTTTGTTACGATTAATGTCAAAGATTATACAATTATTAGTGTGAAGAAAGTTTGTGGTATTCAATTGCAATTATGAATTTTGAAATTATTATTTAACATAAAAATTAGCAAAGATATCCATTGAATATATATTATAAAAAAATACAATTTCATTGTTAATCAGGTTTCAATAGAGTTTAAATAGATTACATATTGTCTGGAAGTGATTCTCTCTCTGTACATCCATTAAAAATGATAATAAGTATAAACAAAAATACTGTAAAAACAATTTAAAAAAATTGTCGATAGACCTAATGGAGTTTCTAGACGGTTATTTTTCATAGCTGGGATGTTTTCCGTACCGGTAGAAGTGTGTCGATATTCATAAGTGCCTCCCTAGGGCCTAAATCGAATAAAATATTTTTGATTTTTCGAGTGTAAAAGTAAACAAAAATAACAGACTTAATCACAATTAGGTTCAACATATTTCCATTAAACTATATCTGTAGACTGTAAATATTTACGAGCATATGTAATATTTTGTATATATTCTTGTAAACCTATAGCATGTACTTCTAATATAATATGTTTATACTTAGTTTCTAAAATAGCTATAAAATATTGTTTAATGTTTTTGTAAATTATTTTTATTTCTTCAGTTTCTTTTCTCTTTACCTGCCGCTTAATTTTCAATCTAATATTTTTGTGATAAAATGTTTCTCAAACAATTTCATAGGAAACAAGGTCAATAATCACTTTGATATTTATTGCAAATACAGAAACAAAAGTAGTTTTTATACTGCACTTGATGGACGTCGACAAACATGAAAAGGATCGATTGGTCGCCCGCCAGGCGTATGTCAAAGCCAGAGAAAAGGTTTCACGTCTCCCCAGGGGGCGAAAGACATTAATTAGGTCAGCCAGCAGCTACCCACCTCGGTTTTTGTGGGAGACAATTGATGTAAATATGTCTTTATAGGAGGCGGATTGATTGATTTCAACCAATTTAAAAATCATCTTAGCCGCTATAACTGTGAGTTTTTTTAATATTTAACTAAACATTAAATATTTTTCCCGTATTTAGCAAACTGAAAATAAATTAGGATTAAATATAAAACCACAACGTAGGTATCTAAATAAATAAAAAACCAGTTTTATCCTCAAACTAGCTTCTTCTCGCGTCTTCGTATCCGTGAACTTCAGAATTGAGTACAGAGAGAAAGAGAGAAAAAAAAATCATATATCAGGATAAAAAGTATCCTGAACACAGGTGTCCAAAAAGTAACCACATTATAAGTTAAATTGTGTGTTAAATTTCAACCGTTTTGGCGTGATTGAGTATCAAAAAGCATCCAAAAATACAAGCTTTCAGATTTATAATATTAGTAGGATATAGCGAATATCATGTCATGTACGCTATTTATTCAAATGAGGATTTAAAATATAATTTTGCACTTGGATTTTGTAAATTTGTGCAATTTTTTTATGTCCGCCCTTAAACGACCACAGTAACCTATTATTTGTATTACATGATGGGTTTAAATGATTTACCAAATTTTTTAACATTGGGAGGGAAGGGTGTCGAAAATGAATATTTTATTAAATTTTTATTTCTGGACTCTGAATTGGTTATTACCTAAGGGTAATAATTATTTCAAATACCAATTATTTTTGTAATAGAACAGTTGTAGAAGAGCGTTTTAAAGGAGTTTTTAGCGTAAAAAAAAACTCGAGAAGTGTAAAACTATTCAGCTGTTACAATTATTTAACTCAACTGTCAATATTTTCGTTTTACTTACTTAAGTAACTAACTAGTAATACTAGAAATCAATGATATTTTAAGTAATATGGGTAGGTTTTAGGTAGGTACATGTCGGCTCTTTTATTTTTCTTCCTATAACGTCTATAGCCTCCGAAGTGAAACATTTTAGTCTGTATTTATTGAAAAGATTTATTTATGTCGTTTGTTTTACGAACGGTTCCGAAATTAACTTCGGAATAGGGCTTTTTGATTCAGTAAGGGAACATCGCGTACTAAATAATGCGCGCTGTTTCCTATTGATTGCGGCTATTTTGAGCGTGAGTGCCGACTACCGCTGCCGACTCCAATGCTCTGAACCTATTTTACTGACTCTGTTGCGGAAAATCTTCTGACCATAACATTTACAGGAATATACTTAGTATTAGTATTGTTGTTGTTGAGACATTTCTATAATTATTTTAAAATTAAAATAAATGAATACGGGGACACAATTTCACACACGGAAATTTAATTAAAAACCTAAACAACTGATATAAATACATTTATAGATATTTAACACCCAGACATGCAGCTGAATATTGGGTATTTGACTGTATTGAAGATATAAACCTTGTCGGTGTAATTCTATATGCTTATCAATTTTGTAAAATGATTTCTTATTAAAACAGTCAAAAATATTGCATTATTATTCAGTAAAATAAATAAATAAAATACATACTTTTTAAACTTCCGCCATGTGATCACAGACGCTCTATGATTGGTTGAATCTCTAATTACGTCACGCGCCAGTAGATTGTGATTGCGTAATGAGCGAATTTGGTTGATTCCTGTGCTTTTCTTGCTAATTAGTCGTTAGCAACCAAAGCCATTTTATATACACTTAAAAATATCATATGATAACATGATACTTAAAAAAAAATCGGTAGCAAAATTTTTGTCATTTTAAATAATACTGAACACCAATTTTGAGTATACTTAGTAGATATACCGTTAAGTAAAGTTAAGGTAATTATGATTGGGTTATTCTATAAAAACAATTCATGAATTTTAATCTTCGAAGCTTAAAAATGTGAAAACGACAATAACACAATGATTACAAATGGCAGGTTTTACGCGGTATTTTAGAAATTTGAATTTATTTGTCGAATTTTATTAAAAATACACAACATTTTAAGTAAAACCCTTATTCTTAGCATTATTATTATTTTCTTTGTTATCTCAACCTGTTACCTTATTTAAAAACAAACTACTGGGAAAGAGAGGCGGTCGCGATTTGATACGATCCACCTCTCTTTCCGTTAATGCATGCTATGATAAAGTAATAATAAAGCACAACGGTGAGTGATTTGATGTATGTTAACATTATTATTGTTGATCATTTTAGATTGTTTTTCTTCAAACAGTCAAATGGACCCTATTATGCTCATCACATAATATTCAATCAAGTGCGGGAATTGAACCCGCGACCTCACCGCTTAATAATAGTTTAATGTTAGGTATATTAATAAATCTTTAGCTCTGCCATGTAATTTTTTTCTATATCTCCTTTTAGACGTCTAATAAATAGGACATTTATTACGAATATGACTAAAAATATTGTCTGTCTGGTTGTAACTCATAGCATTATGTTAGGCTGATTTTATGAAATTTTGTACACGGGAGGCTTATTATTATTAAAAATTTATTGAAACATCGTTAATTACATATCCAATTGATCATTAAAATTACATGATTTGTACAAAGGGCGGCCTTATTGCTGAAAGCAATTTCCTCCAGGCAACCTTTGGATGGATATATTTCAGAGTGGAAATTAGGGGTATTTAGAACATCATAATATAATCAATTAAATACGACATCAAGTTTAACACAAATCATGTATTGACACTATAGC
Source organism: Saturnia japonica (assembly GCA_033032175.1). NCBI lineage: Eukaryota > Metazoa > Arthropoda > Insecta > Lepidoptera > Saturniidae > Saturnia > Saturnia japonica. The sequence goes on along the minus strand of CM065311.1, from coordinate 5,331,782 downwards.
TAGAGAAATATATAAAATATAGACTACATTAATATTATTTAAAAATATATTATAATTACATATAATTATGTAATATTAAAATGACGAATAATACTTTTTGATTGTTTTTTTTAAATATGCTTAGTGGATTCCTTTCATAAAGGAGATTCCATAAAGAAGAAACAAAGTATCAGATATCCGGCAAAGTCTAATTATGTCATTCTTCAACTGATCATTAGTGACCATTTTATTAAGAAAGAACTAATTTGAAAGTTTAATGTTCATTTCTTAGTAGATTATAATAATATATATAGTTAAATAATTGATTTTGATCACTTCTTCTAAAGTTTAGCGTTCATATTATATATCTCTTTGGAATTATCGAGGTCATAGTTTCGAATTCATTTACGATTTTTTCGTTTAAAATTAATAAACAACGTCCGAGTCGTTTTTGATTTAATCTGGATATGTAAATAGACAGACAGACAATCAGAAAATTTAGGTAAAAATAACATGTACAGACAAAAATACAGATATATTAGGGAATAGAAGTCAAAGTTCACATGCAATGGTTCTGTGTACTAGAAAATGTATATGTTATGCATTGACAAACTATAATAGAAATAAAATAATTATTATATTGAAATACGTATATAGATAAAACTAATAAAACAATATAATTCGGAATTCGTATGACTAGAAGGTCACTTGTGACACCGTGTCCACAAACCCTCCACTCATCCCATAACACACACAATACTTAATTCCAATCACGTATCGCGTGCTCGCAATGAGCTTGTAAACACATCCTGTTAAAGTATGTTACAATACGGCATAGGAAATTTGATACAGTTTACGAGTTGTTCATATGAACATGTGCCTGTATTAATTTTCCACGTCCGAGTAAAAGCGCTAAGAATTTTTATTGAAAACCAAGATATATTATATTGTAGCACTTGGAATGCTTGCGTTAATGCAATTATTAAGGAATTTGAAATATAGACTTATAAAGTAAACTCATAATAATAAATAATTTAACATTTACTAGAATAAGTTAATTTTAGATCATATTAGCTTTTTGTTCTACTAAATATCAGGCCATAATTTAGAAAGACTTCCACTGTAGGACGTTGACCTCTCCTAAAGATCGCTATAATGACCGGTCCACCGGTGTTCGCATCTAGCGGATTCCCGCAACCCTCACTAGGACGTCAGTGCACCTTGTGGAGGGTCTACCCACGCTGCGTCATCCGGTGTATAATCGCTAGGTCGCTACTCGATAATTCTTCGAACCCATCAAGCGTCTCATTTAGCCATCCGTTCAATTTAGACATCGCCATCATAAGTATCTAACTAGTTATCAATAGTACAATATTTTACCTCTGATACGGTATCGGGTAAAAGTATCAATACTCGATACCCGACTTGTATCGTTTAATCCCTAGGCCTACAGAGTGCAGCCTACGTAACATATTCTTAGAAGTTAGAATAGAATAGAATTATAGAATACAGATGTGCGGCGTATATACTGAAACAAGTGCACGCACTAGGAATTTTTTGATACTTGGAAATACCTGTTCCAAATGTAAAAACTAGTAGATCCACCTAGTAATTCTTAAAAAAAAAAATTGATTTTACAAACTCGTTAAAGTAAAATAGACCACCATTTCTCCAGTCAATACAATCAGTCAAGCAAGCTGTGTTTACTGATAAATTGTACATTGTAATCATAATTTATGTAACATTCTTTATAATATTTAGCATGTGCCAATGTTACAATCGCTGTAAACCAATTAATAAAAAATAAAATAGATAGTTTGATTAATACTTGAGCGCTTGGACGCAGACGTGTCGTCGCATTAATGTATATGGTTGAGATACAAAATACACGAGTACTATATGCGGTATTGTTCATCGTGTACGAAGTAATGAAAATACTTCATACTCGTAAACCGAGACAAAATACTTGAGTACCTACTGGACGCGGCCGTGCTTATCGCGTACGAAGTATAAAGGTACCTGCCTGCGACTTTGTCTGCATAGACTTTAGAATTGGGTCCTTATCGGGATAAAAAGTATCTTATATGTTAATCCAAATTAAAAACTATCAGCATACCAAATTTCATCGAAATCTGTGAAGCCGTTTTCGCGTAATTGAGTAACAAACATCCAACATCCGAAACATACAAGCTTTCACATTTATGATATTATATATTAATATAATTAGTAAGATTACCTAATATTAAATTTTATTTTTTTATCACCATGATCTTAATAAAAAATATATTTAGAAGAAAGAAAGAGGAATAATGAACTAATTACCAGCCTCAACTGAGATTACAATAATTCCTTTGTAGGACAATCAAGTTCTTAATTTTAAAAAACAGTTATAAAATCAAAAGAAAATAGTTTAAAAGTATGATTTAAAAATGTAATCTATATTAATAAATCAGTAGTTCTGTCTGTACAGTTGATTTATTGTCCAAATTTCCCAATATTGATCACGAATATGAAATGAAAATTTTTTGTCTGTGGGTCTTTTTGTATGTCTGGATTTTGTTTTGCCCACGGGATGCTTATATTATTGGTCAATTGATAGGGTATAATAAATTTCTATTGTTAGGATTCGTAAAAAAAAAAAATTACAATAAAAAAATATTTTCGTCAATTTCTGACAGATTTTCATGAAATGTTCTACACTGGAAGTATTAGTCATTTCATAAATGATAGGCTACGAGAATTTTCAATAATCTGTTAAGGAATCATAAAAAAATTCAAAGAAAAAATTAATTCTTAACCAATTTTGATGAACTTTTGTACACGGAAAGTAAATTAATAGTATAATTGATTGGCTATAACAATTGTCAATATTACTTCTAGTAATTGTAAAGAAAAAAAGTTCAAAAATTAATTTTTTCTCAATTTTCAACCGATTCTGATCGAATGTTGTAGACGAGTAGCATATATCACACCATAATTTTAAGAGGCTATAAAAAATCGTTATTAATACATTAGAAATCGTAGAATATAATAATAATGTCCAAACAATTTTGATGAACCATTTCTCAATTGATACGGCATATGAATTGTCAATAATAGGAATAAAAATAAAATTACGAGATGTGAACAACCACGGGGTAGTAACAAACGTGTGCGGAGCCGCGGGCACAGCGCTAGTTATATTATAAGAACTATAATCCATTTCTGTATTATCTTTAAAACCTTTAAAGTAAGATTTTTTTTCACACACGGCCATTTAATTCGAAACTAAATATACCTTGTACTATGGTAACTTAGCAATTGATATACTGTACATATTTAATATCCATACACACAACTTACAGTTATACTCACAAAAGTCAGTCATGTGGATATATTGAACCCGCGAACTTTCGACTCAATAGTAGAGCTTACTACTACGACTTCATGAGGCCTGTCAAATTAGAATTTAAACTTGATTATGATCCAGTGAGTAGTTTTTTCAGTGTCGCTTGTCCACGTTCATCACGTAACATGTTGTACAAAGTAAATTCGCATTGTGCAAAGTTTTCACAATGGAAATTATTTCTAATGCAATTATGAATAAAAACCATATCAAAGTTTTTTAATAGAACCTTTTTTGAGATAAAATAAATAACGTTGACGAAAATAGTTTAACGTTAAGTACCAATCTGAGAGACTAGCGAGCCATCTAAAAATACGATAAGGAAGCTATCACGCACTCGGTTATCGGCTCGGAAAATACAGGGTCGGTCTTTCATGAATAGTTAAACAGCGGAATTTTTAGGGCAAGTACACAATTAAACAAATATACCAAGTATCGATATTCCAAGTGATACAGTGTTTACACACAATATTGCGTTATGAAACTTATATGAAACAATGGGATGAACATCGATAGAGTTGTATAAATAAAATCAGTTTCGCGGGGCGTGCGATAGCAAAGCCTGGGATATAAGTGTGCGCTGAACCTTATTTTGTGAGAAGCATGCGCGTTGTGTCTGGCCGTCTGGCGCGTTTGGCGATTTCAGCATTACGCGGAGTACGGTCGGGGACGCGCATCGTCCATCCTCGCGTGTCCTCTACCTAACCTACTTACGTAAGTAAACGGTAACGAGTATAAGAAATAAACTTAAAGAATATAGTGTTTTTGTGACAGTTTATGAGAAAAATATAAAAGTAATTTTTACGATGTGTAAAAACGAAGTGGAGTGAACGTATAGTTGTTTGTTTGACACTTTCAGTGTTTTTACATATTGATTATGATACGGCTTGAAAGGTAAGCTTCTTGACAATACCTGTCTGTTATATAAACCGTTGCATTTAATATACCTACATTACTTTATTGTTTTTTTTTTTACAATGATTTTTTTTTTCAATAAGTAAAATAAAATATATTTCAAAAATTCTAAAATTTTTCGGTATATACATATGTATATATATATATAAAAAATTATATAAACTACAAAAAAAAATACAGTGGGAAGACATTGAATATAAAGTCATCTCCGAGACTATGATTAATGAGGCTTACTTTTCCAAGGAAAAATCTATTCGAGCAAAGTAAATTAATTTTCAAATACATGTAAAGATTTTTTCCGACGTCAACACCATTATCTCCGGTAATGTGGATCAGAACCGAATGGTTCTCGTCCCAAGCCGTACTCGCTAAATTATTCATTTTTTTTAATATAGATAATACGCCTTAAGACCCTTGAGATAAAGGAAGATATTATGGAATATATTATTGCCTCCTTCCTGTAAGGGGTATTATGTTATATTTGTTATTTTGAATTTATTTATTATTATTTCATATTTCTATTGTATATGAGTTTATAATAAATATTTTATACTATTAAGTGAGCAATTCTTGTGTATATATATATATATATATATATATATATATAATTGGTTTCTTGGAAATGGCTACAACGATTTGGATGAAATTTTGTATATAGGTAATGTTTTACATTTCAAGTTTACCTAGATAAGTGTTTTTCTTTTTTTCCGTAAGACACCGAGTATAGCTCGGTCGCCCAGATATTAATCATTTATAAGTAACTCATATACCGAGGATAAATAAATAATTAATTATTATTATTCAAATTTATTTCTACTGACTCATTGACACACTTACAAATCATTATTCATTTATCTATGAAACAAATATTTTTAAAAAACTACTGGATAGATTTTGATGAAAAAATGTTGTTATATGTTATATTTACTTACATCATTTTTACTGGAAATGGTATTTTAAACCTAAAATATTTACAACTAGCAACCCGCCCCGGCTTCGCACTGTTAGCAGGGTAATTCATACCTATAACCTATATGTAATAGTACTCTGTGCCTATAACTCTATTGGTTTACAAGCGCACGTCGGTGAAGCTCCCAGTCGGCATGACTTTTTCCGACATCTTTAAAAATCATCGTCATATTTCAACCAATTTACACAAAACCTTTAATGAATTTAAACATTCCGTCCATTAACGAAAGCCGTATGAAAATCCGTTAGGCAGTTTTTTAGTTTATCGTGTTCAGACAGACAGACAGACGCGGCGGGGGACTTTGTTTAATAATATAGTATGATCAAGATATTGTTTATAAAGAGCTTAGATTAATTATTGGTGTTCGCTGCACTTTAAGCTAGTCATTAATCTAAGGTAAAGAAACGTTTTTATTTTTTATACTTTCGCTATTTATCTTTTTTATTGTCTTAAAATATTGATCAATTGCTTTTGTTATCATTGACAAATTTGAAGATAAATCTTTAAAGCTTTCATATAGACTTATAGACAATACATGTTTTTAAGTTTTAGATACATATACTTAAGTTATTTAATGCAAGTTCAGTTCAGGCAACATGATATACATTGTTAGTAATGCACCATTTTATTGATGAACTCGGCACTTTCATTTTTCGTATGCAAGCGAGAGTGCCAAAAGTTTTGCGCACTGCGTCGTCGCTTACCAGCTGAATATGTATGGGATAAACTTCAGAATTCAAATTCAGCTACTCAATCTTCACATTGCAGTCTTATTGAAATTTTCAGACGTTGTAATCTCTTTTCTCTTAAAAGCTTCAAGATAGCGTGATTCTAAGTTTTTAGAAGTCAATATTTTTATAATTATTATTCGTGTATTTGCATAATTAAGAATGATCGAACTTTAAATAAGTTGTTATATATTAAAAGACACAGGTACTTACATATGAAATTAGCGTTTTATATGGAAATAGTAAAAGGAAGAAAATATTATGAAATTATACATTTAATTAATCGAAGCATGTACCATCAACATCATTATTTATGCACTTTCGCCATTTTATAAGTAGTTCATTGATTCCATTGCTAAAAAAATCGGTTGTCTGTAAAGTCGGTTTACTGACGATAGTTGAACTGATAACGCCATAAGAAAATACTGATGGATTGGTATCATTTTTCAAAAGAAAATTTTAATTTTATTTGTTTGGTAGATATTTTGTATGGATACAGAGAAGGAGGTAAATGGAAATGACAATTGGATTGATCAAGTTACATTTATTTGTACGCATAAATACAATTGTCATTCTTTGTTTACAATGTACATAGTTTTTACAAGTATGAATGTGCTCTGAGCAATTGTTTTACAACTTTTATACATGTGTGATATTTAACTTCTTACAATTTGTGTTATTCTGTTGAGAATAGGACGATGATAGGAAAAGTAGGAAATGAAAGGACCAAACGCGGAGGCCGATTGTGCCTCTTTGTCGCTCATTCCGCGCTCTCGCTTGCACTTCAAGCCTTAAATGGAAAGCCTCAGAGCGAGGTAACGCCGTATGAGTCATGACTTTTTCGTGCGTGCAGCCGGCTCCATCGAATTATAAGACGTTGTCACGTCAAAAATTATGGGAACGAGAATCAATAAAATCTTTGAAGGCGGTTTGGACAGCCACATAGAATAGATTTTTTTTCCTTGCAAGAAATTTCAACAAAGAAAAAGAGACATTCCAACCGCAGTTCCGCTAATTTAGCGACCGTCAGTCGTGAAGTATGGGGTCAAACGTGTCCTGAAGCAGCAGTGGGCTAGAGAGATTGACTAGTCTGGGTTGTTTAACGGCTAGCTTTTCCACCATGGTTTGCAATTGTTGACAATACAGATCTGCCGTTATCTCTAACCAGGTCTTAGGAAGTTGTAGTGTATGACACCAGCACTGGTCCACCAAACACTCACCAGTCCCTTTTTCTGAGTCAACTTTCACTTAGGACAGGATTTGGCTCGTTCTCCTGAGTTCAACAACTGTGATGAGCGTTTCCGATTATGGTAAAGGATCCATTTTTCGACACAAGTAACTATACGATTCAAAATTGCCTTGTTATTGTGATCGTTGAATAATGTAACGCAGCACTCAATGTGTGTGTGTTTGTGCGCTTTAGTCAATTCATGCGGTACCCATTTTTCAAGCTTTTTCACTTTTCCAATTTGTTTCAAGTGAATTAAACTTATTTGATCACTCACACCGAAGCCTGCCGCTAACTTTGACGTGGTTTGCGATGGATCATTATCAATTTCATTATCAAATACTTCATTATCTATCAACTAGGGTTTCCGGCCGTCCACGGGGTTTGTTTCGTACGTTAAAATTTCCAGAACGTAAACGTTGGAACCAAAAACGTACCGTGCTTTCTTTTACAGTAGCTTTCTCATGCACATCATTAATCCTTCGAGTTATTTCTGCAGCGCTGTTGGCACGGTGAAACTCATATTCATATATAGCGCGATATTTTATGTTTTCTATTTTATGACAAGAACGATGTCAAAGAAATATCAAATGGTGCGAAAATAAATAAATCACTAAATTCTAAACTCAAATAGTTAGGTACATAAGCCTAAATTTGAAATAAATTTGAATTTGGAATTCCTATCCAAATGATTCGATATTTCCGTATAAAATATATATTATTTAAGATCAAATAGGATATTTTAGATCAAAGTCGCCAGTTCAACAAAATTCCAATTTCATATGATAGACCTAATAATATATTTTCTGTATATCCCAAGAAAAACATAAATGTGAAAAAGGGGCCAAGTTCGGTAGAAACGTCTCTGTAGTGACACTGTGATTTCGTTCTATTCAGAAATAAATTTGTAAACCGTCACAATGATAATTAAATTTTAAGTTAATGTATTGATTGTAAATTAGGAAAGAGGATTCAAAATAACTCATAATTCGACACTTATGAGTTATTTTAAAAATTACCTTATATTCCGTATTGTCTGTAAATACACAGTATCTACATATTGCATTATGGCATTGATAAGAAACAAAATGTAAACGGTAAGATCTATATATTTTCTGAATCCTCACTATAATTTTTCTAGACTATTATATCCTAATTAAATTTTTAAGTAATACGCATCCAACATACAAACAGTCATAAGGTGATTATTTTTGTATTATATTTCAAGACGATCGGTATGCTAGTGGGTAATATTATTATAAATCGGTTCTTTGGAAGCTACGGATTAATATTACAGATTAAATAAATGACTATCAATCAACCAGTAATGTCAACAGTATCTGAATTATAACACAGTACAAATGAATTCAACAAACTGTCGTGTATTTGCAAATGAAGGTAATTGCTTCATTTACGCAAGCAATCTCATTGAAATAATATCGTAATTAATATATAAATAAGTAAATATTGTTTGTAGGGTATTATATACCATAACAAATATATTATAATTATATAGAGAATACATATTTCTCGTAAGGACTAACACAATATTAAGATAAGTTATGTTTTGTGCGTTCTTTAAAATTAATAATGCTTTCAGTGAAGAAAAACATCGTGATGGAATCATAATATGGTGGTAGGGCTATTTTTAATGCCTGCCTGGCTAGTTACCACTCTCTAGTTGAAAATCTGTCGCCAAACACCAATTGGTGTGTTTCGACACCTCCACTTGAGAGCCAGTCTTCCACTGGTCTTAGCAAGCTAACATCTTGGGCCACATCGTCACTTAAGATTAGGTAAGATTGTGGTCGCAATACTAAACATTAATGATTAAAAAAAAACAGATACCTACATTACAATGCAGCGTTTCTTTTCTTTATAAACATTGATAATTGACGATAAAATATACCATTTAGGTTCTATTTATATTTAATCGATACTATATAGAGTTTCATTGCATCATAGGAAGGAGAGTACATATTTATATGAATATTGGTATGTGGGATATCTAGCGGATGGGACATCACAATTATTTTATTTGACTGAATGGCGACCACCATAAACAAGGTAACCTGCAATAGTGGCATGCTTAAACGTATTCCCGGATCAGCTAGTGTATTATATCCAGTAAACCAGCAAAGTAGTAGGTATCTGTATTCGACTGGATTACGATGACCATGCGCATAGTAATAAACTCGTCAAAATGACTCTCTTTTGGTTTATCGCGTTTCGGAATCAGCCAGTGTATTTACAACTGCCAAGAGGTTTGCAAACCGGCATGATGACAACTATAATAATAATAATTTATTATTGACCATAGTATTTACAAACAGACAATTTAAATCAAAATACAGTTTAATATGGGTTTTAGTAGACAATACTTAAGCATTTATACTGGCATGCAATATTATTTTACATCGAAAGATAAATTCATAGTGTTCTGTTACAAAAGTATTTAGATTTTGTTCGATAAATTCGATAAATTATATTTATGTAAGGTTTATTATATAATAATGCAGAATGAATTGTTAGAAAGCTGCGAGTATAGATTCAAATTGGTTCCAATTAAACCATATTTTAAAATAGTTACTAATTATATCACACAGTATAGTAAATTACAATAATATGAATATTTGAAAAAAACGAATAATTATAAATAAAATAGAAATTAGCATACTGCCAGTTCGTCCAATAGTTCTAAAGCGAACATTTTTGCACGTAGTTGAAACATTTGAGCTTATCTTTCTTCATTTATATTCTATAATTAAAACAATAACCAATAACAAATTACAAAAAATAACTATGTAGTAGGAAAACTGCGCCTAGCGGTCGAATTAAATGGCTACCGCTCAGCGCTGATTTAATCAGTATACTAACTAGTAAGTGCTAACAACGTTGCAGACGTCACAGAACGCATCGCATCGGTTTCGTCTTGTGTTTCTAGTTTCTACTGACGTGCTATACAAGGGATATCTAAATAAAATTATTCTAAATAGTTTTTTAATGCTTCACCCACACTTATCATTAATTACATGACATACGCACACAACTTGTAATCGTATTTCGTTATAATTACTACCTAATAATAGTACTTACCTTTTCTCATATTATCAATAAAATTTTCTTTTAATACAATAGTTATATTTTTTTGCTGTGACAATCCTATACGTTACGAGAGAGCTACTGTGGAGAGACGCGCTCTAAGTATTTATTTGTCGGTTTTTGCGCAATTTCAAAGAATTCACAACTATATTGCGCTTTTTATTCCTTATACTTATTATTATTATTATTTATTACTAATGTCAAACTTAAAAATAATGTTGTCACATTTATTTTTCTAGTGTTATGTTATAGTATATTTTACGGTACAATTATTTGAATCACAATATTTTACATACTGAATTAATGGTGTTTATTTATTAATTAATAACGTCATCCAGGAGTCTGCTCCTTCTAAACGAGAGTACATATTCCGCTCTCGAGAACATGTATTTTGAAGGCACAGAAGTTGCCGGCACCGATAAATATTTTAGTGCAATATTATTTAAGGGGTTTAGGTTCTAAATGATTAGTTCAACACAGATCACAAGCTTGAAACTGTTCCATCGGACGAGGTTGTTTGTGACAATTGTGACCATATTTTACTAAGCTATAGGATTATAAGAATAACGTAAACATAACATTACTTTAATATAAAGTATGATAAATAATCATAGTACCGAGTTCATATATACAATCAGTAAAACTGAAGTGTCTGTTTGTAATAATGTTAAAATAGCAGATTTTAACTAAATGCATATGAAAGATTATACAACACTTTTATATAAAAAAAAAATTGTTTAATTATTTTAATTTTATAAATGTTAGTTTTATCCGGATAATCTCCAAAATCTTCTAAGGATCAAGGATTTTTGTCTTTAAAATAACTTAGAGTGGAAGTAGCCCGATTCGTACGTGTGCTCGATCGACGGTATCCTGTTGTCCAGACGAGCGCAGCTGGTCAATGATATAACGTATAAATTTAGATTTATAGGGTATATAAGTTAACTATATCATTGCATAGGACATACGATAATAACTTTTGCTAATTTTTACTATATTTTTATTTTAGTATTATAAGTCTTATACAGAATGCAAACAGAAAAAAAGGCTTTGAAATCAATTGTATCATTAAACTCTATGCCTATATTTATAACTAGCGGTGTGCCCGCGGCTCAGCATGCGTTTGTTACCACGCAGTGGTTATTTTTACTGTTATTATTGACAATTCATATAATCTAACAACTAATAAATAACATATGCTTCATGTGTACAAAATTTCATGAAAAACGATTAAGAACTTAATTTTTTACGATTCCTAAATATTTTTTTTGACGATACTTATGCTTCCCGTTTAGAAAATTTGATCAGAATCGGTTGAGATTTGATGAAAATTTAAATTTTTGAAATTATGTTTTTACCTTTGAATGAATTATTATTGACAATTCTTCTTGTGTACAAAATTTTAATTAATAAAAATTTTTTGGAAATTATTTTTTTACGATTACTAAAAGCAATATTGAAAATTCTTATACCATATCAATTGACCAATGACATAAGCATTTCTTCTACAAAATTTCATAACAATCGGTTATGCCGGTTTTTAGTTAAATCCAGAACCAAGACTACGGATTTATTAACATAGTTAGATAAATAATAAAAAAAAAACGCCACCAGTGAAATAAGCACGAAATTATTAGCAAAGAAACAATGTAGAGAAACAAAAACAATTACATTGGAACGAAAAACCCTTTTTTGTAGAGAACATAAATCTTCTTGTTTTCGAGTTTCTTTTCCTACATCAGAGGGATGAATAACCACAAAATAAAAATTATTTTGTATCACTATTTTTCCAATTTAAAACTATTTGAATACTAAAAAGATTGATATTAAGTATTAAATGTATATATATCTAATGACGTAATAAGTATATTTGATTTGGTGTGAATTAAGTGAACCAATGTTTTTTTTAAATGACTATACATAATAAAACATGAATAATATTCTTCCCTAAAGTAATGTTCATGTACCATGTAATAATTGTTAGTAGGTTTACGTTTTTTTATACGTCATAGGTGTAGCGTTTGAGCACAATCTCACCTCTTATTAAGTGATGATGTGGACTAAGGTAGAAAGTAACACGCTAAGCCTAGAGGGAGATTGGCCCTAAAGTGCAACTGCCGGACCACACCTACAGACTTTCAACTTGACGGTGGTAGTAAGTAGCCTGGCGGACATTAGAAAGAACCTATATTTGTTAGTTTTACTTACATGTAAAACTGTGGTAAGTAAGTTGTAAGTATAAATGTTTAACACGTCAATTGTAAATATCGTTATAAATTAGGTTCGTCTTCAGCATCGTATTGCGGCTGCCTGATTAAAGTGGTGGGAAGTAACTGGTGTAACCTGCGTCCCAAGAATTCCTGTTAAACTTAAGGGACTTGTGTACAAGAGTATCATCAAGCCAGTACTTACTTACGGAAGCGAAACTTGGGCCGTAACTCAACACCCAGTCCATTCCATGCAAGTTGCCGAAATGAAGATGCTACGTCATGAGTACGTTTGCGGCAGTCTGGGTGTACGTGACATCGCTAACAAGCTCCAAGAAAGCAGGCTACGGTGGTTTGGGCACATCAAGAGGAGGTCTCCAGATTATATTGGAAATATAGTGACCAATCTGAACACGTCGGGGTTCAGACTCAGAGGACGACATAAGTCAAAAATATCTTAGGTTCTGTAATGTTACCGTAGATGATACAACAGATAGAGCGAAGTACGAGGAAGGCAAATCCCACTATCAGATGGGATTAATAACTGCACAGGAGTTTTTGCATAATATTTACATTTGGGAAAATGTATTTTATACAACTAGGGTTGCCACCTTAGTACGCATATTCACCACAAGCACACGGTCCACGTGATGGTAAACGGCTAATGTAGTTTATAGACATTTTTTATTGCATAGATATCACAAGCGCTTTGCCTACCTTGAACCTGCAAGGTAGGGTAGAGACCCCAGGGAGCTCTGGGAATCCTACTCACCACAGAAAAACACAATAGAAGGATAGGTTAGATTAGATTATTTGGCTGCGATCTTCTGTAGGGTGGAGGTTTTCCTCCAGTCAGCCTGCCTCAAGTAGAGAGAAATGAGCAAAGAAATTTGTGTGCCTTACCTCTCTTTAAACCCCGCCTTCCTCAAGGAGCTCTGCAAACATTACTCACCGCAGGAACACAAAAGAAGGTTAGTTGGCTGCGATCTTTTCTAGGGTGGAGGTATTTCACCAGTCGGACTGCCGTAGGGAGAAATCTCCAAAGAAATTTTGCTTTGCCTAAAATCGTAAGCTTCCAGAGTACAAAATTTCATAGAAATCGGTGAAACCGTTTGCAAGTAAAATCCAGACATACAAACAAACTTCATAGACTTTCATATCTTTCATATAGGAAAATTGAAAAAAAAAATTACACATTTACATAGTCCATTACGAGCGTTGAAGAGTGAGCAGCTTTCATTACTAGCTTTATAATTATATTAAAATATTAATCATATTAACAAATATTAATTCATTTCTGTACCTTTATAATAATAATCGATAAGCCCTTATTTTGCAGTAATTTGCCATTACCAACGAAATTATTTACAACATAATTGTGCGTAATAGTTTAATAAAAGTATAATTAAGAGAAAAGGCACAAGACGCACTCGATTAAACGTCGTAAAACAATAGCGAAAGGCCATTAATGTTCAGAGGGCCCTCCCAGCGACAGTCCTTTCCATTGATGTCCAGATAGGGACTGCCCTATCAAAATTTAAATGCGGTCCATTTCACCGTTTCGGAATACGTACCCGTAATGAAAATATCCTTTATTGTCGTCTTTATCGGTTTTTTTTATTCGATTCGGTGTATCGATTGTGCATTTGGTTGGGTTGTTCCGTGGTTGGTTTAATTTGTTTTTATCAAACGCTATATTATTGTTCTACTCGGGATGAAATATTTTCTGCCGACTTATTTGTAGAATTCGCATCAACAATCTGAACAGTTCTAAACATATATTTTTTTAATATTTAGCTCCCTTACATAACAAAAATGTACGTAAAATTGGTATATATGCCATCCGCTGGAGCAGAGGTATTAACTAGCTAGTTAAATTTCGGGAGCACTGCCGAGGGTTTTTAAAAAGTCTAAGACAAGACTGATTCTCAAGAAGCTTTATTAAGAATGCTTTTATTTGTTACAAATGTCTCTTTTATAAACTCTTATTCTATAAACACAAAGTGGGGCTGTTTACTATGAAATAATGAGAAATATGTCGCAATACATTCAGTCAAAACACCAGGTGTCTATCAGTAGTTTGCAGACATAATATGGGTTAAAAACGTAACATCAGCATTTCTAACGTATGTACCAATTAACAAGACGTAATAAGAGAGGGTACAGACTGCATAACTCCTCCCCCCTCAAGTTCGAAATTATCAGAGGGATGATTATCACTATGATTATTTCGATAGCAATAATTTTTACAAAAACTGAGCTTATATACTAAGAATACAAGAATTAATAGAAATATAATCACATATAACAATAAAGTTCCGGCACTAACACTTTTTACATTAATAATTCTTTCACTTGATGTTTTTAGTTCACTTTCACTGATTTTTAAAAGATTATTTAAATGTTGAAGATTTATTAATTCACTGTTATCCAAATTGATGGGTTCACGTTGCAATTGTTGCTCAGTAATTGTTATTTCGGGAAGATTAATAATCGGTAATTTTGACATCTTCAAATTACTCGTAGTAATATGGTGAGCTTTTAGCGTAATTTCACCAATTTTAACATCGCAATGGTCATCTAGGACGAGGAAGTATGTCCCTTCTATATTTTCTTTCGTTATTTCGTCGTTACAAATTTTTGATAATATATTCTCAGCGTTACTATGAAGAATCCATCTCTCTTTTCCAATTGGTTGTATCTTAATGGTCTTGATTTCAACTGGTACTGGATGACAAGAACTCGTATTCGAAGAAAATTGAATTAATGCTGTTATGCAAGTGTCTTCTGAAGTTGTTCGAGAATCATCCTCGTGACACAGGAACATTTCGTCGTGAAGTTCATTACAAGGTAAAGTGAGCGAGACAAATTTAGACCCTTTTACTAATAGGTAAGGAAATTTAGGAATAATGATGGTGGTATGATTAGAAGGATTGGTCATAGGTATTGGAATTGCTCTGTAGTATGTATAAATTTCATCTCTAATTATTGGTATATCTAAAATGAATGTTATTTGACTTCCTTTTGTATAAGCTTTAAGCTCTATACATTGCTCTATTTTAACTAAATTGTCATAACTTACTGGATACACAAGTTTGTAGAATTTCTCTATCTTTTTTAACAATTCTAATAATTCATTTGAGTTTATAAGAGATTGGTGTAATATTTTTAATTTACTGAATGCCAGAGAAGTTTCAATTTCATTCAACCGAATGTAGAGTAGTTGAAAATTATGGAAAAATAAATTATAAACATTAATAAAATTATGGGTAGTTATATCAATATTAGTTTGATTTATTAATTTTTTTATTTCTCGTAACTCTTTATCTATTCGAATGAAATTGTCCTTCGTGAAATTTGTTATCTTTATCATTGATTCAGAAATATCTGATATTAAGGTTACCTTTTTAATGAGTGTATTTTGGCGTGTCGTTAGAGAATCAATCATATTTTCATATCTTAAAGCATCATTATGATCTAAGTTACCAGTTATAAGCTTAATAATAGATCCAAGAGGATTGAGAAGTCCACGTTTAATTCTAGTTGATGGAGATAACTGTTCTAATTTTTGAATACTAATATTCATTACATAATTCGTTTGAAGCTTTACATTAAAAAGTTGAACATTAGATGTTTCATTATCAAAATGTGTTTTTAAATATTGATTAAATTTAGTATATCTTTTTATATTGAATTCTAAATCCTCACGTATCAGACTTAAATCTAAAATCTTAATTATTGTCCACTTATCATAACTTACACTAGCTTGACCTTGTTTCACAAGGACTATACCGGGATTTTTATCGATTCTGTGAAGTTGAAGGGCGTGAATCCTGATGATCAGAGCCAGGAGCCCGAGGAGGTACCTGCGAAGGTCGTTTTATATCCTTAATAGGCACGTTTGTTTTTCGAGTTTTCATTTTTACAGGACAGATATTTCTGTCAATTTTACCATATACTTGTGCTTTTTGATAACGCGGTTTATCTTTACTTCGCCTTGTATTAACACCTTTTACAAATATAGTGTCCTCTTCTTGAATATCAAATGATGTTTCACCACCACGTTTTGTTTTAATCTTTTCTTTATTTTCAATTACTTTGTCTGTTAAATATTTATAAAGATATTTCGTTCGTTTCATATGATCGTTTACTAATTGTTGCGTATATTGTTTGTTAAAGTTTACTTCAAAAGTACTATTAGAATCAGTGTGTCCAAAAACTACTTCAAATGGTGTAAGACCAGTCGTTGAGTGAATGGTTTGATTGTATGACATAATTGCATAAGTCATAACGTTAGCCGCGTCAGTTATTTTATGTTCATATTTAGCGATACGATATATTTCTAAAATAGTTGAATGGAATCTTTCAATTAAACCCATAGAATTAGGATTATGTGGAGTGCTTATGTGTAATTCTATTTTATAAAATTGTAATGTTTCTTTTAAAAGTGTATTGTTGAATTCAGTACCAGAATCAGCACTGATCTTATTTGGTACGCCATAAAATGAGAAAAATTTAATTAAGGCACGAACTACTTCAGGTGTAGAGCGATTGGATATTTCAAAAGCCTGACCTAGTTTACTGAAAGCATCTATTATGGTAAGGAAGTAGCTTCCTTCTATAGAGAATATATCTATAAATATTTCAGCAAAAGGTTTTGTTTGAGTTTGCGTTAACATTAATTCTGGTTTTAAAGGTTTGCGATCATATTTTAGAGTTTTACAAGTTTCACAAGAATTGATTACAGAAGCGACTGTTATATCCATATTTGTCCAAAAATAATTACGCTTTAATTTCATAAGAGTTTCTTTGATTCCACGGTGACTTGTTTTACCTTGATGATAAGCAAGTATAGTGGCACGTTGCTCTTTTTCATCACCTAAGTATATAACTCTTTTAGTACATTCATATATTTTGACGGTATCTTTTTTAAATAGTTTTATCACGGCATTTGTAAATTGTTTACGGTGAATTTCGCTCTCAAAGTAAAAGAAATATTTAATTTTAGGTTTTATATATTCTAAAAGAAATTTCTTAACAAGGTTAGTGTTGTTTACAGGTAAATGTACTTCCAAAATTTTTTGTTTTTCATGTGATAAGTCTTTTATTGATAATTGGTTTCTGTTCCAAGTAAAAATAAGGATTTGATTAGGTTTTGTGTCGATGGCTTCTTCAATAATGGGAATACCATTCGTATCAATATCTTCAGCAGAATGTATGGTTTCCGGTAATGAACAGGCAGTAATAGTACTGGATGAAGGAGAACGAATTGGGTGAGTTAAAGTCTTATCGGAATCTGAAGGAATAGTTAACGTTTCTGATGAGTCTGAAATTAGTATTGGACTCTCAGATCGTTCAGTGTCACTCACGTTTACTCGTAAGGACATATCGTCCTTTAATATATTTAATTTAATTCGTTGATAGTCTTGGTATTCAATTTCAGGGTCGTTCATTTCTAAAGACTCTATCATATTTTGTCTAATAGGACGAGCTGTGCGCATTGACACATCGCTTGCCTGAAATTGAGGTGGATTACGTTGAGGTTGATTTTGTGGTGGTATACCAAATTTAAATTGTTGATTTGGCATGTTGAAATTAGGTCGGTTTTGTGTATTGTTAAATTGTGGTTTGAACCCTTGTTGATTAGGAATACCGAATTTAAAATTATTATTTCCAAAATTTGGTTTATATCCTTGTTGGTTTAGGTTAGGTCTGAATTGTACATTTTGATTTGGAATACCGAATTTAAAATTATTATTATACGGTTTAAAATTATTTTGTGTTTGGTATGGAATTCCGAATTTAAAATTTTGTTGTCCGGAATTAAATGTATTTGGCACAAATGCAGGTTGAGGTTTGAAATTATTATTAAAATTATTTGTTAAAGTAGGCGTGAAAAATTGTTGAACTGGTTTAATATTAGATTTATTTTTATTTTTAGAATTGTACTGATATTGAAAATTGACCTCCTCCATGACAACACTTAGTGCGTTTTCTAAAACGGTACAACCTTTAAGTCGCACAATTCGAATTAAATCCTCTGGTAAATTATATAAAAATACATTCAAGCACATATTATTATAGATAATCATTTTAGCGGCTTTGAGGCCTTCATCAGTTAATAAATTGACCTTGGAGAAAAGGGTGCAGCGTGTTTGTTGTATCCTGTTACAAAATTGCGTATATGTTTCACCAACTTTAATTTTTAAATTTTCCAACTCAATTGCCACACACTCTTCCGATCTAGGATCACCAAAATGTTGAATCAAAACAGCTCTTAATTGTTCCCAAGTTGTTATGTCTTCTCTTTCACTTAGTAGAGCAGCGGCTTTACCACATAATCTACTAGTTATAGCATGAAACACATATGTAGTTTGAACAACATTGTTTGATCCGCTAAAATTTCTGATTATATATTCACTTTTTTTAATAAATAAATTTAAAGTATTTTGATCACCATCGTACTTGGGAATTAAACTTAAAAGTTCTTTTGATACTAATTGAATTGTTGATTCATTGTTGCGTTGCATTTTGAGTTGTATTTATTTAATTAAACACACACAAAGTAAAATTCACAAAATTAAAATTCACAAAATAATATTTTCAAAATAAAATTCACAAAATAAATCTTATAACAAAATTATCAAAATCAAAATTCTCAAAATTAAAATTATCGAAATTAAAATTATCAAATTAAAATTCTCAAAATTAATATTTATTATTAATATTTCTCAATATCTTATAATCTATGAAGTCAAATAACTTTCGACGATTTTTATTCGAAAATTATGAAAAATAATTTTCAACGATGTTTGTTTGAAAATTATAAAAATTTGTTAAATAATTTTCAACGATTTTTGTTTGAAAATTATAACAATGTCCAACGAAAAATACAACCACAGAAAATAACAAGGACGAGACAAGGATTGTAAAAATGGTCACTTACAGTCTGCTCGTTCCCATGTCTTGCCGTATAGCTGCTTTCGCTTTTAGGACAGGATCTCTCGGAAATAGATGTGGAACCCGACGTTAACTTATTTATTGGTTCGTAGATACTCAAAATCTGCACATGAGACCGATTTGTAAGACTCGAACACAGACTTTTATTGTTGATTGAGTATCCTACCGGCTGCGCCAGTTAAATTTCGGGAGCACTGCCGAGGGTTTTTAAAAAGTCTAAGACAAGACTGATTCTCAAGAAGCTTTATTAAGAATGCTTTTATTTGTTACAAATGTCTCTTTTATAAACTCTTATTCTATAAACACAAAGTGGGGCTGTTTACTATGAAATAATGAGAAATATGTCGCAATACATTCAGTCAAAACACCAGGTGTCTATCAGTAGTTTGCAGACATAATATGGGTTAAAAACGTAACATCAGCATTTCTAACGTATGTACCAATTAACAAGACGTAATAAGAGAGGGTACAGACTGCATAACTAGCTATGCCACCGCAATAACAATAAACAAACCTTCAATGTATCATAAATACCAAAGGGTGTTGGTTTTTTTTGTGAGGTTCTTCGCATCAACGCTTGTTCTGCCTTGCTTTCGCAAATTTTTGTAGCAATGTACAACCAATAGCAATTTAGTAATGTTTGTGCTTACGGCGTACAAGCAAGTTGCGATGATCATACAAAGGATTTTTTTCGAATCCATGTTCGACTGGTGCAAGATCGGTGATATTATCAGTAATAGCGCATAAATAGTAGTGGCATGATATAAAAAAAATTAGTGGGCGGCCGGTGACCTCCTCGACCTCCCGGTAATTCTTTTTCGAATAGCCTTGACTTGCTTCATCAAATTTTTTAGGGCCAGCTGGCTGACCCCATGGCAGGGAGAGTGTTAAAGCTTGTTCCCGCTATTGAGGAAATATTGAAAAATTATAATAAAATGCAATAAACTCAAGCAAGGTGTTCGTAAAAATATTGATTACTTTATCATTTGAAATGTCATCTTTAGACGCTAAAGAAAATATACTCAAGGCGCCATAACAATCTGTTTGTTTGTTAACACTGAAATAAAGATTTAACCACAGGCTTCGTAAAAGAGAAACAGTGTATAGTTTTTATACATTTATTCCTTCTACGATCCTCCTTTTAGCTCGATTCAACAATGCTTTATATTATTATTCTCGTTTATCAAAACTATGGACAGATGGCGTGACGAAACAACTTCCGCCACGATATAATTCAAAACGGATACACAGATTTATAACGGAAGCATTTAATATTTCATAAGTTTTGTATGAAGCCAACACATTCTATAATGTGTAAAATATTCGAACGGGTCAGCTAGTGTATTTCAATTTAAGATCCATTTTAATTATTACGAGGAATCGATACCCTGATATAGGTAATAAATGTATTCGCAAGTGGTATTTCAAATTGCATTATAATCGTGTGAATCAGACTTTTTCCAATTGGGATATGTCGTTTCGCAATCTTAACGTTTATTAAATAACTTATCAAAGTTTTTTTCTTTACTTTTCACACCTATTTCCCTGGAGTAGTATAAAAAAAAACCGGCCACAAACGCAACGTTCACTAAAGCTTTCATGAAATGCGACGTGTCATTTCCTTCTGAATAGTTCGTTATATCTGCGAAGCAGACGATGCCTTGTGCGAAAGTCTCAAGTTATTCAGGTTGGCACTAAGTGTCCCTTGAACCTTCCGCATCATAAGTTCGTGTTACAAATCGGATACTAAATCTCTTTTATTTTGATAAATGATGTCGCTTGTTACAGTTCAGTATCATGTTTTGTGGCCTTGGCAGATCAGACCGGTTGTTGTACCCAATGTTGGCGGATATTGGTGTGGCGACGCTTTGGTCCAACGTAGGCTCCACAGCCTAGTTCGTTTTTTTAATAGACAGACTGGATTATTTCAATGTTTTATGTTAAAACACGGATAGATTAAAAGCGGTCGGTGGGGATCGCGACCACCATAAACATAGTAACAAAATGAACATCTTCACAGTGGCTTTCTTTTAGTTTGTCGTGTTTCAGGATCACCCGGTGTATTTATTTGTCAGGAACAGGTACCTCCACCAATCACCTCTTTGTCTATTGCATATTCCATGACAATCGTACCTAAGAAGTAAAACTTGAAAGACATTGAGACTTACAAGAATTGTCCATAATACTTTAGAATAAAAAAAAAATTGTGTTAATCTGAAGGGATTTTGTAAACCGGACGTCAATTTAAAGGCTATAAGAAATATCTTTAATATGAGTACAAATACAATTATGATGCGAAAATGATTACTGTATAATAAACGCTACTTAAATGCTTTTTAGACCCTTCCTTAAAGCGTAAAGTACTAAATATCCTTTAATAGGTAGGATCCCCTATTAATAAAACTATTATTGCAAAATTCTGTATTAGTAGATACAAGTATTTTCTATTTTATTGCTATATTACCGTGGCCATTCGGTGGTCTGCGAAGATACTTTATATGCAGATTCAGAATATAACATAAACGAAGGTGTTCAACCTTTTCATATAATACGGTTATTGATATGATTTATGTACCGTAATTCGTAATATTTCGTCTTCTTCACATTATTTACGACGTATCTGCGACGTTTTATAAGTTGTTTTGTGGGATATTATTTATGTAATAATATTATTGTACAATAATATGTGTTTCAAGTAGGTTTGTAATATATTTGGGTGTAAGTTCTAATTCTATTCTATTCGTAGAAGACGATAAGACTAACCACATATCAGTAAAGACTAACGATAATATTAAATGTGATTAATAAAATATTTTCTACATGCTAGATTTCAGTAAGTCATCCACAAACAGAATATAAATCAGAGAGCTATGGAGCGTGCGATGTCAGGAGTTTCTCTCCGAGACATAAACTGAAATACGGAAATACAGAGAAGAACCAGTCTCATCGACATTGCCACGGTTGTAGCTCAAAGGAATTATGGTAGATGGGGTAAAGCAGTACTGTAGTGGGTGTTAAGAGAGGTAGGACAAAAATATTTTTCTATCATTCTATCATATCATATCATATCATACCATCCTACATAAGATTCCGGCGGTAAGTAGGGTTTCCAGAGCTCCTTGTGGTAGGCGGTTTCAAGGTCGGCAAACCGCTACTGATATCTATGGTATTACAAACGTCCGTAGGCTACGGTAGCGTTCACCATCATCAGGCGGGCCGTATGCTCGTTTGTCAGAAGAAAAAATACCAGAACTAGTCATAGAAGTGTGGGTAGGTCGCCGATGAGATGGTTAAGGTAGCAGGAAGAACTTGAATGCATTAGACAGAAAGGAACTGCATACATTGAAAGATACCTATATATACTTAATTTTGTAAAGAAAAAGGTTGATTAAGAAGATTTTAACCATAAACGATTTCACAAATTTCATTCTAGAGTGACCGTTGTACTAATGTATCAAAAGCATTAGAATTTAAAATTTAATTAAAAACTAAGGGACTATACGACATAGATGAGTTTCTAATTGTTTTACAAGAAAGTTATTATTTCAAGAAAATGAACACCAAAACATTCGAAAAATTGATGTTGTTAATAAAAAACCTATATATAATATTACAAAGATATCAATCGCGTTGTATTTACATGAAATTATTTATACTTAAATATATTATATAAAGAAATAATTATTAGAAAAATGTAATTAATTATATGCAGTTATTTTCAATTTTTATAATATGCATAGTTGATTTTAATATATATTTATTTTTATTGTATGATTTTAAATAATCCAGTTTTACTCATATCGTATAATATGATAATATCTATTTCACAAAAGGTTGAACATGAACCGAATTTCAAATACCTGCAAATATTATACATTTACCTACACAAATTACTCAATATTTTGAAGTAGCATAGCCAAATATATACATATATATCCTTACGTTCAATACTATTTATATATTGTCATACAAACAGAATTTATTACCCTTCGATAAATAGAATATAAAACCCTCTATGTGGGAAGGTTCATAAATCACCCAAATGAACCCAGTCGTCTATGGACAAAAGTATGTAACATCTTAAATAAATACATATATTATAAATTATAATACATACTTTCCCCACTTTGACAGAACTCATTCGAAAGATGCTTTTATGCGCAGATAATGGTAAATAGGCATCTATGTAAACATAGTTTCCATTTGTCAAAGGTGTCCTTTTATATGGATTTGTGTGTTGTGATCACGATTTTGAAAGTTTCATATTTGAATGTATTTTTCTGTAGCTAAATGAAACTCCTCCTCTTCCACTAGGCTTAGCGTGCTACCGTCTTGGGCCACATCGTTATTTAAAATCAGGTGAGAATGTGACCACATCGCCAAACCTGTAAAACGATAAAAAAATGAAACTGACCGATTATTATGAAATTTTGTACACGGTATGCTTATGTTACTGGTCAATTGATAGGGTAGGTATAAGAAATTTCAATATTACTATATAAAATCATATAAAATAAATAATTTTCAAACAAATATTTGTTAATATAATTAATTTGATACACGGGAAGTATAATTCATTCCATGAATGATGAACTTTGAAAATTGTCAATATTACTTCTGGAAATTAAAAAAAAGAAGTTCTTAACCGATCAAACTTTGTAGTGAGAGGCTAAGAAACTTTAATAATACATTAGAGATAGTAGAATAGAATAATAAATTTCAATAGATTTTGTTGAAAATTGTACACGGAAAATACATGCCACTCCTCATTTGATACGGCATATGAATTGTCAACAATATGAGTAAAAATAAAATTACGGGATATAAAGTCGTAGTTACAAAGTCATGCGAAAACCCGGGTACACCGCTACTCATGTTATAAAGTTATATAATGAATACATTCATCCATAATCTATTCTTGTGTTGTAAAGTGGAAGTTATCACTCAGTAGACGGGTACAACCGTGACGGTATCGCCATCGAATTCACTTCAAAGAACACACTGAATGGGACAAGTCAATTGGAAATAATCTTCATTTACAGCAAAGTGATGTTCAACTATTCCCAATGTTCTTTTATGTGATAACATTTTACTCATTTAAAAGCATTTTAGTAATGAATATTTAATTGTGTTTATTAGTAAAATTGGAAATATTTTAGCATTTATAAAATGTAATTCATGAAATACAAGTATTTAAATATATGAAAAAGTAAATTCGAGGTTGAGAGAGTAGGACGGCGATATACATATCATTATTCAAAAACAAAAACTTTTGAAAATATATTATTATAGCTTCCTCAATATAGAAAATTCTATATTTGGAAAAACGTAGATTAGCCAGACGTTTATAACGTATTGGGGGCGCGGGACCGCCCTGGGCGCCACTTTACGGGTGGTGGCAAA
The DNA here is from genome assembly GCA_033032175.1 of Saturnia japonica. Classification (NCBI taxonomy): domain Eukaryota; kingdom Metazoa; phylum Arthropoda; class Insecta; order Lepidoptera; family Saturniidae; genus Saturnia; species Saturnia japonica. The sequence continues at coordinate 5,306,905 of CM065311.1, read as the reverse complement.
ATTTCACATTAAAAATAATAATATATTGTACTCTCACCAAAATATTTGGACAATTTCATTTAATATATTTGTCATATTTATACGTTTTATTTTAAAATCTTTTGTAGCAAATGTAGTTATTATAAAACATAACTACTTTACTTCATTACTTCTACCATTTACAATACACAATACCATAATTGTTTTTAGCGATAAATTCTTTTAGATTTAATTACCTAAATAGTGGGCGGAGATTTTTGTCTTCGTTCCTAGCGCTTACTTTATTTGACCGACACTAACACTGTATAATTTATTGTATTGCATTATTGTTAGGTATTACACAGGTAATAAAAAAAATTACTAGCGAAGCTTTCAGCTGAACCAAGGATTTAATAGGCTAGCAGTAAAGATGAACATTTTGGTAGTACGCAATTATTTAAGTATATTAATTGGATTTATCTAAAACGAATAATTTTTACTTTGAAACATTTTTACGTACAAGTACAATTATTAAATGTATTTTATTTTAATCCACGGAGTAATTATATATAATTGTTACTGTTTAAAACTGTGACAATTATTTCAATAATGAAAAAAAAAACCTTAGAACAATGAAACTGCTTAATAAGCCCTCAGCTCCCTTTGATGGAGAATTCGCCAATGTTACGTACATTTATTTTATGTAAGGCAGCTAAAGTGTTCAATATGCAACAAGGTGTCACGGAAAGCGAGAAAGATATTTTAAAATTATATGAATAGATAATCGAAGTACATATAGATTGTAGAGTGAGGAAAATGTAGTCTAAACATGCTGAGAGGTTGCCATTATGTAAACTGTGTAGTAAAATGTTTGCTTCCGAGACTTTACCAATACAAACGAAATGAATTGAGAGTGCATTTTCATGGATGCAACTTGTAAACATTCAACAGTGAACCATTTAAAAGCTCGTACATTTATAGAAGTATTAACTATTTTCTCTTTATCTTTATCAAACATTACAGCCGTTTACGAAAAACTAATAACATATTATTTATAATACAATATTATTATTATCTATAGATTATGAAAATACTATTATTTAGACTTAATACGAGAGCCAGATCGATTCAAATAAAATAAAATGTTATAGAAATATAATTTATTTACATCGATATTCGATTATTAAGAAGTTTAAACAGTGAGAAACGTTGACTCTATTAAAAGTATGTGGCTATCTTCAATTCTTGTCGGAAATGATGAGCGGAACGGCAAGTAAAAGGCGTTAAATCTGTCTGGGGCGTTCGATTTGCATTGCGGAAATTGCATTTTCCACCATACGACGGCGACAGGAGGTAGCGCTTGAAAATATTTACGTACGAGTTGTAAAAATCTTTCTTGTAGAATTCTATCTACAACTACGTCGAACGACTGAGCGGCGTGCCAAGCAAATTATTTTAACACATTGTATTCCATGTGCCAAAACGCTGAAGCTTTTATAGCTTGCAACCGAAATAAAATATATTTATTTACATTTAATATATTATTTTACCTTTTAGCATACAATCAATTTTATCTTAAATCCATCGTATTCAACAATGTTTAAGTAACCAGAAAAAGTAAGCCAAAAATTATGATGAAATTAAAAACTAAAATACAATGAGTTTAACTATATTGTTAGTTAACTATTATAGTTTCCTCATATCTCAATTACATTTTACGTTATTTTTTAATTATATTTAGTCTTACTATTTAAACATTTTTCGGTAAATATTTTATGTTCTGACCTATTTATAACCTTTTTTTTTGTAATGAGAATGACTGGTTGCAACGGATAAAAATTAAAAAAGGAATGCATTTAAAACATTGACAGAAAAATATCGGAACACTTTTTCGGAGAAATCCCAAAATTCTAGTGAAATAATATTTTAATTAAAAATTATGTAAATTTTATTGTGACGCATTAAAGAAAAAAAGAAAAATGGAATGTTGTTACTCTGATGATTGCGGTGAATATGCTGTAACTCCGGTATTAATGGCTCCCTGTTATCCGACAAAGTGCTGTGAAGACCAACCTATGTGTTATCCATGCTTACCGCGATGTTCTCGAGGACAGATGGCTTACTGCTGCGAAAAAAAACCAAAGACTACTACATCTCGAACACCAGATAAAGATTATATGGAAAATGAATGTAACAGATGTTCAGATCGACGACAGCGTAGCTCTACCCCACCACGACAGTATAAACGTTCACGAACACCTAATAGTCACTCGAACGCGAACAGCTGTCAACTTCCACCAAACTGTTGTCCAACTTGCTGCCAACCTACTTGTAAACCTGTTAAAACTAAGTACGTCATACCATGCTATCGATATGAAGATGGTCGCATTGTAAGTTGCATATTAATTTGTTTAAAGGATCACAAACAAAGTTTTATTTATAATTTAGAAACATATTGGTTGTGATCCTGTTCTCTTTTTAGAAAATATTAAATATTTAGATTATGTATTGTATACTGAAGCCAACACAGAAAACTAGATTGGTATTCTAAATTGGTTCGAGACAACATCGCAAAAAATAAATTGCGTTAGAGGTATCAAATTCGCAAGACATCCCATCTTCATATCATATCGTTCCTTTTTTATTTGTTGAAATTGTACCCTTTGAATTAATTATAAAAAATGCTTTTACTCTTATAAACTTCCACTATTGGTTTGTTGTTGGTTTCAGGAACAGTACGTTCCTACTCGTAGCGGTAGGCTCCCCATGTCTGCATATCGGCGGAATGGTATGCAAGATCAAATTCACGGGTATAAAGGAGCTATACGATACTTATGTGCGGGCGAAAGTTTGCAGGGTAGCTGCGTTTATACAGCAGTTGAACCTTTACGCAGAATTTATCCTAGAATCACACAAGAAATGACAGCAGTAAAGAAGAAGAAAGATAAATGTGATTATAAAGTTAGCCGTGTGAATGTAGAATGTAAATAATTATTCCTATACATCACGAAGTACAAAATTTCTAACAGGTTAATCCATTGCCGTCTACTGCATTGAAAAGAAACGGTATTCAAGATCAAAAATTCTTAGAATCCGGGGGAATTTCATACATCCGCAAATGCTGGCATAACGCTACGTGGAGCTACAATCCAATTGCAATTCCCGTCAAACCTATGAAGAAAGTTGCTGCTGTTGTTGCTAAGAAATGATTAATCCACAGTTAAAATATGTGTAAAGTATTCGTTAAAATGTATTTTAAAAATATGGTATTGTCGAATGAAACTAAAAACGAAAGGTAAAATCCCCTAAATAAACTAAAACAAGGAAAACTTAAGACGTCGAACTAAGATTAAAGGGCGTCTGTCTGATACATTGCAGGTGCAAAAGCTCCCCATATCTGCGTTCAAGCGTAACGGAATGCAAGACCAGGAGCATTCGAAACTACTCGGCACTGCAAATTTCCTCCTCCGTTGCCCACGAGACGTCTCTATTGAGTGCGACGTGTGTACAAAGCCCGTCAAAGTGGCCGACCCAGCAAAAGTACCGCCTTGTTCTACAAAGCCCGATCTCGGATGTTGTTTGCTCAGAAAAAAACCAATTGAAGTGTCGCTAGAAGATATATTGGACAACTGAAATGTCCTACGTATTCCCTTTTCAAAATGTGACAAGAGAAAAATGAATTAAAGTTGAGGTGTGTCATTTTGATAAATTGTGTTTATTATGACTACCGCGGTGTCATGAAAAATGATGACGTTGCATTTTAACGGTGTTAATAATTTTGTACTTTGCTCACAAAGTAGGTTTTGTGTTGACTTCAGGATTTTTGGTTTTTTGTACATAACACTAATTTATTAATTTTCATACACCTCATACCGAGGAATAAATTTCATATGAATTAATATTGGTTGAGGTTTATACTGTTATATTATTGCAATTAATTATATGAACAAGACCATTTCTATATAATAATTTTGTAACTAGCTATGTCCGTGGCTCTGCTCGCGTGGACTACAGAGTGTCGGTATTGTGGTGACCCCGCTTCCACTTACCGAGGTAGCTCGCCGGTTATTTGTCTTTTTCTAAAATAAAAGTAGCTTAAGTTACTCTATATAACAACAACTATCTTCTAGTGAAAGTCCCGTCAAAATCGGTCCAACCGTTTCGGAGATTACCCGAAAAAAACAGGCAGAAAGACAGACAATAATTAGAAAAAATGTGTTTTTTTTATAAGTAAGTAATCACTACCGTATATATATACTTTCATATGCATTTAGTAAAAAGCTGTTATTTAGACATTACAAACAAACACTTCAATTTTATTTATTTTTGAAATAACGTATTAATTTAACATATTTTATATATCAAAATTATTTAAACTCTATCTCACACAAGATAGGACCGCGAGCGCAGCAACAGAATACGGTCGGCCAGGCACATGCGCGTATCGTATTTCCCCTGCTCCAGGTTACTTTAAAGATAAAAATGCTTATTATGGATGATGTTTAAAAGACAGACATATGGTCTCGCAGATTTTTTTTGTAGATCTTTTTAAATTCTACAATTATGTAGTATGTAAGACCTAGATAGTGATTAATCACAATGAAAGCTAATTTGAATACGATTCCTATGGAGGCAAGAAATAGTACATAACGCTTCAACATTACGTTGCTAGAATCGTTTAAGCTCAGTATATACATAAGATATTTTATAATGAATTAGTTTCCTTAAAAAGCTGAGTAAGCTATATTTTTCTATTTGAGATTTATTCGTTGAACTCGTATATCGTACATATAGCCCAAAAAAAACATTTAAAAAGAGCCAAGTTCGGTTGAAACGACATTCGGGGTAGTCGTTGTCCCAGATAAAAGATATGAAATCTAACGGGTGCCGTGTTCCATAGCCATTCCTTTAATTATAGCTGTAGGGATTTACGTTCTTCAATTGTATTACAAAACAATTAGTTACTTTCTTTGATTTGAGATTTCTAACTTGGCAAACTTTATTGGCAAATATTATGTTTCTCGTTCTGAATAATCTAAAAATATCCTCTCATCTGAGCTTTCGTTGTTTCAGAATCAGCCGACTGTACTGATGAAGCGTGCCTGCGAAGTAGCAGTGGGTGTACGAACTCGCCGCAAGCCATTTATCGAATCATCATATCGCGCTGATTCTTGTAAAGAAATTCATAAATACCACTCCGAAGATGAACAGGTAAATCATAATTAGTACAATTATTAATGAAGGTAATCCATACTAACTCCATATTCATATAGTGCATGCAATGATACAGTAATGCATGTAAGCAGTGCATAGTACAGAAGTATGACTGAACTCTCTGTATATGAAATTAGTATATGACATCATTCCTAAAATGTTGCAAAAAATTTTACAAAATGATTATGAAAACTTCAAATTTCATCGTAGCGGATAAAAAAGTATATTTCTTCTGTTGTATTAGTTACATTAATTTTGTCTTCTTAATATTCATACCTTGTTCACAGTAATCGTGTCATAAATTAATTAAAAGTGCCCAGTTATCATGTCTAACGTTATGTGATCCACTTTGAATGTCTGAAGATATAATATTTATCTTTCAACTGCCTCTTCTTGAATTAAGATAACAGAATACGGAAGCTCGAAATTAACTAATACATAATTTACTTTTACAAATAGGTACAATTCAATTTATACTATACTTAATTTTTAATATACTCACACGACATAATTATATTCATCAACATTTATTAAATTCTAAAATTGGCCCACGGTTTCATGCGTATTCAGTTTATTTGAGCAACTCTCTACTGTGTCAACCCCAACGTAGCAGTCTTACAGTTTGCCAATCTGCATTATAATCATAGCTACTTCACCGCTCCTTGGAATTGTAGCGACAAGTTATATAGCATATAACCTCCCTCAATAATTATGCTATAAAATGCAAAAAAAAAAATTTAATCCAACCGGTAGTTCCAGAGAATAGCGTGTTCAAAAAAACAAACAATTGGGCAGATAAACTATGTTTCGTCTCTCTTGTACAGTCTTAATTATTTCTCATTACTGCCAATAAATAGTATTTTAAGATAAATTTATATTCAGTTGAAGCTGGAAAATACCGCCACCTGAATTGATTCCCACGCAATATCCTTTCTGAAGGCAGAGCAAAAAGCCGAATAAACTGCGGCGCGACGGTGACGCCGCCCGCTTCGCGTCGCGCTGCCGAGAAATTCAATTTCATTACAGACCCGGCTCCAAGCTACAAAAATGAATCTGACTTGGACCTCAATCGGAAATAAGATTAAAAAACCCACCACGATATTAAAACGTATTTGCGAAAATTGTTAATCTGAATATTCCTGCAAATTTTTATGTTTTTAAAGTTTTATCTTATTTTTCCTAAACGGCATTCAATTTAATTTATCGATATCGATTTAAGACAAGTTTTAATTAGTTTGATTATAAATAGGCACTATTTAAGATTAAACGTGACCAATTGACCCGTACGTATATTTCGCACATTACAGAATATAAGTAATCTAATTATTAACAGCGGTCATGTTCGAAATGGCATGGCACCTTGAATATATTTTTCATTTGTATTCCTAACTAGCTGGTATCCGCGACTTCGTCTACGTGTTATTGGATATACACAGACTGATCTCGGAACACGAGAAACCAATAAAATCGCCGTTTTGCGTGATTGAGTAACAATCATAGAAATTTTCCATTTATTATATATGTAGGATAACACTTGTTAAACTATGACTTTTACCGGGATAAGAAGTACCCTATGTGTTATTGCAGGTCACAGACTATCTGTCTGCCAAATTTCATTGAGATCTGTTCAGCCGTTTTAGCTTGATTGAGTAACAAACATCCAAACATCACTTTCACATTTATTATATTATTATTAGTAGGATGAAAAAGTTTTAAATATTTTTTTTTACGAAAACATGAATTTAAACTATTTGTATTATATTAGCCGAAAACATATTAAGCTTTAAAATGGTGTTTGAATTATTAATTATGATGAAGAATTAATGGAGGGGATATGGCGTTGCCAAGAAAAACACCTATAAATAATAATTATTTTGATTCTATTAATCAAGACACATTCATACGTTAGAAAAGTTACATATAAATAAATGTTACTTCAAGTGATGTTGTTTGTTATGTTATTGACACTGATTGGCGTCGTCTCTAAAACCGAAATGTTTATTCGTTGAACGCGGCGAGGGTTTAGATAGGGATTTATTTCCGACTGGGGCTCAAGATACGGCTATCCGTGATTGGACCCTATAATCCGAAGGCTTGCGGAATGGGGTCGCTTCCGTGTACCACGTGTTACCCTCACACCTACTGCCCTATCTAATTAAATGGATTATTTTAAATCTGTTAACTCTTTTTTTATGCATTGATAATCACAATAAAATAATTGTGTATAATAAATACAAGCTATATTCTTAGAGAGAACGGTGGAACAAAAGTATCTTTTTTTTAAATAAATTTATGAAATTTGCCGAAAAATTCAAACTTAACCCATCTTTCTAAACTCTATAATTAACAGGTAGAGCAGTTATTACCATAAACACTGTAACTTTTTGGATGGAATTGTTCAACTCACAATTTTATTGGTACTTTATACTTGCGAAACTAATTAATTTACGTTATTCGAACTTTTATCTGCTTATGCAAATCGACAACATTGTATTTTGCAAGATTCTTTAAAAGTGAATCTTTACAGAAAGAAATCTTTTCATTAAATTCTTTATAAGTTTAGTGTTTGACCATAATCTCACCTAATGTTGAGTGATTATGTGGTCCAAGTGGGTAACATGCTAAGCCTAGTGGGGAGACTGGCTCTCAAAATGCAGCTGCTCGAACACACCTATAAGTGGTTGGCTACAGGTTTAAACTTGAAGGAAGCCATTAGAAAATGCCCTACCACCATGATGTGGTTGACGTTATCCTTCACCGAAAGCTCCACTTTGTAGGGACTTAGACTATCGACGGATTGTCCGTACACGTAGCGTTACCATTGCTACTAATGCCTTTTTATATTAATTATTTTTTACTATGTACAGGGAAACTGTTGCTATCATTTTGAGAGAAAAATTCCGATGTGTTGTACTCCGACCAAATCATGTCGTCCGTGTCAACCCTGTGCGTCAAGTCCGCAATGCCAATATGTTGATTGTGTTCACGCTCGAGCTGTCGATCCACCGAGCTGTTGTTACTATTGTTAATTCTGTCACTTTATATTATTTTGTTTGTTTAATTTATTATTTGTTATAACTAAACAATTTGGCGGCCATATTATTAAAATTTATTTATTTAACAAGTTTTGTTTATTATTTAAGAATTAATTTGTATGTTTTATTTTTGATACCAAATTAAGATATTTGCTAGATGGATGCCGGATACTTGAACAGTAAGGCTGAATTTCCGCTAAAGATGTGCTAGGTAGACGCTAGAAAAAAAAACCACTAATAGGAATACTTAATTTTTATTGACTCGCTTAGCGCTGCTCTGTTGGCAGCGGACTAACGGAGCTAGGTATTTGGACATAAAACAAGACAATTTTTCCCTTCCAAAGTTCCCTTGGTATTTTCTAAGTAGAAGGTCCAATACCAATTAAATTAAAATAGGTCCGGTCCACCCTTGAGGTATTCCCTATACAACAAAAAAGAATCATCCAAATAGATTTATAAACAAAGAAGTTATGTCTGAACATCCATAAACAAAATATACATTCAAATTGAGTGACCTCCCGTCTTTTGTTGAAGTCTGTTAAAAAGCGAAAGGAACGCAGGACGCAGGTGAGGAATATATAAAAGTGATGTGTGCAAAACGATGCAGAGCTAATGTTCTACAAGTCAACGCGAGCACCTTGTACAGCTTTAGTCGAATCCATCACACCGCTACACATCCTCGCACCGCCCAGCTACCTCGCAAATAACATAACTCGAAGATACATAACCTAAACGTGACAGAAGTGAAAATTCTTTGGCGTTCAAAAATACTTCTCACTATAAATAATTGCTTATAACTGTACCTACTTATATACAATTATTAACTACAAAATCTCTTTATAATATTTTATTAGTTTTGGTTGCTATATCATATTCCTTTCATTTTTCTCTCTGGTCATTAAGTACCTACTTTTCCGCCATTATATGTTAGAAATGTTACGTTGTAAAAATCTTGCCAGTAAAATTAAATAAACAATTTATTTCCATCGCTCAAAGAAATTTCACTTTCACATCCACAAAATCTTTTAATACAAAACGCATATAAATAGTACAGCATTGCGGAAATTATTCAGAGCCCCTTGCGGAGACAGACAATGCTCTGTTCGGATAACGGAAAATATAATTTGAGTTTATTGCGGGAAAGTAAAACATAACTTAAAAATACTTTTCTGTGATACCTCTATAAAAATGCAGAAAACTTTTAACTACTTTAGAATATTGGTAAAATATTTTAAAAGGTTAAGGTTTAAAGCAGTAATAAATATGTAAAGGGGCGATATTCACACGATCGCGGAATGAGTGGCTTCAAACTGCGCCGCGCCGTGAGATAAAAATGTAGCCCGTGAATTGAATATGAATATTTTTTTTTTTTTTTTTTTTTTTATCGTAGCACGGCAAATTGACTGTACTATACCTGATGGTAAGCAAAGTGCAATCCAACAAGATCAGCGACCGCCGAGGGATCTAGAACCCATCGTTAGTCGTCGTTGTCATGACGGCCTGCTCAAATGTCTCTTCATATTATTTTTCCCTGTGCTGTAGGAAGGAGGGAACACACTAACCGGGAGATAGTTCCACAGCTTCACACAACAGCAAAAATATGATGTAGAGAACTTTTTGGTTTGTGCCGAGATAGAGGACGCCGCGTCTTAAAGCTGTAGCTCCGAAGCCCAACGCTTGTGGTATTTTTACGAATGGGAGAAGACAGAATTAGCATTTTTGAGCACTTAGCATTTACTTAAAACTCTAGTTGATAAGGTGATGGTTTGTTAACACTACAGTTTTATAATCGCTGTCTACTATCACTGAAATACAAGAGAAAACCGCCAACATTTGTTTCATAGAATATATTTAATTAAATTTCGCTTTTACCCGGCTTTATGCTCACTATTAGTCCGGTCAATTTAGACATTCGAAGTTACCTAAATTCCCACCAAGCTGAAAATCGGTAAGATTGTTTAAAATATCATTAAAAACAAAATTTGAAAGTTCCCCATCTTTCCCTTGTAAGGAAAAATTTTTATTCAAAGTCAAAGGTCAAAAAAATGAGTTTATCGCGATTTTCAGCAAAACGGTAAGTTTTATCATAAAAATACCTCAGAAAAAAAATGTAGATCATAAAATTATATACAAAAAAATTATTAATACTTTTTTTTACGAGCCCACTGTTTTTGAGATATAACGATTCAAAAAGTTGTAAAAGTTGTAATCGTCATAATATGCGCACGTTTCCACGCCACCTGTGAGGTAGTCTACTTAGCGCGTTTTTTTAACGTGGTTTCCCCAGTAGGCCTAAAATTTACGACCTGCTTTATCTACTACTGAAGCAGCAGAGTTCATTGATGTAGATAACTCTATTGCAATTTGCGCACGAGCTACGGAAGATGATATTGTACGAGATGTTCAAGAGGAAGATGACGAACAGGAAGACTCTGAAGAACAATTTACTGTACCAACTTTGAATGATGGTATCAATGCTGTTAGTGTATTAAGAAAGATTGTTCTTTTTAATGAACAGTTCCATATCCACAGCAATTATGACAATACGTTAATTAAAATCCAACGTGAATTACAAAATATCTATGCACAACAGAAGTGTTCCAAACAGACCAAAATTACAGATTTTATGCTCACAGAAAATAATATGCATTGTACTTATGTGTAATAAACAAAATGTACATAGTTGAATAAATATATTTATCCAATAATTCCCTATCGATTTGTTTGTACTTGCATGATACACATTAAACATCACCGGTTGTTACGACTATCGGTTTTTACGACTGAATATGAGCAGTCCCTTCGATGTCGTTATAACAGATTTTGACTGTAGTTATAACTTATGTATATTTTATATTAGTAGTATAAGTTACAATGACCGATAGAAAAATATTTTAACATATATTACAACTATAGAGATGTATATATACGTGGCGTACTCATGCATATTCTGACGATTACAACTTTTTGAATCGTTATATCTTAAAAACGGTGGCTCGTAGAGAAAAAAGTATTAAGTAATAAATATTTTGTAGATAATTTTATGATCTACAATTTTTTTCTGAGGTATTTTTATGATAAAACTTACCGTTTTGCTGAAAATCGTGAAAAACTCATTTTGTTTTTAATGATATTTTAAACAATCTTACCGATTTTCAGCTTGGTGGGAATTTAGGTAACTTTATTCTTATTTTTTGGTCTAATTTGACCGGACTATATCTTTGAAATTAAAAGACTTGCACGCCACCTATTGTAAACCGGTTGGACTAATACAGAACTTTCACGGGCATGCGTGTAATAAATTCACTAAAGTTGCATCGCAATCGCATGAATGGTTTAAGACCGAATAGGGCACAAACAAACTAACAATCATTTATATATATAGATAGTTCAGATCATGCAAAGAAACACGATGAAGAAGTGTAATCAAATTAGAAATGAGGAGAATCGCAGAAGAATCAATCTCAGAATTGCTAGATTTAAATGGTAGTGGAGGGGGGGGGGGCACATCGCTCTTGGAACGGATGGCCGATGAGGTCGTAAAGTTCTCGAGTGGCGGCCACGTACCAGAAGATGCAACATGGGCAGACCCGCCACAAGTTCAACCGACGACCTAGTGAAGGTTGCGAGAACTCGCAGATCTTAGGGGAGTCAGCAGTGGACGACTTTTGGCTGAATGGATAGATGAGATAAATCAATAGATTACTTTCTACTTGATTTTTATTCTGATGTAGTGATTAGGTAGAGGTGATGTTAATTTTAGTTAGATAATATTAATAAAAATGTTATCGGAAGTCTGAAGAGATTTTATCAAAGTTGCTAGTTAATACGTCTAGTCGCTTTAGCTATAATAAATTGAAAGAAAATACTTTACTGCACATTTTATTTTAGCACACTGGCGAACTTAATACAATGAGTCGCTCTCTCCTACATAACCATTAATATCTTGTTTGTCTTCTAAATTCTGTGTAGAATATTATATAGAATGTGAATACATATTATATGTGTATAGAATCCCTCTGTGCTCAGAGGGATAATAGAATGCCTAAAAGAGCTTTTCCGAGTTAGGCGTCAATAATTCAACAGTTAAGGCGCTCAGTTTCTTATAGTTCGTCTTATTTATGCCTTTGTTATAACACATTGTTTTGTATGAAGGTCTTTATAAGAAGCGAAATTGATTAATAATTGCTTCGTAATTGGCACCACTTGATTGCTAAACATAACAAATGTATATTTTGTGTTAAATGTGCTGTGAAGTAATATGTACCAAATAAATAAATAAATATAATAAGGAGCAGTGTGCCCGCGGCATCGCATGCGTTTGCTATTATGCATTAATATAATTTACACCCTGTTATTTTATTTTTTACTCATAATATTGCTAATTCATGTAGCTTATCAATTGAGAAATTACATAATAATTATTATAACTTCCTGTATATGAAATTTTAACAAATTCTTTTACTCCTTTTTTACGATGCCTAAATGTTTGGTTGACGATTCTTATAGCTAATCAATTTTGGAATGATGTATGCTTTCTCCGGTCTACAAAATTAGATCAGAATGGGCTAAGAAGTGATTATAGCCTACCAATTATGGAACAGTTTATACTTCCCTAGTTCCAAATTGTATTAAAATCGGTTAAGAAATAATAAATATAATTTTCTTTTGTAATCTTTTTTTTTTACGATTTCTAAAAGTTATATCTATCTATGGCCATATCTACAGCTAATTATATAAGCTTCCCCTGTCTAATATTTCATAAAAATCGGTCAAGCCGTATTTGAGTTACACCAGGACATACAAACAGACAGACGGACAGACAAAAAAAGTTTAATCTCGTATGCGTGATCAGTGTCCATCATATAGTATATCTATGTACCGGGAAATTTTAAAAAACAAATACATGTAGGTACAGACAGAACTACATATTTATTATTATCGATTAGAATGAAATAAACAATTTTAAATCAATTATTCAAATTAATGTTGTTACTTTGATATTTTTTTATATTATTAGCTTGGCAAAGAGCACATGCGAACAGCATTATGCCTGATGGTAAACCATTCATTGCTGTCATGTCGGACTGTAAACCTTTCGGCAGTTGTATATCATAGGCTGATTCCGAAACATGACAAACCAAGTCCGGTGAAGCTGTAACTGTAAAAGCCGCAGCGGCTTTAGGGCCCCTAAGGCTAACAGTGTAGTCAGGTCTAAAAAAAAAAAAAAAACATGACAAACCAAAAGAGAGCTCCTGTGATTGGATTATTACCACGAGCATGGTTGATGCCACACAGTCAGCTACAAATCCCTACCATCGCGCTTGATTACTGGATATACACCGGCTAAGCCTAAAACGCGTTACACTCACAGATAAGTGTTATACCTAAGCGTGACGCTATGTATATTGCATATTTGCACAAACACCTGTTGTGTGGTAGTTGCGATCCAGTTGGACATAATTGTCTCCTACCAACTAACAATTGACCACTTATTTATTAATCACAGAAAACATTTTAGTGAACCAATATCAAGATCAGTTGGATATAATATATCGCACGTCTCAAACAAGACTGTTTTTATCTTCAAAAACCATTTTTGAGATAATCGTGTTTTGAAAGTTTCATTTAATAATTATAATTTAATAAATAACTATATTTTCAACACACTTGCTCATAAAGTGGCTCTAATATCACCGCAATTAGGCATATAATGACACCTGTAATCAAACTGTGACTTTTTCATTGCTATTATTCACAAGTGAATTATAGAGTTTTTTTTTATTTTATTGGTCGAGTTGCTTTGTTCTTAAAAAAAGTTTCGATACTTACAAAAAATATAATGATCAATAGAACAAATAAATTAATGTACCTATTGCTTGCTCATTTCATACAACTTCGTATTTAAATAGATAATTTCAACTTGTACGTGTTTAATAAATAAAACTTTCACTCAAATATAACTTTTGTTTTCTCTGTAATAAAGAAAACTTCAAATTCCCCATTTTATACGTGACTAAAACGCTATCTGCGGAAAGCCAAAAAAAAAGAAACCTCATTCCTTTAGTCTATGGCCGATCGCCATTGTTAGATGCGCGCAAACTGATTAATTTTTCGCGCCATAGCGAAAAAAAATTCACAACTCGTTGTCACTGTTGAAATTTTAGTTATTTATTAATTAAAATGTCTACAAGTACTAGTTATGAAGAAAATGATTTATGTTGTACACCGCCCGATATAAGATGTGAAGCATTTAACGTTATGCAAAGTTTACTACCTGAAAACTCCAAGGAAAAATGATTTTTTATTATTATTTTCTTCACAAGTGTGTTGAAAAACGTCGTATGATACACGTGTGTATTGGTGATTACCGTACTCGGCTCTCTTAAGACCCTCACGGCCTCACCTAACGGCTCGGGTCTCAATGGCGCCTCAGCGGTAATCACCAACATTACACACTTGTACCATAATGTACTATTAGACAGCTATAGAATTGAATTATTGAATTTAATTTTCATACTTCCAAAAAACGCAATTATTACAAACATGGTTTTTAAATATAACAAACAGCCTTTTGTTTGTGACGTGCGATATGTCTATTATTTTCTATAAATAAAACCTTTATTTCACTTTCCTAATAATGTGAAAATTGATAGCGGGTTTTATATGAGTAATTTAGGCAATGTATAGTTTTCATTACGAAGATTTCTTACATCTCTGTGTCAAGGACTAAGTTCGCACTTCATTACGCTGTTATGACAGAGATATCAGCGCAAGTAATATAAAACGAAATATATGCACGGACGTTAAATAATATCGTTTTATTACAGGCAACTCGAATCGAACGCAATAAGCAATCAAACTGAGGAATGAAGATCATCGAGCTGCGTAATAAAATCGCACTAAACTAGATATCTGTGGCAGTAAAACTTTACAGTATACTCATATGTGCCATCATGCGTATCGCGGTGGATTTAGTACCCGGTAATACGTTTTTGTGCGCGGAGTGGTGAGGGTTTGCGCGGGGGCAAATGAGAAGGCGACGTGGACGGACCGTGGGGCGAGGGGTGCGGTGACTGCCCGCGCGAACCATGCGCCGCCCCCTGGCAGTGCTGCTGGTCGCTGCTGCGAGCGCTGCTGTTTCCGCACAAATCGCTTGGACACCCATTTTTCTTGACGGCAGCAGTAAGTACTTGGATATTATACTAAACCTAAACTAACGTCACTATATTTAAGACGGGGGACTTGGGGGAGGTTCGACGTCTACAACGCACTAGTGATATCATTGCCACTTACCATTAACCGATTCGTAAGCTTGTTTGTCACCTTAGTTGTGTATAAAAAAATACACCCGACCGAGAAATCATTTGGAAACCCAAACTAAAACATACCAAACACACAAATCGCTTGGACACTCATTTTACTTGACGGCAGCAATAAGTGCTTTATTACACTAAATCTAACTTGGATGATATAGCTATACTCGCGACCGAGAAATCGGTTGAAACCCCAAACTAAAACACACCAAACATACAATTCGCTTGGACACCCGTTTTTCTTGACGACAGCAGTAAGTACTCTATTATTACACAAGTCTAACTTCTACTCGGATGGTATTAGCTATACACGCTACCGAGAAATCGGTTAAAGCCCAAACTAAAATCTATCAAGAAAAGGAGAAATAAGTTGACTGCCAGACTCCATTACAAGATAAACAACAAAAAGATGTAACATAAAGCATATCATTTATGAAGCCTGCTTCGGGTAACCGCCAAGGACCAAATTCGAATTTCATTCCATATGACACAGTAAACATACTAGACATTTCTGATTATAAAGTTTTCAAAGTGCTTAACTCTTTAGACTCGAAAAAGGAATGCGGGAGCGATAATATACCGCCAATATTTAAAAAAATGCGCTGTGACATTAGCGCATACTATATGGCTAATATTTATTTGTCTGTAAATAAGTATTGTTCTTTTCCTTCCAAATGAAAAGAAGCTATTATTATGCCGATACAGAAAAACGGTTCTAGATGTAAAGTAGAAAATTATCGTCGTATTTCCATTTTAAATTTATTAGGGAAAGTTCTAGACACGCTAATTTATCGTTGTATAAGCTCGGTTATTATAAGACGTTCAACTGTAACAAATCTTGCCATCTTTACATATTACATTTTAAGTAACATGGACAAAAACTACCAAGTCGATGTAATTTACACAGATTTTGAGAAAGCATTTGATCGTGTTGATCATCTTATATTGCTAAGTAAACTTTATGCACTGGGGATTCGTGGTAACTTACTTAGATGGATCACTTATTATGATAATAACCGTATGCAGGCTGTTGTATTAGGGAGCGCTTATAGTTACTTTATTCAACTTACATCTGGAGTGCCTCAGGGGTCTATATTGAGCCGTCTGCTTTACAATGCCTACCTATACGATATTGGAGGGAGTTTTTCTTGCGAGTTTGTTTTTGTTTGTTTGTGAGTTTGTGCATTGATATTCAAAACGATTTATATGAACTAGAACGGTACTACAAAGATAATAGAATTACTATCAATTCGAGCAAATGTTTGCATATAACATTCACACGTAAATTTACTCTGGTTAGATATCATTATAAATTTAATGGTAATGTTGACTGTGTAAGAGACTTAAGGGTCTGGTTAGATACCAAATTAGCAATAGCTAACAACATAAATACAATTATTAGCAAAGCCTATAAGCAAGTATAAACAAGTATGCGTGCCATTTATTAATTTAGACTGCATAAGGACCCTCTATTATACGTACGTAAGAAGCGTTCTTAAATATGCTCGCAGTAGTTGCTTTAGAATTATAGAATAGAATTAATCCAAAAGAAGTTTTTAAAATTTCTCTGCTTCAAGAACTTTAAAAACTTCGATAACTATGAGGAAGCAACTAAATTTTTTCATCTAGATCAGTTGAAAATGAGGCGGTGTCCATATGACATAAAACTTCTACATGCTATATTATCTGGTAATATAAATTGTTCTGTCTGCTATATTGCTATGTATGCCAGGCTATCGAACTCGTCATACTCCTCTTTTAGCTACTCCCAGAGTGATATCGAATTATGCACAAAATTCTCTATTTTGTACTATGCCACGCACCTACATTAACTACTATTCTATGTATTATTTTTGTCACTATTGCTTTTTAATTCTAACCATTTCTGTTATTTGTGTTATAATAATACCTAATTTGTGAAATCCTGTTTTGGCTTAATGTGTAGATTAAGTTAGTTTGTAAGAGTAAATGTATAAGCTGTAGGATTTCCTAATAAATAAACAAATAAATAAAGGAATTATAGTATTATATATACTTTATTGCACAGAAAAGTACAATTGGAGCACTTAATGCTAAAAAGCATTCTATACCAGTCTTCCAGGGCAGCAAGAGAAAGGTATGTGCGAGGTGTACTGAGGTACGAGGAATATTTAGTAAACTAGGGGAAAAATCTAGTCAATATTCAATTGCTTCAAGTAAAACCTACGTAGCGAATACTTGAAGGAATCCCGAGAGTTGGCCAATTGGATGTTGTTATGAAGCTAATTCCACAGTCGTGATGCTATTATGGCGAAAGATCGGTCAGGAAAATTAATAATGACATGGTATACTGAGAATTAAATAATCAGAAGATTTTAGCTGTCTATAGTGCGTATCCGCGTGAGATTGAAATATTTAATGGATTTATATCATAGTTTTTCAAACTGCTTGTTAGTTACGCAGCCATGTCACCTAGCATTCTCTGGACAATTTGTAACATCTAAGTTAGTTACAAAATTCTTGATCTAAAAAAGGTCAAAACAGTCAACTTGTAAAAATGAGAGCTTAATTCCAGAGCTCGAACACTTATGAACGCTAACTCATCTAAGTACGCACTCTTATAAGATAATCTCTAGGTTGTATAATATATAAATCAGTCAGGCCTACTTCGATAAGCCATATTTTGCAATTATTATAGCTCGTGATGTTCCAGAATGTTAGGTCGTCAAATAAAAAGAACTACAATTATATTACTTAAAAGTTTAAAAAATTACATTTCAAATAATAAAACAATTAAATTGCAGGAACTTAACTAATTATAAAGTAATTAATAAAATACGCATGTTTGTTAATGTTAATTATCGTAGACAATATGGTAAAAACTTTGCAAATTATACCTTGTCATAAGAAAACAATAGGTAAGTATTCGTGTAAAATTGTTATGTAACGATCTTTTAGAGTGGAAACAATGGAAATTAACTTAATCATAATGTTTTTGTGATGCCTACATGAAAGTTATAAATTTAAATTCATTTTAATTTAATTTGTAATAATAATAGATAAAGAATTATTGAAGAAATACATTTTAAGTGCAATAAAATACTACCACCATAAATTTTGAACTTTACTCTTTATTATATTTCTTATACTTAAAAACGTGAAGTATTATACTTTTTATTTGTTAGACAGAGCACGATTTATTACAAACGCAGATCTAAAATTAAAGTTTAGTTAGGGTCATAGATTGAAGTTTCTCGATGATTCAACGTCGAACACATTATAAAGAATAAATATAATTTTGTAAGATAATTGAAAATTCTATTTGAAATTGTGATTATGTTGTATGAATTATATGAGTGGATCAAATATTTTAATTTGTTTAAAATAATGTTTTTATTTGATGGCTAACTACATCATGTCGTAATTCCGTCACAGTAAGCACTTGCTGCTCTCAATTTTACCTCCTACTAAAAGCGTCGAAGAAGTTGGTTGTTATAACTTTTAAAAAATCTCAAATTTTTAGGATCTCATTTATTTTTTTATTTTTTTCTATTAGGTCAAGTAGACTTGTGGACCCAGTCGTCGAATGGATGCGCCTGCCCGGGGGGTGAAGGTGAGGAGTGCGCGTGCTGCGTGCGCGACGGTGCGTGCCCGTGCGGTGACGTCGCACCCGGCCGGTGTGCGCAGTGCGGTCTCGAGCAGTACTGCGCTAACAGTGCGTTCCGTATTTTTTAAAATAGATATAGGAGTAGAAGAAGACCGAAGAAGGTATGGATGGATTGTGTGAAGAATGATATTCGTATAAAAGGTGTGAATACTGAGATGATATTGTTAGAGTAGAGTGGAAAAAGAAAACATGTTGTACCAACCCTACTTAAGCAGGGTAAGGAGTAAGAAAATGATGATGAAATTTTTTACTGTATGTCACAATACTGAAGTAATAATGACTAAATTAGCTGACCCGTGCGAATATTTTGCTAATTATGTAATAAATTGAGTACCGCGGGCTGTATAATATGTATGAAAATCGATTCGTAAGGAGTAATCTCCAAAATTACTTTTGAGAAATAATGAATAATATAGAAATAGTGACATTCGGACGTGCACATTAAAAGTGCATTAAAAGTGCAGTGAATTAAGCACAGTCCCTTTCTAAACTAACAGTTTAGTCTCTTCGACTAAATCGTTACTTAAGATTAGGTGAGGTTTTGATTATACATTTCAAGTATTTCTCCAATAAAAAAAGTTGAGATGTGTCGTGGGGTATCCGTTAGTAACGAAGTTCCTTTCGATATATATTATGTTATGAAGTTATGCCCACAATACTACGCACTGTTGTATGTATAGTACGACTGATCGATCAATCAAGTAGGTCGCCTCATCAGACCAGTCCCGAATTTTTTCTATGGGGTTATTTAAAGTCGCTGTTTTACGTCAATAAGCCACGAACTTTAGAATCCCTCAAAACCAAAATTAGTCACGAAATTCAGAACATAATACCGGAAGTTTTGAGAAGCGTGATGGAAAATACTTTTAAAAGGGCTCAAATTTGCATTGAAGCCATCGTTTGAAGGACGTCATATTGAAAACCAAATATTAACAATTTTACTGGTATATTTACATGTATTTCATAAAAATTATTGCATTTACTCTATAAGGAAAAAATATAGCTAAATGAAACTGTGTCATTACTTTTGCGTCAATCGTTACTATGGCAAGGGCACAACCGTGGTGCCTCCAGGTAACAGTCGATCGAACCAAAATTCATTCAAGTATTGTTTTCATCGACTAAAAACTTATCATCCATACTGTTTATTTGTAATATAGTTAGTATGTGTATTTTAGTATAATTGTAAAATATATAATATACTAACATTTTTTAAAATAATAACGAGTATAATTATTTGATTGAATTGGAGAACATATTTTAAATAAAGCCTATGTATTTGATTCTTAATTTATTTTTTTCGTAGCTCTTTTGTCATGAAGTTTTTGTCTTAATAATTTGATTTTGTTCTAGTGTGTAACATTACAATCGATTCGCGGATCCTCAAGTCCAAATCTGGAAAAACTTTCGGACAGATCAAATCTCCATCTTTAGAAGGTCCAGGATCTTGCTCGTATTTTCTCCAGCCTGACGCTGGTCAGCGAGTCGAGATACAGCTCTATCGATTGGTTTCAGTTGGACGTTTTAACGGTACCAGGTACGTTAGATGTAAGGCAAAATCAATTTATTTTCTGTTTCACGTCTTTACAGTTTAAGTTCACTTCTGTTAAGTCAGCCATATTATATTGAATTGACGCATTATGTTTTTTATTATATTTCACTAAGTAGTATTTATTTAATTAAAGTTTTAATTATTCTATTAAGTAACACAATGATTTCCCATCTTTTAAACACCAAATATTAGTACCTATCTGTGTAACTTAGAATTACTTATTTGAAATAACTACAGTGACTTTTACAACATCTTCAAAAACAAAATAACAAAAATCGGAGAAACATTTCAATTTTTCCAATAAACACATGCAAATATATCAAAACTTATAATACATGAAACAAGGATATGGAGACAAAAGTATTGGGACAAAACTTGTTGTACAACATTCCTTCGGAATCAGGAAAGGAAGGAGGGAATACCAAGCTGATGTGATTATTATCTGCTGTGTTTAGCTGTGAAGGATAAGTGTTACAATTTAGTACATAATGCGTTTTTTTTGTACAATATCGTTACATTCACAATATACCTTTTCTATGTTTAAATTGAATGCAAATGTATTTTTAAATGTTTTTGCCATTAAACTACACTAATAGACAATGTACTTTAAAGTGATCGTTTTTATTTTAATCTATAAACTTATGTTTCTAAGCTTATGTTATTTGGTTTTGTGTAACTATATCAATGATAATTGTAAACAAGTGAAGTGTATTATAATTATAAATAATAACTATACTGCGTTTTTTATTCCCACAGAGTGAAATATCATTACATGCGTTGCAAGTTTATTGTGTTTTAAAATAGTGATGTCACCAATCGGTGCTAATTGTAAACCCGTATGAGACATTATACTTATTGATAAGTTTTTTTCAAAAAATATTGAATACATCATATGTGAAGCTTGAATATGGGAGACAAATTCGCATCGCATCTCTCGTGGGTCGACCAAAACGTTCTTCTTTCGCCTTAATATGTTCATTTTATAGTTTCTTTAATTATGTAATGATAACAGTAAGCGATCGGGTATGTTGAATAACACAAAATATTAAAATTAATAAATAAGAACCTCAATTTAGTATTTAAAACCCTACGATTTAAATGATTGTACAATAAAATATACGAGCAGCTCGGAGTTTGGTATCGTGCCCGATTAATGGCAATAGTCTCGCCCCCTATGAGATGGACCTAAAAACATACTCGGCGAACTGTGGGTGTACATTAGTACACCTCTTCCTTACCCTTCGGGGAATACAGGCTTGATGGTATGTTATATTCTATTCACGTGATATTACCAGAGTTGTCGATAAAACACGTAATGTCACGAATATCTTTTCATGTTTATATTGAATACCAATTTCATTTTAGAATTTTTAATCTCCGTTGCAATCAGTTTCGCTCAGCGCGGTCTACCTTAAGATACATTGAAATAGGTGAATCTCTAATTCAGTTGAAGATTGTTTATACCTATATAATATTAATATGAATGTACAGCTGTGTTGGTGGATGGCTGCAGTTAACTGGCGCTAGTGCAGTTCGAACTGACGGAACTGCTGAAACGAGACTGTGCGGTGCCAACGAACGATACACGCCGCCTGTTGTTTTATTTGCTGATTATGGCGCGTCAGTTCTTGATTTTAGGTATGCAATTTTTATATAATATCAAATGTTATACATTTGTTACTGTTGGGCTAAGGACCAAGTCTTGTTCCTACAAATGTATCTTAGCTCGATTGAGGGAGATTAAGTTTTAAGTTGTAGGGGTGTATACAAACACACATCTGCAAATTGCAAGCTGCAAGTTTAGCCACCGTGGACCGGCAGTTTAACCACCGTGAACCGGCAGTCGATCGCGTTTCCCCGGTCACGTTTAACGTTTGTTATCGCGTTTGTATACTATATCATGAACCCCGCTGTACTCTTGGGTGTATTATGTATTCAGAGCCGATAATTATTAAACGAGTCTTTATTGAACATTATTGCATCCTTTTATTTAGTTAACCACCAGTATCCTTCTGATGTGATAGGAGTCACCAGCTATCTAACTTATAGTGGTCACTATACGCACAAAGTTTTGTAAAACTGTTTTATTGAATATAATGTTATAGAAATGTTTTACCCGAATACTGTATAGTTATTAACTATGTAAAATACTAGCTGCGTATCACGTTTTCACCCATGTTAAATTTATTCGAACAACTTTCCACCGCGCCACCGCCAACACACCCGTGCCCGTGTGGCCTATCATTGTTTTCACTTCCCGTACTTTTCTACAGTTTACCAGAATGCTTGACGTTCATGGTTATCGCTCTACTTCTTAAGGTCGTAGCGTGAAGTTCCCTATGGTCTCCAAAACGGCGGGAGTGAACTTGATGAAATCTTCAGACAGTCTTTTATTAGCCCAGCGGGTGATCCTGTAAAATTTGGTAGCGATCGGATAGTTTTTTTTATCTGAGCCGCAGCGGCACTTAGCCGGCTTTGTCAGTAGGCTATGAATTGCAAAAAGTTTTAAAATCCAACTCATAGTTCTACAGATTAGTGCGTTCACACAAAACTTATCTTGAGCTTTTTAATATTATAGTAATTATATGTTATAAAAATCATACTATTCCAATGTGCTCAATCACAGATATTAAATAAATTATAGCTGTGGACATCCATCATTTAACGTTAGAGCCAATAAGGCGATGTAGTAATTTTGAAGCGCTAATGAATCCGACCAAAATGTACAACAATTAATTACATTTTAATTCGTTGATGACAATGGCAGGCTCTATAATAGGCATTATATCCGGATAGCGATGCGTGCTGCATCCGCGTCGAACATTACAAGTGTAGAAAGAGAAGGAAAAAAGCCAAAAGTTCATGTAACCATGTGTAAGACACACAGTGTTTTAGATTAGTATTGTCATTTTATTCAGTTTCCTCAGTATTTACCATTGTACCCACGCACAAAACGTTAAACAATGTCAGATTGTACATCTAAATATTAACTGGCTGTATTCTCGTTTGAAAAAAAAAAGCACGACAAAAACACTCAATCATGAATATTTTGACGTTTATGGTGATATATAGCACCAAATACCAATTGCAGTGATAGATTCATAAAATCCATAGCTCTTTTTCCTTTGCTTTTCATATTTTCTGTATGTCGATCTTTCAGTTCGCAATGTAAGAATAAGTAATATCACTGACTCTTTTAGATTTTCGTCTACGGTTTCAAAATTTATATCCATTTGCTGTTCGGTTCGGAAGCGCAACTTCCGTTTGGAAGACACAACGATCAGAACAAAAGGTCGTCACAACGGAACCGGTAATGCTCAATTCGGAATTGTGGCCGTTTGTACAGAGGAGATGTCGCCATAATGGCGCTAATGCTCGTGTCTGTCGGCGACTGAATTGCTCGATTTTCTAAGCTGCTTAAGTTCTGTTCATGTATTACGTTTACAATTTACCAATTTTATAGTGTTTTCTCGACTGTAATAACATCCTGCTTATGTATTATATATGCGTATTTATCATGTTAAATTTCTTATAAGAACTGTGTATGTTTTTTTGTACTAGGATAACAGAGAAAACAGTTAGATCCCAGTTCCTGGCGTTCTTCAGTTTTACGTCGTTAAGCAATACACAAGGCATGGGGTTTCACCCGAAAGGAGGCTCAAGAATACCACAAACAGGTAAAGTTTAATTTTATGTAAATTGGAAAATCTTAGTTACTTAATTATTAATACGTGAAGCAAAAGCTTTATACCCCTTTTCAAGCGTATTGCGTGCTCGGAAGACTGAGATTTGGCATGGTTAAAGTTTATATATAGAAGGAGTGCAGAAAGCGAAAATTTATCTATAATATCTGTTACTAATATATTGAATTAAATAAATTAATACTGCGAATCCTAACGCGACCAGTGCCATTGAACTTAGACCCCCCAAAATATTGACATTGTCACTCAACGAAAAGTGACAGCAAGTAATGAGATAAAACTCATTGTTTAGGTTCATGAATACTGCAAATGTCAAACAAAAAATAGTCTATAATCAAAAAGTCGCTGGTCGAATTTCGCCCTTAGGGCGATCGCTATTTATATTAAATTCCTGAAAACATTACATTAACAAAAAATATTTTGATGAATAATTCATAGTTGAAAGTTTATTGCGATGCACCTATCGATGTGTTCCGGTAGATGTACTTCAAAGGCAGTATTACTTTTGGACCGAGCGTGGTACCATCAGCTACATTCGCTAACTTTAACTTATACAGACTAAAATCAGTGCTTTTAATTTGTGTTTGTTATGTAAATAGCTACTTAATTATTCTATTATTGTGCAGCTATTTTACGTTGTATGAATGTACGATTATATTGTAACTTGTATTGAATAAGATATATCACGGCTTTATTATTTACTAGCAACCGCCTGCGACTTCCTTCGAATTAATTTCATTATAAAATTTAATAACCGTAAAAATAATGTAAATTACTCTTAGTGAAAGAATTTTTGGAATCGGACCAGCAGTATTTGGTACATAATATGTAATAGATAAATAACGATGTACTTGGTTCGAGAACTATCTCTGAAAGTACCGTAAGTTCTCTTTGGCTGTAACGCAAGTGTAACAGACATTGTTGCGACCCTCGTCACGAGGGCTTATAATTATTACCTAACTGTCCTTTACGTCCCGAGTACAGTAGATACAGTTGTAATATACTTTCGCTTTATATATGTATAATGCAAACTGACGGATACGCGTCCATGTTTATAGATTTCATAATTTTTAAAATTCCTGACACAAATGACCGAGGATTTATGGAGACCATTAAATTGAGCCGAAACACGATATCTCTTCTGTAAGTTAGTAAGGAGCTGGGTAGGTTCTAGAAGATACTGCAACATCAGGTCAAGGTTACCATGTTCTTTTAAAACCATTTAAGTAACAGAATACCAAATTTAGACTCGATCAGATCCGTGGAAGATGCTTACATCTATTCATCATCTAAAAAAGAACTGATAATATTCAAATAGCTGAACAGACTTTCTTGAACCATATCTTTCACACAAAAAAAACTAAATCAAAATCGGTTCAACTATTTTGGAGCTACGATGCCAAAGACAGACAAAAGATAAACAGATATAACCCGCAAGAGTTAACTTGAGACTTTGTCATTATTTGTGAACTGTACCGTGCTTACCACCAGGTGATGTACAGTCATTTTGCCTAGCTACTAGCGGTAGTTAGTAGCTAGTTAGCTAGTAGCTAGTATTAAATATAAAGTTTGTATGTCTGGTATCTCCGACGCAATCACTCACTCCCTCACTCACTCACTCACTGAGTGGTTAATGATGTAACGAATAGCAAGATGATATAGGACACACATTCATGATTTCAAAGTGAAAGCTGCGCAAGGGTACATTGCACAGAAGAGCGTAACGCATTTTGGTAACGCTTGATAGGTAACACTTTAGTTAACGATTTTATAAATTTCAGTCCTCATTAAATTCCATGACGAACTCCATAAGTAAAAATCGATTCTTAAGGGAGTAAACTCCAAAAAATGATTATCTATGGAGTAATGGCGAGCCGATGGCAAGAGTAGCAGCGTGTGGGTCGAGAGGGGAGCGCGCATTTCGCTCGGGTCTCAAGTTTATTCGGGTCTCTTGCGGGTTGTATACTTGTAAACTTATAAGATTCCTCTGTTAACATCCGGGGTAAAAAGTGGAATTAGTTTGCTAAGTGACTGATCTTTCCAGATTGCGATTGGCTCTATCAAGACGTATCGTGCCGTGGTCCAGGAACATGTGTTCTAGCAAGTCCAGGTTACCCGGGCCTATATCCCCACACCGTCGTTGCAGATATCTCTTCGCAACGAATTCAGTTCATACAAGAGTGAAAATCATTTTTACTTCCATAATACTACCTAGAAAGTGAGTATGTTTTGTTTTTTTTCTTTTAACTCGAGCACATTCATAATTACAAGCGAAAGAATTTCAAAGTATGTCTGAAAACATAATATGCATGGAATCGGAACGATACAGCATAGTGTAAAATGGCTGTACGTTAATTAAACCAAAGTATCGAATACACAAAACAAGATAGATAATGTTTCTATTTCAAATATTAATAACAAGGATGTTCGATACGGATATGAACTAATTTTGAATATCCGACAGTTTAGGATAATTGCAGTTATGGATATGTAGATTAACAATGTTGACTTTATTTTGGGCTAGCTGACCCGCACAACTTCGTCTGCATCACATAAGAGAGAGAGAGAGAGAGAGAGAGAGAGAGAGAGAGAGAGAGAGAGAGAGAGAGAGAGAGAGAGAGAGAGAAAGAGACACGTAGGCACCTATAATCCACTCATTCCGGTTTTGAAAGGCTTCCCTGAACAATAGTTTTAAGTAAATAAAGAAACTGGACTCATACAATTACGTTTCGGACGAAGTCTACGACTATTGAAGTTGCAGATTCATGGTCATTACAATAATATATTATAGATTTTCATCGAAGATAATAATTGTGTTGGCAACCACCACCACATACCGGGTGTGATATTCTACTTCTGTAGATAAAGTGCTGTATATTTTTAAACTGGCTGGCTGAAGTAGATACCACACAAAATAACCGCCAAATATGGTGTACTATAACCGGGATGAAGGCTCACTTACCTTTCACCGCCGAGGTTGTCGATGATGTTTATCCGGATGTTTCAGGATTTAAATGCTTTACTCCAAACGCCAAAACCGAAATATGCAGAGCACCTTTCCGTATGTACTATACTGCCGAAACTTTATAAACTGTGTCGTGAGATGTTAGTCGCCGCGCCGCGCAGGTATCCGTCCAAGTCCCACGCGCAAGTGACCAGTCATAACCAACTTTCAATTGTAGGGGTAATTTAAAAAATAAAATAATTTTGCATACCCCCAACCAATTTATGAGCCCGAACAATAGTTTTAGGTCATATTTTTATACATAATGTATTCAATACCTAGTGTAATATCTACATAAAACAAGTTAGATTATTAAATCCGACTGCTACAAAAACATAGCCAAAATTTTTTACTTCTTCTATTTTTGCTTTTTGTTTAATTCCCAGACGTCGTACTTAAATACAATAAAGCCTATGTCACTCTCCCAATTAAGATGAATCTAACGACATCTCGTATGTTAAAATCTATCAACCCGTTTGGGCAACAGAGCGTGCTAAAGAAATAGACATAAAATATATAATATACATACATACATCGAAAAACATGACAATTCTTGTAGTCGGGGTAAAAATCACTTTTAATTATACACACCGAATGATAAAAATAAACTTTATTTCAAAAACATGGATAATATCTATGTAGTTGCGTTAAGAAATGAACTTAAATGCTCAAATATTGGATTGATTATATTATAATATATTTCATTCACCATACATTTTGTTTGATTTTTACCGTTGTTTTTGTTCATTTTTTAATTAAGCGTATTTAAAATATTACATGTTGTTATTTTTTTAAATTATTATTCGTAGAACATCTTATTTCAAGGAAATTTTATTTATATAACCATTCAGTATATTATATATATATTTCGTTTAATTTGTAGGTACATGTTTGTTTTTATCCTCTTTGACCCTTTTTATAGTAACAGTAATAGCAAAAATATTACATATTTAATAAGAAAACTTATCAGAAAAGGGTCTCTAAGCGACATGTTTAATATTTTTACAAGAAACATTATTTACCAAACATTATCATCTACTATTGTATGAAATAACATAATTATGTAGACATAAGTGAAATAGATGTGTTTCTATGTATTCAAGTAATGTATTTTATTTGCATATGTAGGAGCTCAGGGGTGAACGAATGATAACACTTCCAAATTGATACTCGTTTATTACAATTTTTTTTTTAAACTGACTACACTGTTAGCCTTAGGGGCCCTATCCAAAAACAGAGCCGCTGTGGCTTTTACAGCTTTACCGGACTTGTCGTTTATTACATTTTTTTTTTTTTAACTGACTATACTCTTAGCCTTAGGGGCCCTATCCAAAAACAGAGCCGCTGCGGCTTTTGCAGCTTCACCGGACTTGAGGTTTATTACAACAATTAAACCTATATTTATATAAAAATACCAAATCGTTTGACCAATGAAAAATTTGCTTATCACCTTCATAAAAATGGAGCTGTGGAGCTGACGTTAGTTGCAGGCATCTCGCTCCCACTAGTTGCCAGTGCATATCGGGGCCTGCTCGCACACTATAAAAGTAATCAAAAGCGATCGCCAATTCATCAGTGCATAGCTGTTCCCCGCCGAAGATGCGTTAGCTTGAACTGGTGACACGGGTGCAACCATCTCGCTCTAACGCGTGTGTCACGCATAGCGCGGACTTCTATCACACTATAAAAGTGCGAGAGGCGCCCGTTGACCTCTCGTTATACAAACTCCAATGCAATGTCACAGGATATATTACATCGCCACTGACACTCCAGGGAAGTGCCCTGCCATGGAGGAACGAGGTCACCTACCTAGGAGTCAAAATTGACCGGGGACTTACCTTCAAGACCCATGTAGAGAGCGTAGTTGCGAGAGCCGGTTTCGCTAGGAGAATGCTGCATCCAGTGTTCGCTTCGAGACTCCCACTCCGCACGAAACTAGGTTTATTTAAAACCTAAGTGAGATCGCGCCTCACGTACGCCGCCCCTGCATGGTTCGGTTGTGCAGCAGAATATTTGAAGCGCCGATTACGAGCCCAGCAGAATTATACGCTCAGAATGATCGTCGGGGCACCACGTTACGTGATGAACTCGACCATACAACGCGTTCTGTGCATAGATAGCCTGGACGATTTTATAAGCAGGCTAGCTACCCGAATGTTCCGGAAAGCGGATGCATCAGCGCATGTACATCTCCAGGACATAGCGCCGCTGCACACCAGATCACCAGATCAGCTATACCCTCGATGTAAGAGGAAGATAATGAAACCTCAGGCGCGCCAACTCGTCCGTGCACCCACGCCGAACTGAGAAAGCGCGGGAAAAGAGGAGAATTCACAGGCTTCAGCGTCAGTTACGCGAGGCTTTATTACAGAGACACGCCCGTTGTAGCGGGCGTAGAAGACATTTACCGATAGAGGGCCATGCCCTGAAGCGGTTTCCCCGCACAAGCACATGTGCGAGATGACAACCTGTGATGTCGACCTCTCAGTGCGCAATTGTTTCAGACGGCGGATGCACAGCTGTATGTGGATCCCACACATATAAGTGAATTTATAATAAACTTGCTAATAATAATTGACATTGTCCAAATTTTTTAAACTTTTTTTTTGATTTTTATTTTAGACAGTATGAAGAGTTTTGAAACCCACTGATTTCAATATTATACTATTATATAGCTTATTTTATACTTCTTTACGTTTTTGAAAAAAAAAACACATTAATGTTATGATGACGTCATTACTTGCATAAATATTTATAATTTGAGCTTTTTCTTTAAAAAACAAATATATTAATGTTATCTGCCGACTGTCATGCTTAAAACTTGCCGCAGTGTATACCAACGTTACCAAATAGTTACATTTATTCGTAACATCCGAGGATTTTAAGATTTTATTATAAAACTAAAATGGGAATTATGTCTCAACAAGGGTTTCTACTGTTTTGATAAAACAGCAATTATTATACAACTTTGGTAGGAAAAATTTAACTTCTCAGGAAACGAAACGTAAACCTTATTCAAGTGCCCTGACAACACTGACGTAGCTTTTGACATACCCAACATCATTTGACAAATGACAGTTTACACAGATAATCTGTAATCCTAAGGCGTTTATAATGCTAGTGATGACGTCATAAAGGTCAAACAAAGGGCATAGGACTTTTTTCAAAAATATCTTTTATCATTCAATATTATTATTCTAATATGTATATTATAAAATTAACAAAGAATGCAATTCTTCGAAATGTTTTTTAATTTAGATCAGATTTAAAAAAATGACCAAACCCAATTGCCGGGAGTGACTGGTAGGACATGACAAATCATGTCAGATTAAACCGCGACTGTCTAGGTTGTCCACATAGTGGCACACTTGTCCGTACCGCTTTCCGGGATCACCAGGTGCAAATCCAGTACTCAAGCAAGGTGGTAGGAGTCTGGATCGCGACCACCATGTATAGTGTGATAAGCCCTTCATAATGACTGTCTTTTGCTGAAAGGCTTTTTTCTATACTACAAAGGTGGCAAACGAGCATACGGCCCGCCTAGTAAGGGGTTACCGTAACCTATAGACGCTTGTACCATAGGTATCACTAGCGCGATGCCGACCTAAAAACCTCTACCTCAAGGAGCTCTGGAAACAATACTATCCAGAGGAACACAACACAAGGTTATTTAGCTGCGATTTTCCAGAGATTATTCCACCAATCGGGCTGTCTTATCTGGAGAGAAATCTCCAAATAAAGCCGGTACGACAGCGACGACCGGCGATAGATTGCTGGTCTCTCAAACACAATTCCTCACTTTGCTGTGCTATTTTAAAAAAATCATTTATAAAGGAAAAAATTAGCAAAGTAAATTATTACCAATTTGAACTTACCCGTTTTTTTAAAACTATAACTTGTTTTCATTTCTCTATGTGGATTATTCGGTCTGACGATTTTATAACACGTTAATAGATCTTTAAAATCATTTCTAATAATTAAGATTTTTGTCGAAATCTAAAATCTGATTTATGTAAGCTTTGGGTCTCCAAAGAAGACCGATATGATTTGATTACGTTTTATAAATGAGGGGTTCCGAGAATAACGGGGTTTTAAGTAATGTTTTTTCATTTGGTTTAGTTGAGATAAGTTTTATGTTACACAAAAGGTGAAAGGATGATAAATTACACAAATGAATAGAAATATTTTTACTTTAATATTTAGAGTAACAGTAAACTTGATTTTTCAGTACGCCGATATTTATATTTTATTATTGAATAAAATTCTTCAAATAACTTCGCTAATGTACTACATGTCCAATAAAATGATAAACTAATATTATTTTTTTTTATATATACTAAACTAACGACGCGCCCCGGCTTTGCACAGGTAGCAGAGTACCTAATACATATTATAACTCTATTGGTTTACGCGGCGCATGCTTGTAAACTCCCAGTCGGCATGATTTTTCCGACATCTTCGACAATTATCCTCATATTACAGGCAATATTCAAAAAACCATGAATTATAAACCTAAAACTTTCTCAAGAATCACTCCGTCCTTTGATGAAAAACCTTATGAAAGTCCGTTCAGTAGTTTTTGGGTTTATCGCGTTAAGACAGTTATAATATAGTATGGTTTGGTAATAATATGACTCTATAGCACCTGATACTAAGTACGGCCATCGGTGACAGATTCTATCGATAGTTGAACGTCCCAGTATCATAGGAACGAGTGAAGTCTTCTCTGAAAGAACTTTCCACATCCGTACGGTTACCACGGGCTTACCAACCACGTACGGATACCAACATCGTACTGGAATTGGGTTGGGGAGGGGGGGGGGGGGGGGTTAGCTACACTCATGTTCGTACCTAGCTACGCCCATGTTGTTAGAGTGTATCTACATTCATAAAACCGTTTTTCAGTCATTGTACAACGGATTATTTGACTTTGAGGGCTGGTAGTTCACCGTCTGCTTCACTGCTGGGGTCATTGTGTTCAGAAAGAACTGCAGTCTTAGAACACCCTGGGCCAAATTTACTTCTAGAATTCAAGTAAGTTTTATAAATATATACGACGTGAAAATTAAAGGATAATATTGAAACAAGGAATAGATGGAGTAAAAGTGGACATTTTAATATCGATGGTTATTTTCCTAAAAATATATATATAAGGGGTACGGGCAATTCATACTAACTTAAAGTTTAATCAAAATCGATTGTTAGAAGCATATTAAGAAGTAACCTTTATAATCTACATCCAATTTAATCATAATCTTTTGTACACTGTATACATGATGTAAAAGATAATTAAATTAACATGTTTTTTTAATTTGTTTGATGTTTTACTATTATACTTACCGTTCGTCAGTCTAGATACGAAGAACAAACGGAACCAAAAATTCAAGTAAATAGATATTAGTATAATTGCATATTAAAAAGACTAACTTTAAAAGTAGATTATTAGCATAATTATAGTTACTAATGCCGATTAATCTGAACACTATTATTTTTTTTTTCATTAGTTCCGGTCCATTGGTACCACCGTATGACTACAACGGGTTTATCGCTAAACTAGAGTTTATTGAAAGGGTGGACACCAGCGGAGCACCTCCAACAATGATGCCCGCTTCGCCACCCCTAGCTGCACTTACGCACCATTTAGACAACGGTAAGTCTAAGTAAGATCTAGTAAGACTCTCCGTATACATATACAAATATATCAATTGTACTTACGCATAAAATAGTAACAAAAGTGAAATATTAAGAATTATTCGATTTACTCGAAAATTTATAGTTACCTTACTCTGTGATTTTTAAACCAAAAAATTAAATCATATTATTATATTGAAATATAAATAAATAAAACGAAAAAATAAACAATAAATGTTCATGTACATAGTTATTTATAAAATAAAATATAATTTAAAATGTTATACTTAATTGTTTTATTTATGCTTTAAAGTTAGCATCAGAAACTATTTTAATACACTAACATACACGTGCAAAGTAGTAAGTACGTATAGTAGAGAAAGAAGCGTTCGGAATAAATATTGAGAGTGGTGGGATGAGTCGATCAGATGCGACGCTGGCCGAATGGGTCAGCGCGACGCGACGCGACGTCCCACCAGGACACTTTTATTCCCATCCAAACGCGCCTTAGATATTTCACAACAAATATTAAGCCATGGTGTAAAAAAAATCATATAACAGTAGATACTTAGCATCCAGTGCACGTCGTTTTTTTTTAAATTAAATCAATATCAACAATTTTTTATTCAGTTTAGGCCCTACGAAGGCAAGGAACGTCAAAAATCTACTACCGATTCGGAAATCATCCCAGTCATCGAGAAGAACCAGCAAGATACTCGAAAGGGTTTATTTTTTTACTATAATAATTTTTAATGTAATACAATAATAATAAACATGTATATTAGTGGATGCATGGAGAGGGAATCACTTTCAGACATCATATCATTATCATAATGATTCACCCTATAATAATCTTCAGAGAGTAAAACCTGCTTAACGTAGTACTTGAAATCATTGTAATATGCTTCAGGATCTTATTGTAAAACCCAACTCTCTTAAAATCTATAACTCGCATCTTTAATAACAGAACAAATTGTATAGGTGACAGCATAGCAGCTATAGATAGCAACGGGATCACAAACGAAGTATTTAGTGTGAATGGCGGACGGATTGGTTGTGGGGCGAATGTGAGAGGATACGGGCCGGGCGGATTGCGGTCAGGGCACTTTGACTCTCGGGCAACCACTTGGCGAAGTCAGTGCGCTATACACCTAATAGGAGCACCCACAGACGTCGTACAAGTTTCGCTTTTTAATTATAATTTAAGGTAAGAATTATTTATTGATTTCAAAGAGTGTGTTATTAGGGTGTATATGTGCCGTACGGCAATTACTAGGAGTTTATAATGAAGAATGCAAATTGTGTGACACGTCTATTTATTCCAAGGTTTCATACGTTAATCTTGGAATACTTTTACGTAGTTTAACTATGAAATTTCTATTTAACATTTAATCGTATTAGTACTAGTATAGAGAAAGTATTTATTGGAAATTTAAGTAATTTAAGTACATCCTAAGAATATCTACCATCCAAAAACCAAATTTTTCATAGTTATGTTTTTTGTTTAATAATAATGTTTCCTTCATACCGAGAAAAATACAAAATCATCATAATCCATCAATATTCACATATATAATAAATTTCTGTTAACAGATTACAAAGCTGTCGATCTCATATTGAGGTTTTAGAAGGGCTTCATGAATTTAGTTCAAGAGAGAGAGGTGATAGGTCTGAAAGAGGTGATCGAGCTCTCCTAAGGGTTTGCGGTCCAGCTACCAAGGAGGCCAGAGATCCGTCTGGTAGATTTCTAATACGCCAAGCTGTAACTTCTAAGGGTACTAACTTGACAATTTTGGTGCGACGTGCGTCCTCCCAAACGGTGGATGAAGAGGAATTCGTTGATGGAGCTTTTGCATTTCATGATGGTAAGTGCTAACAACAAAAATATTAAGTACGTGGGTAACTAAAATTTCTTAATTAAGCTGCCTAAAAGCTACTCAGCCATACCACCATGTTATGGTTTCATCACGATGTTTTCCTTCACCGAAAGCTCAGGGTCATTGCAGGGATTTGAACTCACGTCGATCGACGTGGAGTCCGTACACGCCCTCAATTGAGCCATCATTGCTTCAAAGATTGCCCAGATTTAAGAGAAATGTCTAATATTGTTGCTATTATAACACTTTGCAATCGTAGAACAACATGAAGGGACAGCTTCACCAGATGCGACATGTGCCGCAACACATTACGGGTTGGCGGCGCCTGCACACGGCGGAGTCTCTGCCCCGTCTCATCATCACATTTTTTGGAATATTGAAGAGAGACTACTATGCACCCATCGTTTTATTCCTGCTTCGAACCAAAGTGTCACTATTGAAGTTAGTACCTACCTATTCTATATGCCTACTCAAAGGTGTTCTATACTTTTATTTGTACTAAAGAAAACTCATAACTTACATCACTTATTTGCCTTATCTGTTGTATATTTGTCGACAAAAATTGACAAGTACTCTCATATCATGAAAAAATATACGGACTGATAAAGTACATTTTCCTTTTCCTTAGTTTTTTGGGTCTCTTTGTTGTTAGACTTTATAATTGAGTGCGTTTTATTTAAGTTGTAACAAAGTTGTATACCGAAAGTACGTTTGTGTTATTAAAAAAAAAATTAAGTTTGTACAATATATGTACATACAAAATATATACTTTACATGTGTTGATATTTATTATGACTTAAAAACATGAATCAAGTGTTTTTTATTGTACTATACAAAACGAAAATTTACTTAAGTGCTTAAGAAAACTATAAAATACGAGATCAGATACATAGAATTAAAAATAAGTATGAGCAAGTGGTATATGTGTTTTATTTCTATCTCTTAGATACAGCGTCTCGATCGTATGTGGAGTGCTGAACCTACAGGTTCCGAGAGCGCATCAGGATGTCGAACAGCTTGCGGAGACGCAGGCTGCGAGTGCCGAGCAACCACCCCGCTTTACTATCACGATCACGTGGCATTGGTCGCCGGTGACGGCACCCATCTCTCCTGCTTGTGCGGAGATTTCCAGGTAACAATAACAATAGCCTGAAAAAAAAATGAAAAAAACTCCGACAAAATGACACTAATTGTGATTGACATTCATTAAATCGGAGCTAAATTGAATATACGAAATCCATCAAGGAGAAAATTGGCATTAATTGCTTCTGATATTCATGAAAGTATGATGACGTGTGGAAAGAAAAAATGGGGGAATAATTAATTTTTTTTCTTTTCAATAGAAGCCCCCCCTGAGATTTCACTTAAAAAAATCTTTTTCTACTCACGCAAATGGCGAGTCTTTAGCTGAATCCCAAATGAAAATCTTTTTCTACTCACGCAAATGGCGAGTCTTTAGCTGAATCCCAAATGTGTTATGTAATTATTGCGAGTTCTTTGAAAGACGACAGCAAATAAATTAATCGTGTTACAACGGCCTTATGCAAACAAGACTGCGGGTTGAGTAAACCCTTCCGTAAGCGCCTCTCGCGATCCGCATAATTAAGTAGGAGGGTTACTATTAAGTATGTAATAGCAATAAAGAGAGGAATGACCACGCAAACGTATGAGAAACATAAAAACAAATATGTTGCAGAATAACTAAACAACCGTGTTTACTACTTTTACAGACGAGTTATGAATATTAAATTAAATTAATGTTCATCTAAGTAATTTTCCTTCATAGAACTTTGAAGGTTTCGCTCTGATCGATCGGTAATTAAGAGGTCTCTAACTTTGTAAAGGTTAACGTTTATCAGCTATGGAAATATGCAAGAGAGTGATTATATAATTTTGAATGCTTACTCCTACGAATTGTTATTTTCCTGGTAGAACGAGCTCGTAATTTAATTATTAACAATGCTTCGCCCCCATCACAAGTTGACAGCGCGTGTCGTTGCAAAATTGTTAGGCGGGCGCGTTGTTACAAAATGAACTTTCGACAATATCTAAAACGGGTAGTAGTGTAGCGGTGTCCTGGTGCTCATAAAACAGGGTCTAACTGGCGGGATGTCATCCGTCCGCCTCCGTTATTAGTGGACGAGCGACGCAACTCAGGGCGACAGTTCACAGGCTCGCTCCTGAAAATTCAATTACTTAGTAGCCGGACTACGTACGCATATTACGTGATGTAGTTGCAAGGTAAATTTGTCAATACGCCGCGCACGTACGTATCTGCGATAGCAGTATATACTACATACTTACGTTTAGACTATACTTATTAGATTAACAATAAAAACTTATTAAAAATTACATATTCAAATAAAATCATTAATTTATAAGATTCCACTCTGCATATTTATTTTGGAAACATGAGAATTATTTCCGCACTTAACAGTACAAGCGTATTTTCAACGTTCTTAAAATAATATTTAGTATGTTATAATTAAAAATATTTTAGTCTTTTAACTTATTAGTTACAAAGTCAATATTGAAGTATTAAAAACAATAAAACAGTGTAGTGATGGTTTCAGTAAAAGATTTTATTATAATAAGCGTTGTTGTTGAACAGGCGGCTTGGCTTCCGGTCGTTGTTAGAAGTTGGACTAGTGTCCGTTTGGAGTATTCTGTAGCTCATTATACATATGCAAGTCGTGGTTTCGACTACGCAGCAGCATACAGCTTCAATGATGACGCAATGTGCGGGCAACGCACTTACACAACTCACTCCGGTAAGCAACCTTTTTCTTTCTTTTAAATAAAACAAAATTAGGTACCGAAATAAAAATCAAAATAAGTCAGTGAAACTCTATTACAGTGGAGGCGTATAATCTGCAATTTATCTCGAATGAACTCCACAGAATTCCAATTACATAAAACGAAAAGAAACAGTTATATTTGACATTCGACTCGCGTCTGGAAAAGGAGTTTGTAAAAACGCGTTGGATATTGTTCTGCGAGGCGAGGTGCGGCGCGGCGCGGCGGGGGCGCGTCCGGTGGAATTACTTGCCGCGTCCCAGTTTAACAACGCCTAGCGTAAAACAGTAAAGCTGAATCGAAAAAACCTCGAACAAGATCGTAAAGTTCCAATTACAACGTTACCATCGCGGCGACTCATCGTTTCTGTATTTACATAGCGTACTCACGTAGATGTTTCCCTTTTGTATTAACGTGTTTACTTTTGCTCCATCAGGTGAGATTTCTTCGAGGAATGTATCAGTTACGGGAAGTCTGAACGAGTTTTTTTATCAGCAATGTACTTGGGTCCTCAACTCGAACGTAGAGAGACAGCTTTTTATAGATATTTCATCTGAGCAGGTTAGATATAAAAAATGTATTTTTTATTGATGTTACTATTATTAATTTCTTTAAATTTATCACTTTATTATTCCTATTTATATAGTTTCCAGAGCTAAGCAAATACCTCCCTAAAGAAAACACGGCTTAAATTACCACGGAAATCCATGACGTGTGGCACATTCAAACGCT
Source organism: Saturnia japonica (assembly GCA_033032175.1). Lineage (NCBI taxonomy): Eukaryota > Metazoa > Arthropoda > Insecta > Lepidoptera > Saturniidae > Saturnia > Saturnia japonica. Next base: position 5,268,443 of record CM065311.1, on the reverse strand, counting down.
GAGTTACAGATAGATCTGGATTTCCTTACTTTATGGTTCCTCACGGTGTTTTCTTTCGCCGTACCATTTAGCAAAATAAATACGCATTGTATTCGAAAAATACATTTATACCTGCTGAAACTGAATCTAGCGCGTATCGTATGACTAAATCACTGAGTTTAACCATTCGACCGTTACGAGTTTTCATTTTTTTTTTGCTACGATAAACTTGATAAAATTACTGGAACGCAACCTACGTGCGATGACACGCAAATGAAATGACGAACAATGAAGATGCAAAGGGTGTTAATTAATATCATTATTAAAATAACACAGTTTTAAATATTATTTTATAAGCTTCACATACAATTTTTATCCGACTGCGAAAAAGTAGTTTTATGTTATGTAATAGCCTAGGCTATTTACAAGTTTTCATATATATGTATATGAATAAAAATTAATTTGACGGAAGAACACAAAAATATTAGCAAAAGAAATTAGAATTTAGAAGTGCTTTCAACTAGTCTATATCTTTGGCACGATCTGTAGCCTAAACAGCTTGATGAATTTTAGCGTACTAGGTGTCGTTAGATTAGTCTTAATTATGGGAGTGACTTAAACTATAAATTTTAAGTACGTCATCTGGGAATCAAATAAAACCAAAAATAGAAAAAAATTAATATTTGAGTCGTATTTTTGTTGCAGTCGGGGTTTTTGTTTCCTTTTTAATAATTGAGCTTGTTTAAGGAACTTTTGAAGTACACTTCTTTTGGCACTTTTAGTAAAGGGTAAAATTGAGAGCTGCGCGCGCATTATGTGACGGAAGTTCGACATAATGACGTTAGCCACCAATGAGAATGAAGTAAATTCATTTCAATGACTTTATTGCTTTATCTGTGTAAAAATAATTTGACGTCGTGTAAATAAACTTTTTTTTGGCACACGGGTAAAATTTTTTGAATTAAGTATTTTGTTTCGTTACTTCGAAGAAGTATAACTTATAAAAAGTTATTCACAAAACAGAACGTTATATCTATATTGAATTTGATAAATATAATTCTAAAAGAGCTTGAATAATATAGATGAATGTACAACATAGTAGTTTTTGTATAGGATAAATCTTGTGGTTCCTGGAATATCACACTGCACGAGTGGTCAGGCTCGGGGGCGCAGAGCGACGCGGGATTAGCAGGAGCCGCCGGCGAGTTGTTGTACACGTTTTGTGCACGGCATAAAAATCACACTTACACTTTACCCTGGCGACTTAACACTGTAGTTATAAGGTATGTCTGTATAAACGAATCGTACAGTAACATGATTTTTTATTTTCTATTCTTTCTAGGTTTTAGATCAAGTGAGTTGGAATTCTTGCAATTAGCCAGAACTTTCGTTGAAGGAAAATATTAGCTACCACACCTCAAGTTGAAAGTTTGTCGCCAAGCACCTGTAGGTGCACCAGTAGCTGTATTTGAGAGCCAGTTCTCTCACTATGCTTAGCCACATCGTCACTTAAAATCAGGTGAAATTGTAGCTGGTTGATCCCACGCGAATATAGAAGCAACCTGCGAGATGACACGAATAACGAAATTACGATTAAAAATATCCAGCAAAGGAAGTATATTCACAATGTCATGCCAACTCACCGTTACTGCGGTCTGTTGTAATTTTTGAAAGGCGCCGACGTGGTTTAGCTATTTATATTCAAAGGTCCTGAATCTTCACGCACCCACTGTACATACATACACCGGCTTGATAGTTAACAGGTCTGGAGCACGAAGTTAATAAGGAAAAGTCCGAGGCGAACGAGTTTTGCACCGTGCGTAAAGCGACGGTGTTCCCACGGGAATGTCGCGAGAGCCGGTGCTGACAACGACAAATTGTAAAAAACTACCCCCCACTGGATATCATAATTTTAGCTACGGAAAATAATTAAATTAAAACTACCGACTTTGATTGGCAATGGGTTTAAATTACGCGGCCGCAACAATAGCCATTGCTCTAAAAACTATCGAGAACAAAAATAATAATCAACGGACCAACCAAATGTAGACTAATTTACGGTATGTGATTAAATGATATAACTCGGTAACATATGAGATTATTGATGTTGTTAATATATAATGTGAGCTCACGCTGACAACCGCTCACAGAAGTTTACAAGTCAGGGTAATTGGTATCAGAATCAGTACATTATTTTATGATATGCCTATTTATTATAATTTAGATCAAGCAATAATTCTGCTCAATAGAACATTATGGATATTTTTCTAAAAAGACTGACCTGTTTATATCAGACGTTGATTTAACGCAAAGCTATTATATAATCAGAAGACGTACGAGGAAATATAAACAAAATTAGCTTTTAGCACGAACTTAACAATTTCCAAACGAGAAACGCTTTCTAGATGCTCCATTTGATAAATTATTTATGAATGTCCCAACCTTAATACGCAACCGTGGAAACCGCGATATATACGTATATAGATACGTAGAAGATCATGCTTTTACACAGTTAGACACTTTTTCGGTATAAAGATTTCTTTTTCTTTGTGCATATTAGAAAAGCCGTAAGAGGTTACGTGGCGTGTTTCCGAAATTACATTTCCACTCGTAAATCCGAAATAACGATCTGTGAAAACGTAGGTACATCCAGTCAATGTATCAAAACGGGCTCGCTTCGAATTAATTCCCTTCATGATCTAAAAGGCGTTACGTAGAAAAATAAATATAGGTAAAAAACTATTCACTAAAATGCCTCCATTCCTTCTTGTTAACTTAGTTTCCTTTCCTCCTATTGTTAATTGTATTATAGATATATATTTTCATTATAATATATTTAGGGTTGTTACCCGTACTTTATAATAAAATATCTTTAATAGGATGTAATTTCTAAATACTTTAAAATACTTTATTTCTTACACTTATATTTTTTTCTGGCATTCTATTTTTTTACTGGTATGAAGTGAATGGCATAGAATTCACATGATGTTAAATGGTCACTGCATTGCGCAGCTATTTATAACTAACCTCAGAAAGGTCGGAGTCTAACTCTGGCCAGGCCAGTCATTAATAGTTTGATACTTGCTTCTGAGGAAAGAGTTGGTACGCGTCGTGTGCCAGTGCGTATTTTTGAGTGTAAATCATTAAATGTACTTATATTTCTTACAATTAGCAACCAATGTACCTGCTATATATTTGATCAAATGAATAATGGTAACCATAATTATATTTCTCGATATAAGTATCTTTTTTTTTACTATCACGATAAAATGACTGCACAGTAACTGATGGTAAGTACGTTACAGTCGTTTACAAACAACGGTGACCGTCAGTGACACAAATTTCATCGGCAGTCTTCAATGGCATACCGGCAAATAAGCCAACCATTACATCAAGTATTAAAAGAGATAGTGATTCTATAAGAACATAGTTCGATGTGAGGTTTTGGATCTTACTTTAATTATTTTTATTGTAAAGACTGTGGAATTATGGTCTTGACTTGTTCGATAAATTATATAGAAATATAATACGAGCAGTTTACTTTTTACATAATGCCACACATGATTACTGACAATTGCTGATTACACGGACAGCATTTCATTTTATTACAAGTATACAAAAATAGAAGTAGAATAGCCCGTACCACTCAGGAGGTCCCCGAGCTTTATAGGAGCATCGCCGCCGCGCTGTCATGCCGTACAGGCGCCGGCGCCGCACCGCGAGCTATTGTATGATGTCACATGCCAGAGTCAGTTGAGTCTTCTATGTGATGTTACATTATTTAATATTTTAATTATCAGATTGGTGGCTCTATCGCGACAGCAACCGTTGTATACTATAAGATGGCGAACACAGGTTGTAAGAGCGAACAACCGTTTGGGTCCACCAACACCTGCTCCAGCCGCATCTATTGCTGCCAGTACGCTGAAACTGAACTATGTTCTCACATACTGTGTTTTATTGATCTGTGTGGAAATTTTATCAGTGCTTTAGTGAACTGAAACGTGATAATACGGGCGAGTATTTATAGATAACTCTTGAATATTGTGTAGGTATACGAATGTGAACGATTGTGGTACAAATTGTAAACATATTTTTCACGATAAGGATTAGGATGTTATTTTCGTAATTATTACTTAGTTTTATAATATTTATTAAAGTTTTGAAAGCATCTTTTTAGAAAACTGCATTTTAAAATATATTTGCGAGTAGTATCTAAAATAAAATAAAAAAGAAAAATTTATATACATGGAAATTAAATTAGTCATTTTCCTTGACGTCTACGTTTTTATGCCACCGGAAACTACAACTAATTAAGCAAAAATTAAACTGTCCTGTTAAAAAATGTGGAGCGCATGTCACATTGTCGTAGTCGGAGAACTAAAATTCATAGTTTAATTAATCTAAATGGCATAATAAAACATTTAATTCAAGTCAATATTGTATCATATGATTGCATCATATCATATGCATTGTATTTGTTGTATCTTACGATTATTGCTATACCTATTAGAAGTTTTAATCAAATTTGTGTTCTATTAGAAGGATAACCAAATTGATATAAATACTCGCTCGAAACACAAATTTTGTAGGTTTGTACATATAATAAAAAACGATTAAAGACTTCACATTCAAGATAAGAAGTTACACGTAATTGTAGTCTAGTAACATAGTATACATTAATTATTCAATGAAATAATTGTGTTAATAAACATTCTACAATGTAACCAAAATATTTGGTTGGTTAAGTAGAGTTAACATTAGTTTTCAACTGCATAAATGTAATTTGTCAATTATAAGATTTCTCGCGTAACGTGTAAGATTTTTATTGCCTTTCCTTTATTTGTTTATAATATTTATAAAATATTACATTCTACTAATGCTTATCAGATATATCTGATGATATTTATTTCAATTTAAAAAAAACTACAGTTATTATTATCGTTAGTCATATTATTTTCTAAAATTATCATCATTTTCCAACATAATTTTTTAACGAACGATTCATAAAGGTAATATATAATGACCTTTAAATCGAGTTGTAATAACAGGAAATAAAATTAAGGAGTATATGTAACAATCATAATTGTATTATAATTTCGGCAATATTTTTCTGCTTGTTATCTATAACAATAAACGAATACATAAGCATGTGTGTATAAAATACAGAAACAATTTCAAATCAGCACTATTGCAACAATGACATGTTTTCAAATCAGCACCATTGTATGACATGTAACCTATTCATTATTATTATTATATAAATCTTTATCTTGTATCTAAAAACACATTTGGTAATTATTGATTAACACTAATTAAATTCCGATTGTTATGGAAGTATTTATTGTTTTGTTAGTGTTTAATAAATATTCGAATTCGTGTAGTACATACATATTAAGATTTTCTACACAGATAAATTATAATGAACTGTAATATAAATTATTGTTATATTAAATGCATTATGGTATCAGCTTTATAATGTTCGTGAAAATAGAAAATATGTTAACAATTCGAACACTTACACACACATACATTATAGTAATAATATAGTTGGATATATGTATAAAGTAAATACAGATTATACGATACATATTTACATGTATATTGAAATATTGATCGTACAAAGTCTGTCTTACGATTATACATACGTAACTTATAAAACGGTAATATTATTAGGTAGACGATTCTGTATTAATAAATAATGTTTGTTATACGAAATAGATAAAAGTGAATGCAGTTGTGTGTCTTATTTATCAATATATATTTATATATTGTATTGAATTTCAAAATTTTTCTTTATGTTATTTTACACATTGCTAAATCTTATTTTTCATACTGATTCTAGAATAGTATAGCGAGTATACGTAAGCAGAAATTTAAAAAATAGATGGTTTATTCTATATACGTTTTTTAGAGTACAATTAAAACACGCTCATTTCAGTTTATGACTTGATTAAAAAATAGGTACTTAGTACCCTTAGTACTCAAATTTTGACAGAAAAATGAATCTGAATTATTTGACTGCTAAGCTTTTGCCCTTTCGATCGAATAACAACGGAGATTCTTTGTTATTACATCCACTATAGGTTTGGTTTTACTCCACTCTAACAAAATTCTTATCACTGAAATGTATGAAGAAATTGTTTTTGTTTTGTTTCAATGCGCTTATCGTTTAATCTACCAATCAGATTTGTAAATATCTGCACATATTTTATAGCCTTTTTATGTCTACGACTCTAAGAAGCTAGGCAGTAACCACGAATGTTAAGCAAACTGGTAAGCTGTTTCAGAACAACGATAGGTTACACCAGTGTGTTGGCGGCGACGCGGTGAAGAGGTAGTCGAATAAATTTAACACGGGAGAAACCATGAGGCACAACTATATTTTTTTTAATACTAGGTACTAAGGTGGCAAACAAGCATAGGGGTTCTGATGGTAAGCGGCTACCGCAGCCCATAGACGCTTGCGATACCATAGTGCATAGGTATTACTAGCGCGTTGCCGAACTAGGACCCCCCAACCCTAAGGAGATCTGAAACTATTTACCGCATAAACACAGAACAAGGTTATTTGGCTGCGATCTTCTATAGGGTAGAGGTATTCCACCAGTTGGGCTGCTCTAAGTAGAGAAAAATTTCTCTGTGCACTACTTCTCTTACCTCTTTATCTCCCGACGTCACAAGAATGACGTAAAATTGGCATATATGCCATCCTCGAAAGCAGAGTTATTAATACTAGCGATCGTCCTAAGGTCGAAATTTAACCAGCGACTTTTTGATTATAGACTATTTTCTGTTTGACATTTACAGTATTCATAAACAATGAATATCATCTACACCACTTGCTGTCAATTTTCGTTGAGTGACAATGTCAATATTTTGGGGGCTCTAAGTTCAATGGCACTGGTCGGTTTAGGATTCGCAATATTAATTTATTTTATTTAATATATAAGTAATAGATATACTATATAAATTTTAGTTTTCTGCACTCCTCTCCATATAATCTTTAAGCATACCAAATCTCACAGTCTTCCGTGCACACAATACACTTAAAAAGGTACCGAAAGCTTTTGTTTTACGTATTAATATATAGGTAGTTCATGACATAAAATATGACACAATGTTAAAAATTCCAAATTAAGGTAATAACACAACAGATTAAACTTTAAAAGACTGTTATAATTTATAAAATTCAATTCAAACGTTCGATTTAACGAGTCACTAAAGTTAATAAAATCATGGATGCGGCGCGACGTAGCCTTATCAGTTCGATCGTACTACAGTTTAAACTTTCCATTCGAAATGTTCGCTTTCGTCTTTTTAAACTTCCGCTCTTGCCTTTGAGGTTTCTAAAACAGAACTTCTTTATACGATAGATTCCGAACTTGATCTTTTATTTTTCTCTCCGTAGAACGTCTATTACGAATACAAGCACCACTACCTACTTTACGTAGAATTGTACGGCTTTTATAAAAGAAATATAACTTCCTTTCGTCAGTATGAAGATGGTACTTTTGCTGAGGCAACAAAGTTATAAACGAGAAAAGTTTTTGACTCCAAATATAGCCGTAATAAAAGCTAAGATAAATTCATACAAATTGTACTGTGTTGCTAGTTGGTAACCCGATGACCTCAAAATTCTTAGGAAGGTGCGTACAATGCCGATATTTTAGTAACTGTTCCTTATATAAGAAAACAAATTTGTATATTTTTATCTTTTTTTTACTCTTATTATTAATCTTTATAATATGCAACTCAATTTGAAGTTTCATATTCAATTTATTTTTTGTTTGTTTTTGTTCGCTCTAATTTGTTTATTATCTGTACCATAATTTTGATCTATATTGGTGTAAGTGATATACAAAACCTATGTGAACTTGAGATATAATAAATATGCCCCTACTGTTATTTTAAATATAATTACTTAAATACTTTATAAAGTATTACAAATTTGCAACAGCTACAGTCTACTAGATTTGGAACTCTTTATACGCGTAGTTTAAATTACTATGACTTAATAAACGATATACTTAAAGCACAACTCACGTAATTAACATCTGAAGCCAACCAACTTTCTCTAGGAAAGGTACTTAGAATTTCTTCGACAACTTCGCAGCTTTTGATTCGCTAGCATTGCGCCAATCCAAAAGTTGTATGTTCTAGAAAAGGTTGTCGGATGAAGTTCTTCGCATCTACCCAACGTCTTTGTACTCTGCACTCAAAGGAAACGCAATTTAAACTACATGCGGGTACAGTAAATATTCATTCCCTTCCCCAACTCTTTTCCTGCACAATTTGCAAGTTTTAAATAAGGCTTCCTGGCATGGAACACACGCTTTACAATGTCGTAACTTGTTATAATAATAATTAAATAAATTCCAGTTATTCAGAACTTATGTGTAGTGTATAGATTGTAGTTCGTTAAATCTGTATAATTAGTGTTAAAAGTACCCATAACCACTGGAATCGGATATGTCACACACACATACATAGATAGATATATATATATATAAATTTTTACGTACAAAACTTCAAATAAATATACATCTTTACTATTATTTTCAAATTGATACGTATATATAACGCTGAATGGATAAAGCGAACAAGACAATCAATTATTAAATAAAATAAAATAATTTTATTGATAAAAGAAATATGTAAAATTTTATTTTCTGAATACTTTAGGTACTGACTGCTATTGAAGTATGTTTGCTATTACATTTTAAATTTAAAATATCCCCGTATATTTATCATAGTACGTCATATATATGTAAACACGGTTTACATAGAAGACTTTGTTTTTTTGTCCCCTACGCATTATTTACTTCATCCGATTGCGGTGAACATTGTGAAAATCAAAAGTTGGTTATGTCCAACTCCAGTTTCCAGCAAAGTTCCAAATATTTCGTCAACTTTCAAAGTTTCAAAATCAAAATTTTACGTTAGACAGTTCAAATGTGAAAATATTATTAAAAGTTAAAATGGCGGCATTATGGAGATCTCTCGTCCCGTGGCCCAAACTAACCGTATTCAAAAAAACAACATCGAAATTATCTCACGCGTAATTCACACCGTTGACATTAAAAACAACACGAGAGTGACTGACACCTTCTCCATAAGCAAATGTAGACTTTCCAGTACATTGTGATTTACACTTTGGTGACACCCACAGAGTACATTTCTTTAAAGGAGGGGACACCGCAAGAGTGTCACAGACAACGAGTCAAATGTCAAAATTCTGTTGTCAGACCCCGGTTTCGAACAATATACGACTGGCCTTATTATTAAACGATATAAAAAAAAAGGGAGGTTAATGAAATCGAATGTATATTTTTTGTTATGGAACCATAATTTCTAATTTTATGAAGCGATTTTGATGATTCTTTTTTGTTGGATAGGGGATACCTCAAAGGTGGTCTCATTTCAATTTCATTGGCATTAGACCTTCAACTTCGAAGATACACCAGGGATATTCAAAATCATTAAAGTTGTTTTTTTTTTAAATTCCTTGTACTTGTACTTGTTCATTCATTCACCAAAATAAATTGCTGTAATTATTAAGTTTTTTACTGAGACAAATTAACTTCAAAATATAGTTTAGGACGTACGAATAAAGTACTCGCTATTCTCCCGAAGAAAATCTCATTCCTTTGTTCTGTGATGTAGCATTAATTTTAATGATGTAAATTTCAAGAAAATGCTTTTACATTTTGATTAATTTGTTCTTAAAATTGTTACTTAATAAAGACTATAAAATAGATATTACGACAATATAACTGACCGTAATGGCCGTAAAAAGTAATTAATAAAAAAAATATTGGTCTGTTGAGTGTGAATATGTTCTCATACCATCTGCTATTATTGACTACTACTGATATTTTTTAAAGAGACAAAGATCTTAGCATTCCTTTGATTCTCCGTGCAGGTACCGGGTCCATCGTGTGGCATAGAGAGGAAAACACGAGAAGCCCCCGGGACTTGCGGCTCAGGTGTAGGTTTAGGAGGGAGGGGCTTAAATGTACATCATCGCTAAACTTGATTGCTCGCGATACCCTCCCTACCAAGCCAGATTTGGTAAGAGCCTGTTTTTTTTGCTTTAGATACCCGTTCTAAAATATAACTTCCTGCAGTTCTCGACAGGCCGAGTTGTTTTAGTAAGTTATAGAGAGATTAAATTATTTTACAGTTAAGTTAAATTCAATGCATTAACGAAAATGAAGCACACATTTTTATAAGTTTAACTCACTAATTGTTAATATATTGTACATTTATATTGGCATTTATGGTTACGGTTAAGTTTGATTCTCATCTAAAAATTATGTAATGATTGTACTTTGTAATTTATAAAATAAATCTAATCTTCACACATTCAATTCTTCTCATTTATAAAATTATATGAACACTAATAACTAATGTCTTAATCAACAAACTGTCAAACATTATCAGCACCAAATGAAGGAAATAATATTTTTCATAAATAAAACTACCTAACGTCATAGATTAATAAAATCTGCGCTCTCTAAAGATTTAAAATCCTTCTTTCATCAATTGGGTAAATACTTGTAACCTATCGAATAGATTTGATCCTTCTTTCAGCAGGATATTAATAAAAACCGTGTACGGTCTACCGAGTACCCTTTAGTTTTTCATGTACAGCTTTTTTTGAAATACCACAACTACTCATCAATTTGTAGAGAGTAGGATCTTGGATATTGGGAGAATATCTCAGAGTACATCATCATAGTTTAAATGGCTTTCTCTATACTTCTATGTAGCCGCGATGTTCTTGAGAGGACGTGTGTAAGAATAGATTGAAGCATATGCGGGCGGAGAAAAAATCGCACCAATCAAATCGGGCCATTTTTAAAGTAGATGCGTTTTTGTTTCGTTATACAATTTCGATGCAGTCTCCTATTATACTTTTTCATAAAGAGGTTAATGAAAGAGACGAGCTAACAACATAGTTTAATAAATAATAGGTATTTACCTATGAAATTGCCGTTCTGCAGTACTGGCCATTTCAAATAAAAATAATTTTTGTTTGGCCAAGAATTCTAATTTCAAATTAATTTTATTTTAAAAACATGAAATTCTTTTTCCAAAAGTAGTCATTTGTTTATTGATTAGTATTACATTTTCATCGCATTTCAATCTTTTTTGTCATCATGCATACGTTAAAAATTCGAGTAATTATGGAATATGAGTACCGTCGTGGCAGCAACGCGGCACAAGCGGCACGCAACATCAACGACGTTTACGGAGCTAACACAACAAACCAACGCACCACCTGTTATTGGTTTGCTCGCTTCCGTTCTGGGAATTTCGACCTGAAAAATGAACCTCACGGTCGTCCGAAGACTTTGGTTGACAATGACGAATTAAAGGCGATTGTGGAAGCTGATGATACACAATCTACGGCTGAATTAGCAGCAGCTTTCGACGTTAGCATCAAAACAATGTTGGTCCATTTGCGTCAAATTGGCAAGGTAAAAAAGCTTGACAAATGGGCGCCCCACGAACTCAATGATCGCCAGCGCGAAGTACGCGTCGAGACGTGCCTTGCACTGCTTAACAAACACACAAATGAAGGAATTTTAAACCGCATTGTTAACTGCGATGAAAAATGGATTTGGTTTGATAACCGCAAGCGCTCAGCAAGTTGGTTGGATCCTGGTTCAGCACCTAAACAATGTCCTAAACGAAAACTTACCCCTAGAAAAGTGATGGTCACTGTTTGGTGGTCTAGCGCCGGTGTGATTTATCACAGCTTCTTACCAAACGGGGTGAGCATTACTGTAGATGTGTACTGTGAAAAACTGAACACAATGTTGGAGAAGCTGGCACATCTCCAACCAGCATTGGTCAATCGCTCGTCTCCGCTGCTCCTGCACGACAACGCGCGACCTCATACTGCACAGCAGACGGTCCCCAAGTTGCAAGAACTGGGGTTGGAAGTTCTCCTTCATCCGCCTTACTCACCAGACCTTGCGCCTACAGACTACTACTTTTTCCAGAATTTGGATAACTCCTTGGCGGGAAAAAAATTCAATACCCGAGAGGCAGTACAAAATGCCTTTGAAGAATTTGTTGCCTCCCGTCCAGCTGATTTCTTTAAGAAGGGCATCAATAAACTGCCACTGCGCTGGCAAAGATGCATTGATTGCATGGGTGATTACTTCGATTAAAACAAATAAAAAATACATGAAAAAAATTCGTTTAAATTTTTTCATACAAAACGGCAGTTTCATAGGTAAAGACCTAATAATATATAGATAATACTAATATATACTGGCGACAGTGAATTTTAGATTATACATCAAAAGTTACACACGTTTCTTCGCAATCTAGGAGTATGCTTACTTAAGCATTCTTACGTACGACTGCAAATTAAATTAAACTAATTACCGTACCTTTCTTGGAGCGACATTTCTTAATTGACCTTCGTGACAAGGCAAAGTTTCACATTTGTTCATTAAAATATAACGCTCTGTAACTTGAGTCCGATTCTAAAATTTATACTTATTTATATCATTTATTAATAGATGTATACTAAATATACTTTTAACAGCAATGTTATTAGATTATAACCGACAACAAAAAAAAGTGAGCAAAAATCTCACGATCAGAAGTGGGATTTTCTTATAGTAGTTCATAAAAATGATTGCACTATACTTGATGGAAAGTACGATGCAAGCCAGATACAACGGCGACCCTTAACAATAAATTAAATCAACAGCCATCATGCCTGCAGAGGTGCTTTTCAGGTATCGTTTGAAGGATCTAATATGCATCTAGGATGCAGTGATAATAAGATTACAGTATCTATTTTTTTATAGTAAGGCATATTGATTTTAAGGTATAATAGAAAGATGAAAGAAAGGTATAAAAAAGCCAGAAGACGACACAGATGATACATTTTGGTGAACACTTGTCGCTATGTTAGGTTGCACATGTAATATAATTATATGTATACGTATATTGTAGAGATATCTTTTAAACCTTATTTCTTAAAACTTCTAAGTTGATATAGATAAAATATGTTGAATATATTTTTATCGCTTATTTTGAAACTATTAATCTAATCGATGTCATTAATTTAACATAAATACTTTGGAAGTACATGCTGGAATAAATATCAAGTTTAATTTAGTAACGAAAATTTCCAGGCCAATATAAAATAGGAATAACCTTAAGTGAACCTTATTTTTAGACTTCTATTCACAAACTTTAGCTTATTACTTCTTATTTATCAATTTTCATATAAGGCTCCCGATATGGAAATATTATGTGGAGTGAAATTTATAACAGCGTTAATAAAAAGCGTTACGTTTTTCTGCACAAGGTACCTTGCGTATCTTTCACTTTAAAATCATGTATGTGTACACATACATCATCTTGCTTTTAGTCGGTCAGTCGGTATTTGCCTATTGCATATTCAAAGACAATCGTACTTAAGGAGTAAACTCCAGTCGTGCGTCCGAGCTGACAAACACACAAACTTTTTTTTCATTGTACGCTCACGGCTCATTATAAGATATCTGGTCGACCGAGCAAGACACCGGTCTAAAAAGAAGAAAAACTTGTAAACTTAGGTAAACTTGTTGTAACTTGTAGGTAAACTTGGAATGTAAGACATTATCTAAATACAAAATTTCATCCAAATCGTTGGAGCCGTTTCCGAGAAACCAATTACATATTATACAAGATGTCCCAGTACGAGACGATAGGCCGAAAATAGGTGTTAGTTTACGTGATGACAGTAATCAGAAAAGTATGAAAAAAATATAATACATATACTCACTTTAGAAATCATAGGTAATTTAAAAAATCGAGAAATTTGACACCCTGCGATGATCTTTCAAGTACCGTGACTACAAGCCTTTATATTTGTAAATGTTTTTCTTTGTAGTGTAAACCTTAAAGCCCTTCTTTAAATTATAGTATAAAATCAAAACAAAACTGCCTAAGTTATAAAGAAAATATCACTTTTGTTGCCAAATCAATACTCAATAATATTACATGAACTAACTTTAACTCAATAAAGGTACTGAAAAATAATAATATAAAAAAGGTAGATAAGACAAATAGAAAATCTAAGACAATATTAAAATCAGAAGGATGCTAATCTAACGCCAAGAGGTTACCGCAGCCTATAGACGCTTGTAATATCAGAGGTATCACTAACGCTATGCCGACCTTGAACCCCCAACCTCAAAAGGAACTCTGGAATTCCTACTCACTACAGAAACACTACACAAGGTTATTTGGCCGCGATCTTCTGTAGGGTGGAAGGTATTTCACCAGTTGGGCTGCCCAAGAAGAGAGAAATCTTCAAATAAATTGGAAGACTGAAAGCTTTAGGCTCATTGTTGGATTCGAACCTATGTTGTTAGACATGGAGTCTGAATAACACTACCAGCGAGGCATTATTGCTTCAATCGTCCCTATACGTCTAAAGGCAGAAAAATACTTTTAACACGACATGGGATACGACGTGGACAAAAAAAGACAGAATTATGCTATAAACGGAGATAAACAGGTAGCGCGACGTCACATCCGGTGTAAATAGTGTGTTTAATTAAGCCATACAAATGACTTTTCTTATTTCGTAAGGCAAAAGATCAAAAAATAATAATAACAATAATAACTTAACTCTATCTCTTAAATAACTCATATGTGCATAACGTTCATTGTTAACAAGTACTGTTTCTAGTAAATGGATGATGAAAATCTAACAATTAAATAGAAAGAAATATAATAAGTGAGTGAGTTATTAAATTTAGGGAGACTAGTTAAAAATATGTCGTGTTAACTTTAGTTAACTTCTTTATATCGCCTACACATTCTTTTAATGGGACTATTCTCCGATACATTATTGCTACAGGAGGAACGCTAAAGAATTCTTTATGTCTTACGGAACGAGTGGGCAACTTTATAATTGAGATTACCCAAGAATTCACTACCAAGAGTACCATTTACACTTTGTGAAGCGTACATAGGTCTGCAACATTTGATTTGACTCAACATGCGTCGCGTCGAGTTCTGTGTCATGGCGTTTGTTGATTTATTAATTTACTTATATACAGCTTGCCACATTTCTTAAGGTTCATGGTTACTACTCTACTATGATCATAGTGTGAAGTTATAAAGCCTTAACTTTCCTCAATATATAAGCTATAAAAGGAAAAAAAATTGTCATATCTGAATGATAACTTCCAGAAATTGGCGCGATCAAACAAACAAATAACTAGATATAATTGGTAGTATTACTTCCTACAACTAAATTAAATCGACGTCAGGTAAACATCTGTCGATGGCATCGCTCGTGAACACTATTAATCCAGCTTGTAATTTGACTCTAACAAACCGATCGGTTGTGATGTGTACAACAGGATTACATACGGTATTACCGGTGGACATTATAGGCAAATCTGTTCCGAGGTAACCGCAAATTAACATATCCTTTATTTAACGTTATATTTATTAATCATTAGTAATTATTTATCACTGTGAATGTTATTGAAAATTAAAATTAAATTATGCTTTTCGTAAATTATAATATGCACTTATAATTTTTTGGACAACATTTTATATATACGTACTTATTAATGAATAAGAATCACTTATTAATATGAGTCATGTCGGTAGAAGTAATATTTTTTTACAAATTTCCCGATGGACATACTATTTTGAAAAAATGTTGTCTGTCTGTTTGTATGTCCAGATATAATTTAAAAAACAGTTTGTCCGATTCTTATGAAATTTTGTACACGGAAAGTATAAGTACGTTATTCTTTAATTGATAGACTATAACAAACGTCAATAATAAATTCAGGAATCGTAAAAAAAAGAAGTTCTTAAACGAATTTCATGAAATTTTGTACACTGGAAGTATATGTTATTTCACAATTTATAGATTATATGAATTGTCAAAATTATGAGTTAAAATAAAATTACGAAATTTAAATAGCTACTGCGTAGCAACAAACGCGGGCGGAACCGCGGGATCATTGCTAGTAGTATATATAGCTAATTTTATACATGAGCTTTACTTAAGTTTATACTTAAGTTAAATGTTACTACAATTAATAAAAAAGTAAAACAATAACTTAACAGTCTGTGAAGTTGTGAACATAGTAGTGAAATTTATTAAAACCCAAATTAAGTACATCATACATAATGTCTTTAATTATAAAATTTGCAGATTTGTACTAAAACGTTTGATAGGTCGTCTACCATTAGCTTCAAAAATCGCCTTTAATTTGTCTTTGTGGACCATAGTCTCTAGGCGACCACGGGACTCAGTACTTAGCCTAATCATAATTTCCGAAACGAAAGCGATGCAGCCAGAAATGTGCCGTGCCGTGCGTGTTGTTGTATTTTCATTTTGTTTACCTCGACAATGTTGCGAGACGTTTTCGAAGGTTTCTTTCACGACGGAATTCCTATACACAAATAACTCGTATTTTGAACGGGTCCATGCTGATGAAAACCACTTTAATTCGATGAAAACAAATAATTCACACTACTCATCAAACAAATAACTGAATTCGAAAATAGAATTCCATAGTTTTAAAATCAAATTTGTTTAAGACTAGCAACCGCCCGCGGCTTCGCATATTTACAATTAATACGAAAGTAATAAAAATAACTTATTACTATCCCTAGATAATATAGCTTCCTGTTACGGAACTAAACAGATTAGTAATTTCAGAGATGCATACAAACTGTACCTTACTTTACACTAGTAGTAGTCTTTGTAGTATAGTCGAGAATTCTCAGCCAAACCGCAGACAACTAAACAGTCAGTACTACTAAACGGCAATTTCATAAATATCTACCTATTATTTGGACATTATACGTCCTTTTATTTGATTATCATCAAAAAATATTTTATACATTTTAGACGCTAAGGCCCTGTATTTTACACTATATGTATTGTTTACAGTTATTATAATCATTATTATTAGATATACAGAGAGGGAGTCACTTCCAGACAACGTAATCATTCAGTAATGAAGCACCCTATAACAATACCCTTTAGATAATAAAATTTGCTTAACATGATTCTTGATCTTAATGTCCAGGAAATCTGTAATTAAAATAAGCATAGGTATAAATATAGTTTAAATAACATAAATATATATTATAGATGAAACATAAATTAAAAAATTTCGTTTAACTGCAGCGCACCAATTAAACGGTTCTGCCAATTCCAAACCCGGTTACTAGTTTTAAATTCAGAAAAATAATGGCCGTAACGGGAGGATGAACTCTAGCCGAACCGCGTCACTTGAAGCGGAGTACCGTGTGAGATTAAAGGCTTACCCGGCTGTAGGCAAACAAATTGCCCATCTAATGGGGGTAGTGTGGGGCAAGCCGCGATTTCGCCCGGGCCACCGATAATCCCGAGCAGTTAAGAGTTTCAACCCGTTTTGTTTGCCTTACTTTGATTAAATCGATGGTATCTGTTTTGATCTAGGCTTTGAAAGGTTTACTAAATAGTTTCAATAGGATGAGTAAGTGACGCGTTGAAACTAAAGAATTGCTCTAAATTTCAATATCGACTTAATTATTTTGGAAAGATGCTTAGATATTATAGCTGTTCCTTGAATTTATAATCTAGAATTTAATAAGTATTATTTAAAATTGAACAAACATTAAGAAGTATTTACGGTGTATTATATTACGACCGTCTGTCCGTAATATAATAAACTGTAATGTGTATATTAATATGAAGTTATTAAATGATGTCAATTAATATTAATAAATCATTGCTAAGCTAATAGTACTGGAATAAATACCATATCTACCTAACATAAAAATCAAAAATCAAAATCAAAATATCTTTTATTCAATTTAGGCCCTAAGAAGGCACTTATGAATGTCAAAACACTATCACCGGTTCGGAAAACATCCCAGACGTCGAGAAGAACCGACAAGAAACTCGATCGGGTTTATCTTATTATTTTTTTAAACTGGTTATACAGTATTTAATTATTTACAGTTATTATCATTGTCAGTAGATGTACAGAGAGGGAATCACATCCAGACATCACCATCATTCACGTAATCAGCCACCCTATATACCCCTTTGACAATAAAAACTGCTTAACAGAGTCTTGAACTTATTATCCGGCAAATCGCTAACGTTCGAACTGGGATAGGCAGAAAAGATGGGGTACCACTTTATTACATCCTCCCAAATCTGTTTCGCTTGTTTTTTTTTCGGTTTGACTACACTGTTAGCTATAAGGGCATTGAAGCCGCAGAAGGCTTTGAGAGTTCTGCGGGCTTGGGTCGCTTGTTTTACATCCACGTCGTTTTTAGGTGCTTTCTACATTTGTAAACCGTACTTTTTATATTTGATCCAGATAAGTCGGTCTCGGTTGGTCTCGATTATGCTATTATACATACCATACAAGAAATGCAAGAAGTCCTTGTAGGTGGCCATAAACCGGTCCAAAGATGAGGCCTGGGAGGAGCTCCTCCAGACGCTGGTAGGGACTCCGTGGGGCGCCCATATCTAGTAGCCAGAAAGAAGTTTCGAAGCCAGACCCCCGCTTTAACGGATACCCTCAGACGGAGGTCACAGAGAAGGTTGTGGACACCTAGTTTCCCGACCCTCCGGAGCTGCTCTTTGCATCAATGCCTCTCACAAGGAGTGCTGATGCAGAGGAGCCGGTGACTCCTCCCCTGGTTACTAATGAAGGGTTGGCAATGGAGCACCTCCGCACCACGCGGAAGGCACCAGGTCTGCACAGGATCCCGGGCCGTGTCCTAGCGGCGGCTTTGGACCACATGGGGGAAGAGATTTCAGAACTGTTCGAACGATGTCTTAAAGCTTAAAGATGTTATTTTATTGAACTACATCAGTCAAAGCATATTATAATTATGACTCTAGCTTTTTCCCGCAACTTCGTCTACATGTTTTTTATACATAGTATGCCCTTCTCCAGGTCCCAAGCTATCTTTATGTTAAATTTCATTCCAATCGGTAACAGACAGACAGAAATATTTTGCATATTACATCTAAATTATAAACTTATAAATATTTTCAACATCTCTAATAATAAATAAATTTTAAATATAATACTATTTTAGTACACCTAAATAAAGTGAAATTACTATAAGTATTGGATACCAACTTATAATATTAGCGTGGATTATATTATGTTCCATTTGAAGTTGTTCATATGTTAAATTAATTTCAGAAATAGCATCTTTGAGACGGCTGAATCATAAACACCACTTTCAGTCCAATCAACAGATACGAACTGTGTTTGTTTACAATATCTCAACATCCTTACCCCTACTAAATGTTACTGTAATACTTTATGTTATCAATAAATTAGTATAATTTGAAATGCACATTTTTTATTCAAAATTAATCTTACAAAACTACATAAGACGAGTCATAGAATATTCTTTAGATTATTATTTATGTTCATAAATAAAAACGGTTAATCTATTAATGAAATCTATGCTCAAGAAATTGTGTTTTCTGTTTGTCTGTTTGAACGCGCTAATCTCCGGAACTACTATTCATAATAGATAAATTGTTTGCATTTTATAACCTGTTTACTGAGGAAGATTAAAAACAATATAACATTATGCTACGACTTCATACTTAAACAACAGAATATGGGTTATTTCTAAAAAAACTAAAGAATACAAAAGTATGTGAGTACGTGAGTACAAAGCAGACTCAATATTCATAAAACTAATTTAGCAACAAAGGATCTCTTGAGTTGAGCCCCTTATTTTATCTAAGAGAATCCTAGTAAAGGCAAGAAATAGTTCTGTTTTTATTCGCTACGTACTGACTGTTAATCTACAATACTCATATACGGTTCTTTACTTATTATGTTAATTTACAAAATATGTTGCTAGTTCGTTTTTTGTGCAGTTTACCACGCAAAATAAATTTTTTGTATCTTTTTTAATCTATACTTACTAATAATAATCTATACTATAATATAACTGCCTCGTTAGCCTAGTTGTCGCAAGCCCGACTCCTCCATCGAGGTCCTGGGTTCGATTCCCAGGTTGAGCAAAGTGTTATTGGATTTTTCTAATTACTTTATCCAAATTTTCTTTTCTACTTCTGCCTGAAATAATAAAAAAGTTATTTCGTCTTTCTGCAACAAAAAACCTTTGTTATTAATTGTTGAGTTGAACCTGGAAATGTAATGAATTCTCAATAGTAGCTCGGAGTTTGGCTTTGTGTCCGATTAATGGCCCCCTATTATATGGGACCTAAAAAACATACTCGGCGAACTGTGGGTGTACACTAGTACACCTCTGCCAAACCCTTCGGGGATAGAAGCGTAATGGTATGTTATGTTATAATTAATACGATATTCAATTTGTTTCAAAAGGTATCGTAAATTTATGTTAGGCGATAAACGGTTTTTACCAAGGAAAATATTGAAGTACTTAATCTTACTCGATTGGATCGCGATCGCCATATTACGTTATGGTGAAAACCTGTCGCTACTTCAGGTATTGTCTTTCACCGTAATACTAAAAAGTCGCAAAGCGACGGTGACTGTTGTCTTCATCTCTTTTTGTACTTTTCTTTTCGTTAGATGCAGTCACATTCCCAGGAAAAAAGTTCCCAAAAATAAATATAAAAAATGTGTTAGAAATGTTTGAATAGTATTGAAGGTTTTAGGTTTCTTTAGTTGTGTTTATCAATACTTTTATTTAGATTCCATTTTGATGTAATAAAACCTTCGTCCTTCCGATCAGCCACGTTAAATGTAAACAGAGATTAGTTCTATCGAATGGTTTTCTAATTCCATTCGTTCATTATTTGGACCGCATCTGGTTAAATCCAATTTACTTTTGGGCGCGCAACTAAAGAGATTTAAATTCAATTTCATTCGAAATCTAAATTGAATACACAGCTCATTAATATTATTTTAATTACATTAAATTGAATATAATATCTTGTAAGGATAAGAATAACTTACCCGAAATAATTACCTTGTACAATGTTTGAAATATTGTTATTTCATTGTGTTTTGCAGCAATAATGCCTTAGCTTTCGCTAAAGGAAAACATCGTGATGAGACCATAGCATGGTAGTGGGACAATCTTCTAATTCCACCTGGCTAGCTACCACCCTTTGTCACCAAGCACCTATAAAAGTGTTCCGGCATCTGCCCTAGACAGCCAGTCCACCACTAGAGTTCATGTACCACAATATACATACATCTAAATATATGTAAAAGAAAATCGTCACTGACTGACTGATCTATCAACACATAGCTGAAACCACTATTGAACGGATTGTGCTGAAATTTGTCACACAGATAGCAATTATTCATGAGCTATACATCTGGTAAGAACGGATTTTTGAAAATTCAACCCCTAAAGGGGTGTTACGATGGTTCAAAATTTGTATAGAATGGATATTTGGGCGAATAAATTTAACACAGGTGAAAGTGTGGGGCACAGTTATTATAGTGTAAACGTTAGCACACCATGGTGTAGCGTTTAAATATTAACATCAATGTAGTTAGACGCTTCGAACACACATAGTCCAAAGACTGTTTAATGGAATTAAATAGTTTGAGATCTCGCAAGTAAAGTAAAACTCTATTGTTGGCATTTGTACGACTTGTGAATTTTAGTAAATCAATAAAGAAGAATACACACAATAAAAGTATTTGTATACGAGAAAATTGAACAAGTTTAAAGGCTTTATATTTACGAGGTGAAACGGTACTCCTTATTAAGGAGGAAACACAATTACGCAGCTCGAGCAATTTAAGAAGATCTAGCATCGTTTAATTGCAGCGGTATAAATTGTCTTTTGAACAGACAATTTCTTGGTTCACGGTTTATAGGTAACTATTAAAATTTTGCACAGTTTGAAAATGAGTATTCCTTACATACTTAGCATTGTAAATGGTACTTTATTAATCTCAATATTAATAGTTTCTTGGTCTCGGAAAATATAAACTTCATTATATTTTTTATAATAATTAATCTGTGACAATTCATTGCTTGGGTTTTTTGAGGGATTTTTTTAAAGAGAGGTGTGAACACTAAGTTTCTTCAGAGATTCTTGTAGCCTATCAATTGACCTATGATATAAGCTTATTATATAATTTCTCAATAATAATTAAAACGACAAATATTTAAAGTAACAAAAAAAACTGTATCAACGTACGGGTTAGTGGGGTTGTTCTATACATTTTGTATAAAACATCGTTCGGGTTTTACATATGTAGTAAGTGCGGAATAATTAATTTTCCTCTCATTTTAGACTATAGAGGATATTTGTGCTGAAATGTAAAACGATAAATACTTAAAGTAACAAAAAACAGCCTATTAATAGATGAATGACATTAGGAAAATAAATAATCTCCGAAGAATAAAAAAACATAATGATGTCAGATAAGAAATTATGTTTGAATAAGTCGAGAGTCGTTGATTGAATCCCCCGAGCATCTTCCGTGCTTTATTAAATATTTACAATCTATTCAGGTTTTATATTAATTTTACAAAATCCTCTAGTGCTTGTTAAGTATGATCTGTTAATGTGGATATTTTAATAAGTTTCGTGCATTTTTATAATAAGATTATTTAATTTATATGTATTATATTACCAAAAAAAAACCTATTATGATGATTATTCCAAAATACTTTATATAATTTATCATACGATAAGCAAATGAGACAATTTATTACAAAATTTATAAGAAACAAAATAACATTTTGATATAAATATTTTATTTAACAATAATTGTATCATAGTCTACAAACTCAAACTATATCGTTCACATCTAAAAATACTTTGAAAACTGCATATTACATTCGACCGGATATTGAATAGACTTCCCTGTGGAAACTATTGAATATTTCACAGTAGTGTCGCTTTCCTACTATAGAATATTTGTTATACAGAATATATTCACTTGTATACATCGGGTGTCCGCCGGGAAGGTAATTTGTTTTTTTGTTTGTATGTTTGTTGTTGCCGACTTTGTTTTGCCGCCACTTTGGTAAACATTAGTCTTGACAGTTCATATTTGGCAGTCGTGAAGTAGGCACGTGGCAAATTTATTGTGGAAAAATATTCGATAAACCAACGTGTTTTAATCGTCATTTTGACCTGGGTACAATTCGCTTTCCTATGATGTATAAGCGATGTGACGCAGTCTTCCGCATCTTGAAATCTTCTCATCTCCAGCGTTTTACAGATATGTAAATTGTCGGATATCAGCGAGCATTCCTCGTCTAGGTAGGTATACTCATCGTTTCCAAGTATCAGGTATTTGGATTTCGGAACAATGGTTAAATTATTTTGGTCGGGAATGGAATAGAGGTGTATAAGATCATATATGTTTTTATTAATAGCGGGTATTTCTAATATAAATGTTAAAGTGTGTTCTGTACTGTAAGCTCTAACCTTAATTGACTTTTGGATCAAATGTATGTTACCTATGTCTATTTTGGCTACTGGTGCAAAAGAGTATAATTTCTGTAAATTTCTAATTTCTTCTAGGAGACTTTGCGGGTTGATAATAGAAGGATGCATTACTCCTAATTGAGAGAATGTCATTGCGTCTTCCAAAATCATTAATCGATCTAAAACTAACTGTAAACTAAAATTTATCTGTACGTATAACTCTAAGAAATGTAACTTATTGATTATCGAATTTGTACTACGAGTAATGTTTTGCAAAAATTGTTCTAAATTCTTTTGATTCTTGTTAATTTTATCTAAATGACGACTAAACTCGTTAATTGAACTACGTGCTAACACGAGGCTTTGTCTTTGTGCGCTTTGTGTGTTATCTACTTTATTTCTAATATCAGAGATTTGTTTCTCAAACTCTATTGCGTCCTCGTAGTCTAAATTTCCGGTAATTGCCTTAACTATAGATCCTAAGCCATTAATTATACCACGCCTAATTCTAGTTTTCGGTATGATAGTCATTATTTTCCTACTAATTTTTGATAGTGACAATTCAATTTGCTCTTTGTAAGTTTTATGTAGTTCTACGGAAGCGGTGCTACTTTCGACGACCTTAGTATTTGCGTATAAATCCATAAGTCTTACCGAAGTTGTATATAAATCAGTGATGTTGTAAATGCAAGCAAGGTTAAAGTAATCTATCATTTTGAGAATTTCTCCTTGTTTGAGCAAAAGGATGCCGTTATTTTTATCAATGGGTTGAATTATTATGTCTGCGGTTGCGTTGAGCACGAGGGCTCCTGCGATGATGATCCTGGAACAAGATGAGGCCTACGTAGTAGTTTAAAATGCACTCTAATAGATTTGGAATTTGGATGATTTCCTATTATTTCAGCAACACTATTGGGGTGTAAATGAATTATCTTATACGGACCTTTAAATACTGGCTTCGTTTTATCGCTGCGCGCCGTTTTCGCCACCTGTTTATAAACAACTTCACCTATTTTAAACATTATGTCCTGTGCTTCCTGGTTTCGCTTGGCTATAATCTGCTCCTTATTTTTGGACATATGTGCGGCAACACATTCTTGTACAGCCTCAGCGTTCCTACGATGTCTTATAACATAATCTTGATAAAATTCTTTAGGATAAATAAGTTCTAAAGGATTTCTAGACGCTGTATGGCCAAATAATAGCTCGTGTGGTGTATATCCTGTTGTAGTATGTATTGTATTATTGTATGCTATAACGGAATATTTCATGATGGTTTGTATAGGGTCTTCTTTATTGGTTATCCTTTGTATTCGTATAATTTCACCTATAGTGGAATGGAATCGTTCTATAGGAGAGTTAGAATTTGGGTTGTAGGGCGTTGTAAAGTGTATGTTGATGTCATGTAATGCGCATATGTCTTTTATGACATCATTATCAAATTTGCTATCAGAATCTGTCGTAATTTTTGTAGGTAATCCTAGTGTAGAGAAAGCTTGAATTAATGCATCTGCTACATGAATACTACTAGAGGCATTTAAAGGTATTACTTGAACGTATTTAGAAAAATTATCTATAATGGTCAAAAATGTGGCACCACCTGTGGAATATAGATCCATAAACATATGTTGCATAGGTTTTGTAGGTGTTTCAGTAAGAGCTAACGGGGGTTTTAATGGATTTCTCTCGTATTTACTTTTAAGACAGGTATCACATTGGTTAATAAATCGTTGTATTGTAAGCAGCATATTAGGCCAGTGGTAATTTCTATGTATTTGCTTGTATGTTTCCTGAATGCCGCGATGCATAGTCTTACCTTCATGATACTTCTTAATTAATTCCTGTTGCTCTACTTTATTTTCGATAACTGTAATACGCGATGTACATCTGAATAATTTTGGACCTCTTTCATTAAAAATAGTTGTATATACTCGAGAGAAAGCGAGATACAGATTTTCATCGTAAAAGTAGCAGTGAAAAGTACGATCAGCAATAGTGTGTTCCTTTAAGAACTGAACTATTTCTGATTCTGTGTTATTAATAGGAATAAATACATCTTTTATGACTGTTCTTGTATTTGTTGACCTATCATCTACTCTGTATTTTGTGCCGGGGCTAGACCTTATGTGAAATTGTTTTAGTTGTCTATCTATGGCATCATTTACGATTGGTATACCTTTATTCTCATTATCTGCTTGTGTGTGGTTTGTGGAAGTTAATAGCTCGGGGTCATCTATAGTGGCGTTTTCTGATACCTCATCTCGTTGGGGTGAGAGGATTAGTCCTGATACAATTTCACTGTCTATGTCCATATCACTGCACGAGATCTTGTCCGTCTCAGGTCTGTTGTCAGTATTCGTTGCCGTACGTGTATTGTCAAATATCCTATTTATCATCTCGTCATCTTCATTATCGTCAAGGTTAACAGCTAAAGAATCTATACTATTATGAAAAATTTTTGCTCTTGAAAGGGCGTCAGCGTTGGTATTTTGTTTGCCTTTTTTATAAATTATCTTATAATCATATTCCGCGAGCCTAAGCCTCCAACGCGTTAATTTCGAGTTCGGATCTTTTAATGACATAAGCCATGTTAAAGGTCTGTGGTCGGTGTAAATAGTGAATTTCTGTCCATACAAATAGGGTCGAAAGTATTTTATAGCCCATACAATTGCCAATAACTCTTTCTCAATCGTAGAGTATCGGCTTTCGGTATCCGACAAAGTCCTAGAAGCGTAAGCTACAGGTTTATCTGAACCGATGTCTCCTTGAGAAAGAACTGCACCGAGAGCAACGTCTGAGGCGTCGGTTGTCAGAACAAAAGGCTTATCAAAGTCGGGGTACTGTAATATCGGGGAATTTGTTAATATTTCTTTACATTTATTAAAAGCGTCTAAAAATTCCGGTGAATGTACTACTTTACGATTCTTTTTAAGACAAAGTGTCAAAGGTTTAGTCAGTTTTGCAAAGTCTTTTATAAATTTTCTATAGTATCCGATTAGGCCTAAAAAGGATTTTACGTCTTTGTGAGTACACGGTAAGGGATAGTTAAGTACGGCTTTAATTTTGTCCTTATTCGGTTTTAGTCCTTGGTCCGTTAGTTCGTGTCCTAGAAACTCAACTTGTTTTTGTAAAAATCGAGACTTTTCTAGTTTAATTTTTAAATTGTGGGTTTTAAATCTTTCAAATACTTGTTTTAATTTCTCAACGTGCTCTTGTAGTGACGTAGAAATCACGATGACGTCATCTAAATATGTGAAAACATTTTCAATTCCTCTTAAGATGTGATCCATTAACCTTTGAAATGTACTGGGGGCATTTTTGAGGCCAAATGGCATTCTCAAAAATTCGTAATGCCCGCGTTCCGTTGTAAACGCCGTTTTTTCGATATCGTTAGGGTGCATCTCTAGTTGGTGGTAACCACTAGCTAAGTCAAGGGTCGTAAAGTATTGTGCCCTTCCTAGTCTGTCGAGTATGTCATGGATATTCGGTAAAGGGTATTTGTCCTCAATAATCCTGTCATTTAATCTTCTGAAGTCAATAACAAGTCTCCACGTTACGTTACCAGATGTATCAGGTTTCTTTGGTACTATATGCACTGGGCACGCCCAAGGTGAAATACTTTCCCTAATAATTCCCTGCTTTAACAGATTTTCTACTTGATTTTGAATTTCTTTGCGTTGTTTGGGTGGTTGCCTATAACTTCTTACAAAAATTGGTGTTTCATCATTAAGTCTTAATTCATGCTTTACAGAATGTGTAAATGACAATGGAATATTATCAGAAAAAAATATCTCTCTGTATTGATAACAAATCCTCATTATTTCTCGCCTTTCTTCTTCATTCATGTGATCATTATGAATATTTTTTAAATTTTCACAAAGTTCCTTATCTAAATCTAAATCTGTCCTTAAAAAATTTACTTCGCTATGCTGATTAATCATATTTTCAAAAAATGGTTTAAGCTTATTCGGATATTTATTTAAAATTATTTTCTTTTCATCAGTAAAATTTATAACAGTTGTCTTAAATGCCCCATTCATCACGTCCACTATTGCTGCTGGAGATCTTAACCCCTCAGACCAATAGTGATCATCACATAAATACTGTCCATCAGCGTAGTTAGTTTTAACCACAATAACCTTTTCACACTTTGGTTCTATTCTAATGTTTCTAACTGGGTAGTTTAAGTAAATTGGTATATTTGCATTTGGTGTATGTAATAATCTGTCGCTTAAATTAATTGTGCAGTTAAGCTCTTTTAATAAATCCATACCTATTAAGCCCCTATATTTAGGATCGAAATCGAATAATAAAAATGTGTGTGTTTTATTAATGTTAAATTCCACCGGAAGGGGAAGTGACGCTACAAGGTCGTGTTGAGTGACTGCATGAGCGCTCCTTACCTGAAATGGTTCATGTTCAATGTAATTTTCAAATTCCGTGTTTTTTATAACAGCTGGTGAGATCATGCACCGAGAGGCACCTGTATCCAACAAAAATTTGCCTCCAAATTCATTTAAAATTATATAGGGCAGATGGTCCTTACCGTAATGGTTTACGTTGATTGTTTTAGCTAAGTCTGTTGGTCGTCTTCGACGTCCTGGGTAAAATCCTCCTGGTACGTTTCTTCGTCCACCAAGGCTGGGAGTGACACTTCGTGTTCCTCTGTGCTATTGTTTTCATAATACTCACCTTGCGTGTAGTAGGGTTGCTCGCTAGACGAATAAAACAGTTGTTGTGCATACTGCGGCTTTTCCGGCTTATTCACTGACCTCATAGTGACGTCAGATGTGTCTTTTGGAAAGTTTGCCTGTTGATGTGGTATATTCTGTTGTTGGCGTCTAAAGTTTCCAGAAGTCCTAAAGTTTCCTGAACCACTAGGTCTAGAATTCGGCTGACTATTGCCGGGTGATACTTGTTTTCCTGGTGTGTTATATTGTGGTTGTGTATTAAAATGTGTTGGAATTGGTTGATATAGCTGTGGTCCAAAATTATGCGGGTTTGTATTAAAATGTGTCGGAGTTGTTTGGTATAGTTGTGGTCTAATATTAGGCTGATTTATCTTTGACTTTGCTTGCGAATAAAACTGATTTTGTTTTTTATAATTTATTTTGGCTTCTTCTTGCCGTGCTATTACTATGGCCGACTCAAGTGTCTCCGGTTTCATTATTCTAACGCCTAAAGATACCTGAAAGTCTAAATGGTTCGTATATTGTTCTATCACCATCTCTTCATAATAAGTTTTATCAGTGTGTTTACCTACTGAGTTTAAAGTATCGAGCAACGCCCGAAGTCTCCTACCAAATGTTTCTGCGTCCTCATTTTTAAAACGAAACGTTCGAGTCAGTTCTTGCATTACTTGAATTTCATTTCTAGGTTCCCCTAATCGTTTTTTTAAAGTATCTTTAATAGCAGCCCACGAGGTCAAGGAGTCCTCATATGCAATTGCGTCAGTTGCAGCTCCAGCTAGTCTGGATTTTATTAAACATACTAACGTGGGATGTGCTTGCACATTAATCTCGAAAAGCGTTAATATATTATCTACTTGCCTAATATAATAGTTTAATAATCGGGGATTGCCATCGTATTTGGGTAGTAGTTCCCCAATTACTTTTATCAATTGTGCCGACTCCGTAAGCGACATCATAGCGTGAAGTTTTATATTTTACAAGAATCAAAAGACAATAGCTCGGATATCGGATGACCGCGCTTATCTGTTATGATTCACTGTACGGTGTACGTCTATAGCAATTTTAGCTTACGACAGAAACACTTTAACACAATATGATATATATATTTAAAAAAAAAAAAAAAAATACACAATATAGACAGGAAATATGACAAAAGGAACTTGGATAAACGAGAGTACTCACCAAGCCAGCATTCTGCCTCTCCTGCCGAGTCTTGTTGTAGGTACACCAATTCACTCACACAGGATCTTCAATTTTCAGAAAGTCCTTTCAAAGAGTTCGTACACGCACTTTAAGTTCTTATTATGATCGCGGTAGTAACGACTTAGAAACCGTTCACTTTGCCGAAAATTTTATCCGACGAAAAGTGCCGCGATCCTACCGACTGCGCCAGTTATGATAGGCGGTACGAGTTTAAATTAAAAAAAGATTTATTTTAAAAGAATTATAATAGGTGTTTACACTTATGGTTCTTAAACAAGACTAACTTAAAATTAATTAAAGTAATAATCAAGTTGGAGTCACGCCGTCGTTTCCCACGATCGCAATCTGCATGGTCAGCGATCCCACGGTCTGTATCCGCCGGTCCCAAGGCTTATGACGTGGTAACTACGTACGGGTTAGTGGGGTTGTTCTATACATTTTGTATAAAACATCGTTCGGGTTTTACATATGTAGTAAGTGCGAAATAATTAATTTTCCTCTCATTTTAGACTATAGAGGATATTTGTGCTGAAATGTAAAACGATAAATACTTAAAGTAACAAAAAACAGCCTATTAATAGATGAATGACATTAGGAAAATAAATAATCTCCGAAGAATAAAAAAACATAATGATGTCAGATAAGAAATTATGTTTGAATAAGTCGAGAGTCGTTGATTGAATCCCCCGAGCATCTTCCGTGCTTTATTAAATATTTACAATCTATTCAGGTTTTATATTAATTTTACAAAATCCTCTAGTGCTTGTTAAGTATGATCTGTTAATGTGGATATTTTAATAAGTTTCGTGCATTTTTATAATAAGATTATTTAATTTATATGTATTATATTACCAAAAAAAAACCTATTATGATGATTATTCCAAAATACTTTATATAATTTATCATACGATAAGCAAATGAGACAATTTATTACAAAATTTATAAGAAACAAAATAACATTTTGATATAAATATTTTATTTAACAATAATTGTATCATAGTCTACAAACTCAAACTATATCGTTCACATCTAAAAATACTTTGAAAACTGCATATTACATTCGACCGGATATTGAATAGACTTCCCTGTGGAAACTATTGAATATTTCACAGTAGTGTCGCTTTCCTACTATAGAATATTTGTTATACAGAATATATTCACTTGTATACATCGGGTGTCCGCCGGGAAGGTAATTTGTTTTTTTGTTTGTATGTTTGTTGTTGCCGACTTTGTTTTGCCGCCACTTTGGTAAACATTAGTCTTGACAGTTCATATTTGGCAGTCGTGAAGTAGGCACGTGGCAAATTTATTGTGGAAAAATATTCGATAAACCAACGTGTTTTAATCGTTAAAACATTTAATCAAAATCAATCATCGATTACTGTGACGATGAGAAAGTTACGTGAAATTTTTGGGAGAAACAACGTGCCAACAAAACGCACTATTTATCGTGTAGTGAATAATTTCGAAGAAAGAGGGTCTGTAGGTGATAGGCCCAGGCATGGACCACAACTTACTGCAAGATTGGCTGAAAACATTACTGCTGCTCAAGAAAGTATACCGCGTGAAATGTGTGAGAATGTAATGAAAAATGTGCTCAAAAGGGATCGCATTTGTGAGGCTAACAGAGACGGACATTTATCTGATATTGTATTCCATACCTAATTGCCGACATTAAATAAAACATTTATCAATATAAGATCCATTCTCTTTCATTTAATCAAAAATTATAAACAAACAAAGAAGGTAATACCTTCCCGGCGGACACCCTGTATTAAATATGTCATGATCTCAATATACTATTTAAGCATAAGTAAAGACCATGGAATTATGATCTTGACTTGTTCGATAAGTTATACAGAAATATTAAACAAACAGTTTAATACTTACCACTTTACTTAATGACCACACATAATAACAAAAGCCCGGGCAGGCTGACGCCTCAATGCAACATTAGAAGCAGATTGACCCCTATCATTTTCTTTTCTGTCTGACTGTACTGTTAGCCTGAGGGACCCTAAAACTAGAGCCTCTGACAACTTTTACAGCTTCACCGTGGCTAGGGCGAGCACTTAAGGCACTCAGCCAACCCCTATAACTCGGCTCCCTGCGCTTTATAGGAGCACCACCGCCGCACCTTCACAGTACCTCCATCGTACCTCCACCACGCCAGCAGTATACCACGAGCGATCTTATGTTGTCAAGTGCTATACCAAGTGCTATACCAAGTGACATACGATAGAGGTATCACCATCGAGGAGACAAGTTCAGAGAGATTTATAATTTGTAGTGTTACACTTATTAGTATTTTATTATGCTTACAATTGACATAAAAAGTGTGAACTATTTTATGACGCCTTTACTTTTATTAAGCATAACTACAGACTTTATAAAAAGCGTCACAACTTTCAAACATAGAGAAAACGACCAATACGAAATAAAAAAAATATTTAAAAATAGACAATGTGTAACAATGAGTGATGTTCTAATAATATGCACATTAAAAAATCGAATTAAAAATAAGCAATTACCAGGTCAGAGAATAATTACATTACGCTCCAAAATATTTTTTTTAATAAAACCTTTACAGAAAATGGTTACAGTTTATATGAAATTATCAAATGTATTATTAGTTATACACAAAGGACACTTGATTAGTACAAGACGCGGTGACCCAACGGCAATCTCTAACAACCCCTTACAAGTACGTATCATCGCGAACCTTTGTTATTGGATCTTTCAATACATCTATCTATCGCTATAAATCGGTAGTTACGTCTGTACATGTAATATTTTTTCCAAATTTCCCGATAGACATACTATTTATAGGACACTGATCAAGAATATGCCATTACATTTTTTTTGTCAGTCTGTTTGTATATCCAGATTTAACACAAAAATGCATACCTACGTACATACATAAATCACGCCTATTTCCCAACGGGGTAGGCAGAGACCACGTCCTTCCACCTGCTACGATCTTGGCATACCTCTTTCGCTTCTTTGATATTCATTAATCTTTTCATGCATGCTCGTCGGTTTAGAGTACTCTTGACCTTACTTTTCTTCAGAACGTCTCTGATTTGATCGATAAATGTTCGTCTAGGCCTTTCTCTTCCAACGATTCCTTTCACACTCGCATCATAAATTTGTTTAGTTATTCTTCTTTCATTCATCCTCTCAATCATCCTTTCACACCACAAAGCTCTATTCACACTATTTCTTATCCTGTCACTCAATTTCACTCCTAACATACATCTTAGCGCTCTCATTTCTACTGCATTTATTTTACTTTCATGATTTTTCTGCCACATCCAGCTTTCACTTCCGTACATGAGTGTTGGAATCAACACTCCTCTATGCACAGCCAAACGAGTTTTCATAGAAATCCTCTGGCTGCTCATAAAGGAGTGTAACGCCCCATTCACCATATTACCGGCATTTACTCTCCTTCCTATATCACTCTCACACTTTCCATCCCTGGTAAACATCAATCCCAAGTATACAAACTCACTTACTTGCTCCAGTTCATCCTCATCAATCCGGACACATACTTCTGTCATATTTTCTTCTATTTCTAACACCAAAACTTACGTCTTCTTTGCATTTACTTTCATTCCCTTTCTTTCCAAAGCCTCATTCATAATAGTTACCATCGCTTGTAAATCCTTAGCCGACGATACAAGTAAAACTTGATCATCAGCGTAAAGAAGACATTTATTTATTTATTTATTTATTTACATAATTGGATGGCCAGTGGCCAATACACAAAAATAACATTATAATTTTTAAAAAAATTTGATACATTTATCAGTGTATTAGGCCTTTGAAGGCCACCACCGCATGCTTTAATAATGACCAAAACAAATTAAAAACAAATGATAAACAATAATAATGCATGCTTTACAATCACAATAAAATTAAAATTAACAATCCACAGTACAATAAAATAAAAATAAAACAAACACTACAATAAAATAAAACAAAATAATAAAATAAAATTAAAATTATAAATTGACAATCAATAATTTCATAAATTTAATTTAAACTTGTTTGGCTCTCAAGAACCTCAGAACATTATTATGAAAAACCTGCAATGAGTCTGAAAACAAATCAGCCGAGTTACAGAGGAGGTTATAAGAGCGTGACAATCTGCACACCATGGTGTTAAATCCGAGATTTGTCCTTGCTTGTCGTGTATGGAATATGGGTATCTTATATCTGGGATATCTACTGGGTGTCCTAATTTTGAATTTCTGCAGTAATTGTGGACAGTCTATTTTGTTATTAAAAATTTTGTACAAGAACAACATGTCCATAAGCTGTCGACGACCACTGACGACTGTAATTTGACAAGTAACTCGTTCATTCTCAGTCCACAATCACTCTTTTTCAAATCTGTTAAACAATTTATCCATTAATAGGTTGAACAGCCATGGAGACGCTACACATCCCTGTCTGACACCCTTTTGGATATCAAACCATTCAGTGTATGCTTCATTTATTCTAACACAAGCACTGGAATCCTCATAGAGAGATTTCAATGCTTGTATCAGCTCCCCGCCAACCCTATGCCTAGACAATGCCAACCACAACTCCTTCCTCATCACTTTGTCACAAAAATGGCTTGACCGATTCTCATGAAATTTTGTACACGGGAAGCTTATGTCATTGGTCAATTGATAAGCTATAAAAATTTCAATATTAAATTTAAAAATCGTAAAAAAAATCAAAAAAATATTTTCGTTAATTCGTAATCGATTTCGATGAAATTTTGGACCCAGGAAGTATAAGTCATTTTATGTTTCATAAGATAAAAGAATAGTTAATAATAATTTTTGAAATTTTTTTTTTTTTCAACATAATAAATTTATTTTCATTCACAACCTATTTGGATAGGGATGCATACGACATTTTATAATTGATAGGATGAAATAATTATTGGCAATAACATTTATTTTTTTATTTTCGCTATTTTTTTACGTGATGTGATATATAAGTAATTCCATCATTGATAGGATATAAGAATTGTCAATAATATTTGAAATCGTAAAAAAATTATATAATTTTCAACTAATTATGATGAAAATTGTACACGGGAAGTACATATCATTCCTCAATTGATAGGCTGTATGAATAAACACGTGCCTATTAAATGAAAAAAATTTAAACAAAAACAGTTTACTGTGTTAATTGTTATAGAAAAAAAAATATATAAATAAATCTGATATAATAAAATTCACTCATGTTACTTACGAGATTACTTTTAATAGAAAATTTAATACAACTTATTATTTACAGGTTTCAAGGGTATTCAATTTATTCGACCAACTCTCCACTGAGCTACTTAAACGTAATGTGTATGTCTGTATGTGACCTTATTGATACCTGTGTAATATGCGTGTAGCTTATCATTGTTCTCATTACCTGTATTTGCTATCGTAATGGATATAACTTACTCAAGAACCTAGAAATTGCAATAAGAATTTTTCAAATCTGACTGGTAGTTCCAGAGATTGTAGCGTTCAAACAAACAAACAAAAAACTCTTGATCTTTATATATTAGCAGTATAAATTCAACATAACTGTTTGCTAATGAAAATGAAAAGCACAAAACCGGTTTTAAATACCCATTACCGAATGTAATTACATCTATACAATTAATAAAATTGAAGTGTCTGTTTATAATGTCAAAATAACAGTTTTTTAGTAAATGCATATGAAAGTATATACGAAACCTATATATAAAGCCCATTTTTTAAATTTTTGTCTGTCTGTATGTCTGTTTGTTCCGGGTAATCTCCGAAATAGTTGGAAACGGAAATATAGCTGATGATATAGGCAGTAACTAAGGCTACTTTTATTTTAGAAAAATAATTAGGGTTCTGCACAAATAAAAAAAAACTGGTCATGGTGAATCGATTCGGACGCTTAAATGGCTTTTGCTGAGTAAACCATAAGAGATATAGCAATTTAATGTACAGCATAACCATAGGCATTAAAAAGACATACAAAAAAGTCCGGGAGGGTATACATCTATCTTCTAAGGAACACTCAAAATAAGCATTTTTGTCTTTAAAATAGTCGGGAGTGGGTTGCAAGATTCGCGCGGGTATTCTGTTGTCCACGTGAGCGAAGCCACGGGCACAGCTAGTCACACATAAGGAAGACATTGGTATGCGGTTACAGCTTACGACAAGACGTGCTCCATCCTCAATAAAAGAAAAAAATGGTAAAAGGGAAATAAAACTTTAATAATGAAAAAAAAAATTTCGCATAATATCACAATAGTTCTTGCATTCTAATGCAGTGAAAATAAGTTTTTATGGTGAGGTAATTAAAAATAACATATTTCTACAACATTTCATTACGTAGACATTACTTTTAAATGCATACAGTTCTTTTTTCGATGATAACTGTGTTCATCCAGAGTTCTATCAACGTCACGTGAATATAATACTTTTGTAATTATTTTAAATTCTTGTAATCCTCCGTCTTCAAACTCAGCTCTAACAAGATGACGATTTATAATCCACTTTACTTTTGTACAATAACCAAAACTATATCAAGTAAATTGCAGCCAAAATGACATAATATAGGGCCAAGTAACGTTAAGTTTGTGAATAAAAATAAAAATAATCACATGAAATATCAAGTCTCCGCCGAAAACTTTTAAATACAGTTAATGGTATTAATGGTTTTAAGAGTGAAATTGGGTGACAAAATAAGAAATAGTGTGATAGTGTGAAAGAAGATAATTATAGTCACTAGTATTGAGAAAGGCGGGAAGCTTAGATGGTTTAGGCATGTAGAGAGGATGAATAAAAGAAGAATGATTAGACAGAATTATGAGATGAGCATAAATAGGAACGATAGAAGAGGAAGGTCTAGACGAACATTTCACGATCAAATATCTCCGTATTCTGAAGAAAGGTCAGGTCAAGAGTAGGTATTCTAAACCGACGAGCATGGATAAAAAGATTGATGAATGTTGAAAAAGCGAAAGATGTATGCCAGGATCGTAGCAAGTGAAAGGATGTGATCTCTGCCTACCCCGTTGGGAAAGAGGCGTGATTTATGTATGTATGTTAAAAACGTCTTGTATATTTATTCTTTGGTAAGGCTATAACTTTTGTATTATCTAATTTGTACGTTCATCAATGTTTTTAATACTTAATGATTTTATCGTTAAGTTTTTAATTTTTATCAAGATATACATCGTACAGAAATTATTAGCTTGTTAACTGCTTATTTCAATAAGAAGTCAATCGTGAAAAACATGAACAATAACTGAAAAAATAAAACACATTATTATATATAGAATTATATAAAACTTAACAAACATTGGGAATTATATAGCACTCTATATGCCCCAATAAAAGCGAACTCACAACCTGCAGTATTACACGAAAATAATGAAACTAATGAAGATTGGTAGCTAGGTAAAGGCCTTACTTTCCCAAGTCGTTATTTCTGGTGGACAGCTTAATTAAAATGAATCTTTTCGAGACAAAGGTTTTGGACCCAAAAATTTAAAAGAAAATCCTTTTTAAAGAATGTTAAGTCTACACAACTATCAGCATCGTTTGTGTTGAGAAAGTAAACAGGAAAAACGTTTCAGATTTAAAATTCCCTAATTGCATTAAAGGTTATTATTTTTAGGAAAAAATTTCATGATTGAAGCGAAGTTGATAATGGATATGACATTTTACAACAATCTTACCAATTTTGGTTAGTAAGTAAGGCAAGTACTATAATTTCCCTACTCAACGCAATTAAAAGCGCGACCATAAAATCATTTTCAGGGTATAATCGTAATATTCATATTGTTACATCCCTTTGTATTAAAAATGCCGATGATTGACGTGAAGAAGTTTTATTCGAAATCCACAATTTAAAAAAATTTCACGAACTCACAACACTGTTATTTATTTCACTGTGGTTTCGCTTCTTTTTATCGCTCGTTGTTATCGCTTTGTAATTCAAAACAGAACTACTTCGGCACCGCGCCTGATTCGCTTAAGTACCTACACTAAACGATCGCAGAAAAATCGTGAATCGTCGCTAACTTTCTTGACGTTTAGTTTCTATGCCTACCAGATGACGTAATCGAGGCGATAAGCCCTCTATATGTGTGTGTTAACTGCGATGTTTACAGACACATGCGCCGTGGTTGTTTACGACGCGAACATTATTTCGAAGTCCTGAGATGTTCGTAGTTGCTTCGAGATATTTCGGGACCAGGTTTTTCTCTATCTTTTTAATCGGGTTGTAACAGGTCGTAACAATATTATCATACTGTATGCTAGTTTCAGCAGCAGTTTGTATTTGACTTTAAAACCCTGGACTCTGGCAAAACACTGATGTACTGAAGTGATATTTAAAAAAATCTATTACATATCTTGTATAGTTATTAAAAATGTATGTGGCTAGAGGATAGTTCAATGTAATATTTATGAATCTGTTTTCTTAATCTCTTTAAATATTTCAAATAAAAACTGACAATTTCCAGAAATTATTTTCAGTTTTATTGATATTACATTTGCTGCCAAATCTATTATTGTCCACGTTGGCTTACAAAGAAAGCAATTTTGAACTCAGTGATGCAACAGTGCCGTTCCATTTGGTCAATTTAAGATACCTTATCTCGAAGATAAATTTTACGTTTAGCTTTTAAAAAGTCTTAAAAGGCAAGCAAAAAGCCATTTAC
The DNA here is from genome assembly GCA_033032175.1 of Saturnia japonica. Lineage (NCBI taxonomy): Eukaryota > Metazoa > Arthropoda > Insecta > Lepidoptera > Saturniidae > Saturnia > Saturnia japonica. The sequence continues at coordinate 5,230,435 of CM065311.1, read as the reverse complement.
AGATACTAAAGTTTATCCAGGTTCATAATATTAAAAAATTAGAATCCGTGAGTTGACTGTATGTTTATGTACCAAATAAATAAATAAAAAATTAAAGTAAAATATTGAGTAATAATGGTCTATAGATAAACAGCCTAAAACAATACAAATCTGGAAAAGGTTATTTATTTAATTTTCCCTTTTGAAAGTTAATTTTTTGTCTGTGAGTCACGTGATTTTAAACGCCGATTAGAAAATGTGACGTCACCGTTCAAGAAATATGAACGTTGAGCTCTTACGTTAGTTATCAAACTTCGCACTGTTATCACTTTTTATGATGTATTAATGAAAAAAATAATCTATTTTTAATGTAGAATTATGTTTTTAACATAATATAAAGTATTTAAGACAATTTTACAAAATTTGTCAACTCCCGGATAGTTCTACGTAACAAAAGAATCAAGAATTTAAAATTATACAAATACCTATTTCACAAATATCGTTTATCGATTTGCCGATGAATGAATATAACGAGTATAAAGCCTGGTATTATTCCCGAATAACACTTGTAGATCAATATGTTAAATCGACAACGGTTTTTGAGTTGCTATCAAACTGAAGACATTGAAACAAATAGCTGCACGGTATCTTAACACGGGCACAACATAATGACTACAAACTCTGGCAGATTTACGAGGCGAGACGAGTCGTAAAACCGTCATACTTATTCATGTTCATGTATAAGCTCATTGATATGTGCTCGTATAAACGAAAACGCTCCTGAATGAAGTACCAAACGTGTCTGATAAACGGACACACATTTACATTACAACCAATGTATTTTTAATATCTATTACTCTTATATATTATTTTAGTTTGATTTATATTGTGATCTCCTAGTTTATCATTCTTTTGTTTGACATGTTGATGAGAGAAATGGATGAATAAAAGAAGTAGAAAAAACCAACACGCCGACGACATCGTGAAAGATAAACAATAAAGACTAATTTGTTTGAACAGATTAGACGTTGGATATTTTAATAAGATTTTAGACAATACATCCACTTATGAAGAGGCTAAGTCTGTTCAAATCAATTGTATCTTATTATTAAATATGAAAAAAATGTGTGTGTACAGACCTTTATATGATAGGGTAAAGCTACGATGGGGATGGCATAGCACATTATTAAAAGCATAGAAATCCCTAAATATAGAAGAATAAACAAATATAAACTCAAGTTATCTGTATTCTACATTAATAAATCTGTAGTTCTGTCCGTTAATTCTATTTAATCTATACAATCTGTCTGTTTGTTCTGGCTAATTTTCGAAACGATTGGACCGCTTTTGATGGGACTTTCACTGACACATAGCTTATGTTATAAGGAGTGACTAATAGTACTTTTATTTTAGAAAAAGAATCAGGGTTCCGCGTGAAAAAATAAAAAGCCCCTTTATCTTTAAAACAACCGGTGAGCGACCCCCGTGAGTGGAAGCGAAGTTACTACAATTACCGACATTCAGTAGTCCACGCGAACGGAGTCGAGTGCACAGCTAGTAGGCTAAAAAAATGTCGATAATATTTTTAGAAATCATAATAACGTCAAAAGATAATAGTTTCATTAGTTCTCAAGTGATTTTTTAGAAATTTTGTACACGTATAGTTCATTTCAAAATTGGAAGGTTATAAAAATTGTCATTAATATTATTAATAAAATTATGAGCCGAAACTAATTATTGCGTAACAAATGCATAAGAATGGTACTAATGTTTTATATAAGTACTAAAATCTTTTCATCAGTGTACAGATTACCCTAATCAACCAATTACAAAAAATCTGTCGTGTAGTTTCTAAAACCTAATTATTAATTAAGTATTAAAAAAAATTCATAGTCTTATTCTTCTCAGCAAACTCTTTTATTTGATACCCATATCATGGGAGTGGATTTAAAATAACTAATCCGCCATCTTTAGGAGCTCACTTACCTAAGGATGCATTGTCAACCAAACTAAACGTGTATGTAAAGTTTCAGCTCAATCGGTTGGGGCTAACTGTTTTAAAATTCAGTTGCAAGATTTGATTTGAAAGCAATTAAATAAAAGCTTGTAAAAATACAACAGATAACAATCGCATTAAAGAAAACTAAAAAGCAAAAACCTCTTTTTCAAATCGGATAAGAAGATAAGAATTGAGAATAATAGGTAGGTACATTATCTTTAGATAATTTGATTTCAAAAAATTCTGAACACTAAAATAAAACACTTACTTACTGGTCGTGTTTAAAATCTTTATTATTTTTCTGTATTATGTTTAGTCAAAACAAGATATGCTGATCATTGCTTAGACTGAACTTTCCTAAAACAGGATTTTCTTTTAACTTTTTGGGTCTAAAACCTTTGTCTTGTAAAACCTGAAAGTAATTTCTAAAACATTAATTATTTAATTATAAGTATGAATTTATAAATGTTATCTTGTTCAAGTAGATGCTGGAGAGAAAGTGAACCGATTTTAACGCCGTATTTTAACTAACAAATTGCTGTCTGCCTCTTGACTGTCGACATTACTGAGTAAATGTCGTGAAAAGAAACTTGGAAATGCCGTTCTCTCAAACTTTTCTCGCTATGTTTATACCTACTCAATATTTCTCCGTGGTGAGCAGGGCCTTCAGTTGTAACGGGAATTTGATAAATTAGTAAAGAAATAAATATTATGAATTTTAACTTCATGATAACATTATTATTAGTATTGTAAGATTATTATAATATGATGTATGATAGTGATGTCTGGAAATGATTCTTTCTCTCTCTCTCTCTCAACATCCACTTAATTAATATAATTATTAACTCTAAATAGGTATTATAAGATAAAAAAAGAAAAGAAAATGATTAACCCCATCGAGTCTCTTGTTGGTTTTTCTCGATGACTGGGATGTTTTTCGATCCGGTGGTAGCATTTTAACGTTCATAAGTGACCTTTTTAGGACCTAAATTTAATAATGCTTTTTTTATTTTGATTTTATTATTCACATTTTGTTTGGATATGGGCTGAGATCTTTGGCTTTAATCTAAATTTAAAAAAATCACGTTTAATATCTGTTTTATAACATAGCTACCGCATCGGTAAACGTAAGCAGATATACTATAGCAACTGCACATGACCTTCTTTGCGTTAATTACAAAATAAAATATCTAAAAACATAGTCTATATTACTCAGGGATAGCATCACTTTATATCGGTGAAACAATTCTACAAAAAAAAATTACTTTCAGTTAATAATAGTAGATTACACAAAAATTGAAAAAAGAGGGAATTTAATTCAAGGTACTGACTTGGATCCCGAGGGCAGTAAAGGATTCTAGAGTAGAATCCTGAGCGGAGCGAGGGATACAGGGACCGAGATTTTTTATTCACGAGTTATGTTCTATATACATTTTACCACTGACTGCGAAAAACTCAACATGGATTGTTGAAATACCAGAGTATGTACCTACATTAACTTATGCGTAAATATTTATAACTATTTTTTACCGACCTAGTTAATCTAATGAACTAATAATATTTTAAAGAAGTTAAAAAATTTACTGCGTGGTTAATTTGTTTAAACAACATAAATATAACCGTGGCGTCAGTAGCGGCGTGAAAGCAATCGCTTCTGAGCTTTGAAGAGCGGATCCCTGGAGACCGGTCGATCTGTTACAGCGGCAAATAATAACCTCAACGACGATTCACAAAACCACTTTCAATCTTGTTCCGACCGAATTATATAGGAGCTGCTGTTCCATAGAATTTATAAGTTCTGTTTCATGGTCGCTTTGAAAACTTTTAGCTTCACTACTGACCTTTCATGCAAAACAGTCACTTATAGAAGTCGAGTTGCATAAACCAAGCCCGAATAAACCAGATACTACTGACCTTATCAATAAACAATAGGGGTCAATCTGTTCGTAACAAATATATATATATATATATATTATACGTATGATATATGCCGTTAAATTTACTGGGAATTTCCATACCTTTTTTTTAAACCACATAGTAGCTGGGTAAAGTGACGGCACGATGTCTGATGGTTAACACAGTACCTACAATATAAAAACAACGGAGATCACGATTATCGACGGTCACCGTTGTCGTGCCAGCCTTCAAATATCTTGCCATAAAGGTTGCCATATTTATAAAGGTTCGTCTACAAGTGTTTACACTACAATTACAATAAAATTAAATGTGACTTAGGTATGGACTACGCTAAATGTAACAATTTCTTAAAGACAAACACTGCATGAATATTTGTTTTATGACAAATTAATTAATTAATTAATATACATTTTACACACTCTCAACTAATAAAAATCAAGATGGAAATCAGTTTCAAAAAAACCTGATATACAGTACCCATTACAAGTTTGTATACAGCTCGAGTAGATGCACTAATGCTGTTAAAGTGCATATGAATAATATCACTATAGCTAATTAGGATCTTGCAGAACCTAGGAATCACCTATTAAAGGTGACACACTGGCTGAACCCTGTACACGGTGGTCACGACCAAACTAGGTCTAGATCCCTACTACCCAGTTTCTTTATTGGATATAATACACGGGCTGATCCTCGGAACGCGACACGCTTGAGGGTGTAACTATGATATTGCACCTGGTGTATGGGAGTCGCGATCGAGTCTGACACAATTTTCGTATTGTACCACAAACCAGTCATTATGAATTCGAGATTAAAATTTTATCACTCGTTCTTTCAAGAGCTACCTACATCAGGGAAGGAAATAAACATTTTTCATTCATTTCCTCAGTCATAGAAAATCTAACACGGGTAAAGAGCTATTATTTATACCCAAGCAGCTTAATAAATGCGTGTTTGCAACTACAAATGGTTGTTTGTGAGCCATTATGGCCGTACAAATTCATTTAGTACATCACATGTGAAGGCACCGAGTAGTCGGACTGCTTCCTGTTTTTGCTCCGGGCGACTTATTTCATTTAGAGAGCGGAAAACAGAATATTTATGTTCCGAGAAAAGGATAACCCTTTAGTACGTTCGATCACTAAAGCCTAGTCGTTTTTTTGTTGCAGTCTGGTTTTTTGTTTGCTTTTTAATAATATAGTTTATTTATTTGTTTTTTTATATATATGTAAATGAATGAAAAAAATTCTGCAAAGTTAAGGGAAATTAGCACTTATTAACTTCACCTATTACTCTGGAGACTCAACGTGATACATAAAAGAAAGCAAATAATATGAAATAACTAGTACAGTTATTAACACAATTATTTATATATTCTAACTAGTTGTTAAATAAATAATATATTCTATTCTTTATTTCTAGAGTGACCTGAAACCACGTATTATATGCAATAGCTTATTTTAAGTTTTGTCGCCCTTGACCTTAAAGCTTTACCGCCCCATAAATTTACGAAGAAAAATAGTTAACATTCATGAAATGTAGCTAATATTTTAAAAAATTAGAAGGTCCTAAGGTTTATAATAATAAAAGAAACAAATGTAAAAAATACCCTTAAAAGGCCGTAGTTTTTGCCTACAAAAATCATGAAAAGAAAAGTCATCCATCTGGAGGTCCCTCACACATTTTATTTTTATATAGTGGGGCCGTAGTATTTGCTCACAAAAAACACAAAAAAAAATGTTATCCATCTGGAAATAATCCACAAATTTACTTTTATACTCTAGCCTCCAAAAGTTTAATTTATTACAGAAAGCCAAGGCACCTAAGGGCCATAGTACGCTAAAGTATAATAAATATAAAACTCAATTTTCTTGGTATGTGAAGAAAAGACTTAGTTTCGAGTACCTACTATAATTTTAGTACAGATGAAAGACTCAAAGGAAATTGCATTTTGAGGAAGAGAATCAGTATTTAAAGGAAAGGTGGCTCCGATGTGAATCAGAAGTGGATTCGACAGAATTCCCCGCGAAAATTCCCAAACGGGATCAGAATATCAATTGCTTCCCGCCCAATTTTCCTGTAAATTGCTACGGAATATTGTACCGTGAAATATCTAATATTTGCATAACGCTACGTGCGTGTTGAAAAAAGTAAAGTGTAGTGCCCTGTAACAGGTGTCATTGATTTTGTTTGGTTAGTTTCGTAAATGTTTGGATATATTTACGTTATTGCCAATTTGGTAAAGTATACAAGGGGAATTGAACATACGTATTCAGGGATCGTGCTGAAGTGGGGAGCGGGTTTCACTAAATGCCCTCTCTAGCTACTAAGTTACACAGCAATACCCTTTTATTCTCTACTCCTTAATTTCATCCACGCTGATGCGGATCATGCTTTTACTACATTTTGTTAAAGGTTCTCGTTTATATACGACTCCCTTGCACAGAGCAATCCCTTGGTGTGGATAGGTCCATGTCATACTGTTACGAAATATTCAACCACGCGCTCTGCTTGTGTAACGTTGTTTTAAAGAACTTTAATGTTATCGAATTTCTACGCATCGGATTAACCACTAAACAATTGCAAACATGGGATCACATAACAACAACATTCCCACTGAATGTTCATGATGACACACATATTCGTTAAAATATTCACTAACAAGCTTTTAGCGGGGTTTGCCCTACTTAGTTTGATACTTATTGTTTGTATTATCTAGTGTATGGAGGCAAAAATAAACTTAATTATTTTTAATTAACATATCCTTAGAGAAAATAATTGTAACAGAATTTTGTAATTTGCTATATTATATGGAATACACAAAGATTTTTGAAATCGTGTTAAAAACCCTGACGAGATTATAATATTTTTGAGTGATGTTTAAAAATAGGTTTTGCTATATTTAAGCCGATGAAATTATTTTATTTTAAAATTATTTTTAAATTTATTTTATCTTATCTATCAATTTCTTTAAGATTCTTATTTATTTACTTAAAGTAATATTCTCTAGCCTAGCTACGGTACCTCAGAAAATTTAAGAAATACATAATTTACACAGAAACTTGTTATATAGTCAAAACTACCTACACTGCTACCAAACTTGAAGAACTAATAAGGATATTTAAATTTTTACATCTTTGAAATTATTCAGTTCAGCCTATTCTAGCGTCGCCTGACTAAGAAATGAGTTAAAACATTAAAGTGTTCAGTGCCACCGGCAGAAAACTCCCGAGTGTTAATTATGGTTCCGCTGCCAAGCGTCGTGACCTCTTGAAGCTATTACAATCAGATTAAATCGGCGACTAGTACTATTGTCAACTTTAATGAATAGACCCACTTAACTTTTCCACACTATTATAAATTCATAAACCGTTCTATTATAAACTCGTAGCCTTAACGAACGAATAATGTTCATCTGTTTAGATCAGAGGTCCCCAAACTTTTTTATATCGTAGACCACTTGTCATGTTTATCGGTTTTGGGTAGACAATATATTATTGACATTGTATGTACTGAACAATTTTTTTTTTCTTTAAATTTTAAATTTAGTCTATGATCAAAAATTCGTTATTTTATTTCAAGAAATTAATTTCCTGTAAATTTAAAATCATTTTATCCATATCAAAAAGTATAAATTTTAACGCGTACACCCACAGAAGAAGCAAGTCCGGTGAAGCTGTAAAAGCCGCAGCGGCTTTTATAGGCTAACAGTGTAGTCAAAAAGTATAAATTTTAACGCGTACACCCACAGAAGTGACCGAACTTTTTTATATTTGTAATTAACGCCAGCGAAGTTGCAGATGGAAGATAGTTTTGTACGTTTCATAGACAAGTTGTATGATGTATAATGTTAATGTTTTGTTTTAAATGCACATACCATCGCTGGGTAAAACAATTAATTCCGACGAAATCCACATCATAAATTGTTAGTTATTATAGATAAATTTTCTTAAATATAAACTGTACCAAGATAAAGAAAAATTATACCGCGACGGTAGCACAGAATCTTGCGGTCCGCCTAATGTTAAGCGGTCACCGCACCCTATGGCCGGTTGCAACACCGAAAGCATCACATGCGCGTTACCGACCCTTTAAAAACCTGTTCTTTTCCCTCTTGAAAACCATGCTGTAGTCCCGTGGGAAACCTCAACAGGAAGCTCATTCCACATCCGGAGAGATCGTGGAGTATGTTTTTGTACAAATAAAATATTAGTACGGTTAAATCCAGTTTTAGAATGCTTTTAATATCGGTATGATCTGGTAAAATATAAATGAAGGTTGAGTAGATTTTATTAACTTATTTTAGAATAAATAGTTAAAAGATTTTTATATAGTAAATTAAAGCTACGATTCATTTAGCCAAAAATATATACCCAATTTATAATAAAATATGGGTGACCGAGCCTTAGTCGGTATCTTAAAAAAAAAAACACCTGCCTAGTTAAACTCGAAATGTAACACCGGTCTCCGGTAACCAGTCCGGTCCGTTTATCTAAACACAAATTTCATCCAAATCGTTGGAGCCGTTTCCGCAAAACTAATTACATATACACATATACAAGAATTGCTCACTTAACCGTATTAGATAAAAAAAAAAAACAATATAATTAATAACATCTTTAAATATGAGGTTGACAAATTCCAACACGGTTTGACCGATAATCAAGAAAGTTGGTAGGTCTAAATATTTTTCAAGAGGACGGGGTTTATGCCATCCCTGAACACGCTAACTTAGTTCGTGTTATTGACTAATGGAAAGAGCAGAACAACGTCTGCGGGGCCAGCTATTATAATAATAATTTATAAATAAAAAATGTAAAAAAATGTTTTACTGACACTTATCACGACCTAGGACTATCATAGGTACTAATCCGAGACGAATCCAACAAATCTAAACACGGCGATAATATCTTGTTTTGCTGAGGCCTTTTATAGCAAGCATTCAGGGTCCATCATCAGGCCAGCTCAATAAAATCATTTTTCTTTTTCTGACAAAAAAAAAAACAAAACATTTAGCATTAAGGGCCCTGGAGCCAATAGAGTATTGATTTTTAAATTGGGGGGCACGCCTTATTAGGTGCTATGTCATATAAAGGAGGCGCACAGGCGCTCTTTACCTTTTTATTTTTGCTCTTTAATATCCTTATTGTATTTTATAATTGCTTGGCAAACCTACTTGCTGTTACTTGCTGCATCGAGGGGGGCTGGGCATTTTTATTTTTGGTAGTATGGTGACGTAATAAAAACTTTGGGAACCTCTGCATTAGAGACTTTGACATCTTCACCTGGTTTGGGTCATATTATTACTTTGTTATCGAAGTTACATGAGCACTCCAAATTTCAGCTGAAACGGAAATGTAATTGCATTATTTGACCCATATATTGCAATGTAAATAAAAGCTTGTAATAAAAATAATTGAAAACAATAATACTACTAATATGATATATGAAGTTTTTTATGGCAATTTATGTTCAGAATATCATTATAAATAATAATAAGCGATAACCCAAAATTATTCGACAAGAAAAGGTCGATATTATGAAAAGCCCTTGACGAGGCATTTTTTCAGTTCGCCGTCGCCTCGTGTCCGACCACTGAAAACACTCATATATCACTTTTGAGCAACCGGTGACATTTATTAAAATTCGTCGACAATTTTATTACCAGTTTGATATATTGGATACAAGAAGGAATGTTTGAAAACAAAGTTTGTTCTTATTTATTGTTTATTGTTAATTAACATTATTAATATTGTATAGAATATAATGATAATAATAAAAAAACCGTATGGTGTCGTGGGACACCAGATAGGAACGAAGTTCCTTATTATAATATATTAATTTCAAGTTCTATTCGAGGTATAAATAAAATAATTATTCGCCTATACATTTTTTATTATGATTTTTTATCGATAAAAATTATCTACTTTACAAAATTATCTTAACACCTTTGTTTTATTTATAATGATTTATAAAAATATATAATAATAATATACAAAGAAACAGCTATTTACATGAATTTACATAATTAAGTCTAATTATGTTCTATCATAGAAACTATAGCTTTATGGTAACTAAAATAAGATATAGAGGGTGTCACGTAAGGAATGGACCAACGCTATGATGGTGATAGAGTATATAATTGTCGAATGATATAATAATAATAACAACCTGCAATAATAATAACAGTCATCACGTAGACTATATATTAGACACTGTATAGCCATTATACATAGGCTATACATAAAAATCTTACGTTTTTGTTAACGTTACGGACGGTTTTTGCCGGCTAGGGTACCCCTCCGCAACGCCCCATAAGGAAATTCGTTCTGAAAATTGTAATGGAGTGTTTAAAAAAGTATAAAATATACAAGTTAAAATTATACCAAATTTAAACATAAAACTGAATTTAATTATTTTTTAAGCAAATTTCCCTTAATGTTACAAACTAAAATTCAATCATACATCTCCATACCAAATAGTGTGATATAAGCGTTTTTTTTTTAATTTGCATATGCCAGCCTCATCGTAACATAACCGTAATATACTTTCATCGTAACATATATAATACAATAAATTTAATAATAAGAAGCAATTGATAGGAACATAGTAGCCGCCTCGTTAGTGGATGTTTCACCTAATAATTGATTATGCATTCTAACGTCTACTCTGTTCAAACTAAAGGTACTCATTAACTTCTGCCTAATTGACTCAAACCGGACACACTCCAGAAAACGATAAACGTCATCAACTTTCTGACATACATCACAAAGAGGTGACTGTTAGGATTGGGTCAAGGGTATTTAATATTATAATTCAAAATAAAAATAAAAATTTTGTTAACTGCTAACATTCGTTTTCTTTATAATTATACTAGTTGTGCACCACGGTTTTATCTGTGTTATATTTTTTCGAGCAACTCTCCACCGTGCCGCGCAGTCGCCAACGCACCTGTGTAACCCATCGTTCTTCTCACTTCCTGTACTTGCCTACAACTTGGCTCATTCTTCAATATTGTGGCTAAAGCATGTTGCATGTTACATCGAAAAGAGCACATATAAAATGTAACCTAAGATACAGATATTTCCAGATACAGTCAGAAGTCTTCTACTTCCGGCGCTGAAAATTATGTATATAAAAAGTCTGGAAAAAATGCCAAGCCCCAACTGCAATCTTAGTTTGGGAGTAGTATAGAAATAAAATACAACACTAAATAAATATTATGCGATATAGTTTGGCAGAAGTAATATTAACTGTGTTATTTGAGTACCTATGAATAAATGTTTTTTTTTAGTAATTTGATTGATTATTGTTATTAGTATTCGTTTGTATACAGAAAAGTATGAGATAATTTGCCCTTAAAATAAGACTAAAAACATGAAAATATAACTATCCGATTCCTCTTTTCTCACATTCACGTGAACATGCACACACCTGTAGAAACTCGCACATAAAAGTTTTGACACCGCTACTATGTTCAACGGTCGAAAGTAATATCGATAAACAGCTCGTACAACAAGACGTATCTTAGTTGATACTTTAAAAAGATATAACAGTAAGTTAATAGTAGTGAAAAAGTGTTTTGTCAGAGAATCGTTCACATTCATTGGGCATTAATAACTCTGTTAATAAATTTGCAATTTTTTGTATATTTTAGAAAAAAATTACTATTATCGAAACTGCTTAAATATTTTAATGCTTGTTTTATAATTTAGTTATAATTTAAAAAAGTTAAAAACCACATAGCCATAGTTGTTTACACTACTGTGATTACCATGACTAATTTGTTCATACGGTGTTGTAAGGATGGTTATGGTAATGTGAGCATTGCTTGCATGTATTAATAAAACTATCATTTGCACTATAGTTACTTTTTATTCGATAAGATTTTTAACAGTAAAAAAGACAAAAATACATTATCTAGTTGTTAAATTAAATATTCCATCCACCCATTCAGAACCCTTCACAAGTTCAGCTGTGATTCTGTCATCGCCGGTAGCTTTGTTGTTTTTAAACTGTTAAACTGGCCATACTAATCTCGCACAGGTTCCGGTATGTCTTCGGTATAGTGCCGGTTCTTATACGGGTTAATATAGATCTGGGATCTTTAGCTATATTTGTAATCGGCTTCTGTGTAGACGACAATAGATCTCTGTCAAAAGTTCAGGTTTGGATGACAAGATCTTACCACCCTCGGACTTCGTCTTTGTTAGCTGGCTTTGTATAATAAACAGATTTCTTCTAATACTTTGAAACCTTTATTTTATTCTATTACCTGTTTGATAGGATCTCCATTTAAATGGCGAGTGCCGCCTTTCAATTACAGTAGTAAATAGTTAGTAGATACAGAGAGTTATTTGGTCCTGTTTGTACGTTGGATCTTAAACAACCTAAGTTTTTTTTAAGCTTGTCTAAACCGGACCGTAAAATCACATCACCATATCGACCATCTCATTATCATATCACCATTTCACATAACCATGACTGTTAACATTGCCGAATAGGAAATATCTTTCTGAAAACCAGATCATCAGCAGTGCCTTTTTCATTCCGAGAGTAGGGTAGTCCACCATTCCATAAATACTTTTAAATATTAAATTTGCTAAAAATATTTTTTTTTTGGTTCAAACAATTTCAAATTTCACCACACTTTTGGAGAATGTGCCACTTGCTAGATTGATTGGCATGGATACTCTTCCGCTTTTTCGGGTCGTAGCGTGAAGTTTAAGTAAAAACCTTCCTCAATAATAGGCTATAAAATACAATAATAATTTTTAAATTCTGGCTGGTATTTCCAGAGTTTTATTGAGGAATATTTTTCACGTTTTCACGTTTAAACTAACAAAGAAAATCTGAGATCTGAGATTAATAATGTAATTATAGTATAGATAACGTCGTTTTGAAGAGAATAGGATTAAAATTTCTATAGTAGAAAACCCAAAGTAGATTGGGTTCTCACGAATGCGGTCTACAAAGTAAATAAATCGAATTAGGAAACCATTGGACAAGACTAATCTATCGGTTTCAGTTAAAAACGATTGCTTCTCAATTACAAGCTTTTACTGTAATAAAATTAAGTATTTGAATGAAACGTTCTAAAACTGACTATAATTATATTATATCTTCTTAAAAATCCTTATACAAAAAAGTTTTTAAATTAAAAGGTGTCGCTCGAGTAGTTTAGCTGGAATTGCTAAGGTTAGATTTATGGTTGATACGTGAAGTTACACTAAATAAATCTACAAAAAAATTTGCATCTTGTGTAAAACTAGCTAAAAGGTTAAAAACTATATAAATTACTAGCTGTGCCCCACGGTTTCACCCGTGTTAATTTTATACTACAAAAATCGCCAACGCACCCGGTATTTTTTATACTTTTTGTAAAACTATCGACATTTTTATGAGGAATACATTAATTTTTCAAATTGTAATAGCCTATGTCACTCGCTGATACTGTAGCTTTATACTGGTGAAAGAATTTTGAAAATCGGTCCAGTAGTTTTTGAATTTATCAATTTAAAAAAAAATGAAACAAAAAATCAAATCTTTCCTCTTCATAATATTGGTAGGTATAGATCAATATTTTAAATCAATAATATATTCATATTACAGTGATTATAATAACTTGAAGTAAAATAAGTAAAAATTATCAGAAAACATAATCAGTTAATTCAATACTATACAAACATTGTTTACTCAGGTACTTTTAAATTACTTGTAAATACGTGTTCCACTTCACCGTGAGGGACTGCTCGTCATAATAAAATTGAAGCCAGCTTTGTCAGCAAAAGAAATCCCTTTAGATTCGTAAATCATATTTCTACAAGAATTTTTACCATCCAAGATAAAACCGAAATTCGTAATATGTACATTACAACGAAGATACCACATAAAAGCAGAATGTACGTAATTGCCCGTATCCTCCGGAGATTTAAAGCTTCGTTCCGTACCACGTCAACGTGTGACGCGGGTGGGAACTGAGTGGAATTTTTTTGCTCATATTTGATTTCTATTCGAATATAGAAAGACTTCTTGGCTTATATAATAATAATTATTTATATCTGTAACTTTAGCAACAGCTACCCTCAGGATTATAAGCATATTTAATACATGGAGTTGAATATTATTAAAACGTATTTGATTAAAATATTATTAAAAGTTTTTATAAATATACTAGCAAATGCCTGAGACATCGTTCTCGTGAATACACTTTTGATATTCTACGACAACTAAAGCCCTTCTTACATTACGATACGTGTAGGCGACTTAAGGCAACTATACTTCTCTTCTTGTCTTTTCAATCTTGGCAACCCAGTCCTCAACTATACTTTTGTCAATTATCAGTGTAGGATACCTACGTGTTCGTTACTGGATCTTCGTACATTAAGCTAGGTACTCAAACACTTGCATTTTCATTGTAAGTAATTACACACTCATGCGTTAAGAAGGTAAAATAGTGGACATTTAATTATGTCTAGAAATACCAGTGACGAAGAACAGCAGCAGTTTTTGTATTTTATTTTATATCAGCTGTGCCTGTGATTTCGTCCGTGTGGTATATTTCGTGTATGAACAGCAACTAAAAAAACTTCCCATCACCTCAATCTCACCTAACGGTATTTGACCGGTATAAGCATTGCTAAGCGCAACTAAAATAATTTTAAATTTTAACCCTCCTTTACGAAAAGCTAATTTTATTCAATAACTTTATTTTATAACATACCAATATCCATATTTCTTCCAATCATTCCCAGACATCTCTCAATATCTACACTAATGGTAGCAAACTTGAAGATTCTTCTGTTGGAACGGCTTTTGTCGCATACATGGAAGTCCGACAAATCACTATTAAAAAGTATAGACTACATAATTCGTGCTCAGTTTTCCAGGCTGAGATTTTTGCTATATACAAAGCCTGTTCTTGGGCTAACTCTAATCACCCTCATTTAAACTTCACCATATTCTCAGATTCTTAGGAAGCCATAGGAGCGCTGTGTGATCGGAGCAACACACCCCCGTTAGTTTCCAAAACACACATACACTCATTCACACATGAAAACCTTACATAATTTACATGTCATGGACTAGAAGCCATGTCGGCACTGCCAGAAACGAGGCTGCTGATGCCGCAGCAAAATATGCTGCAGTACTACATTCTGCGCCTGCCTAAGCTTTCTTCCCATTAAGCTTTGCTAAGCTCAGAATCCGCGCCGAACATCATCGAGTTTGGCAGACTACGTACGAAAACTCTCCACAAGGTAGATATACAATTACGCGTTTATCTAAATTGGCGGATATTACAAAATTGTGTGCACTGATTAGGGTTTCCTTCCATATGACACAAATTTTAACGGGACATGGGTATTGCAAACATTATCATAATCGCTTTAAAATCATTGATGACAATACCTGTCCTTGCGATAATTCGTCTGTGTAAACTTTGAACATCTGCTTCAGGACTGCCCCAGATTTGATTTGAAGAGATTGGATCATTTGAGGCTCTGCGAAATCCTTTGGTTTCTCCATTCAATCCTGTAGAATTAATAAACAAGGAATCAGCCATCAAGTCGTTTGATAAACTTGCAAAGCACATTGTGGCCAATCTTAAGTCGTTCAACAGACTTTAATTACTGTAACTTTATAGATTCATAATTATAATCATCATATCACTCACCTTTGTGCGATATTATCACTCTAGCATGCGATGCATTAATGGAATGAGAGGTGGATCGTATCAAATCGCGACCGCCTCTCTCCCTTAATATTTTAGTTATACACAAGATAACAGGGTGAAACAATAAAAAAAATCCATACGTGTAAAAATGCATCCTAAATATACCTTCAGACCACAATTATAACAAATTTCATTAAATTAGCTCCAGTAGTTTTTACGTGATTGGCGTTCAAACATACCGACAGGTAAACAGGCGGACAGACAATAATTTACAAAACTATCGAAGATGTTCTGTCCATTTTTTCTCAAATATTTTTAATGTACAAATTTTGAATCTTTAGTCTTTTATTATAAGTACAGATTTAAACCTGTTATTTGGCTGTCCAAGCCCCCTCCGTCGCATCTTTCTTCATATACCTACTCAGGTAATTTAAAGTCGTATAAACATGGATGCTATTCTATTTCTTGTATAAATCAATATTTGTTTCATGCTCACGCGACATGGTAGCGAGCAGTACGGCAGGTATCGCGATACATATTGCCAACACGTAAGATACCGGTAGCATGATAATGTGCGAGACTCCATACAAATGTATGCGCGATACTCAGCTGCGACTAGTCTCCCAAAAACATGTAGGATACTTATCGCCTATTAGTATCGTAGTGTAAGAAGGGCTTAAGTGTCTCCAAATTCGGTGAAGCTGTATTAGCTATCAGCGGCTCTGTTTACGGATAGGGCCCCTAAGGCTAACAGTATAGTCAGTCAGAAAAAAGGGTATAAGTGTCTTACCTGAATTATATATTATAGTTATATAATGATTGCCTACAGAAAAGTTACATCAAATGTATCCTAGATCCTCCCTCGTATTTATTCCTATATTAATCTGAAAACTACATTCAAAATATTCAAATTGGTTAAGTCATTTTCAAACACGAAAATTTAAAATTTTATTATAAACTAGCTGTGCCCGTGGCTTCACTCACGTGGACTACAGAAAGCACGCGCGAATCTTTCTCCCCCGCTCCCGGCTATTTTAAAGACAAAAAGGCTTATTGTGGGTGTTCCTTAGAAGATAGATGTATACTCTCCCTGACTTTTTTGTAGGTGCTTTTAATGCCTATGATTATGTAGTACATTCATTTGCTATATCTCTTATGGTTTACTCAGCATAAGCTATTTAAGCGCCCGAATTGATTCACCATGACCAGTTTTTTTTTTATTTGTGCGGAACCCTAATTCTTTTTCTAAAATAAAAGTAGCCTAAGTTACTCCCTATATTATCAGCTATCTATCAGTGAAAGTCCCGTCAAAATCTGTCTAACCGTTTCGGAGATTACCCGGAACAAACAGACAGACAAAAATCTTTAAAATGGGCTTTTTGTTATAGGTATCGCATATACTTTCAAATGCATTTAGTAAAAAGCTGTTATTTTGTCATTATAAACAGACACTTCAATTTTATTAATTGTATAGGTATAGCTAGATATATAAATTTAAGTTCGCTATTGCAGGTCTAAAACTTTTTATACGTTATTAATGCACGAACATTACACACATTAATTATACAAAGACTAATTAATATATTTTTATTATATATATAGTTTTTTAACATTAATTTTTTCTGTAAGTAGTTTATTTTTTTTATTAATTTATTTTTATTTATCTTAGTTTTATTATTTGATTACCTTTACTAGTGTTATTCCATGTATATTAACTCATATGATATAACAATTCAAAAATATATTTGTTAACTAAAGAGCACGCGCCATCATTGGTATGATTTTTGATTTTCATCAGGCGTGATTAAGGCCAGGCGTCGAATACAAAATATGTTATCACAGAACTACTGCGGTTACATAAAAACTTTGCTACCTGTGTTTGCTTGATAGAATTGTGAAAAATATTATTAAGACAACTGAAAGTAAGGCAAGTAAGTAAAAGGCCAGCTGTTTTCAAAAAATTGAAAACAAATCATATAATAATCTATTTACATTTATATCAAATTATACACTTCACGAAACCCAAGTGAAAAGTAGATTCGTAAATAATTTAATCAGTGTAAAGTAATCAAAAACAAGCTGAAATTCTTAACCGCTTGGTTATCGATGTCGGGGCCCGGACGAGAACGCAACTCCCCCCTAACTTGCCCTAAGCTTATCCCATTAGATGGCAAATTTGTTTGGCTACAACGCAACGCAGACGAGAAAGCTTTTAATCGTACGAGCACACAGCAGTCCGCTGAACGTTGTTCAGTTAAAATTCATACATTCACTGTGCCTATTATTTTTGATTAACTTAAAAATTGTGATTGAATATTGAATTACTGTATATTGGTGAACTGCAGCTTATCAAACATTTCTTTCGTGTCTATTGTTTCCAACAAGAACATCATGATATAACCAAAGCATAGTGGTTGTATTTTTTTAAAAGACCGCCTGGCTAGCTATCATCCCGAATTTCAAAATCTGTTGCCAAGCACCTATAGCTCACTGGGCTAAGCAAGTACCATCTTGGGCCATATCGTAATTAAATATCAGGTGACCCGTGACATTGTGGCCGTAACATTAAACCTGTAATTTTATGTAGAAATTAAATTTAGGAATTATTCTTAACGCTACAATATAAGCTACATGATAACGAAGAAAACTAGTTCTATTTTTTACTAGCTGACCCGGCAGATATTTTTCTGCATATTCCATTCCAATATTTAATAACTTAACCACAGCACCACCTATCTCAAATTTCATTTCCTGAAAACTTTTCCAAGACCATAATGAATAAAATAAAATAAGAATTGTGCACATCCAACACTCAATTGATGAGATGAGGTCTTGATTTAAAAACAAAGGATAGAAAATAGTATTACAGTTTTTCAATATTTTCTCATTTTTCATGTAACTTTTCCAATTTAACCTCCTTCGGTCTATTACTAACATTTATAAAAAGAATTAGCCATATCGGTCCAGCCGTTCTCAAGTGATGCGCTTTCCAACAAACAGCATTTCGTTTTTAATCATTTAGATTACGTAATGTTATGGTTTATTAAGTAATACCATTTCATAATAATAACGCAATTAACTGTAATTAACCACAACCTTCAAAAGTTAAATTCAAATTTAGCTTAAGTTCAGTTTATTTGTGTCAAAGTGAATGCAATTGTCAATCTTAAAACTGATTTAACTGGTTAAATATTATTACCCGACTGCTAAAAAGGAGGATTATGTTTTTGAAGCGTATGTATGTATGTACATTATTATGATTGACGGTCATAGTAATCATAATTTAGTATATATAATATTTTATTTATCTTTAGTTATTATATTTTTTTATTTATTCAAAATTGATTACAAGATTACAAGATTATACTTCAAGACATCTGTTAGGTATCTGTATTTTATAATTGGTCTGTTAAAATCTATTTATTATAAATATTATGTATAATTTTAATTGTAAAAGCAGGTTGATTATAAATAATTTAAAACTATTTTTCAATGTCTTTAGGAAAAGTAAATAAAATTTATAATTTAAAATTAATAATAGACATGACAGGAGAAAAAACAGGAAGCATAATAGGGGAAAATTTTCAGAGACTCCTGTTGAATTTATATTATAATTGATAGAAAATTTAATTAATAAAATTAATTTAAAGTTAATATTATCTAACACAATTGTTATAGTGGACGAACGACGAATAAACTAAAACCACTGGAGAGGCCTTATAACTAAATTTTATATTAAATTTACAAATAATTTATTTTACATTGACGAAAATCTCGAAGGTCAACATTTTTATGCTGATCCGGCTGCTACAGGCGATATTTTTCTAGTGCGAGTCTGCATTGAGCCGATCAACCAAGATCACAAGATCCTGGGTCGTGGTCCCGACGCGGTTCTGTCTGTCGCTGGGAATCCTACCTGGCCGTGTCAATCGTTATGTGGATCTTCGGAGGGTCTGACTAAGAACTTTAATTGTTATAAATTATTGTAACAATACGATAACAATTAAATAATTATTTATTCTTGGTGAAAATTCTAATTTATAAATTATCTTTTAATTCAGTAGTTTAAAAAAAACTTGTAATTTAATTTTGAAACATATATATATATTTATGATTTTATCTTAATTTCATGACATGTCCTTTTTAGGCACATATTTCTTCCAAATTCTGGTTAATTAATTGTCTAAGCACGACAACATGTACATATATGTATGTATATTTCTTCAGCACGCTCTGTAGCCTAAACGGCTGGATGGATTCTAGCTTACGAGATCTCGTTTGATTTAATTAATTGTGGGAGTGGCATAGGCTATTATATATTATTTAAGTAAGACGCCTGGGACTTAAATAAAAGGCAAGAATTAATAAATTTTTTATCAAGTGTTTTTGTTTTAGTCGGATTTTTTAAACTAAAGTTTAAAATTTTCAAATACATAACCTAGTATAGCATACTGAATTTATTTTACTCGTGCCTACAAACTAGAAAAAGACGTGAGTTAAACGTAAGGATAGCGGGAATCTAAAACTTAAATGAGTTTCTACCAAGCTTCTTCAGTGGAAAAACCACGTGATTAATGTAACAGGTAAGCTCGGGAAACTAATTGCGGAAATTCGTTGTCGAACCGAGTTGTGTGCTAGGATTACTGCGTTGGCTTTTCTTTATATTTAATTTTATATAAACAGAAAATATACGAAGTTATCATATTATTTTATTATTGTACGTACTTATGTAAGCTTTGATGTTTATCATGAAATATGACAGCTTCCTCTTCACAAGTAGGTACGAAATAAGACTTCAACTTGCTTAAAGGTGTACTTTAAAATATTTTTAAACAACATCTTAGTATACTTTACCTAGTTATTTTATTTAGTAAATTCAAGAAAAGTTCTCATATATCTTATCTCTTAGCTCAACAAAGCCACTGTTTATGAATTTTCATGATATGATTGCAATTATATAGGTCGGTTTGTTTGCTTGAACGCGATTAAACTCTGGAACTGCCAGTGAAATAAAAAAAACATTTTATAACCTATTTATTGAGGAAGGTTTTATTATCGTAGCACGGCAAATTGACAGCACTACCTAATGGTAAGCACAGTGCAATCCAACAACAACGGCGACCACCACAGGATCTAAAATCCATCGCCAGTCGTCGCTCTCATGCCGGCCTGCTGATATTCCCTTTCACGTTATGTTTGAAGAATTCCATACTGCGCTACGACTCTAAGATATGGAACAGTAACCATGAAAATCAAGTTTTCTGGCAAGCCGTAAGTAAGTACGGGAAGTTAGAAATGCGACAGGCTACTACACAGTTGCGGAAAACTGTTGATCTAGTAAATTTAATACGGGTGGATTAAATAGTTACGAAATGATGTATGTAACCGTACAAAATCAAAAGAAAATATAAACATGTTACCATATCATAATAACTACTACCCAATAAATGGTAATTACAACAGTCAGATGCCTTTTATGTCCACTCACAGGCAGTCTCTCTCGGACCATTGCATGGCTAAATTGCTTCGGGGACAAAAGCAAAGTAACTGTATTTCGCACCGAAACTCCTGTTTATTCATGTACCTTTCTTTTCATCTTTTTTTGAATATCCACTACGTTCGATTCAATAAACAATATACTCATACATTCCACTGTCCAGTTAAATAAATAGACACAGCCCTTTATCCTTACAGACATTGGTGTTGACACAATGAAATTGATACGTACGTGAGTGAGGCTATCATTGCGAATTAGCTTTAAGTACACAATTAGATTGTAGAAGAAATTGAAGTATTATTAGTTATCTATTGTAGGAATAATTATAGGTACCAGTTCGAAGAGATAATATTTGCAGTAGCTTAGATGAGCAATATAAGGAAAAAAATATGCTAATTCATTATCTTGATAACATGACTTCACTGGATTTGAATAGTAAACGAGTTTTATTTAAGTAGCATAGAGACTATCGAAAGTTGATTATAAGTCAACACTTTCTTTGTTTGTTTTTCAAGTTTTGTCAAGCTGTCATACAGATATCAATAGTCAGAAGTTATCATTCCTTCACTCCACTGGTTTGTCCCACAACATGACGCCCCAATACAAGTCAATATACCAAACTTTTCACTTTGACTGTGGTAAGTTATATAAGTTACCCGCGGCTTCGCTCACGTCATAGTTATGTTATATCTTTCTACAATATAAAAATTTATAATTAGTAAGACAATGATAATAATTATTAAAGAAAGTAAAAAATAATAATAGTAATTAAGATATAATATTTAAAAAACTAAATCGTAAATAATAATAGTAAAAGTAAATAAATAACTAACAAATACGAACAATATTTATAAAATAAATTAATTAAAAAATATGTTGCAGATGAAACGTGAAACAACCACAATCAATGACACGTGTTACGCCCTTCAACGAGGCATCCTCAAATCCTCTTTTTTAATTAATTATTATATGAATATTGTTCGTATTTTTAAGATATTATTAATTATAATATCCATAGATTAATAATATATTGAACATAGCTCGCGCTAGAACAATTAATCTATGGTTATATTATTCATTTTTGTTGTTTAATTCCTCCCCCACATATTTTTGAAGTCGCTTAAAAATAAATAGGAAATACCTACTTATGGATGTCTCAATTTATCCATAATCCCTTGTGTGGTAGAACCTGTGTAGTATGACGACTAATCCAATGTAATCCTCAAGAGGCTTTAAGTAGATAAGTAAGTAACTTATACTTGAAGATAAGTAACCACTTATATATCTAATGATGTACAAGGATATAATTTATAGTGCTTGAGACAGCAACGGAAATAATACGAATATTAAAAAAAAAAACATGTAATTGTTGTTCTAAATTTACTGATAGATCTCTAAAAGGACACGAATATAACATTAAAATAGTGTTTGTCTTTATAAATGTCTAAATTTTACTCAAAAACGGCTTGACCGATTTTTATGAAAATATATAGGTACATGGAAAGTATATGTCATTCTTCAATATAATATGAGTAAAAATAAAATTACGGGACGAAAATGATTACTGAACAATAAACGGGTGCGGAGCTGCGAGGCACCGCTTGTATAAAATAATAATAATATCGTGATCATTAAATGATGTTTCCTTTCTATAATACATTCACTAAGATGTCATTAGTATTTTCGGCAAAAGCTACCGACGTGGTAATAAATTCCTTTCATTTCACTCTGAACCATGAAGGTAACGATAGAACCCATCTCACAAACATCATATTTAATTACATACTTTCACATTTATTAAAAAAGTAAATCTTATCGTATGAAAGTGTAAACATTTTAATAATTGTCTTTCAAGTACTATTTTAAAATAATATAACTTTTTTATATTAGCACGGCAAAGTGATGGAACTGTGTTTGACGACACTGGCGAGTGGCGAGTGGAGACTAATGAGTTATTAACAATCCATCGCCTGCCTGCTTCCATATTGACACTTTAGATTATAAAGGGCGTAAAGAACATTTTGCTAAAAATAACTTTAAAATGGTACCCTATCATACTCAGTTTTTAACGCTCTTCTTTTATTCTTATACCTGATATGATAATCGCTAAAAAACGTTTTTTTTTTATTTCAAATTAAATAATTAATTAATAAAGTAAATCATTAATAAAGGAAACGGTGCTAATATAGAATAAATAAAACGGGTGTATGAGAAAAGCATTTCAAAATACATGGTCGTAAGGTATCCGATTTTAAAACATATCCAATTTTAGGAATCTAAGATACAACTGTGAGTGAAACATGGATGTAAGTTGCATGAAAATTGTTATCTGATAAATATTCTTGAATTATCGGGTCGTAAAGGACAATAGCAATTAATTTCTTATATATACTTTTATATCTATTTATAGAAACTAATAATCAAATACTTCAACGGTAGTCACAGCAATATAGATAGTGACGATATAAGTGTCGATAGTTATATAAAAACTTGCACCGGGTGATGCGGAAATGCATCGCCCATGAGCGAATCAGTATAATGGGCTATATGCATGGTGGTCACGCCCCAATCAATACTGGTTTATTAACCTCCTATAGCAATATTCTCGTTCATTACTCTGCGGCATCACGTGCAAGTGAGATTGGCCTGGGTGTCTTTTTTTATAGTTTCTCAGCAAATTGACGATACTGTACCTGATGATAAGCACTGTAGAATCCAACATAACAGCGACCACCAGAAATCGAAATCCATCAGCGGTAAATATCTCTTTACATGAATCTTGAAAGACCCGATGCCGTAAGGAGGGAACACACAGGCCGGAAGATGGTTCCACAGCTTCACGGTACGACAAAGATAAGACATTGAGAACTTTTAGATTCGTGCCGATATGAAGGTTACCATAAAACTGTGACTCCGAAGTCCCGCGCGTGCGGTTCTACTGTGGAAAGGAGAGGAGAGAATGAGATTGCATAGCTCTTTAAAACACCCACTATGATAAAGATGGTAGCTAGAACACGCTCAGCGAAGCGATGATTCTGTACAGCTGAAGCGGTTCGATGTATTTAGTAACGTCTGCATCATTAACAAGCGGACAGCACGTCTCTGCAACCTGTCCACAGCATCGAAAGGGTATTTTGACTCAAACCTTTACATGTAATATTTAATCCCCTTGGGAATTTACGCCTTCCAAAGTACACTAAATTGTAATAAATATATCATTCTCTAAATCATGCATATATTTATTTGAAGAAAACATGGCAGTGTTTTCTTTGCAACTGATAGAACGTTTTTTCAGTAGAAATGTCTACATATTACAGTTTACCTGGCAGTAAAGAAAAAATAAGGAAAAGATAAAAAATATAAAAATTTCGTACTGCATTATATTAGTCTACTTCGCTCTCTTCCGTATATTAATGTCTTGCGGTATGTTGCTTCGAGATTCAGCAGTATTACAAAAACAGGAATTCGAGCAAACTACAACATGAGACCAAGCGAATAAGTAAAGAACAAGTTCCAGGAATTTAATATCTTAACTTTGCCCTCCCAATACATTCTTGATAATTTAATATATTTTAGTAAAAACTTTGACAAGCTAGATTTTGTCAAAGACCAGCACAGTTATAAATATCTAGAAATATCGTACCGTCGTGCTGTGTTTTAAACTTAGTAAGCCCAATAAAAGTTTTCTATTTAACAGTGTTAGGTTCTATAATAAAATCCCTAAGGATATTACTGATTTGCCAGACAATGAGTTCAAGGATCATGTCAAGCAGGTTTTACTGTCTAAATGTTTATTAGGAGGTGAGTGGTATCACTGTAGATAGTGATGCCTGGAAGTGACTCCCTCTGTGAGCATCACTAAATTATTAATATGTGAAAAAATAATTAAATAAAAAAAGATAAACCCGATCGAGATTAGATCGCCGGCTCTTATCGATAACTAGGATATTTTTCGAACCATTAGTAGTGTTAAAATGATCATGTCTTTTTTAGAACTGACTATAATATTGTTAGCTTGACGGCTTTTACAGCTTCATCGTAGCTTGGGTGCGAGGGCGCTTAAGGAACTCAGCCACGAAAGCGTGGCGACATGCTCAAGGCTGTCAAAGTAGTTTCAATTATGTCTCATGCTGGCTAATTAATTCCCTATCCGTAGAAAGTATGTTTATGTGTATGTTAATATTGTGGTGTTTCTTTTAAAATTACAAGTACGTGTATAAAATGCAAATTAAAATTATCCTTATTTTTACTTTCATATGGTTCGAAATAAAGAAATAAAAAATATTCTTAAAGCTTCAAGTTGTTATCTTAATATTAAACCTAAAAATATGTAAAAATATCTAAGATACAATACGAAACTAGAATAAAGTGGAAGAAATTGAAAAAAAAAATTACATTTCCTTTAGCCAGGACAAAAAAGTATATTCAATGCTTAAACCCCCATGTTATTCATACAGGAAGCTTAAATTGTAGGCACTAGTAAATATTAAGATACCTATAGACTGGAAACCGATAATATTTATTATAGCCCTTGGGAAAATAAAAATAAAACTCGAGAGGTGTCGCGGGAATCCCTCCCGGTAGGAACGAAGTTCCTTTCGCTATATATTATGTGATGACCCGACTTGTACGCACTGTTGTATGTACCTACAGTATAAGCGGTCGATGGTTCGAGTCCAGTTGATTTAGGATTTTTATATAAAGTAATTTTTTTAGTTTTGGTTTATAAAGTTATGAAAATAAATATTTTGTCATACAATTATGCTTTCAATTCAATTTTAAACAACCACACGTACTGTACATACAACAGTGTGTACAAATCTGATCATAGCACAACTAGTCCAATTCCACGACGATCATAGTCTTGAAAATCCTGTATATGTATGTGTTTGGCCCTCTTTAGTGTCGGAGACTTTTTCAGTTTAGCTCCCATCCCGCGATAAGGAAATTGGTTCCAAAATTCCTTACCTTATCTACAATGCACATTGTTTTGTATGATACGATTTTACATCATAACAGTATAAAATTTACCGTAAAAATTGAACGGTAATACTTTATGTGAATTCAATGAAAGTTTGCAGAAGTCACGTTGCCCTTAAGGGGATTGAATTATTTGATTTATTCACGCGGAACGACGCCATGACCGTACGTTACTTAGGCAAAGTTGTGGAGACATAAATCCTGGGCCACTTCAGTAAAACTGAACGAATTGGCCGGAATGAATTATTTCGAATACATTATGCAAGGGAAATTCCTGTTCTGTAATGTGGAATGATGACGGAAGTAATATTTTGAGAAAACTTTGTTCAGCTCGAACGTTTTTATACGGCAACTGAACGAATTTACATGATTCTACTTAAATATTTCAATATACGAAGGGATTTATGCTTCACGAAAGTATTTTCATAATGAAAATAACTTCCACAGGTTTTAGAATCAATCATCATCATCAATACATAGGATTTTGTTAAAGGCATCCTATTAAACCTCTGGGGTTTGTCTTGGCATGCCATGACCTGAGTTTTTAAACGCGTTGCTGTTCGTAATATAATATGTATAGTAGGAATTATGTCTAACGTTCAATTAATACTTTATTATAATTTAATATAGTTATACGATTGAGTGCTCTCTCTCTCTCTCTCTCTTTCATGCAGTGGTATTTTATTTATAGTGTTAGGTATTGTGTAAGATATTGTACGCCTGCCATAGAAGCTATTTTTACGAGGTATTTTTAATGATTTTGTTAATGCCTGTTGTATATTAACTTCATATTTAACTGGTATTTTTATAACGGCATTCTCAAATTGTTCTATTAGTAACAAATACTCAGCGCGAAAATGAACAGGTAATACCTTACAATATTTGAATAAACCGATATAGTTATCACAGTATTTGTATTTATATTGATTGGTAATATTCATTTAAAAATAAACGAATTTGCAAATTCTTTATCTTATCGAGGTATGTTTTAAATGTGCGTCCAAAGCTGGTTAGACCATGCGAAATAACAGATTCAACAAGAGCTGTATACATTTGCAAAAGAATTCTATATTGCATATTGCGCTTTATAATGGAAAGTTGGCGAGTATGGCGCGCAACTTACTACATACAAATTTTACCTGATAACTCCAATTAAAGCGGTCATCCACTATTAGGCCCAGGTGGGTATGACATGGTACTTGTTCTATTGGGACGCAGTTACAGTTCAGCACATTTTTACGCAAGCAGTCATGACTATGAGCTTTAATTTAAAAGGGATGGAAAGTATTTATATGACTTGAGTCAATATGTATTATTACTTTTGTTTTTTGTGAGTTCAATACAAGTCCCATGTCATGAGTCTATTTCGTCATAGACGTGAAATCTATCTGCAAGGATTCTACAGCTTTATTAAGGTCTTTGTTGGCCAACAGTGTACAGGTACCTATCATCTGCATATTAATAAAGTGAACAGTGCTTTATAATATTTTCTAAATCATTTACGTTAGCCAAGCAGTACAGTGGACCAACCACAGATCCCCGTGCTGTGCCCTCTGTGACATTAGCCGGCCTGCTTAAACTAGAGCCAATCTTTACGTGATAACTTCGGCTAAATAGATATTATATTACACCAATCAAGTAGTTTACCTCTTATACCCGAGTTATTCAATGTTTTTAATAGTGTATTGTGTCCAAATGTTTCAAGCGCCTTGCTAAAATCCATGATTATTAGTATCACATGCTGCTTGTTGTCTAAATAAACTATTAACTTCATCTGTAAATTTGGAAAGTAGTAATGATGTAAATTTTTTCACGTTGAAAGCCGTATTGTGCTTTAGATATGATATTATGGTTCAGATAAAATAAATGTATTTTATCACATATACATTTTATATTATTTTATTTATGGCTGGTAATATAATTCTGGGTCTATAATTTACTAAATCATTATATTTGCCTTTTTATGTATGGGTCTAACTATACCTGTTTTTAATTCAGATGGATATTTTCCTTGTTGAATACTGATGTTTATTAGTTTCACTATTGCATTGATTATTTTGTCTCCTATCATTTTATATCTAAAATTGTAATGGTATCGAAACCAGCTGATTTATTATCATTTCAATTATTTATGATTTTACTTATTTTATCTTTTGTAACATTTTTAAATAACATTGACTGGTCTTGTTGTACTTCTGTTTCCCTAAACTACGCAATGGACTTTATGCGGTTTTCATTATAATTTAAGCGTTTTTAGAGGAAGGTTTGTTATATACAATACATTACAATTAAGTTATTGTAGAATATAGAAAAATCAATCATTTGTAATCAAGTCGCCAAAAATTATTTTCGGGTGCTTTCATGGTTTACGCTGGCTAAACCTTATAAGATATATCAAAATAATATATTAAACAATTGTAGTTCTACTAAAAAACCATATAGAAAAGTCCGCAATGGCATATTTTGATTTTAAGATGATTTTAGTTGTGTATTCTCAAAGCTTGTACCGGTCAAATACCGTAAGATGAGATTGAGGTGAGGGGAGGTTTTTATTATAAACGCTTTTTTTCATACACGAAATATACTACGCAGACGAAGTCGCGGGCACAGCTAATATTTAATAAAATTCTAAATCCCACAGTGTTTTGTGTAAATACAAGCGTTTTATCGCCGTCAAGTGAGAGTTTAGAATACTATTTATGTGTGCCTAAAACTAATTTGTAAAATGCCTTAACAAATTAACATGTTACAGTTAACGAGGGTAAGTGAGGTTTAAATTTTAGGCAAGTCCCATTACACCCTTAAAAGTAGTTAAGATACCAACATCTGTTTTGATATATTATACTACCAAATCCATTTCTCATATAATATTATTCATTTATACGCTTTTTACACTATTCAACATTGTATTTTTTCTTCACACCGTGTAGGTATTTGGGTGGGTAGACGATACGAAGCACCTCAGCATAGTGACTAATAACAATTATTTTTCTTAACATTTTCCTAAACAGATAAAGGTTTTTTATTTGACTTGTGAACATTAAACTTGCCAATACGGGAATAACATTCTGACCCAGTATTTGAACTAAAAAAATAATAAATCTAGCTAAACCTCATCTTTCATTATCGCGCATATCTTTTTTTTTTTTTTTGTAATATCTCTTCATTCATACATTTCATAGGAAGAAAACAAAGAACAACTTCTACGAAATCACGCGCGGTTGCTAGTATTATACATTTTTTCTCTCAATATTCTTCAGAATCTGTTTTTTTTATAGAAAAAAGCGAAGAGCACAGAAAATTTGCTTCCGTAATCATAGGTTGTTGAAAATTACATTGCTAGGAAAACCATTAACTCGTAATTGCTACTCCAGTTCCATTATTGAGATCGTAATAGAGGCATATTAAATTATTTGAGCCTCGTTTTCCTCTGAAGTTTGATATTTTGATTTAAGTAGCTAAGTAAATATACAAATCTTCTTACTGGTGTCTAGTACGTAGACCTTGTATAGTTCACAACTAGGTATACATTTTGAATAATAATATTGAAATGTTTGATTCTCTTTGTATTTTCTTAGACCTTTCATTGAAATTATAAATAATATCTAATACTTTCTCTTATTTTTGTGCAAGCTTTGCATACTTACACATTAAGAATTTTTGAGATAGTAAAGTGTATTATTATAGGTCTTTAAGAAACTTGAATTATGAAAAAATAAAAAATTGCATTTTTTTGTTATTTGAGCGGAAAATGTAAACCATTGATTTTTATAAAATATAACATCAACTCATTTTGTGATCAATAAGGATCAATACTTACAAAGGAATGTGTGTTATGAGAATATAATGTTAAATATTGGAGTTGTGTGAGCGTGTGCGTGTATATTCTGTTCACCGAACAGGGTTAAAAGTCACTGAAAACAAAGAAGGAAAAACATTCCTAAGTTTTCATTATTTTTTTGTTTTGTTTTATTATAACAGAGTGTAAGGATCTAATGAGCTATACGCATTTCGCAGAACTGAATCACTGTGTGGTCGACTTCTTTCTTAATATTATCAATTATTTTCTCCCACTATACCGTACAAAGGTACAATTTACACTGCTTTTTATTACGTACGTTTGCGCTAACAATAAGACTGATAGGTGGTTAGTTACTGGTGATTAGGTAGTATGAATTTAAACTGACAAAATATGGGTGTTTGTCACAGCATTTTGGCAAAACCTTTATCGAACGATGATAAGGTATTTATTATATAACATAGTAATGCTATCTCATCAGCTACTCTCCTGATAAAATAACAAAAAAAATCCTTTATAAAAATGCATAGTTTGTTAAAATTAAATCTTAGTTAATTATAGTCGTATTTAATGCCGATTTGAAACAATTTATCATCAATTAATTATATAAGTCTGTTGTCAGATCCACACTAAACGGTTCATGTGAGTAAAATCAATACCAGGAATTCCCTAAACACGATATGGCGTTGAAATTTCTATATTACTCAGATAATTAGTACGTTACCTTTGGGGTTAGAGTGCTAAATATTTGAAAAAAAAAGAAAAAATCTTTTATTGAGTACACGATATCATTAAATGTAAATTATTGAATGTTTATTACATTATATGAAAATAAATATAACTCGTGCAGTCTTTTTAATTACACACATTTTTATTACACATAATATAATAATATCTGGGCGATTGAGCTTTGCTCGGTGTCTTAGAAAAAAAAACACCGGTCTAGGAATAGTTGGAATGTAAAACATTATCTAAATACAAAGTTTCATCGAAATCGTTGGAGCCGTTTCCGAGAAACCAATTACACATATATATACAATAATTGCTCAATTAATACCTGCCTTCTTAGGTCCTAAATTGAATAAATATTATTTTGATAATTTTTTTAATATAATAAGATATTATCCATATTTATCCAATCCAATATATATTTGTGAAACGGTATTACACAATTAACTGTACCTGCCATTGTTGCAAACTTTACATTAGGCAGAAAAAACATACATAAATTAGGAATGAATAATAAAAATAATATTATCCCTGTGCTCCTCAGAAAAACTTTATTGTTCTAAATAAATTGACATAAATATTTAATACCTCATGTAATTTTTTACTACAATTTATATTTAAAAGAAAAAGTTATTAGTTAATAATTACATGTACATACATAACTACCGATTAAAATATATTATGAAAAGGAGTCCCTTTAGGCAAGGTTCCGAAGATACTGGCAGCGTTCCCCCTTTGAATAGCTAGACTAATTCTTTGTCCGAGGTAGCTGCCAGCTCTTCGGTCTCCTGTGATGTCGACTAACCTTTTTACTATTTCCTTAAAAAGCCTTGTAGCGCTAGGACCCCACGGGCCAAGGGTCTCGACGCCGAATGGGACAAAATCATATTCAGAGCCCAGACCCCTATATTTGCATGCCTTAGCTTTTTCAGTCGCCTCACAAGCCACACCAGCTCTGTTGCTGGTTCCAAGTAGATGGGAAGGGGCCAGCGTGTCTGAACAGGTTGCATCCCATACTAGCACCCGGCCCATCTTCCATGGAACCAAACTCATACCGTCCGGTCTCTTGCCATCGTCTCTTGCAATACCAGTCGGCTCAAGTAAACTTGGAACGTTGACGGTGGCAAGTGACCGGCGTATGATATCGTTAAGTGCGGCATGTCTCGAGAAGCGGCCTGCACTTTTTTGACATGACAGTCCGTGATGTCCTAGCTTGTCGACATCACTGCCACAGGGACATTTATGAGGAACGCAGACCGGAACCCCAAGCCGTAGACAGGTTGCGATTCGGAGCGTGTCAGGTTCAAGAAATGTTCCTGTATTTGACGAAGGATACGCTTGAAGCCAGTAGCCGGCCTCATGCGCACCCACGGCCAAAAGCCTAGCACGCGCCGAACCCGTACTACAGCTCAAAATATTATCATAAATCAATTTGCAGTTTATGTCGTCCCAGCTCCTCTGTGAATTTGGAGAAACTGGAAAATTTTGACCTGGGCATGTAATTAAGAAAGCGTTTCTAGCTTCTTCCAAACCAGCAATCTCAAAGTATGAAGGGGATACCCTTAAAATTTTACTTATGAGATTTGCTGAACTATGGACAGAAGATAGGAAGGCTGGTAAAGCGACACTGGAAATTTTGCGAATCCCTAAACCACCATAACGGATGGGTAAGGATGCTTGGGTAAATTGGTAAATCCTTTGGATTGTAAATTCATTTTTATTTTCAATCGATTGGTTTACATTTTCTGTACAATAAAAAATATTATATTTTATTACCTTCTCGTGAAAATTTCCTACAAAAGATAATGATAATAGGATGATAATATATTATCATACTATACTGAACTATAAGACAGTAAACTATTGAAATTAATGTTTTATAGTAAAACGTATACTGTATTCAAATCATCTAAACATAGCGTTGAACTATCGAGGCAGAAGCAATCCCCAGAGATGTTGAACTGTTTTGATAGAAAGCTCAAACCTCAGATGAACAGCAATATGACAAAGTGCAAGTTACCTTACTGTTGTTACTGCACTCAATATACATCTGTACATCTCAATAGAAATATGATAGCTTAAAATTATGTTTACAATATTATAAGTTATAATACAGGTCAGATAGTATGATATATTTCTCAGACGTCTCCTTAAGAAAATATGAGAAAACTACGAAAGGCTGAAGGCGCATCAATAGTTTTGAAAATGAAATAAATTAAGAAAAATGAAAAAAAAACAGCTGTATTAAGTCAATAAAATGGTTTCATACAAAGTTATTTAAGACGACAATATTTGTAATAATGTAAATAAAAACAATGTATTGTTAAGTCACAATGAACGAATTTAAACAAACCAATCTACGATTGGGTGTATCGAAATTATTTTTCTATTTGTTATCACGCCATATCCCTCCCGCAATAAGCATAAGGAATGGAGTACCAGTTTTCTCTAAACTCACAAACCTCTTTCGTACTTCAGATTTCTAAATCCTTCTTATATTCATGCCTATCCGACTGCTTTTTACTTTCTCTACAGTCACTATTTTTGCTATTTGATCAGCATAATTATGTTTATTTTAGTTCCCATACCTTCGAATTGTAATTACATTTTTGTCATTCGCTAAGTACTCATAAGCTTCACTTGTCCAAACCATCGAAACATATGACTGAACATTTTATTTGTGACACTCTCTTCGAGTCAGTCTACATATCCCTTCGTTCCTAATGCGACCTACAACGTTATCATAATGAACATAGGGATGCATTACAATTGCATTAATCTTATTTAGATTCTTCTGTCATGTTGTATAACGAAGTGGGTACAAGTATTGATCTATACCATCTATGTCCTATTATTTATTTACCTATCACAGCTTTGAGAAAAAGTAAATCTATGGTCCTATAAATAAATTAAAAATGCATCAAAACTTTCCACATAATTTTCACTTTAAATTTCATTTATATTTATTACTAACTATGCATGCCTGCTGATTCATCCGCAGTACTAGACACTGCTACTTTAGTATGTTATATTTGTGTGAAACTATAATTCTTTTTTTTTTTTTTTGTAAAATAAGAGTAGCTTAAGATACTCCTTATAACATCCTGCCAGTGAGTTCGTAAAACTAGGTCCAATCATTTCGGAATGGCATCTACAAACAAATACAGACAGATAACAATACAGAAATTGTTTTTTTTTTTTGTTTTATGTTCCGTACACAGACATATAATACCATATATACTTTCAGATGCATTTAGTAAAAAGTTTTTATTTTTACATTCATACTTCGATTGTAGTATTTGTTGGTAATCTATAACATCAACACCATTTCGGGACACTTTATTCTTAAACTCAAAAAATACTGGACGGTTTTAAAATCTGTTGAAGAAACCTTTTTTTGTTGGCCTTTTTGGATAATTCCAAACTTGAATTTGAAAAAATGGAATTAAAAACCAAAAATTTGCGTGGTATAAATTTTAGCGAACTTCGAAAGTATCAATTTACCTACCATAGTTTTGGTGTCAAATTAAATTTTTAAACCAAGTTTGTAGTTAATTTCGAATTTATACCACTGTATACACCATGCAGCGGCGCCATTTAACCAGAGACGAAATGTTAAGGGCAGTAGGTATGATCCAAGCTAAGGCTACTCAACGGAGTATTGCTGAGGAGATTGGAACAAAACAAAAAGTGATATCGTCACGATATCGTGCTACTGGTGAAGTGGCTGAAAGACATCCGGGCCGGAGGCGCATAACCACCCAACGAAAATACCGATTTTTGTATGTTGCCACGAGAAGATAACCAAACATTACGGCCATGCATTTGGCTCAAAGACTCACGTCAGAGCACCAGTTGCTTGTGAGTAACCAAACTGTGAGGAGGAGACTGCATGAAGTTAACCTTCATGCTCATATACCGCTTCGTACTCCAGTACTACGCCGAGGAAATCGTGGACGAATATTATAATGGACTCGTGAACATTTGCTCAAGAAGATAACCAGTGGTCTTTAGTGCTGTTTACCGATGAGTCCCAATTCGGTTTCCATTCCAATTTACAAAGAGTACGCGTACGGCGAGTTCCTGGTTGTGAGAGCAGTATGCAACACCCTCAGGAAATCCATACATACCACGGTGGGATAATTATGGTTTTGGCGGGTATTTGTGTTGAAGAACAGACCTCGTTTGGATCAGAAACATCATGACCCCTGAAAAATACCGTAACCAGGTGCTATTACAAATAGTCTACCTTTGTTGACTACAAATGGATCAAGAATTCACATTTATGCACGACAACGCCCGTCCGGACACATCGCGAGTGGTGACCAGCAGCTGGCTGGAGGAGCACGACGTATCGGTCTTAGACTGGGCAGTGCACTCACAGACCTAAACCCCATAAAATACGTGTGGGACATGCTCCAAAGAAGGGCTTTGAAAAGTTGTCCTGCAAACATTGCAACTGAAGAGTAACTTTTTTGGCATCATAGAAGGACCTGGGACAATATCACGCAGCAAGGTTTGATAACTTAATTCAAAGCATGTAAAACCGTTAGAGGATCGTTGTTAACGGCATGGGTGGTTTTACTAACTGCTGATTATTCGCATAATTGCTAAAAACGGATTTTTTTCTTGAAAAACACATTCATCGTTAGTTGTACCATCATTTCACTTTTCGTATTTACATAAATAAAACTTTATTTACGCAAAACAATATTTATATTTTATTCTGAAGTCTAGTCTGATAAATGGGCTTTATAAAATATAGGTATACATTTTGTATGTTATATATAAAAAAATGTAAATAAATTGACAAAATCTGAAATATCCCTAGAAAGTGTTGATGTGTGTTACATAATTCGAGCATCATGTACAAATTATCGAATAGATTTTGATCTATTTTTTTGCTATACTTTTCAAATACTTAGTCCTTACATACAAAAAAATTATCACGATATCTTCATAAACAATAATTCTGTAGTCGACGCGAGCGGAGCCACGGGCACAGCCAGCTTTAAGATATAGCGAGAGCGGGTTAAAAAATAATAAAACTTTGAGTTCTTGGTTATTTCTTTTTACTTGCTACATCCATTTCACAATACATAAAATAGACTACGAACACAATGTCATACGTTTTATAACTTACCCACGCAACGCAAAAATACTTAAAGCAACTTTTTATAAAATTGTAAAGATAATCTTCTTACAACTGCTTCTAACCTATAATAAGTTATCTAATACATCCAGTGATCATGAACTTTATCTTGCACAATATTCATAATGACCATGCTGTATCCACATAATACAACTAAACCTGACAAATCTGCGAACACAAAAAAATAAACGAAACAAAAACTGGCACGAAGCCGACTTCGCAATATGAATAATTCGGAGTGACCGGCGACAACATTGTCTTGAATGGAATATTTACGAGGCATATAATGTACAACAACTCTCCTCAACGCTTTCGCAAATAAATCCCGGTAAAATGAATTACATTGCTTGTCTAAGAAAGTTATCCGCAGTCTATCTATCGCAACGTGCACCAAACTCTCTTTAATTTATACGTACAAATATTGATCATGAAGAAACCGAACTCCATTCACAATCTAGTTTTATATGAATAATAAGATCGAATCCAATTTGACTTCTGCAGTGACATCTGAACTTGAGTATATTTTAAAGAATAATGTACAATCCATCTGCAAATAAATTGTTACTTGAAATGGACAGTTAATTATTTCCTTAAATTAAATAAAAAAGAAGAAACATACACAGTACGTTAAATTATTTAGATCGTTGAATTAAGAACAATACATTATTACTCAATTACAAAAAAACGTGTTATACTGCCATTTAGTTTTTGACGAGGGCTTGATATGTGATCAACATAATATATGGATGAGAGATGGTTCAGAAAAAATAACAGTAAAAAAATATTTTGCATAGCACTAATACTTTGGACTTATTTTTGGACTCTTCGGTTTTATTTATGAAACTGTATTATGGTAAATAAATATTTTTATAATTGATAGCAAACTATTAATTATTAGATAAGCTAAGGAAAAGAAAAAGCAACACTGCAACTGTCATTACAGTGATTTTACTGTTATTTCATATTAATGTGTGTCATATATATAGTTTATTGGTAAACCTTTGTAATTTATTTCCGATTTTCATTGATGATATTTAAAAAGTTATAAAATAATATAATCATATTTAAATTTAAATATCTTCGCATAAAACTGTAAGAAGAAGTTGATTAAATAGATCATTTATACATGACATGACAAAATACTATTCTCGGTGAAAAGGAGTTTAAAATAAGTCGGTTAAACAACAAGTGAAAAAAAAAGAGAATTTAATTCGAGGGACTAAGTTGGATTCGCTCAACCGCGCGGGATTCTTCTTTAGAATACCTCGGCTTGAACTTGGTGTTCCTATGATTCTACATAGACGGCCACGTTTTTGGTAGTGGCATTTTGTAGAATATCGACTTTAATATTTTATATCATATCATTATATTTTATATCACAGTTTAAAAATAACTCGGCATCAAAATAATGATCAAGTACCGCGAGCGCAGTTTTATTATGCAGAATGATGTGGGAGGCGGACGTAGCA
Organism: Saturnia japonica; assembly: GCA_033032175.1. Lineage (NCBI taxonomy): Eukaryota > Metazoa > Arthropoda > Insecta > Lepidoptera > Saturniidae > Saturnia > Saturnia japonica. Next base: position 5,193,240 of record CM065311.1, on the reverse strand, counting down.
CCTATAATACGTTGCCTACGAGCCACTCTCTCTAACCCTTTTTCTCTCTCTCTCTTATATGACACAAACGAAGTTACGCGGATCAGCTAGTTTGTAATAAACATACCTACATGAAACATAAATCTTGATAATTTAAATGTGTTATGTATATGTCAAATAACGCAGGTGAGTGAATTAAGGCAAGATGTCAAGTGGACATAATGAGGGTAAAAGCGAAGAGGTCGGTCGACTCTCAACATGTACATCAAAGGGCTCCAGCTCTCGACTACTCGAGATGATTACTCAGCAGCTAACGAACAGTCGATGTAAATTATCCTATTTGTCGCACTACAGCCAACGAATGATAAATTGATACCTATTCGAAAATTTATATAAAAAATTAAAATTATAAAGTTACTAGCTGGCCCGGCAGTTGTTGTTCTGCCCTTCCTAATCCCAATCCAAAAACATATCTATCCTTTGAATCGGGAGTTATGGGCAAAAGATCATACAAGAATCCAATAGAGAAAAAGACGTTCAGTTTTTTCTCGAATTTGCACATTTCCGAAAGACTATTGCAACTTTTATTTCCAAAAAAACCTAATTCTGACTATTACGAACATTTTAAAACAGAACATAGTCAAATCGGTCTCGCCGTTCTCAAGTGATGCGCTTACCAACGAACAGTCGAACGCATGTCTCCATTTTTAATCGCAGGTAAGATAGGCTAGAACAATTTTGGGTGCGGCCTCTAATAGTAGCTGGTATTTGTTTATGTTGATAGTTAAATCAATCTAGGACAGCAATGAAACCATCAGTGTACAACTTAAATTTTAATTTGAGAGGTTGTTATATACATTTAGGTACATGGTAAGTTATTTAATTATTCTCTTGGTTAACTTAAGAAAAATAAATAAATACAACAATATAACACAAATATACGAAATTAACTTTAAAAAAAATTGAACATTATGTTATTTTAATATGTACAATACTAGTTTCAATTTATAACCATGGATTTCTTTATTAATGATTTGGATTGGTTACGATAATGCTTTCTTCCAAACTGGCACCTTCCGCCGTTAGCTAGCTGCTTATACAAACCCTAACCACTGTAAGTAATAGACAAATATCTTTGGAGATTTGCCTCTAACTAGGGCAATGCAATTGGTTAAATACCTCCACCCTACAGAAGATCACAGCCAAATAGCCTTGTGTTGTGTTGCAACACACTATGATGAGTAGGGTGTCCAGAGCTCCTTGGGATAGGTAGTTCAAGGTAGGTAACGTGCTAATAACACATATGGTATTACAAGAGTCCATAGGCTACGGTAGCCGCTTACCATCAGGTGGGCCGTAAGCTTGTTTGCCACCTCAGTGATATAAAAAGGTATCCTGGGGTTGCAATTGTCCATAGGCTACGCGACGGTAACCATTTCCTACCATCAGGTGAGCCATCCGCCTTTTTGGTGGAAGGCTTGTCGAATTACGGATTCCGATTTCGACCGCCGGCGTGAACGGACGTGTCCGCTCGCTCTCTCGATCGCTGTCATGATTCATCGTGCGACCACGATCTCTTGTACTACATGTATCTCGATACTCGTCGTAAAAATAACGCTATATAGGACACATTTCTCTTCTTTTTTAAAATTAAATCGTTTATATATTATCATAATCTAAATCAAAAAATATTTATTCAATTTATGCCCTAAGATGGCACTATGAACATCTAAACACTACTACCGCTTCGGAAAACTTATTATTATTATATATATGAATTGATCTTACTGCATTCTTGATTACGGTGATGACATTGCAATAACACCAAATACTTTATTATCGCATAGGTGTAAATAAATAATTTAATGTTTAAAAAGTTATCTGTAATTTAGCACCTCACTATTTAATCAGTATGGAATATCGATTCTAGTTCAACACTAATAATTGATATCTGCAATAAAATCGCAACACGCACATAATAATTGTTATCAGATTGCGCCTTTTAATTTCTGAAATGTACCTGCATCCATTTTACTGAATACATAATCAACTATATTGGGCATGTACCCAAAAAGTAATCATAAATTCATAGGTACTGCAGAATGTATAGGTATTGAAATATAAATCCTAGTCAGGGTCAACCGAAATACACCCCTAAATAAGAATCAAATAGGTGAACAAAGGGGTAACGAAAAAGAAGAGCTAAGTAGGAAGCGTTAACGCATGATCGGATTAACTGATTTGAAGGAAACGAATTGGGGTGTCCCATTCTTCCTATTTAACTGTGTAGACAAATGGCGTAATGAATGATTTCAATAAACGCACTAACATGAATATACGCGGTAAATTGCACCCACTCTCATTTAGAGTTAAAGTATTCCTTTACTTATTTACTCGCATCGCATCGCAAGGAACAAAGCTTTGACTTCACTAAATTACATTACCTGCTCGTTGGTATACGAACACGCCCAGTGCAGGTCCCATCAAGGAACTGTCAAAGCATGTAACAACATCACTGAATGCGGCTCATAATTGATTTATTCGGAGCGAGACTGCTGAGTGGCTTCGATTCAATTACACAGCGTTTAACTCGCGTTAGAGGAACAAAAGAAGTTTTATAGTCTATCGCAACGTTGTTTATTGTCTCCTTTAGAAATAATTATTTCGTAACCGTTCCGATTAAACGAATCTGTAACTTAATTAAGAGACAACGCTTAGCTTTGTATCTATAAATAATTGGATCATAATAGCAATCACATTTTCATTAATTTATTTATGAATGAAGTCAAAAATTACAGATACTATTACAATTTCATATAACAAAAACGTTACATTGTTCTCCGACTGGTTTATCATAAAAACATGTATGCACGATGCACCTGAAGTTCAATTGTTCTAGTAATTTGACATCACACAAAATTAGTATATGAACATCGTGTAATATACTTGATTGTCTAATAATATAATATAATATATGTTTATAATCTTAAAATAATATCGGAATTCCTATAGAGGTAATCTTCCTCACATAACTATAAAATGACTTTGTGTATTAATAAATGAAGTGTCGTGTGTATATTATATAGTAGTTGAATATAGTGAATACCGACTGATAATAATTATGGATGGCTTAATTATTACTTACACATCACATTCAACCCCCTTAAACATTGCAAATACCGATCATAGTAGCACGATTCTACGCATCACTGAGAACCAACTGGTTACAATATATGTGTATCTTTATCATTACCTAGTTATATACCTATGTACTCCCATGCCATAGCTAACACGATTTAGCTGACCCACCGTTGTTCCCACGAAAGGGCCAGACTTTAGGTCAGCACATTTAGATTAAGTAGAAGTAAGTTTTGTTTTAAGGCAGTCTAGTATCGACCATCGTGTAGAACGGTTAATAAAATCTTAACCGAATTAATTTTAGTTTTAGTTTTTAAAAAGATATTTCACCGCTCCCCGAAGTTAACTGGCGCAGCCGGTAGGATTGCTGGCTGTTACCGCGACAAACTGTTCGCTTTCGCTTAAAATCAGTGAGACGTTCAAGGCGGCAATCCACGAACCAAATAAATAAGTTGATTATCAGAGGAGTGAAATAATGAAGAAGACAAGCAGAAAGTGAGTAACCTTCTACTTCCTGTCTCATGTCCTTTTCCCATAAAATTGTGTAATTTAGCTAAAATCGTTAGATTACTATTAAACTTAAGTTATCTTTAAGTGTGTATCGTTCGATTAAAATTATTGAACTAAGCACTTTCATATAACACTATTTTAAAAATTAAAATCATTTTTAAAATATACTCTTATTTAATTCAATTAAAATCATTGAATTAAAATTTTATTTCATTTTATTTTATTCAATTAAAATCACTGAATTTAAATTTATTTGTTATTTTTACTATCATATAATTCATTTAAAATCATTGAATTATTTTATTAATTATAATTTTAAAGTTAAAATCACTTTTAGTAGCTATATAAGTGCGTTCGATAATTAAAATTATTATCAACTATTTTTTTTTAATATTATTTGTAATTCCAGAAACTATTTAAAACGAGTTTCTTTTTCTTTAAATTACACATTATATTATTTTATTAATTATATTAAGATTTTATATTAGAGAGTTTATAGCTTGTAGTGTGACAATGGCTTTAGACAATGTGTTTACGCAAATTCCGGGCGTGGCCTCACAAGCTGCGCCGGCGCCCATGCGCGCCTCTTCACCAGCACATATTCGTCAAACTTTATTACCACCCAAAGATGTTTTAAGCTTAATTCCGGAATTTAACGGAGGCACAAAATTACTTAGTTTATTCATACGAAAATGTGAATTCGTCATTCAAAGATTTCAGGGTACCGTAGAACGCAATTAATTTAATATGCAGTATATTACTAGTAAATTAACAGGCAAGGCAGCTGAATTAATAAGCGAAAGGGGTGAATTAGACGAGAGATGGCCTCAACTAAAAGAGTTGCTTATTCAACATTTTGGCGATCCGCGTAGTGAGGAGTGTGTTGCTATTGAACTAGAGACATTAAAAATTAGAAATAACGAATCATATCTCGATTTTTGTAGTCGAATTCAGGACGTTCGAGCTATCTTACTATCAAAGGTTAATCAAGGGTCTTCAGCACAAGTAATAGATGCGAAAAAAATAATTTATAATAATACCTCGTTGAATGTCTTTCTTTATAATTTACCGGAACACATGGTTAGGCTAATTAGGCTTAAAAATCCACAAAACTTAGAAGACGCATTATCACATGTTTTAGAGGAAGTAAATTTCCAAGAACAATATAATCTTAGAGCTAGAATGCTTCAGCACCGCCCTCAACCCGCGCCTCAACAATCATTGTTTAGATTCACTCTACCACAAGCATTTAAAATTCCGGCGGCAGACCACACCAAACCACAGGTAGGTAACAATTTAGCCCAGCCTCCTCTTAATCTTAGGCCACAACAGCAACCATTTGGATATCGACCACCACAACAATTTGGATATCGACCACAACAAAAATTTGGCTATCGACCACCACAACAATTTGGCTATCGACCACCACAGCAATTTGGTTACCAACCCCCACGGCAATTTGGTTTTCGCCCAAAAGCAGGTCAATTTGGATACAAACCACCGCAAGGACCCGCTAATAACTCACAATTCGGCTTCCGCCCACAAGCAGGTCAATTCGGGTACAAACCACCTCAACGATTACCTCCCATAGAGTCCCGTGATGTCACTATGCGTACTGTACCGGCTAAACCACATCAATTACCAGTAAACGAAATATACACAAATGAGGAAGGTAAGTATGACCCTCAATACTATGACTTTTACGACAATGGCTACGAGTACAACGAAGAGCAACCGCTAGTCGACTCATACGACGACTATTGTGAAAATATTCCACAGGAATTAACCCCCTGCGCTATTACTGATGGTAACGAAGGGGATGAAGCGCAAAATTTTCAAATGGTTACAGATCAGATAGGACCGAAATGATACAGGTAAACTATGACACCTCACATAAGCTTCCCTACATATACATATCAGAGATAGATGGCAGATTTATGCTGGATTCGGGTAGCACTCGTTCATTTATAAGTCCACGTAAAGTAGAGCAGTACTATTCACAATTTAAATCATACGAACCGTTCATAGTCACTAGTACGCACGCGTCAAGTGCTCATAATCAGGTAGCAAATATTCCGTTATTTAAAACATTTAACGAAGTAGGTTTCCATAAGTATTACATTTATGACATAGACAAAAGGTACGACGGAGTGATTGGTTGGGATTTAATGTCTCGGCTAAAAGCTAATATATGCCTTAAGGATAAACTTTTAAGAACTAACGGTACGGAAATTCCCATAATGAATGAAAATGAATACGTGTACAAACTCGAAGCTCGCTCAGAGCACCGTGTCAAGCTACCAGTAGATAGAAAAAACGGTGAAGCTATTCTTAATTTTCGAAAATTTCAGGAGGGTATTCGTATGCCCGCAGCTATAGTTAAATGTGTAAATAATTTCGCTACAACAGTTATACAGAATACTAATGACGATAACATTATACTTACCGTGACCGCACCATTTAAAACTACAGAACTGACTTATGACATATGTGAAGTTAATCACACAACTGACTTGACGGGTATAGAAATTGACTCCTTACTGACAGATAATTTAACAAAATTACGACTAGACCATCTGAATGAAGAAGAGTGTGAAGCTATTCGAAGATTATGCCAAGACTACAAAGACATATTTTATTGTGAAGACTTGCCACTTACTTTTATGAATCAGGTTAAACATCATATACGTACTGTTAACGAAGATCCAATTTATATCAAACCATATAGACAGGCACCAGCACAGGCTACAGAAATTAACAGACAAGTTGAAAAAATGCTCAGAGACAATGTAGTTCAGGAATCGCATTCACCTTGGAGCGCCCCGGTCCATTTAGTTCCTAAAAAGGCTGACGCTTCAGGTCAGGTTAAATATAGAATGGTTGTCGATTACAGGCGTCTAAACGAGATAACAGTCGATGATAAATATCCAATACCGAATATTTGTGATCTATTCGATAAATTAGGTAAAAGTAACTATTTCACCTCACTAGATTTAGCTTCTGGGTATCATCAGATCGAAATTTCTGAACCCGACAGAGAGAAAACAGCCTTCTCTACGCAAAATGGACATTACGAATTTCTTCGAATGCCGTTTGGTCTAAAGACGACACCGGCGACTTTCCAACGTACCATGGACAATGTGTTAAGAGGCTTACAAGGTATACATTGCCTCGTTTACTTAGATGATATCCTGATTTATTCAAATGGACTTCTGGAACACCTCCAAAAGCTCCGTGTAGTTTTTGACAGACTCAGACAGACAAACTTAAAGATTCAGTTAGATAAGTCAGAATTTCTAAGAAAGGAAGTACAATATCTCGGACATACATTGACAAAAGACGGACTTCGACCTAACAACGACAAAATAGATGCCGTACTAAAATACCCTATACCACATACACAGACAGAGATTAAGCGATTTTTAGGTTTCATAGGTTATTATAGACGTTTCATAAAAGATTTCTCTAAGATCACACAGCCACTAACAAATTGTTTAAAAAAGGGTAAAAGAGTAGACATTAATTATAAATATATAGAGTCATTTGAGAAGTGCAAGGAACTGTTAATCAACGCGCCCATCCTGCAATACCCCGACATGACAAAACCGTTCATACTAACTACGGATGCGTCCGAAATTGCAATAGGAGCTGTATTATCGCAAGGTACGATTGGTAGTGATAGACCGACCGCCTATGCTAGCCGTACCCTATCAGAAACTGAGAAAAGATACAGTGCAATCGAACGAGAACTTTTAGCCATTATTTGGGCCACAAAACACTTTAGACCGTATTTGTTTGGGCATAAATTCGATATCGTTATTGACCATAGGCCCCTCGTCTGGTTATATAAACTGAAAGAGCCAAATAGTAAACTAACACGGTGGCGTTTACGCCTACAGGAATACGATTTTAACATTATCCACAAAAACGGTAAACAAAACGCGAACGCTGACGCGTTATCGCGCATTAAAATAAACGCAATAGGCACCGGTGAACCAGATGACAACGCGTCAATTATTGTTAATGTCGATGACAAAGAAAGACAAGTACAGGATCACTTACAAGAGATAGAAGACAGAGTTAAAGCCCTAACCAGAAGACGAACTACCGACGACTCGAAAACTATAACTATCTCAGACTCTGAAAAGACTATGACAGCTAGCCCTATATCACTACCCGACACTGTTATACTCGACGATGAACCAGACTATCTAGTTAGATCAGAAACTGACTCCACACACACAATACATTCAGCCAAAGATATGGAGTTTACAGGGATACCTATTTTACATGAAGCCATTGATACCAAACCAAACCAAATACTTGTATTCAATTGGTTTCGTAACGAGTTTAATGTTAAAAATTTATCTAGAAATAATCAGAAGGTATTAGAAGTCTTCTTGCCTATTGGAAACCCAAACCTCATTAAAGAATTCCTTAAGAAATACATCCGACCTAAAGTAAAATATTTCATATACTTCGAAAATCCGGAACATAGAAAAGAATTTAGCAACATCATTTTAGAGTTATTTAAAAAGGGATATATTAATTTCTATGAATGTACAGAGCGAGTCATATATGTAGATAATGAGGAAGAACAGAAACTAATAATTACAAAATTAAATGAAGGCAAAACTTGCCATCGCGGAGTCACCGAAACTGTTAAAAGAATCCGAAGAACCTATTATTGGCCGAACATGCTGGAAACAGTATCTGCTGGCATTAACGCATGCGAACAATGTAAAACCTCTAAATATGATCGTAAACCAATAAAACCCTTATTACAACTCACACAAACACAGGAGGCACCGTTTCAGGAAATATTCATAGACATTTTTACAATAGAATCTAAACATTATCTCACCCTTATCGATGCTTTTAGTAAATTAGGTCAAGCCATTTCAGTACCATCTCGCTCAACACCTGAAATAGTTAGAGCATTGATAACATATTTTTCCTTTTATGGCATACCACGTAAAATAAGTTGTGACCCCGGAAAAGAATTCAATAATGAATTGTTAAAAGAGTTAACAGATTTATACAAAATAAACCTACATATAGGAACACCTAACAATCCTAACTCTATGGGACTGATTGAACGTTTCCACTCGACAATTATTGAAATTTACAGAATAGCTAAGTTCGAACGAAAGTATATGGACGCCGCGAACGTAATGACTTATTCAGTCATGGCTTATAATAATACCATACACAGCACAACTGACCTTTCCCCATTTGAAACAGTCTTTGGCCATACCGAACTAAATTCGAAATTTGACATAGAGTTTGACAAATTTTACAGACAACAGTTGATAAAGGACCATAAGAAAAGAACACAAGTATTATATAAATTCTTATCGGAAAAGATGAAAAACATCAAAGTTAAGGTCAGGGAAAAGAGAGCAGGGGAGAAAGAACCGGAATTAACGATAGGAAAAACAATTTTTGCAAAAGCGGTAAATAGGAGACAATCGAAAGACAAACCAAAATACCAAAAAGCCGTTGTGATAGGTCCCGTTTCTCGTAACGTTGTTCCTATTAGGGTAGGAGGTAGGGACACTAAGGTACCGATTAAAAATATAAAACGTCCTCCACAGGTGGGGCATACTCCTGTTGATGTGGATGTCAACGATTCACGCTCACCCAAACCAGGGCCTTCAAATTCAGAAAATTAATAATAAGAATCCAGGAATATTACCGGTTAAGCAAGGTCTAGCATTTTTACAGCACGATAAGTGGTCAGTTATTAAAATTATTCAGCTTAAAGAAATAGAGTCTGATCTTTTACTCAATATACAAAAATATTCGGAATTTTGCAATATCATACATAAGAATGAAACTTTTGAAAGAGAAGTTAGTGAATTAAAGAGTCAAATAGAGTATTTACGCGATGAAACTATAGAGAAATTACAACAGTTGGTTCCTACGCAACATCAAAGATATAAACAAGGTATTATCAATCCTATAGACTCACTGATTAAAGTTATAACAGGCAATCTTGACTATGAAGATGCGGTTCGATACGATGAATTAATTACCGGTATAAAAACTAGGGAACAGGCAATCGCTAATAAAATTACTATTGTATCTGAGATGTTGGATATTCTTGGATGGTCTTCTACGCCTCGAAACTCTTATTCAGCATTTTTCAACGAATTATATTTTGTATAGATATTTGACTGGCGAATTTAATACTTTTATTAATAATTTTAGGATAATTTATATTAAACTTAGTGAGATAGAGACAGCCCTAGCCCTCAGCAAGGTATCTGTACTACATAAGTCCGTTTTTAATTCCCAAGAATTACTGTCTTCATTAATAGAAATAAGTAAATATGGTAATTTAATGTATACTGTTGATGAACAGAATTTAATAAACTTAGAAGAGACGTTTATAGTTAAGGCTTACTTTAAGGGCAATGAAATTAGATTTATTATAGATATACCATTAGTTGATAATTCTACTTACACTTATTTTAAATTGTATTCCCTACCTGTTTTCCATGATCCTGATAATCAGACATTCATTATTATTCCCGAATTCTCATACCTAATAGTAGAAGGTGAAAAATATCGACCGATTTCTCAACCATGTAAGGAGATTACAACTGAAGAATATTTGTGTTCTGAGGATGACCTTATACACTATACCGAAAAAACTTGTATCGAACAACTTCCAAGATATCAGCAGAACTTGTCATTATGTTCTCCACGACGAGTAGATCCAGAAAGCTTAAAACTTCAGAGGATTACTCAAACCAGCTGGGTCCTTTATTCAAGGCACGATAACATTTTATCCTACGTCTGTGGAAAAGATCTCACACGCGAACAGTTGCGAGGCACATATTTAATAACTATACATGAACAATGCGATGCATCTATAGGTGGGATGCAAATCCACGCACAACGCTATCATCCACTGAGTACAGAGTATAGACACATACCAGTAATAAAGCTACCGAGTGTTAAAGAAAAGGACAAAGGTTTCACCGTTGAAGACGAGGAACCTATGAATTTAAAAGGGATTAATTTAGACGACATACACCATTTAAACTATATTTTGAAGAAAAGTGTAAAAAGCGAGAGTAATTCAGTGCAAATAAATAGTGTCAGTGCCTCTACCATAGTGCTCTATGTAATTGTAATTATGTTATTTATACTTGTCACTGCGTATATACTTACACCAATACTAAAGAATTATCGTAAGAGGCGGATTCCTCATCCGATTATGGAACAGCAACCCGCCTCAACACATACACCTAATCCACGTCCTCTATTAATGTAAATCGATGTTCTCGGAAGTTCTGATACTCTATAACTCCCGATAACTTCGATCTAAGGCGGGAGGAGTTATATACCTATGTACTCCCATGCCATAGCTAACACGATTTAGCTGACCCACCGTTGTTCCCACGAAAGGGCCAGACTTTAGGTCAGCACATTTAGATTAAGTAGAAGTAAGTTTTGTTTTAAGTCAGTCTAGTATCGACCATCGTGTAGAACGGTTAATAAAATCTTAACCGAATTAATTTTAGTTTTAGTTTTTAAAAAGATATTTCACCGCTCCCCGAAGTTAACTACCTTCACCATATATTTATATTATCGTATGTGTTATGATATTATAATACCTACATAGCTATCTAATATTATTGTCATTGAAATTTTAAAAACGCTTGGTGACAAATTAGCGTATTATTTAGTAACTTACAATATTTATAGATATTTCAATATACCTTAAGTTTCTTTAACCTTTTATAATTTAATTATGTTTATTATGCTGGCTATTTTATAATATTATATATACAATCATATATTAATAAAACTGGCTAGTTATTTAGTAAGTTTCGCCATGATATTTTAAATCTCGTGTGATGACGGCCATTATTTATGAATATTTAGGTAGTACTGTTCTTACGATGATGTACAAAACCATTAATTTTGATATATGTTAGTAGTATTGTGGCAGTGTAGCGGTGCATAGCAAGCAGAACCTGCAGCAACCAAGGTGAGTGGTTTCATTCATACGGTTTGATGAAAACACCTGGATTAAATTTAAACCGTGACATCCCAGATCAACTTATTTTTTTGGAGATACGTTGAGACTTACTTATTATTTGCTTTCGGATAGAATAAGCTCAAAATGTTTGCTATTTAATCGACTTAAAAAAAAGAGTCCTCAATTCGAATGTGTATTTTTTTTAATGAATGTTCAGCCATAAAACTTCTTTGTTTATAAACCGATTAGGATTATTATTGTTTCCTTGGAAAGAAATAACTCAAGGGTGGTCCTATTTTAATTTCATTGGCGTAGGACCTTCAATATCGACGATACACCAAAAACTCCTCAAAATCACTTAATATTCCTATAGAGAAAAAGAACCATTACATGTAGAAAGTGACTTCACTAGAATAAAAAAAGTATTTAATAAGCAACCAATATTTTTATTCTCTACGGTATCGCGGTGAAGAGTAAAAAGAAAATATTAATTATTTTTCACAGAAAATAATTTTCGTATTCTATAGTTGAAGGAAGCGGTTTATCGGGATTGGATTTTTTATATTTTTAATTCTCAGAATAAAATGAAAACACTAACCTGTATAATATGTGCTTTAAGCTTACCTCTTATTTCTATACTATATAATATATCTATACTAATATTATAGTGAACAAAAGTTTTTCTTTGTTTGTTTGTTTGAACGCGCTAATCTCTGGAAATACCAGCCAGATTTGACAAAAAAAAAACATCTATTTTTAGCCTGTTTATTGAGAAGGTTATGACTGTTATAAGCTACAAGGCTTATTATATTTACAAGGATTAGGATATTACACAGGAAAAAACACTAAGCCGTTCACTACAGGTTCGTTGTAATTTTAAACTGACTGATCGTCTTAAAAATTGTCACACCTACTCACAACCCCGGTATCGAGATCTACACACATACGGAATGTTAAATCGCCCGAACAATGGACAGTACGAACTCATGTTTAGTAAACCCAACATTTAGTTATTTATTTCAGTGAATAAAAATCGAATAATAAAACATCTAATTATTAAAATAAGAACATTATGAAGGTTATGCAAAATAATATATTTTTTAAACAATGATTGTGATTTTCACAACGTGAGTTAGGGTATTTGATCCTTTATTTTAATTATTATAAGAAACAAAATGGCATAGTTAAGCTGAGGAGATCAAGCTAAGTCACCGTCGCGTCGTGTTGGGTCGCGTAGAGAAATGAATCTGTCAACCTTGTTAGCAACCCTACTTAAATTCTTTAAATTATGGGTACTTAAGTTATTTCATATTTTATCCGATGCTTTTTTCACTTGTGATTTTTTTTTCATTTAATTATAATTATATGTGTCGGTCTGAGTATAGAATCCGTACTATTAACCTACTGTTAGTACTATTAACTAGCGACTAGCTACTATTGACCCGCACTACTGACTGGACGCCTATAAAAGGCGGCCGATAGCGACGGCTAGGGCGTTCGCACATATGTCCGAGTCGAGTTTCAAACGGTTACAATCGATACAGAATAGGTTCCTCTATCGTCTCACCGGGGCCCCGTGGTATGTTCGAAGCGTAGATCTCCATAGAGATATGGAGCTTCCTTCGATACATGCCTACGTTAAACAGCTCTCCCGTTCGTATTTCGACACCGCGTCGAACCACGCGAATCCGTTAATAAAAACAGCCGCCACTTATGTTCCGGCACCCACGGACATCCGGTGCAAACGCCGGCCGCGCAATATTTTTATTGATCCCGACGATCACATCGAAAATTCGAATAAATATTACACATCCGTCTCTCCAAACAGAGCGTGCCAGCGCCCACGCCCGCGTAACCACCGTTCTCTCCGCAGAGGGCGGGCGGTCAATTTCGCTCCAGCACACCCGTCACGTCCACCCTCTCTAGCGGTAACCCAAGCCTAGGTCCGTTCCTCGGTGTGAAACCCTTGGGTCAGGCAACCGCCCGCGCGATACAAGTGACACTGTACGTGCATCACTTAGCTACCTACATACAACACTACACACGTATGAACATACACACGTGCACACCACACAGGTACATAGGTTCTGTGAGGGACCTTTTTTTTTTTCTTTTTTTACGCTAGTTAGTTAGCGCTAGTTAGTGTAGAAACATTCCGATTACTGAAACGGTTCCTTCCTTCCTCCCAGGAGGAAGGGAACGTGCCTATGTGTATATTTAGTTAGCTCGAATCGTAGGTGTAGGGATTCGAATAGATCGCGACCTATTTGCGAACGCGACGACCGCCCGAGCCGAGGTCCGGCCACTTTGGCACCCTCGTGCGAGTCGTCCACAAAACTTTCGCGGCTGAGTGCCCTCTGCGCTCGCCCCCAAGTCCGGTGAAGCTGTCAAAGCCGCAACGGCTTTAGGGCCCCTAAGGCTAACAGTGTAGTCAGTTCTAAAAAAAAAAAAAAAAAAAAAAAAAAAAAAAAAAAAAAAAAAAAAAACGGCTAGGGCGCGAACATTCTCACTTGGATCGTTGCGGTCGGACTTTAACATCTCTATAGATATTCCGAAACTTTATGAGAATAGTTTGTTTTGTGATTGTATTTGACTGATGACGCTCATTAGACCTGTGATCAGTAATGATGATATCGAGGAAAATGATGTATCTCGGAGAATATTTAATTTTCAATATTAAAAAATTAAAAATTTATCAAAATAGTATAAAGCTATTATAATTACACTATATAGGTCGATTTTGAAATCGTGAGATAACTTTATCAGAGCAATAATTTTGACTTTTTGACGGATAATGTTTGGAAAATCTGTCAAATTTTAAAAATTATTCCTTTATTAGAAGTTATTGACGTGAACCATCTAGTGCGGCGAGTCAGATCTATTGTTAGATCCAATGTTGACAGATGTTGGCGTGGCGACGCTTTGGTCCAACGTTGGCGGTGTGGAGCCGAGTTCGTTTTTTTTTAATAGACAGACTGGATCATTTCAAAGTTTCACGCTATTGGATAGATTAAAAGCGGTTGGTAGAGATCGCGGCCACCATATACATAGTAATAAAATAAACATCTTCCCAGTGGCTTTCTTTTAGTTTGTCGTGTTTCGGGATCGCCCGAGGTATATATTTATCATGTACAGGTACAGTCAGTCAGTCAACCAACCACCTCTTTGCCTATTGCATATTCAAAAACAATCGTACATTAAGGAGTAAGTTCTAGTCGTGCTTCGGAAAAGACACACCCAAATTTTAGAACCAACAAAATCGGTCCTTAATTAAATAATGTTGAAGAAAGATCGAAGTGGAAAAGTCAAAAATTATACGTATATCTACGTACGTATACCTTCAAATCAAATGATCATATATTGTTGAATCCCTCCATATCGTGTCTAAATAACTGAACTATATTAACTTGAGCCGGAATATCAGTAGACATAGGAAGTAACGGTAAAGTTGAGTTAGCTGTATTATCAATATTCTCCAGTACTGAAGTTCCAAAAAGTAGAAACCTGTCGCCAAGCATTTATAGTTGTGTTGCGGTTCCTAGACTTGATAGCCAGGCCTTTCACTAGACTTAGCGTGCTACAGGTGAGATTATGGTTAAACGGAAAAGCTAGAATTTTTTTCTAAAAAGTATATATTACAAAACATATTGTAAAAAGTTTTCAGTTTTACGAGAAATGTGGTGATTGTATAAGCGCTAAAAAATATTTATTTTGAAGACTTTTATGTCTATGCTCGTTCAGTAAGTAATCATGTAGTCACACAAAAAATTGTATTGTTTTCACCAATATATTTAATCTTTAGGTTATATGTAAAGAAAAAAAAACAAAAAGTTACAATTTTAAAAACGGTAACCAGACATATTAAACATACGTAACAAAGTCTTCTAACAATTTTTTTTACAAGTTAGCTAAGTGACTAACGTTCATTTGACAAATTTTACATATTGGTCAATAAGGTGTCTGATTTTGTTTACAACGCCATAATATCTCCTTTAATACGTCATCAAAAGTAATTGTTCAAATAGTATATTACGCACCTAGGGAGAAAAGTAGGACATTCGCGCGGGCGGTTTTTTCTTAACCGGGATGAAAAGTTTATATATGTACTCTTTATATATAAATACGCAGTTGCTAGGTTACCGGGAGATAAAGTAAAGTACGCGCATGCGCACATTTGCCATCTCACCGGGAGAAAATCGGGTACTTTTGTCCCGCGTGACAGGGGCTAAAAGTGAACTTTTCATCCCGGAGGAGATAAAAATTATTTTAAAGCTTATGTTTTCCGTTATTAACGAAACAGTTTAAGAAAAAGTTTAAAATTGTAATAGTTTAATTTTAAAATTTACCAATAAAAATTTTAAACTCTTATCAGTAGTTCCAGAGATTACCTATATAATATACATATATGTATATATTCATAAACTTCTCTTTATAATAATTGTAGTATAGATTTAAAACATGTATGATATATCAGTAAATTTGTTTTATTCGATTCGATCTATAAATCCGCTGCATTTAATCTTATTCTTCAATTATTTTTCGAATGTTCTCGAAAATATTGTAGCATCGCCGCACATCCGTACCCGTATTCTTGTAGGAAATCCCTATCTCAAAGAGTCCAAGAAGCGCTTTGTAACTTAAATCTGATAAAATAGTTTCGTTCCAGTGCGCTTCATTGCGCTTCATTGTTTAGGGTTCCACATACGAGCTATAAAGGATATTTATAATTAGACATATATTCACTGTCAAAGAAAGTTAAAACATGTACAATAGTTTATTCTATAGTAATCAAAGCTGATATGTATATAACTTTAAAATTCAACAGTTAAAACCGAACTAAACGTCCCACAAAAGTCCGTTATATAGGGCACTTGAACCTGCGACCTCTCGGAACAACAATTCAGGCACTATCAGAGCAGATCCATGCCAGGGGTGCAAGGGATGCAAAGCACCCACACCTACTTGGAGCGGCAAAAAAATAATAAAGAAAATCGGTTCATGTGAATAAAGATTAGAAAATGCTATTACTAAAGTTATGTCTTTGTTGATTTCAAATTAATTTGTTTAATATGATTTAATTTTAATTTAATTAATATATATATATATATTCATTCATATCATATCTGTCTGACTTCGCCAGGTCCGGTGAAGCTGTAAAAGCCGCAGCGGCTTCAGGGCCTTAAGGCTAACGGTGTAGTCAGATCTAAAAAATCTGTCTGACTTTTTTCATGTCACTTAATACAGAAAGCATTGCATTATTTTAAAGTGAGCAAACATGTATTATACCGAAGATATGCAGAATTTTACAAACATTACGATTCTAATCGTTTATAGGTTTCAGCGTTATGGCCACAATCTCACCTAATCTTAAGTGACGATGTGTCTCAAGATGGTAACACGCTAAGCCTAGTGAAAGACTGGCTCTTAAGTGCAGCTGCCAGAACACACCTATTGGTGCTTGGCGACGGATTTACAACTCGAGGGTGATAGCTAGCCAGGCACATAAGATAAATCCCTATCACCAATCTATGTTTTCATCACGATGTTTTCGTTCACAGAAAGCTCAGGCTCATTGCAGGGATTCGAACTCACGTCAATAGACGCGATGTCCATGTACACTATACTACTGAGCCATCATTGCTTCAATAAATCTATAATTATTTATACCCTACAGGGGCAAATTATATCTTGCACCCGGGTGGCAGATACCCTCGGTTCAGCCCTGGGCACTATCACTGTTACACAAGGATGGCGTTACATTAAAACTGTTTTTAAATAATTCATTAACTAAGCAATGTAATTTCTGGATAATTTGTTTAGTCAGCGTTTCTGTTTTATTCGAAACGTTTGCGAGTATAAGTAAATTTAACATCAATTAGCAGTAAGTTAACTGTAGTAGCGGTGCTTATTGCCGCTCCGGCTCTCGTTACACTCTCAGGCCGGATGATATTGCTAATTGGGTTTCCTGGCTGCCGGAAATCGTATAAAGTTTAACTAATGCGGCACAAACTGCAAACGATAACAGAAACAATACTCGCTTGAATTAAATACATATCGGTAATTGGTGTTGCCATGTGATATCTTCCTGTTAACCTAATTAGAGAAAGTGGTATAAAAGGATCCCTCAAGGTATAACGATCCGCTTTTATTTTACCAACTTTAGCAGTGCTATCTGATAATATTAGTGTATCTAGTATCCTAGGCAAAAAAGATTACACGCGACAAAACAGTAAGGGAATAGCAGGTTCGCTACGAATCCTCCGATGTCCCGAACGTAGACGAAACCAACTGGGGTAGGGAAGAAGACCCGTTTGTCACCTGTCCACATGCAGGCTCTAACAGGTCACGGGAGATTCGTGGCGTATAGCTGCACAAATACAAGTCATAGAGACTATCGACAAATTATAAATCACAAAAAATTTGATAAATTGATATTGTAATTAATTAATAGGTTTTTTAAAACCATAATTTACATTGTAAGTCATATGTTAAGTGTAAGCAAAATAATTATATTATGTAATAATTTATTAGAGATAAGAGAGTGTAGTGTGTGCTCGGCAGTGAGAGAGCATGGACGGCAATAGTCTCCTTCTGCAAGGAAGTGATGACGCATTTGTGCCACCATTAGACCCAACCCATTTGGACGATGTTGAACTGTGTTAGGAGTCCTATGAGAGTCATCATGATTATTATACAAAAATATACATATAAATATATACCTTCTCTGCGTAATCTTATTTGTTATATGTCCCCAGGTTGTATCGAAAGGTTGGCTACACTCTATATGTATACAGTATCCAACGTGTTTTCAATTACAAGCTAAATCCAATCTCAGCTTGTATTCATTTGCAACTCCACAATCGTATTCAATAATAACAAATAATACCTATTGTGTATATTTATCCAGGATTTATTAACCAATATAATTACTTCGCTAGATAAATTATTTTATTATTTTGGTACCCATTATTACATTTTACCAAGCTTTAGTTTATTATAAATTGTTTAGGGAGTCATAATATAATCTCAGAATAAAGAAAAAACCAGAAACCGCGAACGCACATAAAACTGAAGATACAAAAACCACTCTTAAATAGAGTGGTTTGACGTTGTTGCGATTAGTCACTCCTTTGTAAGTAGCGCGTCGTGACGTATTGTACAAGTGCCAATTTTAATTTTAAAATGCCGTCTTGTGTTGTTCTTACATGTAAAAATGCTGCAGGGATTATAAAAAAACAGGATGGGGTCACATTTCATCTGTAAGTAGCGCATTCTAAAGTATATTTATTTAATTGTTTAATTTATTTTACATTTAGAAAATGACGCGTCCATTTTTTAAGTGTTGCCATTTTATTTTCATCGAAAATTTTACCCATTTATTTTTTTAATACTCGTGTAGAATACTTACTATTTTTGTGTATATAGAACCTTGGTAATTTTAGTTTCCCTGCTGATGAAAATAGAAAATCGGACTGGATGAAAGTCATACAAAGAACACGGCTAGATGAGTTTTGGAAACCATCAAGCCGGAGCGTACTTTGCTCAATTCACTTTGAAGCGCAATATTTTTATGATACAAAAGGTGGTTTGAAAAGACTGAAGAAAGCAGCTAATCCAACTAAGGTAGATATAGTCATAATAATTACTATATTTATATTGTATCCCTCCTGGTGAAAATGTTTGTCATGTATTTTGAAGTAAGGTTTTGGTCCACATATATATATATATATATATATATGCTCACGCCTGTAATCCCCGAAGGAGTATGCAAAGGTATAACAAGTATGCCCACTTTTCGTCGAGCTTATCCGTTCCTCATCGTGATAAGGGGCGAGCCTAAACCGGGCGCAAATTTCAGATTCCGGGCTAATAAAACTTCGGTGAATTAAATATATGAATAATCTAATACTAACGTTCTATTTCAGTATTTGGCCTTGACACCAGAATTTTCCGAGTTACACATAGAAACGTCTAAACCTTCGACATCGGACAATGTGCGTACCCACCTATGATAATAATGTTTAATTTTTTTTATAATATTGAAAGGCAAACAAGGCACTTAATCGATATACTTAGTTACAAGTAAACTAATGTAGTAAATAAACACTAGTAGTAACAGTAATAAATGTAAAATAAACTAAGTAAGGCCCATGGACATTTGCAAGCTCAGGCACAAAGTGCTATTACTAATGCGTTTCCATCCGTGAGGACTGAAATGTCATGCCTTGTACGGCAGAAATATTCTGTATTTAATTAAAGTTTTTGTTAATCTATTATATGATAAAACAACATACAACTTAAGGTTTTTCATTTCAGGTTACACAACCACAATCTCCTGCGCGATCGAACTCAGAGATCGGTGATGTCAATATTTCTGATTTGGAAATCTGTTTGATACGCCGAGAAAGGTCAAACTTAAATCTCAATTACGACGAAAACAATTATTTTGTGAACAACATGTTCGACGAATGAAAACATTACAACAAAAATACAACAGACTTGCCAAGAAGTACGAATCTTTAAAAAGTATATTAAAAAAATTAAACTTAATAAAATCTTAACTTACGTTATTGAAGCCGTATTCTATTTATAGTCATCCATGTAAATAAATAAATATTTTTTAAGAAATATCTTTTCTTTAGTGTTATAAGACTACCCCAAAAAGTGGGAAACCGCTCCCGAGCTAGCAACATTATGCGTATGGGAAGTGGGGCAGGTGCGGGACGTACGTATTGTTTTTGGACACAGTGCAGCGTATGTAATCATTCTTGAACGCGGCTTCTGGTTTTTTCTGTATTCTGAGAATATAATCATAATTTTTTTGACATTTTGGTCTGCATTTACAATTTTTTTGTATACATGCAGCAAGAAAAGGGGCAATTTACACAAAAACATTTTTTCCTGCCAATCGATCTTGTTTCTTAAAAAAATCAATAAACTCTATGGGACCAAATGAGGTTAGAGTACTAAAAATGTAAGAAATCGCAAAAAAACTTATCTTCTACATTTCGTAGTAAATTATCGTGGCTTTGGTAACCTTATGCAACGGTCAATGTACCTACCCTTATTGTCCCATTTCAAAAATATACATGTTATTATTATTTCGTTTATTTAATTATATACCTATTTAATTATTTTTTTTACAATAATATGTATATAAAATAAAATATTAAAATAAAAAACATAAAAAAACAGTTCATCGCCAGTATCGGGGTGAAGACCTAAGCTACCGGTGGCTAAGGCTCCAGAGAGAGGAACTTCCCCACAATTCGCGTCGTGTCCAAAAGAACTGCCTTCTGTATCTTTCCCTTGATCCAACATCCAAGCGAGAGCTTCCTAAGATGGTGGTCGAAACTCTTCGCTATCAGACCATTCATTGATATGACTATCGGGACAATTATTGTTGAGTCCACATCCTACATGGCGGTAATCTTGTGAGCCAAGTCCAATTACTTTGAAAGTTTATCTTTCTCAGCTGTCACGAGGTTCTCATCATGGGGTATGGTGACATCAACAAGAATTGCCCTACTCACGGACCTATCCAATAGCACGATGTCAGGTTTATTGGCTGCAATATTCCTGTCTATGATGATAGACCGTTCCCAGTAAAGCACAACATGACCGTTATCACCTCAAAACTTACAAAGCCATATTTAAGAGCAAGTTGCTGGTGTATAATTCGAGCTACTTGATTATGTCTGTATAAGTACTCGCCGTTAGCAAGATAAGAACAACCGAAAACTATATGCCTGAGTGATTCTCCTGGGCGGTGGCATGCCCTACAAATATCGAACGGACCATCCTTCACAATGTATTTTCGGTAGTTATTCGTCTTGATGACTTCATCCATAATGGCACAGACAAAACCTTCGGCTTCCCCAAAGAGATCACCAAAATGTAGCCAAGCCACTAACGCAAGTAAGTCTACATCAGGCCCAATTAGAGCCCGTAGAACCGTCCGTGAAGCTCCTTGCTCTTTCATACATCGTTGCGGTCCTGAGTGTAGATTACTCTTGGTTTACGCCAGTTCTCGTTTCCTACGGAAAGCGGTGTGAGACCTTTCTCAATTGCTATGATATCACGATACACATCATCCTCGGTGTGGAGAAAATGCTCCCTGAGATTGCACACCGAACGGTTGTGCAGGTTCTTGGCGTTTAGAAAGCCACGGCCCCCACATTTCCGTGGGATGTGCAATCTCATTACCGATGATCGCAGGAGATGCATGCCATGTGTCGTTAGCAACTTTCGGACCTGCACATCCAGGGTATTCAACTCAGTCTGTGTCCACCTTAGTATGCCGAAGGAGTACATGAGCAAGGGCATAACCCAACCACTGAAGGTACGAACCTTGTTACCACCTGACAAAAGACTATTAAGTACTTTTCTCAAGCGACCAAAGAAACGTTCCACCACTGATTGTTTAATGTTCTCGTCAGCGACACCCAATGACTCCGACATACGAAGATATTTATAGGTTTCAACCTCGGAAAGAGATCTGAGGGAAATTATTTGTGAAAGTTGTAAGCTACTAGAGTTTACAATCCCACCTCGTTCTACATGAATAACCGCGCATTTGTCGACACCGAACTCCATACTAATGGAGTTACTGGAATTCTCAGTCAATTTTACTAACTCCATCAAGTCTGGTTTCTTTTGTGCAAGTAATTTGAGGTCATCTATGTACAGTAGATGAGAAATGGTTTTACCCCCTCTACGAAGTCGATAACCTAGCCCTGAACCCTCTAGCACAGTATTAAGTGGATTCAGTGCTAAGCAAAACCATAAAGGACTCAGACTGTCACCTTGAAAAAGCCTTCGCAATATCCTTATCAAGTCCATCGATCTCGAAGAACTCTTATCTCCTGGATGCCGAAGGACTGTTGTCCACTGCCCCATGCTCAAGCTAAGAAAGGTGTATAGAATTTTATTTACTAGTTGTATTTACTTTATACAACTCCAGCATCCGCCTCAACCATGAATGTGGCACTGAATCATATACGTTCTTATAGTCAATCCAGGCGGCAAAAATATTCCTTCTGTTTCGACGAACCTGTTGATTAATGGTCATATCTATGAGGAGAAGCTACTTAGTACCACGAGATCCAGTCCTGCAGCCACTATGAGCGGTGGCCAAAATATTGTATGCATCAATGTGCTCTGATATTTTTGATGCCAGTATGCATGTAAGTAGCTTATAGATGGTGGGTAAGCATGTAATAGGTCAATAATTTTTAGCTTGCATGGTAGTATCGGCCTTATGGAGCAGGAAGGTGACTCCAGTAGCTAAGAAAACTAGACAAGATCCACATTCAAGGGCATCTTGGAATTGAGTAGACAAGAGCGATGTGAGTGTCGGAACCACTTTAACCAAAAATTGTCCAATCCATCAGGTCCTGGAGTTTTCCAATTACAAGTCCGGTGATTGCACAACTAATATCCGAGATGCTAATTGCTACAGCTTCCATGTCTCCCATCGATTAACATGCGCGATTGACAACATTTATCAATTAATTCTCAATGTGACTAACGGGATTCGACTAAATACTTTTCCAGAATGTGGACATTTCGTCTGCATCCGGTAGTTGTGGCTGACGTGATCAGTAGGTATCTCCTAAACTCTATATACCTTCCTTTGATCGCTTTTGAGAATGCGATTCCAATGAAACCTATCCACCCGCTCCCTGTAACGTCGAATACGGTTTGCCCATGCATAAACTTTCTGTTTCAGGAAGTCTATGCGCTCCATGACCCAATTTATATATTCCTGGGGCCTAATATTTGTCCCAACAAAAGCTTGGTTCACAAAGTGTATGACCCTTAGGCGGTTATTGCCAGATCTGAAACAGACTAGCTTGCCAATGTGGGTCCTGGCAGTACTAATACAACTTTCAATCCTCAATTGTCATGCAGGTACATCGCTAGCAGGGCATGCGATGCGATCTTGGTTTAAAAATTTTACACGATCCACACAAATGACTATTTGACAATACAGCATCATGTGATATTTGACAATATAGCATCATGTGATATTTGACAATATAGCATCATGTGATATTGTCGGATGTACATTAGACAACGTGACAGTCTGCACTGCTACCAAATGTGAATCCGACAACTCAACAATTGTAGTCTGCCTTGTGCTGTCAATCGTCTGGATAGGTTGTATTTCCCGGCGTAGTCACTCAAGCGCAAGCTCATCCAACAAATGTAAGCGTTGGATAGCTCGCACTTGATCGGAAAGTCGTTGAGTAGTGATGGTTAGCGTCGGTTCTAGAGTCTGAAACAGAGATAAGAGACACGTCACGATACGCAGTAAGGTTATTCCCCCCTATCACCCCATAGTACGCACGCATGACGTTCTCGTTTATTGTTCGAGTCCATCTCATGCGATGAACTAAACCACCGGCAGCGGGGATCTATCGTTAAACGGAGTGCCCCGAAGATCCCAAGCAGGCTGGCAGTGGTGGCCGCCCTCTACGTCGCGCAGGTTCGGTGGCGACGGCAGCAGCGGCGTCCCGTTCTCATCTCTCAACATACAAGTGTTCGGAGGTGTTTCATACACCTCCGAGGACGACGTGGAGACTGGCGAGACGGGTAATGATGGTGGGCGTGCGTTTATTGTGTTCGCTGTCTTCTTTTTTAATCTTGTAATCATTATTTATTTTATATGTATTATTGGTATTATTTTCGGTTGTCAAATGACATTTTCTGTCAAAACTGTTTTGCTTCTATTGTATTGATTCCATTAAAATTTGTTTGTATACAGATTGTCACACTTTATATAAGATATATTTTTGTATAATTTGTATTGTAAATTAATTATTATTATTATACTCACGTATAATATACTTATATACTAAAATAACCAGGGAGAACATCTATTTCAAAAGAGTTAGGCTATGGAGCGCAGAATGTGAGCGAGAGATATTTTAGCTCTCATAAAGAATTACCTTATCATTCTTTTATTTATGGTCTATGGACTGTAAAACTCAATTACTAAATGACCTTTAGTACCTACTAATTTAATTGCAGTACCTATAATGGGCATATAAAACAAATAGTCAAAACTTCAAAGGCAACAGAAAACAAGAAATATGTTCCTATTGCCCATAAACTGTTTGATGTAATGTTATTTAATGAAAAGTAACAAGAAATCTTAGATTTCATCCGGCGTAATATAATAACATTTCTCAGAACTCAATAACTTGTTGTAACTTTGATTATTGTAAGTAAAAGGGATAACTAGTTTCAGCAACTCGTTTGTACATTCGAGACTTAATTTAACTTGGCAAAAGAATGACCCGGAGGTGAGAGATATAATATTTGTTGTATGTTTCTTAACATTAAATTAATACAAAACATATTTAACA
This sequence comes from Saturnia japonica, assembly GCA_033032175.1. NCBI lineage: Eukaryota > Metazoa > Arthropoda > Insecta > Lepidoptera > Saturniidae > Saturnia > Saturnia japonica. Next base: position 5,168,244 of record CM065311.1, on the reverse strand, counting down.
TGTTATGTATAATTTTTATTTATGTTCATTAATTTTCATAACATGTATATTTATTTGCTCTCCGTATTTCATCAGAAGTTTTCACGAGGTCAGGTCTCACCAACTACACTTTGTACATTTTTTTTAAAGAGAATTTGATCACAAACTTAAATAAAATAAAAATAAAAAACCTATTTAGTCCAATAACTTACATAAAATAATAAAACAATTATAAACATACAATGTAATTAATTTTAAGATAAATTTAAGTACTATTATTATAAGATGTACCTAGTATGATTAAGTTACGTGGGCCCCTCTTCGGGTAAAGGCCTCCTACAAAGAATGCCAAGCGTCACGATTTTTAGCACCAGAAGACCAGCTCTTGCTTGCGATAACCCCTAATTCATCCTTCCACTGTGTCTTTGGCGATTTTTGTCCATCTGTCGTCGGTACTACGAACCACGTGACCTGCCCATCTACATTTTAAACCTACCGGAACACATCGATGTACTTGATCACAGAATTATAACTTGACAATGGCAGATGCCCTACTCAAAGGCTCATATTTTTATACCAAAAAATCAGAGAAATTCCAATCCAAATTCGAAGCACCGAGCGATTGCTATTTCTATTCCCTATATAATGAAAACTTAATAACGCAATAATATACCTAGCCAGCCTAGCCTACCTACCCTACCTAGCCTTTCAGTCCAGTCTTTAAGTTTTGTTCATTCTTCTAATAAATATCTTCAAAAGGCTGTTACAAGTTGGCGGCTCCCTTGTAAAAAAATGACCGATGACTTTTGTAGCAAGTTAAAACGCATGTTTCTAGTTATTATTATTAATACACTTCACTTGTGCATACTAACTAAACTAAATCTCGTAAAATGACGTCAAAATTATATATCTATACGAATATTATAAAGCTGAAGAGTGTGTTTGTTTGTTTGGTTGAATATGCTAATCTCAGGAACTACTGGTTCAAATGGAAAATGTTTCAGTGTTGGATAGCCTATTTATCGAGGAAGGCTATAGGCTATATAACATCACGCTATGATCAATAGGAGCGGTGCATCAATGAAAAATGATAGAAAAAAAACGGGCAAATTTGAATTGTTTTGAGAGCTTCTCATAAATGGTGAAAGTTGCGCAAAAGTCGTATACAATACAATTGTTTCTCTTAAAAAGATCCAAAAAAACAGTCCGCGATAGCATATGGCTATCTTTTAAGGTTTATTCAATATAACATATTTTTATGGTAATAAAATTTGTTCTAAAATAATGAATTATTAACGAAGCTGTCTTTATATACATGGTATTAATCCCTATGCAAATAAATACGTTATTCGTCACAAATATTGAATTTTGAACAAAACTGCCCTTTACAGTAATTGATTTAAATGAATACCTTAGGAGATATCCCAGTTTTAAAATAACTCGGCTGTAAAATAATGATCAAGTACGGCAAGTGCATTTTTATTATGCAGAATAATGTGAGAGGCGTGCGGCTCATAATAATACAGTGCCTACGACCCACTCTCTCTAATCATTTCTCTCTCTCTCTTACATGATGCAGACGAAGTTGCGCGGGTAAGCTAGTATATTATAAGGCTAAATAAATATAAGCTTAATTAAAATGAAAACCCCCACGTGATAGATCAAGATCCGTCAAAAACGCCCATATAAAATTTACAATATATATTTCGTATTCTTTTATTTTGTATTAAAATTAAATCATATTGTGTAACTTCTCTATTCTGTAATTTCTTAAAAAGTTCACGAAGCTTTCCAAGGATCATTACATTTTACGTGAAGTCTTAGAATTTTGTAAACCGTTTCAAGTTCGCCCTTTAACATGAAATGTTTAATGGCACACTCCGATAAAATACAAAATTAACGTAATGCAAAGATATGATATTTATTTCAAGTGACCAAATTAAAATACTTTCACGTAGCCTGTGAACGTACTTTTCGAAGTTGACTAGATTTTTCTAAATTATTTTCGATGCCGTTATACATATACCTATGAATTTTAAAGCATTAGACCCTTATCTTTTACGGATTATGATAACTATATTTAATAGTTTTATTGATAAGGTTGGTTTGTGTGCTAGTGACGCATTTATTAGGCAGCTAGTTAGTTTCGTGTTGTAACTTTATTTTTACTCGTATTATTGACAATTCTTATAGGACATAACATGAATTTTATGTGCGTTACGATACATTTCATCAAAATCGGTTCAGAATTAATAATATGCTTTACGTTTTCTAAAAGTATTATTAGCGATTGTTATGGCCTATCAATGGAATAACATAGTAGTTAATTTTACTTATCGTGCACAAAATTTCATAAAAATCAGTTAATAACATCAAATGAATGTTAACCAAATTAAAATTTAGAAGAAAAATATTACATGTAAAAACCGAACTACAGACTTTTTAAAATAGATAATTGGGTTTATCGTTAACATTAAGGAAAGTCAGTTTTATTTTAAATAAAACTTTTTTTATATATGTATATTAAAATCTTTAACACAGTTATATGTATAATGTATATACGTTTTCGCACTTCAATCTGAAGAATAAGTGAACTTATTGAGACGTGTGTATTATCTAATAAATGTAAGGTAAAGAAAGGTAACTTTGTACTCCAGGTAATCAAACGATTCAGCGTAAAACATACTATAAATAGCCCGGAGCTACGGGCATTTTTGGCTCGTGGAAGTATACACCATAAATTTTTTACCATAAGTAATTTCATACTGCTAATAAAGGAACTGACCATCAGACCCTTGGGAGGCCGTTAGTTGTGGTGTAGGAAGCTGACGAAGTTGTCAAAAAAAATTATTCAAGATTGTAGCAGTACACATGCTACAAATTATCATATTACTTATTAATAATGTTAATTTAACAAAATTAACCGTCTGATCTCGATATGCTGATAAAATCGTCGTCAGTTATGTATAAGTAGTTTTCGGAAAATTAGTAGTCCGCCAGTTGGACCGCAAAAGACGCTGCGCGCTCAATGCTTTTGAACGCTGCGCTACACTCTACAGGCCCGACTGACGAACTTTCAAATATATTATGCAGTCTGACAATCTTTTTCTTGTTATATTATCCATAAATAATAACCACTATCAATTTCAGATTGTATACTTTTCTTTCCTTAAATTAAATTAACATTATAAATAAGTAATGGGATAATTTGTAGCATGTATAATTCTACAATTTCGATAATATTTTTTTACATCTTCGTCAGCCTCCTACACCTTAACTAAGTGAGGTTGCGCGGTCTGACGCTCGGTTTATCATTAAGCAATAAATAAACTATTATCAAAATCATGTCCTACTATGTATATTGCTACTCATGAAAAAGGTCCCGTAGCTCCCGGACTTATAACATTGTTAAACAGAATTTCGCGAACTAAATATCAGCTTTTAATTAGGCAACTTCTGCTTCGAAAGTTCTATTTGTGAAACTATTGTTGTTATATTATAGAAACTTTCCAGTTGTAATTAATTCTATCTATACATTTGTTTATAGGTACATAATAATTTGTGAATTATGATTCCAATATGCCATAAAGAATTTATATAGGAATCTTGAGATAATCAGATTAAAAAATATCACACCAAAAAACATGCTGTATAAATCAGGCCAAGTCTCGATTGAGATGATTTTTCTATAAAAAGTCGTGAATTGTCATATTACATAAACATCCAAGTCTAGGAGGTGTATATAAGAAAACGAGTGGTTTTGTCTAAAATCTGAAATATCTTTTACTCGTTTCTTGTATTCTTTATAATCTACTATGCTTCATTAAGCTAAATCACGTGATCAGATATATTAATTCCATACATATATTTCGTTTTCGTCAGCGTTAACGATTCTAGAAAAGTGACTTGGCCCCCTGGTACTCCAGAGTTTCGATTTTTATGTGTTAACAGATTATTAAATAACCAGTTGACCCGCACAACTTCGTCTGCGTTTGCAACATTTTTCATTGATGCTCTGCTCCTATTGGTCGTAGCGTGATGTTATATAGCCTATGGTGTTGACTATACCCTAGAGAATACGTGTACAGCATTTCAGGATGTTCGGTTGAATAGTTTACGCATGAAAGCGTAACAAACAAACACACTTTCACATTTATAATATTAGTTAGGATTTATGGCGGCATTTCGATAGATCCATTTTGTTAGGGCTCTTAGGGTTCCACATCAGGTAGATATTTCCGACCTTCGATTTTTATGTGCCATCAGACAACGCTCATCAAATTATTAAATAATTTTTACTAAGGCGATATTTCGATATGTCTAATAGGTTGGCTAGGCTATTGGGTTTCACGTCAGGGTCAAATCTTCGAAAATCTAAGTTTTGATAGTTTTCCCTTTATATAGATATTAAACCATATCTCAGCGCCAAATTTCAGCTCTCTAGGTATTGGGGAAATACTAGTTATATTTTGATGATCATGGATCATGCATGGAGACAGTGTCGAATTTTCGTAAATTTGCATCCCTATAACTTGAAGAACTTGATGAAGCTATAAACTTGAAAAAACTTGACATTGTAGGGTTCCATAAATATTTTTAGTAGACATAATTTCAGCCTTCTACAATAACAGTGCTGCTAGACAGAGGCGTTAAAATACGCCGAAATGCCTTCAATAAAGGTGGTACGGCCGTGACTTGCGTTCGAATTGGCGGGGGGGCACCGTCGTGCCCCCAGATATAATTTAAGCTAATCAACATAAACAAAATAAAAAGCCGGCCAAGTGTGAGTCCGTAGGGTTTCTTAATTGTACATCCATATACACCAAAATAATTAGGTAACATTACTGAAGAAAGCACCGAACAATTCTTACGACAAGACAATTTTTAACAAAAAAAACAACTTCAATGATTTTGAATATTTTCCTAGTGTATCTTCGAAGTTGAAGGTACCACCCCTATCAAACAAAAAAATAATAATCCAAATTGGTTCATAAACAAAGAAGTTTTCGCTGAACTTGCATTAAAAAATACATTCGAATTGAGTAACATCCGACTTTTTTTTAAGTCGGTTAAAAACATAGCATACTTAGAGACCACGCAATAAAAATGGTAACCAAAACGGCTATGTTGTTAACTTGTATGCTGTGGAAGTGGGAGCGAGAGGTATTCCAGCAAAATCTCTCTATAACTTGCTAAAAGACCTCGGCCTGTCGGGAACTGCAGTAAGTTCTATGTAAGAACGGGTATCTAAAGCAGCATTAACAGGCTCTTACTAAATCTGACTTGGTAGGGAGGGTATCGCGGGCAGTTAAGGTGAGTGCTGCTGTGTATCATAAGGGGGCTCCTTAAACCTACACCTGGGTCGCAAGTTCCGGGGACTGCTCGTTTTCCCTCTGTCTGCTACACGATGGACCCGGCACCCGCACGGTGAATACATGGAATGCAACGATGTTTGTCTCAAGGACAAACTTAACTTTGCCGTTGGAAATTTGTTTTCCCAAATCGATATATAGCGCACTCAGTTTACCAACTGCAAATAAGTTTGTAATCGCAAAGATATTAATTGTTTTTGATATAATTACTTAATAAGACTTGTAATAAGACATTACTTCTTGCAAAATTTCATGATTCTAGGTCAACTGGAAGTACCCTACAAGTTTTTATTTCCTTTGCGAGTGTTAAAATATGCGACATAAATAGCCATATCTTTTGATTTCGTTGACTTAGAAGCTTGATTTGTTCACAGTTCCACGGGATTTCAGGCATGAGTATTTTATATTATATACCTCCACGCACTTGCGAGAAAAAGGGCCTTGACAGACAGACAGAGAGACGGTTCCATTTTTCCTTTTGAGGTACGGAACCCTAAAAAGCGGATAGAAAAGAAGAACGAAGTAGTTAAGAATACTTATTAAGAATGAATAATACCCAAACATACTTTATATGTAAGAAGATATTAGAGTTTTCCAAGATTTAAAAACAAATGCAACTGAACCCTTCGAACTTTAATATGAATTTTGTTTTTTTATTATTATAAAACTTTGTACGCGTTAAATTACAACAAATTTCTTGACGTTCATGATAAACACTCCGCTTTTTGGAATCGTACTTTTTTAATCTAACTAGTAATTCCAGCGATAAGTGCTTTTAAACAATTAAATAATCTCTTGACCTTTATAATATTATATGGTATATATATATCAAGATACTTTTGCTAATTTCACTCGGTTATCCCACATACTGGATAATGTCCAACTTCTGTTACGCTTCAATGAAGAGAGGACTTGATTGTGCTCACTTGACACTAAGTTCATTCACACGAGAGAGCGTGTCAAAGCGACGGTGATCGGAACGCTAGCTGAGCCGTTTTCAACAGCCAATCCTTTGTGCCATATACGAGTACAACAAGATAAAATAATGCCGAACCGACATTTTCCACTTTTTCTCGCTCTTCTTTATCGAACGTTAAATACGATACTAACTAATGAAAATGTAATAGCGAGGACAATATTTAGAACTGTGCTTTGCTGTAATTATATTGTGCAGTTTTCTGTTAGTAGTTTATGAAACTGTTGCATAATTGAGGTGTATTAAAATACGAGTGTGTGTTTAAAATCGAGGCGCAGCGTAGGAGTTCGCCGTGTTTCTGGTTTGTACCATACTTTCCTTCTGTATAGTAAATACCATGCAGTTATTTTACCAAGCTAATATTGTAAAAAAAAAATCCTCAAATTATAATACCTTACAATAAAAACTGAACAGTACTTGAAAAGGACATTAGGCAATTTCCATATATTGTTCGTCTAAAGAACAAGTTGCGTGGCCACACCCCAGGACATTTTCCAATAGCTAGCTCATATAAAGACCTTAAACATATTAAAAAAATAAAAGGAAAACAGTTAGTAACTATTCAGAAAATGCAGTTATGGGGTTAAGTAGTCCAAAATATTTTTAAGGACTGCATATAACTTAAGAAATAATTCTAGATATGGCCGCGTAAGTTTTTTTAGGCCAGTATACCTGGCGTCCTGTAAAGTTAAAATAACATAAATCTTGTAGTTCATAATAAAACCAAATAAAAAATTTCATAATAACTACCTTACTATACTTGACTTCTAGTCGAACTAAAATATATATCAGGCATATACCGAACTAGCTGTGCCTCATGGTTTCACCCGTGTTAATTTTTATCAGACACATAGCGCCGCCAACGCACCGGTGTAGCCTATCACAATTGTTCACACTTCCCGCAAGTATAAATTATTTGATTTTTTCATTATCTCCTCTATGTGTCCAAATAACATACTATGAAGGGTAAAATTTTTATAATGCAGTAACTTTTGTTCTTAAAGGATTAATACGCCATGGATAAATATAATGTTCATAAATCAATTTTTATCTTTAACAAAAAAAAACCGCAAAATATCTTATTTTGGCTTAGGTATAAGAGATAGGCATGTGCTATTGCAGAATTTTTTTAGATATTAAGAGCCAATATTTTTGTAGAGCATTATATACACGTATCATTAACCATTACGCCAGCGCACATGAATAAATCAGTTCGCGAGGTCTTCCACTTCCGGCTTACTTTAAAAAACAATATTTAAGGCTAGCTGAGAGTTGTAGCCTAATGTTAGCTATCCTATACCATTCCTCGTGAATCTGGCTATCATATTTTTCGAATCTGACTGGTAGTTCCAGAAATTAGCATGTTTAAACAAACAAATAAAAATCTTCCGCTTTATTATATGATAATAGTATAGAATAACAGTGACGTATAACATAAAAGGATTGGGCCATGCGGTGCCCGGGCTCTCTAGAACAGTCAGTTGACGGCCCCAGAATTGGTTCTCAACAAAAACATTTTAGTTCTTTACAATTTTAGGCAATTGAAAAAAAACAATAAATGTATGTATGTTCAATTTCTTAAAGGTTATTAACTAAATTATTTAATTCTCATTATCTGCAACAATATGTAATCAATAAAATAAAAGTTGGCAAGCCGTTTAAAAAAATTGGATCATTTCCAAAAAGATATTGTGGCTAAGTCGGAGGGTTTTCATTACTTGTTGACTTATGTAAATTGACAGTAAAATACTCAATAAGCCGAATTTAATACGTTGTAAGCCTTTATCAACAGCAAGCAGGCGTAGGTATCAGCGGCCGGAGACGACGAAGGACTACAACCTCGGCCTTCTGACGGCACACGCTTTGAACATTTCGAGTAAATCCATAACGAATTCATAACAGAGAATATGTTTCGTTTATTTTATTACAATTAATACGTTTTTGTTTATTAAAGTATTTTACTGAATTTGGAAAATAAAATAATATCTAGGGAGATGCGCCTTTTAGAACATTTGAACTCGTTGTTTGTTAAATTGTTTTCCTTCCACAATAAAAATACTAACTCATTTCCAACATTACATTGTGCGTTCAGAAGAATGTATTGAGACTAATTTATACTCATTAGCTCGAACCGAGGACTATTGCATCGACATTCGGTTGGTAAAGAACATCCGATCACACAATTTGATTGAATAATTAATCGATTAACTTTATTCTCAGAAGATAGAAACATTTATAATCAAGAACTATTAAGTATATCAACTCATTTGATTGATTGATGAATATGTTTGATTAACATGAAATATAAGCAAATTGAATTATTTTAAATGAAGCACTGAATCTACTTTTCTGATAGTTGTTAATTTTTTATTAAGGATAAGGATGAAAAAATTAAGATACCAGTTCACCCAATGGACTTATTTTTAATTTGTTTTGTGTAAAAATATTTACGATGTTAGTAAATTATATTTATTTTAGTTGAGTACGTACTCAAGTGCCACATGGCTTCGTGTATTTAATGTACATATGTAAAAGGCTCTATCTCATAATGGTACAGCTCAAACCACTAATGATAGAAATTTGGAGAGACTGTTAATTTTATGTTGTAGGCATTGTTTGAGAAAGGATTTCTCAAAATTCGACCCCAAATTAGATTAAAATGGGTGGCAATATTTGTAAGGGAACTAATAACTTTCGAGTTAGATTTTTCTAAAACTTGGTGTTAATACTCTTTGACGCTATATATAATTAATGAGACATTAATTTCAACGTTTTTCAAAATTCAACTTATAAAGGAAGATATGTTGTATGGGAAGTAATATTTTTCTATTTAGTTTGGCCTATTCCAGAGTAAGTTCGAACAATTATTATGTGAAATACAAAAGAATTGTGATTTGTTGAATTTTAATTTTCTGTTTGCAGCTCTCATAATAATGTGCACTGTTATCTACACACCATACAATTTAGATACTTAAAAAAATCTTATCATTTATGCGAGAGAGGATTTAATTTTATTTAATTGTATTTTATTTAGCGAAATCAGGAATTATCTTGAACACTGAACTAGAACGGTGGTTTTTATTTAAATTCATAAATATTTATTATTTGGTCATATATTATGTAACTTTTACGTGATGTAGTTTAGTTATTGTGCACAAGTGAAGTGGATTATAAAATAACTACGGACATGCACTTTGTTTCTGACCTTGGAAGAATAATGGATATAGGTACACAGTTCTTATTAAGTAAAGTTCTTATTAGGTAAAATATAAAGCGAGCGAAATCCTAGTAGGTATTAAAGATAATGTTATATTATTTATCAGTGTTCTTATGGTCAGTTTTACGAAGAAGAAAAAAAACGATTCTGTCAAATGTATCTCTTGATTCGAGTACACATGAAATAAAGCTCCAAGTAAAAGTAAATTGAAGACGAGACAACATCTTATGTTTTCTTTATATTATTAAGTGACTCTTATGTGAAGTTGAGGCTCCCGAAAATTAAGCGCGTGGACGTTTGCTTTTGGAATTTCGTAACTCGAATCGTCTATTTATTTAAGGAACTAAGTAAATACCTTAGGTCTGTTTTAATTCGAGGAGTTTACCCTAAACGTAACTTTGTGGAGAGCAAATTTTAAATAAACGCTAACATTATTAAATTATTTTGCATAAGTATAAGCATTTAATATTTTCTAAGATGTTCGTATTAACGTGTTGCCTCCTCGGGTATGTAACTACATGTCTGGTCTGTCCCTGTTTCTATTATATCTTCATACACTCATTCCTAATCTTACCCGCTCTTGCTACACTACACATCCCATTATTGCGAAAAACTATAACTAAACGTTATGTTTATATATTCAAAAAAAAGTTTTTTAAAAGTCATAATTGAAGATGTTTCTCATACCTACTAATAGTAATTTCCATTAAAGGTAATTATCAGCATCGAATCGTATTTTACTACATACTTTTTAAATATTTTGTTTAGTCTCTCTTACATATATATTTTAATATCTTCTATCTATATGTATAAATACAACTGGCAATATTCATAATAATGAACTCTGACTCATAATCGCCCAGCCCTTAATAAATTACTAAGGTTATATATTTTTAATTTGGTGATGTAGGTTGTGTGTTGTTATTTTGTGTGCATTTGAAGTAGGCGCTTTTTGAAATTTAACACCTAAAGGGGTGAAAAGGGGCAGCGAAGTTTGTATGGGAAATAATGATTTTCTAGTCATATTTATTTAATACTTTTCGATACAATTATTGAAACCGTATTTCAGCTTTTTCAAAGTTAAACTAAAAATGCATTGACAAAGTTTGTATGGATCATAATATTATTCAGATCAGATTTTTTCGTTGATGTCTGCTCTAGAAGCTGTAAAAGCCATCTGAGGCTCCAGGGCCCTTATGGCTAACAGTATAATCAGTAAGAAAAAAAAAACACAAAAATACTGCCGCTTGAATATTATATTCGTCCCCGGATTTGAACATCTCAAAACATAATAAGTGACGCTGAAACATAAAATGCCCAAACGAGTCAAAAATTTCCATAAAAATATTTGTCCTTTTTAACGTACCACGGCAATGTGAGGGATATACAATCCAACGCCAGTCATCGCTGTCAGCCGGCGTGCTCAAATGCCTGTTCACGTTATTTTTGAAGGACTTCATGCTGTAGGAAAGAGGGAACACATTGGCCGGGAGACAGATTCATAGTACGCCGAAGTTAAAGAAGATTGATTATCCTTATCGGTCGCTCATTTATAGGCACAGCTAGATTAGCTAGTTCTTTTGGTCAGAGTTTTGCAGATTGATAATGTTACTTTCCTCATAATAAGTAAAACACTTAGATTACGTAAAGGTTCGATAAAAAAAATACTATGGCAATCTTGCTATTTAATTTCTATGATAGGTTCGTATGGTGAATTATGGCCAGCAGTTTTTTGTCCATTGTCTTTATGAAAAGTGACTGACTATTATAGTGTTGAGTTAAAACATAATTATGTAACTGTCTTCTTAATAACACAATATATGCAATCATCTCTATCGATAGCCCAAGAATTGTGTGGAATAAAATGCCAGCAGAGTATTCTTTTTAATGTTATCAAACTTTTTTTACGTCCGTTTATCAATCAAACCAAACGTCAGGAGTGTTTCGATTATTTTGATGAGAAGTGTATATATGGCTTATATACTATAGTTAGATATAGATTCAACCGCAGCGGAAACCAATCATTAATCATATCAAATCAAAATATTTTTTATTCAATTTAAGCCCTAAGAAGGCCTTTATGAATGCCAAATCACTACCACCGGTTCGGAAAACATCCCAGTCATCAAGAAGAACCGACAAGAAACTCGATAGGGTTTATCAACATCTTATTTTCTTTTATAAAATTAGTTTTTAATCTATGTTATAATTATTATATTCTTTATTGCACAAAAAAAAGTACAAATGGAGGACTTAATGCTAAAAAGCATTCTCTACCAGTCTTGCAAGGGAGCAAGGGATAGGTATATGCAAGGTGTGCATAATGTTAAGTAAAAAAAAAGTTTATAACGATTATTAAGATTATATATTATTAAGAAGTATTCAATTGCTCCAAGTAAAACCTACGTAGCGAATACTTGAAGGAATTTCGAGAGTTGGCCAGTTGGATATTGATAGGAAGCGAATTCCACAGTCGTGCTGCTGTAACGGCGAAGGATTGGTCGCGGAAATTAGTATGATGACTTGGTATACTGAGAATTAAAGAATCAGAAGACCTTAGCTGTCTATTATGCGTATCCGCGAGAGATTGAAAAAGTGTTTTTAAATATTTAGGGGATGTGGGATTATTAAGTACGGAGAAAAGTAGACAAAGTAATCTTATATTCCTACGTTGCCGAATAGGTAGCCATTTCAACCTGGGCTCGGTATTCAGAAACATGATCAAACTTCCGAAGACGGAAGATGGAACGGATACAGTTATTGAGTAGACGATCAAATTTATTTAAGAGATCTTCTGAGAGGTCTAAGTAAGCAACGTCTGCCTAATCCAGAAGTGGTAGAAGAAGAGTATTCACTAGGGAAATCTTAGTATTAACAGGAATAAAGTTTTTCAAACGCATGAGAGAATGAAGAGAAGCATAAAATTTTCTACTAACTTCCTTGACCTGGTCTGCCCAGCATAATTTAGTATCGAAGATGATACCAAGATTTTTCACCGTAGTTGAGTAAGCAATGGTACATTTATTGTATTGAAGAGGAGTCAATGAATTAAAGTCTATTTTAGCAAGCTGTTTTAAGTTACCAATTATAATGGATTGACACTTAGTTGGATTAACATAAATCCCGTAAGATTCAGACCAGGAAAGTAAACTTGAGAGGTCCTTGTTTAAATTATTGATTATAGAAGGAAGATTCTTTATTTCGCAATGCAGATACAATTGCAGGTCATCAGCATAGAGATGATAGTGGGATTGTAAAATAGGCGTAAGTAAGTTTATAAAAATAGAAAATAGTAACGGAGAAAGAATGCCGCCTTGGGGAACACCAGCGTCTAGAGCACACCAATCTGATTCGCCATCATAGACGCGAACAGCCTGGTGACGATCTCGGAGATAAGAAGAAAACCATTCCAGTGCTAAGGGTGAAAACTGAGGACAAGAAAGAGCGGCAATCAGAAGATCGTGGTCAAGAGCATTAAATGCATTGCTAAAATCAATAAGGACCAATACTGTGACCATACCTTTTTCCATATTAGATCTAACATCTTCCGTGATCTTAAGCAGAGCAGTAGTAGTACTGTGGGCGGTTCGAAAGCCAGACTGATATTGATTTAATAGATCGTTGTCAGTGAGGAAAGAAGTAACTTGTTTATTGCCAATAGATTCCAAAATTTTGGAAGGGAAGGGAAGAATAGAGATAGGTCGAAAATGATTAGGAGCTGTGGGATTGGTAACTTTAGAAAGCGGAACAATATAAGCATTCTTCCAAGAAGCTGGATAAATCCCCGTGGTTAAAGAAAAGTTTATGATAGAAGTCACACATGGGAGAATAAGCTTATAAATATATTGTAGCATGACACGACCAATATTATCACAACCCACAGCTTTGGAATTGAGAGTTAGGAATATTTTTGTAATTTCATCTTCACTAGTAGGGGAAAACTCAAACTGCTCAATCTGAGGACGGGGTAAACAAGCAAGAAATTTAAGAGTAAGATTTTTAACATTCAGTTTGAGCTTAGTAGCACTTGCAAAATGTTTATTTAACAAGTTCAAGTCAATAGGAATTTTGTCGTCCCTATTCAAGGGTTTGGATAGTCCGAGTGACTTTAGAAATTTCCATAAGCAAGCAGGTGTGGATACTTCAAGTTGCTTATAAATATAGCGACGTTTGGCGTTCCGGCACAGAAGATTACATCTGTTCCTTAAGGCCTTGTACAGCACCCAATTTTCATCAGACCTGTGACATTTGAACTTACGAAATGCACGATCCCGCTTTAACATTGCCCTAAGTATTGGATCTGAAAACCAAGGAGCAGGACGATGCTTGATTTTTATGGGATGAACTGGGGCATGACGGTCAAAAAGATCAACAACAGTAGTGATCAGGAAATGTAGCTTCTCATCTACTGTAGACAGAGATTCTACCGCTGCCCAATAAATGTTAACAGCGTCACTAAGGAGCTTATCGGTGTTCAATACGGTTCCAAAATTTCTTTGACAAATTAAGTTAAGTTTAGGGTTTATTTTAAGGGAAAATATTATCATTAATCTTATGTAAATGGTAACTGACGTAAATTTACCCTTAACTAAATTAATTAAGTTTTGTCACAGAAGTTATCAAAAAAATTATTATGGGAAGAATATTTAGTTATTAGCCCATTCGAGTAGGTTCAAATATTATAATGCTAAAACTAAAGATTGTGATTTGTTGAATTTAATTTTCGTTTGCAGCTCTCATAGAATTGGATTCATCACGAACATACAATTTAGACTTTGAAATCACTCTATATTTAGAGAGAGGATTAATTTATTTACTTTATTTTATTTAGCGAAATCAGGAATTATCTTGAACAGAACTAGAACGGTTTTTTTTGAGGACATTTAAATATTTACACCAATTAGCAAAATAAGACCTTTAGTCAATTTAGTTTAGTTATTGTGCACAAGTGAAGTGATTATAAATATAACTACGGACATGCCTATGTTTGTACTGGAAGAATAATTGATATAGGTATACAGTTCTTATTAGTAAATCTTATTAGGTAAATAAGCCAACCGCCGTAAATCACGTGAGGTATTAATATGTTATAGTTATTATCAGTGTTGTATGGTCAGTTTTAGAAAGAAAAAAAACGATTCTGTCAAGATTCTGATTCGGTTGACACATAAGACTCAGAACCAGTAAAACGTGTATGAAGACGAACAAATCTTATGTTTTCTTTATATTATCGTAATGACATGGATGAAGTTGGGTCGAAAATAATGACGTGGACAGTTTGACTTTTTGGGATTTCAACAACATCGTTTTTCCATTTAAGGAATAAGTAAATACCTTAGGGTTGTTTTAATTCGAGGAGTTTACCCTAACGTAACTTGTGGGACAATTTTATAATCGCAACAGTAATTAAATTATTTTGCATAAGATAACATTTAATATTTTCTAGAATGTTCGTTTAATCGTTATGCACTGTATGATAATACTTATGGTCGTCCCTGTTAATTATATCTTCATACAAAACTAATCTTACCCCTCATCCCCATGACAACCCATTGAGAATTGACGAAAAACTTGCAACAAACGTTATGTTTATATATTCAAAAAAATTTTTAAAAAAAGGTACAAGATTTCTCATACCAAATAGTAATTTCCAATTAAGAATCTAAGCAAGCGAAATTTTTTTACATACTTTTTAAATATTATTTAGTCTTCTAATATATATAAACAATATTAATATATATATATAATATATATAAATAATTTCAATAATAATAACTTATCGTCAAAAAGTAAAGACTATCCAAAATGTAAACTTAACTAGTTATACTAATTTAATTTATAAAGTAGTGATCTTTTAATAATGATTATATAATTTAGGCCTATCGTTAAATTCATAAGGGTTAAAAGGGCGAAGTTGTATGGGAAATAATTTTTTAACAAATATTTCATTAATACTTTTCATACAATTATTAAACCTATTTCACTATTTTAAATACAATGAAACAATTGATTTAAAATTTGATATGGATCAAATTTATCAAGATTTTTTCGTTGTCCTAAATAGTAAACAAAGCCATACTAGGCTCCAGGGCCCTTATGGAACCCGAGATAATCATGTTAAAAGATAATCAAAAAAACTGACCGTGAATATTTATCTATAGCGACTTCGCTAATACTCAAAAAATAAGTACAAACATGAAATGAATTCGGAAAAAATTTCCATTGTAAAAAATTTCTTTTAAATAACCACTGAATGAGGGATTACTACCAACAGGCTATCATCGACTCAGCAAAGTTAATGTGTTGGACGTTTTTTTAAGTGACATTTCGTGACTGTTAACGGATACCGTTGGTTTAGCAGATCTTCGTGTTTAGCCGAGTTAAATGAAATATTACGAAGTGATTCGTTGACGAGATCCGTCCGGCGCCAGAACGTGTTTAGTCTTCCCTGGTCCAACACTTTAATACTTTCCTCTCAAAGAACCTTAAGATGCATTATGCCGCGTTCTAAAAAGAAACTCGACATCTTAACTCCGGTTTTTTTATGAAGGTTCGTTATGGTGAATTAGAGCTTGTCAGGATTGTCCATCTTTGAACATTGACTAGAATCGGCCTAGGTTTTTGAGTACTGAAGGTCGTCCCATCCTGTGGCACCGTCTAATAATCAGCGATATGAATTCCTAAATGTTTAGACTTTGTTTGATAACCTTCATCAAACCAGCACCGTTTCTTTTTAATTCAGCTCTTTTACTCCATGAAGTCAAAGATTTTTCTACGTGACTGCATCTCGAGACTGTCAACTGTGAAGGCTAGTATCTCCATCTATAGTTGAAGACTTCCCAGTGCCTCCACGATAAACACTTAAATCGTGATCAAATCAGTAGAAATACTTACAGTACTGGGATTAGCCCTAGAAGGCTTCTTTAGTTCGGCTTCAAAATTCGCCATACGCTCGGAAAACATCACCCTCATATAGCCACCGATTCTTTAAGTGATGTTATGTCTTAAGTTGCTTTTTTTAAGGAGATTATTTTAATCTACAGGTTAATTTATACTAGCATTGCTTTATTACTATTAAACATTCTGTAACTTATTAATTGTTTTAATTTAACTAAGAAAAACAAGAGGGGAAACCCCGTACAATAACACGAGCCTTTTTTTTTAAATATTGGCACTATACAATACAAGTCTTTATATCTGACAACCTAATATTTGGAATTTTTAACAATGTTTTGAAATTTTCAATATAGTCCATTGTCTTCAATGGAGGCCGGAAGGCCCTTATATCCACGGGGCCCTGGACTGCAGTCCAAAAAGTCTATTTATAGATCCGCCCCTGTATGCAGCTGATTGCCACTACATTCTGTAGTCGGACGATATTACTAATTGGGTTTCCTAACTGTCGGTAATCATATAAAGTCTAGCTAATCTGGGTAACGATAATAGAAACAATACTCACTGAAATTAAATATTATTTATTATATTTCACGATGATGATATGAACATGTGAAGATGCGTATCAAATCATCACTTTTTAAATTCACTTCAGAAACGTATAAAAATGTTAATTTTTGAAAACCATTATAAATATTTTTAGAATACCCTTTTAAGCTTATATGCACCGCACCTATTATGTCTGTATAAGTATTTCGTGTATTTTTGGAATGAGAACATACTGTACAACTGAACTGTATGGCTAAAAAGTGAGAAAAGTAATTTTGCCCAAAAAAAATAGAAGGATGTCAGGACCTACTTTAGTATCCAACTTCCATAGTGTTTACCCTAGTCAAATAAATAATAATATTTGATTAACGTAGGTGTTACTTTACGGAAATCCATCGTAAATTATTTATCCGAAATTGCTTTGCTACTTCTTACTCTGAAACAGAAGAACAGCTGTTAAGTCTTTCTACAACAAAAAAATTTTGTTATTATAATAATATATTTACATCTCTAAGAATACAACTCCAAATGGTTGACAATTTATGTACTAATGTAGGATAAAATAATTAAATTTGTTTCAGTAGAGCTAAAAGCTCTATTTTGCTAAGGTTTTGATTCGTATCAACAAAGCGAACGTCGTTGCCCACAAATTGCAGACTCATTGTTTGCCAGAAACAAACATTCGCTGGGCTCGTTTCCTTCCTTGCACAAAGGAACTCCATTTACGGTAAGCAAATCATTTTCATTGTTTTTATTGCAAATTACTCATAGCATTTAAGTCGTTCTAAACACTTAATATGTGCTGTATAGTATGAGAAAATGCTTTTGTAAACTCGTAACAATGGTTTATTTTTTAATTATAAATGTTATCATATACACAATATATTTTAGTGCCGAGTAAGCTTTATTTAAAGCAACAGACGTTAGATGCATAAATATAATTATGGGTATTACTGAGTAGTAGTAGTTGTAGTTGAGTTGTGTAAACTATTTCAGATAGAGACAGCATGATTGCACTCTCAGAGAGAAGACATAGAACTCGTCGACAATCATAAAGCTGATGTCATTCTTGTTTCAACTAACAAGGAGCGGTAGGATGAGCGTAGCAAATGGGAAATCTACTGACGTAAAGCAATAGCATATTACAGATCGGTCACTTTACAATTTTGATAAAATTAAATTATTTAAAAGAAAATATGCTTTATAGATACTTATTTTTAGACCACAGAATCGTTAATTTTATAATAGATAATTGATGGATCTCAAATAACTATTCGTAACGTAGAATAACTTGGTACTACAATCGAATTTGGTACTTTTTATAACACATAAATATTCATCTTCAAAACCTTTTAGGCTATAACAAATAGAAGCATCACTATATTTTCAGTGGATATTTTGTGTTGCGGACACACGGATTGCGGATTTTGATGGGCTTCTACATATTTTCCACAGAGCTATAATCTAAGCTTCAACAAAAGGTAAAAAATACTGTTTATTTACATTACTTTCTCGAAAATTTTGAAACATGATTAGTTTTACATAACCAATCATTAATATTCCTATTTATATATTATACATATCCATTTCTGTTATACGACCCGTATTAATTATTTTACTTACTATTATAATAGATAATATTGTATAAGTACAAAATGTAATCACTGATCATTATTAGTACCCTCTCTTTTGTCTAAAACATTATTTATAGGAGACTTGGTCCATATAGTACTATGTAGTATCATCGTGTAAAGGTAAAATGTAAATAAGTTGACACAGCAAAAAAAATAAACTTGGCATGTCTCACACTTTATGCATAACTACCTAAACCCAGCCATGCTTCACTGTGGCTCAGTCTAATTATTGTTAAATACCAATTTGATAGATCTGTCTTTTATCTATCATACAACTTTCATCTCCTTTTGCACCACCATAGGGGTTGAATTTCCTAAAACTATTTCTTAGTATTCCTTCTACCACGTAAAAGAACCCGCATGTAAATTCTCACTGGACTAACCCCAGCAGTTTAGATATCTTTGAAAAAATCAAATATACTTTAAAGGAAACAATCCCTGTCATCGAAAAGAACCGGCAAGAAACACAATCGAGTTTATCAACACTTGTGTCAGTCAGTCCGTTAGTTATCCTTTATTGTGCATAGATACAGCCCATGTCCTAATGAGTAGTACCCTAATGCTCCACCTAAAACTGTATTTCAACTACCAATCTACGTACTAGTTTAATCTATTATTATGTTTGCCTTCCTTCTTTTGACATTTTTGCTAAAACTCAAATCTTATATTAGTTATTTTGTCGCATACAATCGAATAAAGCCTAACTCTATATTGTAAGCTGATTTATCTCAATAACAATACCTTGAAAATCACTTCCGTTTGCATAAGCTCCCTTTATTTTATAGCGTGTACCTTCCGATCGTCTTGTTTGTTGTGTGATTGCACCCCAGCCCTCATAGATTTATTGACGCAAGTAAACTCTAATAGTCAGCCGTATATACCGTGGGAAACACAATCCGAGTGTGCTCATTTCAAGCTTTTATTGCTTTGAAAAATGAGACAGCGACACAAATGTGTTCTTTAAAATGAAATATACTGTGAATATCAACGAATAGCAAGAAATTTGATACGTAAAGAAATTATTTCAAATAATACCTAATTCAAATAATACTGCTAGAGTAACTTAAAATAGATTGTTTTACATTGTCATAATTTATACTAATATTATAAAGGAGAAAATTTTGTTTGTTTGGTTAGACGTTATCTAGGAAGGCTATATATAGGTTATAATATAACATCAAACTACGACCAGCAGGAGCGGAGCATCACTGAAAAATGTTGCAAAAACGGGAAAATTTATTCCTTTTGTGAGCTTCCATTATGTGACGCAGACGAAGTTACGCGGGTCAGCTAGTACTTAATAATCACTTTAAGAATATTCATATAAATTATTAACAAAATTTGTTCTTTATTGTTATAAAATTACAATGTACTTGTAATCTTCACATAACATTTGGTATTATTAATATTTGATCAATAAAGATGGAAATTTATTATGAAAAAGACGTGTATGGTGGTAGCGACTCAGTCGAGTAGTGATCACTACCACTCCGTTTGATTATTAGATATACACCAGTTATTTCCGATAATACGGTCTAACTAGGGCATATGAATAGATAATTCAAATATAGATTAAATAAGCTGCTTCGAACTAAGCTTCTAACAGTATGATGTGGTCTATAGAAGCATCCAAACAAAGACGTCGTTTGAAACTTTTAATTGCCACCCGGGTAGCTGTTTCCACTGATATAATAGTCGCTCACGGATAAAAGCGGGCGGAATTTATTGCTCATCAATCTTTCATGTCAACATTATCCATTGTGTGTGTTTTGTGGGTCGTAGATGACTGCCAATATTTTTGTTATTACCCCTTTAAATATTACAAAAGACTTAAAAATTTACTCATGTCAGTTTTATCGTTACATTTTGAGTAATTGATTCGAGTAATTTTGAGTAACGAACAGGTATCAGTCAGGGGCTGATATTTTCATACATTTTATTTTAAAAAATAAATGAATTTGAACATTTCGTTTTATTTGAAGTAATGTGTGTGTTAGTTAAACCTTTTGGTATAAATATAAAGTTTTCTAACCTCTTCTAACATTACTTAGTACATACTTGTTGTTTGTGTAGTATTCAAAATCTTAATATCAATTATATATACCAACACATTGAGAAGAATTACGTTTACAGCGGATATAACGTCACGTCCTAAATTATGTTACTTAAACGAAATTTTGTAAACGCAAGAACTTGTAACAATAAGACTTCAAATCTGAATATAAAACATTGCTTGAGATAATCATAGTATAATATAAATAAATAGATAGATAGATAAGTGACTAGTATCCTAAATTTACATAATTATACCGTAACGCTTAAATTAACATGAAATTTAACACACACGATTATTTATTTACATGGGGTAGGTGTGGTGTGTAGGTACCTATATATATATATATATATATATATATATATATATATATAAGGTAATTTCCTGTCTGTTCATCGTCATACAGAGAGAAGTACTGAGAATAAAAATTTGTTTGGTAGGAATATTGACTTTATTTATAATAAGAGCATCGCGTAAGATGGTTTTTTTTTAAATTGAGAAAAAACGGGCAAATTATATACAAAGTTTTATTAGAAATAATATTTAATGGGATAGATTTATTTGAAACTGGCGGTGTCCCCGCGGCTGCGCACGCGCTTGTTACTACGCAGTAGTTATTTACATCCCGCAATTTTATTTTTATACACATATTATTGATAGTTCATATAGCTCACAGTTTTAAATTTTTGGAAATCCTTTTTTTTACGATTTCTAAAAATGATATTGAAAATTCTCATAGCCCCTATTTCATAAAATGACTTATACTTCCGGTGTAAATACTTCATCAAAAGCGGTCAAGAATTATTTTTGGAATTTTTTTACGTTTTCTAAAAGTAATGTTGAAATTTCTAATACTCTATCAATTGATCGATGACATAAGCATCCCTTGTACAAAATTTCATAAGATTCAAACCGTTTTTGAGTTAAATCCGGACATAAAAACAGACAGACAGACACAAAAATAATTTAAGTGCATATTCGTGATCAGTATCGTTCACATAGTGTGTCTATCGGGGAATTTTGGAAAAGTATTAAAAGAACAACAGAACTACAGATTTAAAATTGATTGGGTAATTGGTATTGATTAATACTCTTCGATAGGTTATACAAGACCTATATTTCGCAGTTTCTTAAAATTCAACCCCTTCAAGGGAACAAGTACAAGGTATTTACCTTGTATAATATGTTTCAGGTCAGATTTATTATGGTTATACGGTCCAGAATGAATTCAAATAGCAGCCTGGTTTTTATCATCGGACACAGTAAAACCTCCAACACAGTATACAAAGAATTGTGCTCTATTGCTCTGTAACTTTCTGTTCCTAAGTTTGTGTTGTTTGTACAATATGCCAGAGAAGCCGCGGAAAAATAAAGGAAGGTTTTCGAGCTAATTTTAATATTATATCATGAATGCGACACACAACATTATTTTTTGTATATTATACTGAACAAATAGTCTTCTTACGACTATTGATATTTAGAATTTATTTTTCTTACGTTAAGCTTAAAGTGAGTTAGTTAGCAAATGCTTTAAGTGTTTGAAGAGGAATATAAGATGTTTATTTATTAATATAAATCTATCGCGTCTCAGTAATCACTTACTTTGTGAGTAGAACACGTACAGCTTATAGTTATTTTGAAACAATTTAATATGGTACAATGAAACTAAAGGATAATTAATAAATACAACACGAAGTCAGTCATAAACCAAAGTATAATATTTTCTTTTCTGTCTTTATCTAACACACATAATTATAGAATAAATATAAATTGGTACCCAAATATCATAAACCGTAACAACGCAATGTTGACAGTTGGTTTTAGTCTGGACTCCTACTTACTGTAAAATAATTTTACTTAAGTAAAAATAAAAAACAAACATTGTATACTCATCAAATTTTCTAACTAGAGACTATCAGGTGAATCTCAAGGTGTTTTATTTAGCCACAGTTTACCATAATAATGAAAATCTAAAAAATATTCCTTTACTATATAATGATGTTACTTTGTGGAAATCCATCATAAATAGGTTTTTAATGATACTTGTCTGGTTCCGCCTGGGACAAATTTGCATCTATTACTTCCGTCGTAAAGCGTTTGTTAATGTTTATAAATTTTAACAGACTATCTAATCAGAATAAAAAATCATAGTGATCACGTAGTTTAGGCTGGCGGAATATCGATTCGATGTCCGCAGTTTCGAACCCCAGCATAAACCTACTAATTTTTCGGAATTCGCGTACATTTATTAATTCAAAATGGTAACAGTATCCGCTGACGGTCAAGAAAAACATCGTGAGGAAGCCTGAATGCTTGAGAAATGTTTTTGTATTACCACTGTATGTGAGATAAATATATAACTGCGGATTTCTAAGCGTTTGAAATCGCCAATACGACGTGAGCTGGCGTGGTGATCGAGCCCTTGCCTTCCCTTGATAAGAGTCCTTTTCCCAGCAGTTGGCTACTTACAGACTGTTATTATTATTAATCTTCATAAAAATCTCAATTCATCCCATGAATATGTAAAAAAGTATATAACATACAGTGCTAATACACATTTACTTATAAAATTTCCGATGCTAATGAAGTAATTTCAGTTGGGTTTCTTAATTAAGATAAAGATTCTGTTATTTGGAACAATTACGGAATAATTATATCTTAAGGAGACAATAAACAACGTTGCGATAGACTATAAAACTTCTTTTGTTCCTCTAATACGAGTTAAGCGCTGTGTAATTGAATCGAAGCCACTCAGGACTCTCGCTCCGAGTAAATCAATTATGAGCCGCATTCAGTGATGTTGTTACATGCTTTGACAGTTCCTTGACGGGACCTGCACTAAGCGTGTTCGTATACCAACGCGCAGGTAACGTAATTTAGTGGAAGCCAAAGCTTTGTTCCTTGCGATGCGAAGCGAATACCTAAGTAATGGAACATTTTAATTGAAAATGAGAGGGTATGTTACCAATTTACCGCGTATATTCAAGTTAATAAATGCACTTATTGATTTTATTAATTACACCATGTTTTTCTACTGAGGTAATTCATAAGGCTTTGTTTCTTGCGAAGGGAAGTTAATTTAGTTAATGGTTTGCTAATAGACAAAAATAAAAATGTTATAGATGAGATAATATAAAAAGATTTATAACCCTATATTAATTACTATTTCCAAAATCTAATTGATTAAATAAATCCATATTATTAAGGTTTAGATTAACTTCTCATTGCAAGACTGAAACAGCAACACTTCACCGTCAAAACTTTTAATGAGATTAGTTTATTAAATTTACTATTTCATCAAAGTTTCTCGAAATTCTCCCAATGGTGTCTGTCGTCCATAATATTTCGACGGAATTGAGAGCCAATAATCGAGTTGAATAAAGGTGTAATAAATTGCGAGGTTTCCACAAGAAGCGTCCATAAAGACGAGTGTCGAATGGGTATACTGGCGTCGGTGGTGTCAGCCAATGTTGGCAGCAAACACTTTGATACGTTCTATAATATTATCCATTTTGTGACTTGTGACGTAGCATCTACCTTGCAAAATAAACAATTTTTATTCACTCGCATATGATTCATAACCATTGCCTAAATAGAATGATAATTGATTTAAATTTTGTATCACAAATAAATAATATCTACAATTAATCGGCGATGATTATAAAAATCGGACAAGTAGCAAGTAGAACTTGTGCCCTGAGGGTTCCGTACTGACTACATTAAAAACAAATTAAAAAAAAATAAAAAATTATGATAATAAAATTACAACTCTGATAAACTATCAACACTATTTCTTGGAATACGCTCCTAAAAGTGAGCAATTCTATTTAATACATGTATTTGACAAATATTTTCATTGAATAGAATTGGTTTCTCGGAAAGGGCTGCAACGATTTGGATGGAGTTTTCTATTTAGATAATGTTTTACATTCCAAGTTTACCTAGGAAGTTTGTATTATTATTTTAAATACCAAGTAAAACTAGTTCGCCCATATATTATGGATAGTAGAAACACAATACAAATAGGTTATAAAGAAATCTGCTTGTACAAGGTGTCCAGAAAGGGTATCGAGTATTTGTTTTCGCGCCATATTCGAAACGGGGCGTCTAAAGGGTGCGGGGAGGGGTTCGTGGCGTCTGCCATTTTGTGGAGTTTTAGTCACGATGGAACAGTACTCGGGGACGCATCGCGCATTTTGCGTACGAGCGGGTATCGAGTATTTGTTTTCGCGCCATATTCGAAACGGGGCGTCTAAAGGGTGCGGGGAGGGGTTCGTGGCGTCCGCCATTTTGTGGAGTTTTAGTCACGATGGAACAGTACTCGGGGACGCATCGCGCATTTTGCGTACGAGCGTATTATCCTAATGGTGATTCAATAATGACTGCTCAACGTCTCTATCGTGCGGAATATCGTACACGCCACGCGCCAAGTGACGATAGCATTAGGAAATGGATCAGGATGTTCGAGAATACAGGTGCGACAGTTAAAATTCAAAACTCTGGTCGTCCTCATTCAGTTCGCGATGAAGAAACAATTGAAGAAGTTGAGGCGTCGGTTCGTCAAAATCCGTCTTTATCCATCCGATAGCGAAGCCAAGCGTTGAACATCAAAAAATCGTCTTTACATTCGATTTTAAAGAAAGACTTACATCTAAAAGCCTATAAAATTCAATTGGTTCAAGAATTGAAGGATACGGACTATGCTAATCGACTGAATTTTGCGAACGAAATGCTGCAGCGATTTAACAACTTTAACAACATACTGTTCAGTGACGAAGCAAATTTTCACCTGAATGGTCATGTTAATAAGCAGAATTGTCGGTACTGGGCAGTGGAGAATCCGAGACGAAAGCATGAACGACCCCTGCATAGCCCAAAGGTCGTTGTTTGGGCCGCTATGTCTGCTAAAGGCATAATTGGTCCTTATTTTCATGAAGATCAACGAGGCCGAGCAATTAATGTGAATAGTGACCGTTATTGCGAT
Source organism: Saturnia japonica (assembly GCA_033032175.1). Lineage (NCBI taxonomy): Eukaryota > Metazoa > Arthropoda > Insecta > Lepidoptera > Saturniidae > Saturnia > Saturnia japonica. The sequence continues at coordinate 5,142,586 of CM065311.1, read as the reverse complement.
ATGTTGCGAAATTTTTTGGTCCCAGAGTTGCAGGAGTTTGCAGGTTACAACTCAAGAACGTGGTTCCAGCAAGATGGGGCCACTTGCCATACCTCAAATGACTCAATGGAAATTGTTAACGAATTATTCCCTAATAAAGTCATTTCGCGAAGGGGTAACATCAACTGGCCTCCCAGAAGCCCCGACCTTAGCCCGCTTGACTATTTTGCATGGGGATACCTTAAAAGTAAGGTTTATCAAAACAATCCGACGAATCTAACCCAGTTAAAGCAAAACATCAGATCAGAAATGGCAGCAATATCGATAGCTATGTGTCAACGTGTTATCGCCAATCTTCGTTTCCGTTTAGAAGAGTGCCAGCAACGTAACGGTCATCATTTGGATAACATCATCTTTTCCAAATAATACTCCAATTCATATGCTAATAATAAACAATAAACTTTTTTATTGCTTACAAATAATTTTTGTTTCATTGAACTTACAAATACCAGATACCCTTTCTGGACACCTTGTACAATATACTAGACATTTGTATAAAAAAGTCCGCTAAATATTATCTAACTTCACCAAAGAAATGAAAAATGTATTATGTAAACATGAAGTAATTTCATATAAAAACAATATGCTCAAACAGGCGACCCGGAAAATTGGTTATCATTATAATATGTATAACAACTATATACATTACTTGTAGGAGGGGTTTCAAAACTGTGTGTGTGTAGCTTAAAGACCTAAAGGTTTTGATAATTATTGGTCACTGAGTGCGACTTTTTGACTTTTATTATTATATCTCTTTAAAGCGTTAACCTAGAAAAATATTATTCTTTTACAGCAGCATGAGACCATAGACTTTAGTATATGATATTAATTTCAACATTATACATTAATAGTTGTTTGTTTTTAAAATGGTCTTGGCACACTGATATACAGACAGACAGTCAGACGAACTACAAAGTGATCCTATAAGGATTCCCTTTTTTACGGAACCTTAAAAAGTGAACTTGTGTAGATAAACGCACGTTAAAATTATTGAACTATTTGAATGTGACTCATAACTTGGAGTGTAAACTTCATGCTTTTGGTATAAATTCACTTTCATCATTTTTTCATAACGCGCAAAATGAAGTATAAATTCAAAAACCTTCATAAATTTTTTGGATGTCTTCCTTTTACGAATACGAAAGCTATCAAATCATAAAAATGGTATGTTATGACAACCCTGCATAAGCACTACTGAGACTAGTTATACGAGGGCTATTAATTCAGGATCAAGAAGCACCGTTGGACCACGCTATAAAATGGTAATGTTAATACGTCTACGCCAATAGCTGACTGCAATATTATAATGGTCTATTCTGATATATACTTTTAATGATATCTTATAATTTAATGTACTAATGACAATAGATCTAGCGTTCTAAGTTTAGTACGTAGTAACTAATACCTCATTGGTTTATATAAATGACAAAATTCAGAACGACAACAATTGTATCAAAACATTGAGGTACTATGTACTATATGAAAACAAAATAATGAAATTCTATAAAGTAAGCATTAAATTAACTTGGAATGTTAAATACAATGTTGCGAAATAATTACATATATTATGTATTTTACGAGTGTGTTTTATGAGGCTAACGTTGAAGGATTACGTGATGTATCTGAAACATCTAACTTTGAACATAACGTGGGAATGAGTACCAAGAGAACTGCAACCGAAGTTGTTTTACGATTGGAACTAGAAAACAAATATTCATGCTGTCTGTCTTATTTCGATCTGACCAGAGACACAATTTTATGTTTTTAAAGTTATACTTGTGCCGTATAATAGAGGGTAAAATTGAGAGCTGCGCACGCATCATGTGGAGGAAATACGTCATGGTGAAGTTAAGCTATAGACCGTTCAATTCACTTGTGCGCGCGGCCCTTTTTGTGCGTAAAGCATGTTTATATAGATACATTGACCACAAGTGCGTGTCAAGGGGTAGAGTAAAGAACAAAGAGAATTCTATTACTTATTTTACTTATATTATGTCGGAAATTGTTACATCCTCTTGGTTCAAAATTAAAATAAATTTTTATTTTTATTTATTTTTTCATTTCATTATTTAGCTAATAAATTCATTTACAATTTTTTGTTAAGGGCATCCTATTAAACCCCTGAGGTTTGTCTTAGCATGCCAGTGTCTAAGGATTTATTCAACTCCTTGCTGTTGCGTTTTTCTGAGAGTAATTTTAAATTTGTGATATCTTCTACTTAATTGGAGAAAATAGCTTAGCAAATAACATAATATTTTTAATTGTTATGTTGAAGATAAAAATGGTTACTGTGAGTCAACCTTTTCCTTTACCTTTTTCTCTAGGCTTTTTGAAGAACTATTACAACATTATTTTGATGTACCTATCTCTTAAGGTTTCTCGGAAGGTTTAGTTTTTTGACGACTTGGACTTGGACTTGGAAACATAATTGGAATGTATTTTATGTATATATATAAATAGACTTGCCGTAAAAAATTCTCTAAATGGTAGTGAAAACTGAAAAAATCTGTTGCGTAGTTTAAAAGATCTAAGCGGTATATATGGTCAGAAAGCAGGAAACAACTTTACTTTATAATTTGTATAGATTTAGATTTAAATCAATGATCGTGCTACGTATATTTCAAGAAGGGTATATTGTGTTCGTATCAACTGTTCGTTACTTACTAAGTGTACTCATACACTAATAGAGAGTTGGGCCCTTTGATGTTACTGTTGAGAGCCAAGCGACCTCCACGCCCTTGCGTTTAATAAGTCAACTTGACATCTTAACCTAATTCAATAACCGACCCGACATAATTATATGAAATATAAAACACGTAGGTTATTAAATCCAATTGAAATAATAAAATGCCCATATTTATATCAACTCATGCTATCAATATTTGTAACAAACAACGCTGCTGAGAGTGACGTCTGTGATCTGGTCACTTAAACGCGATTAAACAAGTACGTAGTAAAAATCACGCTTACTTATTATAGTAATAAAAATTCAAATATTCTTATAAATATATTGCCTTATTCCTTCCTCCTTTCCTATAGTTCTCTAACAGCCGTTTTCAATAACATATCTGAGTTTACTATCCCCGATTAGTATATATTTGTAATATGTACTATCTTTAACTTATGACAGATATTGGCTTCCCTCTTATCTATTCAAGCTATAATCAAATCAAATCAAAATACCTTTTATTCAGTTTAGGCCTTAAGAAGGCACTTATGAATGTCAAAACACTATCACCGGTTCGGAAAACATCCCAGCCATCGAGAAGAACCGACAAGTAACTCGATCGGGTTTATCTTATTATTTATTTTTTTTAAACTGGTTATACAGTATTTAATTATATACAGTTATTATCATTGTCAGTAGATGTACAGAGAGGGAATCACATCCAGACATCACCATCATTCACGTAATCAACCACCCTATAATACCCCCTCGACAATAAAACCAGCTTAACATGATTCTTGAACTTATTATCCGGCAAATCATTAATGTGCTTTGGAAATTTATTATAAAACCTAACACAATTACCAAAAAAACTTTTATTTGTTTTAATAAGTCTAAAAGACGGAATGACTATTTTATGTTTATTTCTAGTATTGAAATTGTGTCTGTTAGTAACAAGTTCAAAGTTGCCTTCATTTTTCCCAACATACATTATATTTTCCAAGATGTATTGGGAAGACAAAGTTAAGATACCAAATTCTTGAAATTTATTCCTCAATGATTCGTGTGGTCCCATATTATAAATTGCTCGAACTGCCCGTTATGTAATACAAATATGGTATCTATCTCAGCTGCTGAACCCCACAGTAAAATACCATATGACATTAAACTGTGGAAGTAAGCGAAGTAGACCAGCCTAGCAGTAGCAATATCAGTTAACTGGCGAAACTTAAAAGTAAGAACAAAAGGTTATATTTGTCTGTCTTTAATAATTGAAACAACGGATAGATTGGTTATTGAAAACGACCGTAAAGAGATTTAAAATATTGTCTACCCTTTATTTCATAAGACTCTCACGGATTGTGACGTCACTACTAGTTCCTCATGTCATGTCACTACTCATTGTTGCCGGATCAGGAGTTTTCTCCCACTTCCAGTGGGTATTTTGGATCAAGGGGAAATCGTAGGCGACAAAATGTACTGAGAGATTTACTGGGCGAAAAAATGTGGCAGGGAGCTTCAAGCATTTTTTGCATAAATGTTCAATTAAAAAAGTTGGTTCACCTGTGACCAAACACATCGTGGGTTTTATTTCTAAAACTCTAAATTTTGGGGGATTCTTAGTTATATTCAGGGAGGAAACAGGAAAGCCATCTGGCAATAGAGAATATACGCCTAAAATGACTAAACACATCGAGAGCTCTCAATTCGGCAGTATGATCATTCTGGTACTGTATGCATAAATGAAAGTTACTCTGTTAATGTGATCGGTCATTAAGTGAAGTGGTTATGAGCAATAAACTGTTTGGTTTATGTTTCTAAAAGCGTATCAACTGTATCATTTCACGGTCGCTTTAATAGAGCTGTCGCGTTGTGCTATATATTATAAAATACCTTCAATTTTTGGTACCTATTTATTAATAAGATATACATACCTATAACTTACAAATAAAAATTATGGGTGGACGCTCGACAGAAGTGATAACTTAAACTAATCAAAAAGAAAAAAAAAACCAAACGAAAGAGAGAAAGGGTAGCCGGCGAGGATTCGAACCTAGGATTTCAGCCATAACAGTCAATTATGCTTAAACTATGCTACTATTAATGGCACCGTAACGCGTTACGATACGAAGCAGTTTACCCTCTCATAAGAAGTTATCACTTCAAAAACTTAAGGTTTCCTAAAATGGTACTTTTAGTGTTAAGCTTAATACTCATAATACTCATGGTATATATCTATCTATAAGTATAATAATATTATAACTTGCGTAATTCTTAATTTCATTAATATCAACTCAATTTCAACTCCTCGATTTCTATTGTTTTTCGTTTTAAAATATTGTAATCTACCTTAAAATACTAATCTACCTATACATCTTGTTATTGTCGTACCTCGTACCATGAAACTGTGTAACCATCTGCCGGACAGTGTCTTCCCTCCTTACTTACGACATGGGTCCTTCAAGCGTAACGTGATTTAATATTTATGCAGGTCGGCGTGACAAACTCGCTGAGTGTGTTCTAAATGTGAATGTTCTGAAGAGCTGTTCAATCTAATTTCCTCCTCTCTTATTCAGAATAGAACCACACGCACTGGGCTTCGGAGTCACAGCTTTATGGTAACCTCCATCTCGTCATGAACTAAGAAGGTCTCTACGTCTAATCTTTGTCGTACCGTGAAACCGTGGAACCAGCTCCCGGTCGATGTGTTCCCTCCTTATGACATCAGGTGCTACAAGAACAACGTGAAGAGATATTTAAGCAGATAGCCAGTGGTGACCGTCGATGGATTTCAATCTTTCAGTGTTCGCCGTTGTGTTTGGGTTATACTGTGCTTAATATCAGGGACATTACCGTCAGTTTCACGTGCTACATAAAAAAAAAAATTATAAAAATGTTTATAATAAATAAACACAAAACTCAACTACTGTAACAAAAATGAAACTGTATTTTAAATCGATTAATACAAGTTTTGTATTGGGGTAAATAAATAAATAAAAGGCGATTGAAGTTCTGGTTTCTCCCTGATCAATATTTGAACGTGTAAATTAACCAGAGATTTGGTGCCGGCTGTGACAGTCCACGGATAACTTTCGTGGATAAACAATATAATTCACTTTCCCGGGATTTATTGGTGGAAGTGTTTGGGAGAGTTGTCGCGTTAGGTGCCTCGTAAATATTCGATCCGTGGATATTATTGTCGTCGGTCATTTCGAATTATTCATACTGCGCAGTGGGCTACGTGCCAGATTCCAGTACTTTGTTGTTTTATTAATAGAACAAGATAGTTATGGCATATCGTTTTTAAGGTTCCATGCTTTATTATGTAAAGACTAATCCCTTCTAAGGTTTTTTAAATATTCACTTTGTAGTCTGCGAATCAAGACGCTCTTTCTCGAAAACGGCAAGAGGTGATAAAGTTGAAATTAATGTCAAATACTGTGACCTCATAGCAGTATTAAAAAAATTAAGAGCTCTTTCCACTCACTGACTGATTCTCAAAACCCATGGGGACGGTCACCTACAGTCTTGTTTGGTACGAAAGGAGGTATTTAAGTCATTTAAGAATTTAATATACTTAATATTTTAATGACAATTAAATTCATTAAATTCCTAACATATTTTCCTTTTTCCCTAACTCTAAGTCTCGGAAATCTAAAGCTTTAGATTAGTATAAATATAAACAAGATTTAAAAATTAGTTTGCCAATGAAGTTTCACTTCTGACCTGTATACTTTGTAAGCACGTACTATTTAAAAAAAAAAATTACTCCTTAGATATAGTCCTTATCTTAAAAAAATATCTTGATGTCTTCATTCAAAAAGAATTTATTAAAGTATTAAAGAACTACGATTTTTATAAGCACTATGCGTTCTTCTGTTCTCCGCGCGAACGAAGCCGCGAGCACAGCTAGTTATAAATCAAATAAAATAAAAGTTATCCTGTGAACGCTTGTATATATTAACTCTGACAGAAAGCTTCACTCGTGCTAAGCAATATAAATTGAAAAGTATTTCCTGTACACTGTCGAGACTTATTTGCAAGCGAGCGGACGGAGTCAACAATTTCTATTTTTATAGCTAAACATCCCAGGATATTGCAGTTGCTTCTAATTTCCACCGGTTCGCCTCTAGGCAGTTTTGTCGACTTATTACCTACCTATTTTATAGTAAATATTTTTCTACGTAATAAGACTATACTATTTCCATTTCCTTATTTTCTCGATGACAGTTCTAATTTAATAGTTGTAGTGTTGTGACCAAATAAGTAATGATATCGATCGCATATATTTATTACGATTACAACAGTGACGATTCAGCAGATTTTGATTAAAATAAATAAATAAAGATTACCTGTCGTTATAATTATTTCGTTTCATTGTCGAGTACCTACCTATACCTACTTATTTTACAACAGCTTCGAAAATTTTGAAGAAGTTGGAATTATCAATCAAGAATTAATACGTGTAACATCTTGTAATGAAATATAATATTAGTTAATAAATTTGTACAAAAGTATCCGGCAGTAGTTTACTTTCTAATATTTTGTAAAAAAAATATCGGGTCTGTTATCGTGCTACGTTTATCGATATAGCTCCATCCCTATCAGTTTCTCCGACTCTGGTATAACCTTGTACTTGTGTAAAGGTCATATTTTTATAAAATAATGCATACATAATGCAAAAAAGACGCTCGTTTAAGTTTTTACATGAGCTGTCATCGAGAAAGTAAAGAAATGGAAATGGTATAGTAGCTTAAATTACAAGAACGCAATTTTAATGAGTCATTGAGTGCAAGTTTCGCTTAGCTAAGTGAACACAACAAATTACTCATATATATTTGCAAAGTGTAGGTACTTACTGTACCTCATGATATGCAGAATACCAACCTAAAACAACGTCGACCACCGAAAGATCGACAATCCGTTAATGGTTGCCGCTGTTATGCCTATCTGCATGCCTCTCGGCAGCTGGATATACAAAGGCTGATCCTGGAAGGCGAAACACCTAAGCATGCGACAAACCTATACACCTTGTGTTGGGTTTTTATTAATGGCAACACGGGCTCACCCGGGTATGCGCGCTACGCGCCTAGCACCATCTAGTGAGTTGTTGAGAAGTCATACAGCCGTTACGACAAACGAATTGCTCGCGTGCGCAAATTATTCTAAACTAATATAAAACTGTGCCGTGTGTGCTTAAAACCATCTCTGGAGCGAAGGCACGTCCAGGGACACAAGATCCGAATAGCGACAACTCAAGGTGAGTGGAAGCGTGCACACGCCATAATATTTTGTATATTTCCAATTTTAAAACAGAGTTATCGAATCACACACCTGGTGTATGGTGGTTGCGATTCAGTCTGACATAATTGTCCCTATTAACCATCCAGTCCTGGAGGACCTAATAACCATGCAAAAATTAGTATGAATAGCAAGCCAGGTGAAGCAGTAAATGCTGTCTTAGGCTTCAGGGCCGTTATGGCTAACAGTATAGTCGGATTGAAAAAAATGTTTAACAATAGTTGTCAAGTTGTAATCATAACAATAATTGTCAAGTTTGAAGTAAGCGATTTTCTTTACTTAATATTGATTTAACCAAAATTTTAAATTGGTTTCAACTCCCTCGTCGTTCTTATGCAACTATACCATTTCCATTTCTTTATTTTCTCGATGACAGCTCCTGTGAAAACTTGAGCGAGCGTCTTTTTTATATTATATATGCATTATTTTATAAAAATATGACGTTTACACACGTACAAGGTTATACCAGAGTAGGAAAAACTGATAGGGATGGAGCTATATCGATAAACGTAACACGATAACAGACCCGATATTTTTTTACGAAATGTAAGAAACTAAACTACTGCCGGATACTTTTGTACAAATTTATTAACTAATATTATATTTCATTACAAGATGTTACACGTATTAATTCTTGATTGATAATTCCAACTTCTTCAAAATTTTCGAATCTGTTGTAAAATAAGTAGGTATAGGTAGGTACTCGACAATGAAACGAAATAATTATAACGACATGTAATCTTTATTTATTTATTTTAATCAAAATCTGATGAATGTCACTGTCACTCGATGGTTATTACTTATTTGGTCACAACACTACAACTATCAAATTAGAACTGTCATCGAGAAAATAAAGAAATGGAAATAGTATAGAATTAATTCTAACGAATGCGCTCATCAAAACTATTTCCACCCGTATTCTAGACCAGCGGTTCCTTTAACTTTTTAAGCCAAAGGACACTTCCCAAACTCACAAGCGGTATCGAACCTTTAACTCTAAGGAGATATATCGCATCCTTATATCCTACCATTTCTAGAATGGGTTGTGTTCTGAGGAATGGTTCGATATAACGCCTGAGGCTTTTCTTCGACTACGAGACCGCTTGCCATCTGCAGGATGTTGATCCCCACCCCATAAAACGTAAATGATTGCTGACAGTCCGATTTCTCAGGGCTTCCTCCTGCGATTGCTCCCGATGTGGAATGATCTCCCTATTGTGGTGTTCACAGAGGACTGCAATATGGGATTTTTAAAGAGGTTTTTAATGGGTCGCCTGCAGTGATCACTTACTATCAGGTGGGCATACGCTTGTTTGCTTAATTTGAATAGAACCCTAAATTAAAGTAGGTATTGGAAACGAAAGACAGAGCGATTTGAAATAAGTATAAAAAGCACCATTATCGAAATTATTACCGTTACTGTTACCTAAGACACATGTTATACCCAGTTCAGGTGACAGGGTTCAGCCATACTTAATGTAAGTATTACATTGTGAAAAATAAATGATTATGATTATACCAAAATAATATTTGAAACAGTAGAATTATTTATCAGTCAAAATAAATCAACGATTCCTATGACACATGTTAAGTTCAAGGAATCCTAGTGACGTTTCTTCAGAATCTTCAGTTCCGCGGAACCCACTTTAGGTTCATCTATAAATAATAGAAATATATGCATTAGTGATATGCCGGATTCTTAAAAATGTATATTCGCAGATATGGACACGGATTATGACTGTTTTGAATTGCGGACACGGACCTCAAGCTTCGTACTTCGTTTGTTTAGTAGATTCATTTGAACTTGAACCGATAATTAGTGAAACCGTTGCGCAAATGAAATTAAGAGACATGTTTAAACTCTCACTGCATATAGTTTGGTGAGCTGTGTGACAAAATGTACGTCATTTTTTTCAGTGAATTTACAAGTTTAATAATTTATTATATATTGTAAGTATAAAACAAATACAAGCAGTTACAATTCAAAGTTTTTTTTTGGTATATTTCAAAATTTCAAAGATTTCAAAGATTTCAAAATGATGGATTCGGATATGAATAAGGATATCCGGCACAGCACTGACATGAATAAATTAAAAAAAAAAAAAAAAAAAAAAAAATATTATAAAGGGACAAAGAGCAAGGTATCAATTTATAAAAGAATACGTTTCATTTACAAGAAATTGCACTTTGTCATATTATCGTTGATGAGAGGTAAGAGCTTAAAAAAGGGTTCGTCGTCCTTCGGGACTCGACCGACCTTCATCTTGACGGTTCAACGCAAGGTGTGCGTGCCCCTATAAGCATACTCGTATAAATTGAATAAACATAGCGACAAGTTTCCTTTTGTTTCTAAACGGAAATTTATTTTATCAGAATTTGCGAGTACAATTTTCGGAATACTAACGATATTAAGTAACGTAACTTAATTTACTTTTTTTATTTTATTGTAGCACGGCAAAGTGACGACCCTGTGTTTGATGGTAAAAAAAGAACAATCCAAAAATAACGGCGATCGCCGATGGATCTGCAATCCATCGCCTACTAGCCTGTTAGCATCTTGCCAGCTCTGGATAAAAAATTACTGAATGCAACAAACTAAAAGAGAGTCAGTGTGATGGATTTATCAGCATGTGTACGGCGGTCGTGACCCGGACGGGTAAAGATCCTTACCACCCTGCTTGATTACTAGATATACACCGGCCGATTCTGGAACGCAACCTACCTAAGGCTACCTGTCCACTGAAGCGGAGCTGTACAAATTTCGACCAAAAGAATTGCATAAAAATCTAGAGATGCAATCGTATTGGTCGAAATTTGATATCGGTGCAATTCTGTTAGACGAAATACTCCGCAACTCCGCTCCGCTTCAGAGGACATGCAACCTAAGCGTGCTACTATAGTGGCTGTTACACCTGGTTTATTGTGGTGGCGATCCAGAGAGGCACAATTTTCGTGTTCAAAAAATACTTGATGTAAAAAAAATTGTCATATATTTACTTTTTCATTTATTCGTAAATATTTATTAACATATTGGAAACAAGCAGGTTCATAAGGATAAGTTACGACATAGGCATAGGGTACTTGACTTATACAAAGAAATCTTTAACTACATCAACCATTTTCTCATACGTTTCACTAAAATAAAATTCTTGAGGTAACAAATATTTAGGCTCTAAAAACTAAGCATTCTATTGTCTTTTAGTTACACTTGAACAGCTAGACAGATTGTATTTTTTGACATAGAAGTCAATTATACTGTATAATAAATACACTTTTTATCAATTATTACTAAAGTATAATTCCCGCCCAACAAAACAGGCGAATATCTTCTAGTGCTTAAATAAAAATCAATGAGATCAAAGTTAAGAGTCTCTTAATATGGTGTTAATAACATTACAGTAAATATATCTACTATGTTTTTACGAAATATAATTCACTAGCTGCGCCCCACGGTTTCACCTGTGTTCAATTTTTTCGACCGACTCCACCGTTTCCACTGCGCCGCTATCGTACCCGTGTAGTGTATTGTTGTTCTTACTTCCCGTACTTGCTTACAGCTTTTCCAGATTGCTTGACATTCGTATTTACTTCTCCGCTCTTTAAGCCGTAGCGTGAAATTAAAACGTGCTCAATAAATCTATACAATGAATAAAATTGAAGTGTATGTTTGTAATGTCAAAAAAAAACAGTTTTTCATTAAATGCATGTGAAAGTATATACGGTACTTATAAACAAATGCCTTTCTTTTTTTTTTCGTCCATCTGTCTGTTTGTTCCGGGTAATCTACGAGTAGAATTAATTTTGACTAGACTTGCACCGGCAGATAGCTAATGTTATAAGAAGTAACTTAGGCTACTTTTATTTTAGAAAAAATAATTAGGGTTCCGCGCAAATTCATGTAGTCGGGCGCTTGAATGGCTTACACTGAGTAAATCATAAGAGATATAGCTATTTAATGTATTACATCATTGTAGTCATTAAAAAGATCTACAAAAAAGTGAGCAAGAGCATATGTCTATCTTCTAAGGATCACCCACAATAAGCATTTATAATCGGGAGCAGGGCTAGCAAGATTCGCGCGTGTGCCCGATCGGCAGCATTCTGTAGTCCACGCGAGCGCAGCCGCGGGTACATCCAGTGTACCTTTAAATCTGGAGAGGAAAACGACGAAAACAATTATAAATTAAAGCAATTTTGTAACGTTAATTATAAGGAAAGCTTGGTCAAATTATTCCTAATTAGGGATGAAGGTCTGACGAGGATATTCTGCTTTTCGCTTCATAATGTCGACTGTCTCAGGCTCGCATTTATCGCGAACCATCGGGAATTCAATTATGAACCTTCGTTGGCGTTGTTGACCGAGTCCCCGCTGTGTAAACATACCACCCTGACTTCTAACGACGTCTACATCTAAATATGACCTCTGACAGTCGCCCGATAAAATTTAATTACATTAAATAGCCCTGGATTTATCAGTCATGGGTTATAGGATCATTTTTACAGTTTTTACACTGTTGCAAAGAAAAATAAAACCTCAGTAAGGCTTAGCTATTCTAACACACCATATTGTAACGTCAATCATTCGAAGACTCCTAACTGACCATAATGTATGTAACATCATAAGTTCGAGGAGGCGCGGTGGCGCGGCGGCGCGGCGGTGGTGCGGCGACGATGCTCCAATAAAGCTCGGGGAGCTGAATTGTGCAGGGCATTTTTTTTTGTGTTGTATCAGGAAAGATTAGGATAGATTATAGCTTGACCAATATTTATTTATTTATTTGTTTACATTAACATACTATTCATAAACCAAAACAATGAAACGTTAGCAACTACTTTAATTAAAAAGTAAGTGGTTATAGCTGCTATCGCCCACCTCCGGAATTTTGTTCGGTTTTTCAAAATAATACAAAAGTTAGAATACTAACCTAATTTTAAAAGTAAGATTATAATGTAATATAAAACAAAAAAATATAATAAAAACAAAAACTGAGGTGTGTGGTTTTATGTTTGGATATGTGTGTTAGTGTACGTGTGTGGCTGCGTATTATTGTGTTTAAAGATGGGTAGATATGTGTACATATGAGTTAGTGTAACCCTTTGTATGACTATGAGTTATGTATATGTAAAGTGTTAAAGCAATAAACAGTTTGTTGAATGTTTCTATATAATTTACCGACCAAGTCAAGATCATATAGATCCACAATCGTCACAATATTGTAGACGACAGAATTATTCGTCTCAGTATGAATAGGTTTAGCTCTAACAATAGAAAGCTAAAATAGATTTGTCTAATTGAAATAAGTATGAAGAGTGCGATGTAGGATGCGTCGTATGTGGCTCGATAGATATCGCTATGTGTCGCTACAAGTATATACTTGTATTTAAAATTTGTTATAAGAAATCTATGCTAATATTATAAGGCTTAAGATATTGATTTTTTTTTTTTTTTGTTGTTTGGACGCGCTAATCTCTGGAACTATTATTCAGATTTGAAAACTTCTATTTGCATTTTACAGCATATTTATTGGGAATTGTTACAGATTATATAACATCACGCTACAACCCTGGGGAATTGAGCCGTAACCATTAAAAGCAAGCAATTCGGCAAGCTGTAGGTAAATGTATGGTTAGTGAGAATATAAGCTAAAATGGGTGCGTTGTCGGCATCGCGGTGAAAACACGAGTGAAAGCGTGGGGCACAGATAGTATTCGTTAAAGTACAATAGAGAAATCCAAAATATTTAACAAAATGTGGATTAGTCAGTAATAAATTAAAACGAATGTTGGGGTCTTAACTATTTTTGCGGGCTTAATGGGACTTGTTGTAAAATTTAAGCTTCTACCCTTGTTTACTACATAAGTTAATTTGTTTAGGCATTAAAAATTAGGGCGTACATACATCATTATTATAAAAAGCTATATTAACGACTTCATATAATCTATGTTAATAAATCTGTAATTTTGTCTGTACATTTAATATTTTAGAGCATTATATGTCTATCGTTTAAGGATCACACACAGAGAGATCTATGATAACACACAATAAGCATTTTTGTCTATAAATAACCGGGAGCGGGAGTAGCACGATTCGCGCGTGTGCGCATCGACGGAATTCTGTAGTGCACGCGAGCGCAACCGCGAACACAGCTAATTTATAAATAAAAGTCAAATACATAATCTAAATAAGTAATAGTCGTTTCATTGCGAAATGTTACACAATCACTTTATACTTCGAAGTTATTTGTAGGTTAAATGGAAAATAGTCTAAAACAAAAACGTTTCTATAAAATTGTTATTGTTGCTTTTGCTACGAGTTTGAACAAATCAAAACTTTTCTATTTAGCCGGAGGAAAATCACGAAGCCAGTGGTTTGTAATAATTGAATAGGCGATGACTATAAATATTTCGAACAAAAACAAACAATATCATTACGAGTAGGTACCTTCCATTTCTGTAAATAGTATTTTTGATTTTTCATCTTTATTCAATGTTAGATGATCAACGTCCCTTATACTGTATACTATATAAACATTTCACTTTCATTATGTCATATATTATATTATTATTTCGCTAAAAATATTTTTTTAAAACACATTGTATAACTACGATTTTAAAAACTGTAATAAAATAATAAAAAACTCGAGATGTGTCCGGTAGGAAAAAAGTTTTTTCGTTTGTTTCAAAAATCCTCAAATAAGCGGAACTCGAACTGTTGCCACTCGAACTGTTGCCACTCGTACTGTACATGCAACAACAGTGCTTACAAATGTGGCCAATTCTACTCCAGTCGTAGTTCTAAAAATTCTATATATGTATAGGTTAATCTTTGTAGTGTCGGTCAGGTCGGACACTTTTCCAGTTAAGCTCCCATCCCGCGTTAAGGAACTTCTATTATGGATAATCAAAAACTACAATTATTGGATGCCATCCAATTCCATTCATTTTTTGTAATGCCCATCTGGCTAGTTCAAGTTGAAAATCTGTCGCTCAACACCAATAGATGTATTTCGGCAGCTGCACTTGAGAGCCAGTCTTCCACTCGTCACTTAAAATCAAGTGAGATTATGACCAAACCGCTAAAAACCTATAAAGAATTAAAAAGCTCGCCACCAGTAGGAAACGTACACCGAAGGTTATACGGCAATACTTATTACTCTGACCGACGTAAATAATAAAATAATTTAAAACTTTCGATAATTTAGATCTGTTACAAATTCTGTGCAACTTGCGTTAAATTACGTGAATGTTCATGGTTTTAAATTGAAAACCCGTTGTGAAGTTTTAAATTACCGAGTCAAATAGAGTGAGTATTACAAAGTTATAGAATATATGCTTGTAAATGAAATCTGCCATTGAGTTTAATAGATCTCGACAGCTGAACTCGATTTCAAAAACGTTAACCGTCAGAATATATACAATATAGTATTCATTGACTAATAAATAATGATAGTATTACACTAATTAATTTATGTAAGAGTGACATTTTTTTTAATAATCAAAGATAATTAAAATCACTTATTTTTACAAACTTATTTTAAAAATGTACCTAAATATCACTTTAACATTGAGAATAATAAATAAACAACATATATCTCATTCTCTCGCATGCTAATTCCTATGAATGTATGTGTTTGTCTCTTTTTAGTGTCGCATTTTGTTTCATAGTGTTTCAAATCACAACAGTACTAAAGGAGTTTTCACTTCAAAAAATATACAGTAAATTACAAAGTATTATGTTTTTGTTATTTAAAAATTTACTAAACGTGTTTTTTTTTCTATTTTTATCTAATTCTGAAATAAAAACATTAACATACCATTATGCCTTTATTCCCGAAGGGATAGGCAGAAGTGTACTAATGTACACCCACAGTTCTCCGAGTATGTTTTTTTGGTCCCATGTAATAGGGGGCGAGCCTATTGCCATTAATTGGGCACTAAGCCAAACTCAGAGCTGCTACTGAGAGTTTCATACAAAACCCCAATAACCCATTGCTCGACCTGGGAATCTAACCCATGAGAGGTCCACTAGGTTAATGAGGCAGTATAATATAATTTAATGATAACACTGAAGTAGTACTAATCAAAGCAATAAGTCATTATACTAGGTATTTTTAACCCGTAAATGTACCACGGTTAGCATTTACAGAATGTGATTTTGTTTTATTTTCCCTTTTATCTAAAATTGGTGGTAAACCTGACAAGACACAACAATACTAAACTCCATTTATAACACCCACCATAGAGGCGTGGCACGCTTAGACATGTCGATTTCTGGGACCAGCCGGTGACTAAACGTGACAGAGATCTCCGACAGAAACAGATGGGTCGCAACCACCATGCAGATCGTGATAAATCCGACACAGTGACTCTCCTTTAGTTTGTCGCGTTTCGTGATCAGCCAGTGTATACATATCCAGCTGTCGAAAGGCAAGCAAGTCGGCATAATAGCGGCGACCGCTGATAGATTTCCAATCATCGATGGTAGTCCTTGTTTTTAGATTGTGGTTTGCTTACCATCAGGTCAAAAAAAACTTATAAGAAATAACTTTAAATAAACATTCACTCCTTCCTCTAGATAAGGGTTAATAATTTTACATAAAAAATTGTTCGATCTAATTAAAGTATTCGCTTATTAAAAAAAATTATATATTATCTACTCCTATATTGAGTTAACTTTAATTGAAAACTAACTTCACTTACAAACACGTACCTGAATTCCTCGTCGTCAACAACTGTGTTATTAAAACTTCTGAAACAATATAGAACTTATCTAATTAAATTCTAAATGAAATTTAGGATGTGAAATTATTTTAACGGTGACTAATAAGTTCACCTCCGAAGTCACTACAATATTACATTTTACCTACCGGTGAGTAAATTTTTGCAATACGAATTTTTCAATACTTTTAATACCTTTCAAAATTTACCAAACATTTTCTTGCACCGTACAACCATGGATTCACAGTGAAGGCATTTGTTTAAAACAGACCGTGTTGTCACTGGAACATAAGCGATAGCGATATATATTTAATTTGGGAGTGGTGTTACCTAAAGAGGATATAAAAAGCCCTAAAATCATCACGATGTTCATATTCACCGAAAAACCAGGCTTATTTTTAGAATCGAACCGAGATCCTTCGAAGCTTCGCTATCACTAAGCCATCGTTTCAAATTTCATAATACCGCCATGAGGTACCGCAGCAAATTAAAACTTTCAATTAAAAAAAACAGCTCTAACACAGCAATCCCATTTGCGAGTACCTCCAGGCTTTGTAGCCTGGCCTGTTTGTAGCGGCGTAAATAAATTTGTTCTGCTCGCATGAAAATTCGTTTTATTTTCCTAAGTTGAATTATTGTTGAGTTTCTGTTGTAATATATATTCGCAGCTTTACTCTTAAAGGAAGCAAAGTATGTTGAAATTTTGTCTTTATAAATTTAGAGAACTTCATTAGTTTAGTTACTTCTTAGTGCACTTGATAAAATATATGCTTTCCGTATAGCGGCACTCAGGTTCATTACTCAGCTGGAACTAGCATTTATTTTAGGATGTACTTGTTTCCAGATTTGTTTGGTATTTATAGGACAGAACATTGTAGTTAGGGAGCTCTGAGTAATGTTCTGATTTATATTTCATTTATTATAAAGAAGGTTATTCATTACTAAATGTGACGCTATTAATAATATAAATTATGGTTGTTAACAGATATTGGAAAATTGTTTTTCACTTCCTTTTTCCGTTTTAATAATATACATTTATATGTAGTATATTTATTATTATTACTATTTCCGTAAATCTAATATGGTGTACCTGGTATAATTTAAATAACATTTGTGGAAACTTAATTTGTTGTATGAGTTTGTTTATTAACATTAGTTATAAGTAAAATAATACCTATTTATGTTTTTCCTAAGATAAATATAATAAACATATTATATTTCAATGTATTTAAAGAACACAGGACTTAATTTGATCCAAATATAACGAAAACAAACATTCGTATCATAATAAATTACTTTGACGTACACACTTTGATACTTCGGATTACAAAGGGCGTAGAAGACAAAACACATCTTTTCAGGAGAAGCAAAAAAGTAAAATTTAAAATGCTTTACGATATAACTTCCTGTGCTATAAGAGTTTCTTCAAGAAAAAGTTTCTTAAAAAGTCACGATCTGTTACCGTGATGACTGTTGAAGTGTCTGGTCAATAGTTTCAAAAATAGATGTCTCATACGCCCTAAGAAATCAGTTGCTATTGTTTATTACGACGCGATATTCCTAGAATATAAATTAAGCATGGGGCGTAATATTTGTTACTTAGCGTATATCAATTTTAAGCTGTAAATGTAAAATTGTGTGTATTTATGTGGGTACTCACGTAAGCAATTAGTCTTTTTTGATGTAACAAGTTTCAAAAATTTGATATATTGTATAAACTATGGGGATACGTGAGGACAGGGCCTTAAGTTCCCTCATTCACCATAGAAAAGGGAGGATCCTCCGATCAGACGGGCGTTGTGTCTGGCGGGATGCTGCCCAACGGTTGTTCCAGGTTCTTGTATATGTATATTTCAATTGTTGGTTTAATTTTAATATCGCGATGTAGGATGCGTCTTTTGGCGCGAGAATAGATGTCGCTACAAACTATTATATAATTACTATGTATATATATTAGATATATTGATTTGATAGTTATACTATTTCAAGGTTAGTTTTTAGCGTTATAGGTTTAGTGATGTGGACACAGTATCACTTGATCTTAATTGACGATGTGGTCCAAGATGGTAGCACGCTAGGCCTATTAGAAGACTGGCTCTCAAGTGCAGCTGTCGGAACACACCTATCGGTGTTTTGCGACAGACTTTCAACTTGACGGTAATAGCTAGCCAGGAGGGTATTAGAAAAAGTCCTACCACCGCATAGTTTAATCACGATGTTTTCTTTCACCGAAAGATCAGACTTATTGCAGGAATTTGAACTCAAGTCGATGGACGCGGAGTCCGTACAAGCTACCAACTGAGCCATAAAGACCCATAAGAGCGATAAGGGACAGATAACAATTTTCATGCGACTTACATCCATGTTTCACGCGTGGTGCAATTGTATCTTACATCCCTAAAATTGAATATGTTTTAGAATCGCATACCTTACGACCATGTGTTTTGAAAAGCTTTTTTTTTATACATCAGTTTTATTTGTTTTATATTAGCAGCGTAACATATATGTAATATTAATTTGAGAATTCATATTTGAGATTAAAAAACCGTTGTCCGTATAGTATGACATTTTTAGCGAATATCGCTACGGGTATAAAACAGATCAAAAGAGCATAAAAAACTAATTTTCAATTAAAATGTTCTTTTTTTTTCCCAAAATACAAAATACATAATATATTATTTTCTAGAATCGCCAAACTGAAAAACAGTTTGTTGGCGAAAAACAAAATGCACTCAATACAGTATCACATAACCTTTAAAACATTATTATATTAAATATTTATTTCAAAAAAATGGTGTCTAGTATGATGGCCTTTATTCTCTTCTTAAATGTATTTACACTTTCATAGTCTTCTGTTCTCAACATTTTATTATTATATATTCTCGGTAATATGTACTCAGTTGTTCTTTCTCCGTAAAAATTACTTGCACTAGGCTCTAGGAATTTTTTATAGTGGTTGGTCTTAAGTTAATGTGTTTGTTATATACCCTTGAGATAGCATATCTAGACAAAGAAAAAAAAATTGCAACTGCTATTAAATAAGATACCTTATCATGTACCGGCAAGATATTACATTTTTTATATAAAATATTATAATTATTATTACAAGAATCCTTTGTCTGTTTATCAACCAAAAGTTTGAGAAACCGTGTCTGTAATGATAAAATTTTGTCTAGGTATGTACGAAATGTACAGCCATATGTACTTAAACCATAGCTTAGTGTAGCATCGACCAGAGCATGATACAATACATATAGAATTTTCTTACTGCACACATATTTTAAATGGTTGAATTTATACAATAAACTTCTTAATTTGTTACAAACATCTTCAGTGTGTTTCTTCCAGTTCATGCTACAATCAACTGTTAACCCAAGATACTTGTATTCATTTACAACCTGTATGGCGGGGCAACTGTACATATGTTTATTATTATGAAGGTAATCATATGAATGACCCAAGATGTTCAGAGTTTCATCAGGCTTTCGCAAATAAGATGACTGAAAGAGCATACATTTATGCATACATTCTCACGCCCTGGGTAATCCGAAGTGTCAATTTGATGGTTGATTGATTTAAATAGCCCACAATAGACATATTCTAATAATTGTAAACCTTTTTGCTACAGTTAACGTAAACGTTATGTTAACGTAAACAAAAGCAGGGCTTTTGAATGCGACCAGTAAGTATTTCTTGGTTTTATGTAGGTACATAGGTTTTATTGTCCATGATTGTGTACTCATTTGTAGTGACTTTGCTTTTACCGCACCCCACTCTTCTGAAGGCACTCGACTTTATACCGACTACCGACATCACTATTTCTTCCCTCTATTTAAGCTTCACAACCCGACTACCTTGTAGTTTCGAATGTACGTAGCCTTCAATAACAGTTTACACTTTACATACGTTGAAAATATCTAGATAGTATTGCTGGATTTTTTTTTTTTCAATTGTTGCGATTAAAAATACTCTATTGAAGTGATTGACCCTACTTAAAATACTTAATGAATGTGAACATTGGTATGTTTGTTACTTAATCACACAAAAACAGCTGAACGGATTCGGATGAAATTTGGAACACAGAAAGTTTATAACATGGATTAATACATAGGACTTTTTATCTAGATCCAACGAAAAAAAAATCTTATAAATCAATTAATAAACAAAGAAGTTATGGCTAAACATCCATAAAAAAATTTGCAAAACTTTCTCCATTATAGTCGGTTATAAAAGAGCCGTTTCCGAGAAACCAATTACAAAGAATTGTTCAGCTAGAGCTATTAGATTAATAAATATAACAATATAACATGTATAATTATACAATACTAGCTGTGCCCGTGGCTTCGTTCACGTGGACTACAGAAAGCCCGCGCGAATCTTGCTCCTCCGATCCCGTCTATTTTAAAGACAAAAATGCTTATTGTGGGTGTTCCTTAGAAGATACCCAGCTCGCAGACTTTTCTGTAGGTCTTTTTAAAGTTTACAATTGTTTAGTACATTATTTGCTATATCACTTATGGTTTAGTCAGCGTAAGCCATTTAAGCGCCCGAATTAATTCACCATGATCAGTTTTTTTTTTATATAAGCGGAACCCTAATTCTTTTTTAAAATAAAAGTAGTCTAAATTACTCCATATAAATTTAGCTATATACCAGTTAAAGACCCGTCAAAATCGGTCCAACCGTTTTAGAGATTACCCGGAACAAACAGACAGACAGACACAAAATTTTAAAATGGGTGTTTTGTTATAGGTATCGTATATACTTTCATATTTATTTTGTAAAAAGCTGTTATTTTGACATTGCAAACAGACAATTCAATTTTATTAATTGTATAGATGAGTTCAAGCGGTTAAGGAGTTACCTGATCACTAATAGATGTTTATAAATAATATACATATGATTATTTATTAACCTTTCCTTTTAAGTATTACAGTGTTGAATATCATCATCGTCATCAACATTTCAGCCGCAGGACGTCCACTGCTGAACATAGGCCTCCCCCATAGATCTCCAGAGCGACCGATCTTGTGCGGCCTGCACCCAACGGCTCCCAGCGACCTTTATTAGGTCGTCTTTCTATCTAGTGGGGGGCTGTCCTACGCTGCGCTTTCTGGTGCGTGATCTCCACTCGAGAACCTTTCTGCCTCAACGGCCGTCAGTTCTCCGAACTATGTGCCCCGCCCACTGCCACTTCAACTTGCTAATTCTTTTGGCTATGTCGGTGACCTTAGTTTGTCTACGGATCTCCTCATTTCTGATTCGATCTCGTGGAGAAACACCAAGCATAGCCCTCTCCATAGCTCGCTGAGCTACCTTGAGCTTTCTTATGAGGCCCACAGTGAGCAACCACGTCTCTGTGCCGTATGTCATCACTGGCAACACACATTAGTCAAAGACTTTCGTCTTGAGGCACTGAGGTATTTTGGACAAGAAGACGTCGCGCAGTTTCCCGAACGCTGCCCAACCTAGTTGGATTCGTCGACTGACCTCTTTTTCAAAGTTGGACCTACCTAACTGTACTGTTTGTCCCAGGTAGACATATTCGTCAACAACTTCTAAACAAGAGTTACCAACTGATACTGGGGTGTGCACCACATGGACATTCGACATGATTTTCGTCTTGTCCATGTTCATTTTAAGGTCCACCTGTTGAGAAATTTTGTCGAGGCCATCGAGCATTGTGCCAAGATCTTCCAGCGATTCTGCCATGACTACGATGTCGTCAGCAAATCGAAGGTGAGTGATGTACTCGCCATTGACATTGATGTCGAGTCCTTGCCATTCCAGGAGCTTGAAGGCGTCTTCTAGGGCGGCGGTAAACAGTCTCAGAGATATTACGTCTCCCTGTCTAACGCCTCTCCTCAAAGGAATTGCCTTCGTGCACTGCTCCTGTACTCGGACCGATATGGTGGCGTTGTTGTACAAGCACTTCAACACTTCGATATGTCGATAGTCAATACGGACCGCTGAGAGACCGTAACACTACCCAGGTTTTAACCGAATCAAAGGCTTTTTCGTAGTCCACGAACGCTAAGCATAAAGGCAGATTATACTCCTCAGTCTTCTGTATAATATGCCATAGCGTATAGATGTGGTCTACGGTGCTAAAGCCTTTTCGGAAACCGGCTTGTTCGGGAGGCTGGAAGTCATCAAACCTGCGCTCGAGACGATTCGTGATGACCCTCGAAAACAGCTTATAAACATGGCTCAGCAACGAGATGGGCCGATAGTTCTTTAATAAGGTTTTATCACCTATCTTGAAGAACAGGAACACCACGCTGCCGTTTTACGTTTCCGGCGTTTTGCCCTCGAGTATAACGGAATTAAATAGCTTTGCAGGACCTTAAGTACCAGGTTCCACCCTCTTTCAGAAGCTCTGATGTAATCCGTCATCACCGGCGCCTTGTTTTCTTAAGCTGCTTAAGGGCCATCCTAATCTCGTACAGGCTGATGTCGGGGATATCTTCGGTATAGTGTCGGATCAGCCAGCTCTCGGATTTTTAGCTGGGTGGTAACAGGCTTAGTTGACGAGGTATATAGCTGCCCATAGAACCTTTCGATCTCCCTTAATACCTGGCTTGGTGGAACGCTACGCTGCCATCATCTATTTTAGCTTCGTCAACTGGCTCTTCCAATAGATGCATTCCTTGCAAACACTTTGGAGCCTTTATTCCGCTCTATCGTCTCTTTAATACTTTTGGTATTGTAAACGGACATCGTGTCGCAAGGATTTATTAATAGATCTATTGAACTGCCTATAGGACTTAGCGTCATCGAAGACTGCAGCGCCATACCACGCCGATCCGCCATGAGTTTTCGGGTTTGATCTGATATTGTTGATGCCTATTGCTACGGTGAGTTTTAAAAACTTGGACCCAACCTTATGGACAGTTTCTACCAGCCTATTACTAATATCATCTAGGGACGCAACTATCTAGGCAATCGAATTGGTTTTTCAATTCGAGTTGAAAGCTCTGGGGTTTTGGAGTTGAGCATTAGAGGGTCGGAGCGTAGTTCATCAGGCGAGACCTTTCTATTTTTAGATTGATATTCAATGTGCCTCTAACCATTCGTGATCACTGCCGGTTTTCACCCTGTGAATCACAGTGACATCATTGAATATTTGTCTCTTCGTGGTCATGATGAAGTCTATCTCATTTTTTGTGGAACCATCGGGGCTCATCCAGGTCCATTTCCTATGAGATGGCTTCTGGAAGAAAGAGTTCAGAATATACAAGTCCATATATAAGCCTGCAGATATGTGTAAATGGGACTTAATTGACTCCGTGTAACATAGGTATATTTATCACGTGATTTTGAATTATTTTATATGATAATTAATAAGCGTCTTTCAAATACAGTAGGTACATTCAAATTATTCGTGCGTAAATTACAAAGATAATGAAATTTTTTACTGCGTACTGGTTAAATAGAGTAAATAGTAATGGTCTATTTTCTTTGGTAATATTAATGCATATTTTACATTTTTTATTACTAAAAATAGGGAATCGGTTCAGTGTAACTATTTCGCTATGAACCCAAGTGCAAGTATTTATGACATCGAATAGTGTTAATTAAAGTACGTAAGTTCACTAGTAGATAATTGGATCGAGCAACAGGCAACCGCAAGCTTCGCAATTGTCTCCTTGTGCGTCAGTAGAATACAATTACTGTGTATTCAAATTAATTGTATGCACTGATTCTAGATGAAATCCATGTCTATCCACAACTATTATAATAATTATAATAATCTCCAAATTTGCATCGTATAACGGTTATAACTACACAAATTTTCTATAACAGAACTCGTTTGGTCCCAATTGATTGATAATTATTAATACTAATTTATGAAGTGCCGTGTGTATAAATAAGCCTTTAATGACGTTAACATAGAAAGATTTTACAGTGATATGGTGTGACCAGACGTAGACGTAGACGATACTACTTTAAACTCTATACATCAAGTCGTCTTCAAGAAAAAGAGTCTTGACACACGAACAGATGGTCATAAAGGTAGAGAACAAAGTGATACTAAGGGTTCTGTTTTATTCATTGTGAGGTACGGAACTCTAACAATGAATGTAAATTGACGTTTACCTAGAAATGAATTGTCATTAAACATTGTTGCCAAATTGCATGTTGACACGATATTACAGCGTCGTATTTCATTTTACTCCTCCCATATATTCCTACTTCCAGTAGGAAAATTAGTTCAGTAACAAAGTAGCAAATGTCGTAGGTACTGTAATTTCCCAGAGCAATATGTAGGTGTTGTCTGTACAGGTGCGCTTCAAATACGATATAGTTTTGCGATGTTAGTCTAGAATTGTTACTGTGTATAAAACTAAGCGTTATTGTTACATCTGCACCCGCAACATGAAGTTTTGTCGCGATTGTACTAACCATTAACACAACAAACAACTTCTGTAAAACAATAATTTGGTTGTTTGTCGTCAAAATTGGTAATTATTTGTTGTTTGTTACTTTTTGACGTTATTCAAAATTATTATGTTATATTATGTTAACAGGTAGTACATAATATAAAAAATAGTTCAGAATTATTGTGACTGTAGGCCGTACTAGTACGTATAATCTTAATCGTAGTACGTATAACCTTAAATAGTTAATGACCAAAAAAATTATGTGTGCAATTCACACGTGGTAGAGGTCAATCCTTCACATCTATGTTTTTTATTCAGAAAATTATCAAATACACACTCATGTAAAGTATATGAAAATGCATATATAAGTACTCACAATCATTATTCACAATATCATTTTCAATTAATGCACATTTGAAATATTCATGGTAACCTAATACAAACAAAGGTTCATACTGCAAATGTCAAACAGAAAATAGTGTATGATTAAAAAGTCACTGGTCGAATTTCGATCATTGGGCGACCGCTAGTACAATATAAAACGATAATAGCTCGGTGGTGGTAGGACGGATACCGCATCGACCGTCATAGGTTCAAATCTTACAATGTGCCTGAGCTTTCGGTGAAGGAAAATTTTTTAATGGTCGGTTTTTTTTAAATCCCGCGTGACTAGCTACAAAGTTGAAAATCTGCCTAGCTCCGATATGTGTCTTCCGGCAACTGCACTTGAGAATCAAAGTGTCTGACCTTCAGTTAAATGCTCAATTAATATGAGATGAGTTTAAAGTCAAACGCTAAACCTTTAGGGTATAGTATTCTGCGGTCCGTTTTTAGTGTTCTTTATTTCGACTTTATTTTATGCAACTATTTCAAAAGTTTTTATCTCGTCTATTTCATTAATGCTATATTGTTATCAGTGTTGCCATGTTCTGTTTCACTGAAGAGTCTCTGAAGAGTTTACACTCAATAGTGTAGAGAGATTTTAGTACTAAATGCGTATAAAAATGCAACACCACTAATAATTGAATTGAACTCACTTCAGTTATCATTATAACACTTAGAACGTGACCGCTATTAATGTTAAATTTTTGTAATGTATTTTTAACGTGATTTTAACCATAATTAAAAAAAAGAATATAATAATAACGTGCGAACAACTGATAAATTGAAGATCTTGTAATTTTTATGATGTCATAAGTGTTGTCTAAAAAGTTTTCGTTTCGTGCCTTTTTGTTGAGGTAATAAAATTCATTATTGCGTGGCAACAAACCGCTTATTTACCATTTTACCATTGCCTAAAACTTTCCTATCTCATTTTCTCCCACGTTAAATCTTATGAATGTATGTGTCTGTGTCTTTTTGCTGTCACTTTCGCTTTTTCGTTCCATCGAATTTCAGATCACAACGATGCTAAAGAAGTTTTCACTTCAAAAAAAGGATAATAGTAGAGTAAGCTTTAAGTGTGGTATATAATAATAATAATTTATTAGTGGCCATAGTATTTGCAAACAATTTAAATCAAAATACAGTTTAATATGGGTTTTAGTAGACAATACTTAAGAATTTATACTGGCATGCAATATTATTTAAAAATCTTAAAATATATCGAGAGATAAATTCAGTAAATTACAATAACATGAATATTTGAGTCAACGAATAATTAAAAATCAAATCAAATAATATTCTGCAATTAAAAACAATCATTCTTGCTTAACATAAAACGGAAAGCTTTAAATTTTTAATACAATTGAATAATAATTTTAAAATAATTAATGTGTATTGGATTAATATCCAAAATTCATAATTTCATTCAACTCTCTGAAATATACAGTTATATATAAGTACCACGAAAAGTGTAGTACAAAATCGTCAGCGACCTACCCGGTCTGCCCCAGGTCCAGATGGGTCTGTACGCTGATGACACAGTCATATATGCCTCCGACAGGAGAATACTCAGACTCAGACTTATCATCCAACGCGCGGTGACCACTCTCGGGAAGTGGTTTACCGACTGGCGAATAACCATTAGTGCCGTGATGCTTTTCGATATAGACTGCTCACGGATACCGAGGAATTTCGAACCCCTCGAACTCTTCGGTAATTCGATTCCCTGGGTCAAAGAGACCAAATATCTCGGCGTCACCCTAGATAGTAGGCTCTCTTTTAGACCACATGTCCGTATAGTCCGGAACAGGGTCCACTGGGTCCTGAGCCGTTTGCATCCTCTGATATGCACGGTAAGCAAAATACCCACGAGACACAAGCTTACACAATACAAGATGTGTATCCGTCAGATCATGACTTATAGTTGCCCCGCGCTCGCACAAATGTCAAAAAATAATTTCAAACTATTCAGAATAGACTTCTCTATCGTCTTACCGGTGCTCCTTCATACATGCGAATGGAAGATCTCCATAGAGATATGGATCTTCCTTTGATTCACTCTTACGTAAAATTCTTGTCGCGATGTTACTTCTATACCGCATCAAATCACATTAATCCGCTAATTAAAGCAGCCGTTACCTATGTTCCTAATCCTACCGCCTGACGGGAAATTCGCCGACAGTATACCGCCTCATGGAAAAAACGCCGATCGCGAAACATTTTTACCAACCCCGACGATAAAGTCGAGGAAGCTAACGCGTACTACTCCACCGTCTCTCCAAACAGAGCGTGCCATCGCTCACACCCGCGTAACCACCGTTCTCTCCGCAGAGGAGCGGCAACTCAAGCCTAGGTCCGTTCCTCGGTGTGAAACCCTTGAGTCAGGCAGCCGCCCGCGCAATACAAGTGACACTATGCGTGCATACAAACATTACACACAAATGTACATACGTGCACACTTCACAGGTACATAGGTTCTGTAAGGAAACTTTTTTTTCTTTTTTTACGCTAGTTAGTGTAGAAAAACTTTTCAGATCAGTAAATACACATACGCATGTTTCCTTATTTCCTCCCAGGAGGCGGGGAACATGCATATGCGTATATGTTAGTTAGCTCGAATTTACGGATAGTGAATTAGTCAGATCGCGACTTATTTGCAATTGCGACAACCCCCCAAGCCGAGGTCCGGCCACTTTGTCACCCTTGTGCGCGAGTTGTCCAAAACTTTCGTGGCTGAGTGCCCTAAGCGCTCGCCCCCAAGTCCGGTGAAGCTGTAAAAGCTGTCAGAGGCTCCAGGGCCAGGATGTTTCTTTTTGTCAAACCCAAATTTGTATATTAGTAGAACTCCGGAACCCGAACTAGGCAAAGAGCCTATGATTGGGTAATTCAATGTGGGTTGGGTTCAACGTTATTATTATTATGTAATGGAATTTCTCGTTGTTATCATTTTTGTACTATTCATATTGTACACATAATATTTCTTATATGTATTGGGAGTATTTTGTGAGCAAATTGACATATCATATAACATTAATAAAGAAGTATTATTGTTACTACTATTCGTTATAGACTCTCATTATTTTGTAACGAACGTTCCTATAAGTTAATTAATAGGTCATTTCTTTAAAACTTACACATACTTGCTATATTAATTTTTCCTATACCTATTACAAGATTAGTCCGTTTTGTAAATTTTGTATTCAGATAAGTGTTTTTCTTTTTTTAAAGATACCGTGCAAAACTCGGTCGCTTAGATATTAAATTATTATTTGTCTAGCTTTCGTAGTAACTATTAAATAAACTCAGGTGTTTTGTATATATTTCAAAATGAACTTTATGAATAAGTAACAAATTTTTTAGATATCTAATATTTTATATGTGAAAGTGACTATGTCTGCCTGTACCTACCTTGTTACGACTAAACCTCTAAACTAGGCATGGAACTTTTTAATGTTTAACTGCTATTTTTCATATGATATAATAATTCCTTGAAAATTGATAATTTTGAATTTTTTTTATCATTTCTATTTTTCATATGATGTGAAAAAGTTAGGACACATATGATAAGTGTGAAAGAATTTTTATTTTCATTATTGCTATTTTTCATGCGATTTGTGAGATAGTCGTATGAGAATATTGATAATGAATTGCTATGTTAAATATGGTTTGAAAAATAATTAGACACATGAAAATATGCCTTTGTAATTAATTATATGAGGTTGAGAAGCATAAATAACTCGCTCGAACAGTAGGCTCCCTTGCGTTTGTTATTTTTCTCGATATTTGTTGCATTTAGAAATTGTTGCATCCTCTGTGTACCTTTCTCTTAGCACTTAGCACAGATTTTCAATTATCACATTTGACATGGCAGTGATAAAAATATAATTACATTGCTATGCAATTATATAAAAATTACAATAATTTCCATGCCTTCTTTCTGAACCGATCGTAATGAAAAACTGGAGGACATAGTAAGAAAATTTCGCAAACGAAGTCGTTGGAAAATACTAATCAACTATTATAATATATATTATTATGTAATTTGTAAAATTATTATTGTAAAATTTATATGTTTGGGTGTTTGTTACTCAATCACGCAAAAACTGCTGAATGGATTTATATGAAATTTGACACACAGATATTTTATAACCTGGATTACCACCTGGATTAACACACAGTACACCTTTCATCCTGGTAAATGATATATTTTTTATTTCTCTCTGGATCCATTTCTGAAGTCCACGCAGACGAAGTCGCGGGCAAAAGTTATTAATAAATATATTCACTAAAGCAAGTGTTTAGACCAATAATAACAGAGTGTTTGATCTACGTAGCTACGAAACCACTGAAATAATTGATTTCGAATGCCGAGTACCTACCTACAGAATAACAATCTTAATTTATTGCCTGTTAGAGTCGGCCATATATAGGCAACATGTGAATATAATTTTACTGCACCGGTATTAAATTCGCCAACAATATAGTGCATATTTGTAAAAAGCTCTCAGGATATGTCAAGATAGCGTGTCTAAGTGGTCCTCTTGCTGTTAGCCCGACAGTCCCGAGTGTATGGGGCGTAAACTTACTGATCGTACAACCTCGAGTGCTTCGAACGATCTTTTTATGTCTCGTAATACGGCAAGGAATAATGTCGTTTGAAACGGCGTACTTTTATTTTTACTAACCCGTGTTGAATATGTGATTTTAAAAATGAAACAAAAATACAGAAATTATTGCTCTACATATGAAAAAATTCTAATAGGAGTATTCCTTTTTATTCGTATGATACGATTGATATACAAGTTTAATGCTCATATTATGATTATTTAAATACGCACATTCTTTATCTTCAGTGATAAAGCAAAAAATCATAATTTTACATACATATTATCATTTCGTAACACTGTAAAATACACAACAAACCCATTAAAAAGTCAAGATATAAAAAATTTAATGCCCTAACAGAATTAAGGTCAAAAAGGATAACACAGTTTTAGAGTTCATTTTGGAAACAGTGAAAATTTGAAAATAAAATTATTAGTTTTACTTTTTTGTTAGCATTTTATAGAAATAACTTCTTAAGTAAATGCAATAATCTAGAACTAACCTTTTTATTATAATCTCAATTTTATTTATAGACTTTTGTCACTAAGGATATGCCAGCCCCATCTTAACTTATACCTGCTATTTATACAAAAAAGAACTATAAACTAAAAAAAAACATATCAATGAGACTACACATTTCTCAGGAAGAAGACTTCATTCATTAACAAGAGAACTTCAAAGGACCACACAGCATTCTGGAAGCATCCGATGTCGGTTCTGCCAGAAAACTGTATTATACACCCACATCACATATATTAATTTTATATTTATTGTTTAAGGCTATCTTATAATTATTATTACTGGAACACTTCCATCAAGAAATGATGGATATCATCCATCTTACCACACTGGTTGCAAAATGGTGAGTCAACTATTTTCATGAGATGTCCAAATTTTCTCGATGAAATATGTCCAGAGCTTAACCTAATAGCCGTAACAACAGAAGTTCTATCCATATTGGCTTCTATAAGAACTAAGGTACAGGAGGAGGCTGACATTGCATTGTTCGGTACCAAATTCCTTTCTCTTTTGAAACTAGATCAAAATATTATTTCCACATGTCACGACATTTCCTCTTAAATTTACGTAAAACTTCTGAAAAAGGATCATAATTTTAAAACTGAGTAAACATGTTTCTTGATAAAAGACCTGAAATATATGAACATTTCAATTAGTAGATTAATCAGCGAAAAATATAATATTAACTAACTTTTTCTAAGTTTTTGGTTCCTGTCTTTCTTTTCTACATTTTCAGTGTTTCGTGGGTAAAGATTATGCTTAATTGGACAAGTTTTACTTGTCTAATTAAAATGTGTCATCCAGCTGTACAAATTACTTTGAGAATACACAAATAGTTAACTTTTCATATCACTAAAGTATTTCACGAGAAATCAATTGTTTCAACGACAAAGGTTACCGAATCCTCCAAACTAACAAACTTTGTAAGAGTCCCTTGTCCCTTCTTCGTGAATACACAGAACTTTCATGTTTTAGCTCTACGTTGTATATAATTAAATTTGGTTCCAAAGTTTAAAAGTCAGGTATTTTCTGTATTCCGAAGAAAAATACCCGTAAAATCTTTCATCATATTATTTTAATGTCCATGTTGCAAATAAACTAGATACAAATCATGTAACTAAAGAGGGTCATGTTCCAGTGAACATACCGCTAATAAATGTTACGCGAAAGCAAGCAGCGCGGAAACAGGCTAAGTGAGATAAATTACAGTTTTAATTAATGCTTTTGCGACGTTCGCTTGTCCGTCGTACTGTGTCCGCCGCATGAGAAAATTTTCAAAGCCTTCGAAGTTCTCACAGGCATATTTCTACTGTGGGCGCTGTGTATTGATTTCGCATTAGTTCATGATATAAATAAATAAATTTTATTGAAAAAAAGAATGTTTCACTGCAAAGAGATCTATGTGAAAAGTTTTTTGAAAACGAAATGTTATTCTTATTGAAGAAATCCGTGAGTGAGTAGATATTTTTTAAACAGTTTTGAACATAATAGCCGTGAATTTTCATTAATTATTACTCAATTTGTTATTCTGTTATTTCAATGATATTAAAAGAACATTGCATTATTGAAATCTACCCAACACCTTTTTTTTTTTTTTTAACGTGGAAAATCCCGTCATGGGTACACACACGCCCGGGGGGACGAGTGGTTATGTGAGACTCCTTACTCACTAAAACTCCACGGTGCACCGTCCGCCGCCGTAATGGGGCGACACGGGACCAGCGGTAGCGTACTACCGCGCCGCCCCGGCGGCAAGGCCCCGAAGGGCCGCCCGCTGCAAAATGAAACTACCTCCCCGTCCGCCAAACTAGTGCAATGGGAAGACATGCCCCCCGACCCATCTCCCCTTGGTTCGGCCTGGCAGGAGAAGAAGGCGGATGAATCCACCCCTGTCCCCCACCCACCCGTCGTTGGGTTTTTTATAGAGGTTTTCTCCTCTGCCTCTGCCATAATGTTTGGCATATGGCGGGGGTAAGGGGGCGAATGAACGCACCCCCACCTCGCTAGCCCGGCTATGATTTTTACCGAGGTTTTCTCCTCTGCCGTCCATGAAACGGCAGGAGAAGGAGGCGAATGAACGCACCCCCTCCCCCACCAGTCCGTCGTTGGTTTTTTATAGAGGTTTCCTCCTCTGCCATCATTAAGCTCCCGTCCGTCCTCGACAATCCAGCTTTGATTTTTTAACGAGGTGCTCATCCTCAACCCTCCGGTTATTTTTTAAAGTGGTTTCCTTCCACTGTCCGTCCATGATTTTTTGTGCTGTGGTTTTCTCCACCTCCGGCTAGTAATTTTTTAACGAGGTTGTCTTCCTCGGTAATTTTTTAAGGTGGTTGTCTTCCACCGTCCGATCGTGATTTTTTAAAGGGTGGTTTACTCCACCGCCGTTAGCGATTTTTTAAAGAGGTTGTATCCTCTCAATTTTTTAAGGAGGATTTCTTCCTCCTCCGCCGTCAAAGACGTGTCCGTCCATAGTGGACGAGCCGAAGCTGGTCCACTCTTGCCCCATCCCCTGTCTCCTCTGATGAGCAGAGGGGTTCAGGGGAGGAACGCCGTCGGTCTGGTATTGGCCGCCAGACATTAAGACTGACGTTGCCCGGGGCACACCACGAGGAGGATCCAGACATAGTGCCCCACCCAACTCCTCACCAACTCATAGTATGTAGAAGAGGTATCGTATTTGGGCTTATTGGAATCGTCTCAATGAATAGGTTCATGTGTCATCCTATTTTTAACCCTTTTATTAATGAATTTTAACCGCTAGATAAAGAACTCCTGAGCAAAACTTCATGCTTCTAGTAAAGTCTAGACCCACTGGTTTGAGCTGTGCATAGTCAGTCTTAAGAATTTCATAAAATAAGATAATTGTAGGCAAACTAAGAATATATTTGTAAAGACCATATAGCTAACGAGCACATATTATGCCAACTAATTCAGTTTTTACCAGTTAATCATTCCGATGAAGCACTAGCCACAAGATTAAAGTCTTCTACCGCTCCCGGAACAAATTGGCCGGTTAATGAGATAGTTGGGAGGCGGGCGGCGGGATTACGCCTAAATGAATCAAAGTTACGCCCGGAGTGGGTTTCACGCGATCGATTGCTTTCATGTGTACCTCCTGTTAAGTTACCAGCTATATCCTTAATTAGATAAATTGATTAAATCTTGTTTGTTAGAGTATTTACGGAGGCAATACGATTAGAAATAAATTGGTGTTTGTTTTTTAAAAGGCGATATCAAATACGATGACAATGTCTTATTATAATAAAAGCTAGGTCGAAATTTTATAGATAACCATCTCTTTCCTTTGAATATTAACGTAAAACGTTTATCCTACATATCATAAAACTAGGAATATATAATGATTTTACTGTAGTATACCTCACCGCTGAAGCAGATACATATGTATGTAAGAAAAGCGGGCAATTTGAGCAATCTACAATATGGGACCTCGGGAATCACTAAAGAACAAGTTTCAGGAATTTAATATCTTAACTTTGCCCTTCCGATACATCCTTGATAATTTAATGTATATTCGCAAAAACTTAGAGATAAACTAGATACTGTAAATTACCGACATAGTTCTCTTTCAGTAGTAGAAATAAACATAAATTAGTCTTTCCGTGTTTTAGACTTAATATGATCAATTAATTGTTTTATAGTTAATAGTGTTAGTTTTTTTATATATTAAGATGGCAAACAAGCATACGGTCCGCCTGATAGTAAGCTACTACTATATACTATATATATATATATATTATATATATATACTACTATGCCTATGGACATTTGTAATACCATAAGGTATGATTAGCGCTTTGCCAACCTTGAACAACCCTACCCCAAGGAGCTCTGAAACCGTACTCACCGCAGGTTTTTTCTTAGGTTTCTTGTAGGCACTTCTTAATGACTCGGATGTTTTCCGCAGCTTTTAACTTTCATAAGTGCCTTCTTAGAGCCGAAATTGAATAATTTATTTTTAATTTTGATTATGTAAATAAAATAAATTCATAATAACACGATTAATATTACGAAACCGACATGAACCGAAAGTTACAATACATGTTTAAAAAGTCAAGCTTTTGGGTAGAGTTTGCCCAGCCAAAAGGAAACCGAAAGCCAGCTAAAATCCCTTAAGCATTAAATATACAATGAGATGCGGTTTTTCATCCCGCTTTGCACATTTTTAGCTACCTCTACCTAATCCCGTGTTAAAACTTTAAAATCTAATAACCCTCAAGTTTATCTACATATTATAGCCAAGCGTCTATATGAAGGACATTCTTAACAAAAGTTTATTTATTAGACAAATATTTGATATCCATGCCAGAATTCGTCAATAGTTTATCAGTCGTTCACTAAAAGAAAGTACACGATTGAATCCATTTATAATGTATCATATTTTAGATTAAATAAAAATCAATATTAAGGTTAATGAGATAACAATTAATTAATTATATATCCATGTTAATACATATTACAAATTCGAAAGTAGTTCTGTCTGTCCGTCTGCCTGCTACGTTTTCACGCCAAAACCGCTGAACCAATTTTGATGAATTTTGGTATATAGATAGATTGAACCTTGGGAAAGGACATAGGTTACTTTTGTAGGAAAATAGAACTTTAAGGGATAAGAATAGAGAATGAAAGTTTGTAAGAAAAAAATATGGAAACACCAATGTGCATGTGCGGTAATGGTGAAATGACATCGATTTCCACGCTAACCGGTTTGTTTATTTTATTATGCGC
Organism: Saturnia japonica; assembly: GCA_033032175.1. NCBI lineage: Eukaryota > Metazoa > Arthropoda > Insecta > Lepidoptera > Saturniidae > Saturnia > Saturnia japonica. The sequence goes on along the minus strand of CM065311.1, from coordinate 5,107,222 downwards.
ATGTACTGTAATGGTGAAATGCCATCGGCTTGCAAGTCAAATGATGTGTTGATTTATTATGTGCATGTGCGGTAATGGTAAAATGAAATCGGTTTCCACGCCAACTGATTTGTTGATTTATTGATATATCAAGGGTAAAAAAGTACACCTTAGATTAAAACAATATTATAGTTTTTAAACTCTTTTTTTATGCAGTACGGCATAATTACTGTTTTATTTTATGATTGAAACGTGACGTGCGCCGTCTACCACGGCTCGTGAACATCGCGGGCGAAATAGAATACCATAAACTATTGCTATTTGGTGTTACTTTTAGGTGGCTTCACTCGCGTGTTGTAAATGGGGGGTCTATAATTATAGTCTAAGTATATACCTATTGTAAACTCTCTGGATTATACAGTTTTGCTACAAGCGAAAATAAAACTTGAATTGATGAAAGTTTGTATGAAGAACCCATCATATCTCAAATTAGGGATATCAAAATGCGCATTTATACTTTTGATAAGAAATAAAAGGAATTTCACGTTTTTTAATAAAACCGTGCCGCAAACCGGTGCAATAAGGGATGATTTTAATTATTTTTTGAAGTTTTATTGGGACTGTTAGTGTGTTGGATTCATATTGGCATATAATTGCAGTACCATACGCACAGTGAAAAACTCATTTATGATTTTTTTTAGTTTGTTATATTCCGAAATCAGCCATTGCATATGCAGTAATATAGCGAAGTGGCAGGGATCACAAACACACCATATACATAGTGATAAACCCGTCTGTGATATTTTTAGTTTGTTGTATTGCGAAATCAGCCGATGTATATGCAGTAATATAGTGGTGTGTTAGGGATCGCGACCACCATATACATAGTGACAACCCCATCTAAGATTTTCTTTTGGTTTGTCGTGTTCCGAGATTATTCCGTGTATATACAAAAAAATACGCAGACTATGTCGCGGATACCAGCTAATACTTTTAACTGATGTTGATTAAGTATATTTTAGAATTTTAAAATAATATATAAAATGTAAATATTGTTTAAAAAAAAATTGTTATATTGCTTAATTGTCATAATAAGGTTTTGTAAAGTAAATTAAAAATAACGAAACAAATATATTTAAACATTGTATTTTGGTCGACACAGCTTACTTACTTCCTCAATATATTTTTACGAGCGAACTCAGTCACCTACCGAATATTACTTTTTTACAACCGAGCCATCACGACGCCCGGTGATGTTTTCAGCTGTATTAAGAAATATTTTATGGACAAATAAATAGATATTCATGAACAGTATGTATGGGGCGAGTAGAAAACACCCATAATAAACCAATTAACGATATACACAAAAATAAACTAATTGTATAGATCATCACATCATTCCAAAGAAATAGTAGAAAGACTTAATCAAGAGCATATAACTGCTAAAGCTTTTTTATATAAAGAATTATAAACAATTGTTCTTTTTGTGGGTTGTTTATATTGAAGGTTGGTTTTTCACACAAAAAAGTTGCATGAAAATGTCATTTATATCAGTAGATAGTATATAATTCGTGCATTTTTGTAAATAAGTATATGATGAGTTATATACTAATATACCTATATACTTATATACTCTTTTTTATACAACAAAGGTGCAATACAAGCATACGGCCCGCCTGATAGTAAGCGTCTCCTGTAGCCTATGCATGCTTGTAATACCATACGTATCACTAGCACGTCGCCTATTTTGAACCCTCTACCTCAACTAGCTCTGGAAACCCTATTCACCGCAGAAACAGAACACTGGTTTTATTGTCCAGATCTATATGAAATCACCATCACCTCAGCAGTATACGTGAACTACGGTCGGCTTGCTAATCTGTTTCATATATTATTATTTTTAGAACTGACTATACTGTTAGCCTTAGGGGTCTTGATGCCGCTGCGGCTTTTACAGCTTCACCGAACTTGGACACTGTTCCATATGCGCTCGTCTCTTTTATATAGGTGCTTGTTATACATTACCTCGTGAAGTTAATACACTACACTGTTGTTTAGCTGCGATATTTTGGAGGGTGTAAGTATACCCGTGGTCGGCTTGCCCTAAGTAGAGAGGTCTCCAAAAAAAATTTCTCTGTTCCCTAGCTTTCTTAAACATTCTGATACTACTCTAACGATTTGAATGAAATTTTGTATTTAGATAATGTTTCAGTTGCTAAAGTGTTCTAGGTAAGTGTTTTTTTATTTTCATTTATTACAGTGTTCAGATATTTTATATTAATACAAAACAAATGTTTCAATGCAAAGTTGTTTAAATTTAAGTAAATGGTCCACTGAATTTATCTCCATCAAGTATGTAATGCTCTCTTATACTAAATTGATTGATAGAGCACAAAATGAATTTTCTATAAACTCTAAATATTTACGTGGCAAATCAAATAGATAAATAATCTATTAGAATTTAAAACACATAAATTAAAACAGTCGAAAGTTTTATAACTACCCACATCCTCGTGAAAATTTGAAGTTGCGAGGCGATCTTTTGTTTCCTGCTCATAGAAATTCAATATCAAACTTTCTGCTTAACTGAAGAATATATTTACTTCAGAATTACGAAAATAACAGTGTGAAATAATTTATACACAAAGTCATTAATTATGTGTTAGTCATATATAATTTATATCTATACCTATATACATAAAAAATGTATGTTAGTCCAATAAACTGGTTAAACAGAGCAAGTTATCTATATTATTACATCTGTAATTCTGTCTGTACATTTAATTTTTTTCCAAATTTCGCGATAGGCTTTCTGAACGATACAGATAACGAATATGCCATTAAAGAAATATTTGTCTGTATGTCTGTTTCTATGCCCGGATTGAACTCAAAAACGGCTTGGTACACGGGATGCTTATGTTATTGGTCAATCGATAGAATATAAAAATGTTATTATATACAAGCGACGCGTCCCAGCTTCGAACGGGTACAATTTACAAAATCGTGAATTTTATGTTAATTAGAGTTTATCGCTTTAATATTGATAGATCATAACTTCATGCCCCTAGCCTATTGGTCTTAAACGCGACTGTCATGCTCGAGGTCCTTGGTTCTATTCCCATGTGGAGCAAAGTGTTATTGGGTTATTCTATCAAATTATCAGTAGAAGCTCGGAGTTTTGGCTTTGTGCCCTATTAATAGCAATAGGCTCGCCCCCTATTACATGAGACCTAAAACATACCTGGCGTTCTGTGGGTGTACACCTCTGCCTAACACTTCAGGGATGCAGGCGTCAATGCGTCATGTTATGTTATGTAACTTCATATTTACAAATATTGCGCTTAGCTCGCGACGCGCAATTCATCATAGGTGGGGAGTGTCGGCCAACCGACTGTGACCGGGTTTGTTGAGAGGGATTTCTTAGATCGCGCGTAATTTTGAATTCGTGATATCTTCTATGGTATTTATTTAAATGGAAAACTGTAAATAACAATTATAATCTAAGTTAAATGCCCAATTTAACTAACAAAGTTATCTGGATAAAGATGAATACTGAATTGGCGAAAATAGCTTCGCAAATAACGTAATATTTTAAATTATTATGTCGAAGATAAAAATGCTTACTGTGAGCTAACCTTAGGAGATAGACATATACTATAGCAGAATTTTTTTTAGGCTTTTTAAGAAGTACAGTTCTTTATAACATTATTTTGATATATCTCATAAAATTTAGCCAGTGTAAGCCATGTAAGCGCCTAAAAAATCATGTTTTCTCGACTGGATTAAAAATAATTGAATTTTCTCTACTATACAAAAAGTTCATGGGAATGTATTGTATAAATAAACCTTCCGTAAAAAAATATCTAAATGATAGGAAAACCGCATTAAAATCCGTTGCGTGGTTTAAAATATCTAAGCGTAGATATGGGACAGACAGCGGGAAGCAACTTTACTTTATACCATTCTATATACTATGTATAGATTACTTTTAGTTAAACTAACTAAAATTAAAGTAAAATTTCATCCGTATTCATGTACATATTTATAAATTTTATCAACATTGCATCTCAAAGCTTATTCCGACCACTCGAAAAGTTCCCATGTGTGAAAAACTCCCATACATCTGAATACTCTTGTGTTAGTTAGTGGCTTTTATATGTTTTAACGTTCTACAAACAGGAGGTTCCTAAACATTAATATAAACTCGCGCCTTAACGTATGCTAAGCGCCAATGATTTAAATAATTGTGTAGAGAACTTATTAAACTTTATCTTCACTCATTACCGGCGACGACGTGTGCGACTCAACTTTATACAACGAAATGTTTACGGAAAACCAATTACGTAAGTTCATCATACGGTACCCACGGTGTTAAGGTACCGTAGTGTAATGAACGCAAATTTTCTGCACAATAGAGCAAACACCAGATCTATGTTAACCAACAAAATATGTAGTTGAAAATTTACGTTATAATAATAGTGTACCTTTTGTTAATGATCCTTTCGCAGTTTTTTTAAAATACTTTATAGATTTCATATTATGGCCACAACCACATCTGATGTTAAGTGACTATTTGGCCCTAGATGGTATCACTCTAACCCTACTAGAGCTTTCAAGTGGAACTCAAAATCAAAATTTAAAAAATCTTTATTTAATTTAGGCCCTAAGAAGCCAGTTATGATTTTCAAAACACTACTAGCGGTTCGGAAAACATCCTATTCATAGAAAAAAACCGCAAGAAACTTAATCGGGTTGCCGGGATCGACCTGCTGGATCTACTAGCCAGGTGGATATTAAAAAATGCTCTATCACAAGACTTGGTTCTGACAGCACCACTTGAGAGTCAGTTAGCCAGAATATTCGTAGCATTAATTGTAACATTGATAAATTTCTGTTGTTTGTTACAAACATAGATATAGAAATAGACGTACTAGTTTTGACGGAGTGTTGGACTAGTGAACATTCTATCCCACCCAATGTAAGTATTTTTTTAGTATATTATACAAGGAATAGTATTAATAGAACGGATGGGGTAGTTGTTTATGTACGTCAACATGTTAAAGTAGTGACTACTGAACCGGAAATTTTAGACGGTAATTGTCTTATTTTGAATATAAATAATAATTATACAATAATATGTTCTTATAGGTCACCTTGTTTTCGTAACCCCAAAAGGTATCTTGATTCATTAGATGCTATCCTTAATAACATAAAAACTAAAAATATTATCTTTACATGAGATATAAATATTGATGTCCTGCCACATTCCAATAATAGCCTCGTACATGAGTATTTAAATTTAATGGCATTGTACGGACTACGGCAAGGCATTACTGTCCCCACAAGAATTGATTCTTGCATTGATCATTTTATGGTGAAATGTAATACTAAATGGAAAACTATAGTATTTGATGAACTAACAGACCATTCACCTATTTTATTATTTTATTTTATTTTATTTTTATTTATTTATTTGGCGCGCCAACAGAGCCACAACATATGATACATGATTATATTTTAGTCATACGAACACATCTCAATAATTATGTAGTACTCCACTTACAGGCGAGCACAGCATGCAACAATTTTCGAGCCTTAATATTGATTAAATATAGTACTATGTTAACAAACTTGATAAAAATAATAACAATAATTAAAAGCAAACAATAATAATACAAAATAATGTTAATAATATAAATACTCAATCATGTCATAATTGGAGAATTTTAAAGATATAGGATTTAAGAGAGGTCAAAGAACTGAAGAATATGTCAAGACTTTGGTCGTAAATTTCATTAAATGTCTTCGATATGCGCCATATAGGAGACTGCATACCTAAGTTAGTACGTATGAAGTTACAAGCGAAAGGAACATAAGCGCAAGATCTAGAATTTGGATCTAGAACCTTAAGTGAAATTCTCTGTAAAATATCCGGACTGTCAACCAAGTCATTCAGTATTTTATACAAAAATATTATTTCAAACATAGACCGTCTGGCTTGAAGAGAAAGACAGTTTAACTTTCAGTAATGCCAAAATTAATAAAAAATCACCACCAAAATATAAAACTGTTTTGAATTCTGATAGTATTAAGGAATATCTTACAAAAGAAACCTGGAAGGAAATTTATGAAACTACAGATGTTAATCTAGGATTTAATAGGTTGATTAATAAATTGCAATATATTTTAAATACGAATTCTAGTACAGTAAAAGTTACAAGGCGAAATATGCCGCTGAAACCATGGATAACTCCAGGAGTTATTAAATCACTGCGCCGTAGAGATAAGATCCATCTACAAATTAAAAGTAATCCGAATGATTCTATGAGATTGTATTATATTTCCTATCGAAATTGGTGTAACAAAATTATTAAGTCATTAAAGAGAGAATACTATAAGTTGCAGTTTAATACAAATTTGGGTAATATTAAAGGTACATGGAACGTTATAAAAGAAGTATGTAATTTAGGGAGTGACAATAAAACAAGTACTGAACTCTTAGAAATTGAAAATACCATGTTAAATCATTAAACATTGTTAACCAACACTTCACCTCAATAGGATGCAAGCTAGCAAATCTTACACTAAGCCAAATTAATACAACTGAGATAGAACTAGCCAAGCACGCTAAAACTATAATTACCCCCGTTAATACAATGTCTTTATTTCCGACTGATCATTTAGAAATTGCAAGCATTATATCAAGTCTGAAATCAAATACGGCTCCAGGGTGGGATAGCATATCAACGAATTTTCTCAAAACTTATAAAATATTTTTAATACATCCTTTATCATACCTTTGTAACATGAGTTTCGAGTCTGGTCAATTTCCTAACGTTCTGAAATCCGCTGTCATTACACCTATATTTAAAACAGGTAATAAAACCTTTCCATGTAACTATAGGCCTATTTCTCATCTGCCTTCTCTGTCAAAAATAATTGAAAATCTTGTTAAACAAGAGGTTAATGAATTATATAGATAAAATCGATTACATTTCCCCTAACCAATTTGGTTTTCGAGCAAATAAATCGACCGATGACGCTGTTTTAAAAGTAACCACACAGATTTCCTCCCACCTCGATAAAGGTGACAAATGTGTTGGTGTGTTTCTGGATTTACAAAAGGCCTTTGATACTGTTTCAGTGCCTATATTATTGACACGTCTAGAAAATATTCGTATTCGAGGAAATGCACTTCAGTGGTTTGCAGACTACTTGACGAATAGAAATCAACGTGTACGTGTAAATGAGTATATATGTAATAGAGAGTACTGTACCTACGGAGTCCCACAAGGCAGTACACTTGGGCCTACGTTATTCCTCATATATATCAATGAATTGTGTAAGGTTCTCGATACGAGTGATTCTGAATTAATAATGTTCGCAGATGATATGGTTCTCTTATTCCATGGATCTACTTGAAATAACGTTCGTGAATACGCGGAGACTGGGCTATCCAAGGTTTCAGCGTGGCTAGATAATAGTATTTTATCGCTAAATGTGGATAAAACAAAATTTATTTGTTTCAGTATCACAAACAAAACTTGACCCAAGGACAATTATAGCATAAAAATACATTCATATCCCTGTAATTGCATTCAATTAAATTACAGTGTTGAATGTTCATGTACTAAACTCAGCCGAGCAATAAGTATAAAATATATGGGAGTTACTATTGATGAAAATATTAGGTGGGAAGCACATATTAACAAATTATCAGGTCGGATACGGAAGCTTATATATATATATATATTTAAAGAACTACGAGTTGTAGCTGACTATAACACCCTTATCCAAATGTATAAGGCTCTTTGTGAATGTTTATTATGATATTGTATTTGTTCGTGGGGTGCTGCGTCTAGGTCACTACTTCTTATTGTTGAACGTGCACAAAGGGCTGTTCTTAAAGTTCTACTGCGGCTACCCTATACACACCCTACAACACTATTGTATCAGCAAGCTATAATATTGTCTGTTCGAAAGTTATTTATCTACCAATGTATTAGACGCTACCACCAAAATATGAGTTCCAATTTAACGGGAACAAACCGTAAAAAAAGACTTGATCGCTTTCCTGTCCCACAGATTAAAACTACACTGGCTCGTATGACATATCGATATTAAGGCCCATATCTATATAATTCCCTTAACTTCCATAATACGTTTAAGAATCTTAATAATCATCGACTAAGAAATACATGAAAGGAAATTCTATATAAATATGATTATTATGGAATAGAAAATCTATTACAAGCAGTAAAGTAGTAAATATGCCATAACACAAAGATTAGTGAGGATTTTTCATGTCAAACAACATACATACTGTGTACACACTCACGCACACACATGCACATACACGCAAACGCACGCACAAACACGCATATACATAAAAACACACGCCCACACACACACATTTATCGGGAGTTTATCTCATTTGTTATTTTATTTTGTTGTTTTAATTCGTAGTTTGAGAGTAAGAAATCGTGTAATTGTTGTATATTGAGAAAGACACTGTTACCTGAGACACAGGTTATACCTAGTTCAGGTGACAGGGTTCAGCCATACTTGATGTATTACATTGTATAAAATAAATGATTATGATTATTATTAGTTCTCCCACTATACTTAGCATTTCACCATCTTGTGTCACATCAGCACTTAAAATCAAGTGCTATTCTGGCCATAATACTAAGCCTAAAAAGGTAAAAAAGTTTCAAAAAGGTCAAAAACATTAAAGAATATGTAGCTACCCGTGCTTTGTTCAGGTGTGTTCCGGCAGGTCCATTTAAGAGGGGGTGCGAGTCAGGAACCTCCTCGTGGTGCATCCCGGGCAACGTCGGCCGCTTTTCGGTCGGCGGCTAATACCTGACGAGGGGTAGGGCTTCGTCTGGCATCCCTCTGAATATCAGAGGGGGCCAATAGACGTAGCGTAGGCGGGCCAGATGTGCACTAGCACTGCCGTCAGACAGGTAAGTGGGGTATTTTACCTCACTTACAACCGCCGTTCTCGTAATCCCATCGGAGTGTCGTGGTCATGTCTCGCGGCTTCGTATGAGACCGAGGGTCTCGGCTTAATCACCCGGACCGCGAGGAAGAAAACCTCTATAAAAATTACCCCAATCCTAAGCGGCGGCGCACCGCGAGAGGATGCATGGCTGATGGGTTGATCAGTCGTTAGTGCGACCCCCGTCAGAGAACCGGCCGACTCTCTTGACGGGTTATTCTAGGCTTACCCAGGTACAGGGGGCACTGCCTGGGTGGACCGTTTTTCCCCCATACTCGTGGGATTCAAAATGAATAATACAATCTTAAAAACTGTAAACGTTAGGTTAAATAGGTTAAGTGGGGTAGATAGTGATGGCGGAAGTGGGGGGGGGTAAGAAGCGGACTGGGGAGCCGCTTGACGCAGAACAAAGCCCAGTTGTGGCTGCGAAGGTGACGACGGCTCAAAGGGGGGCGCGTCGCGGCTCAGTCCGCTCTCAGAGCGCTGGACGCCCAGTAAAAGGAGGAGGAACTACCTCGATTAAACCATTCGTGAAGGAGCCAGTTTCAGGGGCAGTCGCGGATGTCGATGTCGTGGTGCCTGTGGATGAAGGCACTGATATCGAGAATATGGATGCGGTGACCCTGAGGGCCCTTGCAAATAATAAAGTGGCCAGCATACTTGATGTATGTCGCACTTCAGGTAACCTGAAGGGGACTTATATCAAGGCCCTCAAGGGAGCAGCCAAGTCTCTGAAAGAGGTAGTTGACTCACTCTTGGAGCGAACTATCAGCGAGGAGACTGCACGCCTCGGACGGGAGACGAGGGTCCTCCGAAGACAGGTAGAGGACCTGAAGGAGGAGGTCCTCGCGTGGCGTCGTGAGGCGAGCGAGAGGAAGGCGATGCCTCCACCCCCTCCGCTTCCGGCCTCAGCTCCACCACCGCCGACAGTACCTCCTGCGGCGGAATGGAAACAGGCCTTGGCTGAGGCCGTAGCTGAACTGCGGAATATATGGGGCCAGGTTCTGGATGCCCGTTTCGCCAATATTGAGGATAGGCTCCTCCCGGCGCCGGTAATTCGTCCACCGTTGGCGGCGGACAAGAGGGTAGCAGGTCCTGCAGCGTCAGGACCTAGGAATGCCGGAACTCCCAGGTCTGGGTCACTTCGGACCAGACCTGTCACGCCTGTGCAGGCCCAGAGGGCCCAACAGGTCGGTGAGTCGATGGCGGCATCATCCACAACTGGCTCGCAGCCAATTGGCATGGAGTGGGCACCACTCCCAGTCTCGACCACCACGCAGGCCTCGACTGGGGCTGAGGCAGCGTGGACAACGGTGGTCCGGCGTCGGACAAAGAAGGCAGTCGCAGCCCAGATGGCAGTTATGAGGACGGGCACCTCTGCGCCGGTTGGCATGGAGTGGGCACCACTCCCAGCCTCGACCACCACGCAGGCCTCGACTGGGGCTGAGGCAGCGTGGACAACGGTGGTCCGGCGTCGGCAAAAGAAGGCAGTCGCAGCCCAGATGGCAGTTATGAGGACGGGCACCTTCGCGCCGGAGAAAAATACTGGGTCCAAGCCGAAGGTAAAGCTCCCCTCGCCTCCTAAATCGGCAGCAGTGGTGGTAACATTACAGCCTGAAGCGTTGAGGAGGGGCATGACATATAAGACGGCCCTGGTAAAAGCGAGGGAAAGCATAGATCTCCCGGAGCTAGGGATCTTGAAGCTGACAACCCGAGAATCCGCCACGGGCTCCCGCGTTATCAAAATCCCTGGCATCCTCGCTGGGGAATGGGCGGATGCACTCGCCATCAAATTAAAGAGGGCCCTGGAAGACGTCGCTACGGTGACGAGGCCCACGAAAAAGGTGGACCTGAGGTTGGTGGGTCTCGACGACACTGTGGAGAAAGAGGAAGTGGTTGTGGCTGCAGCGAGAAAGGGTGGGTGCGAGTCAGCCGAGATCAGGGCTGGCGAAATGCGCCCATATGGGAGGGGTGCATATGCACTTCATATGACCCTCCCCCACGCCGCGGCTAAGGTGTTAGCTGAGGCCGGCCGCCTACTCGTAGGGTGGAGTAGTGCCCAGGTGCAGGTCATGGGGGACAAGCCCATGCGTTGCTACAAATGTATGGGCTTGGCCCACACACGTGCTTTATGTCCGTTGGACGTGGAGAAAGGTGGGCTCTGCTTCCGGTGTGGGAAAGAGGAGCATATGGCGGTGGACTGCAGGGCCAGTGTGCTGCGCTGCGCAGTGTGCGCCGATGGGGGGAAGCCTTCGGCACATCAAATGGGGGGAAGGGATTGCAGGCCCCCTCCCGTCAACAGTAGGGTGCAGAGAACGGCTGCACCTAGAGTGGGTGGCCCTGGGCCTGAGGTATCTGCCATGGACTCTTAATGGAGTACACTCATGGCAGCTACCTTCAGGGGAATTTAAACCACTCCGCCACTGCACAGGATCTCTTTGTGCAGTCAGTGGCGGAGTGGAATATTAGTATAGCGGTTGCCGCGGAGCCATACCACGTTCCGGCTCAGAATAAGTGGGCTGGAGACCTGGATGGCTCCGTGGCAGTATATAGCCCAGAAATACCCCTCTCCGTCAAAGAGAGGGGTCGGGGTTCGTGGCGGTCGCCTGGGGAGGGTACGCCATTATAGGGGTGTACTTCTCCCCTAACCGGGTCCTAGTGGAGTTCGAGGCTTTTCTTGACTCCCTGGGGCTGGCGGTGAGGCGGCTGACGCCGCTCCCCATCATCCTGCTTGGCGATCTGAATGCCAAGTCAGGGGCATGGGGGGCGGTGACCTCGAACCCTCGAGGCACGGCCGTTGAGGAGTGGGCAGTCCAGGTTGGGCTGTCTCTCCTCAACAGGGGCACGACGCATACGTGCGTGCGACATAATGGGGGGTCGGTGGTGGACTTGTCGTTCGCCACTCCGTCTGTCGCACGCCGTGTGCGAGGATGGAGAGTACTGGAGGAGGTGGAGACCTTGTCTGATCATAGATATATTCGATTCGAGGTCTCCACCTCCTCAGGAGAGCTGGCGTCCAGCCCTCGTAGCGGGGCGACATTCCCCCGCTGGGTGCTTGGTCGCCTTGATCGGGAGAGAGTGGAAGAGGCGGCCATTGTCCAGAGCTGGCTGGCGCCAGCTCGGAGGACCGAAGATGTGGACGCGTCAGCAGACCAATTCCAGGAGGCTCTCACGGAGGTCTGCGACGCGTCGATGCCGCGGAGCAATAACCGCCCGCAGAAGCGGGCAGTTTACTGGTGGTCACAGGAGATTGCCGATCTCCGGGTGGCCTGCTCCGCGGTGAGGCGGCTGCTGACCCGTAGTCGCCGGCGGCGAACGCGAGAACAGGGGGAGGAGGCTCGGCTATATGGCGCCTACAGGGAGGCAAGGAGAACCCTGCAGGCGGGCATAAGCCGGGCCAAAGACGTTGCGTGGGGGGAACTCCTGGAGACGCTGGATCGGGATCCCTGGGGGCGTCCGTACAAAGTGGCCCGGAAGAAATTCCGAGGCCAGGCGCCCCCGATCACAGAGACCCTCCAGCCGGACTTTGTAGAAAGGGTCGTGGGGAGTTTATTCCCCGACCCTCAGGAGTTCCTCTCGCCGGCGATGCCTCCCCCGGGAGATGTTGCTGCGGAGGAGCCGGCTATGCCCCATCCTGTAACTGATACGGAGATGGGGCTGGTGACGGAGCACCTCCGCAGTAAACGGAGGTCCCCTGGCCCGGACGGGGTTCCGGGCCAGGTGTTGTCGGTGGCGTTGGGTCACATGGGTGGGATGCTTCGGGAGCTGTTTGATCGGTGTTTGTCGGTCGGACAGTTCCCGAAGCTTTGGAAGGAGGGACGGCTCTACCTTCTGGCGAAGGAGGGCCGCCCTTCGAATTGCCCGTCGGCGTACCGGCCCTTGGTGTTGCTGGATGATGTGGGGAAGCTTTTTGAGCGGATAGTGGCTTCATTGAGGAAGTGGGGCCGACATTGTCTGACGGGCAGTTCGGCTTCCAGAGAGGGCGCTCAACGTTGGACGCCTTCTCCCACCTGAAGAGCCTGTCTGCGGGGGTGACTGGAGGTGGAGGTAGGTTGTTGGCGGTGTCGCTCGACATCGCCAACGCCTTCAACAGCCTGCCGCATGGGGTTATACGAGAGGCGCTCCGATATCACGGAGTGCCCTCGTACCTGCGGCGGCTGTTGGAGGACTACCTCCAGGGTAGGGTGGTCACCTACGTGGATGGGCGAGGGACTGTCGTCCGACGAGAGGTGAGGTGTGGCGTTCCACAGGGGTCGGTGTTGGGGCCGCTCCCGTGGAACATGGGCTACGACTGGGTGCTCCGCACAGCGCTCCCATCGGGGGTGCGCATAATCTGCTACGCGGATGACACCCTAGTCGTGGCCCAGGGGGTCAACTTGGAAGAAGTTACGCGCCTGGCCACGGTGGGAGTGTCCCTCGTGGTCAGGCGTATAGGATTGTTGGGCCTCAGGGTGGCGGTAGAGAAAACCGAGGCCCTACTGTTCCACGGGCCTCGGTGTGGACCGCCACCTGGGGCCCACATACAAGTTGAGGGGGCGAGGGTCCGGGTTGGGGCCCAGATGAAATATCTGGGCCTCATCCTGGACGGACGTTGGCGGTTCGAGTCCCATTTCAAGGGACTCGAACCGCGGTTGGTGGGAGCGGCGGCGGCTCTTGGTCGGCTCCTCCCGAATTCGGGAGGGCCGGGCGCGAGCTGCCGCCGCTTATTTGCGGGAGTCGTGCGAAGCATGGCCGTCTACGGGGCACCGATCTGGGTGGATGCTCTCAGCGCCACAAACAGACGTGTGCTGCGTGCAGCGCATCTATCATGTCCCTATACACGGCGGCGAGGAGGGAAAGAAGGGAGCCTCCAGCTCCCACAGAGGTAGCCAACATGAGGAGGACCCTAAAAGAGGGGGTAATTAGGAGATGGGGGGAGGACCTGGCGGACGCGCGTTATGGTAAATATACCATAGACGCCATCCGCCCGGTCCTAAGAGAGTGGTGTAAGAGGTAGCATGGCTCCCTCACGTTTCGACTGGTGCAGGTGCTGTCCGGACATGGTTGTTTCGGATGGTACCTGCACCGGATAGCAAGGAGGGAGGTGACCACCGTGTGTCATGAGTGCGGTGCTGCCAATGACACCGCGCAACACACTCTTTCTGAGTGTGCTGCGTGGGAGAGCCAGCGCCGGGCTCTGACCGCGGTGGTAGGAGGGGACCTCTCGCTCCCGAGTGTGGTTTGCGCCATGCTCGGCAGTGAGAGGTCGTGGGAGGCGGTGGCCTCCTTCTGCGAGGAAGTACTGTCGCAGAAGGAGGCTGCGGAGAGGGCACGCGAAGATGATCCTCTGAGCGGTCCTCTCCGCCAAAGACGAACGGGCGGCAGGAGGAGGCGATTCGTCCGCCAACTCCCGCCGCCCTAGCCGAGCCAGGGAAGACGGGGGGGGCCGTCTTTCCATTGCACAGGTTCGGCGGCTAAGGCGGCTGAGGTACACCGTGGAGTTTTAGTGAGTAAGAGTCTCACATAACCACTCGTCCCCCCCCCCCCCCCCCCCCGGGCGGGTGTGTACCCATGACGGGTTTCTCCACGTTAAAAAAAAAAAAAAAAGGTCCATTTAAGAGCCAGTTCCCTCACTAAGCTTAGAGTGTCACCATCTTGGGTCACATCATCACTTAAAATTAGGTGATATTCTGGCTATAATACTAAGCCTATAAAGATAAAAAGTCTCAAAAAGGTCCAAAACATTGCAGAATATGTAACTACCCGTGCTTGGTTCAGGTGTGTTCCGGCAGCTCTCTTTAAGAGCCAGTTTCCACACTAGGCTTAGCGTGACACCATCTTGGGTCACATTATCACTTAAAATCAGGTGATATTCTGGCCATAATACTAAGCCTATCAAGAATAAAAAAATTCTCAAAAAGAACAAAACTATTGAAAAATATGTACCTACGCGGTTCCTCAATAATCAAAAGAGCTATAAGGTTTGAACTAACACAAAGTAGACGTAAGTAGCCCTTTACTTTGGTTCTTTAGAACCTTCCTGACACGTACGCTAGGGTTGTATAGTGGGTCACACAGCACAGTTTTCCCACACTTCAAAAAAGGATTTAAATACGGTCTCCATGGTCGACAACATGACTGTGCTGCCCCTGATATTGCAGCAATTTATAGGCGAGAGTAACCATTTACCATCTGATCCGTTTGCTACTTCTTTAGCATAAAAAAAACTGGAATCACTCGAATAAGCGTCCATGATTTCACCCGAAAGTATGTTATTGGAACGGCTTACCGATAGTAAGTTTCAAAATACAAATTTAGATTTGTTTAATTTTTGGTTATTTGTTACAAAACAATTTCTGAAATAAAAGGGATTGTAGAAAAATGATTTCGCGAAGTACCTACCTAAGACTCGGTAGTATAAAACTGGCGCACTGTGGCAGGTGATTTATAGAATTAATATCTTTTCATAACGAATGTTTTAAAGAAGAATACGACGATACGTTTATATTTTTTTCATAATATTAAATAGTAATTATCTAACAAGAAATTGAAATATTAACGATTATTAAAGCTAAAGAGTTTGTTTGTT
Source organism: Saturnia japonica (assembly GCA_033032175.1). NCBI lineage: Eukaryota > Metazoa > Arthropoda > Insecta > Lepidoptera > Saturniidae > Saturnia > Saturnia japonica. The sequence continues at coordinate 5,091,671 of CM065311.1, read as the reverse complement.
TAGTTGAACGCGCTAATCTCAAGACTACTGGTTCGAATGGTAAAATTATTTTAGTTTTGGATAGCCTATTTATCGAGGAAGGCTGTGCTATAGATTACTTAATATCACGCTTCGACCAATAGGAGCGGAGTAGCAATGAAAAATGTTGCAAAAACAGGAAATGTAATTTTTTTGAGAGCTTTAGTTATCTGACGCAGACGATGTTGCACGGGTCAGCTAGTAATTTATAAAATGTGAAAAAATCTTTTACCTTTATAGTAATTATAATTTAACAAGTTATAATTAATGATATAATATAATACCAGGCTGTAAATAACCCACTGCTGGGCTAAGGCCTCTTTTCCAGTCTTCCTCAAGGAAGGAACGCGCTTAATTACAACGTCAGCCCGTAACGTATTGGCGATTTCAAACGCTAGGAAATCCTCAGTTCTATATTTTTTCCACATACAGTAGTACTACAAGAACATTTCTACAGCGTTTAAGTTTCCTCGTGATGTTTTCCTTCGATAGTGTTATCAATTCAAATCAGTATATGTATGCGAATTTCGCAAAATTTGCTAATACATATATGGACTCGAACCTGTAGACATTGAATCGACATTCTGCTGGACTAAACTAATCGATCTCCACGACTTTTTTAATTTTAGGCTTATTTAAATATATAATTATTATAATATCGGTGTGTAAAAGCGTAATGCGATTTCTGTTGATACCAATATGTAATAACAAAGCAGGAGTTCTCGCGCTAGTGTGTTCCGGCCTGAAGGATGTGATTACCTACACGCAGTAGCCTAGCTTAGTCTTCAGGACTATAATCCCACCACTTACTGATCCCAATTAGTATTGCGATCCTACATATTTCAGTTTGATTAATTGTAGCTCTATTAAATAGCTTATAAAAAAAATGGGTGCATGTTGTTTTATGTACGCGCATTAGATGTTTTACTTCTTAGTATCACTCGAGGTTATGTGATTAAAGTGTGATTAGATTCCTTACAATAAAACAAGAGGTTAAATAGTAAACAACTTCATGGTGTAGACGTTTTGTAACAATGTGCGCACGCACATCGTAATAATCCACTCTCATATTTTTTTCATAACGCGACAAAAAAATAAAAATAAATATAAGTTGCGGTCATTCTAAAGAATGATGCGTGAAATGAGTCGTGCATCTGAACGCGCGACTCGAATTTATTCTTGAAAAACGATTGTCTTAGAAAATAATACTTAGAACGCCATAATAATGTGTTATCTTGCTTTTAGATAAATCATTAACTTATGTAATAATTAATAAATAAAATTTAGTTTGCGCAAACTATCGTGCCTATGTTCACAGCGATCATAAAGTTTGGCGCGAGGTGTAATATATAACATCTATTATTACAAATAAGTTGAGTACCTATGTCTATGTATATTCATTCATACACATGCGTTCGTTATAAGATGCGGGGAGGAGCAACATGACAACTTCGTTTTTTGTTAATATTAGGTCTTTACCTATGAAATTGCCGTTTTATATGAAAAAATTTAAACGAATTTTTTTCATGTATTTTTTATTTGTATTAATCGAAGTAATATCACCCATGCAATCAATGCATCTTTGCCAGCGCAGTGCCAGTTTATTAATGCCCTTCTTAAAGAAATCAGCTGGACGGGAGGCAACAAATTCTTCAAAGGCATTTTGTACTGCCTCTCGGGTATTGAATTTTTTTCCCGCCAAGGAGTTATCCAAATTCTGGAAAAAGTAGTAGTCTGTAGGCGCAAGGTCTGGTGAGTAGGGCGGATGACGGAGAACTTCCAACCCCAGTTCTTGCAACTTGGAGACCGTCTGCTGTGCAGTATGAGGTCGCGCGTTGTCGTGCAGGAGAAGCGGAGACGAGCGATTGACCAATGCTGGTTGGAGATGTGCCAGCTTATCCATCATTGTGTTCAGTTCTTCACAGTACACATCTGCGTAATGCTCACCCCGTTTGTTAAGAAGCTGTGATGAATCACACCGGCGCTAGAACACCAAACAGTGACCATCACTTTTCTAGGGGTAAGTTTTCGTTTAGGGCATTGTTTAGGTGCTGAACCAGGATCCAACCAACTTGCTGAGCGCTTGCGGTTATCAAACAGAATCAATTTTTCATCGCAGGTAACAATGCGGTTCAAAATTCCTTCATTTGTGTGTCTGTTGAGTAGTGCAAGGCACGTCTCTACGCGTACTTCGCGCTGGCGATCATTGTGTTCGTGGGGCACCCATTTGTCAAGCTTTTTTACCTTACCAATTTGACACAAGTGGACCAATATTGTTTTGACGCTAACGTCAAAAGCTGCTGCTAATTCAGCCGTAGATTGTGTATCATCAGCTTCCACAATCGCCTTTAATTCGTCATTGTCGACCAAAGTCTTCGGACGACCGCGAGGTTCATTTTTCAGGTCGAAATTCCCAGAACGGAAGCGAGCAAACCAATAACAGGTGGTGCGTTGGTTTGTAGTGTTAGCTCCGTTAACGTCGTTGATGTTGCGTGCCGCTTATGCCGCGTTGCTGCCACGACGCTACTCATATTCCATAATTACTCGAATTTTTAACGTATCCATGATGACAAAGAAGATTGAAATGCGATGAAAATGTAACACTAATCAATAAACAAATGACTACTTTTGGAAAAAGAATTCCATGTTTTTAAAATAAAATTAATTTGAAATTAGAATTCTTAGCCAAACAAAAATTATTTTGATTTGAAATGGCCAGTACTGCAGAACGGCAATTTCATAGGTAAAGACCTATTACATACTCGATTTTTCTAATTTACGCACGGCCCGCTATATATGAAAATCGATTCTAAAGAAGTTAATTCTAATAAACATAAAATATCTTAAGATAGAAATAAAATGGAAATATATTTGTTCACAATACTAGAACTGAGTGCACAACGGTGCATGATGCTTCATGCACGTCCCTCTGCGACAGTTTATGCTACATTATTTCTCAAGACCACCGGTTGATATTCCAACGATGTAGAACATCCCCAACGTGAATGCAAATTGCACAACCATACCGCCTGCTGCCTGGCAAACGTTTCAAATATGTTTAAAAAAACTAAAAAGCTACTATTAAGGTGATCGGATACAAATGTCGCATGTCGCATTCTCTTTTTACAATATTTCTCCTGTTATTGAACATACCTAAAGCATTATTTTTGTGTTATATATTACTTCCATTACATTATCATACTATATTATAAAATTAAGCCGCGTCTGACTGTCGGTCTGAATGCGATAACTCAAAAACTACCGAACGGATTTTCATGCGGTTTTCATTAGTGGACGATGTGATTCATGAGGAATGTTTGGGTGAATTACATTACGTGTGTAATAACAGGTAACTAATATTTATGAATTCCCCAAAGACTCTTAGAATGTAAATTGACTGGTTTTAGAAAGTACCTAAGGAGAAATGATTTTAGTACAATATTGAATTACAATTGAGTAATAAATTAAAAGAATTTTATTTTAAGATGTAATTAAATATAAATATACAACATTAATATTAAAAATGTATAACATAACAGAACTGCACAAAATTTGTTTTCTTATCTTTAGTGTTATTATTTATTTACTTCCTGTTCATTACAAAATAGTGTAAAGATGTATTGCTGATACAATTCTTTATTCCTTAACAAAGTCGTAACTTTTCAAGATTTAACTTCTTCAAGGAACAATATTACCAAAAATATACTAAATGATGACTCGTTGATAAAATCAAGTATTGCATCATATGTGAAAAATAATCTATTCTTATATTAAAAAAAATATATAGAATATGTACTTTGCAATAATATTCTATAAATAATAACACATATTTATATACTTACGGCTAGTGATACATAAAACAATTTATTCCTAAAATAAGTTAGGAAAAATGAAATTACTTAGACATAAATTATTTACAAATTAAGCTACCTATATAAGATATTATTTTGGCTAAAATTTAGTTTGTTACATGTTTTGATGAACACGTCTGAATAATTATTATACCTATATTCTTTCTAAATCAAAGGCGTACTGATGTAAAACTGATATTAATTCAATTGAATTATGACCTAATTACAAACGAAATAATGTATAGTTTCTTCTGACAAAATTAAAATCTGTTAGCAATGAAATACATTCCAAAAATCGGCGAGATAAAATAAAGTAGGTTTTTATTGTATAACATTAAGAAAATAAATATAATGATGAGTGTCGTCGCACTTTAACAACAACAAACTGTCGACCAACTGAAAATTTCTTTGAAAATTTAATTTACAAACGGAGTTTGCAATGCAAAGTGTTAATATTTAAACGTAATTCACGTCGGGTCCTGGTCCCCTAGGGCGTAGGGTTTCTCTGCGTTTGTCCTGAGGTAGTAAATTCCATCTTTCCTGTAAACAAACAATGAGCGTTGATCTTCAAGTTTTAAGCTAATGTTGTTACTGCTCAACAAATAAATGTTCTTTGTTTAATTATACATAAAAGCACGGTTCGAATTCAATGAATCGGATAATATAGCCACTTGTGTCTGTTAGTAATTTAAAAGCGACTAGTGTTTTCCGTTTGAAACAGCATCTTTTTTAGTGTTATATCAAAGGTATGTCACTTGTAAATAAATCTTGGCTGACAATTATTACTTAATTACGTGCCTATATATGAGCTGATAGATTTCTGCTTGAAGAATGTCATTATATAATATACGACTCGTTGTGAAAACAAACAAGAACTATAATAACAAAATATTATATTTGTTTAACATAATATATTCAAGTCTGTATCAAGCATTTCTGATGACGGTTATAAACCAAAAATCTGCCCACGATCAAATTATCCATTAATGATTGTATAGTATTAATTAGTGTGAATCTGGAAACATTACATAAACGTATATTATTGGTGCAAAGACTGCATTTAGAGGTGTCACATTCTTTGGTTATGGAAACCGTAAGTTTGTGCAAGCAGATATATGAATATTCTCTATGTTTCGTCCACATAATATATTGTTATATTGCTTTCTCTATATGATTTGAAGGTATATTCAAACAACAAGAATATCTTCGAACTTGTATATTATTGATAACTTGGCAGTTATAAACTAATACTGAACAAGGTCACCAAAATTTTTGGACCCAGTACCAGACTGCGTTTGGAAAAAACGCTGAACGCAAAGATTTCTCGTTAGCTTATAAAGAGATCAAAAATTGTATCAAGCCTATTATATAGTTCTGTTTTTACTACGCTGAAATACTTCAGTAGTAATGGTTCCTATAATAGTGTGGTAGTATTAGTGAATATTATTAAAGCTTCAGCTTCATTCCAGCTTCTCTTCCATATGCTTTACTCACCCATAATGTATGTCAAATCCGCCCATGATCAACTTCTCTCCGGTTCCCTTACAGTATCCCATGTAGTAAAGTTCGTCGTAACTTTCACACCTAACCGCTGTGAAAGGGACGTCCGAGATAATTGACTCGGAGAAAAACATATGTGCTCGGTTGTGGGCACACAGACCTGAAAATAAATTAACATACTTTCCAAGTTATATTTCTATCAATAATATTTAAATTACTACTAAAAAAACGTTGCGTTAAAAAGACTTGCAATTTTTGCTAAGTTCCACTTCTTTTATCTAAAAAGTGATCATCAATAGGTACATATTTGTTATAAAGGCCGGCTCCCTCTACCAACATGTTATATTACATAAGATACTATTTAATATATTTATAACGTAGAATCGTGTCGATGTGATTATGGAATCCGTACATGACTAAATATTCAAACTATTGACTTCACTAATGATCTGCGACTATTGACTGGGCACGATAGCAACAGGTGTGCTCTGTGACCGCATACACTTTATAAGTAGGCAACGGTCGACTTGAAGCCATTAATTCTCACTTGAGCTGTAGAATAGTGAAGGCCTCAGTTAATAAATCGACTACAATAAACACTGATCCTAATTCCTGTTGCTATCATTCCCAGTTAATAGTGCCGATCTATGTAAGGAGCAGAAACATACTTTAAATATATATTATTAATTTGGATAAAAAATTGTACGGCCGTTATGTTACTATTTATCTTTGTATAAATAATATTATAGCCAAATACATATATAATATACATATAGTATTAGATTATACTAATACTAGAAACCTCCCGCGAGTTTGCAAGAGTTTAATACCTTAAATAACTTAATATCAATAAGTAGCGTATCACTCGGGGATACGTAGCTTTCTAGTATGAAAGTATCTCCAGGACCGGTTCAGTGGTTGCAAAAATTATCCGTTACAAACAAACAAACTTTACCTCTTTATAATACTAATACAGTATAGATATAGATACATTATCATACTTCATTTTAACCACAATACCGAAATCCTATAGAAATTTGTTCTAAGATTTCTTGTCTAAACAAGACCACGAGAAGAGGTTTTGGCGTAATTTTACCTGTCATGTTTTGGTTTACTTAATTACGTACTCATAAAATTACGTTATTTGACACTATCTTATGTAATATTGGTGGCATTTTGCGTGATATAGTTTTGTTATTTTCCACAAGTCAATTGAATTAATAATAAATAGAAGCATGAATTAGCTACCACAAAAACTACCGCGACAGTTTTAACAAGAGAGCCGCCATCTTGTTAAGGTGCTTGTTTGAACTATGTATTAAGATTAGAAAAATATTGTATCCACCTGACATTACCTAATTTAGTACAAACATATATTGATATTATTTTACTTTGTCGTGTTTCGAGATCAGTTTGTGTATATCCCATCAATACGCAGACGAAGTTACGGGTACCAGCTAGTGAAATTATAATTTAGAATTCATTAGAATACCTCTGTAATCGAACGTGCAGCCTGGTTGTCTGGTGCCTCCATTAGGGTAGAAGTCGATATGTCCCAAAGGAGAAGAGAAGCCGAGATAGCCACCACAAGTGTGGATCACTTCAACATGTCTAGCGTCGTGTTTATCCAACCGGGCATCCTTGTTGCCCAGCGTGAAGAGCGGTAGCGCGGGGTCTAAGCCTCGAATAATGAAAACGTGTACATTTTTAATGTGTATAGCATACGAATACAGTATTTCAGCGATTCCTTCTGGTGAAGGGTCAAAACGCTATTATACGAAACGAAATGTAGAAAGTATAAGAGAGTTGTTTATAATTAGAAATTGTACATTAAATTAAATTGTTTGTTCGGGCGAATGAAAGGTTGTTTTTCTAGAACATTTGGAATTCAATTGCAAAACAAAATATTTTATAATGTTTAGGCCCGAAACGGCAATGATGAATGTTAAAAAATACTACTACTAACCGATCGAAAACATGACAAGTAGAGCAAATAAGTGTATTAAAATATCTTTGAAATAAAAATAAATAGATGAAATATTACAATGGCATGACACCATTACTTAGGTATTATGGATGTTTATAGGAGAACTGCTGTTAGTTATATTCTTTACATTCTTATATTGTGCGAAATATTCGCACGGCTCGACTAGTGACAATCGATCGGTAAAACATCGCAGTTTAAGGATTGGACGAGCACCATCAAACATTCAACACAATATGGGTCACGCAATGGGTAGTGGTTAACCACAATCACAACGGATAAACTGGGTAAATAAACGACTAAGTACGAGTATGTAACGTATCCGCAACTTTTATTAACCAAACTGGCCTGGTATTTTACACTCGACATCATGCTTTGATTCATGTTTTAACTATTTTATAATATAAAAATGCACTCGACAATATTTTTTGTGGTACAATTAGAAATCTTTTAATTTATAGGAATTAAGAGTACAATAATTTATAAATTCGTATTCAACTTTTTACGTAGTCGAAATACGTAAATTAATTACAGAAAATAATAATTTAAAAAGGTCTGTAAATAAGAGCGAGTGCTGATCCTGCCAATGTTTCGTAGTCCGGTGGGAGACAATGTTCTAAGAGAGGTTAAAAAGTTTTATTTAATATAAATAATTAAATAATATTACAGTAATATTATGTTATCTAATCGAATGCAGTATTGAAATAAATTGTATAAAATATAAATTATAGAAATCATACAATTCCAATATGCTGAATCACAAATGTTAAGTAGGTCTGAGGTTGACAAAAGCAATGAGTAATAATTATCATAGTTTTTGTGGTCACTCAGTGACCATTTCACCTCAGTGAATTTTACAAAAAATTATTAATAATAAAGTAAATACACACAAAACACACTCTCTAAATTAAGTACGAGTATCTCCAAATTCAACGTTTTTGTGATGTCTGTCATGACTAGTTTCTAAAGCATCCTTGCTTCCTCAGATGTCAGAGAAGCAAGAAGGCTATTACATATCCTAATACGTCGCAATGAATTATTCATTTTATTTTGCAGTACTAATCAATTACTTAGGTTGGTTTCGTACACATTCTAACATTATGCAATAAACATCTTTTATAGGTACTATTACACAATTCATAGTTTGGAGACGACTTAACTTTTATTAAACACAAAAAACTATTCAATGGGCGTGTGTCCTGAACGGAGTCGAAAAGCAGTAACTAATTCAGGTGGACTAATTTTTAATTTATCAAACTGAGTAAAGCTCAACAAAGTTGGCTGTATGGTTTTGTTATGCCTATAATAATTTACCGCTCATCAAAATATTCTTACATTTCACGACATTGAAAATAAGTTAATACTTTTAAGTATGTACTTTGATGTTATATAAGAAATAGCTTAAGGATATTTATAGTACATGTGCTTTAATTAATTGTGTTATTTAAATGTACTGGCATTTGTGATACAGTTTGTAATTAGTACAGATTCCAATGACACTCAATTCTCATAATTCATAATAGGAATATATACGATTTATAAACATGCAAGGAAATCACTATCCTCTGCCAATCCTAAAATCTCTAAAGGCCATTATAGGCTTAAATTATAGGTAAGGTATCATTGAAAGCCCCTTATGTCAAGCGAGCATGGAAAAGGAAGACACAGCTAGTCATGTGCTCAAGGAGTGCACAGAGACGAGAGAAAGAGAAGACTGGTGGACTTCCTGGAGGAGCTGAGCTGGCATAACTAAAGTTATCCACCAACACGCAAAATCTTGATAACTGATACGATTTATAATTTAAGCACATATTTTTTACATAATAGAATTTCACAATATTTTTTCTTACCTGTAATAGTATCTATAGGTCCTTTCATGACATATGCTCCAGCTATACCGACGACATGAGCACCGAGACTGTGTCCTATGAGATGCACGTCATCCATTGAGACACCCTCCCCGATTAAGAAGTTAAGGAATTGCGTAAGGATTTTACCGACTCCAGCTACGTTATAACTTGCTAAGATATAGTTTACGTTGGCTGCATTACCCCAGTCTACTACTATGATGTTCAAGTCGCTCACATTCAGGTAAGCTGAAAAAGATGATCATGAATAATTACTCTGGTAATATCCCTATTTGTTCAGCTCTTGTTATAAAAATGTGTATAAATTTATTGCTATTAATAATTATATTTCTATTTAATTTTTCCTCTTTAGGTAGTTAATTGGATATAGAAGGTTAACCTCGAGACAATCCTAACCAGATCAGTATTATCTATATCTTAATAATCGTAATTATATAATACTCTAACGTTTTACTGATCACCTCCAAGATCTAAAGCCCAGTATACGTATCTAATCGTAACTAAGTTTTTTTTTAATTATATTAACGAACTAAAAGTGAAGAACCTTGCAATATTGTTTTTTTTTTTTTTTTTTGATTCGCTTGCGTTTCATTAACCTTGTCTATAAAAACAATAATAAGCCAAATTGCAAAAAAAAACATCTAATTTCCACTCACCTTCTTTAATCGATTCCGGCATTGGGCTGTCCCCATGATTGAGCCAACCGTGGGTGAGAACTTTCACCTTCTTATTGAAATCAAAATTTGAGTTCTTAACTGTTGACGAATCATTTATTTTCAGAACTTGGTAATTGAATGGATTTCTCCTGTAAATTGAAAATATATAAAAACTTTTAATATCTAGATACCGGCGGCGTACTATAAAAAAGTGTCAATCAAAACTACGCCAAATTGGCGAACTCGGGTTCATGCCGACAATACTGTCATGCTGAGAACCTTAATATCAAATCATGACTCATTGCATAATTTCAAGTAACTACACACTAGGATATGAAGTTGCCTTATTCTACGAGTTAGGGCGTCCATTAATTACGTGAGGTGATCATGCGGGAGGAGAACGAGCAAATTCTCAACCAATCTCACGCGGGGGAGGGGGTTCTTGACAAATATCACGTAATTTTTTCCCTGTAAAAAACAGTGTAAAATTGCAATAAAATTGGGTAAAATTAAAGTAAAACACGTTTTTAACTAAAATATGGCGAAATCTGATACAATAATATTTATCGTTGTTATCCGAACGCTGCAAAGAAGCACAGTTATCGCCCTTCGATTGCTTAGGCGCCGCGTCACCGGCTAGCTGCAAGAGCGATTCAACGAACTTTGCAGCGCGAGCGTACGCACCGAGTAACAGCGACAGAGTTACACGACTGATTCAATACCGTCACTCATTCAAAACGAGTTATCAAGATTATTATAACGCATATGTCAAAAGACACGTCTAAAAGATAAAAAAAGTGCTACTAGGAAAAAGTGATAAAGTTATGGAACACAGCGAAACGGAGATTCGCGAAAAAATAAAACTTTGTGTAACATGTTCATCATGAGATCGAACAGCTCTTGAGAGAAGTGGCGGAGAGAAAAGCACATTGGCGGATTGTTACAAGACGAGCTACTGAACTTCTGTGCGTAAGCGATAACGGTTTAGAGTGGTTAATTCTGAGCAAAGTTGAAGGACCTGATGATTTTATTGAAAATCACATGGATGTGTTGGTTCCAATAGTCATTCTTGAGACCGTGTATGACCCAGTGAGCTGAATCAGAATAAATATTTTTATTAATTTTAATAGCTCCCATTTAAGAATTTTATTGTTAAATTTTATCACTGTGATCTTAGACTACAATCTAAACAATTTTAAATACAACTCTTCATAGTTTTCACTAGTCTTAAATAAAAATAATAATGAAAATTGTGTTGTTTAAATAACTCCAAAATATTTACACTAAAATTACAAATTTTGATAAATCCTTCGTTACATTAGGTCGCGGAGGGGGGACGAGCCAAATCTCACGACATCTCACCAGGATTGGAAGGGGGAGTCAGAAAATTTACAAAAACGCATCACGTATTTAGTGGATGTCCTTTTATTGTTTGTAGGTAGCGCGGTATCTAGTTGAAGCGTCAGCGAAAACTAATCATTAATCTATATAAGCCTATTATAAGCCGAAAATATTATTGCAAAAAAGTCACAATTTCCTATTTCAAAATAATGCAAATTATAAACAAATTTCAATTATTTTTATGGCGTCATTATCCGCATCTATACCAATATTATGATCTATATCAATATTATAAAGAGTAAAGATTTGATTTTTTCGTTGTTTTAATAATTGGTATTTTGTGTGTAATGGATAAACTCAATAACTACTGGACCGAATTTAAAAATTCTTTCACCAATATAAAGTTACATTATCAGCGAGCAACATAGGCTATATTAATATAATTTGAAAAATTAATTTATTACTCATAAAAATGACGATAATTTTACACAAAGTATAAAAAAATTGCCTACACGAGTGCGTTGGCGAAGTTTGTCGTGTAAAATTAGTACGAGTGACACCGTGGGGCACAGCTAGTATTCTATATATGTGGAAATAAGGAAACCATTACTGATTGGTCTGATCTATCGGTAAAATATTTTAATAGCCGTTCGGGTTTGTTATACACTTTGTTTTAGATATTAGATACGCTAACTTTACTTTCTGCATTTACGATAACAGTCGGTTGTTAAATGTTTTGCTTGGTATAATTCCAGGTAATTTGTTCAAGAAAATATCGATCTGATTTCTACACGTTCAATACTTTCACGCACTTAGTTTTAAATTTTTGAGATCCGTCATGAGTTTTTAACGGAATCTTGAAGTGACATGTTGTGGTTTTTATTTAGAATCCATTAACTTCAGTTTTTAACCCTGTATTATTGTATTTTATAGAACCTTACATATGAAATTAGCATTTTATATGGATCTAATGAAATTATACATTTTATCAATCGAAGTATATACCTATCATTATTATCTACGTATTTTCGCCATTTTGTATATAGTTAATTGAATCCACTTGCTGAAAATTTTCTGGGAAAGAGAATCAATAAAATCTTTGGAGGCGGTTTGGACAGCCTTATCGGGTTTGACTTTTTTCCATTTGTCCAAATTCCGAAAAAAGTGGTAATCTGTTGGAGCAAGGTCCGGGGAGTATGGTGGGTGTTGGAGAAATTCCAACCGCAGTTCTTCTAATTTAGTGACCGCCTGTCGTGAAGTATGGGCTCTAGTTAAGTATGAAGTATGGCGTTGTCCGTAAGCAGCACCGGGCTAGAGAGATTGACCAGTGTCAGGTCTTTAACGGCTAGCTTTTCCACCATAGTTTGCGATTGTTAACAATACAGATATGCCGTTATCGTCTGGTTAGATCGTAGGAAGCTGTAGTATATGACACCAACACTGGTCCACCATACACTTACCAGTACCTTTTTCTGAGTCAACTTTCGCTAGGGAAAGGATTTGGCCGGTTCTTCTGGGCTCAATTACTGTGATGAGCATTTCCGATTGTCGTAAAGGATTCACTCTTCGCCACAAGTAACAATACGATTCAAAATTCCCTCGTTATTGTGACGGTTGAGTATGTAACGCAGCACTCGATGAGTGTTTATTGGTGTACTTCAGTCAATTCATGCGGTACCCATTTCTCGAGCTTTTTCACTTTTCCAATATGTTTCAACTGAATTAAAATTGTTTTAGCACTCACACCGAAGTCTGCCCCGCTAACTCTGACGTGGCTTGCGATGGGTCCGTTTCCACGATCACCTTTAATTCTTTATTATCAACTAGGGTCTTCGGCCGTCCACGGGGTTTGTTTCGTAAATCAAAATTTCAAGAACGAAAACGTTGTAACCGAAAACTTACCGAACTTTCTTTTACAGTAGCTTCCCCATACACATTTTTAATCCTTCGAGCTGTTTCTACAGCGCTGAGGCACGGTCGTATTCGTGAATACGATTAAATACGAATGTAAATAATGCTATATTTAAAGTTTTCCATTTTGTAAAAAGAACGATGTCAAATAAAAATCAAATGATGCGAAAACAAATGATTCAATTTGAATTTGGAATTCCTAACCAAACGCCAGATATTTGAGATTAAAGTGGCCAGTTCAACAAAATATTATTGGTGGTGTTTTGCATGATATACTTAGTTTGCTGATTGTGCTTAAGTGAAGTGGATTTTAAATATAAACTGAAAGCATGCATTTTGAAATCTCACAAAAACTGCCTAGATCGTTCTAACAAGGGAACCACCATCTTGTTATATAATACCACTTTGAATAAAATATTTACTACTACGAAAGGTTTGAAAACATTGACGCTGGCAAGTGCTTTGTATGGTGTTAAAAGAAGAAGAACAAGAAGACATCTGTCATAAACTTGTCCATTACCATCATATTCTGAGGTAATGTGTCCGGTTGGATAGTAGAGGGAGAATAGTGCTAACTACATATTCGACTCAATCCAGCAAGATTTCATTTGATTTCAAAGACTACACGTTAGATATTATACAATAAATTAGGAAACATATTTTTCATCACACTTGCACGTAAACAATGTCATAATATGCAGGCTATCTTGGGTGTAACCCTCTAAATAAAACAAGAGGGTCTTTTTAACCCTAACACCCGAGGGCGTAATGGCTTTCGCAAATGATGCCATTTTTTTTTTAGTTTTATTTGGTTGTATGCGTCTTTGCGCCTTTTACTTTTCTGGACGCAACATATTTGTATTATATACGGAACCAGCTCGCCAACCGCTTAAAAAAACTCGCTCTTCGCAAATTTTGCAATTGTTGAGTTAACTAGTATTGTGAAGTAATATTGGTCCTTACATATTATGAAATTGGCGTTTTGTACGGGAGGAATATAAAGTCTTTTTTTTTTGTAAAATATATTTAATTAATCCAAGTATGCACCGTTGTTATCTATGCACTTTTGCCATTTCATAGGTAGTTCATTGATCCCTTTACTAAAAAAACCATGGAGTCGAGTATCAATAATCTCTTTGAAGGCGGTTTGGACTGTCGCATCGGAGTTGAATTTTTTTTCTTGTAAGAAGTTGTCCAAATTCTGGAAAAAATTGTAATCTGTTAGAGCAAGGTCCGGGGAGTACGGTGGATGTCGTAGACATTCCATTTGTAGCTCATCTAACTTAGTGGTTGATTGTTGTGCAGTGTGTGGTCTTGCGTTGTCGTGAAGTAGCAGTGGCCTAGAGCGATGGATCAATCTCAGTTGTTTAGCAGCTAGTTCTTCCTTCATGGTTTGCAGTTGCTGACAATCGATATCTGCCGTAATCGTTTGGTCAGATTTTAGAAAGCTGTACTGAACGACACCGGCGCTAGTCCACCAAACACTCACAAGTAACTTTTTCTGAGTCAATTTTCGTATAGGGCAGGATTTGGCTGGGTTCAGCCATTGCAACGAGCGCTTCCGATTATCGTACAGTATCCACTTTTCATCACAAGTAATGATTCGATTTAAAATCCCTTCATTATTGTGTCAGTTGAGCAAAGTCACACAGCAGTCAACGCGTGTTTGCGAGTTTGATTCACTCAATTCCTGCGGTACCTACTCATCGTTCATGTTGTCTTTTTTACTTTCCCGATTTGCTTCAAGTGGATTAATACAGTTTTATTACTTACCCCGAAGCCTGCAGCTGTCTCTGAAGTGCTTTGTGATGGGTCCGCTTCCACAATAGCCTCTAATTCTTCATTTTCCACTTTAGTCTCCGGCTGTCCACGAGGTTGGTTCTGAAGGTCGAAATTTCCAGAACGAAAACGTTGAAATCAAAAACGTACCGTGCTTTCTTTTGCAACACCAGCGCCATACACATCATTAATCCTTCAAGCTGTTTCTGCAGCACTGGTCCCACGGTAAAACTCGTACTCGTAAATATGCTGATATTTCATGTTTTCCATTGTGCGGTAATAAGCGACGCCAAAGAAAGAAATATTGAGGAAAAACAAATTAATTACTGTTTTCAAAACTCAAATGTACCATCTAAATAATCTATAAATATTTAATATAGCGAACAGCCAAGCAGTACACCCAAAGGACTTCAGCACTGTCAGGTTTTGATAATATAGCATGGAAGGCACCATCTTTCCACATATTGAGATCAAGGCGCCTGCGAGGGTTTCTCGCACCTTTTTTGATGCGGACGCATTCCACCAGTACGTAATGCAATTTTCAACTTTATCACTATACAATTTTCAACTTTATCACTTTTTCCCAAATTAAGCGAAGTGAGTTTTTTCATCGGATAGCAAAATTTCATCTTCTGATGAGGAGGTTAGTTTATTCATATCAATTGTGTTTTATTAGAACATGATAGTATAGATTTACGATGGAGTGAAATGTAGGATCACCTAAAAGCCGTCTAAAATAAAAGAATTATAAATTGAAAATTTAATACACTCCCGACACAAGTAACCTACTCATTGATACCATTCCATTACATTCAGCCCAAATACGATAACTCTGCTGTAAGTTGGTGAGGAGTTAGGTATCCTACGGATTCCAGATGATACTGCAGCATCAGGTCGTGGAAGATGCTCACATCTATTTATCAACTATAAAAGAGCTGATAATCTTCAAACGGCTGAACAGATTTTCTTGAATCATAGCTAACAATTCTATCGATCAAGTCACCTTTCAAACAAATAATGTATGCCGGCGGAAATTAGACACGAAACTGACAAGGCTGTTTTAAAAAAAAAATGATTTAAAATATATTTGTTAACCACGCTGAGCTAGGGATTAATCACGGGTACAGGTATAATGGCAGGATCATGTGATACTCAATTTGATCCTACAGTCAAACCGATAACACGGTTTTGTGGACTATGTATTAGTATTAATATTATTGTTTTGTAAATAAACAAAAAAAAAAAACAAAATGGTCTCAGCCGTTTGTGAGCTACGAAGCCACAGATAAACAGATACGCAGACACACAGATACAACTTCAAGCCGACAATTTTCAAGAAACTGTGCAGGATCGGGACAAATTGCATCCTCTCGTTTGTGAGGCCAAGACCCTTTTTGGATTACCGGGGTAAAATAATTAGTTAGTGTTAATTGAGTGTGTAATAAGCGATAGATGTTATCTCATTTTGTTTTTACACATAACTTACCTCGTAAACAGCCTGAATTCTACATCTTGTTGATACACCCATCCCCAACCCCAGAGTCTAGTATCATTGATTGACGACACCGACGGGTACATCTGAACACTCGCCAGCCATACCGGATCGTAGGGTGTCGGCGCGTCCCATTTTATCGCTGACGCGACTAAAATTTGACCAAAACATAATAAACAAATATAATATTTTTTGTTATTAAATGTCTATCCTATAACAACTAAATCACAAAAGGAGATGGGTATTTCTGGGCCCAGAAAATAATTAGTTGAAATATGGTTTATAAAATCGAATATATTTTTGTTTTTAAAATAGTACAATATCATTAAAATTCATAATTAACAAAATAAGTAAACTAATAACTTTAAAAGATAATAAACATAAACCTTATTTAATATTAATCCTACTTCAAAAATAGTTTCATTGAAGTATATTACAAGACTTCGCTTTTACGAAATATCCAAAATCTCTGTTTTTAGATTGCAAAAAATTCGCTTTTTTTTCAATTACTGTTTGATAATGCATTAGCTATTAATTTACACTGTTTTCATATTTTTACATCTTTTTTTTACCCAGGCCCATGTCTATGAAAGTGTATCCGTCTCCATTGTAGTACCTAAATTTTGTCTAGATAAGCATTTAGCAAGAATGTGAAATGAAAATTAAATATTGATTGAAGCGATAGACATGAATAAAACACTAACTAGAAGCGAAGTTTTCATTCAATTTATCGAATCGTCATGAGTTTTTTATCTTATATTTACTAATAATACTAATATATTATAGCGGAAAAGTTTTTTTGTTTGTTTGTTTGTTTAAACACGCTAATCTCTGGAACTATGCGTACCATGCGGATGATAGCCAGAGACCCACGAGGAATAGTATAGGTAGGGTTGCCATCCGTACTATACTATATATCATTGTACTATATTTTAGTCAATTGTACTATAAATTATAGAAAAATAATATAGCACGAAAAATACTATATTTTCATCGCTAATTCAACTGTCACTCTTATTTTATATTATGTTCTTTTGTTATATTAAACAGAAGGGCAAATTATCATTGAAATTTATTTTCATTTTGTCAGTCATATTTTGCATCGTCTCACAGACCACAGAGTCTTTTCGTCTGAGATTTACATGTATCCAACAAAACTGTAGAGGTTTTTTTTTAATATGTTCAGGCATTTCAAAGTTTTGTTGGAATAAATAAACTCATATACATGAACCCTGTAAACATTACACACTTCTTTTGGGCAGTTGATTAATAATGATTAAAAACAAATGTGTACTTTATTTTTTCTTAACTTTCCTGAAAGTACTATATTTTTTGCTTTTTTTTTTAATATAGGATTTTTCTCCCAAAAAAAGGTGGGTACCATAAGTAAAGGCTATCAATCAAGCTAGCCTTAAATATTGATTTTTGTTACGAAAGTCGGAAGTCGAAGCCCTCGCGAACTGCTTTACCCGCGTGCGAGCTTAATGGTTAATGATAATACAATGTTCTACAAAAATAATGGCCATTAGTATATCTAAAAAAAGTCAGTGATATTATATATCTATCTCTTATATATAAGCCACAATAAGGTATTTTGCAGTTTTTTTGTTGAAGATGAAAAATTAATTTATGAGCATTACTTTAAAGCATGACATATTAATCCTTTAGTATTAGTACTAGTATTATTATATTAGTATTAGTATTAGTTATTTCATCATAAAGACAATTTAATGAAGATAAGCTTTGTATTTTACAGCATTTATTTGGACGCATAGTTTGAGAGAGTGCAAAATGAAAATAATTCAACACTGGGCTCGGGTCTATAAAGTCATAGTAGTAGTGGCGCGAATGAGCCGTGAGATACCACGATATGACCATCTGGCCGCCCGATAATAAATATTGTCTATACTGAAATATTATAAATCATCAATCAGACATTTCTTCTAAATAATATACGGGTGAAACCGCGGGGCACAGCTAGTAATATTATAAAGAGGAAAGATTCGATATCATGTTTGTTTTTTTTTGTTTGTTTTATGGAATAGTTAAACACAAAAACTACTGAACTGATTTTAAAAATTCCTTACCAATATAAAGCTACATTATTCGGGAGTAACATAGGTCATATTTTAATTTGAAAAATTAATTTATTCCGCATACAAATGTCGATAGTTTTACACAAAGTATAAAGAATTGCCTAAAAATATGGTTTAAGTATATACATAGAGATTTAAAAATATCTACTGGTTATAAAGATCAATTTGATATAACATGAATCTTTAACAGCTCCGACAGTGTAATTAGACGCAATAATAATAATAATGTTTAACTGACTAAAAATATTATATAATATAATATAAAATAAATGATCATTAAAACAATCACGCTGTTACCCACTTTCCTACAATCAAACACAGCTCTGGTAAAAGTAAGCACAATTAACATTCCAACAGCAATTAAGTTTACTTCCATAAAAGAAGTTGGTTATTCATTTATGGAAGTAAGGATGTAGATTGTTATCTTTATTTTAACATTCTATATACGCTTGACAGTATTCAGCGGTTCTCAAAATTGTATGTTAATGTTAACGGAACTATCTGAATAGAAAATATCCTTTTCTCTTCTTCTTCTACTTGTTATGGCACCGCAAAAGCACTGACCAGTTTCAATGTTTTTTAAGCCTTCATAACATTTTCCAATATACACAGTGAGGCTTTCAGTGTCAATGTTTTAATTTAAAGTCTTAGTAAAAAAATTCCAGCGTCAATGTTTCCAAGCTTTCGTAGTAATATACATTATATACAAAGTGGCGTTCAACAAGATGGTGGCCGCCTTATTAGAACGATCTAGTGAATTTTTGTGGGATCCCAGAATGCGTGCTCTTGGTTAATATTTACAATCCACTTCACTTATGCACAAAAACCAAACTATATCATGCAAAACGCCACCAATATTATATAATATAGGATCAAAACCTAAGTAAATGAATTAAAAATAAAAACCACAACATGTCACTTTAAGATCCCGCCAAAAACTCTACCCTTTTTTAAAGCATGCATGGAAATATTGTCATTATTTTCGAAAAAAAGAACACACGAAGTATTGAATTTACGGACATGCCAAGAATGATAAAAGAGATCCAATCAAATAGTATTTAATAATCCCAGCACGACGTTTCATACAACATTGCTGGAGCGTTGTAATGTTCCAAATTCAAAAAACGCTCCTGCAATGGATTTGATTCTCTTTGTCCGTAAATTCGATACTTCGCGTGTTGTTTTTTCGAAAATAATGACAATATTTCCATGCATGTTTGAGAAAAGCACTACATATGCTTCAGCGGTAATGGCATTAGCCTGTCTCGTATTTGTGAAGTCTTCGCCTACGACTCGGCCTTCAAATTCATACTCGACCTGCAATTGCTTATTTCACGGCCTTTGCAATAATCTGCTATTAAAATTTAAGTATGTTTGTACCATATGTGGACTTTCGAGCCAAGCGTGTGTGACGCCGCTGCAGAGCTCCAGATTAATGTTGCATGAAAGTGTAGAGATCGATATTAGAATGAAGCGACACTGATGTTACGACAATGGGCATGCAGTCCATCTGATGTTGAATCGACACTGTAGCCCATGGCGGACTTTAAATAAGTTCAAAAAAGACAAGTTTTGGTTTAACCCCAGTCACTACTCTAGAGGACTAAATTGATGCCTTGTTAAGGAGCGTCGTCAACAAAACGTTTGAAATAGGAACTCGGCATCTTAAGTACTACAAATTTAAATCAGAATAAGTTATGACTGTATTAATAATTTGGCAGTTCTAATCCACAACATTAATGCCATTTAACCCTGTCTCCCAAAACACTAGATTTACCTACTCATTACGAGTTCTAACAGTAATCAATCTAATTTCAGTGTGTCCATTTTTTCAACATAAACATTCTCACCAGTCTAAAGTAAAGTATACTGTATAAGGTTCACTATCTTAAGTTCATCAAACGTGTGAAGTGTGTGAGGGGAGGGGTGCCTAATCAATCCTACCAAAATCACGTTGGCAGAATAATAAAGGGTTTTTTAATATAATTAGGTATATAAAAAATGTTGAACATCAGTGACTTAAAAAGACACGTAGGTAGGTACTGTAGGTCACTTTGATGTCATTGTACTGTGTGGTGGTATGAGGATACTATTTTATTTATATAATTATGTAGACAGTTGTAGAAGACTTAAAATCCAAAAGGGCGTCTTATTTAATAATGACCAGACGAATCAGAACAATCATTCAACATTTTTTTTGGCGGGATCTTGAAGTCATAATTTGTGGTTTTTATTTTTAAATCATTTACTTAGGTTTTTGACCCTATATTATGTAATATTGGTGGTGTTTTGCGTGATATAGTTTGGTTTTTGTGCATAAGTGAAGTGGATTATAAATATGAGCTGAAAGCACTCATCCCGAGATCTCACAAAAACTTCCCAGAAAGTTCTAACAAGGGAGACACCATCTTGTTCGGATACTGAATCGTCATAACACATGACACTATAATTCACTCGATAATGGCAGTATTGGTCTTCATTAAAGAGGACCGGTTGCGAAGTTAGAAAGAAGAAGAAGAATCATTAAAAAAAGTTTACATATTCTTCTAATTTAGCAATAAGAAAGGTATAATCAATCGGCTTGAGTAGATAGTAATAGATGTACGAATTTTCAATCGAAACCAAGTAAAAATAAAGTTTCATGTTAATATGCCAACTTTTTTGCTTATAACAATATAAATGGAAAAATATACCTATTTAAGTTTGAACTTCCAGTTATATATTATAAATCATAGTAAATTCCAATTTTAAATGAATTAAATAATAACCAAAAATAATTTTTAAATAAAAACGAAATATTTAGTCAAACAGTAAGACTTAACAACACTAAAAGAATATAAACAAAATACCGATTGCATAATACATACATATATGCTTAAGTATTTAAAAAAAAATATACCCCTGTGTTTTTAGGATCGTCATACTATGTTACTCCCACAATTAAGGCGAATCTAACGACATCTCACATTTCAAACGTTAAAATCCGTAAAGCACTTTAGACTACAGAGCGTCCACCAAATGAATACTCTTGAAAAACATTACTCTTAATAAGGGGCCGTTGCGAAAAATAATCAAGGCAAGCAAAAAGTATTAAATATATCACAATAAAAACACTACTTACAAAATAAAATAAAGGAATTTTTGCTCATATTAAAAAAAAAACCATAATCGAGGCACACTCACTAATTTTAATATATAAAACTATTTAACATAAATGTACAGCACATAACACGAACCTGCACAAAGAACAAACAGCCACGAAAGCATACCGGTTCCGTTTCCTTGTAGCAAACACCAGACTCACTTCGGGCAAAACCAACTTTCCACACATCGAATGAAACTTTGTTAAACTTTAAACGTGTTAGAACGCTCATTTTGCAGCTAAATCTAATTGGAGGACCGTCAGCGAGTACTCCCACATTTTCACTGGTATACGAAGCGAAGATTGAATTTAAATTTACATAGCGGTATATAGGAACGATTACAATTCAAAGAACGCCTGACAGCCTGTCCATCGATCATATTAATCATCTGATGTTCCAGTAACGTTACTTTAAGCAAAACTTTAACTCAGCTTTAAATTAAATATTGGGGAATCGAAGTCACAAAAATACGTATTACTTAGTATCTTTTACGTATAAAATATTTACCTACCGTACCTTCTCTATATAGTGAATAAAACATTGCAATTTAAACATGGTTATAATATATTTATTACAGAATTTATTATTACTCCATACAAGTTTAATTTTATTTAAATTTGCTTTATTTTACACCAACTAACGCCCGCGTCGTCGTTGGTTTTTTATAATCATATCTGTATGTGTATTTCATGATGTATATTTTTTAACACCTCTTAACGATTTCGATGAAATATTTTTATTTAAATAATCTTTCACTTTCCAAATTTACTTAGAGTGATGATTTTTAAGACACCGAGCGTAAACTTTGAAAAGAATAGGTAAATAAGCAGCCTATACCAATCAAGGGATAATTTAGCTAATTATTAATGAAAGAATACACTACTCGAATAGAACTACAAGAGTACTACAACAAGATTTTATTAATAGCAAGTAGATGCCTATAACCATCAGACAGAACGTAGCTTTCTAATAAGCCTACTGAATTTTTTTAAAGTGTTATAAAGTTATTATAAGTGTTAAAAATACCTAATTATAAGTGTTAAAAAAATTAGCTACCTCTTTATAATATTATTACTTAAAATAGATTGAACCTTTGATAGCACGTATTTAGTCTAAGAGACTGGCTCCTGATCTATCAATGAATACTATGCGCAAAAATCTCTTCTCGAGGGATGAACATGGCTTACAACCTATTGGCAATTTCAAATACATAAAAATCACTATTATCTTTTCTTACAAGGTACTTGGTGAAATTAGAACATTTCTTAGTCATTCAGGTTTTCACACGATGTTTCTTTCACCGTTAACTGTAGTGTTAATAATTAATTTCAAAAGAAAACTTTATATGTGAGAAAAAAATCGTAGATACATAAGTAAGATTACGTCAAGAGGAACCCTTATTTCCTACTTGGTCATGTAATTATTGTGTAGTCACTAACAATAGGTAATTAAACCCTGAAAAAGGTTTCAAAAGTTTTCATTTTTACAAAAAAAGAATGTTTCGCAATAAAAAGTTTGAGGATTTTTATTAAACAAAATGATTTCAACCAAACTGTTACAGATGTCTTAATGTAATTTTCACTTCAAATTTTGACTTGGCTTCAACTCAGATAAATCGTAAGTTGTCACATTGATTGACAGCACTCACCGCTCCGTGATAAATAAACTTATATTGCCTAAACAAATAGCGTGCAACATCGACTATACTCCTCCTCCAGATAAAAGCTCAATGCTGAGTGTCGTGCTGCCCGGCCATTCTCGCAACAAAGCAGCTTCCATTTTTTGCGGTCTTTAACGTAGTTAAGTGACTCTGCAAACTTTATGTCTAGTTTGGACATTAGGTCAGACCACCTTATCGATTGCGTTTCCTTTTGAGCTCCTTCTTTCCAGTTTTCCCGTTATTATCAATTTCTCCAGATTAAAACTTTAATACTATTAAAGTTTTGCAGCACTCTCTGATGATGCTCGAAAGTCTCTGAGAAAATTTTAACATCTCGAGGATAGAGACGTTTGTCCCGTGAGCCGTCCACAGAATGCGTAACATGTCCTGCCAGCACCTCATTTTGAAAGCGCCGATACATCGTCGGTCTGCAATTTTTACGGTCCAAGACTGCACTATTTAGTCCTCTTTAGTATGTTTCGGTCTCTCCACACATTCTCTAGTTGGGTCATCGCCGATTTTGCCATTTCAATACGTCGTCCGATTTCTCTTTCTTAGCCACCATTCTTGAGCCTAGGTGCACAAAATTTTATTATACTATAAGAAATTGGCCGAGTGTAGGATGTTGGATTATTTTGCTTTTGGCTTGATTTATTTTAATGCCCTTTTCCGAACTGCTGAGTCCAAACGAAACATTGCCAAAAAAGTAGTGTCGTCGGCATGATAGTGAAGTTTCGAAATTTTTAACACACCGGCGCGACTTTTGCTCCCTCTTTTCCACCTTCGAGTCTCTTGCGCATGATGTATTCTCAGTAAATGTAGAAGAAGATTGGATATACTTACGAAACATCCTTATCTAACGCCCTTCTCGGATCTGTATTCTGCCGACTTTGACCATTCCGTGCCCTGTATCGTACAAGTTTATTTCGACTATAATTTTTTTTTAATGATACGGAGATACGTTTTAAAATACTAGCTGTGCCCCGCAGTTTACCCGCGTATAATTTAAAATAAATCACTGACTAATAATTAATAATACTTCACTATAGACATTACTTTTAGTAAAAATTTCTTGTGGTATTAAAATATACTAGTTTCATCTCACCCTGATCTACCGAGCCGAGTGTTGAATCAGTTAAGTATTAGATCAGTTAGTAATCATTTCTTATAAGTATAACAGGAACACGACAAAGCAAAAAAAAATACTTAGATGGTTTTATCACTGTGTATAGTGGTCGCGATCCCTACCACCTCCGCTATTCAATCTGCATATGCATCGGCTGATTTCGGAAATTGACAAACAAAAAAAATCATAGTAGTTTAAAATCACCCCTTAATGTACTGGCCTGCAGGGAGGTTTTTTGAAAAATGTGAAACGCCTTTTATTTTTTAGTATACCAATATCAGTAAATCAATAAACCAGGCATGGAAACCGATGTCATTTCACCATTACTGCACACGCGCATAATAAATCAAGAAACTGGACTTTATAATTACAAAGTATAAGTATAACAATGTCAATAAATCAACAAACCAGTTGGAGTGGAAACCGATGTTACTTCTACATTACCACGCATGCGCATTGGTGGTTCCCATATTTTCTTCTTAAAAACTTTCATCCCTATTTCCTTCCCTTCAAGTTTTATTTTCGCTACAAAAAACTATGATCCCCTATTTCCTGCCCTTTCAAAAATTAATCGTACGAATCGAAAATTAATCGAATTGGTCTAAGAATATATCGAAGCAGTATTAGGGCGGCACTTGAACCTTTGTAAGACGTTCTATATTAAAGTGTGTTCTCAAGTCTTGTAGACAATTCTCGAAGTCGATTCTTATATTTCGTAGAGGATTTTCAAGCCATTCTCAGATCGTAGAGAATCCTCGAAGATGATCCATAGTGTGGATTCTCGAAGATGATTACAAATCTCATAAGGAATGATATTGTGAGTAATGATTGTGAGTACTTGTATATTGTACATTGACAAAAACTTTAAATTAGAGGGTAAGTATTTGATCATTTTCTGAATTAAAAAAAAAAAACATAGATGTGAAGGTTTTACTTCTACCACGTGTGAATTGCACACACAATTATTTTTTTATTATCATTTTAAATAACGAATTAAATTATAAATAATGCATTCAGATACCCATTTGTAACGCCTAATGAAGTTTTTTTACAATATTTATTTTTATTGGAGTACGTTTTTTCTTGATAAAGCTAAGTGGGGAATCAGGACTACCCCAGTTTGGGGATTTTGAGCAAGATTTTTGGGAATTTGGCCATTAAACAACGCTTTACCAGGCATGTAGCTTTATCTTCATAGCCGTACTACTAACTTCTGTTTCTACTCAAGGTTCACAACTTAAACCGTGGCAGTTATCGTACCAGCAACTTCTAAATTATCATATTTCCCTATATTGGACCAAAACTATTGTACCTTCATCAATTTCTTCTCCAGAGGCTGCTGACCAATTTTTTGAATTCTTACATAGTTAAAATTATCATATTTTCGTATAATGTGCTATCGTACGAAGGCATGCATTTGTCGTAAATGTACGATACGTATACTTACGGTTGTAAACCCCGCTTCTGTTAATGCCATCTCTGATATTTTAATACAAACAAGACATACTTGTTTGTATTAAACAATGTATTATATGTAAGGTATGTATAAAATTGTATATAGAGCACCTGTAGTTCTGAAAGAAAGAGCTTTTCACTTTTCTCATACTCATTGGCAAACTAATTTTAGCTAATTTAGGTATTTACCTATGAAATTGCCGTTTTATATAAAAAAAATTAAACGAATTTTTTTCATGTATTTTTTATTTGTATTAATCGAAGTAATCACCCATGCAATCAATGCATCTTTGCCAGCGCAGTGGCAGTTTATTGATGCCCTTCATAAAGAAAACAGCTGGACGGGAGGCAACAAATTCTTCAAAGGCATTTTGTACTGCCTCTCGGGTATTGAATTTTTTCCCCGCCAAGGAGTTGTCCAAATTCTGGAAAAAGTAGTAGTCTGTAGGCGCAAGGTCTGGTGAGTAGGGCGGATGACGGAGAACTTCCAACCCCAGTTCTTGCAACTTGGAGACCGTCTGCTGTGCAGTATGAGGTCGCGCGTTGTCGTGCAGGAGCAGCGGAGACGAGCGATTGACCAATGCTGGTTGGAGATGTGCCAGCTTCTCCATCATTGTGTTCAGTTCTTCACAGTACACATCTGCAGTAATGCTCACCCCGTTTGGTAAGAAGCTGTGATGAATCACACCGGCGCTAGACCACCAAACAGTGACCATCACTTTTCTAGAGGTAAGTTTTCGTTAAGGGTATTGTTTAGGTGATGAACCAGGATCCAACCAACTTGCTGAGCGCTTGCGGTTATAAAACAGGATCCATTTTTCATCGCAGGTAACAATGCGGTTCAAAATTCTTCCATTTGTGTGTCTGTTGAGCAGTGCAAGGCACGTCTCGACGCGTACTTCGCGCTAGCGATCATTGAGTTCGTGGGGCACCCATTTATCAAGCTTTTTTACCTTGCCAATTTGACGCTAACGTCGAAAGCTGCTGCTAATTCAGCCGTAGATTGTGTATCATTAGCTTCTACAATCGCCTTTAATTCGTCATTGTCGACCAAAGTCTTCGGACGACAGCGAGGTTCATTTTTCAGGTCGAAATTCCCAGAACGGAAGCGAGCAAATTAAAATGCCACATGTTATATTTGTAAATATTAAAACTTCCTAACCTTCAAACGAATTAACATAAAACATGTTATATGTTACTGCTTATTAAAGGACGATTTACAAATCTATCACTAAATGTTTATTTATAAATTTAACTTACTGTTTACATATTGTCTCCGTGGCTACGTGCTTCATGCTACGTTCGTCCTTACTCACTCTCTCTCTCAATCGGTCTCAATCGCTCTCTCCCTCTGTCTCTCAAAACGTTTTACATTTTCGTGACACGTTGCATCCATAAAATTTTACCCTCATGAGCGCAAACAAGTTTCACTTCAAAACTTTAACGGGACATTCCAGAACATATTCTATAAGTGTTTTATTTATAGATGATTAAGTTACAGACAATACATGATAGGCAGCCGTCCTTTTAGAATACTTAAATGTTTTTTTTTAAATATACTAGTCTTATAATACCTGAGGTCCTGTCGATATTTCGGAAATTTCCCAAAATTTTGTAGGTAAATTTTTGTCGTATTACAGGACGTACCTAAATAGAGGTATTTTTTCTTTGTTTTTATTCCGCTTGACACATCCGTATAGACACAATGTCTACTTTTCAACGACGCTATTTAGAAAAGTGGGATCAAATACCGAAATTTTCTTCGTGGCTTCGGTTTTATGAAAAACGGTATTTATATTGTATAATTCGCTATATTTTAGTATTCTTCGAGGTGTTCGCCGTATTTTCGTAACATTTTATCTGGTGTTACAGCTCACTCTCTTATTCCTGCACTCACGGAAAAAGGAAAAAAGAAAAAGTGACGTTTACATAGAAAAACCCAAACCATGCATTGTCACTGCAAGCAACAAGTTTGTCTGTGTTTTTGATTGTAGTTTGTAAACCTTGTCTACCATAGTTAATTTTAATCTTGTTTGACTGAGCTAAGGGGTAAATAAAACTAGGTGATTAAAGAGTGTAGACTGTGTAGACAAAGTAATTGACATTAATAGTTCCGTTAATGTTGTTCAATATCATGCTATGTAAAGAAGTGCAGGTAAATACTAATTTGATATCTACATAAATAAGTAACCTGTTCCAAAATAACAGTCTATTACGCTTTAATAGGGATTTAATATGTAGTAACACTTGTAACCATTATGTATAGATCGGTAACTCGAAATTGTATGTACTACTAAAATAACGTATAACTCAATCCATAAATCAATTTATCAATCAATCAATCAATCAACCTATCAATCAATCCAGGAGTCAATCCATCCATTAATCAATTCATCAATTAATCTATCAATCCATAAATCAATAATTTATAATAAACATCCTTACGCAAGAACACAGTAAAGCATGTTTCTAACTGAAACAGTAACACTCTCTGGAACAGTTACGTAAGAACAGCCTGTTCGTTTTAAAGGTAACAGTTACGAGGTTTTTGGCGAGATCTTGAAGTGACATGTAGTGGTTTTTATTTTTAATTCATTTACTTAGGGTTTTGACCCTATATCATATAATATTGGTGGCATTTTGCGTGATATAGTTTGGTTTTTGTGCATAAGCGAAGTGGAGTATAAATATAAGCTGAAAGCATTGATTATGGGATCCCACAAAAACTTGCTACCAACTTGTTCGGATATTGAGTCGTCATAACACATGACACTATAATTCACTCGATAATGGCAGTAATGGTCTTTATTAAAGAGGACCGGTTGCCAAGTTAGGAAGAAGAAGAAGAAGAACAGTTATGAGCTGTCACTCAGAAACTTCTGTTTTTTTTAATCTGTTCCAATAAATACGCCTTACTAGTATGTGGAACAGCCTAGTATTCAGTAACAGCATGTTCCGATATTAGATAACAGTTCCAAACTGTTACTTGTAAATACCTGTTCCGATCTTTACACCTCGTTCCTAGTGAGTTGGCGCAAATGCGCGGCGCGTAGCGCAGTGTTACCCAATACCCATGTCTACAATCCACATTAAAATAATTTGATAATGTTGCTAATTAGGGATGTATAAATCCATTTTATGAAAAACAAGAATGTTACCATAATAAACAATCTCTGGGATCTCTTATCAGTAAAATCAGGAATTTATTAGATCTGGGAATTCGATAATTACAATTATTTTTATTACCATATCAAAATATCAGATCAGATATAAAAGAAGACATTTATTTTCTAAATGTATTTGTTACATTAAAAAGTTAAGAGAGTAGATAACAATAGCTTATAGTTCCCAATGCTTCATATCTAAGCTTTTTAAAAACAACAATTTGTCAAGTCTAATGGGATCCAAGCGGTTCCGCTCATCACTTGCGATGTTGCCGGCAATCGAAAAAAGGCGCTCACAGGGAACAGATGATCCTACGATACTCATATACATCACGGCTATTGAGTCAACATGGTGATAAATACAGTTTTTTTGTTCTTGCCAATAAAGAAAGACCAAATTGTTTATATTATTTATTAATCAGTTAGTGCAATTCATAAAGAACACATGGATATAAGTTTTATATATAGGTACTATACAAAATTACTGATAAATTATTAAATTACTGAATTCTCGCGAACTTTTCCGTTTCCCGGGACTACCCCCGCCACAGGCCTTGTATTTTTTTTTTTTACCAACACAGAAAAAATCGAAAGTCGATTTTCAAGGGTAAAATATCGATTCACAGAATCAATTCAGTACGACATATCGATTTGAAAAATCGATTTATTTGGTCCGAAAAATCGATTCTTCAATTAATTGATTTGAGATCGCCATCCCTAGTTGCTATCACAGACTACTGAGAGGATACTATCATACTACCTACGTATTTTGTTATTGTTCAATGTTCATTGTTCAAAGTGAAAGTAGTTCTCTTTGGTAGACTGGTAGTTCCTTTCAATAATTTATCACGTAAACTGTGTAAAGTTTTTTAAAGTAAATTAGAAGTATTATTACCACGTAATGGCTTCGACTCTTGAAAACGGGAAAATATTAGAATTTTTGGAGCTAGTAGGGCGTCTAAAGGTATATTTTTTAATTTTATTTATATCACTTTCACATGAATGTAATATTTGAAACAGTTTTTAACAATTTTTATTTGTTCTACCTCTAAGAAGTTCATGAATATAATTTAAAAAAATACTTTAATTTATGTAAAATGCTTTCTTTCATATATTCAGGTTATTTCAAAGTGAAAGTCTAGTTTTTGAAGTGTTTATAATATATTCAGAGCATAAATGTATGGGGTGGCTACCGAGAATATTATAACCGAATTTTTCAGATAGGTAATCAGATACAGAGTAATAATAATTCAATGTATTAAATAAACTAAAGTATGCCTTAACTTTTTTAGCATGTCAAAAGAACAGGATGGGTGCTTTGTGATATAAATGATTGTGAGTCAATAGCTGGACATATGTATCGTATGGGGCTCATGACATTCCTACTCACAGAAGAAAACAACCCAACTCAATTGGATAGATTCAGATGTCTCCAAATAGGTAATAAATGTAATTAAAGCAAGGTATTAAACATAAATACTTAACATTACTAGTTTATGAAAAATAAATTTGTTTTAAACTATACTAAAACACTTAAAATGCATTACTAGTATAATTATGGTTGCTTCTAAATTAAAACATCTAAATGCTCAATAACCTAAATGATCTAATTTTAAAATATAATATCTGAACACATGTCTAAACAAGAAAATTTTATTTGTTGTAATTCTCTTCTCTAATGTACATCTTTATCTCAAACCTTCCAAAGCAATATGTACTTTAAGAGTTCTTTAGTTGCACAAAAATCTGTTGTAACTTACCTACCCTGTCTCTTATTACTCTAAAAACCACTACCTATAAAATATTTCATGTGTGAGTTCACTCAATTTCAATTTAGTACAGGATAATTTACTTTAATGTGCCAATCCTCAACTACTGCTAGATGTCTTTGAAGGTTTTCTGTAGCTATTATAGGATCCTCATGCACTGATAAAACAGCTGTGTCATCAACATATGTAGCAGTGGTAGTATCGCTAGGTGTTGGAAAGTCAGTTGTATAATACTGGTCCCAAGATGCTGCCTTGAGGAAAGTAAATCAAAACAAGTCTACCTATGTAACATTCACCCTTAGAAGGCAAACCTGTCCACCCATAGAATTATACAATAACATCTTCCCTCAAGCCGATCATGTAAAGTACCTGGGCATGCACCTAGACTGTCGCCTTAATTGGGGGAAATATAACTGGACCAAATGAAAGCAATTAAATTAAGAAGCATGTACTGGTTCATAGGACCTAAATGAAAACTTTCACCTGCCTGCAAATTAAAGATATGCAAAGTCATCCTAAAACCAATCTGGACATACGGATTATAGCTATGGGGGACTGCTAGTAACAGCAACATAGAAATACTGGAAAGGTTTCAAAGTAAAGCAATCCGTAACATGCTGAATATACCACACTTTATAAAAATAAGTACATATTCATGGATTTTAATATCAACACTGTTAAACAGGAGATAGTGGAATACAGTAAAAAATATCAGAGTAGACTATTAAAACACATCAACATACTGGCATCAGGGCTGGAAGGGGAAGGAAGTGTGGTGCACAACCGACTGATAAGGTTTAGTGTGCCCAACCTCGAACACAGAGTATAGTAAGAACACATCCAGCTACAACCTGTGAAGGTAGACTCATTGGAGTCACTGGAAAAAAAAGAAGTCATATACAAAGAATACAACATAAGAAAATAGCTTATTGTATCTATAAATAAAGTAACAGATTGCCACACCTGTATAAAGACAAAAACAACAACAAAAAGTATAGGTGATAAAAAAACTTGCCAAATGCATGTTAGTATTATTATTAGCCTTTCCTACAAAGATTTCTGTAACATAGGATTTTTACACATAACATATCATCATGCCTGTATCCTCAAAGGGTTAGGCAGAGATGTATTAATATATACTCACAGTTGGCAAGGTATGTTTTTTGGGTCCCATGTAATAGGAGGCGAGAGCAATAAAGCATTTATTATTTTTTGACTATTTTTATATAGGTGTAAATAATTGTCTCCTTTATGTACCATTACTTTACCTATAGTTTATATTATTATTTGACTTACAGATCATATTCAAAAATGGTTACAGAATATTGATATAGTTTTATTTTATATTTATAAATCTTTTCATTTATTTCCAAAAATTTAATGATCATCAAACTTTGTTTCACTTTTCAGCACTAGTACATGATCTAGCTGAATGTATAGTTGGAGACCTTACACCTCACTGTGGTGTGACACCTGAGGAGAAACATCGAAGAGAGGATGAGGCTATGAAGAAAATTGCTGAACTTACTGGTATAGCTGGTGATAGAATGTATGATTTGTATAAAGTAAGTTCTACTATTATGTAACATTCCTATGTAAAAAACTATTATATCATAGTATATTTTATTGTTTGTTATTGGATAACTTTTAATCAGAGCTAATGTATTTTTTTAAATAGTATATTTTTTATTAACATATGTTTTCACAGAATAAGTATAGAAGGTTGGCTGCCTTGTTTTTCTTTTTATATATTACTAGCTGACCCGCGCAACTTCATCTACGTCACATAAGAGAGATAGGCATAGACAAATAACAATTGTCTTAGGCACCTACAATACAATTTATAGGTGCCGCCCTCCTCCCACATCATTCTGCTAAAACGCATGGATGGTACTTGATTATTATTTTGCTGCAGTTATTTTAAAACTGATATCGCCTATATTCATTGAAATCAAATTATCTAAAGGGCAATTTTGTCGAAAATTAAATACTTCAATTAAATAACGTATTTATTTCGATAAGGTTAATACCATTTTTTTTAAAACACCTTTGCAAATAATGAATTATTTTAGAACAAATTTTATTACCATAAAAAAGGTTATATTGCGTCAATCTTAAAAGATAGACAACAATTCCGTCACACATCATTGTTGCGTAACTTTAACCATTTACGCAGCGCATGCAATCGAAACTTTCAAAACGAATAAATTTTCTCCGTTTTTGCAACATTTTTCATTGATGCTCTGCTCCTATTGGTCGTAGCGTGATGTTATATAGCCTAGCCTTCCTCTATAAATGGGCTATCCAACACTAAAATAATTTTTCCATTCCAACCAGTACTTCCTGAGATTAGCATGTTCAACCAAACAAACACTCTTCAGCTTTATAATATTAGTATAGATTACATTCTAACATTATGTAACATAAGTGCTGTTATCACAATTTAAAAAATGTAACTGCATACCTTTAGCAGAACTGTCATGTCTAGTCCAGCTTAGTTCAAGATCACCTGTAGACCAGGTAATCTATATTTGAGTAAACATGTTCTTAACAGACCTTCTGGACCTATCTGTTATTATTCCATTGTATTTTTTATGTTTAATACGTAACATTTGATAATCTTGTTTTTAATACTTGAGTCTCATAGCATCAAAAGCAGCTAAATTGGTCATCCAAAAAATAAAAAAAGCTAATACATTTCAATTGCATCCATGGTAAATATTTTACTATTAGGCTTCACCAAAGCTATTAATAAGCTAGTGAATATTAATTTATGAATACAATTGAAATGTATTAATTTTTCTTGAATTACCACATTATCATTCAGACCAACTTTATCACTTTTGATTCTATATGACCCACTTGTTCTTTCATATTTATATCATTATTTCTTCAGGAATATGAAAACCAAAGTTCATCTGAAGCTAAATTTGCTAAAGATCTGGATCGTTATGATATGATACTTCAGGCATTTGAATATGAGAAACGTGAGAATGCTCCAAAAAAACTGGAAGAGTTCTTCTCAGCGACAAAAGGAAAATTTGACCATCCTTTTATTCAAGGTCTAGTCACAGAGCTATATCGGCAGAGGGAAGAATTCGAAAAAGAAGTCTTATAAATGGTCATTTATAAAAATATAGTTTATAATATTATGATTGTAGAAGTATTCTATTTTCTAGTGAGTTGATTTGTCTAGTATACTCTAAGCATTACAAATGCTAAGTAAGATCGTATTAAGTTCTAGCATGGCTAGTTTATATTTTAAACCCAAAGTAATATACATAATTTCAGATAGATAGTTATAAAATATTTCACACCACATTTAAATTTTACACCTTACTATGTGAAATAAATGTCTGAAAGTACAATGCATCTTATTTTGAAATATTTGTAAAATAGCTAAGATTTTTGCAAAATGGCTTATATTTTTAAAAAAAAGTTGATATGTCCAAAAGTAGGTAATTAGTAATTACTCTACCATTTCTTTAGGTTAGTTTAGTTTTCATATCACTGCCTAGTGTGTTGTCACAGTAGTGTTAATTTATGTTTCTGTTTTGATAATCTTTTGTATTCTATGCTACATATTGTTTATATTAAAACTTAAATTAAAAGTATTCATATAGTTACATCAAAGTGTTCATTTACTGTGAAAGCTAGATTAGAACTAGTTAACAAAACCTATTAGTAAACTATCATATTAATAAATTTCGTGACTTACAGTGATTATTAATATTATGTTTCTACTTGCGTATTTTCGTTGTATTATGGTAGTTTTAGTTCATAATATATTGGATCTTTAAATTTAGAAAAAAAGGACAATTTTTTTTTTTAATTAATGGCAATATTAAGATGTGATTTTTTTTCTTTATATTTAACTAATAAAAATTCTTAATTGGGGCTGTTATCTGATAAATACTACAGTCTATCGAAAGAAATACCTATTAGCACATGAACAATTTGTTTTTTTTTTTTTTTTTATACACGTGATTACGTCATTACTTCGTGTTCTTTAAATTACTGACGCTCACAAAACTTGATAATATGAATCGAGGTTTTCTTAGCGAAATCAAACACTGAAGGTCACTTAAAAATATCACTTATTACTTTGTGTTGATGAATAATACCAGAATGTACCCAGTGTAAGTTTCAAATTAAAATATTAATGTAATTATGTAATTTTAATATTTTATTATAGAAAAGATTGTTATTTAATGGTATACATACAATCCTATCATTCAGTCAAAATAAAGATTTGTATAAATGCGGAGTTATTGTGGCAACCCTTATT
The DNA here is from genome assembly GCA_033032175.1 of Saturnia japonica. Classification (NCBI taxonomy): domain Eukaryota; kingdom Metazoa; phylum Arthropoda; class Insecta; order Lepidoptera; family Saturniidae; genus Saturnia; species Saturnia japonica. Next base: position 5,056,570 of record CM065311.1, on the reverse strand, counting down.
TTTATTTATTATCCATTTGTATTTATTTTACATTACAGATCAAATTCCATACTACAACAGTTGAAATTATACAAACAATACCAAAGAAAACTTGCTATACACAAATTTTGCTGGGCTTTGCTTAAAACAGAAGTTTATTTTATTCTATATTATATGATTGCTTATATTCTTAAATATCTTCTTTCTTGATATCCAAGCCCTATATTATGCTTCTTATACATATGGAGCAGTCAAGAATAATCATAAACAAATTCAAGTTGCAGTTGGTTTTGGATTATTTGTTGAAGTTTCTTGTTCTTTTTTCTTTTGTTTCTCGCGCATTAATTCAGCATCCCTGTAATAGGCACATATTCCTTTATCTACCATAAACATAAGTTTTATAGTACAGTGACAATAATTTAAAAACAAGTAATGAATTGTCACCCAAGGGAAATTTGTTATTGTAAAACAAAATCAGAAACATTCTTACTATATTCTCCATATTGGTGTCTTCCTAACAGAACATAATATAATTTATTATACTATATTATGTGATACTCAGAAAGCTGGTTAGTTTGTTTAATTATTTCTGCTAGACTTTAGTCTGTTCAGATTTTATATTATTTAAATTAGAAAACAGCATAAAAGTAATGTTTAAAATTAATAATGTAATGTTATCATATTATGCTAGATATATAACAAATTATAGCACTAAAAAGCAATCTACAACCTTACACACTGATTACATAGCTACAAACATAAGCCATCACTTAATAATATAGGATTTTCCAAAAACGGCTTAATATAGATTCCATTACTTGTTATAGAGAATTTAGAATCCAATTTTAAAAACTCTGGAATCTTATTGAAGTGTGTATTATCTTTAAAATTTACATTAAGGCCATTTCGCGGTTTTTCATATAAAACCTGTTGCTTTAACTTTCTATTAAAATTTCATATTTCTTGTTTGTCTTATGGACTCTGTATTAACATACCATCTGTTAATTTTTTAATGTAATTTATTTGATTGAACATATTTTTCTCAACCATGCATGGAAATATTGTCATTATTTTCGAAAAAAGAACACGAAGTATTGAATTTATGGACATGCCAAGAATTATAAAAGAGATCCAATCAAAGTGTATTTAATAACCCCAGCACACCATTTCACACATTGCTGGAGCGTTGTAATGTTCCAAATTAAAAAAACGCTCTTGCAATGGATTTGATTTTCTTTCTCCGTAAATTCAATACTGTGTTATTTTTTCGAAAATTATGGCAATATTTCCATGCATGTTTGAGAAAAGCACTATATCCATCCTCCGGCTCAGCCTTCAAACTCATACTCTACCTGCAATTGCCTATTTCACAGCCTTTGCAATAATGTACTACTGTTATAAA